>HG992267.1:5000-2937500 GCA_905220585.2 Nymphalis polychloros
TTGGGCTGCAGAGAAAGAGGTGAATTCGAAAGAGTGTCGAAAATGCTGGCAGGTTCCAAGTTGAAAATAGAAGAGAGACGAGGAAAGGATCCTCTTATTATATTACGGAACCTGCTAGCATATAACACTGATGACGACATCCTGCGGTCCTTAAGAACCCAGAATGGTAAGGTCATCGATCACATACCGGAGACAGAGTATCGGGCCGTGATCAGATACAAGATGCGCGCGAGGAACCAGTTTGAAAACCATGTGGTGATGCAGGTGTCACCGGCCCTCTGGAGAGCACTAATAGATGCAGGGAGGATTCACATCGACCTCCAGAGGGTACCGGTGGAGGACCGCTCACCGCTGGTACAGTGTTCAAGGTGCCTTGAGTTTGGTCACGGGCGGAGAAACTGTAAAGCCGAAAAGGACCTGTGTAGCCACTGCGCAGGTCCCCACCTCCGTAAAGACTGCCCGGATCGGTTAGCGGGGAGCTCGCCGACCTGTATCAACTGCCAGCGAGGAAATTTAACAAAAACAGACCACGACAGTTTCAATGAGGAGTGTCCGGTAAGACGGAAGTGGGACTGGCTGGCTAGGTCGAGCGTGGCTTACTGCTGAGACGAGGAGGGCAGCCAAATTCAAGAGAAGACAGCCAAAAATTGTGTAGCGTTTGTGCAAGCTAATCTGCAGCGGAAAAGACTGGCCATGCATGAACTTATTCTGGAGGCGAAGAGTAGGAATATTGGCGTAGCTCTCGTCCAGGAGCCGTACGTGGGAGCAGGCGGTGAAGTAGCCCAGAAATCCGGGTATAGGGTGGTACAGTGCACCCGGAGTAGGTCGAAGCCGGTCAAGTCGGCTATACTAATTTTGGATGAAGAAATTGATATTATCGGCCATCCAAAATTAACGGATGAGAACTTAGCAGTCGCGACACTCAACACCGACTTGGGTAAAATAGTAGTGGTTTCGATCTACTTTGAGGGCACTGAACCTATAGAGCCATACCTGGACCGACTCAGGACGGTAGTAGGGCAAATTGGAGCCGACGCCGTCCTGATAGGGGGAGACGGAAATGCCTGGAGCCATTGGTGGGGCAGTGAGAGCGAAGACCACAGGGGAGAGGCCCTAGCTAGTGTAGTGGACGAGATGGGGCTCCACATACTGAATGAGGGAGATGTGCCCACATTCTACACAGTTAGGAATGGAGTCGTGTTCAAAAGCCGAGTAGACGTGACCGCCTGCAGTCCCAATATAATGCCGTATATTAGGGACTGGGAAGTGGATACAGGGTTTACTAGTTCGGACCACAATTCAATAACATTTAAATTTATTAAAAAAGTAAAACTAAGAAACAAAATTAAAAAATCAACAAGGAAATATAACACAAAAAAAGCTAACTGGGATAAATTTAAGGAAATATTTAGAAGAAAACTATTAGAAGAAAATTTAAATACAGAAAAAATAAACAAAACTAAAACAAGTGAAGAAATAGAAGAAATAGCAACCTCAATTACAAGTCTAATAGATTATTCATGTCAGGAATCAATCCCAAAAATCAAAAAGAATTCAAAAGTTTACATACCTTGGTGGTCCGAACAACTGGAGATGCTGAAGAACACGATGACAACGCTAAAGAGAAGAATCCCCTGCGCGGCGCAGACTCGACGGGCCCACGTGGTCGGGGAATACCTGAAAGCAAAAACAGAATACGAGAATGAAGCCGAAAATGCACAAAATGAGAGTTGGAGGAAGTTTTGTGGAACTCAAGACCGTGAAACTTTTTGGGAGGGGGTTTACAGGGTCATTCGTAAAACCGAAACTAGGAAAGATGACCAGCTTTTGATTGATGATGAGATAGTGCTGAGCCCCGAAGGATCGGTCGAACTTTTGGCCCAAACCTTCTTCCCAAAAGATGACACAGGATCCGATATGAGTATCCACAAAATAACCAGGCAAAGAGCAGAGGCGATCAGACTCGAGGAAAGCACGAAATGCGACAGGGACCCCCCGTTCACTAGCCAAGAGCTCACTCACGTAGCGAGATCTTTTAGTCACAAAAAGGCTCCTGGTGAGGATGGCTTTACAGCCGACATCTGTATGGCGGCTATCCAAACGGCCGAGGAAGAAATTCTGGGACTGTTTAATAGGTGCCTCAGCCTATCGTATTTTCCAGTACTGTGGAAAGAGGCGACAGTAGTAGTCTTACGGAAACCCGGCAAGGAGAGTTACTCGACGCCAAAATCCTATAGACCGATTGGGCTACTGTCAATACTCGGGAAGATACTGGAGAAGATGATAGTCAGGAGGTTAAGATGGCACCTATTACCTAAGAGCAGCCCCAGACAATATGGCTTTGTGCCGAGGCGGAGCACGGAGGACGCCCTCTATGACCTAGTGCAGCATGTCAAGACCACCATACGACAAAAGAAGATCTGCTTATTGGTATCACTGGACATAGAGGGTGCTTTTGACAGCGCCTGGTGGCCTGCCATACTAGGAAGATTGGCGGATTATGGCTGTCCGAAAAACCTCCAGAAAATAATGGCCAGTTACCTGGAAAATAGAAGCGTCATAGTGAGATATGCTGGGGCAGAGACCGAAATTCCGACGACTAAGGGGTGCATCCAGGGCTCTATAAGCGGACCCACTCTGTGGAATGTGTTACTTAACCCGCTGTTGGAGGAGGTGGACAGCGGTGACGTACACATCCAGGCGTTCGCTGACGACATTGTCCTGGTGTTCTCTGATAACACGGGAGAGGAGCTGCAGGGCAGGGCGAATGCGGTGTTGAGCCGTGTGTACGAGTGGGGAGTCGAAAACAAGCTGAAGTTTGCGCCGCATAAGACCTCGGCCATGGTTTTAACCAAGAAACTTAAGTACGACGCCCCACGGATACGCATGGCGGGAGCTGCAATCGACCTTGTCCAAGAAATTAAAATATTAGGCCTTATCTTGGACTATAAACTTACTTTTAATAGTCACATAAAGTATATTTGCAGAAAAGCAGCTCAACTATACAAGCCCCTGGCTAGAACAGCCAAATTAAACTGGGGACTTAGCCCTGGGATCATTAGGACAATGTATGTAGCAGTCATCGAACCTATCATAATGTACGCGGCCAGTGCATGGGCACCGGCCGCCGATAAAATAACTGCGAAGAAGCAGTTAAACAGCATACAGAGGGGGTTCGCACAAAAGATAGGTAAGACATACCGAACAGTGTCGCTTAATGCGGCGCTGGTTATTACGGGGCTCCTTCCTCTAGATATGAGGATCAAAGAGGGAGCAGCCATATACGAGGCAAAGAGGGGGAAGCCACAGGATGAACTAAAGGGCAGAGAGGTGGAAAGGCGGAACAACGTCCACGAACTCAGTCATCCTGCAAAAGAGGCTTCGATAACATATACTCCCTTCAACGGTGTATGTCAGAGCCCTGATGATATGCAGGCAGAGGAACTGATGGTTTTCACTGACGGTAGCAAGATAGACGAACACGTAGGAGCGGCATTGACGTGCTGGCGAGACGGGAGGGAGATTGCCGCAAGGAAATACAGTCTGGCCCCCTTCTGCTCGGTTTACCAGGCGGAAATGCTCGCCCTCAAAAAAGCCGTGGAAATCGTGGACAAACTTGCAGGCCGTCAGGCGAGGATCATCAGCGACTCTGAATCGGCTCTGCAGACGCTAGTGGACCCGGACACCCAAAACAAGATGGCCATGGAAATCCGGGAGAAGATAAGCGACCTGGCCAGAATAGGAAAGCGAATAACGCTTTACTGGGTTAAGGCCCACGTGGGTGTCTGGGGAAACGAGCGAGCAGATGAGTTGGCAAAGGAGGCTGCGCTGAAGAACAAGACTGCAGTAGCTTATGACAAATGCCCCGTGTCGACAATTAAAAGGATAATCAGATGTAGAACAATAAAGGCTTGGGAAGACAGATATCTGAAAGAAGAGACGGCAACTACGACGAAGATCTTCTTCCCAAGCGTAGAAAAAGCATTCGGCATCATCAAAAAAATTAAAATCACACCCATTTTGGCGCAAGCACTGACGGGACACGGGGGATTTGGACAATATCTCTGCAGGTTTAAATGCAAGGATAATCCAGCATGCGCATGCGACGACGCCAGCGAGGAAACAATAATGCACCTGCTTACGGAATGCCCCAGACATCTCATGGCGAGATTTGATGTGGAGGCCCAATTGAATCGCGATATTACTCCAGACGAGATCAGCAACATTATGGAAGACGGAGATAAACGGCAGAAATTCCTGGAATTCTGCGAGTATGTGACGAAGAAGAGCATCGAGCGAAACAAGACTGTATGACGTATTAAATCAAGTCGACAGAAGATTGTATTTTTGTATGTTTGTAATTGTATAATTGTATTTGTAAAAAAAAAAAAAAAAAAGAAAGAGCAAAAAAAAAAAAAAAAAAAAAAAGCAAAAAAAAAATGAGAAAAAAAAAAAAAAAAAAAAAAAAGAAAAAAAAAAAAAAGAAGAGAGAAAGAAAGAAACAAAAAAAAAAAAAAAAAAAAAAAAAAAGATGGACATAAAGTAAAAAAGGTCTCCGACCACTATATCGGAGGAGAAAGCGGCCGGTGCTTCACCTATAGTGAAGCACCACTATAAAAAAAAAAAAAAAAAAAAAAAAAAAAAACCTAACCTAACCTAACCTAACCTTTTTTTTTTTTTTTTTTTTTTTTTTTTTTTTTTTTTTTTTTTTTTTTTTTTTTTTTTTTTTTTTTTTTTTTTTTTTTTTTTTTTTTTTGTTTAACGAGGAGGAAAGGCACTTACGCCTGCCGCCCGGTCGGGGGACCGGGACGGGTATGTGGGACTCACGGGGCAGAAGGCCCCGTCACTACCCACTAAAACCTCCTCGAAATTCCGCCTTTCCGCAAGGCGGCAGGGCCACGGGAACGCGTTAGCTTGCCACCGCGACCCTGCCAGCGGCAGTCGCTAACAGGCGACCCGCCTCAAAGGCGCGCCAGGATGTTAGGGCGCGCCTTCCATCTCCGCCTCCGTCTGTGCCGTGACGGACTCCCCCGAGTCCGCCACTGGAGGCCGGGCGTCAGGGCTTGACGCCCCGCGGCGGATCAGATAACTGGCTCCGCCGCCAACCACGCTCTAGGCCAGGTCAATGCGGCAACGTGCGACCTGCATACGCACGTCGCCGCCGACCAGGCCGCCTTCGGCGCAGCGGGAGGGAGTTGATGTCGTCCTCCCGCTGCCGTTCTGCTGCCTCTTTCTGCGACATCACAGTGTCGCAGAAAGAGGAAAATGCCGCCCAGGCCTCTTCGCTTCCGGCCATCTTGGAGATGAGGGCCGAAAGCGATAGGTCTCCGCCTATGACCGTGGACAGGGCTGCGCGAGGCTCCGCCCAAGCTGGGCACTCTGCGCGTGTGTGCTCGGCCGTGTCCACGGCTCCATCGCCACAATGGTGACATACCACCGACGGCTCTCTCCCGACCACTTCGCACAAGTATTTGGCGAAGCAGCCGTGCCCGGTCATGAGCTGCGTCAGGTGGTACGTGAGTGGGCCGTGCTTACGCTCGACCCACTCCTTCAGTATTGGCCGAATGGCCGCTACGAGTTCCGCACTCGCTCCCGGAACTCGTAGCCTCTCCGTCCATTTTAAGAGGAGGTTCTCGCGGGCCTCCCCCCGCCACTGCTGGACCTCACGCGGGTGGGGCCGGTTTCCCTCCGCTCCTGCTTCCTTGACCCGCCAGTAGACACTCGAGTAGATCTCGGCCTCGAGGTCCCATGGCGGGCTTCCGGAAAGCAAGGTGGCCGCCGTGTAAGACACCGTGCGGTACGCCCGAGCCGCTCTGAGCGCCATGGCCCGCTGCGGACGTCGCAGCGAGGCCACGTTTCGGGCACTCAGAGCGTCCGCCCATATCGGCGCTCCATAGAGCGCCATCGAACGCACCACGCCGGTGTACAGGCGCCTGCAGAGGGAACCCGGCCCCCCGACGTTGGGCAGCAATCGTCCGAGCGCTCCGGCTGCAGCCACCAGTCTTGGGGCCAAGCGCCGGAAGTGCTCCTCGAACTTCCACCTGCCATCGAGGACGAGTCCTAGGTACTTCATCGTCGACCCGATGGTGATGGAAGTTCCGCCGACGACGATTGCTAACCCCCGAGGTGGGGCATTCCGAGGCCCATGAAAGACTAGGGCCTCGGATTTGTGCAAGGCCACCTCGAGGCCCAGCGCGCGGATGCGGTGGACCGCGTGAGCCACACCCGCCGTGGCCAGATAGGCCGCCTCCCGGTGGTTGCTGCCGCGGGCCGACACGAGGGTGTCGTCAGCGTAGCAGGTGACGCTGACCCCCCGCAACGTGGCCCCGCGCAGCACCCAATCGTAGCCGATGTTCCACAGGAGTGGCCCTAAGACCGAGCCCTGTGGAACACCGCACGTCACGATCCTCCTGCTCGAACCATCCCTCGTCGGGTAGACGATCGCTCGACCCGCAAAATAGTCGGCGATGGTTCGACGCAGGTAGGCCGGGACACCGTGGTACTTTAGGCCCTCCAATATGACCTCCCAAGGCAGGGTGTTGAAGGCGTTGGAGATATCCAACGACACTGCCATCAACACCCCACCCCGAGAAACCTCCTCCTCGGCGAGCTGCCTCACCCTGGCGACTGCGTCCAGCGTCGAGCGGCCGGGGCGAAATCCGAACTGCCATTCGCTAAGGCCCGGCTCCATGCTGCCGACGAGACGGGCTGCAAGCACGCGCTCAAAGAGCTTGCTCGTCTCGTCGAGCAGCACGATTGGGCGGTAGGCCGACGGCTGATCGGGCGCTCGTCCCTCCTTTCGGATGAGGACGAGCCTTCCCGTTTTCCACCGATCGGGGAATCTGCCTTGAGCCAGGCACGCAGAAAATAGACGCCGGACGCTCCCGCCGATCTCCTCCAGCGCAATCGCCAGGGCGCGTCCCGGAATACCGTCAGGCCCTGGGGCTGTCCTTTTCGAACGTAACTTCAGGACAGCCGCACCCAACTCCGCCTCGGTAACCGGGTACGCCTGGACCGCCAACTCTTCGTCCTCGCGATCCGTCGTCGGTACCATCGGTGGTACGAACGCTCCACGCTCGGGAAAGAGCTCGTGGGTGATTCGCTCCACGAGCTGCGGCTGGAGACTGCTGGTGAGCGGGGGAGTCCAGGGTCGGAGCTTCTGCCTCACGACCCGGTACGGTCTCCCCCACGGATCCCCCTCGAGGGTCGCCAGCCACTCCTCCCACGCCGCCTCTTTTGCCTGGGCTATGGCCTTCTGCAGCGTTGCACAGGCAGACCTGTAGGCGGCGTAGAGGACTTCCTCCGATGCGTGGTCGCGGACTCGCCTCCTCCTGCACCGAGTGTACCGACGACGGGCGGCGACGCAGGCTCTCCTCAGCTGCCGGAGTTCGGGTCGCCACCAGTAGACGCGGCGACGTGGGGTCTGAGGCTTGACTCTCGGCATCGCCACATCGCAAATGCGGAACAGGGCGGCGCCGAGTTGGTCAGCCTCTCGGTCGACCTGGACAACCGGATCGGAACCGGCGCCCCAGGCCTCCACGATGGCCGCCTCTTTTGCCAACTGGCTATCGAGACGGCCCAGACTCCACCGCGGACCTTCTGACCGCTCAACAGCGGGCTGGACAACGGGAACCGTGGAGACATCAAATCGGATGTACCGATGATCTGAAAGTGTCTCCACGCCCGTCTCCACCCTCCAGTCTCGAACACGGCGGGCCAGGGCGTTGGACGCGAACGTGATGTCCACGATCGATTCGCCCTGTAGCCGCACGCACGTGTTCTCAGACCCACTGTTGATCACCGCGAGACCAGTAGCAACTGCCCACTCCTCGAGAGCCTCGCCCCTGGCATCCGTCGCGGGGGAACCCCAAGCCGTGGATTTGGCATTGAAGTCCCCCGCAACTATCACCGTGCTGGGTGATACCTGCCCAACCAGAGCCCCGACCTCGACCAGCTGTTGCTCAAAGTCGGCGAGACTCCGGTTGGGAGAGGCGTAGACTCCCACAACCGCAAGATCGCCCACGACGGCGAGGACGCACCCTCTGCCCCTGGCTACACCCTCGATGGACGGGGAGCCAGCGACGGCAGGGGCGATGATGGCCACTACCCCATCGTGGTCGGAGACCCAATCGTCCCGAGAGGGAACGAAGTAGGGCTCCGATACCACCGCAACGCCGATTTGCCACTCTGCCATGCTTTGGACTAGGAGGTCCTGAGCTCTGGCAGAGTGGTTTATGTTTGCCTGGAGACAGCGCAGAGCCATCAGTGCGCGGTCTCCATTGGCTCCACCCTGAGGCCTGCAGCGCCACCCTGCTGCGGCGCTCTGCTCTTCTGCGGCGCTGCCCGTTTACTGCCGCCTTGGCAGCCCTTGGATCCGACCGCATGGGCTGCTGGCTTACCGGCCGCAGAACACACCACACATTTTGCCACCGGGGCAGCACATTCCCGTGCCTTGTGGTCGGGTTGACCGCAGCGGAAGCACAAACGGCTGCGGTCAACACCCCTGTCACATTTCGCCCCCACGTGGCCCCCCTCCAGGCACCTGTAGCAGCGCAGAGGTCTCGGCTCGAGCAGCGTTACCCGTGCCGAGACCCACCCCACCTTTATACGGCCAGCCTCCACCACCTTTTTTGCGGCCGCCACCGGACAGCTAATCCAGAGGGAGCCACAGCCACTGGAGCCCCGAGCAATAACCCCGGGCCGTATAGCTCCAGCGGAGCAGCCTCCCTCTTCGGCCACCGCAGCCATCACCTCCTCCGCCGTGACAGAATCGTCCAGGTCCATGACCCTCAGTTCGACGCACTTGGTCGGTCTGTGGACCTGGACGTCGTCCGGGTTGAGCGCCTCGCGCAGTTTAGACGCGAGGGCGTCCGCCGCTTTCTCCGGATCGCTGGTGCCCGGCGGAACCTCCAGAATGCGTCCTCCCGTGGCCGCTGCCCTAAAGCGCACCGCAGTCAAGCCGACCTCGCTTAGCTTGATGCGGCTCTTCGCTTGGGCCAGGACGTCTTCGTATCTGAGGCCCTTCTCTACAGCACCGGGCCTCAGCGTGATCGTTATCACGGCGGAGCGAGGTTGGCGGAGTTTCCTCTTTGGAGGGGCCTTCTTCTTGGCACTGGCCGAGTTCGACTTCGCTGCCGGAGCAGCCGGTTCGGTGGTCGCCTTCTTGGACGTTGTTTTCCTAACGACGGCGCTCCAGGTTGTCGGAGCACTTCCTGGCTGCGAAGACGACGGAGGGGCATTCTTTGTGGCCGCCGCCGCTGCCGCTTCTTGGGCGGCCATATTCGGGCGTTTTGCCCGCTTATTCTTCCTCCTTCGTTGGGCTGCCTCAGCGTTCGCAGCCTCAGTGGAGGGCGGCTCTGCTGTGGCGCTCACAGATGCGGCCGGAGCCTGCGCCGCCCTGCGATCGGCTGCCAGCGGAGGTCGCAGCCGAGGCTCCGGAAGAAGGCGGCGTTCGATGCCCTCCATCCGCGCGTTCAGCATATTAGCGAACTGCTCGCGGCTGGAGCGCAGCGCCTCCTCCAAGATTCGCTGAATGTGCGTGTCTTCCCTCGTAGTTGGCTGTGCGCGCAACTGGGCCACTTCCCGGCGCAGCTCGGCCAACTGGCCCGAAAGCTGCGCGTTGGCCGCTTCCAAGCGGGCTACCTCCTCCGTCATCGTTAGGGCCCTCAGGTCAGCCACCGCTCCTTTTATGGTGTCCGCGGCGGTTTTAAGGGCCCTGACGAAGGTGCCTTTCAGGTTGCCCGACTTGTTGGCCACCTGTATCACCACGTCCAGCGCCTCTTGAACCGCCGCGTCCAGAGCGGCGGACGTCCTCGGTGCTTCCTCGGCTGTTGTCGGGTGGCGGCTCCTGGAGCGGGCCGTCCTCTCCTCGATCGCCACCTGGGCCGCTTCGTTGAAGGCAGCCAGCGCTTCTTCTGCCTGGAGGCTGCCTTCCTTGGCTTTAACGAGCTCCGCCTGGGATTTTCCCAGCCCGACATATTTTCCATGTGTGGGCGGTCGGCCACGCCCCCTCTTGCTTGCAGGCTTCAGTCGCCTGCTCGATGAGGATTCTGAGCGGTCGCTCTGCTGACCGCTCGCGTCGCTGTCACCCGAGCCCGAGCAGCCATCCTCAGCGTGGCTCCGCTTCTCGCCCCTCCGCCGCTTTTGTTGTTCACCCGATAAGTTCTGTAGGCTACAGACCGACGAGTCCGACTCGGAGTATCGTTCATGTCGGACAGCTATTCCTTCGAGTACGCCAGGGTCCAAGGCTTCAGCGCGCGCCATCGGGGCGCCCGCCTCCACCGCCAAATCGTCAGATACCGAATCCACCGTCTGCATTGTGCAGACCGACGAGTCCGACTCGGAGAGCCGTTCAAGCCGGCCAGCAAGTCCTTTTCGAGCGCCAGGGTCAACTTTCTCCATTCCTTCCATTCCGTTTTTATTTGATTTTTTGTTCATTATTAGTCCCACGAGTATGGGGGAAATAACAGTCCACCAAGGCAGTGCCCCCTGTACCTTGGTAACCCTATTACACCGTGAGGTCGGGCGGTATCACGGGATCTCTAAGCTAATGTTTTTTATTGAGGTTGGCTCCTCTTGGCCCGGCCGGTTAAGGCAAGGCCCTCGGTCCCACCACGGGCTGCGAGACATGATCCACAACACCCGGATGGGGAAACGAGTTTGAGAGGCGGTGACAAAAGTCTTGTTTACTCAGAGTCGATACCGAAACTGAGCAAACCCGCCTCTCCCACCACTGGTCTCTGGAGACCCAGCAACAAATAACAGGCTATTTACAACAAATAAAATTTTATATACACAACAACAACAACAAATTGTACATAAATTAACATCACAAAACGTAACAACGAAAACTCCTCTCCATTTGCCACGAAGCCGCTCACACAGTCCACTCTGCTAAACAGAGAAGTACCAGGAGCGACCCGTGACATAACCGTCGTGTCAGTCTTAGCCGTGGTCGACAGGCACTCCGCGAAAAACCTAACTAACCTAACCTAACCTAACCTAACCTAACCTTTTTTCCATCGGAATGCCTGTCGACCCCGTTGCCCAGGGTGCACCACGTGGAGGTGACTGACTTGCACCCCAACCTAACCTAACCTAACCTAACCTAACCTTTTTTTTTTTTTTTTTTTTTTTTTTTTTTTGTTTAACGAGGAGGAAAGGCACTTACGCCTGCCGCCCGGTCGGGGGACCGGGACGGGTATGTGGGACTCACGGGGCAGAAGGCCCCGTCACTACCCACTAAAACCTCCTCGAAATTCCGCCTTTCCGCAAGGCGGCAGGGCCACGGGAACGCGTTAGCTTGCCACCGCGACCCTGCCAGCGGCAGTCGCTAACAGGCGACCCGCCTCAAAGGCGCGCCAGGATGTTAGGGCGCGCCTTCCATCTCCGCCTCCGTCTGTGCCGTGACGGACTCCCCCGAGTCCGCCACTGGAGGCCGGGCGTCAGGGCTTGACGCCCCGCGGCGGATCAGATAACTGGCTCCGCCGCCTACCACGCTCTAGGCCAGGTCAATGCGGCAACGTGCGACCTGCATACGCACGTCGCCGCCGACCAGGCCGCCTTCGGCGCAGCGGGAGGGAGTTGATGTCGTCCTCCCGCTGCCGTTCTGCTGCCTCTTTCTGCGACATCACAGTGTCGCAGAAAGAGGAAAATGCCGCCCAGGCCTCTTCGCTTCCGGCCATCTTGGAGATGAGGGCCGAAAGCGATAGGTCTCCGCCTATGACCGTGGACAGGGCTGCGCGAGGCTCCGCCCAAGCTGGGCACTCTGCGCGTGTGTGCTCGGCCGTGTCCACGGCTCCATCGCCACAATGGTGACATACCACCGACGCCTCTCTCCCGACCACTTCGCACAAGTATTTGGCGAAGCAGCCGTGCCCGGTCATGAGCTGCGTCAGGTGGTACGTGAGTGGGCCGTGCTTACGCTCGACCCACTCCTTCAGTATTGGCCGAATGGCCGCTACGAGTTCCGCACTCGCTCCCGGAACTCGTAGCCTCTCCGTCCATTTTGAGAGGAGGTTCTCGCGGGCCTCCTCCCGCCACTGCCGGACCTCACGCGGGTGGGGCCGGTTTCCCTCCGCTCCTGCTTCCTTGACCCGCCAGTAGACACTCGAGTAGATCTCGGCCTCGAGGTCCCATGGCGGGCTTCCGGAAAGCAAGGTGGCCGCCGTGTAAGACACCGTGCGGTACGCCCGAGCCGCCCTGAGCGCCATAGCCCGCTGCGGACGTCGCAGCGAGGCCACGTTTCGGGCACTCAGAGCGTCCGCCCATATCGGCGCTCCATAGAGCGCCATCGAACGCACCACGCCGGTGTACAGGCGCCTGCAGAGGGAACCCGGCCCCCCGACGTTGGGCAGCAATCGTCCGAGCGCTCCGGCTGCAGCCACCAGTCTTGGGGCCAAGCGCCGGAAGTGCTCCTCGAACTTCCACCTGCCATCGAGGACGAGTCCTAGGTACTTCATCGTCGACCCGATGGTGATGGAAGTTCCGCCGACGACGATTGCTAACCCCCGAGGTGGGGCATTCCGAGGCCCATGAAAGACTAGGGCCTCGGATTTGTGCAAGGCCACCTCGAGGCCCAGCGCGCGGATGCGGTGGACCGCGTGAGCCACACCCGCCGTGGCCAGATAGGCCGCCTCCCGGTGGTTGCTGCCGCGGGCCGACACGAGGGTGTCGTCAGCGTAGCAGGTGACGCTGACCCCCCGCAACGTGGCCCCGCGCAGCACCCAATCGTAGCCGATGTTCCACAGGAGTGGCCCTAAGACCGAGCCCTGTGGAACACCGCACGTCACGATCCTCCTGCTCGAACCATCCCTCGTCGGGTAGACGATCGCTCGACCCGCAAAATAGTCGGCGATGGTTCGACGCAGGTAGGCCGGGACACCGTGGTACTTTAGGCCCTCCAATATGACCTCCCAAGGCAGGGTGTTGAAGGCGTTGGAGATATCCAACGACACTGCCATCAACACCCCACCCCGAGAAACCTCCTCCTCGGCGAGCTGTCTCACCCTGGCGACTGCGTCCAGCGTCGAGCGGCCGGGGCGAAATCCGAACTGCCATTCGCTAAGGCCCGGCTCCATGCTGCCGACGAGACGGGCTGCAAGCACGCGCTCAAAGAGCTTGCTCGTCTCGTCGAGCAGCACGATTGGGCGGTAGGCCGACGGCTGATCGGGCGCTCGTCCCTCCTTGCGGATGAGAACGAGCCTTCCCGTTTTCCACCGATCGGGGAACCTGCCTTGAGCCAGGCACGCCGAAAATAGACGCCGGACGCTCCCGCCGATCTCCTCCAGCGCAATCGCCAGGGCGCGTCCCGGAATACCGTCAGGCCCTGGGGCTGTCCTTTTCGAACGTAACTTCAGGACAGCCGCACCCAACTCCGCCTCGGTAACCGGGTACGCCTGTACCGCCAACTCTTCGTCCTCGCGATCCGTCGTCGGTACCATCGGTGGTACGAACGCTCCACGCTCGGGAAAGAGCTCGTGGGTGATTCGCTCCACGAGCTGCGGCTGGAGATTGCTGGTGAGCGGGGGAGTCCAGGGTCGGAGCTTCTGCCTCACGACCCGGTACGGTCTCCCCCACGGATCCCCCTCGAGAGTGGCCAGCCACTCCTCCCACGCCGCCTCTTTGGCCTGAGCTATGGCCTTCTTCAGTATGATACAGGCGGACCTGTAGGCGGCGTAGAGGACTTCCTCCGATGCGTGGTCGCGAACTCGCCTCCTCCTGCACCGAGTGTACCGACGACGGGCGGCGACGCAGGCTCTCCTCAGCTGCCGGAGTTCGGGTCGCCACCAGTAGACGCGGCGACGTGGGGTCTGAGGCTTGACTCTCGGCATCGCCACATCGCAAATGCGGAACAGGGCGGCGCCGAGTTGGTCAGCCTCTCGGTCGACCTGGACAACCGGATCGGAACCGGCGCCCCAGGCCTCCACGATGGCCGCCTCTTTTGCCAACTGGCTATCGAGACGGCCCAGACTCCACCGCGGACCTTCTGACCGCTCAACAGCGGGCTGGACGACGGGAACCGTGGAGACATCAAATCGGATGTACCGATGATCTGAAAGTGTCTCCACGCCCGTCTCCACCCTCCAGTCTCGAACACGGCGGGCCAGGGCGTTGGACGCGAACGTGATGTCCACGATCGATTCGCCCTGTAGCCGCACGCACGTGTTCTCAGACCCACTGTTGATCACCGCGAGACCAGTAGCAACTGCCCACTCCTCGAGAGCCTCGCCCCTGGCATCCGTCGCGGGGGAACCCCAAGCCGTGGATTTGGCATTGAAGTCCCCCGCAACTATCACCGTGCTAGGTGATACCTGCCCAACCAGAGCCCCGACCTCGACCAGCTGTTGCTCAAAGTCGGCGAGACTCCGGTTGGGAGAGGCGTAGACTCCCACAACCGCAAGATCGCCCACGACGGCGAGGACGCACCCTCTGCCCCTGGCTACACCCTCGATGGACGGGGAGCCAGCGACGGCAGGGGCGATGATGGCCACTACCCCATCGTGGTCGGAGACCCAATCGTCCCGAGAGGGAACGAAGTAGGGCTCCGATACCACCGCAACGCCGATTTGCCACTCTGCCATGCTTTGGACTAGGAGGTCCTGAGCTCTGGCAGAGTGGTTTATGTTTGCCTGGAGACAGCGCAGAGCCATCAGTGCGCGGTCTCCATTGGCTCCACCCTGAGGCCTGCAGCGCCACCCTGCTGCGGCGCTGCACGACCTCTGCCGCCCTGGCAGCCCCTACTCCCGACGGCATGTGCTGCTGGCCGACCGGCCGCTGAGCAGACCACACACTTCGGGTCAGCAGCGGTACACTCTCGGGCCTTATGGTCAGGTTGACCGCAACGGAAGCACAGACGGCTGCGGTCGATACCCCTGACGCATTTTGCCCCCACGTGGCCCCCCTCAAAGCACCTGTAACACCGCAGGGGCCTCGGCTCGAGCAGCACCACCCGCGCCGAGACCCACCCCACCTTTAGGCGGCCAGCCTCCAGCACCTTTTTAGCGGGAGCCACCGGGCAGTTCAGCCAAAGGGAGCCGGAGCCTTTCGAGCCCCGGGCAATAGCCCCCGGCCTTATGGCTCCCGCGGAGCAGCCCCCAGCTTCGGCCACCGCAGCCACCACCTCGTCCGCCGTGACGGAATCGTCCAGATCCATGACCCTTAGCTCTACGCATTTGGTCGGCCTATGGACCTGGACGTCGTCCGGGTTGAGGACCTCCCGGAGTTTGCAGGCAAGGGCGTCCGCCGCCTTCTCCGCGTCATTTGTGCCCGGTGGAACCTCCAGGATACGTCCCCCCGTGGCTGATGCCCGGAAGCGCACCGCAGTCAAGCCGACCTCGCTCAACTTGATGCGGCTCTTCGCCTCCGCCAGGACATTCTCGTATTTGAGGCCCTTCTCCATGGCACCGGGCTTCAGGGTGATGGTGATCACCTCGGAGCGAGGAGGGCGGAGTTTCCTCTTGGGAGGCGTCTTCTTCGCTGCACCGGTGGGTTTAGATGCCGATGCCGCCGGTTCGGTGGTCGTCTTTTTAGACGTCCGTCGAACGACGGCACTCCAGGTTGTCGGAGCCTGCCTGTCTGTACTGGCTGGCTCCGAGGACGACGGAGGGGCATTGTTTGTGACCGTCGCCGCTGCCGCTTCTTGAGCAGCCATGTTTGGGCGTTTTGCCCGCTTCCGTCTGCTCTGTCCGGCCGCCTCAACGTTCACAACTGAGGGCAGATCAGCTGTCACGGTTGCAGTTGCGGCCGGAACCTGCGCCGCCCTGCGATCGGCGGCCAGAGGAGGTCGCAGTCGAGGCTCAGGGAGGAGACGGCCTTCGATCCCCTCGAAGCGGGCGTTCAGCATATTGCCGAACTGCTCACGGTTCACGCGTAGAGCCTCTTCCATCACTTTCTGGAAGTCGGAGGGAGTCATGCTGCTCGCGGCCGACTGCGTGCGCATCTGGGCCACTTCTCGACGCAGCTCGGCCAACTGGCCCGACAGCTGCGCGTTGGCTGCCTCGAGACGGGCAACCTCCTCCGACATGTTCAATGCCCTGAGGTCTGCCACCGCACCTTTAATCGTCTCAGCGGCCGTCTTAAGGGCCTTCACAAAGGTGCCCTTCAAGTTGCCCGATTTGTTGGCAACCTGCAAGACCACCTCCAGTGCCTCTTGAACCGCTGCGTCCAGAGCAGCGGACGTCTTTGGAATGTCTTCAGACGCAATTTGTTGGCGATTCTTAGAGCGGGTCGCCCTTTCATCGCTCGCCACCTTGGCCGCTTCATTGTAGGCGGCGAGCGTATCTTCCGCCTGGAAGCTGTCGTTCCTCCCTTTGTTTACCTCCGCCTGTGACTTTCCCAGCCCAACATATCTTCCGTGGGTGGGCGGTCGGCCACGTCCCCTCTTGCTAACGGGCTTCTGCAATCTGCTGGCTGAGGATTCTGAGTGGTCACTCTGCTGACCGCACGCGTCACTCTCGCCCGAGCCCGAGCATTCATCCTCAGCGCGGGTCCGCTTCTCGCCCCTCCGCCGCTTTTGTATATCGACCGATACTGTCTCCATACTGCAGCCCGACGAGTCCGACTCGGAGAGTCGTTCAGGTCGGGCAGCTTGTCCTTTAAACACGCCAGGGTCACTGGTTTCAGCGCGCGCCAACGGGGCGCCCACCTCCACCGCCAAATCGTCAGATACCGAATCCACCGTCTGCATTGTGCAGACCGACGAGTCCGACTCGGAGAGCCGTTCAAGCCGGCCAGCAAGTCCTTTTCGAACGCCAGGGTCAACTTTCTCCATTCCTTCTATTCCGTTTTTATTTGAGTTTATATTCATATTTAGATCCCACGAGTATGGGGGAAATACAAGTCCACCAAGGCAGTGCCCCCTGTACCTTGGTAACCCTATTACACCGTGAGGTCGGGCGGTATCACGGGATCTCTAAGCTAAAGTTTTTTATTGAGGTTGGCTCCTCTTGGCCCGGCCGGTTAAGGCAAGGCCCTCGGTCCCACCACGGGCTGCGAGACATGATCCACAACACCCGGATGGGGAAACGAGCCACCAGTAGACGCGGCGACGTGGGGTCTGAGGCTTGACTCTCGGCATCGCCACATCGCAAATGCGGAACAGGGCGGCGCCGAGTTGGTCAGCCTCTCGGTCGACCTGGACAACCGGGTCGGAACCGGCGCCCCAGGCCTCCACGATGGCCGCCTCTTTTGCCAACTGGCTATCGAGACGGCCAAGACTCCACCGCGGACCTTCTGACCGCTCAACAGCGGGCTGGACGACGGGAACCGCGGAGACATCAAATCGGATGTACCGATGATCGGAAAGTGTCTCCGCACCCGTCTCCACCCTCCAGTCCCGAACACGGCGGGCCAGGGCGTTGGACGCGAACGTGATGTCGACGATCGATTCGCCCTGTAGCCGCACGCACGTGCTCTCCGACCCACTGTTGATCACCGCGAGACCAGTAGCAGCTGCCCACTCCTCGAGAGCCTCGCCTCTGGCATCCGTCGCAGGGGAACCCCAGGCCGTGGATTTGGCATTGAAGTCCCCCGCAACTATCACCGGGCAGGGTGATACCTGCCCAACCAGAGCCCCGACCTCGACCAGCTGTTGTTCAAAGTCGGCGAGGCTCCGATTGGGAGAGGCGTAGACTCCCACAACTGCAAGATCGCCCACGACGGCGAGCACGCACCCTCTGCCCCTGGCTACACCCTCGATGGACGGGGAGCCAGCGACGGCAGGGGCGATGATGGCCACCACTCCATCGTGGTCGGAGACCCAGTCGTCCCGGGAGGGAACGAAGTAGGGCTCCGATACCACCGCAACGCCGACTTGCCACTCTGCCATGCTTTGGACTAGGAGGTCCTGGGCCCTGGCAGAGTGGTTGACATTGGCCTGGAGACAACGAAGGGCCATCAGTTCGCGGTCTCCATAGGCTCCGCTCCTGCGCTTGCAGCGCTTCTCTTCTGCGGCGCTCTTCTGTCCTGCGGCGCTGCCCGTTTGCTGCCGCCTTGGCAGCCCTTGCACCCGACCGCATGGGCTGCCGGCTTACCGGCCGCTGAGCACACTACGCACTTTGCTTCAGCGGCAGCACAGTCCCGGGCCTTGTGGTCGGGCTGACCGCACCGGAAGCACAAACGGCTGCGGTCGACACCCCTGTCGCATTTGGCCCCCACATGGCCCCCCTCCAGGCACCGGTAACAACGTAGTGGCCTCGGCTCGAGCAGCGTTACCCGCGCCGAGACCCAACCGACCTTTACGCGGCCATCCTCCACCACCTTTTTTGCGGCAGTCACCGGGCAGCTCAGCCAGAGGGAGCCACAGCCACTCGAGCCCCGAGCGATAGCCCCCGGCCTTATAGCTCCCGCAGAGCAGCCCCCAGCTTCGGCCACCGCAGCCACCACCTCCTCCGCCGTGACGGAATCGTCCAGGTCCATGACCCTTAACTCGACGCACTTGGTCGGTCTATGGACCTGGACGTCGTCCGGGTTAAGCGCCTCGCGGAGCTTGGACGCGAGGGCGTCCGCCGCTTTTTCTGCATCGCTGGTACCCGGCGGAATCTCCAGGATGCGCCCTCCCGTCGCTGCGGCCCTAAAGCGCACCGCAGTCAAGCCGACCTCGCTCAGCTTGACGCGGCTCTTCGCTTGGGCCAGGACGTCTTCGTATCTGAGGCCCTTCTCCACAGCACCGGGCCTCAGCGTGATCGTTATCACGGCGGAGCGAGGAGGGCGGAGTTTCCTCTTTGGAGGGGCCTTCTTTTTGGAGCTGGCCGAGTTCGACTTCGCTGCCGGTGCAGCCGGTTCGGTGGTCTTGGTCGAGGCCTTCTTGGTCGCCGTTTTCCGAACGACGGCACTCCAGCTTGTCGAGGAACTGCCCGGCCCCGAGGATGACGGAGGGGCACTCTTTGTTGCCGCTGCCGCAGCCGCTTCTTGCGCCGCCATATTAGGGCGTTTTCCCCGCTTAGGCTTGGTTCGTTGGGCTGCCTCGTCGTTCGCAACCTCAGCGGAGAGTGGTTCGGCTGTAACGCCCACGGTTGCGGTCGGAACCTGCGCCGCCCTGCGATCGGCGGCCAGCGGAGGTCGCAGCCTAGGCTCCGGAAGGAGGCGGCGTTCGATGCCCTCCATCCGCGCGTTCAGCATTTTCGCGAACTGCTCGCGGTTGGAGCGCAGCGCCTCCTCCATGATCCGCTGGACGTTCGAGTCGTCCAACGTAGCCGGCTGCTTGCGCATCTGGGCCACCTCGCGGCGCAGCTCGGCCAGCTGGCCCGAAAGCTGAGCGTTGGCTGCTTCAAGTCGGGCTACCTCTTCCGACATGGTCAGCGCCCTGAGATCTGCCACAGCACCTTTGATGGTGTCCGCGGCAGTCTTCAGGGCTCGGACGAATGTACCCTTCATGTTGCCCGACTTGTTAGCGACCTGTAATACCACGTCAAGTGCCTGTTGGACCGCCGCGTCCAGAGCGGCGGACGTCTTCGGCACGTCCTCAGCTGCCGTTGGTTGACGGTTTCTGGCACGGGCCGCCCTTTCTTCCATCGCCACCTTCGCCGCTTCGTTGTAGGCGGCCAACGCGTCTTCCGCCTGGAAATTGTCTTTCTTGGATTCACTAATCTCCGCCTGTGACTTCCCAAGTCCGACATACCTACCATGGGTAGGTGGTCTGCCACGCCCCCTTTTATTAGTGGGTTTGAGCCACCTGCTGGCTGAGGAGGCAGTTTTGTCGCTCAGCACGCTCGCGTCGCTCTCCGAGCCCGAGCAGCTATCCTCAGCGTGGATCCGCTTTTCACCCCTACTCCGCTGTTGTTCCACCGATTCCACCGACTGCATGCTGCAGACGGAGGAGTCCGACTCAGAGAGTCGTTCGAGCCGAATCGTTAATCCTTTTAGTACGCCTGGGTCATCGGTTTCGGCGCGCGCCATCGGGGCGTGCACCTCCGCCGCCATCAGTTCTTTTCCACTTTTATTTTTATTTTTAAATGTTTCCATAGTTAGTCCCACGAGTGTGGGGGAAATAAAAAGTCCACCAGGGCAGTGCCCCCTGTACCCTGGTAACCCTATTACACCGTGAGGTCGGGCGGTATCACGGGATCTCTAAACTAATGTTTTTTAGTGAGGTTGGCTCCTCTTGGCCCGGCCGGTTAAGGCAAGGCCCTCGGTCCCACCACAGGCTGCGAGACGTGATCCACAACACCTGGGTGGGGAAACGAGTTTGAGAGGCGGTGACAAAAGTCTTGTTTACTCAGAGTCGATACCGAAACTGAGCAAACCCGCCTCTCCCACCACTGGCCTCCTGAAGCCCAAAAAGACTCCGAAGACCCAGCAACTGAGGCTATTTACAACATAAAACAAATACATTTAAATGAAAAACAAACAAATACAATGAATAATAACGACAACAAAACAAAACGAAAACAAAAACTCTCCTCACGCCACAAAGCCGCTCACACAGTCCACTCTGCCAAACAGAGAAGTACCAGGAGCGACCCGTGGCATAACCGTCGTGTCAGTCTTAGCCGTGGTCGACAGGCACTCCGAGAAAACATCGGAATGCTTGTCGACCCCGTTGCCCAGGGTGCACCACGTGGAGGTGACTGACTTGCACCCCACCCCAACCTAACCTAACCTTTTTTTTTTTTTTTTTTTTTTTTGTTTAACGAGGAGGAAAGGCACTTACGCCTGCCGCCCGGTCGGGGGACCGGGACGGGTATGTGGGACTCACGGGGCAGAAGGCCCCGTCACTACCCACTAAAACCTCCTCGAAATTCCGCCTTTCCGCAAGGCGGCAGGGCCACGGGAACGCGTTAGCTTGCCACCGCGACCCTGCCAGCGGCAGTCGCTAACAGGCGACCCGCCTCAAAGGCGCGCCAGGATGTTAGGGCGCGCCTTCCATCTCCGCCTCCGTCTGTGCCGTGACGGACTCCCCCGAGTCCGCCACTGGAGGCCGGGCATCAGGGCTTGACGCCCCGCGGCGGATCAGATAACTGGCTCCGCCGCCAACCACGCTCTAGGCCAGGTCAATGCGGCAACGTGCGACCTGCATACGCACGTCGCCGCCGACCAGGCCGCCTTCGGCGCAGCGGGAGGGAGTTGATGTCGTCCTCCCGCTGCCGTTCTGCTGCCTCTTTCTGCGACATCACAGTGTCGCAGAAAGAGGAAAATGCCTCCCAGGCCTCTTCGCTTCCGGCCATCTTGGAGATGAGGGCCGAAAGCGATAGGTCTCCGCCTATGACCGTGGACAGGGCTGCGCGAGGCTCCGCCCAAGCTGGGCACTCTGCGCGCGTGTGCTCGGCCGTGTCCACGGCTCCATCGCCACAATGGTGACATACCACCGACGCCTCTCTCCCGACCACTTCGCACAAGTATTTGGCGAAGCAGCCGTGCCCGGTCATGAGCTGCGTCAGGTGGTACGTGAGTGGGCCGTGCTTACGCTCGACCCACTTTTTCAGTATTGGCCGAATGGCCGCTACGAGTTCCGCACTCGCTCCCGGAACTCGTAGCCTCTCCGTCCATTTTAAGAGGAGGTTCTCGCGGGCCTCCTCCCGCCACTGCCGGACCTCACGCGGGTGGGGCCGGTTTCCCTCCGCTCCTGCCTCCTTGACCCGCCAGTAGACACTCGAGTAGATCTCGGCCTCGAGGTCCCATGGCGGGCTTCCGGAAAGCAAGGTGGCCGCCGTGTAAGACACCGTGCGGTACGCCCGAGCCGCTCTGAGCGCCATGGCCCGCTGCGGACGTCGCAGCGAGGCCACGTTTCGGGCACTCAGAGCGTCCGCCCATATCGGCGCTCCATAGAGCGCCATCGAACGCACCACGCCGGTGTACAGGCGCCTGCAGAGGGAACCCGGCCCCCCGACGTTGGGCAGCAAACGTCCGAGCGCTCCGGCTGCAGCCACCAGTCTTGGGGCCAAGCGCCGGAAGTGCTCCTCGAACTTCCACCTGCCATCGAGGACGAGTCCTAGGTACTTCATCGTCGACCCGATGGTGATGGAAGTTCCGCCGACGACGATTGCTAACCCCCGAGGTGGGGCATTCCGAGGCCCATGAAAGACTAGGGCCTCGGATTTGTGCAAGGCCACCTCGAGGCCCAGCGCGCGGATGCGGTGGACCGCGTGAGCCACACCCGCCGTGGCCAGATAGGCCGCCTCCCGGTGGTTGCTGCCGCGGGCCGACACGAGGGTGTCGTCAGCGTAGCAGGTGACGCTGACCCCCCGCAACGTGGCCCCGCGCAGCACCCAATCGTAACCGATGTTCCACAGGAGTGGCCCTAAGACCGAGCCCTGTGGAACACCGCACGTCACGACCCTCCTGCTCGAACCATCCCTTGTCGGGTAGACGATCGCTCGACCCACAAAATAATCGGCGATGGTTCGACGCAGGTAGGCCGGGACCCGATGGTATTTGAGACCCTCCAGAATGACCTCCCAAGGCAGGGTGTTGAAGGCGTTGGAGATATCCAGCGACACTGCCATCAACACCCCACCCCGAGAAACCTCCTCCTCGGCGAGCTGCCTCACCCTGGCGACTGCGTCCAGCGTCGAGCGGCCGGGGCGAAATCCGAACTGCCATTCGCTAAGGCCCGGCTCCATGCTGCCGACAAGACGGGCTGCAAGCACGCGCTCAAAGAGCTTGCTCGTCTCGTCGAGCAGCACGATTGGGCGGTAGGCCGACGGCTGATCGGGCGCTCGTCCCTCCTTGCGGATGAGGACGAGCCTTCCCGTTTTCCACCGATCGGGGAACCTGCCTTGAGCCAGGCACGCAGAAAACAGACGCCGGACGCTCCCGCCGATCTCCTCCAGCGCAATCGCCAGGGCGCATCCCGGAATACCGTCAGGCCCTGGGGCTGTCCTTTTCGAACGTAACTTCAGGACAGCCGCACCCAACTCCGCCTCGGTAACCGGGTACGCCTGTACCGCCAACTCTTCGTCCTCGCAATCCGTCGTCGGTACCATCGGTGGTACGAACGCTCCACGCTCGGGAAAGAGCTCGTGGGTGATTCGCTCCACGAGCTGCGGCTGGAGACTGCTGGTGAGCGGGGGAGTCCAGGGTCGGAGCTTCTGCCTCACGACCCGGTACGGTCTCCCCCACGGATCCCCCTCGAGAGTGGCCAGCCACTCCTCCCACGCCGCCTCTTTGGCCTGAGCTATGGCCTTCTTCAGTATGATACAGGCGGACCTGTAGGCGGCGTAGAGGACTTCCTCCGATGCGTGGTCGCGGACTCGCCTCCTCCTGCACCGAGTGTACCGACGACGGGCGGCGACGCAGGCTCTCCTCAGCTGCCGGAGTTCGGGTCGCCACCAGTAGACGCGGCGACGTGGGGTCTGAGGCTTGACTCTCGGCATCGCCACATCGCAAATGCGGAACAGGGCGGCGCCGAGTTGGTCAGCCTCTCGGTCGACCTGGACAACCGGATCGGAACCGGCGCCCCAGGCCTCCACGATGGCCGCCTCTTTTGCCAACTGGCTATCGAGACGGCCCAGACTCCACCGCGGACCTTCTGACCGCTCAACAGCGGGCTGGACGACGGGAACCGTGGAGACATCAAATCGGATGTACCGATGATCTGAAAGTGTCTCCACGCCCGTCTCCACCCTCCAGTCTCGAACACGGCGGGCCAGGGCGTTGGACGCGAACGTGATGTCCACGATCGATTCGCCCTGTAGCCGCACGCACGTGTTCTCAGACCCACTGTTGATCACCGCGAGACCAGTAGCAACTGCCCACTCCTCGAGAGCCTCGCCCCTGGCATCCGTCGCGGGGGAACCCCAAGCCGTGGATTTGGCATTGAAGTCCCCCGCAACTATCACCGTGCTGGGTGATACCTGCCCAACCAGAGCCCCGACCTCGACCAGCTGTTGCTCAAAGTCGGCGAGACTCCGGTTGGGAGAGGCGTAGACTCCCACAACCGCAAGATCGCCCACGACGGCGAGGACGCACCCTCTGCCCCTGGCTACACCCTCGATGGACGGGGAGCCAGCGACAGCAGGGGCGACGATGGCCACCACTCCATCGTGGTCGGAGACCCAGTCGTCCCGGGAGGGAACGAGGTAGGGCTCCGATACCACCGCAACGCCGATTTGCCACTCTGCCATGCTTTGGACTAGGAGGTCCTGAGCCCTGGCAGAGTGGTTTATGTTTGCCTGGAGACAGCGCAGAGCCATCAGTGCGCGGTCTCCATTGGCTCCACCCTGAGGCCTGCAGCGCCACCCTGCTGCGGCGCTGCACGACCTCTGCCGCCCTGGCAGCCCCTGCTCCCGACGGCATGTGCTGCTGGCCGACCGGCCGCTGAGCAGACCACACACTTCGGGTCAGCAGCGGTACACTCTCGGGCCTTATGGTCAGGTTGACCGCAACGGAAGCACAGACGGCTGCGGTCGATACCCCTGACGCATTTTGCCCCCACGTGGCCCCCCTCAAAGCACCTGTAACACCGCAGGGGCCTCGGCTCGAGCAGCACCACCCGCGCCGAGACCCACCCCACCTTTAGGCGGCCAGCCTCCAGCACCTTTTTAGCGGGAGCCACCGGGCAGTTCAGCCAAAGGGAGCCGGAGCCTTTCGAGCCCCGGGCAATAGCCCCCGGCCTTATGGCTCCCGCGGAGCAGCCCCCAGCTTCGGCCACCGCAGCCACCACCTCGTCCGCCGTGACGGAATCGTCCAGATCCATGACCCTTAGCTCTACGCATTTGGTCGGCCTATGGACCTGGACGTCGTCCGGGTTGAGGACCTCCCGGAGTTTGCAGGCAAGGGCGTCCGCCGCCTTCTCCGCGTCATTTGTGCCCGGTGGAACCTCCAGGATACGTCCCCCCGTGGCTGATGCCCGGAAGCGCACCGCAGTCAAGCCGACCTCGCTCAACTTGATGCGGCTCTTAGCCTCCGCCAGGACATTCTCGTATTTGAGGCCCTTCTCCATGGCACCGGGCTTCAGGGTGATGGTGATCACCTCGGAGCGAGGAGGGCGGAGTTTCCTCTTGGGAGGCGTCTTCTTCGCTGCACCGGTGGGTTTAGATGCCGATGCCGCCGGTTCGGTGGTCGTCTTTTTAGACGTCCGTCGAACGACGGCACTCCAGGTTGTCGGAGCCTGCCTGCCTGTACTGGCTGGCTCCGAGGACGACGGAGGGGCATTGTTTGTGACCGTCGCCGCTGCCGCTTCTTGAGCAGCCATGTTTGGGCGTTTTGCCCGCTTCCGTCTGCTCTGTCCGGCCGCCTCAACGTTCACAACTGAGGGCAGATCAGCTGTCACGGTTGCAGTTGCGGCCGGAACCTGCGCCGCCCTGCGATCGGCGGCCAGAGGAGGTCGCAGTCGAGGCTCTGGGAGGAGACGGCCTTCAATCCCCTCGAAGCGGGCGTTCAGCATATTGCCGAACTGCTCACGGTTCACGCGTAGAGCCTCTTCCATCACTTTCTGGAAGTCGGAGGGAGTCATGCTGCTCGCAGCCGACTGCGTGCGCATCTGGGCCACTTCTCGACGCAGCTCGGCCAACTGGCCCGACAGCTGCGCGTTGGCTGCCTCGAGACGGGCAACCTCCTCCGACATGTTCAATGCCCTGAGGTCTGCCACCGCACCTTTAATCGTCTCAGCGGCCGTCTTAAGGGCCTTCACAAAGGTGCCCTTCAAGTTGCCCGATTTGTTGGCAACCTGCAAGACCACCTCCAGTGCCTCTTGAACCGCTGCGTCCAGAGCAGCGGACGTCTTTGGAATGTCTTCAGACGCGATTTGTTGGCGATTCTTAGAGCGGGTCGCCCTTTCATCGCTCGCCACCTTGGCCGCTTCATTGTAGGCGGCGAGCGTATCTTCCGCCTGGAAGCTGTCGTTCCTCCCTTTGTTTACCTCCGCCTGTGACTTTCCCAGCCCAACATATCTTCCGTGGGTGGGCGGTCGGCCACGTCCCCTCTTGCTAACGGGCTTCTGCAATCTGCTGGCTGAGGATTCTGAGTGGTCACTCTGCTGACCGCACGCGTCACTCTCGCCCGAGCCCGAGCATTCATCCTCAGCGCGGGTCCGCTTCTCGCCCCTCCGCCGCTTTTGTATATCGACCGATACTGTCTCCATACTGCAGCCCGACGAGTCCGACTCGGAGAGTCGTTCAGGTCGGGCAGCTTGTCCTTTAAACACGCCAGGGTCACTGGTTTCAGCGCGCGCCAACGGGGCGCCCACCTCCACCGCCAAATCGTCAGATACCGAATCCACCGTCTGCATTGTGCAGACCGACGAGTCCGACTCGGAGAGCCGTTCAAGCCGGCCAGCAAGTCCTTTTCGAACGCCAGGGTCAACTTTCTCCATTCCTTCTATTCCGTTTTTATTTGAGTTTATATTCATATTTAGATCCCACGAGTATGGGGGAAATACAAGTCCACCAAGGCAGTGCCCCCTGTACCTTGGTAACCCTATTACACCGTGAGGTCGGGCGGTATCACGGGATCTCTAAGCTAAAGTTTTTTATTGAGGTTGGCTCCTCTTGGCCCGGCCGGTTAAGGCAAGGCCCTCGGTCCCACCACGGGCTGCGAGACATGATCCACAACACCCGGATGGGGAAACGAGTTTGAGAGGCGGTGACAAAAGTCTTGTTTACTCAGAGTCGATACCGAAACTGAGCAAACCCGCCTCTCCCGCCGCTGGCCTCCGGAAGCCCAAAAAGACCCCGAAGACCCAGCAACTAAAGCTATTTACAACAACACAAACATACGAAAATGAACAATAACACCACAACATAAAACAAATACTCCCATCAATTGCCACGAAGCCGCTCACATAGTCCACTCTGCTAAACAGAGAAGTACCAGGAGCGACCCGTGACATAACCGTCGTGTCAGTCTTAGCCGTGGTCGACAGGCACTCCGAGAAAAACCTAACTAACCTAACCAAACCTAACCTAACATAACCTTTTTTCTTCATCGGAATGCCTGTCGACCCCGTTGCCCAGGGTGCACCACGTGGAGGTGACTGACTTGCACCCCAACCTAACCTAACCTAACCTAACCTAACCTAACCTTTTTTTTTTTTTTTTTTTTTTTTTTTTTTTTTTTTTTTTTTTTTTTTTTTTTTTTTTTTTTTTTTTTTTTTTTTTTTTTTTTTTTTAACGAGGGGAAATGCATTTACGCATTGGTCGCCCAGGTCCCGGGACCGGAACGGAAAATGTGGGACTCACGGGGAAAGAAAAGTTCCCTGCCCGGAGCTGAAGGCTCCGTCCTACCCACTAAAACCACCTCGTAAATTCGTCTCGCGCAAGACGGCGGGGCTACGGGAACGCTGTTGGCTTGCAACCGCGACCCCGCCAGCGGTCGTCGCTGCTAGGCGACCCGACTCTAAAGTACGCTAAGGCGCACTTTCCTACTCTGCCTCAGCAGACTCCCTCGAGTCCATTACTGGAGGCCGGGCGTCTTTCGACGACGCCCCACGATTGGTCAGAACCGACCACACCACATCACAGCGGCGGCAGCGTTCGCCTTGCGAAGGCTCGCCGCCGGCGACCTGGTCTCCTACGACGCTGCGGGAGCGAGTCGGGATCGTCCTCCCGCTCTCGCTCCGCCGTCTCCTTTTGCGACATTACGGCGTCGCTAAACGTACAAACAGCCGACCAGGCCTCTTTGTTTCCGGCCATTCTCTCGATGATGGCCGGAAGCGACACGTCCCCTCCTATAGCCGTGGATAGGACCGCGCGAGGCTCCGCCCAAGCTGGGCACTCTGCGCGCGTGTGTTCGGCCGTATCCACGGCTCCGTTGCCACAGTGGTGGCACAACGTCGATGGTTCCCTGCCCACCACCTCGCACAGGTACTTGGCAAAGCACCCGTGCCCGGTCAAGAGCTGCGCGAGGTGATAGGTGGATGGGCCGTGCTTGCGCTCGACCCACTCCTGTAGAACAGGCCGAATGGCCTCCACGAGTTCCCGGCTAGTACCCGGGACACCCAGTCTCTCCGACCATTTGGAGAAGAGACTTTGGCGGGCCTCTTCGCGCCATTGGCGAACCTCACGAGGGTGTGGCCGGTTCTCCTCTGCTGTCGCTGCCTTGACCCTCCAGTAGACGCTCGAATTGGCCTCGGCCTCGAGGTCCCATGGCGGGCTTCCGGCGAGCAGACACGCTGCGGTGTACGACACCGTGCGGTACGCACGAGCCGCTCTGAGCGCTATAATCCGCTGCGGACGTCGCAGCGAGGCGACGTTTCGGGCGCTCAGTGCGTCCGCCCATATCGGCGCCCCGTAGAGCGCCATCGAGCGAACGACACCGGCGTACAAGCGCCTGCAGGTGCCTCCTGTTCCCCCGACGTTCGGAAGGATCGACCCCAGCGCTCCGGCTGCGGCCACCAACCTCGGGGCCAAGCACCTGAAGTGCTCTTCGAAATTCCACCTACCGTCGAGAACGAGTCCGAGATATCTCATCGTCGACCCGACGGTGATGGAAATTCCGCCCACTGTGATGGTTGCCCCCGGTGGTGGCCCGTTCCGTGGCCCGTGGAATACGAGTGCCTCGGACTTGTGCAGGGCAACCTCTAGACCCAAAGCGCGGATGCGGTGCACGACGTGTGCCACACCCGCCGTAGCGAGATAGGCCGCCTCTCGATAGGAGCGGCCACGGGCCGACACGAGGGTGTCGTCAGCGTAGCACGTTACGCTGACCCCCCGCAAAGTGGCCCCGCGCAGCACCCAGTCGTACCCTATGTTCCACAAGAGCGGCCCTAGGACCGACCCCTGCGGAACACCGCACGACAACGTCTTCCTACCCCAGCCCTCCCTCGTCGGGTAGGCCACCGCTCTGCCCGAAAAATAATCGGCCACGGTACGCCTCAAGTAGCTCGGGACATTGTGAAAGCGCAATGCCTCCAAAACTACTTCCCAGGGTAGGGTGTTGAAGGCATTGGATATATCCAATGACACTGCAATCACGACCCCACCCCGAGAGACCTCCTCCTCTGCCAGGTCCCGTACCCTGGCGATCGCGTCTAGTGTAGAGCGGCCAGGTCGAAAACCATACTGCCGCTCGTTAAGGCCCGGCTCCATGCTACCCACGAGACGGGTAGCGAGCACACGCTCGAATAGCTTGCTCGTCTCGTCGAGCAACACTATCGGGCGGTAGGCCGAAGGCTGATCGGGCGGGCGCCCTTCTTTACGGATCAGAACGAGTCTGCCCGTTTTCCACCGTTGCGGAAACCTACCCTGAGCGAAGCACGCGGTGAAGAGGTGCCGAATGCTGTCGCTCATCTCGTCCAACGCGATCGCCAAGGCGCGCCCCGGGATGCCATCGGGCCCCGGGGCTGTCCTCTTCGACCGGAGTTTCAGGGCGGCCGCCTGTAACTCCGTCTCAGTGACCGGAGTCACCTGATCCTCGAACTCGCGAGGTCCGGTGATGGGCGCCATGGCCGGCGGCGTGAATTCTCCCCTTTCTGGAAAGAGTGTGTCCACTACAGTCTCCGGGAGTAACGGCTGGAGACTGCTGGTTAGCGGCGGAGCCCAGGGTCGGAGCTTTTGCCGTACGACACGGTACGGTCTCCCCCACGGGTCTCTTTCGAGCGTCGCCAGCCATTCCCCCCACGCCGCTTCTTTGGCCTGGGCTATGGCCTTCTGCAGCGTTTGGCAGGCGGCCCTGTAGGCGGCGTAAAAGACGCCTTCCGCGTCATGGTCGCGGACCCTTCTCCTCCTGCACCGACTGTACCGTCGGCGCGCTGCCACGCAAGCTTTGCGCAGCTGGCGGAGTTCTGGGCGCCACCAGTACAACCGTCGGCGCGGCGTGAACGGTTTTGCCCGCGGCATCGCCGCATCGCAAATGCGAGACAGGGCGGCGCCGATTTCGTCGGCCTCTGTGTCGACTCGGACTACCGGGTCGGAACCGGCCCCCCAGGCTTCTACGATGGCCGCCTCTTTCGCCAGCTGGCTGTCGAGACGGCCCAGGCACCAACGCGGTCCGTCCAGCCGTCCAGCAGCGGGCGGAGCGTCCCCAGTAGGAGAGACGGGAAACGCAGAGACACCGAACCGGATGTACCGGTGGTCGGACAGGGTCTCCACGCGCGTCTCCACTCTCCAATCGTGAGCACGGCGGGCCAGGGCGTTGGACGCGAACGTGATGTCCACGATCGATTCGCCCTGCCACCGCACGCACGTGCTCTCCGACCCACTGTTGAGGACTACGAGTCCCAGTGATGTGGCCCACTCCACCAAAACCTCACCTCGTGCATCAGTCGCTGGGGAACCCCAAGCCGTTGATTTGGCGTTGAAATCCCCCGCGACCAACACAGGGGTGGGCGATATCTGCCCAACCAGGGCCCCGACCTCGACCAGCATTCGCTCGAACTCGGCGAGACTCCGATTGGGCGAGGCGTAGACGCCGACGACCGCCACACCGCCGACGACGGCCAGAACGTACCCCCTACCCTTCGCAACGCCCTCGATGGCCGGGGAGCCGGCCACAGCGGGGGCGACGATGGCCACCACTCGGTCGTGATCGGATACCCAATCGTCCCGCGAGGGAACGAAGTAGGGCTCCGAAACCACCGCCACGTTAATTTGCCACTCTGCCATGCTTTGGACTAGAAGGTCCTGAGCCCTCGCAGAGTGGTTAACGTTGGCTTGGAGACAATGTAAGGCCATCACTATGCGGTCTCCATTGTCTCCACCTGTGCCCGTGAGGACGCGGCTGCGGGGCCGTTCGTCCTCACTTTACCTTTTTTCGGTGCCACGCGAGCTTTCCCGCTCTGGCACCCTTTGCTGCCAACGGCATGAGCCGCTGGCTTACCAGCCGCTGCGCAGGCGACGCAATTTGCATCGGCGGCTGAGCACTCGCGTGCCTTGTGATCGGGCTGACCACAACGGAAGCACAGCCGGCTGCGATCCACGCCCCTGTCACACTTGACCCCCATGTGACCCCCCTCGAGACACCGGAAGCAGCGGAGTGGTCTGGGCTCGAGCAGTAACACTCGTGCCGAGACCCACCCGACCCTAATCCGACCAGCCTCCACTACCTTTTTGGCTGCCGCTACTGGGCAGCTCAACCAGAGCGAGCCAGAGCCGCTCGAGCCCCGAGCAATAGCTCCCGGTCTGATCGCTCCGACAGAGCAGCCTCCGTCTGCGGCGACCGCTGCGACGACTTCCTCCGCCGTGACCGAGTCGTCCAAGTCCATCACCCTAAGTTCCGCGCACTTAGTCGGTCGATTGACCTGGACGACGTCCGGGCTGAGGACCTCGCGGAGCCTGCCCGCTAGGGCATCTGCCGCCTTATCTGCCTCCTTAGTGCCCGGCGGTATCTCGAGGATCCGGGCCCCCGTGGCTGCCATACGGAATCGCACCGTAGTTAAGCCTACCTCTCTCAGGCTTATTTGGCTCTTAGCTTGAGCCAAAACCTGCTCGTACTTTACGCCCCTCTCCTCAGCCTCGGGCTTTAACTTTAAAGTTATAACCTCAGTGCGAGGAGGTCGGAGCTTTTTCCCGCTCTTGGGCTTTTGAGATTCCTTAGGAATCTGTTTTTTCGCCGCAGCGGCCGATTTGCTGGCCGCCTTTTTGGACTCCTTTGTAGGAGTCCGCTTCGCCGCCGCCACCGATTTGCTGGCTGTCTTTTGGGATTTTCTCCCAACGACAGCGCTCCACGGAATCGGTGCGGCTTCTGTCTCCGCGGATGACGAAGGAGCGTTCCTTCGACTCGTCGCCGCTTCTTGGGCAGCCAAGTTCGGGCGTCTCGCCCGCTTCGGCTTGGCCACCTCTACGACGGCTGGAGCGTCTTTGGCTTTCGAAGCCTGCTCCGCTCTCTTGTCGGCGGCCAGCGAAGGTCGCAGACGAGGTTCTGGAAGGAGGCGGCCTTCTATACCCTCGAAGCGAGCGTTCAGCATTACGCTGAACTGCTCGCGGTTAGCACGCAGCGCCTCCTCCATGACCTTTTGGAGGTCAGATGTGGCCACGCTGCTCGCAGCAGGCTGTTGCCGCATCTGGGCGACCTCTCGGCGGAGTTCGGCCAATTGGCCCGAAAGTTGCGCATTGGCTACTTCCAGGCGGGCGACCTCCTCCGTGACGGTAAGGGCCCTCAGATCGGCCACCGCACCTTTAATGGTGTCAGCGGCCGTCTTCAGGGCCCGAACGAAGGTGCCTTTCAGGTTGCTCGACTTGTCGGCAACCTGCACCACTACGTTGATCGCCTCCTGGACTGTTGTATCCAGTCCAGCAGACGTCTGCGGCACGTCCTCGATCCCACAACGGTTTCTAAGACGTGCCGCCCTCTCTTCGATGGCCACCTTGGCCTTGGCACTGTAGGCAGCGAGCGCATCCTCCGCCTGGAAGCGCTGCTCCTTTTCCTTCTCTACGTTGAAGCCAACGTAGTGCCCAGTAGTGGTCGGTCGACCACGCCCCCTTTTGGAAGATGGCTTCAGCCATCTACCGACCGATGCCTCCGAGCCGCAGTCTCTAGACTGCGCGCTCGCATCGCTGTCGGAGCCCGAGAAGCTCTCTCTAGGGAGAGATCGCTTCTCCCCTTTCCGTCTAGTCCTATCCGTCGAGCAAGCGACGCTGGCGACCGACGAGTCGGACTCAGAGAGTCGTTCCAGTCGGACAACCAGCTCCTTTTTAACGCCAAGGTCGTGGGTTTCTGCGCGCGCCATCGGGGCACCCGCATCAACCGCCATTTCGTCGGTGTCCAAATCTAAGGCAAAATCGGTATTGTTAGAATTCAATGACATAATTGATCCCACGAGTAAGGGGGAAATAAAAAGTCCACCAAGGCAGTGCCCCCTGTACCCTGGTAACCCTATTACACCGTGAGGTCGGGCGGTATCACGGGATCTCTAACCTAATGTTTTTTAATGAGGTTGGCTCCTCTTGGCCCGGCCGGTTAAGGCGAGGCCCTCGGTCCCACCACAGGCTGCGAGACATGATCCACAACACCCGGATGGGGAAACGAGTTTGAGTGGCGGTGACAATAGTCTTGCTTACTCAGAGTCGACGCCGAAACTGAGCAAACCCGCCTCTCCCTACCTATTGTCTACGGCAGCCCAAAAGGACCCCGAAGACCCAGCAACCAATAAAGTCGCCGTGTGCGTCACGTGACCCAAAACGCGGGTCCCTCCGAAATGTAAAATGTAAATATAAATAAATATATATCTATTCTCCCCTCCTCGCGGCGCCCACTTGTAAAGAAGTGGGCGCAGAATCTTGTTCCCAAAATCGGGAAACGAGATCACCGCCGCGTCAGTCGTTAGCCGTTGTCGACAGCACTCCGGAAAAACATCGAAGCTGTAATGCTTATCGACCCCGTTGCCCAGGGTGCACCACGTGGAGGTGACTGACCTGCCCCCCGACCTAACCTAACCTAACCTAACCTAACCTAACCTAACCTAACCTAACCTAACCTTTTTTTTTTTTTTTTTTTTTTTGTTTAACGAGGAGGAAAGGCACTTACGCCTGCCGCCCGGTCGGGGGACCGGGACGGGTATGTGGGACTCACGGGGCAGAAGGCCCCGTCACTACCCACTAAAACCTCCTCGAAATTCCGCCTCTCCGCAAGGCGGCAGGGCCACGGGAACGCGTTAGCTTGCCACCGCGACCCTGCCAGCGGCAGTCGCTAACAGGCGACCCGCCTCAAAGGCGCGCCAGGATGTTAGGGCGCGCCTTCCATCTCCGCCTCCGTCTGTGCCGTGACGGACTCCCCCGAGTCCGCCACTGGAGGCCGGGCGTCAGGGCTTGACGCCCCGCGGCGGATCAGATAACTGGCTCCGCCGCCAACCACGCTCTAGGCCAGGTCAATGCGGCAACGTGCGACCTGCATACGCACGTCGCCGCCGACCAGGCCGCCTTCGGCGCAGCGGGAGGGAGTTGATGTCGTCCTCCCGCTGCCGTTCTGCTGCCTCTTTCTGCGACATCACAGTGTCGCAGAAAGAGGAAAATGCCGCCCAGGCCTCTTCGCTTCCGGCCATCTTGGAGATGAGGGCCGAAAGCGATAGGTCTCCGCCTATGACCGTGGACAGGGCTGCGCGAGGCTCCGCCCAAGCTGGGCACTCTGCGCGTGTGTGCTCGGCCGTGTCCACGGCTCCATTGCCACAATGGTGACATACCACCGACGGCTCTCTCCCGACCACTTCGCACAAGTACTTGGCGAAGCAGCCGTGACCGGTCATGAGCTGCGTCAGGTGGTACGTGAGTGGGCCGTGTCTGCGTTCGACCCACTCTTTCAAAACAGGCCGAATGGCCGCTACGAGTTCCCCACTGGCACCCGGAACTCGTAGCCTTTCCGCCCATTTGAGGAGGAGGTTTTCGCGGGCCTCTTCCCGCCACTGCCGGACCTCACGCGGGTGGGGCCGGTTTCCCTCCGCTCCTGCTTCCTTGACCCGCCAGTAGACACTCGAGTAAATCTCGGCCTCGAGGTCCCATGGCGGGCTTCCGGAAAGCAAGGTGGCCGCCGTGTAAGACACCGTGCGGTACGCCCGAGCCGCTCTGAGCGCCATGGCCCGCTGCGGACGTCGCAGCGAGGCCACGTTTCGGGCACTCAGAGCGTCCGCCCATATCGGCGCTCCATAGAGCGCCATCGAACGCACCACGCCGGTGTACAGGCGCCTGCAGAGAGAACCCGGCCCCCCGACGTTGGGCAGCAATCGTCCGAGCGCTCCGGCTGCAGCCACCAGTCTTGGGGCCAAGCGCCGGAAGTGCTCCTCGAACTTCCACCTGCCATCGAGGACGAGTCCTAGGTACTTCATCGTCGACCCGATGGTGATGGAAGTTCCGCCGACGACGATTGCTAACCCCCGAGGTGGGGCATTCCGAGGCCCATGAAAGACTAGGGCCTCGGATTTGTGCAAGGCCACCTCGAGGCCCAGCGCGCGGATGCGGTGGACCGCGTGAGCCACACCCGCCGTGGCCAGATAGGCCGCCTCCCGGTGGTTGCTGCCGCGGGCCGACACGAGGGTGTCGTCAGCGTAGCAGGTGACGCTGACCCCCCGCAACGTGGCCCCGCGCAGCACCCAATCGTAGCCGATGTTCCACAGGAGTGGCCCTAAGACCGAGCCCTGTGGAACACCGCACGTCACGATCCTCCTGCTCGAACCATCCCTCGTCGGGTAGACGATCGCTCGACCCGCAAAATAGTCGGCGATGGTTCGACGCAGGTAGGCCGGGACACCGTGGTACTTTAGGCCCTCCAATATGACCTCCCAAGGCAGGGTGTTGAAGGCGTTGGAGATATCCAACGACACTGCCATCAACACCCCACCCCGAGAAACCTCCTCCTCGGCGAGCTGCCTCACCCTGGCGACTGCGTCCAGCGTCGAACGGCCGGGGCGAAATCCGAACTGCCATTCGCTAAGGCCCGGCTCCATGCTGCCGACGAGACGGGCTGCAAGCACGCGCTCAAAGAGCTTGCTCGTCTCGTCGAGCAGCACGATTGGGCGGTAGGCCGACGGCTGATCGGGCGCTCGTCCCTCCTTTCGGATGAGGACGAGCCTTCCCGTTTTCCACCGATCGGGGAATCTGCCTTGAGCCAGGCACGCAGAAAATAGACGCCGGACGCTCCCGCCGATCTCCTCCAGCGCAATCGCCAGGGCGCGTCCCGGAATACCGTCAGGCCCTGGGGCTGTCCTTTTCGAACGTAACTTCAGGACAGCCGCACCCAACTCCGCCTCGGTAACCGGGTACGCCTGGACCGCCAACTCTTCGTCCTCGCGATCCGTCGTCGGTACCATCGGCGGTACGAACGCTCCACGCTCGGGAAAGAGCTCGTGGGTGATTCGCTCCACGAGCTGCGGCTGGAGACTGCTGGTGAGCGGGGGAGTCCAGGGTCGGAGCTTCTGCCTCACGACCCGGTACGGTCTCCCCCACGGATCCCCCTCGAGGGTCGCCAGCCACTCCTCCCACGCCGCCTCTTTTGCCTGGGCTATGGCCTTCTGCAGCGTTGCACAGGCAGACCTGTAGGCGGCGTAGAGGACTTCCTCCGATGCGTGGTCGCGGACTCGCCTCCTCCTGCACCGAGTGTACCGACGACGGGCGGCGACGCAGGCTCTCCTCAGCTGCCGGAGTTCGGGTCGCCACCAGTAGACGCGGCGACGTGGGGTCTGAGGCTTGACTCTCGGCATCGCCACATCGCAAATGCGGAACAGGGCGGCGCCGAGTTGGTCAGCCTCTCGGTCGACCTGGACAACCGGATCGGAACCGGCGCCCCAGGCCTCCACGATGGCCGCCTCTTTTGCCAACTGGCTATCGAGACGGCCCAGACTCCACCGCGGACCTTCTGACCGCTCAACAGCGGGCTGGACGACGGGAACCGTGGAGACATCAAATCGGATGTATCGATGATCTGAAAGTGTCTCCACGCCCGTCTCCACCCTCCAGTCTCGAACACGGCGGGCCAGGGCGTTGGACGCGAACGTGATGTCCACGATCGATTCGCCCTGTAGCCGCACGCACGTGTTCTCAGACCCACTGTTGATCACCGCGAGACCAGTAGCAACTGCCCACTCCTCGAGAGCCTCGCCCCTGGCATCCGTCGCGGGGGAACCCCAAGCCGTGGATTTGGCATTGAAGTCCCCCGCAACTATCACCGTGCTGGGTGATACCTGCCCAACCAGAGCCCCGACCTCGACCAGCTGTTGCTCAAAGTCGGCGAGACTCCGGTTGGGAGAGGCGTAGACTCCCACAACCGCAAGATCGCCCACGACGGCGAGGACGCACCCTCTGCCCCTGGCTACACCCTCGATGGACGGGGAGCCAGCGACGGCAGGGGCGATGATGGCCACTACCCCATCGTGGTCGGAGACCCAATCGTCCCGAGAGGGAACGAAGTAGGGCTCCGATACCACCGCAACGCCGATTTGCCACTCTGCCATGCTTTGGACTAGGAGGTCCTGAGCTCTGGCAGAGTGGTTTATGTTTGCCTGGAGACAGCGCAGAGCCATCAGTGCGCGGTCTCCATTGGCTCCACCCTGAGGCCTGCAGCGCCACCCTGCTGCGGCGCTGCACGACCTCTGCCGCCCTGGCAGCCCCTACTCCCGACGGCATGTGCTGCTGGCCGACCGGCCGCTGAGCAGACCACACACTTCGGGTCAGCAGCGGTACACTCTCGGGCCTTATGGTCAGGTTGACCGCAACGGAAGCACAGACGGCTGCGGTCGATACCCCTGACGCATTTTGCCCCTACGTGGCCCCCCTCAAAGCACCTGTAACACCGCAGGGGCCTCGGCTCGAGCAGCACCACCCGCGCCGAGACCCACCCCACCTTTAGGCGGCCAGCCTCCAGCACCTTTTTAGCGGCAGCCACCGGGCAGTTCAGCCAAAGGGAGCCGGAGCCTTTCGAGCCCCGGGCAATAGCCCCCGGCCTTATGGCTCCCGCGGAGCAGCCCCCAGCTTCGGCCACCGCAGCCACCACCTCGTCCGCCGTGACGGAATCGTCCAGATCCATGACCCTTAGCTCTACGCATTTGGTCGGCCTATGGACCTGGACGTCGTCCGGGTTGAGGACCTCCCGGAGTTTGCAGGCAAGGGCGTCCGCCGCCTTCTCCGCGTCATTTGTGCCTGGTGGAACCTCCAGGATACGTCCCCCCGTGGCAGATGCCCGGAAGCGCACCGCAGTCAAGCCGACCTCGCCCAACTTGATGCGGCTCTTCGCCTCCGCCAGGACATTTTCGTACTTGATGCCCTTCTCCGCGGCACCGGGCTTCAGGGTGATCGTAATCACCTCTGAGCGAGGAGGGCGGAGTTTCCTCTTGGGAGGGGTCTTCTTCGCTGCACCGGTGGGTTTAGATGCCGATGCCGCCGGTTCCGTGGTCGTCTTTTTAGTTGTCCGTCGAACGACGGCACTCCAGGTTGTCGGAGCCTGCCTGCCTGTACTGCCTGGCTCCGAGGACGACGGAGGGGCATTATTTATGGTCGTCGCCGCCGCCGCTTCTTGGGCAGCCATGTTTGGGCGTTTTGCCCGCTTACGTCTGCTCTGTCCGGCCGCCTCAACGTTCACAACTGCAGGCGGATCAGCTGTCACAGTTGCAGTTGCGGCCGGAACCTGCGCCGCCCTGCGATCGGCGGCCAGAGGAGGTCGCAGCCGAGGCTCTGGGAGGAGACGGCCTTCGATCCCCTCGAAGCGGGCGTTCAGCATGTTGCCGAACTGCTCACGGTTCACGCGCAGAGCCTCTTCCATCACTTTCTGGAAGTCGGAGGGAGTCATACTGCTCGCAGCCGACTGTGTGTGCATCTGGGCCACTTCTCGGCGCAGCTCGGCCAACTGGCCCGACAGCTGCGCATTGGCTGCCTCGAGACGGGCAACCTCCTCCGACATGTTCAACGCCCTGAGGTCCGCCACCGCACCCTTAATCGTCTCAGCGGCCGTCTTAAGGGCCTTCACGAAGGTGCCCTTCAAGTTGCCCGATTTATTGGCAACCTGCAAGACCACCTCCAGCGCCTCTTGAACCGCCGCGTCCAGAGCAGCGGACGTCTTTGGTATGTCACCAGACGAAATTTGTTGGCGATTCCTTGAGCGAATCGCCCTTTCATCGCTCGCCACCTTGGCCGCTTCATTGTAGGCGGCTAGCTTGTCTTCCGCCTGGAAGCTGTCGTTCCTCCCTTTGCTTACCTCCGCTTGTGACTTTCCCAGCCCAACATATCTGCCGTGGGTGGGCGGTCGGCCACGTCCCCTCTTGCTAACGGGCTTCATTAATCTGCTCGCTGAGGATTCAGAGTTAGCGCTCTGTATGCTCGCGTCACTCTCGCCCGAGCCTGAGCATTCATCCTCAGCGCGGGTCCGCTTCTCGCCCCTCCGCCGCTTTTGTACTTCGACCGATACTGTCTCCATGCTGCAGCCCGACGAGTCCGACTCGGAGAGTCGTTCAGGTCGGGCAGCTTGTCCTTTAAACACGCCAAGGTCCAAGGCTTCAGCGCGCGCCATCGGGGCGCCCACCTCCACCGCCACGTCATCACTCACCGAATCCACAGTCTGCATCGTGCAGACCGACGAGTCCGACTCGGAGAGTCGTTCCAGCCGGCCAGCACGTCCTTTCAGTACGCCTGAGTCGTTGGTTTTGGCCACCGCCATACCGTCAATTCCTCTATCTATATTTTTTTTCTCTCCTCAGCCTCGGGCTTTAACTTTAAAGTTATAACCTCAGTGCGAGGAGGTCGGAGCTTTTTCCCGCTCTTGGACTTTTGAGATTCCTTAGGAATCTGCTTTTTCGCCGCAGCGGCCGATTTGCCGGCCGCCTTTTTGGACTCCTTTGTAGGAGTCCGCTTCGCCGCCGCCACCGATTTGCTGGCTGTCTTTTGGGATTTTCTCCCAACGACAGCGCTCCACGGAATCGGTGCGGCTTCTGTCTCCGCGGATGACGAGGGAGCATTCCCTCGACTCGTCGCCGCTTCTTGGGCAGCCAAGTTCGGGCGTCTCGCCCGCTTCGGCTTGGCCACCTCTACGACGGCTGGAGCGTCTTTGGCTTTCGAAGCCTGCTCCGCTCTCTTGTCGGCGGCCAGCGAAGGTCGCAGACGAGGTTCTGGAAGGAGGCGGCCTTCTATACCCTCGAAGCGAGCGTTCAGCATTACGCTGAACTGCTCGCGGTTAGCGCGCAGCGCCTCCTCCATGACCTTTTGGAGGTCAGATGCGGCCACGCTGCTCGCAGCAGGCTGTTGCCGCATCTGGGCGACCTCTCGGCGGAGTTCGGCCAATTGGCCCGAAAGTTGCGCATTGGCTACTTCCAGGCGGGCGACCTCCTCCGTGACGGTAAGGGCCCTCAGATCGGCCACCGCACCTTTAATGGTGTCAGCGGCCGTCTTAAGGGCCCGAACGAAGGTGCCTTTTAGGTTGCTCGACTTGTCGGCAACCTGCACCACTACGTTGATCGCCTCCTGGACTGTTGCATCCAGTCCAGCAGACGTCTGCGGCACGTTTTCGATCCCACAACGGTTTCTAAGACGTGCCGCCCTCTCTTCGATGGCCACCTTGGCCTTGGCACTGTAGGCAGCGAGCGCATCCTCCGCCTGGAAGCGCTGCTCCTTTGCCTTCTCTTCGTTGAAGCCAACGTAGTGCCCAGTAGTGGTCAGTCGACCACGCCCCCTTTTGGAAGATGGCTTCAGCCATCTACCGACCGATGCCTCCGAGCCGCAGTCTCTAGACTGCGCGCTCGCATCGCTGTCGGAGCCCGAGAAGCTCTCTCTAGGGAGAGATCGCTTCTCCCCTTTCCGTCTAGTCCTATCCGTCGAGCAAGCGACGCTGGCGACCGACGAGTCGGACTCAGAGAGTCGTTCCAGTCGGACAACCAGCTCCTTTTTAACGCCAAGGTCGTGGGTTTCTGCGCGCGCCATCGGGGCGCCCGCATCAACCGCCATTTCGTCGGTGTCCAAATCTAAGGCAAAATCGGTATTGTTAGAATTCAATGACATAATTGATCCCACGAGTAAGGGGGAAATAAAAAGTCCACCAAGGCAGTGCCCCCTGTACCCTGGTAACCCTATTACACCGTGAGGTCGGGCGGTATCACGGGATCTCTAACCTAATGTTTTTTAATGAGGTTGGCTCCTCTTGGCCCGGCCGGTTAAGGCGAGGCCCTCGGTCCCACCACAGGCTGCGAGACATGATCCACAACACCCGGATGGGGAAACGAGTTTGAGTGGCGGTGACAATAGTCTTGCTTACTCAGAGTCGACGCCGAAACTGAGCAAACCCGCCTCTCCCTACCTATTTTCTACGGCAGCCCAAAAGGACCCCGAAGACCCAGCAACCAATAAAGTCGCCGTGTGCGTCACGTGACCCAAAACGCGGGTCCCTCCGAAATGTAAATATAAATAAAGAAATATATATATCTATTCTCCCCCCCTCGCGGCGCCCACTTGTAAAGAAGTGGGCGCAGAATCTCGTTCCCAAAATCGGGAAACGAGATCACCGCCGCGTCAGTCGTTAGCCGTTGTCGACAGCACTCCGGAAAAACATCGAAGCTGTAATGCTTATCGACCCCGTTGCCCAGGGTGCACCACGTGGAGGTGACTGACCTGCCCCCCACCCCAACCTAACCTAACCTAACCTAACCTAACCTAACCTAACCTTTTTTTTTTTTTTTTTTTTTTGTTTAACGAGGAGGAAAGGCACTTACGCCTGCCGCCCGGTCGGGGGACCGGGACGGGTATGTGGGACTCACGGGGCAGAAGGCCCCGTCACTACCCACTAAAACCTCCTCGAAATTCCGCCTTTCCGCAAGGCGGCAGGGCCACGGGAACGCGTTAGCTTGCCACCGCGACCCTGCCAGCGGCAGTCGCTAACAGGCGACCCGCCTCAAAGGCGCGCCAGGATGTTAAGGCGCGCCTTCCATCTCCGCCTCCGTCTGTACTGTGACGGACTCCCCCGAGTCCGCCACTGGAGGCCGGGCGTCAGGGCTTGACGCCCCGCGGCGGATCAGATAACTGGCTCCGCCGCCAACCACGCTCTAGGCCAGGTCAATGCGGCAACGTGCGACCAGCATACGCACGTCGCCGTCGACCAGGCCGCCTTCGGCGCAGCGGGAGGGAGTTGATGTCGTCCTCCCGCTGCCGTTCTGCTGCCTCTTTCTGCGACATCACAGTGTCGCAGAAAGAGGAAAATGCCGCCCAGGCCTCTTCGCTTCCGGCCATCTTGGAGATGAGGGCCGAAAGCGATAGGTCTCCGCCTATGACCGTGGACAGGGCTGCGCGAGGCTCCGCCCAAGCTGGGCACTCTGCGCGCGTGTGCTCGGCCGTGTCCACGGCTCCATCGCCACAATGGTGACATACCACCGACGCCTCTCTCCCGACCACTTCGCACAAGTATTTGGCGAAGCAGCCGTGCCCGGTCATGAGCTGCGTCAGGTGGTACGTGAGTGGGCCGTGCTTACGCTCGACCCACTCCTTCAATACTGGCCGAATGGCCGCTACGAGTTCCGCACTGGCACCCGGAACTCGTAGCCTTTCCGCCCATTTGAGGAGGAGGTTTTCGCGGGCCTCTTCCCGCCACTGCCGGACCTCACGCGGGTGGGGCCGGTTTCCCTCCGCTCCTGCTTCCTTGACCCGCCAGTAGACACTCGAGTAGATCTCGGCCTCGAGGTCCCATGGCGGGCTTCCGGAAAGCAAGGTGGCCGCCGTGTAAGACACCGTGCGGTACGCCCGAGCCGCCCTGAGCGCCATGGCCCGCTGCGGACGTCGCAGCGAGGCCACGTTTCGGGCACTCAGAGCGTCCGCCCATATCGGCGCTCCATAGAGCGCCATCGAACGCACCACGCCGGTGTACAGGCGCCTGCAGAGGGAACCCGGCCCCCCGACGTTGGGCAGCAAACGTCCGAGCGCTCCGGCTGCAGCCACCAGTCTTGGGGCCAAGCGCCGGAAGTGCTCCTCGAACTTCCACCTGCCATCGAGGACGAGTCCTAGGTACTTCATCGTCGACCCGATGGTGATGGAAGTTCCGCCGACGACGATTGCTAACCCCCGAGGTGGGGCATTCCGAGGCCCATGAAAGACTAGGGCCTCGGATTTGTGCAAGGCCACCTCGAGGCCCAGCGCGCGGATGCGGTGGACCGCGTGAGCCACACCCGCCGTGGCCAGATAGGCCGCCTCCCGGTGGTTGCTGCCGCGGGCCGACACGAGGGTGTCGTCAGCGTAGCAGGTGACGCTGACCCCCCGCAACGTGGCCCCGCGCAGCACCCAATCGTAACCGATGTTCCACAGGAGTGGCCCTAAGACCGAGCCCTGTGGAACACCGCACGTCACGATCCTCCTGCTCGAACCATCCCTCGTCGGGTAGACGATCGCTCGACCCGCAAAATAGTCGGCGATGGCTCGACGCAGGTAGGCCGGGACACCGTGGTACTTTAGGCCCTCCAATATGACCTCCCAAGGCAGGGTGTTGAAGGCGTTGGAGATATCCAACGACACTGCCATCAACACCCCACCCCGAGAAACCTCCTCCTCGGCGAGCTGTCTCACCCTGGCGACTGCGTCCAGCGTCGAGCGGCCGGGGCGAAATCCGAACTGCCATTCGCTAAGGCCCGGCTCCATGCTGCCGACGAGACGGGCTGCAAGCACGCGCTCAAAGAGCTTGCTCGTCTCGTCGAGCAGCACGATTGGGCGGTAGGCCGACGGCTGATCGGGCGCTCGTCCCTCCTTGCGGATGAGAACGAGCCTTCCCGTTTTCCACCGATCGGGGAACCTGCCTTGAGCCAGGCACGCGGAAAATAGGCGCCGGACGCTCCCTCCAATCTCGCCCAGCGCAATCGCCAGGGCGCGCCCCGGTATACCGTCAGGCCCTGGGGCTGTCCTTTTCGAACGTAACTTCAGGACAGCCGCACCCAACTCCGCCTCGGTAACCGGGTACGCCTGGACCGCCAACTCTTCGTCCTCGCGATCCGTCGTCGGTACCATCGGCGGTACGAACGCTCCACGATCGGGAAAGAGCTCGTGGGTGATTCGCTCCACGAGCTGCGGCTGGAGACTGCTGGTGAGCGGGGGAGTCCAGGGTCGGAGCTTCTGCCTCACGACCCGGTACGGTCTCCCCCACGGATCCCCCTCGAGAGTGGCCAGCCACTCCTCCCACGCCGCCTCTTTGGCCTGAGCTATGGCCTTCTTCAATATGATACAGGCGGACCTGTAGGCGGCGTAGAGGACTTCCTCCGATGCGTGGTCGCGGACTCGCCTCCTCCTGCACCGAGTGTACCGACGACGGGCGGCGACGCAAGCTCTCCGCAGCTGCCGGAGTTCGGGTCGCCACCAGTAGACGCGGCGACGTGGGGTCTGAGGCTTGACTCTCGGCATCGCCACATCGCAAATGCGGAACAGGGCGGCGCCGAGTTGGTCAGCCTCTCGGTCGACCTGGGCAACCGGATCGGAACCGGCGCCCCAGGCCTCCACGATGGCCGCCTCTTTTGCCAACTGGCTATCGAGACGGCCCAGACTCCACCGCGGACCTTCTGACCGCTCAACAGCGGGCTGGACGACGGGAACCGCGGAGACATCAAATCGGATGTACCGATGATCGGAAAGTGTCTCCACACCCGTCTCCACCCTCCAGTCTCGAACACGGCGGGCCAGGGCGTTGGACGCGAACGTAATGTCGACGATCGATTCGCCCTGTAGCCGCACGCACGTGTTCTCCGACCCACTGTTGATCACCGCGAGACCAGTAGCAACTGCCCACTCCTCGAGAGCCTCGCCCCTGGCATCCGTCGCAGGGGAACCCCAAGCCGTGGATTTGGCATTGAAGTCCCCCGCAACTATCACCGTGCTGGGTGATACCTGCCCAACCAGAGCCCCGACCTCGACTAGCTGTTGTTCAAAGTCGGCGAGACTCCGATTGGGTGAGGCGTAGACTCCCACAACCGCAAGATCGCCCACGACGGCGAGGACGCACCCTCTGCCCCTGGCTACACCCTCGATGGACGGGGAGCCAGCGACAGCAGGGGCGACGATGGCCACCACTCCATCGTGGTCGGAGACCCAGTCGTCCCGGGAGGGAACGAGGTAGGGCTCCGATACCACCGCAACACCGATTTGCCACTCTGCCATGCTTTGGACTAGGAGGTCCTGAGCCCTGGCAGAGTGGTTTATGTTTGCCTGGAGACAGCGCAGAGCCATCAGTGCGCGGTCTCCATTGGCTCCACCCTGAGGCCTGCAGCGCCACCCTGCTGCGGCGCTGCACGACCTCTGCCGCCCTGGCAGCCCCTGCTCCCGACGGCATGTGCTGCTGGCCGACCGGCCGCTGAGCAGACCACACACTTCGGGTCAGCGGCGGTACACTCTCGGGCCTTATGGTCAGGTTGACCGCAACGGAAGCACAGACGGCTGCGGTCGATACCCCTGACGCATTTTGCCCCCACGTGGCCCCCCTCAAAGCACCTGTAACACCGCAGGGGCCTCGGCTCGAGCAGCACCACCCGCGCCGAGACCCACCCCACCTTTAGGCGGCCAGCCTCCAGCACCTTTTTAGCGGGAGCCACCGGGCAGTTCAGCCAAAGGGAGCCGGAGCCTTTCGAGCCCCGGGCAATAGCCCCCGGCCTTATGGCTCCCGCGGAGCAGCCCCCAGCTTCGGCCACCGCAGCCACCACCTCGTCCGCCGTGACGGAATCGTCCAGATCCATGACCCTTAGCTCTACGCATTTGGTCGGCCTATGGACCTGGACGTCGTCCGGGTTGAGGACCTCCCGGAGTTTGCAGGCAAGGGCGTCCGCCGCCTTCTCCGCGTCATTTGTGCCCGGTGGAACCTCCAGGATACGTCCCCCCGTGGCTGATGCCCGGAAGCGCACCGCAGTCAAGCCGACCTCGCTCAACTTGATGCGGCTCTTCGCCTCCGCCAGGACATTCTCGTATTTGAGGCCCTTCTCCATGGCACCGGGCTTCAGGGTGATGGTGATCACCTCGGAGCGAGGAGGGCGGAGTTTCCTCTTGGGAGGCGTCTTCTTCGCTGCACCGGTGGGTTTAGATGCCGATGCCGCCGGTTCGGTGGTCGTCTTTTTAGACGTCCGTCGAACGACGGCACTCCAGGTTGTCGGAGCCTGCCTGCCTGTACTGGCTGGCTCCGAGGACGACGGAGGGGCATTGTTTGTGACCGTCGCCGCTGCCGCTTCTTGAGCAGCCATGTTTGGGCGTTTTGCCCGCTTCCGTCTGCTCTGTCCGGCCGCCTCAACGTTCACAACTGAGGGCAGATCAGCTGTCACGGTTGCAGTTGCGGCCGGAACCTGCGCCGCCCTGCGATCGGCGGCCAGAGGAGGTCGCAGTCGAGGCTCTGGGAGGAGACGGCCTTCGATCCCCTCGAAGCGGGCGTTCAGCATATTGCCGAACTGCTCACGGTTCACGCGTAGAGCCTCTTCCATCACTTTCTGGAAGTCGGAGGGAGTCATGCTGCTCGCAGCCGACTGCGTGCGCATCTGGGCCACTTCTCGACGCAGCTCGGCCAACTGGCCCGACAGCTGCGCGTTGGCTGCCTCGAGACGGGCAACCTCCTCCGACATGTTCAATGCCCTGAGGTCTGCCACCGCACCTTTAATCGTCTCAGCGGCCGTCTTAAGGGCCTTCACAAAGGTGCCCTTCAAGTTGCCCGATTTGTTGGCAACCTGCAAGACCACCTCCAGTGCCTCTTGAACCGCTGCGTCCAGAGCAGCGGACGTCTTTGGAATGTCTTCAGACGCAATTTGTTGGCGATTCTTAGAGCGGGTCGCCCTTTCATCGCTCGCCACCTTGGCCGCTTCATTGTAGGCGGCGAGCGTATCTTCCGCCTGGAAGCTGTCGTTCCTCCCTTTGTTTACCTCCGCCTGTGACTTTCCCAGCCCAACATATCTTCCGTGGGTGGGCGGTCGGCCACGTCCCCTCTTGCTAACGGGCTTCTGCAATCTGCTGGCTGAGGATTCTGAGTGGTCACTCTGCTGACCGCACGCGTCACTCTCGCCCGAGCCCGAGCATTCATCCTCAGCGCGGGTCCGCTTCTCGCCCCTCCGCCGCTTTTGTATATCGACCGATACTGTCTCCATACTGCAGCCCGACGAGTCCGACTCGGAGAGTCGTTCAGGTCGGGCAGCTTGTCCTTTAAACACGCCAGGGTCACTGGTTTCAGCGCGCGCCAACGGGGCGCCCACCTCCACCGCCAAATCGTCAGATACCGAATCCACCGTCTGCATTGTGCAGACCGACGAGTCCGACTCGGAGAGCCGTTCAAGCCGGTCAGCAAGTCCTTTTCGAACGCCAGGGTCAACTTTCTCCATTCCTTCTATTCCGTTTTTATTTGAGTTTATATTCATATTTAGATCCCACGAGTATGGGGGAAATACAAGTCCACCAAGGCAGTGCCCCCTGTACCTTGGTAACCCTATTACACCGTGAGGTCGGGCGGTATCACGGGATCTCTAAGCTAAAGTTTTTTATTGAGGTTGGCTCCTCTTGGCCCGGCCGGTTAAGGCAAGGCCCTCGGTCCCACCACGGGCTGCGAGACATGATCCACAACACCCGGATGGGGAAACGAGTTTGAGAGGCGGTGACAAAAGTCTTGTTTACTCAGAGTCGACACCGAAACTGAGCAAACCCGCCTCTCCCGCCGCTGGCCTCCGGAAGCCCAAAAAGACCCGACCTAACCTAACCTTTTTTTTTTTTTTTTGTTTAACGAGGAGGAAAGGCACTTACGCCTGCCGCCCGGTCGGGGGACCGGGACGGGTATGTGGGACTCACGGGGCAGAAGGCCCCGTCACTACCCACTAAAACCTCCTCGAAATTCCGCCTTTCCGCAAGGCGGCAGGGCCACGGGAACGCGTTAGCTTGCCACCGCGACCCTGCCAGCGGCAGTCGCTAACAGGCGACCCGCCTCAAAGGCGCGCCAGGATGTTAGGGCGCGCCTTCCATCTCCGCCTCCGTCTGTGCCGTGACGGACTCCCCCGAGTCCGCCACTGGAGGCCGGGCGTCAGGGCTTGACGCCCCGCGGCGGATCAGATAACTGGCTCCGCCGCCAACCACGCTCTAGGCCAGGTCAATGCGGCAACGTGCGACCTGCATACGCACGTCGCCGCCGACCAGGCCGCCTTCGGCGCAGCGGGAGGGAGTTGATGTCGTCCTCCCGCTGCCGTTCTGCTGCCTCTTTCTGCGACATCACAGTGTCGCAGAAAGAGGAAAATGCCGCCCAGGCCTCTTCGCTTCCGGCCATCTTGGAGATGAGGGCCGAAAGCGATAGGTCTCCGCCTATGACCGTGGACAGGGCTGCGCGAGGCTCCGCCCAAGCTGGGCACTCTGCGCGTGTGTGCTCGGCCGTGTCCACGGCTCCATCGCCACAATGGTGACATACCACCGACGCCTCTCTCCCGACCACTTCGCACAAGTATTTGGCGAAGCAGCCGTGCCCGGTCATGAGCTGCGTCAGGTGGTACGTGAGTGGGCCGTGCTTACGCTCGACCCACTCTTTCAGTATTGGCCGAATGGCCGCTACGAGTTCCGCACTCGCTCCCGGAACTCGTAGCCTCTCCGTCCATTTTAAGAGGAGGTTCTCGCGGGCCTCCTCCCGCCACTGCCGGACCTCACGCGGGTGGGGCCGGTTTCCCTCCGCTCCTGCCTCCTTGACCCGCCAGTAGACACTCGAGTAGATCTCGGCCTCGAGGTCCCATGGCGGGCTTCCGGAAAGCAAGGTGGCCGCCGTGTAAGACACCGTGCGGTACGCCCGAGCCGCTCTGAGCGCCATGGCCCGCTGCGGACGTCGCAGCGAGGCCACGTTTCGGGCACTCAGAGCGTCCGCCCATATCGGCGCTCCATAGAGCGCCATCGAACGCACCACGCCGGTGTACAGGCGCCTGCAGAGGGAACCCGGCCCCCCGACGTTGGGCAGCAAACGTCCGAGCGCTCCGGCTGCAGCCACCAGTCTTGGGGCCAAGCGCCGGAAGTGCTCCTCGAACTTCCACCTGCCATCGAGGACGAGTCCTAGGTACTTCATCGTCGACCCGATGGTGATGGAAGTTCCGCCGACGACGATTGCTAACCCCCGAGGTGGGGCATTCCGAGGCCCATGAAAGACTAGGGCCTCGGATTTGTGCAAGGCCACCTCGAGGCCCAGCGCGCGGATGCGGTGGACCGCGTGAGCCACACCCGCCGTGGCCAGATAGGCCGCCTCCCGGTGGTTGCTGCCGCGGGCCGACACGAGGGTGTCGTCAGCGTAGCAGGTGACGCTGACCCCCCGCAACGTGGCCCCGCGCAGCACCCAATCGTAACCGATGTTCCACAGGAGTGGCCCTAAGACCGAGCCCTGTGGAACACCGCACGTCACGACCCTCCTGCTCGAACCATCCCTTGTCGGGTAGACGATCGCTCGACCCACAAAATAATCGGCGATGGTTCGACGCAGGTAGGCCGGGACCCGATGGTATTTGAGACCCTCCAGAATGACCTCCCAAGGCAGGGTGTTGAAGGCGTTGGAGATATCCAGCGACACTGCCATCAACACCCCACCCCGAGAAACCTCCTCCTCGGCGAGCTGCCTCGCCCTGGCGACTGCGTCCAGCGTCGAGCGGCCGGGGCGAAATCCGAACTGCCATTCGCTAAGGCCCGGCTCCATGCTGCCGACAAGACGGGCTGCAAGCACGCGCTCAAAGAGCTTGCTCGTCTCGTCGAGCAGCACGATTGGGCGGTAGGCCGACGGCTGATCGGGCGCTCGTCCCTCCTTGCGGATGAGGACGAGCCTTCCCGTTTTCCACCGATCGGGGAACCTGCCTTGAGCCAGGCACGCAGAAAATAGACGCCGGACGCTCCCGCCGATCTCCTCCAGCGCAATCGCCAGGGCGCGTCCCGGAATACCGTCAGGCCCTGGGGCTGTCCTTTTCGAACGTAACTTCAGGACAGCCGCACCCAACTCCGCCTCGGTAACCGGGTACGCCTGTACCGCCAACTCTTCGTCCTCGCGATCCGTCGTCGGTACCATCGGTGGTACGAACGCTCCACGCTCGGGAAAGAGCTCGTGGGTGATTCGCTCCACGAGCTGCGGCTGGAGATTGCTGGTGAGCGGGGGAGTCCAGGGTCGGAGCTTCTGCCTCACGACCCGGTACGGTCTCCCCCACGGATCCCCCTCGAGAGTGGCCAGCCACTCCTCCCACGCCGCCTCTTTGGCCTGAGCTATGGCCTTCTTCAGTATGATACAGGCGGACCTGTAGGCGGCGTAGAGGACTTCCTCCGATGCGTGGTCGCGGACTCGCCTCCTCCTGCACCGAGTGTACCGACGACGGGCGGCGACGCAGGCTCTCCTCAGCTGCCGGAGTTCGGGTCGCCACCAGTAGACGCGGCGACGTGGGGTCTGAGGCTTGACTCTCGGCATCGCCACATCGCAAATGCGGAACAGGGCGGCGCCGAGTTGGTCAGCCTCTCGGTCGACCTGGACAACCGGATCGGAACCGGCGCCCCAGGCCTCCACGATGGCCGCCTCTTTTGCCAACTGGCTATCGAGACGGCCCAGACTCCACCGCGGACCTTCTGACCGCTCAACAGCGGGCTGGACGACGGGAACCGTGGAGACATCAAATCGGATGTACCGATGATCTGAAAGTGTCTCCACGCCCGTCTCCACCCTCCAGTCTCGAACACGGCGGGCCAGGGCGTTGGACGCGAACGTGATGTCCACGATCGATTCGCCCTGTAGCCGCACGCACGTGTTCTCAGACCCACTGTTGATCACCGCGAGACCAGTAGCAACTGCCCACTCCTCGAGAGCCTCGCCCCTGGCATCCGTCGCGGGGGAACCCCAAGCCGTGGATTTGGCATTGAAGTCCCCCGCAACTATCACCGTGCTAGGTGATACCTGCCCAACCAGAGCCCCGACCTCGACCAGCTGTTGCTCAAAGTCGGCGAGACTCCGGTTGGGAGAGGCGTAGACTCCCACAACCGCAAGATCGCCCACGACGGCGAGGACGCACCCTCTGCCCCTGGCTACACCCTCGATGGACGGGGAGCCAGCGACGGCAGGGGCGATGATGGCCACTACCCCATCGTGGTCGGAGACCCAATCGTCCCGAGAGGGAACGAAGTAGGGCTCCGATACCACCGCAACGCCGATTTGCCACTCTGCCATGCTTTGGACTAGGAGGTCCTGAGCTCTGGCAGAGTGGTTTATGTTTGCCTGGAGACAGCGCAGAGCCATCAGTGCGCGGTCTCCATTGGCTCCACCCTGAGGCCTGCAGCGCCACCCTGCTGCGGCGCTGCACGACCTCTGCCGCCCTGGCAGCCCCTACTCCCGACGGCATGTGCTGCTGGCCGACCGGCCGCTGAGCAGACCACACACTTCGGGTCAGCAGCGGTACACTCTCGGGCCTTATGGTCAGGTTGACCGCAACGGAAGCACAGACGGCTGCGGTCGATACCCCTGACGCATTTTGCCCCCACGTGGCCCCCCTCAAAGCACCTGTAACACCGCAGGGGCCTCGGCTCGAGCAGCACCACCCGCGCCGAGACCCACCCCACCTTTAGGCGGCCAGCCTCCAGCACCTTTTTAGCGGGAGCCACCGGGCAGTTCAGCCAAAGGGAGCCGGAGCCTTTCGAGCCCCGGGCAATAGCCCCCGGCCTTATGGCTCCCGCGGAGCAGCCCCCAGCTTCGGCCACCGCAGCCACCACCTCGTCCGCCGTGACGGAATCGTCCAGATCCATGACCCTTAGCTCTACGCATTTGGTCGGCCTATGGACCTGGACGTCGTCCGGGTTGAGGACCTCCCGGAGTTTGCAGGCAAGGGCGTCCGCCGCCTTCTCCGCGTCATTTGTGCCCGGTGGAACCTCCAGGATACGTCCCCCCGTGGCTGATGCCCGGAAGCGCACCGCAGTCAAGCCGACCTCGCTCAACTTGATGCGGCTCTTCGCCTCCGCCAGGACATTCTCGTATTTGAGGCCCTTCTCCATGGCACCGGGCTTCAGGGTGATGGTGATCACCTCGGAGCGAGGAGGGCGGAGTTTCCTCTTGGGAGGCGTCTTCTTCGTTGCACCGGTGGGTTTAGATGCCGATGCCGCCGGTTCGGTGGTCGTCTTTTTGGACGTCCGTCGAACGACGGCACTCCAGGTTGTCGGAGCCTGTCTGCCTGTACTGCCCGGCTCCGAGGACGACGGAGGGGCATTTTGTGTGGTCGTCGCCGCCGCCGCTTCTTGAGCAGCCATGTTTGGGCGTTTTGCCCGCTTACGTCTGCTCTGTCCGGCCGCCTCAACGTTCACAACTGCAGGCGGATCAGCTGTCACAGTTGCAGTTGCGGCCGGAACCTGCGCCGCCCTGCGATCGGCGGCCAGAGGAGGTCGCAGCCGAGGCTCTGGGAGGAGACGGCCTTCGATCCCCTCGAAGCGGGCGTTCAGCATGTTGCCGAACTGCTCACGGTTCACGCGCAGAGCCTCTTCCATCACTTTCTGGAAGTCGGAGGGAGTCATACTGCTCGCAGCCGACTGTGTGTGCATCTGGGCCACTTCTCGGCGCAGCTCGGCCAACTGGCCCGACAGCTGCGCATTGGCTGCCTCGAGACGGGCAACCTCCTCCGACATGTTCAACGCCCTGAGGTCCGCCACCGCACCCTTAATCGTCTCAGCGGCCGTCTTAAGGGCCTTCACGAAGGTGCCCTTCAAGTTGCCCGATTTATTGGCAACCTGCAAGACCACCTCCAGCGCCTCTTGAACCGCCGCGTCCAGAGCAGCGGACGTCTTTGGTATGTCACCAGACGAAATTTGTTGGCGATTCCTAGAGCGAATCGCCCTTTCATCGCTCGCCACCTTGGCCGCTTCATTGTAGGCGGCTAGCTTGTCTTCCGTCTGGAAGCTGTCGTTCCTCCCTTTGCTTACCTCCGCTTGTGACTTTCCCAGCCCAACATATCTGCCGTGGGTGGGCGGTCGGCCACGTCCCCTCTTGCTAACGGGCTTCATTAATCTGCTCGCTGAGGATTCAGAGTTAGCGCTCTGTATGCTCGCGTCACTCTCGCCCGAGCCCGAGCATTCATCCTCAGCGCGGGTCCGCTTCTCGCCCCTCCGCCGCTTTTGTACTTCGACCGATACTGTCTCCATGCTGCAGCCCGACGAGTCCGACTCGGAGAGTCGTTCAGGTCGGGCAGCTTGTCCTTTAAACACGCCAAGGTCCAAGGCTTCAGCGCGCGCCATCGGGGCGCCCACCTCCACCGCCACGTCATCACTCACCGAATCCACAGTCTGCATCGTGCAGACCGACGAGTCCGACTCGGAGAGTCGTTCCAGCCGGCCAGCACGTCCTTTCAGTACGCCTGAGTCGTTGGTTTTGGCCACCGCCATACCGTCAATTCCTCTATCTATATTTTTTTTGTTTATAAAGTTTTCCATTATTAATCCCACGAGTATGGGGGAAATAAACAGTCCACCAAGGCAGTGCCCCCTGTACCTTGGTAACCCTATTACACCGTGAGGTCGGGCGGTATCACGGGATCTCTAAGCTAATGTTTTTTATTGAGGTTGGCTCCTCTTGGCCCGGCCGGTTAAGGCAAGGCCCTCGGTCCCACCACGGGCTGCGAGACATGATCCACAACACCCGGATGGGGAAACGAGTTTGAGAGGCGGTGACAAAAGTCTTGTTTACTCAGAGTCGACACCGAAACTGAGCAAACCCGCCTCTCCCGCCGCTGGCCTCCGGAAGCCCAAAAAGACCCCGAAGACCCAGCAACTAAGCTATTTACAACAAATACAAATACATATACATAAAACGAACGATAACACCATAACATAAAACAAAGAACTCTCCTCAAATTGCCACGAAGCCGCTCACACAGTCCACTCTGCTAAACAGAGAAGTACCAGGAGCGACCCGTGACATAACCGTCGTGTCAGTCTTAGCCGTGGTCGACAGGCACTCCGAGAAAAAACCTAACTAACCTAACCTAACCTAACCTAACCTAACCTTTTTCTTTCATCGGAATGCCTGTCGACCCCGTTGCCCAGGGTGCACCACGTGGAGGTGACTGACTTGCACCCCAACCTAACCTTTTTTTTTTTTTTTTTTTTTTTTTGTTTAACGAGGAGGAAAGGCATTTACGCCTGCCGCCCGGTCGGGGGACCGGGACGGGTATGTGGGACTCACGGGGCAGAAGGCCCCGTCCTACCCACTAAAACCTCCTCGAAATTCCGCCTCTCCGCAAGGCGGCAGGGCCACGGGAACGCGTTGGCTTGCAACCGCGACCCTGCCAGCGGCAGTCGCTAACAGGCGACCCGCCTCAAAGGCGCGCCTTCCATCTCCGCCTCCGTCTGTGCCGTGACGGACTCCCCCGAGTCCGCCACTGGAGGCCGGGCGTCAGGGCTTGACACCCCGCGGCGGATCAGGTGGCTGGCTCCGCCGCCAACCACGCTCCAGGCCAGGTCATTGCGGCAACGTGCGACCAGCGAACGCACGTCGCCGCCGACCAGGCCGCCTTCGGCGCAGCGGGAGGGAGTCAGTGTCGTCCTCCCGCTGCCGTTCTGCGTGTTCCTTCGCGGACATAACTTGTTCGCTAAAATCGCGTATTGCCGCCCAGGCTTCTTCATTAACGGCCATTCTTTTTACTAGCGCCGGAAGCGTCACGTCGCCACCGAATGCCGTGGACAGGGCTGCGCGAGGCTCCGCCCAGGCTGGGCACTCTGCGCGCGTGTGCTCGGCCGTGTCCACGGCTCCGTCGCCACAGTGATGACATACCACCGACGGCTCTCTCCCGACCACTTCGCACAAGTACTTGGCGAAGCAGCCGTGACCGGTCATGAGCTGCGTCAGGTGGTATGTGAGTGGGCCGTGTTTGCGTTCGACCCACTCTTTCAAAACAGGCCGAATGGCCGCTACGAGTTCCCCACTGGCACCCGGAACTCGTAGCCTTTCCGCCCATTTGAGGAGGAGGTTTTCGCGGGCCTCTTCCCGCCACTGTCGGACCTCACAAGGGTGGGGCCAGTTACCCGCCGCCCTCGCTCCCTTGACCCGCCAGAAGACACTCGAGCTGACTTCGGCCTCGAGGTCCCATGGCGGGCTTCCGGAGAGCAAGGTGGCTGCCGTGTAGGACACCGTGCGGTACGCCCGAGCCGCCCTGAGCGCCATGGCCCGCTGCGGACGTCGCAGCGAGGCCACGTTGCGAGCACTCAGGACGTCCGCCCATATCGGCGCTCCGTAGAGCGCCATCGAGCGTATCACGCCGGTGTACAGGCGCCTGCAGGGGGCACCCGGCCCTCCGATGTTTGGCAGTAGCCGCCCCAGCGCTCCGGCTGCAGCCACCAGTCTTGGGGCCAAGCGCCGGAAGTGCTCGTCGAACTTCCACCTGCCGTCGAGGACGAGTCCCAGGTATTTCATCGTCGACCCGACGGTGATGGAAGTTCCGCCGACAGTGATGGCCATCCCCCGAGGTGGGGCGTTCCGAGGCCCATGAAACACTAGGGCCTCGGATTTGTGTAATGCCACCTCGAGGCCCAGGGCGCGGATGCGGTGGACCGCGTGTGCCACACCCGCCGTGGCCAGATACGCCGCCTCCCGGTGGGAGCTGCCGCGGGCCGACACGAGGGTGTCGTCAGCGTAACAGGTGACGCTGACCCCCCGCAGAGTGGCCCCGCGCAGCACCCAGTCGTATCCGATGTTCCACAGGAGTGGCCCTAAGACCGAGCCCTGTGGAACACCGCACGTCATCATCCTCCTGCTCGAACCATCCCTTGTCGGGTAGACGACTGCTCGGCCCACAAAGTAGTCGGCGATGGTTCGACGCAGGTAGGCCGGGACATCATGATGCTTGAGGCCCTCCAATATGACCTCCCAGGGCAGGGTGTTAAAGGCGTTGGAGATATCCAGCGACACTGCCATCAACACCCCACCCCGAGAAACCTCCTCCTCTGCAAGCTGTCTCACCCTGGCGACTGCGTCCAGCGTCGAGCGGCCGGGGCGAAATCCGAACTGGCACTCGCTAAGGCCCGGCTCCATGCTGCCGACAAGACGGGCTGCAAGCACGCGCTCAAAGAGCTTGCTCGTCTCGTCGAGCAGCACGATTGGGCGGTAGGCCGACGGCTGATCGGGCGCTCGTCCCTCCTTTCGGATGAGAACGAGCCTTCCCGTTTTCCACCGATCGGGGAACCTGCCTTGAGCCAGGCACGCAGAAAATAGGCGCCGGACGCTCTCGCCGATTTCGCCCAGGGCAATCGCCAGGGCGCGTCCCGGTATACCGTCAGGCCCAGGGGCTGTCCTTTTCGAACGTAACTTCAGGACAGCCGCACATAACTCCGCCTCGGTAACCGGGTACGCCTGGTCCGCCATCTGTCCATCCTCGCGATCCCTCGTCGGTACCATCGGTGGTACGAACGCTCCACGCTCGGGAAAGAGCTCGTGGGTGATTCGCTCCACGAGCTGCGGCTGGAGACTGCTGGTGACCGGGGGAGTCCAGGGTCGGAGCTTCTGCCTCACGACCCGGTACGGTCTCCCCCACGGATCCTCCTCGAGGGTCGCCAGCCACTCCTCCCACGCCGCCTCTTTTGCCTGGGCTATGGCCTTCTGCAGTGTTATACAGGCAGACCTGTAGGCGGCGTAGAGGGCTTCCTCCGATGCGTGGTCGCGGACTCGCCTCCTCCTGCACCGAGTGTACCGACGACGGGCGGCGACGCAAGCTCTCCTCAGCTGGCGGAGTTCGGGCAGCCACCAGTAGACGCGGCGACGTGGGGTCTGAGGCTTGACTCTCGGCATCGCCACATCGCAAATGCGGAACAGGGCGGCGCCGAGTTGGTCAGCCTCTCGGTCGACCTGGACAACCGGGTCGGAACCGGCGCCCCAGGCCTCCACGATGGCCGCCTCTTTTGCCAACTGGCTATCGAGACGGCCAAGACTCCACCGCGGACCTTCTGACCGCTCAACAGCGGGCTGGACGACGGGAACCGCGGAGACATCAAATCGGATATATCGGTGATCCGATAGTGTCTCCGCACCCGTCTCCACCCTCCAGTCTCGAACACGGCGGGCCAGGGCGTTGGACGCGAACGTGATGTCGACGATCGATTCGCCCTGTAGCCGCACGCACGTGCTCTCCGACCCACTGTTGATCACCGCGAGACCAGTAGCAGCTGCCCACTCCTCGAGAGCCTCGCCTCTGGCATCCGTCGCAGGGGAACCCCAGGCCGTGGATTTGGCATTGAAGTCCCCCGCAACTATCACCGGGCAGGGTGATACCTGCCCAACCAGAGCCCCGACCTCGACCAGCTGTTGTTCAAAGTCGGCGAGGCTCCGATTGGGAGAGGCGTAGACTCCCACAACTGCAAGATCGCCCACGACGGCGAGCACGCACCCTCTGCCCCTGGCTACACCCTCGATGGACGGGGAGCCAGCGACGGCAGGGGCGATGATGGCCACCACTCCATCGTGGTCGGAGACCCAGTCGTCCCGGGAGGGAACGAGGTAGGGCTCCGATACCACCGCAACGCCGATTTGCCACTCTGCCATGCTTTGGACTAGGAGGTCCTGGGCCCTGGCAGAGTGGTTGACATTGGCCTGGAGACAACGAAGGGCCATCAGTTCGCGGTCTCCATAGGCTCCGCTCCTACGCTTGCAGCGCTTCTCTTCTGCGGCGCTTTGCCCTTCTGCGGCGCTGCCCGTTTGCTGCCGCCCTGGCAGCCCTTGCACCCGACTGCATGGGTCGCGGGCTTACCGGCCGCTGAGCAAACTACGCACTTTGCTTCAGCGGCAGCACAGTCCCGGGCCTTGTGGTCGGGCTGACCGCACCGGAAGCACAAACGGCTGCGGTCGACACCCCTGTCGCATTTGGCCCCTACGTGGCCCCCCTCCAGGCACCGGTAACAGCGTAGTGGCCTCGGCTCGAGCAGCGTTACCCGCGCCGAGACCCAACCGACCTTTACGCGGCCATCCTCCACCACCTTTTTTGCGGCGGCCACCGGGCAGCTCAGCCAGAGGGAGCCAGAGCCATTCGAGCCCCGAGCAATAGCCCCGGGCCTTATAGCTCCCGCAGAGCAGCCCCCAGCTTCGGCCACCGCAGCCACCACCTCCTCCGCCGTGACGGAATCGTCCAGGTCCATGACCCTTAGCTCGACGCACTTGGTCGGCCTATGGACCTGGACGTCGTCCGGGTTTAGCACCTCGCGAAGCTTGGATGCGAGGGCGTCCGCCGCTTTTTCAGCATCGCTGGTGCCCGGCGGGACCTCCAGTATGCGTCCTCCTGTGGCTGCTGCCCTGAAGCGCACCGCAGTCAAGCCGACCTCGCTCAACTTGATGCGGCTCTTCGCTTGGGCCAGGACGTCTTCGTATCTGAGGCCCTTCTCCATAGCACCGGGCCTCAGCGTGATCGTTATCACGGCGGAGCGAGGAGGGCGGAGTTTCCTCTTTGGAGGGGCCTTCTTTTTGGAACTGGCCGAGTTCGACTTCGCTGCCGGTGCAGCCGGTTCGGTGGTCTTGGTCGCGGCCTTCTTGGTCGCCGTTTTCCGAACAACGGCACTCCAGCTTGTCGAGGAACTGCCCGGCCCCGAGGATGACGGAGGGGCACTCTTTGTTGCCGCTGCCGCAGCCGCTTCTTGCGCCGCCATATTAGGGCGTTTTCCCCGCTTAGGCTTGGTCCGTTGGGCTGCCTCGTCGTTCGGAACCGGTTCGGAGAGTGGTTCGGCTGTAACGCCCACGGTTGCGGTCGGAACCTGCGCCGCCCTGCGATCGGCGGCCAGCGGAGGTCGCAGCCTAGGCTCCGGAAGGAGGCGGCGTTCGATGCCCTCCATCCGCGCGTTCAGCATGTTTGCGAACTGCTCACGGTTGGAGCGCAGCGCCTCCTCCATGATTCGCTGGATGTTTGAGTCGTCCAACGTAGCCGGCTGTTTGCGCATCTCAGCCACCTCGCGGCGCAGCTCGGCCAACTGGCCCGAGAGCTGTGCGTTGGCCGCTTCCAGTCGGGCAACTTCCTCCGACATGGTCAGCGCCCTGAGATCTGCCACCGCACCTTTGATCGTGCCCGCAGCAGTCTTCAGGGCTCGGACGAAAGTTCCCTTCATGTTGCCCGACTTATTGGCAACCTGCAATACAACATCAAGGGCCTCTTGGACCGCCGCGTCCAGAGCGGCCGACGTCTTCGGCACGTCCTCAGCTGCAGTTGCCTGGCGATTCGTGGAACGTGCCGCCCTTTCTTCAATCGCAACCTTGGCCGCTTCGTTGTAAGCGGCCAACGAATCTTCCACCTGGAAGTTATCTTTTCTGGTAAGACTGAGCTCCGTCTGTGTCTTCCCCAGTCCGACAAACCTACCATGAGTAGGCGGTCGGCCACGTCCCCTCTTATTAGCGGGCTTAAGCCACCTGCTGGCTGAGGATTCAGATTTGTCGCTTTGTCTCGCGTCGCTATCCGAGCCCGAGCAGCTATCCCCAGCGTGGATCCGCTTTTCACCCCTATTTCGCCGTTGTTCCATCGATTCCACCGACTGCATGCTGCAGACGGAGGAGTCCGACTCAGAGAGTCGTTCGAGCCGAATCGTTAATCCTTTTAGAACGCCAGAGTCGTTGGTTTCAGCGCGCGCCATCGGGGCGCCCGCCTCCACCGCCAACCCCAACCTAACCTAACCTAACCTAACCTAACCTTTTTTTTTTTTTTTTTTTTTTTTTTTTTTTTTTTTTTTTTTTTTTTTTTGTTTAACGAGGAGGAAAGGCATTTACGCCTGCCGCCCGGTCGGGGGACCGGGACGGGTATGTGGGACTCACGGGGCAGAAGGCCCCGTCCTACCCACTAAAACCTCCTCGAAATTCCGCCTCTCCGCAAGGCGGCAGGGCCACGGGAACGCGTTGGCTTGCAACCGCGACCCTGCCAGCGGCAGTCGCTAACAGGCGACCCGCCTCAAAGGCGCGCCAGGATGTTAGGGCGCGCCTTCCATCTCCGCCTCCGTCTGTGCCGTGACGGACTCCCCCGAGTCCGCCACTGGAGGCCGGGCGTCAGGGCTTGACGCCCCGCGGCGGATCAGATAACTGGCTCCGCCGCCAACCACGCTCTAGGCCAGGTCAATGCGGCAACGTGCGACCTGCATACGCACGTCGCCGCCGACCAGGCCGCCTTCGGCGCAGCGGGAGGGAGTTGGAGTCGTCCTCCCGCTGTCGTTCTGCTGCCTCTTTTTGTGACATTATGGTTTCGCTGTAAACCGAGAACGCCGTCCAGGCCTCCTTGCTTTCGGCCATTCTTCTGACGATAACCGAAAGCGACAGGTTTCCGCCTATGGCCGTGGACAGGGCTGCGCGAGGCTCCGCCCAAGCTGGGCACTCTGCGCGCGTGTGCTCCGCCGTGTCCACGGCTCCGTCGCCACAATGATGACATACCACCGACGGCTCTCTCCCGACCACTTCGCACAAGTACTTGGCGAAGCAGCCGTGACCGGTCATGAGCTGCGTCAGGTGGTATGTGAGTGGGCCGTGCTTGCGTTCGACCCACTCTTTCAAAACAGGCCGAATGGCCGCTACGAGTTCCCCACTGGCACCCGGAACTCGTAGCCTTTCCGCCCATTTGAGGAGGAGGTTTTCGCGGGCCTCTTCCCGCCACTGTCGGACCTCACAAGGGTGGGGCCGGTTACCCGCCGCCCTCGCTCCCTTGACCCGCCAGAAGACACTCGAGCTGACTTCGGCCTCGAGGTCCCATGGCGGGCTTCCGGAGAGCAAGGTGGCTGCCGTGTAGGACACCGTGCGGTACGCCCGAGCCGCCCTGAGCGCCATGGCCCGCTGCGGACGTCGCAGCGAGGCCACGTTGCGAGCATTCAGGACGTCCGCCCATATCGGCGCTCCGTAGAGCGCCATCGAGCGTATCACGCCGGTGTACAGGCGCCTGCAGGGGGCACCCGGCCCTCCGATGTTTGGCAGTAGCCGCCCCAGCGCTCCGGCTGCAGCCACCAGTCTTGGGGCCAAGCGCCGGAAGTGCTCGTCGAACTTCCACCTGCCGTCGAGGACGAGTCCCAGGTACTTCATCGTCGACCCGACGGTGATGGAAGTTCCGCCGACAGTGATGGCCATCCCCCGAGGTGGGGCGTTCCGAGGCCCATGAAACACTAGGGCCTCGAATTTGTGTAATGCCACCTCGAGGCCCAGGGCGCGGATGCGGTGGACCGCATGTGCCACACCCGCCGTGGCCAGATACGCCGCCTCCCGGTGGGAGCTGCCGCGGGCCGACACGAGGGTGTCGTCAGCGTAACAGGTGACGCTGACCCCCCGCAGAGTGGCCCCGCGCAGCACCCAGTCGTATCCGATGTTCCACAGGAGTGGCCCTAAGACCGAGCCCTGTGGAACACCGCACGTCATCATCCTCCTGCTCGAACCATCCCTTGTCGGGTAGACGACTGCTCGGCCCACAAAGTAGTCGGCGATGGTTCGACGCAGGTAGGCCGGGACATCATGATACTTGAGGCCCTCCAATATGACCTCCCAGGGCAGGGTGTTAAAGGCGTTGGAGATATCGAGCGACACCGCCATCAACACCCCACCCCGGGAAACTTCCTCCTCGGCGAGCTGCCTCACCCTGGCGACTGCGTCCAGCGTCGAGCGGCCGGGGCGAAAACCGAATTGCCAGTCGCTCAGGCCCGGCTCCATGCTGCCGACAAGACGGGCTGCAAGCACACGCTCAAAGAGCTTGCTCGTCTCGTCGAGCAGCACGATTGGGCGGTAGGCCGACGGCTGATCGGGCGCTCGTCCCTCCTTGCGGATGAGAACGAGCCTTCCCGTTTTCCACCGATCGGGGAACCTGCCTTGAGCCAGGCACGCGGAAAATAGGCGCCGGACGCTCCCTCCAATCTCGCCCAGCGCAATCGCCAGGGCGCGCCCCGGTATACCGTCAGGCCCTGGGGCTGTCCTTTTCGAACGGAGCTTCAGGACAGCCGCACTCAACTCCGCCTCGGTAACCGGGTACGCCTGGTTCGCCATCTGTTCATCCTCGCGATCCCTCGTCGGTACCATCGGTGGTACGAACGGTCCACGCTCGGGAAAGAGCTCGTGGGTGATTCGCTCCACGAGCTGCGGCTGGAGACTGCTGGTGACCGGGGGGGTCCAGGGTCGGAGCTTCTGCCTCACGACCCGGTACGGTCTCCCCCACGGATCCCCCTCGAGGGTCGCCAGCCACTCCTCCCACGCCACCTCTTTTGCCTGGGCTATGGCCTTCTGCAGTGTTACACAGGCAGACCTGTAGGCGGCGTAGAGGACTTCCTCCGATGCGTGGTCGCGGACTCGCCTCCTCCTGCACCGAGTGTACCGACGACGGGCGGCGACGCAAGCTCTCCTCAGCTGCCGGAGTTCGGGCAGCCACCAGTAGACGCGGCGACGTGGGGTCTGAGGCTTGACTCTCGGCATCGCCACATCGCAAATGCGGAACAGGGCGGCGCCGAGTTGGTCAGCCTCTCGGTCGACCTGGACGACCGGATCGGAACCGGCGCCCCAGGCCTCCACGATGGCCGCCTCTTTTGCCAACTGGCTATCGAGACGGCCAAGACTCCACCGCGGACCTTCTGACCGCTCAACAGCGGGCTGGACGACGGGAACCGCGGAGACATCAAATCGGATATATCGGTGATCCGATAGTGTCTCCGCACCCGTCTCCACCCTCCAGTCCCGAACACGGCGGGCCAGGGCGTTGGACGCGAACGTAATGTCGACGATCGATTCGCCCTGTAGCCGCACGCACGTGCTCTCCGACCCACTGTTGATCACCGCGAGACCAGTAGCAGCTGCCCACTCCTCGAGAGCCTCGCCTCTGGCATCCGTCGCAGGGGAACCCCAGGCCGTGGATTTGGCATTGAAGTCCCCCGCAACTATCACCGGGCAGGGTGATACCTGCCCAACCAGAGCCCCGACCTCGACCAACTGTTGTTCAAAGTCGGCGAGGCTCCGATTGGGAGAGGCGTAGACTCCCACAACTGCAAGATCGCCCACGACGGCGAGCACGCACCCTCTGCCCCTGGCTACACCCTCGATGGACGGGGAGCCAGCAACGGCAGGGGCGATGATGGCCACCACTCCATCGTGGTCGGAGACCCAGTCGTCCCGGGAGGGAACAAAGTAGGGCTCCGATACCACCGCAACGCCGACTTGCCACTCTGCCATGCTTTGGACTAGGAGGTCCTGGGCCCTGGCAGAGTGGTTGACATTGGCCTGGAGACAACGAAGGGCCATCAGTTCGCGGTCTCCATAGGCTCCGCTCCTGCGCTTGCAGCGCTTCTCTTCTGCGGCGCTCTTCTGTTCTGCGGCGCTGCCCGTTTGCTGCCGCCTTGGCAGCCCTTGCACCCGACCGCATGGGTTGCCGGCTTACCGGCCGCTGAGCACACTACGCACTTTGCTTCAGCGGCAGCACAGTCCCGGGCCTTGTGGTCGGGCTGACCGCACCGGAAGCACAAACGGCTGCGGTCGACACCCCTGTCGCATTTGGCCCCCACATGGCCCCCCTCCAGGCACCGGTAACAACGTAGTGGCCTCGGCTCGAGCAGCGTTACCCGCGCCGAGACCCAACCGACCTTTACGCGGCCATCCTCCACCACCTTTTTTGCGGCGGCCACCGGGCAGCTCAGCCAGAGGGAGCCACAGCCACTCGAGCCCCGAGCGATAGCCCCCGGCCTTATAGCTCCCGCAGAGCAGCCCCCAGCTTCGGCCACCGCAGCCACCACCTCCTCCGCCGTGACGGAATCGTCCAGGTCCATGACCCTTAACTCGACGCACTTGGTCGGTCTATGGACCTGGACGTCGTCCGGGTTAAGCGCCTCGCGGAGTTTAGACGCGAGGGCGTCCGCCGCTTTTTCTGCATCGCTGGTGCCCGGCGGAATCTCCAGGATGCGCCCTCCCGTCGCTGCTGCCCTAAAGCGCACCGCAGTCAAGCCGACCTCGCTCAGCTTGACGCGGCTCTTCGCTTGGGCCAGGACGTCTTCGTATCTGAGGCCCTTCTCCACAGCACCGGGCCTCAGCGTGATCGTTATCACGGCGGAGCGAGGAGGGCGGAGTTTCCTCTTTGGAGGGGCCTTCTTTTTGGCACTGGCCGAGCTTGACTTCGCTGCCGGTGCAGCCGGTTCGGTGGTCTTGGTCGCGGCCTTCTTGGTCGCCGTTTTCCGAACGACGGCACTCCAGCTGGTCGAGGAACTGCCCGGCCCCGAGGATGACGGAGGGGCACTCTTTGTTGCCGCTGCCGCTTCTTGCGCCGCCATATTAGGGCGTTTTCCCCGCTTAGGCTTGGTCCGTTGGGCTGCCTCGACGTTCGCAGCCTCAGCGGAGGGCGGCTCTGCTGTGGCGCCCACAGTTGCGGCCGGAACCTGCGCCGCCCTGCGATCGGCGGCCAGCGGAGGTCGCAGCCTAGGCTCCGGTAGGAGGCGGCGCTCAATGCCTTCCATCCGCGCGTTCAACATGTTCGCGAACTGCTCGCGGTTGGAGCGCAGCGCCTCCTCCATGATTCGCTGGATGTTTGAGTCATCCAACGACGCCGGCTGTTTCCGCATCTGGGCCACCTCGCGGCGCAGCTCGGCCAACTGGCCCGAGAGCTGTGCGTTGGCCGCTTCCAGTCGGGCAACTTCCTCCGACATGGTCAGCGCCCTGAGATCTGCCACCGCACCTTTGATCGTGCCCGCAGCAGTCTTCAGGGCTCGGACGAATGTTCCCTTCATGTTGCCCGACTTATTGGCAACTTGCAACACAACATCAAGGGCCTCTTGGACCGCCGCGTCCAGAGCGGCCGACGTCTTCGGCACGTCCTCAGCTGCCGTTGGTTGACGGTTTCTGGCACGGGCCGCCCTTTCTTCCATCGCCACCTTCGCCGCTTCGTTATAGGCGGCCAACGCGTCTTCCGCCTGGAAGTTGTCTTTTTTGGTTTCACCAACCTCCGCCTGTGACTTACCAAGTCCGACATACCTACCATGGGTAGGCGGTCTGCCACGCCCCCTTTTATTAGCGGGTTTGAGCCACCTGCTGGCTGAGGATTCAGCTTTGTCGCTCAGCACGCTCGCGTCGCTCTCCGAGCCCGAGCAGCTATCCTCAGCGTGGATCCGCTTTTCACCCCTACTCCGCTGTTGTTCCACCGATTCCACCGACTGCATGCTGCAGACGGAGGAGTCCGACTCAGAGAGTCGTTCGAGCCGAATCGTTAATCCTTTTAGTACGCCAGAGTCGTTGGTTTCAGCGCGCGCCATCGGGGCGCCCGCCTCCACCGCCATGTCATCGGATACCGATCGTAATGCAGTCTCTTGTCTTTTATCATTTTGAATTTTAGTAAATGGCATAAGTAGTCCCACGAGTGTGGGGGAAATAAAAAGTCCACCAGGGCAGTGCCCCCTGTACCCTGGTAACCCTATTACACCGTGAGGTCGGGCGGTATCACGGGTTCTCTAAACTAGTGTTTTTTAGTGAGGTTGGCTCCTCTTGGCCCGGCCGGTTAAGGCAAGGCCCTCGGTCCCACCACAGGCTGCGAGACATGATCCACAACACCCGGGTGGGGAAACGAGTTTGAGAGGCGGTGACAAAAGTCTTGTTTACTCAGAGTCGATACCGAAACTGAGCAAACCCGCCTCTCCCACCACTGGTCTCTGGAGACCCAGCAACAAATAAAAGGCTATTTACAACAAATAAAAATAAAAATTTTATATACACAACAACTTGTAAAACAAACAACAACAATTGTACATAAAATAACATCACAAAGACGTAAAAACGAAAACTCCCACTCCATTTGCCACGAAGCCGCTCACACAGTCCACTCTGCTAAACAGAGAAGTACCAGGAGCGACCCGTGACATAACCGTCGTGTCAGTCTTAGCCGTGGTCGACAGGCACTCCGAGAAAACATCGGAATGCTTGTCGACCCCGTTGCCCAGGGTGCACCACGAGGAGGTGACTGACTTGCACCCCAACCTAACCTAACCTTTTTTTTTTTTTTTTTTTTTTTTTTTTTTTTTAACGAGGGGAAATGCATTTACGCATTGGTCGCCCGGTCCCGGGACCGGAACGGAAAATGTGGGACTCACGGGGAAAGAAAAAATTCCCTGCCCGGAGCTGAAGGCTCCGTCCTACCCACTAAAACCACCTCGTAAATTCGTCTCGCGCAAGACGGCGGGGCTACGGGAACGCTGTTGGCTTGCAACCGCGACCCCGCCAGCGGTCGTCGCTGCTAGGCGACCCGACTCTAAAGTACGCTAAGGCGCACTTTCCTACTCTGCCTCAGCAGACTCCCTCGAGTCCATTACTGGAGGCCGGGCATCTTTCGACGACGCCCCACGATTGGTCAGAACCGACCACACCACATCACGACGGCGGCAGCGTTCGCCCTGCGAAGGCTCGCCGCCGGCGACCTGGTCTCCTCCGACGCTGCGGGAGCGAGTCGGGATCGTCCTCCCGCTCTCGCTCCGCCGTCTCCTTTTGCGACATTACGGCGTCGCTAAACGTACAAACAGCCGACCAGGCCTCTTTGCTTCCGGCCATTCTCTCGATGATGGCCGGAAGCGACACGTCCCCTCCTATAGCCGTGGATAGGACCACGCGAGGCTCCGCCCAAGCTGGGCACTCTGCGCGCGTGTGTTCGGCCGTATCCACGGCTCCGTTGCCACAGTGGTGGCACAACGTCGATGGTTCCCTGCCCACCACCTCGCACAGGTACTTGGCAAAGCACCCGTGCCCGGTCAAGAGCTGCGCGAGGTGATAGGTGGATGGGCCGTGCTTGCGCTCGACCCACTCCTGTAGGACAGGCCGAATGGCCTCCACGAGTTCCCGGCTAGTACCCGGGACACCCAGTCTCTCCGACCATTTGGCGTAGAGACTTTGGCGGGCCTCTTCGCGCCATTGGCGAACCTCACGAGGGTGTGGCCGGTTCTCCTCTGCTGTCGCTGCCTTGACCCTCCAGTAGACTCTCGAATTGGCCTCGGCCTCGAGGTCCCATGGCGGGCTTCCGGCGAGCAGACACGCTGCGGTGTACGACACCGTGCGGTACGCACGAGCCGCTCTGAGCGCTATAATCCGCTGCGGACGTCGCAGCGAGGCGACGTTTCGGGCGCTCAGTGCGTCCGCCCATATCGGCGCCCCGTAGAGCGCCATCGAGCGAACGACACCGGCGTACAAGCGCCTGCAGGCGCCTCCTGGGCCCCCGACGTTCGGAAGGATCGACCCCAGCGCTCCGGCTGCGGCCACCAACCTCGGGGCCAAGCACCTGAAGTGCTCTTCGAAATTCCACCTACCGTCGAGAACGAGTCCGAGATATCTCATCGTCGACCCGACGGTGATGGAAATTCCGCCCACTGTGATGGTTGCCCCCGGTGGTGGCCCGTTCCGTGGCCCGTGGAATACGAGTGCCTCGGACTTGTGCAGGGCAACCTCTAGACCCAAAGCGCGGATGCGGTGCACGACGTGTGCCACACCCGCCGTAGCGAGATAGGCCGCCTCTCGATAGGAGCGGCCACGGGCCGACACGAGGGTGTCGTCAGCGTAGCACGTTACGCTGACCCCCCGCAAGGTGGCCCCGCGCAGCACCCAGTCGTACCCTATGTTCCACAAGAGCGGCCCTAGGACCGACCCCTGCGGAACACCGCACGACAACGTCTTCCTACCCCAGCCCTCCCTCGTCGGGTAGGCCACCGCTCTGCCCGAAAAATAGTCGGCCACGGTATGCCTCAAGTAGCTCGGGACATTGTGAAAGCGCAATGCCTCCAAAACTACTTCCCAGGGTAGGGTGTTGAAGGCATTGGATATATCCAATGACACTGCAATCACGACCCCACCCCGAGAGACCTCCTCCTCTGCCAGGTCCCGTACCCTGGCGATCGCGTCTAGTGTAGAACGGCCAGGTCGAAAACCATACTGCCGCTCGTTAAGGCCCGGCTCCATGCTACCCACGAGACGGGTAGCGAGCACACGCTCGAATAGCTTGCTCGTCTCGTCGAGCAACACTATCGGGCGGTAGGCCGAAGGCTGATCGGGCGGGCGCCCTTCTTTACGGATCAGAACGAGTCTGCCCGTTTTCCACCGTTGCGGAAACCTACCCTGAGCGAAGCACGCGGTGAAGAGGTGCCGAATGCTGTCGCTCATCTCGTCCAACGCGATCGCCAAGGCGCGCCCCGGGATGCCATCGGGCCCCGGGGCTGTCCTCTTCGACCGGAGTTTCAGGGCGGCCGCCTGTAACTCCGTCTCCGTGACCGGAGTCACCTGATCCTCGAACTCGCGAGGTCCGGTGATGGGCGCCATGGCCGGCGGCGTGAATTCTCCCCTTTCTGGAAAGAGTGTGTCCACTACAGTCTCCAGGAGTAACGGCTGGAGACTGCTGGTTAGCGGCGGAGCCCAGGGTCGGAGCTTTTGCCGTACGACACGGTACGGTCTCCCCCACGGGTCTCTTTCGAGCGTCGCCAGCCATTCCCCCCACGCCGCTTCTTTGGCCTGGGCTATGGCCTTCTGCAGCGTTTGGCAGGCGGCCCTGTAAGCGGCGTAAAAGACGCCTTCCGCGTCATGGTCGCGGACCCTTCTCCTCCTGCACCGACTGTACCGTCGGCGCGCTGCCACGCAAGCTTTGCGCAGCTGGCGGAGTTCTGGGCGCCACCAGTACAACCGTAGGCGCGGCGTGAACGGTTTTGCCCGCGGCATCGCCGCATCGCAAATGCGAGACAGGGCGGCGCCGATTTCGTCGGCCTCTGTGTCGACTCGGACTACCGGGTCGGAACCGGCCCCCCAGGCTTCTACGATGGCCGCCTCTTTCGCCAGCTGGCTGTCGAGACGGCCCAGGCACCAACGCGGTCCGTCCAGCCGTCCAGCAGCGGGCGGAGCGTCCCCAGTAGGAGAGACGGGAAACGCAGAGACACCGAACCGGATGTACCGGTGGTCGGACAGGGTCTCCACGCGCGTCTCCACTCTCCAATCGTGAGCACGGCGGGCCAGGGCGTTGGACGCGAACGTGATGTCCACGATCGATTCGCCCTGCCACCGCACGCACGTGCTCTCCGACCCACTGTTGAGGACTACGAGTCCCAGTGATGTGGCCCACTCCACCAAAACCTCACCTCGTGCATCAGTCGCTGGGGAACCCCAAGCCGTTGATTTGGCGTTGAAATCCCCCGCGACCAACACAGGGGTGGGCGATATCTGCCCAACCAGAGCCCCGACCTCGACCAGCATTCGCTCGAACTCGGCGAGACTCCGATTGGGCGAGGCGTAGACGCCGACGACCGCCACACCGCCGACGACGGCCAGAACGTACCCCCTACCCTTCGCAACGCCCTCGATGGCCGGGGAGCCGGCCACAGCGGGGGCGACGATGGCCACCACTCGGTCGTGATCGGATACCCAATCGTCCCGCGAGGGAACGAAGTAGGGCTCCGAAACCACCGCCACGTTAATTTGCCACTCTGCCATGCTTTGGACTAGAAGGTCCTGAGCCCTCGCAGAGTGGTTAACGTTGGCTTGGAGACAATGTAAGGCCATCACTATGCGGTCTCCATTGTCTCCACCTGTGCCCGTGAGGACGCGGCTGCGGGGCCGTTCGTCCTCACTTTACCTTTTTTCGGTGCCACGCGAGCTTTCCCGCTCTGGCACCCTTTGCTGCCAACGGCATGAGCCGCTGGCTTACCAGCCGCTGCGCAGGCGACGCAATTTGCGTCGGCGGCTGAGCACTCGCGTGCCTTGTGATCGGGCTGACCACAACGGAAGCACAGCCGGCTGCGATCCACGCCCCTGTCACACTTGACCCCCATGTGACCCCCCTCGAGACACCGGAAGCAGCGGAGCGGTCTGGGCTCGAGCAGTAACACTCGTGCCGAGACCCACCCGACCCTAATCCGACCAGCCTCCACTACCTTTTTGGCTGCCGCTACTGGGCAGCTCAACCATAGCGAGCCAGAGCCGCTCGAGCCCCGAGCAATAACTCCCGGTCTGATCGCTCCGACAGAGCAGCCTCCGTCTGCGGCGACAGCTGCGACGACTTCCTCCGCCGTGACCGAGTCGTCCAAGTCCATCACCCTAAGCTCCGCGCACTTAATCGGTCGATTGACCTGGACGACGTCCGAGCTAAGGACCTCGCGGAGCCTGCCCGCCAGGGCATCTGCCGCCTTATCTGCCTCCTTAGTGCCCGGCGGTATCTCGAGGATCCGGGCCCCCGTGGCTGCCATACGGAATCGCACCGTAGTTAAGCCTACCTCTCTCAGGTTTATTTGGCTCTTAGCTTGAGCCAAAACCTGCTCGTACTTTACGCCGCTCTCCTCAGCCTCGGGCTTTAACTTTAAAGTTATAACCTCAGTGCGAGGAGGTCGGAGCTTTTTCCCGCTCTTGGGCTTTTGAGATTCCTTAGGAATCTGTTTTTTCGCCGCAGCGGCCGATTTGCTGGCCGCCTTTTTGGACTCCTTTGTAGGAGTCCGCTTCGCCGCCGCCACCGATTTGCTGGCTGTCTTTTGGGATTTTCTCCCAACGACAGCGCTCCACGGAATCGGCGCGGCTTCTGTCTCCGCGGATGACGAAGGAGCGTTCCTTCGACTCGTCGCCGCTTCTTGGGCAGCCAAGTTCGGGCGTCTCGCCCGCTTCGGCTTGGCCACCTCTACGACGGCTGGAGCGTCTTTGGCTTTCGAAGCCTGCTCCGCTCTCTTGTCGGCGGCCAGCGAAGGTCGTAGACGAGGTTCTGGAAGGAGGCGGCCTTCTATACCCTCGAAGCGAGCGTTCAGCATTACGCTGAACTGCTCGCGGTTAGCGCGCAGCGCCTCCTCCATGACCTTTTGGAGGTCAGATGCGGCCACGCTGCTCGCAGCAGGCTGTTGCCGCATCTGGGCGACCTCTCGGCGGAGTTCGGCCAATTGGCCCGAAAGTTGCGCATTGGCTACTTCCAGGCGGGCGACCTCCTCCGTGACGGTAAGGGCCCTCAGATCGGCCACCGCACCTTTAATAGTGTCAGCGGCCGTCTTAAGGGCCCGAACGAAGGTGCCTTTTAGGTTGCTCGACTTGTCGGCAACCTGCACCACTACGTTGATCGCCTCCTGGACTGTTGCATCCAGTCCAGCAGACGTCTGCGGCACGTCTTCGATCCCACAACGGTTTCTAAGACGTGCCGCCCTCTCTTCGATGGCCACCTTGGCCTTGGCACTGTAGGCAGCGAGCGCATCCTCCGCCTGGAAGCGCTGCTCCTTTGCCATCTCTACGTTGAAGCCAACGTAGTGCCCAGTAGTGGTCGGTCGACCACGCCCCCTTTTGGACGATGGCTTTAGCCATCTACCGACCGATGCCTCCGAGCCGCAGTCTCTAGACTGCGCGCTCGCATCGCTGTCGGAGCCCGAGAAGCTCTCTCTAGGAAGAGATCGCTTCTCCCCTTTTCGTCTTTGCCTATCCGTCAAGCAAGCGACGCTGGCGACCGACGAGTCGGACTCAGAGAGTCGTTCCAGTCGGACAACCAGCTCCTTTTTAGCGCCAATGTCGTGGGTTTCTGCGCGCGCCATCGGGGCGCCCGCATCAACCGCCATTTCGTCGTTATCCGATCGTAAGGCCTCAGGTCCGTTTTCGTTATTTTTAGAGTTCAATGCCATAATTGATCCCACGAGTATGGGGGAAATAAAAAGTCCACCAAGGCAGTGCCCCCTGTACCCTGGTAACCCTATTACACCGTGAGGTCGGGCGGTATCACGGGATCTCTAACCTAATGTTTTTTAATGAGGTTGGCTCCTCTCGGCCCGGCCGGTTAAGGCAAGGCCCTCGGTCCCACCACAGGCTGCGAGACATGATCCACAACACCCGGATGGGGAAACGAGTTTGAGAGGCGGTGACAATAGTCTTGTTTACTCAGAGTCGACGCCGAAACTGAGCAAACCCACCTCTCCCTACCTATTGTCTACGGCAGCCCAAAAGGACCCCGAAGACCCAGCAACCAATAAAGTCGCCGTGTGCGTCGCGTGACCCAAAACGCGGGTCCCTCCGAAATGTAGAATATAAATAAATAAATATATATCTATCCTCCCCCCTCGCGGCGCCCACTTGTAAAGAAGTGGGCGCAGAATCTCGTTCCCAAAACCGGGAAACGAGATCACCGCCGCGTCAGTCGTTAGCCGTTGTCGACAGCACTCCGGAAAAACATCGAAGCTGTAATGCTTATCGACCCCGTTGCCCAGGGTGCACCACGTGGAGGTGACTGACCTGCCCCCCAACCTAACCTAACCTAACCTAACCTAACCTAACCTAACCTAACCTAACCTAACCTTTTTTTTTTTTTTTTTTTTTTTTTTTTTAACGAGGGGAAATGCATTTACGCATTGGTCGCCCGGTCCCGGGACCGGAACGGAAAAATGTGGGACTCACGGGGAAAGAAAAATTCCCTGCCCGGAGCTGAAGGCTCCGTCCTACCCACTAAAACCACCTCGTAAATTCGTCTCGCGCAAGACGGCGGGGCTACGGGAACGCTGTTGGCTTGCAACCGCGACCCCGCCAGCGGTCGTCGCTGCTAGGCGACCCGACTCTAAAGTACGCTAAGGCGCACTTTCCTACTCTGCCTCAGCAGACTCCCTCGAGTCCATTACTGGAGGCCGGGCGTCTTTCGACGACGCCCCACGATTGGTCAGAACCGACCACACCACATCACGGCGGCGGCAGCGTTCGCCCTGCGAAGGCTCGCCGCCGGCGACCTGGTCTCCTCCGACGCTGCGGGAGCGAGTCGGGATCGTCCTCCCGCTCTCGCTCCGCCGTCTCCTTTTGCGACATTACGTCGTCGCTAAACGTACAAACAGCCGACCAGGCCTCTTTGCTTCCGGCCATTCTCTCGATGATGGCCGGAAGCGACACGTCCCCTCCTATAGCCGTGGATAGGACCGCGCGAGGCTCCGCCCAAGCTGGGCACTCTGCGCGCGTGTGTTCGGTGGTATCCACGGCTCCGTAGCCACAGTGGTGGCACAACGTCGATGGTTCCCTGCCCACCACCTCGCACAGGTACTTGGCAAAGCACCCGTGCCCGGTCAAGAGCTGCGCGAGGTGATAGGTGGATGGGCCGTGCTTGCGCTCGACCCACTCCTGTAGAACAGGCCGAATGGCCTCCACGAGTTCCCGACTACTACCCGGGACACCCAGTCTCTCCGACCATTTGGCGAAGAGACTTTGACGGGCCTCTTCGCGCCATTGGCGAACCTCACGAGGGTGTGGCCGGTTCTCCTCTGCTGTCGCCGCCTTGACCCTCCAGTAGACGCTCGAATTGGCCTCGGCCTCGAGGTCCCATGGCGGGCTTCCGGCGAGCAGACACGCTGCGGTGTACGACACCGTGCGGTACGCACGAGCCGCTCTGAGCGCTATAATCCGCTGCGGACGTCGCAGCGAGGCGACGTTTCGGGCGCTCAGTGCGTCCGCCCATATCGGCGCCCCGTAGAGCGCCATCGAGCGAACGACACCGGCGTACAAGCGCCTGCAGGCGCCTCCTGGCCCCCCGACGTTCGGAAGGATCGACCCCAGCGCTCCGGCTGCGGCCACCAACCTCGGGGCCAAGCACCTGAAGTGCTCTTCGAAATTCCACCTACCGTCGAGAACGAGTCCGAGATATCTCATCGTCGACCCGACGGTGATGGAAATTCCGCCCACCGTGATGGTTGCCCCCGGTGGTGGCCCGTTCCGTGGCCCGTGGAATACGAGTGCCTCGGACTTGTGCAGGGCAACCTCTAGACCCAAAGCGCGGATGCGGTGCACGACGTGTGCCACACCCGCCGTAGCGAGATAGGCCGCCTCTCGATAGGAGCGGCCACGGGCCGACACGAGGGTGTCGTCAGCGTAGCACGTTACGCTGACCCCCCGCAAAGTGGCCCCGCGCAGCACCCAGTCGTACCCTATGTTCCACAAGAGCGGCCCTAGGACCGACCCCTGCGGAACACCGCACGACAACGTCTTCCTACCCCAGCCCTCCCTCGTCGGGTAGGCCACCGCTCTGCCCGAAAAATAATCGGCCACGGTACGCCTCAAGTAGCTCGGGACATTGTGAAAGCGCAATGCCTCCAAAACTACTTCCCAGGGTAGGGTGTTGAAGGCATTGGATATATCCAATGACACTGCAATCACGACCCCACCCCGAGAGACCTCCTCCTCTGCCAGGTCCCGTACCCTGGCGATCGCGTCTAGTGTAGAACGGCCAGGTCGAAAACCATACTGCCGCTCGTTAAGGCCCGGCTCCATGCTACCCACGAGACGGGTAGCGAGCACACGCTCGAATAGCTTGCTCGTCTCGTCGAGCAACACTATCGGGCGGTAGGCCGAAGGCTGATCGGGCGGGCGCCCTTCTTTACGGATCAGAACGAGTCTGCCCGTTTTCCACCGTTGCGGAAACCTACCCTGAGTGAAGCACGCAGTGAATAGGTGCCGAATGCTGTCGCTCATCTCGTCCAACGCGATCGCCAAGGCGCGCCCCGGGATGCCATCGGGCCCCGGGGCTGTCCTCTTCGACCGGAGTTTCAGGGCGGCCGCCTGTAACTCCGTCTCAGTGACCGGAATCACCTGATCCTCGTACTCGCGAGGTCCGATGATGGGCGCCATGGCCGGCGGCGTGAATTCTCCCCTTTCGGGAAAGAGTGTGTCCACTACAGTCTCCAGGAGTAACGGCTGGAGACTGCTGGTTAGCGGCGGAGCCCAGGGTCGGAGCTTTTGCCGTACGACACGGTACGGTCTCCCCCACGGGTCTCTTTCGAGCGTCGCCAGCCATTCCCCCCACGCCGCTTCTTTGGCCTGGGCTATGGCCTTTTGCAGCGTTTGGCAGGCGGCCCTGTAGGCGGCGTAAAAGACGCCTTCCGCGTCATGGTCGCGGACCCTTCTCCTCCTGCACCGACTGTACCGTCGGCGCGCTGCCACGCAAGCTTTGCGCAGCTGGCGGAGTTCTGGGCGCCACCAGTACAACCGTCGGCGCGGCGTGTGCGGTTTTGCCCGCGGCATCGCCGCATCGCAAATGCGAGACAGGGCGGCACCGATTTCGTCGGCCTCTGTGTCGACTCGGACTACCGGGTCGGAACCGGCCCCCCAGGCTTCTACGATGGCCGCCTCTTTCGCCAGCTGGCTGTCGAGACGGCCCAGGCACCAACGCGGTCCGTCCAGCCGTCCAGCAGCGGGCGGAGCGTCCCCAGTAGGAGAGACGGGAAACGCAGAGACACCGAACCGGATGTACCGGTGGTCGGACAGGGTCTCCACGCGCGTCTCCACTCTCCAATCGTGAACACGGCGGGCCAGGGCGTTGGACGCGAACGTGATGTCCACGATCGATTCGCCCTGCCACCGCACGCACGTGCTCTCCGACCCACTGTTGAGGACTACGAGTCCCAGTGATGTGGCCCACTCCACCAAAACCTCACCTCGTGCATCAGTCGCTGGGGAACCCCAAGCCGTTGATTTGGCGTTGAAATCCCCCGCGACCAACACAGAGGTGGGCGATATTTGCCCAACCAGAGCCCCGACCTCGACCAGCATTCGCTCGAACTCGGCGAGACTCCGATTGGGTGAGGCGTAGACGCCGACGACCGCCACACCGCCGACGACGGCCAGAACGTACCCCCTACCCTTCGCAACGCCCTCGATGGCCGGGGAGCCGGCCACAGCGGGGGCGACGATGGCCACCACTCGGTCGTGATCGGATACCCAATCGTCCCGCGAGGGAACGAAGTAGGGCTCCGACACCACCGCCACGTTAATTTGCCACTCTGCCATGCTTTGGACTAGAAGGTCCTGAGCCCTCGCAGAGTGGTTAACGTTGGCTTGGAGACAATGTAAGGCCATCACTATGCGGTCTCCATTGTCTCCACCTGTGCCCGTGAGGACGCGGCTGCGGGGCCGTTCGTCCTCACTTTGCCTTGTTTCGGTGCCACGCGAGCTTTCCCGCTCTGGCACCTTTTGCTGCCAACGGCATGAGCCGCTGGCTTACCAGCCGCTGCGCAGGCGACGCAATTTGCGTCGGCGGCTGAGCACTCGCGTGCCTTGTGATCGGGCTGACCGCAACGGAAGCACAGCCGGCTGCGATCCACGCCCCTGTCACACTTGACCCCCATGTGACCCCCCTCGAGACACCGGAAGCAGCGGAGCGGTCTGGGCTCGAGCAGTAACACTCGTGCCGAGACCCACCCGACCCTAATCCGACCAGCCTCCACTACCTTTTTGGCTGCCGCTACTGGGCAGCTCAACCAGAGCGAGCCAGAGCCACTCGGGCCCCGAGCAATAGCTCCCGGTCTGATCGCTCCGACAGAGCAGCCTCCGTCTGCGGCGACCGCTGCGACGACTTCCTCCGCCGTGACCGAGTCGTCCAAGTCCATCACCCTAAGCTCCGCACACTTAGTCGGTCGATTGACCTGGACGACATCCGGGCTGAGGACCTCGCGGAGCCTGCCCGCTAGGGCATCTGCCGCCTTATCTGCCTCCTTAGTGCCCGGCGGTATCTCGAGGATCCGGGCCCCCGTGGCTGCCATACGGAATCGCACCGTAGTTAATCCTACCTCTCTCAGGTTTATTTGGCTCTTAGCTTGAGCCAAAACCTGCTCGTACTTTACGCCCCTCTCCTCAGCCTCGGGCTTTAACTTTAAAGTTATAACCTCAGTGCGAGGAGGTCGGAGCTTTTTCCCGCTCTTGGACTTTTGAGATTCCTTAGGAATCTGCTTTTTCGCCGCAGCGGCCGATTTGCCGGCCGCCTTTTTGGACTCCTTTGTAGGAGTCCGCTTCGCCGCCGCCACCGATTTGCTGGCTGTCTTTTGGGATTTTCTCCCAACGACAGCGCTCCACGGAATCGGTGCGGCTTCTGTCTCCGCGGATGACGAGGGAGCATTCCCTCGACTCGTCGCCGCTTCTTGGGCAGCCAAGTTCGGGCGTTTCGCCCGCTTCGGCTTGGCCACCTCTACGACGGCTGGAGCGTCTTTGGCTTTCGAAGCCTGCTCCGCTCTCTTGTCGGCGGCCAGCGAGGGTCGCAGACGAGGTTCTGGAAGGAGGCGGCCTTCTATACCCTCGAAGCGAGCGTTCAGCATTACGCTGAACTGCTCGCGGTTAGCGCGCAGCGCCTCCTCCATGACCTTTTGGAGGTCAGATGCGGCCACGCTGCTCGCAGCAGGCTGTTGCCGCATCTGGGCGACCTCTCGGCGGAGTTCGGCCAATTGGCCCGAAAGTTGCGCATTGGCTACTTCCAGGCGGGCGACCTCCTCCGTGACGGTAAGGGCCCTCAGATCGGCCACCGCACCTTTAATGGTGTCAGCGGCCGTCTTAAGGGCCCGAACGAAGGTGCCTTTTAGGTTGCTCGACTTGTCGGCAACCTGCACCACTACGTTGATCGCCTCCTGGACTGTTGCATCCAGTCCAGCAGACGTCTGCGGCACGTCTTCGATCCCACAACGGTTTCTAAGACGTGCCGCCCTCTCTTCGATGGCCACCTTGGCCTTGGCACTGTAGGCAGCGAGCGCATCCTCCGCCTGGAAGCGCTGCTCCTTTGCCTTCTCTTCGTTGAAGCCAACGTAGTGCCCAGTAGTGGTCGGTCGACCACGCCCCCTTTTGGAAGATGGCTTCAGCCATCTACCGACCGATGCCTCCGAGCCGCAGTCTCTAGACTGCGCGCTCGCATCGCTGTCGGAGCCCGAGAAGCTCTCTCTAGGGAGAGATCGCTTCTCCCCTTTCCGTCTAGTCCTATCCGTCGAGCAAGCGACGCTGGCGACCGACGAGTCGGACTCAGAGAGTCGTTCCAGTCGGACAACCAGCTCCTTTTTAACGCCAAGGTCGTGGGTTTCTGCGCGCGCCATCGGGGCGCCCGCATCAACCGCCATTTCGTCGGTGTCCAAATCTAAGGCAAAATCGGTATTGTTAGAATTCAATGACATAATTGATCCCACGAGTAAGGGGGAAATAAAAAGTCCACCAAGGCAGTGCCCCCTGTACCCTGGTAACCCTATTACACCGTGAGGTCGGGCGGTATCACGGGATCTCTAACCTAATGTTTTTTAATGAGGTTGGCTCCTCTTGGCCCGGCCGGTTAAGGCGAGGCCCTCGGTCCCACCACAGGCTGCGAGACATGATCCACAACACCCGGATGGGGAAACGAGTTTGAGTGGCGGTGACAATAGTCTTGCTTACTCAGAGTCGACGCCGAAACTGAGCAAACCCGCCTCTCCCTACCTATTGTCTACGGCAGCCCAAAAGGACCCCGAAGACCCAGCAACCAATAAAGCCGCCGTGTGCGTCACGTGACCCAAAACGCGGGTCCCTCCGAAATGTAAATATAAATAAAGAAATATATATATCTATTCTCCCCCCCTCGCGGCGCCCACTTGTAAAGAAGTGGGCGCAGAATCTCGTTCCCAAAATCGGGAAACGAGATCACCGCCGCGTCAGTCGTTAGCCGTTGTCGACAGCACTCCGGAAAAACATCGAAGCTGTAATGCTTATCGACCCCGTTGCCCAGGGTGCACCACGTGGAGGTGACTGACCTGCCCCCCAACCTAACCTAACCTAACCTAACCTAACCTTTTTTTTTTTTTTTTTTTTTTTTTTTTTTTTTTTTAACGAGGGGAAATGCATTTACGCATTGGTCGCCCGGTCCCGGGACCGGAACGGAAAATGTGGGACTCACGGGGAAAGAAAAATTCCCTGCCCGGAGCTGAAGGCTCCGTCCTACCCACTAAAACCACCTCGTAAATTCGTCTCGCGCAAGACGGCGGGGCTACGGGAACGCTGTTGGCTTGCAACCGCGACCCCGCCAGCGGTCGTCGCTGCTAGGCGACCCGACTCTCAAGTACGCTAAGGCGCACTTTCCTACTCTGCCTCAGCAGACTCCCTCGAGTCCATTACTGGAGGCCGGGCGTCTTTCGACGACGCCCCACGATTGGTCAGAACCGACCACACCACATCACGGCGGCGGCAGCGTTCGCCTTGCGAAGGCTCGCCGTCGGCGACCTGGTCTCCTACGACGCTGCGGGAGCGAGTCGGGATCGTCCTCCCGCTCTCGCTCCGCCGTCTCCTTTTGCGACATTACGGCGTCGCTAAACGTACAAACAGCCGACCAGGCCTCTTTGTTTCCGGCCATTCTCTCGATGATGGCCGGAAGCGACACGTCCCCTCCTATAGCCGTGGATAGGACCGCGCGAGGCTCCGCCCAAGCTGGGCACTCTGCGCGCGTGTGTTCGGCCGTATCCACGGCTCCGTTGCCACAGTGGTGGCACAACGTCGATGGTTCCCTGCCCACCACCTCGCACAGGTACTTGGCAAAGCACCCGTGCCCGGTCAAGAGCTGCGCGAGGTGATAGGTGGATGGGCCGTGCTTGCGCTCGACCCACTCCTGTAGAACAGGCCGAATGGCCTCCACGAGTTCCCGGCTAGTACCCGGGACACCCAGTCTCTCCGACCATTTGGCGAAGAGACTTTGGCGGGCCTCTTCGCGCCATTGGCGAACCTCACGAGGGTGTGGCCGGTTCTCCTCTGCTGTCGCTGCCTTGACCCTCCAGTAGACGCTCGAATTGGCCTCGGCCTCGAGGTCCCATGGCGGGCTTCCGGCGAGCAGACACGCTGCGGTGTACGACACCGTGCGGTACGCACGAGCCGCTCTGAGCGCTATAATCCGCTGCGGACGTCGCAGCGAGGCGACGTTTCGGGCGCTCAGTGCGTCCGCCCATATCGGCGCCCCGTAGAGCGCCATCGAGCGAACGACACCGGCGTACAAGCGCCTGCAGGCGCCTCCTGGGCCCCCGACGTTCGGAAGGATCGACCCCAGCGCTCCGGCTGCGGCCACCAACCTCGGGGCCAAGCACCTGAAGTGCTCTTCGAAATTCCACCTACCGTCGAGAACGAGTCCGAGATATCTCATCGTCGACCCGACGGTGATGGAAATTCCGCCCACTGTGATGGTTGCCCCCGGTGGTGGCCCGTTCCGTGGCCCGTGAAATACGAGTGCCTCGGACTTGTGCAGGGCAACTTCTAAACCCAAAGCGCGGATGCGGTGCACGACGTGTGCCACACCCGCCGTAGCGAGATAGGCCGCCTCTCGATAGGAGCGGCCACGGGCCGACACGAGGGTGTCGTCAGCGTAGCACGTTACGCTGACCCCCCGCAAAGTGGCCCCGCGCAGCACCCAGTCGTACCCTATGTTCCACAAGAGCGGCCCTAGGACCGACCCCTGCGGAACACCGCACGACAACGTCTTCCTACCCCAGCCCTCCCTCGTCGGGTAGGCCACCGCTCTGCCCGAAAAATAATCGGCCACGGTACGCCTCAAGTAGCTCGGGACATTGTGAAAGCGCAATGCCTCCAAAACTACTTCCCAGGGTAGGGTGTTGAAGGCATTGGATATATCCAATGACACTGCAATCACGACCCCACCCCGAGAGACCTCCTCCTCTGCCAGGTCCCGTACCCTGGCGATCGCGTCTAGTGTAGAACGGCCAGGTCGAAAACCATACTGCCGCTCGTTAAGGCTCGGCTCCATGCTACCCACGAGACGGGTAGCGAGCACACGCTCGAATAGCTTGCTCGTCTCGTCGAGCAACACTATCGGGCGGTAGGCCGAAGGCTGATCGGGCGGGCGCCCTTCTTTACGGATCAGAACGAGTCTGCCCGTTTTCCACCGTTGCGGAAACCTACCCTGAGCGAAGCACGCGGTGAAGAGGTGCCGAATGCTGTCGCTCATCTCGTCCAACGCGATCGCCAAGGCGCGCCCCGGGATGCCATCGGGCCCCGGGGCTGTCCTCTTCGACCGGAGTTTCAGGGCGGCCGCCTGTAACTCCGTCTCAGTGACCGGAGTCACCTGATCCTCGAACTCGCGAGGTCCGGTGATGGGCGCCATGGCCGGCGGCGTGAATTCTCCCCTTTCTGGAAAGAGTGTGTCCACTACAGTCTCCAGGAGTAACGGCTGGAGACTGCTGGTTAGCGGCGGAGCCCAGGGTCGGAGCTTTTGCCGTACGACACGGTACGGTCTCCCCCACGGGTCTCTTTCGAGCGTCGCCAGCCATTCCCCCCACGCCACCTCTTTGGCCTGGGCTATGGCCTTCTGCAGCGCTTGGCAGGCGGCCCTGTAGGCGGCGTAAAAGACGCCTTCCGCGTCATGGTCGCGGACCCTTCTCCTCCTGCACCGACTGTACCGTCGGCGCGCTGCCACGCAAGCTTTGCGCAGCTGGCGGAGTTCTGGGCGCCACCAATACAACCGTCGGCGCGGCGTGAACGGTTTTGCCCGCGGCATCGCCGCATCGCAAATGCGAGACAGGGCGGCGCCGATTTCGTCGGCCTCTGTGTCCACTCGGACTACCGGGTCGGAACCGGCCCCCCAGGCTTCTACGATGGCCGCCTCTTTCGCCAGCTGGCTGTCGAGACGGCCCAGGCACCAACGCGGTCCGTCCAGCCGTCCAGCAGCGGGCGGAGCGTCCCCAGTAGGAGAGACGGGAAACGCAGAGACACCGAACCGGATGTACCGGTGGTCGGACAGGGTCTCCACGCGCGTCTCCACTCTCCAATCGTGAACACGGCGGGCCAGGGCGTTGGACGCGAACGTGATGTCCACGATCGATTCGCCCTGCCACCGCACGCACGTGCTCTCCGACCCACTGTTGAGGACTACGAGTCCCAGTGATGTGGCCCACTCCACCAAAACCTCACCTCGTGCATCAGTCGCTGGGGAACCCCAAGCCGTTGATTTGGCGTTGAAATCCCCCGCGACCAACACAGAGGTGGGCGATATTTGCCCAACCAGAGCCCCGACCTCGACCAGCATTCGCTCGAACTCGGCGAGACTCCGATTGGGCGAGGCGTAGACGCCGACGACCGCCACACCGCCGACGACGGCCAGAACGTACCCCCTACCCTTCGCAACGCCCTCGATGGCCGGGGAGCCGGCCACAGCGGGGGCGACGATGGCCACCACTCGGTCGTGATCGGATACCCAATCGTCCCGCGAGGGAACGAAGTAGGGCTCCGAAACCACCGCCACGTTAATTTGCCACTCTGCCATGCTTTGGACTAGAAGGTCCTGAGCCCTCGCAGAGTGGTTAACGTTGGCTTGGAGACAATGTAAGGCCATCACTATGCGGTCTCCATTGTCTCCACCTGTGCCCGTGAGGACGCGGCTGCGGGGCCGTTCGTCCTCACTTTACCTTTTTTCGGTGCCACGCGAGCTTTCCCGCTCTGGCACCCTTTGCTGCCAACGGCATGAGCCGCTGGCTTACCAGCCGCTGCGCAGGCGACGCAATTTGCGTCGGCGGCTGAGCACTCGCGTGCCTTGTGATCGGGCTGACCACAACGGAAGCACAGCCGGCTGCGATCCACGCCCCTGTCACACTTGACCCCCATGTGACCCCCCTCGAGACACCGGAAGCAGCGGAGCGGTCTGGGCTCGAGCAGTAACACTCGTGCCGAGACCCACCCGACCCTAATCCGACCAGCCTCCACTACCTTTTTGGCTGCCGCTACTGGGCAGCTCAACCAGAGCGAGCCAGAGCCACTCGGGCCCCGAGCAATAGCTCCCGGTCTGATCGCTCCGACAGAGCAGCCTCCGTCTGCGGCGACCGCTGCGACGACTTCCTCCGCCGTGACCGAGTCGTCCAAGTCCATCACCCTAAGCTCCGCACACTTAGTCGGTCGATTGACCTGGACGACATCCGGGCTGAGGACCTCGCGGAGCCTGCCCGCTAGGGCATCTGCCGCCTTATCTGCCTCCTTAGTGCCCGGCGGTATCTCGAGGATCCGGGCCCCCGTGGCTGCCATACGGAATCGCACCGTAGTTAATCCTACCTCTCTCAGGTTTATTTGGCTCTTAGCTTGAGCCAAAACCTGCTCGTACTTTACGCCCCTCTCCTCAGCCTCGGGCTTTAACTTTAAAGTTATAACCTCAGTGCGAGGAGGTCGGAGCTTTTTCCCGCTCTTGGACTTTTGAGATTCCTTAGGAATCTGCTTTTTCGCCGCAGTGGCCGATTTGCCGGCCGCCTTTTTGGACTCCTTTGTAGGAGTCCGCTTCGCCGCCGCCACCGATTTGCTGGCTGTCTTTTGGGATTTTCTCCCAACGACAGCGCTCCACGGAATCGGTGCGGCTTCTGTCTCCGCGGATGACGAGGGAGCATTCCCTCGACTCGTCGCCGCTTCTTGGGCAGCCAAGTTCGGGCGTCTCGCCCGCTTCGGCTTGGCCACCTCTACGACGGCTGGAGCGTCTTTGGCTTTCGAAGCCTGCTCCGCTCTCTTGTCGGCGGCCAGCGAAGGTCGCAGACGAGGTTCTGGAAGGAGGCGGCCTTCTATACCCTCGAAGCGAGCGTTCAGCATTACGCTGAACTGCTCGCGGTTAGCGCGCAGCGCCTCCTCCATGACCTTTTGGAGGTCAGATGCGGCCACGCTGCTCGCAGCAGGCTGTTGCCGCATCTGGGCGACCTCTCGGCGGAGTTCGGCCAATTGGCCCGAAAGTTGCGCATTGGCTACTTCCAGGCGGGCGACCTCCTCCGTGACGGTAAGGGCCCTCAGATCGGCCACCGCACCTTTAATGGTGTCAGCGGCCGTCTTAAGGGCCCGAACGAAGGTGCCTTTTAGGTTGCTCGACTTGTCGGCAACCTGCACCACTACGTTGATCGCCTCCTGGACTGTTGCATCCAGTCCAGCAGACGTCTGCGGCACGTCTTCGATCCCACAACGGTTTCTAAGACGTGCCGCCCTCTCTTCGATGGCCACCTTGGCCTTGGCACTGTAGGCAGCGAGCGCATCCTCCGCCTGGAAGCGCTGCTCCTTTGCCTTCTCTTCGTTGAAGCCAACGTAGTGCCCAGTAGTGGTCGGTCGACCACGCCCCCTTTTGGAAGATGGCTTCAGCCATCTACCGACCGATGCCTCCGAGCCGCAGTCTCTAGACTGCGCGCTCGCATCGCTGTCGGAGCCCGAGAAGCTCTCTCTAGGGAGAGATCGCTTCTCCCCTTTCCGTCTAGTCCTATCCGTCGAGCAAGCGACGCTGGCGACCGACGAGTCGGACTCAGAGAGTCGTTCCAGTCGGACAACCAGCTCCTTTTTAACGCCAAGGTCGTGGGTTTCTGCGCGCGCCATCGGGGCGCCCGCATCAACCGCCATTTCGTCGGTGTCCAAATCTAAGGCAAAATCGGTATTGTTAGAATTCAATGACATAATTGATCCCACGAGTAAGGGGGAAATAAAAAGTCCACCAAGGCAGTGCCCCCTGTACCCTGGTAACCCTATTACACCGTGAGGTCGGGCGGTATCACGGGATCTCTAACCTAATGTTTTTTAATGAGGTTGGCTCCTCTTGGCCCGGCCGGTTAAGGCGAGGCCCTCGGTCCCACCACAGGCTGCGAGACATGATCCACAACACCCGGATGGGGAAACGAGTTTGAGTGGCGGTGACAATAGTCTTGCTTACTCAGAGTCGACGCCGAAACTGAGCAAACCCGCCTCTCCCTACCTGTTGTCTACGGCAGCCCAAAAGGACCCCGAAGACCCAGCAACCAATAAAGTCGCCGTGTTCGTCACGTGACCCAAAACGCGGGTCCCTCCGAAATGTAAATATAAATAAATAAATAAATATATAAATATATATCTATTCTCCCCTCCTCGCGGCGCCCACTTGTAAAGAAGTGGGCGCAGAATCTCGTTCCCAAAACCGGGAAACGAGATTATCGCCGCGTCAGTCGTTAGCCGTTGTCGACAGCACTCCGGAAAAACATCGAAGCTGTAATGCTTATCGACCCCGTTGCCCAGGGTGCACCACGTGGAGGTGACTGACCTGCCCCCCAACCTAACCTAACCTAACCTAACCTAACCTAACCTAACCTAACCTTTTTTTTTTTTTTTTTTTTTTTTTAACGAGGGGAAATGCATTTACGCATTGGTCGCTCGGTCCCGGGACCGGAACGGAAAATGTGGGACTCACGGGGAAAGAAAAATTCCCTGCCCGGAGCTGAAGGCTCCGTCCTACCCACTAAAACCACCTCGTAAATTCGTCTCGCGCAAGACGGCGGGGCTACGGGAACGCTGTTGGCTTGCAACCGCGACCCCGCCAGCGGTCGTCGCTGCTAGGCGACCCGACTCTAAAGTACGCTAAGGCGCACTTTCCTACTCTGCCTCAGCAGACTCCCTCGAGTCCATTACTGAAGGCCGGGCGTCTTTCGACGACGCCCCACGATTGGTCAGAACCGACCACACCACATCACGGCGGCGGCAGCGTTCGCCCTGCGAAGGCTCGCCGCCGGCGACCTGGTCTCCTACGACGCTGCGGGAGCGAGTCGGGATCGTCCTCCCGCTCTCGCTCCGCCGTCTCCTTTTGCGACATTACGGCGTCGCTAAACGTACAAACAGCCGACCAGGCCTCTTTGTTTCCGGCCATTCTCTCGATGATGGCCGGAAGCGACACGTCTCCTCCTATAGCCGTGGATAGGACCGCGCGAGGCTCCGCCCAAGCTGGGCACTCTGCGCGCGTGTGTTCGGCCGTATCCACGGCTCCGTTGCCACAGTGGTGGCACAACGTCGATGGTTCCCTGCCCACCACCTCGCACAGGTACTTGGCAAAGCACCCGTGCCCGGTCAAGAGCTGCGCGAGGTGATAGGTGGATGGGCCGTGCTTGCGCTCGACCCACTCCTGTAGAACAGGCCGAATGGCCTCCACGAGTTCCCGGCTAGTACCCGGGACACCCAGTCTCTCCGACCATTTGGAGAAGAGACTTTGGCGGGCCTCTTCGCGCCATTGGCGAACCTCACGAGGGTGTGGCCGGTTCTCCTCTGCTGTCGCTGCCTTGACCCGCCAGTAGACGCTCGAATTGGCCTCGGCCTCGAGGTCCCATGGCGGGCTTCCGGCGAGCAGACACGCTGCGGTGTACGACACCGTGCGGTACGCACGAGCCGCTCTGAGCGCTATAATCCGCTGCGGACGTCGCAGCGAGGCGACGTTTCGGGCGCTCAGTGCGTCCGCCCATATCGGCGCCCCGTAGAGCGCCATCGAGCGAACGACACCGGCGTACAAGCGCCTGCAGGTGCCTCCTGGGCCCCCGACGTTCGGAAGGATCGACCCCAGCGCTCCGGCTGCGGCCACCAACCTCGGGGCCAAGCACCTGAAGTGCTCTTCGAAATTCCACCTACCGTCGAGAACGAGTCCGAGATATCTCATCGTCGACCCGACGGTGATGGAAATTCCGCCCACTGTGATGGTTGCCCCCGGTGGTGGCCCGTTCCGTGGCCCGTGGAATACGAGTGCCTCGGACTTGTGCAGGGCAACCTCTAGACCCAAAGCGCGGATGCGGTGCACGACATGTGCCACACCCGCCGTAGCGAGATAGGCCGCCTCTCGATAGGAGCGGCCACGGGCCGACACGAGGGTGTCGTCAGCGTAGCACGTTACGCTGACCCCCCGCAAGGTGGCCCCGCGCAGCACCCAGTCGTACCCTATGTTCCACAAGAGCGGCCCTAGGACCGACCCCTGCGGAACACCGCACGACAACGTCTTCCTACCCCAGCCCTCCCTCGTCGGGTAGGCCACCGCTCTGCCCGAAAAATAGTCGGCCACGGTACGCCTCAAGTAGCTCGGGACATTGTGAAAGCGCAATGCCTCCAAAACTACTTCCCAGGGTAGGGTGTTGAAGGCATTGGATATATCCAATGACACTGCAATCACGACCCCACCCCGAGAGACCTCCTCCTCTGCCAGGTCCCGTACCCTGGCGATCGCGTCTAGTGTAGAACGGCCAGGTCGAAAACCATACTGCCGCTCGTTAAGGCCCGGCTCCATGCTACCCACGAGACGGGTAGCGAGCACACGCTCGAATAGCTTGCTCGTCTCGTCGAGCAACACTATCGGGCGGTAGGCCGAAGGCTGATCGGGCGGGCGCCCTTCTTTTCGGATCAGAACGAGTCTGCCCGTTTTCCACCGTTGCGGAAACCTACCCTGAGCGAAGCACGCAGTGAATAGGTGCCGAATGCTGTCGCTCATCTCGTCCAACGCGATCGCCAAGGCGCGCCCCGGGATGCCATCGGGCCCCGGGGCTGTCCTCTTCGATCGGAGTTTCAGGGCGGCCGCCTGTAACTCCGTCTCAGTGACCGGAATCACCTGATCCTCGTACTCGCGAGGTCCGACGATGGGCGCCATGGCCGGCGGCGTGAATTCACCCCTTTCGGGAAAGAGTGTGTCCACTACAGTCTCCAGGAGTAGCGGCTGGAGACTGCTGGTTAGCGGCGGAGCCCAGGGTCGGAGCTTTTGCCGTACGACACGGTACGGTCTCCCCCACGGGTCTCTTTCGAGCGTCGCCAGCCATTCCCCCCACGCCACCTCTTTGGCCTGAGCTATGGCCTTCTGCAGCGTTTGGCAGGCGGCCCTGTAGGCGGCGTAAAAGACGCCTTCCGCGTTATGGTCGCGGACCCTTCTCCTCCTGCACCGACTGTACCGTCGGCGCGCTGCCACGCAAGCTTTGCGCAGCTGGCGGAGTTCTGGGCGCCACCAGTACAACCGTCGGCGCGGCGTGAACGGTTTTGTCCGCGGCATCGCCGCATCGCAAATGCGAGACAGGGCGGCGCTGATTTCGTCGGCCTCTGTGTCGACTCGGACTACCGGGTCGGAACCGGCCCCCCAGGCTTCTACGATGGCCGCCTCTTTCGCCAGCTGGCTGTCAAGACGGCCCAGGCACCAACGCGGTCCGTCCAGCCGTCCATCAGCGGGCGGAGCGTCCCCAGTAGGAGAGACGGGAAACGCAGAGACACCGAACCGGATGTACCGGTGGTCGGACAGGGTCTCCACGCGCGTCTCCACTCTCCAATCGTGAACACGGCGGGCCAGGGCGTTGGACGCGAACGTGATGTCCACGATCGATTCGCCCTGCCACCGCACGCACGTGCTCTCCGACCCACTGTTGAGGACTACGAGTCCTAGTGATGTGGCCCACTCCACCAAAACCTCACCTCGTGCATCAGTCGCTGGGGAACCCCAAGCCGTTGATTTGGCGTTGAAATCCCCCGCGACCAACACAGAGGTGGGCGATATTTGCCCAACCAGAGCCCCGACCTCGACCAGCATTCGCTCGAACTCGGCGAGACTCCGATTGGGTGAGGCGTAGACGCCGACGACCGCCACACCGCCGACGACGGCCAGAACGTACCCCCTACCCTTCGCGACGCCCTCGATGGCCGGGGAGCCGGCCACAGCGGGGGCGACGATGGCCACCACTCGGTCGTGATCGGATACCCAATCGTCCCGCGAGGGAACGAAGTAGGGCTCCGACACCACCGCCACGTTAATTTGCCACTCTGCCATGCTTTGGACTAGAAGGTCCTGAGCCCTCGCAGAGTGGTTAACGTTGGCTTGGAGACAATGTAAGGCCATCACTATGCGGTCTCCATTGTCTCCACCTGTGCCCGTGAGGACGCGGCTGCGGGGCCGTTCGTCCTCACTTTACCTTGTTTCGGTGCCACGCGAGCTTTCCCGCTCTGGCACCTTTTGCTGCCAACGGCATGAGCCGCTGGCATACCAGCCGCTGCGCAGGCGACGCAATTTGCGTCGGCGGCTGAGCACTCGCGTGCCTTGTGATCGGGCTGACCGCAACGGAAGCACAGCCGGCTGCGATCCACGCCCCTGTCACACTTGACCCCCATGTGACCCCCCTCGAGACACCGGAAGCAGCGGAGCGGTCTGGGCTCGAGCAGTAACACTCGTGCCGAGACCCACCCGACCCTAATCCGACCAGCCTCCACTGCCTTTTTGGCTGCCGCTACTGGGCAGCTCAACCAGAGCGAGCCAGAGCCGCTCGGGCCCCGAGCAATAGCTCCCGGTCTGATCGCTCCGACAGAGCAGCCTCCGTCTGCGGCGACCGCTGCGACGACTTCCTCCGCCGTGACCGAGTCGTCCAAGTCCATCACCCTAAGTTCCGCACACTTAGTCGGTCGATTGACCTGGACGACATCCGGGCTGAGGACCTCGCGGAGCCTGCCCGCTAGGGCATCTGCCGCCTTATCTGCCTCCTTAGTGCCCGGCGGTATCTCGAGGATCCGGGCCCCCGTGGCTGCCATACGGAATCGCACCGTAGTTAAGCCTACCTCTCTTAGGTTTATTTGGCTCTTAGCTTGAGCCAAAACCTGCTCGTACTTTACGCCCCTCTCCTCAGCCTCGGGCTTTAACTTTAAAGTTATAACCTCAGTGCGAGGAGGTCGGAGCTTTTTCCCGCTCTTGGGCTTTTGAGATTCCTTAGGAATCTGTTTTTTCGCCGCAGCGGCCGATTTGCTGGCCGCCTTTTTGGACTCCTTTGTAGGAGTCCGCTTCGCCGCCGCCACCGATTTGCTGGCTGTCTTTTGGGATTTTCTCCCAACGACAGCGCTCCACGGAATCGGCGCGGCTTCTGTCTCCGCGGATGACGAAGGAGCGTTCCCTCGACTCGTCGCCGCTTCTTGGGCAGCCAAGTTCGGGCGTCTCGCCCGCTTCGGCTTGGCCACCTCTACGACGGCTGGAGCGTCTTTGGCTTTCGAAGCTTGCTCCGCTCTCTTGTCGGCGGCCAGCGGAGGTCGCAGACGAGGTTCTGGAAGGAGGCGGCCTTCTATACCCTCGAAGCGAGCGTTCAACATTACGCTGAACTGCTCGCGGTTAGCGCGCAGCGCCTCCTCCATGACCTTTTGGAGGTCAGATGCGGCCACGCTGCTCGCAGCAGGCTGTTGCCGCATCTGGGCGACCTCTCGGCGGAGTTCGGCCAATTGGCCCGAAAGTTGCGCATTGGCTACTTCCAGGCGGGCGACCTCCTCCGTGACGGTAAGGGCCCTCAGATCGGCCACCGCACCTTTAATGGTGTCAGCGGCCGTCTTAAGGGCCCGAACGAAGGTGCCTTTTAGGTTGCTCGACTTGTCGGCAACCTGCACCACTACGTTGATCGCCTCCTGGACTGTTGCATCCAGTCCAGCAGACGTCTGCGGCACGTCTTCGATCCCACAACGGTTTCTAAGACGTGCCGCCCTCTCTTCGATGGCCACCTTGGCCTTGGCACTGTAGGCAGCGAGCGCATCCTCCGCCTGGAAGCGCTGCTCCTTTGCCATCTCTACGTTGAAGCCAACGTAGTGCCCAGTAGTGGTCGGTCGACCACGCCCCCTTTTGGACGATGGCTTTAGCCATCTACCGACCGATGCCTCCGAGCCGCAGTCTCTAGACTGCGCGCTCGCATCGCTGTCGGAGCCCGAGAAGCTCTCTCTAGGGAGAGATCGCTTCTCCCCTTTCCGTCTAGTCCTATCCGTCGAGCAAGCGACGCTGGCGACCGACGAGTCGGACTCAGAGAGTCGTTCCAGTCGGACAACCAGCTCCTTTTTAACGCCAAGGTCGTGGGTTTCTGCGCGCGCCATCGGGGCGCCCGCATCAACCGCCATTTCGTCGGTATCCAATCGTAAGGCAAAATCGTTATTGTTAGTGTTCAATGACATAATTGATCCCACGAGTATGGGGGAAATAAAAAGTCCACCAAGGCAGTGCCCCCTGTACCCTGGTAACCCTATTACACCGTGAGGTCGGGCGGTATCACGGGATCTCTAACCTAATGTTTTTTAATGAGGTTGGCTCCTCTCGGCCCGGCCGGTTAAGGCGAGGCCCTCGGTCCCACCACAGGCTGCGAGACATGATCCACAACACCCGGATGGGGAAACGAGTTTGAGAGGCGGTGACAATAGTCTTGTTTACTCAGAGTCGACGCCGAAACTGAGCAAACCCGCCTCTCCCTACCTATTGTCTACGGCAGCCCAAAAGGACCCCGAAGACCCAGCAACCAATAAAGTGGCCGTGTGCGTCGCGTGACCCAAAACGCGGGTCCCTCCGAAATGTAGAATATAAATAAATAAATATATATCTATCCTCCCCCCTCGCGGCGCCCACTTGTACAGAAGTGGGCGCAGAATCTCGTTCCCAAAACCGGGAAACGAGATCACCGCCGCGTCAGTCGTTAGCCGTTGTCGACAGCACTCCGGAAAAACATCGAAGCTGTAATGCTTATCGACCCCGTTGCCCAGGGTGCACCACGTGGAGGTGACTGACCTGCCCCCCAACCTAACCTAACCTAACCTAACCTAACCTTTTTTTTTTTTTTTTTTTTTTTTTTTTTTTTTTTTTTTTTTTAACGAGGGGAAATGCATTTACGCATTGGTCGCCCAGGTCCCGGGACCGGAACGGAAAATGTGGGACTCACGGGGAAAGAAAAATTCCCTGCCCGGAGCTGAAGGCTCCGTCCTACCCACTAAAACCACCTCGTAAATTCGTCTCGCGCAAGACGGCGGGGCTACGGGAACGCTGTTGGCTTGCAACCGCGACCCCGCCAGCGGTCGTCGCTGCTAGGCGACCCGACTCTAAAGTACGCTAAGGCGCACTTTCCTGCTCTGCCTCAGCAGACTCCCTCGAGTCCATTACTGGAGGCCGGGCGTCTTTCGACGACGCCCCACGATTGGTCAGAACCGACCACACCACATCACAGCGGCGGCAGCGTTCGCCTTGCGAAGGCTCGCCGCCGGCGACCTGGTCTCCTACGACGCTGCGGGAGCGAGTCGGGATCGTCCTCCCGCTCTCGCTCCGCCGTCTCCTTTTGCGACATTACGGCGTCGCTAAACGTACAAACAGCCGACCAGGCCTCTTTGTTTCCGGCCATTCTCTCGATGATGGCCGGAAGCGACACGTCCCCTCCTATAGCCGTGGATAGGACCGCGCGAGGCTCCGCCCAAGCTGGGCACTCTGCGCGCGTGTGTTCGGCCGTATCCACGGCTCCGTTGCCACAGTGGTGGCACAACGTCGATGGTTCCCTGCCCACCACCTCGCACAGGTACTTGGCAAAGCACCCGTGCCCGGTCAAGAGCTGCGCGAGGTGATAGGTGGATGGGCCGTGCTTGCGCTCGACCCACTCCTGTAGAACAGGCCGAATGGCCTCCACGAGTTCCCGGCTAGTACCCGGGACACCCAGTCTCTCCGACCATTTGGAGAAGAGACTTTGGCGGGCCTCTTCGCGCCATTGGCGAACCTCACGAGGGTGTGGCCGGTTCTCCTCTGCTGTCGCTGCCTTGACCCTCCAGTAGACTGGGTCTCTTTCGAGCGTCGCCAGCCATTCCCCCCACGCCGCTTCTTTGGCCTGGGCTATGGCCTTCTGCAGCGTTTGGCAGGCGGCCCTGTAGGCGGCGTAAAAGACGCCTTCCGCGTCATGGTCGCGGACCCTTCTCCTCCTGCACCGACTGTACCGTCGGCGCGCTGCCACGCAAGCTTTGCGCAGCTGGCGGAGTTCTGGGCGCCACCAGTACAACCGTCGGCGCGGCGTGTGCGGTTTTGCCCGCGGCATCGCCGCATTGCAAATGCGAGACAGGGCGGCGCCGATTTCGTCGGCCTCTGTGTCAACTCGGACTACCGGGTCGGAACCGGCCCCCCAGGCTTCTACGATGGCCGCCTCTTTCGCCAGCTGGCTGTCGAGACGGCCCAGGCACCAACGCGGTCCGTCCAGCCGTCCAGCAGCGGGCGGAGCGTCCCCAGTAGGAGAGACGGGAAACGCAGAGACACCGAACCGGATATACCGGTGGTCGGACAGGGTCTCCACGCGCGTCTCAACTCTCCATTCGCGAACACGGCGGGCCAGGGCGTTGGACGCGAACGTGATGTCCACGATCGATTCGCCCTGCCACCGCACGCACGTGCTCTCCGACCCACTGTTGAGGACTACGAGTCCCAGTGATGTGGCCCACTCCACCAGAACCTCACCTCGTGCATCAGTCGCTGGGGAACCCCAAGCCGTTGATTTGGCGTTGAAATCCCCCGCGACCAACACAGGGGTGGGCGATATCTGCCCAACCAGAGCCCCGACCTCGACCAGCATTCGCTCGAACTCGGCGAGACTCCGATTGGGCGAAGCGTAGACACCGACGACAGCCACACCGCCGACGACGGCCAGAACGTACCCCCTACCCTTCGCGACGCCCTCGATGGCCGGGGAGCCGGCCACAGCGGGGGCGACGATGGCCACCACTCGGTCGTGATCGGATACCCAATCGTCCCGCGAGGGAACGAAGTAGGGCTCCGAAACCACCGCCACGTTAATTTGCCACTCTGCCATGCTTTGGACTAGAAGGTCCTGAGCCCTCGCAGAGTGGTTAACGTTGGCTTGGAGACAATGTAAGGCCATCACTATGCGGTCTCCATTGTCTCCACCTGTGCCCGTGAGGACGCGGCTGCGGGGCCGTTCGTCCTCACTTTGCCTTTCTTCGGTGCCAGGCGAGCTTTCCCGCTCTGGCACCCTTTGCTGCCAACGGCATGAGCCGCTGGCTTACCAGCCGCTGCGCAGGCGACGCAATTTGCGTCGGCGGCTGAGCACTCGCGTGCCTTGTGATCGGGCTGACCGCAACGGAAGCACAGCCGGCTGCGATCCACGCCCCTGTCACACTTGACCCCCATGTGACCCCCCTCGAGACACCGGAAGCAGCGGAGCGGTCTGGGCTCGAGCAGTAACACTCGTGCCGAGACCCACCCGACCCTAATCCGACCAGCCTCCACTACCTTTTTGGCTGCCGCTACTGGGCAGCTCAACCAGAGCGAGCCGGAGCCACTCGAGCCCCGAGCAATAGCTCCCGGTCTGATCGCTCCGACAGAGCAGCCTCCGTCTGCGGCGACCGCTGCGACGACTTCCTCCGCCGTGACCGAGTCGTCCAAGTCCATCACCCTAAGGTCCGCGCACTTGATCGGTCGATTGACCTGGACGACGTCCGGGCTGAGGACCTCGCGGAGCCTGCCCGCCAGGGCATCTGCCGCCTTATCTGCCTCCTTAGTGCCCGGCGGTATCTCGAGGATCCGGGCCCCCGTGGCTGCCATACGGAATCGCACCGTAGTTAAGCCTACCTCTCTCAGGTTTATTTGGCTCTTAGCTTGAGCCAAAACCTGCTCGTACTTTACGCCCCTCTCCTCAGCCTCGGGCTTTAACTTTAAAGTTATAACCTCAGTGCGAGGAGGTCGGAGCTTTTTCCCGCTCTTGGGCTTTTGAGATTCCTTAGGAATCTGTTTTTTCGCCGCAGCGGCCGATTTGCTGGCCGCCTTTTTGGACTCCTTTGTAGGAGTCCGCTTCGCCGCCGCCACCGATTTGCTGGCTGTCTTTTGGGATTTTCTCCCAACGACAGCGCTCCACGGAATCGGCGCGGCTTCTGTCTCCGCGGATGACGAAGGAGCGTTCCTTCGACTCGTCGCCGCTTCTTGGGCAGCCAAGTTCGGGCGTCTCGCCCGCTTCGGCTTGGCCACCTCTACGACGGCTGGAGCGTCTTTGGCTTTCGAAGCCTGCTCCGCTCTCTTGTCGGCGGCCAGCGAAGGTCGCAGACGAGGTTCTGGAAGGAGGCGGCCTTCTATACCCTCGAAGCGAGCGTTCAGCATTACGCTGAACTGCTCGCGGTTAGCGCGCAGCGCCTCCTCCATGACCTTTTGGAGGTCAGATGCGGCCACGCTGCTCGCAGCAGGCTGTTGCCGCATCTGGGCGACCTCTCGGCGGAGTTCGGCCAATTGGCCCGAAAGTTGCGCATTGGCTACTTCCAGGCGGGCGACCTCCTCCGTGACGGTAAGGGCCCTCAGATCGGCCACCGCACCTTTAATAGTGTCAGCGGCCGTCTTAAGGGCCCGAACGAAGGTGCCTTTTAGGTTGCTCGACTTGTCGGCAACCTGCACCACTACGTTGATCGCCTCCTGGACTGTTGCATCCAGTCCAGCAGACGTCTGCGGCACGTCTTCGATCCCACAACGGTTTCTAAGACGTGCCGCCCTCTCTTCGATGGCCACCTTGGCCTTGGCACTGTAGGCAGCGAGCGCATCCTCCGCCTGGAAGCGCTGCTCCTTTGCCATCTCTACGTTGAAGCCAACGTAGTGCCCAGTAGTGGTCGGTCGACCACGCCCCCTTTTGGACGATGGCTTTAGCCATCTACCGACCGATGCCTCCGAGCCGCAGTCTCTAGACTGCGCGCTCGCATCGCTGTCGGAGCCCGAGAAGCTCTCTCTAGGAAGAGATCGCTTCTCCCCTTTTCGTCTTTGCCTATCCGTCAAGCAAGCGACGCTGGCGACCGACGAGTCGGACTCAGAGAGTCGTTCCAGTCGGACAACCAGCTCCTTTTTAGCGCCAATGTCGTGGGTTTCTGCGCGTGCCATCGGGGCGCCCGCATCAACCGCCATTTCGTCGTTATCCGATCGTAAGGCCTCAGGTCCGTTTTCGTTATTTTTAGAGTTCAATGCCATAATTGATCCCACGAGTATGGGGGAAATAAAAAGTCCACCAAGGCAGTGCCCCCTGTACCCTGGTAACCCTATTACACCGTGAGGTCGGGCGGTATCACGGGATCTCTAACCTAATGTTTTTTAATGAGGTTGGCTCCTCTCGGCCCGGCCGGTTAAGGCAAGGCCCTCGGTCCCACCACAGGCTGCGAGACATGATCCACAACACCCGGATGGGGAAACGAGTTTGAGAGGCGGTGACAATAGTCTTGTTTACTCAGAGTCGACGCCGAAACTGAGCAAACCCACCTCTCCCTACCTATTGTCTACGGCAGCCCAAAAGGACCCCGAAGACCCAGCAACCAATAAAGTCGCCGTGTGCGTCGCGTGACCCAAAACGCGGGTCCCTCCGAAATGTAGAATATAAATAAATAAATATATATCTATCCTCCCCCCTCGCGGCGCCCACTTGTAAAGAAGTGGGCGCAGAATCTCGTTCCCAAAACCGGGAAACGAGATCACCGCCGCGTCAGTCGTTAGCCGTTGTCGACAGCACTCCGGAAAAACATCGAAGCTGTAATGCTTATCGACCCCGTTGCCCAGGGTGCACCACGTGGAGGTGACTGACCTGCCCCCCCAACCTTTTTTTTTTTTTTTTTTTTTTTTTTTTTTTTTTTTTTTTTTTTTTTTTTTTTTTTGTTTAACGAGGAGGAAAGGCACTTACGCCTGCCGTCCGGTCGGGGGACCGGGACGGGTATGTGGGACTCACGGGGCAGAAGGCCCCGTCACTACCCACTAAAACCTCCTCGAAATTCCGCCTTTCCGCAAGGCGGCAGGGCCACGGGAACGCGTTAGCTTGCCACCGCGACCCTGCCAGCGGCAGTCGCTAACAGGCGACCCGCCTCAAAGGCGCGCCAGGATGTTAGGGCGCGCCTTCCATCTCCGCCTCCGTCTGTGCCGTGACGGACTCCCCCGAGTCCGCCACTGGAGGCCGGGCGTCAGGGCTTGACGCCCCGCGGCGGATCAGATAACTGGCTCCGCCGCCAACCACGCTCTAGGCCAGGTCAATGCGGCAACGTGCGACCTGCATACGCACGTCGCCGCCGACCAGGCCGCCTTCGGCGCAGCGGGAGGGAGTTGATGTCGTCCTCCCGCTGCCGTTCTGCTGCCTCTTTCTGCGACATCACAGTGTCGCAGAAAGAGGAAAATGCCGCCCAGGCCTCTTTGCTTCCCGCCATTTTCCTTGCAATGGCGGGAAGCGAAAGATCTCGTCCGAAAACCGTGGACAGGGCTGCGCGAGGCTCCGCCCAAGCTGGGCACTCTGCGCGTGTGTGCTCGGCCGTGTCCACGGCTCCATCGCCACAATGGTGACATACCACCGACGCCTCTCTCCCGACCACTTCGCACAAGTATTTGGCGAAGCAGCCGTGCCCGGTCATGAGCTGCGTCAGGTGGTACGTGAGTGGGCCGTGCTTACGCTCGACCCACTCCTTCAGTATTGGCCGAATGGCCGCTACGAGTTCCGCACTCGCTCCCGGAACTCGTAGCCTCTCCGTCCATTTTAAGAGGAGGTTCTCGCGGGCCTCCTCCCGCCACTGCCGGACCTCACGCGGGTGGGGCCGGTTTCCCTCCGCTCCTGCTTCCTTGACCCGCCAGTAGACACTCGAGTAGATCTCGGCCTCGAGGTCCCATGGCGGGCTTCCGGAAAGCAAGGTGGCCGCCGTGTAAGACACCGTGCGGTACGCCCGAGCCGCTCTGAGCGCCATGGCCCGCTGCGGACGTCGCAGCGAGGCCACGTTTCGGGCACTCAGAGCGTCCGCCCATATCGGCGCTCCATAGAGCACCTGCCCCCCCAACCTAACCTAACCTAACCTAACCTAACCTAACCTAACCTGCCCCCCAACCTTTTTTTTTTTTTTTTTTTTTTTTTTTTTTTTTTTTTTTTTTTTTTTTTTTTTTTTAACGAGGGGAAATGCATTTACGCATTGGTCGCCCAGTCCCGGGACCGGAACGGAAAATGTGGGACTCACGGGGAAAGAAAAATTCCCTGCCCGGAGCTGAAGGCTCCGTCCTACCCACTAAAACCACCTCGTAAATTCGTCTTGCGCAAGACGGCGGGGCAACGGGAACGCTGTTGGCTTGCAACCGCGACCCCGCCAGCGGTCGTCGCTGCTAGGCGACCCGACTCTAAAGTACGCTAAGGCGCACTTTCCTACTCTGCCTCAGCAGACTCCCTCGAGTCCATTACTGGAGGCCGGGCGTCTTTCGACGACGCCCCACGATTGGTCAGAACCGACCACACCACATCACGGCGGCGGCAGCGTTCGCCCTGCGAAGGCTCGCCGCCGGCGACCTGGTCTCCTCCGACGCTGCGGGAGCGAGTCGGGATCGTCCTCCCGCTCTCGCTCCGCCGTCTCCTTTAGCGACATTACGTCGTCGCTAAACGTACAAACAGCCGACCAGGCCTCTTTGCTTCCGGCCATTCTCTCGATGATGGCCGGAAGCGACACGTCCCCTCCTATAGCCGTGGATAGGACCGCGCGAGGCTCCGCCCAAGCTGGGCACTCTGCGCGCGTGTGTTCGGCCGTATCCACGGCTCCGTAGCCACAGTGGTGGCACAACGTCGATGGTTCCCTGCCCACCACCTCGCACAGGTACTTGGCAAAGCACCCGTGCCCGGTCAAGAGCTGCGCGAGGTGATAGGTGGATGAGCCGTGCTTGCGCTCGACCCACTCCTGTAGAACAGGCCGAATGGCCTCCACGAGTTCCCGGCTAGTACCCGGGACACCCAGTCTCTCCGACCATTTGGCGAAGAGACTTTGGCGGGCCTCTTCGCGCCATTGGCGAACCTCACGAGGGTGTGGCCGGTTCTCCTCTGCTTTCGCTGCCTTGACCCGCCAGTAGACGCTCGAATTGGCCTCAGCCTCGAGGTCCCATGGCGGGCTTCCGGCGAGCAGACACGCTGCGGTGTACGACACCGTGCGGTACGCACGAGCCGCTCTGAGCGCTATAATCCGCTGCGGACGTCGTAGCGAGGCGACGTTTCGGGCGCTCAGTGCGTCCGCCCATATCGGCGCCCCGTAGAGCGCCATCGAGCGAACGACACCAGCGTACAAGCGCCTGCAGGCGCCTCCTGGGCCCCCGACGTTCGGAAGGATCGACCCAAGCGCTCCGGCTGCGGCCACCAACCTCGGGGCCAAGCACCTGAAGTGCTCTTCGAAATTCCACCTACCGTCGAGAACGAGTCCGAGATATCTCATCGTCGACCCGACGGTGATGGAGATTCCGCCCACTGTGATGGTTGCCCCCGGTGGTGGCCCGTTCCGTGGCCCGTGGAATACGAGTGCCTCGGACTTGTGCAGGGCAACCTCTAGACCCAAAGCGCGGATGCGGTGCACGACGTGTGCCACACCCGCCGTAGCGAGATAGGCCGCCTCTCGATAGGAGCGGCCACGTGCCGACACGAGGGTGTCGTCAGCGTAGCACGTTACGCTGACCCCCCGCAAAGTGGCCCCGCGCAGCACCCAGTCGTACCCTATGTTCCACAAGAGCGGCCCTAGGACCGACCCCTGCGGAACACCGCACGACAACGTCTTCCTACCCCAGCCCTCCCTCGTCGGGTAGGCCACCGCTCTGCCCGAAAAATAATCGGCCACGGTACGCCTCAAGTAGCTCGGGACATTGTGAAAGCGCAATGCCTCCAAAACTACTTCCCAGGGTAGGGTGTTGAAGGCATTGGATATATCCAATGACACTGCAATCACGACCCCACCCCGAGAGACCTCCTCCTCTGCCAGGTCCCGTACCCTGGCGATCGCGTCTAGTGTAGAACGGCCAGGTCGAAAACCATACTGCCGCTCGTTAAGGCCCGGCTCCATGCTACCCACGAGACGGGTAGCGAGCACACGCTCGAATAGCTTGCTCGTCTCGTCGAGCAACACTATCGGGCGGTAGGCCGAAGGCTGATCGGGCGGGCGCCCTTCTTTACGGATCAGAACAAGTCTGCCCGTTTTCCACCGTTGCGGAAACCTACCCTGAGCGAAGCACGCGGTGAATAGGTGCCGAATGCTGTCGCTCATCTCGTCCAACGCGATCGCCAAGGCGCGCCCCGGGATGCCATCGGGCCCCGGGGCTGTCCTCTTCGACCGGAGTTTCAGGGCGGCCGCCTGTAACTCCGTCTCAGTGACCGGAATCACCTGATCCTCGTACTCGCGAGGTCCGACGATGGGCGCCATGGCCGGCGGCGTGAATTCACCCCTTTCGGGAAAGAGTGTGTCCACTACAGTCTCCAGGAGTAACGGCTGGAGACTGCTGGTTAGCGGCGGAGCCCAGGGTCGGAGCTTTTGACGTACGACACGGTACGGTCTCCCCCACGGGTCTCTTTCGAGCGTCGCCAGCCATTCCCCCCACGCCACCTCTTTGGCCTGGGCTATGGCCTTCTGCAGCGTTTGGCAGGCGGCCCTGTAGGCGGCGTAAAAGACGCCTTCCGCGTCATGGTCGCGGACCCTTCTCCTCCTGCACCGACTGTACCGTCGGCGCGCTGCCACGCAAGCTTTGCGCAGCTGGCGGAGTTCTGGGCGCCACCAGTACAACCGTCGGCGCGGCGTGAACGGTTTTGCCCGCGGCATCGCCGCATCGCAAATGCGAGACAGGGCGGCGCCGATTTCGTCGGCCTCTGTGTCGACTCGGACTACCGGGTCGGAACCGGCCCCCCAGGCTTCTACGATGGCCGCCTCTTTCGCCAGCTGGCTGTCGAGACGGCCCAGGCACCAACGCGGTCCGTCCAGCCGTCCAGCAGCGGGCGGAGCGTCCCCAGTAGGAGAGACGGGAAACGCAGAGACACCGAACCGGATGTACCGGTGGTCGGACAGGGTCTCCACGCGCGTCTCCACTCTCCAATCGTGAACACGGCGGGCCAGGGCGTTGGACGCGAACGTGATGTCCACGATCGATTCGCCCTGCCACCGCACGCACGTGCTCTCCGACCCACTGTTGAGGAGTACGAGTCCCAGTGATGTGGCCCACTCCACCAAAACCTCACCTCGTGCATCAGTCGCTGGGGAACCCCAAGCCGTTGATTTGGCGTTGAAATCCCCCGCGACCAACACAGGGGTGGGCGATATCTGCCCAACCAGAGCCCCGACCTCGACCAGCATTCGCTCGAAATCGGCGAGACTCCGATTGGGCGAGGCGTAGACGCCGACGACCGCCACACCGCCGACGACGGCCAGAACGTACCCCCTACCCTTCGCAACGCCCTCGATGGCCGGGGAGCCGGCCACAGCGGGGGCGACGATGGCCACCACTCGGTCGTGATCGGATACCCAATCGTCCCGCGAGGGAACGAAGTAGGGCTCCGAAACCACCGCCACGTTAATTTGCCACTCTGCCATGCTTTGGACTAGAAGGTCCTGAGCCCTCGCAGAGTGGTTAACGTTGGCTTGGAGACAATGTAAGGCCATCACTATGCGGTCTCCATTGTCTCCACCTGTGCCCGTGAGGACGCGGCTGCGGGGCCGTTCGTCCTCACTTTACCTTTTTTCGGTGCCACGCGAGCTTTCCCGCTCTGGCACCCTTTGCTGCCAACGGCATGAGCCGCTGGCTTACCAGCCGCTGCGCAGGCGACGCAATTTGCGTCGGCGGCTGAGCACTCGCGTGCCTTGTGATCGGGCTGACCGCAACGGAAGCACAGCCGGCTGCGATCCACGCCCCTGTCACACTTGACCCCCATGTGACCCCCCTCGAGACATCGGAAGCAGCGGAGCGGTCTGGGCTCGAGCAGTAACACTCGTGCCGAGACCCACCCGACCCTAATCCGACCAGCCTCCACTACCTTTTTGGCTGCCGCTACTGGGCAGCTCAACCAGAGCGAGCCAGAGCCGCTCGAGCCCCGAGCAATAGCTCCCGGTCTGATCGCTCCGACAGAGCAGCCTCCGTCTGCGGCGACCGCTGCGACGACTTCCTCCGCCGTGACCGAGTCGTCCAAGTCCATCACCCTAAGTTCCGCGCACTTAGTCGGTCGATTGACCTGGACGACATCCGGGCTGAGGACCTCGCGGAGCCTGCCCGCTAGGGCATCTGCCGCCTTATCTGCCTCCTTAGTGCCCGGCGGTATCTCGAGGATCCGGGCCCCCGTGGCTGCCATACGGAATCGCACCGTAGTTAAGCCTACCTCTCTCAGGCTTATTTGGCTCTTAGCTTGAGCCAAAACCTGCTCGTACTTTACGCCCCTCTCCTCAGCCTCGGGCTTTAACTTTAAAGTTATAACCTCAGTGCGAGGAGGTCGGAGCTTTTTCCCGCTCTTGGGCTTTTGAGATTCCTTAGGAATCTGTTTTTTCGCCGCAGCGGCCGATTTGCTGGCCGCCTTTTTGGACTCCTTTGTAGGAGTCCGCTTCGCCGCCGCCACCGATTTGCTGGCTGTCTTTTGGGATTTTCTCCCAACGACAGCGCTCCACGGAATCGGTGCGGCTTCTGTCTCCGCGGATGACGAAGGAGCGTTCCTTCGACTCGTCGCCGCTTCTTGGGCAGCCAAGTTCGGGCGTCTCGCCCGCTTCGGCTTGGCCACCTCTACGACGGCTGGAGCGTCTTTGGCTTTCGAAGCCTGCTCCGCTCTCTTGTCGGCGGCCAGCGAAGGTCGCAGACGAGGTTCTGGAAGGAGGCGGCCTTCTATACCCTCGAAGCGAGCGTTCAGCATTACGCTGAACTGCTCGCGGTTAGCGCGCAGCGCCTCCTCCATGACCTTTTGGAGGTCAGATGCGGCCACGCTGCTCGCAGCAGGCTGTTGCCGCATCTGGGCGACCTCTCGGCGGAGTTCGGCCAATTGGCCCGAAAGTTGCGCATTGGCTACTTCCAGGCGGGCGACCTCCTCCGTGACGGTAAGGGCCCTCAGATCGGCCACCGCACCTTTAATGGTGTCAGCGGCCGTCTTAAGGGCCCGAACGAAAGTGCCTTTTAGGTTGCTCGACTTGTCGGCAACCTGCACCACTACGTTGATCGCCTCCTGGACTGTTGCATCCAGTCCAGCAGACGTCTGCGGCACGTCTTCGATCCCACAACGGTTTCTAAGACGTGCCGCCCTCTCTTCGATGGCCACCTTGGCCTTGGCACTGTAGGCAGCGAGCGCATCCTCCGCCTGGAAGCGCTGCTCCTTTGCCATCTCTACGTTGAAGCCAACGTAGTGCCCAGTAGTGGTCGGTCGACCACGCCCCCTTTTGGACGATGGCTTTAGCCATCTACCGACCGATGCCTCCGAGCCGCAGTCTCTAGACTGCGCGCTCGCATCGCTGTCGGAGCCCGAGAAGCTCTCTCTAGGAAGAGATCGCTTCTCCCCTTTTCGTCTTTGCCTATCCGTCGAGCAAGCGACGCTGGCGACCGACGAGTCGGACTCAGAGATTCGTTCCAGTCGGACAACCAGCTCCTTTTTAGCGCCAATGTCGTGGGTTTCTGCGCGCGCCATCGGGGCGCCCGCATCAACCGCCATTTCGTCGTTATCCGATCGTAAGGCCTCAGGTCCGTTTTCGTTATTTTTAGAGTTCAATGCCATAATTGATCCCACGAGTATGGGGGAAATAAAAAGTCCACCAAGGCAGTGCCCCCTGTACCCTGGTAACCCTATTACACCGTGAGGTCGGGCGGTATCACGGGATCTCTAACCTAATGTTTTTTAATGAGGTTGGCTCCTCTCGGCCCGGCCGGTTAAGGCAAGGCCCTCGGTCCCACCACAGGCTGCGAGACATGATCCACAACACCCGGATGGGGAAACGAGTTTGAGAGGCGGTGACAATAGTCTTGTTTACTCAGAGTCGACGCCGAAACTGAGCAAACCCGCCTCTCCCTACCTATTGTCTACGGCAGCCCAAAAGGACCCCGAAGACCCAGCAACCAATAAAGTCGCCGTGTGCGTCGCGTGACCCAAAACGCGGGTCCCTCCGAAATGTAGAATATAAATAAATAAATATATATCTATCCTCCCCCCTCGCGGCGCCCACTTGTAAAGAAGTGGGCGCAGAATCTCGTTCCCAAAACCGGGAAACGAGATCACCGCCGCGTCAGTCGTTAGCCGTTGTCGACAGCACTCCGGAAAAACATCGAAGCTGTAATGCTTATCGACCCCGTTGCCCAGGGTGCACCACGTGGAGGTGACTGACCTGCCCCCCAACCTAACCTTTTTTTTTTTTTTTTTAACGAGGGGAAATGCATTTACGCATTGGTCGCCCAGGTCCCGGGACCGGAACGGAAAATGTGGGACTCACGGGGAAAGAAAAATTCCCTGCCCGGAGCTGAAGGCTCCGTCCTACCCACTAAAACCACCTCGTGAATTCGTCTCGCGCAAGACGGCGGGGCTACGGGAACGCTGTTGGCTTGCAACCGCGACCCCGCCAGCGGTCGTCGCTGCTAGGCGACCCGACTCTAAAGTACGCTAAGGCGCACTTTCCTACTCTGCCTCAGCAGACTCCCTCGAGTCCATTACTGGAGGCCGGGCGTCTTTCGACGACGCCCCACGATTGGTCAGAACCGACCACACCACATCACAGCGGCGGCAGCGTTCGCCTTGCGAAGGCTCGCCGCCGGCGACCTGGTCTCCTACGACGCTGCGGGAGCGAGTCGGGATCGTCCTCCCGCTCTCGCTCCGCCGTCTCCTTTTGCGACATTACGGCGTCGCTAAACGTACAAACAGCCGACCAGGCCTCTTTGTTTCCGGCCATTCTCTCGATGATGGCCGGAAGCGACACGTCCCCTCCTATAGCCGTGGATAGGACCGCGCGAGGCTCCGCCCAAGCTGGGCACTCTGCGCGCGTGTGTTCGGCCGTATCCACGGCTCCGTTGCCACAGTGGTGGCACAACGTCGATGGTTCCCTGCCCACCACCTCGCACAGGTACTTGGCAAAGCACCCGTGCCCGGTCAAGAGCTGCGCGAGGTGATAGGTGGATGGGCCGTGCTTGCGCTCGACCCACTCCTGTAGAACAGGCCGAATGGCCTCCACGAGTTCCCGGCTAGTACCCGGGACACCCAGTCTCTCCGACCATTTGGAGAAGAGACTTTGGCGGGCCTCTTCGCGCCATTGGCGAACCTCACGAGGGTGTGGCCGGTTCTCCTCTGCTGTCGCTGCCTTGACCCTCCAGTAGACGCTCGAATTGGCCTCGGCCTCGAGGTCCCATGGCGGGCTTCCGGCGAGCAGACACGCTGCGGTGTACGACACCGTGCGGTACGCACGAGCCGCTCTGAGCGCTATAATCTAGCACCTGAAGTGCTCTTCGAAATTCCACCTACCGTCGAGAACGAGTCCGAGATATCTCATCGTCGACCCGACGGTGATGGAAATTCCGCCCACTGTGATGGTTGCCCCCGGTGGTGGCCCGTTCCGTGGCCCGTGGAATACGAGTGCCTCGGACTTGTGCAGGGCAACCTCTAGACCCAAAGCGCGGATGCGGTGCACGACGTGTGCCACACCCGCCGTAGCGAGATAGGCCGCCTCTCGATAGGAGCGGCCACGGGCCGACACGAGGGTGTCGTCAGCGTAGCACGTTACGCTGACCCCCCGCAAGGTGGCCCCGCGCAGCACCCAGTCGTACCCTATGTTTCACAAGAGCGGCCCTAGGACCGACCCCTGCGGGACACCGCACGACAACGTCTTCCTACCCCAGCCCTCCCTCGTCGGGTAGGCCACCGCTCTGCCCGAAAAATAGTCGGCCACGGTACGCCTCAAGTAGCTCGGGACATTGTGAAAGCGCAATGCCTCCAAAACTACTTCCCAGGGTAGGGTGTTGAAGGCATTGGATATATCCAATGACACTGCAATCACGACCCCACCCCGAGAGACCTCCTCCTCTGCCAGGTCCCGTACCCTGGCGATCGCGTCTAGTGTAGAACGGCCAGGTCGAAAACCATACTGCCGCTCGTTAAGGCCCGGCTCCATGCTACCCACGAGACGGGTAGCGAGCACACGCTCGAATAGCTTGCTCGTCTCGTCGAGCAACACTATCGGGCGGTAGGCCGAAGGCTGATCGGGCGGGCGCCCTTCTTTACGGATCAGAACGAGTCTGCCCGTTTTCCACCGTTGCGGAAACCTACCCTGAGCGAAGCACGCGGTGAAGAGGTGCCAAATGCTGTCGCTCATCTCGTCCAACGCGATCGCCAAGGCGCGCCCCGGGATGCCATCGGGCCCCGGGGCTGTCCTCTTCGACCGGAGTTTCAGGGCGGCCGCCTGTAACTCCGTCTCAGTGACCGGAGTCACCTGATCCTCGAACTCGCGAGGTCCGGTGATGGGCGCCATGGCCGGCGGCGTGAATTCTCCCCTTTCTGGAAAGAGTGTGTCCACTACAGTCTCCAGGAGTAACGGCTGGAGACTGCTGGTTAGCGGCGGAGCCCAGGGTCGGAGCTTTTGCCGTACGACACGATACGGTCTCCCCCACGGGTCTCTTTCGAGCGTCGCCAGCCATTCCCCCCACGCCACCTCTTTGGCCTGGGCTATGGCCTTCTGCAGCGTTTGGCAGGCGGCCCTGTAGGCGGCGTAAAAGACGCCTTCCGCGTCATGGTCGCGGACCCTTCTCCTCCTGCACCGACTGTACCGTCGGCGCGCTGCCACGCAAGCTTTGCGCAGCTGGCGGAGTTCTGGGCGCCACCAGTACAACCGTCGGCGCGGCGTGAACGGTTTTGCCCGCGGCATCGCCGCATCGCAAATGCGAGACAGGGCGGCGCCGATTTCGTCGGCCTCTGTGTCGACTCGGACTACCGGGTCGGAACCGGCCCCCCAGGCTTCTACGATGGCCGCCTCTTTCGCCAGCTGGCTGTCGAGACGGCCCATGCACCAACGCGGTCCGTCCAGCCGTCCAGCAGCGGGCGGAGCGTCCCCAGTAGGAGAGACGGGAAACGCAGAGACACCGAACCGGATGTACCGGTGGTCGGACAGGGTCTCCACGCGCGTCTCCACTCTCCAATCGTGAGCACGGCGGGCCAGGGCGTTGGACGCGAACGTGATGTCCACGATCGATTCGCCCTGCCACCGCACGCACGTGCTCTCCGACCCACTGTTGAGGACTACGAGTCCCAGTGATGTGGCCCACTCCACCAAAACCTCACCTCGTGCATCAGTCGCTGGGGAACCCCAAGCCGTTGATTTGGCGTTGAAATCCCCCGCGACCAACACAGAGGCGGATATTTGCCCAACCAGAGCCCCGACCTCGACCAGCATTCGCTCGAACTCGGCGAGACTCCGATTGGGTGAGGCGTAGACGCCGACGACCGCCACACCGCCGACGACGGCCAGAACGTACCCCCTACCCTTCGCAACGCCCTCGATGGCCGGGGAGCCGGCCACAGCGGGGGCGACGATGGCCACCACTCGGTCGTGATCGGATACCCAATCGTCCCGCGAGGGAACGAAGTAGGGCTCCGACACCACCGCCACGTTAATTTGCCACTCTGCCATGCTTTGGACTAGAAGGTCCTGAGCCCTCGCAGAGTGGTTAACGTTGGCTTGGAGACAATGTAAGGCCATCACTATGCGGTCTCCATTGTCTCCACCTGTGCCCGTGAGGACGCGGCTGCGGGGCCGTTCGTCCTCACTTTGCCTTGTTTCGGTGCCACGCGAGCTTTCCCGCTCTGACACCTTTTGCTGCCAACGGCATGAGCCGCTGGCTTACCAGCCGCTGCGCAGGCGACGCAATTTGCGTCGGCGGCTGAGCACTCACGTGCCTTGTGATCGGGCTGACCGCAACGGAAGCACAGCCGGCTGCGATCCACGCCCCTGTCACACTTGACCCCCATGTGACCCCCCTCGAGACACCGGAAGCAGCGGAGCGGTCTGGGCTCGAGCAGTAACACTCGTGCCGAGACCCACCCGACCCTAATCCGACCAGCCTCCACTACCTTTTTGGCTGCCGCTACTGGGCAGCTCAACCAGAGCGAGCCTGAGCCGCTCGGGCCCCGAGCAATAGCTCCCGGTCTGATCGCTCTGACAGAGCAGCCTCCGTCTGCGGCGACCGCTGCGACGACTTCCTCCGCCGTGACCGAGTCGTCCAAGTCCATCACCCTAAGTTCCGCACACTTAGTCGGTCGATTGACCTGGACGACATCCGGGCTGAGGACCTCGCGGAGCCTGCCCGCTAGGGCATCTGCCGCCTTATCTGCCTCCTTAGTGCCCGGCGGTATCTCGAGGATCCGGGCCCCCGTGGCTGCCATACGGAATCGCACCGTAGTTAAGCCTACCTCTCTTAGGTTTATTTGGCTCTTAGCTTGAGCCAAAACCTGCTCGTACTTTACGCCCCTCTCCTCAGCCTCGGGCTTTAACTTTAAAGTTATAACCTCAGTGCGAGGAGGTCGGAGCTTTTTCCCGCTCTTGGACTTTTGAGATTCCTTAGGAATCTGTTTTTTCGCCGCAGCGGCCGATTTGCTGGCCGCCTTTTTGGACTCCTTTGTAGGAGTCCGCTTCGCCGCCGCCACCGATTTGCTGGCTGTCTTTTGGGATTTTCTCCCAACGACAGCGCTCCACGGAATCGGTGCGGCTTCTGTCTCCGCGGATGACGAGGGAGCATTCCCTCGACTCGTCGCCGCTTCTTGGGCAGCCAAGTTCGGGCGTCTCGCCCGCTTCGGCTTGGCCACCTCTACGACGGCTGGAGCGTCTTTGGCTTTCGAAGCCTGCTCCGCTCTCTTGTCGGCGGCCAGCGAAGGTCGCAGACGAGGTTCTGGAAGGAGGCGGCCTTCTATACCCTCGAAGCGAGCGTTCAGCATTACGCTGAACTGCTCGCGGTTAGCGCGCAGCGCCTCCTCCATGACCTTTTGGAGGTCAGATGCGGCCACGCTGCTCGCAGCAGGCTGTTGCCGCATCTGGGCGACCTCTCGGCGGAGTTCGGCCAATTGGCCCGAAAGTTGCGCATTGGCTACTTCCAGGCGGGCGACCTCCTCCGTGACGGTAAGGGCCCTCAGATCGGCCACCGCACCTTTAATGGTGTCAGCGGCCGTCTTAAGGGCCCGAACGAAGGTGCCTTTTAGGTTGCTCGACTTGTCGGCAACCTGCACCACTACGTTGATCGCCTCCTGGACTGTTGCATCCAGTCCAGCAGACGTCTGCGGCACGTCTTCGATCCCACAACGGTTTCTAAGACGTGCCGCCCTCTCTTCGATGGCCACCTTGGCCTTGGCACTGTAGGCAGCGAGCGCATCCTCCGCCTGGAAGCGCTGCTCCTTTGCCATCTCTACGTTGAAGCCAACGTAGTGCCCAGTAGTGGTCGGTCGACCACGCCCCCTTTTGGACGATGGCTTTAGCCATCTACCGACCAATGCCTCCGAGCCGCAGTCTCTAGACTGCGCGCTCGCATCGCTGTCGGAGCCCGAGAAGCTCTCTCTAGGAAGAGATCGCTTCTCCCCTTTTCGTCTTTGCCTATCCGTCAAGCAAGCGACGCTGGCGACCGACGAGTCGGACTCAGAGAGTCGTTCCAGTCGGACAACCAGCTCCTTTTTAGCGCCAAGGTCGTGGGTTTCTGCGCGCGCCATCGGGGCGCCCGCATCAACCGCCATTTCGTCGTTATCCGATCGTAAGGCATCAGGTCCGTTTTCGTTATTTTTTGAGTTCAAAGCCATAATTGATCCCACGAGTATGGGGGAAATAAAAAGTCCACCAAGGCAGTGCCCCCTGTACCCTGGTAACCCTATTACACCGTGAGGTCGGGCGGTATCACGGGATCTCTAACCTAATGTTTTTTAATGAGGTTGGCTCCTCTCGGCCCGGCCGGTTAAGGCAAGGCCCTCGGTCCCACCACAGGCTGCGAGACATGATCCACAACACCCGGATGGGGAAACGAGTTTGAGAGGCGGTGACAATAGTCTTGTTTACTCAGAGTCGACGCCGAAACTGAGCAAACCCGCCTCTCCCTACCTATTGTCTACGGCAGCCCAAAAGGACCCCGAAGACCCAGCAACCAATAGAGTCGCCGTGTGCGTCGCGTGACCCAAAACGCGGGTCCCTCCGAAATATAAAATGTAAATATAAATAAATAAATAAATATATAAATATATATCTATTCTCTCCCCTCGTGGCGCCCACTTGTAAAGAAGTGGGCGCAGAATCTCGTTCCCAAAACCGGGAAACGAGATCACCGCCGCGTCAGTCGTTAGCCGTTGTCGACAGCACTCCGGAAAAACATCGAAGCTGTAATGCTTATCGACCCCGTTGCCCAGGGCGCACCACGTGGAGGTGACTGACCTGCCCCCCCCCCCAACCTAACCTAACCTAACCTAACCTAACCTAACCTAACCTTTTTTTTTTTTTTTTTTTTTTTTTTTTTTTTAACGAGGGGAAATGCATTTACGCATTGGTCGCCCGGTCCCGGGACCGGAACGGAAAATGTGGGACTCACGGGGAAAGAAAAATTCCCTGCCCGGAGCTGAAGGCTCCGTCCTACCCACTAAAACCACCTCGTAAATTCGTCTCGCGCAAGACGGCGGGGCTACGGGAACGCTGTTGGCTTGCAACCGCGACCCCGCCAGCGGTCGTCGCTGCTAGGCGACCCGACTCTAAAGTACGCTAAGGCGCACTTTCCTACTCTGCCTCAGCAGACTCCTTCGAGTCCATTACTGGAGGCCGGGCGTCTTTCGACGACGCCCCACGATTGGTCAGAACCGACCACACCACATCACGGCGGCGGCAGCGTTCGCCTTGCGAAGGCTCGCCGTCGGCGACCTGGTCTCCTACGACGCTGCGGGAGCGAGTCGGGATCGTCCTCCCGCTCTCGCTCCGCCGTCTCCTTTTGCGACATTACGGCGTCGCTAAACGTACAAACAGCCGACCAGGCCTCTTTGTTTCCGGCCATTCTCTCGATGATGGCCGGAAGCGACACGTCCCCTCCTATAGCCGTGGATAGGACCGCGCGAGGCTCCGCCCAAGCTGGGCACTCTGCGCGCGTGTGTTCGGCCGTATCCACGGCTCCGTTGCCACAGTGGTGGCACAACGTCGATGGTTCCCTGCCCACCACCTCGCACAGGTACTTGGCAAAGCACCCGTGCCCGGTCAAGAGCTGCGCGAGGTGATAGGTGGATGGGCCGTGCTTGCGCTCGACCCACTCCTGTAGAACAGGCCGAATGGCCTCCACGAGTTCCCGGCTAGTACCCGGGACACCCAGTCTCTCCGACCATTTGGCGAAGAGACTTTGGCGGGCCTCTTCGCGCCATTGGCGAACCTCACGAGGGTGTGGCCGGTTCTCCTCTGCTGTCGCCGCCTTGACCCTCCAGTAGACGCTCGAATTGGCCTCGGCCTCGAGGTCCCATGGCGGGCTTCCGGCGAGCAGACACGCTGCGGTGTACGACACCGTGCGGTACGCACGAGCCGCTCTGAGCGCTATAATCCGCTGCGGACGTCGCAGCGAGGCGACGTTTCGGGCGCTCAGTGCGTCCGCCCATATCGGCGCCCCGTAGAGCGCCATCGAGCGAACGACACCGGCGTACAAGCGCCTGCAGGTGCCTCCTGGGCCCCCGACGTTCGGAAGGATCGACCCCAGCGCTCCGGCTGCGGCCACCAACCTCGGGGCCAAGCACCTGAAGTGCTCTTCGAAATTCCACCTACCGTCGAGAACGAGTCCGAGATATCTCATCGTCGACCCGACGGTGATGGAAATTCCGCCCACTGTGATGGTTGCCCCCGGTGGTGGCCCGTTCCGTGGCCCGTGGAATACGAGTGCCTCGGACTTGTGCAGGGCAACCTCTAGACCCAAAGCGCGGATGCGGTGCACGACGTGTGCCACACCCGCCGTAGCGAGATAGGCCGCCTCTCGATAGGAGCGGCCACGGGCCGACACGAGGGTGTCGTCAGCGTAGCACGTTACGCTGACCCCCCGCAAAGTGGCCCCGCGCAGCACCCAGTCGTACCCTATGTTCCACAAGAGCGGCCCAAGGACCGACCCCTGCGGAACACCGCACGACAACGTCTTCCTACCCCAGCCCTCCCTCGTCGGGTAGGCCACCGCTCTGCCCGAAAAATAATCGGCCACGGTACGCCTCAAGTAGCTCGGGACATTGTGAAAGCGCAATGCCTCCAAAACTACTTCCCAGGGTAGGGTGTTGAAGGCATTGGATATATCCAATGACACTGCAATCACGACCCCACCCCGAGAGACCTCCTCCTCTGCCAGGTCCCGTACCCTGGCGATCGCGTCTAGTGTAGAACGGCCAGGTCGAAAACCATACTGCCGCTCGTTAAGGCCCGGCTCCATGCTACCCACGAGACGGGTAGCGAGCACACGCTCGAATAGCTTGCTCGTCTCGTCGAGCAACACTATCGGGCGGTAGGCCGAAGGCTGATCGGGCGGGCGCCCTTCTTTACGGATCAGAACGAGTCTGCCCGTTTTCCACCGTTGCGGAAACCTACCCTGAGCGAAGCACGCGGTGAAGAGGTGCCGAATGCTGTCGCTCATCTCGTCCAACGCGATCGCCAAGGCGCGCCCCGGGATGCCATCGGGCCCCGGGGCTGTCCTCTTCGACCGGAGTTTCAGGGCGGCCGCCTGTAACTCCGTCTCAGTGACCGGAATCACCTGATCCTCGAACTCGCGAGGTCCGGTGATGGGCGCCATGGCCGGCGGCGTGAATTCTCCCCTTTCTGGAAAGAGTGTATCCACTACAGTCTCCAGGAGTAAAGGCTGGAGACTGCTGGTTAGCGGCGGAGCCCAGGGTCGGAGCTTTTGCCGTACGACACGGTACGGTCTCCCCCACGGGTCTCTTTCGAGCGTCGCCAGCCATTCCCCCCACGCCGCTTCTTTGGCCTGGGCTATGGCCTTCTGCAGCGTTTGGCAGGCGGCCCTGTAGGCGGCGTAAAAGACGCCTTCTGCGTCATGGTCGCGGACCCTTCTCCTCCTGCACCGACTGTACCGTCGGCGCGCTGCCACACAAGCTTTGCGCAGCTGGCGGAGTTCTGGGCGCCACCAGTACAACCGTCGGCGCGGCGTGAACGGTTTTGCTCGCGGCATCGCCGCATCGCAAATGCGAGACAGGGCGGCGCCGATTTCGTCGGCCTCTGTGTCGACTCGGACTACCGGGTCGGAACCGGCCCCCCAGGCTTCTACGATGGCCGCCTCTTTCGCCAGCTGGCTGTCGAGACGGCCCAGGCACCAACGCGGTCCGTCCAGCCGTCCAGCAGCGGGCGGAGCTTCCCCAGTAGGAGAGACGGGAAACGCAGAGACACCGAACCGGATGTACCGGTGGTCGGACAGGGTCTCCACGCGCGTCTCAACTCTCCAATCGCGAACACGGCGGGCCAGGGCGTTGGACGCGAACGTGATGTCCACGATCGATTCGCCCTGCCACCGCACGCACGTGCTCTCCGACCCACTGTTGAGGACTACGAGTCCCAGTGATGTGGCCCACTCCACCAGAACCTCACCTCGTGCATCAGTCGCTGGGGAACCCCAAGCCGTTGATTTGGCGTTGAAATCCCCCGCGACCAACACAGAGGTGGGCGATATTTGCCCAACCAGAGCCCCGACCTCGACCAGCATTCGCTCGAACTCGGCGAGACTCCGATTGGGTGAGGCGTAGACGCCGACGACCGCCACACCGCCGACGACGGCCAGAACGTACCCCCTACCCTTCGCGACGCCCTCGATGGCCGGGGAGCCGGCCACAGCGGGGGCGACGATGGCCACCACTCGGTCGTGATCGGATACCCAATCGTCCCGCGAGGGAACGAAGTAGGGCTCCGACACCACCGCCACGTTAATTTGCCACTCTGCCATGCTTTGGACTAGAAGGTCCTGAGCCCTCGCAGAGTGGTTAACGTTGGCTTGGAGACAATGTAAGGCCATCACTATGCGGTCTCCATTGTCTCCACCTGTGCCCGTGAGGACGCGGCTGCGGGGCCGTTCGTCCTCACTTTGCCTTGTTTCGGTGCCACGCGAGCTTTCCCGCTCTGGCACCTTTTGCTGCCAACGGCATGAGCCGCTGGCTTACCAGCCGCTGCGCAGGCGACGCAATTTGCGTCGGCGGCTGAGCACTCGCGTGCCTTGTGATCGGGCTGACCGCAACGGAAGCACAGCCGGCTGCGATCCACGCCCCTGTCACACTTGACCCCCATGTGACCCCCCTCGAGACACCGGAAGCAGCGGAGCGGTCTGGGCTCGAGCAGTAACACTCGTGCCGAGACCCACCCGACCCTAATCCGACCAGCCTCCACTACCTTTTTGGCTGCCGATACTGGGCAGCTCAACCACAGCGAGCCAGAGCCGCTCGGGCCCCGAGCAATAGCTCCCGGTCTGATCGCTCCGACAGAGCAGCCTCCGTCTGCGGCGACCGCTGCGACGACTTCCTCCGCCGTGACCGAGTCGTCCAAGTCCATCACCCTAAGCTCCGCACACTTAGTCGGTCGATTGACCTGGACGACATCCGGGCTGAGGACCTCGCGGAGCCTGCCCGCTAGGGCATCTGCCGCCTTATCTGCCTCCTTAGTGCCCGGCGGTATCTCGAGGATCCGGGCCCCCGTGGCTGCCATACGGAATCGCACCGTAGTTAATCCTACCTCTCTCAGGTTTATTTGGCTCTTAGCTTGAGCCAAAACCTGCTCGTACTTTACGCCCCTCTCCTCAGCCTCGGGCTTTAACTTTAAAGTTATAACCTCAGTGCGAGGAGGTCGGAGCTTTTTCCCGCTCTTGGACTTTTGAGATTCCTTAGGAATCTGCTTTTTCGCCGCAGCGGCCGATTTGCCGGCCGCCTTTTTGGACTCCTTTGTAGGAGTCCGCTTCGCCGCCGCCACCGATTTGCTGCCTGTCTTTTGGGATTTTCTCCCAACGACAGCGCTCCACGGAATCGGTGCGGCTTCTGTCTCCGCGGATGACGAGGGAGCATTCCCTCGACTCGTCGCCGCTTCTTGGGCAGCCAAGTTCGGGCGTCTCGCCCGCTTCGGCTTGGCCACCTCTACGACGGCTGGAGCGTCTTTGGCTTTCGAAGCCTGCTCCGCTCTCTTGTCGGCGGCCAGCGAAGGTCGCAGACGAGGTTCTGGAAGGAGGCGGCCTTCTATACCCTCGAAGCGAGCGTTCAGCATTACGCTGAACTGCTCGCGGTTAGCGCGCAGCGCCTCCTCCATGACCTTTTGGAGGTCAGATGCGGCCACGCTGCTCGCAGCAGGCTGTTGCCGCATCTGGGCGACCTCTCGGCGGAGTTCGGCCAATTGGCCCGAAAGTTGCGCATTGGCTACTTCCAGGCGGGCGACCTCCTCCGTGACGGTAAGGGCCCTCAGATCGGCCACCGCACCTTTAATGGTGTCAGCGGCCGTCTTAAGGGCCCGAACGAAGGTGCCTTTTAGGTTGCTCGACTTGTCGGCAACCTGCACCACTACGTTGATCGCCTCCTGGACTGTTGCATCCAGTCCAGCAGACGTCTGCGGCACGTCTTCGATCCCACAACGGTTTCTAAGACGTGCCGCCCTCTCTTCGATGGCCACCTTGGCCTTGGCACTGTAGGCAGCGAGCGCATCCTCCGCCTGGAAGCGCTGCTCCTTTGCCTTCTCTTCGTTGAAGCCAACGTAGTGCCCAGTAGTGGTCGGTCGACCACGCCCCCTTTTGGAAGATGGCTTCAGCCATCTACCGACCGATGCCTCCGAGCCGCAGTCTCTAGACTGCGCGCTCGCATCGCTGTCGGAGCCCGAGAAGCTCTCTCTAGGGAGAGATCGCTTCTCCCCTTTCCGTCTAGTCCTATCCGTCGAGCAAGCGACGCTGGTGACCGACGAGTCGGACTCAGAGAGTCGTTCCAGTCGGACAACCAGCTCCTTTTTAACGCCAAGGTCGTGGGTTTCTGCGCGCGCCATCGGGGCGCCCGCATCAACCGCCATTTCGTCGGTGTCCAAATCTAAGGCAAAATCGGTATTGTTAGAATTCAATGACATAATTGATCCCACGAGTAAGGGGGAAATAAAAAGTCCACCAAGGCAGTGCCCCCTGTACCCTGGTAACCCTATTACACCGTGAGGTCGGGCGGTATCACGGGATCTCTAACCTAATGTTTTTTAATGAGGTTGGCTCCTCTTGGCCCGGCCGGTTAAGGCGAGGCCCTCGGTCCCACCACAGGCTGCGAGACGTGATCCACAACACCCGGATGGGGAAACGAGTTTGAGTGGCGGTGACAATAGTCTTGCTTACTCAGAGTCGACGCCGAAACTGAGCAAACCCGCCTCTCCCTACCTATTGTCTACGGCAGCCCAAAAGGACCCCGAAGACCCAGCAACCAATAAAGTCGCCGTGTGCGTCACGTGACCCAAAACGCGGGTCCCTCCGAAATGTAAATATAAATAAAGAAATATATATATCTATTCTCCCCCCCTCGCGGCGCCCACTTGTAAAGAAGTGGGCGCAGAATCTCGTTCCCAAAATCGGGAAACGAGATCACCGCCGCGTCAGTCGTTAGCCGTTGTCGACAGCACTCCGGAAAAACATCGAAGCTGTAATGCTTATCGACCCCGTTGCCCAGGGTGCACCACGTGGAGGTGACTGACCTGCCCCCCAACCTAACCTAACCTAACCTAACCTAACCTAACCTTTTTTTTTTTTTTTTTTTTTTTAACGTGGGGAAATCCTCATGGATACTCTCTACCATGTTATGTTAGAGGGTTATGTCGGACTTTTACCGACTAAAACCACCACGATTAGCCTTCGCTCCGCAAAGGGGCGAAGTTACGGGCACACTTGCGTATTCATCCGCGACTCCGCCAGCGGTTGTTCAATTAGCGAACCCTTCATTGGCAAAAACTCCTATTATTTTGCTACATGCTTCTGAAAATTGGCATGCTTTCTTCCTAGGGGGACCCTATACTTTCCGGGCAGTCATATCCCCCTTTTTAAATGCCCAAAGGTATTTTTCACGGAGGTAGGAAGATGGTGTTATTACGCCGACTGCGCCCTACTCTCCTACGCCTTATCGGTGCTGCCAGAGCATCGGCCTCCCTCTCCCTTTCTGCTATTTCTTTTTGCGCGATTACGGCCTCGCAAAAGGTGAGCATGGCTTTCCAAGACTTTTCACTGTCAACCATGGACTTCACTACGGCTGGCAGCGATAGGTCTCTACCGACTGCTGCGATCAACCTTTGCCGCGGTTGTTCCCATGCTGGACATTCCTGAAGCGTGTGTAACGCTGTGTCCTCATTTGCTTTGCAGGCGTGACAAATTGGTGTCGGTTCCCTCCCAGCAATTTTCCACAGGTATCGTCCAAAGCATCCGTGCCCGGAGAGCATTTGCACAAGGCGAAATGTCAACGGTGGGCGTTGTCGTTCCATCCATTTCTTCAGTATTGGCCGTATTGCTTCTATTGTATTGTGACCCGCCGTTGGCTCCATCAGTCTATCTTGCCATTTGCGAAGAAGCAGCGACTGCTCGGTAGCTCTCCATTCTCTTTCCTCGACTGCACTACGTTCCCGACATTCGGAACGTCGAAAATGTGCCGCAGCGAGTACTTCTGCCTCCAGATCCCAAGGTGGCGAACCGGCGAGGACACATGCAGCTTCACAGGATATTGTACGGTATCCTCTGATGGTTCTTATTGCCATAATGCGTTGTGGTCTTTTAAGAAGCGTTCTGTTCTGCTTTGAAAGGTTATTAGCCCAAATGGGAGCCCCATAAAGTGCCATTGAACGCACTATCCCAGTGTATAGGCGACGACACCCTGCATTTGGCCCAAAGAAATTCGGGAGAAGTCGTCCAAGCGCTCCAGCTGTGGCCACCAGCCTAGGAATTAACTGTCGGAAATGATCCGAAAATTTCCATCGGCTATCGAGGACAAGGCCAAGGTACCGCATAGTCGACTCGATAGTGATATTTACTCCTTCAACTATAATGCTGGCTCCTACTGGAGGCTTTCGCCGGGGTCCATGAAAACAGATGGCTTTGGATTTATAAAGTGCCACTTCCAGTCCCAGCTTTCTAATTCTCTCCACTATTTGAGCTAATGCAGTGGTTGCAAGGATGGCAGCCGTTCTAAAGTCACAGCTTTGCGCTGTAACCAATGTGTCATCTGCATAACACACCAAATCGACTCCAGGCAGCGTGTCACTTCTCAAGACCCAGTCATATCCGATATTCCACAGAAGTGGTCCGAGGACTGAGCCCTGGGGAACACCGCATGATATTATCCGTCGAGCCCATCCCTCCTGTCCTTGGAATGTTACTGCGCGATTTGCCAAGTAGGAATCAATCAAACGGCGGAGATAATAAGGTACTCTGTGATACCTAAGAGCTTCACTTATACAAGCCCATGGCAGACTGTTAAAAGCATTGGCGATGTCCAGAGATACCGCCAAAACTACTTTACCCTGAGAGACTGCCTCCTCAGCTTGGGACTTGACCCGCATTATTGCATCCAGTGTCGAGCGTCCTCTTCGAAAACCGAACTGTTTTTCTGAAAGTTGAGGTCCCTCTTCGGTCAAGTGCTTGTTGACACGAGCCGCTATTATTCTTTCGAATATCTTGCCCACTTCATCAAGAAGCACTATTGGTCGGTAAGCAGATGGGCTATCTACTGGCCGCCCTTCCTTGCGTAGCAGAACCAGGTGGCCCTCCTTCCACATTATCGGAAAGAGCCCTTGCTCTAAGCAGGATGAAAATATATTACGAAGTTTTTCCGCAAAGATATCGAGCGTTAGGACGTTAAGCCATACTCGGCCGGGAATGCCATCCGGTCCAGGGGCAGCGTTTTTGCAGCGTAGCCTTGATAGAGAAGTTTCTAGCTCCTCTTGAGTCACAATCGGCACATTTTCCACTCCATTTTCTTCTATTGAGGACGACGTCATCAATGGAGGCAAGTATGCCGTTCTGCCTGGAAATAAGGAATCCATAACACTTCTCAAGACTTGCGGCTGAAGACTGAGAGTCAATGGTGGTGCCCAAGTACGGAGCTTGCTTCTAACCATTCGGTATGGCCGCCCCCATGGATCCCGATTGAGTAAACTTAGCATATCGTTATAGGCAGTCTTCTTTCCTTCTTGAATGGCAATTTTGAGAGCAATCTTCGCAGCTTTATAGGCTGCATACAGTTGAGCCTCATGAGCTTCGTCCCGAGTCAGGTGTCGCCGCCGCCTTCTGCGATGTCTAGCATATGCACGTCGTGCCGTTACGCATGACTTTCGTAATTCCGCGATTTCTGTCGACCACCAATAAACCTGCGGTCTATAAGGAGACACGCCAACCCGTGGCATCGAGGCGTCACAAATATGTTTCATCGCATTGCGCAACCAAGCTATTTCTTCTTCCAGATTTGTTGGTTGTTCGAGTGGGCTAGATACCCAAGCCTGGATCATCGCGGCTTCGAATAATAGGTCCTTGTCCAGACGCTTCAAACTCCACCGTAGTTTGTTCCCGTTCCTGACACAATTGCTTGGAACCAAGAATCTGGTAACCTCGAAAAGAATGTAGCGATGGTCCGACAATGTCTCGACATTTTCAAGAACCCTCCAGTTCTGAATTCGATTCGCTAAGGTAGTATTGGCGAACGTGACGTCAACAATTGAACCGCCTTGTTGCCTCACACAAGTATTGGTATTACCTCTATTAAGTACAACAAGACCGACTTCGGCCAACCATTCTTCAAGAAGCACGCCGCGAGCGTCAGTGTTTGGACATCCCCACATTACGGATTTAGCATTAAGATCGCCAGCGAGAATAACGAAAATGGGATTAGTTTGAACAAGTAAGGCACCGATCTCATTTATAAATTGTTCAAACTCTGCCAACGCTTTGTTAGGCGAGAAGTAGGTTCCAATTATCATCACATCAGCTACAAATGCCGCAATCCAGCCACAGCCTTTGGATACCCTATCAAAGTTGAGGCCACTAGAGATTTGCAAGACCAGGGCTACAGTATTGTTCGTATCTCCAATCCAATTGAGCCTCTCTGGTACATTATATGGTTCCGCAACGATAGCCACCTGAATGAACCACTCCGCCATACTCTGTACGAGCAGATCTTGCGCTCGGGCGCAGTGATTGAGATTTCCTTGTAAAACCTTAAGATTCATTATGGATCGGCTGATTGTCTTCCTCCATAGCAACGACAGCACTGGCTTTAAGGGTTGTCTGTGCAGGCGTCGTGGCCTTCGCAACAACGGTTGACCTTTTGTTGTTGAAACCAGACACATTGCAGGCTTTGCTCCCCAGTATGTGCTCCGTAGGCTTGCCTGCAGCTTGACATAGTGTACAGTGAGGTTCAGCTGTACAAAGGGCCGCTTTATGTCCTGACTCACCGCAACGATAGCACTGATGACTGCGGTCGTTCTGAGACGTGCACTGAGCTCCAACGTGTCCCGTCTCTAAGCAGCGATAGCATCGGAATTGCCTAGGCTCCAAAAGCCTTACTTTTGCTGACGACCACCCCACCAGCAGCCGACCGCTGTTAATTATAGATTTGGCTGCCTTTATAGGGCAACGTACCCAGAGAGAACCAAGTCCATTTAGCATTACTCGTATTTCGCCAGTCCTGATCGACTCAACCGGACACTGCCCACAATGGGCAACTGCTGCGATCACTTCTGAAATTGAGACGGAGTCATCCAGACCCGAAACTCTAATATCTACACATTTTGTCGGTGTAGTAATACGGACATTTTCCTCCTTCAGGGACTCCCGCAACTTTTTAGCTAGAGCATCTGCCTGCTCAGCACTAGCTGCGCCGGGCACCTCAAGAATACGGGCACCTGTCGCTGCTTGTCGGAAGCGCAGAGATTTTATGCCGAGCTCCGTCAAAGCTATCTTGCTTTTTGCCTCTGCAAGAGTCGCTGCATATGTAACGCCTCTATCCGCTGCTCCTGGCTGTAGTGTTAATACCACTGCCGAGGATTTTGGGGTACGAAGTTTCACCTTTTTCCTGCTCTCAGTGTTCGGCGATACAGGTGGTGTTTGCTTTTTAGCTCCTCTCTTTGCTACAGTAGCCCAAGTTTGGTCTCGAGATTCTGAAACCGTAGGTGGTGCTAAAGGCTCTAAAATTTTGTAGACAAGCCTCTGGTTGGAAATAAATAAATACATATTTAAGTGTTTTCCAAAATTTTAAAGCTTCTGAGCAAAAATAAATGCATACGTATTTTTGTCATTTTAGTGTATTCAACACCAAACTGGAGAAATAAGTTAGACAAATTAGCATAAAATAAAAAAAAAAAAAAAAAAAAAAAAAAAACCTTTTCCCTTTTTTTATAAGTATAGGCAGGTACCTAATAATTTTGGTGTATGTAGTACCTAACAGTTTGAACTGTTATGCATATATGCTTATTTAATTTAAAAAAAATTAATTAAGCATAACCCTAAATCTGTACCTACAAATTTGTATGGAACCCTCGGTGGGCGAGTCCGACTCACACTTGTCCGGTTTTTTTTATTTTTGTTCTTTAAGACAATTCAAATATATTTCGGATTTCTGCCTATACAATCTTCAATATTATTATTAATATAATTATTGTAACATTCCTTTGATTGCACTCTACAACGTCTACTTAATATTTCCAATGATATTTTATCCAACGGATTCCCGTATAATCTGAATTTATTTAGTAGTTTATATTTTTAGCTTTTTACATTTTGATAAAGTATCCTGTAATATATATATATAATATATATATATCGGTGGGTGCTTGTTGCCCTTGGATTTACATTTAGGTACATAATTTAGGTAAAAAATATCGAACATTACGTTTATTGTACTGCAATTTTCGAATTCATGTAGCCAGTCAATTTCACTCAGTGCATTATTTTTTTCATATGCTGCCTTGAAAAAATTCATTCTTATGTTTTTTGTGTTATTACCAATTCCTTTTGATGACGTATTATTATGAAGAAATATCTCTATTGGTGGATGAAATTGAACGGCTGGAACCAGAGACACGCTCACACGCTCATCCTTAATATCTCAACGACTAATTTTATTACCTATTCGATCACTTCTGCCTCCCAACCAAAGCTACTCACTTTTCACTCAATTTTCACTTTTCACTTACTTCTCACACAGATGACAGATGACAGTTGACAGTTGACAGATGACAGTTGATAGATGACAGATGACAGCTGACAGAAGAACGTTGTCAGATGACAGCTGACAGACGAAAGTTGACAATGATAGGTGATAGTTGACAGATGACAGATCTCATATCTCACTCACTTATCACTTGTCACTCACTTCTCTTCGCGCCATTATCTCGAAATCATATTCCGTGAAGTTACGGTTATCTCAATTAGGAGGGCAGCATATGTTTCGCGTGAAGTTTGTTAACAGGTCCTCAGCGGATTGAAATATATACTATGGACATAGACGTAAAGGGACAGAGAAGTGAGAAGTTCATTATATTAAGGGCTTTACCTTTAAATGTTGTTTAATTAGTTAAATAAATTCTGTCAAAAAGACATAAGTAATATGTGCTTAACTAAAACCCTCTACAAAATTTTTTTATATGGAAAACTGAATATTTCTAACATTGGTAGTAAATTTAATAAATTAGGCTGACAATTATTAGTTCAGTGATTTAGTCGCGGTGACGAGTAAGCAAAAACAGGACAGGATTACTTTTTTATTTATAATCTGATAATATATGTAAAAGCTATACGTCAAGTAACTTTCATTTAAAAATAAAACACATTTAATTACTTTCTTATAACTGTTTTTATTATTGTAGTCTTAAGAATTAGGCAGTGAGAATTGTACACAGTTGACAGTGACATTGTATTACTTGATACGTGACATGTTTAGATGTGCAGCATCTAGCCGAGACCTGAAACCAATATTCAATATTAGTTCACAGAACAATGTTTTTTTTTAAATGAACACAAATAATTCCAAATATACGGCTTTTATTACAGAATAGGTAGGCCGACGAATATATGGGCCACCTGATAGCAAGTGGTTACTAACGCTCATAGATATAGGCATTGTAAGAAATGTTAACTATCGCCGACATCGCCAATGAGCCTTGTGCCTGTAATAAAACAGCAGTACTTGGTATTGTTGTGTTCCGGTTTGCAGGGTGAGTAAGCCAGTGTAATTGGCGATGTAAGTGATGGTTAACATTTCTTACAATGCCATTGTCTATTGGCGTTGGTGACCACTTACCATCAGGTGGCCCATATGCTCGTCCAATACAATAAAAAAGGCACATCCGAAATAAATTAAGTTGAACATTCATTAGCAACGATAGTTTAAAAGCTAAATAAGTATTAGCTATATAGTCTTTTTTTTTTTTTAACTATATAAGCTAGCGCTTGGCTGTTATTACACCTGATGGAAAGTGATGATACAGCCTAAGGTGGAGCGCGCTTACCTAGAAGGTGCCTATTCACTCTAGACTTGAAGGTACCCATATTGTAGGTGGTGGGGAATACGGAGGTCGGAAGGGTATTCCAGATCTTAGCGGAGCGTATCAGAAACGAGGAAGCAAATAGTTTCGTACGTGTTTTAAGTACGTCAACTACGTACGGGTGCAGATCTTTTCGATGCTTCGAAGTTCTGTGGTAAAAGGAACCAAATTAAACAGTTCCTGAGCACACTCTCCGAAATATATCCTGTAGAATACCGACAGACAGGCAACTTTACGACGGTGTTCCAAGCTCTGGAGTTTTTTATTGACCAGTGTCTGGTTGCCAATGAGCCTTCTAGCACCACGATCCACTGAATCCAAAGCATCAAGCTGATACTTAGCAGAGCCGTCCCATAAATGGCTGCAGTACTCCATGCACGATCTAACTTGGACTTGATATAAGGTTAGAAGCTGTTCCGGTGTGAAGTACTGTTTGATCTTATTGAGGATGCCAAGTTTTTTGCCAGCAGTCTTAGCTTTAGATTAAATGCATTGCCCAAAGTTGAGTTTGGATGTTAAAGTAAAGCCATCTAGGACAACTCGAAATGATCGTCCACTCAGGAAATCTGATATCCAGTCGCAAAGCCCAATAGGTAGCCCGTAGCTAGGACGCTTGCTCAGAAGGCCTTCATGCTAGACCCGGTCGAAAGCTTTGGACACATCGAGTGAAACAGCTAACGCTTCACCGTACTTGTTCATCGCTTCGCCCCAGATGTGAGTAGTGTACACTAAAAGATCTCCTGTTGATCGATTCCGACGAAAGCCGTACTGTTGGTCTGATAGGAGATCGTTTTCTTCGAGATACGACAGGAGTTTGTTGTAATTGGCCGGGTCGGCATGGCTACTCTTCTTAGGTACAGGTTGTACGTTGACAATCTTTCAAGCCTTAGGGACTTGAGCGGATTTAAGAGAGAGACGATACAAGCGTGTTAGAACAGGAGACAACTCACTTCCTCAGGATTATTGCTGGAATCCCGTCAGGGCCACTGGCCTTATTCACGTTCAAGTTGCAGAGAATCTTTAGAACCTCTCTTTGGCGAATTCGTATCTCTGGCATGGTAGAGTCGCAAGGTGGTAGGTTTGGCGGTGAGGTACTTCCCGCATCAAGACGCGATTTTCGGCAAACTGATCCGCTAATAAGTTAGCCTTTTCTGTTGCCGTAAAGGCAAGGGACCCGTCGGGCTTCAGCAGCGGAGGCAGCGATGGACGACATAAATTCATCTCAACCGACTTGGATAGGGACCAAAATGCTTTACTACCACGGGGATAGGAAGCTAATTTGGCCCCAAGGCGTCTAGTTCGGTTGAAACGAGCCTTCTTGAGAACCTTCTTGTATGACTTGGCAGCAGAGTTGAAGGCTCTCTTCTTAGATGTAATGTCCGGAGCTTTGGTGGTGCGGGCTGCAGCCCATGCTACAAACGCTGAGTTTTTACGGGCTTCAGCCTCGACGCACTCAGCGTTGTACCACCTAGGAATCTTGCCATCTAGTGATACGTCAGCATATGGAATAAAGAACTCCATAGCTTGACATATCACTTCGGATATGGCTTGTTCGCAGCTCGACGGATCTTTGGAAGAGAAGCATATCCGCTGCCAAGAGTAGAATGCAAAAAAGTGTCGCATCTCATCCCAGTCTGTTGACTTGTATCGCCACACCCGTCTGGTTCCAGTGGGACCAGAGTCAGTGAGAATTGATAAATGTGACCAGGATGGAAGTTGCAGATCGACTTGATCACACAATGATCAGAAGTGCCCAGGGGAGCCGCAACTGACACTGAAATCCGGTCAGGGTCGGTAGTCAGCAGAAGGTCCAGACAATTAGGTGTGTGACCTGAGAGAGATCTAGGGATAGGGCGAATTTGAGCGCTTCTCTCCCGGCGTGGTCGGTGGTCTGGTATGGGAATAGCCAATTTTGGTGGTGAGCGTTGAAATCCCCCAGAAACACCATTTGAGTAGTCGGGTACCGATATTGGATGGTATCAGCCGTCACGCTGAGATACTCGAACATCCGAGTCGTCTCCTGGTCACCATTGTGAGATCTATAGACGCAGCTATATACAATCTGCTCCAAACCCGTATCCGATAAGCACCATATTACCGAAAAATCGGGTACCTCCAAGTTTCGGAGACGCCGGCAGCAGTCGTCATTACGAGCGTACATACAGACCCCAGCACGAGGTTTGAAGTTGTGCTCAAGTATTGTAATTGTATTGTAATTGAACAGTTCAAGTGATGGTAATACTCACCGGCCACCCCGCCGAGCAAGGAGATTATGTTCGTGAAGGAGCTTAGATTATCGATGGTGTGCTCAAGATGAGAAGTTATCAGTGACGACAGTGCACTCGTGTTGGTCGCTAGGCTGAGGATAAAATGAAATACATTTAGAGACAAAAATGCAAATGTACTGATGATGTAAGTAGTACATGAAGTAGTTGACGCGTCTGTACAATAAGACATTATCTTTTTCACTTGACATATATTAGATAATCTTAAATTTGTAACGCAACGTAAGACGTAAGCAGGATGTGCAAAGACAACTAAGACTATACATTTCAAAAGAAGATTGAAATTATTTAATATATTAGGTTTCACGATTTTTATCGTGGGTACCAACACATGTAATACAAAAAGGAATAATTAATTTAAAAAGAAATACAATGATTTTTTTACAACTTTGTTGTAATTAATTATACGGTCTAATTGGTGATTACTCAGATTTTTCCATTCTGAGATTAAATTAATTATTATAAAAGCTGTATTTGAATTTTCCCATGAGACAGAAGAACAAATTACACGTAATACAATCTGGGTATTCATACGTGTTATGTACGTTGCGTTACAATTGTAGGTACTTAGTTGCTATATCCCTTGTTTCTATTGGCACTGGATCAATTGGCCTTCAAACTGTTACACAACAATACAAAGCAGGCTGTTTGGCCAGGGCGGCGACAGTAGTGTAATTACATGCATAGTTAAGTCGTCTCTATTAACCTCGAAATATAAGGCTATATAAACTTGATTTAATAGCTAATAACCAATTTCAATCAAATACTTGCAAGTTTACTGTTTTAGCTGTTATGGTGTTAATCGTACTATTATTGATTTAATTAATGTGTAAACTAGTAACACTATTGTATGAACGGTAGGCAGTGGCAGATTGGGAGAATTATTCTTAAAGCCAGAGCCTTGACAGGCGCTTCTAGAAAATATATAACGATGTGCTTAGTGTACAGAGTAATATTTTTTCATTGTTAGATCAAAGTTTAATGAATACACGATCATCTACGTTAAAACATAATATTTAAGTAATCCTGATATAGACGTTACAAAACTTACTCCATTTGGCATTCAACGCCGGCGCTCATCTGTAAAAGATACATTTTTTTGTCAAAAAGGTTTATGGTAATTATTGTTAATCAAAATCATTATTCTAATTCATTCATATTCAATATTAATCACACTTTGAAAAAAATCTTTCATTTAATTTAGTATATCATAAATTATATAACTAAAGTTCATTGCACTCAAAAATTTCAGCACCATAGGTTGTTTAGATACTAGACTGTGCTGTTAAATAAAACTTGTATAAATAGATTTCTATTTGAGAAGGGTTCGACCGTATTCCACCAGAGCAGAGCTGTTGTTCTTATGCGAGTTCGTGAATACACAATTATCAAATTTTTATCCGAAACTAGAAGGATTTAAGTTATTTTCCTTCACGGCTGAACACGAGATTAATTATCTAGCAAATCAATCAAAACTCTTCAGTTGCATTTAACATTGGTATTGTAACCACTGGACTTAAGTTTTGTTTTATAGTAATCTACTAAGCTTACACAATTTACTTGTTGAATTTATTGATGATGTCCTCTTCATGTGTACTAAAATATAAGTACATCATCTGTCCCCAATGTATTTTGGTCTTCAACACAGATACAATAGCTTTCACCAAGATTTTTTTAAATAAATAACCAACAACCCTTCCTCAACCCTTCTATTGCCCTTAAGAATACCTGCAGCTATATAAGCGTGCTAGTGGAGACCCATCTTCACTTACCATGAACATGACAAGCAACGAGAGAGCGAAAGCGGAGAGACAAGAGAACACGCGACGCACCATCTCCACTAGCAAGTTTCTTCAACTGTGTTTCAGCTTATTTACTGCGATTTATATATGTTATGAGAATTAGCGAGTAAAGTTATATTAACAATTACTTTAGGTATTATTATTATATTGTTATATATTTATTAGCATTAAAATGGCCGCCCTCGCGCTAGATTCGCTCTTGTTAAAAGATAATAGAGAAACGTTGGCCCTGCATATTGTTTACATAATTTTATTTAAGTTGAGAACTGCAAAAAACATAAAAGCATTTTATTTGCAGACAACACAACTATAACTATTAATGCCAAAACAAAACAAACGTTAGTATCTGAAATAAATAATACACTGCAGGATGTCATAAGTTATTTAAGTTCAAATAATCTTACGGTAAATCTAAAAAGACACATTACATTCACTTCAAGATAATAATACCGCAGATATAAACAATTATCCAAAACATAATTCCATGGTAGATGAAACATAAACAGCAACATTTCTCGGTATAATAATAGACCAACATTGTAATTGGAAGGAACATATTAATAAAATTTGTGCAAAATTATATAGATTTCCATATGTTCTAAGTAGACTACGAAAAACTGTTTCTGATACTACAGCTAATATGGCATATCACGGGTTTCTTTCCTCCGTTATACGCTATGGACTAATCGCATAGTATAACTCTAGGGAGGCAGTCAGGGTGTTTAGATCACAAAAAAGTTGCATTGGAGCTCTCTGCGGAGCGAAATATCTGGAAAGTTGTAGGCCACTGTTTAAGAAAAGAAATATATTGCCGTTACCGGCTTTATATATATATTTGAAATATGTAAATTTGCGAAGAAAAACCTAACAACGTTTCCATTGAAATGTCATTTAAGCCGCCGACAGGGTGCAAAAATAGAACTACCATTCCAACGCCTAGCCCTATTCAAAAATAATGTTTATTGAATGTCGAAAAACATACAATAAATTGCCGGACCACATAAAATCAACGACAATGTCAAAGTTTAAAAAAATATTGGATGAGTGTATTTACGATATTAATGATTGACACAAGATTAAATTCTAGCATAATTTGGAGTTTTTGTTGTGTGGGTGTCCGGATGTACATGATTAGGAATATGAATGCAATGAAATTAATTTTATATTAATAATAATTGACATTATTGGATTTTAATTATTTATGTATTTTTCTTTTTTATATCATAATACTTATAATTAATTAGCTGACATTATTTATTTATTTTTTATTTAATGACAATAGTATTAAGATTTATAAATTACTAGCTGTGCCTCGAGCCTTCACCCGCGTGTAATAAATAAAAACTGGTAAAGAAATATATAATTAACGATTTGAAATTAATTTTCATAAGATACAGTAGGGTTTACCGATCTTATATATGGCCTAACATTTTCATCAAGATTGGTCAAGCCGTTCTTGAATTATAAGAAGACATACAGATAGACAGACAAAAATGAAAAAAATAGTATAATGTGAATCACTGCATCATAAAACGATTATTTATCACTAAATTAGGTGAAAAAAAAATGTACAGACAGAATCAATAGATTTATATAGTAGTATAGATAATAAATTGTAATTGTAATCGACCAATAATATCTGTATGCCATGTGATGGGCAAAACATGCAGGGACCTGTCATTGTAATATGACCGTAATTATTATCTACACCCATGTTTGTGACAAACAAAGATTATTATTACGTATTTTATATAGTATATTTTTGTTACAATCTTCTCTATGATAGTTAAAACTAATATCTATGATTGGAATCTAACCGTATTTGTGAACAGATGAGCTAGTTTGTTAATATCACTTTTCCTGTTTGAAATTTAATATTGCTAATAGTCTATTAATATATCATTATTTGACGATTAGTTTGCGTTATGTTTGAGTTAATTATTTATAGGCTAAGAGCCAGCGATCAGTACGACTTACGGTAAGCTAGGCAGACCACCTGCGATCACGTTTCAAAAGTTAATTTTGACTTCGGAGATAGTGAATCCCCATTTCATCTACGGCAAGTGAAATAGTATACCTAGCATCAATTTGGAGTTTGTTAACATACTGTAAGTCTGCCGATCGCTGGCTCTCAGTCTACTATGCCAAGCATTTTATCTATAATGATATAATTTTCTAACCGTTGTTTACGATTAATGTATTTCTGTATTTCTATATGAAACAACGCAAAGGCAGATTTATAGCAATATAGTCTGGTTACAGAGGTTATGCTGTAGAGGGCTATGCTTGTCTTACTATCAATATAGTAGTGTGTAAGTCACGATTTATAGAAGCGAATTTTGGTACTCATGTAGGTATTTAAAAAGAATATTTATTTTATCATTGAAGTAAATTTAATCAAGACATAATTTATTTTTATTTTATAGGTACGTGGACCTGCATATGGGCCACCTGATGGTAAGTGGTCACCAACGCCCATAGACAAAGGCATTGTAAGAAATGTTAACCATCGCTTACATCGCCACTGCGCCACCAACCTTGGAAACTAAGATGTTATGTCCCTTGTGCCTGTAATTACACTGGCTCACTCACTCTTCACACCGGAACACAACAATACCAAGTACTGCTGTTTTGCGGTAAAATATCTGATGAGTGGGTGGTACCGGTAATGATACAGTACCTACACAGTAAGAGTAACAGCCTGTTAATGTCCCACTGCTGGGCTAGACCTCTCCTTTTTTCTCCTCAAAAAAGGTTTGGAGTTTATTCCACAACGCTGCTTCAATGCGGGTTGATGGAATAGATATGTGGCAGAATTTCAGTGAAATTAGACACATGCAGGTTTTCTCACGATGTTTTCCTTCACCGTCAAGCACGAGATGAATTATAATCACAAATTAAGCACATTAAATTCAGTGGTGCTTGCCCGGGTTTAAACCCACGATCATCGGTTAAGATTCACGCGTTCACCTTTTTGTAAAAAAATAAAATAAAAGCGTTATTATAAAACGTCTGCAGTAAAACCGGTTTTAAACAATTTTCCGTCCTCTCTGTCAATCACTTTGCTGTCAAATTCCGACACGGTATTATTTTATATTTTTTCCGCAATCGTAACGTGTTTAAATCCGAACTAAGTAATGCATGCAATGGTGTCGCGGGCTGCGGTCGAACATGGAGTAACACGTTACACAGGTAATGCTGATACCACTAGTATTATTCAGTAAATACTCTATCCTTAAATCGTAAACTATTAATTTAAATAATTACATGAACAATAACAAAATATCGTGTCCAACCAATTGGCATGACAGTGATTGCACAAACTCTATCGATGTAATAATGTATACATTTTTAAATAATATATTGTTTTTTATTGCAATACCCAGCTTCAGTATTACAGTGTAAAAGCTTAAATATATTTATAGTTTGATTTCGTGCTATGTTATATGATATGTGTATGTGATGTTAGCACTATGTCATTGTAAGAAATGATTCCAAATTTTCGGAATCGTTCTTCCGCTTATGACATATTGAATGTAAGGTATGTTATGATAGCGCTAAATTCTGCCAATCTGTGGTCCCGCTGTGTACAGTTCATAACGGGTGCTACATAGCTTCCAGGCTTCTAATATATATAATGCAAATATTCTGTTTTTATGTAAAATTATTGTAGAATTTCGGATTCAACGTTTTTAAGTCTTGTTTGACCAACGTAGCAGAATATAAGTTATTGACAAAGACAAATCGTTACCGTCATTACTTTTAAAGAAAGTTGACTTTCGCCCGATGACGGATGGACCAATTGAAGTCAATTTGTTGGTAGGGTTGGAAAAACCAAAGATAATAAATTAAAACTTTTCCAACTGAAAATTCTTTATATACTTTGCACATAATAAAAATTCGTAGTACTACATAGGGTATAATAAAATAAGCAATATATGTATATATAGACAGTATTTTTATTGACTTGACAAAGTATAATTAAATAGAGCAAATGTGGTTTTTCCTGTTTTGAATATGTCGATTAATAAGCCTCTTTAATATTTAAGTCGGGTATTGTTGAATAGTTTTCACGTGCTTCCGCATTTGAATTATAATTTCCATAGATGATATATTGCGGGTTTGTATCTCTTGGTAGATGACAATATTACGTTTCGCACCAACAGTTGACATTAGCGAAACTGCCGCAGTGTCCTCCCTTGTACCCACGTCTCTTGCACTCGGCGTTGCAGTCTGAGGTGTAGTTGACAGCGCCCCACACGCAGCTGCCGATAAGTTTGTCCGCTTCGACCGCATTTCTCGGAGACGAAACAATCACCAGGAATGTGACGCAGACCAACAGCAACATTGAATTTTTCACCATTTTGACGATTGCGTAGAATATACTTTTGCTGATGATGAGAACTGATACTTCGATGAAGAGATGCGAACTTCAACTGTAATCGATAAGTCAATGTTTTCCGTATTTATATCGTTGGAATCGGGTTTAACCCGCTAGCAAAACGCTTGATTTCTAACGGAAAATAAAGTGGAGATAAACAAGGAAAACCCGAGCGCCTAATTAACAAGTCGCTTGTACGGTAACACTTAAACTTATTCCAGGTATATATATTATAGTTGTGTTGTGTTAATGACAATGTAATTAAAATAATTACCACAATTATGAAATTGTTTCATTATTTTATTGCGCAATATCCAATATGTAATTAATAAAAAAACGGAAAAGGATTTTTTTCTAAATCTATCGTTTTATTTGTTTATAACATAAACTTAAACTAAAATATATCTTTATATATTTACATATGTCTTCTATACCCGTGTGTATCACTGAACTTAAGCGGCTATCTATATCTAAGTATACTAATATTTTGAATTGATTTTTGTTTGTTTGTTACGATTTAATTCAAAAACTACTAGACCGATTTTAAATTTTTTTTCACCATTAGAAAGCAACATCTTTCATCACGTTTAGTCTATTACCAAATACTAATATACGTTAAATAATAGTTTTTAAATTTTCGCGGACGAAGTCGCGGGCAGAGTGCTTGTCTATACTATAATTTATAAAGGTGAAGAGTTTGTTTGTTTGATCCCGCTAATCTCAAGAACTACTAATTTGAATCAAATTTAACTATCACTATTCCATTGTTGGCCTCCTTCCATTGTTCCGATGTTCAGTTAAACACAGAATATCAATATTGTTACAGTTCAGAAATAATTCAATTTCTAGTCCTTTTCCTAGCATTCCTTGAATATTTTGGTGCTTACAATTTAATTTTTTATTATTAAATTTTTTAATGCTTTTATTGGCTTTTACAAGGACTATGTTGTCATAATTACATTTTTTATTTAATATATTATAATTATTGCCAGAGACTACCTCTATTGTCTTATTATTTCATTTAAATTATAATAATTATTGCACTGCTCAATAGAAGCAGTTGTCGCCGGCTGCACGAAAAAGCATGACTAATAGTAACATTCCGCCTGAGTCAAGCGCGCAAGCGAGAGCGCGGGACAAGCGATAGAGAGGCACGACCGGCCTAAGCGTTCGGCTTGTTACGCATCTATCTCTCTTCCACTCCATCGGCCGATGCGTCCGAGTATTCATCAATGTTTTCTTATGACGTTATCAACTAAAATTATATTATCGTACGTATACGTAAACCGACTTTACAGACGACCATTTATGTTTTTGTCTATCAAATATTTGATGATGACGATGTGATGTGATGGGAACATCGAGATGACGCTGCCTTAGTAATTGGATTTAAACAAATAGTTTATTTATTTATTTAAAAACTTTATTGACCACCACAGAGTGGGACATGGGACAAAAGGCGGACTTAATGCCTGGAGGCATTCTCTGGCAGTCAACCTTTAGGTCAACCAGAAATTAACGAAGGCGGTAATTGATAAATAACACTACACAACAATACACGTACTTATATATAAAACTACAGAATAAATAAACTCTCTACAAAATAAATATCAATCTATAATCACTATACTAAAAACATATAAATAATAGTGCATTATAGATGTCATGAGAACAAGGGGCTTAGGAACCTTCTGACAGCATGTGCTCACGTAGACGAGTCTTAAAGATAAATTTAGAGGCTGCTTTTCTAGTATGCTCGGATACTTTGTTCCATAATCGGACAGCTTGAACGGAGTAAGAGTTAGAAACGAAACCAAAAGTATGAATAGGGACAGAAAGAAGGTAAGAATCCTGAGAACGTAGCTGACGATTGTGATTATCACACAGAAATTTGAATTTCCCTTTTAAATAATCAGGAGAGATAGGATCAAAGAGAATAGAGAAAAGAGAAGATAGTAATCGGAAGTCTCTACGTTGTCGAATTGTAAACCATTTTAATTTATCACTATACTGAGACATATGATCGAACTTACGAAGACTGAAGATGAAGCGCAAAGAGTTATTTAAGAGACGATCAAGTTTATTCAGATGAATTTCGTTGAGGTCGTAATAACATACGTCTGCATAATCAATTATGGGAAAGACCAAAGCGTGCACAAGTAAAATCTTAGTCTTGATGGGAAGGAAATTCGAAGTCGATTCAGACACCTTAATTTTTGAGACCAAGTATTAACACTAGTTAGATTCTTATTAATTGTTCCGACAGCATTACATATATCATCCAACTTGGTTTGACAGTAGAGCTGCAAGTCGTCGGCGCACAAATGATAAGAACAGTTGATGTAAGTCGTACTGGTAATAAACAGAGAGAAAATAATAGGAGATAAAATGCCACCTTGCGGAACGCCAGTATGAAGGTCAAACCAGTCAGAGAGAGATTGATCTAATCTAACTGCTTGCTGGCGTCCGCGAAGATATGAGGAAAACCACTCCAGAACTGATGGCGAAAACTTGAGATGCTCGAGTATAGCAAGGACAATATCTTGATCAACCATGTTAAAAGCGCTAGAAAAGTCGATTAAGACTAAAATGGTAACTATTCTATTCTCGATGCTATCCCGAACATCCTCGGTGACCTATAAAAGAGCGGTAGTAGTGCTATGACCGGCCCGAAAACCAGACTGAAATGAACTAAGAATATTGTTACTATAGACGAAAGAGGTCACTTGTTTGTAAACCATAAGTTCGAGAACTTTGGACATGAAGGGAAGAGTAGAGATAGGTCTAAAATCTGTTAACTGGCTAGGGTTAGGGACTTTAGGGAGAGGAATGACAAAAGCCTTGCTCCAAATTACAGGAAACATCCCAGAAGACATGGAAAAGTTAACAATGTGAGTGATAGCAGGCAGTACATTACTTAAAATAGAGATAATCATTGACCGATTGATACCATCGAAACCAGTAGCATTAGACTTAATTGAAAATAAAATTTTGCGAATTTCATCATCAGTTACCGGAGAGAAGACAAAGTTATCACTAGAAACAACGGAACTAATTTCAAAAAATAGTCGTTAATTTAATATCTGGGTTTAAAAGCGTTGTAGAGGAAAAATGTACGTAACTTTATATATATATAGTTATATAGGATAGTACCGGTTTACAAAGTATGGCGACCAAGTTACAGACACAGCTGAGGCACGCGTGGTATCGCCATTTATACTTTGAGAATATTTGTAATAATAGCCTGAAACAAACTTTCACACCTCGTGTAACATGTTTTTAAAACAATTTTGGATATTTTATTACGGCTGGTAATGATGTGATTTCTACTATACAGGTCTGGACTTAGAGTTCTAAAGTCCCTAGGAAATTTAATATTTGAGTCCCCGCTCCTCTTTCTGAAGCGTAAAATTATACTATTTTTGGCTGGGTGGGGTATGTCGGCTGACCGGGCCCCTAAACTGGTGTTTTGTAGGCTAAGACACAAATCCAGGGCTGGTAATGTGTAGCTTGCAAATTTTAATGGCTTCATTTTGCTTCACGATGTTGGTTTCAACAAAGAGTTGTAGCTTCCCAAATTCCCTTAATTAAAATATAATATTTACAAACAATAGTCTCCTAAACAATTTTACATAGAAAATGGCCTGAAGAAACGTTACTACTTGTCGCGTCTCGTTGTTATAAAAGTTAAAATAAATTAGTCATCCGATGAACTTTCTGTCGTGTTTTCTTTGCTAACAGATTCTGATATCATATTTACAGGACAAAATGTAGGTACCAAACTTAGTATCTAATTTGTCACTAGATTATTTATTACGAGGGTGTAATCTCATATATATATATATAAAAGCAGATGTTGGTATATATTGTGCTTCTGACTGACACACAACGACATTAATGTATTCAAATAGTTGTTTTTAATATATATTTTTATAATTAAGTTACTTTACATAAATGTGTATGTGTATTTTAATTTATTTAGATTTTAAGGAAAAAAATAAGACATATACAGATTGAACTTAAATATGTACAGATGAATCAGACAATTAATATCTACATTACGATCGCGTGGTGTAGTACAAGAATGCTAGCAGTATTTTCCTGGATTTTAATTGCATATCTGATTCAGAGACCAAAAATGAATCAGCCCGCCTGTCAGACGCGGACGGAATAAAACGAGATGTTAAATCTTGTGTAGCCATTCCAATCGAAGAAGGAGTAAAGATAAGCAAACTTTAGATTTACATATGCGACGATTTTGTTGAACTTACAAGGTCAGTGTTAGAGCCATACTGATCCAAGATTATTAATAAGGTAGTTAAAAAACATCGATAGTAATAAAAATGTTTAACCTGTTAGACGTTTTACGCATCAAATTACGCCATAAATCGTTATGATCCGAAATTATATTATGAATAAATTATTTTAGTATAAGAAAGATGATTAGTTAGGGACATTAAAAAAAAACGTTTATTTTTGTATTGTTTAATATTATGGCAGTGACAATAAGTAATAATAAATTAGGTAACAATTTGAAATGCTTAATTTTAATAGGTACTAAATTTTATTGCTTATAAATTTAGTTATATTATAAAGCAGTAAACATTTAATAATTCTATATAAATAATTTTAAATAAATTAGGAACATCTTCTAACTCCCCACTCAGCAGCATCTGGTCGACGCACGCTGGAACGAACACATATTTTATTTGTAAATAGGGTCCACAAAGGTAAATTGGAGTGATGTTTGGTCATGTGGCCCAGTTTTGGTATTAATACATAAGTATATAGATACAGCAGTATGACGTACCGACCCCGACTCATCCCAATAATCCGATGACATCAACAACGGCATTCAGTTTGTCGATACACCTCTCGATCTTGTTGATGATGAGAGCTGCCACAATCGACGTACCGTCCCTGGCGATAAATTATTTGTATTAGCCAACGTGTATAAATGTAATACAATCGTTATAGATATTACCTGAATACAGAAAACGAATTTAATATTAGACATCCAAGATGTTATAACCACGGTCGTATACACAGGTCTTGCAACTGAGTCCAATTTCAGTGGTGAGAGATGAGGTGCGAGTGTGTTACAACTGCTAATTCGCAATACGGATGGTATTGCGAATTAGCTTGAGGTACTACGTCGTTGCTATCGAAGCTGATATTTTTCTCTCCCAAGTATTGTGTTATTTAATCATTGTTATATCGTTTTTTTGAGCTTTGCGGATTTTTTGTTATTTTTGTTTTGTTATTTAACTGTTTTGTTATTTAACTGTTTTGTTTGGATTTGAAAAAGTGTTCGGGATAATTATTACGCGAATTGTCATACCTCTGGCGGCCGTAAATTGAATTTAACAGCGTCATTATGTCAACGTACCCCATATTGAAGTTGTAAGACCTGTGTATACGACAGTGGTTATAACTCAACTAAAGGTGGGCGCTGATCTAGCGAAATTTACAATAACGGCAAACGATTGGTTCTCGAAAGCATCAAAGTATGCATGGGTGTTTCTTTTCCGAACCGGTGGTAGTTTCTAGTTTGACTATCAATAAGCAAGTGTAATGCTTCAGTGTTGAATCAAATTAATTTGTTTTTTTTTTACCTACGTATGCTCAAGTCGTTTCGCGCACGATCACTTCTGTCGAGTAAGATTGTGTTAGATTCATAAATATCATATTATTTATAGCCTATATATATGAGCCCAGTATAGGAACATACAACTTACTAAATTCTTTCAATTTCCTTCCGTAATTATTCAAATATCTTTAGGCTGTGGTTACCTGCCTATCCTAGATCTCTGTTATATCTTTATATTATCATAACCTATTGTTGAATGTTACAATCTGTATATAATTACTAATAAGGTTTCGTGTTGATATTTTATTTTTGTAATATAACATATTATATTAGTATGTGGCGGCCCATAAATGTCCTATATCCGAGCAAATGATTGTACTACTTTGATATTTTTTATTAGAAAATCCTATTGATATATATTGAAAATATTTATTGTATTGATAAAACGATTTTAATTTATTTAAGAATGTCTAAAAAGTAATACTTACGTTTGACCGTTCACGCAGGAACATAACTGAAAACACAGAAAATTTACTTAGACTCATTATAACACACATTATCTATTTTTATTATTAACCTAAAAATTTGCATGTAACTCTATTATTTATGGAAAGCCTACCAAATATCGCATTTATAGTTCAGGTGATAGACATGGATATTATATACGAAGATCATCAGTTAAAGTCTGGATAATCGCAACAGTGTTTTTTGATATCTTATTTATACTACTATATAAATCTATTGGTTCTGTCTGTACATATTTATTTTTTTACCTAATTTTGTGGTAAATAATCATTTTATGGTGCAGTGATTCACAATATATATATTTTTTTCATTTTTGTCTGTCTGTCTTCTCATAACTCAAGAACGGCTTGACCAATCTTGATGAAAATTGGTACATACAAAGAACATGTGATGGCGCAAATGTTAGGTCATATATAAGATAGGTAAACCCTACGGTATCTTATGAAAATTAATTTCAAATCGTTAGTTTCAGTCGTACGTATTTTTTTACCAGCAGCCATAAGTGTGTGTGTGTGTTTGTGCGCGTGTGTGTTATTATAGTAATAAAATAATTTATTACATTTTTATAAATTACCAGGGCATGTTCTTTCAGGCGACTTGCAATCGAGTTTCGTGCACCAATGTTGTCACATGCACCGTCACAACCAAACCCCAATACATTCGTTAAGGGAATGTATTTTTCTTCAAATGACTTTATGAGCAAATTGTAAAGGTGTTGTCCTATCGTATCGTAAGTAGTTATAAATATTGAGGTGGAAAGATAAACGATTTTTATATTTACCATCAACAGGACAGGCAGCAAGAGAGCGAATTGTGGGAGCCATGAGAGCACACAGGACGACATGTTTACGTCACGGCTACTCGACGACTACTCGACGACTGCTGACTTACAGTTGCGACTACTTCTTTATATAGTCACTACAGTACTGTATAGAATATATGGATACAAGACATATTCAAATAGAAATATTCATGAGAAGTTTTGTATACCGAGTCTCCAGAAGATAATAAAAATGATGTTTTATACAAACTTAGGTATAAAATTTAAGAATTTATTTTAACGAATTAATAATTAGGTTACTTTAAAATATTTTCTACTAGCGTTTTGCCAGCGGGATCACGCGCATACTTCCCATTCCCTTGAGAACATGGGACCAAATGTAGCCTATTATACTCGCTGCTAAAGTAGCTTTCCATTGGAGATATAATTTTTAAAATTGGCTTAGAGGCTTAGCCGTGAAAGCGTGACAAACAAACAAATTCACTTTCGCATTTATAATATAAGTTAGGATGATAATATCTTATATCAGTGCTCTATATTTTTTGTATTATTTTCTATTTGCATTAAAATTAAATGCCTTGCGCTAGTTTCATTCAAGACGCAGCAACGTGAGCGCGTCTAATTGACTGAGGTAACTGTTTCATGAAATGAATTAGTAAAACAGAACTCCTTTTCGTATTGACATTAACTTTGACAAAGTAATTTTTATTGAATGTTTGTGTACTTAGACAAGAAGTGAAGAGTTGAAGGAATACAAATATATTTAAGGAGCTTCAAGGGCTTCAAGTTATTCCGTCCGGGCGTTATATTAATTACAAGATCATTTTCCGATTGTCCCGTCAATAGTCTAAATTTAAAGCGGATGAAAATGTGATAGACACACACACATATGGCTACTGGTAAACAAATACGTAATTAACGATTTGAAATTAATTTTCATAAGATACCGTAGGGTTTACCGATCTTATATATGGCCTATCGTTTGCGCCATCACATGTTCTTTGTGTGTACCAATTTTCATCAAGATTGGTCAAGCCGTTCTTGAGTTATTAGAAGACATACAGACAGGTTTACTCGGTGGTAGAGCTTTGTGCAAGCTCGTCTGGGTAGGTACCACCCACTCATCAGATATTCTACCGCAAAACAGCAGTACTTTGTATTGTTGTGTTCCGGTTTGAAGGTTGAGCGAGCCAGTGTAATCACAGGCACAAGGGATATAACATCTTAGTCCCGAAGGTTGGTGGCGCATGGGCAATGTAAGCGATGGTTAACATTTCTTACAATGCCATTGTCTATGGGCGTTGGTGTCCACTTACCACCAGGTGGCCCATATGGTCGTCCGCCAACCTATACAATAAAAAAAAAAAAATCAGACAAAAATGAAAAAAAATGTATATTGTGAATCACTGCACCATAAAACGAATATTTATCACAAAATTAAATGAAAAAAAAACAACAGAGCTATAGATTTTCATAGTAGTATAGATATCATATACCAAAACCTAAACGTGCTGCATAAGTTTTATTTGTATTCTTTCAGTAGTTTTTCCAGTTATACCATAACTGATGAGACTTCTGTTTTGTAACACCAGTGATAAGTATATTTTTTTTTTATATAATAATAGAACCGACTCTGACGTATCCTATCCTATTCCTATCGAATCTACGAGTGTAAGCAAAAATAATAATGTGAAGACATTTAAGTAACGAAATAAACATTTCTCTTTCGACAAGGAAGGTTAACAATTTGCCTGATTTTATTTTGTAATAACACTATGTTTGCGGAAAGAAACAACAAAACATTTATGCTTCTTATATAATTCCAGACGGCAAAAAATTTAGATGGACGAATATACTTACTGATTTTTCCTTAAGTATTAATTGTATGCATACCACAACATAGGTATAGCGATTTTATTTTTGATATTTTTTTACCATAAAAATGTGTTATTAGAAAATCGAATAGTTAATAAGTTTGTGTGTAGCATGTCTATTGTGTAACAATATTAGAGTGTGTATTTTGTATTATTAAACTAACTGTACTGACCACAAACTGAGTTATTACTGAGTTTCTTGTCGGTGCTCCTCTGCATTACGAATCGAAATAAGAGCCTACTTGGATAAGGAATGTTTTTTGATAAAATCCCCGAAATATTGTTTATACATTTTGACGCGTAATAAATTGTAAGCTTGAATTGTAATATTTTGAATGATAAAATAATTAAAATTTATGTAGTGCGTTTCTATTAATCTTTTCTGTCTATATTTATCTGCTTTTAAATACAGATATGTATATGGTAACGCAGCATGTTCTGTTCGTCCATTATATTTATAAAAAAATCTATACAGAAAACGACTACTACATTTTTGAAGTGTAGTAGTCATTTTCTGTGGTGACTTGGTAGTAAAATTTTTAGATCGGGTAAAAGATTTGGGTAAAATGTTGCTATATGTGACGTTTGTAAGTTGACAGCTTTTATGTTTATATAGACCCAATTAAATATTTATTTTAATATGTAATGTATATACACTAAATATCGTCTCCTGGTCGTCCCGAATCGTCACCCGGATCTTCGCCCCGGGGGCGCGTGTCGGGGCGGGGACCGTGTCAGTGGTGGCGCGACGCTCTTACCGCGCAGACGTGTTTAGTGTGTGCTAATATTCTTCGTATCGCGGTAAGATGTTGTGAATAGTATTAAAATTATTTACTATTCGTTATGTGATTAAATGAAATATATTTTTTTAAATAATTTGTATTATTTATATTAACGTTCATATTATTTCTTATTTTTGGGAAAAATGTTTGTTGTCATCTCACTGTTAAAGTTTATTAAAGAATTCGTTTATATGTTTTTAACGATTTCCTTCATAATATTTTAGTATAAAGGAATGTTGATTTGTTAAAAAAATCTTAAGTTGATAAATATATTGCATATTTTACATTTATTTTTTACTTTTTAAGTAGCAATTTATTTGAAATTGACATAAAAAACGGTCAATTTTTTTAGTGTTGTAGTAAAAACCTTGTCTTCTTACTGATAGTGTTACAGTTGACTCAAGGAGTACGACTGGCTAGCGACGTGCTTTTGGTTGAATAACACTATTTCACTTATTGAAACGATTTGATAGGTAACAAATATTATGTTCAAAAATATAATCAGTATTTAGGGTATTTACGTTTCTTTCATGTTCATTCTTATGGTGTTCATTCTATATTTTTTTAATGTAGTTATATATCACGCATATATTTATTTACTTTGTATAATATAATTCTATTGACTTTAAATATGCAATAATTACACGTTATGTCACATAATACATACAAGTAGTATACGATCAAAATATCTTCATAAAAACAGGTTATTTTTTTTTCAAATGAAATGTATCTAATCAATGTTTTCAATAACACTAAGGGTAAATTATACCCTATACGTTAAGACCAAGTATGTTAATTATGTCGTCTTAGTAATTTCCTCGGTTCACTCGTTCTTCACATCGGAACTAACATATTGTGATGTTCCCGAGCCGGTAATACAACGTTTAATAATTAATAATAATTATTTATTTATTTATTCACGTAAGAGACTCGTTTACAAAAGACGACCGAACAGAAACACTAATCATTCAAGGCATTGAAAATATATTGTAACATAATTATATTTTTATTATTTAACATAAAAGACATCGCGTTTGACTCAGTATCAATACTTAAAGAGTAATTATTTTCAATCCATAAAAAAGACTGACGCAAAGAGTATAAAACATAACAAGTGTTGGGTCAAGTATTCGCTCGTGTAAGTTGTATAACTTGTTTACACTTACAATCAATTTAAAGTTAAGTCAAATAAAATAAAATACACAATTAAAAGAATAATTAACAATGAACTGCTAATAATTGTAACTTAAAGAAACACATTATATTGAACGAAAGGGACATATCTCTAAGCCATTGCTTTAATGCACACGGTATGCCAAAATGAAACGACGCAAATAGTTACATCAATCTGCCTAATCGACTTACAGGTTTCTAATAAAGCACACAACTGGCAAAACCGTCTTATTCTCTTAGGGCGATGTGTTTTTGAACTTTACATACAGCCTTAAGTAAGTTTAGTATCACTATGGAGGTATGGTAAAAACGGAAGCCTTCTCCTTTCATTTCCTTATTGACTTTTTTCTCCAGTTTGGTCAGATCCTTTATCCTTGGATCCGCAGTAAATTATACAAGTTTAAATAGCGTACAGTTAATAAGTGCTTGATTTTCATATCGACGATCGGGTGAAAGTTGCACTTGAAACGAAACATGTAAATTAAGTAATATTTTGAAAGAATGCTCTCTTTATACCGACCTTTATACCTACCTAGTGTATTTTTTCAATATAATAATAATCATATAATCCTTCATAATTATTTTTTACTTAAACTTCGTATGATTATTTTCCTAAAATAAGTGACGTAAAACCAAGCTGAATATAACGCTCCGGTCGTCAAGTTCCACTTCAGTAATAAATTAGACAGTCCTTGAAGATGCGTCCGTGACTGAATTGTATTATGAGTTCTTACAAGGATAGTTCGGTAATCGATGTCACTGGATTATTTCTATCGGATTACGGAGAAGGATTTCGAGACAATTTACTCAAGGATCTACATATACATATGTATATATAATATATCTATGCTTGTGTGGATTTCACGATGTCGTTTGTGAGGAATATACCATCGAAAAGTTTCATTCGGGAAAAGCTAAAGATCTATTTCATAAAAAACTGATCATGTACACACATCATGTGAAAAGTAGACAAACTACTATTTCACGGAAGAATTTTTGAGTTTCTAAGAAATGTATGAGTTAATCTGTAATGGACTGCTGGTTTAGCGCCTTAATACTCCATAGTCTATTATAAATTCATTCAGTTGCATAAATAATTTGTCCAACAGTATGGATGGTATTTCTTATCACTGATTTTAACAGTTATTGTGGAACTTATAAATTTTCTTAGACATATTGATAGATTTCAAAGATTTCGAGCCCCCGGGCTTCAGTTGTAATAAAAAGTATTATTTAGCTGTTTCAATTACACGTTAATTGGAACTCAACTTAAAATGGGTAATTTTTATTTTTTTAATTTATTATTGACTCTTTTACATGTTATGTGAATTAATATTCAGTTTGTATCACTAAATAAATATACCATTCCATTGAGATTAAAAAGGTATTTTCAATCTGACATTTGGGAACGTAAAAGCCTCGCCTACGATGTTCGTAGCACAAAATTAAAGGAATAATAAAATTCCCAGCACCAATTCCTCTCCGTAACTTGTTATTGCGTAAATTTTTCCCAAGCCGTTTGTCGCCCGAAACAGCTGACAATCTGCGGAGACGAAATTGCGAATATTCTATGATGATATTGTCTTGATAACTTTCATGTTCCTTTTAATATCGTACACAGAGATATAAACACAATCATTTTGAAGATTGAAAAATTAGGATGTTCACTAAGGATTAAGGTGGTAGAGTGTTAACATAATATAACCTATTCAATGATATTCTGAGCAGTCTAGTTCTATGTTTTAATTTAAATAATTATGATTAAAATAGTGGTGTGATCACTGATAAAGTTGAAAACTTCAGTTCTTTATTTGCAGTCTTCAAATAAACATTTGTAATGACTGTCAACGACGTGTAATTTTCACTTCGAGGTGATGCAGCTTAAGACCAAGTACTTTTATCGACCCATAACCGAACGCAGAAATTTCGATTCTGCCGCCTACATAACACATGGTAGTGGTAAATAATTATCGTTACCGACCAACATTTAACGACGCGCATAAGCTTTTTGACGTCAAAAGCTTTCAAGCGTAAACGATATAGATTCTAATTAACTAAATAGAAATCGTAGTAACATTGTTATAAGGATATAGTGCAGTAAGCTTAGGTAAAAAATATTTTATATAGAAAAATAATTATATCAATAATGCAGAGCAACCTAACGTACCATTTAGTTGAATTGTGTCATATTCGTAACGTGTGTCTGTCGTTGTCTTTTATTATATTTATTGAAGACGTACTTAGTTGTTAGTTCTTGTAAGTATAATATATTGAGACATTTCGTTACCTTATCTTGTTATTGATATTTTGTTCGTAAAATGTTCTTTGACTACGTTGTATTTATATTACGTTTGTCATACGTTATAATATGTAGTTATTTTTCAATACTCTTTGAGTATATTTACTAACTTATGATAATTATTCATCGCCATGATCGTTACATTCGACTATGCTGTACCTGAGCCATTTCTTAACCTTCCATATTAATACTCTAACACTTCACACTATAAAATAGATGGAATGTACTGATATTGATCCAAATTTGCCCAGACGATTCAAATAAACGCTTAGAATGACTACATTTAGTAATACAAGATCGAGTATGTCTAATGATAATGATCGTCAAATTGCTAACACGGCGAGAAAACAAAGTTATCAAACTTTTGTTAAAGATAATTCAAACAGACTGTCTTGACAATTTTGCTCCTGAATATGAAATCTATCATTGAACCTTCCGGTCATTCGACTATTCGTAAATAATGCACGCTATCACATTTTGGTACTATTTATTAAGGAAACATTAAAAATACAAAGAAAAACATTCCTACCGTATTTTTATAATAACTCGTTAAAAATATTCAAAATCTACCTAGAATAGCACCACGTCACACTTTTGAGAAAATCTAAAAGAATTACCTACCCTTTTTTCAAAATATAGCATCGGAGTTTTGCGTGTCGGGATTTTTATGTCAGAGATAAAAAATCTAGAACATAAGTTGAAATTGCAGTTTCCACGGAAACGCCTCGGGGACCGGAGGTTCATTATTCACTCTCCCTCGAGATCTCGTAACCTACGTCCAGTTAATTTTATCTGCCTCCTGCGGTTAGATTGTCCTGATCAGCGTTTTCTATTACTTTTTCAACTTATAGTATTATCTTGCCTTTAAAAGAAAATGTACATAAGTATTTGAAAAAATACTTGAATCTGTATTTAATTAATTGTTTATATTTCACTTCCATTAAAAGTCACGATTACTAAAACCAGAACATTAGACTAAAGTTGGCCGACCACACTGACTCAGCCTATACCATAAAGCCTCCAGGCTTTACATACGTACTCACCTAGGTACTTGATGATTTTTTTTTTATATAGCATAGTTTGGCGGACGAGCATATGGGCCACCTGATGGTAAGTGGTCACCAATACCATAGACATTGGCAGTGTAAGAAATGTTAACGATCGCTTACATTGCCAATGCGCCATCAACCTTGGAAACTAAGATGTTATATCCCTTGTGCCTGTAATTACACTGGCTCACTCACCCTTCAAACCGGAACACAACAGAACCAAGTACTGCTGTTTTGCGGTAGAATATCTGATGAGTGGGTGGTACCTACCCAGTCGAGCTTGCACAAAGCTCTACCACCAAGTAAATGATATAATATGATGCTTTATTTTTTTCAGTTAGTTTCATTGTGTCTATATTTTGAAATGATTCCAGCGACAATTGGATTACGTGACAACGTATTTATCATGGTTATATTATATGAAACGATGAGATTTTTATTAAATAGTTATATAGGCTACAGCGTAGTTAATAAATCAATTTGCCAAATTTCTGATTATAATTACTTTTGATTTGATACTCATTGGCAATTCAACTGAAAATTCTGCATAATGACGCTTGTATTGTAATATTTGGAACGAATATCGTTCCATCGGCTCATATGCAATATAATTTAAACTAATAAATTTATGTACTTTTATTTAAAATGATTGTTGTGACTAAATAGCTCGAAATTATTTATTTGCTTGCTACGTAATTGTGGTCGAATTCAATCAATAACCATAATATAGATAACGTTAAAATATTTTATATCGGAATGAAGTTTAAATTATAAATAGTTAGTGAATAATTAATGTTAGAGCGCGATGGTGAATTTTTTATTTCTTGCATTTTCCATATAAATGTGTTGCACATTTAATGAATAATTGTTTGATTGAATTTTATTGTAAAAATGAGAGAGAAATTTGTAATTGTGAAGAATCTTTTATAATACTGCACACCATTCTGCTGTTTAATTCACTTTAAAAATAAAGTGTAATATTTACGAAAGGTTTTAAAGTAATCTGCGATAAAGCGCTACCAACGCTTCTGACCGTCCATTTCTTCGATTTTTTTTTAAAGTAATAAAACAACTCATACATTTTTGTTTAATTAAAACATTTTGTAGCAATTGCTATATCTGCATATTATTTCAGATAGCTGACAAAATGAAATGCCCATTTTAATACGACTGGAATTGAAATCGTTATCTTCTACAGCCTGATTTCACGCACAATTGAGTGTAAGCGTTTGTTGCTGCTGCTGTTGCTGTCTGTTACTGTTGTTTGCGTCATACCAGACGGCCCAGCAATAGCCTAACCCGGTGCAGGATGCTTCTTGCTTTATCATTTGATAATATATGTATATGTAGATGATAGTTTTTAAAGATAAAAGATGCATTTGATTATTTCATTATAGAGCTGAAAGGTTATATCATATCGAATACGTAAATCTTAGTTAGCTAGACAAGCATCACATAATTTTCGTGCGCTTGGTGGAATAAGTTTCAAACCTTGTCAAACTATGAATAAGTATGGATTTTCCTTTACTTCAAAATTTACTATACTACAAATTTGATATTTACAGTGGTTTTTTTATAAAACAGGTCCATGATAATGTTGATTCATCTCAGAGCTGAAGCGCAGTAGAATAAATTGCAAATCGAATAAAGTCTTAAGGTAAAAAGACGCGTATGGTCAACAGTCGAATATTTACGGCTACCTTATGTAATACTAGCGACGTAACAATGTATTGTTTTCGTTAATTGGTAAATTCTTCTGAACGTCGTATTTTATGTTAACGGCAAAGTAAGTCTAATAAGGTAAACATGCTTTGATATTGTTGATCAAAGTATCAATATCACTGCTCACTTATTGGGATTCCACCACGTTATTTGAAATTTCTTGTACGTAAAGGTAAGGCCAACATAATATATTAAGTTCTCTCCGTGTTGTATAGGTAAACAGAACTTTATCTTGGGAAATATTGGATCTGATTGAATATCATTCGATAAATTCAGGTTGGATCAATTCATCTAAAATGTATTCATTACAAATCGTATCTTTACAGTTGTCATAAGATTTCGTTATGTTTGTTTAAAGAATATTTTTTCTCGTAAAGACAAACGTTAGTTACATGATTGCATGCATTGCACATGACACGCCGTTCGTTGTTTCATTAGTCGTCCTTTTTTTATTTATACTTATTTAACACACACACAACAGTTACAATAACTACTTGCTTAGAAGCGAATGATCTTTTGTAAGATACGCGGCTAGTCGGGTCTTAAATGTGTTAAGAGAGCTTACCTTTCTTATATTTAGTTAAAAAGTTGCACTCTTTCAAATGTAATATTTTTTTTCCATAGTTCGTTCTTATCGTTTTTCAATCGTTATTCTATAGTTTTATCGTTATTCAACTGTTTACTTGATATTATGCTATTTAATACCCAAATGATGATTTAAAGGATGATAAAATGTTGAAAATTAAATAATGATGTTATTTTCATATAAAACATACGTCCATCAATTTGAATCATCTCATCTATTCGAGCATGAAGTTAATACTCAAGTTGGTTTAATGTAATAACTATTTCTGAGACCACTGATTTAGTTGCTGTTACTAAATCTTAGTCTAATATTGATTAATACTCTGGGTCTGTTCCTTTATCGCCTCTTGTTATTGTATGGCGAAGTCTAATTTATTTTATTTATAACTAGTCATCGGTCTGAACTTCGCGCGGGTGCAAGTTAACGGAAGTATTGTCGTGTCGTTTATTTCCTCTTAAGTCAAACGACGAAAATAGTCGTAATTGAGAATTTATATTCGGAAGACTATCAAGAATGTAATGATGGTGATTTCCTTTTGAAGGATTCTGGCGTCGGCGGTTATTCTCAATGAAAACGTACCAAATTCACCGTATGTATAAGCTATAGTACATAAGCGATTAAAAAAACACAGTAACACGCAAACGTAACTTTATAGTGAAATTAGAAAGTGGATCTGTTCTATTGTTTTGCTCTAATGATTTGGTGGCAATCTGACACAATATTTGATAAATCAGGCGAGAATCAGAAAGAACCCTACACGTGTCTGATAAAATTAATACGTAATGTGTCATCGCCAACCCGAAAAGCTATGAATTTTTAGGTTTACACTAATTCTGATATTGTTACACAACGTTTCGAAAATACAATTAGGTGCTGCATAAACTATTATATATTCTTCATCAGCTATTCGTTAATTCTTCACAATTTACAGATTTTAGTTTAAGAACCACTTAACAAGAGCGGTGTGTCTGTATTAATCGATACAGGGCCCCTAAACACCAAGTTAATTAGATAAATAGCGGCTTCTATAAAACTGCTTTATAAAGTCTTTTGTACAAACAAAGCCGCGTGTCCGAGCAATCATTTCTCCCCCCACGTGTTGAAGTACTCTTTAATCAAACCCTGATTTATTGTAACACGTTGAATGATTGTAATGATAGCCGAGGGGTGTCGTTTTCGAAGAAAAAGTATACATATTCCTTTGTCATTTGAGCTAATTTTGCATAGCAGTCATATTTAAATCGGAAAACTATACGGAAATATAACGGAGGGAATAACAACCTTAATGGTATGTAAAAAGCTACGTTTTACATAAATGAGCGATCTTAGAGAGATGAAAATTGTTTCAAAGTAATTTCGACCGAAATGCAATACATTAAGATTCATTTAATACTAAAACGTACATGTTGAGCGGACAATTTCAAAGGACGCTATGATCATTTTAAAACAATTTATATATTATTTTCTTAAGCTTAATTCGTAGTTTAGCATTGCGTAACTTGCGAATGTCGATGTACCTAATTTGAATTCTAACTTACTTCTGTTATTACCATTACGTGTTATTTATTTTAAATCATATTATAGTTTTGAATTTGTTAGGTGTAGGTGTAGTTGTCGCTCATTGTAAGGGTAATCTAAAGAATAGGGTAAAAACTGCAATTATTCGAGTTTCTATTGCGATTAATCGAACCAACAGGAGTGTAGAAGCACCTCTGGGTTATAATGAGCTTAACTTGTGTTTATAATTGGTAACATTGGAAGGAAACCTTCTACCATATTTGTATCTATCAACACGCATTGTCGTAGTATGGAGGAATATGACCATGATCATATATCTTAAAAAAAATCCTTCAGAAGAGAGGAAGCCTTTGCCCAATAGTAAGACATTTACAGGCTGTTACAGTTACACGTTTCGACAAAGTTGGAATAGTCTACTGCTCCTATTAGCCGAATAAAATAAATGAAATGGATAACATATCACGTGAACATTGTGTGTTGTGGATGTATGTATTTGATGTTTTTAATAGTTCAGTAAGATAACCCGCTGCGTGAGATTAAGTGAAGCCCAATAGACAATTTAACTTCTAATAATATAGTTAAGTAATGTCACAATGTTTCACGTTATTAATCGCTTCAATTGAATACTTTCACTGATTAGACTGTGAAGTCCGATATATTTTGGTGTATGCCTGTTTATAAAACATGATGTTTGAAAATCGAAAATCACTGCACGCCATCTGGCGGGCATCCCTGGAAGGAGAGAAAATATAAAATAAAGTTTAACTATTAATATTCTACACATATTCAATAGAAAGTTCTCGACTTTCTCAGGATGTACTCTAAATGCTTCCTTCCACACTTCCTAACTCAGGACCATACTTGTCGAACAAATGTACACCCTATATTAATATCATAAAACTTAAAATCCATTGGTATTACCCGATCACGTCTATCCGCTTGGCGAATTTGCGGAAGATTCAAATGAAAATCAGCTCTAATCCAGTGGCTTAAAATTGAATTTCCATTGAAATGTAACGTTGTTAAGTAAAAATGACATCTACAGTAAAAGGATAAAGCTTAAAATGAAAAGTACTAGTTTTATTGTTAGCAATTTGTCTCTTCTTTGTGACATGTCCCGCAGCATCTCCAAGTTTTGTTTTAAAAGAAATACGATTATACGAAGCGGTGTTAACGTTTTATGTTATGATTTTATTCAAATTATACAGACGTCCCCGATTTTTAGAAAAGTTTCCTTTCAAAAACATTTTCTGGACATCGGAAAAAGATACGCCAAGAGACAAATTTTATTAACTTGATTTATATTTAGAAGTTGTGAGTCTAGGTTTTTGGTTTCTTATTATTATTGCGTTTGTTGATTTTGTATAGAAATTTCTAATTTAATATGTCTCCCATATAGCTTTGGATTTTTCTTTTAAAACAATTTAATAAAGGAAAATAATAAAACGATTTTTCTTTCTATGGAATTATCACATTTATTCAGATACCATAATAATATGGTATATGGATCCAATAATTATATGTCGAGGCTTTTTAGTTTGCGAATTACGATGTTATGACCATTGTGCCTGTAATTCAAACCGGACAATACCAAATACTGCTGAACTAAAGAATACGTTTGCGCTGGGCGACATTTGGGAGGTTGCGTCATATTTTTGGATCGGCGATTCCTCAGTCGCTTAAAGCCAGGGTCTTTAATCAGTGCGTCCTACCTGTAATGATTTTCGGTCCCGAAGCGTGAACACTCACCGTAGGACTGGTCCACAAATTTAAGGTCGCTCAGCTAGCAATGGAACGCACGATTCTTGTGATTTCTCTGGCAGATAGATAGATAGAATCTGAAATATTCTATATAACCGTCTGCCATATTCACTACGTGTGATATCGTGATCACGCTCATTGATTGTTATTAGTATCGTATGTTACCAAGTTATTTTACGTAGTCGCCTGTTTTAATGTGAACTTATCGTTTTATTTTATTTTATCAGGCTTAATACAGGACCAATAACACAGACTTTTCATGCGCCTAATTTGTATTTATAATATCTTTGAGTAATAATACTAAAGCTATTAATTATGTATTGATTGATGCATTTCATATAAAGTCGAAACTTATCGCAGAAGTCGATCGTGAAATGGAATACTGTGGTATAAATGTGTCATCGTTAGATTTTATTACATGTTCGGCGATCAGATTACAGTACAATGTATTGACGATGTAACACGTTGACAGATGCAGCTTCCGTGGAGATGAGCGCGCGCGGTGCATCGCTCCGTCTCGCTCGCACTCTCCCCGTCCCTCTCCCGCGCGCACGATGACGCGCTGCGCTCTTCTTACCAAGCTCTATTGCACCATTCTTATTGGTAAGTGATATAATAATTTATTTAAAAAATAACGACGGTATATCTTCAAAGTTAGATGACTATGCTATTAGCAGAGTTGTGTTTACGTTTTGTTTTGTTTGAAAACAATGTGACAATTAATTAATCTAAGGAATATCTTTATTTGTCTCCTTCTGTCATCGGAATAGTCTATAGATTCAATCGATTATATTGATAGTGCTCATAGAATCGTTTGCAGAATTTAACAAATGAAAAATATAAGCTTGCAAATCGTATTTCAGCTCTATGAGACAAGGACATCTTGTGCAGTGTATTTTCATATTAAAACACACGTATTGTACAATATTTTAAAATAAAAACCTTATTGGTTAAGTCCATTTATTTCAAGATATATTTGCCGCTAACTCAATGTAAATAATTCACACAATACTCGTGTTAAAATTATATCGACGAGTGCAAGCATTCCTACTGAGGGACAGCTGTCGTGCTGCCGTCTGAAGTGCCAAGCGAGTGAACTGGAGTAATATATGGTGCAAATAAAATAGCAATCTCGATTTCACGGCTGACAGCTGATATAATAAATATTACAAGACTCATCGCTACTGTAAGTGCGCAAGTGATGACGTAAAAATTACGTCCCAATATAAAACAGTCGCTATTACCACTAGAAGGATTAGGTGCAGGCTTGTGGTGGGAATCCCGACTCACCCATTGTATTACCTTAGTACTTTTTACTGATATTTTTCGGTGTGAGACCTATTTTTATCTTAGATCTAGATAATTAATTTAATCAACTGACATTAGATTTAGCAGCGCATTACCGAGGCACGATTTTTTGTTGGTGGTGCTTTATCGATGTGCTTGCAGTCTGTGGGCGGTGGTGACCACTTACAGTCAGCCGGTCCATTTTACAGTCTAAAAATTTTAAATTAAGAATTATAAAATAATATAACTTAACATTATATGACATTATATTCGACCGTCTTGGTTCCTAAACGAATAAATAAAAATTGTTGCGTACTTATTATATACATTTGTATACGAATTTAAATTTTTGAAAGTAATATTAAATAAGTATTAATAAATAGTAACTATAATATAAGAAATAATATGAAGATTGTATAAACAAAATATAAGAAAATGCTTCACGTGGCCGATAACCAATTGACCTCACTAACCTTCGATTTACCTTCTCATTTAATATAAAAAAAAAAAAACAATTTAATTGAAACAAATTAAAACAAATGTAACCAAAAAAGTACTTATAATGGATTGGTATATTTGATTATTGTGCAGTGACAAAAACATTGTAATACCTTTAAACAATAAACTGGTTCTTATAAGTTTCACTGGTCGTAGAATTAAACATCAAGTTTAATTAAAATTGATCGTAACATATTTTATGAGATTGGTATACATTAAGGTAACTCGAAACACATCGCAGAACATGATCGTGAAATGTCAGAAACTGATATACGATATTTATTATGTTATACGTAATATACGATAAATATAAAATAACTTATCACTGTTAGTTTTCAATATTTCGCCAGTGAAGTAATTTCTTACAGACCGATACTGCTGGTCGAAGAAGTTGAGGAAAAGAAATTGGTACAGAGATTGACAAGTGTCGATGTCATTTCTACTTCATTGTTCTATGTTATCTCTTCTAGAAGCTTCTCTCACCCTCCTGTAGCCTCTGTAGCCGGCGGCGCCCGCAAGTAATCTGTCAATGCGACGTCCGATTCGATCAACTGACATCCATTTAAAGGTGTTACACTTGCATAGGAGAAGCGATTTTATTAGCGTTTAGCGGACTAGAGCTTTCTTAAAAAAATATAAGTCGATTTAATTAAGATTATCGATCATGAATTATATACTGATATATGCACACGTGCTCCCTTCCTCTTATAACCTGGGTACCTTCAAACGAGACGTGAAGAGGCATCTTGCGGGCCGGCAAGGTGGGCGCGGCTAGTGCAGTTCATTCTTCCCTACTGTACTAGCCGTCGTCGCGTTCGGACTCTACTACCACTTACCATCAGGCGGAGTAGAGTCATTTGCCCTCCCGGGTAATAAAAGAAACCATATATGTATTTACATAAAATGACTTCAAATCAAAACCTGTTGGATTACTTATTAAATGTTTATAATGATAATTATTAAAATATAAGTTGTCTCTTCTTTATGTATTTCATGTCATATGTACAAGTGAAGACAAATATTTACAAATTCTATATATTTTGGTTTATTGCCTCCTCTATGTAATGAGCGCGAACATAAAACATTTTATCTCTCTCATTGACTCGCGTTCGCTTGTATCATACGAGTGACCTATTTTTCGATCGCTTTGCTTGTCATGAGGAAAATGGAAACGTGCTCAGTGGCGCAAGTAATAACTCTTAAACATCGCAGATATATTGAAATATTAATGAAATGAAATTATACATGTATTTGCAGCTATTTATTTATAAATATTCTATATTAAAAATAACCTTATTTGAATAATAACTTATTTTGCAAAAATATCGGCAAAAAGATAAATTAAATATAACTGTTTGTTGCAAGATAATCTAAAATTATTATTAAACATTTACACGCTTTACACATACACACACTCAAGTATTTAAAAAAATAATTAAGCAATATTACTCTTTTTAAAAAATCTTATTCGAAAATAAGGTTGCCAAAAAAGTAGTTTCCACGCACACAGATAGTAAAATAAAATTGCAAAAATGAATTACTACGTAGTTTTTAACCTCTCTAAGCTTTTTATTTCAAAATGTTATGTAATGCAAGATGAATTTTAAGTATCGTTTCTCAACTTCCGCCAAAGTGGACTACAGAGAAAGATAAATACTCATCAAGCCATTTGACATTTTATAGCAAAATCTACACTTATTGACTGACAGCAATGTTATTAAAGGACTTTATGAAAATGTTTACGTCTTTTCTGTTGTAATGCCGAGTATTTATAGCAGTATAATTTCTCAATAGTCACAAATATAAAACACCACAACTTATTGGTGTGAATTAAATTCGATACCTATGCAAACCATCATTCAGAAATTGGGCATGTCCTTTGTCCAAATAAAATAATTCTACGTATACAGTATTAAAAAAGCTTTGGGTTATAAGAAAAGATAATGAAAATATATTCTTAAAGCAAAGAGAATTTCTGTTTAAGAAGCATGTACAAGGAGCGGCGCATATTTATCGGGGCACTGTAAAATTTCGAGTGGATGAGTACTTGTTCAAGGCGCTGTAAAACGTTCGTATAGAATTACCATACAGGATTCACTGCCTCGAGCGTTCTGTTGGCCTGGTACATTTACTCTAAGTATGTATATCATTAAGATATTTTAACATATATGTATTTTTTCAGTATTTTTTCCATTTCCTCATTGTAAAAATAGTTTTTACCTGAAAAGGAACTTTTTCGTATAATAAAGTGATGTTTTTTTAGACAATCTATGCGTTATTATTATTGACGTTAGCGGTTCAAAGAACTATTTTTGCGAATATTTATTATAATTAATAAAAATCATTACTTATAAAAACAAATAATTATATAATTTCTATATACATATAATATATCCAATATTTTTTAACGAAATACAATTATTATATAAATAATTCTGTCATATTCAATTTAAACAATCATGATCAATCAACCAAATGATCATTTTTGAATTTATTTCAACTTTTAACTTGTGTTCCAAAATATGATTTCGGCTTTTTAAGGCATAGGCAATCAAAGAGTCCAGCAACATGAATAGCGATGGCTAAAATTCTTATCACAGTATGTACGTTGGCGATGTCGCAGGCAACTGCTTATTACAGATGCATTCATATTAACCGATATCGAGCTTAACTAACTACTGTATGTACAAAGCAGATTAGGGCATTTAATTCAAATAGAATTTAAGGGGAAAACAAAACATATGGGAATTGTAACATTGCTCGAATAAATGGAGTCGAGATTAGCCCAAATAGAACAATGGATATAATTTCTGCCTGAAAGGGTATAAAGGCAAATCCTCGCACGCAATATTCATTTTATTGGTGAAGGAATTAGGATTATTTTAGCGTGAGTTAATACTTCAACGGATCTTGTTTTGTGATTAATATGAGTAATTTATGTTTAGGAAAACATATACAGAAGTTCATAATATATTTTAGGGTAACTTAGCAGTCTTTATATTTTACCGCCGCTTATTCAAATTAACTACTTTAATTAGTTAAAACCTTTGCCTCTTCTGATTATTCCTTTCTTTTGTGTACATTTATAAATAGCAAGAAAAAAAAACAAAACTAAAAAATCACTCAATGTAAGCCGGCACTTAGAAATGTTACTTAAAATATTTCATTTCATACAGCAATTATAAGTGTGTCGGATATAGAATCAATCACTCTGTTTGAAGCAATCTGACGTTTTCCCGAACGAGTGGGACTCCACGAGACTGCACAACTCACAATAATCGAAGTGAAGTTCTCTCTTAATAATATTGTGATACATAAAATGGAATGACGCTTTTTCTTATATTATCCTTAATATCATTTCCTCCCCTCTATACTTTCATCGGTATAATCAAGATGTTAGACGCAATTTTATTGAGCTTAATTTATATATCCGCTAAAACATCCCACAAAACCGGCAGTTGAGCACAATTTGCATCGAAAAAACAACTGGGATCCCCGCAATCTCCAAAACTGCCTTACAAAGACACATTCCCTATTTTATTATCGGAAATCGTATATTCGTACCCCCTCTACAAATAAACTGGGACTGTATCCCCGGGGATTTGATTTCAAATTCGCTTGTCTCCGACAATATCGTCTAATCCGTACAATCAACAGAATTCCATGGCCCCTATCTTGCCAACCATAGAATAAATGCGGCAGAAGCGCTATTGTTGAATATCTCTAAAAGCTGTTTTCATCTCTAATCTTATAAAACGCTATGTTCGCTAAAATATTTCGCTCCCCGAGGAGCTAGATAGGGTAATGCAATGCGTTGGTTTTCGTTTTAATTGTTAACTGCTTGGGTTAATTAACGAACTAATTTTAACGGGTTTAATTAAAATTCTGATGTTCCTAGTTAAGATGTCACTATTGGTTCAAAAGAACTTTGGGAAATATGTAAGCCAAACTGCGCAAACTGTCACTGTTAATTGCTGTTTTTTTCGTAAGTGGCATATAAAAATACTCATTCTAATTTCGGAAATTATTTCTCTCAAGTCAAGGTTCTAATTTAGAAGAGTTTAACTATAGAACTTTCGAACCGGAGTCTGTTATGATGCTGCTTTTTAATTACTAATATTGTATTTTCCTTGAAAAAATTTAAATATTATTTGTTACTGATAATTTAATATTATGTCACAAAATGAAACATCCAGTTATGGAACTGATAATCGCCGCACATTGGTCCGCTAAGTTAACCTAAGTTTAAACGGATATTATCTTCTATTGCGTTGCTCGGACATACTTTAAAAAAGTAATCAAATCAATAGCACTAACGAATGTAGCCGTATAAGACGCCAAACAGTTGCCGCAAAAACGGAGCTTTAAGTCCTCTTTTGTTTACGTTATTTAGTAAATATTTACCGAACACGAAATACTCGTCTTAATTATTTATGTTGGTTTTACGTACTATTTATTCGGTGGTAGAGCTTTGTGCAGGTACCACTCACTCATCAGATATTCTACCGCAAAACAGCAGTACTTTGTATTGCTGTGCTCCGGTTTGAAGGGTGAGTGAGCCAGTGCCAATTACAGGCACAAGGGACATAACATCTTAGTTCCCAAGGTTGGTGGCGCATTAGCGATGTAAGCGATGGTTAACATTTCTTACAATGTTATTGTCTATGGGCGTTGGTGACCACTTACCATCAGGTGGCCCATAAGCTCGTCCGCTTACCTATACAATAAAGATAAATTTAAAATCATAATATATTTTATTCGAGTTGGCTTTTATGTTTACTTATGAAACGTCATTTTACAAGATTCAATGAAATTTCGTATTGATGTTTATGTAAAGTAAGACATTAAAATGTATTTGAGAGTCAGTGGCGTAGCATAGGTCACTAGCACCCGTTCGGATTCCAAATTTGCCGCCCTCTTATTTTTGTAATTTATTATAAAAAAATTGGGGCATGGTAAAAAGGGTACTTTTATTGAATAACACTAACCTGAAAAGTGAAATTAACTTTTTTTTTACTTAATTTTTTATTTTGTGTAATGCCGCCACCGGCAAAGTGCCGCCCGGTGCAGACCGCACCCTCTTGAGAGCGCCACTGTTGAGAGTGATAGGAAAATTATACAGTTAACTAGTTTACTTGAACATTATTTAAAGGTCGCGTTATCCTTAAGCAGTTGCTATATTTTTAGTGTCCATATATATATATCGCTGGGTGTATAGTAAATGTTCTTTAGTAGGTGGAGTTACAAAAATCGCTTATTTCTTTCTGGCATCAGCTATTTGACATTCGAACAAAGAAGACAAGCACTTTTTGATTATTATAAGTGATTTCATATCAAAACGGTTCCAATCCGTTTAACGAGTCGCATCTATAATTTCATCTATGATCAAACACGCTCCGTCGCAGCATTATTTGCAACGTGTCTGCGGAACACGCTCTGGGCGGTCACGGCGGCCATCTTGTACGCAATCCCACTAAATACTATTTGAAGTATTTCCTCGTCTTCAGATTAAATCAAGATATTGGCATAAGATATTTTTGTTGAATTTCAATATTTTTTTCATTTAAACGATAGATTGCAAAGAGACAGTGTCATCTATGTCAGTGGATAGAAGTCTTTCACTCATTTGGATATTGTGTCTTTCGAGTGTGTTAAGTTAATTAAATACGAGAGTGTTAGTTTGAATATATATACCTCTATATATTATTTATAAAATTTCGTATGCTCGTTTCGTATGTATGTGTAATAGTATGAGAAAACTGTTTTTCTGCAGAAAATATTGATGATACACCAGACGTTCTAGTCTGCACTATTATTGTAAAAACGTAACAGATTATAAATGTCTCATTGCTGGACTAAGGCCTCCTCTCCTTTTGAGGAGATGCTTTGGAGCTCATTCCACTACGCTCCAATGCGGTTTGGTCCTATTTTTGGTTGGATAATAGTGCTTTGACAAATAAGCCCACCTTTTTTACAATATATATTTACATATGAACCATTTCATTACATAACCTTCTTAAAAACGAGGAAGTAGCAACACCTATAATGAATAATTACCGCTCCCTTTAATATTGATGAGAGCGGCTTCAGTTTTTAATCTCAACCCATGAATATATTAGCGGACCGACTTCATCTCGATTCCTTTAGAGATAACTTCCTCTGCGAGTTGAACTGAGACGAAGTACGTTATTTAGAAAGCTATTAACTGAAAACTTTAGAAAGGGTATAAAAAAACTTATAGCTATGAAAATAATATAGTTTAGATATTATATATGAGCCGAGATGGCCCAGTGGTAAGAACGCGTGAATCTTAATCGATGATCGTGGTTTCAAACCCGGGCAAGCATAATTCATCTCGTGCTTGACGGTGAATTATTGGTAACTTTTTTCCTTAGTATTTTAAAAATTATTACATAAATAGAGCCATCTCACGATACCTAATGACCACTTCACGGGTCGGACACGGTTTTTGTTACATACTGTATAGGGCATATTATTATTTATTTATTTAATTTGTTGCTATTTCTTTATCATAAATCAAAAGTATGTATGTACTGCACTTATTATTATTATTACTTATTTCTCAAACAAGGCTTAAGAGCAATGTTTGAGTAATAAGTATTGCTTCAGATATAAATATTTAAGTCAGTAAAAATAATGGATGTAATAACTAAGATCATTTGGTTAGACATGCATTATTGTGTAAAGAATAGCCAATATATATTATATACTTTAACACTGGCTATAAGTTAAAGGATAAATGTTAAAGTAAAGATTATTAGCTTATTATTGTGACTGTTATAAGTGAGATTTGATCCCATCTTAATGTGATTCATAACAGTGACATGTGGTTTATTTATTTTTATAAAACGTGTTAGTTACCGAAATACTGGTATTATAATAAAATAATAATGTCAAATTTATACATAATTACATAATGTGACATTATTATTTTATTATGGTACCGGTATTTCGGTAGATGATGGAATTCGTTACCCGTCGTCAATATCAAGGACAAGCCAGATGAAGCACAGGAGGCACATTTTAATGCGTATTATATGTGCATATATACTGGTCATCAAAACAATCGGCCCACCTGCATTATTACCGCAAATTACGGCTTTTTCACAAACTAAAGAAAGAAATTGTTTGAAAAATTAAGTGATTAATTGTTTATTTACACAAATTTAAGCTTACAAAATCATTAAAATTATAAATCCTTAATTTTCCGCATTTTCTTTGATTGATTTCAAACACAGTTTATTTTTTATTCATGAAACTATGATCACATTTCTTTCGAATTAATATTCAGTATTCACTTCTCTTGCTCGAATTAGAGACTGCATTCGCCGTTTTAGATACCTTTTCAAGGTTTTGATGGTCTCCCATTCTTCCCTGGTGGCGGTTTCCAGGCCTCTTAATGTTGTAGGGACTGGAATACGAGCTCTAACCTTTTGTTTTAAGGTGTCCCACATGTGCTTCATAGGGTGCAGGTCATGGCTTCTTGCTGGCCTAGGCATAACCCGAATGCCGATCTCTTCTAAATACTGGGTGACAATTCGCGCTACGTGTGGCCGTGCATTATCATGCATGAGCTCAAAGTTTTCACCGATATAGTCGGCATAAGGCAGGCACCACATGATCTTCCAAAACCTTGGTAATGTATCGAATAACAGTTAAAGCGCCTCTCCTTATGAAAACGAGCTCCATGCGTCCAGTCAAAGAAATCTCGCCCCAAAACATTACAGAGCGTCCACCATAACTGACCGTTTATCTTATGCAGCACTGGGCATAACGTTTGCATGACATTACGACGTCCATCAAAACCGTATAAAGTCATTCGACTGTCATCACTAAAAAGTACTCCCATTGGCCTATAGTCCAGTTTACGTGATTTCGCGCAAATTGAAGTCTGGCTTGTCGATGAGCTGTGGTTAATTGTGGCCCTGTTACTGGCATGTGTGGTCTTAAGTTCTACTTCCGAAGTCTTCTTCTAACAGTACTGTCACTTTTGGCCGACCCCTTATCTTCACGTAAGCGTTGCCGGAGATCGCCACCAGAAAGGTGTCGATATCGTAGAGCTGATACCGCTGTATTATAGCGGTCGTCTCTTTGAGTTGTCACCCTATTTCTTCAGGATCCAGATCTTCTTCAAAAGTGTCCAGTCTCTAGAAACCTTTGGTAAACTTGCCGAACTGCTGAATGGCTGCGGTTCAACCTTCTAGCCATGACACGTTGACTTATCCCCTGTTGCAGCAAAGCAACAACTTGGGTCGCTTCAGCTTTAGTAGTATCCATTATTTTATGTCAAAAGTAATCAAAACTACAGCGCCCGTAAATAAACTTAACGTGATTAACAAGAGATCCCGAGAAAAGTCAGTTTTGGACTGGGAACACGGGCAAAATTTGTCCCGACGTAAACCGTCAAATCAGCACTTAACAGTATTTCTGTATAAAAATTTGGTAGAAATTTTTATACAGAAATACTTCAAGTGCAGTTAGATTTACGACAAACAGAATGTCAAACATATTATCTGACGCTTAAGACAAAAAACAACAGTGTGAAAAGGCTTATTTATAAAACAATCGATAAATAGTAAACAAAATGAGGGTGCGCCGATTTTTTTGACGATCAGTGTATATATGGAAGTACAGGTGCACTCTCTATTCCTTCACTCTAATAGTTCTAGTTGTAAACTCAGAGTCAAAATCAAACGCATCGCGAAATCAGTTGTAGGAAGAACGTATTTACTTGCTAGCTTACTCTGGCTACGGCTGATAATTCATTAAAAGTCAATATCTCTAATAAGGATCCATCAGGATGATCGGCTGATGAGGCTGACCGCTAACCTAATAGCGGTTGTCTTTTTTTTATTAGATGTTTTCGTTAAAACTTTAATAGCTAGGAGCGCTACGCAAGTGTTAACTTTAGTTTTCGTTTAATCAATGATGTATTCTTACTCAATCAATCAATCAATCAACAGCCAATCGTAGTCCACTGCTGAACATAGGCCTCTCCCAAGGTGCGCCAAAGCTCCCGGTCCTCTGCCTTCCGCATCCAGTCGGTACCCGCCACCATCTTAAGGTCATCGGTCCACCTGGCTGGAGGGCGCCCTACGCTGCGTTTGCCGATCCGCGGTCTCCACTCTAGGACTCGTCTGCTCCAACGGCCATCGGTCCTACGACACACGTGACCAGCCCACTGCCACTTCAGCCTGCTAATTTTGCCAGCTATGTCGGTGACTCCGGTTCTTTTCCGGATAATCTCGAAGGTGTGAGATGTACTCGCCGTTTACATTGACTCCATATCCAATCCAATCCAGCGTCTTGAAAACGTCTTCCAACGCGTTGGTGAACAGTTTCGGAGATATTACATCTCCCTGTCTCACCCCTCTGCGCAGTTGGATCGCCTTCGTCTTACAGTCCTGGATGTGGACAGTCATTGTAGCAGCGTTGTACAGACATCTCAGTACCTCGATATATCTCCAATCGATATGACATCTCTGCAATGAGTCGAGCACTGCCCAGGTTTCGATGGAGTCAAAGGCTTTCTCGTAGTCCACAAAAGCCATACACAGCGGCTGATTGTACTCTTCGGTCTTCTGCACAATCTGCCGAACAGTAAGAATGTGGTCCACGGTGCTATAGCCTGATCGAAAGCCGGCTTGCTCTGGGGGCTGGAACTCGTCAAGTCGTCCGGCGAGACGGTTCGTGACGACTCTTGAGAACAGCTTATACACGTGACTCAGGAGGGAGATTGGTCTGTAGTTTTTCAAGAGGGTTTTATCACCTTTCTTGAAAAACAGTACCACCTCACTCCCGCTCCACGTTTCCGGGGTCTTGCCATGTTGGATGACGGAATTAAAGAGGCCTGCTAGCTCTTTCAGGACCGGAGTCCCGCCTGCCTTAAGCAGCTCTGTTGTGATTCCGTCATCTCCCGGAGCTTTATTATTTTTAAGCTGTTCTAGAGCCGCCCTAATCTCGCCTTGGTCAACGACCGGGAGCTCCTCGGAGTAATGGCGCGTTAAAGGGGCGCGCTGGTCATCAATACTGATTCCCACAGGTTTATCCGATCTTGAAGAGGACAACTGCCCATAAAACCTCTCTACTTCTCCGACGATCTCAGGCCTAGAGGTAACGACCCCACCATATTCGGTTTTAAGTTTTGTCAGACGTGGCCTCCCAAACTTGCGAGCGAACACTTTCTATCCCCGATTTTGCTCAATCGCAGCCTTGATGGCACGGGTATTGGAGCATCGGAGATCGCGTCGCGTCAGCGTTCTTATTGTTCGGTTTAAGGCCTTATCTGACAAAAACGATGGTAGTTCTCGTCGTTTCCTCATCAGCTCGAGTGTCTCAGCAGAGAGTTTTGGTGCGCTGTCTCTTTTCTGTGGCGGAAAACACTTGCGGGATGTATTTTGCAGTATTTTGACCAGCGTGTCGGTTCTCTCATCGATACTGCTTACGGTTTCCAACGCGGTGAATTGATTTTGAAGCTCTATTTGGAACTTTTCGGAGCCTTGAGCAGCTTGGAGCATGCTAGGTCGGAGAGTAGACCTCATCATTCGCGATCTTTCGGCTTTGAAGTCGATATCTAGAGTGTCTCGAACCAAGCGGTGATTACTACCGGTATTGAACCTGTTGATCACTGAGACATCTCTAAATATGTGCCTTTTATTCGAAATGATAAAGTCTATCTCGTTCCTCGTCACGTTATCGGGGCTTCGCCAGGTCCACCTCCTCTGGGGCTTCTTTTGAAAGTAAGAATTCATCAAAAAGAGCCCCTGCGCTTCGAGAAAGTTTACTAGCATTTGCCCCCTGTGATTTCTGCAGCCCAAGCCGTAAGGTCCGACTTTCGATTCACCGCCATCTTGTACTCCCACTTTAGCATTAAAGTCTCCCATAACAACATTGTAGTGGGCCTTCGAGGTGTTGTTGAGGGCCTTTGCGATGTCTTCGTACATCGCTTCTACCACATCATCAGAGTATGCCGAAGTTGGCGCATATACCTGTACGACCTTCAGGGAATACCTGTCGGAAAGTTTAAGGACAAGGTACGCTACCCGGTTCGACACACTACTGATTTCTACAATGTTGCTAATGAGATCCTTTTTGACTAGAAAACCGACACCACCCTGGGAGAGGCTATCACCTTCGCGGAAGTAGAGTAAGTTACCGGACTCTAGAGTTATCGTGTCCTCCCCCTGTTTTCGGACTTCAGATAACCCCAGTATATGTCAGTTTATATGACTTAACTTTACTTCTAATTCGGCGAGGTGATGATCCAGCCTAATCGAGCGTCCATTGTACGTTGCCATATGTAGTCGTCTTTTATGGTAGCCTGCCATGAACCGGTGATTCTTTGCACCCCCTGCCCTGCCGATACCGCGACCGCTACCGTGGTCGGGCCTAGCGGGCTTGCCGGTAACTGGGGGCCTTTTTTTTTGCGCATCTACCATATAGGAGGGTTTGCCCATACTCGCCGCGCTGGGCAGGCGTATTGGCGAACGCAGTAGGGGGATAAGTTGTTTACGGGGGGGACGCTGCTGCCCATCCGCCCTTTTTCCCCATCCCTTAGTCGCCTCTTACGACACCCACGGGATAAGATAGTGCAATTCTAAGCCGGCACTCCACGGCAATTACTATAAAATTTTAATATTTTTAAAATATTTGTATATTTGGACGGTGAGTAATTAAAGAAGACATCCAAAACTCAATTGGTTGTTAACAAATAAGTATCTTACTATCTAAAAGGGAGCCGAAATGACGCCGTGAGTACAACGCGCAGATTATAATAAAAAATTACGAGTTCAAATCCGTGCAATCACTGCTGATTTTAATGTTTTTAATTTGTGTCTATCATTCATTTAGCTCAGTGACGTAGAAAAACATCGTGAGAAACCTTGCATGTCTCGTATTATTTTCTGTCACTTGTTTGTTCACCAATCCGCACTGGAGCAGCGTGGTGGAATAAGCACTTATTGAGAGAAGAGGAGTTGCCAAACTGAAAGGGGATAAAAATCAGACTATGATTTTCTGTAAAATAAGATATTTCTTACTACTTCCCTGTATTTAATTCTATCTTTCTTACCTTATAAATCCTCAAGTAGAACAATAAATGTCGAAAGCATTCGTTGTTGTTATAAAATATTGAATACATAGCAATCATTTTATTGATACAAAGTACGCTAAAAGCGTTTCTTAAAAATATTCGTTCAATTGTATAGTAGTACAATAGGTAAAGAGTTTAATTGTACAATCGATAACTTTCAATAGTTTCCAAGTAATTACACTAACTTACTACTTCGCAGTAGTAACAGATAAGAATCGTCTCCATTTGTCGATAGAGTCTAAATGCCAATGGGGCTTGCTTTAATTGTTCTTGGATAAAAAGATTTTAATAATATAATTACTTTTTATTTCGTAAAAAACTAAGAGACTGTAAATGTGCTCAGTGCTAAGATCTCCTCTCCTTTTTGAGGAAAAGATTTGGAGCTCATTCCTCCACGCTGCTCCGGAATCTGGTTTGGTGGATAAGCATGTGGCAGAACTTCAGTGAAAAACGACCGAGCAAAAGATGAATTATAAACACAAATTAAGCACATGAAGTTATAAGCAGATTAAGTTCATTGGTGTTGGCCTGGGTTTGAATCCGCTATCACGGGTTGAGACTCAAGTGTACTAACCACTGGGCCATCTCGGCTCGGTATTATTATCTAAATATTGTTTCACAAATTCAATATATTTCACTGTTTTCATTTATTAATTTAAATTTCAAGAAACAAAGTGTTTAATAACACAATGAATTAAATGAATACAACAAATACATAAACCAATAAATGAATAAAGTTTCCAATAACAAACAAAACATTAAACCGTATAAAGTGCGATTTTTAAAATATTGAAGGTAGATTTATTTATTTTAATAGGAAGCCAATGTTGCATACAATATTAACATAGTCTTATTGCTAATTTATATATAAAATTGTGCGGTCGGGGTCCCTCGTCAAGACCCCCGTATCGAAATCTTAAATTCGAACGCATTGCATTTTGAAGCATTTGGTAGGCACAGTATGAATGCTATTTCGTTACTCACGTGACCTTGGGCCACTGCCATTTCACTCTACTGTAAGCCGAATAAAAGTACTTCTTTCCAAAAAAATTGTACATTTCGTTGACCCCCGATATTTTTTCGACTCAAACCGTATTTTAAAATGTAGACTTTAATTGATTTTATTACTGTATTTTGTCACACCAAAAAGCACCTCAACCTCGTTTATTTCGACCTCCTAAATCCGAAAGCCCAGCGCATCCCATTTTGTTGTATTTGGTAGGCACAGTATGAATGCTATTTCGTTATATGACGTGACCACTGCCATTTCACTCTACTGAAAGTCGCGTAAAAGAACTTCTCCTTAACTCGTTCCAAAAAGAAATAACAACATATTGTATGCCCCACTTAAAGGCTAACTCAGCGTGCATCTTGCAGACGTTCCTTCTTATATTTACTTATTAAAATGAGATTACACTACAAAAAAAATACCAACTATTAAATACTAAAAACAATAACTACACAAAAAAACACAATAAATAATATGAAATGAGTAAATGAACACGATGGAGCAGAGCAGGAGCAGTTGATATAATATAATATTCATATCGTTTGTGTCGGTACGTATGTGCGAATATGTACGCACACATCTCTAGGCCTAATGGTATCACTGACATCAAAATAATTTCATCTGTCTCGTATTATCAAAACGACATGGTTTTGCATGAAATTCAAGTAGACTTTTGTTTAAATTAAATTATTTCTTAACAGGAAGTTAATAACTTTGCTGGATGACATCACACCGAGAATAATTACTGGATTTCTAGTGACTAGTTTATTTTGTAATGTTAGTTGTAAGCTTACAAACAATTTGATATAGTTAACGGTAGTTAGCATTGGGATTGTAGTTATCGGGAACCCGTACTTTGTTTACGAGTATTGTTACGTAATATCACAACCGTTTCATTAAATATTAAAGAACGGTAAAACAAAAACCTCGTTTGAAGTCGACGCTGTTCTTTGCGATGTAAATAGAACTGCATCTAAAATTTTCCATCGCACAAAATTAAACGAGCAACCTAAAGAAATATCCCATTATAAAATTATCGAGTGATTTCGCCGCTCGGTGGATTTTCGTAACCGCAGTGCTTCGAGTGCATCGAATGTTAATTAATGCTCCGACAACAAAGGAAGCCAATGAGGGGCACCTATTACCATAATAATTTCTACAACAATCGACTTGCAATATGAATAGCGCGCAAAGTAAACGAATAATTATTCGAATCGGTTCAACTGTTTCGAATAATTGAAGTTATTGGGAGCCTGTTTGAATTTATTATTCGCACAACAATAACTGTTTGTGATCATATCAGTCCGCGTTTACTAGCCTTAATAACATAGTAAGGGTATTGCAAGGTTTACAGGGTATTCGTTCATATTGGGTAATTATCGCAAAACGCATTTTATTCTTGTTTTTATTTTATATTACACGTGTAGGCGTGTATTCCTGACTATGAATGGCGATGCCAAAAATAGATTTTTATTTATTTACTACACATAAAACATTAAATAAACATTGTTTATTTATTACACATAAAACATTAAATTAAACAAAAATATGCTTTACCAGTCTATGCCCGCGTTCAGTTCAGGTTAATCGTAATATTACAAAATAAATTAATTTATCATCGATTGGCTATGGAGATTGTACCGACAATTCAATTCAATCAGGAAGGTAATATCTAATTATTCACTAAATATTTGAGCAAATATACTCTGACTATTTTGTTTGTACAGTATTTCATTATAAAAAATTGTAAAACATTGTTACATTGTATCGACAACGAGCGTCTTTGTGACCTCGCGACGAGGACGAGGAACGGTAGACAAAGTTGTTTGATTCTCTCCTTAGACTATTTTTATTACCAAAGTAAGAAAGTATCCTGTGTCGAGTTTAATTGAAATCGATGTAAGAGAATAAGCAAAATGCGCAAACAGTAATCACACATCGTCATCATCAGCATTCGCTTGCTTTGCTTTTGCACATTAATTGTGGTCGGCACAAATTATTTTGTTTTCCATTTTTCATGAACTCCAAAACTCCCTCAGTATCTTCTTGCAAACATCGTCATCATCATCACATTTTTTTTTTTTTTTTTTTTATAGCATAGGTAGGCGGACGTGCATATGGGCCACCTGATGGTAAGTGGTCACCAACGCCCATAGACATTGGCATTGTAAGAGATGTTACCCATCGCTTACATCATCAATGCGCCACCAACCTTGGGAACTAAGATGTTATGTCCCTTGTGCCTGTAATTACACTGGCTCACTCACTCTTCAAACCGGAACACAACAATACCAAGTACTGCTGTTTTGCGGTAGAATATCTGATGAGTGGGTGGTACCTACCCAGACGAGCTTGCACAAAGCTCTACCACCAAGTAAGCTCTACCACCAAGTAAATCCACCCATATTTTCTTGGGTTTTCTCTGATAACCAGTTACCTATAATCCGGATTCTCATGTTAATTTACTTGTATTATAGTTATAATAAGTAAGGCACGCTACAACTGAAAAACTTATTCTAATTTGCCCGACCCGGGATTTGTATTTAGTATCGTGGGATTTGCAATCTCATAAGAGCAACGAGGCCTACAAATATTCGAATTTATTAAACTGGTAACACATTGAATAGTTCGAGGCATCCAAGAATTAATGTAGCGAATATAAAACTTAGCCACTTCGGGCACCTCGGGGCCGCGAACGGTTCTATAAATCAGATGTCACTGGGGCTGTATCGGCTCATTTGTATTACAATTTATATCTCTTGTAAATGGTATCGATAATTGTGTTTGTTTTCGCGCGATGGCGGCCAAAGTTTTGTTATAAATACATTTTTAACGCGCTGGTATCACACGAACTACTGGGCGAGTTAGGTACGTACACTTGCTTGTAGATATTATATTACTAGGATATAAATATATTTAGGGAATGTATACCATGAGCATATTTTATATGTTCACAGGAGATAAGATTTTACTCGTAGCAAGTCAAGTCATAGTAATCCATGTACATTTTATTACGAACGATAAAGTGATTTGGAAATCGTACAGACAGGATGACAAACAAAAACTGCAGTCAGACAAAAAATCAATTTAAGTCTACTAAGCTATGAATAGTAAAATACGTAAAGCAATCGTTTATTATACAAATCCCTCACAATCTATATCCCAGAAAGCGTCCGTTAATCGAGAAAACATTTCATCTCGGGTTAATCCCCAAAAGAGAATCAAGGCAATAAGTATTCCTGCGCTAAGCTGAGACTTAAAACAACGAAGTAATTAACTGAAGAGTCAAGGATTGCTGAACTCGCGCCTGACCGGGCCGGGCTCGGCTCCAGATATATATTGCTCTTTTATTCATCTGACCGTGAAACTGATTTATATTAAATATTATCTCAGAACTCATTATATTTCCTCGGCATTAATATCCGCAATAAATATTCTATTGAAGTTTACGTATAATGTTAGTGATAGCTTATAAGGGAGTAGAAACCCGGAGTTTGGAGTATTTACATTCCGTTGATTTGGAACGTATAGCTGTCAGTCCTGCGGATTATATCCGATGGTATTTCGACCCGTCCGAGGAGAGTTTAGGTCAAAGAACATAGAGTGCACTCATGCACATCCACGCACCTGTTCACTATAATATATCTTACTAATACTTAACAATATTTTAGCGAACTGATATGAGTGACCATAACAGACGTACTTAACATTAACAAGGAACTAACTAATAAATAACTATAAATCTTACATGATAAAATACAAATTAATGAATTCAAATCAAAACCTTTGGTATATAATTTACATCCCAACCAGTATTATAGATGCGATAGTGAGTTTGTTTGTTTATAAATATGATAACTACTAAAAGAGTTATGTAGCAATTATTCCTAACGTTGAGTTTATTAAATATTGTCTGATTATTAAATAAATAAATTATCATAATTATGATTAATAACTATAGTTTATTTATTTATTTAAATTTTTACTATATTGCTCAAAACACAATAATGTATTGTGCAAAAGGTTGGCTTAGTGCTAAACAGATTTTTTATCCGGAAAGAACGTACTGTACGTCATTTACTTATAAATACACATACAAGAATATTCTATAATTGTTTGTACATAAAATACTAGATAAAAATAATTCCATAAGTCTTAAAAATGAACGGCCAGTAGCAAATGTTGATAAAAACTGGACTGACGAAGAGTGTTGTACATCGTCAGCGTACAAAGATAATAAAAGACGAATATTGTAAAGAGAACATTTTAATGATGTCACAAGAAAACAGCAAAAAAATTAATTAATAATTTTAAAAAATTGCCTAGATCATGTGAATCTTGACCGAAGATTATGTTTCAAACTCATAAATAAGCTTGAAATCATCTACTAAATAGAACAGGAGGCCTTACCCCAGCAGAGGGACACTCACAGGCTGCTAATTTACTAAAATATGATTGGGTACGAGTGAACTTTATGACCGTAACCTAAAACAATTGATTCGTGAAAGATAATATACCCCGGAGCGATTATGGAAAACAGGTCGACTGAACAATTTTGTATCGTCAGGTACGAATCAACCCTTTCAAATTTATATTAAGGACTTGACAAATGGTGCATATCGCAGAACAATCGGGATAAACAACTTCCCAATTGCTTCCGAACGAGTTGACCGTCCGTTAACGTTCGGCTACGTTCGGTAACATTCGGTAACGCTATCCGAATCCTGACCATTTTACAGCCGTTGTAAAATTTCCAATATCGTTTGTTTACTCAAACGATCGTTCAATCCATCGAATTGATGGAGCAACAAGATGAATTGATATTTATTTAGTTATTTCAATTGTGACTTTATGAAATTTATTGTATGATTAAATTAATTGGTGAACGAAAATATCGTGTTGAATTACTTCAAGAATGTTTCTTTCGATAGTGTAATTTATGCTGTTATTAAGATGGAAACAAAATCATCAGCAAATCTTTTACCTGTTGTGACCGCGTTGATGTTTTATTGCTCTAGCTCTCTTTCAGTGCGGCGACTAGCAGTTTACACTCTGTGGCTTAGGTGCACAGAGGCGTATTGCCTCTACATATTATGTAAAATGACGATTTAATTGATTTATATATGTCGCAGGAAATCTTCCAATATCTCTTAAAACTCCAGATTTCTTAATAAAGTTCGATATTTAAAAATAAAAATCATCTATTTATACAATATTATAGATGTTTATATTATCATCATTAATCTTGACATATTACAATACTTTATGTACAGACGCGTACGTGTTAAGTAAACTATAATTACATGTGTTGTTTGTAAGTTAATAAGCAACATTGGATATATTTATTACGTAATAATGTCAATAGTGATAAACTAACTATGAAAACTACAATCAACATTCACCATATAATTATAGACATAGTAAAACCAAGCTAACTGTTAAAGTTATTTATTTATTTATTAAAGACCATCAGCAGTCACTACACGTACCCATGTAATAGTTCAAACAAATTCAGACTTAACATAAAGTGCGTCACTCGACAAGACGGCTACACTATGCATTATCAAGGTACAATATACATATTGTTAGCGGTCTCTTCCCCACCAGAGTAATCAACATGGTCGAGTGTATAAAAAGCACGGCAAACAGCAGAATCACTTCAACCCGTCTGTAGTTGCAGACGGCGTTGCCACCGCTGTAGGGGGCCATCGCCCCGACCAGTTACCTCGGGGCCCATACGAGCCTGCGTGGACAGAATCACTTCACTTCGCCTCCGTCGCTCGACTTGATCGTACGTCTTCCTTATAATTTTAAAAGTAAACTTAAACGCTAACATCAGAATTGGGATCAGAATCTCATGTTCTGTTCCGCTCTGCTACCTGTGGTAACGTATTGTACGATGAAAAGGATCTGGTGAGTGCGTTCCAATTTGTTTAAAATCGATAGACACTGTCTTACTGTGGGTGGTATTTTATAAGTAATTTCTCAACCTACCTACATTGCAACAATTTATTTATTGAACTACCCTGCTTTGCATTATTAATTCATTATCAGTGATCTTACGCAATAATAGCTAAGAAACTTGCCTAATAACAGTCGTGTGAATGTGACTCTCATTTTAGAAAGCGATTAACGTCGTTGTTACTAACGTCGTCGTTGTTAAACCGTTCACTTCCACGCGGGCAGCCGCTGCGACCGCGTGTACTGATTGTGACTATGGTGGAGCATCGGGCATTCTACGGCATTGCCTTCGCCAGGGCGTTCCGTGAGTGCTACCACGAACCACGATGCGAGAGCAATCGATCGTGTCATTGGTTCGATATGATCTAGCAAGACTACGGTGAGATCAAACCAATATTTTTCCCGCAAACTTTTAAAGCCAAAGGAGTGATATTGATTGTTTCTAGCATTTGTAATTGTCCGAAGTGATGCTTGAGCTTGGCGCAATTAGTAGTATCGCGAAGCATATACTGCGCTCTTCGATTGAGAGTAAGAGACTGTACTGGCCCTACTAGTCAGTCCTTATTTTTTTTTTAATGCTGGTTTTTCTATTAATTTAAAGAAGTGCTTTACAGGTTACACTATCAGTCAAGATCAGGAACGGACGAGCGGAGTGAAACTTCGTGTTCAAACCACCAGCCTGCTCACCGCTGGTGCTGCGGGCTGACCATTGGAAAAGACCTATATAAGCCCACGTTATGTAGTCTACGGTACGGGGTGATTGGGAAAAGACCTGTATAAGTCTCACTATTTGAGCGTCGGGGTGACTCAAAAAAGACCTGTGTAAGTCCGTGTTTAATATGGGTACGAGGTGTCTGAGAAAATACTCTTTTAGACTCTGAAAGAGCGTAGGGGTGACTCGCAAAAGACTTGTTTAAAATCCCATCAGTAAAGTCGGAAAAGACCTGTATTAGTCTCACTGAGCGTCAGAGTGACCGCTGTAGGGACATCAAAATCAAGGCATCATAAAGACACTTCACTTACACCGACAACTTCTATCACAAGCTGCCAGAAAGTCTAGATGAGGTTTTACGTATTTTTACTGTAAAACCAAGTTGTATTGTTTCCACAAATTTCAGACAGTGACCAGGGCGAAGGCACGCGGACGCTGCCTCGTCAGGAGAGGCCGTGTTAGCGGTCTCTTCCCCACCAGAGTAATCAACATGGTCGAGTGTATAAAAAGGCACGGCAAGCAGCAGAATCATTTCACCTCGCCTCCGTCGCTCGACTTGATCGTACGTCTCCCTTATAACTTGAAAAGTAAACTTAAACGCTAACAATATTTTATATTACTCAAAACAGATTATAACATAGACAATAATATTTATAATACTAAAAAGCTAACTGATTATCTATGAAAAGAAAAAATATATTTAAAAAGTATCAATAATATTGGAAATAAGCAATAAAATATTGTAATAATTAAGGAGTGTACTTATTTTATTTATCACATTTTGTTTATAGGATAGGTAGGCGGACGAGCATATGGGCCACCTGATGGTAAGTGATAACCAACGCCCATAGACATTGGCATTGTAAGATTGTTAACCATCGCTTACATCACCAATGCGCCACCAACCTTGGGAACTAAGATGTTATGTCCCTTGTGCCTGAAATAACACTGGCTCACTCACCCTTCAAACTGGAACACAACAATACCAAGTGCTACTGTTTTGCGGTAGAATATCTGATGAGTGGGTGGTACCTACCCAGACGAGCTTGCAAAAAGCTCTACCACCGATTTATTTTAGTTTAATAAAAATAACCACACAATTTAAATAAAAAATTATACTATCAAATAGTAATGAATTAAAAAATTTAATCGAATAGTAATATTAATAATAATAATCTTAAATATGTTTTTTCATTAATTTCTTAAACTGATTGTGTTTATCTTTTTGACGTAATCAAATAATTGTACAAATCAGACATCACACATCAAACGCATTAGAATATAGCTCACGTCAGTCGTTACCTCACACAGAGCTGCGGTTACCATCGGACCGCTGCAATTGGCACGAGATGAGCCCATAACCTGTTATACGTGTAATGAAATCCCAGCGAGCGCACTCGGCGCTCGAATTAAATCATTACGTGTCGGTTTTGGGTTGTAAAATGAATCAAGTTTAAAATTGAATCAGACCTAATATCACCCGGTTGATAAAAGTAGCCTCAAATGAGCACGGGACATTCGATTGATCTGAGTTAGTCGTGTGCGAAATTAATTATTTGATTAGTGCTCGATGGTGGAAGAAAGAATGAGATTCATAGTTATATCCTTAATATATATCTATCATATATAACAAATAATAATAACTGCCTCGTTGGTCTAGTGGCTAGATATAAGGCCGCAGACCCGGTGGTCCTGGGTTCAATTCCCATATCGGGCCAATTAATTGTTATTGGGTTTTTCTGTCAGAAAATTCTGAGTAGCAGCCCGGAGTCTGGAAGTTGGAAGCGTGTACACTCCCGTGCCTCGGAAAGCACGTAAAGCCGTTGGTCCTGCGCCTGAACTCTTTCCGGTCGTGTCGGATTCCCGTCACATCGGATTATGAGAGCTAGGGAATAGTGAGTGCACCTGTGTTTGCGCACACATTTGTGCACTATAATATCTCCTGCGCAGTTGGCTAATCTCTCTTGAGAGTGGCCGCCGTGACCGAAATCGGTCTGGAGGACCTTAATAATAATCATACATAACAGTTAGGATGATGACTCGATTGTATTATTTAATTATATTAAATAATATATTATGTGAAATATTTTTATGTACTTTCACAACTTCACTACCTTACAGTATTTATAAAATTTTATTCAAAATATATACCAAGAAATATGTTATATGTTTGTTCATCTTATTTAAATTGAAACTGATAATTTTAAAAAACAGAAACGGATTTTTAGTAATAATAATAAATAAATATAATAAAATTTTGAAATGCGTAATATCTTGTCTGCTATACAGCCGTCATATAGCAGACGCAACAGCAGCAGGATGTATTGAGAACATCAACTTGTTTTAATAATTTAATTTTCTCAAATTCAGTGAAATATAAATTATTATTGCCTATTTAACAATCTTACATGAAATGAATATAAAATCAGTTCGCATATTGCTAAATAAACCAGATGTTAGGAAGCGAAATCAATTTTGTTTTAAGTCGGCTTATCTTGCCGTCCTTTGAGCATACCAGGTTCTTCACCGGAACAGCTGCCATTCTAAATATTAATATCTCTATTCTGAAAATTTCTTAGTCAAAAAAGGTTGAAAAAATATATAACAACAACATAATACATATGTTGTAGGTAAGCGGATGGACAAACGGGCCATCTGATGTAAAGTAGCCACCAACACCTATAGACATTGACGATGTAATAAATATTAATTATTCCTTACATCGTCAATGCACCACCACCCTTGGTAACGAAGATTTTGTGTCCTTTGTGCCTGTAGTTACACTGGCTCACTTACCCATCTAGTCGGAACGCAACAATACTAAGTAATACCTACCCGGGAAGGGTAGACGGGCTTGCACAAAGAATTACCACCTAGTATTATATAATTGACGATTACAATTTTTTATTATCAAAGACCTTGTATATTTTTTGTAGAATCTTAGAATTTATTTCGTCTAATCTCGGTGCCTCGTATCAAAATTATAAACGGAGGCTCTCTCGTCGGCACTTCATTATTCTCTGGGACGCCGCTGGCTTATTGCGGAGTATCCCACTCCTTCGACGAGAACTTTGTTAAAATATATAAACATTATATATGCATCAACACACCGGAATAAAATGAATTCTTGGATTTAAATAATTGAAAGATTTTATTTTCAAATAACTTTTAATGTTAGCTAAATCGACCAGCATCTGCAAGAAACGATAACATTCGTTTAGATTTGATATATTTGTCAATTTCCACGATTTCATAAGATATTATAGTTGATATCTAATTAAGTTCGTGAAAAAGTTACTTCTATTCGGCGGTAGTTTTATATTTAATTGAAACTTGTTCTATTTGAGTAAAGTATGTTTTGATTTAAAATTGACGGAAGTCCGAATCCATCTGACAAATCGGAAAAGGCACAACAATCATATTGTTATGTTTGATTGATTATAATTATAGATGTGCAAGCGGTCACAGGCGAATCGAATCGTATCTCATGGTTAGATACGTATTGACAAAGCCAATGCATACAATTGTCCCAAGCGTTATTAATATCTAAGAGCAAACGTAATCAATTAGTACTGAGCTGAACATTTGCATATAAATGCGTATATCTTCCTGGGAATTCCATAAAACAACCTAAACTCAAGTTTGCTAGTCTCAGCGGCTTAATGAATAGAAAACGATGTGTAAGGATTTCAAAAGCAAACTCTTATTAAATCCACGTACAAAAACTAGATTCGATTGTACTGTCACCGGAACTACTGGAAGTGTTAAAAAACAGCTCAGTTGGAATCGTTTAAAATTCGCATTTTGACTCACACATTCGATCACCAATTTACATAAAACTTCTTAGATGAAATGAATGATTTTGAGGCTGGGCACTTCGTGCCTGTGCTTTTTTACGCAAAGCGAAATTTCTGCACATCCCGTAGCACCGAAAGCCACTGAGTTACGTAAATTTTTCGATTTAAATTAAAACGGTCATGCGCCGTCATAATACTAGTTATGACGATACCAAGTCATAACGAAGTCATAAAAAAAACCGATACCGAATAATTACCTAAACAACTTTATTATTATATTTCGTATAGTATATTACTTTTAGAACGGATAAACGTACCACGTGCTGGGCGGAGCCCTTCTTAAGTAGAAGATTTTTAGCTTATTCCACCGTGCAATTACAATGCGGGTTGGTAACCGACACCTGCAGGTACGGTGTTTTTCTTTATCGCCATGCACGAGCTTAATTATAAACACCAATGAAGTACATCAAAACTCATTCTTTGTCCGGATTTGAAGACGCAATCTTCGATTAAAATACACGCTACGTGGCTATCTCAACTCTTACTGAAATATTAAACGAATGTATGCATTCTTGCCACCGTTTCATGCGGTCACGATTTGTACAGTAACTATTTTTAATTTTCATTAGTCTAACATTAATTATATTGTTGCCATTTTTATTCTTTTTTGACATAATTGTATGTATACTTTTTAGTTATTAATTATATACAATACTTACAAAAAAAAATTGGATAGTATTTTCAGTTCCAATTCCATCTCATTTAATAATACTTATAATTAATGGCAACGACGGAAATCCCGAATATTCACTAGTTAAGTATTGTTTTTAAAAATAAATTAACAATTTATTTCCGCAAACACAGGTATAGTTCTGTAGTTATCTCGACCCGCCTTGTCCACTTAATTTCGTCTGCTGTAACACGTGTTATTGCGGCCACAAACTCGCGTGTCGCGTTCATTAGGGCCTTTGTGAGCTCACAGCTGAAAGCCACTTCAGTGCGCACTGCCGCCCTGACGTGAGGTCACCTAACATACGCTCAAGAACCTAAACCTAGGTAGGTAGGTAACTCAAGAACCTAGGTTTTACTTAAAATTGCTTCTTTGGTTTTTTTCTATTCAATCCAGACATTTATCATATTTGCATGTATTCATGTATTAACTAAGAACAAATTGCTTGTCATCTAATTTGTAGAACGTCTCGAATCTGATTTTAAAATCCTTATAATATTATAAATTTTTGCATTTATAAAATTATTAGGATGAGTAGGTGACTGTTGTTGTTGGTAACGCTTTCAAGCCTAAATCACAAAGCCGATTTTAAAAATTCTTTCACCAATGGAGAGCTATATTATCAGCGAGTAGCATAGGCTACATTTTGTCCCCGTATTTCTACGGGAACGGGAACTACGCGGGTGAAACCGTCGGCAAAATGCTAGTACATAACAAGTAATACATAGTCTATCACGGAATGTTTGAGGAGTGGATGAAATTAAATTTGTGTTGGTGACATTTTAATTTATTCATGTTATAAAAGTCAATCAACTTTAATGACGCGAGACCTTACACCGTTTTAGAACGGGACTAATAAAAACTTTATTAATATATTTGAGATAAGGTACTTGAGACAAAAAGTGATCTTTTACAAGTTTTTTAAAAATATTTATGTTATACTTTCTTTATTCATAAGAAGTGTTTCTAATTATATGACCACCACTGTATATTTTATTATTTATGTAATAAATTGTATCTTCACTAGTATTCAAAATATGTTATGAAGAACTGTTTTTAAGTAATTACAGACGAAATAAAAAAAAATACCGCATCGAAGGAACGCTCGAGTGAAAATATTCGAAGATACATTTTCCAATTGAAGAAGTAAAGATAAACAAAACTTAGATTAGAGAATTCCAAGTGTTTTGATAAGAGAGATTTTGTTATATTATGCACTCCAAAACGTACTTCATTAATATATCTTAAATATTTCTATATTAACCGATGATTGTGGGTTCAAATTCTGAATTGCATGTGCTTAATTTGTGATTATAATTCGTTGTGATTATAATCTCGTGCCTGACTGTGAAGGAAAACGTGAGGAAACCTGCATGTGTCAAATATCACTGAAATTCAGTCACATGTGTTTTCCACCAACCCGCATTGGATCAGCGTGGTAGAATAAGCTCCAAGCCTTCTCCTCAAAAAGAGGATAAGAGGCCTTAGCCCAGCAGTGGGAAATTCACAGACTGTAACTGTATTATTTTGTAGTTCAAAACTATTCCACTTAACTACTTATACACACTTTAATTTTACTTCCAAAGTTCCGATAACATCACCAATCCAAAACGCCATTTTTTTAATATAAATAATTATATATATACACTGGTAATACAAAAGTGCTGAAAAGCTCATTAGAGGACTCACTACTTGTGCCACCTTGGACACTAATAAAAGGGGGGGTAAAAATTAATTATGGGTCATTAGCTATCCAGACATCACAGAAGTCACACCTGAACAGCTCCAGTAAGAAAAAAACCCTGAAAAATGGATACCACGGCAGAAGAAGCTGCTCAAGTGGTAGCACTACTGCAATCAGGACTACGCCAAGTTGATATTGCTCGACAACTCAACATAAGCCGTTTCCGGGTGAAACGAGTATCCCAACGGTTCCAGGAGACTGGAGGCTACATCAGGAAGCATGGATCCGGAAGACGACGTTGCACTTCCGACAGAGACGACCGCTGTATTGTGTCGACGTCTTTGCGTAACCGATTCTCCAACGCTGTTGAGCTGCAACAGCAGCTCTGAACAGCTCGGAGGACGTCGGTGGGCGTCTCCACAATAAGAAGAAGATTGCGAGAGAAGAAAATCCAGGCCCGTAGGGCTGCTACTGGCCCCAAATTGACAGCAGAGCATAGGCGAGTCAGACTTCTGAGGCTGAGATAAATTTTTAAATTATTATTGGAACGAAGTTCCGTATCGCGCGTTCCAGACAAATGGCGAATGAGGGCTAGACCGAAATAAGTATACAAAATTCAACTATCAAGACTATTTAGTTATGAGGACATCTATATTACAAAAATATATCAATGTGTAATTGTAATGTTATAACCATTCTGTCATTATTTTTATAAGTAATCAAATTTCATTCGGCGTGCTTTTTATTTAATACATAGTAAAAATTAATTTGAACCGAGTGTTCCGCGACACCTGTCGTTTCGCTAGCGTGGCATTCAGTTTGTAACAAAAAAACCTTCAAAATCTGCCATTTCACGTTTTTTGTCTGTTTAAGTTATAGTATTAAAATGCGGCGATAGACAAAAGAAAATAGTTTTTGGTTTAGGGTATTAATAATAAATCTTCTCAAATACTTTACCATTATGTATAGTAGATGTCAAATGTGTCACATTAAGTAGTTTTGTTGCCGCGGCGCTGTCATTACACCGAGACAGTGTAATCATAATTGCACTTTCAAACAATAATCGCGCATTTATTCTGCATACTATGATTGCAATTCTGCAAGTTATTTTCACTCTTAAACCTTCACAATAAGGGTTATAATAAAATAAACTACGGTAATATTGCATGACACTACAGACTTTTATTTCAAGTCATTGTAGTTCTTATGACATAAAAAAATAAGGTTGAAATTGCCTTACTATGGCTATTTCGTAGTTTGGCTTATTTTTGTGATGCGTAAGAAGTGGTCTCCGATACTTGGTGCTGAAGTATTATTTTGTTTTTCCTAACTTTGTTTTTCCGTTTGATCTTATTGATGACGTTCAAAGTTCAGAGTCGAAGTTGAATTAAAAAGTTTGAGTTCTGATTTTTATCAGCGTGATTGTTTATTTAGTTTTACTATAAACACAGAAATGAAATTTTTGATTAATTGTATCCAGCATTACAGTAAAACCTATGAAACGAAAACGAACTTATTTAATAAACAAGAATAGACAAGAATAAACAAATTTTAGTGTACTAAGTATTTATAATTTAGATCGTTGAATATGTATTTGAGATAGACTATAGACTTCGAGATCGTTTTACCGATTGCTAGAAAAGTTGGCACATGTAGGATCTTTTCATAAAGAAGCCTCTTTTCAGAAGGCTTTTATACTATGTACTTTGTTGTAACTTGCTAGATGGCGCTAAAGCACATCAACTGCACTATCCAACCGTTAGATTCTTCTTTTGTTTAATAGCGGAATTATATTTTATTCTAATTTTATTAAAAGCAGTTGATTTTGTCTCCATACAAGTGTATATAATTGCGACACATCTGTAGCCATATATGCATTAAGTACTGGAAATAATTTGAGAAGCCGTCCAAAAACCAAACATCGGAATATACAGACGTGGTTGTATAATTAGAAACACTACCAACGGTCCTTGACATTATGTAAGATACTTCACCACAATCGTTTTTATTTTGAAATTAAACAATAAATAGGCAACAATATGTTCAACGATCCCATTACACAAGTGCAGTTTCAATATTACATTACGGACAAACATTTAAATAAGTTTTAAGGTATGAACAGTAATGGTCAACTAATTAGAAACAACAACAAAAATATAAAAAACAATATTTTTTTAAGTATTAGTAATTAGTATTGTTATTTACGAAATAGCTACTATCCACAGCCTACCAATAGTTATAGTTAATATTTAGTGGCGTATCCCTTATATTAATAACAGCATTGCAACGACGTAGCATTGATTCAATCAATTTCATACATTTTTCTAGGGGGATTGAATTCCATGCTTCAACAAACGCTTCATATAGTTTGTTTTGACTGGTGTTACGTTTGTTTGAGACTTTATTTTTAACAATATACTAGAGATTTTCTATCGGGTTTAAATCCGGACTATTTGCTGGCCAGTCTAAAACGGATATACGCTGTTCGCTAAGGAAACATTTGACGCTATTGGCCGTGTGTTTAGGGTCATTGTCATGCTGAAAGATCTAGGTTATAGGCAAATGATCGTCCGAGTAGGGAATCATTGTGTGCTCTAAGATATTTTTGTATTGCCATTTATCCATTGTACCTTTAATCTTCCGAACGGGTCCAATGTTACCGCCATCGTGCTTGACTATACTCCTTGTGTATTTATAATTAAAAGCATTGTTCGTACAGGGCGTCTAACATAGCGCTTTCCATCGGAATTTACCATATTTATTTTTGTTTCATCTGAAAATAACACATTTTTCCATTCTCGTACCGTCCAATTAACATATTTTTTAGCGAATAATAATCGCTTCACTCGGTGTGCTTGGTAAGAAGCGGTACCTTTCGAGATATTCTTCCAAACAATTTAGGTTCCACTAATCTTCGGTGTATCAGCCTTGACGAGTTGTTTCTCGGGTCATCAGGCGATAAAACTTTATTTTTAATCTGGTGGAGCCTTTACTTGGGTCTTTTTTAGCAACACGAATGATTAGCGTATCTTCTCTGGGAGAGGGATTTTCTGGGCCGAGCCTTTCTAAGAACATTTTCGGCAGTTCCATGTGTTTTATAATGATCAATTGCATTAAAAACTTTCTTAACAGAATAATTTAAATGCTCAGCTATTCTTCTGTACACTTATGTTCTATATGTAAATTAACAATGGTTTGCCTAGTTGACGCGTCACTACTTTTATTTTTGCCCATGTTGAACAAAATCAAATTCAGATTAAATTTTGAATTGCCGCCAAAATAATAGAAAAAGCCAAGAAAGAAATGTTATTCTCCAATTTCAAAAAAAGAACGAGCTATGGATGCTTTTTTTAAATGTTTCTAATTAGGCGTCCAAGCGGCCAGTAACAGAAAATAAACTCCTACATGTGTAAGACTCATTTTGTAATGAAAAGTAAGATATGTTTTATATTTTATGCATTTAATGAGTTTTTTATTTGAGTGGTTATATTATTGCATGATTATTAATTATTGAATGTGTATATTTTTTGCGAACATTTGTACGTTGAAGTTATACTTTCCTTATTCATAAAAAGTGTTTCTAATTATATGACCACCACTGTATATAAAGAAATATAGGAAGGATAACGTTCAGTCATTTCACTAGTAAATGTAATAATAGTAAAAGATACAACGTTCTGAACCCAAAGATAGGGAGTTTACATGAAACTGGCTTTTTTTTGTAGAGTTCGTATTAGTATTTGACGCGATGTCAACTTGTTTGTATTTTTATTCTATACATGTCTACAGAAGTTAGGGAAAGAGGAATAAGAGAGAAAGAGAGGGAGAAAGAGAGAGCGACTACTAGAACTAATATCCATTTTAACATTCAGTAAGTTGAAAGTTCATTATTAGTAAGTGCTGGAGACATCAAAATGTACGCAACGTAACGTATCGGATACACAAACATCAACATTGCTTTACCGCCAGAACCAGAAGCTGGTCGTTTGTGTTACAAAGCCGTGTTCGTCATTGGAGGCTTCGTTTCATTGGTTTCACACAAAGGCATGTTAGCATAATGATTGTACTAACAACGGCCTCTCCGTCACGTCACCTGATTCAATATTTAGTAATATTTTGTCGACAAAATAAAACTTGTCACTGTAAGATATAACTGAAACTAGTCGATGTATATGCAGATGTACATTTTTATACATTGAGTATCTGCAAGTGAATGCATGTCTTCATCTAAGGAACACTTTATATAAAAAATAGAGTTTCAAGAAGTTATTCAAAACATTAATTCATAATAACATAATAATCAACATAAAACATAAGGTCACTATTACTTTCGTACCAAAAAAATCTGAATGAATCTCGCGAAACTTGCACAGATAATTATAACCATCTTAATGATCGCATGAAGACAAGCTCGACGTAGACGAGAGTATTTGAAGGCACAACAGCTTCACAGCAGTAATTATAGCCGTAATTACAGGGGAACAGGTTCCTACATCTTATATTCCGTGTTTGACGCATTGATGGCGTCAGAAGGGGCTTTGATTTATTACGGGGCTATTGTTCATAGGAAGGTGACTTTCATTGGGTGACCCAATTGCTCTGGCACGAATAAACAAAATTATCTCTTTTGTATATTTAAACTGGAATAGTGCAAATAGTATTTAACAGGAATATTTAAAAGTCTATTTTATGAACACAGATCAGCCTTGGAATTTATGGTGTGTTATTGTGCCTGTAATTTAACTAGCTGTTAATACTGCTGTCCAGGTCCTATTCTTCTTCTTTATCAAATTTCATCGGTTCCGTTGATTTAGCATGATATGACACAGGGACAAAATCATATAAATACTGATCCGAAACAGAAGAGCTGCTTAAACTCAGGAAATGCAATAACCGAGATACAGTTAATGGTATGTGTAATTTAGTTTAATATTTTTTAAGTTGTAACTCTAAGTTTTGTTGTTATTAGAATTAAAATGTCTATTTTTTGAAAGTACCGACGCACAGACAGGTATTATTTAGTTAAATCTTGAAGTTTCGATACAGACATTCGGACGCCTTGACCTAGTTTGATCAAATCTGAGGGAATGTTAGACTGGAGCAGGATGAGAGCGACGATAACCATTGATGAGCTCGCTTGGCTGGCTGTTTTCGATCGAATGTCTTGATATACCTTTATACTTCATATGCATATATTTGAAGGTACTAAATCGAAAATATTTGTTTTTTAAACTTATCGAAAATATGTGTGTTACTTTGGTAATCGAATTATGTATAGAAACATTTTTGTTATTCAAATATATAAGGTTTATAAAACGATGCTGACGAGGAACAGGAAAATGGGCCGGCCGGAAACTAGGAGCCGCTGTGTATCGGTACGTACCATTAAAGGGTTATGTCCGTAATCACCACGCTGGGCGGCGGATTGGTGATCACAGAACGTAACTCGTAACAGAGGTGACGCTGCTGCCCGCCCTCGGTCTGCGGTATTTAGCTACGCTTTAATTATGAAATGGACACTGACAGTGCGTTTAGCCCACCGTTATAAAGTCGATCAGCGAGCTGTGGTCGAGGCCTATGCTTGGAGTTTCTATGAAGGATGAAATCTCAAATGTGGTGATCCGACAGAGAACCAAAGTTATCGACATCCAAGTCAAAGGATTAGTTAATTTTAAAATAAATTTACAATCATTTCTATAAGTTTTTCCGTCAGATGCACGCGACATCCAACCGAATCGTTTTTTAAAGTTTTTTATAACTCGTTATCTTTTTTTTTTTTTTTTTTTTTTTTTTTTTTTTCTCGCAGTGGAAACCTTCAAGAAGGTACCCAACTCTCTTGGGGGAGAGACCGGGTTATGTGGGATTCTTACCCACTAAAACCACTGCGATGGCCGTCCTCGGCACGGGATCGGAGAGGCTGCGGGATCGTGTTGATATAACGCATCCGCGGCCCCTCCCGTGCTGTGCTCCGCTCGTGGCTCGGCGGAGCTCTCCTCAGGGGGCGAAAGTAATCCCGCCCCCCCGCACTCCTCGCTAGTGCGTACGGCAGCGCGGGGCCATTCGGGCTGCCGTCCTCCTCAGGGCCGTTTGAAATTGGACACGTGAGGCCCCCACCTCACGCGTCCATGGCCCCAGGGTTACGCCCTATATTTAAAGCCCCGGACGTTGGGGCTCTGGGAGGGCCGGGACGACGCCGACGTCGTCTCTGCCGAGCAGGATCGGCCCTTTCCCGTTCCCGCTCCGCCTTCTCCTTCTGGACCATGACGGTCTCACAGAAGGAGGCTACGGCCCTCCACGCCGATTCCCTGCGGAGCATCGCCGACACGATTGCTCGCAGGGACAGGTCTTGTCCGACTTCGCGAACCAGGATCTCCCTCTCCGCACTCCACGCGGGACACATCTCCAAAGTGTGCTGGGCAGTGTCCCGGTCCGCGCCACAGTGGTGGCACATCGCCGTCGATTCGCGTCCGATCTTACACAGGTACTCTCCAAAACAACCGTGACCGGTCATTATCTGTGTAAGTCGAAAGGTGACTCGTCGCTTTCGTCTCATCCAGGCTTCGAAGACTGGCAGGATCGCTCCTACGACGCGTTTTCGCGCGTACCGTTCTTCACAGAGACGGTCGCGCCACGTCGCAAAAGCCCTCCTTTGTTCCCGCCGCTTCATCGCCTCGAGCGCACTCGGAGGGTGTGCGCTTTCACCGTTCTGACGGAGGATGCGGGTCTGTTGATAGACCCTCGCGTCCATATCCGCCAGAATGTCCAAAGGCGGAAAGCGCGCTAGGACGGTTGCCGCCTCGTATGATATCGTACGATATCCCCGCACTATGCGGATGGCCACTCTCCGCTGCGAACTTTGGATCTTAGTCCTGCAGCGGCGAACGCCCGATAGCCTATGAGACCAAACGGGCGCCCCGTAGAGGGCCATCGATCGCACGACACCGGCATAAAGGCGGCGAACTTCCTCCCTCGGTCCCCCAAGATTAGGCAGCAGTCTATGCATGGCACCCGCTACCTTCTCGATCCGGGGGGCTAGGCGCTCGAAGTGCTCCTCGAAGCCCCAGCGACCGTCCAGTGTGAGGCCCAAGTATTTCATGTACCTGGCCACCCGGACGTTTGAGTCACCTACGCGGACGTGCGAATCGGGCGGTTCCCTGCTCCTCGGCAGTTTATGGAACCATAGCGCCTCTGTCTTATGAGACGCTATCCGTAGGCCCAATTCGCAGATCTTACCGACGACGATGTTCACCCCGAGCTCAGCGAGCTCTTTGGTTCTCTCAAAATTCTCTCCCGATGCCAGCACCAATGTGTCGTCTGCATAACAAACGACGCTGACACCTTCAGGGAGAGCGACGCGCAGAACTGCGTCGTACGCGAGGTTCCACAACAGAGGCCCCAAAACTGACCCCTGCGGGACCCCACAGCACACCTCTCTCCGGGTCCTCGTACCGTCTTGCTCCATATACGATAACTCGTTATCTACGTCAACCCTCATGTCTTTATAAAAATAAAAATATATAAAAAAATGAATATTTTGTCTTATTTTGAGAACACTCTGAGATACATCCTGTATTGACGTACTCGGGAGTCAGGATAATCTAACAAACACCATGACGAACATACTGACGTTCGTTATTTGTAGGTTAAGACAAATCTATAAGACAGCCAGAGTCGGTCGCTTTAACTAGTCTTGACTCCATCAAAACATCCCCAGACGTAACTCCACCTGAATATTAAACAGTAAAGTTATTCGGTAAATAAAATCGTTTATCTCGCCCTCACTTTATCATAGTCTTTGAAATAAGAGCCGTAAGGACGCTTATTCTTTACCCACAGTTCAGCTCCCGAGATCTCAAATATGACTTATGATAATGAACCTTCAACTTATATTAATAAAGATCAAAATTCAATGTTATGTCAGTCTTCTGTATGAACCCAATGAAAATATAATAAAAACCCAAAGCAAAATACATCTTAAGATTTGAGCCATAGAGTTCAAAGTTGAATGCATTCTTTTTTGTAAAAATTTTCTGCAAAGTGTACTGCAATCGAAACGAGCGGAAACCATCATTCTTCTCACAATGGAAACAAACAAGGGCATATTTTTAAAACTTTCCTCTTAAATTCGGATGTTTTTATCGTTGATATAAATTGTTTTTGTCCGGCAATAATGAATGATACAGGTATATTAAAGTCGTAAATTCAAGAAGATATATTTAGCAAAGGGTAGACAGACTTACTCGATTGTTATTAAAATTACTGAAAAGAATTTATTAAAAAATATTTAAAAATTAAATGAAACAAATATACTTCATTCGAGCTCTGACATCCACTTTTGAATCGTCATTGTACAAGATTAGATTTAATGTAAAGCAAACGTCGTGTCGGGAAGTAAATACCGAGAAGGACAGGCAAGAATTTCAGTTATTTCCTTTTTCTCATTAATCATAACATGTATGAAATTAACAAATATTAACCCCTTAAACTTACATTAAACTACATTATAATAAATGAAAATATATTTTAACAAACCGGTTATATATTATATTCAACATACACGACAATTTGGTATATTTCATCGTTTTAGGGTATCTCTTGTTCGGTTATGATATTATTTAAAATTATTAATGCAGAGAAAATCAAATGGAAATAAAGTCTAAAACCGCGGAAAAACACAACAACCAAGTTGTTTTAATTATATTTCGCTGAGCAGCGACGCTCGTTCTGGAAACATCGAATTGTTTTCCGCCGGTCATTAGTCAGGTAGACTATTTAATATTTATATGAAACCATGCTTAAGTATTTTCCCTACTCGTCTGAATAATAGTAAGTAATCAAAATAAATATTATACCTCACGGAGTATTTCTAAAATTTTGGCAGCAGTAAATAAGCTAATTTTTTTTATAATAATATACTGGTCAAACTATCACTGTCTCGTAAGGCGATTGTTGTGCTTCGTGTATGATTAGCACGTGCGACCACCAGTCCTGTATCCTTTAGTTATTGGGGCCTTCTTTTATTTGGGTGTAAGTGAGGTATTTACGAGGGTTATGTAACAGTTCTCCCGTGTGTGTTTCCAGCTTAAGTGAAATTACTTGTGATTTCGATGAGTATATACCACTGAAGACTTCACTATATCATACATAAACTACATCTATTGGGTGCGATTTTCCTTTAAGATCCGAATATTTTATTGACTGGACACCCTATCGGCTCTAAGCACAAAAATAATTTATTTCTTGGCTTGGCTTTGGCTTTTGTCTTCAAAATGCAATAAACTAAGTGCTATATAATTATAATTGCCCTTAACAATGAACTAATTATAAGTGCTAAATTCATATGTAAATCGCGTGTAAAATATAAAGGATAAAAATTTAAAAGCTATATGAAAGTATACACTCTAATAAAGATACACAACATTTTATTTAACTATATTTTTTGCCTGAACGATAAATGTTTCACTGCGCGCTAAAGTTTTATTACAAATACATATATACGAAAGAGTATTTATTGTATCAATATATTTTTTAGTGATTTAAAATAATCTTAAATATAACGTTGTAAGACGTCTAAACGAGAACATCCTTTGGGAATTAAGTCTAGGACGGATGATCACCGGCTTTGTCGTGGAGTTTCGCAAAGTAATTTTATATGTCACAACTAAATTTCAGTCGCGCAGGGACGAGACCTCCGAACTTCACAATGCTAACAATGATCGGTCGTAATTACGACGTTCTTTCGCGCTCCTACTTGCTATGCACCCCTGGTATGAATACATAAAGATAATTCAGCTTCTGTCTGAAAACATCACTGAGAAAATAAATCCATTTTACGATATTAAAGTGTTTTTGGTTACACGACGTCTTTGCTCGTTATATTAACAATTATTCGTTTTATTTTAATAAATTACATAAAAAAACTGACTTCGAACTTTGATTTATGTCACTGTAATTGTTTACAATGGCAATTTGTAACCTAATTTTTGAAGATGGTTAAAAAACGCTTACGTTACTTTCAGTAATTTATATTTGAAGAAAATTTCCTTCAGCGCTGAGTATTAGATGAATTATAAATACAAATTAAGCAGATGAAAATTAAATAATCTTGTACATAACAATATATGAAAATAAAAAAAGCAGAGATGGCCCAGTGGTAAGAACGCGTGTATCTTAACAGATGATCGTGGGTTCAAACCCGGGCAAGCACCACTGCTGGGCTAAGGTCTCTTCTCCTCTTTTGAGGAGAAGATTTGGAGCTTATTCCATCACGCTGTTCCAATGCGGGTTGGCAGAATTCCCATGTGACAGAATTTCAGTGAAATTTGACACATGCAGGTTTCCTCACGATGTTTTCCTTCACCGTCAAGCACGAGATTAATTATAACCACACCAGTTTAAATTGTGTCTCAATTACTGCTTCGCCTGAATATTGGCCACAAGTATAATTGAGCAAGATTAATATTAAGTAGCCATTTGTACTAAAAATTTTACAAATAGTTTCTTAAATTTAAGTCGTGTCTCAGTCATCATGATTATACTATTCGATAACTTATTGTAGGATCTTACAATTCTGTTGATGCATGCACTGTGAACTTGATGTTGGGCTCTGATACTTTTATTGTAGTGTATAAATAAAGTCATTAGAGCACGATACGTTCGAGTTAATACGTAACTCAATTCACTGCCTTCAACATCAATGCTTAAAAAGACCATAATAATAAAATTTCGAATACCCTCACCTACCCCTCCGTAATTGGCCCTCTTATATAATTAGCTCTCGACTTCTGCAAAGCTTCGTTGTAATTCAATTACAGCAAATACGTTACGACCCGACGCAAATTGATATGACGTGAATGTTACAAGGGCTTAACAGTCAGTTTCAGAATTAAACTGTTTAATATCATTTGCTTGAAAATTTTAAATTGAAACCCAAGAAACTGAAAAGCAATTAGCTATTAGAGCTGGTTTATGTGAGTAGAGTGTAATGTTTGATTGGCGCGATGGCTTAACGACATACATAATATTAGTTTTAAATATATTGTGATGCCGCTGTAAGTATTACGAATTTGTTGAAAATATCCAGAATGAAGTTTCGCGTTCAACTATAGGTATATAGAGTGCTAATAATCTAAATAACAACTAATTATTACGAAAATAGAAACAAGTCTGAGTTATAATGCGTTTCACATTAAAATTATTTTAGCTCATTAAATATATTCGTGGTTGAAAAAAAAAATGTTTCAGCGATTTGTCCCGATATTAAAACAGGACGTATTAATATTATAATATTAAGTTATTGGTTGAAGAAAATAATCTTTGGCCGCGATGGCCGGTACAGTTAAAAGATAGTGGAAATTGACCGTGTTTACACGTAAAGCGCAGCAGTTTTCTACGCCTTCCTATCAGTGGTTGCATTGTTGGTGTCAACAGGTGAAGGTATCACGACCCATTCTGTCAGTCTGACTAGCAGACATAATAAATAAATACAAAGCAATATATTTACTACTAGTTTAATTTGATTGACTCTGTAATTAAAAGGATGAAAAAGAGTAAGGCATCGGTAAGAAACTCAGTAGGATTATTCTGTCCTCTGTAGAATCTATATCCCGAACCGGTGGTAGCTCTACAATTAATTCATTACTGTATAGTGCCCTAATAAACCTTTTTGATTAAAATAATGTTTTGGTTTGATATGATTTAATTTAATATGACATATACAAATATATTATACATTCAAAAGTGCATATAAGAGCCTACTTAAATAAAGATTATTTTAATTTTGATCGAGTTGTGTTAGACATTTTCAGTACCTAGTTTTAATCTAGAAGTACAAAGTTTTGATATATCTGCTTGAGTTTGGGAGATAAAGCTAAAGCACCTGGGAGACATTCGCTCCGACTACATTGAGAAAGTGAACTGTATCTCGTAAACTATATAACGTGATACTATAAACTATCACGATAAGAAGCTTCAACGTCAATACGCTGACAAGAGTTTAAGTAAATATAAAATCAAGAACGAAACAATCACATGTATGTAAAATAATTGTACGTTGTAATGTGGGTACGGCAACATTCCTACCGATATATTGTAACAAACCTATTTAAACTAGGTACCTACGATTAGTGATTAAGATTTATAAATATTTCATATTTATAGTATATTTAATTTATGTTATTTTGCTTTCCCATATTTCATTAATTTTGTTATAATTTATAAATAAGTATGACGTAATACTTTTCTGTTAAGTGGTAACTTGTCTTTAAAGTTGGCAACATGGTCCTTAAAATAAGGAAAAGGGAGTTGTACAAATATAACACAGCAGTTTAAATTACAATTGGTTTGTACAAATTTATTTTAATCAAGTGGGTGTAGTACTGTACTCCTCGCTAGGTTATAAAATAATCTGTATTAAGGAGTAGCAGTCCCGTTCCCTTTTTTGAATGTTTCTAAACCATTATGTAAAACTTGTAAAGACGTTATATAGTATTAAATTTTTTTATACAATATTAGTTTCCATAGTTACTATATATTAAGTGTATGTGTGTGTGTGTGTTTGTGTATGTGTGCGTGTGTTTGTGTGTGTGTTTGTGTGTGCGTGTGTGCGCTCGTGTGAGTATGTGTGTGAGGGTTTGTGTGGGTGCTTCTATCTTTAAAAATACTAGGTTAGGTATTTTTCAGTTTCGTTATAACTCTTGTGTAAAAGGAATGAACGTACACTTTTCTTGCAATTATGGTAGGATAAATCGAATATCGAACAATCCTTACTGATCCTATTGTAAAGGGATGGACCTAGGGAGTGGACAAATCTTTTACTAAAAGTGGTACGTGCTCATGGAACTACACAGACCTTGTCCTTTCGACGTTTGTTAATTTTTTTATGGGGGGTTTGGCGATGCTGTAATAGAATCGTCTGCAGCATAAAATTCTGCCGTACATTAAGGACATTACATTCATTATATAACTGTAAGGTAGGGAAGGTGATTGGACGGAAGGTAGCTACTTTCAGTATGGCTTTATGTGCGATTTCCAGTGGCTTTAAGTTAGTTTTTGCAGTCCCACCCCAGGATGTAATGCAATATGTAATAATGGAAAGACACAGAGCAAAGTAAACATTTCGTATTATGGTTTGGTTTGCAATACTTCTTAGGGTTTTAAATATAAATATTAATTTTCGAACTCTGCTCACATCAATCTAATTAGATTGATGTGTTCCTTGAAATTGAGATTTTTATCTATGAAATATGGTGGGATATAATGGCTGCCGATATGGATGTCTTTTGTTTCTTTTTTTTTTCTAAGCAGTATCAAGTACACGCCGACCCTATCTCCCATAATAATAAAATTATTTAAGTAGCATGCTTATGTAACTTAATTGGTGGGAAAGATTAACTAGTGAGTTTCTTCGGTTATTCTCGGTATGTACACTTCAGACTAGTCGCGTGAAATTTAATTTAATACAGTAACATGATTCATTAAGAGCCTAATTTAAATTTTATACCAGTTCCGCTCAACCCAGTGTACTATTATGCACACTTGGTGTTATTAACGATTTAGAATAACCATTAGTTTTCGTACATGAATAAAATAAAATAAAGTTTTTTAAAACTTTTTATTATCCTGTTAACTTTTATTCGTCAATAAAAATAATATTACTTTTTTAATATCTCTATTAAATGTAACAATAGATATATAATCGTATCGCGGAATTCACTTCATAATTCGTTCCCGAAATCCGTCCGTTTTACGAGGTTCAATCAACTCGGTGGCATAAAGGGGGATCACGGTATATCGCACGATCTCACTAAATTACTGTCGATAGCTCTCTGTAGATCTGTCTATTTATAACTAGACGGATTTTATTGCTTACTTACTTATTTTTGACTTAAGCTGACTTACTGTTCTATTATATTCGATCCTTTGTCTAAATTGAAATATTTAAGGTACATTTGGAAATGTTGATCCAATTTAAATCTAATTTCGAAAAATTTGGAATGTTATCTATACTTAATATATAAAGCTGAAGAGTTTGTTTGTTTGATCCGGCTAATCTCAGGAACTACTGGTGTTTTATCCAGGAAGGCTCTACGCTTATTTTTATTTATTATATTTTTATTAATTATACGCGAGTGAAACCGCTGACCACAGCTAGTATTACTTAAAATCACACATCCCTTAATTGGGGCTATTTAATTATTTAAGACCTTGCATTCACCTTAAATATATACTTGAAATATTAAAAAATGCGTCATTCTCTGTCCCTGACTCACAATAAATATCCATCGTTTGCAATCACTTTTTCGAGCATTCGAGCAATATTTCTATCCCCAGGAGATAGAAATGTAAACCCGGCTTATTAAGAAGCTGTCAACAATGTGTGCTTTTAATGGATTACGATTTTTATACCGATTTAAATGATGATGATGATGATAAACTAAATAAAATTACTTGAGATTTTATTTGAACTTAGTGTACAGATGGTTATCATACTAACAGCTTATATAGTATAAAAATAAAAATAATATATTATAAAAAAAGCCTTGTTAGAGACTTAGTTGATTTTTTTAAGGAAATATTATTTAATCAAGCGCGTGTAATCACCCTTAATTCTATTTAGCGGATTCGTTATAAAAACAATATTCTGTTTCGGTCCTTTGAAAGTAATGTAGAACCCCAAGGATGTCAGATTTACTTCCCTTCGTATGTGAATGTGTATTACTTTAAGGCAAAATAATTCTTATATCAAATCAATAAGGTCCACTGTCGTTTGCTTCATTCGTTTCTGTTTAACGACTTACATTAATATTAATTAAATTGTTATATCTGCAGGACTTAATAAGTCTATACGGATGTAATGTTTGTATTGAGTAATAATTTGAAGTTGTGCGGTGAACAGTACTGACCGAAAATTATATATCGAACTTGCAGGCTTCAGTTTACATATTATATTTACATTACATTTTTCTGTTGTAATTGTTGATGTTAAATATATCATGAGTAAAATATATATTTTCAAGGTTATAATTTTATTTAATTATAAGTGACAAGCCATGAATATCCAGCTGTGACCCACCGGACACACCGCTCGACAATCCACAGCGGATTGACTTATATTACAGACTAGCTGTTGCCCGCAGCTTCGCTCGCGCGTGGTCTTTATCTATACTAATATTATATGATTTTTTGTATGTTTGTTTGTAGCGAATAAACTAAAAAACTGCTGTACTGTTTTTAAAAACCTTTTTTACCTATAGAAAGATACGTTATCAGCGAGTAATTAGCTGCCCGTCCCGACTTCGTACGGGTAAAATAAGGATTTTATCTCGTACATTTTTTAATCAATAAGATATAAACATTTACCAATCGATTTATTCGCCCATCCAGTATAGTGTATGTGTGTTCAGTATAGGGCATATAATAATCCTACTTTTTACTAATATAATAAACTCGAAAGTTTGTATGGATGTATGGACGTTTGTTACTCTTTCACGCATAAACTACTGAATGGATTTTAATGAAACTTTACAATAATATAAGCTTAGGGAATACCAATTAAGTGGTACATATGGCAATAATGGAATATGTTTTTTTTATCCAAACATCACCAACATAGTGAAGTTCGTATATTTCTCCCTAAGAGATATTGATATAAGATATTGCGTATTTTGAATTTCATTATTTGCACCCAACTCTTCCAAACAAAAATAAAAGTTTCTAAAAACTTTGAAATTCATGTTTATTAATTCAATCAAAAAACTCAAATAGTATATTTCTATTTTTTTAAATTTTTATACTAATGCTTTTACCCCGTTTCTCCCGTTTGAAGTTAAATTTCTAAAAACGACGAAATACGTATGCATAGCTTTAATACTAAATATCATTCTTCTTACACCAAAAGTGACGGAATCCCCATACAAACTTTCAACCCCTTTTTTACCCTCTCAGATTTAGATTTTCAAAAACGCTGAAATACATTTTTATTTATTTTTAAGCTTGTTCATTAAATTTCATGCTTCTAACTTTAAAAATGACTGGTTTCTAAACAATCGTTCAACTCTTTAGGGGTAGAATATCCAAAAATCCTACCTTAGTGGGTATTATAAAATGTATCAACTGTCAAAATTTCAAGTTTCTAACCCCCGCAGTTTAGGCTCTGCGTTAATGAATCAGTTAGGAAGAGTAATAATATTATGTGTATAGATATCAACAAAAATACGTATTTTTATAACTTTTGATAGACTCAACTAATTTTGATGAAATAAAGGCTAAACGGAATCTTGAAATAGTTCTTATAATAATTCGGTTTTTTCAATTTATAGACGATTAAAAGATACAGACATGCAGACAGTAAAAAAATTAAAAAAATGATTGCTTTGGTTTTGGTAAATCGTAAATAGCCATATAACCTTTAAAACAGGCAGTTATTTTGAAATAACAGACAGAAACTTCAATTTTATTTATATGTATGGATAATTTATTAATTAATTCGTTTTTGTTATAGATTTATGTTATTTTATGTGTACAATATAAAGTATAAAGGAAAAGTTTCTTCTGTCAGAGACTAAATAAAATCAGACTTAACCAAGGCTACTAATTTAATTAAACAAAAAAAGGGAATTAAAACAAATGTTTTCCATTGAACTTGACACACATCTGAATAAGCTGTTTAAGCGGCCATTTTATGTAGAAAAAATATATAATATACAAACAAAAGCAGCTATATAACAATTTTAATTAAAGTTTCAAAAGCAGTTATTTGACCGCTCTGGTAGGTTAAGTGTTAAAAATGAGATGACACTTATAGCATATATATATAAATATATACATACATTAGCTAAGTTTCCACCAACAATAATTACACAATCATTAAAATAATCAAAACATATATAAAATCAAACAGCTAAACCATCATAATCAGTAAAGGTGTAGTAAGATATATATTTTTTTATAATCAAATATAATTAATTACTTAATGAAAACACAAATTTAACAAAAACAAAATATAAATGAAATCACATAGCTTAAGCATTATTACATTGAGTAAGGCCAATAAAATGCAATAAATAAATGATATATATATATTATTTATATATTTTTTAACCAAATACAATTAAAAGGCAAGCAAGAATATGACTACAGTACAAAATTTATAACAAACTTAAATATTGAATATTAAGATGGGTTCGTACATTCATTTTATATAAATTAATACATTTAATACATTATTATTTTTATCTTATTTATGTTATTTTTGCAGTGATTTTTTTTAAATATATAATATAAATATCTGAGTACACTTAATTATATATTATATGCTCGCACAGATCTACTTCTTCCTATTCATGATTATGCTGTCGCAAGCTTGATGTAGCTAAAGACCAATTGAATTAAGCTGAGAGATTACAAAATACTTTTATTCGGTTTATATTGGGATGAGGCAAATATAACCAACAACCAACCAACGTTTCACAATTTTGTTCTCTTCTTAATTAGTTGCCCGTCTGACTTCATAGGAATATGCACATCTTCTCTATTCTGTACTGTGTGTTGTTTAACCCTTTTACTCCCCCTTCATCACTTGATATTCATTAGATGGTGACGGTGATGACGACGTCTCAGTGCTTTTATTTATGTGCTCCATATTTTGTTGTTCGATCACTACTATTTTAGCTATCTCTATAGCTTTCTTTAGTGACAGATCAGACCGTTGTAATAATCTTTGATGTTTGGCGAGCTACTCTAACACATATTCGCTGTAAATTTATCACTGACCAATGACTATTAATTCAACGAAATCGCATTTTAAACTGTAATTTTCTAGACTCGTAATAAAGTTGGTTATATTTTCGTGTTTGCTTTGTTTTCTCATAAAAAATACATGTCAGGCCATAGTTAAATTTTTCCTCGGTTCGAAATACTTGTTACATTTGTTAATGAGGTCTTCTAAAGTAATTTCTGTTATTTTAATGTTGAACAAAATTGCTATTTTTCTCTAATTTACACTTCTTATACATAACCAGTGGCTAATAAATATAGTTCAAAATATGGTTGCCATTTTTTCCGCGTTAAATTGTTATTTATTTCGTTGTTTAGAAAAAACTTCGGTAGGTAAAACGTTTGAATTTTTATCTGCCGTTTTAAAACTTTTGACAGGAAACACGAATTTACGAAAAAATTATACCTATTTAAAGTTTTAAGAAGTGATATACCGTTTATGTTTAAAGCAAGCACTTCTAAAACCATGTATTATTGTTATAGTTGTTTTTTAGGCTTTGTTTATACACCTATATACTAATTACGTATTAATTATTGTCACTGAGTTAACTGACATGCTCACACGCAGTCTTAAAGCGTACTGTTATGAAGGATATAAGATGAGATCATAAAGATACACACAATATATATGCAATATTAGTTTTTATGCAAAAACAACACACGAAGCTACTGAAAACACGAAATTGTTAACAAAACTTTTTGATTTTGACAACTAACAGGTGCGCGTACTTTTCCTACAGATAATAATTTATTGATTTTTAGTAGGGATACTAAACTTATAATAAATTAATAAAGAGATTAAAAATTATAGGACAAAATATAGGATAAATCATAAGCAAAAGTGTAAATTACATGTAATATTTAATCTCTTTTCAGTTTGACCATAACCATTTTTTAATAAATGTTCTACGTGTATCTTTAAATTGACATAACTTTATTATTTATGAACCGATTGAAATAAAACAGACACTAAATGTTAAGTGAAGTTAGCCACAATACATTAGTGAAAACCGCACTCAAATCCGTTAAGCCGTTTTTAAGATTAGCGTGCACAAACGCACAGACAAACAGACAAACAGACAAACAGACAAAAAATTTTTTAATCATTGTTTTGGGTTCTATTGTGTTTATAAAGACCCCCGATAAAAGTTTTACTCATTTATCTTCCATGTACAGACATCGACCAGTTACAGATTTATTATATGTATAGACTAGCTGCTGCCCGCGGCTTCGCTCGCGCTTAAGTATAAGTAAAGGATAAACGATTATTTGAAATTTGGTATGTGATTTTAAAGTAAGAAGCATGAACATGTCTTCTGGTCTATGATTCTGTTGCTTAAATACCTCGGTCATCTATCCACGACGTTAGATATAGTTAATAATGTAAATGAGCAAGCGTACGAATATATTTTTTTATTCTATCAAACTTAGATTAAACAAAACTAACTCTTTAGGGACTAATTAAGTGGTAAAAAATGACGGGTTTCTAAACAATCGTTCAACTCTTTAGGGGTGGAATTTCCAGAGATCCTTCATCCTACCTTAGTGTGTTTACATTATAAAATGTATCAACTGCCAAAATTTCAATTTTCTAACCCCCGTTGTTTAGACTCTGCGTTAATGGTTCATTCAGGAAAAGTAATTATATTAAATGTATAGATAACAACAAAAATACGTATTTTTTATAACTGATTTTGATGAAATAAAGACCAAATCGAACCTTGAAATAGTTCTTATAATAATACGGTTATTTCGATTTGTAATTTTAAGACGTTTGACAGATTAACCTGGACAAACAGACAGAGTGTAAAAAAATGATTGCTTTGGTTTTGGTAAATCGTAAATAGCCATATACCTTTAAAACAGGCAGTTATTTTGAAATCACAGACAGAAACTTCAATTTTATTTATATGTATGAACAATTTATTTATTAATTAGTTTTTTGTTATAGATTTATGTTCTTTTATGTGTACAATATAAAGTATAAATTAAAAGAAAAGGTTCTTCTGTCAGAGACTAAATAAAATCACTGACTTAATCAAGGCTACTCATTTAATTAAACAAAAAATAAGGGGATTTAAAACAAATGTTGTCTTTTGAACTTGACACACATATCTCAATAAACTGCTTAAGCGGTCATTTTATATAGAAAGTGTATACAATATACAAAAAAAGCAGCTATATAACAATTTTGATTAAAGTTTCAAAATAAGTTATTTGACCGTTCTGGTAGGTTAAGTGTTCATTAATTATTTTTAACAAACAAAAATGAGATGACACTTTTAGCATTACATAATATATAAAATAATACACACATCAGCTAAGTTTCTACCAACAATAATCACTAAAATAAACAAAACAAAACATACATACAATCACACGGCTAAACCATCACAATATTAAGTGAAATCAATAAAGGTGTAGTACGATATATTTTTTTACCAAATATAATTAATTAATTAAAACACAAATTTAACAAAACAAAATATACATTAAACTACATAGCTTACATTATAACATTGAGTAAGACCAATAAAGTGCAGTAAATAAATGATTTATATATTTTTAACTAAATACAATTAAAAGGCAAGCAAGTAAGAATATGACTACAGTAGCAAATTTATAACAAACTAAAATATTGAATATTATGAAGGCTGGTACATTCATATTATTTTTTATCAAAATACTTTTATTGGGTTTATATTGGGATTAGGCAAATATAACCATATTTCACAATTTCATTATCTTCTTTATTAGTTGTCTGTCTGACTTCAAAGGAATATGCACATTTTCTCTATTCTGTACTGTGTGTTGTTTAAGCCTTTTAGTACCCCTTCATCACTTGGTATTCATTAGATGATGACGACATCTCAGTACTTTTATTTATGTGCTCTGTATTTTATTGCTCGATGACCACTATTTTAGCTATCTCTATAGCTTTCTCTAGTGACAGATCAGACCGTTGTAATAATCTTTGATGTTTGGGCGAGCTACTCTAACACATATTTGCTATAAATTTATCACTGATTCTTAATTCAACGAAATCGCATTTTAAACTGAAAATTTCTAGACTAAATTGTTATCGGTAGGTAAAACGTTTGAAGTTTTATCTGCCATTTTAAAACTTTCGACAGGAGCCCGTGAAACACGAATTTACGACAAAACTATACCTATTGAAGTTTTAAGAAGTGATACCACGTTGATGTTCACAGCAAGCACTTTTAAAACCATGTAAGTAAAATAATGTATATTATTGTTATAGTTGTTTTTTAGGCTCTGTTTATATAGGTGTATAAATTAACGTATTAATTGTCACTGCGTTAACTGACTTGCTCACACGCAGACTTAAAGCGTAGTGTTATGAAAGATATAAGATGAGATCATAAAGATACACATTATATGTAGGCAATATTAGTTTTGGTTAAGGTTCGATATCGGTTGGCACGAATTTTTGGTGGGGGAGGGGGGAATGGGGAGGGGGGTATGTCCCCTACTCAATGACACCACTCCCATAACACGGAAATGCACCAGCTGCGGTTCGATATCGGTTGGCACGAATTTGAGGTGAAAATGTGTTGTATCTGGTAGAGCTTTGGTCCCTGATCATAGAAATAATACTTACATTATACGGAAATGCGTCGTTTTTGAGAAAATTAAGAAAAACTTTTTAACCTCGAAATGGGTTAAATACGAAAAAACAATATAATATATCACTGTAAAAGCAACTTAACACATAATTTGGTCCCTGATCAAATTAATATTCATAGAAATAATACTCACATTATACGGAAATGCACTATTTTTGAGAAAATTAAGAAAAACATTTATAACCTTGAAATGGGTTAAATATGAAAATAACATTACTGTCATTTACTGTAAACACAACATAGATAAAAAATAACAAGATAATTTTGTAAACGTGCGATAAAGACGTAAACCTCTATGGCTTATATAGGGTTTTCCAATAGGGACGCTTGAACTTTGACAGCTGATTGCGGCCATGTTGTTTGAGTGACAGCTGTCAAATGCAGTGTGTTATATTCATTCCGTCCTCCCAAACCACCATGGCAGGTTACAGTGTCGAGCAGCACGTGCAAATTATAAAATTGTTTTACGAAAATGGGTCTTCAGTTCGAGCAACGTTCCGCGCACTTCGCCCGTTTTACGGTCGCGATGATCGTCCTGCCGAGTCGACTATCCGTCGATTGGTGGACAAATTCGAGTCAACCGGGTCAGTTAACAATCAGCCGGTTCCCGTGCGTCAACGTAACGCGAGATCTGCCGAGAATATCGCCGCTGTGCGCGACAGTGTCCTCGAAAACCCGCGGCAGTCAATTCCGCGTCGCGCACAGGAACTCGGCCTTTCGCAGACGACAACTTGGCGAATTTTGCGTTGTGACTTGAGCCTGCACCCGTACAAGATCCAGCTGATCCAAGAGCTCAAGGTAAATGACCATAGACAGCGCCGTGTGTTCGCTGACTGGGCATTAGAGCAGTTGGAAGTTGACGCCGATTTTGGCAAAAACATCATCTTCAGCGACGAGGCGCATTTTTGGATGAATGGCTATGTCAACAAGCAAAATTGCCGTATTTGGGACGAGACCACACGAGGTTCACCAAGTGGCAATGCACCCGCAGAAAGTGACTGTTTGGTGCGGATTTTGGGCCGGAGGCGTGATTGGTCCGTATTTTTTCGAAAACGATAATGGTGTGGCCGTCACCGTCAATGGTGAGCGATACCGGTCGATGATAACCAACTTCTTTTGGCCTGAAATCGAGAATATGGATCTGGACAACATGTGGTTTCAACAGGACGGCGCTACGTGCCACACAGCACACGCTACGATGGAAGTTCTGCACGATCAAGCGCCCTTAATGGAAAACCCTATATATGTTTATTATTATTATTTAGTTACAAAACCGAATTGGCCAACCCCGACTCCACTTAGTCTTGTCTATCTTACCCCTAGAGTGTTTTTGTAAAGCCGGAGGCGCGGAGTGTTATGGGAGTGGTGTCGTTGAGTAGGGGACAAACCCTCCTCCCCATTTCCCCCTCCCCCCACCCAAAATTCGTGCCAACCGATATCGAACCTTAACCAATGCACCATTCATGAGAAAAATTAAAAAATAAATCTCGTAAAACGAACCTCGAAATTACATTTATCGTCAAAATTTCGATTGTAACGGCTCCGGCGCTGCAGGAATTTAACATAAAAGTAGTTATATATAAGTTAATTTAAGCAAAACTTCAAGATCAGTGCTAAAAATAACAAATAATCACTTCATCACTACGAGCGTTGTTTGCATTCACATTGTTATTAAAAACTATTGTCAATTTTTACATTTTTACATTTTATTTTAGTGACAACACTTGACATTTATGGGCACAGATTATACTTCGAGAATAGACTTAATTACTACTAACCTAATCTCGAAATTACAACATTTATCGCCAAAATTTCGAATTGTGACCGCTCCGGCGCTGCGGGAAGGTGCAGCCCCTTCGCCTTTGCGTAACAAAGCACAGGCACCAACGCTTGCCTCCGCCGCTTCGGCTGATTCAATTCTGAATCAGAGCTCGTTGGGCTAGAGCCCTGATTCTTTCCACCACCGCGGATCTCGGACGGTCGCCGCTCGCCCTGGCTTGTACCCGAAACCGGTAGACTTCTGCGAACAACCTCCGCCTGGAGCTCCCAGGGCCGATCGCCCGCGAGAAGTGTAGCCGCCGTCCACGACACCGTACGGTATCCACGTATCGCCCTCACCGCTATGACCCTCTGTGGTCTCCGCAGAAGGGCCTTGTTCTTAGCGGTGAGAGCGTCCACCCAAATGGGTGCACCATACAGTGCCATGGAGCGCACCACGCCGGCGTATAAGCGCCGGCATGGTAATTCCGGCCCTCCCATATTGGGTAGGAGGCGGCCCAAGGCAGCAGCAGCGTTGATAAGCTTCGGGCCCAGTTGGAAAAAGTGCTTCCCGAAGGATCTTCCGTCCAGGATCAGGCCCATATACCTCACCTGGGCCTTGACTTTTATCACCGTTCCCTGGACGGTGATACACGCCCCTCGAGGGGGGCCCCGACGAGGACCATAGAATAAGAGGGCCTCCGTTTTTGAGATGGAGACCCTCAAGCCCAACATTCCAATGCGGTCCATCTTTAAATTGACATAACTTTATTATTTATGACCGACTGAAATAAAACAAACACTAAATGTTAAGTGAAGTTAACTACAATACATTAGTGAAAACTGCACTCAAACCCGTTAAGCCATATCTAAGATTAGCGTGCACAAACGCACAGACAAACCGACAAACAGACAAAAATTCTATTAATCACTGTTTTGGGTTCTATTGTGTTTATAAAGACCCCCGATAAAAGTTTTACTCATATATCTTCCATGTACAGACATCGACCATTTACAGATTTATTATATGTATAGATTGATGGCTGTGACTGTTTCATCTGACACATGCGAGTTTCTTTACGATGGTTTCCTTCCCCCTCGACCACAAATTATCGAGACAAGTATTCAAGACGTGAAAACTCAAGACTGAACCAATTTCGAGCCCTATGATTAATACATAAGTGTTCATTCAAAGGGACATCTTGGACTTTTTATTTAAATTTAGAGCGAATCAAGAATTGTCGGAGCTCTACGACTTTGCCTTATTATTGTAAATTAGTGTATGTAAATTTTATTGTAACCCACAAGACCGCGGATTTCTACGAAAATTTATGAAGATCTCCCATTATTTTTTTCTGTCTTCATTATTTTACAATTAACTTTTTTGTCAATTTAGCTCAAATTTATTAAATATATATCATTTTAGGTTCGAGTTCCTGACAGATATACTTCAGATGAACATTAGAAAAGCTAACTAATTAATATCACGTATGGAAGACAATAAAGAAAATAGATCCTCGCATAACTGTGATAAATACTGGAATATTATAAATATTGAATAGATAACTTTACTGACAAACAAACATACAAATGAAGCGACCGAGACAAGAGTATCCGTCGCTGTATTTGAACACGTCCTGGTCTTAATAATGTTGACTCTGTTGATGAGATTGTATCAAAACAGAAAACTCTCAAATTTGTCATTAAAAAATTTCATTGTTTTTTTTAATCTTCCTTAAAGAAATGGTTCGATAGATTATATAATGATTCGATTCGATTTATTTTTTTAAATAATTTTTATTTATATTGTAGTTAGTCAGTTCTATTTACTCACATTTCCCGCTGCAATGCAAGAAACGATTATTTTTTTACTACGGATAGTGCTCGATTACGTCGCGTAATTACATAACCTTTCATTGGGTCTTGTTAAGAAATAACGCGTAAGGTGTGTTCAGGTTTGAACCTTTTTTTAATACATGGTAACAGGACTTACAACAATTTATAATTTTAAATTCATTAAGTAATTTGGTTGTTCGTTGTTTGTCACTTAGTTTTTAAAGATCGAAGTGCTACTTTATTTTCATATATGTATTTAAAGATGATGATGACACTTGAAAAATATATTTTAGCAAACCGACAGCAGATTAATAAAACGTATAACATCTAACGAATCGCTTCCTGGCTGAACAAATAATACCAGAAACAAGTGATAATGGGCCTTATTACAATGATAATAAAGATCGTTAGTCCTATATTGAAGATATAACAAAAACAAGCGATAATGAACTCTATAGAGAAAGTAATAAAGGTTGTAAAGCTGTAGGTGATGGGGTGAACCACAAATTGTCGCTACGTGAGTCTCTCTCCAATGCTAATGACGGGTGATTACCCAGAGAGGGTCCATAGAATTTAGATCGAAGTTTTTGAAGCAGAAATTTGTAATGGGAAAGTTGTAAAATACTTTAAAATATGTCCAAAGTCGCGTTAGAACTGAACGCGCGATATTCAACATATTTACTTCTTGTTTTCATTTAACAGTTTCGCTGAATAATTTCTATTCATTACATAAATTCTAACAATTTTCTGTTTCGAATTTTGTTTAAGATATTTTTACTATTGAATATTTTTTATATTCCTTGAAAGGTAATTAATTCCAAATGTTATTCCTTGATATAATACATATTATAAACACATGAGTGATCTTTGACCCTTCAAATTAAATGTTTCCGTTTATAATGAAGGATTACCAAGGGTATATAACCAAGGGTTATTTTTAAATTAAGTCTGTCTTGTGCATTTCAATATGGAAAGTAGCTCGATGTTTAAGGCATTTTCTGCGTCCATAACAAGTATGTGGAACCGTTTGTCGCTGTCGGTTTTTTCCGAACTGATATGACAAAAAAACTTTTAAGAAAAGAGCCTATTCCCTTAAAGCTATACCGGCGGCGCATCTGAAAATTCTCCAGCGTTGCGAATGGACATTGGCGGTAGTAGTCACTTTCTATCAGGTGAACTTCCTGCTCGATTTCCCTCTTGAATTAATAAAAATATATACATGTGCGGTCTTTCATTTTTTTTCCAAATTTTTGTAACATTCTGACATAATTATTCACATTACAAATCGTGACTGCGTAGAATGGTGGCAAGAATGTGAGCCGCATTTCCCTTTGAATCGCAATTCCGATTCTCTGGCGGCGAAAATGAACCAGCCAACCAGTAAAGACCAATAACTAAATAAATTTAACTTGAATTTGTGACAATAAGTACCCTGGATAAACAATTAAGGTGAAAAGCTATCCATATTCATTAAAAACATAGACATAGCCACGGCATATCTTTGTATATACTTAATAAGAAGTAAGTCAAGAAAGCGATAAATTTTCAAGGGCCGTGTTAAATAAACTAGACTGTACCGCGGCGCTTGAATACATCTCAACTTTAAAGTTCCTGACTCTGTTTCTTAGCCGCCGGCACGTACAAGTTATAATTAACTTCAAGTTCGGGGTTAATTGTGCTGTTGTTTTTTTTCATACAAATATTTTAGTCGTACTTAATCCATAATAATATTTGTTAAGTGAACAAACAGATCACCGCGGTGTCGGAGGAGCGGACGAAATCTGAGAATGATTGAAACAGTCTTATTTAAATCACTCTTATTTTAGATAAGCGGAAAGAGGTTTTTTTTTTGAATAATTGATTACATGTATAAGCTGTATACAGCTGTATACACATTTTAGGTATAAAGATATATTTTTTTCCATAAATGGCACAACGTTACGATCGTAAGCTATTCCAAGTTATTTTTACCCATTTTATGTACTTACTTTTAAAATGGGTATTGTTGAATAATGTTTCGACAGTTTAACGTTAAATACACTTTATTCATAAGAATGTAAAGGAGCCATAAAATATAAATTAAAAACGATAAAAAGGAACTAAAAATGGCACAAGTTAAGGCGAACCGGCAAGTAATAAAGTTATTATTTTTTCTCATAAATCAATTACATAATCACCTTTAAGCATGTAATCATATATCTCTATGGAAATTAACTAACTCTAACTCCACGATTTTTAATCATATAATTGATAATGTCGACTACTAAATATAACGCCTTGTTGATAATGTTTTTAACAAGTCTTAAATTAATTAATGAGCAAAGTTGATAATAAGTTTATAAATGATACACATGTACCAACTCATACATAAGGTTGTGAACTAGGTATTTATGATTGTATCATATAAGAAACAATATTCTTATTAATTCGTTTATATCTTACTGATGAGCTTTTAGAGTTTAAAATGTTAGGTGAAGTCCAATATTTCTTTATATCTTATCGTCATTTTCTATACTAGTTACTAACTCGGAAGCTAGCAATTTGTATGTATACCAAAATTTAAATTCATAAGTGTGTTCGTTGCTTCAGCCTCAGCTACAAGATCTCATACATGGGACGTGCCAAGAATCTCTACTTCGCACGCCCCGAGATTATGTATGTAACTACGATTAGTTCCCATCAAAATTCTTATAACGTACATGTTCGACGTTTCGGCGTGTCGGCTGTCGGCTGTCGGCCCTTAGGACAGATGACGTCGAAACACGGATAATTTAGTTTTCATACATGATCCAATAAGTTTCGCTAGAACTACTTTGAGTTTTTGACAGCGGTAAGAGACCTCTGTGACATTTTGTAAAACAAAGTAAATAGTTTGACGTCACATCGTTACTTATACACGTGAAGCAATACCAGGCTAAAATAATCTCCAGCAATGGTTTTTAAAATCTTCCCGCGGCAGCTATTACTTTCCACTGCGTCCTATAAAAGTCTCTCAGAGGCCTCTTAATCTAAGGGACGTGGAATTATTTATAAGAGGCTGAATTAAGGTACTTTATACGTCACGGTTTTGTGAAGTTGATCAAGTAGATATTGTACTTCATCACGAGGACGACGAGGAGATTTTATATTTTTTCGTCTTTTCAAATTTTCAATTACATCGTACCAAAAATAATTTAACGTTATATAAATCAAGTTAATTTTATAAATGATTATAGAAAAAAATTACTTAATAAAAACAATTTCTACACACATATAAATATGTACAGAGGAAAATGAAAAAAAGCTTCTGTACAAATCTTAGTCTCGTGGAATTGTGGCAATAGTGCTAGACACCTTTACTCGTTGCAGTGAGTGGAGAGTTTGTGAAGTGGTGGGTGTGGTGTGAAACTGTAAGAATACAAAATACGATACAAAGTAGCCCGGCGAAAATGTGCTGGCGTTTACCAAAAATGGTTTTTTTCATCGTTTCTTATTCAAAGCAGGTTCAGATTTGGTACCCATAGGGCATCGTGCAAGCCCGTCTGGATAAGTACTCACCTACTCATCACAAATAATACCGTCAAACTGCAATATAATTGTTGTGTTCCGGTTTGAAGGGTGAGTGATATAACATACTAGTTCCCAAGGTTGGTGGCGCATTGACAATGTACGGTAATATTTCTTATAATGTAAATGTCTATGGGCGATTGTCAACACTTACCATTAGGTGCCCCATTTGCAAGTCTGCCTAGTCTTCCCATGTAATTTCTTAACAATATTGCTTGAGATGCTTTCGTCGGTAGTAACATTTTTGTTTACGTTAAAAATAAGAATGTGATATAATAATAATAATGTCCTCCAGACCGATTTCAGCCACGGCAGCCAATCTCAACAGAGGTTAGCCAGCTGCGCAGAAGATATTATAGTGAAGAAGTGTGTGCGCAAACACGGGTGCAATCTCTATTCTCTAGCTCTCATAATCCGATGGGACGGCAGTCCGACACGACCGAAAAGAGTGTACATACTTCCAACTTCCAAACTCCGAACTGGTACTGAGAATTTTCTGACAGAAAAACCCAATCACTTTTTACTGGCCCGACCTAGGGATTGAACCCAGGACTACCTGGTCTGCGGCGTTATATCTAGCCACTAGATCAACGAGGCAGTCAATTATTAATGTATACATCTCACGAGATGTCGTGTCGGACGGGAGAATCTTTATCTAAAAAGATCTTCGTTAAGAAGTAATGAGATGGCTTACGGTCGGCGATCTTTAGTGAAATATAAATGAAGCCGACAAATCTGGTTAGGGTTTTTAAGTACATGATTTTTAGTTCGGAGTTAGGAAAGCTGCTTTTTACTTTTTAAATTGGCTTGTTCGTTTTTCTTGCTTGTGTTTTTAATTTGAACGAAAGCAATTAAAAATGAAGTCTGGCAATATTCAATGTTTTATTTTATTATAAATAAAAAGAGCGAAACTACATATACACGTGATGGAAGTAAAACTTATTTTTTGCGTGACATGTTACGTACAGAAACGTAGTAGTTTGAAAAAATTTAAATTGACATTCAATTGGAAATGTTCAGGTAATCGTGATAAAAAAATTGAACTTGCAAAAAATATCAACTTACTTATAAATTATTTATGTATGAAGCTAAAATCAAATAGTTAAAAAAATAATTTAACACAGTGTTGTAAAAATCGTTTGAATATACGCTTTAATTAAGTTTAACGATGTGCAATACATTTTAAATGGGACTTTCAATCTTTATTAAACTCAGCGCAAAATTACTCATAGTGATAACTTTTAATATGAAAAATAGGTCCTTTTGATTTAAAATTAAGTATATTTACTCCTTTCGCGACATTCTTATACATTAGTAAGCACATTCAAATTTTTCATTATCTTCTCATGTTGATTAAATATCGGCTAAACAATGAAAGTAAATTGTAAAGCATAATTAAAAGAATTAAAAGTAATTTAATATAAATAAGCTTTAATTTGTATAAATGACAACAGACTGTCGTAAAATATTCATTATTTTTCTATTTATTTCGAACAAGATGAATCATCTCTCGCTTCCAATTTATTTTAATATCAAATTGTATTCAGCAGTAATTACGACTTTCAAAGCGTTGATTTCTAATTAAGTTTCAACACCGTCTTTATCATTCACTAAGTACGAAGCGTCAGAGCAATCATTTATTTTTCTTACTTTTACAAAAGTTATATCCAATTTTCATCTATTTTTCGTCTCTGTCTCACGCTTAACCTCTGACCTGCTAGTGAAAGAGACGACTGTGACTGACTTTATACTTCTTTGTCGGGAAGCCTTAGGCGACTTCTTAAGCAAAATTCCGGCGACACAAAGTTTCCTAATGAACAAAGGGATGGTCTCAAAATTTGTTAGGAAATAAAATTTTGTTGCGCCAGAAACTTGTAAAGAAGAACTAAATGGAAATTTATGTCTGACTTGGCGATATCTATTAGCTTTGATCTGCTCGCTACGAGGAAGGGTTAAGAGTTGGATACTGTATAGCACGACAGATTCAAAGATTCATTCTAATTACTATTAATTCAAATAATTAAATGAACCTGAAATAAAAAAATCATATAATCCGTAGATTTTATATTTTCGTGATGGTACGCGTCGGTGGAAAATGCTATAAATGATCTGAGACCTTCTAATAGATGCCTAGAACACATTCTAGCCCGATTCAGTAGGGAGCATAGCATACAGCCCAGGTACTCTCGCGAAAACTTCAAAAAATTCAGAAAATCTGTAAATTTAATATTTTCCTGATGGTAGGCGTAGGTGGAAAATCCTATAAATGGTCTGAGACCTTCTAATAGATGCCAAGAACACATTCGAGCCCGATTCAGTAGGGAGCATAGCATACAGTTCGGGTATCTCGGGTACTGTGTTTGGCTGCTACAATTCGGCTGCCAATTTCAGGCTCATATCATTAATTTAAAAAAACTAATTTTAAGATTACAATATAGTAGAAGATCTTTTTAAATAAAGACTTTTTGAAAGGTGAACGTGATCATTAGTGATTATTCAAATTAATTAAAAAAATAGACTTGAATGAATTTTAAATACTCGTAGCTGCAAATTTACTTTTTGTGATTTTAATGAGGCTTAGAGAATATATATAAAAGATGTGATTTTTGAAAATTTAAAATAGAAACGCATGTGGTACGTGATCACCGCCATCCATTGATATTATAAGGAATTAGTCGTCCAACAATGATGTCTTCTTATTCTTGAATTGGAAAACAACAGTAAAGAGTAGAATCATTTATGATATAACCGGTACACAACTTTATTATTGTATGAGAAAACTAGTAGAGTTATAGTTTATAGCAGACCATGGAACATCACATGATGACAAATTAATTTATAATGTCAAATAAACAATTACGAAGAAAAAGAATACTTTGCAGATTCACTTTGAATGAAGGTAAAACGTCTTGTTAACAAAATTATAATTTGTAAGCACTAAATACGACTTTGTCTCAATTTGAAATATGTCTTTCATAAAAATTCTCCTCTCTGTGAGGGTGTCAATCATTTTGGCGTTTTTTATTGCGTGTCATTTAGATGGCCTCTTGTTTCGAATTAAATGAGTTGTCGTAATTCCTATCTCGAGTATCTTGTTAGTGATCTCTATTTAATTAGACGCAATTAATATATATATTTTTTAACTTAATCATCTACTTAATTGTATTTTATTAATTATGAAGCCAACGTTATATATTAAGAAAAATATTTCCTTACTGCTTATTCAAAAATAGTGTAACAAAATATATATCAATTAACTTAACATACAACTAAAAAATATATGACTGAATTTTGATGTTAACATACATTAAATAGTGAATAGCATTATAATGTAATTATGAATCTAAATATAATAACAATCACAAACATAATAAAAATAATATTATATACATCTATAATTTGTTTTTGTGTAATATGCTCTATCTATGATGCAAACATCCAATTGCTGAGCAAATACCTTCTATAGTTTCATAGGATTATCAAGTTTTGAATAGATCAGTTTTATATTTCAAAGGACAAATATTAGCAAAATTATAATTTAAATATTATATACTTATTGCTTGCTATAAATAATATACTTATCTGGACCTAAATAATCACAGGTTTAATTAGAAATGAAAATAGAGCCAATTTTACTAACAACTAATAAATCTATTTTGTCCACAGGCTTCCTTCCCGCTATATACTCTGACAGGAGTAGTTCTGAACGCTCTCCTGCCCCCCTCGACGCGGCAGAGCTTCTCCGCGATGCTCCCCTTTACCCTCCTCTACGTGACTCCGACCACTATGTAGATATTAATAATCTCGCGAAGAGAAACATCAACGAAGAAGACAACGACAAAGTAATAAGTGATTTAGTTCCAGATTTTAAAAACGACGATTTGCAACCTTTTTTTGACACAAATGAGTTTAACGATGAGGATTCTATTGAAAATATTGATGTAAATGAAGTACATGGTGTTGACTATGATGATCCTGAAACTAGCATCGAAGACAGTAGCATTCTAGTTACTCCTGAAGAATCTACATTCGATGAGTTCGAAACGAATTCGAATAACAAAATTGTTGAAGTTCCTAAATTATATGACGAAAATAAATATGCAATTGATTATACAGATAAGAGTAAATCATATCAAAATGATTATAATGACGTTACTACTGCAGGAACGGTACAAAGTAAAAAATTAACTGATGACGTCAATAATTCAAAAAATGTATTCCCAGACGACAATGAACAATTAAAAGAAACAAATGGCTTTATAGTTGCTCGAGGTTCCGATGTAGACGACTTAAATAGGAATTTAATGGCTGAAGAAGACAGAGTTGAAGACGAAAACCAAAGCTTTGGTTTCGACGAATCATTGAAAGAATTAATACTAGGGAAAATACCCGATAAAGTAACCGAGGACGAAGATACTATCAATCGTCAGAAACGAAGCAGCGGACAAGAACGGGAAAAATCAACGAAGGTAATATTAAAATATAAATATATTGGCTAACACCTTCATTTAATCTAACAAGTTATTTTAGGTTTATTTAAAAAAATATATAACGCATCAAGATTTAAGCTTGAAAATAAAGTATTACACCTACATCTATTAATTACTCGAAGTTTATATGTACATAACTGAAATTGGAAAGTTAATTTAAATTTTAATGGACACATTAAGACTAGCGTGTTAACTGGGGTCTTTGCTTTATCTTCAAACAATAATACAGTCACGTCGAGTTAAAACCGGTGACACGATCCTCAATATCCGCGGAGCTGTTCGCGATGCTATTGGTGACGCAGGGGCAGCTCCAGGCATGCGAGCGTCATCACGAGTGGATGCATTCGTGATCCGTCCTGCACCAGCTATGAGAGATGAGCCCAGAGATCAGATGAGGGAGGCTAGAAGAGATAGAGTATCTGCGTCACCGCCTCAGGTAAACTAAGCAATACGCAAGTAATTTGACATAAGAAAGAGAGGTGTGATTCATATTCACTGTCTAATATACCTCAAGTATTTCTATGAAATTAATCATCATTAATAAAATTAGTCTTAATCTAATTTAGCTAATTGTTACGCAGTAAGCAACAAGTTTCTCTATTAGAAAAAAAAACAACATTATTTTGACAATACACTCGCAAGTTCTAGATTAATAAATATTCCAAAAGACTATAAGATCCATATATAAATTTAATCATGTTTATTTGATCTTTACCATAAGACAATCGACTTCGCTGTTCGAAAATTGTTGATTACATTTTATTTATTAAATCCCTTGAATACTCTGAAAAACGGGTGCAATTTTAAATGAAATGCTTGACGCCCTACACATTAAGTGTTTAATGCTTAATTGTTCGTTAACTCATGCAAAGATGCTGAAAACATCTCAAACATTCTCTCAATCGCGAAGTCAACATTTTATCCCCAAGAAAAGCCAATTAATTACGAGACGGTCGCCTCCCGTCGTACAGAACAGACCGCTTCAAATGGAGGCGTTTTACTCGACATTAAATTTAAATTTGCTCCTTCCTTTTTCTCCTTTCATTAGAAATTATTTTGTATTTTGGTACATAAATAAATATAGACAAGCTAAATTTAATTTCGCTGGTTGCTGTTTGTGGTTGTAAGACGTTCAATTATAAAGTCTGTACATACTCAGTAATAATAATAATAATAATTACTGTAAACACCGCTCGAGGAAACCTACTGAAATGAGAAAAAATAATAATATCAAGATTCGAAGTTTCTACGAAGTAAAGTTGATTTGACGTAGATTCCTAAGTAAATATTTTTAGTAAGTACCGAAGTTATTGCTATAATAATAACAAGAATATTATGTTTAGTAAAAAACTTGTACGTATTTTTGCTACATTTTCAAAATAGAGTTGTAAAAATATTTTTTCAAAATATTTGCCCGCCGTTTGTGTAACTAACCACTACTAATATACTGTAAAACAGTATATTATTAAATGTAATTAATTTTTAATAAGTAAATAAAGCTAACGGGTCCAACCTATGGATAGTAGCGAGAACTGACATTAGAGGTAGCTCAAGTCTCCACTTCAATTTAAAAGCATTAGAATTCTCAAATAGTAAAAATATAAAAAAGCAAAAAGAACTTGTTATGAAAACAATACGTATATATATACGTATATAGGCTTACTTTTTACCTTTTACCCGCCTACAACAATGTTAAATTATAACAAATTTTATTAATACCTACCAGTTCCATAATACCTATATTTACCTTTTATGATTAAGGTGTATTTCTCATATTAAGTGAATTGTTTTCTTTTTTGAGAATAATTGTCTTAAACCGTATAAATAACCATCACATTTTCAAAAAACTACGTTTTTTTTTGTTTTTTACGTGGATTGAGAAATACCTAAATTGAACCAGTCTTGTGTCTATCTGTAACAGTACTTGTTATACAAATTATCTTTCTTTTATCTTACCTAGCCACTGAAACAAGAACGGGAGCTACTTTTGGAAGCTCACGCACACGCTCGAATACTCTGTGATCTCGTCAACGTCACAAATCTGCGATGGTATAAAGATAATGAGGTAAGTTCTGATCTTATGAGTCGATAAAAACAAAACCAAAAATCTTTATTTACCAATAACCAATTAATAAAATTGTGAATAAATCCGTTGGTACCCGCAGTCTGTTTCGTGGGAACCCGTTTACGTTTAACAAAGAAATGGTGTACGCTCGATAACAATATTATGTTTTAGCTGTAATTACAATATTATAGAATGATAGAATATCGTGAATAATATATTCATAATTAAGTAAAAAAAAAAATATAATGTATACGATATAATAAGATAAGATGGCGGTGTATAAGAAATTCAATATTTTTTGATAATTATAATAAAGTCAATGATGAATGACTTCTTCAAAAAAACAACTAAAAATAAAGCAATAATTATATTGAATAATAAGTATAGTAAATTAATAAAAATAGTAATTTCGTAATGAAACGTCAGTTAACATAGTAAAGGAGAAAATATTTATAGAGAATTACTTAAGATTGGTATTAAAATATTCTGTAAAAAAATACATAATAAGATTGTCTAATTAATATTCTATCGATGTGTTGCGAAGTTAATTAGTAATTAATATGTAAAACGAATTCTGGACAAGCATTTATTTCGTAAGCAAGCAGCGTACGTTCAAACTGTTACGCTTCCTGTTTTGAATCGAAAATCCTACGCAGGGTGCTTAATATAGTCAATATAGGAAAATTTGGGAGAAAATTAAAATCAATTTTGAAGAATATTAAATGCACATGAAATATGTCACGAAAAGGTATACGCGGGAGAAAAATCATAAAAACCATAAAACTCAGTAAATATTCTTTAATTAAAATCAATAAATATGTTCAATTCACAGAATCATTTGAGTATTTACTATAATTTAATACTAATAATTCCTGTAAAAGATATAAAATGCTAGAGCATAAGTAAAGTAATATGTCACTAAGTAGTTCTTTAGTTAACAAGTTAACATATCAGTATCTGCTACTTTCAGAACTAGCATTTTTACTCATATTCTATATTACGATTCATAGATAAGATAAACTATTATACACAAAAAAGATAATTGACTAAGATACTTTTAGATGTAGTTATCAATAGTAAAATAGTTGTACGTGATTATTTACCAAAAACAATTACATTTAGCAAATCAATCTACCGTCTTCACCTGGCGGAGGAGAGTCAGCCTGGAGAGAAGGCGATGCGGTGGAAATACCGCGAGCATCTCGCGGTCACGCCGCGCGCTGGCGGTGCTCCGGTCGTGACCGGTCCGGACGGACCGTAACCGGAGAACCGACGAGGCTTCTCATATATGGTAAAATTTGTAACTACCGTTATTGCTTTATCACTTGTTTTAATTACCTAATATACATATATAGTTTATTCAGTTTAAAGTTCATTTTTATTTGTTCTGTCGAGTCAGGCTAAGCCATTAGAGCAAAGGAAAGTTATAGCAAACTATCGTCTACATATACATCATCATATCATATACATATCATATACATACATATATGACATCAGTTCATATAGAACAACTTTGGACGTCATATTATGGCTGTCAAACAATGTCACTAAATTCATAATGGAAAATAAAACAACAGTTTTTAACGTTCTCGCTGCTTAGCTGAGGGCTTTTTTCCTCTCGAGGATAAGACTTGTTGCTACGATACGGGTTACACATCTGGTATTTTGTCTGATACACTGCTCTACTTGCGTAGATTTCAATTCGGGATCAGGGATGAGTTATATCCACTCGGCCAGCTCAGCTCATAATAATGCATAATTGTGCAAATATGTAATTGCCAAAGGAACGTATAAGGAACGTCGGAAGAATGTAGGACGGAACTATCATAAAATTCTTAAGATTTTCTTAAATAAAATAAAGTAACCTATAAACGTTCTAAAACTGGAAGAGACATTTAGGAGTGCATTCTATTCCATTATATTCCACGCTGTTTAATGCGTGTTTTTGTAAACTGGCAAATTTTCGCACGGTACAGGTCACTGGGCCACCGAACACTAGCTGTATTAGAACACAATTTCGATATTTAGATATACGATAGCGCTTGCCCGGGCTTGACAGTCTTCGGTTTCACGTGTTCTAACCACTAGGCCATCTTAGTTCGTTTTCCATGATTAATAAATAAACTATAAACAATATCTAAACATATCATATTAATTCCGAGGCATAAAATTTGTATACTAAAAATAGATTTTATGATTTTAGTTACTAATTTTATCTGAATTTAATAATTCTGAATTAACTTAAATTTATGCAAGTTTTAAGTTAGTTTAAGTTAGAAGTGTTTAAACATAAATAGATTATTGAAATTAGGCAATTTGATGTAAATCATAATAATAACAAAATCATTTTAATAAATTTTGCTTAAATTTAAAATTGATGGGTGCGAAGCTGGATAGTATTTCGAATGACAACAACATTTATGAGTAAGTTGTATAAATGACGTACACTTTATATTGTAATAAAAAAGGGTAGTTTAAAATTACCAATAACATACTTTATTGCTAAGCAGTTGAATTCAGAGTAAAGCAAAAACGAGACAAGACAGTGTCAAAGTAAATAAAGATCATCTAAGTGTTAATATGTTAATGTTAAGTATATTTAGTGATTATTACAAAAGTCTTAAATGGAGGGAGTCTCGGTTTAAATTTGTGTATTAATTAACGAAGATGGTGTCCTGATCGATTTCGATCACGGTGACTTAACAAACAGCAGCCAACTGTTAAATAAATGTTATAATGTTCAAGCACATGTTGCAAGCACATGTTTCTTAACACTTCGATGGGACGGCAATCTGCGACACGAGCGCAGAGAGTTCAGACGCAGGACCAACGGCTTTATGTGCTTTCCGAGACATGAGAGTTTAACAACTTCCAACGTTAAAATTATGTTGACAGAAAAATCCAACAGAAGTTTACTGACCTAAACCCAGATTTGTAGCCAGAACCTTGGGTACAAATTACACAGAATAATTATGTTGACAGAAAAATCCAACAGAAGTTTACTGACCTAAACCCAGATTTGTAGCCAGAACCTTGGGTCATTTCAAACTAACCATAAAGTTACGCGGTAGTCTTTTTTATCAAATATTCTACCGCATAAATGTGTTCCGATTTGAAGGGTAAGTGAGCCAGTGTAATTACAGGCACAAGAGCCATAACATCTTAATTCCCAAGATTGGAGGCACATTGGCGATGTAAGCGATGGTTAATATTTTTTTACAATACCAATGTCTATGGGCGTAAGTGACCACTTAACATCAGGTGGCCCATAAGCTCGTCCGCCTACGTATACAATAAAAAAAAGTTTTTGTTGAATTACAAAATATATACACATGCAGTGTATCATGTGACTGATAGTAACTAAAATAATAATAACAAAAAACATATTTAATAATTAAAGCTGCTCCTAAAACTCAAATCGACAATCATCTTTTGAATCGACTAGCGTTCCATATAAGGGATCGAAAAGAACTCCCAGTGATAGATATTAATTTAGATCTCATCTCCTTTGTTATGATTTTTCGTAAACTACTTATCAGAAATAAGACCAAAAAATATTACTGTATTTGTAGTGTTTCTTAGTATAATGATATATTATATTTGTATATCATCTCATATATAGTAATAAATTTATAGACAACCTATTTTATTTACATCACAAGCAAAGTTGTTGTGCGTATACTCCGAAGATTCATTAGACGAATAGCAAAAATACAACGAACTGGTATCGTAGACATATTTGACAGCCTACTTCGACTGTTGGGCTCACAAGCCCGGATGTCGATGTGATGATGTTGAATGTCTACTACCAGTTATGTTCTTCACATATTATATATTTTCATTTATTTCACTTAAACTCTTATAATTGCAAAACGGTTGCAATTTCTATGACTATATTGTAAACTAGTTTAAATTATGTGAACAGAAATGTTTTTTTATAAATATAATAAATATATTATATGAAGTGTTATGGAAGAGCGAGGTCTCCTGGCACAAGTAGAAAACGTGCTATACTGAAATGCATATAAATATATATTATATTTCAAATTAAATAGAATCAATGAAAGCATTGTTTTAAGATTGTCTAAGGTTCAAGTTGTAATTTTTCAAGACATTTAAAGATGATAAGTACCACCGTAGCAGTCAATAAATAAATCTAATTTGATGATTTTTTACCACAGAACCTGTGCGGTCTGTGTATCTGGCAGTGGACGGAAGACGACTCGACGCTGGTAACACTTGGGTGCCTGTGCGAGACAAGACCGTGCTCGAAGTCAGGTGTGTCGCTGAAGGTAAACATTCTGCAACATATATTCGACTATATCTCGACTAAAATCGTTTTATTTTTAAGATCAAACACATTTTGCTTCTAAACGCTAGCAACGAAATTACCAAGTATCCAATACTTGTAAATGGGTCTATCAGAGTTAAAATGCTTTTACAATACAAGTTGGATTTTCTGGCAGCGTTCGAACTTTCAAATGCTTCCAGCGCTAGTTCTTAAAAGCCTTTTTATTGATGTCTTTGGACGGGTAAAAGAGAATGGAGGCTATTCGTGCAGTTGGCTTAGATTTAAGCGTGAAGTCGGTCAAGTTCCAAAGATTTGCAGAACAATAGAAGCGTGAACTCCGATACGGGATTGTGAAAAGAAATATATGTTATATCATTTGTTACTTGGATGTGATTTATTTTCACATTTAATACAAGAGTAAATTATTTGTAGAATATACATTGTTTCAAAAGCGATTTATTGTACAATTATATTTCTTTTCAGCTTTGATGAGTCTGAATTATATACAATTATGAAAGTGTAAATCAAATGGCATATTTTATATATGTAAATCATATTTAAATTAACTGAACATGATCGTTCACAACATGTAATGGTTGGAGATTGGATGTTTACTTTTATATTAATGCATATTTTATCAGTAAGATTTATTTCTCTTTTGTGTTACTAGGTGGAATTCCACCTCCAGAACTGACATGGCGTCTACTGGCTTTGGAGCCGGCTCTAGATCATCGTCCCTATCTTCGTATACATCATACTAATTATACCATCGGTAAGAAATTTTGTACAGACAGACAGGTAACAGAACTAATATTTTTTAAAACAAAAATATACGAAAGCTAAAAGTGAATGTGACATTCAAAAATTTGCAGTTCTTCGTGACTTCGTGGTCAGAGAAGTTAATCGTTAAAATTAAATATGATTTGCATTTATCGTAAGCAATCGTAGAAATGAATCTTCTGTTACAACAGAAGCTGTAGCGTGGTCACGAGTGGTCGTAACAGCGGCGCGAGAGCTGCACAACGCCACGCTACAGTGTGAAGCGAGGCAGCGACGACCGGACACCCCGCCCGCGCCGGCGTACGACGTGCTCACAGCCAAACTCGAAATACATGTCACTTGTAAGCATTATTTTAATAGCCGATTTAAAAATTTCTCGGGAACACGTCGACGAGTCTCGGAATAAACTTGTGTCTGAAGTCGAGACCTTGTTAACCAAGGTCTCGGATTGGGGCCGACTAAACTTGGCCCAATTCAACCCCAATAAAACTCAAGTTTGCGCGTTAAACGCTAAAAAGTCTCCTTTTGTCATATCCCCTCATTTCAAGAATACTCGCCTCCCTGCCACAGCCAGTATCGGGATACTTGGCGTCGAGATTTCGAACGTTGTTCAGTTCCGCGGTCAATTGGAAGTTAAAGCCAAATTGGCTTCCAAAAAGCTTGGAGTGCTCAACAAGGCGATACAGTACTTCACGTCGGCCCATTGCCTAAAACTTCACAAGCTCTCACCTCTGGGCGGGAGCTCCCCAGTACCAGCTTCTTCCTTTTGACCGCATTCAACGTAGAGCAGTTCGAATTGTCGACGATCAAGCTATTACCGACCGGCTTGATCCTTTGGATTTGCGTAGAGATGTTGGGCATATATCATATATCGCAGCGCATATATCACGGGGAATGTTCTGAGGAATTGTTTGGTTTAGTCCCAGCCGCTGAATTTCATCATCGGACATCTAGCCAGAACCCAAAATTCCATCCTCACCACATCGACGTCTGGAAATCCACAACAGCTCGATTTTTAAGGCATTTCCTGCCTCGCACTATCACTCTGTGGAACCAGCTTTCGCCGGCCACTTTACCGAACCGATATGACATAAAAACTTTTCAAGAAGAGGGCGTACTCTTTCCTCAAAGGCCGGCAACGCCCATCATCTGCAACATCCGAGGACTTGCAGGTGAGTCCTCGGATGTTGCAGATGATGGGCGGTGGTAGTCACTTTCCATCAGGTAAGACTACTGCACATTTGCCCCCTATTAAATAAAAAAATAAAAATAAGGCCAATTTTCGGTAATTTGTCAAGTTCTTTCTTAACTTGACAAATTACCGAAATTTGTAAAGGTTCCGGGTAATCAACTAAACCATGACATTGTCTGTCCGTTAAAGGGTTGAATTTTAAGACTGCAAATAGTAGATTCAAATTTTACAGAAAATGTATAATTGTAGCAGCTGTCATCACAACAATATTGCGTTTGTACACTGTTTGCTTACAATAATTACTCGTATATAAGTACAAAAGTTCAAGCGCAACGATAACATGACTAGTGCGCGCCTGTCTGGCGCTTTTTATCTATATTCAAAATAGAAGGAATCATTTTAACGTCATAATATAATACTATTACATTAAGTATGGATTGCTTTCACCTTAACTCCAAACCTTCGATCAACAATACTAGTAGCCTAGTATGTTTTTGATCGAAGGTCCACGCTTTAGGTGAAAGCAATTCATACTTAATGTAATGTATTATTATGTATATATTTATTTAGGTACCGCTTTTGGGTATATATGCATATAAGATAAGATATAATTATGTTACAAAATCTTCTATAACTATTTTGCACTAGATCCACCGTCATTCGTGATCTCACGCTGGCCAGGATTCGGGATATCTCTTTCTGCTGGCGGGGCTGCTGCTTTGAGATGTGACGTGGACGCGAACCCCCCGGCGAGAGCTACTTGGATGAGAGACACTGACAGGCCTTCTAGGTAAGTAGAAATTAAGTATAAATGTGATTTTTTTTAACGTTTCACTTTAGCCTTATAGGATGAGTAACTTATAACATAATGTTTGATGGTTTCAAAGTAACTGCCTTTTTAAGTTAAAATTCCGATTTTCAAGTTAACAGAACAACTTTTTTTTATTTATCTGTTTGTTCGGGGTAAACGTAAAATCGGGTAAAATTACAAGTGTAAATAATATTAATATATTATAGGGTATGTACATAATATTAAAAGGATAATAAAGTTCGTTAATGTTTAGTGTTTATATTGTAATCAAAATCGGTCGTGTTTATGTAATATACAATTTGGGCGTATGAATATGCAATTATTAATATATCAGGATAAGAACAATGCAGTTGTTTTGCTTTCTATAATTATTATAATTTTTATTTATTTCATTTACAACACAAATTTAACGTGGGGAAAAACAAGTAGGAGTCCCTTGCTTTTTTATTTTTAAAAATCATATTATTACCTTGTAGTTTATTGCAATACATTTACTTTATCTGTCATGTAACTAATATACATTCAACAATAAATAAGTAAAAACCATTAAAAATTTTTATAATTTATAAACTTTAAACTTTATTATCATCGTTTAAATTAAAACGCTTTGAAGTCAAGTAATAAAGATTTTATTTTCAAAAATTTCCAACTGATATTCGTATAACGGGATATAACTCCGTTGTAAAAACTTTTATAGCTAATTTATCATAATAATTCTCTCATCGGATGGCTTGAAACATATTAGAACTTGTTTTATATAAAAGTTTTCCTAGTTTCAAAATAAATAAAGTACAAAAGCTCGGCGATATACTCGTACAGGCCGCACCACAGTGTACTATCGTGACCACTCCCTGACGAGAGCTTTACTCGAGTGTGAGTAGTTTTTGGAAAATTAAATCACGGCTTCGGTAGTCTTTAAAAAACATAATGTGTTCTGGGACACACGGTAGGAATGGTTCCTTTGTGGGGGCATTCTCTGGCGGCGGTTGTAGGCGGAGACCTCTCCCTGCCGAGCATCATCAACGCGATGCTCGGAAGCGGCGCTTTGCGCACCTTCTCCCCCCGCCACAATAGGCGCCGCCGGGACTAGGGGGTTCCCAGTACCCTGGGATTCCTCCCTAGTGAATGGAGGCCCGCATAGGCGAGCCGGCCGTCGGAGCGTCACGGTAGCATGCGCATAGCGATCCCGTGGCGCTCCCGTTAAGACGGGAAGGGTACCGCTGGATTTTTAGTGGGTATTCCGATGACCGGGGCACACTCGGTGCCCTGGACATATGGCGAGCCCCACATACCCCCCCCCACTGTTCCCGTGGTGGGGAAACGCGTAACGCGTTTTCTCAGCGTAAAAAAAAAAAAAGAATGGTTCCTTTCTTTTTATAATATGTTTTAAATAGGTAGAATGCAATAAATGAAAAAAAAATTAAGAGTAATAAATCAGAATTACACTTATTGCGGTCGGGCTAATTGTAAATAGTAATTTACGGTACGAAACTTTGTTCCAATAATAAAAAAGCACAGCTTAACAGGCGTTAAATTTTATTGACGTAATGATGTTTGTTATTTTTTTTACAAACAAAATTTTAATAATACCTTAAAATAAAATTCTGCATTTTTTGTGAGTTCCTGAATAGCTTAGATTGGGATTGGTATCAGCGATGCGAGCAGGTTTCATATCCTATTTTTAAGTAAAATGAATAATATACTACATTCGACCGGGATATATCAAGTCGGGACTGGTAGCTAGTGTTCATGTAAAATAATTATGATTGAAAGCGTGCTTTAAAAACGAGTATATTTTTTCCTGTTTGCAAAACTCCTTTTAATGTACAAAACGGAAAGAAGCATTCAATGGAAGGTACGTCTATTGAATAATATCAATGATAATCTATTATTTCTCAATCTGACATACTTTTAGGTAAATTCTCCTTCATCTGTTTACTTTCATTGAAATTGTGTTTATGAGTGCATATTTTATAATGCCCGGTTTTTTAAGTGATTACAAATATTCCTATGTATCCCTCCAATTAAGAGTAAATCTTGTGTTAGAAGTGGAGACGATAGCAGACACGGCAGACAAGAGCTTTAAGCTGCGTATACATTACGCACGGCAAACCCTCGAACATTTGCTCGCACAGCGGACGGGCGCTATGGCGCTATGGAGACGGGGTCGCCACAATATAAATGATATGATGGGAAATATTATTCCCTACAAAAAAGGTCTCTAATGCTTTAACATAAAACTCACCTTTTCCGAAATAATTGCAAAAATATGTTCTTCAAGATGGCGGCTAACGCTCCAACATAATCCAATCGAAAAATCGAGTAACGGGATTTTATGCAGAGAGAATGTTTAAAAATGTTGGACTAACAAAGGACCGCGCGCGTACGGTTTTCGACTTTGTGAATTGGCTCGCGTGGCAATATGTCACTGGACAACGAAAAGTGTCGTCTACTAATACAATTATATGACTTTGGTCTGACTATCCGCCGCGGGCTGTTTAGCTGGATTCATATCTACAAATTAGGTCGCGTGGCAAATGGACGTCTGCTCAGGTCGAACATAGGCTCGCGTGGATGCCGCGCGTAATATATACGCAGTTTAAGGGGTCAGAATCGAACCTGCGACTTTTACATCGTTGAGCGATCCTTACGCCAGTGTGCTATTGACACTAATTGACGCGTCTGTATTCTTACAGACTTATGCACTATATGTCCTGCGCAGTTGACTAGTCTCCAATAAGATTGGGCGTGGAAAATTAATATATGAACATCATCATACTTGTTATCATCCTCATCTTGAAATCAATTAGTTTAGTCAATATCTAGTTGCATTTGATCGTCAACTTCTTGGTCCACGCGTTGAATGTGACAATATCGCGAGATTTCCTATTGTTTGTTTAACTGGCGAGAGTGCTATGTATTGTTCAGACGTATAGAATAGTTCTTGTTGAACAGTTACTCTTCCATTCTTGTACGAGAAGTCATTCACTGATCTAATTGCTTCATTTTTGTATAGAGATTTCCCAAGAGCCTCTACGAGGTTCAATATAATCATAAGAATTATGACCGATTTCGGTAAGAGCACCCATTTTTAACGGAGCATAGCTAACAAGTATAGCTAAAAATATAATTTTCCAAATCGGCTTTTTAATGACAAATTCTGTTTAACCAACTCGAGTAAAAAGGTAAAAAATTCGAAATCATCTTCAATTAAGTTTAACTATTTTTAATATTCCTAGTCCACCAACACCGCTGGAAGTAGGCGCTGATGATGGTGCATCTCTGGGCTCTGCCACGCTCCGCTGGACTAGGCTGAGGGAGTCTCACGCCGGATGGTATCGGTGTAGGGCACGATGGATGGACACGGAGTACTCTTCCATTGGATACTACCTTAATGTGCTGCGTACGTATTTCAGTTCCATTATTTCTTCAGGCAGTAGTCGTAGTACGATTTGCTAATTACAACAAACAACACCTTATAATTTAAACCCTAAAGTTGGCTATATATATGGCTATAATAAAATAAATTACACAGTATCGTCGGGGATAGACCGGCGGTGACGACTCTGATTGCTCAATTAGTGTGTAACAGACTAAGTGCCTTTACATTTGTCTCATTAGTGAATTTAATTAAGCTATATGTAAAACCAGCTTAAGATTATTATACCGGGTATAGTGTATAGTTTATGGAAATTTTAATTGATGGTGTCGTTTACTTTATTTTTCTTTCTGAATAATATTATGGTTCATATAAGAATATTCTTAGATCCGTAATATATTATAATATAATGTCTTTGTCTTGAGAACGATTGCTGTATTACCCCTATAAAGGTAATCTTTATTGACTTATAAGATAAATTCCGATCCGATTTACATTTAACATCATCTCGTATTAAATGGTGATTCCTGAATAAAGTATATTTTGATTTCATTTGATAAAATATTTTTATTTTAGAAATCAGTTTAATTACTTAACATCGCATTCACGGAATTTTGGGTCTCTTTATAAATTTTTGCATTTGATTTATTTTCTAGTAACTTAAAACATTTATGTTATGAAAATATATGGTGATTTATAATATTGTTCCAAATACAACTATCATCATTCATATGAAATGTGTGCGAAAAAATGATTAAATGTAAATTGAATTTTCATAAATAATTCCGTTATGAATTGATCTCGCCTATAATTGGGATGCATATTGACTATGACTGTGGACAGATCGTGACAGGAATATGTCGTTTATCTCTATAGATATGGCACTGTAAGAAATGCATCATGTAATTAAATTTGTATGTTTATATAGAAACAAATTTACTATTATTTTAGCTTTTGTATGCACAACAAAATCGTAAACAAGTTATATAAACAAATGTATCTAAGTCCTCTCATATTACGTGCCTTCTACTAAACACAGTAGCTAGCCAATAAACCATCGAGGTGGTATTTAGTGTATCGTTCACACGAGGCAGATAAAGGAAAATAAATATCAGTTTAACTAATTATAATGACAATTATGCAGCAGCCGCGGATGAAAACGAACAAACGGTGGAATCAGATTCTAACGATGAAGTACCAGATCATCAGAATGTTGAAGTTCCTTTGGGAGGGAACGTTCAGTTACATTGTCCTAAAGGTACCCAATGCTTGAACAGATATCCGTTGCACCTAGATATCGTTATAAGCTTATTATCTCCATATTTCAATTGATGTTCAATACGATATTAAAATATAATTAATAATATAGTGAAATTGATTAATTAATCTTGAAAAGAAAGAAAATATACAAACCCATCATCATCTGCGTTTATTATTCAAAAAAATAAATAAATTCCGATTTATTTCATTTTATTTTTAAATTTAAAAGAAATTTTATAATTACATTATCTTAAAAATTAAATAACCACAGTTTAATAAACATAAAGGACTTAATTATATAATGATCAGATATAACAAATTATTTCAGATGTTAAATTATAGAATGTCATAACTGTACACAATATTATATAGGAGTCAAATTACAAATGTCCCGATACCATGTATGGAGAGAAACAACAGCAAACTTAAGTCTTCATTATTATATGGATATTGTGTTCCCCGATAAGTTAACAATACGTCTTGATTATAATGCAGGGAGTGTGGGGTGCTGGTGGAGACGTGTGGTCGGTAACTCCAGTGAGTCGTGGGCTCCTGCTGGTTCCCATCACGCCCATGGCGTTCTAGGTATGTACTCGATAGTTTGTAGCTTACTTTGTTATTTATGTATCATACAAACTGACTTGACTGCCTCGTTGGTCTAGTGTCTAGATACAAGGCCGCAGACCCGGTGGTCCTGGGTTCAATTCCCAGGTCGGGCCAATAAACAGTTATTGGGTTTTTCTGTCAGAAAATTCTCAGTAGCAGCCCGGCGTCTGGAAGTTGGAAGTGTGTACACTCCCGTGCCTCGTTAGGCCTTTGGTCCTGCGCCTGAACTCTTCACGGTCGTGTCGGATTGCCGTCCCATCGGATTATGAGAGCTAAGGAATAGGGGTGCACCTATGTTTGCGCAAACACTTGTGCACTATAATATCTCCTCCGCAGTTGGCTAATCTCTCTTGAGATTGGCCGCCGTGGCCGAAATCGGTCTGGAGGACCTTATTTGTCATACAAAATATAACCCAGTACATTGAAATAGTATACTTAATATTTATATTATCGTGGAACAATATCTGCAACTGTAATTTCATAATATACAGTGGTGGTCATATACACATTCAATAATTAATAATCATGCAATAATATAGCCACTCAAATAAAAAACTCATTAAATGCATAAAATGTAAAACATATCTTACTTTTAATTACAAAATGAGTCTTACACATGTAGAAGTTTATTTTCTGTTACTGGCCGCTTGGACGCCTAATAAGAAACATTTTAAAAGTCGTTCTTTTTTTGAAATTGGAGAATAACATTTCTTTTTCTATTATTTTGGCGGCAATTCAAAATTTAATCTGAATTTTATTTTGTTCAAAATGGGCAAAAATAAAAGTAGTGACGCGTCAACTAGGCAAACCATTGTTAATTTACATATAGAACATATGTGGGTGTACAGAAGAATAGCTGAGCGTTTAAATTGTTCTGTTAAGAAAGTTTTAATGCAATTAATCATTATAAAATAAATGGAACTGTTGAAAATGTTCTTAGAAAGGCTCGGCCAAGAAAATCCTCTCCCAGAGAAGATAAAAAGACCCAAGTAAAGGATCCAACCAGATGAAAAATAAAGTTTTTTCGCCTGATGACCCGAGAAACATCTCGTCAAGACTGATACGCCGAAGATTAGTGGAAGTTAAATTGTTCGGAAGAATCTCCTTTGAAAGGTACCACTTCTTACCAAGCAACACCGAGAGAAGCGATTATTATTCGCTAAAAAATGTTAATTGGACGGTACGAGAATGGAAAAAAAGTGTTATTTTCAGATAAAACAAAAATAATATGGTAAATTCCGATGGAAAGCGCTATGTTAGACGCCCTGTGAACAATGCTTTTAATTATAAATACACAAGGAGTATAGTCAAGAACGGTGGCGGTACAATGGATCAATGGCAATACAAAAATATCTTAGAGGACACAATCATTCCCTACTCGGACGATCATTTGCCTATAACCTGGATCTTTCAGCATGACAATGACCCTAAACACACGGCCAATAGCGTCAAATGTTTCCTTAGCGAACACCGTATATCCATTTTAGACTGCCCAGCAAACAGTCCGGATTTAAACCCGATAGAAAATCTCTGGTATATTGTTAAAAAGAAAGTCTCAAACAAACGTAACACCAGTCTAATAGTCCACGAACTATATGAAGTATTTGTTGAAGCATGGAATTCAATCCCCCTAGAAAAATGTATGAAATTGATTGAATCAATGCCACGTCGTTACAGTGCTGTTATTGAAAATAAGGGATACGCCACTAAATATTAATTATAACAATTCAATTCAATTATAAAAATTCTATCTATAAATATATGAGTAAAACTTTTATCGGGGGTCTTTATAAACCCAATAATCCCAATACAATGATTAATAGAATTTTTGTCTGTTTGTCTGTGCGTTTGTGCACGCTAATCTTAAAAACGGCTTAACGGATTTGAGTGCGGTTTTCACTAATATATTGTGGCTAACTTCACTTAACATTTAGTGTTTGTTTTATTTCAATCGGTTCATAAATAATAAAGTTATGTCAATTTAAAGATACACGTAGAACATTTATTAAAAAATGGTTATGGTCAAACTGAAAAGAGATTAAATATTACATGTAATATACACTTTTGCTTACGATTTATCCTATATTTTGTCCTATAATTTTTAATCTCTTTATTTATTTATTAAAATTGATTTTTAGTATCACTACTAATAATTAATACGTAAATAGTATATAGGTGTATAAACAAAGCCCAAAAAACAACTATAACAATAATACATGGTTTTAGAAGTGCTTGCTTTAAACATCAACGTGGTATATCACTTCTTAAAACTTTAAATAGGTATAATTTTTTCGTAAATTCGTGTTTCCTGTCAAAAGTTTTAAAACGGTAGATAAAAATTCAAACGTTTTACCTACCGAAGTTTTTTCTAAACAACGAAATAAATAACAATTTAACGTGGAAAAATGGCAACCATATTTTGAACTATATTTATTAGCCACTGGATATATATAAGGAGTATTAGCCACTGGTTATATATAAGAAGTGTAAATAGAGAAAAATAGCAATTTTGTTGCACTTGATTGGTGGAAAAGGTGTCGAAATGTTCAATTCATTCAACATTAAAATAACAGAAATTACTTTAGAAGACCTCATTAATAAATGTAACAAGTATTTCGAACCGAGGAAAAATTTAACTATGGCCTGACATGTATTTTTTATGAGAAAACAAAGCAAACACGAAAATATAACCAACTTTATTACGAGTCTAGAAAATTTCAGCTTAAAATGCGATTTCGTTGAATTAATAGTCATTGGTCAGTGATGAATTTACAGCGAATATGTGTTAGAGTAGCTCACCAAACATCAAAGATTATTACAACAGTCTGATCTGTCACTTAAGAATATAGAGATAGCTAAAATAGTAGTGATCGAACAACAAAATACGGAGCATATAAATAAAAGCACTGGGACGTCGTCATCACCGTCATTATCTAATGAATATCAAGTGATGAAGGGGGAGTAAAAGGGTTAAACAACGCACGATACAGAATAGAGAAGATGTGCATATTCCTATGAAGTCAGACGGGCAACTAATTAAGGAGAGAACAAAATTGTGAAATGTGGTTCTATTTGCCTTATCCCAATATAAACCGAATAAAAGTATTTTGAAATCTCTCAGTTTAATTCAATTGGTCTTTGGGTATGTCAAGCTTGCAACAGCATAATCATGAATAGGAAGAAGTAGATCTGTGTGATCATAATTTAAAAGACAATGTTGATGATGACCCTATGACCTCAATACGGCAAACACTCACACGGCAAGCATAGTATATTCGAAGAAAACTCCCAAGTTTTTAATATAGTCACAATAAGGGATGACAATATTATCAAACATGATATTTGGTTCCGCCTGCCAATAATTATGGCTTGAAATCTACTAGGGTTGACATTAAGAGCTAAAGATTTCTCACTCCACTCAAAAATGATATTGAAGTCATTATTCATCCTTGCGATAGCCATAGGTGATAAAATTATAATTAAGTCTACTAAGATATTGATTTTATATATTTTAAAAAAATCAATGCAAAATTAATAATGATAGAAATATTAGAAATAATAATGTATTAATTTATATAATATGAATGTGCCTTCTTAATATTCAATATTTTAGTTTGTTATAAATTTGCTACTGTAGTCATATTCTTACTTGCTTGCCTTTTAATTGTATTTAGTTAAAAATATATATAATATAAATAATATATAAATCTCTTATTTACTACGCTTTATTGGTCTTACTCAATGTTATGTGTTATTTTATATACATAATGCTATCTCATATAAGTGTCATCTCATTTTTGTTTGTTAAAAATAATTAATGAACACTTAACCTACCAGAGCGGTCAAATAACTGCTTTTGAACCTTTAATCAAAATTGTTATATAGGTGCTTTTTTGTATATTATATACTTTTTCTATATGAAATGGCCGCTTAAATAGCTCATTGAGATATGTGTGTCAAGTTCAATACACAACATTTGTTTTAAATCCCCTTATTTTTTTGTTTAGTTAAATGATTATGCCTTGATTAAGTCTGATTTTATTTAGTCTCTGACAGAAGAACCTTTTCTTTTACTTTATATTGTACACATAAAAGAACATAAATCTATAGCAAAAAACGAATTAATAAATAAATTATCCATACATATAAATAAAATTGAAGTTTCTGTCTGTGATTTCAAAATAACTGCCTGTTTTAAAGGTTATATGGCTATTTACGATTTACCAAAACCAAAACATATTTTTTTTACTTTGTCTGTTTGTTCAGGCTAATCTTTCAAACGTCTTAAAATTACAAATTGAAATAACCGAATTATTATAACAACTATTTCAAAGTTCGGCTTAGTCTTTATTTCATCAAAATCAGATGAGTATCAAAAGTTATAAAAAATATGTATTTTTGTTGCTATCTATACACATAATATAATGACTTTTCCTGAACGATTCATTAACGCAGAGCCTAATAAGCCACGGGGGTTAGAAACTTGAAATTTTGGCAGTTGATACATTTTATAATGTAAACACCCACTAAGGTAGGATTTCTGAAAATTCCACCCCTAAAGAGTTGAACGATTGTTTAGAAACCTGTAATTTTTAAAGTTACAAGCATAAAAATTAATATACAAGCTTAATAAATAAAAATTATTTCAAATCTACCCCCTAAGAGGGTAAAGAAGGGGTTAAGAAAGGGGGGGGAATATGTATTTCGAAGTTTTAGAAACATTTATTTTTGTTTTGAAGAGTTGGGTGCGAAATTAAAAATATACAATATCTGATATCAATATCTCCTAGGGAGATATATATTTTTTATACGAACTTCAATTCGTATTTCGTTTTTATTGCCATTTGTACCACTTAATTGGTAGTCCCTAAGTTTTACCTCAACCTGACCCTTAAACCCTAAAGAGTTAGTTTTGTTTAATCTAAGTTTCATAAATTAAAAAAAATATATTCGTACGCTTGCTCATTTACATTAGTAACTATATCTAACGTCGTGGATAGATGACCGAGGTATTTAAGCAACAGAATTGTAGACCAGAAGACATGTTCACGCTTCTTACTTTAAAATCACATACCAATCCAAATTTCAAATAATCGTTTATCCTTTACTTATACTTAAGCGCGAGCGAAGCCGCGGGCAGCTGCTAGTTTCTAATAAAAATATAAAACAAAAGTTAAAAACTTACTTTATAAATGATAGTAATGAAATAAAATATTAAAATGTACCCGCGTAGTTCCTTCCTAGCATTATTAGCTTAATTTTGTTATTATAGCCTTTCAATAATTTATATTATAATAGGTAGAAGTAAACATCGATGCTGGCATTAATAGCATGCAAGACAAACCTCAGTGGCTTTTTGTAATGCTATAATGAATGATAAATTGTAATTTTTCTTTTTCGTAAATTGTGAAAGATTAAATAAAAAATAAAAATAAAACTATTGGTAGGCTGTGGATAGTAGCTATTTCGTAAATAACAATACTTATTACTAATACTTAAAAAAATATAGTTTTTTATATTTTTTGTTGTTGTTTCTAATTAGTTGACCATTATTGTTCATACCTTAAAACTGATTTAAATGTTTGTCCGTAATGTAATAATGAAACTGCACTTGTGTAATGGGATTTATATTGTTTATTTTGATAAATCGTTGAACATATTGTTGTCCTATTTATTGTTTAATTTCAAAATAAAAACGATTGCGGTGAAGTATCTTACATACATTGGTAGTGTTTCTAATTATACGACCACCACTGTATATATTGTCGTCAGCAGCCGCTTTTGTTTTATGAACTGGACGCAGTGACGTAAACGATCCAGACGGGTTGTAAGATAAATAAAGAAATACGTTACTATTTATTTTAAGCTACATCTTATAAATTATTCAGAACAACAATAAAATAATTATTTAATTTAGATTTATAATACATAAAATAGCAGATATTAACTAACACTTCTTACTAACAATTTACAAAATATATTTTTTTAATATTTTAGTTAATTTTAATAATCATTAAAAAATACAAACATGACGTGTCCCGAAGGAAGTATTAAAAATATATATATTAAGGACTTAACATAAAAAGAGTATAAAAAGTTTATGTCAAAAACCAAAAGTTTACTTGGTGGTAGAGCTTTGTGCAAGCTCTTCTGGGTAGGTACCACCCACTCATCTGATACTCTACCGTAAAACAGCAGTACTATGTATTGTTGTGTTCCGGTTTGAAGGGTGAGTGAGCCAGTGTAATAACAGGCGCAAGGTACATAAGATCTTAGTTTCCAAGGTTAGTGGCGCATTGGCGATGTATGCGATGGTTAACATCTCTTACAATGCCAATGTCTATGGGCGTTAGTGACCACTTACCGTTAGGTGGCACATATGCTCGCCCGCCTTCCTATTCAATAAAAAAAACTTGTATGTTTGATGTTGTTGTATTGAAGTTTCTAGAGCAGTATGAATTGGGCAGGTATCAAAGAAGCCTTATACGAAGAAGGCGGCGAGTACAGGTGCGTGGGGGCGCGCGCGCCGGACCTCAAGCGCTTGAAGGAACTGAAGCGAGTGACGCTGAAAGTAACAGGTATGTTATTGCCCCATGAGTAACACAAAGCCGAAAAGTTCCTTTTTATACACAAATAACTGCGACCCATTCTACCCAACTCTCCTTTGTGCCGATACAAAAGTCTTGTTATTTAAATGTAGGTTTTGCCAGTCAAACTATTTTCAACGTTAAACAAAACGTAAAGCTAAAATACACGTGACAAACAAGAAACCATTTATATTGTTTCACTCCAAAAGTCAGTTTTATTAAAGAAAATGATCCATTATATTCGACTAAATTGTTTTTAATTTAAAAATAAATAAATATAATATGTTTTCACATCCGAGAATTGTAGTCCAAACCCATTTACCCTACACACGATTATGATTTTCAGAATTTCTCGCGAGTGGAATAGAACCCGCAACCTTTAGTATATCAGCCAGTTACAGTCATCGTTGTATTAATAAGTCATTAAGATTTTTTGTATTGGTTTTATTGTTATATAAATGCAGCTTACAGTTGTTGATGTTATTTGCATTACATTCATAATTCTTCTTTTTTTTGGAGACAACTAAAAAATAAAATAATAATAATTTACTTAAATATTCATTGGTGTGTTTTATGTTTTGTTAATAAATGAGGACGAGGAGATTACATTGCTAACTACGAACTTATTTGTTACTAATTGTTATTAAAGTTTACAATATATCTATATATCAAGAGCAAATACTCCAAAAATCCGACAGCGAAATCTTATTTATATAACACAATACTGTCTCGTAAATACTTAGGTGGAGCGACAGCGACCGCTGTGAACGCTGATCCTACACCTAACGGCTGGCGGCTGGAATGTGGTGCTTGTGGGCGTAACCTCCGCGTGCTATGGCTGAGGGGGGGTAGATCCACACCCGCCATCCTCACACCAGATCTAGCTCAACACTGCTGGAGAGCAGTGCTTTTAGTACCGGAACCTGATGAAGTCTGGTGCGTAGCTGTGTCGTCTAATGGCGGTGCAGTAGCAGTTTTCCCTAGAAGGTCGATCCAGGCTTCTCCTTCACCCGCGCGACACGCGGTGAGAGCCTTACACGGGGACGCGACTCATCCGACCTATATACCGGTATTGTATATTTTCGCGCTACTCAAAGGACTTTTGTCAATTTAATTATTTGACTTTCTGCTGTGAAGATGTCATTATTTTACGTATTTATTTAATCAACATTATACTTTTCATCTTTTCAATATTATTGAAATATATGTTATATATGTTATTGAAATATTTAATCGTGTAATCGTTTTTTTTTATACGAATATACTGTTTTAATATTATTTTATCATAGTAACTAATACTATTTTCGTTATACCATTGATTATTTAAATTTATTATAAGTTTAATTTCATCTTATTATATTATTATATAGATCGTATAATATTAAATATTCTCGCAGCAGAGAATGCTTTTAATGTCTATCAAAATAATTATCGTGATTATTAGTAGACAATTTTATTCTCAAGAACTTAGTACTAGCGAAATATGACTGAAATTTGTATTTAGACAGTCTTGATTTCCATTTTGTACAACTAATGAAGTAACATTACTGAATACTGAAATAAAAGCAGTTGAAATTCTACCAAAATCTTCATCCTCAAAATTAGAGTCAATTTAGTAAAGAAAAAAATATCGTCCAAATTTTTAAGTTCGCATTGTGACTTGAACAAAACATGATTGAATGGCTGAAAATGCGATACTCTTAGACGTGTATTATAGATGGTAAACGATCTGTGTCGTTAAAAATATTACAGTAAATTAGACTTTATTGTGTACTAGTCCTTGTGTTTTAGGGACTAAAATCGTGTGCACTATCTTCGTAGAAATGTGTCCTTGTATAGCCTTCGTAGTGCTCCTATAATCATAATTTGTTATACGTATTTAGTAGAACTCTTTCTGTCTTGGCACGTTCGTTGCAGTGACGTTTGAAATTAACGTTGTGGGGAAGAAAATTAAATAGAATGTGAACAATTTTCTTTTTTAAATCTAGAATTGAAGTCGTAATTGTGTAACATGCTTCCACTCTTACTAAAATATTTCTTTTAAATTTGCAATTATTTGACATTTTTCAATTCTAGATATTTTGATTTTGAGTATTTATTAAATGATATATTTTTAAAGTAAAATTTAATTTAATTTTAGCTCCACGTCAAAGTTTTATAAAAGTTCTCGAATTCGATTGCCATTGGATAGCTTCAGAATAGAAAAATCTTCTGCTATTTTCGTCCAAGCGACTATCGAATGCATTGCTACGAACGCACCTTCTTTGCACACTTCATCTCTAACGGTAGTTGTTCTTTCGTCTGTCTTATTCCTTTCCTCGCCATTGTTATTTTAGTTCTAGTAAGTGTTTAAAACAGGAATGGAATGTGCCAAATTGTTGATAATTGTAATAGATTTTTCTTATATAAATGGAGGTAAATTGTGAATTGAATATATTTAATTTTATTGTGTATATTACGATGTCTGAATGTTTAGAGCAATGAACACCAATGGAAATGAAACTTAGAATTTGTAAGTTATTGGTAATGTTAAGGTCACTTCCTCGATACTCGAATCCCATTTCAACGGAGCTCGAATCTCGCGGAAGACAACGCCCCACCGGCATATATCTATACTATATTTTATATAGACGTCAAATTCGTAAACTATGATGTATTATAGCTTAACAATTATGTAAATTTCGATGTCAATTTTAGAAGTCCGTTAAGCTCGGACCGATTTTTGTATGGAGTACATTTGCTAAAATTTTAATTGTAATGAAAATGTTTATCATGTTCAGCGTTGGTCATTAGTTTCATTGTGTTACTTTCGTACAGCTCAGATCAGACTATGTACTAGCTTAGTGCTTTCAGCTACCGCACATGGCACATTACGACTGACATTGTGTAATCGACTGAATTTTAATCGATCATCGTCTGCAATACAATTATCAAATTAGTTACACATTATTTCGTTGCGAGTTTATAGGTTTTATGAATAATAAATAATCGGCTGAGTTTGGCTGAATTCATACCGATTCGTAATTTAATTATATCGGCAATGAAATAGCAATGTGCGTTAGTTTTTACTATCACATCATCATCGTTAATATTGTTAAGATTGTGATAAAAGAGGCGCGGGCGAGTTGCGGGTTTACGGAAATATAAACGAAATAAAGAAAGAAATAATCGATTAGTTTAGTTAAGTTAGATTGTAGCTAAATGTATTTTTGTACCGTATCAAAAAAAAATGTTGGTCAATTCGCCAGTAATTTTTAACGAAATTTAATTTACGTACCTGTTTATGAGAATGTAAAGATCCGTCCATTGCGGAGTCCGGCCTAGTTAAGGAGCTAAGAACCCTGTCTGTCCATCCTTAACTTCTTGTAATGCGAGTTCAATAGATAGAGGAATCTATAGATAGAGTAATGGCTTAAATCTTCTGACTTACACGTTCGGCTCTTCCCCCTTCCTCGGCTATACCCCGCGACCCCCGCCCCTCTATAAAAACATGTATACTTGTCTGTGTAATCATTTTATACGCGACCAGCCCACGATATGCTTGTCGTATCTTTATCATGGGCGTAGCTGGAAAAGCATACAATAACTTTGGCCTCCTGAAAAGAGTTTGAAGGTCTCTTATAAAGAGTTTGAAGATAAAAATCAATTTGATTCCACCATCAATTTGATCACAACATAATAAACTTCAGATCGTCTGTGCCCACTGTTGCCCACGGCTGAGTCAGCTACGCTCATAATCCTTATAGAAAATCGATGGCATGTGTCTACAGTTTTCATTCAATTCATTTTAAAGGTCCCTGTATTTTTAATCCGAGTAAGTGGATGATGGTTTTAATAAATTTGCGTTTCAAGCTCAATTTGATAAAGTCGATCCAGGGGTGTTTACTGACTCATCGATTTTGATAACTTTTTCATTGAGTAAATTCTTATTTGGGGATCGCCTTTGTTGTTCCAATGAGTTTGATCATTACACCTTAATTAATATATTATACAAGCAATAATGTTTGGAAATCGCCTTTAACATGAATGTTTCTTACTCGTGAGAATGTGAAAATTTTAGATACTTTATGCCATTTTTATCATCACTCTCTAGGTATATATGATATTGAAGTTAATTCATTGGTTTATATATTGATGGAAACTAAATGAATGAAGTACGTACACAGGACGAAAGATGATTTTGAGTCTGCCGAGAAATAAGCAAGGATATACGTGAACGTGTTGTTCATGTGAATTAAATCAAGTGTCACTGTAAATTAAAAACAAAAAGTGTTTCTAATAAAGAATTTGAAAGAACTCATATGAATACGTATATAAACAATATATTTAATAAAATATTAAGATATTTTAACAACAAATGAAAATAATTATTATAACTACGAATATAAAGTTCTATGTTTTAACGTGACAAAGCGTTTTGACGCAACATATCGGTGTAAGAACTGTATACAGTCTTATACAGTCTGTTAATACATAGTAATCACACACGCAGAAAGAGTATTTGTTGAGACATCAGTTTTGAAATTATTCAAACAGTGCAATTAAAATTTATATTCCCTCTACAGAACATAATACTTGGTGCCCACTCTTTAATAAAAAAAAACACTGTGTGGATCAAATATTGTCACTCACTTAACACCAGGTCCACACAACCGATAGAGCGCACAGTTTATTTTACACTATAAAACACTAGTAACTACAAACATTACATTAAGTATACCTACAAAATTACATTCGTTTTTGTTAAAATATCAAATAAAAACGTGTTCTTATGTTCCTGTTTGATCAATACAACAAATCCACCACTTATAACATATAAATTTCAAAAATATGGAAGAACTTACTCGAGAACGCTTACTCGAACTTACTCAACAGTGTGTCACGAGCTCAATTATACTCGTGTTTCGTGTTTCGTCTCTCGTAGTGTGTACGTGCTTCACCCCTGGGCGGTCGTTTTTGATATAACGTTGTTTCTGTAGTATTTCGTACTAGCGTCCATAATACGATACGAGTAAGTGTCGTATCGGTGCCAATACATTATGTAGTAGATCATTATATATAATATATATCTATATATATTTACATTTTATTATACATATTATCGTTTACTTTGATATTGAATGTACAGTATCCATATATCCATCACATGTACGATCTCCTATACCGAAAAATAAATGATATAAAAAAATTGCGTGCTTTTTTTTTTGAGTGGAAGCTCAATTTCATTTACGTAAGCAGAATTTTTTCTTTACAAGGGAAAAAATTTAATAAAATTAATCTAGTGAGTGCGTGCAAGCAGCGAAGTGTAGAATTGAAGAGCTTCAGGGCGCAGCTTCAGTGTATAACAAAATAATCACACACGTGAAGGCATATTCTAGTTTTAACTTTTGTAATTTTCTTACATTTTTAATGCGGGCCTGTGTAAAAGAAACCACACGTTCGCCACTTATTATATCACTAAACAGTAATGAACTGGCCAGCCATATTGACATCTTTGATCTTATAGTATAATAATAATATACGATCTAAAACGTGGTACCTCTTGCAATACTAGTGTCTACGAACTAAGGTGACCGATTATCGGATCGGTTGCGGCCATTTTCTTTGTGTGATATGAAAAAAAAAATGTCCTAAGTGCAAACGAAGGATGACGGGCTAATGAGCCATATCGAAGTAACTGGCTATTGTAAAGGGCTCGTAAAAGCCTACTTGTACAAAGTATTTTTGTAATTGATTTTTTACAAGATACGCCACTTTAGGTAAAGTAACGAAGAACAACAATGCCCTGCATATTCACAATTATAATTATAGATATTTTGAAAACAATAAGCGACACACAGCATTTGTTGTTTCCGACTCCGCAAGGTCCTTCCTGAGGCATAATAGTCGTTTCTATAATATTCAGCAAATGTTTTAGCTTGGCCTTTTAATTAATTAAAATTGTGTGTTATTACTCGATAAAAAACATGGGTGATAAAAAAATCGTTAGTATTTCTTAATTTCTAAAAGATAAGGTTCTTAAGGACAAATGGTTATTATTATTATTTTTTACTAAATATACTTTTTAAATTTAAGTGGAACAGAGTAATTCCTGCATTTCTAGCTGGATCTTCTCGATGATGTAATCTATAACCGTTGTTAGATTAGCAATTACATTTAATCCTGTAACATGATGATTCAAGTTTTTATAGGAGGCAACTTGAATTCTAAATTCAAAGCACTGCGTCACCAATTTATGTTTTCCCCAAGATCACCCGCGTTCTCCCTTAAGATAGTTTTACTCTACGGATGTAAGTAGCGATGTCATTACTCATCTGACGCTAAACAAGTCGTGGCTTGTTCTGGATGTTCGCCAAAAACACTTAAACTGGATTGAACAAAACAATGTCATAAATTGTAGATACCTTTGCGCACTATTACTTCCTATACGTATATCGCATAAGTGGTGGTATATCAGTGCTTTCAGCGAGTCTATGTTGCCGCCCACTTACTATAGCTGGGTTCGTGTTTTAATGGTAAGCCAAATAAGAAGATAATGAGTGAATTAAAACTAAGTTTTACGTAATCATAAACAAAATTAGAAACAGTATTATAAGATAAGAGAAAGCCGAGATGGCGCAGTGGTTAGAGCAAGTGATTCTTAACCGACAATCGCGGGTTCAACTCATCGCTTTGTTCATAATTCATGTCGCACTTGATCAAAGAACGTTTTGTTATTATCATAAAGTTTTAAAACAATAATAAAATGGGTAGGTGAACTGGCAAATGGTAAGAGGGCTCCAATACCCATAGACCTTGACGATGTTAGTAGTATTAACAATCCCTTATATCAATGCGACACCAACCTTGGGAACGAAGATGTCCTGTCCCTTGTACCTGTCATTACAATGGTGCACTCACCCTCCTAAGAATATATTTTTATTGGTAGTCATCATGTGACGAGTCTAAGCCCAGAGAAAGCACAAATCCCAACCATAAAGTAAATAGTAAGCCAGTATTATTATTTTGACGTGATAACGTCTTATAAATCGATGAACGCCGGCTGCACGCACAAAAAAGCATGACTGTAACGTTTCGCCTGAGCCAAGCGTGCAAGCGAGAGCACGGAACAAGCGATAGAGAGGCACGATCGGCCTAAGCGTTCAGCTTGTGATGCATCTATCTCTCTTCCACTCTAATGGCCAATGCGTCCGAGTATTAATCAATGTTTTCTTATGACGTTATCACGTAAAATTATCGTCCGTAAACCAACTTTACAGACAACCATTTACTGTTTCTTTTTTCAATTAAATCTTACTCATAGTTTAAACAAACGTATATATTGTTCTACATTAAATTACGCAAGAACCCAATTTCAAATCTGTCTAATAAATATTAAATTATTAAGACTAACTTAGGGAAGGCTCCTTTTTTACAGGAACAAAAAACTAAAGAAACTGTCCTGCGCAGTTGGCTAGTCTCCCTTGAGGATGGCTAACTGGCGCGGCCAAAATCGAAGGCCCCATTTTAATGGTTTGTGAAATTATGTCACCGTACTACTCCAATGCGTTTACTATGTGTTTACAAATATGGCAGTCTTTTATTCGCACCTGTGTTCGTTCGTTCTTCAGTGCCTAGAACGACATGCGTAAATTATCCACGTAAAAATTCGGATGGATTCAGCATTATTGTTCTAACGACAGTACATTCAGCATCCAGCAAACATATCCGCTCGTACCATGCGTATAAATGAACCGACTGCCTCGTTGGTCTAGTGGCTAGATATTAGGCTTCAGACCCGGTGGTCCTGGGTTCAATTCCCAGGTCGGGCCAATAAATAGTTATTGGGTTTTTCTGTCAGAAAATTCTCAGTAGCAGCCCGGAGTCTGGAAGGTGGAAGTGTGTACACTCCCGTGCCTCGAAAAGCACGTTAAGCCGTTGGTCCTGCGCCTGAACTCTTTCCGGTCGTGTCGGATTGCCGTCCCATCGGATTATGAGAGCTAAGGAAAAGAGAGTGCACCTGTGTTTGCGCACACACTTGTGCACTATAATATCTCCTGCGCAGTTGGCTAATCTCTCTTGAGATTGGCCACCGTGGCCGAAATCGGTCTGGAGGACCTTATATATGAACTACCCTAGTCTCATCGATATCCGAACTGACCCGTCGATATTATACACGCTCTCATAAAAAATGTGATGTGTGTTATCTGCGTGTTCTACCATCATATATATAAGTGCGGACGACACTCCCTGGTTCGCTCAGCAACTGGTAACATATGGACCGGGCCCAGTACGTGTATTCGGTCCGTATAAATACGGACCGAAGACACGTACTGGGCCCGGTCTACCTAACCTAATTGGTGCTGTTGAAAGTAGGTGCTTTGTACGTTATTATATTTTATTTTATTCTTTCTTTTTTAAGCCCACAAATGCTTACTATGTCTGACATATTAAAGATAAATAAATAATTTAAATTGTATAAATTAGTTGAATAATTTTAATACAGTTAGGTAAATTTAAGTACAAAGTTTTTATGTTTGAGATTTAAACTATTACTTACCACAATATAAAAGAAGAATCAAATATTTTTTGTGTGGATAAACAAACAAATATAACTCACCTAGTCCTGGTAGTATTTTTGCCATCATTCCACACGGTCATGATTTTTTTTATAGTATAAGTAGGCGGACGAGCATATGGACCTTTTGGTAAGTGGTCACTAACGCACATAGACATTGGCATTGTATAAAAAAAAACATCGCCTATGCGCCCCAACCTTGGGAACTAAGATGTTTTGTCCCTTGTGACTGTAATTACACTGGTTCACTCACCCTTCAAACCGGAACACAACAATACCAAATACTGCTGTTTTGCGATAGAATATCTGACGATGGGTGGTACCTACCCAGATGAGCTTGCACAAAGCTATTTTTAATTTTTATTTATTTAAGGTTTTAATGTAAATTATTCATATGTAACTATTTATAATAAAAGTATAATTCAATATACCACATTTTAGCACCACCACCACAATTAATTTATAATTAGTTTTTTATGAAACTTCCAACTCCAGCTGATATTATGAAAGTTACTTTGTATCCGTTTATTTCATTGTGCAACAAATTAACGATTGGTCGGCTTTTAATTAAATTAGCTGTAAAAGTCGATTCACAGAATGATATATAGAATGATGTTCTAATATTTTTAATTAAAAACGACGAGAGACTTTAATTTACTGCGTAGCTCTCGGCTAGTCACTAGACTTTTAATATTAAAAATATAAACCCTTATCAATATTTAGTTTATAAGAACGTTCAAACAAATAAGTGAACTCTTTATCTTAAAATAATTGTATCGATAATTTATAAATAAGTCACAACAATCGTAACCGTTTTTAGTAGCCTTAGGTTGATTCATTTGTCTCACTAATAAAATATTTATTTTAAGCCGCATTTTCTAAACAAATATTGTTTTTACATATTGTTAACAATTTGTCAGTTATTGAAGAATATTTTAAAAAATACCTGAAAAGAAATACACGTTGCATAAAAATTATTATAAAAATATATTGTGGCGCTATTTCCAAAAACTGCAATAAAAGTGTTTTAACGCAAAAAATGGTTTATATTAGAAGATTTTAATAAAAGCGAAATTTTATTATACGTGTATACAATTCGTTATAAAAATATGTTACGTGTTAACGTTTAAAACTAATTACAATACATACTATTTGTATTTTTACAAACGAATGATAATACTGATATACGCTGCAAAAGGGTTGCATCGTTAGTAACATTTTTGTATATAAAATATATAGGCCGACGAGCAAGTGGGCTTCCTGATGACAAGTGGTCACCAGCACCCAGACATTGGCGCTGTAAGAAATATTAAACATTGCCAATGCACCTGTATTTTCACTGGCTCACTACCCCTTCAAATCCGAAAACAACAATACTAAGTATTGCTGTTTGTCGGTGGAATATCTGATTAGCAAAACTTTGACTTATTGTGTCCTGAAAACTGTCATCTCACCATCTCGCCGTTTACTTAGGCCCTCGTGTTATTCTGGGACGCCTCGACTCAATAGTTATGTAAACGTTGTATTCAAGTGGTTATGTACTCACACTGTCGTCTGTCGAGAAATGCGTTGTTAATATATGCTTACATCTTCTAGCACTTAAGGTACATTACTATTTATAGACAATACTAAATAACAGGGTCTCGTTATTTATGTAACACATTCAATGTGAAATTCAATTACCTTAGTGATGATGATCATGTCTTTTTTATAAATGTATGACACGCTGGCCAATCTATATAAGATACGTTACGGTGCATCACTGCGCAGACACAAGCGTTCGCTGTTTTCCCACAATTTTGTTATCCTACGAGACGAAAAATTCGAAAAGTAGTGTGATTCTGAAAGAACTCATTTCATTACACATCCGTAAAATTTTATGGTGATATACTTTATATAGTTAAGAATATCACTTTTTAGACATATATTTTTAATTTTTTTTTGTATCTTCCTTTTTTAAGTTTCTTTTTTTATATTTATGAACTGTTTTCCATTTTTAATAGCATGTTGTGTTTACTTGTAATTAATCTCTACACATAGATAATAAGTTTGTATTTATTGTTTTTATAAATGTCTTAGTGTAAGGGATTGTAAGTAAGCCTAATAAATAAAATAAAACGAAACGAAACGAAACGAAACGAAACGAAACGAAACGAAACGAAACGAAACGAAACAAAACAAAACAAAACAAAATAAGATCATCATAATCATTTCATGATTCATCATAATCTAGAGTCCGTACTGTCATTGAGGAATTTCATGGAAAAACTCAATAATATCTCTCAAATTACCCAAAAAAATAATGCTATGATAAGACAAGCTATAACATATGTATAACATGAGATTACATGCACGAAATAGTTTTTCTCTTCCAAGTGCTACCGCTTACACTAAAACTACAGACAAAGTGTGGAAATCCTATTCAGAATATCACAAAGGAATCCAGTTCCAAGCGGAGGGGTGTGAACTTTATTAGTTTGAATCTTATGTTAAAAACTTTGACGGTTACGTTTTGACGATGTCGTGAACATTACATAACTAGTCGCTGCTACCGCGACTTTATATATGTTTTTAAATAATATTATAGAATTTTTACGTATTTCAAAGTTTCAGTTAAAGTTAAGCAGAACACTTAAATTTTATTCCACTACTGCTGAGATGATACCTAAGGAATAAAACAATCGTTTTCACGCTATTTCAAGTGACAATAAGGCGTTACTTATAAACTTTGTTTAACGTATGACTAATTAAACAATGCTGTGATCGAAGATGCCGTGTCTTCTTCTTTCAAATGTCAAATTAACAATGACAGAAAGGGATAAATTAGTATTTAATTAATCATTAATCATTAAAAATCAACGTTAGTAATTAAGGGGTTAATCAAAATTATCGATGTTTTTTTTAATCGTTAAGTGACTTTCTATTTGTCTTCACATATGGGTAACAGATGCGAAATTAGAAACGTAATAATAGCCTTATTTTTGCCACAATTAAATAAAAAACATGAAATATCTAAATATTGTACACATGGTGTCCAAACTCACAGGTGCCAAATTGAATATAACAATGATTTCCAGTCAGAGCACATTACTGGGTTATTGTACCATACCGCGTTCATATACTGCTATCTTGATCTTCTCTTTGTTCTATCTTGATTTTCTTCACCTGACGCCATATCTACTAAAATACCTTGTTCCATGCGTTGTCAACTGCGAGATATTATACATATTACGTATATGTATACATGTTATGTACAAATTGCCAGTAAATACACTGGCGCACTCACTCTTTAAACATATTCAGCATTTTAAAGTATCTCCATTTGGCAGTCAAAGAAATACCCAGTTTACCATCAGATATAGTTCAATTATGTAAAGAAACATTTAATTCTTCTAGCTGATATTAATTAGGCAAGGCACCTTGGATAGGAATTATTTATTATTTTAAGTCAAGACAAATCTAAACTCAGTATAATACAAATAGCCTCCAGCACTCATTATAATATTAATATTTTCCCGGTTGAAAATCTGTTTTCCATATTTATAATATTATATAAAATGAGGTAGAGTTCTTCTTGTCGGATCGAGTTTACACATAATTAAAGGTTGTAAATCAATACTTTTAAGTATACAAAATATTAGAATATAATTATTTATCCAACCGATAAGATGTGATTACTATATTATGCTAGACATATTTTTGTTTTTATAGAAATAAAATTAAATTCACGCTTTTTACGTCAACAGTATGAATTTAAAGCGGGTATTCATTTTATATAATAAAACCTTCCCCGAAACGCGTTGCATTTTTGGTATAAGTTTTATGTATTGATTTAGTAAGACATAACAAATAAAACGTTTTTATATATCATTAACAAAAGATAAGATTTTTGGAGTCAGTGTAAAATCATTCATCAAAAACCATCTGCTTGCTCCATCTTACTGCCTCTACCGATGATAGGGCTGGTTCCTTTTACGCCCGAGAGAATCGGAATTGCGATTCAAAGGTGAAATAACCCCAGCATTCTTGCTACTATTCCTCGCGGTCCCGTTTTTTACAGTAACTATTTTTAAATAATTCTATAATAAATAGTAACATGTATGTAAAGATTAATAATTATCTAATGGTACTACAATAATAGAGCAGAGATGGCTCAGTGGATTAACTGATCAATTGATCGTGGGTTTAAATTAAGCCAATGACATATTGTTTGCTTAAGTTTTGAATATTAAAATGCATTTCATGTTCAGCGAATGAAGACATTATGTATAAATGTTGCAGTGTTAGATAACATTCGCTAGACAAGAAGAGATCTTTAAATTTATTTATGATTATAATTATTAGTGATGGCGCTTTTTTATTTTGATTATGTAGTCAGACTGGCAAATGGCCATTTGATGAAGTCATTACTAGCACCCATAGACTACACCGCTAATAGCATTGTTAAGAAATATGAACTATCCCTTACATCGCCAATGTACCACCAATGTAAAGAACTAAGATGTCTTATTCCTTGTGCTTGTTGTAATACAGGCTCACTCACCATTTCAGTCGTAACTCTATAATACCAAATATTGCTGTTCCTAGAATATGTGATGCCAGACTCACACCACGCCCCACCACCAAGTAAATAACCACACAAGATATGTTTTGCAGTCGCTGGGTATCAATTATATAATTACAGTGATTTCCTGCAACTTGTGCGGGATCAAAAACAAAGCTGGGGGATATATCGTGCAACGCTTATCTCTGTAACCAACAAAGCCCTTGCGAGCAGACTCGTGGACAAAAAGTAGTATATGTATTATAAAGTTAGACTAAATGTAGCAAAGATCACAATAGGGTTAAATAAAGCCAGAATAGATGCTTGTTAAAGGCTATAATAGCTGAATGTCTGTCTTGTTGTCACGCGTGACGAATTAACTGCATTGCGCGTCACAGACAATAATGAATCTTATTAATCAATTGCTTAAAGTTGAAATTTGATATTCAAATGCTAAGCTATAAAGTCACGCAAATATACGCCTTACAGCCTTGTAATAAAAGTCAAATATTTTCGAGTTAACCGAACTAATCCAGTTTTCATAGTAAGTTACAGTAAGTAAACCTGGATGCAAATATAGGCTTTATTCCATTGTATTAAAGTATTTTGTATATTTGTATTTGTTGCAAATGTTGTGATAAGCGAATATCGTTCTTGTTGTTACCACGTTAAAATATTTAGATAAATAAAAAAGTACAATTTAAATTGAGCCTTGCGCCATAAATCGTTAGGTTTAATTCAAACATTACAATGTTAAGTCGATTCAATTTATTCGATTTAATATCTTATCTCCAGAGCATAAAGTTCAAATTTGCTTACTACATGTATTTGTTTGGGGATGAAAGCATATATATTACTCTAATGATAAAGAGATGAACACACAGATTAATTTGGAATAGCCATTTGTGTTTAAGTCTCATCGCAGATAGGATATATCGTCGGCTTACTGCAAGAATTCATTAATTGCAAAAAGTCACCTAGTGTGTTAATATCTCAGATTAATAATCGACTCAATATGATTCTTATATGTACTATATTTCTATATTTGAAATACAGTTATTTTGACTTACAATATTTGTGTATTGTTTTAGTAGTGGAAAATCTAAGTCAAATCTTTATCTGAGAATCACGAACCAATTTTACAAGATTATATTAAATATGGTGTCACCACTTGTTCGGAATATAGATAGCATGTTGTGTGTTTAATTGTGTGTGAGTAATTGATGTACATTTTTTATAGTATAGGTAGACGAACGAGCATATGGGCCACCTGATGGTAAGTGGTCACCAACACCCTTAGACATTGGCATTGTAAGAAATGTTAACCACCGCTTACATCGCCAATGCGCCACCAATCTTGGGAACTGAGATGTTATGTCCCTTGCGCCTGTAATTACACTGGCTCAATCATTCTTCAAACCGGAACACAACAATACCAAGTACTGCTGTTTTGCGGGAGAATATTTGATGAGTGGGTGGTACCTATCCAGACGAACTTGCACAAAGCTCTACCACAGTAAAATAATATCACAAGTTGCTTTTCAAATTTAATTTGTAATAACTTTAACTACATCAATTAAGTATATATATGTGAGAGAACGGGAGACAAAATAAATAGTAAAACCAATTTATAAGTAAACAAAGTATATTTAAAATAATAGTAGGTAATTATACTTATTTCTAGACACCGATTACAATGAATTCGATACATAAAATAATTAAGTTAAACTACGTAATTATCAGAATAAATACAAAAATGCGCTCACCTGGGTAGTTACCAAATAAACAGTTCAGAGCACCGATAGTGCCGTGTTCAACACTGAACCACTTCTGATCTGTTGACATCGAGCCTTATATAAAGACCGGAAGTTGTTTAAAAAATATTATCTCCCACATATATTTACTGTGGATTTCTGCTTCGCTCTCAGACCCTGCTTATTTCTTTGGTTTTTGCTTTGTATATAGTGAAATCGTGTATATAATAAATTTTGTGTTTATAGTGTAACTTTGGACTTATAGTTTAATCATTCACACACTTGTTAACATTCGGTATAAGTTCAACAGTGTTTTACACACACATATACCCTGCGCAGTTGGCTTGTCTATTGAAGACATCATCATAGAAGAGTTTCATACAAATGCCGAATATTGAAAACAAATATTGTAACAGTATGTTTCCCACTGCTCGAAAAATATCTCCTCTGTTTTTTTTTTGTTTATTATTGCGTACAAATCGGTGAACGTGATTTAATTTAAAACGATTGCTTTATGTTGTGTAATATTTGGAATTGGTGGATGCTGTTCGAAATAAGCGGCTTAAGGGAAATGATCCCATGACACCGCGCTTTGATAGTTGTATCTTAATAGAAGAGTGAAACGAGTTCATTATCATATTCATGGCCGTGACATAATTACGCGCAAAACCGCGATCTAATTTACATATTAAAATAATCCGCGGATAAACAACGACACGCAAAATACTTATTTATATATATTGTTATGTAAATAGCAAAGCCTTCATTATAATAGATAAAGACTTTATTTAGTATACACAATATATTATAAATGCGGCAGTAGGTTTGTTTACTTGTTACACTATCACGTCTAAACCGATCATCATGGAAGTTTGCCTCCACATCATCAGGGGTAAAGAAGCAGGCATGGGGTAGGGAAGCCAGGGGTGGAAGCTAGCTTATTATAAATTATTTAAATTTGCTTAATAATTGTCAAAAATATGTAAATGGCTCACCGGTAGCGACACATGGCTTACATCCATTATCTTGATGTGATTATCATTTAATATCGTTATCATGCAGGTATTTGTTAATCAATTATGATAATTGTTTGCAGATCTATCTTAAGTAAAACAAGATGATAGCTATGCAAGCTGAATAATATAGAAATATAATCATCAATTAATTTAATTTAATAATAATTGGTTGAGTAGCTAAGACGTTACAAAAAAAAAACGCATTCATGACGTATTCGCTAGGAAGTACCAATTATGTTCGAAATCTTATAGTTATTTTTTTATAAAATAGGTGGGCGGACGAGAAATTGGCCTACTTGATAGTAAGTAGTCACCGCCTCCCTTTTTTTGTAAGAAATATTAGCCATTTCTTACATCGCTCATGCGCCGCCAACCTAGGGGACTAGGATGTTATGTCCTTTGTGTCCAAGACGGACTGGCGCAAAGCCCTTTCAAACGAGTAACGTGAGACGACCATACCACCTACCAAAAAAAGTATGGGGAATTCGTGCCCCCTAAAACTACTGTGATATCCGTTTTCCTATAACGTATTCGCGGCCCCGCTCGTGGCTTAGCCGAGCTCTCCTTAGGGGGCGAAGTTGATCTCACATTCTCTCCCTCCTCCGCACTCCTCGCTGGTGCGTACTGCAGTGCGAGGCGATACCAGTTGCCTATTTCGGAACCATCTGAAATTAAAAAATAATACTAATACAACTAATACAATCCACAATATATAATTATTAAACTATTATTCAATTACATTGTTAATCAAATATATTTGCTTCATGATCTCATTACATTTGAATGTAGAAATGCTACATTATTTATAGTAAACTCGTACATATGCTTTAATTTAAAATTATTCAGATAAAATATATAGATCATAATCGAAGATAGCTGATTCAGTCCAGATAATCATCTAATTTGTATTTATAATTCATGTTCGATAATGAAGCATGTGTCAATGAGCATTGGAAAAAATACAAACAGCGATCACAAGTAAGCACGTGAAAACTCATCGTTGCTGGCCCGAGTTCGAACATACAATCGACTGAGATCACATCACCGATCTATCGACTCGGTGATACAAAGCTGTGCAAGCTCGTCTGGGTAGGTATCACCCGCTCACCAGATATTCTACCGCAAAACAGCAGTACTTTGTATTGTTGTGTTCCAATTTGAAGGGTGAGTGAGTCAGTGTAATTACAGGCACAAAGGACATAAGATCTTAGTTCTCAAGGTTGGTGGCGCATTGGCGATGTAAGTGATGGTTAACATTTCTTACTCTATTGACGTTGGTGTTCTATGGACGTTGGTGACCACTTACCATCAGGTGATTCATATGCTTGCCCGCCTACCTATACAATAAAAAAAAAAACATGTTTTAACCACTTAAATAATATTTGGAAATCATTTATCATGTAAAGCTTAAAGTTGTCGACTTACAAGCAAGCTTAACCGTAACTTATCATAATTGTCAAGTTAGCACAATCAAGTAGAACCTAACATAACAAACATGTAATGTTCGAAGAAGTCTTTGAAAAACAAAATAGTTTTAGTTTGCTAGAAACTAAAGTTCATACGTAGCCATGGCAACGAAGTCTGTTCCATTGTGAAATTGTAAAAACAGGAATTCCGTACCATTATTGTTCAAGTTTCAAGTTGAATGAAAACTCTTAAACAGTAGAAGCACTAACTTTCGGTGTAATCGCTGTAACAAAACTTTACTAAGATATAAATGTTTAAGATCCGACTTGATAATGTTTTGGAAGATTTTTAAGTCTTCGTGATATGCACAAGGCTTAGAGTTAGAATGAGAAACCTTCGCCCATATATAATACTACAAGTATACTCGTAAGCCTCTCCTCGATGCCTTTCTAGTGATGGCATTCAATATCACTTTTGCTTGTTATTGCATTGAATCACTCACCTCTCAAACTGGAAAAGCTACACGAAGCTATTGCAGTTTGGGTGTAGAATAGGTGATATAGATGTTAAAAAAGCGTGGAGTTGTATCCGTTTATTTTCGTGCCAGATAAATAATATTTTTTATCGTATTTAATTAAAATTGTTATGTAATTTATTTGGTGGAGTAACTATTTAGACCCGAGATAATCTATATACCGCAGTTTTAATACTTTCATATAACGATCCAATAAAAGCGTACCTGAACAATATTTGGATTTTTAGTAAGATAGGTGGTACCCACCAAGACAGGCCGGAACAAGCCATCTCAATTTGTTTAGTTAATTGCTTTCAACTTTTAATAAACGTTTCTTTTTTTCTCTAAATATCGTTCAACGAGTGATTAGTTAAATAATGTTTTGTCTCCTTCTCTCAAATGTCAAATAAATAATGATAGAAAGAGCGAAATCACTGTTTAGCTAAACTCCGATAAGAAACGTTTATAAGTAAGGCCGTTTATGTCTCAGACAGTCTCCTGAAATATGATTCACTCGCGCCTTTGTTCGTTCGGTATTGATGGATGGAGTATTTTGCTATCACATGGAAAGTTTTTTATTTCACGGGATAAAACGTCCATATCATAATACGCGTACAAACAACACGACTAAATTTTTGGTTGTTGACACACTGAATTTATTTACAATCGTGACGGTGTACTTATTAAATTTCTAAAAATAAATAATTATTATTGTAAAACATGTATGATACTATTCATATCTATATGTATGTATATAAGAATGATACCTTTTTAATTTAAATACTAAAATATTCCATTAGTATATACATAGATTACCAAAATGCGTCATAAAAATTGATCACGTGTTTTATCAATAAAAATACGCATATAATATATGATATATAAAATTAACATTTATTTGATCAATAATACTTTACACCAAAAGGTAGTCAGTTTTGTAACAAAGCTAAATATCTGAGGTTGAAAGTTCTCAAGTTGCAGTGTATGTAACTGTTGTTGCAACTTGTTTAATATCGCAACTGCTATCTTCAGCTCCGTGTAATTATTGTTGCATAAATATGCATCAATTACCGCATGAAATTATACATTGTTGTTACTTTAAAATAATTTTATTTTTGTTGTTAATAATTGCATCTTCATTCGTCTCAGATTTCTGTGTAAGTGCCATTTTGTTTGTTATGGTTTTGCTAATATAAAATTTACAATTGTACAGTGCCTTTGTCTAAGAGTAAATATGAACAAATAGCAGCAATGGCCCGATTACCAGCCTGCCCACCAATAGTAATAATAAGCGTCGAGCAATCTGGCAAATTGTAGGCGAATCATCATGTCATGTATGAACAGGGCAAACCAATCAAACTGTTGCACTAATCTCAGGAACTATCAATCCAATTTCACTAATTGAAAACCCCTTTTATTGAGGACTGTTACAAGCTACTAGAATTATCCATAGGAAATAAAGGCAATAAAAACATAATATAACTAATACTAACACTTTACGAAACCAGCTTCCGGACCTACCTCTTTTAGAAACCTTCAATAAAAGAGCCTACTCATTCCTTAAAGGCTGGCAACGCACCTGCAAGTCATCTAGTGTTGTAAAAGTCCATCTAGTCTATGTGGGAGCCACTTTCCACCAGGTGAGCCCCCTGCACGTTTACCCATTATTACATAAAAAATAAAATAGAAGAAAAAGGTGCAGTCTCACCATTAAATGTAGCCTCTATATATTGTCGCATAAAGTTTAATTCTTCCTCCAACCAGCTTATATTTAATATAATTTATTTTATATTAAAAGATTCATTTGTCATAGTTATTGACATTAATTTGATTGGAATATATAATGGATAGATGGTCAACACCAGCGTCGTAAACGAAGATTCTGGTTTTAAATCTGGGCAGGCACAACGGAATTGTCATATGCATAATTTTTGTTTATAATTCATCTCATGCTAACATGCAGATCTTGCATAACAAGCTAACTTTATATAAGACTTGTTATAAACTTCTTTAAAGTTTAATTTAGATTAATAGCAAATATCTATATCCATTCAAAAACAGGACGAGACTCGAGGTAACAACAAAACGCAAGATAATAAAACAAGTTCCAACTTTATAGATGCGTCTGCAACTTGAAAAGTTATACCGTTATTCTGTAAGCAACTGCAGCCTTGTTAAATAAATCTCGCCGGTATATTGTGTTAAGTTAAATTTATTATATAAGACGTGTGTAGCTTTTAGGTTTATAAGATTCAGCTATTTTTATCGGTTTCTAGATTATGGCGATTGTTTCGTGTTTGATATTTATTGAATACTTTACTTGAATTTTAATCAATAATTCTATCACCGTAACAAATTCTCGTAATTTTTATCAGAAGATACGTTGTTACTAACTAGATTCCAGTCGCGGCTCCGCCCGCGTCTGAGGGGAAGGCATAAAGTGTTATTCAGAAGGCATAAATACACATTATTATTGTTTTAATTCCAATATTTTTCATTGTTTCTTTTTAATCATTTAAAATTAGCTTTTATATAGATTCAATTTTGTTTACATAATTTTAGTTAGTAAATAAATAAAAAAAAATAATGCGTTTATCCTTAGCATAGAATATCTTGAAATATCGTTAATTAAGAACAGAGGAAATTAAAATAAGAAATATTTCTTTTTGAAATCGCTGTAAAGTCCCTTCAATAAAAGACCGCTACCACAATCTCTCCGGTACATTAATTTCCGAAACCATTATCGTGGGCTATAAACGAACCGCTAATTGTGGTTCTTTATGCTAATTTGATTGGGTCTGACTGCCTCTGATTTATGAGAGCCTGGTAGCCTAGACTGTCATAAGAGAAATTAAAATAGATCGTTTTTAATTTTTTTTAATCGTACTTCATTAGTTGTTTAATAGTGTTACGTTATTATATAAATTGTATTTTAAAGTAAAGAGTAACTAGTAAGCTTCTTGATAGAATATTTTAGTTATGAAGTTACTATATTCATGAGCTAATTCATTTTGTTTGCGTTATCTGTCTGTGAGGCGTAAGTCAAAAGTGTCCCAATAAAAAATGTTCCGTAAGTTTCTTCGGGGCATTTCTGTAATGTATCGGAATTTGAAACCGATAGTAGTGATGTATAGTGACGATTCCTTAAATATAAGAAATGGGTATTTTTTTGATTTCCTGTTAACTGGCGATTCAAATGTGTGTGTGTTCTTATGCTGTAGTGTGTTACCGCTAAAACTAATATGTATTTACCGTGTGGTCTAAGAAAAAAGGTACATAATGAGGTATTTTTACTTCTTTATTATAAAACCACAGATGACTGTATTTGTGCCATTTTTCAATAGCTTGGTATTCTTTTTTTATTTAATGTTTTGAAATTGTAATGTATTTAAAATACGTATTATCTATTCTATACATATAATAAATCTGTAACTGGTCGATGTCTGTACATGGAAGATAAATGAGTAAAACTTTTATCGGGGGTCTTTATAAACATAATAGAACCCAAAACAATGATTAATAAATTTTTTGTCTGTTTGTCTGTTTGTCTGTGCGTTTGTGCACGCTAATCTTAAAAACGGCTTAACGGATTTGAGTGCGGTTTTCACTAATGTATTGTGGCTAACTTCACTTAACATTTAGTGTTTGTTTTATTTCAATCGGTTCATAAATAATAAAGTTATGTCAATTTAAAGATACACGTAGAACATTTATTAAAAAATTTTTATGGTCAAACTGAAAAGAGATTAAATATTACATGTAATTTACACTTTTGCTTATGATTTATCCTATATTTTGTCCTATAATTTTTAATCTCTTTATTAATTTATTATAAGTTTAGTATCCCTACTAAAAATCAATAAATTATTATCTGTAGGAAAAGTACGCGCACCTGTTAGTTGTCAAAATCAAAAAGTTTTGTTAACAATTTCGTGTTTTCAGTAGCTTCGTGTGTTGTTTTTGCATAAAAACTAATATTGCATATATATTGTGTGTATCTTTATGATCTTATCTTATATCTTTCATAACAGTACGCTTTAAGACTGCGTGTGAGCAAGTCAGTTAACTCAGTGACAATAATTAATACGTAAATAGTATATAGGTGTATAAACAAAGCCTAAAAAACAACTATAACAATAATACATGGTTTTAGAAGTGCTTGCTTTAAACATAAACGTGGTATATCACTTCTTAAAACTTTAAATAGGTAAAATTTTTTCGTCAATTCGTGTTGCCTGTCAAAAGTTTTAAAACGGCAGATAAAAATTCAAACATTTTACCTACCGAAGGTTTTTCTAAACAACGAAATAAATAACAATTTAAGGTGGAAAAAATGGCAACCATATTTTGAACTATATTTATTAGCCTCTGGATATATATAAGGAGTATTAGCCACTGGTTATGTATAAGAAGTGTAAATAGAGAGAAATAGCAATTTTGTTCAACATTAAAATAACAGAAATTACTTTAGAAGACCTCATTAATAAATGTAACAAGTATTTCAAACCGAGGAAAAATTTAACTATGGCCTGACATGTATTTTTATGAGAAAACAAAGCAAACACGAAAATATAACCAACTTTATTACGAGTCTAGAACATTTCAGTTTAAAATGCGATTTCATTGAATTAATAGTCATTGGTCAGTGATAAATTTACAGCGAATATGTGTTAGAGTAGCTCGCCAAACATCAAAGATTATTACAACGGTCTGATCTGTCACTAAAGAAAGCTATAGAGATAGCTAAAATAGTAGTGATCGAACAACAAAATACGGAGCACATAAATAAAAGCACTGAGACGTAGTCATCACCGTCATCATCTAATGAATATCAAGTGATGAAGGGGGAGTAAAAGGGTTAAACAACACACAGTACAGAATAGAGAAGATGTGCATATTCCTATGAAGTCAGACGGGCAACTAATTAAGAAGAGAACAAAATTGTGAAACGTGGTTATATTTGCCTCATCCCAATATAAACCGAATAAAAGTATTTTGTAATCTCTCAGCTTAATTCAATTGGTCTTTGGCTACATCAAGCTTGCGACAGCATAATCATGAATAGGAAGAAGTAGATCTGTGCGAGCATATAATATATAATTAAGTGTACTCAGATATTGATACTATATATTTAAAAAAAAATCACTGCAAAAATAACATAAATAAGTTATAAATAATAATGTATTAAATGTATTAATTTAGATAAAATGAATGTACCAACCCATCTTAATATTCAATATTTAAGTTTGTTATAAATTTTGTACTGTAGTCATATTCTTGCTTGCCTTTTAATTGTATTTGGTTAAAAAATATATAAATAATATATATATCATTTATTTGTTGCATTTTATTTGCCTTACTCAATGTAATAATGCTTAAGCTATGTGATTTCATTTATATTTTGTTTTTGTTAAATTTGTGTTTTCATTAAGTAATTAATTATATTTGATTATAAAAAAATATATATCTTACTACACCTTTACTGATTATGATGGTTTAGCTGTTTGATTTTATATATGTTTTGATTATTTTAATGATTGTGTAATTATTGTTGGTGGAAACTTAGCTAATGTATGTATATATTTATATATATATGCTATAAGTGTCATCTCATTTTTAACACTTAACCTACCAGAGCGGTCAAATAACTGCTTTTGAAACTTTAATTAAAATTGTTATATAGCTGCTTTTGTTTGTATATTATATATTTTTTCTACATAAAATGGCCGCTTAAGCAGCTTATTCAGATGTGTTTCAAGTTCAATGGAAAACATTTGTTTTAATTCCCTTTTTTTGTTTAATTAAATTAGTAGCCTTGGTTAAGTCTGATTTTATTTAGTCTCTGACAGAAGAAACTTTTCCTTTATACTTTATATTGTACACATAAAATAACATAAATCTATAACAAAAACGAATTAATTAATAAATTATCCATACATATAAATAAAATTGAAGTTTCTGTCTGTTATTTCAAAATAACTGCCTGTTTTAAAGGTTATATGGCTATTTACGATTTACCAAAACCAAAGCAATCATTTTTTTAATTTTTTTACTGTCTGCATGTCTGTATGTCCAGTCTAATCTTTCAATCGTCTAAAAATTGAAATAACCGAATTATTATAAGAACTATTTCAAGATTCCGTTTAGCCTTTATTTCATCAAAATTAGTTGAGTCTATCAAAAGTTATAAAAATACGTATTTTTGTTGATATCTATTCACATAATATTATTACTCTTCCTAACTGATTCATTAACGCAGAGCCTAAACTGCGGGGGTTAGAAACTTGAAATTTTGGCAGTTGATACATTTTATAATACCCACTAAGGTAGGATTTTTGGAAATTCTACCCCTAAAGAGTTGAACGATTGTTTAGAAACCAGTCATTTTTAAAGTTAGAAGCATGAAATTTAATGAACAAGCTTAAAAATAAATAAAAATGTATTTCAGAGTTTTTGAAAATCTAAATCTGAGAGGGTAAAAAAGGGGTTGAAAGTTTGTATGGGGATTCCGTCACTTTTGGTGTAAGAAGAATGATATTTAGTATTAAAGCTATGCATACATATTTCGTCGTTTTTAGAAATTTAACTCCAAACGGGAGAAACGGGGTAAAAGCATTAGTATAAAAATTTAAAAAAATAGAAATATTCTATTTGAGTTTTTTGATTGAATTAATAAACATGAATTTCAAAGTTTTTAGAAACTTTTATTTTTGTTTGGAAGAGTTGGGTGCAAATAATGAAATTCAAAATACGCAATATCTTATATCAATATCTCTTAGGGAGAAATATACGAACTTCACTATGTTGGTGATGTTTGGATAAAAAAAACATATTCTATTATTGCCATATGTACCACTTAATTGGTATTCCCTAAGCTTATATTATTGTAAAGTTTCATTAAAATCCATTCAGTAGTTTATGCGTGAAAGAGTAACAAACGTCCATACATCCATACAAACTTTCGAGTTTATTATATTAGTAAAAAGTAGGATTATTATATGCCCTATACTGAACACACATACACTATACTGGATGGGCGAATAAATCGATTGGTAAATGTTTATATCTTATTGATTAAAAAATGTACGAGATAAAATCCTTATTTTACCCGTACGAAGTCGGGACGGGCAGCTAATTACTCGCTGATAACGTATCTTTCTGTAGGTAAAAAAGGTTTTTAAAAACAGTACAGCAGTTTTTTTAGTTTATTCGCTACAAACAAACATACAAAAAATCTATTTTTACTTATTTATAATATTAGTATAGATAAAGACCACGCGCGAGCGAAGCTGCGGGCAACAGCTAGTGTATAATATATTTTAGCATTCTGAAATTCCTTCATATCCGTCCTTATATCATCCGCTATCCGTATCCTCCTTCATATCATCCGCCATACCCGTCCGTGCAATACACTTAAAACGGGATACAAAGTTCACTCTTCACGTACGTACGTTCAATATATCTGGACACCTAGAGATAAAAAACGAAGGAGTGGTAGGCCCCTGAAAAGATGGAATGATGACATCATCAAAGTAGCTGGAAATCTTTGGTTCAGAATAGCAAAGCAGAGAGAGATGTGGAAGGAATTGGAGGAAGATTTTACAAGTGCCGGCCCTTACACTGACGATGAATAACTAACTAATAGAGGATATAAGTACTGTAATACTAACCAACTAACAAAACTTCAAATAATTGTTATTTAAATAGTCAGTGCTTGGAAAAAATAGAAGCTTTTTACACTTTACAATATATACCGTTCGCAAACATCGCACTGCTGGTCAATAATAACGTAAATCATCTGAAGAGTTCATCCATCCTCTGTTGCCGGGTCACGTTTCATACATCCTGCGAGTCATGCAGGTCGCCTCGATCTTTTCATTCGCCCCAGATTATGAGATGAATTGCAAGTTTGTAGGAGACACTTGGTAGACTTCGTTTTCAAGTCCCCATATGAATATCCGTATATACAGTGGTGGTCATATAATTAGAAACGCTTCTTATGAATAAAGAAAGTATAACTTCAACGTACAAATGTTCGCAAAAAATATACACATTCAATAATCAATAATCATGCAATAATATAGCCACTCAAATAAAAAACTCATTAAATGCATAAAATATAAAACATATCTTACTTTTAATTACAAAATGAGTCTTACACATGTAGGAGTTTATTTTATGTTACTGGCCGCTTGGACGCCTAATTAGAAACATTTAAAAAAAGTATCCATAGCTCGTTCTTTTTTTGAAATTGGAGAATAGCATTTCTTTTTCTATTACTTTGGCGGCAATTCAAAATTTAATCTGAATTTTATCTTGTTCAAAATGGGCAAAAATAAAAGGAGTGACGCGTCAACTAGGCAAATCATTGTTAATTTACATATAGATCATAAGTGGGCGTATAGAAGAATAGGTGAGCATTTAAATTGTTCTGTTAAGAAAGTTTTTAATGCAATTGATCATTATAAAACACATGGAACTATTAAAAAGTTCTTAGAAAGGCTCGGCCTTTTCCCAGAGAAGATACGATAATCGTTCGTGTTGCTAAAAAAGACCCAAGTAAAGGCTCCGACCAGATTAAAAATAAAGGTTTTTCGCCTGATGACCCGAGAAACATCTCGTCAAGACTGATACGCCGAAGATTAGTGGAAGTTAAATTGTTCGGAAGAATCTCCTTTGAAAGGTACCGCTTCTTACCAAGCAACACCGAGAGAAGCGATTATTATTCGCTAAAAAATATGTTAATTGGACGGTACGAGAATGGAAAACCTATAACCGGGATCTTTCAGTATGACCCTAAACACGGCCAATAGCGTCAAATGTTACCTTAGCGAACAGCTTATATCCGTTTTAGACTGGCCAGCAAATAGTCCGGATTTAAGCCCGATAGAAAATCTTTGGTATATTGTTAAAAAGAAAGTCTCAAACAAACGTAACACCAGTCAAAACGAACTATATGAAGCATTTGTTGAAGCAGGAAATTCAATCCCCCTAGAAAAATGTATGCTGTTATTGAAAATAAGGGATACGTCACTAAATATTAATTATAACTATTGGTAGGCTGTGTATAGTAGCTATTTCGTAAATAACAATACTAATTACTGATACTTAAAAAATATTGTTTTTTATATTTTTTGTTGTTGTTTCTAATTAATTGACCATTATTGTTCATACCTTAAAACTGATTTAAATGTTTGTCCGTAATGTAATATTGAAACTGCACTTGTGTAATGGGATTTATATTGTTTTTCTAATAAATGATAAATCGTTGAACATATTGTTGTCCGATTTATTGTTTAATTTAAAAAAAAACGATTGCGGTGATGTATTATACATAATGTCAAGGACCGTTGGTAGTGTTTCTAATTATACGACCACCACTGTATATATAGTTACTAAACTTAGATGAAAATATATTTAGTTATATTTGTTTGAGATTACTGTGTTAAGATTTGATATTAAATTTCAAAATGGCCCTAAATCCACGGCTGTTAATAAAAACACGCAAAATATTTACAGCACACTATATCATATGAAATGTTTCATATGTAATTATATAATAATCAGACGTAGACATTTGATATGAATGTGGTGTGTGAGACGTACTTGCAAGGCATGTAGAGCATTAGCTATTAACCATTAAATTAACACTGACAATTCGTTATCACTAATCTTGGTGGGACCCACGCACTCATCAGATATTCTACCGTCAAAAACCCATATTTGGTATTGGTTGGAAGGGTCTGAGTAACTCTAGACCAGTCTAACTATAGGCACAAGGGCCATAGCATATTGGGTCCAGTTTACCCATTTTATAAAAAAAAAAAACTATTAAACTCCTCAAAATGTTTTAGTGACGACAATCGTTATTCTATTTAAAAAAATAGAAAGTACTAAAATAGTTTAATACATTAGATACACTACGAGTAAGTGCCCACGCACTCGATACGTTACACTAATGGTGGCTGTCACTACACATTCGAAAATAGAACGTTTGTCAAGCAACACGTTTGACAGATCGGTAAAAACTTACAAAGTACGAGAAGACGTAATCCATTTTTCATGAGCCGAATTTCTCTGAAGTTTTTAGAACATGTCGTATAAATATAAATACATGAAAAGAAAATTCATCAAGGAACTTCCCTTGCTGTTGTCGGAGTAGGGCGACCGTGTTTTCTATAATTTGGGGACTTATTTAGTAAATATAATGTGGAATTTGACGTCATTATCCTTTAAGCAATGTGCTGTACATGAGGCTAGTGGGTTGTAGCTTCCAGCTTCCTTACAGTTGCAATTTAATTTCAATTTCGAGAGTTCAATTTCGACAAATAATAATGATATTTTTTATTAACGATGCGACAGATTAGTTCTAATAAATTGAATTGAATATAAAAGTACATTTATATTTAATATTAACATTTATTCGGCCGGATTGTTTCTATTTTAGTTTAGTAGGTTCATCACTTCATTGAAAGCAATAAAAACCAAATGACAACAAATAGCATTGTTTAATGACGAGCCGGTTGGCGTGGTTGAATACCTGCCTTTTGCGCCGCAGGTCGTGGGTTCGATTCCCACCCAGGACAAACATTTGTGTGCATGAACATCTCTGTTTGTCTTGAGTCTGGGTGTAATTATCTATATAAGTTTACTTGGTGGTAGAGCTTTGTGCAAGTTCGTCTGGGTAGGTACCACCCACTCATCAGATATTCTACCGCAAAACAGCAGTACTTTGTATTGTTGTGTTCCGGTTTGAAGGGTGAGTGAGCCAGTGTAAATACAGGCACAAGGGACATAACATCTTAGTTCCCAAGGTTGGTGGCGCATTGGTGATGTAAGCGATGGTTAACATTTCTTACAGTGCCAATGTCTATGGGCGTTGGTGACCACTTACCATCAGGTGGCCCATATGCTCGTCAGCCTACTTATACAATAAAAAAAAAAAAAAAAAAGTATGTATTTACAAAAGAAAACTAGTATATGTAGTATATCAGTTGTCTGGTTTCCATAGTACAGGCTCTGCTTAGTTTGGGATCAGATGGCCGTGTGTGAATAATGTCCCAGGATATTATTATTATTATTATTAATATTTCGCTTAAATAAAACTAAAATTACAAACTAAAGTCAATACTTACAATCTTTATGATAATATCTGCTTATAATATCCTTATAATCATCCAATAATCTGATTAATTTTAGCCTCACCAAGCTTACAATACATAATGGTGCATAAAGCTTTCTCGCCCTTTTTAATGAATCAATACAACAATATTTTTGGGAGCATTTTTACAAATAATTAAGTTTAACTTTAATTCTATCAAAATATTTAATTTTATTTCAATTAAAAGTTCAAAAATAAATAGTTTTTCGTTTTTAACATTAATATTCACGTAGTTCAAGGTTACTGCTTCTATAAATCAGACATTCATTTAGAATTTATTTTGAATTTTATTTACTTTATTATTTCGTTGTATAGGGTTTTCCATTAAGGGCGCTTGATCTTTGAAATGCAAAAAAAAATACATGTAGGAGAGATATTTGCGAAATTTTTTTTTATTTGGAAGGTCTATCGACCCCATTATGTATGGAATATGACATCATTCAAATGACCGCCACGGCTTCAGTTGGTGGCGCGCACACGAAAGGTCCAATTTTCGATGACTCTGGCGCACAAATCGGGCTGTATTTGATCGATGGCGTGGCGTATGTTGACTTTGAGGGCATCGGTGGTTTGCGGCTTGTTGGCATAGACCTGCGACTTAAAAAAACCCCACAAGAAAAAGTCCAGCGGGGTCAAATCGCACGATCTCGGTGGCCAGTTCACGTCGCCTCCGCGCGAGATGACCATGTCCAGAAATTGCTCGTGCAAAACTTCCATCGTAGCGTGTGCTGTGTGGCACGTAGCGCCGTCCTGTTGAAACCACATGTTGTCCAGATCCATATTCTCGATTTCAGGCCAAAAGAAGTTGGTTATCATCGACCGGTATCGCTCACCATTGACGGTGACGGCCACACCATTATCGTTTTCGAAAAAATACGGACCAATCACGCCTCCGGCCCAAAATCCGCACCAAACAGTCACTTTCTGCGGGTGCATTGCCACTTGGTGAACCTCGTGTGGATTGGTCTCGTCCCAAATACGGCAATTTTGCTTGTTGACATAGCCATTCATCCAAAAATGCGCCTCGTCGCTGAAGATGATTTTTTTGCCAAAATCGGCGTCAACTTCCAACTGCTCTAATGCCCAGTCAGCGAACACACGGCGCTGTCTATGGTCATTAACCTTGAGTCTTGGGTCAGCTGTTGTCGTCTGCGAAAGGCCGAGTTCCTGTGCGCGACGCGGAATTGACTGCCGCGGGTTTTCGAGGACACTGTCGCGCACAGCGGCGATATTCTCGGCAGATCTCGCGTTACGTTGACGCACGGGAACCGGCTGATTGTTAACTGACCCGGTTGACTCGAATTTGTCCACCAATCGACGGATAGTCGACTCGGCAGGACGATCATCGCGACCGTAAAACGGGCGAAATGCGCGGAACGTTGCTCGAACTGAAGACCCATTTTCATAAAACAATTTTATGATTTGCACGTGCTGCTCGACACTGTAACCTGCCATGGTGGTTTGGGAGGACGGAATGAATATAACACACTGCATTTGACAGCTTTGTCACTCAAACAACATGGCCGCAATCAGCTGTCAAAGTTCAAGCGTCCCTATTGGAAAACCCCTTATTAGGTAAGTAGTTTTTTTACCACAGACGTCAATAAACAATATCTTGTCTATTCGGTAGATACTTCATTCTGAACCGGTGGTAGCTTTAAATTTAATTTAATGTTGTAAGATGACGATTCAAAAGTGACGCAAGAGTGTACTTGAATAAAGTATATTTTGATGTGATTTAATGTCTTCGATGAAACTTAATTATAACCTTATTCTATTTCTTAGCTAAATTAATAGCAATATAAAATTAAGTCAGTAAATTCATTTCTAAATTATTAATTTTATTATTATTGTCGACGGGAGATGTTAATTTATATATTATATTCTATTTCAGTGTGTTCTTATCTCAGGAGGACCATTATAAAAACACAACGTGTGGCCGCCTTCTCTTCACTCCTCCGGTGTATAAATCATCCAAAAGATGATATCGGAAGAAAAGTTTTTGGTTTCGGGAAAAAAGATGACTCCGGACGAATTAATTCATGGCAACAGGAAATTACGTAAGTTTGTAACGTGTAACTACGTTGGAACCGTAAAATAATTTTACGTTATAATTTTACGAGCGGTTATCAGCTTCCCTGTGAAGACATTTTTACTGCTTGATGGAACTTTTTCGTGAGGTGTTATTACAGAACAATGGGACAAGTTATTCATTTATATGAAATTATATATTTCCGTGATAAAATTCCTTTGATATTTTAATATATATAACACAATATAATTATTTATAGATATATTGTTTATGCTGTAGTATTAAAAGATTCTGATTTAATAGATAATATAATATTGTTAACCTCCTTTGTTTTAAAGTAAAAGTTTAATGAAATGTTTAAACTCGCTACACCTATAATACGATCTAATGATTGTGCAAGCAAATTAAGATCTTAAGTAAATTTTTGAATTAATCTGCACGTAACTTCGCAAGTAGACACAGCGCAGAGAGGATTAAATAAAATGAATATCATAATATGGGCAGGTCTTAGGTATATAAATCAGCCTCTGTCAGCCTAGTCCTTCCTTGGATTTCTAAGTTGCTTCACACATACTTCATCTAAATCGGTACAGTGGTCTCGCCGTAAAAGTGTAATAGACAGACAGACAGATTAATATTAATACTAGTAATGATAGTTTTTTATAAAAGTTTTGTTTGAGTTTGATTACGTACTTGGTGGTAAGGCTTTGTGCAAGCTCGTCTGGGTAGGTACCACCCTCTCATCAGATATTCTACCGTAAAACAGCAGTATTTGCTATTGTTGTGTTCTGGTTTGAAGGGTGAGTGAGCCAGTGTAATTACAGGCACAAGGGACATAACATTTTAGTTCCCAAGGTTGGTGGCGCATTGGCGATGTAATCGATTGGTAACATCTCTTACAATGCCAATGTCTATGGGTGTTGGTGACCACTTACCATCAGGTGGCCCATATGCACAGTCACCTTCCTACGTAATAAAAAAAAAGTAGAACGTAATCAAAAACATGCTATTTTAAGTTAATAGTTTAAATTTAGATTGATGTAAGCTTTTGAAATTGACTTTTTTCTTTAAAAAAAGCTACATAAAATTATTTGCAAATAAGGTTACATGATTTTAAATAGAAGGTACATTATATTATTAAATAGTTCAGAGTTGCAATTTTAATTAAAAATGTTGCCAATATTGACTACAATAATGTCATATTAAACTGTAACCGCAAATTGATTACAAATATTATTCAGAAACCAATTTATTACTAACAATACATAATATGGTATATATATTTTTAAATTACATTAAACTATTTGAATAGTTAATTTCTACAATGTTATTTCAGAGCTGGCAACACTTCTGACGTAAAACTTTAACTTGTCTTGTCATTGTCAGAGTTTCGCGACGCGATGTCTCCCCTCGTGTATTTTTTGTAGTTTCTAGTCGTTTATTTTCGTGTTTTCGCGGAAAGCGGATTTTTATATTTTCTATTGAAATCTCGGGTGATTAATACCTTGCAGTATTATGAGTATAAAGTAACAGCTTGTAAATGTCCCACTGCTGGGCCTCACCTTCTTTGGCTGAGAAGGCTTGGAAATTATTCCACCACTCTACTTCAACGTGGTTGATTCTTACGTGTCAGATTTACTTGTAATAAATGCAGATTTTCTCACGAAGTTTTTCTTCACGGTCGAGTACGACACGAATAATTATAAACATAACTTAAGCACCTGAAAATTCAGTAGTGTTGATCTAGGCTTGAAGCCGCAATCATTGTTTAAGATGGGTCAATGGGTTATCTCGGCTTTCGTCCATCATATTTGTCCTGAAAAACAGAAAGTACGTGCACTACTATTATGATTAATCCAGTCTCAACGTCTTTACGTGCTGTCCGAAGTACGGTAGTAGAAGTACTGCCCACATTAAATCTCTGAACGGTTATGGAGTATTCAATGAACCTCAGACCTCAAATTTGCAGCCTTATTCGATAACCACTACTAACAGCTGATCAAATATATACATATAACATAAACATAATACATATTTTGTTTACATTAAAGCCTTAAATAAATATAAATAAATATTAAAAATAATTACTGTACAAATCGTGACCGCGTGGAATGATGGCAAGAATGCAAGCAGAATTTCCCCTTTGAATCGCAATTCCGATTCTCTGGGCAAAAAACCAGCCCTCCTGTCACCAGTAGAGGCAATAATACGGGGTGTAATATTTTTGATGAAATTTTTTGCACTTTCACTCAAAGGTCCAAGCGTTTCAACCGCAAACGGAACAGAAATATAATTAGGAATAAGAAACGAATATTTGTTTTGTTTGTTCCCTTCAGGTTTTTCCGTGGCAGCTCCGGCTTATAACATTGTTTCCCTGATATGAGATGGGGCTAGTGTGTCAACACATGTTGCGTCCCACACGAGGACGGGCTTCGTTCCTAGGGAACCAATGTCAGTCCATCAAGTCTCTTGCCATCATCACGACTAATTCCATGAGGCTCAATAAGAGCACGAACGTCAATGATGGCTAGAGCCCTTTTTATTGTATCACGTACTTCACCCGCGACTTCGTCCGTGAAAATTTAAAAACTATTATATAACGCAAATACGTAAATTAGCATTTGTTAATAGCCATACCTACCCAGAACAGTTGCAGTTTGTTCAAACCGTGTCAATTTTCTTATTTAGATATTTTTATATCCGTCGTAACTTCTAAACCAAAAGTCCGATCCGAATAATTTAAATTGTAATTTACTAGTACATAATCAACCTTAATTATCAAATCATTTAAATTGATAAGGATTAATATAATGATATCAGCATCACCACTATTCGATTCCACCCGTTTTTGAACTTATTAATTTAAACAAAAACTGTTATTGTAGCTTAACTATAAGCCGCCATGGCCAATCTTAAGAAAGGTTAGCCAACTGCGCAGGAGATATTATAGTGCACAAGTGTGTGCGCAAACACAGGTGCACTCACTTTTCCTTAGCTCTCATAATCCGATAGGACGACAATCCGACACGACCGGAAAGAGTTCAGGCGCAGGACCAACGGCTTAACGTGCTTTCCGAGGCACGGGAGTGTACACACTTCCAACTTCCAGACTCCGGGCTGCTACTGAGAATTTTCTGACAGAAAAACCCAATAACTATTTATTGGCCCGACCTGGAAATTGAACCCAGGACCACCGGGTCTGCGGCCTTATATCAAGCTACTAGACCAACGAGGCAGGCTTAACTATAATAGTTAGACATATCGCTGACCTTTTTGTGAGCAAATAAAGGTACTATTAATATATAGAACACTATTTTATATATCATCAACAGTTTTCGCAACGCACGCAAAATAATGTCTTTTATAGGTAATTTTGATACCTTGGGTTAAATTGTTCCATTTTAGGTTCTCTAATTGATTTGATAAAAAAATTAAAATCGGTCGAGTAGTTTTTGAGTTAAATCGTAACAAACAAACAAACAAAAAATGAAATCTTTCTTCTTTATAATATTAGAATAGATCAAGAGAACCCTGAACTCCTTAGACAAGAAAGACCGTGTAAGCCGAAAGAGTCAAACTCTATTCCACACGGGCATCTGTGCTCAATGCACAACTGTGTTCCCAATCGGAGACCTATTGTTATGCGAAAACATTTATTGTCTAAAAGCGTCCCAAGATTTTTAGAGGGTACCGCATGTAACCAGTGACCTGACTCTTTAGTTGATAAAGATAGAAGCCGTGCACGGTTTTTGGCACTTGTTAAATTTTGAAAATATTTAATTATTATTAATTATAAATTATAATTATGTAATTATATAATTGTTTTACTATTTTAGACTATCTTTGTTTATACTTCAATAATGGAAGAAGCCTTGGCATTCTCTTTTGTTCATTGTAATTATAACATACTTCGAATTATCGAAGCTATTTTTAAATAATTATGTTTGTATTTTTGGTGAAGTTTGTTTCCATAATTATTCGAAGTCGTTTTTGAAATAAAATATCTCTACTTTCTTAAGTTAAAACTTTAAGGATAGACATAAAAAGTAACTGTACAGTCACACGAACGTAACTAATAAATTCCTTGCCAAGATTGTCGTTTGTGTAACAGATTTTCAATCTTACACGCGCTTCGCAAGCGTTTTTCCGCTTCGATCGATCGCAGATAGAAGTAATAAAACGACCCAATGTCAGCGCAGTTCTGTTCTCAACTTTGACCACTAGAAAATGGCTCAGGTCATACGCGGAGCGAGTAGCGTTGTTATACGCGGTTCATAATTGAAAAGGTGCAACAGACCAAGCCTTTTTTTTCACGCTGTGGAAACCTTCAGTAAGATATCCGTCTCCCTTGGAGGGGGACCGGGTTGTGTGGGATTCTTACCCACTAAAACAACTGCGATGGCCGTCCTCGGCACGGATCGAAGAGGCTGTGGGATCGTGTTGATATAACGCATCCGCGGAATCCCCTCCCGTGCTGTGGTCCGCTTGTAGTTCGGCGGAGCTATCCTCAGGGGGCGAGGATAATCTCGCCCCTCCGCACTCCTCGCTAGTGCGTACAGCAGCGCGAGGCCGTTCTCCTCAGGGCCGTCTGAAATAGGACACGTGAGGCCCCTACCTCTCGCATCCACGGCCCCAGGGTTACGCCCTATCTTTTAAGCCCCGGGCGTCGGGGCTGTAACAGACCAAGCCTTGTATGTCTTACCCCTGGAGTGATTTTAATGAAATGTTTGTTACGCGTGGCGGAGGGAATGCACTTCCAGCAGAAGCAGATGCGTTTTGTTGATGATAAAAATCGAATTCTAAGGTGCAGAATGCGCCATAGTTTTTCCATTGCCACAACGTGTTGTCGTCGAATCGCGTGATAGTTCGTGAGTTGTTTTTATGCTGAATTAGAGTTGACGTTCTATGAGCCAATATAATAAAATATTTTATACGTCACAATTTTCCTTATCACAATAACTAACATATTAATTTTAAGCGTTTTGGTAAATATTGCATTTTCACTTGAACCAATTGATTTGGAAGTATAACGACATATTTAAAAATACGTGGGGATTATAATAAGATTCTGTAGAGATTGTCCAAATCAAACGCGTGTTGTTTAGACCAATGCTTTAATAATTCTTCGTTAATAGGTTTGACACTTAGAATTTATGCTGGTTCGCATGGAACAGACAACACAACGCATTGCCACATATTGGCTGAAATGGGGCACGGTGTTGTATATATTTATCTAATATTTTTTGTACATTCTAACGTATTTAATTCCAGTATGTGTTGTTTGGAAGACATTGCTGATATGATATGATAAAATGTGTTTTTATTTTTTTTATTGCTTAATTTATTTAATCTGTTCTTTTAACCGGTATAGTGTTGTATGTAAAAAAATTTATAAATAGATAAATAATATGACAATATAAAAACGTCTCAGATTCAACGATGACACGTAGAAGCGATTTAGTTTATCGCGTCCCCTGGCACAAAACAGCTTTTGCTCAAAACTTCGCTGATTACCTCGGTCCCGAGTTGTATAATGTTGTAATTACTACGATAAAGCCAAAATAACTTACTAATTACAAATGTACAATATCCTTAACTGTACACCTAAACGTTTGAATTGGTACAAGCCGGTAGACCTTCTGATACCTGTTACATAAAGTACAGAAGTACCTAAATATTAATCAATTATAATATTTATTTATATATACTATATTGATATTTTACCTGATGATATGGCTTTGTGCAGGGCCGTCTGGGTGGGTGCTACCCACTCATCAGATTGACGGGTACAAAGTAAATAAAGCTAACTACAAAACCATGACTTTTTGTTTTTTGCATTAACGGTTTAATTAAATAATTCTTTATAACATGACGTATTCTTTTTGGCACATATCACTTTTTTTTCGTCATTTTCCGCACGTAAAATAAGTCGTACGTACTACGTAGGTTCTTCAAAACACGACAAAGTAGACGCGAACAAGTAACGATAGCCGCATTAACGCGTGGCCGCGGGGCATCCATGCGCTTACATAAAAAGTCATCAGTCAGTTGACACGCGCTTCGCCGGCTACCGTTAATTTTTAGGTTAAGTAAGCTATATGTGTGATGTCAGTCATATTTCGAAATTCTTTTGTAGTTTTCAATTGAGTTTATTAATAAAAATAATTTTAAAATGAAAAAGAACGACGTAAGCTGTTGGTGCAAGTAGGAAAAACAAGCAAACAATTTGCTATTACCGAAACAGAAGAGCTGCTTGAACTCACGAAATGCAATTACCGTGAAACAGTTAATGGTATGTATTAATGTAATTTAGTTTAATATTTTTTAAGTTGTAACTCTAATTTTTGTTGTTATTAGAAGTAAAATGTATATTTTTTAAAGTACCGGCGCGTATACATATATACCATTTGACTCTTTCTACATCGCTGTCATTGTAGATGTTATGATTTACTTCGCATAGTTTTGTTCAACTTCTTATTATTTTTGTGAATTTTTTATTACTGTGTGTTATAATATGTTTGTTGTTTCTGTTTACAGAAAATTCAGCTTCAAATTTGCAAGATGGTAGTTTAATGATAGTTGACTTTATATAAGTACATCCAGTACTTATATTTGGTAAACTATCTCTTCGATAAACATCGTCCTTTAGAAGATGATGTATTAAATTAACTTATTGACGATCTTGGCGACTCAGGTTTAAATAAGAATACGCCTCAAGCAGACCGAATCGTGCCGATGACGTCATGGTTGCAACTTCGTACAAACACTTCAACACCTGGACATACCGACAGTCAATTAGGCATCTCTGCATGGATTCCAGAACAGCCCAGGTCTCGATGGTATCAAGGTATTCTGTATTATTTGCCTAAGTGTGTGCATGTGGTCTACGGTACTGAAGCCTTTTCGAAACCCAGCCTGCTCAACGAGTTGGAAGTCGTCGAATCTTTGGGCAAGATGGTTCGTGATTACCTTCGAAAACAGCTTGTAAACGTGGCTTAGAAGTGAAATGGGACGGTAATTATTCAGAAGAGCTTTATCACCCTTCATGAAAAACAACACCACCACACCTTTGCTCCATGTCTTCGGTGTAATACCATTATGGAGGACGGAATTGAAGATGTTAACCAGCTCTCTCAGAACTGGTGTTCATCCTGCTTTCAGAAGTTCTGAGCTCATTCCGTCATCTTCTGGAGCCTTGTTGTTTCCAAGTTGTTCGAGAGCAATACTAATCTCGCCCAAGTCGATGTCAGGAAGCTCGTGGGTCATCCGCTCTGTGGGACTCAGGTGGAGGCTCTCGTGATGAGTATAAATCGCCATAGTACTTTTCAATACTTTTCGATTGATTATGCATGTAAGTCAAAAATGTGCAATTTAATAAGCAGCAGAAGCTTAAATAATTCAAATTGATTGATATTATATTTGATATTGAGTTATATATTATTTCCTTTGACCTCATCGAACGTAGTACATTACCTATAAAAATACGAAGTATAAAAAGCTATTTACATTATTATGTTGTGTAATACATATATTTTTTATTAAAATGATTTAGGTGCTAGCTTCCCCTAAAATTAAACGTTTCACTAAACAAGTATTACTGTGCATTAAAGCAAATAATATTTATATGTGAAAATTGGATTCCCTTGTGTATACGACCAACTGGCAGTTGACTCACTTGAAATTATTAATAGTACAATGTAGATACTAGCAACTGCAAAATCTCGCAAAATAATAATAAATTACGTATTATGATTTAGTATAAATACGCCTAAGAGTATAAACAAGTAATGATAAAGTTTACAAAAAAAATACTGGATGTATTTTTTCGTTTCGTTAAGAAATTATCACATATTTTCAATCTTTTCGCTCTGCTGTAAAGTAGCATTTTTGTAGATAACTCTTTTCACTTTGCACACGTCGAGATATTCTCCCACTAAGCAACAATACTTAGTATTGTTGCGTTCCGGTTTGAAGGGTGAGTGGGCCAGTATAACTACTGGCAGAAGGGACATAACATCTCAGTTCCCAAGGTTGGTAGTGCATTGGCGATATAAGCGATGGTTATTATTTCTTACATCGCCAATGTCTAAGGGCGGTTATGACCACAATCAGAAAAAAAACAGAAAAATGATAAAGCACGATATTTTTTTTCTATTATTACTACTATCTTTCTTTCGCGGCTACGCTCGACAGGTGTTAGGTAGTCTATGCGCTAAGTCGTAAATAATAACGTATACCCTATACGTTATCTCTATTTCAAATGGTACCCAAATTCATTTAGTAGTTCTTAGTCCAGATATTTGGTGCTCAAAAAGATGGTTACCTGGAAAGTTTTCCGGGAGTTTTTCACTTTGATACCTCGTATCTTTGCCGCTCGCGCCGCCATATTGGAAAAATGGCGCCCAAAACCAGTTTTTTCACAATAACTCCTGTCCAACTCATTTTATGATGAAAATAGTTATGTAATAAATGAAACTAGAGAAAATTTCCTACAATTTAAGAAGTAACCTTTTTTTGTAAAATCAATAGTTTCAGGGTACGAGATACAATAAATAAATTGTGGTGGGGTTATGTACAAAATGCGTGTTTCTCATTTATTATTTAATCATGCTGATGGCATCGTAAGTTAAATATCACATTTTTTTAATGATTACAAATTTTACAATTTAATTTTTAAAAATTACAGCACTAATATTAAAGTTGCCAATGACTTTTTTAGTTTCTGGCATCCTAAACCTGTAGAATGATCGGCAGATTTCAGCAAGCGGTTTATCCGGCTGCATCATAACTTACCACAGTGAGTTTGCGTTATATGAGTTCATATTTTAAACACCAAAAGCATTGAACGATGATTTTGGAGAATATTTTTGAAGTGCTTATTAGGAATATCTCATTTTATAATTTAGACAATAAAGTCTGTCCGTACGTAAAACCTCTACTATGATTGTATGTATGGGCAGTGATGTGCCGGTTATATTAGAATCCTAGAGATAATTACTTTATCATAGGCACTAATTGTATAGACTGTATAAAAATGGTTATAAATACTTGTAATTGTGATACTAAAATATCAATAACTTTTATGATTGATAATATAAGTATAATCAAACCTACGATCACTCGATCAGAAGTATATTGCTCACATAGTCTAGTATCAATTTAGTGATAAACTTACTGATAGTTTGAACCTCGTATAATGTATAATGGCGGCTATTGAAGAACTTATCCTCAATAGGCGCCATTAATCTAAAGACTAAGTAACAAGTTATACGTACTCGTTATAATAGAGAAAATCCTTACGTATTATTGTGTTGCATATAGAAGGTACTTTCTGTCAGCGAACTTCTTATGAACGGCTAACTTTGACAACGATTTTTCCGTGGTACAAGATACGAGCGTAGAATAACGTAAATAAGAATATATAATTATTGCGTTTTTAATTCGACCTTTGCTCTGAAATCTTCGTTATCATCATCATTCAGCTCATCGCAGCTAACTGCTGGATACAAGACACTTACAAGGTGCGTCAAAGCTTAAGGTTCTCAGTCTACCATATCGAGCTGTGTCCCGCCATCTGCTTAAGGCCATCGGTCCACACAAAATGACATGTTAAATTTAATGATAATTTAATAATTGGTTGAAGTTCCAGACTGACGAAGTGATTGACGACTAACGACTGATGAAATAATGCAGTCCCTCTGTAGTGTCTCTAAATGTAAGTAACCTAAATTGAACACTTTCTACCAGGGCACCCATCTCATTTATTATTTCTTACGATATTATCTTATAAAATAATAGAAATGTTAAGACTTGTACCACAAGAAACTCGGTACAAGTTCCGTCCAACAAAAGAAGTCGGTTTATTTCATTCGGCGACTCGCGGCAGTCTTGCTTAGTTTGGATTTTGCTTCGGCATTAGGTAACGTAGTTAGCTGCTTCGGACTTCGCGGTACAAGTTAAGCCGAGGTTCGATAATGTCGTACAGTTTTATCTCCTTATTTCTTATGCAAGCCTGGTACTCCGGCACGGTTCCTTGCTTTAGAGTAACGACTCAATTTAGTTTCTTTTAAGTTTCTATTAGGAAAAAGTATGTTGTTTTCATTTACAATTTTTAAATATTGTAATAATAATAATAATTATTTATAAGTATAGATTTACTTTTTTTTTATTAATTTGTGGGTTCAGGTACTCTTATTGATCTACGGTGAATGAAAACATCGGGAAGTTTCTGAAAAATAAAGTCCCAATGAAGAATGGACCAACAGATATATCGCATATTCGCCGCATTTATAATATATAATATAATAGTTGCCGCCCGCAGTTTTACCATCGTTTGAGGTGTGTTAGGTACCCCCTCCCGTGTTAGGTACCCTTTTCTGTATCTCCGACAAGGTATGTGAAATTTTATGGTGATCGGTTGAGTAGTTTAGAAGTGAAAGCGTAACAAACAAACTCACTGTCAGGTAATACAAATTTTGCTTAAAAAAAAAGACATTATATATGTATAAATAATATTATAATTTAACGAAGATATAGTATGTTGTAAAATATAGGATTGCCTCGTCTAATGTTACGATTTACGACATCGCTGGGGGCTTTTTTAACGCGCTAAGATATATATTTTATATCGCTAATAAAAAAATATGTCTATGTTACTGTGTATTGGATTGTCAGTAAATACTCGTATTTTTAGGCCGACCTAGCTGCAGTAGAAGTAGAGTATAAAATAAGTCGATTTGATATTTATTGTGTGCATTTTAATTCATATCATCTTCGGTTTTAAATTGATTTTATTGTATAGACAATTTGTTTCCGGTCAGGTATGAAGTGTATATAAAAATATTACGTTAATATGGATTGACTAATTATATGAAATAAAATATTTTGGAACTAAGATGTTATGTCCCTTGTGCCTGTAATTACACTGGCTCACTCACCCTTCAAACTGGAACACAACAATACAAAGTACTGCTGTTTTGAATTGAATATCTGATGATTGGGTGGTACCTACCCAGACGAGCTTGTACAAAGCTCTACCACCGAGTAAAGTATGCTTGCCATCATTCATTTATAATTTTATGTAAATGTTTAAAAAATATATAATAATTGTTTCTTTATAAACCTTAAACAGCATTTAATATTTATATACCTAATATTTTCCTTAAGGTTTTTATTTAAATATAATATAGTAGTTTTTAATTATATAGTAGCATTTCATATTTATAATAGTAAAGATAGAGAATAGCTTTGCTAGCTTAGATTTGGTTAATATTGTTTTAAAAAAATATATTTTTACCGTCTGCTCGCCACTTGATTGTGAGAGACTAACAAAAAATGTTGATTGCTCAAAGCGACGAGCAAAAACGAAACTGCCGTATGAAAATGGTTTTGATATTTCAAAATATTTTCGAGCGATTTTTTTGTTAACTGTAACTGAGGAATAGTAAAAAACTCAAACCAGCCAGTGAATTTATTTATATTTAAATATTATATTGCCAAAGAATCATCGGGATTGTAGCAACCTGTAACGATGTCTTCGAAATCAAAATCGACATGTTATAGGATTCAATTAAATGTCTGAAATGTAGATTTTATAGAGATAAACCGGCAAAGATCTCAATAGTAACTCTATCTCTCAAATAAAATACATATTTAATTATATTCAAAGATATGTTTTCAGAATTGATAAATCATTTATAATTTACATGGAACTTACTTCAATCAATAATTTGAGTAAGTAATTAAGTAATTATTATATCCCTCATGCCTATAAAATTATACTGGCTCACTCATTCTTCAAACCTCAAGTCACACGTCATCATCACAGGCAGAAAATAGTATTGTTCTTCGTCATGAAATGACTGACATGACTGACTACCCGATCACCAACGACCACAAAGCTACCTTGTTACGTTAAGTCATTACGTTCGGTGCTTTTAAAATGATTTTTTTACTCAGGTACATGATTTAAAAATAATTTAATAAAAATAAAAGATAATATTTTGCGTTACAGAATTTTTCGCAAAACTTTGACTTGCCTTTCCTTGGAAATAAATGGACAACATAATCTCAGAGTTGGAAAGTGAATGTTTTTCACATCGAAGCTACTATACTTATATACACATATAACCAATAAACCGTTGCGATAAAAAATTAAAGTATAATTAATTACCCTAACCATCTCGTTCAAACAAAATTATTCGTCCCTTAACTTTCAACGAAAACGCACTTTTCACTTAATCAAAAATTTCAATATATTTCACGTGATTCTCACCTTTAAATCAAGCAAGATAAGGGTTACTATAGCTTACATTTGTCCAGCCCTTCGAACATAAAGACGTCAAAGCGATTAACGGAGATACAAAAACAGTAACAAAAGTATCTCGAATAAGTGAGTTCGTTCATTCATTGTCGCTAGGGTTGTCACTTGACCGTTTTAGTATTCTATTAAAATTATTAATTTGAAACTGCTATTAGGAGAATACACCATCATCACACATGATTTGTAATTTGAAAAAAAAGCAATAGGATACAAGCCTTGGGCCTTAAAAAATTACACAATTTCTGCCGTGTATATAATATACATTTTAAGTGGACAAGGGTGCACATCTTGAGGTTTTGCGCTCAAGCCCAGATCAGGCCAATATTACTGTAATAAGTGTACACTCCCGTTCCTCGGAAAGCATATAAAGTTGGTTCTGCGCCTGAACTCTTTCTGGTCGGTAAAATACTATTTATGAATATTCAGTTTCGCACTTTGTTTCTACAATAGCTTTCTATTATTACATTTTCTTTATATAGATTGTAGGAAGTAGGCAACCAGTGATGCAGTCTAAGATGTTCAAATGAGAGTTCTTATTTAGAAGATGCCTATTCGCTTTTGCTTAGTTACCCTGGGTTGTGATAACGATAACGTCTATTTTATACTCGATACTGCAAATACAATACTCAATAATGCGAAATAATATAACGATTTGACAATATTATATTGAATGGTTTTTTTAACCCTAAGTCTCGTATTGTAGTATCTCTAAAGAGAGAGAGATATAATAAATTAATTAAAAACTATCACTGCTATGGGACATAAAGGAAATTATTACATTTATCACAATTACAACTACAAGTCCGAAACACATCTTGGTAAATCTTGTTTTTTTATATATATAAAATAGAGAGGGGACGGGCAAAATGGGCCACCTGATGGTAAATTATCACCACCAGCCATAGACATAGGCAATTTAAGAAAACTAATATTAACCGTTCCTTACAACTATGCGCTCCCAAACTATGGCACTAAGATTTTATATCACTTGTGCCTGCACTTACACTAACTCACTCATCCTTCAAATCGGAACATAACAATAATAAGAATTGTTCTTGTTTATTTTTATTGGATTATTTGCAAGTTAAAACTTTAAATTTCCAACATTTTTAATTCTGTACATGACACGTACAATGTCTTTTTATATATGAACGTTGAAAATTTACTTGACATGCATCAATATTCTTCTCATATGTAAACAAAATGTTATATTAGAATCCCTTTCATATTTACCGTTTATGTCAATCATAAAAGCGATCTGCCTATCCCTAAATTTCAAATAACTGGCTTATTTTAATAAAATCCAGTAATTCTGTCCGTGACAACCCTACCCTTGCCTCTGGGAACAATACACTATTGTTCACTGGCCACAGTATCCCTGGCTTTATCGCCAACCCTGGATTATGAACGACTATCTGTTTCATTGGAGTTTAAACTTTATTATAATGGATGTAGAATTTATTTTCGAATAAAAACTTCGCTCCATTCGGTTCTGTACACTCGATAAAATTCTAACTCTTTAGAATAGGAGTTAAGGTTTATTTTTGAATGTATAATCGTATCTATTGTTCGGTTATATACGAGTCATTATGGTTCTTATGATACTGGTATTAAGGGCTATGAAATATGCGTAGTTTTTCGAGATATTTCTTTGTATCTTATAGTTGCGTGTACAAGTTTAAGCGATTGAATCACAGTCGAAATAATAGTAGTTAACATAAAAAACAAAACATAATTAACTAATAAAGAGATTACATTGTTTATTGAAGTAAGCAGTAACATGTAGAATCAATTTGCATCATTGGCTTCATTATGTCTTCATATCCATACATACATGCATCCAGCAAGTGCCTTTGGGTAGATCGGTACTATCGCTTAAAGATGGGAAGGAAGGGAAGGAAGTGGGGCAATATAATTACATCTTTCTCGTTGGTTCAAAACTGATAGGTTAAAAACTAATTCATTGGTGTTTCCCGTTAAGAAGTTCTTAGTTTCAGTTTGAAATTTAGAAGTTAGCAGCTTGTTCTTCCATGGTTCGAGAAAGAACGAAGTCATTGGTCCTGATGCCATTCTATTGGATTTGTGAGTGAGGGAACAGAACTGAGTTAATTGGCTGTTTTTCCTTGAGAATGACACTTGGCTGAAACCTGTTAAGAAAACATCACAATCACTTACATGCACCATACACTTACTTGGTGGTAGAGCTTTGTGAAAGCTCGTCTGGGTAGGTACCACCCACACATGAGATATTCTACCACTAAACTACCGCAATATTTAGTATTGATGCGGTTTGAATAGTGAGTGACCCACAAGGAACATAACATCTAACGGCCTTATTTATAAACGTTGCTTAGTTACTGTTTAGCTAAACACTGATTTGTCTCTTTCTGTCATTATTGATTTGACATACGAAAGAAGAAGACAAAATATTGTTTAACTAATCACCAGTTAAATAAAGTTTATGAATAAGGCGGTTAGTTCCCAAAGTTGGAGGCGCATTGACAATGTAAGGAATGGTTAATATCAGTAATGACTATGGGTGTTGGTGACCACTTACCATGAGGTGGCCCATTTGACTATAGTAGATTTTTCTTGAAAAATGTATATGAAGAGTGACTTCTTAACTGAGAAGCCTATTCGTTTATTCTATATACAAATAAATAAACTTGAAGTGTCTTTCTCTGAATCTGAACAAAATAACTGCTTTGTTTAATTATTATATCTATTCAAATTCGAATAAATAGCTCTCCTTATAAATTATTTGTAAAATTATTTTCTAATAACTATATCGAGTGAAAGTGCTATTAAAGTATTTAAAAGGTCTACATTTTCAAGTGTAAACGTTATCTTTTTGAATTAAAGCGAAGAAGAAATCATTACATTACGTCAACAACGTTCAGTCAAGAAAGATGAAAAAGTGCTTTAAATGTACGAAAAGTATTACTAAAAAGAACACAGGTCTAGAATGTAATAAATGTGGCGTTCTAGTCCACGCTATGTCAGCTTGCGCAGGACTAACTAAAAAACAACTGAGTTCCTTAAAATCTGCCGAGAACTTAGACTGGAAGTGTATCGACTGCTCACGTAAATCACCCCGAAGTGACTCTTTTATAACACCTGAAAATGATACAGAAGACGAAGAAGATGACAACATTTCAAACAACGAAGGTCCGATAAATATGAAGAAATTACTAACGGATTTAACACAGGAAATACATAAAATCATTAAAAAGGAACTGAAGGAAACAAACTGCGCACTACAGTATTGCAGCGATAAAGTTGACGAATTTCTTGAATGTATGGAAGCATTCAAAGAAAAAATAAAACACCTTGAGAAGAAAAATTATGATTTAGATAACAAATATAAATCTATAGAGACCAAGATGGCAGCAATGCAACAACGTATCAATGAATTCGAGCAAACAAATCTACAACAAAACCTTGAAATAATAGGAATACCTTATATAGAAAAAGAAGATCTAGGAGATATTACAAAAAATATTGCCAAAGAACTAAACGTGGATACAAACGATATAAAAAAATACAAACGCATTACTGTGCCTCCAGGAAAACCTGGTGTAATTAAACTACATATGCGCGACGTGGATACCAGATCTAAGTGGTTAAAGCAAGCGCGTTCTTCACAGATAACAGTTGATCACATTGTTTTTGGCATACAGTCAAAATTCGGTAAGATAAAAGTATTTGTGCGAGAAGAGTTAACCCAATTTAATAAGATTCTGCTGTGGAAAACCAAACAACATTGTAAAGAGAAATACAGATACGTATGGTGTAAGGATGGAAAAATACTGGTCCGTAAATCGGAGAACTCAAAAGTGTATACTATTAGAACAGAAGATGATTTAAAGGACCTACCTAGTAACTAAACCTAGTCATTTATATAATTAAAAGATATTTACATGGCTAATATTACTCTAAATAACTATATCAATGAAATTCACAACTGTGTCAATATATCAGATTATTTTGAGTTTATACCTAAATGTAATAATAATTTAACTTTTATACATCTTAATATTAGGTCTATAATTAGAAATTATAACCAATTAGAATTGCTTGTATATGGCTGTAAGAGAGTTCTAGATGTTATAGTATTAAGTGAGGTAGGCATTAGTGATTGTGTTAGTTCAATGTTCCAATTAAACGGCTACACTATGTACACAGAATTGCGTAACGATCGAAAAGGAGGTGGTGTTATTATCTATATAAATAATAAACACAAGTTCAATAAACTTCCTCACAAAACTAAATATTTTGAAAGTATTATTATATATTGGTTGAATCGGAAGAAAAATTCAGGGCGGCTGATAGAAAAATACCTCTATTTATAACAAACGTTCATAAAGATACGGCAGAATCGGATATAATTAACTATATTAAGAACAAAACTAAGGAGAGTGTTACATTAGAGAAAATTTCAATTAAGCGCCAATGTGAATACGACGCATACAAGCTTTTTGTTTCACAAAGTAAACTTTCGTTGTATCTTAATGAGAATATTTGGCCACAGGGAATTATTTTTCGGCGGTTTGTGCACTTTAAGCTTAAACGCAAAGACGAAACACCTGTTGCAGAGGTGGCGCTGAATGACCTGCCTATTGTTAATGGATAAAAACATAACTTGTAAATTTATTTCATTTAATTGCAAGAACGTAAAGCGTTCTGCACAATGTATTCGCGAGTTATGTAAAACTTCACATTTAATTGCTTTACAAGAATGCTGGTTATTACCGACGGAGTTATCTTTTCTTGACACATTAAGTGAGGACTTCAGCTCTACAGGAGTATCTGCGGTAGACACATCTACTGGTATTTTACGTGGGAGACCATATGGAGGAGTTGCGCTGCTATGGAGACGTAGTGTTTTCCAAAATGTGTCCGTTGTGCAGTGTAATAACCCGCGTATCTGTGCTATTAGGATAGTGTTACAAGATAAATCGATCTTAGTGATGAGTGTATATATGCCTACGGAATCAGTTGCGAACCTAATGGATTTTACAGACGTACTAAGCTCGGTAAGTGCTATTATTGATAGTTACGAGGAAAACTGTGTATATATATTGGGGGACTACAATGCGCACCCTTCTGAGCGGTTTTATAACGAACTTACTCAGTTCTGCTCGGAACAAGAATGGACTTGTGTAGATACTGAAATATTAGGTTTACAGTCTAATACTTATACCTTTCTAAGTGAATCTCATGGATCTAAACGGTGGCTCGACCATTGCTTAACCACTAAAGCTGCTGTAGATTCCGTGAGCAATGTTTATGTATTGCATGATGTGTTGTGGTCTGACCACTTCCCTCTGGTCGTAGAATGTAATTTAAATGTGCTACTACCAAAGAAACTTTGTTTAAGCACGTCTTCTCTAAATGACATTCGTTGGGGAGAAAGAAGTCAAGAACAGATAGATATATACCAGAGGGAATGTCACGAAAGGTTAAGAAACATTGACTTCCCACATGAGCTTCGTGATTGCGGTGACTATATTTGTAATAATTCAGAGCATAGAAACACAATAACAAAGTTGTACAGTGACATTGTTCAAGCTTTGATAGATGCTTCCATGGTGGGTCGAAACAGTAGGTATCGTGTAAAGAAAATAAGAGTGATAGGTTGGAATAAACATGTAGCCGAGGCGCACAGGGAGGCAAGACAAAAATTTCAATTATGGCTGTGGTATGATAAACCAACCGCAGGATATGTTTATAGGGAAATGTGCGAGGCTAGAAGGATTTTTAAATCTCGTTTAAGGTGGTGTCAAAACCATCAGGAGCAAATTAAAATGGATATTCTAGCTTCACATCATACGAAAAAGGATTTCCGCGGTTTCTGGAAGAATACTAACAAAATGAACAGCAAGCCTTCCCTCCCTGTGAGCATCGGTGGTGAGTGTGAGCCTGAAAAGATTTCTGATCTTTTCATGGACCACTTTCGCGTAAAATCACCACGGGGGCTTTCTCAGTCAGTGATCAATGTTGAGTCCAGCGTGGAAATGTGTATTAAGTTTAAATATAATAAAGTTGCACATATAATCAAACATATGACTAGAGGTAAATCCCCGGGCCATGATGGACTTAGCATTGAGCATCTTCAATACGCTGGGCCACATCTTCCCAGGGTTTTGTGTATGCTGTACAGCTTTTGTTTGAGCCATAGTTTTATGCCTGGCGAGATGATACGTACGATAGTTGTGCCTATTGTGAAAAACAAAACTGGCGACCTGGCTGATAAAAGCAACTATAGACCTATTTCGTTGGCTACGGTCATCTCGAAAGTGTTTGACAGCGTGCTCAATATAGAATTAAATAAATACATAAAACCGCATGATAACCAGTTTGGATTCCGACCTGGATTGTCCTCGGAAAGTGCTATACTTTGTGTTAAGCATGCTGTCACGTACTATACTAGGCGTAAGACTCCAGTTTATGCATGTTTTCTTGACATGTCGAAGGCATTTGATCTGGTTTCGTACGACATCTTATGGCGTAAAATGAACGAGATTGGCATACCTTCAGAACTGACCAATATCTTTAAATTCTGGTATGGAAATCAGGTCAATAATGTCCGATGGGCAGGAGCATTGTCACGTCCATATGGGTTGGAGTGTGGAGTGAGGCAGGGAGGATTGAGCTCGCCAACACTCTTTAACCTTTATGTAAACGATTTAATCGCCGAGCTTAGCAGCACCAGGATCGGCTGTTACATAGACGGTATTTGTGTCAATAACATTAGCTATGCCGATGACATGGTGCTGTTGAGTGCGTCTATTTGTGGTCTTAGAAAACTGATGGCCAAATGTGAGGATTATGTGGGAGGTCATGGTCTTAACTATAATGCAAAGAAAAGTGTAGTGATGGTTTTTGAGGCCGGAGGTAAAGTGCCAAGTAGTGTACCACCTGTAATGCTCAATGGTACAGCACTGCAAAGGGTTTCCCAATTTAAATATCTTGGTCATATATTGACCTCAGACCTCAAAGACGACGCTGATATTGAAAGAGAACGGAGGGCTTTGTCACTGAGAGCGAACATGCTGGCTCGCAGGTTTACGCGCTGTTCGGAGAGCGTTAAGGGCACGTTGTTCAGAGCATATTGTATGAATTTCTACACGTGCAACCTGTGGGCCAAGTATTCGCAAAAGTCGTACAACGCTATTCGTGTGCAATATAATAATGCTTTCAGGGTGCTGATGGGGCTGCCCCGATTTTGTAGCGCATCAGGGATGTTCGCGGAGGCACACGTGGACTGTTTTTATACTACTATGCGTAAAAGATGTGGAGCCCTGGTGCGCAGAGTGCGGGGCAGTACCAACAGCATCTTGAAACTAATCGCGAGCAGGCTGGACTGCACATATGTGGGTCACTGCTGCGCTATTTCTAATGGAATGGCGCAGAGGTGACTCACATATCTTAGATTCATATTTTTTTTTTTTTTTTTTTTAAGATAGCCTTAGGTTAAGTACTAACATAGACATTTAAGTTTTGTATTACTAACAAAAATGAGTCAATGATACTTGATGATGAAATAAATAATAATAATAATAATAATAATAATTACAGGCAAACTTAAAACTGCTTCCAATCATGTCGTATATCTGTGCGCAATATATAGACCGCCTTCAAAAAGTGTACCGGGTTTTTTAACAGAACTAAAACATAATTTACTTTCCGTGCCAAATCACGACCTATTTGTACTAGGTGATATAAATATAAATTTAAAAGTTCAGAGTAAAATTCGTACGCAATATTTAAATTTAATGTCTGAGTTTGGACTAGATTGTGGGATTTCAGACTTCACAAGAATAGAATTCGCGAAAGATTGTTTGACGAAAAGTTGCATTGATCACATTTTCATAAGATCAAAAATTCAAGACACAGTATATTCCGCTGTGGTTGCAACAACACTAGCGGATCATTGCATTACGGCTATTACATGCATTGGGACACGAGACATTCAGACTGCTCCAAAATATGAAACCAGGTATAATAACAAAATAATTTACAAGGAGTTAAATAAAATAAATTTTGATGATATATGTGATACAGAAAGTCCTATTGATCTATATAATAAACTAAAACATAATATACAAAAATGCTACGAATCAGCTAAGTACATAGTTCGTAGTAAAATCTCAAGAAGAAGTTCAGAGGGATGGTTAAATACCAAAATAATAAAGCTTTGTGAAATTAAAGATAAAAAATTTCTTGCATGGAAAAAAGATATAAGTAACAAAATATTAAAACTCGATTATACGAAGACACGAAATAAATGCAATAAGTTAATACGCAAATTAAAAGAAAAACACACTCGGCAAGAGATAAAGAAATATAAAAATGAACCACATAAATTGTGGACTATCTTGGATAAAATATTAGAAAGAGTAAAAACATCATTAGATAATGTAATTCTTAATGCATTCAGTGATAATACAAATATAAAATTAATAGCAAACAACTTTGCTAAGGGATTTGACAAGAGCGTTAAAGATATTCTTCATAACTGTAATAACTCATTATTAAATCCTGATTTATACAGGCAAACAGCTAATGTCTCCATTAGATTTAAAAAAGCTGAAAACATAGATATTTACAAAATAATAAAAAATCTTAAAACACAAAAAGCCCCAGGTATAGATAAAATTAAACCAATAGACGTTAAAGGTATAGCTATTAAAATCACACAAGCTATTACTAAACTAATCAACTTAAGTATTACTTCTGGTCAGTACCCTGATGAACTAAAGCTCGGCGTGGTTCGGCCAATATTTAAAAAAGGTTGTAAGAAAGAATACTGTAATTACCGCCCGATTACTATATTACCAGTAATAGATAAAATTATAGAAAAATATATATGTCACCAAGTACAACATTTTTATAAAGAAAATAATATACTAGCAACACAACAATTTGGTTTTCAGCCTAAGAAAAGTACAACACAACTCTTAGTTAAGTTAGCGGATTACGTCAACACTTGTCTTGATAGTAAAGAACATGTATTGATGGTGTTCATTGACTATAGTAGAGCATTTGACACCCTTCAACACAACATATTATTAAAAAAACTCGAAGACACAGGAATTAGAGGACCTTTGCTAAAATGGTTTGAAAACTACCTTACTGGTCGTGCATATGTGGTACGGATTGACAGTGAAGTCAGTGACAAGATAGCAGTAAATAGGGGAACAGCACAAGGATCCGTTCTTGGTCCACTGCACTATCTGGCATATGTAAATGATATGAAGAACGTAATTACTAAATGTAAACTTTTACAGTATGCGGACGATACTTGTATTATAGCTGCTAATAGAAATCTCAATGTAGCTGTATCTGATCTTCAACAGGATTATAATGCCTTATGCAGATGGTCTCACGATGTAGAGTTAGTGCTTAATGACAAGAAAACAAAATTACTACATATTTGTTCAAGCCATAATAGAAGTATTGAGAAACCTTACCTTGTTTCACATTCGCACAACTGCTTACAGTTTAACCCTCCGAATTGTAACTGCAAGGCCGTTGAAGAAGTTACAGAGCACACTTATCTTGGACTAGTGTTAGACCACAGATTTAATTGGGATAAACATATTGAAAACATATGCAACAAACTAAGGACAATTATGGCAAAATTATATTTAGCAAAAGACAAACTAACTTTTAAAACTGCACTACTCTTATACAATACTCTTATGGATAGTGTTATATCATATGGCCTCAGTGTATATGGAAGGACATTCAAAACCCACCTAGACAAATTACACAATTTACAAAAGAGAACACTAAAAATTATAATGCCTACAAAAGTAAAAGATAAATTCAAACAAAACGACAGTGAAAAAATGTTCGAATACTGTAAAGTACTGTCAGTACACAAAAAAGTCAAACATGCACTCCTTTGTCAAAATTATTTCGATTATAACAAAAACTTAATAACACATAAAATCACAACAAGGGCTATAACAAGACACAAACTAATCACATTTAAAGCAAACAACATTTATGGAAAACGAACTACAGATTATCTCCTACCAAAACTGATTAATGAACTACCATCAAATTTTAAATCAAAATTAACAAAATATAATATTAAATATAAACTCAAACAACATTTACTAAAAATTAAATAACATAACGAAAAATACTATTATAATAATCATTAATAATAATAATATTGTTAATTAATATTAAGGTTCTTTTTTTTTATGCTTTATTTATTGAAAGCTCACCTGTTATGATAATATTATCTTGTTTTTGTCTAGAAGTTTATATTTTAGTTTAGTTTTATGTTTGTTAGTTTACAACTTTGTTAGGTTGCAACACCCAAACAAGCTGACAAGGCTTATGGGTGCCAAGTATAAAAATAAATAGTAATATTTCATTATTAATAAAGAAATAAATAAATAAAATAATTTGAAATTTAACAAAAACAACTATTATTCGAAAAGCTAAAAAATACAAATATAATATTTAATTGGATGATTATAGAGAGTATTTATTTTACCAAATATTTTATTAAAAAGTTATAACAGCTTCAAATATTTACGTGCGTAATTGTTTAGCTGTTTCGGGCATATAAGTGGATAACATTTTCACGATTTTTCTGGTATCGGATTGATTTGATTTACTTCCGTTAATATTGTTTATTTTTAAAATAGATAAGCAGACGCGCTATAAAAAATACTAAGTATGTTGCCGCTGTTTGACGGTAGAACATAACGTGGTGGTAACTACCCAGACAGCACGAACCCCAAGTAAATGGATTAGATCGTTTATTTAAATATTCCATGAACATAACCGGATGGCAGCTAGTACTCATTAAAGTATATTATTTAGCCGAATATATTTATTATGTCCTTTGTGTAAGTAATTAATTACTTTGAATCATATTTCACTTCGCAACCGAAGCAATGTTTTAGCGGTAAAATTTCAGAAGGTTCTCGCTATTAGTAATAAAACTCTGGAACGAAAACGTTTTAGGGAAATATATAAGCCATCTTGTTAAAAGTCGACGTAACCTTGGCATTTCCACATGCCTGAGAGCCATTTGGAGCAATGAAAATTTAGCTCACCCTCATTAAATAAAAACCCAAAACAAAATACAGGCCATTTAAAAATGATAAAAAAAAAATTCAATTCTTATTACGGAATTAAATTTTCGAGAGAAAATTTTGCTAAAGTTTTTATATTCGTTAAAATCTTAAATTTCAAAGGATTTCAATGTGAGCACTTTTAAAAGCGATTTTTACGATATTAGACGAGTTTTTCTGCTTTTATACAAAGAGAGAAAATATACTTTTATAACAAACATTAATTTTGCAATGTTAATTAAAATATTATAAACGAACTTCCAACTACTACACTTACATGTAGTTGAGATTTATTTTGCTTCTGTGTTTGTTAATTAAATCAAATTGATTATAATGATGTTGACGCGATTAGTATTAGTAGTATTATTAAAAGTGACCACTTAGAGTGAACGAGTGCCTTCATGTTTTAAATAAAATAAAATAAAATTAACAGTTTTAATATGTAAGAACGAAAATCATTTAACGCTTTAACAATTTATACAAAAGACCTTCTCGACTAACCTATAACGGGCGGTGCCACACTCCACATATACAGTCAACACCAAAAATATATTCAGATTAAAAAATAAAGTATATTTAGCATTCAGAAGTGAAATGGATCAAAAGAAAAATAACAATTTATTTATCAAAGAAAACAATTTACAAATTATCTAAAAATATCTCTTAGTTCAATTTATCTTAACATGAAATAAAACACCAAAATTAAACAAATTAAAATAAATCACTTACTCAGTTAGTCTGAACAATTCTATTACAGTAAAACAAACACATATTTTAAAACAAATTACAAATCGCGCCAATAAGGACCATACTATCCGAGCACCCGAATATAACAGCAGAAAATGGCGGTTCAATTAAAATTAGCGTGCCCTCTTATTATTATTATTTCTTTTTTTTATATCTAGCTAGTTATATGACAAAGGAATCTCCCAAATGTATAATTTTACCAATTTTTTTTTTCGTCTTCTTAACCATATCACACTGTTAGAGCGGCCGTGATTATCATGACATGATATTATGTTTTGGGGGAAATATTTTTCGCCTCACAAGCGTCCACTACTCTCTGCTTGCAGACAGTCTGGTGCACTCATGCAAAGGACACTGCGCATAGCTGATTTGTGCCGTTAATTTGAGCATTACAGTTGATATAATATTGGAAATAAGTAAGTGCTATGTTTCTTGCTATATTTTTTCGGTAAAATCCGGTAACTGATGTATTACCGTTGAAAGTTTTTCATACATTTTGACAATTCAAAAGTTGCTATGAGTCAACTTGAATATCTTACTTTGTCTATCTATCTTTAACACTTTAAGGAATAAATCACTGATCCGATTTTTATTTTATGAAAAAAACTGATCCCCCCAACAACAAGAGGGCAAATAATATAATCATTTTAATATACTTGTAGGTGGGTTTAAAATTACATCTTTGTAAGTTATACATAATATGACTATAATAATGTTATAAGTGTATCCAATTGTTTTTAATCAATTTACTGGAAGGAAATATAATAATAACTTAATAACGGAAATATAATAATAATATATTCGTCTTGTCCGAGGTGCAACACACACTTCGTATCCCATTTAAATTCAAATTTAAGTGTTCTTTTCGAGTTTTACTGAGTATAAATTATCTCAGGACTAAGTTACAAGTGTTCTTAAACCAAAAGTGTTAGTTAATAATAGTTAAATTCAAATTTAATAATATAAACTAACGATTTAAACAAAATTCGAGTGTTAGTGTAAAACGCGTAAGCGCCACGATTCGCACGGCGCTTAAGACCTTCCGTGCGGCAACAGAGCAGCGGTGAAGTGTTTATCGAGAAGTTGTTTTTATTCACATTGTAATAATTTAACTACGACGCTGTTCATTTCAAACTAGACTTACCCTCCTAATTATTTATTGTTTCTTTTTATAAATATCAATATTTATATTATTCATAGTAAGAATATAATATTTTTTTTTTCTTTTCTCAGTTACAAAAATGTCATCCAAATGCAAGGTTTGCTGTACTCTTATTCTAAAGAAAGAGGAGATAAGTTGTACGGTCTGTACAGAGAAGTATCATTACAACTGTTTGAAAATTAGCGATGCTCAGTTTAAAAGGATGACAGCTAAAATTAAAGAATCATACTCTTGTCACAACTGTAGTGGTACTGATAAAAAATCTAACACATCGCCGTCTTCAGTGTCATACTCGAGTCCCAATTCCCCTATATCAATGGAAAATATTGAAACAATATTAGACAAAAAAATCTTAGAAATGAAAAACTGTTTTATGGCGGAACTAAACCAAACTATTTTATTGGAAATTAAAAATAAACTAGCTACAATTTCAAAAGAGCAACAGAGCCTCACATCAACTCACACAGAATCGCAAGCGGAGTATAGCAAACTATATATATCTGAAGAAAATGCCGCTTTAAAGGCTCATGTATCATCGTTACAAGAAGGTTTAGATGATCTAATTTATCAAAACTCAAAACATCAGCAATGGGCGCGGCAACAAAATATAGAAATAATCGGCGTTCCAGAACTAAAAAATGAGTGTGTGAGAGACATTGTAATTAATATTAGTAAACATGCGGGTGTTCAATTGGATTGCAATGATATAGAATTTGCGAATGGAGTGCAACCAAAAAGAAGTATTAACGGTAGACCAAAAGTAATAGTCGCTAAACTTAAAAATAGACATATTAAAGACAGTATTCTATCCGACTTAAAGAAAACGCGTGGCATTACGACGAAAGACGTAAACATTGCTGGCAACCCAAATAAAGTTTTCGTAAAAGATCATCTTACAACACAAAACAAGATGTTACTTCAGAAATGTAAATCACTTGCTTCCGAAAAAGCATACAAATTTGTGTGGACAAAAAACTGCCTAATTTTTGTTCGAAAAAACGAAAAATCACAGGCCATCGCAATAAACTCAGAAAAGGACCTTATAAAAATGATTCAATAACTAAAAAAATTTATGTATTATTTAATTTTTACACTTTTCCGCAACATTTTTTTTTACTTTTTTGCTTTTTGTTTGTAATAAAAAAGTATCACTAAAAGGCGACGCACACACTTTTTACTAAACATACAAACACTTTCACACATACATCTTTATTATTGGTTATGTTGACTTTTGACTGTCTTAGATTACTTAGCCTTACAATTCTTTTGCTTCACTTCAATGCATTTCTTAGTAATGCATTAATTTCTAGCCAACCATCATGAAACCAGCGATAAACTGTTATTACCAGAACGTCTGTAGTCTTCGCACTAAATTAGATGACTTACATAAGAATATTCTTAGCAATGACTTTGACTTAATCTTTATTACTGAAACCTGGCTTAACGATAGTTTCTTACCTGATGAAATATGTGATAATAGATACGATGTTTTTAGGTGTGATCGGAATAAGTATACTTCAGTTAAAGGCATAGGTGGCGGTGTATTGATATGTACTAAAAATGTTCTACAAGCCGAAGCTAGGAATGAATTTGTTGGAGAGGGAATTGAAATCGTTTGGATATCAGTAAAAGCACGAGTTTTCACTAATACTCAGTGTCACGCAATTCATTTTGGTGTAACGTACATACCGGGTGACTCCCTTCATTCTCATCGTCTCACACTGGCTCTAGACTCATTATCTAATTTTATACGATCCCATCCTAATGATTATATATTTCTTTTGGGTGACTTCAATATTCCCAATCTCGAATGGAAACAGTGTGTTTAAAAAAATTTGCTTTGCTTTCTGTTGTACCCAACAGAAAGCAAAGCTGCTATAGCTAATTTTATAAACACTATTGAGTTTCTCGGACTTAGACTAGTCAATGAACATTGCAATAGTTCTAATAATATATTAGACCTTATTATTACCAATACTTCACCAAAAGTGTCGGTTTCGTGCGATCCTTTATTAGTCGAAGATAAGTATCACCCAGCACTAGAAATAGATTGCTCTGATATATTAATATCGCAACATCGCCCTTTAAAAAATATTAAATATAAATTTCATAAAGCGGATTATACTAAAATTAGGGAATATCTGTCTAGTGTTAATTGGAATCCATTGTTCAATAAATAAGTCGTGTGAGGAGTCACTTCATAGTTTTTATGAATTACTGTATGAAATAAGGAATTCCTTCGTGCCAAAGTTTCTTTCGGCTGGAAAGTATAGCTACAAGCGAATTCAAGCTGAATGCTACGATTCCTACATTTTTGGAATACAAAAAGGCATTAAAAACTCACCTAAGCTTCTTCACGAACATATTTCATCCAAACGTAAAAATCAAAGTCCTTATCCAAGTTCCTTACGTTTTGGTAATCAAATCTACAATGACGAAAAAGAAATATGTTCTGGTTTTAGTGATTTCTTTTAATGTAAATAAATGCTCGCAAATTACTTTTACCCGAAAAATTAAGACACATACTTTTAATTACACAATGAGCGGCGTTCCTTTAAAAAAAACTAACCTTATTCGTGATTTAGGTGTTTTCCTAGACTCGAAACTACTACTGAATCATCACATAGATTATATAACTAAAAAGGCCTATAAACTACTAGGTTTTATAATTAGATCTTGCGAACCTTTTCGCGACATTAATTGTCTAAAAATTGCCTATTTCTCTTATGCATATTAGAGTATGCTAGTTGTGTTTGGAACCCACAATATGATAAATATATTGAAGGAATTGAGGCCATGCAAAAGAAGTTTATTAAACATATGAACTTTACAACTTACAGTAACACAAACTACAGGGATGCTTGTAATCTTTATCGCATATCCAACCTGACAGTTCGACGTGAAACTTTAGATATGATATTTCTACATGATTTGGTCTCTGGTAAGCTAGACTCGCCTGAGTTGCGCTCGCGCGTTCTTCTTAATGTACCTAACAAGCGAACTCGTAATGCATTTTCGAATCTGTTACACGTCCCTTTATCCAATACGCGTTACGCTGCAAACTCTATATTGTCGTGCATTTTCTCACTATATAATAAAAAATACTCGCACATCGACATATTTCATCGGTCGCTTAAATCATTTAAAAAAGACATTCTCACGGTTCAAAATTCAATTTAACCATTCAAACACACAGAGAATTTACATACACTTAAACACATACACACATACAATCACTTATACACGCACAAAATAACAGTGTAACTGCACTACCACACACACCCATAACATAGTCTGTGTCGCCTAATTTGTCATATTTTTTTTTTTTTTTTTTTTAAGTTATTATTTTGCTATTTTTAGATTTTATCTATCAAAACTGCGTGTTGCTTTTTTTTTTTTTTATTGTATAAGTAGGCGGACGAGCATTTGGGCCACCTGATGTTAAGTGGTCACCAACGCCCATAGACAATGGCATTGTAAACCATCAATGTTAACCATCGCTTACATCGCCAATGCGCCAACCAACCTTGGGAACTAAGATGTTATGTCCCTTGTGCCTGTAATTACACTGGCTCACTCACCCTTCAAACCGGAACACAACAATATCAAGTATTCCTGTTTTGCGGTAGAATATCTGATGAATGGGTGGTACCTACCCAGACGAGCTTGCACAAAGATCTACCACCGAGTGACAAAGCTCTACCACCGAGTGCTACTTCTGTTAGCTAATATTAAGTTTGCATAATTCAATGGAAAACAGTAATTGGCTCTATTGTCTGTATATTGTATTTTTAATGTTTATATTTTGTATTGTAAAAAAAAAATGCTGTTGTTTTCCTTAATTAAATAAATAAATAACAATAATATCCTGTGAAATTATTCACACTTGGCCGTCTGAATCCAAACTAAGCAGAGCTTGTACTATGGAAACCAGACAACTGATATACTACTGTTGGAAGAAGACTAATATTTTAATTCAGCAACACCACACCTGCCTATATAAGACAACACCACACCTGCCTATATAAGACGAGACGTTGGCGATAAGAGCTCATTATTACGTTAACTTCTGAAGTGTGCGGAAGCTCTGCCAGAATAATTACCGATTTAATTAAATTACTAATTATTTTATGTTTGTTTAAAGCCATAAATTGTGTATGTACTTGAGGCCGAAGGCCAAACAAATCTTTTTTTTATTTTAATAATTGTTTGATTTATAACATCAGAAGTGGGATCGGAACCTCATGTGTTCTGATCCGCTGTGCTACCTGTGGTAACGTATTATACGATGGAAATGATCTGTTCGATTAACGTCGTTGGAGGAATAAAGCATTACCTCCACGCGGGACGCCGCCGCGACCGCGTGTAAGTGATCATGACTACGGTGGAGCATCTTGACTTTGCGGCCGTGTCTTCGCCGGGGCGTGAATGCTGCCATGAGCCGCGGTGCTGCGTCGACGATATGAGTGTTGGGTGCGAGGAGGTACATCGCGTTGAAGTTCAATGGTAATGTAAATGGAGTTCGTGACGTGGCGTGCAAGTTTAAAACATAAAGGTCAGTCTTTCACATTCCATTATGATTCAGGTGCTGAGTGTCCTCTTATTAAAGAAAGTGTTTCTTGTAAGTTTGTCACATTAAGAGGTTATTAGTCAGTCAAGTGTTCTCAGCACTGTTCAAATATTTTGTATTTTTGAGATTGATAATAATTTAATTGAAATTTTATTGTATGTTTTGCCGGATATGTCTTGATATGCGTAGTGATATCATGACGGGGCGCGAAATATTGTCGCAGGGATTTAGTGTTAATATGATTGCGAAACAATTTAAAATTTCGTAAAGTTCATGACGTAAATAATTATTACTCGCACGTACCCTCAGCTAATTTAGAAAGTAATGTTTCATCCCGTAGTAATGAATACCGGCACTTATGAATGATTTTACCGTTATTGATACCGAAGTGTCCCTAACTCATAAAGCAGAAATTGTTACTGTGTTGATTCGTTTTTCGAAATATTTTATTACTGGTTTGGAACAAACTCGCGTAGCGGGTGAACGTGTGATTCGCTTAATTAATCCTAGTTAGTCCTTTTGGTTGATTGATGTTAATTATGAAGTTCAAATTAAAAGTTGTGGTAGAAACTCGAGTAAGGGGGTCTGTAGAGACCATATGTGTGCTTACCAGGGGGTGACACACGGCGATCCAAGGGATCTGACCCATGCGTTGGATGTGAGCAATGCGATTACTGATCGGCTGGACAGCCGGGGCAGCAGATGTCTAACTCGAGAGTTTCTAGAGTCTGGATTTACGAAAGCTGTGTAATGTTGTACTGAGTCGTTTTGCAATTTAGTCCGAACGACTGTGATATGTGGCTCTTGCTGTTAGCATTAAAAAAAAAAAAAAAATCTATATCCCCTATTGTCTTGTTTGATGTCTTTGTACTTTCCCCTAAAATGTAGTGTGGTCAGGAGTGACCGAGCTAAGTGATACTGTGTGACAAACAATGTTTCAGAGTAACACACGAGGCTGGTGCTTCAGTGCTTCGGGTGCGATAAATCAGTCTGCGCACAACTGGTGCTGCTGGCTGAACGACCGCCGGTCAGCTTTCTCCAGCCTGCCGGACGTAAAGCTGGTGACAGAGTGTCACGAGCGTGCAGCCGTGGTCGTCTGTCAAGAGTGAGCGTGCGGCTCGCGTGGCGCGTGGTGCTGATGGCTGAGCGTCACGAGCGCGCAGGCGCGCTCGCCTTCAGTGCGCGTACGGCGCGTGCAGCGTGTTCGTCGCATGGTGCTGCAGTAATCAGCACGTGTGGTTGATCATGCTGAAAGTGTTCGGCTCGTTGGGAGCGTCCGACTCGCTGAGAGTGCTCAGCATACCGGTACACAAGCGATACAAAACATGACAAAGAATGCTCAGTATGACAAGACGCGGATGAATTGAAAAGGGCGTTGTCCTGGTGTCCGTGAGCGGCAGCCAGAGTGTCACGCAGGTGTCTTTTGTGTTGTTTACCTGATACCCTTGAGGGGTAGTCAGAGCGTCACCTAGGTGACCATGTGTGTGTTTACCTGGTACCCTTGCGGGGCAGCCAGAACGTCACGGAGGTGACTTTGTGTGTGTTGTCCTGATACTCCTCAATGCGGAGGTTTATCAGAGGGCCTCGGAAGTGGCTTCTTGATTTGTTGTTACTTATGTGTTGTCCTGGCGGAAGCCAGAGGGCCACTTTCGAGAGCTTCTTGTTTTACTGTTGCTCAATATATGGTGCCGTGGAAGGGTGAATGGACACCTGAAACTTGTGCTGCATTTTTTGAAGGTATTTACTTATTGTGGCATGTAAATGTGAGACGTGCTAGTGGAAAAGACCCATGTAAAACCTGTGCGCGCGGTATTGGGTTGACCACAATGGTTTCTGGGGTGAGTCAGTTGCGCAGCTGACAACAGACCTGTGTAAATCCATGATGTATAGGTATCTGGGGTGACCTACTATAGACTGATGTAAAACCTGTTCGTACACACGACTTTGTGCGAGGTATTCGGTTGCGTGGGAACAGACCTGTGTAAAACCTATGTAGTCTATTCAAAATGACTTGTGCAGTTGACAAATATACAAATATATGCCTTGTTGAGTAATAGAGAGAACAGACGTGACTAATGTGTTTATTTCCTCATAAACCAATGGTGACAATGCTGAGCAGTTATCGGATGTTGTGGGTGTTACCGGTCCATCCACAAGTTCATCTGAGGGCTTCAGGGACGCAGCCCCGTCAGGAGAGGCCGTGTTGGAAGAAGACTAATATTTTAATTCAGCAACACCACACCTGCCTATATAAGACGAGACGTTGGCGATAAGAGCTCATTATTACGTTAACTTCTGAAGTGTGCGGAAGCTCTGCCAGAATAATTACCGATTTAATTAAATTACTAATTATTTTATGTTTGTTTAAAGCCATAAATTGTGTATGTACTTGAGGCCGAAGGCCAAACAAATCTTTTTTTTATTTTAATAATTGTTTGATTTATAACACTACATATACTACTTTTCTTTTGTAAATACATACTTATATAGATAATTACACCCAGACTCAGGACAAACAAACATGTTCATGCACACAAATGTCTGTCCTGCGTGGGAATCGAACCCACGGACTGCGGCGCGAAGGAATCTACCAACCACGCCAACCGGCTCGTCAATATAAACATTGTTTTCTAAGTATATAATTGGTTAGGTTAGGCTACGAGGACATCATCGCCATCTGGCGGTCTATTGTCGTATTGTTTTTTTTTTTTTTGTATAGTTAGGCGGAATAGCTTATGGGCCACCTGATGGTAAGTGGTCACCAACGCCAACATTTCTTACAGTGCCAATGTCTATGCATTGGAACTGTAAGAAATGTTAACCATCGCTTACATCACCAATGCGCCACCAACCATGGGAACTAAGATGTTATGTCCCTTGTGCCTGTAATTACACTGGCTCATCCTTCAAACCGGAACACAACAATACAAAGTACTGCTGTTTAGCGGTAGAATATCTGATGAGTGGGTATCAAGCTCGTCTGGGTGGTACCTACCCAGACGAGCTTGCACAAAGCTCTACCACCGAGTAAATGTGTTAAATATTGTTAAGAATATATATATTTTTAAAGCTGACTAAACGTTGCTTGTACATGTATATACATGTTGTTGAAGGCGAATCAGCAAACTCACGTAGGATACGACAAGACAACTCAATAAGATGACATGTATGTTTTTCTTTCGTGAGGTGAATTGTAGCCGTATATATAAGGGACTTTATAATTAAATTAATACTCAAGTTAAATAACAGCTTGTCAAATATGTAAAAATGCTGCAACGCTGCTCCACTTTTATCTATTTATTTTTCATAAAATAAATAGGTACAATATTTACTAGGGCATATGGAACATTACCTGGTGGTAAGTGGTCCTTACCGCTAGAAATTAGCGACGTAATATAGTAATCATCCCTTACATGGCCAATGCGCCACCATCCATGATATTATATCCCTCATCTTTAAAACCGGAACACAACAATAGCAAGTATTGCTGTTTGGTTCGGTAGAATACGTAAATGTGCCTACCCAGACGAGTTTGCACAAACGCTTACCACCAAGTACAGACACTATTATGAAGAAAGTTTGGAGTTTATTTCACGAATCTCCAATGAAATTTGGTGGATGCATGTCTGCCATATAATCAGACCCATGTAAGTTTCTGCGAACAAGTTGAATTGAAAGCAAAAAGCTATTTGTTTAGTTAAGGCTACTTGTATTTTGTGCTAAAAATCTATAATTTATACTTGTCTGTAGCCAGGATATATCCCACAATAACAGTATATCTTTAAAAAACGGGTTGCACTCGCAAGTGAAAACTTGAATATTAACGTTGTGCATTTTTGATATTTTGGAATAATAGGGAAAAATTTTGCTCGAATTGCTTTAATTATCAGTATAAAAGTACTATCATTTATGTGATAAAATACAATATTCATTTATTGCGCTATCGTACACAAACATGACAATTTATATTACATTAAAAATTTAACACTTCAAAATCCGTCTTACGAATTTTCAATCCGGGTCACGTGACCTGACGCGAGTTTAACATTTTTTACCCATGATAAAAAGTGCACAACGCAGCTAAAGAAGTTTTCACTTCAACAAAATAAAAAAAGTATTAAACTGATATTGTAATCTTGTCAAAAACATAACCGCCGAAAGGTCAATGAAAAAGGTATCGTTATATCGACCATTTAACTGGACCCTTCGTATCATTTTTGAACATGTATAAAATGTATACGATGCTAAGGGTTTCATGGAGAGGCTCGGGTCTTGTACAGTCGACAAAGCATAATACTAACTTCGTATAAGCACATGTAGAAGTGAACCTTAGTTGTAATAGATTACGGGTTGTTATTGTATAATATATTTATGGCAATTGAACTTGTACAAGTTACTATATATCTTACATGTCACGTGTCCCAAAGGGCATTGTACGAAGTTTTATTATTCGCTTATGTGGACTTATTTTGATGTATTAACAAATATTTTTGTAACTTCTCAGTTTATTAGATATTAATTTGACACTGATTTCTTAAATAATTAACATATTATTGTTTTATTGATTTTTGATTGAACGGATAACTTGATATCTATGATACATTGGCATATTGTCTTAAAAGAGCTTCCCTCTAAGAAATCACTTTATGCGAAATATTGAAAAACAACTTGCACACAATTTTTGATGCTGGTATCCTTCAAATGTTGTAATTTTTGTAATCAATATCCTGGATTCAAAGTCCGCATCGGACGATTAATTAATCTGAATATCAACCCGGAGTTATTCAATTCACACTGCATCCACTCCTGTGCCTCGAAAAGCAAGTGAAGCTGTCTTTCGTGTGTCATCACGGTTCAGTCATGTTGGACTGTCGTTCCATTAACTTCAAATAAAATATCAAAGAAATATAAAGAAAATAAATATAATGCTTTATAAGCAATTTTAGAGAAAAACAAAACTAATAATATTCATTATTTATCTTCTTTTGAAAACGTTACCTTAGAAGCACTTTTAATCACCTACGTGCAAAGTTCATACTGTTGAAGCTAGCGGTTGGATCTTATATACTACCGAAATCCATTGCAAGCAAATTAGCGGTCTTTGTCCTATTTGTGCCAAATCCTTCTTAAAAGACCGGTAGCGCTCATGTTACCTTAGCCCTCTGGTGGTGCAGATGTCCATGAGCGTTGACACTTTTCATCAGGTGAGCCTCCTCCACTTTTATCCAACTTACAATACAAAAAAAAATTAAATGATTAAAATTTTGCACTACAATTAGAAGAATATAATTTATAGTCCAAAAAAAAGCAGCATAAACGTAATGAAAGTTTTATTTCATATAACTTTGTATGTTATTTCATGTTTCTCGATTCAAAAGGTAAATCTTGCTTCTCGCTGTCACGCCAATGGAATAGATATTTATGAAGGCAGATAACTAAATGGGCCACCTGACTAATTTTTTTTTTGTTTCTTATTATGAGAAAGACCGACCATCGACCAATCGTCATCGTCGGTAAACTAATATTTATGAATGGTTGTTACCAGAATTGTATACAAAGCCCTACTGGTAAAAGTATGGCAGCGGTAGTGCCTCTTAAATTTTACTATCCTGAGGGGAAATATGTCAACATTTTTGGCACTGTGCCTGAAGGTGTCAAGCCTTAAAGTGAATCACCGTGAGGAGTGTTTTATCTAAAACTCGTATTGTTTAAGAGCCGAGATAGCGCTGTGGTTAGGAAACGTGAGTCTTAACTGAATATTGCAAGTTGAAACCCTCGGAACTCAATTTTATGTGGTTAATTATATTTATAATATATCTCGTGCTCCGCGTTAAAAGAACATCGTGAAGAAAACTGACTGTACCGGATAAAAGCTGCCGCAATATGTACCCAACAACCTGCATTGACGCAGCGTTGTGGAATATGCCTTAACCCTTCGTGTAAAAAGAGGACCCATTAGTGGAATATTTAAGAGTCGATACGTACTTTTCGTTTTTAATAAATACGTTTTACGTTGAGTGAATTACTATTAGTTTAATAAGAAAAGTATAATTTTGCCTACTGGGTTATTGTCGTCTCCACTCCTAACACAAGCTTCACGCTTAATTGGAGAAGTAAATAAGAATATTACTTGGTGGTAGGGTTTTGTGCAAGCTCGTCTGGGTAGGTACCACCTACTCATCAGATATTTTACCGTAAAACAGCAATACTTGCTATTGTTGTGTTTCGGTTTGAAGGGTGAGTGAACCAGTGTAATTACAGGCACAAGGGACATAACATCTTAGTTACCAAGGTTTGTGGCGCATTGGCGATGTAAGCGATGGTTAACATCTCTTACAATGCCAATTTCTATGGGCGTTGGTTACCACTTACCATCAGGTGGCCCATATGCTCGCCCGCCTTCCTATGCCATAAAAAAATATTTTAATTTCCTTGAAAATAGCGGGTATTGCTAATAATGTGCTTAAAAAACTTCAAAGCCGTTTTATTCGATTTACTACGTTTAAATGATTCACCAAGATGATTCATGATTCCTATTACAGTTATATTTTCTTATATAAAACCTTACATAACGCATGCGTGGCCTGCTGACAGTGCTCTTTAGTTTTTGATATCTCGCTAACATATCTTACTAGTGCTGTAAATATAAATGTTCGTGTGTTTGTTAGTCACGCTGGAATAACCGAGTTATGTGTTCTCGTTTAATAATTTCAAATATATGTTCTTTAGAAACCGTGGATTTGTCATACTTGCGCTTTACCACTTCAACATCTATGAGACAACTATGAGAAATCCAAAAAATATATAAAATAATAATTTTATTGAAAAATAAATATTTGGATGTTGGCAGGAGTAGAAGGATATCTTAGAATAATCCAGGTGCCACATAAATAAAAGAAAAAATATTTTATGAAGATCGTTCAAACAATTTGAGCGGAAAAGCAAAGAAAATTAAAAAAAATCGGAAGTTTGTATATAAAAATAAAAAAAATAATTGTAATATTATTTATAATTGTACTGGCAGCAAGTTGTAGGCAAGTGCTTGTGTTAGTTATGTTAATAATGCCTCGTCTACACGTGCGCTGTCAACTCACAGAGCTGATTTATGTGACGTTATTGCTTATGTGACGTAGACGAGTCACTCGAGCGAAATTATAAAGTTTTATATCGTATAATATTAGTACACTCGCTGATTTTATGACTTCGTTTTCAAGGAATAACTCAATTATAGAAAAAATATATTACATATAGCAAAAAAAAATGTATCCTGGAAAAACATTGGATTTTATCCAAATAAGTTACATACTATAGAAATAGTAAACAGTTTGAGCGTTTTAAAGCTTTACAAAACATCAAATATTTCCGTAGAAATAGTTGTACCAACGATTAACGGCCTAGTCCAACTTTAATTTTGAAAATAATAATAAGACGACTGGTTTTATGTAAGAGGGGGCAAACGAGCAAGAGGCTCACCTGATGGAAAGTGACGGCCACCGCCCATGGACATCTGCAACATCCGAGGACTTGCAGGTGAGTGGTCCTTGATTACCATTCTATTTCCACTATTAGACTGCAGTCAGGTAATTTATTGTAGAAATAACACCGAGGTTAGTGTTCTGACATAAGGTAGGCAGCTCCAACGTAAAAAAATTTGGCAGCTCAAACGCTTTTTAACATAGATTGTTATGTTGCCCGCAGATATGCAGTACTAATCAGGTTTGTATTACTCATGGTACGATAACATACCCGTTACTTTAAGCGTCACTCGCTTCAGTTCCTACAAGCGCTTAAGGTCCGGCGCGCGCCCCCACGCACCTGTACTCGCCGTTTTCTTCGTATAAGGCTCCTTTGATACCTGCCCAATTCACACTGCTCTAGAAACTTCTACATCATACAAGTTGGTTTTTGACATAAACTTTTTTTAATTCTTCCTTCGGGATGTTTGTTTGTATTCTAATACAATAGATTAAACTTTTTTAAAACTGTTAATTAAAAAAAGTTAACCAACTCAAAGCTTACTTTGAGTGTTCGTTAATATCTGGTATTTTGTGCGCTATAAATTTAAAACAAATAATTATTTTATTGTTGTTTAGAATAATTTATAAGATGAAGCTTAAAATAAACAGCAGCGTATAGCTTTATTTATCTTATAACCCTTCCGGATCGTTTACGTCACTGCGTCCTTTACATAAAACAAAAGCGGCTGCTGACGACAATGTATATTATATAAATTATTGTCGCAGATAATTTGTTCCGCGATAATATAAATATTTAAAATACTATTTTAATATTTTGTATAATATATAAATAACAAAGTATACGTCCTAAACATTTTTCTTCCAAACCAGGCAACACCTTATTTGGAAAAACTCGAATACATTAGTTACGTTTAATAGGAAAATCCTTTTATACAACCCCGTAACAACTACACCCTGGCAATAACAGTCATTCTTTACGATCAGCTAATATTAGTCGTAACCTCGGGACGTGCCATTTCTAATGTAGCTCAGAAATAGCACGTATGGAAGTAACGGTACGTCAAGTGCGTGAATTAAAAAAATATGATATAGGTTATTTTTCCTTTCTGTCTGCCTTGTTGGTTTAATAACTAGATATAAGGCGGCAGATCCTAAGGTCCTGGATTCAAACACCAGGTCGGATCGGAAATGCTATTCAGTTTTTCTGTCGAAAAATTCTCAGTAACAGCCCGGAATGTAAAAGTTGGATATGTACACTCCCGTGCCTCGGAAGACACGTAACGCCGATGGTCTTACTCCTAAACTCTTTCCGATCGTGTATAGAATATAACCTAAGTGTGTAAATGTTGCGAACACACTTGTACACTACATTATTTCCAGCGCAGTTTCCCTTGAGATCGGCTGTCGTGGCCGAAATCAGTCGGGAAGATGACATTTAAGTCACACTCACTTTACATAATCTCAAGTACATCAATATAGTTTAACACTGCTAAGTTTTTTGTTGTTTATTCTCGTTCTTCTTATTCCTAACAATTCCTCACTCTTGATGACAATTCAAATATACTTGTAGTGTCTATATCCATAAAATGTATTTTGATTTATACAACGACATATTACGTCATTCCCAAAATATTTTCAATAGTTATTCCAACTATATCCATATCCTTTACAAAATCTGACAATACTCACCAAAATATAGAATTTAGTATGTATAGATTTGGTGATATGAAGTCAGCCAGCCTTGCATTTAATTCATCCAGTTAGGATTTCAAATTAGAAATTCCAATTTAATTTTGTGTCGCGCGGCAAAGTTGCGAAATTTTCGAATAGTTAACTAATGCTTCTGACAGCAGCCGACCTAAAACAAGTCCGTAGACCTGATTTTCGGATTGTGAGCGCGATGTCCCACGTATCCGGAATATATAAATTACACTGTTACCTGCAGCTGGCCAGAAGGGTAGCCATGAAGTCTGATTGTCTTTAAAAAAAAGTCGTTTGTTATAACGCAGTACCGATAGATGGCGCTAGTAAATTTGCGTTTCTAAACCCCGCAAAGATTTTTGGTATACATAGTTCAGACCATTATTTTAAGTGATAGCCAGACGTCGTAGAAGACACCCTTAAAACGAAAGTATTCGGAGTTCTTAAGTGGACTCTCAACATCTGGCTTGAGTCTTACTCTTCCGCTCGCCCTGTTACACTACCGGGGCCAGCATAGTTCTGAAGCATGTACCTACACTTTGGAAAAAAGTGACACTTAAGAAATTTATATATATTAACTGTAAATTTTTAGTAACTTACTTATTACTTTAAAAAAATATAATTTCAAAGGTAAAGTAAAAAGTAAAAGGTTAGATTTTATAGCAACATTCCAATACCTACATTTCTACCGATTGTATCACGGCGAGTGCTCAGAGGAATTATTCTCCCTCATTCCTGCTTCTCCATTCCTTTACAAGTCTACGCGTGCTAGCTCTCGATGTCACCGCCTAACTGTGACATCAATTCCATCGCGCACGAAGAAATTTGGCAACTCTTTTCTTTGTCGCACCTCCAAAACATGGAATTCTTTACCAGCACACGTGTTCCCCTCCTCTTATGACCTGGGTTCCTTCAAACGAGGCGTGAAGAGGCATCTTGCGGGCCGGCAAGGCGGGGGCGGCTAGAGCAAGTCATTCGTCCTGACTGCACTAGCCGTCGTCGCGTTTGGACTCTACTACCGCTTACCATCAAGTGGAGTAGTCATTTGCCCTCCCGGGTAAGATAAAAAAAAATACTTTAAATGAAATGTCTGGGTGCTTCAATCGTACCAGAAGTACAGAAGAGCTATGAGAATGAACTCGCATCGCCCCACAGAACACGATCATGAAATTTTAGCAAGTGATTGCGACATTGAAATATTCAATAAAAATGCGCGTCTAACTGTACAGAAGACTGACTTATAAACATAATAATAAAACCTATATTCATAGCGATTGCGTATTGTAAAAAAAAAGTACAGTAAGATATAAAACAAAATCACAGTTTTTCCATTTGTCAAGTTATGTAGGAACATATCTTTGTATACGATATTGAAATAGTAAAGTAAAATAAATTCTAAATTCAAAATTTAAAGTCTATTAATCGAATAAAATACGGTGAACATATTGTCTATTTTGCATTTCATATGTAATGGATACATAAATGATGTCAATGTAGAATATCCTAAGCTATCACCTCGTGTGGTGTCAAAGCGCGCGTGTTCCAATCTACTACGTGAGACCTCCTGTCACGAGTATATGAGCTCTCCGAAATATTTTTATAAATATAGACTGCCTTCTCCTTCGATTACGTCAATAGGTAATAATAAGTTCAAAATATACATCCTCTTTTAATTTTGGTGTTACTATGAGTGAGTATGCGCGTGTGTTCGTTTTCATGTATTGATTACATTAATTTAGATGTGGACTTTATACTAATCATTTCAAAAATGATTTTATTTTTGCTGGAATGCAATCGGCGTGATAGTTCAATCCGCTGGCTAACGTATGGCTATGGATATTTATAGACAGTTGAACTGTGAGAGTACAGGCTACTATAAATATTAATGTGCTATCAACCATGGCATCTATGATGGGATTCCCTTTGCCAATGCTCCATTAACTTTGGTAATATTATTATTATTTGGTATTAGTATTATTATGGCTCACTCAGCCTTTAAATCAAAACACAACTAAGTATTTCTGTATGGCAGTAGTATTACGGAATAATAATTTTATACATAAGGCTTGCTTGCATTACGGATATACTGATCTATTATCATGGTCGTTTTTTTTTTATAAAATAGGCTGGTGGGCGGGCACAAGGGCCTCCTGGTGGTAATTAGTCACTATCCCATTGGATCCATAAGAAATAGTAACTATAGTAACTATAGTAACTTTAATAGTAACTATTTCTTACATCACTAATGCACGAACAACCTTGGGAACTAAGACGTTATGATCCTTGTGCCTGTAGTTACACTGGCTCACTGACCCTTCAAACCGAAACATAACAATAATAAGTATTGTTATGTAGCGGTAGCTGAGGAGTAAGTGAAAGCCCTACCACTAAGTAGAATGTGTGGAATCATAACAAGAATATCGTAACGCATCCTCGTTGAATCGCAATTCCAAGGGCACTGTCACAGTGGATTTAATGAAAAGGTGCGGAACATTGATAAAATATTACGTTTTAGCAATATTATTCAAAGGTATATAGTTCAAATATCCATCATGAAACCTACAAAATTTCAGCAACACCTTTGAAAATGGCTTTTGACTACTAGCTTTTATGAATACGTGAATTTATCTATAAAGAAATATAAAAATTATACATACAAAGATATTTACTTACGCTAGATAAATAACGTCTTCCATATACCGTCCTAACATGATCATAGAAGATACCGGCGGCTTGTATATAAATGAGTTCTCAGAAGAAGGATAATAGAAATGGCATATAAAAATTTGAGATGTTTCAATAAAAGACAACGTGTCGGTCATATGGTTTATTAACGACTGCCGATCACTGCAAACGTCACAATACTTATACCCTACATTACACTTAAATAATTCATTTATAACTTTTGCGCTGTTTTTTCCATTTCAATTTCCTTAAGTTCATTTATGGGTGCAGTTTCAAGAACGCGCTTTGTTGCTGTCATGCTGCCTTTTGTTTATATACTGATTCGAAATTTTGAAATCTATTTTTATATAATTATTATTTTTGCCACGTTCTTTGGTTTAGTTTCAGACTTCAAGGTCATATATCATAGCCCCACGTTGCGCGCCAGTGAAGTACTTCACTTTTATAATAGAATATTATTATTCTTTAAATACAATATAATCTTTACTGATCAAGGATCATTTGAAAGATTTTTATATGTAGTAGTATGATTGGTGTTACCTATAGAATTTCTAATGTAGTTTTTAATCATTGAATAGGTCGCTGCTGAGAATATAAATTGATACATATTGCATTACAAGATCAGGAGCGAACGTATTTTGTATGCATCAAGACCCATAGAAACCTAGCTGGTCTATCAAACGCTCAACCATTCATTTACTTTCAGTAAATATATGAAAATAAATAAATTAAAAAATGTTTCACTTACTCAAAAACTTATAACTTATCACTATTACATTAGTTGTTAAGATATATAATACCTGTGCCAAATATAAAAGAAAAACATACTGTTATGTAAAGTTGTATTTGTTTTAAAACAAAGTGAAAACTCTAATTCCGTACTAAAGTCAAGGTCCTGACTGCTATGCGAGAACTGACACTCTAGGCACGAAATAATTGGAAAAGGAAAGTGTTTGGTAATAAAATCACTGTTTTATATATTATTTAACATTAGGTTGTGAATATCCTATTATTATTGGCACTGTAACAATGTCAACACGTATAAGTACATACCGGCAAAGCATTGCAAGCCTAACTACCCCTTCAAACTGAAATATAGCATACAATTTATTGTTGTCTGGCGGTATAATAAATTATGAGTAGGTTCTACCTACCCAAACGGGCTGGAAAAAAGATCTATCAGTGGTACATTTCACCCAATCATATTGAATAATACTTTAATATTATCTGAACCGCACTAATAAATCTCCTTCGTATCTTCTCCATTCCAAGTTACATTTCCAAAATAATACAAGCTTAATAAAAACTAAGTCATCTGTCATGACCAAAATTTAATTAATCTAAATTAATTTTAATATTAGAATAGATTTCATAACTATCGCAATTAGACCACATTGTCTTTGACGATGTAAGCTTGCGAAGATGATAGAATTTGTGTAAACTATTTATAGTTTATAGTGTATATAACTCGCTACGGTAACACTGAGCTTAACAATACAGAATAAACTGGTTTTTATGATCTCGAAAGTAAAAATATATAAATTGTCATCAACAATGTTTTACTCGGTGGTTGAGCTTTGTGCGATCTCGTCTGGGTAGGTACCACCCACTCATCAAATATTCTACCGCAAAACAGCAGTACTTGGTATTGTTGTGTTCCGGTTTGAAAGGTGAGTGAGCCAGTGTAATTCCAGGCACACAAGGGACATAACATCTTAGTTCCCAAGGTTGGTGGCGCATTGGCGATATATTTTTTTTAAAGAAATGTATAATACCACTGTCTATGGGCGTTGGTGATACTTACCTTCAGGTAAGCTGGGTCTAAAAAAATGAAAAAGTAATTGTAAAGTGAGCCTATAAATTAAAACCACCACGTAACTCCAATGCAAATTGGTAAATTTATGTATGCTAGATACATGAAAGTCCTTTATGATGGAGTGGTGCTTGCCCTGGCTTTAACTCGGAGTTTCGTAAACATTCACATGTACTAACCACTGGGCCATCTGGAAAGAAAAATATATATTCTTTATTTTTAGATGCCAAGATCTATTTATCTCTGGTCAGGTCTGAATGGTACTTATTCCAACCGGGTTTGTACAATAAGCCAATCACAATCAGCCATCAACCAGTGTAATTATCGGCACAAGGGTGCAATGTGATACATTGACGGTGTACGATGTTGCTTAAGTTTGTTGTCGTCATCAGGTGGTTGCTGATGCTTATATTTTGAAGCTTAGAACCGCAATATTTTTTTACTCGGCCTTTTATAAATTTATTTTTCAATTTTCGCCCAGAGAATCGGAATTGCAATTTAAAGGAGAAATACTGCTACCATTCTTGCCACTACTCCATGCGGTCGCGATTTGTACAGTAACTATTTTTATTTGTATTTATTTAAGGCCTTAAATAATATATAGCATTTTTATAATTCTCATATCGAAATTACATTAGAATTTACATTTCAAACTCATTTTGTATTAAATGCAATATTGTTGAAGTGTTTTTATGGGATTACTTGAACAAATATTCAATGTAAGACAAAAGAAAATGTCACCAAGGAGACAAGGAAAAATTACAATACTAAGAAATTATTTATAAAGCATTATTAGCTTACATAAAGGCTGATTAAATTCCACCTTTGACACATCGAACCGCATTTTTTTTTTAATAAAATCATTAATTCGACTCTAATGGTAGCCGTCGTTTGTCGTTGAAGTGATTGATCGACCGTCACACGTAACGGCTCGAAGCGAAGACTGATTGGGTGATCTAAGCTAGGCTTAAGCGAAAACAGCGTCTTAAATGTTATAACTGAAAGGTGTGTGTATTTTAATCGACTATTATGTATCACATATATTCTTCGGAATGGAATTTCCGATCTGGTGTAGCTTTACATTTAATTAAATAAAACTTATACTTCAAAAGTGCTTCGATCAGTCTACTTAAATTAAGAATGTTTTAATTTTGAACAATGCATTAAATAACCTTGCATAATATAGTTTTGCAAATCCTAGTTTTATTTATACATATTAGTTGTCACTATTTTGTAACGGCTACTCACAATCGAATTGCAATATTATTATTTTCTTATTTAATTGGATATTTTCCCGTTTTTCTTTCACCTCGAACAATTTTTTTTTGTATAATTTAATTTTATATCTGCAGTACCTGTTTGCCCAGTATTGCCGTTTTTCTATTCTTTTTCTTGTCAAACTTATCGAACGCTTGGTTGTAGCGGCTTTCTGGAAGCCTGACTGGTTAGATACCACACAGTCATCGTATTCTACCACTAAACAGCAATACTTAGTATTTTTATATTCCCGTTTGAAGGATGACCAGTGTAAGTACAACATCTTTGTTTCCAAGGTTCGTGGCGCATTGACAATGTAGGAGATAGTTGATATTTTTTACAGCGTCAATATCTAAGGACGGCGACCACTTTATATCTACCTACCTATCTATTTTATATAAATCATAAAACATAATCCATCCATCCATCCATCCATCCAACTATAGCAATTGTATACTTAAGAGTGCCCTTTTGTGAGTGAGTTATTGATTTTATATCTTTGAATAGTCTGAAACAATATAATTTAATACACAACTTCAAAAGTAAAATACTTGATTTGATATTGAGTAATAGTGAAGTTACCATCACTGAATGTCAAAAACCCTTAAGAAAAGTTGATAAATATCAACATACATCATACTCTGGTATGGAAATACCAGCCAAAAAGAGTAATGAATCTCATAATAAATATAATTTTTATAAAGCTGACTATGAAAAAAATATTTTTGATCTAAATAGTATAGATTGGATAAAGGAATTTAGCGATTGTTGTAATATTAATGAAATGGTAAATAAATTTTATAAAATTGTTCGAATGATTATTTGTAGGCACGTACCAATTAATATACACAAACGTCGATCTTATCCAATTTGGTTTACAAGTCAACTCGTTAAACTGCTTAAATTAAAATACATATACCGTGTAAAAGTAACAAAAAACAACATTCCATTAGACAAATTAGAGTTTCAATATTTGCGTAGAGATTGTGATAAATTGATCTTAATTTGCTACAACAATTACATAAGTGCCATAGAAAATGAAATAGGAAAACATCCAAAATATTTCTGGACGCACTTAAAAAATATTCGAAAAAGTAGCTGTTCATACCCGACTGTCATGTTTCTAAGCAATGTTAAAGCATCCGATGTCAACAATATTTGTAAGCTCTTCGCAACTCATTTTTCGTCGGTATATTAGTATAATAATATTATGTTGGATGAGCCATATATCAGTTATTTAACTAAGTGTGATGAAATCGACCATTTTATACTTAAACGCGATGTGGTTTACCAAAAGTTAAAGAGACTTGATGTATCTAAGGGGCCGGGACCTGATAGTATACCTCTAATATTTTTGACTAAGTGTACAGCGCCGTTATCTTCACCGCTTACCATCTTTGTTAACGGGTCAGTTTCCAGATGTATGGAAAGAGAGTAGAATTGTACCTATTTATAAATCTGGTAAACAAAATGAAATAAAAAATTATCGGCCAATATCAATAATATCCTCAATAGCAAAAGTCCTTGAATCTATAGTTTACCCCCTTCTATATAATCATGTTAAAAAGTATCTTAGCGACTATCAGCATGGATTCATGACTAAGCGATCGACAAATACTAATTTAGCTCTGCACGTATCAAAGCTTACAGATTTTGTTGACGCTGGTTGTCAAGTTGACGCCATATATACAGATTTTTGCAAAGCCTTTGACAAAGTTAATCATTCTCTGCTCCTCAATAAACTATCAGTATACGGAATTACGGGTACAGTGCTTAAATGGTGCAGTTCATATTTGGAATGCAGACACTCTAAAGTAGTTATAAACGGTAATGAGTCCAATAACTTCACAGCGTACTCTGGAGTCCCTTAGGGGTCAAATTCGGGTTGATTATTCTTTAATATTTATATCAATGATATTGTGCATATTTTCAAAAACTCCACTGTTAGTTTATTCGCAGATGTTCTGAAATTGATCCGTACTATTAAACAGATTTCCGATGTACAATTATTACAAGACGACCTCTCTAGGCTAGTTGAATGGTGTAGAGTCAATAAAATGACTAAATATCGATAAATACTACCACATTATATTCACTCGCAAAAATAAAGTAATTCCATCAAAATATTATATAAATGACATAGAATTGACTGAAGTAAATGAAGTACGTGACTTGGGTGTTACGCTTGACAGCAGGCTTAGTTTTATCTCACATATTGACAAAACCGTGGAACAGGCGAATAAATCTCTCGGATTTGTACTAAGGTGCTCCAAACATTTTAAAAGACCTTCGACTATAATAAAACTATTTGACAGCTATGTTCGTTGTAGACTTGAATACTGTTGTATAATCTGGGCACCTTAGTACAGGATACATGTTGAGAGAATTGAGCGAGTTCAAAAACGGTTTCTGAAGCATCGACTTAAAATTAGCCAACATTCATATTGTGAGAAGCTTAAACATTTTGAGAGAATAAGTCTTGAATCCCTGAGAACACTTTTATCTCTAACCTTTTTGCACAATATTTTAAATAATATTATTAATAGTCCCGAGATTTTGGCGTCACTGACATTTAATTTACCTCGTAGCAATTCCAGACAAATAGGTAATTTTACACACAGGAACATACAGGACGCAATTAGGTAAAAAATCACTTATACCCCGTTTAGCTGATTTATACAACAGCAATTCAAAACTAGTAGTTGATTTGGATATTTTCCATAATAGCCTATATCAGTTTAAACGCAACATTTTTCATTATCTAAACAGCTTATTTACTACTTATATAAGAATTATGACATGATTTTTTTCAGTTAATATAAATATTCGAAAATTTAATAATCATTTTGTAATGTATCTACTGTTGGTTGTCCAAAATAAATAAATAAATAATTACTATAGAGAATAAACGTATACGCAAATTTCATGGGACGGCGAATCCGACATGTGTTTTCCGAGGCAAGGCAGTATAAATTCTGCCAAGACTCCTCACTTCTACTCAGTATCTCTTGGGAAACCTTTTTAATTTTTACTGGCCCAACCCAAAGCTTGAATCGAGGATCTCGGGGTCTTCAACGTTATAAGCTAGCCACAAAATCAACGACGCAATCAATAATGATTGATACATTAATCGATAAATACGACCTACTTGTCTATTATTCGTTTGTATCAGAAATACCAAATGCAGTGAAATACAATTAATCCTATCATAGAATGCACGTTAAATTCCTGCAATCAATTTAAAATGAATCCCGAACAGTTTTGGAAGAGATTTTAATAAGCGTTGCGGAACATGTGATGTACATACGTGAGCCTGATTTAATTATGTATTTGTATATATCAACGATAGCTTTGTGTAATGAGAATTTGTTCAATGATTTTACGGACCGTATTTCAAATTATCGGTAATACATACAACAGTTTTTTTTTTTGGGTTATAATTATTTATTTAATTTGATTTCTTTAACACATTCCGAATAATATGTCCTTGTTGTATGGGTTCGTGAGGCTTAAGCACAAGTCTCAATTGTCGTCAGGGTTTGAACCTGCAATCTTCCGTTAAGATTTACGTCTTGTAGCCACTGGGTCATCTCAGATCTATTGTATAATGATATTTATAATAAATTTGAGCGGGTAATCTGACCATAGCCGAGAATGTACTAAAAATTATAAATTTTATTTTTAATGAATTATAATCCATTTTAATTTTTAACAATCATTAATTTTCGCCTTCGTGAAGAGTCAGACTCTTCAATATTTTAAATTTACATGAACTCCAATGCAGTCTTGTAAGAAGTCACTTCGTATTTTGCTCCTATATTGATGATACCATTATTTTTTTCGCCTAACTAATATTACAAAGGCAATGCATTTGTTTATTACTTTTATTGTTACGCTTTTATCACGAAACTTTGTATACACGTTGTCAGGAGTACAGCAAATGATATTTGGTACTTAGCTCCTAGCTGCCGGTTGACATGCGGGCAAAGCCGTGGTCTGTAACTAGTTTTACATAAATGTTTTACTTACACCGGCTAAGAACGCAGGAAACATTATAGTGCACGAGTGTGTAGTAAACACAGGTGCATCACGTATCCCACTGCTATGCACTCTCCTGATTTGATTCGCAAATCCGATACGTCTGGAGGGCGATGAGGCGCAGAAGTTCACGGATTTATTTTCCATCCGACACATCGGAGTGTGACACTGCCAAATTACTAGCTCCTAGCTCCTAAGTTAACCCAATAACTTCGATCCGGGATTAGAGCCGTCACCCGTAATCCTATAAGTTAATAATCAGAATTGTTCTCGTATATCTATACTAATAAATGAGAAGAAAAATCGACTAAACTTATATACGCGGCGCGTTTTGAAGAAGGTTTAGTATATAATATTACAATACAACTGCCTTTAAATACGTGGTGCCTCATTAACGGTATAAGGAACATTCCTTATAGCGCCTATGTCTTCAGACGGTGCTCACTTACCATCAGGTGGTCCATTTGTCAGTTCGCCTACATACCTCGTAAAAAAATGAAACCCATATCTTTATATCTTTATTACCGACTTTCCCAAATAAAAATATTTCCATTTATAGACTCTGGAACTATCGCCGAATCTTTTGACTTTTTTTTCATAACGGGATGCTGCGATTTGGTCTCAGACATTTTTTAGTATGGAGATCTGCCATTGTTCTTTGTAAATATAATATGATAACATAATAAACACGATATTGTAATAAAATATATTTCAGTTTGATAATGCCATTGATAAGTGTGTAATGTTATTTGTATGATTACAATCTTACGCTGATTTAAAACCGCCCTGGGACCGAGCTGGTTTTGTTATTTGTAATTTTATTGTTCGTGTCTGCTGTTTAATTAGCATTGATTTTAAAAGTAGTTATAAGGTCTCATAATAATCACTACATATTGTAAATCAAAGTCATCCATACGTCTGTGTGTCGTCGACAAATTCAAAACCTACCAAACGGATTTTCATACAGTTTTCATCAATGGACAGATTGACGAAGATTCACGAAGAAAGTTTAGATGTATAAATTATTAAGGCTTTGTGAAAATTGACTGAAATATGACGATATATGAAGATGTCGGATGAAAATCATGCCGACTGGAGGCTGTACTGACGTATGCAGATACATATAACTATTAGAGTTATGTGTTACGATATAAACGTTTATAGACCGTTATTCTGCTTTAACACAACTTTGACAAAACACTTTCAGACAAAAAAAAACTATGCAAAATATTAGTCTTACATTTTTTTTTTTAACTGTATAAGCTAGCGCTTGGCTGTTATCACACCTGATGGAAAGTGATGATACAGCCTAAGGTGGAGCGCGCTTGCCTAGAAGGTGCCTATTCACTCTAGACTTGAAGGTACCCATATTGTAGGTGGTGGGGAATACGGAGGTTGGAAGGGTATTCCAGATCTTAGCGGTGCGCATCAGAAACGAGGAAGAAAATCGTTTCGCACAATCGTTTTAAGTACGTCAACTACGTACGGGTGCAGATCTTTTCGATGCCTCGAAGTTCTGTGGTAAAAAGGTGACTCTGGAACTGTATACATGTATAGAAATAAATTTAATAATAAAAAACCTTTAATAGGATACATGTGTAGGCCCAAAGCGTTAGCTTTCAATATTATTATTATTATTACTAGTTGACACAATTGTTTTATTTAATCAATTTATTTAACATCATAACAAAATATCACGGTTATAAGGAGTTTAATATTCATCTGTGACAATGCATTTTAAAAACCTATTCTTATTATATTATTCTAATTTATATTTATCTAACCCTCTTTGGTCATATTTTTATCTAGTAATTAAATAAGGGTAGATTCACCCTTACACATAATTAAATAAACAATGAAATCACTTCATCAATTGAAGGTGGAACTAAAATACCGACATTTATTTTTCTTTCTAATCACAACCAAGGCCGGTGATATAACTATGTTTACGACGAAAATAGTGGCCCAAACTACGTTACCCTGCTACTGAAATTAGTTTTATAGGGTTACCAAAATAACGAATTTATTAGGAATATAATACCATTGTGAATCAAATAAGAGCCGAGATGGCTCAGTTGTTTGAACACGTGAAAATTAACCAAAGCTTTAAACTCGAGCAAGTTAATTAATAAATAATTTAATTATTTGTTTCATCTCGTGCTTGGTGCTCAACGAACATCTTGAAGAAACTAACCAGAATTGGTATAATGTGGTTGAATGACCTTTAAGACCGGAGTAGTATCTGAAACTGAGATAGATTATGACAGTCAGTATGTGAAAGACTTCTATATGTATTGAATAAAGATTATTTACTTTGTTTTTTCCTTTAAGGAGAGGGGGACTTAGATCAGTAGTAGAACATGGTAAAATTAAATTAAATACTGATTAATATTAAAGACTGCGCCATCTTGCACGTTATCAATTATTAATAAAATTTATATGTTATGTGAACATCATGTATGAAGATCGCTCGTTAGCAGACTGTATGTAAGTCGACTGCCTCGTTGGTCTAGTGGCTAGATATAAGGCCGCAGACCCGGTGGTCCTGGGTTCAATTCCCAGGTCGGGCCAATAAATAGTTATTGGGTTTTTCTATCAGAAAAATTCTCAGTAGCAGCCCGGAGTCTGGAAGTTGGAAGTGTGTACACTCCCGTGCCTCGGAAAGCACGTTAAGCCGTTGGTCCTGCGCCTGAACTCTTTCCGGTCGTGTCGGATTGCCGTCCCATCGGATTATAAGAGCTAAGGAAAAGAGAGTGCACCTGTGTTTGCGCACACACTTGTGCACTATAATATGTCCTGCGCAGTTGGCTAATCTCTCTTGAGATTGGCCGCCGTGGCCGAAATCGGTCTGGAGGACCTTATTATGTAAGTCGCCTCGTGTATAACACAATGACAAATTGATAACCGTTTTATGGTGAGACGCTATTTTGTAGCGTGTATCCTTAAATTATTATAATTATTATAGTCCGACATTTTGTGATATATTTTATGGTGAACGTTTTATTTACTGTAACATACTTTAACACAACTTTAAAAACCCTAAAAATATCCAAAAAGTCGTTCCCATCCAAAAGCATTGCCACCCTGCATTGCCACGGGTCAGCTTTCACTGAAATTAGCATAGGCCGGCCAACTTTAGGAATTTCTGAGCGAAAACCAATACCAGAGCGTATAAATAAAAACTTCGCCAACTCGAACCCTTTGTTATTTAAACGTATTATTTCTAATCAGATTTTTTCCAATGGCTGCTTGTAGTAAGCTTTCTTGACTTTTATTAATAAAAATTACGGTCGGTGTAGACCGCTTGGTTCATGTTGGTTATGGAATGTAGTTTTTGTTATTTCTTGAAACATTTAGAAATTAAACTCTGTATTTTTATTAAAACAAAAAGATAATACTAAAAAATTCTTGACTCGGAAATAATTTAAATTTTTATAACGAAGGAAAATCTTTAAACTCGGTGGTAGAGCTTTGTGCTAGCTCGTCCGTGTAGGTACTACCCACTCATCAGATATTCTACCGCAAAACAGCAATACTTAGTATTGTTGTGTTTCGGTTTGAAGGGTGAGGGAGCCAGTGTAATTACCGGCACAAGAGACATAACATCTTAGTTCCCATGGTTCGTGGCGCATTGGTGATGTAAACGATGGTTAACATTTCTTACAATACCATTGTATATGGGCGTTAGTGACCACTCACCATCAGGTGGCCTACAAGCTCGTCCGCCTACCTATAAAAAAAACACATTTCGATTATCAGGTCTAGTAGTGTTACATTTTAAGGTTACAAAAATAGGCAACAATGTCTGTGTATGAAGTCAACATTGTAGTATATTACATGTTCAAGAATAACAGTGACTCGATAGGTATTCGAGTCGACTACATTCTAATAATTAATTAATGTAAAAAACAAGCAATTAAATGCTACACGCATAGCTTTTGCAATTGTTACTTTTTTCGACAATCATATAAAATTCCATTTACGTATCCAGTATGAAAAAAGAATACTCTCTTAACTTTTATCATCACATATATAATCTTGTACAGTATTTGCGTTATTAATTTATCAATAAACTTACTTTTGAATATTTTTTCTTTTTGTTTATTGTATACGTAGGCGGACGAGCATATGGGCCACCTGATGGTAAATTGTCACCAACGCCCATATAAATTAGCATTGTAAGAAATGTTAACCATCGCTTACATCGCCAATGCGCCACCAACTTTGGGAACTAAGATGTTATGTCGTTTGTGCCTGTAAATACACTGGCTCACTCACCCTTCAAACCGGAACACAACAATACAAAGTAGTGCTGTTTTGCGGTAGAATATCTGATGAGTGGGTGGTATCTACCCAGACGAGCTTGCACAAAGCTCTACCACCGAGTAAATTCATACGGACAAAATAAATTATGCCAGATCCATAATATATACAGACAGAGCTTTTTGGGTACTTAATCAGATTAATTTATAAGCGATCGAAGGTTGTCTGAAAAACATGCGAGCTTATTTGTTTATTCAATTATCTCGTGTAATCAAGTCGTGGGGACAAAATGCGATTATCAGTCTTTGTAAAATATTTGATAATGACCTACGTAATTCGTTCGTGTGGAATTTGAAGGTTTATATTTGTAACCTTAGTGGCTATAATCTGTTGACGTCACGCAACGTGACCTTGACGGTCAGCAGAATGCATGATAATTAACGGAAACGATTTTTCAAAACTTTGAAAACTTTATTATTTACTCACTCCCATAAACTGATGGGATTGAAAACCGCTACGGCCTACGGCTTCTGAGAGAATTCTAGGGTCAGTGGCAACCAGTTACCATTAGTGACCTACCTGTCTGCCTAACAATTTTATAGTATATATATATTTTGATTATACATATTGTTTAGGTATACAAATAAATTTTTTCGACAGCTTACAATATATCTAGATTTGCTGTGTATGGCACATACAATTTTACATATAATATATAGAGTAAATTGTTAATGTGCTGCTAATTGCCAAATCATCATTAGCCAATTAGCCACGTACATTAAATATTATTTGTAACCCATTATCTATATTAATTGTATTGATATAGAAGATATATACACTTCAAACCTTTTTTTAGACAAGATCTTGACAGACGGACAGACGAACGAACAACGAGGCGGTCCTATAAGGGCTCTATTTTCCTTTTGAGGTACGGAACCATAAAAACAAAATATAATTATATTAATATTGTAATCTGAAATTAACAAAAAAAGTTATTCCGCTTAGCTCAGCTTAGCTCTCACCGATTTTTCGCAGTTCTTAAAAATATATTTATATGCAAAACGTTAATAATAGATGGTTTTGACAATCAATAAGAAATTATAATGCTACTTTGTTAAATAGTGGCTGTTACCTGCGGTTTCTCCTGCTTTAAGCTTTACTGCTTCGCTATCGTCGACCATAAACTGATGTTATATAGTGCATAACTTTTCTCTATAAATGTACTAGCAAATGCATATTACTTGATCTTGACTTTGTATAGATGAATGCAAATTATTTGGGAAGTTTCCATCCATCATCACCACGTTCCAGATCTTTCTTTTAAGTGCTTCGGAACGCACTCGTGTAACTCCCTCACTCTCATAATTCAAAACCGGGAGTTGCCATTTTATATATAATACATTTAGCATTCAGAAGTGAAAACTGATATTGTCAAAACCTTGAATTGTTTTTTTTTTAATAGAACACCAATCATATAAATTGTAAAAAATACTCACACAATTACTCTTAAAAAATGAACAAATGCACCAAATCACAAATCGTGCAAATAATTACTTTACCTTTTAGTCAACCAAGAAAATGGCGGTTTTAAATTACCTTGCGTCGTTTCTTTTAACAACGCTATTGTAGGAATTAATGAATCTCCTAACTATACATATTACAGGAAAGAAGTAATCGTATATAATATAAATAAATAGCGTGACAAGTGAACGAACTAAACTTCTCTGTAAATTCCGAAAACAAATTCCGGATCCAAAAAAAATTCGACGTCGTCAAAGTCAGTCAGCAATTTAAGTGAAAAACAGCGTTCATGTGTGACAGGCTGAACTTTGTAATTGAATTCATTCGCAGACATAACCATTTATTTAACTATTATTATTGATTTATTTACCTAGAAAGAAAGTGAATGGTCTGGTGATGTTCTCCTGATTTGAGTTAATAAGAAACTATTCTATCAGGAAAATTTAAATAGTAGCCCAAAGTTTGAAATTAATTGTTTACATCCTCGTACCTTCAAACGCTCGTAAAGTCGTCGGTCTGTACCATCTAAATATTAACTGTAAATTATCTTTTTTGTTTTAAATTAATTATTGAATATATATTTTTATTTAATTAATAATGTAAAATTATTTAATTAAAGTTACATACTGATGTAACACCGTTACATAAATAAAAACGTCACATAATGCAAATAAAAAACTAAAACAATAGAAAAAATACACAAAAAACACGCACAACATACAATGGAAATTTGATTATTTAAGATATAAAACTGATCCCTTACAAGCGATACCGGATAAATTACATAAAAGATCTCAAGATTATAAAATCTGTACTGAGCCCTGAAATACGAGAGGGAGGCAAGGAGAATAACGCGACTACAACTTAGAGCAGCTTAGGCAGCTCGGAGATTGAAAAGTGTTATCAACCTGCTTATATATATTTGTATAGAATTAAGTGACGAGTTTGTCTTCTCTTTGATAATAATTGTTTAGATGTATGTACGAGTAGAGACAGGGTTTGTTTCCTGCCGGTTAAGTCTATTTTCCTAGAAGCGAGATTAAATAAACAGATTATTTTCGGCCCTTTTCAGTATATATTCACAACCAATGGTAGCTTGCCTTTTTTAATTGTAAAACAACAGCTCAAAAAAAAAACATTGTACATAAGTAGTCGAGTCAACGTCTCTAACAATGTATTTACAAAGAGAAGAATTGTATTACAAAGCAAAGCTTATCTCTTTAATAGAATTCTTTGCTTCTGTAAATATATTGATGTATGTACAGGCAATAAAATTAAATGTTATCTACTTTACAGTCCTAGGAATAGTAAACATATAATTAATAAAGAAAAAATATATATGTATAAATTTAGTACATTACCGTTTATATATATATATATATATAAGACAATTACTAATTTTTATTGCAAGAGGAGAAATAAAACTTCAATTTTGTGTCTCTGTAAACAAAGAATGCAAAATTTTATTTATCGAGTAGGTCACACAATCATAATAAACTTTACAAAAATAGCACAGTCTTACCTGTAAACAAAGAAACGACAATAAAAGTTTATTGTTATCACCTCTCGATTGTACTAATTAAACTTATTACAATTAACTTTATTAATCAAAAAACGCCAATTCATGCAAATTCTTCTTTGACAATGACAGCCAGCTTGACGCGACGCGCCGCGGCTCACTGTCGAACTAACGGTGCGCGCGCGTATGCAGATTAAAGAAAGAAATCATTTTCTTTCTTTACATATATATATATATATATATATATATATATATATATATATATAACTACAGCTTTTCTTACTACTTCTGTTATTTATATAATATTATATACTTTTATTTAATTTGTTTAGGAATTATCTAAATTGTTATGACTTTTTAAGTGGAATGTATTAAAATTAAAATTTATGTTTCTCAAGAATAAAATTAAAATAAATAATGATAACAAATTCGTTTTCTAGTCCACCTTACTTAAATATTTCGGGCAATTATTTTAAATGAAGATAAGTCCGAATAGACTTAAGTTTAGGTAGACTGTTAACAGTATTGTTATTGATATTTGACATAGAGTTTTCCTATTGATATATTTTATGACTCGAGCCACGTATTGCACTTTGATTTTATTATGTTACTTTGCTCAAAACAAGTCTACAAAGTATAATCGCAATCAGATGAATGGATATAAGAAATAAAGCGGGACCATCAAAACAAAAACCCTTGTCCCTAATCGTATTACTACCACCACTATTATTAAACCCACATCTGATAAAACTCTAAGCTTGAGTAGAGAAAAAAAATAGAATTGTGTCTTGAAATTTATAGGAATATGTACTTACAAGCCAAGCGTGTAAAGCAACAAGCTACAACTAGTGCGAGCTAAGCTTTGTACCTTGTACGGCTTATATTTTTCCATTTCCCGAGTCGTTCCGACACAAGTATTAACCTTTTGAGTAAAAATATTTTGAAGGTTGCCTAATATTTTCTATGTATTTCAAATCAAATTATAAAGAAATAATTGTTATTACCGCGCTATATATTGCATTAATTTTTCACATTCATCAATTAGACAAACGCCAAACAAAAGTTGTATTGCTTTGTTCCGATTTGAAGAAAACAGACCAGGAAGATAAAATATTAGATCATACATAGTTATTAAATTAATGTATAAGAACTGCCTCGTTGGTCTTGTGGCTACATGTAAGGCCGCAGACACGGTGGTCCTGGGTTCAAATCCCAGGTCGGGCCATTAAAATGTTATTGAGATTTTCTGTCGAAAATCAGTAGTAGCCCGGAGTCTGAAAATTGAAAGTGTGTGTTTAAAAAGACCTGGTGGTAGGGTTTTGTGCAGGCCCATCTGGGTGGGTACCACCCACTCATCAAATATTCTCCCGCTAAGCAACAATACTTAGTATTGTTGCGTTCTGGTTTGAAGGGTGAGTGAGTCAGTGTAACTTTAGGCACAAGAGACATAACATCTCAGTTCCCAAGGTTGGTGCCGCATTGGCAATGTAAGGAATGGTTATTATTTCTTACAGCGCCAATGTCTATGGGCGGTGGTGACCACTTACCATCGGGTGTCCCATTTGCTCGTCCGCCTGCCTATAACTTTATCCAAAAATATGAAACTTAAGCGATTTGGGTTTTAATTTTGCACTAAATGTATGGACTCACAAAACCGACTTAGGCGGTAAATCCGCGGGCAGCCGCTAATACATAACGAGCGCCGTCAGCTACCAAGCCCTAATTGATGTTAATCACATAACAGGCTGGAGCCATTTGCATTCAGTATTATCATGACGGTAATTATATTATAACCGTTACGAGTATAACGGGGAAATTTGTTAATTGAAGCTACGTATTCAACTAGCACTTTTTGTTGGGCACATAGTGTGTAACGCTAAGAAATATGAACTTCTTCAACTTATCATGGAGGAGAAGATGGCAGACAGTATGAGGTCTGACCGTAGAAGGTTTCTTCAAAAATACATTTTATTGGTACATATATTCTTGCCAAGCAGCAATACTCAGTATTTTTGTGTTCCAGTTTTAAAAGTTAGTGGTCCAGTCTATCTCCAGGCACAATACTTAACATCTTAGTTCCCAAGGTTGGTGCCGCATTTGCCATGTAAGTATGGTTAATATTTCTTTCAGTACACGTGTGTATACCAGTGCGTGATTGTGGGCGTGTCACTTACTGTGTATGGTCGTGTGCGTGTTATTGCGAAATAATAAATAATTAAAATATCTATCACATAACCATGAAATTAATCTGATATATAATAATCTATAATATAATAATCTAAAATATACATAAATTCTATTGTAATGAAATAAACCGATACGGGAGACAGCGCGTCCGCGTTACGAGAGCTTGAGTGAAAATATTTTATTTTTCACACCACCGCGTTTAAACAAATTTGAGCTCAATTTTAAGTAAATTAAAGTATATATTGCATAAATATTAATGATATCATTAGTATACAGTATATTATAGTGATATATTAATTATATTTCGTAGATATTATATTATGATTTTATCGAATTAAAATACAAAAATATTCATTTCATTAGAAGCGAAATTATTTGATTTTTATCACATTCCTTACATTCAAATTTGTGCTCTATCGTTTATGAGTTAAGACTTAGTTCTTATACCATGCAAAATAGCGAATACTAGTAGCGTGTAAAGTGATGTAATCGCTTTATGAGACGTTCTCATTGCAAACTTCACTCGACCGCTAAGACATTCGTCGGATAATCGTTGTTTGTTTGTTTTAAGTTTAAGGATGGAATTAATTTAATAAATTTGATGTGATTTATGTGAAGCAAGATGGCGATGTACCTAATAGGCAACTTTCGATTAACTTGGACAAATGTTTAGGAGAAACAAAGACGGTTATTGTTTTTGTAAACAACATACTCTTATACGGTTTTTTTTAGTAGAACGAAGTTTCTTATTACAAAAATATTAATTTTAAGTTCTATAAAGAATATAATTATTCGGGTATACATTTTTTATTATGATTTTTTTATTGATAAATATCAAAAAATTACTTTACAACACCTTTATTTTGTTTCCCTTTATTTATAAAATAATAATAATAATATACAAAGTAACAGCTATTTACATGAATAATAATAATGAAGATATAATCATGTTCTATCATCGAAACTATAGCTTTATGGTAACTAAAATATAAATTGAAAAATTGAGTTTTGAATAAGGTCTTCCAGACCGATTTCGGCCACGGCGGCCAATCTCAAGAGAGATTAGCCAACTGCGCAGGAGATATTATAGTGCACAAGTGTGTGCGCAAACACAGGTGCACTCTCTTTTCCTTAGCTCTCATAATCCGATGGGACGGCAATCCGACACGCCCGGAAAGAGTTCAGGCGCAGGATCAACGGCTTAACGTGCTTTCCGAGGCACGGGAGTGTACACACTTCCAACTTCCAGACTCCGGGCTGCTACTGAGAATTTTCTGACAGAAAAACCCAATAATTATATATTAGCCCGACCTGGGAATTGAACTCAGGACCACCGGGTCTGCGGCCTTATATCTAGCCACTAGACCAACGAGGCAGTCAAACAACTATTTACCAGGTGGATAGTGCAAGCCCTACCGGGTTCCTAACCAGTAGGGCTTCATTAGATATTCTACCGCTAAACAGCAATACTTAGTATTGTTGAGTTCTGGTTTAAAAGGTGAGTGAGCCAGTGTAACAACAGGAACTAGGGAACAGGAACATATCAGTTAGTAATCAAGATTGGTGGTACATTGGCTATCTAAGGGATGGTAAATATTTCTTAAATCGCCAATATCTGTGGTGTTGACCACTTTCCATCAAGTGGCCCATTTGCCTAACTATAACAGCGATCTATTCCAGGCAACTTTAAGATAAAGATGAATGTAATCCTGAAAAAAAAAATAGAAATATATCATTTAGATAATTCAAAGTGTATTGTCAGAACATTTATCTATGCCTAAAAAATGTAAAGAATTAAAAATTTAAGCTGCAAAGCTTTGAGAAATGATTTGTAATTAGTGCAAATTGTCTAGATTATAGAGAATTATCGACCTGTCTTAATCCAATGAGACATATTGGGTATTAAAGGGATGAATAGTTGACGCTATTGATGTGACATCTGGTATTGAAGGGTGTGAATGGTTGATGAATGTCGCTGATATGTCATGTTATGTTAATCACCAAAAGTTATATCTATAACTTTTATTATCATACTGACAACGTTAGGAAATATGACGCGGCTAACCAAGTACATCTTAGAGACTTAATCTTAAAAATAAATCAATGCGTCTAAGATAATAGACTAACAATTTTGTACTATAGAAAATATTTTCTTTATATTAATATTACTATATCTATACTACGATATAAATCTTTTGGTTCTGTCTGTACAATTTTTTTTTCCACCTAATTTTGTCATAAATAATCGTTTTATGATGCAGTGACTCACATTATAGTTTTTTTTTACATTTATGGCTGTCTGTCTTATAGCTCAAGAACGGCTTGACCAATCTTGATGAAAATTGGTACACACGAAGAACATGTGATAGCGCAAATGATAGGCCATATATATATATATATATATATATATATATATATATATAAGATCGGTAAACCCTACGGTATCTTATGAAAATTAATTACAAATCGTTACAGTAGCTATATGTGTGTGTGTGTGTGTGTGTGTGCGTGTGTGTTATTATAGTAAAGAGATAGATAATATTGTTCAACTGGGCCAAAGTCGGGGCGGGCCGCTAGTGTAATAATAAGATCGTTGTAATCTTTCTTCTTAAGAGTAGTAGATAAAATAGGTGACACGATCGCCGCATGGCTATTTCAATTTTTTTTGTAAACTGTACTTGATACAATAAAAAAAGACAAAAAAAACAACGTGCTGAGCTTCTTTCGCCGGTTCTTCTCAGGGCTGGGTATTTCTCTTCCGAACCGGTAGTAGTTTCTAAATTGACTATCAATAAGAAACTGTAATACTTCAAATATTGAATAAAGTATTTTGAATTTTTGAATTTTGTTCATCGTATCTTATTTAATATTAGTTATTTCTTTACCTTCATTGTCTAGAAAAGTGTTCACTATTTAATATTCGCTACAACTATTGCACGGTACAAGTTCACAACAAATTAAACCAGCGTGATTTAAGTTTAGTAAAATAGTGTAATTATATAAAGCAAATTTATTATGATATTATATTTTTTGTATTCATTTATTTTATTAAAATGTCTATGTATTTTAATATATAAATTAGTTATTTTCTCAACGTTTTCCCTAGGTATATAATGCACACAATTAGAACTGATTGTACATGTTTGTTAATTTCTAAATTAAGGACAGTGTTAAAGTTAATTTTAATAAAGTACGATTTAATTCCACACAGTTAGAAATTAAGCACATGAAAATTCAGTGGTGCTTGTGGGACTATATATTTTGGTATACAAAACAATTATGGCTGTCTTTAGACCTCTTATTTTCGTTAGTTGAGAACTATTTTACAGCCAATGAAATATCTTCATTACTGACAATAACATAACCATCATAATATTATTATGTCTTCGATGATATTATAAAATATATATAATTTTTTTTTATATACATATATAGCATAGGTAGGCGGACGAGCATATACGCCACCTGATTGTGGTCACCAACGCCTATAGACAATGGCATTGTAAGAGATCTTAACCAAAGCTTATATCGCCAATGCGCCACCAACCTTGGGACCTAAGATGTTATGTCCCATGTGCCTGTAGTTACACTGGCTCACTCACCCTTCAAACCGGAACACAAACATATCAAGTACTATTGTTTTGCGGTAGAATATCTGATGAGTGGGTGGTACCTACCCAGACGAGCTAAAATAATGCGATTATGCCAGAAGGGGCTTTGTATCTTAAACAATTCGGTAAGTGTTTTATCGATGGCGTTCAATATTTCCCTGAGAACTTTGCAATACTGATATTGCAATTCAATTTCATATAAATTTTACGTATAAAATGATACGAATACATTGTTCCACGAGAATAATCTTGATATACTGTTGAATAAGAGATAACGATTTTCATATTTTGTTATATAAACATTACATATTATCTTCATATTAAATTTAGGAATGTAAAGGTGAGTAATCGGTGAGTTGGTTTGTCCTTACATTATGCAGCAGCAGGACCAAAGGAGGACCCTCGTCCGACGTTATTTGTTGCTTAGAAATACTTTACGGGCCCGTAAGTGCTCATGACATATTCTTGTGAAACATAAATATTATCCAGGACCAATGCGTGGTCACGAATAAATCATTTTAATAATATAAATAAAAATAAAATAAATAAAAAAAGTATGGTTGGAATGCAAAACAATTTATTCCACTATTGAACAAAGAATCTTAAGTTTTTAAAATAAACATTGACCACGTCTGTGCAAAATTAAGCTAAATACCATACATTATATTACTCTTATCCTAAGAATTTAAATATTTGGAAAAAACATGAATTTGCTAAAAAAATATAGCAATACACTCACTTCACTTATTTATATTATTCTAGAACTAAAATATTATATGTTAAATTATATTAGTAAGTAAGTTCTGTGCGATATTTTTGAAGTATCACTTCAAAAATATCTTCTTATGTGAGGGTAAACCACTTTGTAACGTAACGCGTTACGGTGCGACTATTACCGACGCGGACTGCTTTACCTGAGAGTTACCAACCTAACGCCATCTAGCGTATACAGATAGTACTTATAATAATTTATCAACTCAAGTACTAATTTAAATTATATTTATTATTATAATTAATATAATTAATATATTTTTTTTTTAATTATTTTATTTATAATTAACTTATTTTATTTTATTTATAATTAACATTATTATATTTAATATTATAATTAATAATAAATATTATCACTTCTGTCGAGCGTCCCGAGACGCACACGTTTTTTTCAACTGTCACACCGAAAAGCACCTCAACCTCCTTTATATCTACGTCTTAAATTCGAACGCGTCGCATTTTGTAGCATTCGGTAGGCACAGTATGAACGCTATTTCATTAGTCACGTGACCTTGGGCCACTACCATTTCACTCTACTGTAAGCCTCGTAAAAGAATTTCGTTCCAATAATTGAAGGATTTTATTTTAGAAACGAAACTTTTGGGTGTAATACGATTTGGATTTCAAAGTTTTCAAGAATTTTATCTAATTAGTACCACTAGTAAACGCCTGTGAATATACTACTACCGGGCAAAGGCTTCTCTCCTGGAGAAGAGGTGGACTGCTGCGAGTCGGTGACACATTTGGCAAATTCGATACATTCAAGTTTCTTCGCGCAAGTCAGTTCCCTGAGTGAGATGAATTATGAAAACAAATCAATCATATAAAAACTTTGTGGTGTTTACACGGTTTATATACTTATCGCTTTCGGCTTTAGAGTCTTATATATTTTATTATTTCTAACAAATAAGTGGAGTAGCAAATGGGTTACCTGATAGTAAGTAATTTCGATCGCCTATTGACATTGGCACTGTATGTATATTTCTCACATCGCCGATTCACTACTAACCTTGGAAACAAATATGTTATGTCCCTTGTGCCTGTAACACCCAGTGTTTTCACTCAATCTTATGCTATGTCCTTTATGCCTGTAATACACTCATTGAAACGCTCACTCAACCTTTAAATCGGAACACAACAGTACTAAGTAATGCTGTTAATAAGAGAATTTCTATTGAAAAACTTTTGATCAAATAAATTAATATTTCATTTGTATATAGTTTTTGAAATAAACAATAATGCATCCATCGTAATTATAAAGCATAGATTTAACAATAAATTCAATTACATTTAATTAATACGCAGAGATATTCAATTAAAACCGGATAGTGACGGGGGAGATTTGTGGGGGAGGGTTCCGGTGCGGGGTAGACGGGTGAGGGTGTAAACGCGATATGAATTGTGAATGACGAGATGCGAGTGGAAATGACGTTTATAGCAGCTTCGGTGTAATGGTTACTATGGTTACGATATTTTGACTATTTATTGTTATGACCTAACGTATAAAGGTCATTGTGATTTTTAAATTATCTTAATATAAAAAAATCATGTAACAACCTGGAAATGTTTCACTGCTAGGTTCACGGTTAGGTCTCTTAAGGGCAAAGTTTGAGTGTTATTTCACCACGCCACTACGATGCGTGTTGGTGGATGTACAAAAAGCTGATTTTCCAATATCCACCGCCCCGTTGCCCAGGTATGAACCCGCAATCTTCGGCTAATATTCATTGTGTACTAACTAACCACTAAAATAAATTAATGAGCCGATAATACGGTTGATAGATCTGCGGATGATCGCACAAAAAAGTATTTAGCAAGTTTTATGCGCGTTTGCCTCAGAACAATGACATTTATATAGTTTTAATCAAGACTAAAAAAATTTTTATTCAATAAAGAGGCACAACACTTACTTATTGATTGAGAGTAATACTACCGGTTCTGAAAGGTTCAGAGCTGAAAGGAACTAGCGTAGCGAGATTTAATTCCTTTTTTTTCAACAATATTGGTGTCTTTTATAGTTTACTAGCTGTGCCCCGAGGCTTCACCCGCATATAATTAATAAAAATATAATCAATTATTTTATTACTATAATAACGCACACGCGCACCCAATAACACACGCACACACATATGGCTACTGGTAAAGAAATACGTAATTAACGATTTGAAATTAATTTTCATAAGATACCGTAAGGTTATATATATATAGCCTAACATTTGCGCCATCACATGTTCTTTGTGTGTATCAATTTTCATCAAGATTGGTCAAGCCGTTCTTGAGTTATAAGAAGACATACAGACAGACCGACAAAATGAAAAAAATAGTATAATGTGCATCATAAAACGATTATTTATCACAAAAGTAGTTGAAAAAGAAATGTACAGACAGAACCTATAGATTTATATAGTAGTATAGAACCTAATAATAATATGGTAAAATAACTATAAATAATAGTATGGTAGTACACTTTCTATGGACCATGGTATTTAACATAAAGTCTGAAACTTTCGAAACAAAAGTGAAAAAATCTCTTGTTCGAATTTCAAAATTTCACGAACAAAACAATAACTACGTCTCACTGTTAAGGCAAATTAAATGCTATCACAAGAACCTATTTGCGTTCAACGCTTGTCTAAACGTCTTCAGAGCGTGACAATCTCAACATGACGGCGATAAAATGTAACAACGTCGACCTCACGACCTCGCACCTGAAGGCCCTTTTCCAATATTCACGCATCGTTAAGGGTCGATTCGGACGGGACGGTGCGAACGATACAAAATAAAAAATCCTTTTATAAAGTTTATTTTGATCTGATTTGACAGCTCGTGTTGGACATTGTGAATTATAGATTACAGTTTCTACTTAGAAGCAGTTTTTCTACTTCAATATTTATTTTTAAGTACATATTAATAACGACGTGATATAGATGAACCCCTATTCCTGAATAAATAGTCACCTGTCACCATAGAAATTGGCTCTATCAGTTCTAAGCCATTATATCGTCAGTTTGACTTTCAACTAATAACGAATAACGTCCTCCTGACCGATTTCGGCCACGGCGGCCAATCTCAAGAGAGATTAGCCAACTGCGCAGGAGATATTATAGTGCACAAGTGTGTGCGCAAACACAGGTGCACTCAATATTCCCTAGCTCTCATAATCCGATGGGACGGCAATCCGACACGACCGGAAAGGATTCAGGCGCAGGACCAACGGCTTTACGTGCTTTCCGAGGCACGGGAGTGTACACACTTCCAACTTCCAGACTCCGGGCTGCTATTGAGAATTTTCTGACAGAAAAACCCAATAACTATTTATTGGTCCGACCTGGGAATTGAACCCAGGACCACCGGGTCTGTGGCCTTATATCTAGCCACTAGACCGAGGCAGTTAGATACTTTCAACTACATACACCGGCTCAAACTGTCTCACTGCAAAATGAAATGATTGCAATTGATGTTTAACGATTGAAAAATGAATGCGTGCACAATACTTCACTACCCCAGACACTTACCAGTCAAAATTATATCAAACTAAAACAATGTATTATAATATAAAAAGGATGCCTGTGAATGTCCCACTGCTGGGCTAAGGCGTCTTTTCCTCTTTTTGAGGAGAAGGTTTGGAGCTTATTCCACCACACATTGGATGCGGGTTAGTGAAATACACATTTGAACTTCAGTGAAATTTAACACATGCTGGTTAACTCGCGATGTTTTCCTTCACCGTCAAGCACGAGATGAATTATAGTCACAAATTAAGCACATGTAATTCAGTGGTGCTTGCCCGGGTTTGAACCCACGATCGTCGGTTAAGATTCTCGCGTTCTTACCACTGGGCCATCTCGGCTCATTGTCTTACTCAAATTGTTGTTAATCACCGCTAGAGGGCACTGTAGCACTTCTAAGCCATTATATATATGTAAATACAAATTCTCATAATAATCTGAAGACTAAATATTATAACCTTAATAATAATGTAAACACATACTGTGTTCAAACATTTAAAGTCTAAACATAAAACAGCGTATTCCGTTAATTCAGTATTTCACTCCATATGAAGTCAATACGAATCCAATTTTCCGGACGATAGGAAGTCTATTGTGACATCTATTCGAGTTCAAATTAGTGTTTTGTGTATAACGAGTACAAATTATACGAAGTATGTGATTAACTTGGTTATTTTGTTATATATGTTAAAGTGTATTATGTGATTGTTATAATATGTTAGTATTTTTTCAATAATACTACAATAAATATCAGTATCAATATCAATCAATAAAATATATGATATATTGTATAAAGTGAAACCCTCAGAATTGCTTTCTAATCTCGGACTTGTTGCACCGGTAACACCTGACGAGATACTCAAATGTCTTTGTACAATGAAGAACCGAAGAGCCGTAGGCCCTGACGACTTGCCGATTGAAGCGTGGAAAGCGATGGGTATTATACGACAGCAAGACTTGACAAGCTCTCGCGAGGCATGTCCAGCAACTTCACGTCGCGGAAATGAAGATGCTGCGGTGTATGTGTGGCGTTACGCAACTAGATTGCATTCGTAACGAGTTTATCCGTGGCAGCCGCTGAAGAAGCGCTGGCACGATGTTGTGAGGGATGACATGAAAGAGCACGATCTCACTAAGGAGGAAGCTTTAGATCGGGCAAAGTGGAGGAATAGATGCAGGAAAGCGGACCCTGGCGTTACTAGGCCGGGAAAACGTTAGGCAGAAGAAGGAGTATAAAGTCACCTGTTTATTTGTTTATTTAATAAAATGAAGGAAGGGATAATTACAGCTAAATTTCATAATATTTTTAAGTTATAAAATAGTATTCGCTTAAATAATTAATAGTTGCGTTTTATTTTTTGTAACGCCGTGTTTACTTTAACCCTTAACATCGTGAGGTGAATACTCGTTGACCCGCTAAGTGTTACACGAGTACGGAATAACTACAACGCCGTGCTGTTACAGTGTACAAATAAGAAAAATATGTTTTTTCCAATTACAAATAATAAAAGGTCTACAATGAGAAATATATAAAGGTTTCGAAACATTTTCAAAATTAAATTAATAAATGTTTCAAAAAGTAAGTTAAGTAAGAAAATGTTCCAGTTTGGGGAAAGATTTCCTCTTGGAGAGTTTTGGGTTTTGGCTTATTCCAACTTGATTTAATATTGGAGAAGATTAAAATTATAATGATTATTGAATGATTTTTAATATTTAAAATATATTAATTACACGTTGTGTTCAATTAATTATTACATTTAATTATAATATTATTTTAGATCTACTGTAGTATTACAGTTGCTATATTCATCATCATTAAACACTTCAAAATTTAAAATTGAATGATCTCATACCCTAGGTGATATTGGCAGAATATATATCCCAAAATAACATAACAGCTACAGCTGTAAAAATAAAAATAACTATTTGTTTATACTTAATATGACTGTGCGTGTAATGCGTAAAACGTCAAAGGGTTGTGGCACACGGTTACAACTTATAAGATAAAGGTTTTGCGTATTTGCAATAAACGCGGATTTCAATTGTTTTCTATCATATAAATAAAGATAACGACGTGCTCACCATTATAGTTATTCTGAACAGTGACAGTCATAGTATAAACACGAGAAGTAAAGATAAACTTAGAATACAACACTTCCGGCTCCGCAAAGTTAATACATCCTTCCGGGGGTGAGACATTTGATACCGTAATGAAATCCCGCACGTGCATTCGCCAACTAATATATTTAAAGCTAGTATTTAAATATAAATTAAAATACAATACTTTTTTGTTGATTTTCAAATAAGATAAATATATTTAAATATGTACAGTTGACAAAGAAATTAATTTAAAAAAATAATTACTGCATTCCGCACAGTAGCGTTTCATTCCAATTAATCTTGTGATATGAATGAGTGGTAAAAGTGCTAATAAGAGAGTACTTGAACAAATAATGTTTTGATTTTGATAAGATGATAAAAAGGTGGGATGATAAAATTACTAAAAATTAATTGTATATAGCTGATATGAAAAGGCAAAAGAGGACATAATGAGTTTCTAGCTGATTCTTCTCGATAGTACTGTCATTAATTATTGCTGTGTTCCAAATTCAATGTTGAGTGAGTCAGTGTAATTAATAAGTAAATAGTGTAACAAGAAGTGATATATACCCGTATTTGTCATATGAATCTTCAGTGTTTGTAACGTCTACATAAGTTTTTTTTTATATCTATCCTTATATAAACCATAAGATTATCACCAAAGTCTGATAACCATCACACACAACTCCCTAGTCTATTCTATAACTCAACCGAAAAGTAAATATTTACTAGAAGTTCCACAGCAAACTGACCAGCAATTACCTTTCACTTGTTTGCGGATGACTTATAATAGAATGAGTATCGAACCCCCGCGCCCCACGTTCCAAGGCACAATAAAGCCTGGCTCAAAGTAAAAAGTACCCTTTAGCAGTAAAAATAAAAAATAACGAATGTGGCGTCCAAAACGAAAGATACGGCTCACACGATAGAATTATTACAACTTAAAAAAATGCACAATCTATTACCATCTTTATATTCGATCAAAAAAAGGTTAATTTTAGTGTGTATATGTTTGGCGCTTGCTACGTTATTTTTTGCAAACACTGTATCTCCTTAAATCCGATATACGACGCTTCTGATACCCAAAGGCGTACATTGCCTTTCACGCGATTAACACCTAACTTACACTTTGTTAAATTTAAACTTAACTTTAATCGTACCTTATGCAAAGCTTAATTTTGTAAAACAAAAAGAGAGTACTTACGTCATTTGCGACCTGTCATTACACGTATGAAATCTTCCGTGTACCATTATAAAATTTGTTTATTATAAAATGAGCCTTATTCCATTACCGTAAGACTGATTTTTGTGTTGGTACGTTTTTAGTTTTTAGCTCACAAAGTCGTAAAAGGGGTGTAAATCAATAATAGTTATGGCGATTGGAAATTGTTCGCCGGTATCGATAATCGTCGGGAAGTTTACTTACTTCACACTTGTTACAGAGATTCAAAATATATAGATATTTTTGCTTCATTCTAATCACTAAAAGTAACAACTTCTAAATATACTAGCTCTGTTACTATTTACCTTTCATGATGTTTTGGAGTTTATTCAACAACGCTGACCCATTACGAGTCGGAAATATAAATAATTTATAATTTTATAAAAAATTTAACACATTCTTTTTTTCAATTATAAAAAATACTTATTATATTTACTTTGGGAGAGAAATGAAATTCATTAAGTACATGTTAATTAAAGTTGTCACAATTTACGAAAAAATAATTATAAAATCAATACAATATCTGAACTTTAAAATCATATCGAAAACCATTTGATTAACAAAATATAATATCACTAACTATGTATTCTTACAACACATAAGCATATTTCTGTTTTTAGTTTTAAAATACTTACAATATCCCCGAAGATGTGTCTTTTATCCTTGTCTCGTAGCACGTGCTACAAAAGCGTAGCAGAGCTACGTATTGCTACGTTCTAATTTTGTATGAAAAATAGCATCGTTTGTTGGCTTTCGTGTAAATATTTTTATGTAAATAGCGTTAAGTTTCTTTTATGTTAAAAAGCTTCATAATGGCTTCATAATTTGTTAGTTATTTAGTTAAAGATGACAGTCATTAATGTATTATCTTAAAACATAATTCATAGTTATAATGGAACGCTATTGTTTGTTGTAAGTATTAAGGGGAAAAGGTTACGAGCTGATTCCACCCCGCTGCTCCAATGCGGGAAGGCGGATACATTTTTGTCAGAATTTCAGTGAAATTCGTCACAAGCAGGTTTTTCGTCCGCCGAGCACGAGATTTATCACCTCAATTTTCTAGAACGATAAGATTAATTGTAAATTCTAATGAGAGCACATTCTTGTGTGAAAGGACAAGTCAGTTATTAAAACAAACATAAGTCAAATGTAGTCACGACAGTGTTAAAAAAACAGATAGTTTGACGTAAAGGAAATCTAAAATAATTTAGCGCATTTCACCATTGGATATTAACTTATGCGTAACATCTGTTTTACAAAGAAAAAGACGTCAGCAACTGTTCAACCCGGATTCGAACCCACTACCGGTTTGGAATAACAACGAGAAACTAGTCAAATCTAAAATTCTGATTTGCGTTTACCAAAGAAAGTTTCAAGGGAATGTGATACGAGTATTTTTAATGTTACTCATACATTGATAGCTTTGTATGTGTCAGTATTTGTATGTCTTAATAAAATCAGCAATAAGCTGCTAATTTGGATTTGAATTATTGTTAACTTAAGTGAATAGTTGTCTGTTTTAAAATTGCAGAATTTTTACTATCAATATATGCGTTTTCTTTCTTGAATCGAAATAACAATGAAGCAACCATGATATTTTTTTAAATATAAATTTCTTATTTAATAAAATATAAGTGATGATAATAATTTACAAAATAATATTTTTAACAAACTAAAATAAAAAATCTTGCTTATGCCTGTAATTCTCGTAAGTCTGTAAAATTTACGTTACAAGTTATACAAAAATCACGCCGTCTCAAAGATTATCCTGTGGCATTTTACCCAAAACGCTGACATGAAGTTATTTATTGTGATTCGTGGTTGCCATATTTCAGTAATGTAATTATGTTAATAATTACTATTCCTGTTTCACTGAGAGTAAATTAATATCTAGTAAAATAGTTATTATGATATATTCTTGTCTTATGTTTATTTTTAGAATTTTATTACTGGAGTTCATGTAATTATACCTTATGTTAGGTAAAGGACAGTACTTTGATTTTGAAAACAAAACATTTTTCTTGCTTAAATAGCATACGACCTTGAAGTAACTCTATCGCCAACCAGGATCCATGTATCACTTAACCACCTGCCCGCTACAAATTACATTATTTGCAAAATCAATCCACAATCGTATGAAACGAGTTTAATTTATGGAAAAAGGTCGACATAAATCAATGACAGACACACATTCACGCACTTTGTCGCTTCACGGACGTATTCTACGGCATCGCTGAATTTATGTTGATGAAAAAATGTCTTAGTATCTACATATAAAGTAAATAATTTTACAATAGAACGATGCATTATTACATCATTACAAAATAAAGTAAAAAATTTAAATATCAAAATATATATTCAATTCAATAAAAATAGGCGAAACAGCTCTTTTCTCATTCAATGCAAAAAAAAAATAGGCAAACAGCGTGCCAGTGAACGGGTATTAACAAAAAAAAAAATATAAACAATTATTTTTTTAAGTCGGTTAAAACAATATTTTTTATATTTAAACGATGATACCAAATTATTGAATGCTAATTGCATTGCATAATAGAATTGAAAAAAATATTGCATTCAAAATTGTACACGAAATAATCTCCCAGAATAGTCCCTTATATAATAACAAAGGGACTAGACAGGGGTCGGCCAGATAAAAGAGATTTACGTCCAACTTTTCTGCCGGATTCGCCAACTCCAGCTTAGTATTACACCGACTTTTTCTATCTTAACTTAGCTAAAGTTTCAAGGCAAAATTATCTATACAGATTATGTATTATAGTAATTCTCAGCTCAACACGCGCTATATTTATAACTAAACAATAACTTATATAACTTACAGTATGTACATACATAATTTGTTTCTACATATCATATTTCTGTGCCTTTTACTTCACGAGATACCAATTTCTTCAAGTACAATTCGTGTAATTTTGTGAACTAAATATATCGTATATTATAATACCGAGCCGAGATAGCGCAGTGGTAAAGTCGTGAATCCTAACGGAAGATTCCGAATTCAGAATGGTGTCATGATTCTATTATATTTGTCAAATTATTTACATTTACTTATACATACGTATAAAACTTAATTCTAACTTAATAATTACATTTAAAATTATTTTTCATACACATTTGCGTCTTTATATAACCGTTCATTTCCGCGTAACGATAGTTACTAAAGAAGGTAATACTAAAGCTTGTATGTCTTAAAAGCTCGTATCAGATTATAATTTTTAATTTAAATTAATATTTCATATTATTCAACTAAAGTAAATATTTAATATTATATTTAAAATGATTACTAGTTTTAGTTCGATTGATTAAGCATATATAGGGTTTTCCAATAGGGACGCTTGAACTTTGACAGCTAATTGCGGCCATGTTGTTTGAGTGACAGCTGTCAAATGCAGTGTGTTATATTCATTCCGTCCTCCCAAACCACCATGGCAGGTTACAGTGTCGAGCAGCACGTGCAAATCATAAAATTGTTTTATGAAAATGGGTCTTCAGTTCGAGCAACGTTCCGCGCACTTCGCCCGTTTTACGGTCGCGATGATCGTCCTGCCGAGTCGACTATCCGTCGATTGGTGGACAAATTCGAGTCAACCGGGTCAGTTAACAATCAGCCGGTTCCCGTGCGTCAACGTAACGCGAGATCTGCCGAGAATATCGCCGCTGTGCGCGACAGTGTCCTAGAAAACCCGCGGCAGTCAATTCCGCGTCGCGCACAGGAACTCGGCCTTTCGCAGACGACAACTTGGCGAATTTTGCGTTGTGACTTGAGCCTGCACCCGTACAAGATCCAGCTGACCCAAGAGCTCAAGGTTAATGACCATAGACAGCGCCGTGTGTTCGCTGACTGGGCATTAGAGCAGTTGGAAGTTGACGCCGATTTTGGCAAAAAAATCATCTTCAGCGACGAGGCGCATTTTTGGATGAATGGCTATGTCAACAAGCAAAATTGCCGTATTTGGGACGAGACCAATCCACACGAGGTTCACCAAGTGGCAATGCACCCGCAGAAAGTGACTGTTTGGTGCGGATTTTGGGCCGGAGGCGTGATTGGTCCGTATTTTTTCGAAAACGATAATGGTGTGGCCGTCACCGTCAATGGTGAGCGATACCGGTCGATGATAACCAACTTCTTTTGGCCTGAAATCGAGAATATGGATCTGGACAACATGTGGTTTCAACAGGACGGCGCTACGTGCCACACAGCACACGCTACGATGGAAGTTCTGCGCGATCAAGCGCCCTTAATGGAAAACCCTATATTAATATAATAATTATACATAATGTTCAAATATATCTTACTGTAGATATTCATGTTTATTATAATATCTTGTAATATATAAAGATACTATATTATCTCGGATTCCATCAATATATTTATATAATCAATAGGATTAATATTCTTGACAACTATACGTATTAACTAAAAGAGATTCGTATTTTACCCCACGCCTGGCTGCTTTTTTCATAAAATATTTTTGAAACATCGTATAATGTTGTACAGTTCATTGCACTGAAATGTTGCAACGTTTTCATTTATCAATTAAGCGCGTCCGCAATATTACGCAAATGTAATTATTTTAGTTAGTCTACGTCTTAGCCGACAGCATAGTGGTCACGTGTCATACCCATCATTCATTCGGCATTAGCATAGCTTCAGGTTAAAGATCTTTATTCTCATAAGAACATTAGTTCACTTACATGAGATTTACAAAGTTTTATACACAAACATTGATATTAGATACATGGAATTACTGCTAGTACTACTTAATATTATCCAAAATATATTTTTAAGTCTATTTTTAAAAGCATTTAAACATTCACATTCCTTAATATAGTTTGGCAAATCATTATATAGTTTAACTCCATCAAAACGTATATTTTTGTGTCCGTAATTTAAACTTCTAACCTTAGGTATTTCAAGTTTATTATTGTTTCTTAAGTTATGCCTGTTTGATTTTTGTGTAAATGTTATGTTTGAATGAATACTTTTAGATAGTATCTTTTTGATTAAAATACATGTGTTATAAATATACGTTTGATTTAGGTTGAATAATTTAGATTTTTTGTACAGTTCTATCGATGGTGTGAAAAAGTCATAGTGAAAGAGTACTTTTATAATTTTATTCTGCGTAATCTGTAAGATTTTAAGATTAGACTTTGAAGCTGACCCCCAAATTTCAATTAAGTAATCAATGTGTGACTTTACCAGAGAATTGTAGATAATACTTCGCACTTTTTGTGGTATACAGTTATTAGATTTTCGGAGTGCTCCTATAAGCGATGATAGTTTTGATCTGATATGCTCAATGTGTGGTTTCCAAGTCAGTTTATCATCCAACCATAATCCTAAATATTTCTCTAAGTTTGATCGTTGTATTCTAATCTTGTTTATGGTAAGAACCGGAAAATTTTGTATTTTTTTATTTTCCGCAGTGAAAATCATATATGATGTTTTTGAAGTATTTGTTGTTAAGAGATTGCATAGAAACCAGTCATTAAGCAGATCAAGATCTCTTTGAGCCTCCCTAACTATGTCACATATTGAGTGGCCATAGTAGAAAAGGCAAGTATCGTCTGCATACATTGTTAGGTGTCCAGTTAAGCCAATATTCTTAATATTGTTAACGTATATAAGAAACAGCAAAGGCCCGAGAATAGAACCTTGTGGAACGCCATATGTTATTACTTGCGGTTTACTCGTGTAATCTCCAATTTTCACCAATTGGTGTCTATTATCTAGATATGAAGCAAAAATACGAAGTGCTGCATTTTTTATACCTATATTGTTCAATTTATTTAGTAGTTTTACATGACTTACAGTATCGAATGCCTTCTTTAAGTCGATGAAAATACCTAACGCAATATGTTTGTGGTCAATATTTGTTTTTATTTCAGTAACTAAGTTAACAACAGCCGAAAGGGTACTTGAGTGAGGCCTAAAGCCAAACTGTTCGTTTATTAAGAGATGTTTGTCGTCGATGTATTTTTGGAGTCTAGTGTACAAAATTCGTTCGAAAATTTTTGACAATACCGGAAGCACTGAGATGGGTCTGTAATTATTAGGGTCACTTTTACTGCCTGATTTATATATACGGGTGACTTTAGAAATTTTTAGGGTGTCTGGAAAGACTCCTTCCGTTAAACATTTATTTATACAGTTAGTTAAGCTCCCTACTATTAGATTTTTCAAACATTTTATAGCTTTAGTACTTATTCCATCTACTCCCGTACTAGTGTTACTGTCCAGGCTATCTATGACATTTTTGACCTCTTTGATCGTGCATGGATTAAATTCAGTAAGTGTTATGTCGTGCATGTAATCATCGGAGTACATAAGAGTATTTGTTAAGTTTGAATGGTATTTGCTTGGAATTAAATTAGCCAATTTTGAACCGATACTTGAAAAAAATGTATTAAAAGCCTCACAAATATCAGTGCCATCAGTAACGGTGCCGGACTCTAATATCAGTTTTGGTGGAGCGTAACTATTTACAACTTTATTCCTAGCCAAATTATTTATCACATCCCACATTTTTGTTGATTTCTTTTCACATTTTTTAAATAGTGAATAATAATAATTATGTTTTGCGTTTTTAATTAACGATATAACTGTACTTTTTTCTTTCAAAAATTTATCTTCAATTTCTTCGTTGTTTCCATTTTTATTTAGTAGTTGCCACAATATATTACGTCTATGTATTGATTGCATAATATTTCCATTTATCCAATCGCTTTGTGGAAGATTTAGTACTTTGATTTTATTGACTTCACTTTGCAGTATGTGAGTAGAGATAAAATTTTCAAAAATCATGTAGTCATTGTGGAGATTCTTATAGTTAGCTATAGAGACACTATTGTAAAGAGCCTCATAATCTAGGGCTTTATAATTTATTTTTGAATTAGTTACTATTTTGGTTTTTAAATTTTCGAAAAATATTTGCTTATGATCAGATAATGATGATTCAATTAAAGAGAACTTGAATTCCTTATTACTGATATTTGTAGAAACATGATCGAGAATAGTTTTTGTTCTTGAAGTTTCACGAGTACAGAATTTTTCATCAATTCTATTCAGTATCTCATACCCAGCCTCACGAAGATTAGCTACGTATTGTTCAATAATTTTATCCGTGCTCAATAAATCCAAATTAAAATCGCCAAAGACAATTGACCTCTTCCTTCTTTCAATTTGCATTGTATACACCTCCAAAAAATTCGCGAAATTAGTATCACCTGGCTTGTAAACACCTCCTACATTTAAAGACATTCTTGGTATATATATCCATAGATAGTGATTATTGTTTTCGTGTACATTTTCAGTTACATCGTATTGAATACTGTTATGAATAAACATCGAAACACCGCCACCTTTACAATTTTGTCTATAATTGTAGATATGTGTATAATTTTTTAATTGGTACTGTATTGCGTCGTCTTCTGAAGTAATCCATGTTTCCATGAAAATTATAATATGGACTGTCGGAATGCTTTTAAGAATGCATTTAATCTCATCAAACTTTCCGGGCTTACGAATACTTCGTAGGTTAGCGTAAAAGAATTTCAAAGATGATTTGTTTGCAATAATATCCTTATAATTATTTGTTATGGAGTGTTGAGAATCAATTGTATTATTTATGTTGTTTGTGTGTAAATTTGACTGAACGAGTTTTTTGGAGCATTTTTAACTTTAATTATTTTAGGTACACCATTTAAATATTTTATAGCCAGGTCAGATTCACCAGACTCTTCTCTTCGCTTTAGTTCAGAACGAAGATACTGCATATAGTTTTTTTGAGCCACTGTTTGGTCGGAATAAATTTGTATATTTTGTGGCAAATTAGATTTATTACGTAATAAGTATTTAGGAGTGTCAACATTTGCAAAGCATACCTTCATCGGCCGGTTTTTGTCTGGAATGTATTTACCAAGTCTCAGACATTTTACAGGAGCAGGACAATTTTCATACAATGTAATAATTTTTAATATTTCTTCATTATCGTACTTCTGCCTGATGGTATAATTTCTATTATTTATTTCAGGAATAGCCACTATAACAACGTTTTTTTCTCGGTCACAGCGGTCTTTAAACTCCAGTATGAGGTTTTCATGTAGAGGAGTTAGCGATTCAGAAATATGATTATTAACTGTATTAATTTTGATATTTGTGATTTCAGTTTCAATTTGTTTAATTTTTTCTTGGTTTGATTTATTTTCCTTTTTTATTATTTGTAAATCTTTATTTATGTTTTTATATTGCATAGTTAATTCTTCCGAAGCAGATTTTATAGTTTTAATTTCATTGTTTATTTCCACCATTTCCCGGCGAATTTGAGCCATGTTTTCATTTTGAATTTTTGCAAATCCTTCTAATAATTTCATTATGTCAGCACGAAAATCAGCAAAATCTTTTTTATAGCTTAAGTATATGAATAATATAAATATTCTAATATTGACTTCAGTTTAATTTCACACATCTAATATATGCTTAGGTAAACAACCTATACAAATGCCATGAACTAGACTTCATTTTTTTTATGTTACTCGTGAGGGCAATTATCTCTACTCCACCTGATGGTAAGTGGTAGTAGAGTCCAAACGCGATGACGGTTAGTACAGTGAGGGAGAATGATCCGCACTAGCCGCCCCCACCTTGCCGGCCCACAAAATGCTGCTTCACGCCTCGTTTGAAGGAACAGGTCATAAGAGGAGGGTACACGTGTGCTGGTAAAGAATTCCATTTTCTAGAGGTGCAACAAAGAAAAGAGTTGCCAGATTTCTTCGTGCGCCAAATTGATGTCACAGTTATGCGGTGACATCGCGATCTAGCACGCGTAAACTTGTGAAGGAAAAAATTAAACACGTATAAACAGATACCAAAGTAGCATTTGTAGAAATGTATCGTGTTTACGTTGCAAAAATAAGTTGTGTTATCACTCGATCTGTTGTTTTCACAACGAAAGGGTGTAACGCGACCGCTACCTGTAATGTTTTTGTTTTGCTTATATATCACATACAATACGTAACGTAAAAATTATTTGCATTTGTTTTAAAAGTAGGCGGATGAGTAAATGGAATACCTGATGACGTAGTCACCAGCCATAAATAGGTGATTTAGGAAATAGTCACGAAACTTTGACAACTAAGATATTATGTATCTTGTGCCTGTAGTTACATTAACGTACTCACCGTTCAAAACGATACACAACAATATTAAGTGCAAAGCCCTACCACTTAGTAAGGGAATGAAGATCCCCGTGACAGTCATAAAATTCATAAGTGTAAAGATATACCTGTCGTCCATCAGGTTACTCGCTTTTTAATAGCTTACGTAAAGTGAACTATAAAACTTCGTGTGCAAATTATAGCGCAAGTAAACCCAGGACTTGGCGTAAAACAACTCCATAAAAAGAGGGAGAGTATTAAAATAACTATGAAAACTTTCTTCAGATTAAGAATACTGTATGTATTTTATTAATTATGATGTAACTGTTACAGTACACACACACAAAGTGGGTCTTCGACAGTAAATTTCCAAACGTTTCATTGATAGAATAAATCGAGCAGATACGAACTATTTATGATCTTAACCGAACTAGTAGGTCACCTCTCTCTGACACACGTACAATACAATATCATATGTGATTATATTAATCGATCGATTTTCCTATAAGAATAAAGTTTGTCGGAGAGTGCCATTAATACAGTCTTTAAGCGAAGCATGAAAATAAGATCAATAGTGAACAAGTTCCAAACTGTCTCCACAAAAGGACAGGCCAAGGCCTTAGCATATCAGTGGGGCATTTACAGGCTGTTACTTTAACTTTATTTCGTCTGTTCTCTTGATGTCTCTATTACTTAAGAATAAGCTAAAATACCCGTATGTCAGGTCGGCGTCAAGCACGTAGTGTTTGATAAGACAACTTGATTACCTTGAAGTAAGTTTATTCGTCGAACGTGACTCGTTAACTGTTTACGCTATGCTGATTTTATTATGACAATTATATTTGCGTTCTAATAATAATAAACAAAAATACTCGACATGTTTGTTACGAACTTTTATATTATGTTATAAAACTACTAGTACAACTTGAGTTTATCTGCTGAAATAATATAAATATAGTTGTGTTTTTAACGCGAGACGATTATCTAATCCCAAAAACGATATTGGAACATATCCCACTACGTTGCTTCAATACGGTTTGGTGGATTTATACATTTGACTGTGCTAAATGTAATGAAACTTTAATTCTATTTGATCAATTTCAAGATACATAGCGTGCAGACATCCTTATAATCTTTAAAAATTAATTTATTTGTAAAAGCACACTTACAACACACATACAAAACATTTACAAATGAATTTATAAAATAATTATCATCATCTAATTATCATCATCATCAATAAGGTATAGTTTAGGTTGAAATTATGAAACCTTTACATCGTTTTCTCCATTTTACGGAGTAGTCAGTAGGTGCCATACTTAAGTATTGTTTTTGTTCGTGAAGCGTTATATATACATCCTGGAATTATTATTCACACACGGCCATCTGTTCCCAAACTAAGCAGAGCTTGTACTATGGAAACCAGACAACTGATACACTTACATATACTACTTTACTTTTATAAATACATACTTATATAGATAATTATACCCAGACTCAGGACAAGCAGACATGTTCATGCACACAAATGTCTGTCTTGGGTGGAAACCGAACTCACGACCGTGTGAAAGGCAAGTATCTTACCAACCACGCCAACCGGATCGTCATCGTTATCTAGTAGTATTGTCGATCGAAGATTCATATTAAACCAATTACTTTGATTCAGTACGATGTTTTGTATTAAACGTGCCGCTTAAATCGAAGACTGAATTATAATAATACTTGGAATCCTGTACCCTCTCAACCTTTACACTTCTTAATACTGATGGAACAATACTTTTCTAGAAACAATAAGAATATTATTTATTTCATTTTATTCTGAATTATTATTATATTAAACCTCCTTCGTAAACAAGTTAATTGACTAATTACACGAAATAAAAAATAAAACAAGGAAAAACAAGGATTCTTCGAAAAAGTATAACATTTCTTTAAAATAAACAAATGTATTTTATTTACGACTAGCTGTTGCCCGCAGCTTCGCTCGCGCGTGGTCTTTATCTATACTAATATTATAAATAAGTAAAAATAGATTTTTTGTATGTTTGTTTGTAGCGAATAAACTAAAAAACTGCTGTACTGTTTTTAAAAACCTTTTTTACCTACAGAAAGATACGTTATCAGCGAGTAATTAGCTGCCCGTCCCGACTTCGTACGGGTAAAATAAGGATTTTATCTCGTATATTTTTTAATCAATAAGATATAAACATTTACCAATCGATTTATTCGCCCATCCAGTATAGTGTATGTGTGTTCAGTATAGGGCATATAATAATCCTACTTTTTACTAATATAATAAACTCGAAAGTTTGTATGGATGTATGGACGTTTGTTACTCTTTCACGCATAAACTACTGAATGGATTTTAATGAAACTTTACAATAATATAAGCTTAGGGAATACCAATTAAGTGGTACATATGGCAATAATGGAATATGTTTTTTTTATCCAAACATCAACAAACTTAGTGAAGTTCGTATATTTCTCCCTAAGAGATATTGATATAAGATATTGCGTATTTTGAATTTCATTATTTGCACCCAACTCTTCCAAACAAAAATAAAAGTTTCTAAAAACTTTGAAATTCATGTTTATTAATTCAATCAAAAAACTCAAATAGTATATTTCTATTTTTTTAAATTTTTATACTAATGCTTTTACCCCGTTTCTCCCGTTTGGAGTTAAATTTCTAAAAACGACGAAATACGTATGCTTAGCTTTAATACTAAATATCATTCTTCTTACACCAAAAGTGACGGAATCCCCATACAAACTTTCAACCCCTTTTTTACCCTCTCAGATTTAGATTTTCAAAAACGCTGAAATACATTTTTATTTATTTTTAAGCTTGTTCATTAAATTTCATGCTTCTAACTTTAAAAATGACTGGTTTCTAAACAATCGTTCAACTCTTTAGGGGTAGAATTTCCAAAAATCCTACCTTAGTGGGTATTATAAAATGTATCAACTGCCAAAATTTCAAGTTTCTAACCCCCGCAGTTTAGGCTCTGCGTTAATGAATCAGTTAGGAAGAGTAATAATATTATGTGAATAGATATCAACAAAAATACGTATTTTTATAACTTTTGATAGACTCAACTAATTTTGATGAAATAAAGGCTAAACGGAATCTTGAAATAGTTCTTATAATAATTCGGTTTTTTCAATTTTTAGACGATTAAAAGATACAGACATGCAGACAGTAAAAAAATTAAAAAAATGATTGCTTTGGTTTTGGTAAATCGTAAATAGCCATATAACCTTTAAAACAGGCAGTTATTTTGAAATAACAGACAGAAACTTCAATTTTATTTATATGTATGGATAATTTATTAATTAATTCGTTTTTGTTATAGATTTATGTTATTTTATGTGTACAATATAAAGTATAAAGGAAAAGTTTCTTCTGTCAAAGACTAAATAAAATCAGACTTAACCAAGGCTACTAATTTAATTAAACAAAAAAAGGGAATTAAAACAAATGTTTTCCATTGAACTTGACACACATCTGAATAAGCTGCTTAAGCGGCCATTTTATGTAGAAAAAATATATAATATACAAACAAAAGCAGCTATATAACAATTTTAAATAAAGTTTCAAAAGCAGTTATTTGACCGCTCTGGTAGGTTAAGTGTTAAAAATGAGATGACACTTATAGCATATATATATAAATATATACATACATTAGCTAAGTTTCCACCAACAATAATTACACAATCATTAAAATAATCAAAACATATATAAAGTCAAACAGCTAAACCATCATAATCAGTAAAGGTGTAGTAAGATATATATTTTTTTATAATCAAATATAATTAATTACTTAATGAAAACACAAATTTAACAAAAACAAAATATAAATGAAATCACATAGCTTAAGCATTATTACATTGAGTAAGGCCAATAAAATGCAATAAATAAATGATATATATATTATTTATATATTTTTTAACCAAATACAATTAAAAGGCAAGCAAGAATATGACTACAGTACAAAATTTATAACAAACTTAAATATTGAATATTAAGATGGGTTGGTACATTCATTTTATATAAATTAATACATTTAATACATTATTATTTTTAACTTATTTATGTTATTTTTGCAGTGATTTTTTTTTTAAATATATAATATCAATATCTGAGTACACTTAATTATATATTATATGCTCGCACAGATCTACTTCTTCCTATTCATGATTATGCTGTCGCAAGCTTGATGTAGCCAAAGACCAATTGAATTAAGCTGAGAGATTACAAAATACTTTTATTCGGTTTATATTGGGATGAGGCAAATATAACCACGTTTCACAATTTTGTTCTCTTCTTAATTAGTTGCCCGTCTGACTTCATAGGAATATGCACATCTTCTCTATTCTGTACTGTGTGTTGTTTAACCCTTTTACTCCCCCTTCATCACTTGATATTCATTAGATGATGACGGTGATGACGACGTCTCAGTGCTTTTATTTATGTGCTCCGTATTTTGTTGTTCGATCACTACTATTTTAGCTATCTCTATAGCTTTCTTTAGTGACAGATCAGACCGTTGTAATAATCTTTGATGTTTGGCGAGCTACTCTAACACATATTCGCTGTAAATTTATCACTGACCAATGACTATTAATTCAACGAAATCGCATTTTAAACTGTAATTTTCTAGACTCGTAATAAAGTTGGTTATATTTTCGTGTTTGCTTTGTTTTCTCATAAAAAATACATGTCAGGCCATAGTTAAATTTTTCCTCGGTTCGAAATACTTATTACATTTATTAATGAGGTCTTCTAAAGTAATTTCTGTTATTTTAATGTTGAACAAAATTGCTATTTTTCTCTATTTACACTTCTTATACATAACCAGTGGCTAATACTCCTTATATATATCCAGAGGCTAATAAATATAGTTCAAAATATGGTTGCCATTTTTTCCGCGTTAAATTGTTATTTATTTCGTTGTTTAGAAAAACCTTCGGTAGGTAAAATGTTTGAATTTTTATCTGCCGTTTTAAAACTTTTGACAGGAAACACGAATTTACGAAAAAATTTTACCTATTTAAAGTTTTAAGAAGTGATATACCACGTTTATGTTTAAAGCAAGCACTTCTAAAACCATGTATTATTGTTATAGTTGTTTTTTAGGCTTTGTTTATACACCTATATACTATTTACGTATTAATTATTGTCACTGAGTTAACTGACTTGCTCACACGCAGTCTTAAAGCGTACTGTTATGAAAGATATAAGATAAGATCATAAAGATACACACAATATATATGCAATATTAGTTTTTATGCAAAAACAACACACGATGCTACTGAAAACACGAAATTGTTAACAAAACTTTTTGATTTTGACAACTAACAGGTGCGCGTACTTTTCCTACAGATAATAATTTATTGATTTTTAGTAGTGATACTAAACTTTTAATAAATAAATAAAGAGATTAAAAATTATAGGATAAATCATAAGCAAAAGTGTATATTACATGTAATATTTAATCTCTTTTCAGTTTGACCATAACCATTTTTTAATAAATGTTCTACGCGTATCTTTAAATTGACATAACTTTATTATTTATGAACCGATTGAAATAAAACAAACACTAAATGTTAAGTGAAGTTAGCCACAATACATTAGTGAAAACCGCACTCAAATCCGTTAAGCCGTTTTTAAGATTAGCGTGCACAAACGCACAGACAAACAGACAAACAGACAAACAGACAAACAGACAAAAAATTTATTAATCATTGTTTTGGGTTCTATTGTGTTTATAAAGACCCCCGATAAAAGTTTTACTCATTTATCTTCCATGTACAGACATCGACCAGTTACAGATTTATTATATGTATAGATAATATATATTACGATACGATATAATACGATATTTTATTTACGATGTTAGTTCATGACTAAAGAGTGACTGAAATAATAAGCATAAAATGAGTCCACTATTGCACTTTAGAGTTAAGTAAATACCGATTGAGAGCTAGCGGCCTTTTTTTATTGTATAGGACGGCGGACGAGTGTATGGGCCACCTGATGGTAAGTCGTCACCAACGCCCATAGGCAATGGCATTGTAAGAAATGTTAACCATTAGTTAGTAGCCACCAGTAGAGCTTTGTGCAAGCTCGTCTGGGTAGATCCCACCCACTCATCAGATATTCTACCGCAAAATAGCAATACTTTGTATTGTTGTGTTCCGGTTTGAAGGGTGAGTGAGCCAGTGTAATTACAGGCACAAAGAACATAACATCTTATTTCCCAAGGTCGATGGCGCATTGGCGATTTAAACGATGGTTAACATTTCTTACAATGCCAATGTCTATGGGTGTTGGTGACCACTTACCATCAGGTGGTTCATATGCTCGTCCGTCTATAAAAAACGACAAATTACTAAAATAGACTTCATATACTCAAGGATACGTTTATGATTATGATACATAACATCAAATAAGAACAAGTAAAGCATAAAAAAGTTATTACACTACACATTCTATTATAGAATATTGATATTCGTTTTTATATACAAATATTTTGAAAGTTGTATGTAATTAAACGGTTGCTGATTTGGCTGATTTAAATGTTGTTAAAGGCTCCAGTTGAGAGCAATGACTCGGTTTTCACTGAGACATCGTTAAACTAATTAACATAGTAATTATAAGCATTTATTTCACTTCACCCATTGATTCGCGTGGGGCGAATTTTAAAATAGTATTATTCAAATGATTTCGTTTAAATTTTGTAAACACTTTTGGTACTATTGACAATATAGTTTAAAGAAATTGGAAATTGCCAAAGAAAACCTTGTTTAATTAAGATATTTTTTTTTATCACTTTTGTAAATATGTTTCGTTACTTAAAATAATGCTATTGTAAATATTAGTCTAATAATTTGCTAAATATCAACATTAAAATTGTATTCTTATAAAAATACGCTCAATAACTCGAAAATAAACTTACAGGACGCCCTCAAGCTAAACCGACTGACGACCTTAAGATCACCGTGTGTCCTCTCTGGTAGGAAAATCATATCAACAACATTTTTAAAAGCTGATGGATATAATTAAAATCTCCAATTAATTTCGAAATATCATCAAAATTCGTTTGCGTGAATTTAAAATGGGAAATTAAATAGGATCCAATAAAGTCGGTCATCAAACGCAGATTTCTTTCAGAACTGTCACAGGCTCGCTCGATATTTCAGAGGTTCATGTCTGTTGGTGACAGCTGAGGTGGTGGCGTTACTTTGCGCGATATTGATTTAATGCATCTCTTCCTATATTCATCTTTTTTATATATAACTAATGTACTAAGTTGCCCCTTTACTACTTACTACCCCTTCACTATAAGGTAGTAGGTATTCTCGCTAGCCTATTTGGGAACTACCCGTTTATCTATTATTATTCTTCGTATATATTCTTTTTGACATGAATTAATTGTTCAAAATAAATAAATAAAATAAATCTTGCTGTGTTCCGATTTGAGTAATCCAGTGTAGTTATTTAAGTAAGCCAGGCTCATAACAGCCCTTGACGTAAGAAAAAGTTGATATTTCTTGAAAAATATTATTTACTGTCGACATAGAAATAAATTAATTATAGGTAACTTTGGTGTTAGGAAGAACAATTACGGAGACGCTACTAACTTGTATCAATTCCACGAAATAATATTTTAGACATTTGTTATTTTTAACTGTTATTTATATATAGGTACTCAATGTAAATATATATTAGAATATGTAATTATAACAAAAATATAATTCCGCTCACACTGACAACCCACTTACTGAAAGGGTACAGGGTGTCCATCAGTTATACCAGACATACTGACGCGTCACGCCGGCCCTTACTTTACATAACACTCTCAGTTCACGTAAAGTCATATTAAGTACATATATTACCATATCTTGTTGTGACGTATTTCTTTATGATTCACTGACGTCAGCTGTACTATATCCAGTATAGCTGATAATATCCTATCACTCTAGGTATGGAGGTTTTGCGATGTTTGCAATATACACATACAAACATACATTTGCATGTATGCCTCTGTGTCTACGACAATCTTTACTGTCACTGAATGCACACAACCTTACTTTTTATTTACAATAATAATAAATTATTATAGTGTGATGTATACAATATACATGTGTTAGAAAATTAAGCCATGTCTGACTAGACGTCTACTTCGTAATACCCCGATATGGGCGTTTATTCTGGCGCCAGGGAAAGTGACGCCATTTGTCTTAATTATTGCTATACAATAAATAACAATAATGTCAGTAAAACGTTCAATGTGTTTACAAGTGATTTAAATTTTGAGTACGTAATATAACTCTCACAGATTCCGCAGGTATTTTAATACGACGTGATTTGTAACAGTTATATTGTAAGCGGCATTTTGATCGTATAATAGCAAGCAATTTATCAACAAGTGATGGATTATACATCGTGTACTCGTAGAAGGCTAAAGCTGTACTTACTCAAAAATACATTTGTATACCAAACTCGTGTTAGATTTTAAGTGTATCATTTATTTATTTCATCATCATCAACCCCATCATGCTCCCAGGTGCAGGTGAGGTTGTCACCTGCACGTGGTGCATCCTGCCGATTAACAAACGAGGCTCTGGCGACCGACTAATGGCGGTATAACCATTCCATGAAGGCGTAGCTAAATCACAAACCGGTGACGGGCATCAGCGTTATTTATTCATTACATATTAATAAAACAAAATATATGTACTGGCTAACTTTTAGGAAGTGCAGGAGCTACAGTTATTAGTCAAAAAAAAGATTTATCAGTAAATAATTTTACTCGTAGTATATATATTTAAAAATACACTTGTGAAAACAAATAAACATATTTGTAATATACTTTAAATCTCTCTATATATAATATGAAATTAAACAACTAAGTCTAACTTGCTACGTCGCTCAGCGGCTGTTTAGTCAAACACAGTTTTCTCTCTTTCTGTCATTAGTATTTTGACATTCGAAAGAAGAAGACACGGCATTGTGCTACTCATCAACTGTTCTACATATAAACATTTAATGCCGTAATTTGATCAATTTGTTAAGTAAAGATGCCACGTGCATTTGCTTACGTACTCTGGTAATTTCTTCCAAAGATGAACGGACGACTCGATCAATGAGTGAGATGAAAAACTGGACCAAGAAGGAGTGTTAAAAAGCAATTTACTGCACATTAAACCTTTTTAAAAAGCATAATTGCATAACACTAGTTGACAAGGTAGGTAGCATATTGACGATCTCAAGAAAGATTGTATTTTCTTACAGCTCAATGCCTATGGATGGTGTGACCACTAACAATCACGTGTCGCAATTTGGCCTTCCGCGTGCCGTTTTAATAAAAATTATATCAAAGTCAAAAATCTTTATTCAATGCAGTATAAATGTAGAAACATTTATTATATATATAGATTGTATAAATACATACAATCAAATGAATTGATAATAATCATTTTAGCCTTTACCTATCGATTGAGAGTGTCGGATGTCGTATGTTAAATCGTTAACAATGTTACACGTGTATTTCTCTATGTAACAATTAATCTACAAAAACAACAGAATTATAATAATTCTAAAGTAAATTGTACATAAGTAATCATATGAGACATCGCATCATCATATTCATATTTGCTCAATTATAGTAATCACGATTAACTTTGGGCACATCCCGTGAACTTTATCAAGTTTCAAGAATTTTGGTATATTCCCTTAAGTTTCGTAGCTCGAAATGGTGGCCTAATATTTAAGTTACACGTGCGTTAATTTGTTATATCAAGTCTTATATGCGGATTTAACTAAAATATAACATTTTGTTCTCAGATTTCGATTCATGGTTCAAACATTTTTGGTAATCATTTAATTAAAAATTGACTTTTGTGTTTGTTGCAGGGGATCGGATATAAGCCCCACCTAATGGTAAGTGGCCACCATCACCCCAAGAGATTGCCGCTTTAAGATATATTAAAAATCCCCTACTTCGTCAATTCACAACCAACCTTGGAAAAAAAGGTGTTATGTCCCTTGTGCCTCTAGTTACCCTGACTCACACACCCTTCAAACCAGAATAGAACAGTATTGCTGTTTAGTTATGTAATGTGTTAGTGGTACCTACATACCCAAACGGCCTTGTACAAAGCCATAACATCAAGTAACGTTATGGCGGCTATTGGTTATCTGATTAATCATCAACTCCAATCGTATAAAATAGAATAGCCACGTATATACCCCTCCATAATATGCGACTCTCTTCTTATCTCTTAAAAGGAAATTTTGAGTTTTTTCCACCATACTGCTCTAATGCTCACAAATACAAAGCCTTACCACCACTTAAAATAATCAACATAACTGCCATTTATAAATCTTATATTGATTGGCAAAACTTAACTTTATCTAATATCTCACGGTCGGACATCCACAATAAACCCCAGTCAAGCAGAAAAGATATAAAAATAATCCATCAAGCTGCTTCACTGTAAATGCATAACGAAAAATTTTCTTCCAGCGACAGATTTTTCTCATAACATTTTCTATTACCATAAGCACAAAACAAATTGGTAGATAAATCAGCTCATCCTTCGATTAAAACACACAACTTCATTCGTCAATCAATCACCCGCCCATAGCCTACGTTGACTTAATTTAATTGAAACCTTTATCTTTAAACTACTATAATTATAAATATATATATATTGAAGGAAATAGAATTGCATTGTCTTACTGTGATTTCATACTTATTACCTCTTTTAAAGTTAATATGCCCTATTAGCGCTAGTATATAAAATATAATGAAACACTTTACTGTTATTTTTAATTTAGCAAGCAATGGGAGATTGTTCATATAAATGAATGTACGGTGTAACAGGGTAAAAGAAGTACCTATGTTATGAACTCTGAACGTAGCAATTAATGTTTTTTATTCAAATATTTAAAAAAGAAAAGCAGATTTTTTTATAGTATAGATTAGTGGACGAGCATGTGGGCTACCTGATGGTAAGTGGTCACCAACGCCCATAGACAGTGGTTTGTATATTTCTTAAAAAAAAACAACATCACCACTGTGCCACCAACCTTGGCAACTAAGATGTTATGTTCCTTGTGCCTGTAATTACACTGGCTCACTCACCCTTCAAACCGGAACGCAACAACACAAAGTACTGCTGTTTTGCGGTAGAATATCTGATGAGTGGGTGGTACCTACCCAGACGAGCTTGCACAAAGCTCTACCACCGAGTAAATACCACTGATCATAAGTGATCACCACTGCCCATCGACTTTGCTACTGTAAATAATATAAATATTTTCCGATACAATAGATCAAAACTTAAAAAATATTTGTTCCTGTCATCAAATTAAAGCATTCAAACTATTACGCAATAAAAAAGCGATCAATGTACAGCAAGGATACTATATATCTATTTAACTTGGATTTAGCCAATATTACATGTCAGAACTACTACGCAAAAGTTAACGTAGCTCTGAACCTCAAAAGTAAGCAAAGATCAACAATTAACGGACTAAACCCAGTTCATAATGGCCAAAGTCAATTTTATCGAGCTCGTACTGATAGCAAATCACTTTGATTATTCGAAGACTTTGCAAAACTACTACCCATTGTTGACTTTGCTATCTCATCGTATGCAAAGTCTAACTAGACGTTATATTGAAAATATCTTTCTCAATTTCAAAATTGATTGAACAATTTAAATGCACTTATCTCTAATAAAATAATAATTTATAATCAATTCATTAGGAAGCTAGCTTAAGATAATAAATTTTCAATTTGCTCTTTTTATCGGCGAGATGGTGGCTGGCTGAGTTCCAGCATCGCATTAATTAGAAACTCCTTTGCATCTCAAACAGAAAGTAGATCAGTTTTAAATTATATTATAATACAAATTGCTAAAATATCCTGCAGAATGGTCAGTGGACCTTTGCATTAGGTTTGCAAATTTACCAAGTAACTAACATTATGTTGTTTTTATAAATAGCAGGAAGATAATTAAGGAACGTATAAAATTATATAGCAGAATTCATAAAATTTGTTAACATATTTAGTGACTTGATTAGCTCGTTGATCTATTGGCTAACAAGGCTACAAGTCATGGCTTCGAGTACCGAGTCAAGTCCATAAAAATTAGATTACGAGTTTTAGTAGAAGCACCAAGTTATATCCTAGGTTTCCACTAGATCTCTTCGGTTGTGTTAGAATGCTACCTCATGGAACTACAAGAGTACATTATCATTATTTGTAAGCGAATAGTTATAGATAACATTGGCAATGCAATAAAGGTCTTACGAAAATTTACTTCGTGTACCTAGCCTTGTCTTTTTAAGATTAAAACTATATTAAATAAATAATAGTGAAATGACCATTTATAATGCTTATCCCATTTAAAAATATACGCAAATTTTAAAGTTAATATTCAAAGTAGACACAGTGGAACTTAAATCAACACTTCGTAGCTATCACACGCCAAGACACTCCGCCAATTAGAGTGTTTGCTTTACCTGCCGTGACGGAACTCAAGATACGATTTTAAGCTGTTAAACAAATTTGAATCTAATTATCAAAATGAATGGATTTCATTTGGCTTCGATGTTCTGGGATAATTCTTTTTTATTTTTAAGGGTTCACAAAATAATGAAGCACATAGATTTGAATAGCGCTGAACCCTAGACGTGATAAGGGCTATCTAAAGAATTTAATCAAGCCTATCAGCGAAAGCATTCCAAAAGAAGCAAAGGCTTTTAATCGTACAAGTCTGTACTTTGTAAATAGAATAAGGACAAGCAAATTATATTTATTTATTCCCAATGTTATAATGGTGATCAGGATTAATACCCTTGCCATAAAAGTAACAAAGTCGAAAACTATTTATACATTATTCATGGATAACCCAAATATCAAATCGTTCGTGAGTATGATGAAAATTTTAATCTGAAACATCCATAAAAGTTATATATGTACATAATATTATATATGGACATATATAATATCTTAATTCACTTGTCCATCGAATACCATAATTATCTCCGTGACATGGGTCTTAAAGGGGTCCTAGGGGGGACGGAAAGGGACGAACACAAAAGATCTTGAAAGGCATGCAGTCTGCTCGATATATCCAAGGGTCGGGGATCCTATTATGCAGTTTTTGAAAGTGATTGATTAATATATGGTTCAAAATTGTGAACATTTTATGAGTTATATGTAATTGTTTTCTAATTGACTCTGAGCCTAGTTTTGACAACAAAATACGTGGTAAGTATTAATGCAAGTCGCGGCAAAAATGCGGTCTTACGTCAAACGCACCTATCGACGTTTCACGTCAAAAAAACTTTACTTCGAGCATACATAAAACGATTTTCAGTAGGATGTGAGTTCATCGCGTCCGGTCTACGATAAAGTGAGGAGTCTAATCTCCTCTTTATTAGTCGAGCAAATCTTTATAAATAACATAAGTAAATAATAAACATTTAATAATATTTTATTTCTTTATTAAGCCTTTATTGCATACAATTCACAAACACTATTATAAAAGAAGAAGTAGTACATAAAGTATACAAAACCGGCTTTATAGAGTCTCTTCCAAGCAACCTCTATAAAAAGAGACACAATTAAATCTGTTTTTTAGCCATGAACATTAATCGGAACATTAAATAATAATATAATATTTAGTTAACGTTAGTTTAAACTAGATCGATCCTGATCAACACTGTTTTGCATATCATTTAATTTTTATTACAACGTATCTGTTTAATTAGTGTTCTGTAATTATTTGAATAATTGATTAATGAAAATAAACAGTTGGAAGTATTCAATCAATTTTGTTAATTCAACACACAAAGGCTAAAATGACATATTTATTTTGGTACTCGATTCAGATTAAAGTTTGTCTTTTAGCCTTTGAATGTTATAATTAACTAGATGCCCGGCACGGCTTCGTACGGGTAAAATATATATAAAGTTACTCCATTTCATTTTAATATTGAAATTTAAAAAAAAAACCTTTTTTATATAAACAAAATCAAGATGGCCCTGAAGTTTGAAAGTGTGAATCCTAACCAATGAATATGCTTTCAAACCCAGGCAAGCACTATTGACCTTTCATGTCCTGTATTAGTATGTATAATTCATCTCGTGCTCGGCGGTGAAGGAAAACATCGTGAGGAAACCTGTAAGTGTCTAATTTCACTGAAATAAAGCCACATGTGCATGTATCAACCCGCATTGATACAGTGTGATGGAATGGTCTCAATACCTCCCCCTGTAAAGGGAGAGGAGGATTTAGCCCAGCAGTGGGCTAAGGTGAGTCTAGTCTTGGTTATGCGTCACTTAGGACAAATGCTTTTATAATTATAGTCAATAGTCCCCACACTTTCTGACATTTCACAATCGTGTTCTGTGTTGAGCTTAGAGTTTCTTACAAAATAACGCTACTGTTCTCATAAACTAGTTGTTCCCTGGAGAACATTTTAATTGGATTTTGTACCAGTCCTTTAATCAGGAGAGAGAACGAAACTGTCCACGTACAAAAATTCTACACAGTTTATTAAGAAATTGGAGCGTATGTACGTGACAAAGGAACAACTTATTTTAACATTTATATTGTATCTAACAAAGTGCCGAGATATTTCAGTGATTAGGATACGTTAATCCGTGATACGTGACACGTGATTCCAGTACATATAATCAAATAATATAATCAAATTCAGCTGGTACGTGACGCTGAATTTTGAAGAAAGAAAACTCGTGAGGAACCTTTTTCGGTCGATGTTTGTGTATGTGGCCTTATGTGTGTCCACCAACGCAAAGGGGAATCATAGTGAAAAACGCAAAAAGCTTTCTGCTAAAAAGAATCTGAAGTCTTAGATAAATCAAGTCCACCAATGTTCAAACCGTACCTACCACCTATTGTCCTGCGCATACGTCGGATAAAATTCTGCCATATGTTTATCCACCATACTGCATTAGAGAAGAGTGTTGGAATACCTTCATAACCTTTGTCACGAGTGGAAGGGAAACTTGCAGTATAATAACCTCGTACTGTATAAAATATTTAATAAATATATTATTTTTTACATTAAAACCTTAAATAATACAAATAAAAATTAAAAATAATTACTGTACAAATCGTGACCGCGTGGAATGGTGGCAAGAATGCTAGCAGCGTTTCCCCTTTGAACTGCATTGCCAATTCTCTGGGCGAAAAATGAACCAGCCCCCCCTGTCACCAGTAGAGGCAATAAAACGGGGTGTAATATTTTTGATGAAATTTTTTGCTCTATTGCTCCAAGGTCCTAGCGTTTGACCTAATGAGTGACGAATATTTATTACGTTTGTTCGCTTCAGCTTTTTCCATACATTATATTAATTAAAAATATATTATGGTTAATTAACCATAAACATCTACATTTGCCTTATGACAACAGATTGACGGTTGTCCGAGGCGCGGATTATTACTCTGTCAACATCCTAACTTTGAGGTTCCACTAATAATATTTTGCTAACCAGCTTACATTTACTGGTTTAATCTAGTATTTGAACTTGGTATCCTAATAGGTAGTGATAAGTACTGCGATACTGAATATGCAGATTTGTTTATTTGTTTTGCAGCTTCGTTATACAGGATGTATAATAAATTTATCCCAGATTTTTTTTTTTAATTATATGACGAAAATTACTGGGCATCACAGGTGCGGGCAATAGCGCTCGATAGCTCTTACCTATCGGGTAGCTAAGACACGAGGTCATGACCTCAGTAGTCGACGTTTTTACCACCAACAGTGTCGTTAAAAACAATTAATATATTTTTTTAAGTAATTTTTTTGCTTAGTATTTTAAAGTTTTTTTCATAAATAGAACCTGTATAATAAGTTATAATAAACACTCTGTGATGTATGTGATTTCTTTTTATTTGAGTCCATTGAAACGAGTCGACTTGCTTTGTTATATTCCTAGATTTATGGCATTGCATTATATGACCTGGCGTCAAAGACTATACAGACTATTGAAATTATAAAACATTAAGATAAGAATGTACATAAATTTTTCTGCAAGATTGACTTTAGCATAGATTGCGGGTTGAAAACCTGATATAAACCACTGCGTTTTTGGGTGATTAATTTGAAAAAGCATAATTAATAAACTCATAAATATAATGACCAAATAAAACTAAAAATACGACTACGTCGGTCTTACACCCCAAGGGGCGCCAATAAATGTTTCCCATAAAAGGATACGTCAAATAAAAGTAACGTTGATTTTACTACAAATTCCATTAAAACTTAAAATACTAGTGTTTTTAAGGCTAATAATAGTGTCAAATATATTTACTTTATATTAGAAGAAGTTAAAAACATTACCTGTGACTTCTGAGACGTCGCTCGTGTAGGCATTAACCCAAACATTGAACCACATTTATTATAAATATTCTGCACGCCGCGTGCACGTGACGCGCCATTTATCACCCTTTATGAGTGGACATCTCAGTTTTTACGGCGTCGAGTTAGCACGACCATAGAACAAAAGCTCTATAGAAAGTACATTATGTTTAAAAATAAAGCGTTTGTCACTTTACCCACCGCGACATAGACTATATTTTTAGAACGAAGTTCCGGATTGCACTAAATATCAGTCACTTGTCAAATGAAAGCTATACTAACATAATACGTGTGTTATATATTATTTACATAACAATTAATAATAAAATCAAACATAATTATGATATAACAATTTTATTTCTATTCCTTAATGTATTCAGTCATCACATTTTACTTGTCCTGGCACCAGGAACGCGTGGCGCGAACGGTGCGATCTGAGCGGCGAGCATTTACGCGGTCGAGTCCAATATTAGACCGAGGTCAAAACCTTATATATATATACATATATATATATGTTTTTTTACTAGGTGGTAGAGCTTTGTGCAAGCTCGTCTGGATAGGTACCACCCACTCATCAGATATTCTACCGCAAAACAGCAGTACTTTGTATTGTTGTGTTCCGGTTTGAAGGGTGAGTGAGCCAGTGTAATTACAGGCACAAGGGACATAACATCTTAGTTCCCAAGGTTGGTGGCGCAGTGGCAATGTTTTATTTTTAAGTAATGTACAAACCACTGTCTATGGGCGTTGGTGACCACTTACCATCAGGTGGCCCATATGCTCGTCCACTAACCTATACAACCAAAAAAAAACGACCAGCAGGCTCACCTGATGGAAAGTGACTACCACTGCCCAAGGACATCTGCAACATCCGAGGGCTTGCAGGTGCGTTGCCGACCTAAATATATTGTATACATATAAACGTTGTCTCGACAAAATTTTTTTTTTTTTTTTTATATTCCCTGGGGCATTATTCACACAAGGCCATCAAATCCGAAACTAAGCAGAGCTCTATGGAAACCATACAACTGATATACTATTTTTGTTTTGTAAATACAAACTTTTATCGAATGAATGTTATTTACGAACCGAATGAAAAAAAAACAAACGCTAAATTTTAAGTGAAGTTAGCCACAATACATTAGTGAAAACCACACCCAAATCCGTTAAACCCTTTCACAAATGCACAGACAAACGGAAAAACAAACAAAAATTCTAACAATCATTGTTTTGTGTTCTTTTGCGTTTATAAAGACCCCGGATAATAGTTTTACTCAAATATTTTCAATATACAATTCAATAACAGTAACATTTTTATTATATGTATAGATGGTGTTTTGGTGGTAGAATATGAGATAAATGGATAGTACCTACCCAGATGGGCTTGCACAAAGTCCGACCACCAAATAAAATTATGTTAAAAGAAAAAACTTGAGAACTTCATCCGGTGTCACGTGTTTTGTTTGTACTCTTTTTTGTTTATTTTTTTCTTCTCTAAAGGAGAAGACGATTATGATAAATGTTACATTCGATATAAAATATCTTTAAGTTGTATATTAATCTATACGTATAATAAAATTGTGATATCACCATGTCTGTGAATAATATTTATTAAAAAATAATTGTCCATTTGTCGTCTAGACTCATGATTTTTTGTATAATGTTTAATCCAATAAACAATTCAACAACAATAGAATTTTTTTTTTTACTTTAATAGATACAGTTGGTAGCAAATTTTTGTATTCATGATTAGTCGACGGTACGTCTTACAGACAGACACATTGATTGTCAACCACACTGAAACAGTACGCTGGAATATGCTCCTAAACTTGTTTATAACCATGAATATTTATGCCCAGCTGTGCCTGTAATTATTGTTATTATGTCTATTAGTAGATTTGAGTTACCTCTTTTACGAAGATCACTCCCGTCGCCCACAATATGAGTAGGATTACACTCACTATGACTAATAAGGAAAAGAAAAAACTGATGATTTTGCATAGAAGACACAAGATAAACTGAAAAAATGAGAAAAATCAGATTAATTGCTACTAAAAATTCTATATACAGGATGTAAGAAAATACGTAATGACGCTGTTAAGTTCAATGTACGGCCGCCAGAGGCATGACAATTCGCGTAATAATTATCCCGAACACTTTTTCAAATCCAAATAAAACAGTTAAATTACAAAAAAAAATTACAAGAAATCCGCAAATCTCAACAAAACGATATAACAATGATTAAATAACACAATACTTGGGAGAGAAAAATATCAGCTTCGATAGCAGTAGTACGTACAGCGGATGGTATTGCGAATTAGCAGTTGTAACACACATACTTACAAAACCACTCCATAAAAAAAAACAACTTAATAACACTTCTGTTACTTAGTCTTTGAAAAACAGCTACAGCCGAAGGGTCCGAAACCCTTGGTCGTCTCATATTAAAGATTTTTTTGTATTTGTAGACTTTTTATATTTAGAAAGAGTTTTATACAGCTACAATATATTCTATTAGTCTAAAGTACAACATATTATATAATATATTAAATATGATATTTAAAGTACAAGTTATATACTATTTTAAATGATTATAATATTGAAATTATACGTTTATTTCAATAGAAGCTACATTATTCAATTTGTGATCTAAATAAACACTTGAAAAGTTTTAGAAATGACCGTCTTATTTATTTCTGACGTAGACGTAGTTTTTGAGCATAGATATCATAGAACATATTTTATATATTATTTATGTAATCATTTTAAATATATATATATATATATTTAAGTATTTTAAGTAACTTGTTTTAAACAAATCGTACAAAATATAATTTCATTAAACTATTTTTTAAATGCGGCTACATAACCGACTTCAAATAGCATGGTTCTTTGTTTTCAACGTTTACTTTTTAAATATGCTATTTAACACGACCGATCTTTATGATGTACGGTTATTTCAACTGGACACTGTCTTTATTTTTATGACTCCGTATCGAAATATTTAAAAAAAAAGTTGTGTAGGTATGTAAAATTTTTGTGTCGCAATTATATGGAAAACGTTGTTGTTTGTAAGTACTGATAAATTACTAATAAAATCAAAATCGTTTAAAAAGTATATCAGATAGTTAATTAACACATTGAACAGGCCGTGCAACACAAAGGTAATTTAAAGAGTCGAAAATAAAATCAAGACCTCATAAATTGAGTATCAAGAACAGATGCTGAGACACACGGAGGGCGATATTTTTATCGAATTTATTTCCCATAATTTAGTATTCGTTAATACTGGCTATAAAAATTTAATACTGAGTTCGCCCAATGGTCGAAATTTGAACATAATATATAATAGCATAAAAGCCTAAATTCGAATTTTGAGTTAAAAATTTGAGGAAAACATGTATTACTACATATTTCGACTTTTCTTGTATACTTTATATTTAAATAATGATATATAATAAATATATTCGAGTTTCTCTGCAAGATGAAATCAAAAATGACGAATCCGCAAGCGAAGCAAAATAGCCGACAAGTCCAAAGATTGCTTGAAGTGGTAGTGAATATGGCAGTGGGCGGTGGGCGCCCATCGCTCGTAGAACTGACGGGCTGTGGTAGATAGGCTCTCGAGTGGCGAGCACGAACCAAAACACGCAGCATGAGCATATCTTGTGAATTTTATGGGAAGCCGATGGAATGCTATCATGAAGATCCTTGGAAAAAAGACAGTTTTCAAAGGGCAAATGTTTCCACTTTTCGATTATGTAATTTGATGAGTAAAGAGCCTAGCAAGCTGGCCATTTATATCAATCACACAAGGATTTGTTAATACCCATAAATATGGGTAGTTTCATCGCAAATGGTAATTTCACGCTCACTAAAAAGTAATTCAAAACGCGAGAACTGTCAAGAATCGAATCGAGTATTATAAACAGGGTGTTAAGAGCAGATGTGGCGTTACTCCCCGAGGGAGGACGGAGGACGCGAGTACTCAAAAAGTCATTATCCACACGATAACATAAAGAGTCTGCTGAGGATAATATAGTTTAGGCATAGAAAGAAATAGCGTTTTTGAATCTGTTAAATTTTTATATTCTTCATGTTCTCATTCACAAATAATATCAATTATTGTATGCAATAATTCTTTACACTACATACGTCTTTATATTTTTCTTAACTAGTTTCCATCCGTGTGAAAGGAGTAATGTTAGGTAGCCTATATATTATGTGGGGGTTTGTATAAGCTATATCTTTTCCAAATTTCAACCAATTCCGTTCAGTAGTTTTTGCGTGAAAGAGTGACAAAGATCCATCCACCATTACAAACTTTTGCGTTAATAATGTAAGTAGTCTGTATATAGTTCAATGACCTGTATATGACGTCACACGTTGTATACGAATAACGAAACAATTGTTTGATAGTATTAGTATATAATAGTTTAAAATGTACGAAACATTCTAAGATGACTGTAGAAATTTAAGGCGCAATACCAACAGCTTGATTGGTGGACCAACTTACTAGCTAGACCGAGGCAATCAAAATGTTAATTAAAATTATACATATGATGTCCCTCGAACCGATTTTGGCCACAGTCTCAAGTCTCAAGAGAAATGAGCCAATTTTGTGCAGGACATATTATAGTGTACAAGTGTGTGCGCAAACTCAGATGCACTCTCTATTCCCCCACTCTCATAATCCGACGGGACGGCAATCCGACACGAAAAGGATAAATTAATGCGCAGTACCTCCAGATTGAAGTGCTACACACTTCCAACTTCCCTACACCGGGCTCCTACTGAGTAGCAGCCTGAAACAATAATTTATCGACAGAAAATCCCAAACCTAAACTGGGCTTTGAATCCAAGATCTCGGGATCTGCGGCTTTACATGTAGTGCTAGCGGCAGTTATACAGATATACACAACAAATACATTGTGTATACATGCAATTAAAATACTAATGCAGTAAACTGTATGTATATAGTTACTGGCTATTTATATTTTACTGCTTGAATACTGATTTTAAAGTTATCAAAAGTCATAATAAGAAATTTATCGAAAAAATACTGTTAACTGACATGAAACACAATACTTAAAATAATCCCGGAAGTAAAAAATAAACTTCACATTGATAATACTTTTTACAAACCCCGGCTGTTGGAAATAATTTTTTTGCAAAATTTTTAGTAAAAGAAGGATTTTTTTTATTATTCATACTTCAGAGACATCTGCGTTCCTTAACGTGTTGAAACAACCTTCTTAATAATATTTTCGCTAAAATATGTCTTATTTTTATCGTATTAAGGTGTATTCCTGCGTGTATATGTATCTGTTGTTGGATAACTCGTTTCTAAAGTTTTGTTTTAAAAATATAGGGTAAGGATGAATAATATATTTCCGTAACACTAATCGTTACTTCCAGTTCTGTTATTCGTACGTGTAACCTTTTCGTTTACATACCGTCAAAAATGTCTGTTTTTAAGTCCTCAGACTATTTAAGCCCAAAGTGGTAAATGGAAGAGTCCATTCCACCATATACCAAGCCACGGGAGGATAAAATCTACTAAAAATGTTGTTATCACTCTATAGGCCAACAGAATATTTTCTTCTAAAGTGGTAGTGGTAAGTACTTATCATAATTATCACTCTCCCATAATTACTGTTTATTACTGTGGTCTGGTTTGAAGGGTGAGTAACCTAGTTTAATTACAGGTCCAAGGGAACAAGTCACTTGTAGGTGTGAGCCCAAGGTGCAGGGTATTTAAGATGAAAAAACCGGACAAGTGCGAGTCAGACTCGCCCACAGAGGGTTCCGTAGAAATTTGTAGGTATATATTTAGGGCTATGTTTAATTACCAAATTTTAAATTAAATAAGCAGGTATGCATAACAGTGTAAACTGTTAGGTACTACATACACCAAAAATATTAAGTACCTACCTTTACTTATAAAATCCGAGTACGAGATGAATTGCACAGTGCTTGGACTTGAACCTACTATATCTTAGGTTAAGATTTACATGTCTTAGACACTGGGCCATCATGATTTTTGGTCGCTTGCCTGAAATAAATAAAAAATATATTCAAATCACGTAAAATACATTACAAGACTAAGCCCTTATGTATCGCTCTAAATTAGATACAAACATATATGTAGTTTATATAACTACCAAACAGGGGTCTGTCGATTGCAGATTATCTCGACAAAGATCCCTTCCAATTGAATCGTTTTTCAATTTTAAGCTGATTTGGAGATGAAAGGATGTAATTTCAATTCGATATCATCCTCATAATATTGTTTAGAAGTTTTAAAGTATATTAAATGAGAGTTTTTTTTTATTGTATAGGTTGGCGGACGAGCATATGGGCCACGTGATGGTAAGTGGTCACCAACGCCCATAGACAATGGCATTGTAAGAAATGTTAACTTACATTGCCAATGCGCTACCAACCTTGGGAACTAAGATGTTATGTCCTTTGTGCCTGTAATTACACTGGCTCACTCACCCTTCAAACCGGAACACAACAATACAAAGTACTGCTGTTTTGCGGTAGAATATCTGATGAGTGGGTGGTACCTACCCAGAAGAGCTTGCACAAAACTCTACCACCGAGTAAATAGTAGTAGTAAAATAGTAGTTGTGTCCCGACTACAATAAATAACATAAAGCCTTTTGTTTACCGAATTAGAAAGGTGAACATTTAAACGGAAATAGTTTTCGAATTTAATTCGTTCTTATATAATCAATCTTTAAATTTAATGCGGGTTGCCGTGTGGTCCCTTCATATTTTGTATCTCCAATTTCATGCAATCGACCCACTTTCGGTTTAATGAATTTATTTGTCATAAAAAAAAACATTCAAAGGGAATTTTTTTAGGAAACCAAGACGACTGAATATGGTCATATAAGTTTTACGCGAATGTTAGCTGAGCTTGTGTTTCTAAATAAAATAAAAATATATCAAATATACTTTTTTTGCAAATACATCACGATTTAACTGACGTAGCGTTAACGGAAATCGAACAAAATAATACTCCATCTTACACTGCCTCGACGATGAAATCTCGGAACTAAGTGACTTGTTATACTCAAATTCATTTTTAAAAGGATTTCAATTTTGTAAAACAGACCTCGTAGGCAAACTACATATATTAAACAGGGTGTAAATATCCCATTGGGAGCTAAATTCCGTTTAAATAATAAGCTTAGAGATTAGTACGCCATGCTGATAAAATGAATAGAGCACGATGTTAGAAGCAAAATTAAGCAAACAAAAATGTATAGCCACGCATCTATCCGTTCTATCCACCGAGCAATCGCGGTTCTAATCTCTTTTCCTTAATGTTTATAAGTTATATTATTAGTTAATATATTTTAAACCGTTCAGTTCAAAATCTATAATTATTGTGTAACATTATAAATCGATCTAATTTATTATTATATTATTGCCGTTTGTACGGTTGGCAGATGTGAAATTTCTAAATTAATGGTTATAGATTAGAGTTTCGTTAATACACAAAAATATATTTTACTTATTAATTCAATTACTCTTTAATTTATACCAATAAATATACATGTACATAGTTGAAATACAAGAACGATATACAAAAGGCTGTCTTATTGCTAAAACAGCACGCTCTTCCAGGCGACAAGTACAGTACATAGATACATAGTAGATGAAAGAAATTAATATAATATAGTATATAGCAACGAAGCATAAGCGCACACACACAAGGGAGTAGAGTGTCTATTTACAGGGACATGACGGCAAGAGAACGTCACCCCGTTTACCGTCACAGTATACGAAACCTACCCCACTGGCGCGTTAAGAAATATTTTATATAAAAATATTATTTTTATCATCTGGGCACTTACACATCGATCCATCAATATCCTACCGCCAAGCAGAAATACTTAGTTATCTTGTGTTCCGGTTTGAACAGTTGGTAAGAAATATAACTTCCCAAGGTTAACTTAATTATTTTAATTTTAAAAAAAACTTTCGTACAGATATATTATAACCACTTAAAAAAAAAAACAAATCGAAGTGTATTTAATTTAGAAGCCTGTCTATTGATTGTCAATAATAATCCACCATCGATTCGAAAAGAAATACCTCACGAAGCACACAGCCGACGAAAGAAACACACAAGGATTACATTTATTTTTTAACCAACAATTTTATTGACAGTAGTAATTGATTATTCGCCCCTGGAGTCGATCGGTTCATTCCCAAGGTGCTATCGTGTACAATGACGTTATAATAACCTTTATCACATAAATGTTCTTTTAAGCCCTACTATTGAATTTATGAACGATTTCTGCGAACATGTCGTAAAAGAATTACGTGGTCGGTTGAGAACTGCGATGGCCCGGGCAAGCCACCAATGAATCGATCGAATTTTCATGTTCGTAATTTTTTTCAATAATTCATAGCGTGCTTGGTGAAGGAAAAGTCGCTGAAGTAGGTATTAAGTTATTTTATTATCACTTTTAAATAGCAACGCATATATGAAGTATTACATACTCAACTCTATACATTAAAAATAACTCTTATATGGAAATAAACGAATGCGAACTCCGTATTATTTTATCGCCTACATACAATTCTATGTAATAACCCTTAACTATAGGGTTTTCCAATAGGGACGCTTGAACTTTGACAGCTGATTGCGGCCATGTTGTTTGAGTGACAGCTGTCAAATGCAGTGTGTTATATTCATTCCGTCCTCCCAAACCACCATGGCAGGTTACAGTGTCGAGCAGCACGTGCAAATCATAAAATTGTTTTATGAAAATGGGTCTTCAGTTCGAGCAACGTTCCGCGCACTTCGCCCGTTTTACGGTCGCGATGATCGTCATGCCGAGTCGACTATCCGTCGATTGGTGGACAAATTCGAGTCAACCGGGTCAGTTAACAATTAGCCGGTTCCCGTGCGTCAACGTAACGCGAGATCTGCCGAGAATATCGCCGCTGTGCGCGACAGTGTCCTCGAAAACCCGCGGCAGTCAATTCCGCGTCGCGCACAGGAACTCGGCCTTTCGCAGACGACAACTTGGCGAATTTTGCGTTGTGACTTGAGCCTGCACCCGTACAAGATCCAGCTGATCCAAGAGCTCAAGGTTAATGACCATAGACAGCGCCGTGTGTTCGCTGACTGGGCATTAGAGCAGTTGGAAGTTGACGCCGATTTTGGCAAAAAAATCATCTTCAGCGACGAGGCGCATTTTTGGATGAATGGCTATGTCAACAAGCAAAATTGCCGTATTTGGGACGAGACCAATCCACACGAGGTTCACCAAGTGGCAATGCACCCGCAGAAAGTGACTGTTTGGTGCGGATTTTGGGCCGGAGGCGTGATTGGTCCGTATTTTTTCGAAAACGATAATGGTGTGGCCGTCACCGTCAATGGTGAGCGATACCGGTCGATGATAACCAACTTCTTTTGGCCTGAAATCGAGAATATGGATCTGGACAACATGTGGTTTCAACAGGACGGCGCTACGTGCCACACAGCACACGCTACGATGGAAGTTCTGCACGATCAAGCGCCCTTAATGGAAAACCCTATATTTATATTTTATCAACATAAATATTATTTATTATATTTAGATATCCAACAGTTGCACATAAAAAACATACAACACATGTTTTACATTTACTTAAAACTGAATATGTACTACTGATTATAGAGAACACACCGTTCACAGCCACAATTACAATGTTAAAATTTGCTTTAAAGTAATTTATCTATATGTAACTGAACATTTCAGTTTTTCATATATATGTTGGGACGTCTATAAGTTTATTAAAATAAAAGAGGTAACAAGTTTATGTACAAATTAAAAAATAAACAGAAATAAAAAAATATTTAAATATAACGTATCAAGTTTTGTAACTAAGAGTTACATCACACTTTTTCATAAAGATTGAGAGATTTATTAAGAAGCAAATAATGTGTACCGAATAGTTTTGACAGATTGGTCGATAACTTTACTATTACGGCCACTGCTCTCTTCTTTAAGATCGTCAAGGTAATCACTTTAATAACGTACATAACGTACACGACAGTGGTGGTCATATAATTAGAAAGACTTCTTATGAATAAAGACAGTATAACTTCAACGTACAAATGTTCGTAAAAAGTATACACATTCAATAATTAATAATCATGCAATAATATAGCCACTCAAATAAAAAACTCATTAAATGCATAAAATATAAAACATATCTTACTTTTAATTACAAAATGAGTCTTACACATGTAGGAGTTTATTTTCTGTTACTGGCCGCTTGAACGCCTAATTAGAAACATTTTAAAAAAGCATCCATAGCTCGTTCTTTCTTTGTAATTGGAGAATAACATTTCTTTTTCTGTTATTTTGGTGGCAATTCAAAATTTAATCTGAATTTTATTTTGTTCAAAATGGGCTAAAATAAAAGTAGTGACGCGTCAACTAGGCAAATAATTGTTAATTTACATATAGATCATAAGTGGGCGTACAGAAGAATAGCTGAGCATTTAAATTGTTCTGTTAAGAAAGTTTTTAATGCAATTGATTATTATAAAACACATGGAACTGTTGAAAATGTTCTTAGAAAGGCTCGGCCAAGAAAATCCTCTCCCAGAGAAGATACGCTAATCGTTCGTGTTGCTAAGTAGCTTGTTGTAAAAGCTCCAAACAGATTAAAAATAAAGTTTTTTCGCCCAAGAAACATCTCGTCAAGACTGATAAGCCTAAGACTAGTGGAAGCTAAATTATTTGGAAGAATCTCTCGAAAGGTACCGCTTCTTACCAAGCAACACCGAGAGAAGCGATTATTATTCGCTAAAAAATATGTTAATTGGACGGTACGAGAATGGAAAAAAGGTTTTATTTTCAGATGAAACATAAATAAATATGGTAAATTCCGATGGAAAGCGCTATGTTAGACGCCCTGTAAACAATGCTTTTAATTATAAATACACAAGGAGTATAGTCAAGCACGGTGGCGGTACAATGGATCAATGGCAATACAAAAATATTATAGAGCACACAATGATTCCCTACTCGGACGATCATTTGCCTATAACCTGGATCTTTCAGCATGACAATGACCCTAAACACAAGGCCAATAGCGTCAAATGTTTCCTTAGCGAACAACGTATATCCGCTTTAGACTGGCCAGCAAATAGTCCGGATTTAAACCCGATAGAAAATCTCTGGCATATTGTTAAAAAGAAAGTCTCAAACAAACGTAACACCAGTCAAAAAGAACTATATTATGAAGCATTTGTTGAAGCATGGAATTCAATCCCCCTAGAAAAATGTATGAAATTGATTGAATCAATGCCACGTCGTTGCAGTGCTGTTATTGAAAATAAGGGATACGCCACTAAATATTAATTATAACTATTGGTAGGCTGTGGATAGTAGCTATTTCATAAATAACAATACTTAAAAAAATATTGTTTTTTATACTTTTTTGTTGTTGTTTCTAATTAGTTGACCATTATTGTTCATACCTTAAAACTGATTCAAATGTTTGTCCGTAATGTAATATTGAAACTGCACTTGTGTAATGGGATTTATATTGTTTTTCTAATAAATGATAAATCGTTGAACATATTGTTGTCCGATTTATTGTTTCATTTCAAAATAAAAACGATTTCGGTGAAATATCTCATAATGTCAAGGACCGTTGGTAGTGTTTCTTATTATACGACCACTACTGTATATGGCGTATAAAATTTCTCAAAAAATCGAACGACGTAACTTAAATCAAATATAAATTCGGACTTTCAGTTTCTCAGATAAGTGCCTTCTAACATACATACATCGAGCAATCAAGTTAAAACTATACTAATAACTTGTTAGATCTGAACAAACGAAATAAGTAATCCCAATAATGCACTAAGCCCGACTATAAATTTTTTCACCCCTTAACAGGGGATGGCTTCCCCTGCGGATTTCATCCTTATCGTGTCGTTAAACTCGTTAAAATAAAATTAAATGACTCGCATTTAACTATTATGTGTCTTTTAGGGTTGATGCTGTTATCGAAATCCATTCTAGCCAAATCAAATTAGCTTTATCAAAATTGGCTTATACAAGTTCTTATATGTACTATCAATTACATATAGATAAATAAATGTTTGACAGCCTCATTATTGAAGTGCTAGATATAAAGCCACATATCCCGAGGTCCGCGGTTCGAAACCCAAGTCGGGACAAGTTGGAAGTGATAGTCTGGAAGTTAAATCCTATTATTTCGCTGGATATATGGATAATTATGATGTTTGCAATTTTTTGTGTATTTATTTTTACTTTATTGCAGGGCATGTAAAGAAAAATGACAGCAAAGAAACAGAAAAAAATGGCACTCAAAGGCGGTCTTGTCTTTTATCTCATAAGAAACTTGTGAGAAGACAAATTTGGTAAACAGAATTAGTTTTATAGGTGGTAGGGCATTGTGCAAGCCTTTCTGGGTAGGTACCACCCACTCATCAGATATTCTACTGCTAAACAGCTATACACTTAGTATTGTTGCGTTCCGGTTTGAAGTAAGCCAGTGTAATCACAGGCACAAGGGACATAACATCCTCGTTGATTGGTTGGTCCAACAAGGCTGGTGACGCATTCGCGATGTAAGGAATGGTTAATATTTCTTACATTGTCAATGTCTATGGGCGGTTGTGATCACTTAACTTCGGGTGGCCCAATTGCTTGTCCGCCTACCTATAACATAAAAAAGTGCACTTGAAATAGGAATACAATAATGTGTGTGTTTATCTTCTCTTTTCCCTTGTAACCTACTTCTCATATCCTGACAAATGAGATATAACTTCGTATTAAATCCAACATCGCGAATATGACTTGCCTAATACGCTGAGCACAAAAAAGTGAATGGTTGAATAATGAATCAGTTATGATATCAAATTATTGTTTCAAATTCATACATTCTGAAAATACATAATTTATATATTTCTTATCAGAATTTACACTGCAAATTTAATTATAAATTTTAATTTAATTTATATTAGAACTCAGAAGGAGATAGAAGATCTTTAGAAAAAATATTTATCTAGTTTTTTATTTATTTTTTTGGGAATGAGTTTGAGTACTTTCTTCATTTATAATAGAAACCGAACAGAAACGTTCCTATTGGCTTGACGCACGACGACAACGCCACATGCGGTGAACTATTCAGTTGTCATTGATATGCAAAATAATCGGTCGATATTTTACGCACTCTCATAAAAAAAACTGTAAAAGCGTGGACGACATTTCCTGGTTCCTTCAGCAACGGGTAACCTATGGAAGACGTATAAATACGAGGACCGAAGACACGTACGGGGCTCAGTCAACGTGCTAGTTGGTGCTGTTGAAGATAGATGCTTAGGTTTAATTGCCTATTAGGTATACATAATATGCTTATAAAATTAAAAATAGTTATTTACATGTGTTCTGCTAATTTAGATTTTATTATTTTCATTGTCTTACAATTCTTAATTATTGGGGGTAGTTTGTTATAAAGTTTGTTCACGTCATCGGGAGTATCAACCAACTAGTTCGGAGAAAACTAAACTTAACATATATTTTTAAATGATGAATTTATTTTTAAACGTCTATGTCTCATAAAGTTGCGGTCCACTCTTTGTATTTACAAATAAAATTATTCACACAAACCAAACCCACAGAAGTTGAACGCGCTAAACAAATGGTCGATCAAGCGTGAAATAGGCAAATTAGCATCTATGACCTTTATTACAAGGGATTATGTTCTACAATCGCATGTCAAGTTCGACCCCCATGGCTTTAGCAAGGGGAATGTGTAATTTCAATCCCATGAGTTAAATCGAATTACTGCACTTGGAAACGGGAAATGTCGTAAATAGTTTTCACAAATTCTAGCTGATTACATACACTTGCAATATATAACAACATCTTACCACGCTTGTAACAATCTTGTGAACAGTAAAAATGCTTTTAAGAATGTATTTGACCAAAGTAAATATATTTAGATTTTCAAATATTTCATCAATGTCGTGGCTAGCTTATAACGAGATTCTAAAAACGCGGGTTTTGCTGATGAAAATGTATTGGTTTTTCTGCCCAGATATTCTTAGTAACAGTGTGAAAATAACGATTGTTTTCATATACCTTGATAAGCACGTAAATCCTGGCCCTGCGCCTGTACTCTGATCGTGTCATATTTGTCAGCTCATCGGATTATTAGTGAGGTAATAGTGCTTACGCACACACTTGTGCATTATAATATCTCTTGCACAGTTCGCTAGTCTCGTTAGAGAATGAGTGCCGTGGCTGACAGTCAGGCGAACATCAACATTTAATTTTTATATTAATTCTAAATTTAAAAGCCATTTTCTTTGACTTCATTCTTCCTTTCTTCAAATAAATATATTTTATATTCTAAGCTAATTAAAAACATTGATTTCGCCAGTCTAGAGTTTATTTTCCTACGAATCGATGTAGACCTTCGAATAACAATAACAAAAGCACTTCTTACATGCGTATTACTGGTTATATATACTGCGATCACAGTACATACTCTGTTACTAGATTAAAAAAACAAACGAAGAGCGAGAAAAACTTAAAATCAATAATTTTTGGTTAAGGTTGACGTGGTTGGTAAATGCTCGCCTTTCACGCCGCAGGTCGTGGGTTCGATCCCACCCAGGGCAGACATTTGTGTGCATGAACATGTCTGTTTGTCTTAAGTCTGGGTGTAACTATCTATATAAGTATTTATTTACAAAAGTAGTATATGTAAGTATAGTCTGGTTTCCATAGTACAAGCTCTGCTTATTTTGGAATCAGATGGCCTTGTGTGAATAATGTCCCAGGATATTATTATTATATTGAAGGTAAATCCATATAAATATGTTACAATAACTAATAACAAATAATTAAGGCTACGTAACTTAAAATGCGTAGGCTTAAAATTATATAAGTATGAATGTAAAGGTGTCATAAACATAAATGAACGTTATACAAATATAATATAGAGCTTCTAAACTCGCCTTTATAACATTAGTATTCACAATTATAACATAAGAATAGATTTCCTATAATTCTGGGATAGTTCTATAACTTACATGTGTATATTAACTATCGTTTCATGAACAAAATACATTCAGGTTAACTATAACTGGCACATTTCTTGCAACCCTCTTCACCCGTAATACTATATATATAAAACTAACATACACACATAAAACTTGAACATTTACCGCTATACAACAACACCTACGCGGTTTTACGATTTTTCTGAAAACTACTTTTAAGAGTTTCTTTCAAGACACGTTTCCTTATGATTTCCTTTTCACGTTAAACTAACTTCTGCATTTTATAAATGTTAAAGAACGATAGTCGAGATCCTATGCTATATTATAGCTATGTTATTTTTAAAAACATAAGTAATAAGGTCAGCTAAGGGTATTTTAGAGTGTGAATAACTAAACGTATATTTATCTCCTTCATTCAAATGTCGAATCAATGACGACAGAAAGAGATACATCAGTTGAACTTGTTTAATTCCGCATTGTATATAAGTAAAGCCAATGGTGCCACTATTTAATTACTTAACGCTAAATCAATCTCGTTACGAAGACAGCTTATAAAAATCCTGGCCTTGTTAAGTTCATCTCGTGTTCTTTCGATTACTATTCAATTATATTGTACTAGCTAATCAGGTCGCTTGGCTAGAAATATAACTTCGAATTTCCGATACATTAGCTTGGAACAGATGAAACGTCCAATAATAGCTTACCAGTCCGTGAACAAAATTTAATTTATATAAATAAAAAAGTATCATTCACTGATAAACAAAAGAGGAATATTATACATTTTACGTGAACGTTATATGATTAATATCTGACTACAAAGTCACTGATTTTCAAAGCAATCTGTTGAACGGGATAAAACTCGATGTACTACTGCCATCTAGCGGTAAGTTATAATAAAATGGATCCTTTAAAAACTTTCTTTTTTTTTTTTTTTTTTTTTTTTTTTTATAGTTCCCGGGATGGCAAATGACTCTACTTCACCTGATGGTAAGTGATAGTAAAGTCCAAACGCGACGACGGCTAGTGCAGTCAGGAAGAATGACTTGCACTAGCCGCCCCCGCCTTGCCGGCCCGCAAGATGCCTCTTCACGCCTCGTTTGAAGGAACCCGGGTCATAAGAGGAGGGGAACACGTGTGCTGGTAACGAATTCCATGTTTTAGAGGTGCGACAAAGAAAAGAGTTGCCAAATTTCTTCGTGCGCGATGGAATTGATGTCACAGTTAGTCGGTGACATCGAGAGCCAGCACGCGTAGATTTGTGAAGGAAAGGGGAAGCAGGAATGAGGGTGAATAGCTCCTCTGAGCACTCGCCGTGATACAGTCGATAGAAAGCGCTCAGTGCCGCTATCTCTCGACGCAACTGTAAAGGCTCGAGGGTGTTGGTGACCTTTACGTCGCCAATAATGCGAACCGCACGTCGCTGCAACCGATCCAAGGCCTCCAGTAAGTACTTAGCGGAGCCATCCCAAAGGTGCGAGCAATATTCGACGCAGGACCGCACCTGTGTTTTATACAACAGGAGCAGTTGTTGTGGCGTGAAAAAACGCCGCACCTTGTTCAGGACTCCGAGTTTTCGTGAGGCTGTTTTTATAACAGCCTCGATGTGATCCTTTGGATTGAGGTCGCACCGAACGTCAATTCCCAGTATGGCGACTTTGCCTTGTATCTCCAGCGTAGTGCCACAGAGGGAAGGAGGAGGGGAAAATGGTGACTTTTTCGCTGTGAGAGCGCATACCTGTGTTTTCTTGGCGTTGAACTCAACAAGATTATCAGAGCCCCATTTGGCAATGAGTCCTAACGTCCTATCGAGTTCAACAACAAGATCCCTCCGTCTCTCCCCAGTTTCCGCCCGCCCAGCTCCTGCGCTTCCGTGGTATCCCCCGTGCACTGTACTATCATCTGCATAGCAATGTATGTTCCCGAGAGAGAGCATATCATTGATATGCAGAAGAAAGAGTGTGGGGGATAGCACAGACCCCTGGGGGACCCCAGCATTCACTACATGGAATTTTGAAGCGCAGCCATCAACTAAAACGCGAAGGCTACGCTTGTGTAGGAAGCTGGCAATCCAGGTGCAGAGCTGAGCTGGCAGACCGTATGCCGGCAGCTTGGAGAGAAGACTTCTGTGCCAGACCTTGTCAAAAGCCTTGGAGATATCGAGGCTGACAGCCAACGATTCCCCACGCTTGTCGATAGCTTCACCCCAGAGGTGTGTTACGTACGCTAGAAGATCACCTGTGGACCGTTTCGGTCGAAACCCGTATTGACGATCATTAATCAGACAGTGATCTTCTAGGTAATGGATCAGTTGGTTATTTAGAATCCGTTCCATCACCTTACAAAGTACTGAAGTGATAGCTATTGGCCGATAATTAGCCGGGTCTGACCGATCCCCTTTTTTGGGAACCGCTTGCACATTAGCCTCTCTCCAAGAATCCGGCACACGTCCTGTATAGAGAGACAGCTGGAACAGGCGCGTCAACACAGAAGACAGCTCCGCTGCACACTTCTTCAGCACTATGGCTGGTATTCCATCGGGACCACTAGCTTTCCGTACATCGAGTGATTGCAGCTCTGCACGCACATCGCGCTGCCTGATTTTGATGTCAGGCATCGTGTGGCCACATGAAGGTATTGAAGGTGGCTGTGCACTGCAATCATCGATCACAGAGTTGTCCGCAAAGAGTTTTGCCAGAAGATCGGCTTTCTCTTGCGGACTGTGAGCTAGCGATCCGTCCGGATTCCTGAGCGGTGGCAGCGAAGGTTGGCAGAAATTGTTTTGCACAGACTTGGTCAGACGCCAGAAGCTACGAGAGCCCCTAGGATACGAAACAAGGTCGTGACCAACCTGTACAATGCGCTGTGCATCCGCTCTCGTGTATGCCTTCCTACAGGACTTGGAGCTTTTGTTGTAGGTTGCTTTCAGTGAGTCAATGTTAGATGCCCCACTAACGCAGCCATTGATCCATGCGCGATATGCCGCCTGCTTAGATGACACAGCATCGGCACATTCGCGAGTGAACCAACGGTTACGCGTACCCTTACTGATGAGGTCTGAGTTAGGAATGTAGTATTCCATCCCCAACAGGATCTCATCAGCAATAGCAGCGGCGCTAGCTGTCGGGTCATTCTCACTAAAGCAACGTTCCCTCCAAGGGACTGACGCATAGTAATCGCGCAATCCGTCCCAATCTGCCGACTTATAGTGCCAAACACGACGTTTGCATACCGCTGGTGACGGCAGCTTGGCCTGTGGCACCTTGGTAGATATCAGGCAGTGATCCGAAGAACCAAGAGGAGCCCGAACCTCAACCTGATATTCCACCGGGTGAGTAGTCAGCAGAAGGTCCAGTAGAGAAGGCGCTTGCCCGTCAATATCTGGGATCCTGGTGGGCTGATCAACCAGTTGGGTCAAGTCTTGCGTGAGAGCGAAAGCATGAGCAGTCCTTCCAGCATGGTCAGTTTTGGGAGACTTCAACCATGACTCGTGGTGAGCATTAAAGTCCCCCAAAAACACCAGTTCCGCGTTAGGAAACTGCTCTTGTGCAGCATCTGCCACCCGACTAAGATGGTCAAATAGTCGGCTTGTCTCCAAGTCACCATTATGGGATCTGTAGAGGCACACGTAGACTCGACTCTGGCGAATCAGGTCCACACGTACCACCAACATGGAGAAGGAAGGGTCCTCCAAGCAGCGCAGACGGTGACAGCAAACATCCGTCCTGACGAACAAGCATACTCCGGCTTTCGCTTTGAAGGATTCTTCTAGCATGTAGCCGGGATAATTAAGGTAGCTGGTATCGACAGGACGGAGTATTTGAGTCTCCGTAAGAAACAACATTGCTGGCCGTGCTGTCTCAAGATGGTGGTGGACAGCATTGAGGTTAGCATGGAGTCCACGGATGTTACAGAACTCGACCTCAAACAGCGAAGGTATGGTGGGGGTGTGCACCGCTGATCGACCGTTATTTCCTGTATGCGCTCTCATTTGGGAAAGGAAAGGACGAGACGTGAAGCGAGCGACGCATTGCCACGATAGGGATGGTCAAAGTGTGGAGCTGTGTTTCCCCAGGAAGCTGCCAGAAGGGAAAATAAACTGACCCGCCGGACGGAAGGGCCCCCGAACCCTCCCGGTAGTGGCCGCCGGGACCCCACCGTCCGGTCACCAACCGGCACGACGGTCCACACCGAGATTATGCGTGGCCTGGTGGGGCAGCCTCGCGAGCTGGTTAAGAACGCTTGGGCCCCTGTACTATGCCACGGGCGGCCAGCGGAACAACCGTTTCTACGGGTCTCCCTGTCCGGCAGGTCAACATAATTTCCCCCGGCATTGGTTCAACACCAACTTCCACCGGACCACCACATATCACGGCGATGCGCGCTCGTGCACTGGCTGTACGCTGGCTGATCTCGAAACGCGACTGCGAACAGCCACTTCACGAGTTTTTCACCATGCGTACGGTGGTAACAAGCCAGGCGGATGAGAGTCATCCTACCACCAGATGAGCAGATGGACGCTCAGATATCCCTTAGTCGCCTCTTACGACACCCATGGGAGAGAGAGGGGCAGTGAATTGTATTCTTACTCCGTCACTGCACGGCTTCTCCATTAAAAGGAAATACGTGACCACTTCCATGTACAACGGTTTTGTAAATGTCTTATTTCGAAGACATACCAATATCCATTTTGAATTAAAATTTGAAATTTAAACCCGGCATTCTTTTCACGTGCTTCAGTTCACGGAACGAAAAACGTAATGCACAGAGTGAACTCCCAACCCACTTTGAACCGAGGGCCTCGAGATCTGCGGCGTTAGTCACTAGACCAACGATCACCAAAGCCAATTAAATATATTACATGATCAAATAACTATGTCCCTTGCTTATTTACGAAAACGTAGATACATATGTATGTATACATCCCACTACTTTGTACGTTTGATTAAAAATGAATTGAAATTTAACCCATAAGTCTGAAGTACGGTAAAGATGTAAAGTAAATTCACTTGCAGGTTAATTAAGAACTCTTTCAACCCTTATTTACCCGAGGCGGAGTGAAAACTGAAGCGAGAACTATTATTTTAAAAATATTTCATAAAGTTTTAATAAGTAAACTTAGAAATATATTTTTGATTTTAGAGCAAACTAAATGTAAAGGATGAATTTTCAAGTGGCCATAAAAGACCAAATACGATTTATATCCAACTTTTATATAATAATATAATATAATATAATATCCTGGGACATTATTCACACACGGCCATCTGATCCCAAACTAAGCAGAGCTTGTACTATGGAAACCAGACAACTGATATACTTACATATACTACTTTTCTTTTGTAAATACAAACTTATATAGATAACTACACCCAGACTCAGGACAAACAAACATGTTCATGCACACAAATGTCTGTCCTGAGTGGGAATCGAACCTACGACCTGCGGCGTGAAAGGCAAGTATCTTACCAACCACGCCAACCAGCTCGTCGTCTATATATGAGTACATTTAATAAGTACATATAAAAGGAAAAAATAAACGATAATTTTACTTCAATTTATTAAATCATTAGTCTTAAGCTATTTTCGCTTTAGACATTTTTCGAGACTTGAATAAAATGAAAAATTGAATTGAAGCGCGTTGTTAAGTATATAAACATAGCGCTGGTTTTTATATAGTTTGGTTTAATTCCGGTTATATTATAATATTGGTTTATATCTCATTACCTATAGAAATATCATGGACGTACATACCTTTGCGAAGCCAATTAAAATTAAGTAAGCTCGCAGTTTCACCCGCGTGTGAGGAATTGGTTTTCAGTAGGTAATCTATGTCCTATTCTGTAGCTGTTATAAAATCAGGGCAGGATTTAGAGGTGTGGATGCCTCGGGGCAACAAAGGAGTGGAGGCCCGCTGGCTCCAAATTATTTTCCAAATAAAATTAACAATTTTTGTCAGTCGAGTTTTTCAAGAAATAATTTATTATGTAACCAAGTAGATTCTAAGTCTTCATTATGTTTTCCGCCGAGCACGAGATAAATTATAAATACAAATTAAGCTCATAACAACTTAACGGTGCTTGACCGGGTTTGATCCACCGAACTAATAAAAATATGCAGCTAAATAAAAATGAAGTTCAACGAAAATCAGAGCAAGTTCATTCCCGAACTCAAATGAAGCGGTAAATTTTAATTGACACAAAGAATTTTAAAATAAACACACTCCGACCTTTTATAAAAAAAGCGCTTTAAAACCAACTCCAATTTGAAGTTCACTAAAGCAATTACAGGATACCTTTGATCGTTCAAATCATAATAAAAACAAACTCCCGGTAGTACGAGGGGAGTAGACTTTTAAACTCGTGCACTTGACTTTGATGGCGTTTCAGGTTGGGGCGTCTTTTATACCAAAGAATAAACATTTATAAAAAGCATCAAACGTTTATTTTAAAAATTGGTTGCATTGAATATTTTATTTGTGATTTATTTTAAGATATCATTTTAATTAACCCTTATCTGCCTATGGGGTCACCCATAGGCATAGGCACCCAGATAAGGGTTAATTTTTACCTCTACTGAAGGAAATATCGCGTAACGGAATACTACTAATTACTATTACATACCTTAATATATCGTTATAAAGAACATATTACGTTTCTTTTTTTTAACATGGATACCGACAAAGTTTGTCTCATATATTAGGTTAAACTCAAAATACGGTATATGATGGATGAGGAAATATGATGTCTCTCATTCCTATAATTACAATGGCAGTGGTAAGTATCGCTGTTTAGTTGTGTGTAGCAGAGTAAATGAAGAATGAATGGGACGAACAGACTGACTTACACAAACTAACCAAAGCGTATTAATAGTAACTAAACGCTAACTAAACAATACTAAATAAACAATAATATAAATAAATTAAGATTTATTTTTTCAGGTTAATTCAAGCGTTTGTACCTGAACAAATGAGCGCGAAATGCATTTAAAAATCAAATCAAAGATTTGTTGTTGTTTTAGCCACAGGATCGTCGGGTCCTAATAAAAATAATGTTTTGAGTTATAAGATAGTTACCAATTTACCAACTAATTTTAAATATTAACAACTCAAAAAGTATTCTTCATGATATAAATACAAGTAAAGAATAAACCACCGATCATTTATATTTCGAAACGGACTAACACCGAACGTGGCCCTACACCAATAAATTATAACACATAGTTAATCAAAAGGCAGAAAATATTTTATTATGGTTATAACAAAATCGAAATTAACCTTGTAATAAAGCGTCCCAGTACGTTCCACTAGAAATAACATTAAATTAACGCCTGCCGTTTTACGTTGAGCAATAATTTGAAACCACAAATTGAGCTTAAATTAAAGGCTAGGCGCTTCACTGATTACACAATGGTTTTTAGGATGAAGCAAAATTAATAGGCCTACTGTGACTCATTTATCGATTGTTACATTTTAAATTATCGATGGAAAAGTAAATTATACGTCTTTTTTCTTTTATAGAAATGTTGAATTACTGCTGCCCTATCATTAAAGACCGACAATCGTTATTTTATTTAACATTTAAATAAAATACCACGTGAATGAATTTATTATCAAAACAAACAATTCAGAACTTGATTTGATTCATGAAATGAATGATTTAAATAAATTTATAATAGAAAGTAAGTACTCATGAACTATATCTGAGTTTTAGTTAATTATATTCTTATTCAGAGCCGAGCAATTATTACATACCTTATAAAAGATACACAAAAATGCAAAATGTGTATGTTTAAACAAAGTTTTTAAATTCTATATTTACATTTTTACAAAAGTATAAGTTTTCGAGCAACTGAAAACAGTGCCAAGTCGCTGCCAGCCAGTTCGGAACTCTGCTAACTGTCACGCGTCCAGTACGATTGCCAAACATCATTGTGCTAGACAAACTTTCGAATAGTTTCTGTTAAAACTCTGTCAGCCGTAACAATGGGTGCACGTATCCGGATTTATTTTTGAACCTCCGTTTCGGATGCTGCGAATGAAAGGTCATTTTCCGTCAAAGTGCACGTCGAATAATGGTATTATTGTGTTTACTGAATTTTATTTGAACTCTGTACAGTGCAGCTGATGTTCACAGTTGGTTTTTTAGTTTTATCTCATATTCACAATAATTACCGTCACTTACCGTTAAACTGAACAGCAAGAAAGATTGTCATTTTGCGGTAGAATTGATAAAAGAGTTGCACTCACCCAGACTACTCTACTAAAGTAAATATCAGTACCTACAGTTAATATTCAAAAAAGAAGCAAAACATTTAAAATAATTTATTTACGTATACAGGCTGTAACAAAATCCGAGAATCTTGTAACACGCTGTAACTTTACTGGACAACAAAATTAAATTGCACTAAGGATGAGCACCCTACTGCTTTCTCTCCCATGCCAACCACTAAGCATATACGAAATATATACATACATATACAACAATATTTTGTATATATGACTGCCTCGTTGGTCTAGTGGCTACATGTAAGGCCACATACACGGTGGCCCTGGGTTCAAATCCCAGGTCGGGCTAATAAAATATTATTGAGATTTTCTGTCGAAAAATTCCTGAACTCTTTCCGGTCGTGTCGGATTGGCATCCCGTCGTGTTATTAGAGTAAGGGAATAGAGAGTGCACCTGTGTCTGCGCACACACTTGAGTACTCTAATATCTCCTGTGCAGTTGGCTAATCTCTCTTAAGATTGGCCGCCGTAGCCGTAGCCGAAATCGGTCTGCAGGATTATTAATTGTGTATATAAATAATACAATATAAATACATAAACAACACAAATTTTATCATGATCATTAACTGTTCTGTGTTAGTTACTTGATAGGACTTTGTTCAAGCCCGTCTGGGCGGGTACCACCACATCTTACATTCCATAATCCACCACCAATTGTATTGTTCTGTTTCAGTTTGAAGGGTGAGGAAGCCACTGTAACATCTTTGTTTCCGAAGTTGGTAGCGCATTGGCGACATACGGAATGGTTAATATTTCTTACAATCGTATATACGGTGATTTTTTTATATTACAAATGTAATATACTTCAAGTTATTAATGTTATTTTGTGCTACAAATACAGCCGCATCGGTATTCAGTGTTAAGTACATTTGTATGTTAATCTGTGAATGTGTCGCGGAACTTATTACATATGTTACAGTATAATGATATATAAACATTAACGAGGAATCGTTGAATATTTGATACTGTCTACTTGAATAAATGTTGTATAATTATAATAAAATTATTGTAAATTCGACTTATGAAAAAAACGTATTGTATTTCAGTATTTTTATTGTTTGATTGGTGGAGTGTGACCAAAAGGATACTGATGACGAGTAATACACAACAATACCAAGAGGGTGGTTCCTCTCAAGCTAACAATAAACTCCAGTAAATAAATAATTATTTTGTATTGTTAATGTATTAATAAGCATTATTTCGAAATACTGATCCTGTTAAAAACAATCATGTCAAAACATTGGAGAAATTTACCTTAACAATGATATAAGTTACTATGTGTGAAAGTGTACTAAATACATTTTATCTTACATTTATTTACCGTTCTATACATAATTATCAATACATATAATAACGCAGTAGAATCTGTATTATGTACATTGAATAAATTTATCAAAGTATGAACGTAAAAAAATAGTAACTAAACAAGAAATTGGTTTCTTTTTGCCTCTCTGTCTGCATGTACACGCTTATCTACAAAACTACGAAACGGATATTCTTGCAGTTTTCAAATGTAGATTAATCTTAACCTGGAACAACATCTACACTTGGACTGAAATCGAAAAAAGTTAGTCATTTAAAGATAATTTTAAATTCGTCTTCTAACCATATAATAAAGCCGTAGAAACGATGTTGAATAACTTTAATAAAAAACAAGAGTGGGTGAGATATATTTAACATACACGGAAAAAGCGAATACTCTTCTCTGGTATTCATTATATATTAACTAGTTACTTGTCCCGGATTCGCACGAGTAGAATTAGTCTACATAAATTGCTTATGACGCAATAAATATACTTACATAACTATATTGGTTTATGTGGCGCACGCCAATAAATTTGACATTCTTTTTTTCGACATCTTCAGCAAACATCTTGATATTTCACCCAATATACATAAAAGTATAATTAATTTTACACGTCTTATGAATCATTCCATTAGTGGAAACCGCATGAAAATTAGTTAGGAAGTATTTGAGTTTATCATGTTCAAACAGACTGAAATAGTCAGTGTCAATTTGCACTTTATATAATAATATGTGGTGATAGTGCCAAAAATATTCAAGCTGTGACAGAAAAACTGACAGAAGAACCGAACGAAATTAAAAAACTTCCGTTTTTATTATTTAGCTACCATAATAACGAACCTGAGATAGCCCAGTGGTAAGAACGCGTGAATCTTAACCGATGATCGTGGATTCAAGCCCAGGCAAGCACCACTGAATTTCATATGCTTTATTTGTGATTATAATTAATCTCGTGCTTGACGGTGAAGGCAAACATCGTGAAGAAACCTGCCGCGTGCCAAATTTGCCAAATTTCACTGAAATTCTGTCACATGTGTAGTTCACCAACCCGCATTGGAGCAGCGTGGTGGAATAAGCCCCAATACCTTCTCCTCAAAAGAGGAGAAGAGGCCAGAGGCCTTAGCCCAGCAGTAGGACATTCACAGGCTGTTACTGATACTAATAATAATATACATATGAATACATAACAAAAATCCAATACACCTCTAAGTTTTCACCATATCAACACCATGACCTCATGATATTTACGTTGACGTAATCATGTTCAAATCAAGACATTACATAATACATGAACGATGATTTAACGATACGAGAATGTTATTTAATATTTGCAAATTAAAAAAAAACAGTCTTTACGTTAAAACGAGTTTTCTATAACGTTTATTTAAGCCAAGATAGCTAATTTAATATATTACAAGGATACTGATGATAGTAAGATTAGATAATAGTTATCCATAGGGTATGAAAATATTTAGGTGAGCTGAAGTAATTTTGGATTGTCATGTAACAAGAATATACCCAAAGCACCTTTACAAAAATGAGTAATCAATGAGTTTCTTGTCGATTCCTCTGAACAGAATCTACGTTCCGAACCGGTGGTTTACATCGTAACAAGTATTGTAAATGCGGGCGAAGCCTTGAGCGGTAACTTATCCTACTTATATTATAAACGCGAAAGTCTATGAGAATAGATGAATGGAACTTTGTTACTCTCACGTGAAAAATACTTTTCTTCATTCAAATTCAAATTCACAGGTTGTTTGTGCTTCTGTTCTGTTCTCGTGTTCTGGGTTCTTTGTGCATGCTCATCTGGGTAGGTTCCACCCACTTATCAGATATTCTACCGTAAAACAGCAGTACCTACTTCTTATTGTTTTACAGGCACAAGGGACATTGGCGATTGGCGCATTGGCGATGTAAGCGATGGTTAACATTTCTTACAATACCAATGTCTATGGGCGTAGGTAACCACTTGCCATCAGATGACCAACATAGTCGTCCGCCTACCTATTAAAAAACAAAAATACTGAACGATTTGTATGAAATTTGTAATAGAGATTACTTATACCGTGACTTAAGACATAGGCTACCTAACATCTGCCATTACACGCGGGCTAGTTTTATATAATCGTTTAAAATTTCAATTCAAAAGTGCCAATTTTTCAAGTAATCAATAAATATTTCAATAAAAATAATGATCTATGAACAACAAAGAAAAACAGATGAAAACTCCGCATATTTGCGAATCAAATCAAGCAATTTAACATGAAAGTTGTTCATCTAACATAGTAGTTTATATAAAATATATCTTTCTCTTATAATGGTAATTCTCGAATCTTTTAAATTCCCTTTCAGCAATTACATTTCCAGAAATCGTCTAACAGGCTTTGTCCTATAGGAGGGAGAGGGGGGTGGGACACGGAATGCAATTAAGCAGCCGGCATGTCCGCGATTTCTGAAATTGGTTCAGTTTCAAACTATTTTATTATTGACTTAAATTCGTTGATTTTTTCAATATATAATGACAGCCCTTCTTTTGACTTGTGAGCTTTTGTAAGCTAAATTATTAAAATGTAAATCATTTTAGTCACTCAGTTGATACATAATTATTTTTTAATATTGTAATTTTTGTTGGTATTTCGATATTAAATAAATTATATTTCATAATAACTTACATTTGAACTTTTACACTTTTTTGCATTGGTTGTTGTTTGTTAAAATTAAATTTCTATATGAGTAAATAGTTAATACTGCCGTAAGACCGCGACTGCTCCTATCACGACATTTGACGAGCTGACCAAATCTGGAGATTGCGACTTTATTAGATCATCTCAGCGAAAGCATCGTTGGCGATTATCAATAATACAAAGACGCAAACATATAATAATTATAAAATACCAGATATTGCAGTCACGCAGTAATATAAGATGTTATGTTCCTTGTATCTGTAGTTACACTGGCTTACTTTCTTTAAGCGGGTACACAACAATACTAAGTACTTGGTTACCACCCACTCATCAGATATTCTACCGCAAAACAACAGCACTTGTTATTGTTGTGTTCCGATTTGAAGGGTGAGTGAGCCAGTGTAATTACAGGCACAAGGGACATAACATCTTAGTACCCAAGGTTGGTGGCGCATTGGCGATGTACGGTGAAGGAAAACATCGTGAGGAAACCTGCATGTGTCAAATTTCACTGAAATTCTGTCACTTGTGTATTCCACCAATCCGCATTGAAGCAGCGTCGTGGAATAAGCTCCAAAATCTTTTTCTCAAAAGAGGAGAACTTTACAATGTCTATGGGCGTTGGTGACCACTTACCATCAGGTGGCCCATATACTCGTCCGCCTACCGATCCCATAAAATAATGTACTGGTGATACCTATCCAGGCGAGCTTGCACAAAGCCCTACAATCAGGTAAACCAAGTTCGCCGCCATTCAATGGAAATCAAAATATTCTTTATTCAAGTAGACTCTATTTTGACAAGTATTTTTTAATCGTTATTTCACAAGATTATATTAAATGTAAATCTACTACCAATTCGGAATGTAAATTCTACCGGGTAGGATTGGCTAGACACTCAGTGGTTACTGTTTTACTCAAATTAAATATAGAATTCTGTTCTATATGGAAAATATTTAAAAAAAAACAATAACTTTTTAGTGTCCCGACCTGGGAATTGAACCCAGGACCTCCGGGTCAGCGGCCTTATATATAGCCACTAAACCAACGAGACAGTCATCAGTTGTACATATATAAAGTACGAATTAAGCGACGCGTTGTCACCGAGTCAGTCCCAATTATAACTTAATGATACAAATACAATTACACCACAAGACAGCACCGAGTGTTGGCAACTGTCCCAAACCTATTTCGTGTCAAGTTAAAACAGAGTTAAAACTCCAAACAAATCCGATCCAAAACACAATACAAACGAAAAAAACTAAACACACCGTTCGTTTTGTCAAAACTAACCCGAAGATGTAATCCGGTATGGAGCTGAAATTTTGAACCCCTTTCAAAATGCAATTTTGATATTTATTTCATAGGTCATAAGCCTCTTATTCAAACGACTCAAACGTAAAAGATACATTTCTATTAATTTCGCACAATAGTCGATTTTAAAATCTAAGCTATACGTATTAAAATTCTATACACACAAAAGAAAATTACATAAAAATGTTTCACTGTTAAAGAAAATTCGCCTTTACTTTAAAGATATATGGATTAAAATTCTATGTTCAAATTGTCAAGTTATTTAGTCAAATGTGTTTAGTTAAAGTAAATCTTATTTGGTGTACATAAGATTCAATTTATATAAAACTAAGTGTGGATACTGCATGTGACAAACGTGTCCGAGTGAAGCGACTCTACATAGGTAAAGGTTGTAGCGCATTTGTCGACTTATAACATTTCTTTTAAATTATTTCTAACAAGCGTTTCGCTCGCGGTTTCACCCGCGCAGTGTACGCCATATGTATGTATGTATACAATCAGATACGACCGAAAAAAGTTCAGGCTCAGGACCAACGGCCTTACATGCTTTCCGAGGTACGGGAGTGTACACACTTCCATCTTACAGACTCCGGGCTGCTACTGAGAATTATCGACAGAAAATGTCAATAACATTTTATTGGCCCGACCTGGGATTTAATCCCAGGACCACCGTGTCTGCGGCCTTACATGAACGAGGCAGGCAGTATTAGTTAAGATATTGTTAGCGTTTAAGTTTACTTTTAAAGTTATAAGGAAGACGTACGATCAAGTCGAACGACGGAGGCGAAGTGAAGTCATTCTGCTGTTTGCCGTGCTTTTTTATACATTCGACCATGTTGATTACTCTGGTGGGGAAGAGACCGCTAACAATATTATAATTCTTATACATTATAATTATATATTACCTAAATATTTACCATTTCACATTCCTGCCGCAAGAACAAAATATCTCTGGAAACAACCCCCCATTGTCCAAATATACCTGATATTGTCATTTTTTACGACCCACCTGTTAAGTTTAAAAATAAATTTAAACTTTGTGTGTATATTTACATACATAATTTTGTTCAAAGAATTGAAGTACCTAGTCTTTGTTTTCGTTAATTATTGTAAGTTTATTTTTGTTATTAATGTTTTTGTTTTAAGTTATTTTCTTTATCATAATGTATTAATATGCGTATTGTAAGTATTTACGTTTAACCAAAGATAGCGAGTTCAATCCCGACTAAATTTTACAAAGTGTTAAATATACGTAACTAATAATCGATACAATACAGCTTTAGCCAACTTAAAACTAAAAAACTAAAAATTAAAACCCGACTCATAATCAAATACAAGTATGTATGTTTTAAGTCTCGGCTAATTATATAAATACATGTATATTCTTTAGGGAGTAATTGACAATGAATTCACAGCTACAAATTCATTATACGAATGAAGTACATTAAGTTTTGAAGAGGAAAACGTTCGTTCTGGATATTATGATTATGATGTCCTCGACATTGATTTAGGACACTGCGGTAATATACCAGGAGAACAGGTATCTGCGCAGACAATATGACTGTGCACAAGTGTGTGACCAAGCAGAGATACATCCTCTATTCGCTCGTTCTTATAGATAGATAGACGACAATCTCACACGTCACAAAAATTCTTTCCTTAAAGACCGGCAACACACCTGCAATTTGTCCATGGGTGGTGGTAGTCTTTTACTATCAAGTGAGCCTCCTGCCCGTTTACGGGGGGCAACATATATGTACATCTTAGATAAAAAAAGAGATCAAACGCAGATTTACGACGACGAACGACGATAGAACGACGGTTTATAGTATTTTTCAAGGCACGAAACTGTAACCCCATGCTGTTACTGAGAATTAATTTTTTATTTAGAATAGGTAAGCTGACTGACGGACTAGCAAATGGGTCACCTGATGGTAAACGGTCAAAGACATTGGCGCTATAATAAATATAAACTAATACCACCAACCTCGGAAACTAAGAATTTATCTCCCTTATAAATTACACAGAATCTCTCACACAGATGAGCTTGCACGCGACCCTACCAACAATTAGGTTAGGTTAGGTGATCATGACCTGCAGCCGCTCAGACCAGCCATTATTAAATAGTGTCCCAAGGCAGTAGTGCTAAAATGAGGTAGATTTGCCTATTTGCCTCCCTTGGTAATTAGTCTAATGGGAACATTGTCTGACTTAATAATACACAACATACGACATTACTTTCTTAAGAGATTGCAACTTTCTTATTATTAATATAAATAGTAATTTTTTTAAATGAAGGATTTTCATGCAATCTTTTATTAGGGGTTAAATTTTCAAAAATCCATCCCTACTAAACTATTATGTAAAAGGAACGGTACGTATGCAAAGATATGTAAAAGTATGCAAATTTTCATAGCGCCCCAGTAGTTTGACCTATGCTTTGATATGCCAGTTGGTTTACCTTATATAATATAAATATATGCTATTAAATGATTATAATGAATGATGCTATGAAATATAATTTCTTCAAAATCAGGGGCAAAGCAAAGTAACAGCCTGTGAATGTCTCACTGCTAGGCTAAGGCTCCTATTTTTTTTTGAGGAGAAGGTTTGGAACCTATTCGGCCACGCTGTTCCAATGTTTGGTGGAATACACATGTGGCAAAATCTCAGTGAAATTAGACACATGCAGGTTTCCTCACGATGTTTTCCTTCACAGTCAAGCACGAGATGAATTATAACGCAAATTAAGCACATAAAAATTCAGCGGTGCTTGCCCGAGTTTGAACCCACGATCATCGGTTAAAATTCACGCGTTCTAATCACTTGGCATCAGGGGCAAAGGTCTATACAATTTTCAGCCAACTTTGTGCAAGTCCAAAAAAATTAAGTAAGTACTCAGTTAGTAATTATTTACACTTAATAATGACATTTGATATACATTTAATGAACAATTGTATTTATTACGTAACATTCATAATCTATTTGTAATAAAAAATATAATATAATTATAATAAATTAATTATTAAAATGACGCAGAAGACTCGTTTTATTATTATAATATATATAAAATACTCAGAAAAATAATCTGTTATTATTTTTCAAACTCAAGAGAATATTTGTCGAATCCCTGCAATGACTCACGTGATAAAAATGACCGTCATTAAAACATAATCAACTTGAAGTGATTCAACATTACACAGTACTACTTGCCACCTATGTACATACACTATTTGTTTTTGTATATATTTATATTACGTCACTTCCGCTTATAGTATAAATATAATTAATAATCAAGTCCACCGCCATAATCTTAATCTAACCAAAAGTTATTTATAGTAACAACCTTTAAAAAAACGAAGTTATTATCACTAATTATTACTTTATATATTTTAATTATTTTAAAAGGAAGACGTTTTATGTAAAAAAAATAAAGTAACATTCACATACATATACCGACATATATTTCTTATACTTTGTAATTTAAGTTTGTGCGTTTTGAGTTTCTTTATTTGTACTATATATTATTATTTTAAAGGCTACCTTGTTGGTCTAGTGGCTAGATATAAGGCCGCAGACCCGGTGGTCCTGGGTTCAATTCCCAGGTCGGGCCAGTAAATAGTTATTGGGTTTTTCTGTCAGAAAATTCTCAATAGCAGCCCGGAGTCTGGAAGTTGGAAATGTGTACACTCCCGTGCCTCGGAAAGTACGTTAAGCCGTTGGTCCTGCGCCTGAACTCTTTCCGGTCGTGTCGGATTGCCATTCCATCGGATTATGAGAGTTAGGGAATAGTGAGTGCACCTGTGTTTGCGCACACACTTGTGCACTATAATATCTCTTGCGCAGTTGGCTAATCTCTCTTGAGATTGGCCGCCGTGGCCGAAATCGGTCTGGAGGACCTTATTTTATGGCTCCGTTACAGTTTATTATTAATTATATTAACACATGCTTATATTTATTATTACTGTATCTAGTAGAACTACAACTTTCTCCGGACTAAAATAATAATTTTACTCATTAAGAGATGTAGACAGACAACGTTTTACATTTGACTTAATATCAACATATCTAAAGATAAGTTTAAGACACGGTTCCGTGATAATTTTATTTTATGTAAAGATAATATCCGAAACGACAGCCATTTGATGTTCACGATCCATTTAAGGCATACTAGTACCATTAGGGCGAGGCCATAAGTACAATATCCTCTGAGAGCCCCTTGAAGAGCCTGTTATTGAATAATTTGAATGAATGAATTTAAAATATGCATTCTTTTTTAATGAAGATTTTTTTTACATATTTTAAGAGCGCATCTTATCTATCTGATTGGTCATCTATGTGGAATTATACATACACACACACACACACACACAGCGTAGCGTACTCTCTAATCCCTCACTCATAATCCGATGAAATATCAATCCAACAGATCAGAGCAGATCAGAGAGAGTTCATTTGCAGCAACGAAAATCCCTTCGAGGCGCGAGAGTGTATTCCTGCAGCACCTGTCAACCTGAGCTGGTATCGAGACTTTCTTCAGGAACCACACAACCTTATTATTATATACTAGTTGGAACAGCTACCTCTACTAATAAGCTCATCATCATTTATCCTGACTGACGACTACTTATTATATAATTATAGAATACTGAAATTCCGTAAGCATCCGCTATGAAAGGCTTTTTATTGGTAATTTTGTACGAATTTTATTAGTACGAAGTAAGGATGGGTAGCTACTATAACAATACAATAAGTTAATAAGATTAATAGATACATTTTATAATTAATTTATACTCATGAGTACTAATTAATAAAGTGGTAACTAGATCGAATTATATCATAACGATATAATTAATTAATAACTAAAAACATGAGTTGTATGAACAATGTATTTATTATAACAAATTTTGTATTGTGATTGTTAAATTAAGTAACTTTAGGAATTAATTAGTAACATCAGATTCCCTTTCGACTCGATAATATTTTACATTGTTACGTGCTAGTGGCTTGTATTGTATTTTATACTAAAAATGCTTCATGATTTTACGAGTGAGTTTTTTTGAAGTGATAACTTCTTATGGGAGGGTAAACCGTTTCGTACCGTAACGCGTTACGGCGCCACTCTGTCTGGCTTCCCTTTCTCTCACGCATACGGCAGCAATAGGCAGGCTCCTCCTCTCTCACTTTATTATTTATTTATACTATTTTATTACCGACGTGGACTGCTTTACCTGAGAATTACCAACCTAACGCCATCTAGCGTATACAGATAGTAATTATAATAATTTAGCAACCCTTAAGTACTAATTTAAATTATATTTCATATATTATAATTAATAATAAATATTATCACTTCTGTCGAGCGTCCCGAGACGCACACGTTTTTTTTTTTAATTATATGAAACTAAAATATATATATAATAACTATGTCTGTTGCACTTTCAAGGCTGTACTACTAAGCGTATTGTGATAACATTTAGCATGTAACAAGCAAGGACATAGGCCTTTTTATATCGAGCACCTGATGGTTCCCCAAAAGCGGGAAAACTGGTATGATATGAATATGTACGTCAACTTTAAGTTCTTATAAGCTACAGACTTTCAAATTTTCAATTTTGATGATAATATATACTAAACTAAATAAATAAATAAATAAATAAATAAACGGTACCTTGGAAATCTCCCTAAAATAATCATAATATTAAAATTGTACGCCTAGGAAGTTATCGGGGAGATCAAATGATGAACGAAATAAGAACTAAATTTCACTGTTCATATTTGTGTGTGCGTGGCAAGTTTGGTCGTTTGGTTTTATTTATTTTATTCCATATTTATTGATTGGTTTTCTTTTATTACAAATTCTATAAATTTTGATGTTTCACATCTGGCGGGCGTCCCGTGACGTCATGTTTATTTTGAAATTGATGGTAATATTAACTGCGATTTCAAATAATATTAGTATTCTGTAATAAAATTGTAACATGTCTAGTGCGCGAAAACTTTTACAGCGACTATTTGGCGACACGGATGCGACGGCGCGTGAACCGAGCAAGGGAAGCTAAAATGTATCTTTTGTTATATATTCGTAAAATTAATGAAATATTTAAAAAAAAACAATACATGAATTAGTCCTACGAACATATACGCGATTATAGGTAGTTTACATAATTGAATGCCTTTACATTTTTGCAAATAGTTTTCTAAATTTATTAATAACTATTAATAAAAAAACCACATTCTTATATAACTTACTTATACATATAAGGTGACTTTATTTTAAAATACAAATAGAACTAAAATCAATAAATATTAATCTCAATTTTCACAAGGAGACTTTTTGTTACACGTATATATTTTTTTACTTAGTGATGTAAAACATATTTATTATTATAGTCTAAAACTAAACTAAATTAAAAAATAAAATAAAATACCCATTAAAATTTTAAACACGTCGTCTAATAGATTGTCCTGTGGCATTGTACCCAAGACGCTGGCACTATTGCCTCTCTACACCGCTAGACTCAGTCTTTGGGCTAAATAAGCGCCAGCTATTGGGTCACCAGAAGTGTGGACCAGTTTCTTGGAGAGGTATTTCATAATTTTTTTAGTATCAGACGACCATGGACCTAATGTTTCAAAACCCAGCCATGCAAATTCATATTCGTTAAATTAAAAAATAAAATTTAATTTTCACAATATCAATTCTTCTATTAAGAAACAAATTATTTTAAAATTTATCTTAATTCTATTTACTTATGTATTAGACCGAGTATCCTACAAAATTCTTTGGTAAAAGCTCAAAACAGAAACTATCTTAAGATCCAATCTAATCTCACTGCTTCAGTACTGGTATGATAACCAAATGGACGTTGTTAGATGGGGACAGTCACTTAGCGATTCATACAGATTGAAGTGCGGAATAAGACAGGGTGGACTCACATCACCCAGGCTTTTCAATTTGTATATGAACCAGCCGATTGGGAGGCTGAGTGGAGCCGGTGTCGGATGTTCCATCGATGGCGTGGCTATGATTAATCTTAGCTACGCGGACGACATGGTTCTGCTAAGCCCCTCAGTTAGCGGTCTCAAAAAATTACTTAAAATCTGTGAGGACTATGCTAAGGTGAATGGACTCAGTTACATTGTGAAGAAAAGTGAATTTATCGTTTTCAGGGGTAGGAACAAGCCGTTAAATTGTAATCCAGATATACGACTATATGTCACTCCCCTGAAGCAGGTAACTGAGTTCAGATACCTTGGCCACATAGTGAATGAATGCCTCAGCGACAACAGTGACATAGATCGTGAGCGTAGGGCTCTGTCGGTCCGAGGTAATGGCTCGCATCTGCTGGCTCGCATATTTGCACGTTGTACGACACCAGTAAGGCTAGCCTTATTTCGAGCATATTGCCAATCATTCTACGCGTGCAGTCTGTGGACAGATTATACGCTGAGGGCCGACAGTGCCCTACGCGTCCAATACAACAATGTGTTGAGGGCGGTGTTGAGGAAACCTCGACACTGTAGTGCATCGGCAATGTTCGCTGATGCGCACGTGGATGATTTCTTTGGCATTATACGCAAGCGTGTCGCCTCCATTATAACCAGAATAGCGAAAAGCACCAACACCCTCCTCAGCACATTGGCTAGTAAGTTGGATAGTCACTTCTGGGAACACTGGAATGATGTACATGTGAAGTTGGCCTAATTCTAGGATGTAGGTCAAATTAATTATGTATAACATTGTTATTAAGTACTAACATAGTGTAAGCTTTCGTTACTAACCTATTTTATTTATTTATTTATTTATTATTATTTAATTTAATTCGAATTCAATGTTAATTTAATTTTAATATAGATTTTAATATGGATTGACTAATTATCTGAAATAAAATATTATTATTATTATTATTATTAGTAATATAGTATAATAACGGATATCATATTTAGATACATCAAAATAATTAAATTGGAGACTCTTTAGTCTTTAGCTAAATTATTTTTTTCAGATTTTAACATTTGTTTAATTCTCTTAATTCTTAACTCATATATATTATAATCATAATTTATATTTTTTCAATATATTTTCTATTATCAAGTTTACAAATATATTCTACAATAAAAGCTACGTCTTAGCGACCTCTACATATGAGTGTTCGAAAAATCGGAAAACTCGCTTGAATTTATGTTTTTAATACTCTTTTGCGCAATTCGGGATGAACTAGTTGCCAATTAAGATTGCATGCATATGCATGGAAAGACGGTAAAACCGTTGTTTATGTAACTGTTAACCGCATATATGGTCATAGCTTTAATAAAATACGAATGCATATGATATTCGTTTTACTGAGAAATTGTAACTACTGAGCTTCTCGCTGATACTTCTCGACAGTAGCTTGGTGGGGCTCTGTGCAAGTCCATCTGTGTAGGACCTTCCACTCATCAGATATGATATCACTAATCAGCTAATATTGTTATGTTCCGCTTTGAATTGTTAGTGAGCCAGTGTAACTACAGACGCAAAGGACATAACATCTTAGATCTCAATGGTTAAAGTTTCTTACCTTGCCAATATTTAGGTATGGGCTGTGGAGACACTTACCATAATTCACCCAACCACCTATAAAATAAAAAATATAGCGTTACATTAAATTCAATATTATAAAATGATTTAAAGTAATAGCATATATTTATTAAAAATATCGACTAAGAAACAACAGCAAGCGTAGTGTAGGAAGGTGGACCGACGATTGCACGACGGTGGCAGGTACGGGATGGATACGGGCTGCCCAAGATCGGGGTAATTGGCGTTCTATGGGGGAGGCTTTCGTCCAGCAATTGACAGCGATAAGCTGAAAAACAAAAAAAAAAATAAACTAACTTACCTCAAATATTAATTTGCATATTTCATAACGTGCCTAATCGATTTTAATAAGACTTTATTATACATAATATCATGTCTTCTTCCTCCTCTATCACTTGCAATACGAGTCGATAGTGATAAAAATATTACGAGATATTCAAAAGAGTTGTTAAAGAATATGCGTGGCTAATGTTTATTAATATTGATAAAATGGTTACTATACACGTGAAGAGTCGGAACTGGTAGCTTGGGGTAGTATATATTATGGTAATATGTGTTATATCTAACTATTTAAGAATGAGATCTTGGTGCGTTCATTTTACCAACGTCATGTTGGGACGGGTAGTCTTACTTACTTATTTATTTAGATGAATCTCCAACAGAAGTACATATAAAAAAACAAGTATACAAGTTTTAGGATTTTTTTTTAAATGTACCTCTAATTATAGGCAAACAAAGCATAAAAAGAAGAGTATTGTTACGAAGGTTGTTACTCATAACATAAGATTAGACAGTGGCGTAGCATAGGTCACTAGCACCCGGTGCGGATTCCAAATTTGCCGCGCACTTATTTTTGCAATTTACTATTAAAAAAATCGGGACATGGTAAAAAAGGTAGTTTTATTGAATAACACTAAGCTGGAAAGTGAAATTAACATTTTTTGACATGGGAATAACATTTATGTAAAATAAAAAGCTAACCGCCACCTGTGAAATGCCGCCCCCGGCAAAATGCCGCTCGGTACGGACTGCAATGCTACGCCACAGACATTAGAATTAATAAAACAAATAAAATAAACTAAAAAGAAGAAGAAATTTATATATTGAAACAAACAACAAACCAAGTTACAATAATCAGATTTTATAAAAGGCATTACATTTCTCAGAATTAAAACTGTCGAAACCCATGTCTGCAGTTGGTATTGCATTATACAATCGTGTCATTCCAGCTATTGGTTTTTTCCTAGGTTCGTTTTACGTACACTAGTTTAAAAATCATTTAATAGTTGTATATAAAAACTAACACTTGTTTATATTGTTCTCCAATGTCTAGTTACTGTATTCAAGAAAGCATTTCGCTTACGGAATACAGAACAGTTAAGGTTAAGGTTAACGAGGCGTCTCTGCAATAACCTCAAAAGCCTCTTAAAGCTATTTTTAATTACAAATCCCGCAAAAGCAGATATAAGAGATTGCCATTAAGAGATTTTCTCCATAACATCCATGGGTACATTCACCCCGCCCTAATGACCGGGACGATGAATCGTGATTTATTTTATTAGCCTGTCTTTTAAGGAGAATGAGTTGAAATAGTCATTCGTAGCTTAGGTAGAGTGTATTACTTCTTATTTATTGGTAAGATTCATACCCCAATACCACCTAGATAAACTACAGTTTTTACTAAGTAAAAAAATTAAATTACAATATTACTCACTACTCGCATACAATATGCTTGAGCAAACGCGTAAACACTCTAATAAGCACACAATTGTGTGCTAGCGTATGCTCGCCTAGACGCGTTCCATGGCACTATTTTTGCGCTACTATCCTCTGAAGTAGTTAATTGATATATAGAACGAAATATTATCTGCAGTCCACTTCCAGTCCAGGCCTGAGAAAAGGAAGTCACCTCGGATCCGCTGAAAATGTGTAAATAAATTAACTCGCGATGTTATTTGACATAATTTTCTAATCAACAATTCCATACATTACAATAAATAAATTATTCATAAACAAATAATCATATTTCCAGCGCACTTAAAAATATCCTAATTAAATCGTGTGACGTTATATTTTACAGGAATCTTATAAGTTATGGCTTTAAATCACGTACATCTAATAAAATATTCAATTTTCAATAAAGCAGAATTATTGTCGTAAAGGAAGCGAGTGTCGTTTCGCGCCAAAATTCGCGCGTCATGCAATGGCCGACCGTAAAAGCAAATGGCGGAATGACAAAGGATGGACGATACTTTATTTAACAAGGTAATCTAATACGCCCTGTCAGCGGGTAAGTTATTTGTTTTCGTATCAAGATACCGACTTATTCTGAAAACTCTCAAGTTTTGCAAGTTTAAATTATATTAAAACAATGAATTTTACTTTAAAGATTTTCGTTAAGTATCGATATCAGCTTTTTGTTATGTTAAAACTATATAATAATAAATAATTTTATTTTACACAACAATTACGCCTGAAAAATACACTTTTTATACGTTGATTCGCGTGTTACTTCACTTGATTAGATAATCAAGTTACCTATATGATATTTTTATTCTCCTCTAAAAACATCTTACTTCTGTGTTAAGATAAACGGGATAATTTTGGTATTAAAATGGAATTAGACAGGCTACCCATAAGTTAATTCCGTAAGATAGGTTGACAACGTTGTCGAAATAAAAGGCACAAACGATGTAAATAATTGGAGGAACAAAGTTTATAACTAACATAGGTAGATGATAAAAAATTATGAGAATGATAAGCAAATATTTGGTTCAGAAAATATAATACAATATTATCAAATATAAATTATGTAACGAAATTAATATAACCAATCACAGACGTAACCAACCGTATATTATTATGTAAGTTCAAATCTAATTTGTTCATGTAGCGAGCCAATCAAAGACTTGGCAAGGCCTGATAAAAGTTTTTTGGGTTCCGTTAAATTAGGTTTCGGTCCCCATGGGCTTTGGACATGAAGATAAAGATTTCTTGCCTAACGTAATGTTGTTTATATTAAACTCGATAATATAAGCGCTGAAATATTGTCAAAATAAAGATCAAACAGGGTCAACCCGCGACTGAGGTGGTTTGTGGATTATAGATGTGTGTGTAGAGGATGGGAATCGGGATGACCTCGTGCCGCCATACGCACTTATGAGGGATGCATGGAGAGGACTACTCCTCCTAATGTAAATTCCCCCGCACCACAAGTGAAGCACAGGACCGGCAGAGTATGCGTATGAGAAAAAACGATCCCACTGTCTCTTCAGTATAGCTTCCCACATAGCCCAGCTTTCCCCAGCGCCCGATATAATCGCAGCTATATCTAATGTCTTACATATATTTTATTTATATAGAACCTTAGAAATACATCATCACACATCGCACATCTTATATCGAAAATAGCTATATTAGTGTAGTTATGTATTAAACTAAAGTTAAATTTATACATATTTAAATAAAAGTAAGTGAATTAACGTATGTTTGTGTGTCTATGCGTGTGTGTTTGTGATAAATCAAAGATTTAAATTTTAACGCCATACGATGGATTACTTCTTTGTAAACTATATTATAGTTCAAAATGTAATATAACAAAATACCAAAGCAGAAACTTGCAAATGTAAGTAAACAGTTAACAGCGTTTTCAATTTAACACGATGCTCAACAAAATGGCGGAGCGTTTCATGCGCTCTTCCATTTGCACGCGACGTCACTCTGACATTGACAGCCAGTCCGGAAACGCGATATTACGAAGCTTTTAAAGCAACGAATTTACAAAGCTACCTAAGTAGTTTTATTCAAATTTATTTATAAATTTTATGTAGTATACAATTTCATATTACATCAGGCATTTATTTATTTATTAACGTAAGAATTGCCAACAAAAGTGACAATTAACCATGAACAATAATTATTCATTGCTCTTGTAAGCTAATTGCACTTTTAATTATAAGCAATTACGGTTTGCTCTAAAATTAGATAGGTATTTAATTTATGTTTTAAAACTTATTCATGAAGTTATATTTTGAAATATAATTGCAATCAATACATATACGAGTATATAAAAAAATAAGTTGTAATAACAAATTTATGATTTTCATATTATGTATGTTTGTAGGAGTAAACAGTTTCTCTTATAAAGTCATTTATTTTGCTATTAACTTATCTACTAACAAACATCCTGCAGTTGCTAGGGTAGCTGTTTATTTCATCATTAAGCCCGTTAACCAGTTTATATCAAAGTAGGATACTATCCTATATATATATATATATATATATATATATATCTGTGTGTGTGTATGTGTGTATGTGTGTATAGGACAGTAGGATTTGATAATCACGAAGCACGAAGCTATAAATATAGTTTAAGCGAAATTTGCTATCTTGACCAACCATAAACATAATAATAGTATAAACTCATCTCATCTCTATAAAACTCACACACACATACACACAAATCAAATCAAAATATTTTTATTCAAATAGACTTTAACTTAGTAGTACGTAGTAGTAAGTACTTATGAATCGTCTAGTGCTACCAACGGTTCAGAATGGGGATTCCACGGACAAGAACAGGCAAGAAACATAAGAATTATTTACTCTTCATCTACTGTCAAAGTATATACAAATATTTGTATTGTAACAGGTAAAAAAAACAATTCACACAAATTATTCTCACTGACTCATGTATGTGACTAAATCATGCATATATTATATGTTTGTCATAGCATTGAAACCACAATGAATCATGGGAAACTATTTTAGCACATAAACGGTAGCACGTAGCATACCTTGAGAGTACTTCGCTGATATAATAACAATTTAATCAAGACCAGTGACTTCCGCTCTTGTTGTTTAAAACAATGTCAATCTTTGTCTTTGTCAATTAATTTAACTGAAATTTTAAATTAAAAAAAAACAATTAGATCTTTACGAGTACTTTTGTATAGCACTTGGATCTTATCGAGAAATCTGTAGTGATAGTGCCAAGATAAATCTAATAGATCATCCCATCATATTGTCTTACTAATAATGTTTTTACAATAAAATTGGAATTGCCATTCAATGCGGAAATACTGCTAGCATACTTGCACTATAAGGCCGCATATCCCGAGCTCCTGGGTTCAAAAGCCAGATCGGATCAGTAAATAGTTATTGGGTTCTTTCTAGAAGATTCTCAGCAGCAGAACGGAGTCTGGAACTTGGAAGTGCGTACATTCCCGTGCCTCGTAGCACATAACATCATTGATCCTGTTATTCTCTGTGATCTTATCAGTGTCTGTTCGTCGAAGCGTCAGGGAATACAGAGTGCAGTGGCATTTGCGCTCTTCCTTATATCCTGCACAGATGCTTTTGTGATGAACCACGGTGGATTTCGATTATGAAGACGTCGTGTGGAGGTTTAGTAACTGTTATCTTCACGTCAAACGTTTTTGGACAAATTGACAGACAAAGTTAATTACTTAATAGCTTTTTAATCTTAGAAATTCTCTCTTTAATTTAATTCACTCGTAACAAAGACAATTATATCACATGCGCGGACGTCACAATTACCTTACATTAGCGACTCCGCGCTGATAATTGAATCTTCTCACTAACAGATAGCATGATGTTATGCGACTGAGCGGAGCGTATTGTGTGTTTAATTATTTGTTTAGTTCTTTTCTATTTATTAATATTTAATTATTTACTTTTGTTCCAAATATTATAATGTCACCGTATTGTATACCAGGTTGGAGAGCTTGATAATCCATAATTTACTAAAACTTACCTCTCACAAAGGAATGAGAAAATTTATTTCTAATAATAAGCACTAAAACAAACAATGCCTGTAATGTATTTCCTTTATGTGAGAAAATAAATAAATAAATTAAATATCATAGCATTCTAACTAATGTGTTTTTACTTGATGGTAAGTGGTCATCACCGTCCATAGAAATTGGCAAAGAAATATTAATCATTTCGCAGAGCTGGTGTATTTTTCTTCCAGATACTCAGATTTGCGATTACAAAGAATGCCGTTCTTAAGTGTTAAGTCGTGTATTTTAAATATTTCCATATAATTAATACGTGAAATTATATTTACCTTATATATTTTGATATGATTTACCTTATATACTCTTAATTATCCCGACTTGCTATACGTATAGAGCTAAAATGTGATGACAACACTTGGGTTGTTTCTGCCGAGTCAGATTTCCCGAAGCATTTTAATTGCTTCTGTTGTTATTCGCTTATTATGTTATTTTATTTAGTATTATTTGGGCTATATATTATTTCTTATGAACGAAATGTTGATTAGAAGTCTCGTCTCTTTTTCATAAAATAATCTGTGCAAATAAAAATAAACTTATTCAAAGTATTAAAATCGCGAATGCCTATGATATAACCTTAACCCAAAATCGCGATGATAATCTAAAATGCGCCGTATTTTAATAATGGTAAGGACCAAGAAATATCGGCATCTGTCAGGTCAAGGTTCAATACCCGGGTTACGAAATAGATGAGGCTTGATTAGCCATTTACAAAGGTCATACATGTTCATAGCATTATACCCCTTCTCAGCATTAGTTGAAGAGCTATAATACTGTAAAGAGTTTTTTTTTGGATCTCCGAAAGGGTTTCAGCAAATAGAATTATTTGATTAAAGTTTTTTTTTGTATGTAGTTCATTTGGCTTGACTTTTCTGTTGTTAAATTAATTTTCCCGTACAATAACACTGCGCCAGCAATAACGCTGTAAGCAGGTAAATTTTGTTAGTTTGTTCATTCCAGACTAACTCCAAAACTACAAATCGGATACTTTTTTATTTATTACCTTAAACGTCACACTGTTACTGTTACGGTATGAAGTTTAAAGAAACGTGCCGATATTTAATAATAAAAAACTTATTTATAATTTGTAAAGATTTGTAAAAAATGGCTGAACTATTAAGTTGTATTTGTACTCGGTGGTAGAGCTTTGTGCAAGCTCGTCTGGGTAGGTACCACCCACTCATCAGATATTCTACCGCAAAACAGCAGTACTTTGTGTTGTTGTGTTCCGGTTTGAAGGGTGAGTGAGCCAGTGTATTACAGGCACAATGGACATAACATCTTAGTTCCCAAGTTTGGAGACGCAGTGGTGATGTTTTTTTTTTAAAGAAATATACAAACCACTGTCTATGGGCGTTGGTGACCACTTACCATCAGGTGGCCCACATGCTCATCCACTAACCTATACTATAAAAAAAAATGTATTGTCCAGAACTGTTCGTATGTATTCTGGTCAATGCTGGCTAAACCTTGGGTGTTAGGTACATCAAAACAATGTAATAGAAAATTTTACGTCTTAAAAAGACCTACGGAAAAGTCCACGACTCCTGCTAAGGTTCTCTCAATAACAATTTTTATATATTACAGATTCGTAAATATAGATTTGCGAAACTATTTTCTTTAATTCATTGTTATTATTCCGATAGATATGTTAGTTACCTTGGGTTTGTAATATAGATTAAAAAAGGAACATAATTGATATTTGTTTATATTGACACACACACACACACAGAAACAAGTACGCAAACATAAGGGATATAACATCTTAGTTCCAATGGTGAGTGGCGCATTGGCGCTAATAATCTGAATCCTTTTCTAATTGTTTATTACTGTTTCTATCAAAATAATCACTATATATAGATGTGTATTAAAACGTAGATACGTTATTTTGTTGCGTGTATCAATAATATAATATATAATATGCAATAAAGAACGTTGCCGTTTAACAGGGGATTAACTGGTGAGTTAGCAGTAGGTAACCAATAGAGGCCTGGAGTGCCGATCACAATTGCTTGCGTCATGGATGTTGATAATAATGAAATGACAAACCCGTAACACAACAAAACCGCATGTTGTGGGTGTGACCATGATTGAAATTAAAAATGTATGTCACATGGTTATTGTTACTAAAAGGTCGTATGTGAAAATCAACTTCAAATATCGAGCTACGAAAACTCACATATTACTGTTATTTCAGAATGAAGTTCCTTATCGCACATTACACTCGACTAGACTGGACTCTTGGCGAAAGAGCCAGGCCAAAATAAGTGTAAGACTTCGACTGTCAAGACCCTTTTGATATAGTATGAGCTTGAGTTTTTGCTAGTGTATGTCTGTATATACGCATACTCTTATTTCATAATAATCAACAATATAATCGGCCTTATTTGTAAACGTCAGCTGATGTTGAGTTAAACTCTGCTGTATCGCTCTTTGTCATAATTGATTTGACATTCGAAAGAAGAAGACGCAGCATTTTTGCAGGTAATTTATTTCATTCACTTTGATGAAATTTTTTATGAAGCACGCTTGAACCTCAAATATGTGCTTAGATTACTTTTTTATACTTACTCCCTATCATACACGGGCGAAGCCGCGGTCGCAAACTAGTGTATAATATAGGGTTTTCCATTAAGGGCGCTTGATCGTGCAGAACTTCCATCGTAGCGTGTGCTGTGTGGCACGTAGCGTCCTGTTGAAACCACATGTTGTCCAGATCCATATTCTCGATTTCAGGCCAAAAGAAGTTGGTTATCATCGACCGGTATCGCTCACCATTGACGGTGACGGCCACACCATTATCGTTTTCGAAAAAATACGGACCAATCACGCCTCCGGCCCAAAATCCGCACCAAACAGTCACTTTTTGCGGGTGCATTGCCACTTGGTCAACCTCGTGTGGATTGGTCTCGTCCCAAATACGGCAATTTTGCTTGTTGACATAGCCATTCATCCAAAAATGCGCCTCGTCGCTGAAGATGATTTTTTTGCCAAAATCGGCGTCAACTTCCAACTGCTCTAATGCCCAGTCAGCGAACACACGGCGCTGTCTATGGTCATTAACCTTGAGCTCTTGGGTCAGCTGGATCTTGTACGGGTGCAGGCTCAAGTCACAACGCAAAATTCGCCAAGTTGTCGTCTGCGAAAGGCCGAGTTCCTGTGCGCGACGCGGAATTGACTGCCGCGGGTTTTCGAGGACACTGTCGCGCACAGCGGCGATATTCTCGGCAGATCTCGCGTTACGTTGACGCACGGGAACCGGCTGATTGTTAACTGACCCGGTTGACTCGAATTTGTCCACCAATCGACGGATAGTCGACTCGGCAGGACGATCATCGCGACCGTAAAACGGGCGAAGTGCGCGGAACGTTGCTCGAACTGAAGACCCATTTTCATAAAACAATTTTATGATTTGCACGTGCTGCTCGACACTGTAACCTGTCATGGTGGTTTGGGAGGACGGAATGAATATAACACACTGCATTTGACAGCTGTCACTCAAACAACATGGCCGCAATCAGCTGTCAAAGTTCAAGCGTCCCTATTGGAAAACCCTATATATAGCAAAAGGAACTTCGTTCCAACTGGATGTCGCATAATACTTCTTGTATTTTTAATTAATGAATAAATTAAATCCCATAGTAATTATTTTATACATAAGTTGACATAAAAACAAAGGAGAGAAAAATATAATATGTTGAATAATCGTGAAGATATAAATATATTTTGTGCTCTGTACATACGACCTTATTCACTTACAGTAATAATAAGGTAGTAGGCATGACTAATAGTTGTAACCTATTTCCCCCATTTCAATTACATTAAGGAAAGTTTAAACTAGCCTATCGTTATTAGGTACTTACATCTTTCTTGTATTATACATGTATAAGTTTGTTTGTATACCTACAGTTAATATATCTTATTGACCGGCTTCGATTCGGCACCCATTTTCAAAGGATACTGTCTGAGACGAAACCTGATAAAACTAGAAAGAGTTCAGGCGCAGAGTAAACGGTTTTACAAGATTTCTTAGGCATGGGATTATACACTGATGACTTAAAAACTTACAAACAGATTGCTAGACAGAAATCCTAATAGAAAAATTCAAAAACATTTTAATGGCCCGAGTCGGGATTCGAACCCAGGACCTCGAAATGAGCAGCATTATAAACTAGCCACTTGACCAAAGAGGCGGTTTTCCTTAAGTAAAAATCTGTTGAGTCAACTGGTTATAAAATATCCCAAGTGATGATTCATAGGAAATCTAGAAATGAAAGTAGAGTTTTATCGTTATTGGAACGTGTTTTTCTATCGGGAAAGTTGAAGTCTCTGTAAGGTATCTTGTTGTTGTGAAAACTTATGAGTAGCTTGTGACGAATGCTATTGATTTATTTCTTTAAGTAATTATAATAGTGAGAAATCGTCTGTTTTAATTCTGTTAGGAATTAAGTTAGTTTGGCACACTGATAGACTGACAAAATATAGGCCAAATGGGCACCGTAGGAAATATTAACCATCCTCTATATTATCGATAGTAAATTTAAATGCTAAATGCATTTGCATTGATAAACACAGTCCAGGCGCATGACCAACGGCTTTACGTATTATTCGAGGCACGTTTGTTAACAATGGTAACTAAACTTCAGGCTGACTGAATGACTAAGAATTTCTTCCAAAATTCCCTTTTCACAGATTTCAGAGAGCCTTTTTATATATAAACTTATTAATAACATTTTTGACTTTCAAAACTGCTGTCACTTATTTGTTGGAAATACAAATGCTTACACTTGAACAGGCGTCAAATTTTTAAATATATATCGTTCAAATCGAACCTTGAGCATAATCAAATCAAAAGATAAAAAACCTTTAATTGTGTTGAAACAATAAAGGGCTTACCAACCAACCAACAGTGTCTACTTCAGGAGGACCATATTTCCATTAATAAGCAACACTTAATAAACTATGGAATATAAAAAAATATATATTATATTTTCAATTAATGTTTTTTATAACCTTATCTTTGTAATTAAGAAATTAAATTTTACTTACAATATTTTTGTGCTCAACTATTTCGGTTGCCCTATTTTTAAAAAGCCAATATTTTTATGACCATGGACAGCAAGAAGACATTTTTATCAGAGAAACATAAAGATCGGAAACTTAGTAGAAACTGTACCAGACACACTGCATATTCTACTTGTTTAAGTTACCATAAGAAATAAACACGTATTTATAAATATCTAAGAGGAGATTCTAGTAAACACTTTTACGACACGAGGAAATGTAACTTACATTCTAAATTCCTTCCACATTTGGCTCTGGACCACATAGTGTGGTGACGCAACCTTCACCGACCAACATTTGTATTTGTCGGTCAAGGAGGACTACCGATCGCACAGATAAAACATTCGTTAGATGAAAAGCGTTTTCATGAGCGGAAGTGAGAGCGGGAAAATTGCTAGTAAAGGCACCACTCACCAAATATTATTATCATCGTTATATTTAACTAAGATCAGTGAATTCATAAAATAATTCAAATCATTAATGAATAATAATAATATATACTCAAGTTTTTGTTATAGTTTTCTATTGTGTCAAATATTAATTGAATTATTTGATTGAAGTATTTGTAACTACTTTTTTTACGTGCTTTTACTACTATGTAGTAGTTGGTATTTTGACGACTAAGAAATTAATAACAAACAAAGACTACGGTGTCTATCCTCTTGTAATAAAAATTATATTACATTACAAAAAACTTTTGATTAAAACGCCTTTTATTTGACGTACGTTTTATCTAATTTTAATTACTGGTTTATAGATGTTTATTTAAAAATAACTAAGATTAATTTCTATTGAAAACAACTTTTTTTACTACTTGAAGTTATAGATAAGAATATTTAGATATATTTATTAAATTCTGTTCCTTTTTTTATATAATTGCTCAATTATTTTATTTTTATTTATATTTTAAATAAAAATTACTTGCTTCGTGTGGTTAGTGGCTAAGAAGGCTGAAAATCCTGAGGTCCCGAGTTTACGCCTCAGGTTACGCCAATAAAAAGTTATTTGGTTTTTCTCATGAAAAATTCTTAGTAGTAGTCCAGAAACCAGAGCCGTTCGCTCTGTTTCTGAACTATTTCCAGTCCTATCGGATTTGCACTGTTGTTGTATTTTTACTTGGATAAGATTTTTATATGATCCACTTTGTTGTAACTGACCGATAGATTGCGCTGCAACTCATATACTTTTATAACGTTCAACCGATCGCTGTGACAATTAGTATATACATATCTACATAGGTAGGGCGTCTTCAGGGTTTCGCTAGAACAATATAAAAATAAACGAGGGGTGATACATATATGGTAAATATATATATGTGTCACACTACTAAGTTTTAAGCTTCGAGATGCTATTAAGAATTAATTTAATAAAAAACCCACAATCGACAGTTATTATCTTTAGTCTTAATCTGGTAAGCTGATTTGATTTGTATGTTAAAACATGTGTTTAAGCATGTCTATCTGTTCGGAGAGACCGACGGTTTATCGGTGCTATGTATCATGTATGTAATATTTTATAAAACTTATAAGTAGTTTTAATATTTACAAACACGAGCTGTTTTGCAATATAGTTAATGTGGGAATTTGCTGCGCTCTATTTTCAATAACTGCAATGCTATAACTAATAACAACAGAAAAGCATTGCCCCATATGATCAAAATATAAAATTTATCAAAATCGATTTATGTACAATTAACTCGATGTTTTATGTATAAATTTAAGAAACACCAGTTAAATATAAATATATTATATTTTAATTTATATTACCATATTGTAGCCACAACTTCAAGTTAACGGGAACTTTAATTATTATATATTTATTTATTATATATTTATTTATAAAAGACTTCCAACCAAGAAGTATCTATAACATTAATAAAAATCTGTAATTAAATATAATTCAACAACTGGGAGAATTTTATACAATCTATAATGATTATTTAAAATTAATTATTCACAAATATTTTATGCATAAGTTAAATAATATTACAGACTTACAATTTTTTATATAATATACATATATTAAACATAATGTAATAAAATAAAAACCGTGATCCGAATCCTTAATAGGAGATGCCTTAGCCCAGCACGGGGACAGTTACATGCTTTCAATTACTAACTCAAAAAAACAAAAATATTAATTATTCAGTTTGACTACAAGAACTTTTGCACTTCGATCTCTTGAATATTTCAGTAAATTGTGTTGTTAAAATGTATGTAAGCTGTTATTGTTTCGGAATTTAGATTGTACCGAGACGAGCTGGCTAAAGCCACTATAGTTACACATATTCAGAAATGAGATACATGTCAACTATAACCACGAACTCATATGTTTGTTAGTCGGTCAAGTTCTATGTTAATAACGAAATATTATTCTCATGTAATCGCCGGGTATGATTCGGTACCTTGAGTTGGTACAGTTAGCTACATATGATTTACTTTGTAAACATTTAATACGGCGATAAAACCTTGATCTTGAAACGCTCTAAAAGCATTTCAGATATCAGGATTAGAACAATTGTTTCAATCTTAAATGTTCCATTGCATTTCATGGAACTTTTTTCACCACGTGCAAATAATTTGGGACAAATATTTGCGCCAATACAAGTGCGCTCTTAATTCAACCTCATGGTTCATTAAAACGGTTACCCAAGAGAGTTCAGATGGAGATCCAATAAATATTATGATATAAGCATATCTAGATCCGAACTAAACATCTCCATAAAAACTGCTCAAATTTTTTAGCCTTGTAATATATCTCAACTGCACCACTTTGTAAAACGTCAGAGGCATTTTTTAACTTGGAAACTTCATCGAAACCCAATGTCTAATTTAAAAAAGTGAAAAAGCCGGATAAGTGCGATAAGCGAGTTTACTTGTACTTAAAATGAAATTCAACAATAACAATATATTACAGATTTATTTGCTAACTATCGCACAGTTAAAATCTATCTAAAATTACGTATTGGCTGAATGCTAGAAAAACAACTAAAAAAAACGCTTTACACCAGTTCGTTTCGTACAGCGCGATATTTCGTTCAAAGTTTGCCGAAAAATAAAAAAGAGAAGACAGTATTTTTGTGTGTTTTAAACTTTAGTTTTCAAAGAGCTCAGTTTTCGCATTGGGTGTGAATTATTGGTGTTTAAATAAGATACTTCGTGAAGGCTAATAATTATCCACTTGATCCATCTTCGTCGGCCATAAGCACTGGTATTATAAGAAGTATAATTTATGCATTTATTTAAAACAGGTAGGCAGACTATTAAATGGCCGTCTGATAAGGCACTACTGCCCATTGATGTTGGCACTGTTAGAAATAGTAACCACCCCTAACATCGCCAATGCGCCACCAGTAGTTACACTGGTTCACCAACCTTCTAATCGGAGTCCAATCAAATCAAATAATTCCTTTTTCAAGTAGACAAATAAAACAGTTTCGTTACATATTGAATTAAATCTAAATCCAGTTCGGAATGTAGATTCTACAAGAAACTTAGTGGTTACTCTTTGTCATCTTTTTTATTACAGAGTCATTCAAATACAATTAAATTTATGAATATTCCGCTTGGAACACAACAATAATAAGTCCTTCAGTTTATCGAATGAATTATAATTAAAGAGTGAGTGCAGTTGATTTATAACTTAAGTTGATGTTTCCAAGAATTTAATTGTTTGTTATAAAAATAGAAAAAAGGTTTTATTAATTTAATTCTATATAACAATAAATCAAAATAGCAAGTGAAGTTTCCGACACAGCCGTGTGTACAACAAATGAATAACCTATATAATAATTGTTTAAAATCATACGCGAAACGTAACTGTGGGAACTTTTATTAAACAATCACTTAGAGGTAATGATTGTCTGGAAAATCATCGAAAAAAACATCTTTTAACATCATTTACGTATATTTAAGAATATAATGTGGAGATTAATATTCCATTATTAATGTGTCAAAATATACTAAGTAATTAAGAAGTTTTCGCTCTATCCGCGGTATGACTTTTTATATTACCTTATTATATAATAAAAAGATAATATTAGGTTTTTCGGATTTATCTAAAAACAACTAATACGTTTTATATGTAGCTTTTATATTGTATTATTTTATACTTTTTGTTCAGATTAAAATGAAAACTACTAACAGACAAATTTGTTATTATTGCAGTCTGGAGGATATTATATATATGTTGACACGATTTCGCTCACGGCGACCAATCTCAAGAGAAGAAGAAGAAGAGAAGACAATTGCGCAGGAGATATTATAGTGCACAAGTGAGTTCGCAAACACAGGTGCACTCTCTATTCCCTAACTCTCGTAATCGTCGTAATTGGAAGTATACACACTTCCAACTTCCAGACTCCGGGCTGCTACTAAGAATATTCTGACCGAAAAACCCAATAGCTTTTTATTACCCGACCTAGGGATTGAATCCAGGACCACCGGGGCTGCGGCCTTATATCTAGTCACTAGACCAACGAGGCATATATATATAAACAAACATAACAGACCTTGCTACCATTTACAAAAGCGATTTACTCGATGACACCAGATGTGCGGCCCTCGCACACGATTAACGCCCTTGATTAAAAGCTATTAGACCTATAATGGTTTGTAATTATTCGATGTTAAGATATATCGAAATGTCGTTTGGTGGCAAAAATAGAAGAAATTATATTATTTATATACATACCACTTTAGAAGGGTATCGATAATAATTAAACAATTAATAGAATAGACTTAGTAGTAGGGCTTCGTGCAAGCCCATCTTGGTAGGTACCACCCACTCATCACATATTACCCTACCGCCAAACACCAACATTTGTGTTCTGGTTTGAAGTGTGAATGCAAAATAGGCACAATGGACATAATCACCATTTATAAGGTTAGTGGTGCATTAATGTAATAAATATATATAAATATGGTGATCCGACAGAGAACCAAAGTTATCGACATAGCCCATAGTGGCAGTGGGCTGGACACATATGTCGCACAACCGACAACCGTTGGAGTAGACGTTTTCTGGAGTGGAGACCACACCTCGGAAACGTAGCGTAAAGCGCCCTCCTGCTAGGTGGAGTAGCTGGCAGCGGATGGAAATTGAGAGTTGAAGATCGAGCTCAGTGGCGTGACATGGATATGTCCAACAGTGGCCGACAAAGGGATGATGATGATGATGATGATGTAAGGAATGGGTAATATATCTTACAGCGCCAATGTCTAAGGACGGTGGTGAGCACTTACAGTCAGATGGCCTACTTGCCGTACAAAAGAACTTCATTGATTTGATGAGTTAATTTACATCAGGATAAATGATGACGAAACCAGTGTGAAGCGAAGTCTGTCATCAGGTCATTCAGTCATTTGGTACCATTCTACCAAAGCAACCATTATATGAACGCAAAATGAATCGGACAAACATCTTAGATTCCATGGTTGACGACGTAATAATGGTTCATGTAATGGTTTTATTTTTTTATTCTCATATACATTATGGACATATATAACAGTTTAATAAAAATCCCTTTAATAAAACGATTTACCATTCCTTAATTAAATCGCCAAAAAGGTACCTTTGTTACTTTTATACTTGAAATGAAAAAATATACTGGAAACCATACCCGACCTCTTTGTTGTCCATCTATCAAGGCCTCTTTTCCGATACGACCTTAGCTATCAATCTAAAAGTAGTATTACATAAAAAGACTCATAAATTCAATAACTCGTGCGCTTAAATCGACGCAAAAAAACCGGCCTTTTCATTTGTATAATATACAGATATTATATGTATATACAATATTTATGTTATATACTACACTATGAGTCTTAGTTGTAGACAATGAAATCCATTAATGTACTTGTAATTGACTTGTAATCATACATGTGTCAAGCAGGAATAATCATTTGAGAGTGTATTAAAAGTACTTTGAGACAAATTTCGCTCCTTGAAGAAAATCAACATTATAACGAAGTATTGGTATAAAATAGCTCTTTTATATTTAAATAAGATTAATATTTTATTTAAATATAAAAGAAATTATCGTATGGGTAAAACCACAGTTGTAAGAACATGTACCTACATCTTAATAAATAAATGCGGTTTCAAGCCCGGGAAAGCAACAACAAATTTTCATGAGGCTGCTTCGTATTATTATTCATCTCGTGTTTGAAGGTAAAACAAAAAATATCGTCAGGACGGTGTTGGATGATAATATATCACATGTGTATCCAATCCGCATTGGAGCAGCGTGGTGGAATACCCTCATAACCTTCTCCTTAAGCATATGTGGCTTTACTTATTTTTAATGAAACCCTCAGAATGAACCTAGTACGGTACATCTACTATATTTATACTGTAAGCCAATTTATGCACAAACATTTAAAAAAAAAAAACATTTTAAGGAAGTATTATTTTAGAATAGCTCTCACGCCTAATTATTTTCTTATTATTTTAAATTAGTAAATAAAAAATACGTGGCCGTCACGGGAAGGCCAAAAGAGTTTTCAATTTAAAAAAAACTTTGTTAACGAAAATAAATATATTTTTCTCATTTTAATAATTATAATTAGCATCGAAGTATATAGTATACGTGCCACGCGCAAACGAGTGTGTAAAGAATGGGAGGGACGGTATGAAAGACCGTGATGCCGTTTGCAGTCAAGGCATACGAGTCGGTCTTACAACACACGTTAAAAGTCAAAAATATCCTATTTTTTTTTATTTTTATACAAGTTAATCGTAAGGAAACTAATGTCGTTATTGAGATCAACGATTACATTTACTGTAAGGTGGAGCTATATTATGTTTTTGTTTGACCCAATGCGCATGAAACGCCGTCTAAGACAACATGCCGATATCAGCGTTTTAAAGAGACAGAGAGAGAGAAGTAGCAAGAATAGCAATTGCTATGGGCCCCGCGCAATAGGAGGCCCGCAGAGGCAAGTGATGAGTAAAAAATATCATATCAGGTCAAATGAAGGACTGAACAGGGCACGGTAGCACGTGCAAGTGACCCCGTGACGCCTCCAGACAAGACGGAGAGGATACCGCTTCTAAAAACTGGTCAGATCAAGGGCCCTTCGAAAGAAATTGGCGACAAGCGTGGGGAATCGTTGGCTGTCAGCCTCGATATCTCCAAGGCTTTCGACAGGGTCTGGCACAGAAGTCTTCTCTCCAAGCCGGCATACGGTCTGCCAGCTCAACTCTGCACCTGGATTGCCAGCTTCCTACACAAGCGTAGCCTTCGCGTTTTAGTTGATGGTTGCGCTTCACAATTCCATGTAGTGAATGCTGGGGTCCCCCAGGGGTCTGTGCTATCCCCCACACTCTTTCTTCTGCATATCAATGATATGCTCTCTCTTGGGAACATACATTGCTATGCAGATGATAGTACAGTGCACGGGGGATACCACGGACGTGCATTAACAGGGCGGGCGGAAACCGGGGAGAGGCGGAGGGATCTTTTTGTTGAACTCGATAGGACGTTAGGTCTCATTGCCAAATGGGGCTCTGACAATCTTGTTGAGTTTAACGCCAAGAAAACACAGGTATGTGCTCTCACAGCGAAAAAGTCACCATGTTCGCCTCCTCCCTCCTTCTGTGGCACTACGCTGGAGATGCAAAGCAAAGTCGCCATACTGGGAATTGACGTTCGGTGCGACCTCAATCCAAGGGACCACATCGAGGCTGTTATAAAAACAGCTTCACGGAAACTCGGAGTTCTGAACAAGGTGCGGCGTTTTTTCACGCCACAACAACTGTTCCTGTTGTATAAAACACAGGTGCGGTCTTGCGTCGAATATTGCTCGCATCTCTGGGATGGCTCTGCTAAGTACTTACTGGAGGCCTTGGATCGGTTGCAGCGACGTGCGGTTCGCATTATTGGCGACGTAAAGGTCACCAACACCCTCGAGCCTTTACAATTGCGTCGAGAGATAGCAGCACTGAGCGCTTTCTACCGATTGTATCACGGCGAGTGCTCAGAAGAATTATTCTCCATTCTTCCCCATTCCTTCACAAGTCTACGCGTGCTGGCTCTCGATGTCACCGCCTAACTGTGACATCAATTCCATCGCGTACGAAGAAATTTGGCAACTCTTTTCTTTGTCGCACCTCCAAAACATGGAATTCTTTACCAGCACACGTGTTCCCCTCCTCTTATGACCTGGGTTCCTTCAAACGAGGCGTGAAGAAGCATCTTGCGGGCCGGCAAAGTGGGGGCGGCTAGTGCAAGTCACTCTTCCTGACTGCACTAGCCGTCGTCGCGTTTGGACTATACTACCACTTACCATCAGGTGGAGCAGAGCAATTTGCCCTCCCGGGTATTATAAAAAAAAAACCGACATCTTCAATAATCAGCGTCATATTACGCCACCATTACGTCATATCAGCGTCAATTTACTCAAAAAATTATATTGGTGAAAACCGTATGAAAATTTGTTTGGCAGTTTATTAAAATATCGCATTCAGACGACAGGCAGACAGACTTTACCTTCGAAATGAAAATTCAAAAATAATTCACTCATCATAAAACAGTTATTTTGTTTTATTTTATAAGGCAAGTAATTTAAATATATCCAAACTTAATTTAAACGAAGTCGTCTCTATGTCATATGTATGTTTTTTCTTTTTATAGAATAGATATGCAGTCGAGCATACGAGCCACTTGATGGTAAGTGGACACCAACATCCATAGACATCGGCATTGTAAGTAAGCATCACCAATGCGCCACCAACCTTAGGAACTAAGATATGATGTCCCTTGTGCCTGTAATTACACTGGTTCACTCACCCTTCAAACCGGAACACAACAATACCAAGTACTGCTGTTTTGCGGTAGAATATCTAATGAGTGGGTGCTACCTACCCAGAGCTTGCACAAAGCCCCACCAAGTAAAATTTATATATAATATAAATTAAATAATACTATCTGCAATCAATAAAACTGTCTGTAACCTATTTTTGCTTTATTTTTTATTAAATTGTTTTTGACGTATATATAACACACCTTAATTAATAAAATTACAGTTCGTTCCTATATTTTTCAATGTAAGTATTAATATGCGAATATCGATAATATTCGCATATTAATACTTTTTTTTACCGAGAGTGTATATTGGGTTCAATTTTTCATACGTGTCCAGCAAAAACTTTAAACATCACATAAAAATATTCTCATCGAACTTTTATTTAAAAATAAATCAAACGAGGCGCTGAATTATATCACGCAAGTACCAAGTACCAATTCGTTCGTTACCAAGGACCAGTGACTGAGAGCCCCTTTGAAATTATTAACAGTTCACAAGACCTTAATAAATATAATTAGCAACATAATTGAGTTCTTCCTTTACACCTAAATTAGCACTCGGCGCTACGTCTTTATAACGATACCTACTTTAATTGACCTCCTCTTTGTTTATTGAATAACTTACAAGTCACGTGACTGGGTTGAAGCCCCTGAGCCAATAAGAAGTTAGAGTTTTAGAAGTCGATCTTCTAAAACTCTACTAGTCTACTAGAGCTCGTACCTCGGATAACACGTAAAGCCATTCATTCCACACCTGAATTCGTGGCATGTATGTACATGCTACTATATTTCTAAGCCATGAAAATAGCAACGGAAAAAATAATGCCCATTATAATCTATACTTAATAATATATACAGCTGAAGAGTTTGTTTGTTTGATCCGGCTAATCTCAAGAACTACTGGTTCGAATTTAAAAAATATGTTTGTGTTATATAGTCCTTTTATCGAGGAAAGTTCTAGGCTGATTTTTATTCATTATATTTTTATTAATTATAGGCGGGTGAAACCGAGGGCACAGCTAGTATTAAAATATTAAGAAATAATTTACGTACGTAAGATTACGTATATTCATCTAGTAGTAGTAGTAGAGCATATTTTTAATATACCCTCCGTCTTGGGTACAACCCACAGGACAATCTTTTATACGGCTTTTTTTTACATTTTTAGTTTATTTTATATTTTAGTTTTAGAATATAATAATATTCATTCATTTGTTAACTAATTTAATAAATATTGATTTATTCTCACATTAAAATTAACGTTCGAAAATATACCCTACAAACAAACTTTCAAGAGTTTCAATATAATTAATGTTAGCAAATTAAAAAATCAATATAATTTCATTCCAATTATCTGCCATGCTATTTCATAAGATCTCACGATATTACTCAGTCCGTGAAATATTGCCAACCGACATAATTATATGATACACTATTTTGATGCATGTATTCTTGAAATGACATAATATAATGGCCAATATTGCATATCACTTTCTGACATTATACGACTGTTTTCCGTGGTAAGTTTAGAGTATAGTATTACATAATAGCCCTACTGGACTACGTTAATGCGTACGTAATGTGCTTGAAATTTTCCCAATCAAAGTACCATAAATTTTGGTTATTAAAAATCGATAAATTATTGAGCAATCTCTGCAAATGAACTTGTTTTTATCACGGATAAAGTTTTATTGTGTAATTATTTTCTATAACATTAATTTAGAAATTTACTAGGTGGACGTTGTGCCGGCGGTTCGGTGGTGGACGTCTCGTTCGCCACTCCTATCGTAGCACGCAGGGTTTCGGACTGGAGGGTAGAGGAAGAGGTGGAGACTCTGTCGGATCATCGCTACATCCGATTCGAGATCTCCACCTCTCGCAGGCCGGCGGAACCCCAGAGGGTGCCGACCACGCTGCCGAGGTGGTCCCTTGGTCAGTTAGACCGCGAGCTGGTCAGGGAGGCCGCCATCGTGCAGCGATGGGGTTCCGCGGGACGGAGGGAGGTTGCCAGCGTGGATGAGTGGGCGGGCCGCATGCGTAGTGCCCTTCAAGAGGTTTGCGATGCGGCCATGCCAAGGACCCGGCGCAGAGTTCCGCGCCGGCATGTGTACTGGTGGTCGCCCGAAATAGCCGAGCTTCGGGCGACGTGCAGCCGGGCACGGAGGGCCTACGTCCGCTGTCGAAGGCGCAACGGCCTCGACGCGGACCTAGAGCGGCAGCTCTTGGCCGCTTACCGCCAGCTGAAAAAAGATCTGCAGCTGGCGATAAGTCAGGCCAAAGAGAAGGCGAGAGAGGAGTTGCTGGCTGGCCTCAACCGAAACCCATGGGGGCGGCCGTATCGAGGTGTGCGTGGAAAGTTCCGCACCCAAGCCGCCCCCGTGACGGAAACGCTGCCGCCGGTGCTCCTTCTGCGCCTGGTGGGGGAACTATTTCCCCACCCATGCGAGTTTGTGCCTCCGCCTATGGCCCCCCGCTCTGTGATGGAGGACGCAGTGGCACCACTGGCACCACAGATCACGGAGTGGGAAATGGAGATGGCCCTCGGTCGCTTGAGGGCCAAAAAGACTGCGCCGGGTCCGGACGGTATTCCGGGGCGTGTTCTGTGCGACGCCATGGAATACCTAGGTGCAGGGCTTCGGGGGCTGTTCGACGAATGTCTGACCAGTGGGCAGTTTCCGAAGCCTTGGAAGCAGGGGAAGTTGGTGCTGTTGCCGAAGGAGGGGCGACCACCAGGCTCATCCTCGGCTTACAGGCCGATAGTGCTGCTGAACGAGACGGGCAAGTTGTTTGAGAAGATTCTCGCAGTCCGTCACGTTCAGCACCTTGACGAAGTCGGTCCGAGTCTCTCAGAGGCTCAGTTCGGGTTCAGGGCAGGCCGTTCAACGGTTGACACCCTGAACGCCCTGAAGACTCGGACCACGGAAGCGGTGGCTCAGGGGCAAGTGGTCCTGGCGGTGTCGTTGGACGTTGCAAACGCCTTTAACAGTCTCCCATTCGAGACGATCAGGGAGGCACTCCGATACCATGGAGTGCCGACCTATCTGAGGAGACTGTTGGAGGCGTACCTCCAGGACCGAGAGGTTGTCTGGGCGGGGGGCGACGGGAAGTTGTTTCGGCGTCGGTTAGGCTGCGGCGTTCCACAGGGGTCTGTTCTCGGCCCAATTCTGTGGAACGTTGGTTTCGATTGGCTCCTGAGAGCCCCCGTCCTGCCCGGTATGGGGGTGCTGTGTTACGCGGACGACACTCTCATCACCGCGACGGGGCGGGACTATCGGGAGGCGACCCGCCTGGCCGAAGTCGGAACGGCTCTGACCGTGGACCGAATGGAAATGCTGGGCCTGAGGGTCTCCATATCTAAAACGGAGGCCCTCCTCTTCCACGGTCCACGGAGAGGCCCCCCCTGAGGGGCGAGTATCACCGTCCATGGGACGGTGATCAAGGTGCAGGCCCAGATGAAGTATTTGGGCCTGATCCTGGACGGGCGATGGAGCTTCAGGCAACACTTCGCGCGGATCAGCCCGAAGCTCGTCAACGCCGCCGCCGCCTTGGGCCACCTCCTACCCAACGTGGGAGGACCGGGATCACTATACCGGTGCCTCTTTGCCGGTGTAGTGAGGTCAATGGCACTGTATGGTGCCCCGATATGGGTCGACGCACTCACTGCTCACAACCGGGCCCTCCTGCAGAGGCCGCAGAGGGTCATAGCAGTGAGGGCGATAAGAGGGTACCGTACGGTGTCTTGGACGGCGGCGACGCTCCTCGCGGGCGATCCGCCTTGGGAACTCCCGGCGGAGGTGCTCGCGGAGGTGTATCGCTTCCGGGCCGAGGCGAGAGGCCGCGGCGACAATCCAGGGTCGGCGGAGGTCGAGCGGATCAGGCCTTTAGCCCAGCAAGCCCTGATAGCCCGATGGGAGGAGGACCTGAGGTCCCCTACGGCGGGCCTGGCGACAGTGGAGGCGATACGTCCCCACTTGAGTCGCTGGGTCAAAAGAAAACGAGGCACGCTCTCGTTCAGGTTGACGCAGATACTTACCGGACACGGGTGCTTTGGTAAGTACCTGCACGGGATAGCGAGGCGGGAGGTATCACCCTCCTGCCACGAGTGTGGTGCGCCACTGGACACGGCGCACCACACCCTGACGGAGTGTGCTGCGTGGGGGCCTCAGAGGCATTCCCTGGCGGCGATTGTCAGCGGGGATCTCTCGCTGCCGAGCGTGATTAACACCATGCTCGACAGTGAGGGGTGCTGGTGGGCAATGGTCTCCTTCTGCGAGAGTGTCATGTCGCAGAAGGAGGCCGCGGAGCGACAGCGCGAGGAAAATGCCTCCGCTGATTCGATCCGTCGCAGAAGACCGGGGAGGAGACGTAGGCGCTATGCGCACCTTCTCCCCCTGCCTTAACAGCCGCCGGGGCTAAGTGGGTTCCCTGTATCCGGGAACCCCCTTAGACATGAAGGCCCGCATAGGCGGGCCGACCGTCGGGACGTCACGGTAGCATGCGCAAGCGATCCCGTGGCGTCCCCCGACCAGACGGAGAGGATACCGCTGGTTTTTTAGTGGGTAGTCCGGCGCCTTCAGTGCCGGCGAGCCCGACATACCCCCCCACTTCACGTGGGGGAAACGCGTCAATGCGTTTTTCCAGCGAAAAAAAAAAAAAAAAAAAAGGTGGACGTTGTGCAATCTGGGTAGATCACACATTAAACCGACAAACAGCAACAAAAGCAGAGTAATTTCAGGAGCATTGGCGATGTAAGCCATCGACCACATTTCTTTCAATGCCAATGTCATAGACATGTCAGGCGTTGGTGACCACTTACAATCAGGTGAGCCTTTTGCTCATCCGCCTACCTATACTATAAAAAAAAGAATTCAAAATCCCAGGAAGACAACTAATACCCCTTTAAGAAAGTCAACTGGCATACATGGAGTCAATGAAGAAGTCACTTGGACTCTACGACCTCAAATACAAACCAATTATATTGCAAATTAATACCTCAATCTAGACGAAAAAAGGAGAGGAGGCTTTAGCTCAGCAGTGGGACATCCACAGGCTGTTACTTCACTTTACGTCGATCTAATATCTCAATCATTTTTGAAAACCTGAAATGTAGATTGTGATCCTTTTGGTAATTAAAGATAAGATATACCAAAGGCCATTACACATCACAAAAACATAAAATATTGGTATTTTAAATTAAACATAACTTAAAAGCGTGTCACAACGAAGGTTCGCCTGTCGTAACGGAGAAGTGCTAAACACAATACGTAATATTTTGTTTATTTATCTGCGTTTACAAACGACATAAGTCCAAAAATTTAGGTCACGACGTGGAGTTACAATCAATGGATAGAGCATTGTATTATACGAGCGTACTCATCATATTATTAATAATTACTGTAACCTTCTTGTGCTAGTGACTTTTGCTTAGATTTTTTTTTTTAATTATTACTTCTTATTTTTAAAGAACTTTATTTACCTTTCTTATTTATTATTTGATATGTAAATAGATTTCCTGCTGCGATCATATAATATCATTTAAAATAAATTACACTATACCCTATTAGATGACAAATTTAAGTAAGTGTTTTGTTGATAAGCGAAAGATCAATGCACTCTACGGGACATTTCAAATAATATTTATATGAAACATATATAGGCTTACATATATTGGGAGTAAGACTCGTGTGCCGTGACGTCAAACGGGATGACGTTCTCTTATGACGTCATGCCCTCCCCGCCTATGTCTACTATTCTATCATTTAATGATAAATTATTTTAATAACAATCATCGTTGTATCTCATCTGAAATGCTCCCATTGGCGTTCAACTTATTTACAAATATAATTTTTATAATACACTTTTACATCCTTATATTATTTCCTATTGTGTTATTTTATTATGTTATATTAGCTCTTATGTGAAATTGTATAATATAAATGAAATAGGTCAGGCAACTTTATATACATATTATCGCATTAATTAACTGGAAACTAATAATAGTATATCAGTACTTAATCATTACTCGCATTTCACAATGTGTACTTATGCGGTACGCTTGTAATAATGAGATCATTACGGACCCTGTCACATACTAGTCAGTTGTAACAACATGGTAGGAGAAAGGGCACTTCAACTTGTGAATATAATAATGATGTTATTCTATAGTATCACTTGGCTTTGTGCAAGCAAGTCGGGGTAGTACCCACTCAACTCATTTTTAATCGCAAAACAGCATAACTTACTGTAGACTGGTTGTGTTACTTAACATTTTAGTTCTTAATATTTCGTACGACATCTATGACTATGGCCGGCGGTGAACACTTACCATCAGGTGGCTCACTTGCTCTTCCGCAATTATTTTCTAATATTGGAAATATTGGAATCATTTTAATAAAAATTCTATTATAAATATTTATTTACTAAATCGCTCTTCTATGTTAATTAATTTAAAATTCGTGTCCAAATTTCAAGAATGGATTACTGTTATTAAAGACACATTACAAACATAGTAAATAAGTACCTATATACCGCGTTAGGTATTACGATCGGTAACGCATTGGAAGTATTATAGACATGACTAATACTTCTTAATATGCTAATAAAACCAACTATAAGATTTATATATATTTCGTTTAATGACTGATATACTTTATATGATAAATAATATAGAGTACATACATAAAGATAAAGAGCCGAGATAGCCCAGTGGTTGGAACTCGTGAATATTAACCGATGATCGTGGATTCAAATCCGGGTAAGCACCACTGAATTTTCATGTGCTTAATTTGTGTTTACTATACATCTTGGTTTGGCGGTGAAGAAAAACATCGTGAGGAAACCTGCATGTGTCTTATTTCACTGAAATTCTGCCACATGTGTATTCCACCAACCCGCATTGGAGAAGCGTGGTGGAATAAGCTCCAAACCTTCTCCTCAAAAAAAGGAGAGGGGTCCTTAGCCCAGCAGTGGGACATTCACAGGCTGTTACATAAAGAGAATACATACCAAATTTCTTACCAATTCTAATTACAATATAATTTTTTAATCATTGTAACTTCATCTGGCCATGATATATAAATCCATTTTGTTTATCTCGGAGATTGCCCAAACAAATTCGCTCAAGCTTTACACATAAAAAAATTGTAACTTATTATTATAATCAGGTCATCCAGGTACTCTGATCCTAAAAAAGCCCAAGTGTTTATATATAAAAGAATTAAAAAATATATAAGTATATTGAAAAAAATGAAATAATGATACGAATATCCAGTGTAAGTATATCCGTGTAACCATTTAAGATTCCGTAGTGACCTCCTACGTAAACCGTTTCTCCTGGTTTTTTTTTACTATTTCACTACTTTTTATATGTTTATTTAGTCCCGTTTGTGTACTAAAGTAGCTCTGGTTCTCTTTTTATGCGCCATTTTGTGGAAAAATAAGGATTTTTCGGTGGCCTTTTCTATTTAAAGTTTTTAGTTCTGTGATATATTTATCTTATCCATGCGTTTAGCTGCAGTTTTCTTTATCGTCTGTAGGTTCAATGACCTTTGTTTATGTTATTACTGATATGGGTTTTTCTTGTAAAATGCTAAACCGATTTTGGTAAATATTTCTTTTTTTACATTACATTATTTCTTAATATATCTAAGTTAATTAAATAATATTGATAATTGTTTGATAATATATGATTACGATCGCCTGGAACTTCTTTTCATACTTAAAGGGTTTTTAAGCATAAATATGTTGATAATATATTGTTTTAGTAAATAAACATAATTTACTAAAATAAATAAATTAACTCAAACATTATTTATTTATATTTACAAAGTAGTAATAATAGAGGTTGGAAAGTTATTTGACAAATGTCCTACTAATTACAGGTTATCACATCATTCGTAAAAGCATCACATTATAATTATGTTTATATAAGGGGAAATAAAAAAAATAACTTTGAGATTCAATTATTTATTTAAATTATAATATTTATATGAACGTCTTAAGACTAGTTCCAACTTAATTTAAATATATTACTGTATAAAATTATCTTATAAATTAATATAATTCAGTGGTTCGATATCTTAACAGTTATAACATTTATTTATTGTATGCAATATTATATTCATTTATTACGATTTCATATATTTTGATTTAAATGAATGCGATCATTTGTACACATTTCTTTGGCATGTGATTAAACAGTTACATATAAAAAAATATTGTATTTATTAAAAAAAAATGTGACGTATCAAAGGACGGAAACACTTTTGTTTTATATATATAATAATAATATAAATATAGACGGATTGATTGAGAATATAATTAATTACTTATATATTTTAATAGCAATTGCCTTAGTTGTAAAAATTATGTCGCAATACAAGTTTTCATTAAGATGGCACCATTAACATTAGATCAAAACGATTTCGCAAATATAATATATATATTAAGCACACCTGTGTTGGTCGCGGCCTACTTTTTTTCCATAGTTACGAAACACGTGTCGTAAGACATCTATACCATCGATGGACCTTAAAAAAGACCTTACACAATCCTATGACGAAACTTAAACAAACACGCCCATACATACAGAGTATTTGTGTATGTTGGTGCGTCCATACTAATTATATTAAAAATATTCAAAATGCATGTAACGGTTTCGAAAATAAATGTACATGTACATGCATAAATATATTATAATTGTTGCGTAAATTTGAATAAAAACTTAATAAAAATACAAATGATATTTATAAAATACTTATATATATAAAATTTTAAGGAATCGAATTTTAAAAATTAAATTTACAAAAACAATGCTATTTATAGTACCCACACATGAGTTGCATTCACAATAAACAAAGTCAAATCGTAAGCTTAGCTAACATCACTCAAGTACCAGATTATAGGCAAGTAGCTAAACGAGCCGAGGTCAAATTTTTCTCATACCCCACTACGAGACAACAAACCAAGCACACAGCTTACAACGCTGTTTACACCTAATCGCTCTTGCAACATAAAATTCAAATATTTCACCATTATAAAGACTCCAAAATATTATTTAAAAAATATTCAACATCACCTAAGTCTACTGTAATAATTTTTATTTTTAAAAAACCTCATATAGCATGCATTTTATATTTACTTGAATATAATAACAAATAGTGCATTGTTCAAATTATATACTCAATATATAAGACCGTCTTTCCACGCCATTTTTTCTACTAGTCATATGTCAATTGAAAAAAATGTCTATCAAAGTACAATAAGGCTTACTAATAAAACCATAGATTAGAAGGTCACTTATGTACTCTGCTAACTTGCATAACCAAGCATTTGTTACAAGCTACTGTCGTGGGGCATCGAGGTCATATACCGAGTTATGAGTCAAGGCAGGTGATTCATGACTTAAAGAGGATATTAATGATTAAATAAGGCGTTGAATGAACTTTGAACTAGGTGTGGCCCTTATCGAGATTATAAATATAATTTGGAGATTAAAAGATTCGTGACGGTGTAAGTCGTTCGCTTTGAGAGTAACGGCTTCGATTCTTGTTCGAGATTGGAATGTTATTTATAAGTCTATAGCTTGCCATACTAAGCTGCGATCAACATTAAAATATACACGTAAAACATTCTAAAATACTGAAGTTCCGTATTCAAATCTAAATATATTAAGAAGAAAATACAAAATTTCTTATATCAAAAACTCTATCGAAAATTTACAAACTATAAATAAAGTTACAATAAGATATTACGATATAATGATTTAAATGACACAAATGGTAACGTAAGAGCAAAAGTCAGTTCGGTATACACGAAACTAACTATGAATAAAATTTCATACATTTCCTTACTAAGGAAACGAATTTTATTCTAAAAAAAAAAGATTAACCTCGAAGAATAACTTTCAAAAGAAAATCGCCCAGGATTCGACTCGATTCGTCGAATTCGGTTCGGAATGCAGGGCATTATCGACACTATAACAAGGGTATTAAAGAACAGACTTGCGTTAACGGTAGGCCATACACAATCGGTGGTAAAATTTGGCTAAGGGTAACATTCATATCAGTTATTGTGACCGTGGCCTCTAACTCCACAAACAATTATGCTAGAAACTTGTTTTATAAGGAATTCACACAATTATCATTACTTATATTTTCCTTAACATATACCTTTATAAGCGGCGCTTATAGCCGCCATGTTGAATTATAAAATGACGTCATTCATAATTACTATGGAAATTAAATAAATATCTGCTTAATATATATCACGCTTCTTTGCTTTGGCAAAGACCTATGGTATTTAGCGCATATATATATAATGAACTACATAGTGTTTACATACTTGTAACATATTCAGAACCACAATAGATTCGCACCTGAACTATTGAAGCGTTAAATCGCTGCGGTCACAATACCCAATACGGCTTTGTAAAACCAAATACAAAAAGATTCATTTTAATTATAATATTACCTCGAATATTAACATTCCGTCTCACCCTCTTTTCGTTCCGTGATATAATGTTCGACTTCTCTCAAAGTGTTGAACAGCTTCCAGGCGAGGATAACTCCCACGATCTCAACTAGAGATATAAGTAGAGACGCACCGGCGACGGACGAACTGATAATCTTTGTATACACAGATGCAACCTTAGCACAACCTAATCTCTCATTAGCTTCCTTATCAGTGAAGTCGCACGTTGCCCTGTAGTAACTGTCTTGACAGCAGGTCAATGGCAGATCGTTCCTCCAGCTTCTGTAATCTCTGGCATCGTTCGCACCGCAGCACCTCAGCTTCCTTTCGATCCTTCCAAACGCTTTGAAGACATCAGGGTTTGACTGAGAGTTGTAATATCCATCGTAAACCGTATCCTTTATGAATCTGTCTGTGTCCTCGCCGTCAACGTATACGAAGATCAACGTCGCAGCGATCACTTGTCCAAGGATAATAAGGATGAGGAACAATCCATAAACACCGAGTAATCCTCTGCTCTCTCTGTTCGCACCGCACCATCCACAGAAGGCCACCATCATGACGAAAAGTCCCAAAAGTATGAAGAACCATGGCGCTACCTGTGGCCAATACACTCTATAGTCCAACAGGTAATGGTTGCTGTTTCTCAAGGCCACGAATTCTGATAGTTGCACAAAGAACCAGATGCCCGTCGCGGCTGTCACGAGCCCGAACACGGCGTATATCACATTCAACACATACAGGACACCCTTCATCATTTCTTCTTTCGCCATCTTTAAATACGTCCGACCCGAATGATAGCTGGCAGTGGTATGAGAAATGTTGCAACATAGCGACTGGTTTTATAAACTCATGCGCAGCGTAGTCAATAGTTAAGATACGTTGGTTTACACTCGACGATGCGATAACGCGCTGGTTGAAAGGGAGGTGTGACTAAGATAGTAATTAAACCACTTCCCGTCGGTTTGCTAATTTTAATTATCATAATTAATTTTGCTAAGTAAGTCATTACAGAAAGAAATTTATTAATGTAAACTATTACTGTCATAAATTTTCCACAGTTAAAAATTGAACCTACATTAATCTGTCAATCGTATCGTGTATCAATCGTGTCGTATTCGTCACGTGTAATAAAATCATTCATCTACGTGATTTAACTAACATCTAAGCCGGTTCCCGATGACATAGTTTGTTTTCAATACTTTAGCTGATGCGATCGGTACGTCTATTACGCAAAACAACACGTAGTGTGCATACTTTCCGTGGCCTTCGAGACAAACGCTTTCGTTTTATAAAATAAACGTAAATATTGCCAATTTATTCAATAGATACGTGTATTCAATGTTTAAATTATTTTTTCAAGGGATTAAAATTTGTAAAAGTAATGTAATGTAGGCTCTTGAAGAGAAGATGTAAAGATTCGCCAATGCTATGGACAAGTGGCTAATTTGATTGACATAAATTATAAATCATGCTTAGTAGTGCTTGTCTGGGTTTGAACCCGTTAGTTACTTTGGTTAAAATTCAGGTGTTCTAGGTGTTATAAAACGCCTTAATAACAAAACGTAACTTTCAAATACGTCTGCAAATTTCCACGGGAAAATGCATTGAATAAAGATTTTGCTCTTAATTAATTTTCACTCAAGGCGTACCATCCAATTTTATTTTATTTTAAGCTATTCTATTAGATTTTAATGCATGATCATAAAATCATTCTCATTCATAATAAAGCGTTTAAAACTGCTTAATTTTATTTGCTATCAAATGTTTTCCCCTAAATACGAAAACACAGCACTAGAATTAAAGTAATTCTTGAAATTCGATTGAAAATATAAAGTAAAATTAAATTAGGACAATATTAATAATGTGATGTTAAAATAAGAAATTTATATCCTTTGGCATGTACATATATTAAACACAATATTATAAATTCTTCTAAAACAATAATCATTAATAATCACCTAGCATATTAAAAAACCGCAGTAACTTTTTAAAACAGTTATTGATAAAATTATCACATAAATAATTAAAAATCAATTAAACTTGTAGCTACAGTTGATAAATGACTTTATATTGTACATTATTACAAATCGTTACTCGAAACTTAAATTTATTTAACAAAAAAATAACAATAAAAATAGCGACATTTTATCAAAGAAAATATATAGAGTCCCTAAAAGAAATCTTTGCGAAATGCAATATTGAACTTTAAACTAAGCTAATTATGATAGTCTTTACCTGAAAGTGTTTTTACAATACATAATTATTATTCTCAATCATCCACAAGTCAAGACATACGTTATATACATTAAAACATTACATAAGATTGTACTAATATATACAATTAATATATAAAAAAGATAGATAAATACAATAATATGACAAGCAAATCTATTACTATACTTAGAGTTGTGTGTGATATTCATTATATTTCCAGTCTTACTCTGATCATATCCACACGTTTTATTAAAAAATCTAAAACTACTACTTTTGTTACAAAGTACAGTATACATCTGTCTCCCTTGCACTTAAATGAGTTGAAAAGAGAAAATAACACCCATAACATACTACGACCTACATTCTAACAAATCGATTGTATTAAAAGCTATTTCATTATTAAGATTATTTATCATCTATTCGACTAATTCTATTAAATAAATAATTAAAATACTAAATATCTTAATAAAACATGCATGTTTATGATTATTTACATATGAGTTATAGTTAAAAAAATATCTCTTATTGTTTTAAGAAAACTAAATTAACAGTCTTAAAAGTAAATTATGTATTATTAAAAACCCTATAAAGGGGAGTTTGCTCAAGCTTAAAGATTGCCAGATACAAACTATAAAAACGACACGTCACTAAATGAGTCACATTTGCTATGTTATTGAATTAATTAACCGAAAACGCACACTGTTGAATAAAAATGTAATTAGACCTTATCCAATGAATAAAGTCATTAGTGTGTTTTACGTACACGCTTATAAATATATATTTATATACTTAACGATAAAACTGAACGTCACAAAGTGTAAAGTAACAAACACATCTAGATTGGACAATATTTCGCGTTGACAATGTAAGGAAGCTATTGAATATTTCAATGCTAACAGTCAGAGGTAATGACTTATCGTTAGATAGTCTATTAAAACGTTAACGTCCAGATTTCACATAGAATGTCATTATTTAATTAAAATGAAATTTAGAAATACCAGTCATTAAATAAGTCTACAAAAATAAAAACAAAATTATATTGAAACTAATTTTAAGCCTCCGTCTTAAGTCGAATTAAATATCAAAATGAACATTAAATAAGTTATTGTGATTGTTGATTGATTTTGTAATTAATATATTAAAACGTGTGTGTGTGTTACACACAAGCGACAAAAATCAACATTGTTTGCTAGCTTAGCCATACGTGTCGTTTTAACAGTATGCATCTATCTTTAAGGTGTTTTTTTCACGTGAACACGTGATATTATCTCCGTCATGTTGTAAGCTGAATGTTTGTTCACCGAATTAACACCTTCATACATTGAAGTTACTTGTTTTCTCAAACGAGAAAATAAAAACTTCTATACAGAAAAGTCAACCGTGTTTAAAAAATAATAATAATTTGTCATAAAACAAGTTTTACAAATATTATAAGAGCTGTTTAAAGCATTTATAGCTATGTATGTCATGGGAAAAACATGGTTTTGTTGCGAAACAAGACATTCAACATGTTTCTTTTGAACATTAAGTATTTTAAATAATCCATTACTTTATACACTTGAAACATGGAATATTTTTAATAAATACAATATTTGAAATTTTGATGTAATCGAATTACATAAAGCACTTACGTCATTAATCTACAGTAAAACCTTTTTGCTCTCTGACTCGTGCTGGGCTGGTGGACGATTCCTCTTCTCCAGGGCCCTTGATAACATAACAGCAGCCACAACACTCATTATGCCAATAAACGCGGTAAATAAAGATACAGCAGACAATACCTTTATGGCAATTCTTGCGTACTGAGCAGCGACGGTTGAACACCCGTGCCTCTCGTTGGCCAATTTATTCGTGAATTCACAATCAATCGTATAAGGTTCCAACCATCCGTGGTAATACACATCGCAGCACGACATCGGGAACTCAGATTTCCAGTTCTTGTAATCCCTCGGGCTATCAGCGCCGCAACAGTGTAGCTTTCTCTCGATAACACCAAACGACTCGGCTACTTCCGTATCAATTTTCGCTTGGAAATACACATCCCATACCGTGTCCTTGACGAAGTCGTCCGTTGATTTGTTGTCAGCAAAAACCAAGGAGAGAACAGATGCGGCAACCAAACACAGAATCACTATCGATGTCATCGTAATATACACAGTTAACAGGCCCCGACTTTTTTTCCTAGCGCTGGCGAAACCGCACGCCGAAACTCCAACAACGAACAGCGCCACAAAGAAGAACAACCATGGTATGGCCTGGGGCCAGTACACGGTGTAATCGAGCAAGTAATGATTACTGTTCCTTAATCTAGTGAATTCATTAACTTGACAGAAGAACCATATCGAAGCAGATGCGATCGCGAGACCGATTATTAAACTAATTGCGTTTAGAATATGAAGGGCAACTTTGGAACCGGTGCTTGCCATGATAGCGGCGCGTGCGTCTCGCTCGAGGTTTCACAATTGAATGGCGTGTGGGGACGATAGATCTTGTTTATAAAACTTCGTAAACGCTTCCTAGTGATTCATAAGGATCAATGGAATTATTTAATACGTTCTGCTATTTGTATTGACGCACTATTTTGTTAATTATACATCGCTTATAAGGTCGACTTTTGTGTACACAGTTTTTAGAGCTTGGGACATTATGGATGCGATAAAAGGGATGAGAGTCATCTCAATACTACGATGATGATGTTAATTATAAATTTGTCAATTGAATGATGCAAGCGTAGTAGTAGCCGACGACGGAACAATTATTTAATATAATCTTCCGTCTGTGGTTTAGCTCGCGTGGGTTTCGATTTTAACAAGAATATTAACGTGTTTATGTAATGTATTCATCAGAACAATAATTAATTAGGATATTTACCCCTTTGGTTATATATATATTTATAAACATGTTTTAGTGTAACTGATTATTAGTAAAACATATAAATAAATATCCATTTATTAATTTGAGCGCTAATTTATATTATATTTATTAACTGTAAAGCAGAATATTTAATTATCTTGCTTTGTGTGTTGAATCGTTTGGAAAAAAAAGTAATTATTAAAAGAAAATTTTTATCAAATGAAATAAATAAATTATAATATAAAGTTTTTATTTTATGCAATATAATTTACCTTATCATAAAGAGGAATTTATAAAAGTACACATCAGATTAGACAGAAAAATCAATTGATCAGAGTAATAAAGATTATAATTATTTTACAATACTACTTATTGAAATGAAATTTTATTTAACGTATTATTATTTAAATTTTACTAATGATACTTAATTTTTTATTTTATTTAAATTGATAATAATGTTATTTACAATTTGTAATCTGTAATATTATTGTAAAAATATATTCCCTTGCCTATAATGGACCAAATGTATACATATATTTTTTACAAATATATGTAGATGGTATATGTATCTAATATATATATATAATAAATTTCATACAAATGAAATAAAAAAAAAAAGACTGCTGGACAAAAAATACTGACATTTCGGTGAGTTGAATAGGAGCAATGCGTTTCAGGTCTAGTTTTTAGTTTACACAAAAACTATTATGTGATTGATAAATAAATTGTAATTAATAAATACCGGCAAGCTAATCACGACTTCGTTGATATCAAAGTAAGTTTTTATATCGCGGTAGGGTTTTGTACAACCCTGCTTTGTGCACTTCTGGTAGGATTCCACCAACATCAATACTCTATACTACTGTTCTCCGGTGTGTACGCTACTCATCTATCGGTAATTTGTCACATTCAGCTAAAGTAATACTACCAGAAATTTTGACCATTGCACAACCAACCCCGTCATCGACGTTATATCAATTTTACCCGTAATTACAATTCAAATCGGCACACAAGAATACTGAGCGTTGCTGTGTAGCGGAGTAGTGCGGTACCCAGACGGGCTTGCACAAAGTCCTCCCACCTAGTTCGCATCTGAGTAGTAGGTTAATATGTGGTTGCGCACGTGAGCTTCCTGTTTTCATACCATAGACTAATGCAAACATGGAAACATATGAGTGTCATGCAAATTACTTCCCCCATAGTTTCATCATACATTCAGGAAAATCCGAATGATGAAATTGATTTCAAAGGTAAATCTTATTAATTCACGTAGTCAAATTTTAACTTGAACTAAATTTGAATACTGACAAAGCAGTGTTATTACTTTACTTTCTTAAATTGATCGTTAAAAATTATTGAACGGAACTTTTTTTTTTTATATTTGGTTTTATATTGTTATCATCAAAGAATTCTAAAGAATTTTGAACGTATTGTCTTTGCCTATTAATAAAAAAAATTAATGTAAATTTTCATGCATATAATAATTTGATTGCATTTAAACTATATAAACGAAACTGTGTTATTTAATTGGAGGAGAACAACTACTGTATTTCAAGCTGGTTATTTGTAGAATCTAAATCCTGAACTGGTCATGTTGTTGGTATCGCTACCATTTATATCAATGTAAAAGTCATTCTGTCTCTTTCTATTACACTTCCACGGCTAAGCCACTGAACCAATTTCGATAAAATTACATTAAGTATAAAACATGCTTGGACCCCATGGATGGACATATGCTACTTATTTGAAACATGCAGGAGAATACTAGGGAAGTACCTAATAGCCTGTGAATGTCCCACTGCTGAGGTAAAGCTTCGTCTCCTCTTTTTGAAGAGAAGGATTTTTGAAGATTATTCCACCACGCTGCTTCAATGCGGGTTGGTGGACACATGTTTCCTCACGATATTTTCCTTTACCATCACGCACTAGATGAATTATAATCACAAATTAAGCACATGAAAATTCAGTGGTGCTTACCCGGGTTTAAATCCACGATCATCGGTCAAGATTCACGTGTTCTTACCACTGGGCCATCTCGGTTATATATGAACTAGGTACGTATAAGTAATAAAAAAACCCGAGCGATTATTACTAACAAAAAGTCGTATGACTCAAAAACTGTTATAAAAAATTATAACCGGAAGATTTCCTTAAAATATTTCTTATGCAGGTTCATACCCTTTATCTCCTCAAGGTCATAGAATTTTAAATCAACCATACTATCATGTTTACTACAAAACATACTACAACCGATGTTTCATTCATAAACCTACCAAAAGTAACACATTCGATAATGAATCGTATCACCCTGTAATAAAGTATAAACTTGTATATACAATTAAATGAAAATATTAAATAATATTACATATTAAATTGAGCCTTAAAACAAGGTGGTATAGTGTAAATTTATTTAAATTGTTCTCAGAGGACCGGTTGGCCTTTGACGTGGATATTTATTTTATATATGAGTCACGGATATTCGCGGTATGTTACAAGTTTTACTGAGAACAGAGATAGAATCAAGAAAATTATACTCATTGTCATTTCGTGGCGTCATCGATGTCATAAAAAAGCCTATAAATGTCCTACTGCTTGGCAAACGATACCTCATTCCGTGAGACAGTTTTCCTTCCTTACAGAGCACGTGATGTAATACAAACAAAAATTAAGCACATGAGACTTCATTGGACTTGAACCCATTGCAGCTTTGTGTAAGATGCTTCGAACCACTGAGCCATGTTGGCTCAGTTGACCTTTATTTCTTTTGGTGAATGTTAGTTATTGCGTCATTGGTTATTTTACTATCCCCTTTTAGTATTTAAGGCAACAAGGCAAGAGTTAAATAGGGTAATATTTTCGTAGGGGAGGATATAGGGGTGTATTTCAAACCACGTCATGCAATTTATATATCAGTGTTTACGGGCATAATAAATAAAAGAGAACAACAGTTTATTTTGTTCTTAGCTTAATAAAACTATAGTTTTAATGTAATGCTATGTATTGTGTTTAATTTATTTGATATATGTACATTAATAATTATGTCAATGTTGTCGCTCAGAAAATCGTGGATCCAGTTCTTTTTTAATTTCACATGTATATTAAAACTTTATAGCTTGAAAACGTTCCACATCTAGACAGAGGTATGCTCTGTATGTAAATGCTCTAAAATAATCCTATTTAATTAATTACTTAGATCTCCATCAGTTATAACATAACTGTGGATTAATATCTACCGTTAATACGAGAAGTATATGAAACTTATTATAACTACTGTATTTCATAAAGTTGTTGTATCGCGGACAACCGAGGCGCTTTCTCGAAGCCAGGGACCAGCGATTTTAGTACAAAACATATGATGCTTAGTACCCACAGCTGTTCAATAAATAGTATATGTAATACATATACTATTTATTGAACAGCAGAAATATGAATATTATCAAACATTCAGTACAAATTAAGAAGCCAAATAAATCGTATACATGTGTGTCCAGCATATGTCTGTAGAGAATTTGTATATATAACAAATAAAAGAAAAGGACAAAAATACTTGTTATACCAAGGTCACTTTCTTTGTCTTGCATATCTTCTAGTTATTTCATTATAAAGGTATAGTGATTATGACTGCCTCGTTGGCCTTATATCTAGTCACTAGACGGCTAGATATAAGACCGCAGACCCGGTGGTCCTGGGTTCAATTCCCAGGTCGGGCCAATAAATAGTTATTGGGTTTTTCTGTCAGAGAATTCTCAGTAGCAGCCCGGAGTCTGGAAGTTGGAAGTGTGTACACTCCCGTGCCTCGGAAAGCACGTTAAGCCGTTGGTCCTGCGCCTGAACTCTTTCCGGTCGTGTCGGATTGCCGTCCCATCGGATTATGAGAGCTAAGGAATAGAGAGCGCACCTGTGCTTGCGCACACACTTGTGCGCTATAATATCTCCTGCGCAGTTGGCTAATCTCTCTTGAGATTGGCCGCCGTGGCCGAAATCGGTCTGGAAGCCCTTATAGTGATTATTTAATGAATTATTTAACAATGGACGAATATTATTTGTAAGTGTGTCAAATGGGAATTGATAGTTATAAAATCACACTCAGACCAATTTCTTCTCAATACAATAATATAATTCTTATTCTATGTTACATTTCTTTCAAAAAAGCAGTGCAGGTTTAAGAGTAAGTTGGCAGAGCTCTCGTGCTTCAGAACTGCAACTGGCTGTTCTACCCAATTGTTTTTATTTACTTCTTCATAAGACGATGAGAGTGGGCGAACAGAGTTTGTTTGCGCACACACGCCTACTACATATCTGCGCAGTTGTCTAGTTAAACGATTACCTCTCATAAGAGTAAATTCAGTTAGGTAGCTATTATCCGAGATGGCCCACTTGTTACAACGCGTGAATCTTAACCGATGATCGTTGGTTCAAACCCGGGCAACCACCTCTGAACTTTCATATGCCTAATTTGTATTATGTGTGTGTTCTTGACGATGTAGGAAAACAACGTGAGGAAACTGAATGTATCTAATTTCACAGAAATTCTGCCACATGTGTATACCACCAACCCACATTGGAGCAGCGTGGTGGAATAAGTTCCAAAAAAAGGAGATAATGCCTTACTTCAGCAACAGAACATTCACAGGCTGTTACTGCCACTACTAATGCCATTATCGCTATTAATTTAACTCCAGTTAAGAAAAGTTAACCCAAGTCACAGATTTAACTTCCAATGTATCATATACGTTTTTTTTAAAGAGCATTTAACCATCGCTTACATCGCCAATGCGCCACTAACCTTGGGAACTAAGATGTTCCTTGTGCCTGTAATTACCCTGGCTCACTCACCCTTAAAACCGGAACACAACAATACCAGTACTGCTATTTTGCGGTAGAATATCTGATGAGTGGGTGGTACCTACCCAGACGTGCTTGCACAAAGCTCACCACCAAGTAATAAAAAATACATATATACGAGAATAAAATGATTGTGAATGTCTCACACACGCTTTTTTTCGCTCGCTCGTCGTGTCCAAGGCTATCTTCATTGTAGTTATTGTTGCGGACGTCGATTTTCATTTAAAGTTAATTTTCCTTGCGTCGTTATATACTTGTTTATATAAATAGCAACACGGCTGACGTTGCCTTGTCTGTGTACATTTAGTTCTTTATGTAAAAATGGATGTGTATTTGGTGACAGATGATTTCTAATGATAGCTTAGTTATTTATTTAGAAATATTATATAAACAAAAAAAGAATACAAAAAAATGTTCGTTTTAAAATACGTATCTATGTATAAAAGATATATGTACAAAAAATGTACTGCAGAGCTCTTGGGACAAGTTATAACGAAGTGCAAAGAATAAAAATCCTTCTCCATAAAAACAAAATATTTACGTGAATTTTCATGGTAATCTTTTTTTTTTTTTTTTTTTTTTTATTGTATAGGTTGGCGGACGAGCGTATGGGCCACCTGATGGTAAGTGGTCACCAACGCCCATAGACAATGGCATTGTAAGAAACGTTAACCATCACCTACATTGCCAATGCGCCACCAACCTTGGGAACTAAGATGTTATGTCCCTTGTGCCTGTAATTACACTGGCTCACTCACCCTTCAAACCGGAACACAACAATACAAAGTACTGCTGTTTTGCGGTAGAATATCTGATGAGTGGGTGGTACCTACCCAGACGAGCTTGCACAAAGCTCTACCACCGAGTCACAAAGCTCTACCACCGAGTACAAAGCTCTACCACCGAGTGACAAAGCTCTACCACCGAGTAGTAGGTAATCGGTGAGTGTTGAAGTAAAGTTAATCGCAATATATTATTTTATTTTATTTTTTTATTTTTTATTTTTTTTATTAAGGAACACCAACAGTTTACATATGCAACACTTACATTATACAATCTTACAGATTTTTTTTCAGGTCTTCATATGTACACCTATTACAGGTATTCACAACATTGTCTATTATTCAATTAATCTATGTACGAAAACGAAAACTTCTATGAATGTGATAAAATTATATTATATAAATGGGTGCAACTGGTATAAAATATAATTGTTAGATCTAAAGAGATCTGATGATGTTCTCCTCTTCCCTAATTTCGGTCACGTTGACCTTTTTTTAAAGGACAACTACACAGGATATATTATAGTGCACAGTAGTGCGTTCTTTATTCCCTCACTACTATCCGACAGCACTGCAAACCCACAAACGAAACACGCAAGTGATCTACATATCTATCAAAATGGAAGCCAATAAATCAACGTAAAAGGCTGAATTATTTACTTTAAAACCCTAAAACTATATATATACATAAAAAAAATAAAAATATCTACGGTACATATGACCGCGTGGGATGGTAGCAATAAGCATTTCCATCTTTCCAACCTTTGAAACGCTATTCCGATCCTCTGAGCGAAAAATGAACTGCCACCAATAGAGGCAATCAGATAGTCATTTATAAATTTGTTCATTCAACACATACACACACATAAACAAGTATATAATATTGAATTCAATAGCATTGTTTATTTACGGAACCTGCCTTAATGGGAACAATAATTGTGTCACGTGACATGAATGCAAGTCGTTCGATCGTTACAGAATAACTAGAAAACCTTGGGAGTGTGTGTGAAGAGACAGCATTCCTTTTCCCATGTGATTTATAAACACTTTGTATAACTGCCCTTTATATATATCTGTATATATGTGAATAAATATACGGCATACACTAAGTAAAACTTATAGGAAAATTAATTAATTAAAAAATTATAACTAATTATCAAAATAGACAAACGAATTCTTAATAGGGAACAAAAGGACAATAACTAACTACTTAATTAAATAATTCGATACAAAAAATATTATTTAAACGAGTACTGGCTGACCGCCACACAAAGACAAAGCCAGGTAATTAATACCAATTACATAGCTCGGTAATTAATATAATGTCTTAAACATCTACAAGAAACTATTATAAAAAGCTATTAAGCGATAATAACACTTTATATTATATTATTCACGTTCTAATATAGTTTCTATTTTACTTATCCATTTTTAATTAGGATAATATTAATAATACGTCACATGACCCACTTTTAGTTTAAACTTAAATTATATTGATTTGTGTTCATAACTTATCTTGTGCTAACAAAGAAAACTATATAAAAGTCGAAATATAATTTATCCAAATTGATTCCCACAAGCACTTTTGAATCGTCATTTAATTTTTAGGTAGTGAGCGTCCGATTGAGTAACTGATGCCTAGCAAATATAATTTCTAAAGTGTAATAAAAAAGAACAAAAATAAAAGACACTGATCGATTCGGACACACTTATAATTCACTACACGATGTACAAAAATAGTCAGAAGGAGTAGAGAGAAATTAAACAGAATACAGTCAATCACAAGAGTATGAACGTCACAGAGAAATATTTAAAAATCGCACACAAATTTATAATATAAAGCTACCGCCGGTTTGGAATATCGATTCTACCGTGAATAACACGGAAGAGACTCAGTAGAGAATTTATTTAATCATTAAAAAAATTACATGTAATAACCACATCCAATTTTATTTATATCCTGTATGAACATCTACACACAAACTCCAAGTTCTGCTATAATTAATGTATACAATCCCATACAGTATAACATTCATTTATTTTTAAAAAAAATTACATGAGTTTTAAATGTAGTTAGTTATTGGTAAATGTAAAATGGTCGGTGGAATTGTATTATAGAATAAACTACCCTGCCTCAAGAAGGATGTATTAACTTTGTGAAGTCGAAAGCTTGGTAGTGAATGCATCCACCTACCCTTATTTGAGCTGCGTGCGTATAAGCTCCACGCGTTCTTCTCAGAAAAAGAGAAAGAGAAGGATGAGACAATAAAAACCATACATATGTATATAACTATATATAATACATTATTTATAATATAATACATTATTATTAAAATTATTCTACTTGGCTTACTATGTGTCTTGATATGACAGTATGAATTCCACGCCGTCGAGTTTTACGCGAAAAATAATTAAATTAAGAACGCAACGCGAATTCATTCAGATGCTGTTTTTATTATGAAAATGTATACATCTTAACTCATATTATAAATGCGAATGTTAGTTTGTTTGTTTGTTACGCTTTCACGCCAAAACCACTAAAACGATTTTAAAAATTCTTTCACCAATCGAAAGCTACATTGATAATATTTCGTTATTAATAAATAAATAAATAATAATAATAATATATTCATTAATTCAATTATAACTAAGCCAAGTTATAAAGTCTAGGCATACCACAAAATGATATATAAGTACATATAAAAATTCGATTAGTTAAAAGACAATGCTTGCGTGTTCCGCAGCGAGGCAACCCTTCACCGCCACCCCTTTTAATATATTTAATCATTACATCAGTGCAATGAAACACGCAATGGAAAAACCTATGTACGAGGCATTTTTAATCAATATCTTTATATATAATGTAATTTAAACTGGGCAGTGGTTCCATTGGTACTATGGACGAGGTTTGTGATATCTTAATTTTTACTAACAGGATAAAAAGACACGTTCAGTATTATTTAAAATTGAAATAAAAGGTTTTTTAATGATAGTACATCTTGCAATGCTATAAAAAATATGATGCTAATATTTTCACTTCCGTAAAAACTATAAGCTTATGCCGACGTCAATAGCCATAGAAATGAGGATCGAACCTGGTACTTGTTCACCGCTAGACGGCGTATATAGTTGAGCTATTGGGGCTTGTTTAATTTGATTTCTATTTGAGTCCAATGATTCAGTTCTTTTTCAATATTCCATATTTCCAGGTAATTGATTTCTCTAAAAACTAATGATACGCGGCTTGTAACATTTTTTGATATAATTTTACCTCGACATTTATTCTCATTTTGAGAACAGTAAATATAAAATGAGCCTAAAAAATTTGATTTGAACTGAACGGTAGCAAATGAAATGATCACTGTGCTATCAAGGTTTCTTAAATATCAAAAATATTTATAATTAATTTTACTGCACAAGTCATCGTTTCACCCCTAAAGGGTTCCACTTAACTCAATTAAATCGGGCTTACTGTAATCTAGTGAGCGGGGGTGGGATGGTAACAAGGGTTGAGGGGGAGGTATGCGTCCTAATCTGGCGGATTTATGATGATTTATACGGAACACTGTCCTCGGGTGCGCGAGTTTGTTGTTTATGGTGATATGATAATGTCAACGGATTTGAATAAAAATATGCTGCGACCGACGCGTCTTTACCTTGTTACACCATAGAGGGCGTTACGATACTTTTATTTTTAAATAGCTACCCGTCCGGTTTTGTGCGGGTAGTTTATGTCGTAATACTATTAACCGTTATATGTACACGCGGCGCACGCCAGTGCTTTTTAGTTAAGACAGACAGACGCAAAATATGTATGATAATAATATGTCACCGTTCCGTGCCGTGCACGAATAATAAACACACTATTTGTGTGTTTAGGATAGCACGAATCCCCAATCTACCATTAAGTTAAATCTTGTTCTTTAATTGTCTGAAATGAATTATACACTAATATTTAGCACATTGAACCCTTATCCGGTAAAAAATCACATTCAGATCACTAAACCATCGCGACTCGTCATCGCTTCTAAAAGTTTGTATTCACACATAAAGTACATTTGAAATGTCAACCTGTTAGTAATTTAGATTCTATCGAGACGAACCGGCAAGAAATACGAAGATAATGATAGATTAATAATAAATTCTATGTAACACATTCTCACATATGACAGTTCCTATTAATTAATAGTCTTATATACAGTCTTATGATTCAAACTGTGAGAATATCAAAACAAAGTGACATAATACAATTATATTCATTAACGCGCGCAGCTTCGTCTGTTAAACTACCCAGAACATAACAGTATAGAAATTAACATATTACTTAAAAAATCGTGCGGGCAGAAATAACAAGTTTATTCAATTTATTGACAGATTCATATTATAAGGTGAATTAAAGTTAAGACATATTTTTTCAATTTAACAAAGAAATATTAATTTCATTTCAATTAAAAAACTTACTAGAAGCGTTTTGCAATTCATTCAGTACAGTACAGTTCAGCAACTGCCTGTGAATGTCACACTGCTGGGCTAAGGCCTCTTCTCCTCTTTTTGAGGAGAAGGTTTGGAGCTCACTCCAACACGCTGCTCCAATGCGGGTTGGTAGAATACATATGTGACAAAATTTCAGTGAAATTTGACACATGCAGGTTTCCTCACGATGTTTTCCTTCACCGTCAAGCACGAGATGAATTATATTCACAAATTAAGCACATGAAATTCTGAGATGCTTGCCGGGTTTAAAGACTCACGCATTCTTACCACTGGGCCATCTCGGTTTAATTCATTCATTGTATTAAAATTAAGAATACTGTCTTTTTTAGACGGTTCTTTTCGGTAGAATCTACATTAAAACTGGTGATACCTCTACAACTGAAACGCGATGAATCAAAAGTGCTTATAAGGGCCTACTTGAATAATTAATATTTGCCGTGTAACCAGCGCCAAAAGTGTTTTCAGAATTGTGACTCAAATCTGTTTAACTATAACCATGGTTGCTTTTGCTCGCCCTAATCTTTGAACGTTCAATTCAATGATCCCGCTATGACTTGATGCCATGATCCTAGCTATCATGTCCCACATTAACTATTCAACCGATCGTCATTAAATGATGCCTACACGTTATCAAGGGAATAAAAAGGACATAGGGTACTTAACATCAATTCCATCTCTAACGCAGGTGGAGCCCCGGGCTGAAATCAATATAAGAATGAATCATTCATGAGACTTGTCAATTCTCAATTGTTTATGAAATAACGATAGATCAAATGCTAAATGAAACTTAGGAAGTGCTTTCCGATGTTTATATACAATATATTATATATATAACTATAATTTAATTGACCACTACTCCTTTTTTTTTTTTTTTTTTTTTTTCGGTTTGTGTATGCTGTTGGCCCTATTGGCCTCTACAGCGTCACCGGGCGGGATGGGCCGAGATGAACTCAGGCCGGAGAATGGGAGCCGACATAAATGTGGCTCAAGGGGAACGGACGTCCTAAGGGTGCCTCCTGTGAGGCCGGACCTCGGCTTAGGACGCCGTTAAGATCGGGTAAAAAGAAGGACGTGTGCATTTGTTTACGCCGTCAGACACCTAAGCGTCGACGGGCCGTAATGAATGTGAGTGAGAGTCTTCGACCCCGCCGGCGGGGTCGGTGTGTGTTGACTGTGGCATCTAACAAGTTAATGTTGGCTGCTGTAAGTCCATCGACTGGATCGTATAGGACGTGCTTAGGACGCCTTCGATCGGGATAGGGTGACTCTAAGGGGCTATAAGCGCACGCCTTAGAGATAAGGGGGTTAGCGTGATTCGACGCTTTATTGAAGTACCTAATGGAGAGATCTTTAAGTACTTTTGCTATCGAATCTAGTCGGAAATCTTTGTGTAGATCTACGTTACGCGCGTACCACGGGGAACCCGAGGCGATGCGTAAGAATCTATTTTGTAGGGACTGTAACCTAGCTGTGTTGTGTGGGCTCGAGTGAGCGAACACAACGCTAGCGTAGGTTAGTATGGGACGTATGCAAGTTTTATAAATTGTAACCTTATGTCTAAGGCTCAATTTACTATTCTTACATAGCATCGGGTATAATCTACTTAAGACAAAGCCGGCTTTGGTCCTAATATGCTTTATATGTTGTCGAAACGATAGAGAACGATCTAATATGACACCTAAGTATTTAACTTTAGGTTGCCAAGGGAGTGGTTTGCCGTAAAGGGTTATCGGCGCTCCCGGTTTGCGAAGAGGCGATTTGGAGAAGAACACAGTTGTGCTTTTCTCGGGATTTATTTCAATCTTCCATTTCCGGAACCATGCACCTAGTGCATTAGCAGCGGATTGGAGGCGGGCCTTTATAAATATTGCGCTGTGGGACGTTGAGTATATAGCGGTGTCGTCCGCGAATAGGGCTATTTCACTACCTCTTGTTCTCGGGATATCCGAGGTGAACAGAGAATATAGTGTGGGAGAGAGCACGGAACCTTGTGGAACTCCTGCTCGGATGGGTCGAGAGGTGGACAGGGAGCCTTCCACTCTATAGCGGAATGAGCGGTTTGACAGGTAGTCTCGTATGATGTGTACGAGCGTGTCGGGTAAGCCTGCATCGCGGAGCTTATAAATAAGCCCGTTGTGCCAGACCTTGTCGAAGGCTTTAGCCACATCGAGGAAGATAGCGCCCGTACACTTATAAGCGCGTGCGCGGGTCCGACCTGTGTGTATGTGTTCCGTTAAACGGTGCACTTGATGTACACTAGAGTGTCCGGCGCGGAAACCGAACTGCTCGTCTCTTATTAAGTTTTTATCCTTAATAAAGACTTTGAGTCGGGCTAGAATGATGCGTTCGTATATTTTAGCCAACGAATTTAGGAGGCTAATTGGACGATAACTGGACGGTAAGTTATAAGGCTTACCGGGCTTGTGAATACCTATCACTATGGCCTCCTTCCATTGTTCCGGGAAGGTGCATCCGGCCAGTAGGACATTAAATATGGCTACTAGTAGACATATTATATGACGGGGTAGGTATTTGACTACCTTGTTGGTTATTCCGTCCGGCCCGGGGGCCTTCTTGGAATGTAGATCTTTAACTATCGCTTCGACCTCATCAAGCGTTGTCGGGGTGAGGGGTTGATCGCGAGGGGGTGTTATCGCGAATCTGCCAACACTCGCGTCCACCGTCTCTTGGTGGACCCGAGCTTCGCTGTGTTGCGAGTTGGGAGAGCACTGGCTCTCTAGGCAGTCCGCTAAGCACTCGGCCTTATCGATGTCGTCGAAGGCTAACGTCTGATCGGGGCGCACTAAGGGTGGCATTACTGCCACCGTTTCGCTCTTTAGTGAGCGGGAGAGGGACCAGAAGGCCGTGTGAGACGGTGTTAGCTCGCTCAGCTTCCTATCCCACCGTTCTCCTCTGAGTTCTGCGAATCGAGCTTTAACCTCTCTTTGCAGTCGCCAGAGTGATCTTTTATTGTCGTCTGTCGGGTAGGCATCATGGGCTCTATGGGCTGCGTTTCGACGCGTGAGTAGGTCTCTTAGGTCTGCCGAGAGGGCCCAGCGACCGACTGGTTGCACCGGGACCTCCCTTGTGCAGCTTTCGAGAGTGGTATTTATGTATTTGGTGACTTCTAGCGAAGCCTCTTTAGCAACATCGACCGCGTCTATGACGTCGGGGATGGCATCAAGAGAAGAGGGTTCATCCGATTGAAATCGCTCATCGAGGACCACTACTCCATTCTTGTTTCACACTATATATACCCAGTAGCGAACATCTTGATAGCGCGATTCAGGAATGTGACATATTCAATCAGCACCATCTATCGCTACCGAGTTGTAACATACGCCATTATACAATATTCCATAATTTATACGTACAAACAGAACGTATAGTGGCGTATTGTTTTATAATATTGTTACGATAACTTCCGCATAGCAGCAAAAATATATACAAGATTACGAGTTAGAAGTAAACACGTATTCATAAAATAGAAGCGATGTTGTGCTGTATTTAATTGAGATACCGGTTTTCCATTTATGTGTATATGACAATTGACCTATAAACCTTTGGTCCTGTACCTAAACTCACTCCGGTCGTGTCCTATTTGTCATTCCATCGGATTGTAGAGCACAATTGTATGAGCAAATACAGATCTATTCTGTACATGTCTAGTCTAGTCGCCTAGTCTCTTTTGAGAATGGCTGTCGTAGAAGAAATCAGTTTAGAGGCTGTCATCATTATCTTAACTTTTCTTTTCGTTCGACCAGCCCGAGATTTCAACCCAGAACCTCTCCTATCAGCTTGTCGCTAGACCTACGAACTGGTTATTAATTGATAACTCTCTATATGAACATAAAATTAAAATAATCGAAATCAGCTGTCACGTTATTGAGAAATAAAGGAAAATTTATATAAAGCACACATTGATGACCGTTTGAAAAAACATTGTTTTTTCTCAGAAAAACACCATATTATGTATAAAAAGCTTCCGTCCGCGGCTTCGTCCACGTGTGACGATATGGGGCAGTGTTAGATCTCCCTTTATGTGTCCCTGATAACATTTGTGCAAAATAGCTTGAAGATCGGTTGAGTAGTTAAGACGTGAAAGCGTAACAAACTCACTTACACATTTATAATAAATTCAATATTCTATATTATTTGACCAAGTTCGATTTGTCCATTTTTTATATTTAGCGGGTGAAATCAGCCATATTGGATTTACACACATTATGTTGTTAGTTTACATTTTTTTGTTTTTGAATTATGTGTTACTATTAGCCCACTCGCCTTGAGTGTCACCGATTGGAGCCGTCTATTGAGACAGCCGAAATAAGGGGAACCTATGTGAGCGCTTAATGAGACAAAGTTCTAATGGTTTCGTCTACTGCGATAGCGCACTTGGACACTTAGAACGTTGTCAGGATAGATGCGCTATACGGAGTATGGGTAGTCGTCACGTCCGTCAACGAAACTTCACAAGCCAGCAACCTGATTTCCGCCGACACAGACTGTAGGTGTATATATATCGATCTTGTACCTGCAAAGGCAGCGATTGCTATTGTGTTCCTATCGCCGTTGTCATTCGGAACATGTTTAGCTCGCTTAAGTCTGTCTGGTATGTTTCCTCTGGTATATGAACAGGCCTTAACAAGTCTCTCGATGACATTTAGTCTAACAAAAGGACAACAAAGAAAAAAACTTACATGACTGTATAATATGTATGAATGTTATCAGGAAGTCTTAAATTGGTTAGTAATCTCGTACTACCAACTACGAAGTCAGTAGTACCTTCACGATGAGTCACCATTCATCCATGCATTTATATTTGTATCACGATGTAGTTTTCGCTCAACTTGGACGCACTCAGACTAGATGTGTCATGTTTTTAAATATATAAAAAGATCGTCAGTCATGATAGAATCAAATCTTCTATTTTTTGAATCAATATTATTTATAAATAAAATAAAAAAACTAAGCTAATTAAAATATGCGATAATGATAACTTTTGAATTACACATAACAATATACAATTCAAAAGCTATCATTAATCTTGTTTAGCATACATTATATATTGTTTGTTGTACTATTCTAACTTTTGTTGGTAGTTCAATATTAAGTAAATTAATTAATTAATATTTAATTATAGATTGACATATAATTTTATTTTATTCATTAAACGGTTTGTAATATATATTCTATCAAAAATATACTCAGTCTACTAGTAATATTTATATGTCCCGTATGGAAGTCAACGAATCCTATCACCACAATTTTTCATCTATATATTTTTAGCTTCTTCATGTAAACTATAGTGGTCGTATTTGAACTGGTATTTTATTAAGAGCAGTGGGTTCTTAGAGCAATAAAAATATTAAAACACGTAACATTGCGCCTCGAAAGAGTCAACAGGAAAATTAATGTCATTAAAACACTCGTCGCTTCCATCCAAGTTACATCAACACAACACGTGCGCCGAGTTGACTCACGGCGCACCTCGTGCATAAAAACTATATGAAAACAATAACATTGTGCACTTTTGATGTAATTAAATTTCGTCGGCAGGTGTTCGGTTAAAACTTTTATTATATAATATTAGATTTCGCTAATCGAAATCCTTTGCCGATGACGCATTTCAAATGTAATGTGATTATGAGAAAAATGAGTCATTCCTCTATGATTCTGTGAATATATTTGATTTTGTAATTTACGACACATATTTTGCTAATCAATACGATGACGTCACTTAGCTATGGTCCTTTTGTTTAAAATTAACTAGCTATAGGTAATTTTCAGTTACATCGGTTTGGAGAAGTTTTTGCGTTTGTAGTATAGTACCGTCAGCAAAATAATTATACATATATAGTTTTTATATTGTTTTATACTTTTTTTTTATGTAAGTGGGGCAAACGGCTGGTGGCTCACCTGATGGAAATTGACTACCACCGCCCATGGACATCTGCAACATCTGAAGACTTGCAGGTGCGTTGCCGGCCTTTGAGGAAAGAGTACCCTCTCTTCTTGAAGGTTTTTATGTCATATCGGTTCGGAAAAGTCGCCGGCGAAAGCAGGTTCCACAGAGTGATTGTGCGAAGCAGGAAATCCACGCGCTGTTGTGGATTTCCAGACATCGAGGTGGTGAGGAAGGAATTTTGAGTTATGGCGTGATGTCCGGTGGTGAAATTCAGCGGCCGGGACTAAACCAAACAACTCCTCAGGACACTCCCCGTGACATATGCGATAGAGTATGCAGAGTTCTTCAATTCCAGATATTTCGTAGTCATCTTCATTCTCGATATTGTATCTAAGGCCTCGTCTTAAACTTTCATCCCCCCAAATACCTTACGGGTCATAATTTCTTTCCTTAGTGCCTACTGTGTAAAAGTATGTAATTTTTAAACGAGATCCAGTCAATCCCTTTATTTAAGCTGTGCATTTTTATTACGTATATTCCAATAGCCAGTAGATTTATAGTTAGGAGATTCATTTATTCATGCAAATGCTTAGTAAACAGAAATTAAAACACGCGCACTAATCCCAAGCCGCCATTTTGTTTTTGAGCTCTCGGTCAGTAATTTAAGGTCGTTATTGGCACGAGTTACGATTTATTAAAATAATAAAATAATTGTGTGAGTAAATTTTACTTCACTGTTTTTTTATAAATCAATACAAACTTTATAAAAACAATATCACTACTGGATGCTGAATATATTTCACATACTTATGTACTCCTAAGTGGTGATTACTCTAAATTCATTTATACAACCATGCCAATTTTTTACCTAAGTACGTCAAGGTCATTGACCTCAAAAGTTTGTGTGAAAATTTAAATAACAGTTTCTTTACAAAATTACTATGTTGTGCAATTCTAGCGAAACGATTCACCTGTGATAATGTTTGAATTACCATACAATCTCGCAACCTTTACAACGCGACGTTTACTGTATGCTTGTCTTATCTGTAAACCATGTACTTGGTGGTAAGGCCTGCTGTGTCGGTATCACCAATTTTAGTCCGGTTTGGGGGGTGGATGAAACAGAGTAATTACGGAGACAAGGGACATAACATCTCAGTTCCCAAGGTTGGTGGCGCATTGGCGATATGTTTTTTTTTAAGAAATGTACAATGTCTGGGCGTTTTTTGACCACTTACCATCAGGTGGCCCATATGCGCGTCAGCCTACATAAACTATAAAAAAAAGAATAGCGTTGGTGACTCATTTACAATGTAAGAAGTTTTGTAAAAGATTATCAGTAGCAACCCGGAGTCTTTAGGTTGGAAGTGTATCAACTCCCGTGCTTCAGACAGCACTTAACGCTGAATCGGTCCGGTACGGTCCGAAGGGATTATGAGAGCGATGAAACATAGCGCGCATCTGTGTTTGCGCACAAAATTGTGCACTATAATACGTCTTATGCAGTTGCCGTATTTCTCTTAAGATTAGCCGCTGTGTCATCATCATCATATTCTCTTGAACAAACCCTTACAGAGTACTGAAACATATATCTGAATATATCTTTTTAAAGTGAACGAGTAGGTATTTTAATCTGACGTAACGCTTGTATTGGATGGATTAGATCGTGAAATAGCCACGCCAGACACTTAGGCACATCGCATAATTGACAGGTCTCCTTGACACAGATACCGGAGAGGTTCAAGCGCACGATATATCGAATTAAATTAGCTTAATCCTTTTATACAAGCTTTAATTTAGCTTGACCAGTCTCTGTATGAGTATAATAATAATTAAGATAGCTTTCTTATTTAAGTTAATTGTTTTGGTATATATGGGCGTATTATTCTATAAATGATTATTAAATAATAAAAATGTGGAGTTAGTATTCAAATTCAAAAACTGTATATTACACAAATAAACATAGACATAAAAATTAACAAGAAAAATGTACAAAAGGCGGCTTTTTTCTAAGTCATTGATCTATTTCAGGCAACTTTAAGGTAGAGGGAAGATAATGAATGAAACGACATTACTTAATTATTCAAATTAATTTCATCTATATCCTTAATACTATAAATGAGTTTGTTTGTTTGTTTGTTACGCTATTACGTATTAACTCAACCGATCATCATGAAAATTAACATACCTACCATACCTAACACTGTCTCCCTTTCCCTGACATGCGGATAAAGCCGCGGCTAGTAACTGTTTTTTATATAAAGATTTGATGTCCATTATTTTATTTATTTAAACATATTGTTTTGTGTGTATGCTTTAAAGATGAAATTCAGCTTACATTATTTTCCTTCCCAACAACTGACGTGATGTACGTTACATTACTCAGGTACTTCACACCGAAACACAACAATAGGTACCGGTCATTGTGGTCTTGCGGTCAAATCGTTTACCTAAGTACTTGAAGGTATTAAACAGTCATATCTGACTAGATGTTTGAGTAACTAGAGCTTTATTTCTAATATCGTTAGTAGTATTGTTTTTCTTTATAATGTAAGTTATTATATAATAAGTAGTTACCATGGCGAATTTACATTGGCGTCGTAAGAAACATAAACCATTACACCAGTACGCCACCAACCTTGAGAATCAAAATATTATGCCTCTTGTGCCTGCAGTTACATATAGAGTTGATATGCCTTAGTAGTTCGAAAACAGGAATTTGAATATTAGATTACTTGGTGTTGGATGTTTGGCTAGCCCGTCTAGGTAAAAACCATCCACTCCTCACATATTTACCGCCAAATATACTTAATACTAAGTATATATTAATAATAATATGTTGGATATCGATTTGAAGGGAGCGTGCGCCAATGGAGTTAACAGACACAAGGAATATTGGTTTCCAAAGGTTGGCGGCGCATTGGAGGAGCAACAGCAATATTGAAGACCAACGAAATGATTTTTATTGATCTATATGCTTGCGCTTAATGACTATCTTGTCTAAAAGACAATGATGCCTTTTACTCTTGCTTTTAAGATACTCATATGCGACAAGAAACACAGAACAATCTTAAGCCTGAAATAGTGTGAGGCGCTGCTCCGGCGTGAAGCACCGCTTAACCTTATTTGGTATGCCAAGCGTGTTGGCAGCTGTTCTGCCTTTCACTAGATGCCTTTCTCGATTCAGGTTAAGTGAGATTTCGATATCTAAGAGCTAAATGCAATCTCTTATCGGTATTTTCGAAACACGGAACCAAAGTGAAGAGGCCTTCTTTGCGGTAAATAGACAGGCTTGCTTCTTAATGGCAACCTCACACAGTCCAACACCTTCTTACAAATAATTACACTTAGGTTTACAAGTAATTATGATTATATATATTTAATAAAGTGGTTTATGTAAAAAAATCATATGTACTAAAACAGTATACAACATCCGGAGACAAAATAAGTAAAATCATTTAATTTGTGGCTTCTATATTGAAGGAAAACTTCTTAAAGAATTCATGATTAATACTTCATTAGAAGAAATACTTGGAAAATGTACTTAAGGCTTTCAAGGCCAGACCAGAACAATGAAAAGCGTATTTTAGCGTTGCAAACATTATATTAATGAAAAAAAAATATTATATAATAAATCATCAAATCTATCTATAGATAGCTTTACTACAAACAAAAGAACAAAACCAAACAAAACTGAATAAAAAATTTACAAAAAAATCCAACCAAATCGAAGTCTATTTTGTTGTATATGACGGAAAGGTACATATATACTGCGTGACGTTGCAAACAGTTGAGTTTGTTCTATATATCATTATTGTACACAAATGATCATACTAGCCAATATGATCCAAGAATACCAGTCTGATTTGAAAAACTTTTAGCATCTAACGCTAAAAGCTATTTACTGTTGTTATATACCATATAACATCACATAACGACTTACGGGAGATCAGTAACATTAAACGTGGGGAAACCACGCGGAACAGTTCGTAAAATATAAATCATTATCAGAGCGAAATAGCGAATGAAAGTAATAAATAGCAAATTATAATGTAAACATTTGACAATCATGATCTCTACGTTACGAGATGAATAAAAATCTCTATGAATCACTTTAATACTTGGTAAGCCTGACTCACTATAAATGACAACCAGATTATGACGTCATAATATAATTAGCTTATCATAGACGATGTGTGATGTTAACGGCCGGCCATTACACTTTGTACTCTAATAAAAATTAAAACCAAATTTTGTTGCTTTGCGCTATTTGATTGCTTAGCCCTTATACTGTTATTTATCCTACTTAATATTAAATGCGAATGTTGTATGTTTAGTTGTCTGTTACTCAATCACGCAAACACGGCTTTGGATTAAATTAATTAATTAATTAATTGAGACCCAAGCTCACACGTGGAGAAATCCGTGAGTGGAAGTTATAGTAATACCATAAAATTATTTGGCCACTTAGGTGTCAAACCTTCATAACGTTTTCGGTCACCGAAGAACACGAGATGAATTATAAACATAACTGAGGCACGTGAAAACTCATTAGTGCTCACCCAGGTTTGAACTGGCAATTCTCGACTAAAACTCACCTGTTCTAGCCACTATGCCATGTGCGATCTTTTTATTTACTAGTACTAATACATAGATAAATATTTTTATTTAACAAAAATACCAGATCCAAACTACAGAATCAACTATCTTGTCAGTGCTTTTCTACATTCTGAACCGGTGGAGACTATACATCAAATATAACCTTATATATATGTTTTTTTTTTATTTCGATTTGTTTATTAAGCGTAAAACATGCATCACTAACTTTTCAGATGCTTTAATTATGTTTAAAATTCAAGATAAACTGCAAATACCGGATGTGGTACTGACACGCGTATCCACAGACTCGCATTGTAGCAGGGCGATGAAATAAACCCTTACGTTTCTTTAAGATTACCGTTCCCCAGCAGCTTGTCCTCAGTAAGAACATAATAACAATTAAGTATGTACAGACATGATCCCGTTAAATTATAAATATATAGATGTTATAAAGATAAAGAAACTCTTTGTTCAGTGTTAATGACATTCGTTTGACCGAAGCGACAAAAAACAAGTTCCGTCGTTTGTTAGATTTTTTATACATTCAAAGTTAATTCCCATTGTCAAGGCGTGCGTTGAGAAAAACTAGCTTCTTTACAAAGTATATTATATTAGTAAGGAAAATCACAAGCAAAACACTACCAATCAGTGTATAATATGAGTTTATTCTTGATTACTACAATATACTTCACCTTATGTTTAAAGAGCATAAACCAGATAAATAAATAGTCATTTTGGCAACTGATATGAATAAAATAGTTTTATTCAAAAAGACTTATGATGTACTTAAGAATTTTAAAGCGTGACCACCGATCAGAAAAATTAAATAAGCAATCGTTTTTTTCAATTGACTTTTCTTTTTTTTTTTTTTATAGTATTGGTTAGTGGACGAGCATGTGGGCCACCTGATGGTAAGTGGTCACCAACGCCCATAGACAGTGGTTTGTATATTTCTTAAAAAAAACAACATCACCACTGCGCCACAAACCTTGGGAACTAAGATGTTATGTCCCTTGTGCCTGTAATTACACTGGCTCACTCACCCTTCAAACCGGAACACAACAACACAAAGTACTGCTGTTTTGCGACAGAATATCTGATGAGTGGGTGGTACCTACCCAGACGAGCTAGCACAAAGCTCTACCACCGAGTAAACTTTGTGTCAACCTGTGTATGTCCCATACATCTAATTGAATTATATCGTCAAACAGCAATAGTTGGTCTAATTGATACGTTTTAAACAGTGAGTGACCAGTGTGCCAGTGTAACTGACGCAGAGGTCGTAACATTTTTAATTAGTTGCTTAACAGCACCCTGATGATCTACTTATACTTCTTACAACTTACAATCATGCGGTCTATTTGCTTGTCTGCTTTCCAAAACATAAAGATAACCGAGCAACTCGCAATTTGGTGTTTGCAGTTTGCAGTTGCAGTTGCAGTAACAATTGCAGTTTGGTGGGTATAAATATATATAATATATGTGCGAAGCGTCTTACTGCGTCGCACAACGAACAATATAAGGCGGACATAGCTACACTCCTTTGAATAGCAATTACTTACAATCTTATAAAATAATATGATAATTCAAAAGAGAATTTAAATAACTTTTAAATTTTTTATAAGAGTCGGACTTTGTTCAATTATGTTAATACTTTCAAAGTTGAGATTAAGTTTTATAATGGACTCACAACTTCGTCTCGATTTTGTATTAACCAAAAATAGAAAAGGTCGAAAGAGATCTCTAAGAATATGAATATCATAATTTATTTTATACACACATCATATATTCAATCACTAAGCTGTACTGATCTGGTTAAAACTAGTATAATTATGATCGTATACAAGAGACAGAACATCTTAGTTCCAAAGTTAATTGCTAAACTACAGGGCACAGCTTGTAAATATTTACAAAAATATTTATTTTGGGGACTTAAATATACAGATTAAATTAAAATCTAACAAAGTTACTGTATAAATCAAAACTGCGTGGAATGGTGGCGAGAATGCTAGAGCATCCCCATTGAATGGTAATTCAGATCCTCCAGCCTTTCACCAGTGGAGGCAGTAAGACGGGTGGTTACATATTTAATAGCTGGCCATCCCAACTTCGTAAGAATAAAACTTATACAGACACACCACCCATTTTCCAACTTAAAGTTGTAATTTCCTAATATATACATAGAGTCAGTATTTGATCGGAACAAATATATAATACTGAATAAAAAACGGACATTTGCGTCGTTTCTTCGCTTCAGTATCTTATAATATTAAGTACTAACTAATGATACGACTTTATCTCAATAAATAATATCCAAATTCTATCGTCGCGATAAATTTATCTAAACAGATAATAATTATTATCAAACTAATCTGGTTTCTTATTTATATTATAGTTTAACCCAATTGTGATATATATATAATGACATAAGTAATATAATTATGTTTTAAGATTCAAAATGCTAATGAATACATTATATTAAAGACTTTAAGGTTATCTTTACGCGTTAATATAAGGCTGTTCCCCATATCCTGTTTCAAATAATGGCCTTTCGAATTTTAAATGAATTTAGTACTAGCCTGAGTTACAATCTTGTCTCACGGGCAGAAAGACGTCAGTCCTGCGTGTGCCATTCTTCTCGTGAGGGAACAGACTGTGCAAATGTATTTGCGCATGCGCAGTTACACTATAATGTTCCGCGTATTTGAGAAATGATTGATACGCCTATTTCAGATAAAACGCATTTATATACAATGCAGTATATTAAATAAATCTATATGTATACTACTATCTATATGGCTATCTATGTAATAGCCATAAATTTTATAATTGTTGTTATTTTTATATATTTCTTTCGAGAGTGTGTTAATAGCTCTGCAGATATGAAAGATAATGTGCTCATTGGTATTATCGCTAGTCTAATTCATTCATTGTGTGGTTCGGTCGAATATCAGAAATTATGCGTAAGTATTATTTTGTAAAATTTTTATTATTATTGAGCGCCGTTAAATACTTTTTGTCCTATTTTTATATACTGAGCCGATAACATGAAAATAAAAATCTTAATCATCAGAAATCTTGAGCCAAAATAAAAATATTTTTAAATATTTGTTTTGAAGTAATACTAATTCATATAACTTCGATTACCTGCTAAGTTTCAAACAAGTAATTTTTATCCGTTATTCATTTAAGAATCAGAACTCAAAATCTATCCAACTGCAGAGAGGCGTAAGACAGGGAGACGTGATATCTCCGAAACTGTTTACCGCTGCATTGGAAGATGTTTTCAAGCTTCTGGACTGGAAGGGATTTGGCATCAACATCAATAGCGAGTACATCACTCATCTTCGATTTGCCGACGACATAGTGATTATGGCTGAGACCTTGGAAGACCTCGGCGCTATGCTCGATGACCTCAGCAGCGTCTCTCAACAAGTGGGTCTACAAATGAACATGGGCAAGACGAAAATCATGTCGAACATCCATGTTGCACCCACTCAAGTAAAGGTTGGAAACTCTGCACTCGAAGTTGTGGACAATTATGTTTACCTAGGTCAGAACATCCAACTAGGTAGGTCCAACTTCGAGAAGGAGGTCAATCGTCGAATCCAACTCGGCTGGGCAGCGTTCGGGAGGCTACACGATATCTTCTCATCCAAAATACCGCAGTGTCTTAAGTCGAAAGTTTTCGACCAGTGTGTGTTGCCAGTGATGACTTATGAATCAGAGACGTGGTCGGTCACTATGGGCCTCAAAAGAAGGCTCAAGGTCACCCAACGAGCAATGGAGAGGGCTATGCTCGGAGTTTCCCTGCGAGATCGAATCAGGAATGATGAAATTCGCAGGCGAACCAATGTAACCGACATAGCCCGAAGAATTGCTAAGTTGAAGTGGCAGTGCACGTCGCTGACGGCCGCTGGGGCAGAAAGGTTCTTGAGTGGCGACCACGAACCGGAAGACGCAGCGTGGGCAGGCCCCCTACAAGGTGGACCGACGATGTCGTGAGGATCGCGGGAAGCCGTTGGATGTGGGTAGCGCAGGACCGACTATCGTGGAAATCCTTGGAGGAGGCCTTTGTCCAGCAGTGGACGTTTTCCGGCTGAAATGATGATGATGATGATGATGATTCATTTAATAGTTTTTATGCTGTCTCATTTTGACAGAAATAATTAAGGTACTAATTAAAGACTATTAGTTAAAGGAAAATGTCTTAATAATATCAATACAGTAGGTAGGTCGTAGTTTCTAGTTTGAATATCCATAAGTAAGTGTAATGTTTCAATCTTGAATATAGATTTTTGATTTTGACTTTGACATGTTTCCTTGTTATATATTTAAAAGTTTGAGGTTAGAAATAATAAAACTATATTATTTATATTTCATCTAACCACTAGATGGTCTAGGTATCTTGATAAAACAAAGTTGATAGTTTTTAATAGATAAAAAAAAAAAAAACGAACGGCCAGACGTACGTGTAGACATTAAGACATCTTTGTTCGTTGACACTAATGCTCTACCGATCAATGCTATACCAATCACGGTATCTAAGGTTTACCTTGTGTCTGTATTTATACTGGCTCACTTACGAACTGAAGCACAACAATATAAATTAATTATATTCAGTGGTTAAATATTAGATATAGTTCCCAAAAGTGCCTACATTACTTTTACATACTATTAATATGTTTGTAGTTTATAAATATACCTTCCACTATGTATTAAATAAAAAAAAATTATATAATTCTCGGGAGGGCAAATGACTCTACTCCACCTGATGGTAAGTGGTAGTAGAGTCCAAACGCGACGTCGGCTAGTGCAGTCAGGACGAATGATTTGCACTAGCCACCCCCACCTTGCCGGCCTGCAAAATGCCTCTTCACGCCTCGTTTGAAGGAACCCAGGTCATAAGACGAGGGGAACACGAGTGTGCTGGTAACGAATTTCATGTTTTGGAGGTGCAACAAAAAAAAGAGTTGCTAAATTTCTTCGTGCGCGATGGAATAGATGTCACAGTTAGGCAGTGACATCGAGAGCCAGTAAGTACTTAGCGGAGCCATCCCAAGGGTGCGAGCAATATTCGACCCAAGACCGCACCTGTATTTTATACAATAGGAGCAGTTGTTGTAGCATGAAAAAACGCCACACCTTGTTCAGGACTCCGAGTTTTCACGAGGCTGTTTTTATGACAGCCTCGATGTGATCCTTTGGATTGAGATTGCACCGAACGTCAATTCCCAGCATGACGACTTTGCCTTGTATCTCCAGCGTAGTGCCACAGAGGGAAGGAACGTCCTATCGAGTTCAACAACAAGATCCTTCCATCTCTCCTCAGTTACCGCCCGCCCAGTTACTGCGCGTCCGTGGTATCCCCCGGTAATGTATGTTCCCGAGAGAGAACATATCATTGATATGCAGCAGAAAGAGTGTGGGGGATAGCACAGACCCCTGGGGGACCCCAGCATTCACTATATAGAATTGTGAAGCGCAACTATCAACTAAAACGCGAAGGCTACGCTTGTGTAGAAAGCTGGCTTGGAGATATCGAAGCTGACAGCCAACTATTCCCCATGCTTGTCGATAGCTTGATCCCAGAGGTACGCTAGAAGACACCTGTGGACCGTTTTGGTCGAAATCGGTATTGACGATCATTAATCAGACAGTAATCTTCTAGGTAATGAATCAGTTGGTTCCGAACACCTGTAGAGAGAGACAGCTGGAACAGGCGCGTCAACACAGGAGACAGGTCCACTGCATACTTCTTTAGCACTATAGCTGGTTCCATCGGAACCAGTAGCTTTCCGTATATCAAGTGATTGCAGCGCTGCACGTACATTACGCTGCCTGATTTTGATGTCAGGTATCGTGTGGCCACATGAAGGTATTGATGGTGGCAGTGTACTGCAATCATCGATCACAGAGTTATCCGCAAAGAGTTTTGTCAGAAGATCAGCTTTCTCTTGCGGACTGTGAGCCATCCTGGATTCCTGAGCGGTGGCAGCGAAGGTTGGCAGAAATTGTTTTGCACAGACTTGGTCAGACACCAGAAGCTACGAGAGCCCCTAGGATACGAAACAAGGTCATGTACCAATCTGTACAATGCGCTGCGCATCCGCTCTCGTGTATGCCTTCCTACAGGACTTGGAGCTTTTGTTGTAGGTTGCTTTCAGTGAGTAAATGTTAGATGCCCCGCTAACGCAGCCATTGATCCATGCGCGATATGCCGCCTGCTTAGATGACACAGCATCGGCACATTCGCGAGTGAACTAACGGTTACGCGTACCCTTACTGATGAGGTCTGAGTTATGAATGTAGTAATCCATCCCCAACAGGACCATATCAGCAATAACAGCGGCGCCAGCTGTCGGGTTATTCTCACTAAAGCAACGTTCCTTCCAAGAGACTGACGCATAGTAATCGCGCAAAATCGTCCTAATCTGCCAACTTATAGTGCCAAACGCGACGTTTGCATACCACTGGGGACGGTAGCTTGGCCTGTGTCACTTTGGTAGATATCAGGCAGTGATCCGAAGAACCAAGAGGAGCCCGAACCTCAAGCTGATATTCCACTGGGTGAGTAGTCAACAGAAGGTCCAGTAGAGAAGGCGCTTGCCCGTCAATTTCTGAAATCCCGGTGGGCTGATCAACCAGTTGGGTCAAGTCATGTGTGAGAGCGAAAACATGAACAGTTCTTCCAGCATGGTCAGTTTTGAGGGACTTCAACCATGACTCGTGATGAGTATTAAAGTCCCCCAAAACCACCAGTTCCGCGTTAAGAAACTGCTCTTGCAGCATCTGTCACCCGACTAAGATGGTCAAATAGTCGGCTTCTCTCCAAGTTACCATTGTGAGATCTGTTGAGGCACACGTAGACTCGACTCTGACGAATCAGGTCCACACGTACCACCAACAAGGAAAAGGAAGCTGCTAGCTTTGTGTGTTTAACGGTTATCAAGAATTCATCTTATAGTCGACATAATAACAATGATAATATCAGTTAATCGGGATCATATTATTATAATGTTTTTTACATACAAATAGTCAATTGTTAGTATTTGGTCTTGATGTTATCATATTCATTAGATAAATTTGATTTTAAAAAACATTTGTTTTTATATATTAATATTCACAAAAGAGGTGAACTAATTATTTCGTGTTATAAAAAAAATACACATTGTTATAGAATTTTCACAAATCATAAATACAAGTAACCTGAAAAGATATTCAAATACTTGTAAAAAACTTTATTTAAATAACGATAATATCACGATATATAAAAAAGAGATTCAAAATTTGATACTTCACTTAGCATAAGCCATGATGTTAGTGTATATACTTGTAATATTACAATTTATTTATTTATTTATTTGAGGAAAACAACAGCATATAATACAAAATATAAACATTAAAAATACAATATACAGACAATAGAGCCAATTACTGTTTTCCATTGAATTATGTAAACTTAATATTAGCTAACAGAAGTAGCAACACACAGTTTTGATAGATAAAATGTAAAAATAACAAAAACATTAAATTTAAAAAATATATATAAAAATTATGAATACAAATTAGGCGACACAGACTATGTTTTGGGTGTGTGTGGTAGTGCAGTTACACTGTTACTTTGTGCGTGTATAAGTGATTGTATGTGTGTATGTGTTTAAGCGTATGTAAATTATGTGTGTGTTTGAATGGTTAAATTGAATTTTAGCCGTGAGAATGATTTAAGCGACCGATGAAATATGTCGATGTGCGAGTATTTTTTATTATATAGTGAGAAAATGCGCGACAATATAGAGTTTGCAGCGTTACGCGTATTGGATGAAGGGACGTGTAACGGATTCGAAAATGCATTACGAGTTCGCTTGTTAGGTACATAGGTATTAGGTACAAGGTACAGGCGAGTCTAGCTCACCAGAGACCAAATCATGTAGAAATATCATATCTAAAGTTACGCGTCGATCTGTCAAGTTGGATATGCGATAAAGATTACAAGCATCCCTGTAGTTTGTAATACTGTAAGTTTTAAAGTTCATATGTTTAATACACTTCTTTTGTATGGCCTCAATTGCTTCAATATATTTATCATATTGTGGGTTCCAAACACAACTAGCATACTCTAATATGCTTCTAATATAAGAGAAATAGGCAATTTTTAGACAATTAATGTCGCGAAAAGGTTTGCAAAATCTAATTATAAAACCTAGTACTTTATAGGCGTTTTTAATTATAATCTATGTGATGATTAAGTAGTAGTTTCGAGTCTAGGAAAACACCTAAATCACGAATAAGGTTAGTTTTCTTTAAAGGAACGCCGCTCATTGTGTAATTAAAAGTATGTGTCTTAATTTTTCGGGTAAAAGTAATTTGCGAGAATTTATTTACATTGACGGAGATCCTGTTCATTGTATAATAATTATTTAATAATCATTATTTAATCTATCCATAAACACAATAGTGACATAGTAATTAGATTAGCTTAAAATAATAATAACTCTAATTTTTGTTACAGTTTTAATACTTCTTATATTAACGCCAATATTGGCTCTAAGAACGTTTGAGCCACCACCGCCTGAACTAATGAGCCGAAATACTCCCATAGAAGGCTGGGTCAATGTGAGATTGAACCACTTCGATGCTTCCAACACGGAGACATTTCCTATGGTAAGGGATATATTTATTCTTTAGTAGTAAGTATATAATATATAACCGTTTCTATGTATCAAATAATGTATAACATGTTTATAGTAGTCAATATCCACAAAAAAAGTCCGCGAAGCTACGTTTTGTCTCACTATTACAATCAAGTCACAATAGCTGCTTTATGTCAAATTAGCCAATGAAAACGCGGGTAGAATAGAAAGATGATGACATTCGTACCATGATATTAATCCTTAAGCAACTAAATAGTTTCCATATAGTTTCATAATAAAGATTCATTATGTCCATGTAAAATTATCTTTAAATTATTCGAATCGGAACTTTCGTTTAGAAGTTACAACAGATATAAAAATGTTAAAAGTTTATTTAATGTTCTCATGATTATTCTTAATGAGAAATAAAGTTTAACCCGAAAAGTAAGAAAAATACCTCGGTGTGAGCGAATCACGCATATCGGGAGTGAACAGTACGCAAGTAAGCTTAGTATATTATTAACCTACGCCTTTTATTATTTGTAAACTAGAAACAGTGTATTAGTTTGTGATTTTAATATTTTTTTAATTATTTATAACTTTAAAACACTATATAAAAAATTCAGCAGCCGCAGTGATGTTTGAACACATTTATCCTTTTAACTTGTCCTATATACTTAATTTCAATTAATATCTTAGGAGTTATGGCAAATTTAAAATTCTCGCACAAGAAAAAATAGTATGGTGGTGGCCAACGATGGGATGTAGCCGGCGCACAGATTGCGTATGTTCATATTTGCTTCGGGGTAGGGCTTTGTGCGTCCCGGTTAGGTACCAACTAGACGGGCGGTGAAGGGTGAGCGGAGGCGTTTGAAGGGTGAGTGAGTCAGTGTAACTACAGGAACAAGGGACATAACATTATACTTCTCACGGTTGGTGGTGCATTTGCGTTGTAAGGGAGGTTAATATTTCTTATAATAATAATAATAATAATAATGAGGTCCTCCAGACCGATTTCGGTCACGGCGGCCAATCTCAAGAGAGATTAGCCAACTGTGCAGGACATATTATAGTGCACAAGTGTGTGCGCAAACACAGGTGCACTCTCTTTTCCTTAGCTCTCATAATCCGATGGGACGGCAATCCGACACGACCGGAAAGAGTTCAGGCGCAGGACCAACGGCTTAACGTGCTATCCGAGGCATGGGAGTGTACACACTTCCAACTTCCAGACTTCGGGCTGCTACTGAGAATTTTCTGACAGAAAAACCCAATAACTATTTATTGGCCCGACCTGGGAATTGAACCCAGGACCACCGGGTCTGCGGCCTTATATCTAGCCACTAGACCAACGAGGCAGTATTTCTTATAATGCCAATGTCTGTGGGTGGCTTTGAACAACTTAGCAATTACAATTTAAAAAAAACATTAACAGGCCAACTCTTTCAAAATGACTGTCATAACGTAGGACAATAGTACGATGAGCCACCATTCATACATATAACCCGTAGATGGAACCAAAGAATATAATAATAAATTAAAATATGAAAAAAACGCAAGCCGTGTTGCACTATGCTTTGCACGTATAGCTTATTATATGCACATAGCACAGTACTGTGCAAATACATCGATTGGCGAATTTTTATACACTATTTACTATTATTATATATGTTGAAAAGTCACTTAATAAATGACTAAGTAAACATAGTATTTAAATAAGATTGCGTGTATATAATTACATACTCTATTAGTCTATTTATGGATACAACCATTTGTCTTAGTTACTTTTTTACGTAGATGGAAGACGCCACACTTCCTGATTATATACTTTTTATTGTATACGATTATGAATCATTGTAACTGTTAGGTTGTATCGAGGCATCTAGTTGGCCTTGGTAAGCAACGAAATATTTAAGTCAGCCATTGATAAGCATATCGCTAATTTACCTAAAAAAAGTTTTAGTTATAGTTTATAAAGTTAGCGGGAAGATACAACATAGAGTTGTTACAACCACCAAATGTATTAATATGTTTTTCAGAATCCCAGAAATACTTAAACAAATTAATATACAATAATGACTTAACTCTGTGCTCGGTGCTTTTAACTATATTATATATTATACTATTTATTGTATTATATTTTAACTCTAATTGCTTCTAACTTAAGACAAGATGAACTAACAGTTCGCAACCAAAACTGCTAACATATACAATATACATGAAATAACGAATGTTTCACGTATTCAATGCCAATATCTAGGCACACTTGACCACTTACCACCAGATGGCACCTTTGTTTGTTATTTGTTGTTAATAAATAATAAAATTTTATAATTAACAAGAGTGCAATTAACTAAGTATTTAATGATTAATATTAAAGATATCAGTAACAGTCTGTGAATGTCCCACTGCTGAGCTAAGGCCTCTTCTCTTCTTTTGAGGAGAAGGTTTGGAGCTTATTCCACCACGCTGCTCCAATGCGGGTTGGTGGAATACACATGTGACAGAATTTCGATGAAAATTTTGACACATGCAGGTTTCCTCACGATGTTTTCCTTCACTGTCAAGCGCGAGATGAATTATAATCACTAATTAAGCACATGAAATTCAGTGGTGCTAGCCCGGGTTTGAACCCATGATCATCGGTTGAGATTCACGCGTTCTTACCACTGGGCCATCTCGGCTTTTTTATTAAAGATATAATATATTAAAGATAATAATTTAATAATTCCATGAAAAATTAGGATATAATGCTTGTATATTATTTTGTATTGATTTATAATTCCAGCGTTACTACTACAATAATCAGTTCGCGAAAACCGAGCATATCGTGATCTTCGTCGGCGGTGAGTGGTCGATCTCCCCGGGCTGGGTGACCGGGGGCCTGGCGTTCGAGCTGGCTGAACGAATAGATGCTGGGCTGTTCTACACAGAGCACAGATACTATGGACAAACAAGGCCTAGCAAGTAAGCATTAAATATATTCTCCATTTTTATTATTTTAAATTTTTATATATTTAATTTTTCTCTGCTTGTATACATAAAAAACTCTTTCTAAGCGTCCTCGATTTGATAACATTTTGTGTATGTTATGGACCCAATACATGGCGATGCGATTGGGATCCATTTATATTTTCGGGATATTTTTTTTAACAAAAATAATAAATACATTTTTTTTATTTCATCCTTATGAAATCAGGAAGGGGAGGCAAGTATAGATAATCATTTTGATTTTTGATGCACGGATGTCTCTTCGGTAATGAAAGGCGACTAAGAATAGAATATTACTTTGAGACCCAAATTGGGGTTGGGAAAAACCTCTAAGAAAATCATTATCTAATATCGTGCTTAATTCTCGTTTATAATTCTTCTCGTCCTCTGCGGTCAAGAAGTACATCGTGATGTATTTTCACATGTGTATCAATCCGCATTAGAACAGCCTGATGGAGTATGTCCCAAACGCTCTTATTAATAAGGCCAAGCAGTGATTTTTTAAGGCCTTCCATGTTATTATTCATATTTATGTTCAGTATATGAAAAAACTGTATGCTTAAAATCGCCTATCATGCGAAAACAATTTAATAAACACCTATTAAATTGTTTTCGCATGATATTCGATTATAAATATTTGGCCTTTGTATCGTATTAATGCCAAGAGTTTTAACCACTGATCATCAGTTCTTAGATTTGCTAGTTTACCGTTGAATAATTATTGATTAATAAACTATATAAATATAACTATATTTATAAGAGATCGAATATTTTAATAAGCAAATTGAATTACTTTATCAACAAAATAAATAGAAGACAAGGAGATAAACCAATAAGACCCAATTGTCTTTTTGTATTTATTTGTTTAGGTACACAAAACAGAATGTAATAATGACATACAGAGAATTAGGAAGCTATACCATTTTAAACAAAATTACACTCCAAAACGTGTGTACACGACATGAATTAAATTCAATAAATTAGAAAATCAATATAATTAATAAATTAAAATAATCAAGATAAATTATAATTCAACTTTTTAAACTACATTAATCAACTAATAAAATAATTTAAAAAATAAGCAGATTAGAATTAATAAAATAAAATAAAACAATAGAATTGCCAATTAAATTAAATTCATTATAAAAAAGAAAAAAAATGTTATGTCTAAAAATAAGAAGCATTGGATCGTATTTGAATGATGTATCCAATCACATGCCGCGATCATTTGATTTTATTCCGTCCTAAGCAATTAAAATATGTATTTTAAATTCAGAGTTCAATGTATTTCCTGACTCTGTTTTCTAAGTATCATTACAAGAATGAAATCGGTCCCAAAGTCAACATTACGACCATAATCACTAGAATCCCCATCGCACAGATATCAGTGTATGCAGGAAGCGAGTCGTAACGTGATCACATACCGATTCTACAACTGTGGCCGCCAGTTACACAGAAGCTCAAACTATTTATCTTATTTAAAAGTATATCCATAGAACAGACTCGATAGTAAATAACTTCGCTAAAGCATAAAATCACGATGTCCTCCTGAATGGTTTCAGCCAGAGACTAGACTGAGACATATTATAGTGCACAAGTATGAGCCCAAACACACTATCTCATAATCCGATAGAACGGCAAATCTGAAAGGTTCGAGGTCCGTGTTTTCCGAGGGACGCGACTTCTAATATCCGCACCCCGAGCTTTTACTGAGAATTTCTCAGTTAAACCCAATAGATTTTTATTGGCTCGACCCAGGATTGAATTCAGGAGAATCTGCAGCCTTTTATGCATCTACTAGACCAACGAGGTAGTCAAATAAAACATAGTGAGGTATTATTTGTTCGATGCTAATATAATGTATTCTGGCTCACTCAACCTATCCATGGGAACAAAGCCATTATTGCGAGTGAATGCGCGCTTACACCTGAACTATAATAGTTTGTATATTGTTGGCGAGTCTATTGATAATGGCCACTATGATGGAAAATTCAGTCAGGGAGACAACGGACTATAATTTAAAGCGATCAGTCGTTCAACTAATTAATTTATGCCAAAGTGTTGATATTGAACACATAGAACAAGGTCAATGGTCTGTCTGTGCTTGGCCATTTTCACAATAAACACAAGTATAAATCTCTGATTATTTTTTTTTCAATTCGATTCTTTCGGCGTTTACAACGTACAGTACAGAGTCTCCGCTATTATAGTAATCGGATGCCTCCCACGTATATAGACTGATCTACAATAGGATACTGCAATGACGGTACAAGGTTGAAACATTTATGGAGTTTACGGTATCTAAGTGCTTAAGGAATAAAGAGTGTAAAGAATACTAACTGTTTCCATCAGTGAAAAATCGTAGGTTCATTATGAATAACTATATAACTATTTATGATCATTGTATATAGCAGTATGTGGTTCATTTGTAACTCTAATAAAGTAAAAAATCCGATACAGTGTATTAAAACAGCTCGTCTTTGATATGGAGAAGGTTTTAGATCTGATTCCACGGCGCTAATTAACTGTGGATTGGTGGTTAATATATGGTTTAATATATCTTACGATATATACAGGTTTTTCACAACATTTTCTTTTATCGTTCACGTGATAAATAATTAACGCACACTTTGTAAATCAAAATTAAAAACTTAATAATACTCACTCGGTGGTAGAGCTTTGTGCAAGCTCGTCTGGGTTAAGGTACCACCCACTCATCAGATATTCTACCGCAAAACAGCAGTACTTTGTATTGTTGTGTTCCGGTTTGAAGGGTGAGTGAGCCAGTGTAATCACAGGCACAAGGGACATAACATCTTAGTTCCCAAGATTGGTGGCGCATGGGCAATGTAAGCGATGGTTAGCATTTCTTACAATGACATAGTCTATGGGCGTTGGTGACCACTAACCATCAGGTGGCCCATACGCTCATCCGCCTACCTATACAATAAAAAAATAAAATAAAAATAAACAGGCATGTTCATGCACACAAATTTCTGTCTTCACAAACCTTACCAACCACACCAACCGGCCCATCGAGCTAATAACTTACTAATTAAAATGTAATTTAACAATCGTTGTAACTTCCTAGAGTTTTGTCTTCCTAGAGAATTGTAAGCGTTAACTCCCACAAGAGGAAGATTAAACAAAGGATATATATTAACGTCCCGTGAGAAATCTGAAACGCAAAATACTTTGAAGTCTCCCAAAGGAAAAAACCCGGAGAACGATTAAGCGTTACGATATTTTAAACAAAATATAAAAAACTGTGCTCGCCCGATGTGAATCATCGAAACTGATAGTTATTGAAAGAAAATCGATATTAAATATGGAAATAAATAAAAACATCATAGTTTCTTTAGTAAAATAAGTATATTCTTATTATTTGAACAATAAATATAGCGACGAAGCCGTTCTTACCCAACGCCGAAAGGTTAAAACGTATCACATCAAAAAAATACAAGTAGTAAAGTCTCAACGTACCTACCTACCCACGGTACCTGCGGGAAATATTTTATAGTTGGAAAAAGACACATGAATTGAGTATATATGTATATAAATAGTGTAGTAGGAAAATATTAAATACGAGCCTCATATGAGCAATTAGTTTAAATACATAACAAGAAATAAAAAGTAATAAAATCATTATTAAATCGTCTAGTGAATTTTATGACGTTCACAGCCGCTATTTAAAAGCTGTAAACCTGTCAAATTCAAAGTATTTTTTACTACAGTAAAAAGTATTATCATATTATATATTTCATTATCATTTTCCACAAGGCTTCGATGAGGTCACAGGTGGTACCGCCTCTAAAATGACTACGTGGTGTATGAAACGACTTTTTACCTAAATTATCACAAGAAACATTAATTAGTAAAATTTGTATAAACTGTGTGACTATAAAACACAGAAACGACGCTTTTTGGAGTCATCTTCCCTTATAACCTAATTTATAGCTTCTTTATCTCGATAAACTGTTCTTCAGTTCAATCAAATCAACGAGAGAAAGGAACTCTCCTTATTCATCATCTAATCAATTGATTTGAGATATGAGTATATTAATTAAAACGTATTTTAAGACGTAAAGTCTTAATTAGTCTAGCATATTCTTTTATCTTCTCCAACTGAAAAAAACTCGCTCATTTGGTAATTTATAAGCTAACACTGAGATAGTATTATACAAATTACCATAATCCATATATTCGGACTCAATTACTAATTATGCAATTAAACAATTGTTTGTTTGCGGCTTAATAATGTACTGAAATTTTCTCGTATACAAAATGATATGTCCACAGTGTAATAATATGAGCTTCACGGTGTGACAGAATCCTGCAAAGCCCCAGAGTATTTGGGCATTAATTAGTCGCCTCTGATTCCGCGTCTAACATCCACAATTCCATTTTAAACTCCAAAGCGAATGTTCGTTACCGTTTATTGTCCTTGGAGATAAAAATTATCATATCAAATTTAAATACCTCATTTCAAATCCTCTCCGCGAAATGTGACCAGCTTTTGACTGTAATAATTACATTAACTATACAATTAAACTAGTATTCCAGTTGTTGAATACATAAAAGGCGGTATATTAATAAAGTTTAGTGTCCTGATTAATATTAGCGATCTTGAACTTCTTTTTTTTATTGTATAGGTAGGCGAACGAGCATATGGGCCACCTGATGATAAGTGGTTACCAATGCCCATAGACAATGGCACTGTACGAAATGTTAACCATCGCTTACATCGCCAATGCGCCACCAACCTTGGGAACTATGATGTTATGTCCCTTGTGCCTGTAATTACACTGACTCACTCGCCCTTCAAACCGGAACACAACAATACAAAGTACTGCTGTTTTGCGGCAGAATATCTGATGAGTGGGTGGTACCTACCCAGACGCGCTTGCACAAAGCCCCACCACCGAGTAAAATTCGATTCGATCAGTAGTATTGTTGATCGGAGATCTTGAACGACTGACGCTTGCACCGCCATCTTAGACAAATGGTACTACAAACCTATGTTTTGAATACTCTCTCCAGCGTCATCTACGTTAAAAATATCTATTATAAAAATTATAAAACATTAAAACACATTTTCTACAACAACATACAACATTTGTATAAGAAATATTTTTGATTTAGATAAATGGTTCACAAGTTTAAGCAGAATTCTCCGCTTCTGTTAGTAGTCAAAATCTACCTCTAGCCTACCTAGTATTTGTTCAAAATGTAACATCAAACCTCTCTTTTCTTACCATAGACAAAAAACCAGTATCACTCTCTCCTATTTTATTTATGCTCTCTCTCTCCTATTATATATTGTGCTGTGGTTTTTTATGAGCTATTATATTATATTATATGTAAAATAATCCAAAAAGTTTATGACGAGTAAGAAAGTGGGATATTTCACCGTCATAACTTTTTTGAATATTTATCACAATATACAACTACAAATCAAATAATACAAACTGAAATTTACGGTAAAACAGTAAATACAAATCTAGAAATTTCATCTAACCAGACTCATAAACAAAAGCTCAAAGGTGCCAATAACTTGCCATTAGTCTATGTCTCATCATTAACCGTAATGGTCGCTTTAATGGCAGCGAGCTGGACCGACGCCAGCGTGACGTCATAACGCCATACTCGGTGAGGTATGGAAAATCGCTTGCCAACTTCGTATCTGTTTAGTTTATGTTTATGAAGTGAAAAATAATATTTTAAACATTTTTGTAAATTATAGAGTATTTTGAAATTAAAAAATATATATATTCAAAATGAAAATTACTTTATTCAACTAGACTATCTTATAAGCACTTTTGTTTTGTCATTACAAAAGCCGTATTCGAAAGATTTCGGTGCAAATTCTACTGAAAAAATTATTGACCTGACATTTCCTGTCTGAAAATTGAGTCGTTATCACCATTTTATAAAATCTACATAAATTATATTATCTCTTGAGTGGTATTCATTAATTACCATTATTTTTTTTAAACAAATGACTTACAATTGTTATTAGGCTTAAACTTAATTTGATAATACAATGTATAAAGTATATATAGTAAGTGTAATTCGTTCTTGCTATGAAAATTTTCTGCACTGCGGCTTGGTGCACACGAACATGTTTATTTATGATATTTTTACTGACCACCGAGGGCGAGATTAATTATTATATAGCCCATGAAAATTCAGTGGTGCCCATATGGTATTCTACCACGAGGCCATCTCGGCTCTTAACTCGCCATTATGAAATCCATGAAATTTATGAATCGTATGTAAAATTCAGTAGTTCGTACTCGGATTTCAATCTAACACCATTAATTAGTAATCACGTACGTAGTATGACAGTAAAATTAAAATGTTTGTTATAAATTTGCTCGTTATTATATTTAAATGTATTTTTTATTATATTTTCCATAGAGTAAACAAGAAAACATGTAGTTATATTGCTAAAATGTTTAAAAGTTAAACTTTGTTTGTAAATAACATTATTTTGTCAAGGTTTTATTTGACCAAAAATATAAAAAATCAAAATTTCCTCAATATAAAAAAATCACAAATATGTATCCTCTAAGGTTTACATTGCTTTAAGCTCGTAATGCTATTTTGTATCTAGACACAGTTAACTATCCAATATTTATCACCATAACCTTTATCGAAAAACGCTAACCTATGCCTATAAAAATTTAAATGCTTTTATGCTTTTGCTAATACATCGTACTCAGACTCCATGCAGACACTGCCTTTAGATTTACTCATACAAAATATAAAAAAAGATTACCAATTTTCTTTATGCCTTTTTTTAAAATTCCATTTATGTACACTTACGGCTTTATTTATAAACGTTGCTTAGTTACTGTTTAGCTAAACACTGATTTGTCTCTTTCTGTCATTATTGATTTGACATATGAAAGAAGAAGACAAAATATTGTTTAACTAATCACCAGTTAAATAAAGTTTATGAATAAGACGGTTAACGTTTATATGTACTCTTGGTTTCCCTTGAAAATTCAACAAATTATATTCTTATAACTAGTTGAGCGCCGTGTGAACCATTCTTCAGGAAATTTTTGCTTAACAATAGGACATTGAACACATTTCTAAATTTTAATTTAATAAATGAATTCACCGAATACTTTGTAATCTATATTAATATTAAAAAGGCTGAAGTGTCTTTGTGTTACGGCGCTAATCTCATCTACCGGTACGATTAAAAGTAAGAAAAACGCGTTATATTATAGACCGTGTATGGGAAAAGGTTGAACAATAGTTTATATAAATCATCAGTTCTTAAGCCATGCATATTCGTATGTAGTAAATTGATTTGTCACGCTGTTTCAAAAAAAGCCGAGATGGCCCAGTGGTAAGAACGCGAGAATCTTAACCAATGATCTTGGGTTCAAACCCGGGAAACACCACCGGATTTCATGTGCTTAAGTTTTGATTATAATTCATCTCGTGCTTGACGGTAAAGGAAAACATCGTGAGGAAACCGGCATGTGTCAAATTTCACAGAAATTCTGTCACATGTGTATTCCACCAACCCGCATTGGAGAAGAGACTTTAGCCCAGCAGTAAGACATCCACAGGCTGTGACTGTTACAGTTTCAATTTTAATTATAAATATACAAATTAACAATCGAGATTCATGGTGGTTATATATTCTTTGTGCCTGTAATTTATCTGGCTCACTCAGGGTGAGTGAGTAGACTAAAGAAGAGCGAGCAGAAAAAAAATTATGTTTCTTTATTAGTATTTGATCTCCTAAATGGGGACAAATGGGCTTGCATAAAGCGTTACCACCCTGAAATATAAAACTATAGAATACAGCGATAATCAAAGTTTTGAAGAAAATGTACAATATTTCTAAGGACCTCCTGCGGACCGCGTCCAGACCGTTCACATGCATCGGATTTCCTAATCTGGAGCAAGTTTAGTCATTTCATTCCATAATCTCAATGACTCTTTAAGTATTCGTGTCTCAATGAGTCTGGGCGTGAACAATTGATCGTAGGGTTGACTGTCATTTCAATATACATAACTCTTATGAAGAACGAATAAAACAGCGTTAATAATCCAAATATGTATGCTATAATAGCTCAGTTTGAATTAAAAAATAACTTGAATTTTAAAAGAAAACTCGGGTGAAAGTTGTCTTTTGAAACGTTTAGTTTAATACCTATCAAACCTACCGCCAAACAGCAATACTGGGTATTTTTCTGTTCCGGTTTGAATGGTAAGTGAGACAGTGTAACTATAGGCACAAGGGACGTAACATTTTTCAATACAACTATTCCCAAGATTAGTTATTCGTTAGTATTTTTACAGTACGAATGTTTTAAGGAGAGAATGGTGACCGGTTACCATCAAAGGGCACTTACTAATTTTATATAAAACATATAAAAACGAACAAGATTTCATCTCATTTGGCTTCGTTTCATCTCGTTCCTAAAGAAGATTCGCTTAAACGCTTATATTTACTCATAATATGATATTTGGTTTCCAACAAGTGACAGCCCTGGCGCGTCACAGGTTAATTGCCGATTGTCCAAATGACCCGCGGTCAAGAGATGACGCGATGGTACCACGGGTGTAATTTTATACTTAACTATGTGACATTCATATGTTCGGAGCAAATAACAAAAGAATCATCAATTTCCGTTCACGAATATTCATAATATTAAAAATTTAAATAAACGACTAAAAAAATTTGCTGAAATTTACGCTTCAATTGAAAACTTAATAATGCACATTAGCAATAAAATTGAGATTAGGCTATCTTAGATGTGGACTGGACCAAAAAGATTATTTATTTTAAGACGAATAAAGACCATCCGCCTTTTCTTAAATGTCGGTTAAAAATATATAAAGTTAGAGCTTACAATTATTTCCGAATGACTACAATTTTATAGTAGATAGTCCATATATTTAATATAAACCCTGCATCAAACTACCCTTTTTCAACATCTAAGAGTTGATGGAGCAGGGACGTTTTAGTGGTTTAGGCACGTAAATGTTGACTGAAAATTACAGGTTAAAATACTGCGTTCCTTCCTAGCTCTTCGCAACTTAATCTACATTTCGAATCAGGAGCACTCTTAATAATTCAATGATATAATCATTTTAAATATTATGTAATTGTGTCTGTTTTTTTACACGCCAATCGCCATTATGTACAACTTTTACCTTTTTATGTTAATAAAAGTTAAAATATTCCTAAAAAAAACAACCTTCACGTGAAATGTAAAGAATTCAAGACCAGCTTGAATCACAATTCCTATTCTTAAAGTAATTTATTATCACAGCGCAACTACCGTGCCAGAGCTCCGCTACCTGAACGTGGACCAGGCGCTGGGCGACTTGGCACAGTTCATCCAATACGTCAAGAGTGACAGCTTTGAAGGTGGAAAGTTCAAGTAAGTATTTTCTTTAATTTGACAACTGATTGATATTGGTTAGTGCTCCTGAGTTCTCTTTGAGTAGCGGTTTCCATCGCCGCTTATAAAAAGATTTGCTTTGGCTATTTTCAATTATTATTCATTTTACAAACTCACCTCCTTATAATGAAAGTATAATATAAATGAATAACAACAATTTGCACGCGTAAAACAGAAAAAAGTAAGCACTTTTAAATTTTTAAGCGTTAACTGAAAATAATGAAACAGTAAAAGTTAAAACTGTGTTCTTGAAGTTCTCAGAACAAACTATGTATAACATATCCACATAATATCACTAAAGGGAAAATATATCACAATAAAATGTATTAATACTCTGATAAAACCCGAGCATGCAAGTTTTCCAGTGTTTATAATTCATCTCGTGCTCGGCGGTGAAGGTAAACATCGTGATAATTTGAAAGAGTCGGATGAAATTCTGACACATGTTAATGTGATTTTAATTTTTCTCTTCGTTAATAGATGGCGCTAGTTGTCTTTTAAAACACGCTTTAGTTATTTCCTTAAGTAATAAGGCTTGGCCCATTTAAATTGAGAAAGAACAATAAAGTTATCTGACCAGCATTCGGTGTTTTTATTCTAAAAGTAATACAGTACTACCTGGTAACCCCAAACATATTTATCCACCAACATAATAGGAGCCGTGTGGATATTGGATAAGCTCCAAGACTTGTCTTTAAAGTCTTGTCTTAAAAGAGGCCTGTGCCCAGATGTGGGACATAAAACAAAATAAAAGTTTTAACGATATCACAAGATATTATTTGAAAAACCTACCTAAAATATCGTCCGGTGAACTTCTTAAATGGCTATCTGATTATTATATCAGGTATCATTAATAAATATACATACATTCTTAATATTCCCGTGTGAAGTCGAGAAGGGCAACTAGTGTACTTGAAAGGACAACCGAGTTATCTTAAATATGCTTTTCGAAGACAGAAATAGCGGAGTATACGTTCGAAATGTTGATTCTTTCTTGGAAGCTATCCAGGGTTCACGTTTTACCTCTTAAACATATTCGTTACTTACATCAATTTACATAAAATGTTACTTAAGTAAAAAAGTCTCTTACTTTATTATAGCGATATATTTTTTAAGAAAAGTATTGGCTTTAGGCTGACTGGCTGGCTTTTGTGCCAGCCCATCTGTGTCGATAGTTAAATTCCGAAATCTACTTTGTATTAGTGAATTTTATTTTTATTTTATATTCTTAAACAAAAATATTGCTAATATTCTTTTTAAAAATAAATACTTAAATTAATTGACACCTCGTGTTATTGCCTCTACTGAAGACATTTTGACTGGTTCATTTTCGCTCAGATGATCGGAATTACGATTCAACGGGGAAATGCTGCTAGCATTCTTGCCACCATTCCACGCGGTCATGGTTTACTTTTTTATTTTATTTTTTGTACATATTTAAGGCCTTAATCAATATTAACAAACATCAATGATGTCTGTCTTTCTGAATGTTGAAACCGTTGAAAGCGCCTGGTGATTAGAGCGTGCCCTTGCTACTTGTCCACGCTCGTTTGAATGTCTTTTATTTACGCTTCATTTCGATAGTCGGTATGTACCAAAGAGAACATTCTGACAAAAACTTCATGAGCGCGGCAATCCCATCATATGGAATCCGATACATTACCAAGATGTTATTCTATTTTTTTAAATCAATGAAAATATTAAATACATATTATTTGTTATTTTAGAACAGGTAACGTGGCTCTCGTCGGCTGTTCCTACGCAGGCAGCATGGCGACCTGGATGCGACTCGCGTATCCTCACATAATAACAGTTGCATTCTCCGACAGTGGACCTCTGCACGCCCAGGAGGACTTTCCAGGTATGCAAAACATGGTACTGTACTTTAGCATTTAATCAGCGGCACAGAATCATCTGCTGTCTGTTGTACGCCTAAAGTTGAAATAATAAAAATAATATTAGATGTAATTATGTTCATAAATGTATGTACTAAAATAGACAGAGCGAAACAAAGCAAAAAGAGCTTCACAGCGATCTAGAGAGTGTACTATGTATAATGTTTTAATATTTCTTATTATACGTGTAGGTTTTCTTAGGCTGACATGAGATAAATTATTATGCTTATGTTTAGAAACATGATTAATGTTTGTCTGAAACCAAACACGATTTTTCTGAAGCAAGAAGGTACAAATTATGGTAAAATAGTAGGAACATTTTTTAAATTATATCAAAATAGAAATTGTACATATTTTTTCAATTGTGAAATATTTTTATTATTTCACTAAAACAATATTCAGGAAACGAACGAAAAATTCACCCTTCCGAAATAGTTTGCGAGATGAAATTCAGTTTAATAATTTAAACTTTTAAAAAAAACTGTATAATATAATCGCTTTAAAATATTCAATAAGCTTTTTTTTTATTACACCGAATTGTCATTAACATGTTAACGTAAAACTTTAGTTTTTTTTTTAAATAGTAAAACAAACTGAAAAATGGTCTACCTGGTGCTTAGTGGTCACAGCCACCAACAGACAACAGAGTAAGAAATTGTCAAACCCCATTGTCAACCATGGGAATCAAGATGTTATGTTACTTCTTCCTGTACACTTAAATAAAGATAAAGATAAATAGATAATAGATTTAAATGAAAATAAAGATCTTTAAACTTGAGGTACCTCACCTTAATTTGTAAAACGTAACTTACATGGAAACAATAAATTAAAGTAAAGGCTAAGTGATCGTATTTCCCCATTTAATGAACTTACTAAAGAGGGTAGTTTTGAATAATATATTCCGATAGTTTAGTTTCAAATACATTCAATAAGCTCACACGTCTTAAAGTAGACGGCAATATACACGCTTACGCTTTTAAGTGGTGATTTTCAACGGATCCAATGTTGATAAAAAAGTGGGTTTTAAGCCACGTGGTGGAACAAACGACGAATAGTTTCAAAGTCTTAACTATTATATTTTCCAGAATACCTCGAGGTGATAACCGAGGCCCTCCGAGTACAAGGCAGCGAGTCGTGCGTGTCTTCTATTGAGGAGGCGATGAGACGCGTGATGCAACTACTTGAAACACCAGCTGGAGTTGAGCGAGTGTCGCAGTTATTTAAGTGAGTATACAAACTGTGTGGGGTCCATTTGAGAGAAAATTACCATGAGGCGGTCTCTTTATGCGTCTGCCATTCGAAAATATTTTTTAAAATAATGCTTCCCAAATGTTAGTTTCCACCCAGCGTCGTGGCGTGGAAATGAAAATCCGAGTTGTAGCGCTTATTGCTTAATCGTTGTCGTAAATGATAAATTTGCGAAGCACGTCGCCGTGGAGGGGAGAGGGACGTAATGTTTTATTATTACATTAGTGTTAAAAATTACCACTTCAATAATTGTATTTTATATATTGTAGGTACATACGTTATATTTTGAAGAAAAAAAAATATTTATAACATCTTGTATTGGAGCCACACAAAAGCATAAATATAACCGTGTCTTAAAAAATGTTTGGGAAATCTGGTTGCACTATATATCCATATAGCAAACATTGGGTATGCACTATTGATTTCTGGTATTGACCAAAAATCTATCGATAAAATCACCAAATATCAAGATGCCTTGATCGACTACAATAAACTAACACACTAACACTTAGCATGAGTTGAATGAACCATCGGCAAGGCGTCCTTGAACCTAGATATATCTACCACAGACAATAATATAACCAGAGAGTATATCTTGGAGGTCTTATCAACGTCAAATTAATTAATAATGTCACGTGCTGAACATAGCACCTGCACGCCTTTGCGGACGACACCACTGGACCTTGCAACTTTCTTCTGGTTCGGCATCACGGAAACTTTTGCGTACCTGGTGCAGTACGCGACGCCGGGACAGATACCGGCCGCGTGCGAACGACTCACTAACAACACACTTGGTAATATTTCTTATTTAATTGCCTATAGTATTGTAAGCTTATTTGAAAATATTTTAAACGAGCTGATCTCCGGAACTACACATTCAACTTGGAAAAATCACGTTCACGTTACGTTACACTAAGACCCTCGAGGGTGGAGCAGTCACGTTTAAGGGGATGGAAAAGCGCAAAGCAGCTAAATAATTAAGATGATCCACAAAAGGTCCAATAAAGATATCCGTGCCCTGATGACGAGCGCCCATAGCCAGCGACCGCGTTTTAAAGACAACAGTTATGCAGCAAGTTATATGTGCACTACTAGCGATGGTATTTAAACTTGGCTTTCATATTTTTTTTAATGAAAATGTCCCTCGGATATATTAATATCTGAAATTGAAAAGACCATCAAAGTAGTATTCGCTTCACGAGCTCTATAGTTACAAAAATATTAAAAACAATGATTAAACCGAAATAAATGTGAAAATATTTCCTGAAAATTTGAAATGTTTAAAAAAATATACACAAAAGTTACACCGTATACAAAGTTTGTATTTAACTTCACCTGTTTTGTTAAAAATTAATAATAACGTTATTTAATGAGCTCTGTTACGATAATGGAAAAGCGGTACCTTTCTTTATCCTGTCCTCTGATGAATCTATATATACCTATAATAGTTATGAAGGTTTGGTTTATCTTGAAATAATTTTGTTTTCCTGAGTTATAATATTCTTACCAGTATAACCGATCAGATGTTCTCTCTATATACCCAGTAACCTAAGGTTGACGCTTAGTTAAACGCTATTTATTGGTGTGAAGCAGCACCATCTAGCGGTGAGTTATAACAAAGTCGATTCTAAAAACTATTGCGATCGTACAAACGATATCGAATCCTATTAATCACAAACAATTATACCATCATTTCTTTATATAGATATGTGTATTTTAAATTAGTTTAAGAACAGATATCATTTAATATTTATATAAAACGAAAACAGCTAATTAACCAACTTTGAAGCGGCGCCACTGAGCTCGCAACTCACCCAAGGTCTGTTAACTGTGTATCGGCCACGGTCTTTGTATAAGACCGTTGGTATAGGCGTTTGGTGACAAGTGACGACATCTTTGATATAAACTTTACAAATAGCACGGACAGATGCGGATTAAAAGACCGCGGCGCTATCTTCACAATACCTCACTCAAACAACGTTTACAGTTAAATCAAGTTATAAATGGTTTAGGTGGCACTAACATTAATTGTGATTTCATTAAATTAGTGACCAAGTTACGTAAGATATTATTACTTTATAAAAAAAAATCTGATAATAAATGAATTATAAACATATACATTTATTAAAACAATTATTTATTTTGGGTGCGGTTTGTCGATGTTGTTGTCGTCGCTTCCATGACGATGGAACCCCTACTTGTGTAATAATTAATTAATATAATTAACATGTGAAGTTAAATAAAAGAAAAAAATATATAAGAATTAAAAAGGTATTTTTGTAAATGAAAAAAAATGAACTCCACGGCGGGGAATCGAACCCCGGTCTCCCGCGTGACAGGCGGGGATACTTACCACTATACTACCGAGGATGTGAATATTGTGTTGAATTTAGTCTACAATTGCTACTAATATAATATTATTTACGATAATTTAAATATTTGATAAGAATTGAAATGTTTAAATATTAAACTTCTTAAATGTTATATGTATGTTATATTACATAAATATAAACGCAGAACACTTTAAGAGCAAATATATCCTAAAATATTGTCCTCTTTAAAATAAATTATATTTGAAAAGCCATAACATAGGTACGCAAATTAAAAAACCAAAATCTTAAATCTTACTGATATTATTTTAAACGCGACAGTTTGTATGTGTGTTACATAATCACGCTTCAACGACTGGACGGGTTGACATGGAAAAAATAATAATCGCTTATTAATTAACTATTATTATTTAGATAAAACTCTCAAACTGTACTGAAATTAAGTTGTCGCGCAATTAATTTATATAAAAACTAAATAAAAATATTTGTTAAAATCGGAAATAGAATTACGAATCAGTTTCGTTAGAAAACTGTGGCGATGAGGCAAATATATTATTACTGAAACAATATATTTTTTGCAGGTGACCCAGTAGAACGCTTAGCCGCTTGGATAACCTCTCAGTCTTGGACGCAGCCGTGTATCGAATCCCGATACTCTGAGCAGATCGCCGCTCACACGAACACCAGCTACGATGCACCGCAGAGCACAAGTAAGTTAACAGATAAGAAAGGTTATATTTATTTATTTGCACAGATTATACAATTACAGATAATATACGGTGCAATTTGTACAACAGACATATAATACTAACTTGATTTAATAATAATTTATTATTAATAATCTTTCTTTATTTATTTCTTTATTATTCTTTGTAAATTATTACAAAATCTGACAACAAAACCCGCTGAGTTTCGTTCGCCGTTTTTACGATATATTAACTTTTCTTACCGAACCGATGATATTTTTAATTTGTAAATCAATTATTATTATTATACCTATAAGAATACTAATAAAAAATAAGTTATAGAGTATAAGAATATATTAAATAAATAAAGACGAAATACTAACTAAAATTCGAAACATTCTGCGAATTACGCATATTTCCATAAAGTTCCAAAAAATATAGGTAAGTACTCTTTGTTTGTCTGAAATGTTTCAATTATTATATATTTATCCTGAATACATTATATTAATACCTATCAATATTACACTAAGAAGAAATTCAAAAAACAGTATTACAAACTATTCGTATTCGGTAAAATAAGCGGCTTTAAGTTATCCATTAGATCAAGACTATATCAACAATGTATAGAAGAAATAAACGAACGTTCGACAAAATAATGAATAATGCTAAATCCATATTCCGTAGAATTCAGAAAGCTTCTTTAAGTCCTGGTAACTCGAAACTCGGAACACATTTGCATTTGAATAGCTGGCTTGTTGTTAAAGGCTTTTACGTTAATAATAAATTTAAAATAATACGATTCGGACATTCGTAGACTAAAGTTACATTACAGTTACTCGTGATAAATTGGTTATGTTCCAAAATGAATTTACACAATGAGTAATGTTACCCGAAAAGTTTATTAAACAAATTAATAAATAATTAAACAAAGTAATTAAAACATAATCACAGTCGAAATAAATTCAATTTGGACAGGAACATTAGGAGCATAGACGGTATTTCAATATTTTACTTTGTGGTTTTGCCTTGAGCAAACCAGTCTGGATAGATTTCAACCACTCATCATACATATATCGTTGTATTCCGGTTTGATGGGTGAGTGAGCCAGTGTACAGGCAAGAAGGTCATGGTATCTTAGTTTCCAGGGTTGTTAACTGCCAGCGTTAGATCAAAGAGTCAATATTTCTAAAACTGCCAACACATCACATCAGATAACCTATTTGCCAATTCGCCAACATATTCGAAAATAAATAATTAATTGCTTATTGTTATATAAAAAATAATAAAAAAAGCCAAGATGTTAGCCAAGTGGTTAGAACGTGTGGATCGTAACCGATGATCGTGGGTTCAAGCCCGGGCAAAAACCACTGAATTTTCTTGTGCCTAATTTGTGTTTATAATTCATCCCGTGCTTGACGGTGAAGTAAAACATCATGAGGAAACCCGCATGTGTCTAATTTCACTGAAATTCTGTCACATGTGTATTCCACCAACTCGCATTGAAGCAGCGTAGTTGAATAAGCTCAAAACCTTCTCCTCCAAAAAGGAGAAGAGGCCTTAGCCCAGCAGTGGGACATTCGCAGAACAGCCTGTTATAAAATTATAACGCAACATTTTTATAACCAATTATCAGATAAGACTCGCAATATATAATAAGTGTATCGAAATAAAAAAAGTCTCAGAATCTTTGACGGTTATTATCAAAAGAATCCACTTTCCGATCCGGTAATATTTCACGCCTAATTAAATCTTGTTAATTAATTCAAAAGCGCTTGTAAAAGTATCCTTGAATTCAGTTAATTTTGATCTTAACAGATACGATGGTCTTTTTTTTTTTTCGCCGAAACAAAATACATAATATTTTAACTCCGTAGGTATCGGTGTTTAGTCGCTACGGATGAGTGATCGCGGGATCAAACCCGGGAAAGCACCAATTTGTTTGTTGTTGCCTAAATTGTATAAATAATTCATCTTCCCAGAGTGAAGAAACATATAAGTGTGATTAAGCTCGACTTGGTGGTAGAGCTTTGTACAAGCTCGTATGGATAGGTACCACCCATGACCCACTCATCAGATATTCTACCGCAAAACAGCAGTAATTGGTATTGTTGTGTTTCAGTTTGAAGGATGAGTGAGCCAGTGCAATTACAGGCACAAGATAAATAACATCTTAGTTCCCAAGGTTGGTGGCGCATTGGCGATTCAAGAGATGGTTAACATTTCTTACAATGCCAATGTCTATGGGCATCGGTGACCACTTACTATCAGGTGGCCCATTTGCTCGTCTGCCTATCTATGCTATAAAAAAAAGCTATTAAAGCTTATCTTTATTAGAAGAGAAGGCCTTTGCTTAACAGTGGGACTGTGAGGGGCTGTGAAACTCTGAATTGTTCAGAAACTTTCATTATCCACGTAAATAAATCAGATTTGAAACGTGCTCATAATTCTGTTATAATGTCTTAAATAATATATATCTTGGAAAAAACATCATTAAATCACCTTTGTAAAAACACACCTTACTCATAATATCACCAACTCATAATACAACAAGTGACATGACAAAATACACACAAGGAAGATAAAGAAATTATTACTATAGCGGCGACTGTCCGCGTATTACTCGTATTATACATCTGCTGAACTCGCCGTACACGAGTACCTCATGTTAACGAATCTACTTCTAACAAACAATGTCTCCGATCTTCTTCAGAAAGTCATCAAAGTCATCATTTATTTGGCTTTTTATTTGTTTATGTACATCAAATACAGAAGATAGCATATATGTATAGGGTTTTCCATTAAGGGCGCTTGATCTTTGAAATGCAAAAAAAAATACATGTAGGAGAGATATTTGCGAAAGTTTTTTTTAGTTAGCGTTAGTTTTTTTTTATTTGGAAGGTCTATCGACCCCATTATGTATGGAATATGACATCATTCAAATGACCGCCACGGCTTCGGTTGGTGGCGCGCACACGAAAGGTCCAATTTTCGATGACTCTGGCGCACAAATCGGGCTGTATTTGATCGATGGCGTGGCGTATGTTGACTTTGAGGGCATCGGTGGTTTGCGGCTTGTTGGCATAGACCTGCGACTTAAGAAAACCCCACAAGAAAAAGTCCAGCGGGGTCAAATCGCACGATCTCGGTGGCCAGTTCACGTCGCCTCCGCGCGAGATGACCATGTCCAGAAATTGCTCGTGCAGAACTTCCATCGTAGCGTGTGCTGTGTGGCACGTAGCGCCGTCCTGTTGAAACCACATGTTGTCCAGATCCATATTCTCGATTTCAGGCCAAAAGAAGTTGGTTATCATCGACCGGTATCGCTCACCATTGACGGTGACGGCCACACCATTATCGTTTTCGAAAAAATACGGACCAATCACGCCTCCGGCCCAAAATCCGCACCAAACAGTCACTTTCTGCGGGTGCATTGCCACTTGGTGAACCTCGTGTGGATTGGTCTCGTCCCAAATACGGCAATTTTGCTTGTTGACATAGCCATTCATCCAAAAATGCGCCTCGTCGCTGAAGATGATTTTTTTGCCAAAATCGGCGTCAACTTCCAACTGCTCTAATGCCCAGTCAGCGAACACACGGCGATGTCTATGGTCATTAACCTTGAGCTCTTGGGTCAGCTGGATCTTGTACGGGTGCAGGCTCAAGTCACAACGCAAAATTCGCCAAGTTGTCGTCTGCGAAAGGCCGAGTTCCTGTGCGCGACGCGGAATTGACTGCCGCGGGTTTTCGAGGACACTGTCGCGCACAGCGGCGATATTCTCGGCAGATCTCGCGTTACGTTGACGCACGGGATCCGGCTGATTGTTAACTGACCCGGTTGACTCGAATTTGTCCACCAATCGACGGATAGTCGACTCGGCAGGACGATCATCGCGACCGTAAAACGGGCGAAGTGCGCGGAACGTTGCTCGAACTGAAGACCCATTTTCATAAAACAATTTTATGATTTGCACGTGCTGCTCGACACTGTAACCTGCCATGGTGGTTTGGGAGGACGGAATGAATATAACACACTGCATTTGACAGCTGTCACTCAAACAACATGGCCGCAATCAGCTGTCAAAGTTCAAGCGTCCCTATTGGAAAACCCCTTAGAAGTGTTACTTCTTATTACAATAATAATAATATCCTGGGACATAATCACACACAATCTGATCCCAAACTAAGCTGAGCTCGTACTATGGAAATCAGACAACTGATATACTACATATACTACTTTTCTTTTGTAAATAGATACTTATATAGATAATTACATCCAGACTCAAGACAAACAGATATGTTCATGCACACAAATGTCTGTCCTGGGTGAGAATCGAACCCACGACATGCGAAAGGCAGGTATCTACCAACCACGCCAACGGGCTCGTCAAATTATGTTTATGAAAATATTGTACAAAATTTTACTAATATTTACGAAAAATTTAAATGACATATTTGAAATTGAAAAAAACACGCGTGAAATCGATATTGTCTTGAAAGAAGATGAGTGCAGGATAATTCCTTAAAGAAAATTAAATTCCTTAGAGTAAAGGGAGGAAATGTGAGAGTTTTCAGATTACTACTCAGACATAAAGATTTTCCCATAAAAAAAAATTATTACTTTTTACTGATTTGACATATCACAAAATTTATAATGCATGAAAACTTTGAAAATACTTTGTACGACACTGATTTTTTACACTATCAGATTCTGATTTGATTCTGAACACTACTTATATATATATAATCAAAAAAACAGTATTCTTATAAATAAATAAATAAATCACTTGTGACAACATTTCTGTTATTGTATTCTAATAGTTGTAAATATAAAGAAAAAAACTATTTCCCATGATGTGAATTTTTCCATCAAATTATTCAATTCATTATATGATTTCATTAAAATATCAATTTTTATAAATTACTTTCCAGTGCGTCTCTGGACCTACCAAACGTGCGTGGAGTACGGTTGGTATCAAACCACGACCAGCAGAAAGCAGCCGTTCCTCTCCGTGGTTCCTCTGGGCTACTTCCACCAGATGTGCAAGGATTTCTTCTCTACAGCGTACGTATATTACATTGAGCATCTTCAGTTTTACCAGTGATAAATGTGCCGGTATTACTAAAATCACAGGATATTTGTCATCACATTAATGGGTTGAACAAAGACGGTGCAAAGAAAGTATTAAGCTTCGTAAAATATATATGTCCATAGACGGGGCAAATGAGGGTTCTAGCTGGCAAAAAGCCATACTGGGTACGGGCATCGAGGATCTCCTTACCCGGACTAATTCTCACCGGCAAACTAGTTTCCCCGGATCGTTTCCTCCAACCTGAAAGGCCAGGGTCATACCAATGCCTAACATAGGCAGGTGACATCTTACTAATAAATAAACTATTTACCTAGCCTAGCCGTTGTATACATATTTAAGACGAAACAACTTCGCAATAAGAAAGAAAACACCAATGATCTGATGTTTTGTCAACAGCTTCGACGAATCGTTATTGCGCTCAGGTATAGAACGAACGAATAACTTATTCGCCGGCTTAACGCACATGCCTGACAACGTGGTGTCGGCGGTCGGTGGTCACGACCCGTGGTCGCCGATGGGACCGAACGTGACGCACGCGACGACATCATCGCCTGTTTACGTCGTGCCTGGCGTATCGCATTGTAGAGCTATTAGGTATGTGAATTAAAACATAAAAGCCGTATATTACGACCATTTCACGTATCGCTGCATTGACTTCTAATTTGAAGGCACTTTTTACACTTAAAATAATACGATTCAATAATAATAAATACTCTCCAAACTTAAACTAAAATTATAATACGATAACTTCTTATATGAACTCAGAGAAGCCTAGCTAAATATCAAAGCAATGGAATAACATATTTATACATAATATATATTTAGCATTCTCAAGTGAAACTAATGTTTCAAAAACCTCGATTTGTTCTTTAAAAATAGAACTCCAAATCATACAAATTGATATAACTCACTCAGTTACTCTAAAAAATCCAAATAACACATTTGAACACATTCAACAAATCACAAGTCGTGCGATTAATGAAAAAATATCAATCGGCGGTTTTAAATTAGCGCGCGTCTTTTTTTTTAACAACGCTGTTATGGATCGAGGAATCTCCTTATTATATTTACTCTATTTCCAGATCAACCGATGACAGCGAGACGACAGATTTACAAAATACAAAAGTTGACATATTGCTTTACATGGACCATCTGATGACCGGGTTTAGAGCGAGCGCTAGCGCTGCAGCGCTGTCTCCTGTACTGGTGGCGGCACTCGCCAGCCTGTATATGGCATTGTAATATCACTGAGTGGTTGAATTTAACAGAGAGAGTCATAAATATTTAAGCAGTGGGCTAATGCTTTCTCTTTCCTTTTGAGAAGGTTTCATCAATAAATATTTAGCTAAATTATCAGTGTTTTATTTTTTCTGATCACAAGTTATCGGTGCAGAAAAACATTTTGTCTCCATCACCGGGATGCCTGATCTCCTTCCAACTGTCATTATTGCAGGCTTTTTTTTGTCTCAATATAAAGTACATAGATTATTTTCAGCAATTAAAGTAAGTAAAAGTAACAGCCTGTGACTGTCCCACTACTGAGCTAAGGCCTCTTCTCCTTTTTTTTTTTTTGAGGCGAAGATTTGGAGCTTATTCCACCACGCTGCTCCAATGCGGGTTGGTGGAATACACATGCGGCAGAATTTGATTGAAATTTGACACATGCAGGTTTCCTGACGATGTTTTCCTTCACCGTCAAGCACGAGATGAATTATAAACACAAATTAAGCACATGTAATTCAGAGGTGCCTGCCCGGTTGAACCCACAATCATCGGTTAAGATTCACGCGTTCTAGCCACTGGGCCATCCTGCAATTATAATTATTCAATTAGTGAATAATCGTGTAGTCTGTGTGGGGTATCAAATAAATCTTCAATATATAAGCTTGTCCTGTGGGCAGCTTGCCCTTGATGGGCCCTGTAACATTTGGTAGGGGGCCCCTCTACCTAACTGCGTCCGATTGTGAAACATTTATATACTTTGTAGTTTCTTCGCTATTTTTTTATATTGTTTTATTTCTGTTACAAATGGAGCACGGAACCAATTTACGAATGCAGTATAAAATTATATGAAGATTAACATATTCACGACACCTCCGGTGGCCAATAAGCAAGCCCCCAGGCACGCGAATGCTTAACCTTGACCGTCAACAATTTTTCAGATGTGTATAATATTTTCATTTTTTCCTGAGAAATTAAGCGTACGTACTTAGAGTGAGATTTTGGATAACAATTTACGAATTGTTGCTCATAAATATAGTTGTATATTTTAGGTTTCGTTAAAAAGAAACACACTTACAATGGCAATGTTTATTCTATGTTACATACTTAGGTACAGCGATATCTAACGTGTATAGTTTTTGTTTATATACAGCTTGTTAATTATATAATTATACATTTAATATAAATTAACGTATTTTCAATACGATATACGGAAACATCAATTCCTATCATAGAAAGGTTATTCGAAAAATCACTACGCTGTTTACACAAGTTGAAGATCGGTCACCCATCCAACCGTCGGCCGGAGTGAACGTCGCTTAACTGGATCTCGTTATTTTTCTTTACGTTTTTGGTTTTTTTCTCTCTAAATAAATTAATCAGCTATGTATCAACTAGTTACATACGTCAGTTAATATGGCATTAGCAAGGTACTAGGAATATTTAGGGCACTGTGGTACAAATCTACACTTACATCTATATAAAATATCGTGTCTGTTTGTACAATACGTGGAATAACAGGACGGGCCCGTGGATATACTTATGTTCAAACAATAACATAAAAATATATAATTGTATATTGATGTTTTTATTTAAATAATTATAATTTCGTAGAAAAAACATTGTCAAAACTTTAAATATTACTTTTGTATAAAATTGATTTAAAAAAATTAAAGTTAAAATTTACTAACAACAATCAAAATAAATAACTTAAAAAAAAAACTCGATAAGCCGTCCGACGGGCCGCCATTTTACATTACATACGTATAATATTATTAACAATGAAAAAATACAGAAATTTTTTGTATATTGTCAAATAATACTTTTTATTTTTTATTTCATAGTAGCGCAACATACCGACATACAGCGAGACATTATTTACACTTATTTATACATGTATATAGAAACGCAAAATAATAAATTTATACAAGCGATCACATCAAGTTACTTATGGAATACGAAAAACGAAACAAAATAATTGATTTAATACTAAGAAATATTACAAAAACGGTAACGTCGCGATTACTGTTACATTACAAAATATACAATATTAGTACGAGTTTGATATTCGACGGGACATCGAAACCGTTGGGTGGTCAACAAGCTGGGTCGGTTCTGATGAAACTTTCAACAAAAATATATATCGATTTTTTTTTTTGGAAAAAATCTCGTTTTTTCGTCAAGTTTCGCTAAGCGTCATAGTGGGTCGCGCCGGCGCGGGGGGCGGGGCGGACGGGGGGAGGGTACAGCCGGGGGGAGATCAACCCCCATTACTCGGTTGGTCCTGTTGACAAAAACAATAATGTTAAAACATTTACAGATTGATAATTTATCATAAGCTGAATGAGGCAATGTTACAACCTTTGTAACAAAACTTTTTTAAACAAAATTTTTTATTTAATTTTTCCTTAATTAATTTAATAATTATTTTATATTCCAATATTACTAACTGCAATAGAATGAATTTTTTCTAACACTTTTTATCTCCTGGCAAAATTCTCATCTGGTGTCAGAAATGGGTTTTTTTTATAGCATAGGTAGGCGGACGAGCATTTGGGCCACCTGATGGTAAGTGGTCACCAACGCCCACAGACATTGGCATTGTAAGAGATGTTAACCATCGCCAACGCGCCACCAACCTTGGGAACTAAGATGTTATTTCCCTTTTGCGTGTAATTACACTGGCTCACTCAACTTTCAAACCGGAACACAACAATACCAAGTACTGCCGTTTTGCGGTAGAATATCTGATGAGTGGGTGGTAACTCCTAACGAAACATTTAAAATTGTTTAATTTACAATAATAACCAATTAGCTTTGAATGGTTTATAATGTTTCAAGTTATGTTAAGTTACTCAAGTAACAATATAGTTGTAAATATAATAATTAGTATTGCTATATTGATATAATTAGTAAGTGACTCGGTATAATTACAAGGAATTTAGGCGTGGCTGGTGGGGCATTAATGTGTTGTATATCATTCGTCTGAAATCCATACACGTTATAAAAAAAATTGAAAAGTTATTTATTTTAATTTAAATTGAACGCTTGGTACACAACTTTTAGATTAACGTCCTCCAGACCGATTTCGATCACGGCGCAGGAGATATTATAGTGCACAAGTGTGTGCGCAAACACAGGTGCACTCTCTCTTCCTTAGCTCTCATAATCCGATGGGACGGCAATCCGACACGACCGGAAAGAGTTCAGGCGCAGGCCCAACGGCTTAACGTGCTTTCCGAGGCACGGGAGTGTACATTTCCAACTTCCAGACTCCGGGCCGCTACTGAGAATTTTCTGACAGAAAAACCCAATAACTATTTATTGGCCCGACCTGGGAATTGAACCCAGGACCACCGGGTCTGCGGTCTTATATCTAGCCACTAGACCAACGAGGCAGGTTTAGATTACAATTATTCGGTAACGCATTTATTAATGAATCTTAATATGCCAACGCACCTGTATCGACTGGTCAACTCCTTTAGGGAAGATCTCCTCGGTCATTTGAAATTCTGGAATCATACGAGACAAGTGCTAAATTATTGTCTGAAGTGTTTTTATTTTCTATATAACATTACGGCTTGGATTTCAACATTAAATGAAAATTGAGTTGCTAGAAAAAAATCTATTTTTTATAGACAACTTATTGCTTATTATTTTTACAACTTTTGCATTATTTTAGGCTCCGATGCAATATGTACGGGTAGGCGGAGAGGCCGGCGAGCGACTCGACGGTTAGCGGTGACCACCCACACCACCCACACCACACCGAGTCACTCCGGCCGCTCGGCGCGGGCGGTACCTCTGCGGTGGCGCGCGCAGTCGGCGCGGTCGCGCGCGGCGGCCAGCTCGGCGCGCAGCGCGCGGCGCTCGCGCTCCAGCGCCGGCAGCGCCGCCAGCAGCGCCGCCAGCGCCGCCTGCAGGCCGCACGCGTGCGCGCTCAGCCGCGCCGCCAGCGCCGCCGCCGCCGGGGAGCCCGCCGGCTCTGCGAATATGTAACGAATATTAGTTATTGGCCGTCGGTCTCCGACCGACCGGGTCGATACTCTGTTCTCCCCGCTCTTCGACCGATTTGCAGCTTTTGACGAGCATCATTGTTATCGATAAAAAATAATATTAAAAAAAGAAGCATACGAAGTTTTGAATGATTATGAATGAAAACTATATTATAAATATACGATGAGGGCCATACCGTAGGCGGTCTCGAGACCGGCCTCGTTGGCCGACAGGTCGGTCAGCATGTCGAACGACGCGTCGGCCTCCAGGCTGTGGTCGAATCTGTCCTTTGTGCGTGAGTTCTCTGCCTCGTCTGATTTTTCCGTTTGGTTGTCGTTTGTATCTAAAATGAGGAAATTATCAATAAATATATTTGAACTGTCTTTTTATGTAAAAAAAATGTGCGGTTGGAGGCCCCGGTCCGGAACGTTCTTTGCGATATTTCTCGACTCAAGCCGTGTTTTAAAATGTAGATTTTAATTGATTATAATTATTTGTAGCATTTTAAAGGTAGGCGTAACGCTTTTTCGTTATGTGGCATGACCGTGGGCCACAGCCATTTCACTCTACCGCGTGAACTTCGTTCCAAATATATATAATCATTATTTTAATTGAAATCGATACATAATATAATTAGTCAAAAATCTAATCGCAATCGTCTAAAGTCTAGACTCTTTTTTTCCAAATTAAAAGAGACGTATAATAATGAGTACATGACGCGTGTGACGTACCTCCGAGCCTAGCGGGCGTGGCGGGTGCGGGCGCGGGCGAGGCTGGCGTGGCGGGCGCTCTCCGCGCGCGGCACGAGTCGCAGCGGCCCGCGCGCGCCGACATGGCCCCCGCCTCGCTCACGTTGAGGGCGCCGCTGAGGGCCTCCGTCAACTGGTTCGCTGCGGGGGGGATGCACAGTTTATTATAGTGAACGATCGAGTTCATCGAGAAAAAATTATAAGAAATACATATTGAGTAATAGATATAATATATTTATCGTTTTGTTGTTAAAAGAAGCTAGTATAAATTTACCTTGCGCCTGCGCCGCCAGCAGCAGCTGGTGCAGGTCCGGAGCCGTCTCCGTCTCGCGAGCCGTCTGCAGCTCGCCGCACACGTCTGGGGGAGAGGAGAAGGCGTATTAACATAACGAACACGAGTTGAAATATATCGTAAGGCGCGGAACGGTATCGGCGCGGCGGGACTCACCGACGTGGCCCAGCGTGTCGGCGACGGCCAGCTCCGCCAGGTGCGCGAAACTGTCGGGCGGCACGCCCAGCAGCTCGGCCACCACCAGGCTCTTGGCCCGCAACGCCCGCCGGATGGCCTCGTCCAGCCGCCGCAGGCGCTCTGTGGACAGCGACGCGGTCAGTACGGGCGCTCGGCCGGGGGAGGGATGAGGGGGGGAGGTGTGCGCTGACCGTGGTGCGAGAAGGCGCGCGTGGCGGTGTGCACGGCGGGCGGCGCGGCGCGCACGCCCACGGCGCACGCGTCGGGCGCGGCGGGCGACGCTCCGTGCGTGCTGATGCGGCCCACTGCGCGCCGATGGCTGCGGAAAGCGCTGTTACATTAGTCGGTTTTCCATATTAGTGGTTTACGGCTTTCGGTGCATCTAGCACGCTCAGGCTTAAAATTAGAGTTAAAATCTTTATTCAAGAGTTTTTTTTTTTAAATATATTCTATAATAAAGGCTCGACACTCACTCGTGCCTCTCCTCCTCCTCCTCCTTGTCGACGGACACGGAGCGCGTGTCCCGCTCCCTCTCCTCCTCCCGCTCCAGCGACTGTTTGTCTCGCTCGCTCGTGTCGTCCCGCTCCACGGACGCTCGGTCTCGCTCGCTCTCGCAGGCCTCCTCGGGGGGCGCGCTGGACGTCGATTTTTCGGACGCATCGGAGGGATTCCTTGACACGTTAATGCCTGGTGACCGAGAAATAATTTTAAAAAATTAGTACAATGTATTTGTGTGCAATATATTGGACATGGGTATGTTTTCATTGCGACCGATAATTACACAAAACAAAAAAAAAAATACTTGTATAAATTAGTAAGACGAATCAAGTTTAAGTAAACGGTCACTCACCGGAGTCGTCAGTGGAGCGCGTGTGCTGGTGGGCGGCGCTTAGCGCGGGCTTAGTCTCCGCCAGGCGCGCCAGCGGGGACTCCCGGATGTGCTTCTCCCACCTATTACGAAGCGGAAGTCTCATCAGTACATGATGGATTTAGAACTATAACTTATACATCACGGAAAGGAAATATAAAAATGGCACCCGAGCTCGAAAAAAGTGCAAAATCCAAAAGAAACGCCATCCCAGCGATACAAGCACACAGTCGAAACTCACGTGAGATACTCGGTGGCGGTGTGCGTCGACAGCTCGTGCATCTGCACGGCGTTGATGTTCATCAGGAAGAAGGTGTTCCGCACGGCGGCGTTGGGGCGGAACAGCACCTTGTCCCACTTGATGATGGGCGACAGCAGCGCGGCGTGCGAGGGCTGCGCGAGCGGCCGCAGCACGAAGCGGTCGCCCTCGCGCTGCAGCAGCACGAGGCAGTCGTCCAGCATGAGCGCCAGCACGGCGATGCGCTTGGAGTCGGCGCGCAGCAGCAGCTCGCCCTCGTGGCGCAGCGCGTGCGCCGTGAGGTCCAGGCGCCGCAGCTCCTCGCACTCCGGGCCCGCGCCGCCCGGCAGGCGCACCTCCAACTTGCTCTGGATGGAGCGCAGCCTGCGAGGGGGACTCGGTTACAGTTGACTGTCCTCACGACGGGGAGATGGGGGAGACGGGGAATTTGTTGTAAGATCACTTTCGACCGCAGTCGGGACGAACAGGTATCGCACCACTCTCTAAGATGTGACGAATCCTTCGTGGCAGAGACTACACTGACGCGCTCGCTCCTCGGAAGGGTAAAGAGCAACTCAAAGTATTAATACTCGTCGATAGAATAACGAAGTGGGAGGGAGTGGCAGGGACGCTCACCGGTGCTCGTTCTCCGCCGTGCGTATGGCGGTGTCCACGCTGTGCAGAACGTCTTTGGCCACGTTGAGCGCCTTCCTCAGCTGGTTGATGTCCTCCGGACTGTCGCCGTCCGCGCTCTCGTCCTCGCTCGCCGTCTTCAGTATACTCTCCAGGAGGAGCTGGTACTTTGTTAACCTACACCACAGACATTCCATACGTTGGATCATTAAGAAAACAACTTTCCTACGGTCATTTTATTAGTTAACCGCTATCATCAAATTCAATTTGAGAATGAGCAATTTATTCTAATGTTGCATCCGAATGTAAGTTGAATAAGTAACTTCGCAAAAAATAAACGCCAATGCTCCGCAGATACCTACTTCAATATGAACTGATTAGACGTTCCTTCAGCTAATCGTGATTAATGTTCCATATTTTACAAATGTTATCTCTGTCTCACCTCTGCCACACGCAAGCCAGCAGGTCCTTCAGCTGCAGCCGGCCGCAGCGCGGCAGCTGCTCCCGCCCCGTCAGGAACTGATGCAGCTCCTTGTTCTTGCGCCTCCTCTCACGCAGCGCATCCAACGCCATGCGCTGGCCGCGGCAGAACTTGGAGAGGCACGAGGCGTAGCCCGAGTCGCCGAGCTACAAACAGAGAACGGCGTTGAGGACTAGCGGATTCCTCGGCCTCCCGTCACGGCGGAGGGCGGCGGCGGCTCACCGTGGCGAGCAGGGCGTCGGCCACGGGGCGGATCTGCACGACGTGGTGCGGCGCGTCGGTGCGCACGGCGCGCAGCTCGGCGTAGAGCCGCGAGTGGCGCTCGCGCACGCCCGGCAGGTTGGGGAACAGCGCGCGCAGCTCCTCCGCCGGCAGCAGCGCCGGCTGCCGCTCCAGCGGCTTCAGGAAGTCCACGCCCAGCACCTTCAGCCAGCGCACGTGCGAGCCCTCCGACACTATTAGCTCTGCGGGAAACGTTCGTGGTCAGTGGCGTGACATCTTCTATTGCTTGAGCGTATATAATATCATTGTATATTGTATCGTATTGTGTTGTATCATAAGGAGTATTCCATTTTATTTTACTGATTTTATTTTACTGAATCATTATAACATAATAAGGTTTCTGCATATCATATAACTATAAAATTATTTATAATCACTAATATCTATAACATTTTTAAAAGCAAAATATTTTAGTGTTTCTTAACAATACAAATGAGTGACCGAATTTGTTGGGTGCCATGCGAGTTAATCTGAAAATTCGTCATACCGTGTATAACCTCCTGTCGTTTCCTGATGGGCGCCGAGAGTACGATCGTATCTCGGATGTGCGGCGGCAAGCTGTCCGACCATTGAGCGGCGAGGGGTTCCTCTTCCTCGGACCAGTCGGATTGGGAAGCTAAAATGAAATAACGATTGCAAGCGATTTTAACAAACAAAATAAATTATATTTATAACTGAATATAAATTATATTACTGACTTTATTATCTACTCTTTTGATTGAATTCTATGTAGAAAACAAATGTAGAAAAAATTGCGAATACATATTTATAATAAAAGAAAAAAAACAATTTATAAATATATGTTTGAAAAATTTGTTTCAATTAATTAATAAAAACGATAACATTCATTTATGAGTGCCATACCTTGGTGTTCAGTAGCGACGGTGTTGCTCTCATTACTTCTAGAAGAGAGACTGGAACTACTTGAGCTGCCCGAGGGAGCGGTGGGCGCGCCTGGCTCGAGATCACTGCAAAAAATAACAATTCATTAAATACATTAAAAAAATAATTACATTATACTGAAATATATTTTTCACATTAACATACAATATTATAATTAAAGTCCGTCTTATTTACGTTATAAACCATAATAAGTGTTATTTATTTAAATATATTCAATTACACGTAGGTTCTCAAGGTGCATCATTTGAATAGGTCATAAACATAATGATATGGTCCTTCGAGCCGGATCTTAACTTTGACCGATTTAATGAAAATAAGGAGGACAAATTGAAATACAATAAGAAATTAACATTTAACGAAGGAACAAAAAACAACGTTATTTATGTTAAGTATGTTATAAGTTCATAAAAAAAGTTTTTATTTTAAGTTGTTAGTGATTTATTTAGTTAAATAATTAAAAACATTAATGACGTTTTATTAAACATTCTAATATTTGTGCCCACTTGATATCCCGCTAATCTAAATACTACTTCCATAACTCATTGCAACTACATTTGGTAACTTCAGAGTTCGCATTCAAAGTACATAAAGCGCATTACGGAATTATTAATAAACAAGGCATATATAAGCGTCTAATCCGACTTTAATTCGCATAAACGAACAGATGCTAGACGGAACGTTTCAAAGGTCGAAGGAAATGCAGTTCATAACACGCGAAGGAAGTTATAAAACGCTCTAAAACTGGCGTCGCATTAATGAAAATGTGCTCTCGCTTCGAACGATTGTATGGGTTCTATTGGCAAAGAGCATCGTACTCCTCGTGTAAAAGTGATCTATGAAATTGAAAAAAAAAAATGTTTTTATTGAATATTAAAGAAATACATTTATATTAGAACGAGAGAACCCAGTGGTTAAAGCATCCTGAATCTTAAACGACGATTGACAATTCAACCCCATGCACAATAAAAGACATCATGTATGTGCTTAATTTGAATTTTTTGTTGTGCTCTGTTAATGAAAACATCAAGCGAGCGTTTACCTATGTTTCATATAAGATTCTGCACACACTCGATTTATTCAGAAGTAAATTTCCAATGAAGATTTTAACAAGGCAAATAATAATTTGGATCGCTTTTAATGACACCAGCATAGTTATCGTTTTAAATCTGGAACTAACTACACGAACGGAACGGTTTCGAAAAGTTATCATGTAGTCATGTAAAATATACTTTTAATGTATTTTAACAAATCTACTTAATATATAAACATACAACGTAACAGTGACACTTGTATTGCTATCGACACGTAACAGGAACTGCCATTGATAGCAACCCCCAGATTTATAATCCCTATATACAAAACACTAACTTATAAAACGTGTATTACAAAATGAGACGTTTCTCTGTTTCATTAATTATCATTTTATCCTTCAACCCAATTACTCGTCACTCGTCTTTCAGGTAATTAGACGTTTGCTGTGAAATGTATGTATATCAGATGTATGATGTGTAATTACTCGACTCGAATTGACTCGCAAGCCTGTTGTTAAAGAAATAATTATAAACTAAAAATAAATTCAAAAAAAGCATAAGACAAATTATAATTTTGCAGTACATTCAAAAAGAAGATAATATTACTAACAATGACTTTATTTCTAGGACCTGCGTCTACCCTTGAACCCGTACCCGCTACAACGATATAATCTACAGTCTAGGTGGAAAATAACCCGTCGTTGTTTTAATTGCACGTTCTCAGTCAAAACTAATGGATTCCAAAGAAATTACATAGCTTTTAAAACCTATGGAATAATAAATAATAAAATTCCATAATGCCATGATTTGACCTTTTGAAATTCAATATGAAAGTAATTTCCACCAATCCACATTGAAACAGCGTGGTGGAATAAGCTCCAAAACCTTCTTCTCAAAAGAGGAGAAGAGGCCTTAGCCCAGTAGTGGGACATTCACAAGCTGTTACTTACTTACTTATCAAAGTAATTTCAGCAAATTTACTAAAAGCGAAGTTATGTTCAGTACCTATCAATATCATATAGTACTTATTTTAATTTATTAATAAAACCGATTTTAATACGATCGTTTCGTATAAAAAAAACCTATACAATTTTACTGCAACTAGAAATAAATAAACAATCAAGTTCAAAACACAAAAATGCTGCAGCCAGCTACAGAGATAAAAATAAAATTTATCATAATTGTCAGTCGACTTATGTCCGCGATAACAGACCGACCGACGACTACCGTTCACGAACAATTAAATCTCTTTAAATAAAAAATAAAAAAAATTATATATATATATTTTGTCGAAATTATCAACTTATATTGTGAGAGATAAATATTGGAACTGATGTGTTGTTGACAGATTTTTGTGATGTTCCTGGCTGATTTCGATCACGGCAGGATTTATTACCGTGCCACAACTGTGTGCGCAAACTCAAACTTCTGCACATTGAAATTAAAAAAAAAAATCAACATTTATTTTAATGATTGATATGACAAGTTTCTCGTATGTTACATATGTAATTCTTATGCGCAGACTGTCAGACATAGAAAAGTTTGATGCTACGTTACAAGGGGAGATCACAAGGTGATATAGTGAAGAACAAAATGAAATGCTGCATTTCACGGATGAATCGCTAATTGAGCTAACGCTGTCAGAAGTTACCAAAACACAGACATCAATGTAAAAATATATCGTTGACCAGAATTTGACCTAGTTTCGTCAATAAATAAATATGTTCACAAAACTCCGAAGTACCTCTCCGACATCGTCCGCCGCGCCAGCACGCCGACAGCCGGCGGCTGTCTCCCGGCCGGGAGCGACACGTTCCGCGAGACGCGAGGCGGCGCTTGGGTCGCCATGATTTACACTTGACACTTTTTAACACTTTTACATAACACTACACACTTCAACTTTATTGATTCGTCACTGTTTATTGTTCACCCTTGTATATGACTTGTTATATATAATAAGTTAATAAGTTGCTATATTTGTAAAATGAAGTGACATCATTAGTAAGTAAATTTCCATTAAACTAAATATTAATGTATTTTTTTATTTATACTAATATTATAAATGCGACAGTAGCTCTGCCTGTCTAGAACCTCAAGGAAGGATATATGCTTCCCCTAACACGCAGGTAAAGCCGCGCCCAAAAACTAGTATTATATTAATACTTATATTAATATATATGTATGTATAACACAAAATGTTTAGACGATTAATATCAATATTATCTCTTGAACCAAACCGATTCGAACGCGGGACCTCGGGTTCAGCATTCTTACAATCCAATCACGAGACCAAAGATCACATCAATGTAATTAATTATTACGTAATGTTCAAGAAACAGCATTCGCCCGTCAGTTGGTTTGTTTCACGTGATTTTTCTTTTCTATTATCCATTATATATTCTTGATAATTTATGTAGTGCGCGTTTGCGTTGCGTTTCGAAGATTTATTACCGATGCGTAAAAATATTTTAATGTATGTATTCATACTTGACGTAATATTGCAGTCTAGTTTACACCGTTGAGTCAGTGTTTTTTTCGTTTTAAATTTAGAACCGTCCGAGCTAAAATATTATTTAATCTGTTGCTTTACATTTTGAAGATTTCAATTATAACGTGCATCTACACTAACTGCTCTGCGCGTTTTACCCGCGATGAGCTTTACTGCCCCACCTCTGCAGGTGATGATGATGATGACAACGTGATGTTATAGTTTCTATAATATTACTTCTTTCGCGATGAAATCTTTATCAAATGGGAGTGGTAGATCCTAAGATTGGCGCGATCAGACAAACCACCTGATCATGATGGTAAGTCATCATCACCATCAGAGATCGAAAATATGAACAGCTCCTCACACGGCCAATCCGTCACCAATGTTGGGAACTAAGATGTTATATCCCTTGCGGCTTTAAACACCAATCTGTTTCAAGTCATTTTTACACACCCTTCAAACTAAAGCATAGCATTACAAAGTATTACTATTTTAAAGTATAATGACTGGTGGTAGGAAGGTATGATAAGTTCGTGGAAAATCTTTGGTCCAGAAGTGGATTTTTAACGTTCCGTACTCTGCCTACCACGTACCAAATCTTTACACAACAAAATTTATAATGAAATACGAAAACAACGTGTTTTTTATAATGTGTTTAAATTACGAAGCAACTAGCAATGTTATTATTTGATCTAATTAGCGGATATCTCATTATAATCATATGCTATTATGTATTTTCTTAATATACCTCTAACAACAAGTTTATATATGTATTTTAAATCAAAAGAGCGTTAATCCAGACGATCAAAATCCAAATTAAAACTTAACGAAAATGTATAAATATTTTTTTTTTTTTAAATTTATCTAATATTTCACTTCAGTCACGTTTACCGACTTGTCTACTTCAAGTATATACCTATAGTTGACCAGAGTCAAACGAAGTCATTCTGAGCCCACGCATGGGCTTTTAACTACGTCCAACCATCGATCTTATCAAATACTGTCATCGCAAATACGTATACAAAAACAAAAACCGTACCTATTAAACTTTGATAATATACCTAATTCATGTATGTAACTACAGCAGTGTCTACAAAAATAAAAAAGAAATACTCTCGTATTGTCAAGTAAATGTACATGCATGACAGTAAGTTTGCAAAACTACGACAATTATTGTAAAAATTAATAATATGTAGAAACATAGATTAACCTCAAATCATAAATCACCCATTCGTTATTATCAATTAAACCAATAGCCTACATAATTCATCCATATATCCATAGCTGTACATAACAATATAAGTACCTATATAATTGTGGGCAATGCCTTAAGCACATGCTAATCGACCTATGTAGATTGTAGGTTCCGGCTATACAACTTAGGGTATTCCTAAGGTATTCTAGAATTATACTGTATTACCTTATGCGTATTTTATGTCAGTCGAATTATAAGAGTAGATATTTTCAATATAAATACAAAAAAATCAAAACATCCCGTTATATATTATTCTTATTATAACGGTGTTTTAGTTTTGTCTATTTCTGAAATTCTATACCGATTTTAATATAGTATAAATTACAAACAACAGCTGTATAAGACTGAACAATTGTATAATTTAATTATTTAGTTAAATAGATAATCCAAATGCCAAATAATATCCACAACACTATCGGTATGCACGAATTATGTGTATAATCATATTATATATTGTATTCAGTACATATTAGTTCAATTAATACGACCGGACCGAGCGCTAGCACCGTATTCGTTCTCACTCGTTCAATTTAACATCGTTACTCTATATTAAATATAAACTCACGAGACGAACTCGTCGCGTACAGGTAATAATTACCAGTACTTATTATAAATTGTTTTTATTTACAAGTTGTTTTATTTAACTAATACTGTTAGTATGTTTGGTTCAATTATTAATCTTGCAACTGTATTAAGCCCACAGTTCCGCCCAACCGATTGAGGTGAACTTTAGCTTTCTTTTGTTTCTGATTATATCTAGTGTAAAAATCGATCGATAATTTTTTTTAGTTTGTTTATTTTAACAATTACAAATACAGAAAATAATATTTATAAAATAATATTCACTTGCTTACAATTCAATCGATACTTTACGAATTATTCAAAGTCATAATTTTGTGTGACCTAAACGGCATTTAATCAACTGCCGTCAACTGCAATCAAATTAATTTTTTAAGGTATTCGCTTCTATTAAAAGTATTAAAAACGACAAAGTCATTAGCCGCTATTAAAAAATTAACATTTTCGAAAATCAATCAATCATAGCTGAAAGTACACTTAAAAAAATTCCATTGCAAAAAATAAACAAAACTAAAATTCAACATACAATTAGTCGTACATCAAATATAATTTACGATTTTAAGCAATCACGGGGACACTCGGGAGCAAATTTTTGAAAAATATTTATAAATAAACCGAATTCACAGAGAGAACGACATCTGTGTTACACGTCTGACCCGACCCGCGTCTGTATCAGACTACTGACGACTGACGTCGCCGCTGCACCGACACTTTTACTCGAAGCGAAACGAAAAATATTCAACTGTTTTGATAAGATCACTTGGCAATTACTTGAATTAGCTTATTGTTGTCAATTATGTTGTTCCGGAACGATGTCAGGTATTATACGAGTCATGTGTAGATATAATAACAGTGGCAGGGGGTTATGTTTATCTTAATATTTTATTATCTACAACTCAATCGAAAAATAGTATAACCTAACTATGTACGCGTCACAGGATTGATCCTGAACCCTTGGGCTATTATTGACCCCCACTTATTAGTAGATAACATGGGAATATACCATGAAAACATAAAGAAAAACATTAAATAAAAAATAAAATCTTATGCAGAAGATTCGTATGTAATATGCGTGTGAAAAGATAGAAAATTGTATTTTCAGATAAATGTACAAAAAAATTAGGGGAATTTTCCAATTTTCTCTGTGACTGAAAAGCATGACAAAAGGCTCGATCCGTTGGTAATGTTGGTATCAAAACAACCTCATAAACAGCAACAACCCCTTACTAACTCTCCCTTACTTCTCAAAACAATTTCACAAATTAAATTTAAATATTTTCCATTTATGTCGGAGACTTGACTCCGTACAAATTAGTTCAGCGTGCACCTGACAGATGTCAAAATTCTAATTAACATCATAATTTTTGCTGATTTTTAAGAGTACGAAATCAAAACGACTTGATAGAACTGTAGAATAGAATTTACATTGCAAATAGCACACATCTACATGGCATGTAGTAAATTATATTGCCAGCCCATTGCCAAGTGTGAGAAGAACTTCCTATATGGAATACTAAAACTCATTGTAAACGTTGCTATCGTTTCGTCTTTGTTACATAATTTCGATAAACAATAAATGAAAAAAAAAAGGTTATGTATGTTATGTAACGTATATTTATATTGTACATAACATACATACCCATGTTCTATATACATAATAAAATTCTCGGAGTTTGTATTCGTAGACTTTTATACAAGAAAAAATAATTAATTTATGATTTAATTAAAAAGTTAGTACCGATTCCCTTTTCGGTAAAATCTACCTTAATTAACGCATGCCGTTAATTAAGGTAGATACGGTTAGCTTTTAGTTCAAAATCATTCTGTAAAACGACGAATCAGTAGTTCTTGTAAATGTATATTTCAATAAAGTATATCTATAAGATTTTGATTTTACAAGAAATAGTATTTTAACAGAAACGTATACAACAAACGATTCAGATGAGACTATCGACACGTCTCAATCAAATAAACAATCAGGAGAGGAGAAGCGATAGACTCGTGAAGCTGTGGATGACAAAGTCGAACGTCAAATCTAGTGCCGTGATTGATGTAAATCACGAGATGCGGGTAAGGCTAAGATATACCCACGTCTCAAACTCATCTCCAGTATTAAAAAAATATAGTAAATCATATAAAAATGTAATATAACTCTGTACGTGGAAATATTTTCATATAATTAATCGAATACGGTTATATTTCCCCATACTAAATCAAGCTGATAATAATAATCTTTATTTATAACATCTTCAACTCTATATTTTTGTTTTGTCGGTGTTGTGCTTAAACTCTCCGAATCAAAAAAAACCCTCAAACATCCAATTTCCAACTTCAAATAGTTGAATCATTGAGTTTCAAAATTGGTCCACATTCGCTCGAAAACTCTCCAAAACTTCATTATTCTGTTGACCGTACTCGTATACTCGAAATTTTCAATATTAAACTGAGCAAATAGTATTTCCCTAGACGAATAACTGAAAAGTGATTCATTATGGCTGTTATTCTGTGTAGTTGCAAAAATAAACTCAAATATCATGCGTAGCGGAGACGGCCTAGTGATGTAGTGCTCGGACTAGCACACTACTGAATTATAGTTTCAGTTTGTTAAAATCATTTTATGATCGCCGATGAAAGAAAACGTCGCAAACAACCAGTGAAACCAGCATGCTGTGGATGAAAATCTGTTTCTTATTTATTGCCCGTATTGGAGTAGATTTGGTAGAACTGACTCCAGACCGACTCCATGTGTCGATCTTTTCAGCTAAATATATAATTTGCCAATAACTGTTAACTATATCATAACTATATCAACAAAACTCCGGTTGTAAAATATATTTTCGACGTATTGGCGTTTGAAGATTAATTTCATTTGGACCAATCAGATATATTTTTGGCAGCTACAAGTTTATCTGACTACGTAATCATTTTAACTCCAATAACGAGGTTATATTAATATGCGAAATAGTTTTCGACAAAATGGCATCGAGAGCCGTAAATATATTCTTAGAACGCAAAAGGAATTTCGAAATTACTGAAATAGTTGATCGAGACTCAAGATCTTGGGACTCCCTTTGGGATGTTTTTCACATAGATGGGATAATTACAACTACATAACACGATCATATTATATACTTATTTCCACCCGCGACTTCGCTCGAGTGTGACAAGAGGCAAGTGATGAACAACGTCACTTTCGCCTTATCAACTTCCTTCACATTTATAATATTAGTTAGGATATCAACACTGTTTTCATAGGAACAGTATCAAACAATATATAATGAACACGAGAGGCAAGGTGTTCGCTTCTATAATAAGAACCCGCAAATACGATTAGCTCTGCCAATTAGCAAATTTAAATCTCATTGTAAAACGACGATAATGATGCGTTGTTTTATTAAAAAAGAGATAATATATATGATACGAAAGCGTGGAGATGTTATTAGTTTTCGTTGATCTTTATCATGCAGATGTATGAGTTAGTTGTGTGTATATAATTAACGTGTTCTTCAATTGCTGGATAGAAAAACTATTTAGTTTCTCGCCGGTTTTGGTAGAATCTGCATTCATTTACCATTTAATTTAATTCAAAACTGCTTGGATGACCGCACTCGAATAATGTATACTTTTTATTTAATTACTCAATTGACCTCGAATGGCTTGACGGATTCTAAAAATATTTGACATTTACGTCATTCATATCGTGAAATAGAATTATACTTTTAATAAATATATATATTCTTCGGTGTTTTCTTTGACGATTCTCTTGCACTAACAACTTCGAGCAATTATAATATATATTAATTACATTTAAATAATCAAAGATAAAACTCACTTCGGAATCCGTAGACTAGAAAAACCGGCAGGAATCCTAGTAACGAGCCATTTTTGAAATTACGTTTTATTAATTTTTCTTTCTCTTTTATGACATGTATATAATTTTACTTATTAGTGAATTTTAATATTTTTTGCGTATTATATTGTTAATTGATTATGCGTACACGCAGCTGAATACCGATGCCGTTTTTCGATACATCGTCAGTTATACGAGCGTCAGTTATGCGAGTCATATATTATATGAGCTGGTACCTTGGTCACACAACTTATTACATGAACTTTAAATTGTAATTATTCATTTCATTCTAGTGTAATAATAGAAAGTTATTTCATTTCTTTTTTTTCTAATAGAAAATGGTTTAATTTTTTTCATTTCACAAATACAAAATGATCCTACACGTCTATCATAAGCATCCGATCGTATATCTTGCTTACAGAATATTGTATGTATCAAACCGGCCGCACCTACTAACATGGCCATAACTATGACGTAGACAGGTCACCTTACCAAGCATTAAGACATAAAGAACAGAATGGCCACCAGGCCGGTGTTCGATTGGAAGCGATACACGAGCAATTTATCGCTAAGCCTTAGACCTAACGTGACTTGGAAATTAAAGGTGACCTTGTTAATTCATTATTCAATATGAATACTTAATATGTTTTTAATTTCCAACATTTAAATTATCTATCTAATAAAAAGAAGGCCGAATATAAAACAATAAAAGTTAAGAGCTAGTACTTTAATTATTTTATAATTTATTGAGGTATATGAAATAGAAACTTGGAGTTATACACGTTGATAAATAAAAAGCTATTATATACAATTCTCAAGCAATGGAGCTAAATAATACAATCGGAATACTACTCAAAAGCATAGAAATACTAAAATATGTTACGAAAAATCACATTCAAGAATCCAAAAATAACTTATAGTTGTCAATAAATGTACTCATTATTATCAAATGCACACGAATGTAGTCCATCACACATTAGAAAACCTTCATATACTGCACGTATGTACCGAGTACACAGTGGATACACAAATAAGCCACACCTAACATACATAACTGTTCTAATGGTCGCGGTTAGGTCACATTTGTCATTTTCAGAATCGAACCTGGAAAGACGTTAATACTTGGACAAACATACACTTTTTTATATCGATAACACAAACTAATAAAAGAGGTATACATCAAGTTAAGTAATAATACATATTTAAAAAACTTTATACATTTAAATTTTCTACTTATAAACAATTGGATCTATTTGGATGATTATTTTTGCGTTTGGGTGTGTCCCTGGATGGCTTAGATCAGATCCCGTATGTGGTGCTTCGAACGGGTTCCTGGATTTTTTATTAAACAACTTTTATTTAACAAAAATGTCTTATTTTTCAATATCAATTTGGCACAAAGTCGTCAGGCAATTAATATCTATATATTTCGTTGTTTATATGAAAAATACATTTTAATGAAGGACTCGTCTTGATTAATTAAGTTAAAAAAACGAACTCTCCGCTTACAAATCAAAATAGGTTTAAGCATATATATGTACGATTTCAATTGTTCGTATAATTAAATATTATAACATCAAACATCGGAACATGTAACATTATATAGCTTAAAACTATATATTAGCATGATCTATCAGTCGCTCGTCCTTCCCGATAGAACCACAGCCCGTAAGTAAAAACCCTATCACGGAACACCAACAGTGTTGCCATTTGCTGCGCCCTTTTCACTACTCGAATAGGTCGAAGCGAGTTTATTTATTTTACCATCAAACATAACATTTTTATGAATTTAAATATTATTATATTCATTCCAATAATATTAGTTCCGCGTAATACACAGGGCTCATAGGATGATAATTGTATTCATTGTGTTTGTAAGTGACCCACGTATCCTGATCCTGTAGTCTAGTGTAATTGTATTACATACTTTTTTTTAAACTAGCTACTCCTATTTAAAAAAGCCGAGATGGCCCAGTGGTAAGAACGCGTGAATCTTAACCGATGATCGTGGGTTCAAACCCGGGCAAGCACCACTGAATTTTATGTGCTTAATTTGTGACTATAATTCATCTCGTGCTTGACGGTGAAGGAAAACATCGTGAGGAAACCTGCATGTGTCAAATTTCACAGAAATTCTGTCACATGTGTATTCCACCAATCCTTCTTTTCAAAAGAGGCGAAGAGGCCTTAGCCCAGCAGTGGGACATTCACAGGCTGTTACTTTACTTTACTTTTACTCCTATTTTAAAACAATAGGTCCACAATATTTTCCCATCCAGCTGTGTTAGCAGTGGGTACGACAACCACCCAAGCGGGTCAAACATACCGTTGAACTACTGAAGTTCCTAAATGAATGTTAAATAACTGGCATATAGGAATAGCTCTATTAATATTATTCCCTTTAATCTATGCATTTAAACAGTAATTATTATAATGATGGATGATGGATATTTTTTTTATAATGATGGACTTGTTAATTGTAAGGCTAAGGCAATATGCAATAAGATACGTCAGACTTTACGTGGCTTCGCTTGAAACTGAACCAAGACACTTGTAGGTTTCCTTGTACTTATCGTGTCGTTCAATTTTTAACCTACTTATAATTAAATTATTAATTAATAAGACGTATTATCCCGTATAAGAATATCATATATAATAAACGATTTAACGGCTGCCTTTAAAATTAATTACTTTAATCAAATAAGCTGATAATAAACTAAACGCTTTTGAATTTTTTATATAGTTTAATGCAATGCAACCGCCGTTACTGAATGAAACTTGTACCCAAAACGGCATAACACTTGTTCATCAATCTTATATGTACATGTAATCATATCAAGTTACATTTATTTATCCTGTACGAAAATCAATACAAAATCCACGTATTTTTCAATCATCAACTAACTATTAATCGTATTTATATTACATCGGTTAATTGCAAGATTGCACTTTAACCGGAATTAAAAAAAAAAAAACTCGAAACAGGAAAAACAAAAATGCATTAGTCCTAATTATTCAAGTTATAAACGTAAACAACAATAATGAAAAATTAAAACGTCAAAACATTTGGCACGAGCCATCGGCGCGGTTGAGCGGTGACAGCGGCTGTCATCGACTAGGAATTTCCCACTGGAAGTTTCGAAATGAAGGAAATATATATTTATGAGCTATCACTGAGCATCGATTATCTTTATTTAATTTAAAAAGTGTATTGACGCCTTTGCACTTGATCTTACTTTGTTTGGCAGACTGTAAATGTGACATTGCTGTGTAAGGTGTAACCTTTTGAGGAGAACGTTTGTGGCTCTACATTGGCTCAATAAGGATTGGCAGTTTGAGACGCGAGATATTTTTATCCGACACTAGGATTACTTTTCCTATCGCAAAGCACGAAATGAATAAGCACAAACTAATCTCATGAGTCGGTGGTGCTTGTCCTGAGCCCGCAAGATTTCGGTTAAGACATATGTGTTCTAGCCACTGGGTCATCTCGGCTGTTTCCATTGTTTCTTAATTAAACTTTAAATATACACACACATAGATATCCTGATTCGTATTTATATATTGCTAAATAAATCAATTAGAACTTTCCTACACAAAATCTATTTTGCTGACCATATCTATGTGAGATCTTAATTTTAAACAAACATACATAAATATATTGAAACGGACTGTATCACTCGTCGGAAGAACAAACCAAATATGAATTTATTTTTCAAGCATATGAAATCTCATATTCGCCATCTGCCTTAGAAAATGTCGGCAATGAAACGTATCGGACGAGAGATGAAGGATTTCGACATTTAGCCCACGGTTCAGAAATAGGCCGGTATTGGGTCACGGACAGCGTGAAATATATATCTATGAATCATAATATTTGCTCCGGAAAACTGAGAGATGGCATCCGTTGCTTTATATATTATTTTAAGGTAAATATGCAGACAATACGAACGGTAGCGTCTTTGTAGAGAGACCAATGAAGAATATGATTCCGATTCACTAATTTAAAATGGTAAGGACAAACCAACTGCACAGGAGATACATCATGGTACAGGTACATATGCGCATCCACAGTGCATGCTGTATTCTATATAGCCTTACTCGCATAATCCGATAGGACTGAATTCCGACACGGAACAGAGTTGGCAGTAAGTCGAGGAGGCAGTAAAGCTATACTTGCTTTCCGAGGCACGGGAGTGTAACAAACTCTAGACTGCTACTAAGATACATACTACAGAGAAAATCTTAATAACTTGTATTGACCCCCATCAGATATATGCTCTTATACATCGAGGGCTTACAGCGTCACAGGGAACAGGGAAGTTAGACAATTTACCTAGAGAGTAACATTTCTGTAAAGTAATATTCTGATAACGTATAATTTAGATGTATTGGTTTATATTTCTATGGATTTAGACTAACTGAAAGCTCTTTGATAACTGACATGTACGTAAAGTGCTTGATGATACTGATAGCAATCGGTGATTGCGATGTATATAATGGATTTTTTTATCTCGCAGGTCGCAACGACCAGCACCTCGGGATCAAATATCCTTAAAGTAGCTATATTTCATAGATTTAGCCTTTAGTCCTTTTAAAAGATATTATCACTAGCAATTCGGAGTTTGGAAGTTGCTAATAGACTCCCAGCCCATTTTCGTGTTAAGCCGATTTTTTTCGTGTCTAGCACTTAATAGTTGAGAGATAACGTTGTACGTTATCTCTCACTGGCCGCGCTGCATTGGGACGGATAATTGATATTGTTGCTAAGCTTCTAAACGTTTGAATTGTATCGATCGAAGTGTTATTTCAAGTGTTAAGGGGGTAACACACCTGTGCTACTACGCGATGCGAAAACAAATTATACGCAAAAGTATTATATATTTTTTGAAATATATATATATATTTTTTAATAAATATAAATATTCGTAGGCTAACAGAGATACTGGGTAAATAGAAAAACTGACTCACTCTTGAGTAGTTAAGTTGGTAGCCACAATAATAATAATAAATAATTAAACACAAAATTTTGGTGTGCGCTTAGCACTGGCTCATCAAACCGAAATACAGCAATTGCAAGTATTGCTTTTTTAGGTACGAGGAGGCAAACGAGCAGGTGGCTCACCTGATGGAAAGTGACTACCAATTAAATTATTAATTGTCTGTAAAAATAACGTAAAAACTACGCAGACGAATTTTCACAAGTTCTAACGTACCGAACAATGTACTCTTATTTAAATTTAAAAAAAATCCCATAGTTTAGTTATATCATCTACTTTAATAATAAAAACTTTGAATCATCAGAGTGATCAGCATTGGCAAACTAACGGTCTTCCAAAACAATATCAGTATTATAAAACTGCGGTAAGTTTCCACGATTCAGCGATAAAGTTCGCGTTTTTAATCGCACGTGTTTGTTTATCCTGCGCCGAATTGAAGTCGTGTTTGTTTGAACGAGGTTTTATGCGTTCTGTTATATTTATATGAGGTGATTTGAGGTTGCGAATCGGGTGGTACGTATATTATATTAGATAATCTTTTGCTTCTTCTCGTTTGACTGCGACGTTGAAAAAGTTCATTATCATTAACATTGCGCTTACAATTCATCTCATATTCAACGAAGGAAAAAACATAGTGGAAACACCTGTTTACGGCTTGTATCGAATGTTAATTTCATTTGTATCCACTGTTAGAGCCGCATAGTGGAATGAGCTCCAAATCTTCTCCTCAAAAAGAGGGGAGGCCTTAGCCCGGCAGTGAGATCTTTAGGGGCTCTAAGTTTAACTTTTTTTTTTATAATCCGACATTCCCGTGTTGGCTCGGTGCCAGTAATACCGTCACCGACGGGAGTGCAGCGGGATTAATAAACGCGATCTCATTCTTGTAACATTTATCTTTCTTTAATATTAAAAAAGTTTGTGCACTAATTCGTTCAACCTTTATGACAGATATCCTAAAAATGAAATAGCATCAGCCAGTAAATGTCTCAGGACTGGGCACGGGACACTCTTGATAAGAATAGACTTCGGAGGACTCATCATGCTCACGATGAAGTTAAACATTTCTTGATTAGCAAAACACCACAGGTTCGTTTATTTATTTGTCAATATTATATAAAAATTTATCACTTTTTTTTTTATTTTGACTAAATTAGTATCAATAAGGTCCTCCAGACCGATTTCGACCACGGCGGCCAATCTCAAGAGAGATTAGCCAACTGCGCAGGAGATATTATAGTGCACATGTGTGTGCGCAAACACAGGTGCACTCTCTTTTCCTTAGCTCTCATAATCCGATGGGACGTCAATCCGACAAGACCGGTCACCGGAAAGAGTTCAGGCGCAGGACCAACGGCTTGACGTGCTTTCCGAGGCACGGGAGTGTACACACTACCAACTCCGGGCTGCAACTGAGAATTTTCTAACAGAAAAACCCAATAACTATTTATTGGCCCGACCTGGGAATTGACCCCAGGTCCACCGAGTCTGCGGGCTTATATCAAGCGACTAGACCAACGAGGCAGTCATAAAATTAATATAAATATCTAATGAACAAACAATAACGACACTGTGTAAAAATTATAAAGTAACAATTTTTGCTAAATATAAAAATCTTATTCATAAAAAGAATATTGTTAAAAATCCAATCGATAGACTTCATCTACGAAAGCACTTGCGCTTTAAATTTAATCCTATCGAGACAAATCCTGATCAAGCCTAAACCAACGAACGGAACGTAATGAAGTTATGAAATTTAACATTTAGTTACGTTATTATACGACGGATAACGTACAACAGTTACCTACATTTAAATTTGTAATTTTTAAATATAATTGAATCAATTTAGAATATTTTCACAAAAGAATTCGCAGTCACCACACCCACGCCCCCGTGATGCAGAAATGCATGACGTACGTTCAATATTTTCAGACTCTAAATCAGTTTCTAGATATTCCGATCGATAAACGATTACACTTCCCAACAATCGGTTTCGTATAGTATCCATAAAATTTACGATGCCTCTTTAATGCCCACAGTCGTATCATATACATTACGCCCGCGATATTCCCATTATTATTTTAACATATTTCAAATGTAATTGAAATCATTTCAAATTTTACCTAATTTCTAATATTAGATTATGATCGAATGAAATATTCCCGCGATCGAAATAATAATCTTATACAGGAGAATACCATTCCGGTTTGAAGGGTCAGTGAGCCAGTGTAATTACAGGCACAAGGGACATAACATCTTAGGTCCCTAGGTTGGTGGCGCATTAGCGTTGTAAGCGATAGTTAAATTTTTTTTTCAATGCCATTGTCTATGGGCGTTGGTGACCACTTACCATCAGGTGACCCATATGCTCGTCCACCTTCCTACATAATAAAAAAAAAAAAGTACCTTCACCTGCAAATGTTACGATGACAACTGAGTTAACACACGTTGTCAGTACTAATCAAACTTCGAAATTCAGGACTATTTTTATAAGAACGAAATCGAAATTCACCGCAGAATAATATCGTAGAACGTCAGGACATTGATTATAATTATTATAATATTTGAAAGATACACGCAATCAAAATAGCGTGAGTCGGTTTTCAACATTTCAAGATTTAGATACGAAATGAGTTCTTACAGAATATACAAGCAATACCAGATTTTTAACTACACTATATGTATGAAAGGGAGACTTAAATTGACATTCGCTTATAACTATATTATCTACTCAGACATACAAACTGAAACAACATTACCGCAATCGACTATATTTATACGTAACATACAATTTTCCCGCATAACAATTTACACTGCAAACTCCGCAGAGCTCTACCTCGCAACCCCTCCCCCCACCACGACACCTCCCTACCCGCCACAGACGGGTACGGAAATCGACTGTCTGGGTGTCTGTATAGCGAACATTTTGTTCGTTGAACGCTAGCAATGATAACATTGCTTCATTAAACTCCGCAGACACGTAACAGCATTGAACGATTCATTTTCCAATAAACCGTATTTACAATGCGACTGTATTGTTTTTCTGAACAACGACATCTCTGTACTAGTTGTTTATTGTAACTTTACTTTTGAAATCCGTAATAATTACATTTCGCTGGTGGTATTGGTATCAGATCCAAAACTCCTGTATTCAAACTCGGGTCGGACTATCGATAAGTTTATCCGTTAAATCCGTTAAGAAACTTTCAGAGAAACAGCTTGAAATTTGAAAGTTTTAAAGCCCCGTACGCCGGCGAGCACGTTAAGCCGTTGGTCCTGCGCCTGAACTCTCTGTGGGCACTGTGTCTGATATCCGATCGGATTATGAGGTTGAAGTAATGGAGAGTGCACCTTTTCACTCAACAAACACAAAATATCTCCACTGAGAATGGCCGTCATGTACGAAAGCGGTGAGGAGGATATCGTCAATATCGACTTACAATTAAATAATTACTATTATATTTAAGATATCCCAACGACAATCATAATGAGAATTTAAAAATACATAAGTAAATAGACGATTACTTTTCATCTTTTATTTTGTATAGACATACGTAATACTTATTTATACAATGTTTAAACTGACTAAAGATTTACAACCCTAATTATAATACAAAATGAGAATATTCATCTGTTTGCTACATAACCATGATTAATCAACGACGACGACGCGACGGTTTCTTGCGGAATTTAGACGGAAATTCAGTAGAGAATTCGATTATGTCACGGAATAGGAGTTTGACGAGCGGGTAATAACAGCTGTAACGCAAAATGTACCGCGTGTTAGTAATGACTAAAAACTATTCAAAAACAATATCGTAGTGAAATTTTGTGTTCCAAGCAGCAAATCATATTTGAAACATTACATTTTTTAAGAACTTCAATTATGAGGGTGGGTTCCTTGTCGATAAAAATGACTTTCCGTACCAATGGTAACTTTACATTGGATTTTTTGTTTAGCGACGATTCAAAAGTGCTTGTAAGAGCCTACTCGATATAAATTATATTTTCTATACAAGACGTACATAATAACTACATACGCCTGTCGCACCGGCGCGGCGTGTGGAAACAGAATGTTTGTTGTTTGGAAATGTCGCCACGATCGACCATTGTCAGCGCATCTTACATATTATGATAAGAAGTACGAACTACATTCACGAGCAGTGTGTTACGTATTATATATAGTTTACAGAAATTTAAATTTACTTGATATGTACTATATTAAAAAGCAATAGAGTTTCCACGACGAATACGATATCATATATTTCGTGTTAAAAAAACATATGCTTATTTATATATTTTAAGAAAATATTATATACATAAACGTGAAGTAAGTTTTCGTTAATTTCTATACCAATAGTATTAACATACGTATGTAATTGAACAAGTTAAAAAGAGTATTTTCTGTATATCTTGCAGGATCTACATAACGAATCAGTAGCATTACATTTAATATTATTATGTAAAATAACGATTCAAAAATGCTTATTTCTTTATTTGGTAATCCAACAGTTAACATACACACTTTATTTTATGTATGTCGTGTAACTAACACCAAAATAGAATTACACGATTTTAAAAGCCTACACGAGTACAGCATAATTGAATTCTAATCATTGCGCTGGCTAGGCCTCTTATAGGTTATTTAACATTAACCGAGCCTAACGAACGGAACTGTTACAAATAAATATCAACTAGACTTGTTGAGTCAAATACTAGAAAAAAAACACGCTCGATTGCGCCGGTTACACTAACATTTGAAGTATTTCTTAACGAACCTGAAGTATATCATCATTAACTATGGATAATAATCAAGTGTAACGCTTCCACATTGACTTCGTGTGATAAACATATATATATTATAAGAAACGAATTCAAAGCGAATTATTACCGCTAGTACATGAACAATAAACGGTTCGCGACGTATTTATATAATACTCTCTCGGAAATATACGTACACTAACATATAACATGTACATACACTCTAATCGAATTTCAGAAGCATATACAACAGACAAATTCGAATTTAATACATATTTATGTTAATATTTGGATATATGTAATACGTTCTCAGTCTATATATATATGTGTATATTTTCAACATAGTGAATATTCAAATAATAAAAAAATAATTATGACATAAATTACAGAAAAGAAAAGTAATTACTACTATCAATCGAAATATTTATGACCTGAAATATGCCCTAAGTAAATCCATTCATGTGATCTTACCAAAATCAAAACGAAATGTTAATAATAAAATCCAATTAAAAATATTATATATAAACACGCATAATATGAAAAACTAAAATTAAAAATCACTGACACCAAAATCTTGTTCGAAACACAAAGGGGAAAGTTTTCATAAAACGAATTTCCACGCAAATGTCCACTTCGTGCTGTATCGCGTCTGAAACTGAAAATCAAACCTTTCAGGACCACGCTACAACTACTTATCCTGAACCCTCAAGTACGTATAACGTGAAAAATATGAGAGACCATCCTAAGCCGGTTGCAGTAGGACCTCTCAACGGCTGTATTAATGATGATACAAAAGCTCAAATTATAGTGGCTGGAAAAGCGATGATGCGGTAAGACAAAGTGAATCTTAAGTTCTAGAGAACAAGGTCGTATTTTATTTAAACAATCTAAATTTACGCCTTACTCGCCATATATTTATGTTAAAACGAAGGGTCTTCGTAAATTGGTCATTAAATAAGTCAATATAACACTCGGGAATGCAATTAGTTCTATACTTAAATTTAATTGAAATTAGACTTTAAAGCATAAGATTTAAAGTTCAAATTAAAATGGGTTTATCGTTAAACTTGTGTTTTGATTCAATGTATAAAGATAAACTCTATTTAAATAAAAATACAATATAAATTAAATTGTTTTAAAATAGTTAAGCTATTCTTGTTTTCCGATATGCTATTATGAAACGTATCTTGTTTGGAATAAAGCTTAAAATTCCCGTTTTTAGTTTTACTTACGTCGTTCTTATGTCTAGGCAGTACTGAATTAGTTTTGGTCATAGTAAAAATAAGAGAAAATATCTTCAATCTGAACATAATGCATCTATTTCTAGCTAAAGACTTCAAAGAATGTCTGATAAATGTATTTCTTATTTACAATAATTTATATTTTTATTCAAACGATAGATTTTGAATAACACAATAATTATTATTTATTAACTGAGTATTCGTTAAGTAGTCTACGGTTAATAAGCTTATTAAAGAGGACTATTTTAAAGAGAATAAACTATTTTAAAGGTCCTAATGTAATATTATTATGAAATGTCTAGAGAATACTCAAAATAATTTACTAAAGAAACGAAACGTAAAATTCGAAAATGTTACTCTCTATTAAAATTAACGCGTTTACTAATTTCCGCATGACATATGTTACGATCATTTGTATATACAGCTATCATTCGCTCACTCACTACCCTCACACAATATCAAATATATTCAATAAGAGTTGACAGTTGACAGTCAGCCATTCGAGAGTCATCCCTTGGTGAGAAAGGACGCGTGCTAATTGGAGCTTAGAAATTATAATAAATATAGTTAGTGAATTTATTGTGTTATTTCTAAATTCCTTCTGAGCGTATCAAATATTAAAATTTAAATTATATTAATTCAAACGAAAGAATTTGGGAAAATTTGTAAAATATGACAGAACTATGTACATAAAAATTTCATTACAAATGTAAATAATAATAAGTTGACAGTTTAATACGTACTTATTTTGATAACAGGAAATAATAATGTGTATAATGAAATTGATTTATTTTGATAAAGTAACAGACAGAACGTTGTAAATTATGAGAACGTGGAAGTCGAAACTAAACACATTATTTTAATACAAAAAATTTCTACGATATAATTTTTTTATATTTCCGATGACACATGGCATTGTATAATATTCGGGCAGGTTCTTTGAAATATTTCGTATTATTTCTTATTTAAAAAAAAAAACGAAACGTTGTAAAGCTGTCGATAAGAATATTTTCATGCGAATAAATCATCGCGATGTTTCAGTATTAAATTATTATTCGACCATAAGCTATATAGTTACTGTATCAACTGTAGTTCATAAAATATTGTCACCGTATTCAAACAGTTATATAAATACATTTATTTAGTGCACACACAAAATGTTTAGACATATCTAAACAGAAAACGAGTATTAAATTTAAATGTACTTACTGGTTAGGATGAGCAGTGAGCCGGTTCGGATCGGACGCGTTGCGATGCTTGCCCCGTCGTGGTGCGTCGCGTTCGCGACAGCTTTCCGCGCGGTTCACGCCGCGAGATGCATTCGCGCCTTTCCAACTGCTGTAGGAGAAGTTTTATGTTAATTATTATTACATACAACTTAGATTCAACAATTACTTTAGTCTTACTCACTTTTCAGGATACACATGTATATAAGTATATTTAGAAGCATTTCATTTTCAGTGAGTCGTAATTAATGCAACTAAATAAATGTATCATTTTATAGAAAATAAAATAATAACTAAATTTTTTGTATTTTTTTTTAGTGATTTTAACCAAATTCTACTCTGCTGGTGATTCGATGAAAATCAACCATCTAGAGACTTTCCAAGACATATTTTTCTCATAGACCACTTTCAAAATTTAGCTTGTTGGACACCCTGCAACTCTACCATACTACATTCCTACCATGTTCCCAAAACTCGACAAAAAAATATGAAGATTAGATCTAACTATAGAAATTTGCGTTGCGGCTGAGTTCCAACCACGAATTAATAGTTATCGAAAAAAAAGTGAGAATTGATTGTGCTATGAGTGGATGTCAAAAAAATAAAGTTGGCCAATCAAAAAAGTAATTCCATCCAATTTTTTACAAGTAACAGTCGCTTATGAATTGGAACCCCCATTTTTTTGTCACGTCAACGGCTTCCGTGGACCACTTTGCGAACTAATGATCTAGATCTTGAACTATCCACGCCATCCAGTGGCAAGTAGCCACACTTTTTCAATGAAACAAAAACAAACCGAACCCAATGAACTATGTACTACACTGCGTTAAAAATAAAAGCCATCTATGCCTACAGTTTATAAGCTGTTTAACGCCACCTAGCGGGCAATGAAAGAAACTGTAAAAGTTCTTACACTTCACAGAGGTGGCGCTAGTGTAATAATACGGAATCAGTTCTTAGTTCTGTGAAAAATATATTCCCCAAAAGTGTAGAGTTAAATCTAAATCTATTTTTTAACTTTAACAAAATGAGACTCTAATACAGACCTTAGGGCCTTTCAAAATATATCGTAATTCTCATTTTTTATGTTTGTTTATATCATATAATGCACTAACTACTGACCTGTGTTCTTTCGTTTCGTTCTCCTTGCTGTTGGTGTCGTTGGTGTCGACGTCTAGTTCTGGCGCAGTCGGCTCCTCGGTCGATCCCTCTCGTCTCGATTCTCCTGTAAATAAAACAAAATGGAAACTTAGAATTGCTTTGTATCTGCTGATACATTTCGATGTTGTCTCGTTTACTTTAATATAAATATACACGTGAAAAATATAAGTACATATATATACTTAGAATTACTAAAACATGTTTATAGATCGCCCAGTGAATATAAAAATAGCAGTTTAAGTAAAGATTGCAGGTTCAAATCCGGGAAAACATCATTTAGTTTTCGTGTGACATATTCAGTATTATATATAACTCGTCTCTGCGTCGGAGATGATGGAAAATATAGTAAGGAATTCTGCATGTGTCAGATACAATTATGTCACATGTGTACCACCATCTCGCAGAGGAATAGCGAGGTGGATAGGCTCCAATTACCTCCTTAAAATTATACAACGCCTTTGCATAGCAATTAGCAGCACGACATTTACGGACTTACAATATTTTCAAAATGTACAAACAAGGAGTCGAATCATTAGTACACAAACACAAATAGTTTTCTATCAAACCGACAATATCTTACATTTCAAACGCTGCACTTTTAATAAAACTCAATTGCAATGAAACATATAATAGCGTCCACGAGTAATTAAAAACAATCGAATGTTACAAAAACGTCGGAAACTCGGCGCGACCGCGGTGGGAGATGAATCATCGCGACCGCTCTATCCTGTTACGGGATGAGCCACAATCGACGCGTCATAATCCTGTGCGAGGATACGAGAATAGTAAGTACGTATAATTCAAGACAACAAAAATTTGTAACATATCGGTGTCTGTACATAATAACTTTATTATTTTTTCAAATGATGATTATGTTCTCAGGGCCGGTATCAGATGTGTTATAGTGTACAAATGTGTGCGCAACCACGGACACGCTCTATTAACTCACACCGATAATCCGAAAATAAAGTATTCTAGCACAGGAGCAATGGTTTAACCTGTGCCCGAGGCACAGGAATATAAACTCTGATGAGCTCAACCGTTAACGTCTTCGTTCAGAATGACGACGAAAAAACAATACATAGCGGGAATCGGTAACTAATCCATAGGCATCTACATTCGATAACAAAAATAATAAACATATATGTATGTATTTATAATGTAAGAACATTCTGTGTAATATAATTGGACAACATTTTACATTTTTGATCAGGAATAATGAAACAGGTTCCTGTTGACAAACGCTTACCCATACATCTCAATATCGTGTCGATATTGAGATGAATGGATGTATTTTATATCTATCTATGATATAAGATCACTTTTTTTTATATAGAACAGGTAGGCGAATGTGCCACCTGTTGGCATGATGGTTAGTGTTCACCACTGCCCATAGACATCGGCATTGTAAGAAGTATTAACCATCCCTTAAATCGCCATTATACCACCAACCTTAACTAAGATGTTATGTCCCTCGTGCCTTCAAACCGAAACACTACAATACCAAGTACTGCTGTTTTGCGGTAGAATATCTGAGTTAGTTAGTGGTACCTACCCAGACGGGCTTTCACAAAGCCATCAAGTAAAATACAAATAAACAACAATCTGTACATTATTTACAGAAACGATTAAAAAAATATTAATAATTATTAATAATAGTATTGAACAAACGCAAGAGGACAATACAGTATCGCAGTTAGCGTTATAAAGGACGTGTATAGCGATGATCTCACTCCTGCGCAGCGTTTTAATCATTCTTAGCACAATCGCATTTCATATTAAAAACCTATACAATACGTAGACTTCAGAGATGAAGTTATCTGGATTATATTTTAGAAAAACATAATTAAATATTTTGCAAATACATTCAATTGTATATACTTTGGATACATTAAGATGATATGCAAACTTTAAAATGGACAGGTGTCATCGATAGATTAAGGTAGCCCTTGTTAGAAATATCATAAATACTAAATAGATTGCCTTTTGTTAATGCGCAAAATATCAGATCCGATGTCAAAATATTTGCAGTATTACTCTAATATTTATATTATGTTTTATTTCCGTCAATAGAACAAAAAACAAAAAATCGGAAGTTGACCGTCATCGACTTCGCGCAACATTCTTCGAGCACAAATAAAATAAACAGAAACGGAAGGTTGACCCGTTGAACGGGTAAAAGAATCTTCAAATTGGCGTTTGTCTCCGAAATTAGTTGACTCTTGTGTACCATTATACTCGGTGGTAGAGCTTTGTGCAAGCTCGTCTGGGTAGGTACCACCCACTCATCAGATATTCTACCGCAAAACAGCAGTACTTTGTATTGTTGTGTTCCGGTTTGAAGGGTGAGTGAGCCAGTGTAATTACAGGCACAAGGGACATAACATCTTAGTTTCCAAGGTTGGTGGCGCATTGGCAATGTAAGTGATGGTTAACATTTCTTACAACGCCATTGTCTATGGGCGTTGGTGACCACTTACCATCAGGTGGCCCATATGCTCGTCCGCCAATCTATACAATAAAAAAAAAAAAAAAAAAAAAAAATATTTTAACGCTTTCCACTGAGGAGTTAGCGTCATATGTATCCCAATTTTATTTTGCCATTGTCATATTAATAAATATGAGTAGCTACTCATTGCTCAAGCATTGTTTGAGCTATGAATTTATTATGAGTTCTTGGTAACGGACGTGATCGCATTGCGTTAGTGGATTCGAATCTTATAGCATCTAGGTTAAACATTGTCTAACATATAATAATATTTATATAACGGACAATTTTCAATTAAATAAAAATCTACTTAAAATTAATAAAAAATATTAACATAATACATTTTGGAGGTTTTTAGGATCAAAACTGCGCTACATTACTATGCTACTGTTTCAACCTTTGACACTTTAAAATAATTAGGTAATCTTGAAATAAAATTTAATTAGCGTAAATCCGTTATTAAAATCTAGCGTGTCACAACAAATTCTACACGTAATAGAAAAAAAAAAGCAAAATTAAGTGCAGGTTTCATTTCAAACACATTACTTATATTAATTAAACAATAATTACCATTGTCGTTGCACCGTATTAGTAATAAAGTTCAACTAAGGATTGACTTGAAAAGAATTTCCTGTGGCATTATGCCTGTCTACCTTTGCATAATCGGTGCGAATAAATAAAACATTATAAATACTATGTAGTTAGGAACTAGTATATGAACGACCTAAATACTCCAACAGTTAACGTATGGTGTGTTTACGACACACTACAGTTAGCGTCAATAAACATACAGTGGTACAAATTCGACAACAGTTACAACTTCGAGTAATTACCGGGTCTGTTTTCAGTTACATCGCGCTATATCATATCGTTCTACATATAGTGAAGCACAACAAAATTTGCATTAGTAAAATTGTTGGTTCCTAAGGGTACTTAAAGAAGAGTATTGCGTGTAAGTGCAGTAAGAATGTCAACAGTAAGCTTCTTTTGATCTTAATCATAAGATAATACAAAGGTTACGAAAAGTTTGAGTTTTTCAAGTCATAGTATATAATGGTGAGCTATGTATGTAAGTCATATTGTTCGCTAAACTGAAACAATATTACGAAAATAAGTATTTTTAAATTTAGTTTATTTGTAATAAATACACAGGGCGCAAAACTGGATGCTCGTTTCACTTTGGATTTACAAATAATAAAACGGATCAAGTTTTCTTTCACAAAATGTTAAATAATAATAAGGTCCTCCAGACCGATTTCGGTCACGGCGGCCAATCTCAAGAGAGATTAGCCAACTGCGCAGGATATATTATAGTGCACAAGTGTGTGCGCAAACACAGATGCACTCACTATTCCCTAGCTCTCATAATCCGATGGGACGGCAGTCCGACACGACCGGAAAGAGTTCAGGCGCAGGACCAACGGCTTTACGTGCTTTCCGAGGCACGGGAGTGTACACACTTCCAACTTCCAGACTCCGGGCTGCTACTGAGAATTATCTAACAGAAAAACCCAATATCACTATTTATTGGCCCGACCTGGGAATTGAACCCAGGACCACCGGGTCTGCGGCCTTATATCTAGCCACTAGACCAACTAGAGTCATGCCTCGTTGGTCTGATGCAAAATTTTAAAATGAATTAACATCGGACCTAACCACTTAAATATATGTTAAAAATCGATTCTATGAAATAAAAATAATATAGTCAAAAACTAAATTTAAAACTCACTAATTAAAAAACATAATACAAAAGACATGACCTACAGATGTACCAAATAAAATATGTGGTTCTCGTGTTTGAAACCTGTTCAGAATTGTCGACAGATGCGTCTTTATACTTGAATACTATATACTGAAATATAAAACACGACTAAAAATATTTACAAATAGAGGCTAAAATACTGCTAGTATTGGCTGACCGAGGACTAATATACATATTTATCCCTTCCACAGATATTCTTCTTGTATTTGAAGTGGGAACGATATTAACCCGATCCGAGGTTAACCACGAACCTGCCGACTTTTACATCGCTAGACGGCTTCCACTTGATCGTAGAAATGAAGTGAGAAAACCTGCCTCACGATGATTTCTCTCGACACATCCAAGAAAACGAAACACGTCCCATCGTTACCCGCCTTACGAATGAGCTGACAAAGAAAGTATAAAACAAGCATGTCGCACGCTCCTTATATAACACATAAACAAGTAAAAATGCGTTTCTGTCTTGAACGTCCATCAGGTAGGGAAAACCGAAATTTCGATCCGATCGGGGTTCAGTGACCGGTGATGACGTCACACGACACTGAATCACCGCCTGGACCTCGACTTCGTAAAAAAAACTCGATACGAATCTGCAACTTCAATAGCTGTCTTAAATAATAAGACGCAAATTATAAATGTTCAGTTTTTAATGCACTATAGTATCAAGAAGTAGCTCGAAGCAGCCCTGATGTATGTTACAGCACTCTACGTTTAAGAAACAATAAGAACAAACGACGCAGGATAGCACGCACGTATAATATATGTTGAGTGGTAGAACTCATACCGACGAGCCAAACCCTCGTAGGGTTCCTCCCAATACCCCTTCAATGGCATACTACAGATTACGATATAATGCAGTGAACTTATCTCATAAAACCGATTCCAACGAAATTCGGAAAAGGACATAAGGAAAAATACAATACAATGTAAAAATACACTTTATTGTAATGCAATTAAATATCCACAGATAGCATAAAGGAAAATGACATAAAACGCCCTTATCACTATAACAACGACCTTACAAACACATCAAAATTTCAAAATAAAACAATACCTACTATTATATTATTAAATCCTAGCTGTGCCACGCGGTTTTACCCGCGTATAATTAATAAAAATATAATAAATAAAAATAAGGCTAGAGCCTTCCTCGATAAAAAAATCCAATACAAAAATAATTTTTAAATTCGAACCTGTAGTTCCTGAGATTAGCCGGATCAAACAAACAAACTCTTCAGCTTTATATATTAGTATAGATGTAAGTATTCCTATGAAACCGTAGACCCTGTTAAAGACAATCCGACACAATTCGAAAGTCACTTTGAATCGTATACCATTTAATAAATTAAGAGGTCGTTACAAAAAAACGGGACAATGTTTTTGGTTTAAATCGTCGATTTATTGCTAACATACATACATATTTATGATACCGGGTCAAAGAACTTGCATTACCGAGATAACCTCGAGAGAGCATTCTTAATGTAATCGATGATAATCTGGATTTGCGAGGAATGATTTTAGGGTTCCGTAGCTAAGAAACCCGTGTAAATATAAAGATAACATTATAGTGTAGTAGTGGGAATTACTACGGAACCAATATCTCTGTGCACCCCAATATACACTTAACTGACATTTATTGTATTGACGTAATTAATTAATGTTTGGAAGAGCTCAGTTATTTATTAAGCTTACGGAACGTGAAAAAATATTTCAGTACAAATTAGAATCGCATTAGTTTTTTTCAAAAAAATAATAAACTGATATACATATAGGAGTAATATTTACATCTAATTAAAAACAACACTAAGAGTCCACCGGTCATTGACTCGAGGCATTACGAGAATTTACTCAAGTGTCGGGTTTTCAAAATCACATTTCCGAATGTTAATTCGTGTCTCGCTAAACGTTTCAGTCCTTACATAGATTCGCTTATCTACAATAAAGTAGCCAGCTATTGTGATCTGAAACACTGCTCGTTAAAAGAAGCGAAAAGTAAGACAATTTCTTTTATAGAATCGTTAACATATGATTCGACTGAGAAGCTCCTCAGTCGAATTACCTAAGGGCATGTAATTATAATAATTTTTTACCTAATTATGAATATATATTATAGATAATATGCAGGAAACTTCCTATCAAGCAATATTTTTTTAATTACAACTAAAACCTAACTTTGTTAACCAAGCGTAAACCAATACGTGCTTTGATAAACTAAAATGGGTTCCCACGATACAGGCCTCCTAGTGTGGGTACCAACGGATTCATTCACACACTTGTAAATTGGTTTTTTGGTAAATAAAGATTTTTCATTTCCAATTAGGAGAGCAAACTGTACTTAAAAAAAAAAACACTATAAGCAATAGTTTTTAACTAATAACACTCATACACTATCGGTGAGCAAACGAGCAGACTATTCAGCCGATCGTAAGGTATTGGTCGTTCACAGACATCTGGAAACGTAAACGGGGTTGCGGATGCATCACGGATGTCGCGGGAACCTTAACTCTTGACTTTTATAAGCTCTCTCGTTATAGCACTCAGAAAAAACCCTAGAGGGCAAAAGTTATCTTGGGGAGTTACGTTCTCTCATTGGAAACGATAAAGATATCCGACCACACATATTTTCCACATCTATACTTTTAATATTATAATTGCGAAAATAACACTGTCTGTTTGTTACGCTTTCATGGCTTAACCACTGAACCGATGTTAACAAAATTTCGTATGTAACTAGCTTGAAATCCAAGCAAGGACATAGGCTACTTATTTACAACTAAAATCTGACCTCCCTCCGAGCAAATGCTGTGGACGAAAACTACAGTAATAACCACAGCTCTCATCTCAAACAACATACTTAACAATAACAGAGTCTAACAAAATGCATTCGAAAAAACTTAGTCACAATCCCAAATTAGCGCAACGGGAATCGAACTGGGAACAATGTCTCCGCTGAGTCAACCCACACAAGGATACGCTATTAATACGCGCTTCCCGTCGAGGTGCGCACGCGCATATCAATGTACTGGTGAAATCAACGCTTCCGGTATTTTTTTTGTTATTTAACGGACACCTTTAAGGTTAGCTTAAGCTTATTATTGACTTATTCATCTTCGCGAATGATAACAGTGCGTCTAATTAGTATGATCTCTTCTATACCTAATTATATAAACCTGTAGTTGATGAAAACATATACGCAATGAGCCAATCTACATGAAACACTGTCTATAAAACAGAAACTGTGACGAACCAATGTAAATTTGAGACATTTTTAAAAGAAATATATAATTACCATGTTTTTTTTTCCTGCTAAGTCTGATTTATAAATTAGCCACTGAGACTCCATTCAACAGCCTACATATCCTAAAACACAAACATAGAAACCGGTGCAACACACAGTAGTCACGCTAGACCTATCTTATCATACTAGGTGGTAGAGCTTTGTGCAAGCTCGTCTGGGTAGGTACCACCCACTCATCAGATATTCTACCGCAAAACAGCAGTACTTTGTATTGTTGTGTTCCGGTTTGAAGGGTGAGTGAGCCAGTGTAACAGGCACAAGGGACATAACATCTTAGTTCCCAAGGTCGGTGGCGCATTGACGATGTAAGCGATAGTTAACATTTCTTACAATGCCATTGTCTATGGGCGCTGGTGACCACTTACCATCAGGTGGCCCATACGCTCGTCCACCTTCCTATACAATACAAAAACAAAAAAGAAATCGACGTCTGCACTACTTATAAGTATATTTATAATTATTTCAACATTTAAGACATCAGGCTTTAGTTAATCTAAGCCGTCTGTAATGTGTTTCAGTTATCTCGCAGTACATTCCCGTGTGCTGCGTTTTCTCCAATAATTACAACGAGACTGATCGATTACCTGAGCTGAAGTAATTTTAACATTCAATATCTAATCTAAGAATACAATCATGTTTATTTCATCATTAAATCTTTGGTTATAGGTAACCGGTCATACTGCAATGGGTTGCACGTTCGATATCGCCCGTGATAAAATTTGTTTAAGCCCTTTGTATTTTCATGATTATTAGGTTGCTGTACAGGGTAATGGAATACAAATTAGATAAGCCTTGCATTAGAAATACCTATTTTTCTTTAAGCGTTACATTGTACGCGTGTTAAAAGAATTTGTATTTATTTATTTATTTTAGAAACACAGACGAGCAAATGGGTTCGTTGATGGTATTTTGTTCCCTTCGCCCGTTGACAAAAGCACCGTAGAAATTATATGATAATTCTTAATATATAATATTTTCACTAGAAACTTTTGCATACCAGGATATTACTAGAGCACAATCCTGAATAATGATTTTTCAAATTCATACAAACGTTTCGTATAAGAAGAAAAAGAAAAACATGGAAGACCGACCTATAACGTTACAGCATTTCTATTATAACATACATTTGATGACCTCATGAACGATTTCGGCCACAGCGGCTTACCAATCGCGTGGGATATATTATAGTGCAATAGCGTTTGCACCACAGGTGTAGACAGCAGGCAGTGCTGTTCTCTTATCGGCAAATCCGACGACGACGAACGAACAACGACGACGCGACTAACTGCATACATAACGCTAAAGTAAGTAGCAAGTATTAGCTAGCTTCAAATCTTTATACTTACTCGCTGCGGTAGCTTCTGGACTATGTGTGAATCAAAAACCGCAAGGAATATCTTCTTGAATGCAGTAATATGGCATTAGCGTTGAATTATAAAAGTATGCCAAAAAATTCAAGGATACACTTATTCAAAATATGTACAAACATAACACTTAGATGATTAATAAACGATATGATCGCGTCACAAGGCCGGGAGTGTCGTCCTGATAATGGATCGGCGAGTGACCCGTTATCAGTGACATGAATGCAGCTATGATAACTGTACACTACATAATGCAACTCATATCTACTTAACAACAGCCTATTATGAATATGAAATAAGTAATGCTATTATTAGAAACGTCAGTTATCAGACGCATATCCGTCGATAATAAAAAATATTAATTTAACACAATTAATTGATCAACACTAAGACAAAGTTGCGCCGTTCACTATTTAAAAAATGTATGTACTCGTATACCCGTTACATAAGAAAAAACAACAATTCAAAATGACAACAGATAAACAAATAATTGCCAAAAAACAAACATACATCTTTATTTTCATATTATTATCACATGCATCACGTATGGCATAGAACCTTTGCATATAAAACAATCGCAATTGTTATCAGTATTCAAATAATCTATTAAAATTAGATTTCAAAATTATAAAATGCTTTTAGAATTTTAACTCCTCCTAAATATATATTTACCTAACTCATTTATTTTAATTTAAATATTTTCAGGAAAAAAAACCTAATTAGCCATGATTATGGGTACCGCTCCTTGTACGCCATATCATTTGGTTCTAAGCATTTTCTGTACTATTTTTTGTGGTGTAGAATAAATTATAAGATTATTCTATTAAATCAACACCATGATTAAATTCATATCACTTGAATATCCAAATAACTTATTTAATAAACTATTTAACCGGACACACAATTGTTGTTTCGTGCTCAAACTACCCCTTCGACTTATACCCATTGATCTAACCACTTAAAGAGTCCTCTTAAAACAACTGTAAACTCGCACACTATACACATACAGTTGAGACCCACCGGCCCATTGACCGCTTGCGGAATGCACAGACGACTTGTTTCAATATCACACAATTTCATATATAAATAAACGATCACACTTAACACATGGAAAATAAAGAAAGCATTTAAAACAACCCTTATTATCCATGAAATAAGGTTCAATATCAGAAGGTGTATAGGCCCGAACCGAGGAAATAATACAGGAGAACTTGGAGAACTCAGAAAACGTGTATTAACTGGACGCCGGTAACATCGCTAATCACCGTCAAACGGTGTACATAATAATTAAACTTAAAATTAACTGTTAAGTTATACAGGAGCGCTTCGTGTTGCTCTTTAAATTAATCAGGCGCTCCAACATGCCCCCGGACGTTGAAAGCTCCTCTTTCAACACGAATCAATAGAAACTGGTAGTGGGCAAATTTTGTTGAACGCTCGTCGGATTACTCCAGCAGACGTCCGGATGTCAGCCACGCGTACAACACCATCAGATCCTGGATGGACAGCAACAATTCGTCCCATTTTCCACTTTAGCGGTGGAAGATTGTCTTCCTTCACTACTACCATGGAACCCAGCTTTAATTCATCTTTAGATGAACGCCATTTGGTTCTTTGTTGCAATTCTGAAACATACTCCTTACTCCACCGAGCCCAAAGTGCTGGCGGAGTTGCTCATTTCTTTGGAAACGAGTTAAATAATTAACAGGATCGTTTCGGTTATCTCGTTGAGGAAGTAAAGTTAGTGGCCGACCAACAATAAAATGACCCGGTGTCAGAGGTGAAAAATCTTCAGGATCAGAAGACAGCGGCGTTAAAGGACGGGAATTCAGTATCGCCTCAATCTGAATTAAAGCGGTGTTAAGCTCTTTAAAGGTCAGGTTACAATTTCCCAACACTCGTTTGAGATGATATTTTGTCGACTTGACACCCGCTGCCCAGTGTCCGCCGAAATGAGGAGTGTACGCGGGAATAAAATGCATTTTTATGCTATCGTTAGCTAAACTTTCGCCTAGAGAATCGCAATTAGATTTTAAGAATTTAGAAATTTCGTTATACGCGCCAACAAATGAGGTACCATTCTCGAAATAGATATCTAAGGGTTTTACCCTGCGCGAAACTAAAAATCTGAATAATGCTAGTAAAAAATTATTTGTGCTTAAGTCACCTACCAGCTCCAAGTGAATTTCCTTGGTCGTAAAACAAATAAAAATCGCGATGTACACTTTTACTAGCCTACAACCACGACCTTGTCGACTAGCGCACATGATAGGGCCGGCGTAATCAACGCCAACACTTTCAAATGGATAACCTCCTGGAAGAAGATGCTGCTTGGCAAGTTCCCCATTAAAGGAGTAATTATATTACCTTTCATTCGACAACAACGTACACAGTTACGATAGCAAGCTTTCGCTAAATTTCGGCCACCTATAGGCCAATACGATTCCCTTATGGAAGCTAATAATAGCTGAGGATCAGCGTGCATTAATTTATTGTGTTCGTAACTAAATAATAATTTTGTAGAAATATGAGTGGACTGTAAAAGAATAGGATGCTTTTTATTATAAGAGAATGTCGAATTCTCTAAACGTCCTCCAACTCGCATTATATTATTAGAATCTAAGTAAATATTAAATTTAAGAAGAGCACTTTTCACAGGTAAATTTTGTTTATTTATAAGTAATTTATACTCTGGAAAGGACTCAATTTGACTTTTTATAATAATAGTATTTAATGCTTCTTGTAATTCATCTTGTGTTAAGAATTTATGTGAGACAGGAAGCTTTTCTACAAATTCTAATAAATCGCAGCATGTATGCAACGCATCGAACGAGTCTTAAATAATTGGAAAAACGTTTAAAATCTACTATAACTTTAATATTATCTACGACAGCGACTGCGATTATGTAAACGCGTCGTATTTTCAATAAAATGTTCCTCATTCAACCTTCCTTCTGTTATATAGTCAGATGACTGAGAGTTAATCTCCTTGAGATTCCAACATTGCATTAAATCCTTACGAATTAAATCTAAATCAGTGTAATCATGAGAACTAGCTTGAGTAAAATTACATGATATTTTATTTAATAATTTATCATTACAATAGGTAACGGGGCCAGAAACGATCCAGCCTAGCCTGGTTTCACATAACACAGGCTTTCCAACACCTAACTTAATTTTTTCAGTACCTAGCAAGTCCCAGAAGAGATCAGCACCAAGTAAAATATCTACTTCTGACGGCTGGTAGAAAGTAGGGTCGGCTAAACAAATATTAGTAGGAATATTAAGGTTGGTCAAATCAACTTCACAACGGGGCATGTCATTTGTTATTAACGGCAATACAAAACAATATAACTTAGCGGTATAGCTGTTATCTAGTGACGTCATTTTAACCTGACATGTATTGCCTACGCGAGAATTCACGTTATTTATACCATAGATTGACCCATCTACTTGTTTAGTATATAACTTGAGTCGTTTACATAATCGCTCCGTCATAAAACATGATGTGCTACCACTGTCGAGTGTCGCACGCACTATATGTTCAACATTATTTTGATCATATAATTTAACTAAAGCGGTTGATAATAACACGCCGCGCTGCTTATTATTATTCTCGCTATTTGAAGACGAGAGGCGCGCAGATAAAGCAATACTACCAGCGCCATCGCCAGTGTGAATTGAGCGCTCAGGCGCCGCAGACGTCGACGGAGACGTTGATATATTATTATTATTATTGTTATAGCGATTACCTTTAAATTCCGAGACGTGAATTAATACATTATGCCTACGCTTACATAATTTGCACCCTGGTTTTTTACAATTGTTAGCAAAATGACCTGATCGAAAACAGTTATAACATACTTTATAACTAGGTATTAATTTAAGACGAGCTTCATTACTTAATGCAAGGAACTGTGAACATGTAGTTAAACTGTGGTCAGCTTTACAACAGGGACAAACCTTAGTGACAGACTCAGTGCTTGGACAACCAGAACTATGTGTTGTTACCATGGATTTTATCTTGGGAACGTATTTATTAGTAACAGGAGTATTATTTCGTGATAACTCTAAAGTTTCAACTAAGTCAGCGCGCGTATGAATGAATTGAAGGAAAGCATCGAATGTGATTTTGCTATTCTTGTCTACGCGGCCCTTAAACTCCTCCCACTCACGATAAGACTTCTGATCTAACTTGCGAGTAACTAAATATATTAATAAAGTGTCCCATTGTTTAACTGGCTCACCTAAGGATTCTAACGAACGCAGATTTTTATTTAATTGGTCTATCAAACCTTTTAACGCCACAGAAGATTCCCTAGTAATAGCTTCAATATTGAATAAGGCTGACACGTGATTCTGCACTAATAATCGTTTATTATCATAACGATCACATATTAAATTCCAAGCAATTGTATAGTTGCTAGCGGAAAACTCAATCGATTGAATGACCACAGCAGCAGATCCCTCCAGAGAAGCACGCAAATAATGGAATTTATTTATTTGGTCAATTTCATCATTATTATGGATGAGGCTAGTAAAAGTGTCACGAAACTCTAGCCAATTACTGTAACACCCATTAAACCGTGGTAGCTGTATTGTAGGCAACTTAATAGGCTTATGAATACTGACACCTGTATTCCTATCACTACATATAGATTCATTGTCTTTATTGTATAATTTTAAAAATTCTTGAGACCTAGACAAGGCCTTATAATATAAAGATTCAAACTCTGAACGCTCAGACAACTGTAATTTTACATCGTCAACTAAACATTCTAAACGCAACTGTACCTCATCATATTGCACGTACAACGACTCGATCTTTTCCCTCCGCAATTGCAACTCAGTAACATCACAACTGCTTAATTTTTTATCATTCAACGCATCGAGGTAATTAATAAATGCTGTTAAGCGACCTTTGAAACTTCCACGCTTTTTTACTAACTCTCTTTCCTCGGACATACTGGGACTCGAGTGTCGTCGACCTGAAATGTATATAATAACAAGTTATATAACTAATTATCTACTATTTTAATTACAAACTTTAGGTACTACGTTCTAGAATTGATTTTATTATATTTAACAATGTAAATAGGTAATCTTTATTGTAAATGTTAAAATATAATTATTAATTTTGAAACGGCTAATATTATTTAACCTACACGTATTTCTTAATATATAAGTAAATAGATAATTATTTTAAGTACACTACGGCTTAATTAAGTATATTTAAAGTAAATGAATTGTAATAATATCTAACACTAATTAATACATTATAATTATTTAACAAGTACCTACGCATCAACTATAATAATTGAATGTATGTCTCTTAAACGCATTAATACAATTATAAATCGAAGTAATTCTACAATAATATTTTAAGTATTGTATAATAATATTTATGCTAATCATATGAATATAATATGAAAAATGAGAATCATTCAAAATGCAAGTTGGTACTTTATTAAAATATTAAATACAGGTATAAAAACGTACTAACCTTTTATATTTCTTATATATTAAAGTTAAATACAACCTGTACGAGTGTTGGGTGACGATATTATCCACAAGAACTTAACACCGTTGAAATATGTGTACTGACTCCAAATTCACTCTGCCCACGTGTAACTCCTCAAGTTGCAGATATTTTTAATTCCGTTGTTAATTAATATTTCTGATTCATTAATTATCTTCTTTAATCCTTGAAGATATAATGCGGCTCGATATGGACCATGTATAGGCCCGAACCGGGGAAATAATACAGGAGAACTTGGAGAACTCAGAAAACGTGTATTAACTGGACGCCGGTAACATCGCTAATCACCGTCAAACGGTGTACATAATAATTAAACTTAAAATTAACTGTTAAGTTATACAGGAGCGCTTCGTGTTGCTCTTTAAATTAATCAGGCGCTCCAACAGAAGGTATGTCACTTATATAGAAAACTCATACAGCAATCCTTATTGTGCAAGAATTATGGTTGACAATAGAATTTATAACATCAATTGTATTGGCAGAGTCAGTAGTAATCCTTACATAGATTCTATTTTCAAAGACGTAAGGATCAGAACAGCCTGTCTAGGATTAAGCGTGTTTTGGTATGCGCTGGCGCGGGTCATGGGCAGAATAGCTATGAATGGAGAAACTGTTGCATCAATGAATACTTAATTAATTATGGGAGCAGTTGAAGTAATTTGCGATTCAGACATCTCCCATTACGTCATCTGCTTGCCATCTAAAATTGTTAAAAGATTTCGAAATCTTATCATATCAAAAAATACCTAATTGATACAAACTATTTATCGTTAATTTCGAGACACTAACTGCTACAAAAAAAAAAGAGCAACTAGCCGTGAAGTGACCTTAACCTAGGTGACCGTAATAACGCGATGCTCGGAAGCGAGAGGTGCTGGTCAGAGATGGTCTCCTTCTGCGAAAGTGTGATGTCGCAGAAGGAGGCCGCGGAGCGGGAGCGGGAGGAAGATGCCGCTGCGGACCCGCTCCGCCGCAGAAGACTGGGGAGAAGAAAGCGGCGCTTTGCGCACCTTCTCCCCCCGCCACAATAGGCGCCGCCGGGACTAGGGGGGTTCCCAGTACCCTGGGATTCCTCCCTAGTGAATGGAGGCCCGCATAGGCGGGCCGGCCGTCGGAGCGTCACGGTAGCATGCGCAAGCGATCCCGTTAAGACGGGAAGGGTACCGCTGGGTTTTTAGTGGGTATTCCGATGACCGGGGCACACTCGGTGCCTTGGACATACGGCGAGTCCCACATACCCCCCCCCACTGTTCCCGTGGGGGGAAACGCGTCATGCGTTTTCCCAGCGTAAAAAAAAAAAAAAAAAAAAAAAAAAGGTGACCGTAATGCTATAAAAAACAATACCAATGACAAATATTATCAATGATGAAATCGAATATCATTAGATATTCTACCGCAAAACAGCAGTACTTTGTATTGTTGTGTTCCGGTTTGAAGGGTGAGTGAGCCAGTGTAATTACAGGCACAAGGGACATAACATCTTAGTTCCCAAGGTTGGTGGCGCATTGGCAATGTAAGTGATGGTTAACATTTCTTACAATGCCATTGTCTATGGGTGTTGGTGACCACTTACCACCAGGTGGCCCATAAGCTCGTCCGCCAATCTATACAATAAAAAAAAAAAAATTAATTGATTAATGTAATTTAATTACCTTGCTTGTTTAAAGAAGAACCTACATTCCAAACCGATGCTGGTTTTAGGTTTAATTAAATCTTGTAAAATGTTCAAAAGAGCATCAAAAGTTAACTTGAAATATTCGATACAAAAATGTAAAAAAAGTTAATATTTACATGACCCGTAAATCAATATTCAGATGAAATAGGAACGATCATTCGCAATATCGTTACGTGCGATAAATAATTTTCTCACGACGAGTTTAAAGGTTTATAGCTCGTACGTCGATTTTATAGATTGTAACCAGACGGATTTATTTATTTTCCATTGCCCATATGTACGATTTCACGGTCAAAGAATTCAGATGTTTAATTGTTGAAACCGTTTTAATATCGCTTCGACATGTTACGGTCGTGTTACGAATTCGCGTTACCGTTTTGCATACTAGGGTTGCCGTTGATGATGGCTATCAGATTCTCGAAGATAAAAGCTAAAGAAAATACATTCACCAAACATATTGCATTTAATAAAAATGTGTAACTTTTGTAACATCACAAGTAACATCAATGTAATATTTAACAATGTTAAATACATAAATACATCAATATCAAGATTTTATCATGACATTGTGCTGATTTTTTCATAAACTTAATGAAATGTGTAATTGATTACTATATATGTAATACAACAATTTGCATAAACGCAATCCAACAAATTATAAGATAATATCTTTGGAACGACTTAATATATAACAAAAATTAAGCGACTAAGATTGACAAAGGACGTTGTTTAAATAACGCAGACTGTCAGACCAGTGAAACATTGGACGGAGCATTATCAAGTCAAGTAGAACGTTCAGCAAAAAAACTGCACCGTTACATGTCAAGTCCGAAGTAGTAGTTGAATCAATTTAAATATTTCGCTAAGCGATCAATCACGATCACCATCGACTATTGAAATTTTTAGCGATTTAGATCACATGTACGGACTGTGAGGCAATTGGACCGTCGTGTGTTAATCGCGCCGGAGATATTGTGTCAAATATAATTAGGAATTTAGGTGAAGTTTTTTGTTTGAAGTAAGATGATACTTCACTTTCTCAATATGTATCTAGTTTGGTTCTTGCAAGCAAGTCTGCTTCATATTTGTATGTTGCAAAATAATTTAACTCAATCAACTATCCGTTGATTGAATATAAAAATATTTGCCATAATTTGCTAATTTTTAGATCTTCGTCTTACAAACAGCATTTATGTAAGTTTTGAGTAATGAAGTAAGTGAGAATTCTGATATTATTGGCGACATATTTCTTTGCATAAATATAATATTGAAATAGGGTTGGTAAGCTGAAAGAAATAAAGATATAATATCTTTGTTAACTTTGTTAGCTATACAAGTCTGCGGCAGTCCGAGAGAAAATGACTTCAAGGTATATTTTTTGCATGACATAAATAATGTAAACCGACGCTTGTTATTATGGACTAAAGGAGTAATTCGTTTATCGATTTCGATGTACTTGTACATTTTCTATTTATTCTCGATTCAAGACGTCAGACGAAAGTCTTAGTTAAACAAATTCGCAACTGATTAACACTTAAAAAAAATCATTATCATCGTTAAGGTTTAACTTATAAGGAAAACTTGAAAGGGCTTAATAATAAAAACAACTTCCGATCGTACAATATCCAAATAATAGCCTAAGTCCGGCTTTGACCTGGCAACCCTGAGATGCAAGGCGAGCGGGCCCGACTGATCTGAGGTCAGCGTTTGATAAATACGAAGCCGTGACGGTTTGATGCGGAATCGAGATCTCGTAAGCGGAACAACGATTAATTCGTTTGAAGTTACTTTTGTGCTACATATAAGTGTAATTATTGAATTGAAATAAGTCAGGTTTATTATTTAAAGACCGAATCACGAAAATTATCGCGATAAAAGTTATCGGTCTATTAGTTATAATAAAAACGATCTATCGCTTGAAGCTATAAAAAAATGTGGACGAACAAGTAATAATGTTATAAATATGATAACTCACCTCTGGAGCCGCTGAACAGCCACGAGTTCTGTTTAAAAGCGTCAGGATTCTTCTTTTTTGTAATCGGGCTAGGTTCCACGATACTAGCTTGACGACTTCTACCAGCTAACGGTGTCTTGATACTCTTCTTTTTACCCTTCTTTAGTGTTCCACTGTGGGATTTTCTTAAAGTATTTACTTTAACAGTTTGGCTTTTTCCTCTTACTTTACTCTTACTCCTAGAAGTCTGTCTACTCAATCTTCTTCTATGCTCACCAATAACCTTGGGAGGTGGCATATCTTCATCCGAATCCGTGTCTGCGGGAGGTTTACTCTGACAGATTGACGCATGCCTTTTTTCCTCTTCCAAGAAAAACTTTGTATGATTTAAAATTTCATTGGTATTGACAATACCGTCGACAACTTCAACTACTGCTTCGACTGTTTTCATGGATGTTGGAGTTTTCTTTCTCCTGAGGAAATTTAAGGCGCTAACTGACGACCCTTTACTACTTTTACGTTTCGGGGCTTCTGTCGTACTAGTTTTACGACTTTCACTCCCTTTGTCATCTTTCTTACTATTTTTCCTTAACTGATCTAATTTCATAGTGGAACCATGAATTGAATCTCTGTCCTCTTCACTCCAAAGACTCTCTCTCGACTTCTTCTTGTCCGAATTTTTCTCCATCTCCTTTTTTGTGTGGTCGAACCACTCGTCACCGAGACTTTTAACGATTTCAATTGGATTGGATAAGGACATTGTTTTTCTGTGTCCTTTTTTAGTCCTTGCTTGCTCGCCTTCTTCGTCTGTCACCGCAAGTTTAAGCGATTCTTTGCTCATGGTGGGCGTTTTACTGAGCCTAGGAAGTGCGTCATCGCTAGCAGAAATAGCATCACTGTGGCAGTCAGCTGACTCGTAGAGAGATTCGTCACTTTCATCACGCCGCTCTACGGATTAATTTACATTATGTAACAACGTATCGGATTATTGTATTTAGATTTCCTTGCCATGTAATATTTTTCTTACAATATATATTAATTAAATTCATTCACGTATAAATCAAAGAATAATCTCATGTAATAAGTTTAAGAATTGCAATAATTATCTATAATAACACTGGGAACTTAATTATAAGAATATCACTATGTAGACATTTGCGAACAATGTCAATAATAAATATAACAATATGGAAAAAATAAAGCAATGATGTGTCCGCAATGAAAGATGAATAATAGGATATAATCATATAGGTGACGTCGTTGGTAATAATAATAATTATGAAGTAACAATTTACTGCGAATGTCTTGTAAAAAGTATAAACAATTGAAGAAATAAGACTCAATACTTATTTTAAAAAAAAACCTAATGACAGCTGATTCTATATCCACGTTATTTGAATCGAATGCGATGCAACGAAGAAAATTTACAATTCCCGTTAGTATATATGTACATATATAATGTAAACGTAGAAAGTTACGTAAAATCCTAAATGTTATCGGTAGTAACGTCATCGTGTTATAAGACCTGTTGTTATTATTTGTAATATATCGTTCGTGAAACGAACTGTTTCTTCTTAATAAACACAGATGCCGTAATTCTGTGAGATCATCATCATCTTATCTGCAGCGTGCGTGAAGTTTTCATTCTCATTTCCATACAATAACAGTTAATGTGTCGCTTCAAAAGACGCTTTCTATACAAACAAAAGAACTGATAACAAGCGGGAAAGTAAAAATTATGTAAATACTGATTGTTCTAACGGTGGCGGCGGTGCAACGGTCAGCCCAACCTGTTCATGTATATTAGTCGGAGATTCCGATTAATTCCAATAAGTTTAAATAAATAGACGATAAGACAAAAAAAATATCTAGAGATACAACCTATTCTATGTGTAATTAATTATAGAATACTCGTTGCTGTTATTAAATTTAAATGAATTAATTCATTTAACACGTCTCATACAGTAATAACACTTAAATGTATCGGAGTAAGGCATAAAACAATTTGACCATATGATATTCATCTAATTAGCAAAATTAACAATTATAATTACATCATGTTATCAAATTATATGTCATGTCTAACATATTAATTGATGATTTATGTATGTACATATATTTACGGAAGGACTATCTCACTTTTTCTGACATACCTATATTATTTGTTATTCGTTTTTTTTTTTATTTCGAATGGATTTGTTGCTGTCGGGCAGGGGGGCGGGTCTTTAAGATACTCAGCCGGTGTTTTTCAATTGGTTTTCAACTACTGAGGATCTTACCGGTTCGTCTCGATATTATATCGTTCCTAAGCCGGTAGTAGCTTTACATTTTATATAATCTTGTAAATTCAAAATTGTTTGTAAGAGGCTACTTGAATAATATGTATTTTAATTTTGATTATTTATATACGATAAAATAACTACAATATATACCTACGTTTAGTTTTCTATATTTAATTCTTTTTTAAGAAAAATTAATTACTTTTATTACTTTTACGTTAATTAGAAATAACGTGACTTACAATCAAATTTTTTTTACATTTTTTTTTTGCAATTTATTAAATATTAAACATTCTAGTGCTATCAAAATAAAAACGAACCATATATGAAGCAATTTAAAATTAAACGGGAATAATATCTATTAGACCCTCCAGAAACAGGAGGGCTAAAGGGCATTAACCGTAGGGCTCAGCCCTGAGGGATCGTCGGCGAATCAGGTTAATGCCTTTGATATACATCGTAATATCACGCAATATAGTTTAAGGTAACGGGCAATTCATAACGAATTCGTGCACTCCGATATAAATTATTAAACGTTTTATCATAATAAAAGTGTAAAAAGAGCGAATTCAATTGTTCAGTTTTCAAAAGAAAACCTAAGTAAAATCTAATGCCCTTAATTGTATCTAAGTATTTTCACTTAGACGCCACAAGACAAAAAAAAACTTTCATAAACTTTGGTTAAACCTTTCATAATCTGTACGTAAGTTAAAATAAATTCGTCTTAAAAACGAATTAAGTTATCGCATTAATAACATCCATATAACGTTAATACAAACAAAATAAAGATAAGGCCGCGGCTACACCGTTGCACATGCTGGTTAAGGATTATCTCCGTTATCTCCTAAGCTCGAGTTACACTGTTGTAAGCAGTTGATAGCCGAACTATTACTGGAGGTAAGCACATATTACGAAATATATGTATTTACTACTGAAGAGATTTTGGCTATTTTGTGACCGGTAAACTTACGGATAGTGGAATTGACGATATTACGAATGACAGATAGTTGGTTAAATGTATGGAGATGAAACATTGCTTGTATTTCTAAAAACGAATTGCTTTTTAAAATATATGCCGCGATGGCTCTGTTTGGACAACGAGGAGTTTGTACTGTAAGTTGTGGTTGTGCAAATCTTATCATTTGTTATTTTAGCTTTTGCCCACAACGTTTTTGCACTGTACTTGTTCAGTAGAAGCTATAATTATTATACATACGAAACCGGATTTGGCACACAATTCGAGCTAATACATGAGACAGCCAAACGGTCAAATAAAATTAAAATTATAATATTAACCCATTTTCGTCCAAATAAAACTCAGCACTAATTAAATCAAAATCTTCATATTTAGCAACTACTTATAAGTTATATATACATAAGCAATTTTTTTTTTTGCGAAATCATACCTTCCCCAATCGAAAACACGACTCGAGTAGTAAGAAAAAAATCAACAACCTCTTAACCAGAATAATTAAATTATTATAGAATATAGGTAACGACTGACCGTATTGAATGGAATAACGCGAGCAAATTGAGAAAAAGTTACGAAAATAATAATTATGATGATATTATTAACGAAGAAAGATTTATATTTGTGATCGATCTAAATCTATTAAAAACAAACAAAATATAAATAACATTGTCATATATAAGGAAAAAATAATTGTTAAAAAGGAAAATTATACCACAAATCTGAGGCCGCATTCCTAAAGATAGAACTTATCACATCAGATGGGCTGACCTCGACCGTACTGACCTTATGACATTCGCAGTTATTTGTTACAAACTACATGCGCGGCGTACGAACTTATTTAAATGAGAATAAAACAAAGCAATACAACCATCTTTATGAAATAACATTTGATCAAAATGTAACAGAAATAACGATTTAACATATGTCGTAGACGGTTTCACAATAAAACGGCTAACGACCATATCGCAAACAGGTCTCTCGTCGTATAATGACACTTTAAAGCAAGACATGAAATTGATGACGCTACTTACACACACACACATACTATTCGTCTAATACTTTTAACACATAATATTTTTACTTGACATTCAATTATACTAATAAGGTCATCGACCCGACAATCAACAGTTACTATTTCTTGGTATTTGTTGTTGGTAGTTGTAAGTTTGTATTACTTTTATCTTCTTAAAGAACAGCGACTTGATTATTAAAAAATATTACCATGGCTTGGAAATCTAAAACACTAATAAAAATCAACGATTTCATATTATTTTTATCGCGTGTACATAACCGACAGGCTCGTAAAACTCATACATACCGAGAGATACTTTCATATCGAGTATATCGGAGTATCTTCGTCTTTCTTTATCACTGTCCGCTGATGTTTCCCTCTCGCTCGACTCTCGGGTCGGTTTCAGGAGCACCGGTTTCTTTCTTCTCAATTTATTGACAACTCCATTGTCAACCTTGTCGACTTTCTCTGGGACCTTCGGGTCCCGCTTGAACCACATCATACCGACCATAAGTACAATTGTTCCTCGGATATCAACGTCAACGGTATAAACCGTCGCCTTCGCTAATGTTTAATGAGCATATCCTTCGAAACTGCTCGAACGACACTGATCACTTAAAATTGATGATCTATTAACAATTCACTAGTCTGTTCATGTATCATTATTATCACACTCGAGCACTACGTCGAGTTACAAGTCATTTCTTATAAAGCATCGACAACTTCACTTGTAAGAATTTAGGCAGTCACACCGCGCGTTTGTTTTTGTTAGCTGAAAGTTTTAATTTTCAATATGATACTCTTGGCAGTTTAGTTTAATGTTTCGTATTAATAAATTTAGCAAAAATTATATCTAAATCGAAACGAATACGAGTCATAATTGCTTGTGTAGGTTTGTTATTTAGATAGCTATACCGTATGTTGTACGTCCGAGACGTGCACAAGTGCATAAAGATAATGCGACTATTTTAAAACTCACATTGTCGCCTTGCGAGTACTCGATCTAAATATAATTTATTTTATAAAGATTTAAGTTTAGAAATGAGACTACCTAGCCAAAGATGTATTCTTAATTACGCGTACAATTCTAAATACTATATTATATATACACAAAGAAAGTACTATTTCAAACACAAGCGCGAAAAAAAAAGTAGTGCATTTAGTAGCAAACATCAAAGTAATTGCTATTACCATAAATCAAAATGAATGAAGACCGCTTGTAACGAGATATGACGATCAAACGAGAGGACAATTGGTACAATCTCATCGAGATCGGGACGTGCGCGGGCGCACGGAAGCTATGCGAGGATGCGGCCTCCGCGCTTCCGTCAGTAATACAGGCACAGGACAAGTGTCGCAAGACTGGGTGACTTGAATATTTCGCAAAGACGGCAAATCTGACGGCATTTTATAAATACTTGGCTTACATGTACAACCATAATTAAATAACATTTAAACATATAGACCATATTTCTCTCTTTAAATTAATTGTTGGTATTATAATTATGTTACATTAATGAAAAAAAAAACATTTAAAAATAATAATAAAAAATAGCTTTAAAAATACCAATTTTATCACACATAAGCTTATGATGTGGAAGCATTTATAAAGTACCAAACGAGACGAAAACAAAACGTAAACGCCGGATATAAAAACTGATTATTATAAGGAAAACATTTTGCAGCCGCAAATGCAAGAGGAAAGTTGAATTTACGAAACTCAACCTCGTCAGAGCCACTCGACCGGGCAGACTTTATAAAAACGTTGGAAAAAAAACACAAACTGCATTTACGAGGGCGGAGGGTGAATCGTGGAGTGAGGAGGGTCGGTAAACGAACAAAAATTCACTATCAAGACAAATTGTATGATTTATAGCAATGATAGCGCAGCTTCGAAACTTTTAACAGAATTTGTCATTTGGGATGACAACGGGACCTTTTCAGCCAATTACTGACATAATGCTGTATTCAATTATTCGTAAAAAAAACAACATTTAATCCTTAAATTCGAATTCCAAATTAAATTGAAAGATATTTCGACATATTCATACAACAGAGACAAAGATTAAAAAAAAAATGTATGAAACATATTATTGTACCAGATAAAACTATTGCAATATCGTCCTCACGTTTCCTGATGTCGGTCGCGCAGATGCGCTTCCGTCGTACATGGAATACGGCAGGACTTAAATAACTTATGTAATATGAAACCTAACTGGCTTTTATCGATTCCGTTCGAGTGAATTTACAAAATATTATAACTCGATCATGCCTCTCACTCTTCTCATACTTTAAAATACATTTACCAGGATAATTATAATGTGGCACGGATGCGCATACAAACAACAGGCTCAATATGTCATTGTTTCCGCAATTTTTCTTTAAATCTTCAAATATTATTATTATTAACTTAAGCTACATGATAATATAAAAAACCGGCCAAGTGCGAGTCTGACTCGCGCACGAAGTCTTCGTGCAGGGGCAAAAAATCATGTCTGTTGTATGGGAGCCCCACTTAAATATTTATTTTATTCTGTTTTTAGTAGTTATTTTTTGTTACAGCGGCAACAGAAATACATCATCTGTGAAAATTTCAACTGTCTAACTATCAAGGTTCATGAGATACAGCCGAGTGACAGAGGGACAGACGGACAGACAGCGGAGTCTTAGTAATAGGGCCTTTTACCCTTTGGGTACGGAACCCTAAAAAATGAGCGAATAGATATATAATAGGCATTTAATACTTTAATTATTATGATCGAAAAATAGTTTTGTTTAGATTAAATATAAATAAAAACAGTGAATTTTGAAAATATGCCAAACATCCAGCCAGTAAAAACAAATATCTTCAAAAAAGCTCGCTCAGAAAATTGTTTTTTAAACCTGATGAATTATTTTCATTACAGTTATGTGGTTTCATAAATCACAATTCATTGATTCGTTTGAATTTTGTTCATATTTATTGTAATTTCTAAGTATCGCTGTCACACATACATACCCAGAGATTGTCGTATTTTTGTAAACATGGTACATGAACAGAATGATGTCATGGCTTGACTTTGAAGCAATGATTTCATTGCTCATACGCAGGTAACGTGTTTGTTCATTTGTGTGTAGTAGTCTTTTGGACACACTTGAACAAAATTTATATTTCTGATCATGAATTGAATCGCTATTTCCTGTTTTTTTTTTTTTTAATTAGCATTTTCATAAATAAAACGAAGGTAGAATAACTTGCAAAGGACGAAGTAAATAGAGATTATATGCTGCCAACACGTCACATGTTATGGCTAGATTTTATACATAAAAATTATTGCTAGACGCTAAAATATCTTGTTTTTACCGTTAGTATCTAAACATTTATGATACAAAAAATTATAATGTGCAACAAAAAATATATATAATAAAAAATCTTAGTTGTTCCTTAACATAATTAAACAAAAAAACAGGAATTCGAATAACATTTGTAAAACATTCTCTGTCATTGCGAGTTGGTTGTTTAATTTCGTCATCATTTTACTAATTAGCGCGTCTCAAAAAGGTGTTAAGAGTTGTGACACCATGCAGAACATGGTTACAAGTCCCAAATGTAAATTTAAAACATAATTAATAATAATTTGCTAGAGTTTAACAGCCAGAAAGGCCTTGTCGAGAATTTAACATGTTTACATAATGTACCAATCATACATTATATTTTAACGTGTGCTTACAGATAACCTTCTACTAAAATGTCATCGTTACTAAAGTAAGATTAATATTTAATAGCAGCTGTTTTATCGCCTTTAACATTTTAAACAAATGTTTTACACAAATATATAAATTAACACTGTTTATAAATATAATTTATTTTACTTATAATGTAAATAATTGTTAACATGAAAATTATCTGATTGATTCTAAAGCAATAGAGGTTTCAAATAGGACTTTCGATCGCTTTCTTGTATGACGTAAGCTATAAAATTTATTACCTATCTACCACAGGGCTCGGAAAGATATACCACAGACCAGAGCGGAACCGGCGAAAGAAACAGCGGTATTATTTGTAATTTTATTTTATTTATCATTTGAAACGACCGATTAATTCCTAAGATGTTATCATCATTAAATGAAACGCTCAGATCTAATCTATGATCTACAATCCATAACCATCAAACGTACTAATCGTTACAATAATAGGTAATCCTAAAATACTGGGTAACACCCGATCCATGTTCGATACAAATTAAGCTACGGAAACACATCCTGTCCCTGAAACACCCCATACGGGAAACCGAGATGATGATGTTTTAATTGAACCGAAACGGAACGGAACGTACGGAAATAGTTGGGCATATCCCGAGGCTGAGATTCTGAACGATATTATTATAGGCGTTGATATTTCAGTCGCTTTGAACAGCTCGAGGAAACAATTGAGGAAGTTTCTATTTTTTTAAATTAAGAGTCGCGGAATGTTATAAAAGTATCAAAAACTACACTGTAATTATAATATTTTGATTAAATTATAAAATCTTACGTTGTTTCTTATAAAAAAGGTTTTGATATTAGACACGTTTGCTTAAACATTCGTTCAAAAAGCAAGCTTGGTTTTAACCAAGCAATTATTTCGACCTTTTTCAAAATCTTTAATCTTAAAACACAAAAACTTCTATATAGCTGACCAATATTAACGAGCCTTCATTTAACCAGAAGCGAATAATTGAACAGTTTATCTTATTAATCGACATCTTGCAATTCCACACGTAAATAACAGACCGAATTGTAAATCAATTTACCTAGTAAGATATGTCTCAACACATCCAGTATTTCCAATCGCAGGTGAGCCTGGCTTCACTCCAGATCTAATGAGACCATCCTAAATAGATTTACCTACAATTGGAGTCGCAGAAGTAGATATATTAATTGTATGTTAATTTATTTTTTAATATAACTGTTACGTTCGATTATAAGTAAGAATACATGTTTTTATAAAATACTAAATCCACAAGGAAGGAAGGATTCAATCAAATTCAGACTAGAAAATTAAGTGATACAATTGTCACAGTGTAATAACTCTCCGATCGCTACACGACCGTTGATCACCAACATCGATATCCCCAGACGGTACGTGACAATATGCAGATTCGAAGGCTATTTCTGTGAATTCACTGGAGGGTACGGATCTATACCCCTACTTGGAACTACGTACCTATTTAATCTTAAGAACATTCGACGAGAACGTGTGTAAGTGCGAGATGCGATATATAATTGATATATTAGTGATTTTGTAATAATAAAACTGAATAGAAACAATTGAACATTGATAAACAAATAATAAAGAAGAGTAAGAGCTCGCAATGTCCCACTTTTGACCAAAGCTCCTCTCCTCTTAAGTGACTAGTTTTAAGCTCCTTTTTATATTCTTTATCTCCATCTCGGATCAGATCGATTGCTATAATTCGTCCTTCAATTTAAAAAAAAAACAGTTTTTAAATAACTAATCAAATGTGATAATCTTCTTAATATTCATTCATTAACCGACATTTGAAATTTCATCATAATTTTAATAATGATTTTATAATCATTATACGTTGTAACACAGTAGGATATGAAACAAAATCCGATGTATTGGTTATTTAAATTATTACATGATCTTAAATTTGCTTACATTAGGTATTTGGACATATGTATATATGTAATTAGTTGCACCTCTCGGACCACCACGACAGGTCCAGCATGCAATACAGACATACAGGTTCAATAAAGTAAATTGTTTAAAACGGTTGATAAAACCGAGAGTACCAATAATTGACGCGTATTTACTAACTCGCGTACATGATCTTAATACCTACTAGTTACATTATTTGGAGTTCAGAAAGAACATAAATTAATTAAATTTTATATGAGGACGTGATCGCTCGAGTACTTGATTTTGTATTGAAAACTTTATTTTTTGAAATTAATAGTTATTATTGATTGATTGATTGATTGATATTAAGTGAACGTTAAAACATATATGCCGTATAAAATATTGATTTTACTACTTTACATCCATACGACTTAGGGTTAGGTACCTTCTTCTTTTCTGAACCCTGAGTACATGTATGGAAAATTTCATGAAACAAATTTACTTTCGTATTTATAATATTATACATAGTTAGACCATATTTTCAAATAACTTTAGTATAAGTATTGCGTCATAAAAATCAAGCACTTTGCGTGACTTGTAGTGCAATTGAGTTATTTATAACAAACATTACTTGGTGGCGGGGTTAACACTTACAATTGTGGCATGTTTGTTTTGTTGACGATGACGTCAAAATGATTCTATATTTCCATAAGTGATGAATAATATAGTATATAGAAAATCCCCTTTATCATATGAAGTCATTCATTCAAGCAATACGTATTACAATCAATAATCAAGTACATTTAATAATCAATAAGCAAACACGGGGACATTATATTATTTTTATCAATAAAATAAAATTAAGAAACGAGTCATATTATTCCATTGATTCATAAGGGAACATTTTAATCGTTCTAAGCGAATTGTTTTCTAGGAAACTCCTGTTACGTTTACTTTTTATATTTTTAAATTCCATAAACTTTACTTAAAAAACATCCAATAATTAATCCATAAACGATTATCCCAGGAATACGTACATCTGCATCACCGAAATATTTGCGTTCGTCTGTCTGTATTGTACAGCACTATCAGAACTAATAGCGAACACAGAACACATGGCTCGTAGAGATACGACCTTGCAGCCACTCGAAATAATTGTAACTGCTTCTGTTTTACTTAAAGACATTATATTGTTGTGATATAACCCTTATTCCTAACGAACTAGGAACTAAAATGATATCACTATTCGTTCTTGTGTAAACGGAATAAGCGAAATTGGTTTTTAAATAAACGCACATAAAAACTAAATTGATTTGTGTAACTATTGTTACGAAATAGATACATTATAAAGCAATACATTTTGAAATTATATTTATGATCCTTTGAGCCGGGTACAAAGTAGAATTTAATAAACAAAATTCAACCTGAACATTAACTATAAAATTAGAAACTTGTGTATTTGAACCAAAGGCAATAATATTAGTAGGTAACATATAAAAAAAACAATTCAGGAGAATTCGTGATTTAAGGACCAAATATTACAACTAGGAAACTCAAAAGTTTATTTGTGAATATTCAAAGATAAAAAAATACAAAAGAAAACTGTTACATTAATATTGGATACAGGAAGTCCACGGGTCCTCCCTGTTGGAGACAGGTGGCGGCAAGTGTACGAGACAGTTGGTTTAATATAGGCATAGTCCACATCGTGTACAGTTAACAAGAATATTATTATAATTCGAGATACGTTTTATTGAATATTAATACACCCGGTTAAAGAGTTCTACGTGCGAACTGATCTACTGATGAAGAACGAGTTTAAAAGTAAGGTTGACGTGCAAAATTTAATGACATTTAATTGTCCATTATCAGAACCATGTATATATATAGATAGTATTTAAATATTTACATTTATAAACAGAAACGATAAAAACAATCTACGATTTATTGTTGGATCTTCAGAACTAGGTTATTTCTTAAACGATTCAATATATTTAAATATATATAATATGCAAAAATATGTTCTAAATTTAAAACGTCTTCATTTTGCGATAAGTTTCATAATTGATCGCAAACGAAAATGAACATAAAGCAGCTATTATGGAAACCATATTTTATGAGCGCAAAGTTATTTAAAATTATATAGCATAGAAAGGGAGGCGTCGACAGAATAATTATGGGGGAACGTAGCGAATATAATAATGAGGTCAATTGTTACACCACAAATGCGTACCACGTGCAGAGAACAAGGCAGGCGGTAAGTCTTAAAAATCGTACTAAAGCCAAACATGATGCAAATTTTAATGCTTAGCTTTCGCAGCACAAACATTAAAAATATTAACCGAGATGAAAACACAACAGAAATCGGTTACTCTAAATAAAAAATGTACATGTAATAATCATATACTGTACCATCATATTAATGTATCCTGGATGAACATCAACTAGTACTAAATAGAGTTCCTATTTCATTTATGTCTAATATAATCGTGTACGTGTGTACGTGTGTAGTTTTATTATTTAAAAATAATAATAATAAGTTTTAAATTTAGTTACAAGTTAATTTTTAAATAAAACATTGTAATCAAATTAGACGATCAATAATTATTTTTTTTAGAACTTTTTTGATTTTAGAATTAAAAACAAACATTCCACTTCGAAAATAATAATCACGCAATATTATTTAGATTATTTATAAAATAAATAAACCAGATATTAATATTGCGTAATGAAATAAATAAAATGATAAGCGTAATTGTCAATATTATCTCGAGTGGTCATTGAATCATATCAACTATCAAATAATATCAATGTTTGATAATGAGTATGTTTGATCGTTTGTTTGTTACGCTTTCACGTCTTAACTAAACATCCGATCATCGTGAAATGTCACATACACGTTGTCAGAGGTCATAGATACCCGAAAACGAAATGAACTTATTAAGTCAATATTTGGCAAACAAACAAGATCATCTATTATGTGTACTACATTCACTTAGGCCCTTTCTTACATACACTTTTGAATAAAATCACAAGTTTAATTAATCAAATGTAAAACCATCGGTCTTTGCTGTAGAATGTTGATAAGAAATTGAGTAATTAATCTATGCTACGTATCATTTATTTATGATTATATTTATAGCGTACACGAAAACTATTTTAATATCGAACGTTATTGTAGACGAACAATTAACGAGTAAGTCTACACAAATAGTAATACTGTAATGCATCGTCACACTCGACACAAAAGATGAAAATTTAAATATTGTCCGAGTTTTAAAAGATATCCGTTGAAATTGTCTTATCGGAGACATTAAACGGTGACCAGCGGAATATATTAAACTGAGAGTTACATAAGTTTCTGGTAGACAAATGTAGTGAATATTCGATTTCGATTTCGACCTCATTGACATCAATTTATATTCATTGTTTGATATTACGCTAGAGCTTGCGCGGAATTATATTAATTAATGTGGGTCCGATTTAATAATTACCAGTCAACTATTATCCGAAAAATCATTTCGACAGTTTTTGTTTAGAATATTAAAAATTAAATTTCGGATATGTTTGAAGTTATATCATAACCGTAGTTTGATCGGAAGTTAAACACTAATTATTAGCTCGACGGACGGACACTATATATCAAGAAAAAGCAAAATATGTTTTTTTTTCTCTTGCTGTTATCCCTTTTGTTAGGAACGAGAAAAACAAATTTGTTAGAGTTTGAACTAATAAAGGGTTACTTCGGGAATAATGCGATGGGAGATGATATCGACGAAAAAAAAATAGGAGGATAAGATCGCCAGGTATACAGTTTGTCTCGCAGTGGACAAAGCGAAGTGCAACGGAAAATTGCTTTAACAATAGGACATGTGTTTCTTTGTAATATACCAACTGCGACCTTTACGACATCACTTTATATATCATATTTATATAGACTGCTATTATTATTTAAATTGCAGTCTTCATTAATTTCTGACCTTCAAGAAATGTTGAAGGTTTTTCAGAAGGCTTTCAGGCGTCAAGTTCGACTTCAAGCCGACTTCAAATTCACTACATTATTTCTTGTGATGTATATCGGTATTAATATGTTTATTTATTAATGTCATTTCAGTGCTGCTCATCTTAGTACCTAATCTCTTGCGAGACATTCAATGTAACTAAATACTTCAAATCGTCCCAATTATATAGAGTAACACGATTTATTCGTGTAGAGAAAACAAAAAAAAATTAACACATTACAAATGTATGCAAATAATGTATAACTGAAACCGTATTGATTATTTGTTTTATTATATTGAACTAAAACTTCTGTCTCTTACATTGTTTATATTAAAAATAAAAAATTATACACAGACGTCGCAGACGACTCACCTCCTACGTATAATATATTACACGACATAATGAAATAAATCGATAAATATTTGTAGATGCTATTAACATTTAAAATTACGGGTCTTAGCATTTTAATTTACATGTAAAATAAATGTACAATAAAATATTCATTTTAATTAAAGAATTTACTCATATATATCATCGATACATAATAAATATTTAATAATAGTCATTCTAAGTAGTATTTTTACATAACGTTATCAGCACTTAACACTTTTTAAAATTGTAGTTTGCGATACATATAATATGATTGTATTCATTATTTAAAACGCCAATGAGGTATTCAAGTGTACGAAATGATGTAATAGAAATCAGAAAACACAGATTTATAATTTAAAAACACCGAGAAGCAACGCTTTACATAGGAGTCTAAAAATATATACAACGAACCGTCTAGACGTTAAATTAATCTACCTCCATAGACCTAGACTTACTTAGGCTCACACCGTACCGGAATATCGTCAACATTTTTAATTAAGAAAGCACCGTCCTCGTCTGTCGCTGGTACGTACTTGAATAATATATATGTATTATATATATAAAGCTGCGTCTTCACTAATGTTTTTCTATCAACACGCGTTAGTAAAAAAAACAGAATTGATTTATGTTGTGAATAAATTGATACAAAGTTGTGTAATACTGTGTATCTTTCGTGTATTAAACTATCGATGTCGATTTCTTATTAAAATTTAAAAATCATGTCATTTCTAAGTTATCGCTAATAAGATTCGTTTAAAACTTCAAATAGTCGTATGTTACTAAAATGTATAAATAAATATATTAATTAAACAGGGGTGGCATGTTTTATGAGTAAGGTTCCTAAATAATACAAATATATATTTATTATTAAGCTGAAGATTTTGAGTGCTTGTTTGTACGTCCGCTCTATTAGTCTTATTTGAATAATCTCTTTTACTTTATATATCCCATTTATTGATAAAGTTTATATACTATTTAAGATCAATCTACGAGCCACTGGGGCGGACTGGAGTAACTAACTGCACTACGCGGTTTCATACTAATATATATTTAAATAAAAACTATACACATTCTACTCAAAACCAAGTATTTCCTGTAATATATATATTTTTTTTTTTTATGTTGTCGAATCACTCTTCACTATACACTTAATCAGGTATACCTATATATAAAATATCTTTCCTCAATAAACCTTGTACGGCAATCTGTTAAAATAATAACACGGTACTTCCCTTATAAACTTCCAAATGAAATCCGTCAATGAAAATTTACGTAATTAATAAATTTTGCAAGTCATTATATATTGAACGTGATCGTTAATTCATGAAAAAACCTAAGTCGCGACATACTGCATCACATGTCGCAAAACTTCACTTCGAAGGTAGCTTTTATATTTGCATGTGAAAAATAAGCTATCGATGTTAAGTAGATTTTTGACAATCAATGCGCAAGTAAATCGAAAACTCGATTCACATTTCCGCTATGTAGCGAATTTATCTTTAATTTTATGATCTATTGGTTTTTTTATCAATGAAAAACCCAGTACAATAGACTAACAAGTATATTTGATAAAATCTAAAAACCAAAATAAAAATAACGAAAGAAAGCCTTTTTCGTTCCAGTACTTAATTCTACCTCCGAAAATGTAATTATGAAATATTAGTGTTTTTTTTTATATAAAGAAGATAAGCTCATTTGCTACCGGATAGCATATGATCTTCGACAATATATATTAGGCACTGCGAGAAATACAAATCTCTTCATATACCATCAATGCGCCACTAACCACCACGGGATCTAAGATATTATATTCCTTATGCCGGCAGTGTTGAGGTATATTACGTGGTAAATATATCCCGTACTGCGTCACAATCCACGGAACACATGCAAACGTGTAAGTTTTGATGAATTAGTTATTAATATCGACCTACATACAATCTACATTCTCATGTTCTCAAACGATTCTATTTACGTCGCTGCTACACTTGGCTTTGATGTTTCCAAGTCGCTAATATCTGCCATAGCGGGTGTACGGAATTAGCGCGGTTCTAACGCATGTGTCGCGACCGGCGCGGCGCAGGCGCACCGTGGGGTGACCTCATCTCGATGGAGCCTGTGACACATCGGGCCGAATTAGATACTTAGCGTTTACAGTTCAGACTCGTTTAGGTATTAGTGTTTAAAACCATCTCTATATAAAAACCGACGCGGTTTTGTTTGTGGTTGTTTCGTTTTAATATAGACGATTGTTTAATTGATAAAAAACCCGAATATTACTATGTGCGCGTTTCTCTATAGTAACTATACCGAGCCACTTCCGCACTTGTCTTTAGATACACATTGAAAAAAAAGTAATTTAATAAAACATTAATATACAATACAAATAAATTAATGGAATGGTATTTGTCGTATTTGTTACCAGTTCCAACGCTGACTCACGGATTAACAAAAATACATTTGAATAAGGATAATTATAAGAAATACGGAAATATTTAAAATGTTAATTCATTCCAACGTTATTAAGTCAAATAACTCGTTTTGAGATTTATTATCAAAGCAATTAATCACGTAATTTTGCAGTTTCACGAATGTTTTGATTGCATAAAAATGACTTGTCGTTAGAGGACTGAAATACGAAAACGTTTATGAAAACCGATACCCGGTTGAAAATTACAAAATGTATGTATACTAATAAGCCGAGATGGCCCAGTGGTTGGAACGCGTGAATATCAACCGATGATCGTGGGTTCAAACCCGAGCAAGCACGACTGAATTTTCATGTCCTTAATTTGTATTTATAATTCATCTCGTGCTTAATCGGTGAAGGAAAACATTGCGAGGAAACCTGCATGTATCTAATTTCACTGAAATTCTGCCACATGTGAATTCCATCAAACCGCATTGGAGCAACCTGGTGAAATAAGCTTTTGGAGCTCTCTCCGCAAAAAGGAGAGAAGGCCTTAGCCCAGCAGTGGGCCATTCACAGGCTGTTACTTGCTGTATACTTTAAATTATATTATTGCGACGCGACAAAAACCAATGAAATCAAATTTGTTAAACTAAAAATTAATATCACTTACGCTTGGGCGTAACGTGCCTGATTGGAACGTGGAAGATTTGGTTCTCATGAAACAAATGTTTTAACCTGGTTTTACCAACGTTTGCGGTTTTGCGCTGTCTACAATATATTTGGTAAAATTTTCCTTTTTCTTAATGTTGTAATGACTTTATTAAATAAATTGAGACCTTACAACAATAACAAAATGTGAAAAACATAACACAAAAAATAATTTAGAAACGTAAGATTTAAACGACATCCCGTGGGTGTTGCCGATAACCTCGATTCTCTGAAACAATTACTATTCCATAGTTTAAAGAGTGGGTGGATCGTACGGAGCATCCTAACGCACAGAACGATATATGTGTGTATATTTCTACGAGGGAATATAGGCTCATTCAAAATATGTTAAGGACTATATTGCTGTCACGATAATTAAACTAGTAATCCGAAATACGAGCAGCGAGTGACGGATTAGTCACTTAAGTTGTCAGGATAGAGTGTTACATCAAGCGATAAAATACCGTTATTGTATCATCCCTCCTGTTATGAGGAATTCCTGAGACAATACCGAAGTTTCGTTCGAGTTTAATGGCTTTTTTTTTGTCTGTTTACTTCGTACGATTTGATTTATTCGGACGTCTCTTTAATCTCAGATACATTGTTCTATTTCAAATGAATAAACATTGGTCTCGTACTTTTAATATTAAGCTCTGGACTATTTTTTCGAAATACAATGCATGAAAATACATTACACAAACAATATTTGAAGTGGGTATTCTATAGCTTTTTGCATGCCAGACCACTCGTAATAACACATTTTCCTGGAGATATTTGAACGCTCTAACAATCGACCAAACCTTGTATTGTAACGCGGATGATCAACTATATACATATTAATAGAATCTATATAATAATAAAAGAATTTAGACAAACAAAAATATACAACGAAAATAAAGCGTGAGATCATGCCGACGACGTCAGGCCACATTGTCTAATGAACCGACATATTTTCAGCCATTGTTATTATAAATACAATACAGTACATGAACCATCGGAAATTATATCACACGACTCGTGTTTCGCGGGGAAATTGAGTATTACTTGGTGGTGGGACTTTCCTCAAGCCAGTCTGGGTAGGTACTACCCACTTAATCTTAATCTTGTGTCTATACACAACAATACTTAGTATTGTTGTGTATAGACACCAAGGTACATAACATCTTAGTTGTCAAAGTCGGTAGGTATTGGCGATGTAAGGGATGGTTACTATTTTTTAGTACAGGTGGTGACCACTTACCATTAGATGGCCGATAAACCAGTATAACCTACCCACATATTACTTTTTTTTTAAGTATTAACTCACAAACATTAAGCTCTAATTAAAATACAAAATCTACAAACGTGTTTCTTTGATAATATCATACTTCGTTGATCTACGAGTGTAATACGCGGTAATCTCCAAATCAAATGTCAGTTATTCATCGTGATAAACACTGCGTCAAGATACTTTTGACTCTGGGAATGTTGCTAAAGTAATATACAGGCTGTCCTGAAACTGAACTACCAAAAAGGAACTGCAATGTTCAGATAGCAAAAGTTGATAGATTTTGAGGTTCAGTCATGTTTCATCACCATGTTATGTCATCTTAATTGTATTCCGGACATTGTGACAAATAAGCATATCTTGCTCATCGGTATTTGTTAGGCAATCCTGAATAACCATGCTTTCAGTTACAACAAAAACCAAAACCACAGCGTAGCAGCAGGTAACCGTATAGGGTATAAACACAATTTTGTAAAATAAAATATATTTTATCCGACATAAAATATAAAATGTTAACGCATAAGTTGATTCATAAACATTAAGTTTCAATATGTAAAATATATATAATGAGCAATTGTACATAACGTCAAACGCAAAATTGGAATCACGGACACGGCTTTATAATTAAGTAATACGTATAAATAAATCGTGTATCATTGTAACTCCAGAAAACAACGCAGGGTTTTACAGTTCTGAGGTTTGCTGCGTCAACAGTTACCAGTAGTGGATCTCGGTGTGTTTTCTCAACGCTCGCTTTGATGTCGCGGTATTATTAGATGTTGTGGTAAACCTTTTGGTCCGGTTAGATGTGTGTCTTTTATGATTTCCTCGTTTACGCGACCTTCGAAATTTGTTTTGTCAAAATCATAATAATCTTGCAATTCTCTTACATTTCAGATTTTTATTTTGATATTTGTTTTATTTTTATATGTAATGATTTTGAGTAAGAGGGCTTCCATATGTGTTGACCTTTTCTACAAAGATAATCGGTGTTTCTTACTAGTTCTACTCGGGTGAACAGTTGATTCCGAGCAGGTGCTAGATTTACAATTATTACAATCATATTAACTGACGATCAAAAGTACTCGTTTGCACCATTGCATCCATTTTAATAAAATTCTACAACTAAAACCGAAAATAACATTTTTTATCAAGAGAAGATAAAAAACACGACCTTAGAATAAATATTACATTGATTATATTAACAATTCAGACATTATAATAATATTAATTAGCTATTTTCAAGATAGTTTTGATAAAAAAATTAATATACATCCCAAACATAATTCAATAGTATTGCAGCCATGAAATTATATAAGTTCATATATATTACATAGAAATTTCATTTATAATAATAATGTAACAGGAGCCATAATAAAATCAACATATATAATACAAAAGGGAACTCTAAAAGACAAAAAGAAAAAGGTCTGAGGAGAAAGAAATTAAATTGAAAAAAAAACATAACAACATATTTCGATACCTATAACATAAATATAACTTACGATCTTTCGAAATTGTAACAAAACCTATTATAATACACAACCAAACTTTTAAATATGCATTTAAATCAAAAGCACAATACTCATCAATCATACAATATTTTTTCAACTATGACATATATATAATAACGTCGCCTGCGTCTCCATACCGATAACCCAAGTCTTGACTCAGAGCTATTCCGAGAGCATCCAAGGGCGATGGAATACTGAGAAGCAATTATAACTGTACGTTAATTGGTCTATTGAAATGGTCACCGGAACACCGACGACGTGTTCGCCTTTTGTTTCTTCGATGGCCAAAACCTGACAGCTGCTTACTTGGGAATTGTTTTAAATAATATAATCTTTATTACGAAATACTGAAATTGTTAATCTTTAATTACACAATTATTTGTTTATAATAAATAGGAATCATAGTAAATAACGTAAAATGTATATTATAATAATAAACTTTAAATATTGTCCCTTTACACTTAAATATAAATCAACTATTATAATGAAACACGATAAGTAAATTGTTGTATTGCAAACAATCGCTCATGAGATCAACAGCTGAGAGCCGAAATGGCCCGATGGATAGAACACGTAAGACGCGGACGAAGATCGCGGGATCGAATCTGGACTGTAATTTATTTCGAGATTAAGTTTGTGTTTAGAATCCATCTCATATATCTATATGTATCTAGACTATTGGAGTAGCGTGGTAGGATGAGAACTATGCCTTCTCTTCTCAGAGAGCTTCGGATTTAAGCCTAGGCCTACAATGCACCGGCCTAGAGGCGCCACCTAGCCAAAAATAATATAATATTACTCTAACCGCTTCAGAATGGAAGGGCTTATATGTCAAAGTGCCTAGTTTCCTTGAATCTCTAAGTCTCGGTCAGCTCGTAGAGATGATAAGGACCGTGTTTTTCTTACTGTTCAGCAAAGATGCTGAACAGTAAGAAAAACACGGTTTGTTGTCTCTTTACTCTTCAAATACATAATAATATTAAGAATTGAATTACATTTCCAAGTAACATACTCAAACAAACCATAACAATATTAAAAAAGAAAATAATAGCTATAAATTCAATTAAAATCGGTTCATTAATTTATAAGGTTGACGTCACTTATGTATACAGAATTACCGTTTTATGTAATAGAAAACATATTTTATTTACATAATTAATATTTCTTGTTAAACAGGAGGGTATTTTTTTTATTTAAATTAGCATGTAAATAAGGTAAATATAATACGCCTTATGTGTATCAGGTAGACAGTGAGCCGTTTAACGAGATATCGTCGTTTTTTGCTGAGCTACGAGTCGGAGCGGCGTTAGGTAATTTTAAACAACCTTGATGATTGTGCTTTTATCATATTACACTGTTTTGTTCCAACTTTGTTATTCGAATTACTAATCGTGATAAGGAAAAACATTTCAAACTGTTTTACTTAAACAATTCAGAGATTTATTTTATTTATAGATAGTAATTATTTCATTTACGAGCTATTATATATTTAAAATTAGTAAATATGATCGAGCAAACCAGGGCGACATCACGAGTGGCAGCACACTTATGCCGAGCCTTAAATGTAAGAGAACTGAATTCCGTGAACGAACGGTTTCCAGGAAACAAAAGGACATCCGAAAACAATAACCGCCAAGAGCACCACTGACCACCATCACAGGCACAACACTAGCACACTCACTTACGTTGATAACAACGAGTCACAGAACAAAGCACAAGATTTTTTTAAAAACATTAAAACCACATTTATTATCTGTGTACACGTCCGTCATACGCCAATCGCTCCGGGAGACTGACCTGACGGTCGGCGTGATATAAACATGTGCGAGCGAGACCGCTTTACAGTGCACCTGTGCACTTAAATTGAATGGTCCGACGGAGCGAGATGGCAGTAAAACAACAAACAATAGAGCAAGAGATGAATATTGAGAATACTTGTGACAGGATAATGAGCGTAAAGCTATATATTAAAGTAACGCACAAACGAATTTCAACAAAGTGTCAATGATTTTAGAGTTGGAAATCGATTGATTTGTCTAATGTTTATGAGCTTTTGCGATGTAAATAGGAAAGTTTATTGTCAGGGTCAACATATGGCGAAAAGTACGTGTGTAGCCAAATTCCATGTCGGTTGAACAGTATGTCGGTTAATTTTATTACAATACAATTTTGCTGTGGGTTAAATATTTGGAAATTTAATTATTTTGGGACTCATTGTTTTAGTGGTCGTAACTAAAAGTCTGGGCAGGGCTATTCCAGCTGTTCCACCACGAATGATCTCCACCGATCAATAGAATTAAAACTATTCACCATACTATTTTCTTCTTATATTAAAAGTTAAAACAGCGTAGAATTAATACATTTATTATTATATTCACGCAGTATATTTGAACTCGCCTGTATTTATTATACATGATACAATTGTATCTAGAATTTGGAGAAATCAGAATGAATTTTGCGAATGTGATTTTGTAATTTACTAAACAATGATTAGAAAATAGGTAACTTCATCGCAAACAAAGAATTTTGGCACGTGAAATTTCAATATCGAATTTGAATGCAACGTTTTCAAATATAACATTTTTGTGAAACGTGTCATTTCCGTCAACTGCATTAAGTTGGACGAGCTTTTTTTATATAACGTAGCGTATTACGTTATCTCATAAAATATTTAACACTAAGAATATTTCCTTGGTCACGACATTTTCAATTAGGATTACTAACTTTGTTTTTCAGTGATCCCTCTTATAATGGGCTTAGAGCTTCAACCGTCGCTCGACTGTGGGTGTGAAGATAAACATGTTACAAAAAGCAATAAACATATTGTTTTGAAAATACTGCGGCTTTTCAAAGATTAATTTCATTAAGTGAAAGATTGCAAATACAAACTGAAGAATTAAAAAATCACAGGTGCATGATCTGATCGGAACGTAAGTACATTCCTTAAAAAATAATTGATTGGTGTATCAACATTAACCGTGCAATCTGCACTTTTTAACATTAAAGTTCAAAAACCGTCTTTTTTATAATGATTAATCGATGTAATCTTAACCGATAGAGACAAACATTATAAACATCGTTTGCCTTGTATCGTATGATATTTTACGTACATATGTAATATTCTTATTGTACTTGCTGTACTCCATGCGAGTAAAATCAATATATGTAAATTATATAATAGTATGTATTTCTTACTTAGATATTTCTGTCAGTACGAGCCGCGGGTGCTCTTTAATCAATCATAAACGTAAAGCTACCACTCGAAACCTAGAAATAGATTCGCTTGAACTTGTAAACTGTTTACAGCGCCGCCTCTGATCGCGAAGACGGCTCTTTCCTGCGAACCTCGAAAGCGATTTAGCAGAACTAATGTACAAATAAACAAACATTTCTTGAATGAACGTATCTTGATCGTTTCGGGTTCAAACTTTATACATATGTATTATCCGTCCTGGATTGTTTGATATTTATATCACTCACTGTATTATCATCACCAACCATCACCATCATTTTCCTTGGCACTCACTCATCACATAGATATTCAACCGCCAAGCAACAATAATGTTGTGTTTCGGTTTTAAGGTTCACTGAGCAATCGCAATAACAGACATTACGGACATAACATCTTACTAAGATACTTACACTATGGGTACTAAACCCATAGTTATTATTTCTTAGTGCCAATATCTATTATGGTTATGCTGGTGACCACTTCCCATTCCGTTGCACATTTGTCAATCTGCCAATGTTCATTAAATAAAACAATATTCAGCAAATCAACTTAAGCCAATCAGTGAAGCCGTCACCTTCCACAGGTCATCAGTCCACCTGGCTGAAAAACCTCACTCTACGTTTGCCGATCCGCGGTATCATCTCTGCGACTTCTTTATCAATACAAAAACAAGCCCTTTGCCGCCACGATTTACTACTATTACTACTACTACTATAGGTATTTTAAATTGTATTTTCACTGAAGCAAGAGGTAGAGTTTTAAACAAAAGGCGTGCCGCCCGACACGCATAAAGTTAATTAATTCATTTAAATAATGTTATTTATTGGAATTTGTATAATTTCTACACTATCTAAAAAAGCGCACGCTATTAAAGGTACTGTAAGTTTTTATTATTAACATTAATTTAATTTAAGCCTCAGTTACTCAGTGGTGGTACATATGGCTTGCATATGTTATGTGAAAGTCGCAGGTTCAATATTTTTGTAAGCACTAGATTAGGATCCACGTCTCAGGCGAAAGGCTGAGACGTCGAAGTATTAAAGCGGGACAAACTAACACAGTCACTTTCACTATTTATATTAGTAAGGATTATATATTTCATTGAAGCACATAAGCAGTATATACTTAATATTTATTATGTATATACTTGTAACGGGAATGTGAAAGTTTGTATGATACATATATATGTAGACTACTGTTTAATGTCACAATATTAGACCTGCACAGCTGTAATGGTTTCATCTTTAAAAAATATGGGCGGTAACATGTATAAATGTAGCTCCACGGCTGGGCGAGGGCGTCTTTTAGAGTTAATCCACCACGCTGCTGCAAAGCGGGGCGATCAATGAACAAGTATTCCTCACGATGTTTACCTTCGCAATCAAACATTTGATAAATCATTAACAAACTAAAAAAAACAACCTGACTGTTAGATATTTTGATATTTCTTAAGTTTATAGAGTTATATACTACATGATGTGTGTCCCAAATCGTGACGAAAGTAATCTTTAGATAGACTAAAATTTATAAAAAAAAAAAAAACGTCGTAGGTATATAATCGTGTCGTCTTCTAAAAGGTCGTGCAAGTACCTATCATCGTATGTTATCGTACATTATCGTATGAATTTGAAATTAAATGTTTATTATAAAATATGATTTCCGTAAAATACCACTCTCAGTATTGTAAAACGTTTGTTTACAAAACAAAATGAAACGACGATGTATCGAACGGGCGCCGTTGAATATCTTCCCAGCACTTTCCATGAAATCGTGACGAGATAAACCTTTATTGTTCATCACTCATATTAAACTAGTTGTCGCTCGCGGCTTCGTCTGCGTCGGGGTGGGGTCGGGCGACGGTGCCAGGTCAGAAAATCGGTTGAAAACGGTAAATATATAAGGTATATGTTTGATGTATATTTATGTATTTCGGGGTCACAATGATTTTCTCTAAATTTAAATATTGTTTAAGTAACGGTGAATAGTTGTAAGGTCTAGTTTCAAATTTAAACTTTTAAATAAATCGTATTAAATATCGTTAATACCAATAAATAAGATTTTAAACAGCAAAATTAGTTATGACGGAAACCAAACTAAGCTAATTCATAGTAATAACACGAATTATTTAAAGCTAGTTTGAGACCGCGTGTGTAGGGGGAGGTATTTGGTACCTACCCTATGATATTTTCTGTGCCTCTAACAATGTTTATACTAAATTTCATGATAATCGTTTGATTCGTTAGGATGTGAAAGCGTAATATCGCAATTATATACATATAATATTCACAAATTAATTTTAATTCAGTCCATTTATTGGTTTAGCTTATATTCTGTTGGAAAGTTAAGTTTTTTATTCGTATGGGCAAATCTATTCTCATGAAATAATAATCACAGAATAAACTTAATCGTATATAACTTAAACTTGATCGGCTCTAATAATAAATACAAAACCATATATACATGTATATAAAATATATATTATATTTATAACAATATCAGTGACGGCAACTCATTTTGTCTTTAATTAGTGTTTTTCAATTACTTCACAAATCAACTTAGGATACATAACCGTTGAAGGTCGGACGGTGATCGGACTCCGCATAAAAACTTGTAAATTATTTTTAACTTAGGAAATTTGGGAGAACAATAAAATTGTATTTTTAATTTATTTTTGTTTGATACGGACGAGCGAGCAAGTCAGCAAAGTCTGTATTGCTAGTAGGTATTTATAAATAAGTCAAATATTATGACGTTACTATTAGCAAATACTAAAGTAAAACCAAGTAACTGTCCGTAAATGGTCCACTTCAAAACGAGCTTACACCACCACGCTCCAGCAGACCGGGATGATGGAAACACATGTATCGGAATTTCAATCCAACAAAAGAAGGTTCACTCACGACATTTTCCTTTATGTAATGAATATGACAATAAGTATATGAAAATTCAGTTGTGCTGAATTGAACACGTAATCCTCGACTAAGATCAACGTTTTATAATCACTAGGCCATCTCGGGTCTTAGTAGAGAACAAAACCAACCTATATATTTATATATCTTGTATTCCACCCGTAAGATGTCATGCAATTACAAATGGCTCGGCTTCAAAGTAGATTGTATGTAGCTGACGTCACTAACTTCCCCGTGCCTCGCAACAAACCGTTTAACATTACGTTTTCCTCATTGCATTATTTACTTTTTATTTCTTTGAAAACTTGTACATAATACGAAATTAAACATACAACAAATTTAACGAAAAACCGGATTAAAAATTATCGGAACACTATTTCTCTAAGAGGAAACCAGCTAGAGTGTAGATTGTTATTGATTTCGAAGAATCGGCGAGATATCCTCGGAATATTTAAAGCGAATATAGTGCTGATGCAGTACATCTCGATTAATCGCAGAGTTGGTGGAACATGGCGCCATTAATCTTGCGTGAAAATAATCGAATATCTTAAAACTGTAAACTTTATTCGACAGCTGAGGCCTACGAGGAACTGGTCTAGAGGTTCCGCCAACGGACGGGCCACACGCAGCCAAAAGAAACATAATTTTACTCTAACCGCTTTGGACTATAGGAGGCCTCAGATGACAAAGTGCCCAGGGCCTTTGGATCTCTACGTCCGAGCCTGGCTTTAGTAAATACATGTTCTATCTTTTCGAAGCGCATAGTCTTAATCAACAGTTATCACCATTAATTATAAACGTCAATGTGTATAATCAATGAAATGCACTCAGTAGTACATGTATATACAATGTAAAGTAGACGTATCCTCGGGATACTGCTGATGACATTGGTGTAATAGCAACAACTTATAAACAAAGGCCTACTACTGACATTCGTATTAAATTTTGTTTACCGTTGTTTGAGATCCTATTTAAAGGACGTATACATTATGTATAATAAAATATATGAATAACTTATGACTGAAAATATGTTTGAAGTTAATTATTTACTAGTTCCAACATATACATATGTTTAATCACTCTTCTGTTTTAAGGTTGCCTGGACGAGATCTCTGCTTTAGATATATAAACCGCCTGATGAGTTTTATCAATCCCTAAATTTACGTTTTTGTAGTTCAATTTTGAATAAATAAATGTAAAAAAGAATTACTGAAGTTTTAAAAAGATTATAAATGTTGCGATTCGGTCTTGGCAATTCTCAAGAGTTCCATCATTACACGCTGAAGGTTTGTCGGGTGTTCGTCGTGACATAAGCGATTGCGATCGATTGCGATAACGATTAGACATTTCTAAAATAATTCACTCAATACCGTTTTAAGATTAATTCGTGTCAAGGTTCCAACCAATCTGTCTCAGTCTAACGAACCATTGAGAGCATTCCAGATCGCTTGATAGACTAATAATATACAAAAACTCTAGCTAATAGAGCTTATTTATTCGATTATATAAATGAGAGTAAATAAAAAAAAAAGACAAATTTTGAAGCATAAAATAATTAGTTTTATTTTAAACACATTCCGATTTCATCTTGATTCTTTACTTAAATCAGAATCGTGTGAACGCGCTATTGTTACTTACTTGTTTAAACAAAAACTACCACGGTGTTGTAAAACAGCAACTCGACTTGAAAAGAAGTCCTTTTTATCAAAATTTATGAACGTTGACAACGTTTAATAAACTAAATAACGAAGCTATCTCGACTTGTTTTATGTCGTACATAAAAAAAAAATAATAATAAAAACGTTTAACGTTTGTATGACGTGATAAATACCAGAAGCGATCGCGGCGAGGTTACGTGCGAGACCTAGGAACAGTATGCAGCAGTTAACATCCATTTATGTAAACCTAATCGCATTTACGTATGAATCTACGCAATAACAGCAAGAAATCGTTAGAGAGCTGCCGCGTGCCGTCACTCGTCTAATACTTTTGTTCTTATGCGATGGAGCTCATAAAGTTATTTTCCTCTTTCATTATTTAAGTGTGCTATGTCAATTATTACGCGTTAATATAACACAATTCATTATATGTATTTCTAGGCAAGCACTAAGTTTTAAGGGAATCATTTCATCATCAAGAAAACCCAGTATGTGTCAGAAGAAAATAATCCACTGATCATTTATCGCACCGCCTAACAGAATTACTTAGTATAGTTGAGTTCTGGTTTGAGGGGTGAGTGATACAGTAACTACATTGGACATAACGTCTTAGTTCCCAAGGTTAGTGGTGCATTGGATATGTAAGGAATAGTTAATATTTCTTACAGCGTCTAAGCGGGGCTGTGACCACGCTACTTGCCTACCAACTTTATATCCAAAATTTCCTCGGCTATTTAGAGCAATAATTCACGATATGAATACATATTATACACAGTAATTGTTTTATTACAAAATCTATCAATAAGCCGAGCGTTAAGTTAGTCATAATATAAACAATTGAACGCATTGAAAACAAACAGAACATCCAACGTAGGACAATACTAACCCGTCATACGGCGGGTGAGGCCGAGTATAATCTATACGAGAAATGGCATACGTGTAACAGAGCATGTTCAGATATCTTTTTAAAAAAATAAAAAGAAAGTAAAATATGACCTGAGTTATTTTTATATAGACATTTTGATCAATAGTTATATTAATAATTATAAGTTTTTTCTTACATCTTGAGGTACAAAGCATAAACGCCATTTAAATTTAAAAGAACATGCTTTTTTTAATCTAAATTAATAATTTATTGTATGGCCACTAGCATCAAGTGTGTGCAAAATTAAATCGGTCGTGAGGAACTATTTTATAATACAAATGCAAAGGTATGGCCCAAAAATACCAAGTAAAAACTAACAGGTGAAAGTTTAAACTAAAATCATGCAAAAAGATTTGAACATACAATCGTCATAGAACGAAGAACTTTACTCTCATCGCGTTCAAGGAAATGTTCCTTCAACAGTTAACTTTTCGGAATACAAATTAGAACAGTGTTTCGAACTAAATTCATAATCACACGTATGTCCTTCTTGTCATGCCATTTCTATTTGTAACCCTGTTCTATGTTCAGTGATGATTCCAAGCGGAAAACAACAATAATATGATGTCACTGGTGTTTATTCGGCGCTACCTTATATTCTAATTTACTCGGTGGTAGAGCTTTGTGCAAGCTCGTCTGGGTAGGTACCACCCACTCATCAGATATTCTACCGAAAAACAGCAGTACTTAGTATTGTTGTGTTCCGATTTGAAGGGTGAGTGAGTCAGTGTAATTACAGGCACAAGGGACATAACATCTTAGTTGCCAAGGTTGGTGGCGCATTGGCGATGTAAGCGATGGTTAACATTTCTTACAATGCCATTGTCTATGGGCGATGGCGACCACTTACCATCAGGTGGCCCATATGCTAGTCCGCCTACCGATACAATAAAAAAAATCTAAGACTGTATCAATTGCATTATTCGCCAATCAATCAACAATAATAATGTTGTCACATATACGATCGACGAGAAACGGCTCGAGGGATTATTTATAAACAGACAGATTTTATACGAGACTAAAGACTTACGGCCTTATTTATAAACGTTGCTTAGTTACTGTTTAGCTAAACACTGATTTGTCTCTTTCTGTCATTATTGATTTGACATACGAAACAAGAAGACAAAATATTGTTTAACTAATCACCAGTTAAATAAAGTTTATAAATAAGGCGGTTAGTATTATATTCATTCGTATGAAACTTCTTAAGGCAGTTTTGTACAGCTTACACATAAATTAAACGAAATTATTTCTATACATATTTAATGGCTTATACGTAACAAAATGCAATATACAATTTTTTTTCAAGTTGTTTTGAACTTTATTCAATATTGAAATATTACACTTCTTATTGATTGTCAAACTAGAAACTATCACCGGTTCGGAAAAGAAACACCCAGCTCTGAGAAGAACCTTCTTTTCAGTTTCTTTTATCGTGTTTTATTTGAACAATATGAATAGGAAAAAAAATATTAATGTAAAAATAAGAAGCAACCTCTAAATTTCCCAATGCTGGGCAAAGACGTTGAGGAAAACAATTCTAGCTTATTCCACCACGGTGCTACAATGCGGGTTGGCTACACACGTGGCAGAATTTAATCCAACATTTCCCTTATGTTTTCCTACACCCCCGAAACGGAGATGAAGTAACACAAGAAACACATAAGTAGTGATTTTCTAGGTTTGAGCCCATAATGAAAAAATCCAGCCATTTCGGCTTCTATCAGTTATTAATGTTCATATTTTAATATGCATATATAATATAACAAAACTAAGCAAGCGAAATGTCACGCATTTCTAGTTAACAAGTAACTTAAGAAGGTAAACATATCTAATATTTCCAGTAAAAAAAAAACCATACATATTATTGTTCCCATGTTCCACATTCCGTAAATAATTCATAGCACGATAAATAAATCATGATCTAACCGGGATTCGAATCCAGGAACGGACAGACGGCGGCCGACAACCGGGTCAACTATTTACAGCTGATTTATATGTTATTTGTTGACGATGTTTTACTTTAGAGCAGGACTTCTTAACCGGTCGGACGCATTCATATATCGTGGGGGGCGGGGGGGTTGCAGCGGATAACATTCAAGCCTTTTTTATAAAAAGAGATTTTACAGTTATTAATTTATTTAGAGTGAAAGAAGAAAAATTTCTTTATATATAACACAAAACAATGACGACAAATATAAATAAAGTTATACAAAGGCTTTAACATGATATAACGTTAGTAAGGAATCGAAATAGTGCAAATAGCTAAATGCAGCAAAATTGAATAGATATTCATAATAATCATCACACACATGAAAACGCTATTCGTCGTTCTTACTTGAGAAATATATATGTACCATAATAATTATATAAGTGGTATCAAAGTAATGACTTGAACACTTATTTATAGTTATCGAAGGCTTGTCGTCGAAAAGTTTGCTAGTCCCTGCTTAAAAGGATATCCCTCTGTTAGGTGTAAACGATTACTTTGAGAACACGTTATTTTTACAAACGATCGCACCCAAATGCGAATCGTAAAACTTAAAGCGAGTTGAACACCGCGCTGAACTAAATACGATACTCGTAAATATTTTGTTTTAATTTTTTACTGTTATGTAATTATATTTTGATATTATTTATTACAAGTTATTAAATTCGTAATGATTGGCGTCAATTATAATTAAAATAAACATCAAAATTTAAATGAATGGAGCCGATAATATCCGATATGGCCCAGTTGATAGAAACGCGGATATTGATTGGGGGTTACAGGTTCTAATGCGAACAAGCACTGCCTGCATTTTGTGTTTAATATAATTAATCTCGTACACGACTGTGAAGCGAAATGTGGTAACGAAACCGATATAATATGTCGAATACAATTCCATCTCATGTGAGCGAGAGGAGAGGAGGAATCTGTCGAGCTGTCGAATGTTTTCAGAGTTTTAATAGTAGAGTTTAAATTTATTAACGAAAGACCTAAAAAAGTTTTAAATAAAATACTAATAAAATATTATTTAATAAAAAACTAAACAAATTAATAAAAACATTTTTATGAAGCATCTATCAAATCGTCTTGAAGCAATTACATGAATGGTAAAAGGTTTTAAAGAGTTTAATAATTGCTTACGGAACCCAACACAATTCAATAGAAGATAAAAAAGCCTCACTCTATATTAAGTTATCAACTTAAGTCGAGTACAATATTAACCTACTTTTTTATTTATATAATCCATAAAACAAGATCATTATCACGTCTTGACCATTTCATTAATATAAACGTTAATCGTTTATTTAAGGTATATTATATTTATTTTATACATAAAATGTTACGAGATTATATATAAATATATTATAATATTTAGGACATTGAAATTTTCAATTATTGATTGAAAGAAGAAGCACCGAAAATACTTCGCTAAAAAGAGGTGAAATGAGGTTCTGTCGCCCCTATTTGTCGTTGGAAAATGAATTTATGCGTTCCGCGCACCACAAGCTCGATATATAGGACTCTACCAAGTCGAGTACCCGACTACCCAGTAATAACCAGTCATACCTTATCTGTCTTCCGTCTATTTTATCATTAAGGGATCGCTTGCGCATACTACTTTGACGTGCATTAGGGTACTGAGAACACTCATAGCCCTGAATGAAATGAATTTCAAAATCGTTTCTTATTTCGTCTCTAAATTACTAAAAAAAAAAAAACAAGATTTAAAGCTTCAACTTTCAAGGTGATATATTATAGGGCCTATATATTATAGGGCCTATATATTATAGGACATAATCCACGCTTAGCATTACAACTGTAATTCGCGAAGACTATGTCATGACTGTGTCAGAACTAAGAATCCAGTTATACGTTATATTTATAAATCTAGTTTTATCCTAAAAATGTAAAGTTATTCATTAAAGAAGTAACATTTAATTATTATTATTATTATTTAATATAACGCAGCGGAAACTTTCTTGATCTATCGAAAAGATTATGTAAAAAAGGTAATGTCGGCTAAACCCCAATACGGTACGTGAGATATATGTCAGAAAAATCTTATGTTGTTCATAATTAATCAAAATCGGTTTAGTGGTCCTTCGTTTCCTCAAATAACGATAATACCGGCCGAGATATGAAAGTGGATAGGATACGTAAAACCAAACTGCAGTAGAGCCGCTTGATGAATAAACTCCAAACATTATCCTTAAGATGATGTGTCCTTCGACCTGCAGTCGAATATACGGGTCGTTAGTGTACTTTTACTTTTATTACGATCAGAAACAAGAAACTTCGATTTCAAATCACGATTTGTAATCTACATTAAATATCCTCTTAATCTCGAAGAAAACAAACCATATCAATCAAACTTTAATAAATATTTATAACTCATAAAAATCTGTAACATTATCGTGTCTGTACACGATGTTTTTCTAATAGAATAAACAATTTAGCCAATAAACTGTGAGGCTGTCTTTTAAATGTAACACTTTTTATATCCTAAATAACTGTAAAAACAGAAGCACATGAAAATCAAAAAGCGTCAGGGACGTTTAATTTTGAACCGTTAAATATAAAAATCGACATTCAAATTTGCTTCAAGAATTTGACTTGAAACAAATTCGTCGACATTACTCGATATAAATACAAGATGTACATACAATGGTTCAGGAACTGCGCATAAATCATAGTTGAACAATTCAGAGCAAGTTGGCGCCGCGCCAGCGCACAGAGATCGGGTAACTGATTTCGTAATAACAAACAAATTACATTGATATTTCCATGAATGAGATTCGGTGGAAAAAATATACGTATGAATGATTTATAGGAGAGCGAGCCGTTTCCTGCCGACGAAAATAATGAACGAAACGAACAGAGATCTAAACGATGCAGACAATGAAACAAATACGAAACTGTTTAAATATTTCAAGAATCTCATCGCAGAAATAGATATAACAGAGGAATGCTTTACCGGATTCCATTTTCATGGTTTGTCTACTAGCTTGTTTCAAGCGGCCCTGATGAGAAACTCGCGTGGCCGTACAGACTACCGAGAAATGCGTACGGGCGAAATCGACTCTATTCACCTGAGGTGAGACCGTGAGCTCCGCCGAGTCACGAGCTGGGCACAACATGGGCCTCTCCACGTCATCCCGCGGATGTGTCATATGGAAAAGATCCCGTAGCACGGGCCAGTCGCTTGTAATCCAGAAACGATTGTGACGCGAGCATATCGAAAGTACTAAAGTCAAACAAAACAATGGAAAAATACATCATCGATATGAACGACAAATCTTTATAGAGTTGTTAGTTTAAGGAAAAACAACGATAATCAAATATTGACGTCATAATAATCACGCTGTATTCGTTACCACCCACTGTCAATCCTAAGAATTATATCCAATGTTTGGAACCTACTGTTTAACAGTAGATTTATAGCTGTTTTACATTGATATGCCCGTTTTATTTCATTCATAATTTTTACTTGTATTTAGCGTCATACTTATTAATAAGCACACAAATATTATTTGACAAACACGTAGACCTAAAGTTATGAATTGTGTTGAACGACTGCTGTAAGGTCCTCCAGACCGATTTCGGCCACGGCGGCCAATCTCAAGAGAGATTAGCCAACTGCGCAGGAGATATTATAGTGCACAAATGTGTGCGCAAACACAGGTGCACTCTCTTTTCCTTACTCTCTTTTCCTTAGCTCTCATAATCCGATGGGACGGCAATCCGACACGACCGGAAAGAGTTCAGGCGCAGGACCAACGGCTTAACGTGCTTTCCGAGGCACGGGAGTGTACACACTTCCAACTTCCAGACTCCGGGCTGCTACTGAGAATTTTCTGACAGAAAAACCCAATAACTATTTATTGGCCCGACCTGGGAATTGAACCCAGGTCCATCGGGTCTGCGGCCTTATATCTAACCACTAGACCAACGACTGCTGTACATCGGCCGGTTCAATCAGTTCAAGTTAGAAATAAATAAATCATTTTTTTGTTTTGTAACAGTAAATCTAATATAGTATATCTAATTATATAGTAAATCGTTTTGAATTAACTGATATACATATTGTTTTCCCTTTTTTATTAGTGTTTTGCTTTTTACTTTCTGAGCACCGGCTGTATCCGAGCGAGTCGTCACAAATTTCTAAACGGCCAACTTAGCGAGCATATTGTATGGGATCCCCGTCCAACCAGACCCGCTCAGCTGCTGAGTTATCTCTAAATCTCAAGGCGCGTGATCGCAGCAGGTGCGCGGTGCAACGAATGCACAAAAAATAAACTCACTTTATAACCATTATATGAAAAAACGTAATATGCAAAGTATAAGTTTGTTTATGGCGTACTTTAAAGTCGATTAACGAATTACCGAGAATGTCATTACGAGATTGGTTTACTTGGAAGGTTCTGATTGATAATGAAAAAAATATATCAGGTTTTAGGTACATGTGTTAACGTTTAACAGTACTTTTTTTTTCATAAATAAAATCATATCTCAACGGGCGTGTTGTCCGTGCTTTTAGTGTTTTTTTCTATTATTTAGATTTTCGTTGTCATTACTGTGCCTGTGTTTTATGTCTAGGCAGAATTACAGGTGCTAGGGACATACTGTTAGGACACGTGGTAACACGTGATAAATTTTATAAACACTAATTAAGCTCAGTAAGTGATGCTTGTCCAAAAGGGAACCCGCAAGCTGCTAATATTCTGTCCAGTGGACCATCTCGGCATTTTATTTTAACATTTGTAAAAGGCTACTGAAATCATTATATCGAAGGTGATAATTTAAAAATCTCCGCGTATTATTTATCCGCACGTTCATTCCACCGGGTGACGGAAACAGGTGCATCGCTGTAAGATTAACCAAACCACGGCAGATGGCCCGAAAGATCGGCAGCTGCATATCATGCACCGCTGCTGTTCGCTCCAATAATACATCGTCGATATCGTCTTATTGATACCTCATTAAATGCGCTCCTGGCTTGATATTTTAGGTTTATATATCAACATTATAATTATTGGATCTTATATACAAAAACAGATGTTGGTATATCTGTTTAGGATTCATAAATTTTGAGACTGTTTGACCGATTGTCTCCACTACTTTAGGTTACTGCGTTCCTTGTCGTTTCGTTATGATAGGATTTACATTAATTATAATTACCACCGGCTGGTAATTTTAATTGAACTAAATTTAATCTCGGGGATCGAATAATCAGTGTATTTATTTATTTAGATGGAACTCCAATAGAAGTTCATATAAAAATACAAATATACAAGTGTTAAGAACATGATTAAATGTACCCCCAATTATAGAAGAACAAAACATGCATAAGATTATGTATGTCGTGTTGTATCATATATGTATGTATATACAGATACGCTGTTCAGGAGTTTCAACCGCGTCAAAGGTTTCTGCTCAGTTCCCGTGGGTCGATGACATATAAGTTTATCATAACCTTTCTCAATAAAATATTAATGTGTAGATCCTGAGAGTTAAGTGCGTTCAAACTAACAAACCATACTTATAATCGTGAACGTAATAGTTTCAATAGGTAAGCAAGAGTTAACTGGGGTCGTTGAACTCGCACTGCGTAGCTAAGGGATATAATTGTCCTGACAAAGGTCAACACATTCCCTTGGAACTGTGACCACCCGACCTGACCTAAATGACGTCATCACGTAAGGATCTAAATCGACCGTGACGAGGTTTTTAAACAGTTTTTTAAAATCTTAACTAAATTCAAGTTTACCTATAAAAGTACTTTTTAAATTAAGTAATTTCATAAGATTTAATGTAAAGCTTATTATCAGTACGACGATACCAAATGTAGATTCTACTGATAGAAACGGACGAGACTAATCCTCTTAACGGGAAGCTTTTGGAGATTATCCTTAAAGTAAGGTATTATTATTAAGGTTTTAGATATTATTAAGTAATTAAAAAAAAGTACTGAAAGTACTTTTGAACCCGAAATCTTTATTTTAAATCCACGCGTTCTATCCACTGGGCAATCTCAGCTAAATAATAATTATATGCACTATATTATAAAATATGATAATAGCCTTCTTCCTATCAAAAAAAACTTGAAAGAAGTTACGTCTTGACTTAGTAGATTAGACTTTATTTTGAACCAGAAACCGTTTTGGCAATATTTTTTGGTGATCCTAAGCTCGCCCTAATTAAAAGTCAATATGTAATAAAACGCCATCTACCGTCAAGATGACGAAACATCCGAACGACTTAACTTACACCTTATTTAACAGCCTAATAAGATATATACAAAATCAAGACCAACATCTTTCTTCTATAGTTTCAAAACTCCCTCCAAACATGTAGACGACGCATAATCTAATATTAGAAATGAAATATTTCAAAGTTCCTAGAAATACTTCTAAATAACACTCTCTTGTGGCAGAATAGAATAACGAAATAAAAATGTAGCGCCATCTCGCATACAGTAGCGGTACTACACTTGCAACGATCACGTTCGCAGTTTATCGAACCGGTACATAGATGTCGCTTTTTCTAGTTCACACAAATATGTTTCAAACTGAAAACATTTCAGTATATGTACTTAAGAGAATACATACCTGCCTGGTCTTGAACAAATGTAAGTATCCAATTATCTTACCTGTAACAACAATAAAATACATAATTAAAATAAAACATAAATTAGCCTTATATGTATGTTTACTTAAATTTTAACAAAAACATAACTAAAACTAAAATATTACTAAATATAACTTCTATACTACATATCAATGTTAAAATATTAAATTGACTTCAATTTACGAAGGCATACGTTACGACTTTCTTATCGATTGACAAAACGTCATCAACGTCACGTCAAAAATATAATATTATAAATATATTTTTTTAACGAAGAACACTAAGTTATTGGATATCTCTTTTAAAAAAGCGGGAACAACCGTTTCAAAAGGAAATGCTACCACAATGGCAAGAGCATAATGTATAAAATTTTAAATAATATCGGTCAAATAAAACTCATTTATAGTTAATATTTCAATTTTATCTTTTCAACAAATGTCCGTGTACCGAGTACGCAGTTAATTCGATTCAGAAATACCCATATTATATTTATGCATGTTTGTTTAAGAATATATATCATTGTTTCCTTGTATTTTTGATGTTAATGAAATATTAGGCATGCTGTTATTTTATCTATTAAAAGTGCAATAATATTAATTTACCAGTAATGGATATTTTTAATAATTAATATCTACATTTAGTGATAATATTAATATTTATCAATCTCTATAAAATATAAAAATATTGTAACTTTTATTGATAGTTGTACAATAAATAATATAACGTTCATCTTTATGAACATCCGAAGGGTCAAATTGAAATGTCTCATATTCCATACTTCACGGAGAAGACAATATGACATACCTAGTTCAGAAATTCAAACACTACAAAAGCTATGTATTTAAACACCCTATTTAAACAATATATTTATTTATTTTATTTATTTATATGCTTTATTGTACACACAGTAACAGAAACATACATTAAAGGGAAAAAAAAAGTAATAAATTCCGGTAGCACAAAAGGCGGTAATATAAAGGACATGCATTCCGTATACTCAAAAAAAATTTTGAAAAAAATGTCAAAATCGCAATTGTTCTAATATTTATAATCCAAAATGTTTATCTTAAATATATTCAATATGACATCTGTCATAGAAATGTTACACGCAAATTGTCATTATTTTGATCACTATAAAACTCGTTACAATTAAACATGGAACACCGGACCAATGAAAATACAGCTTAACTTCTATTTACACAAATATAATCACTAATTCAACAAATCTAAGACCCACCTAGAAAAACTGTACATCGAAAACGGTAACGAGCATTCATACTGACAGTCTTCACCAAGAATAAAACCATTCGATATCGTAACTGATAATCATAAACAACGACTTATATTTCAAATCTCATATCGCGTTCGAAACTCAAATCTAACACAACAATTACGTCAACAGTCACATTTCACCGTTTATGAACGAAAAAGAAAAAAAATTCCTTTATTTAAAAACCGTATTGTAACCTAACTCGTGATCAAAAATAAATAGATAAGTTTGAATACTACGATAACATGGAATAAGTCGCTAACGATCCAATGATACGTCACTAAAGTGACGTCTAATTTTCAAAGTCGCTCAAGTTACACTAAGTCACGGCGAAAACGAATCGAGGTCTTCAAATGAATATTGAAATGATACTGAGGCAACAACGCAGGACTCCACAATAGATGTCTAGAACAAAAGCTTACAGTTATAGATCTAAGTAACTATTGAGAGTCGAGACTCATATCGAGTATATGTATTTTATCATGAATACTATTCTATTGTAGTGATTCTAACCTTGTTTAAAAAGAGATTTCGATTTTTTAATGAGAAATATTCTGATCAAATTAATATGATTGTATACAACAATATCGGGCATTGCTATGTTCCGATGTGAAAGGTGAGTGAGCCAGTATAGTCACAGGCACAACGTCTCATTGATTGTTTGCTAGCAAGCACAAGCCTTACGCTAGGAAACAATTTTGCTCGTCTGCCTTCCGATAACAAAGTTGAGCCAAGCCTAAGCGTATGCAAAAATAGACATTACACCCTAATTCGAAATTGATATTTTGCATCCATCATAAGACGTTAAACTGTATTCATAGTGGACTGACTATCTGATTTGTGCATTAAAAATAATTTTTTTCACTTAAGACTGGTGTACTAATTCATTGTTAATATTTTCATAGAATGACGTCAGATAGTACAAGAAAAAAAAATCTAGAGATGAGCTCAAAAATTATCTATGTTCAAAGCAATAGACGTAATATTTCATAGATATCTTTATAATATCTAAGCTAGTATAAAGACGTTGCTTATTTGTTTAAATTCACTAACATAGGATCTACTATTTCATTTTCAAAAAAATCGTTTCTTATCGAAAAACGCGTATAAAACCGCGCGAAGCAGTTAGTTATAAAATATATGTATATAGAATGTTAGTAAATGACCTATTCCCTTTCCCCTCCCCTCTTCAGACCAGAAAGGAACCTATATGTGTTGAAGAGTAGCTGCGTGTATTCGCACAATAGTTCTCAACGAGATCTAGACACAACAAAAGATTTAATTAAGGCCCCAAGCGGCAGCGTTCCAGCTGAAAGCGTCGATCACATATATCGAGAATCTATTAAATAACAATAGGCGAGTGCTAGCGATTGCTTATTTATTTATTTTTATCCTTTTTAATGAAATTTGATTACGATCATCTCAGTAATCTAATTCAGCTTTTTGAGAGCTACAACTAGTCAGAGCTATACAAAATCTAACTTTTAGTCAAAGAGACTTACGAAGGCTTTTAAATCTGCATATTACAAAATTAAATTTAAAATACATAATATATGTCTATTCCATTACGTTTTGCTTTTTCTACAAACTGACTTTAACTTTGTTTAGATCCGCTGTTTCGCTATGGAATGGTAATTAAACGGGCGATTATTGTCTTAAGCAGATGTTATCCCCGCCATAGCACCGAACCATCGTCTACGATTACCTAACATTTCAACGGCAAAATTAATTGAATCACCCGTCTCGCACGGAACATTTACCGTGAGCCCATATAGTATTACCTTAAATAAAAACAAACATTCACGTTAGAACGCAATACTACGCTTTAGGAGCGAATTCTTCCGTGTAATCCGAGCCAGACCTGCCTCACGTCACTAACACCCAATACGTACAACTTTTCCATAAATACTGCAACTTCGAGCAACATATATTTGTTAACACTTAGAAGATTTCATTTAGAAACGTTATTACTTAGCAGAATGAACGATAACTATGCTTCACCTAGATACTAGTCAAAAGTAACAAGCGCCAGACAAAGGTATAAATGATTACAACTTGAAAATGTCTATAAAAAACAATGACACCGCGGTGTTCAAAAAGTTGACTGATAACGAGAATTGAGAATTTTAATCCATCTTCTTAACGTTAACATAACCGAAAACATATGTTAGTAATTTAATAATACTGCAACAATGCAATATATATTATATAAAAAGTCATGATATGTAGGAGCATTTTTCATTGGTAATCGTAGGTATCGTAGGTCGACGAGCAAATGGGGCATCAGATGCCAAGTATCAACTCCCGCATCAGTCATTCTACACACGGGCACTCTATTAATTCACTCACAGAGCCCAATGGAAAGGAAATCTAACACGACCAGATCAGAGACGAGAGGCAAACTAACCACTCGAACAGGCAGTCAAATACATTAGTCTTAATCGTGAAATACATAGACATAAATCTAGAAACTACTACAAAACACCGATGGAATGGCAATTTCCAGCCAAATTCCTGTCAATTGCCCAAAATAATTCTCACACGGAAGCAACGTAGGAGTTCAATTAACACCTGACAGATGCATTGATAAATCCTACATTTCATTAGGTTTATGTGCGCACGTGGTGCAAGGTGAGCGCCCACGCATGGGGCTAACATCATCGCCTCGGATATGTAGGGCGGGAAATTAGCACATGACGTCTCCACGTGTATGATTACAATATAATATATTCTTACAAAACATATCGTTTTATATTGCCATAAGACATATTAAGTAGTGAAAACGTTACAGATTACTCTATTAAGGACTTTCGTAGCGTCAATGATCAATCCACATGAACTTTCAAAATCATTTTCATTGTATAATATATAAAAAAAAAAACAAAATACTTTATTCAACATTGAAGCATTACAGTTCCTTATTGATAGTCAAACGAGAAACTACCACCGGTTCGGAAAAAAAACAAGCAGCCCTGAGAAATATTGGCGAAAGAAACAGCGGGATATATTTTGATCAGTCTTGCTAGTTACTACATCGTGTCCTACAATACCATACACTTATACTTACGAACAGATAAATACGATAAATCAAATAAAACGAATAAGCCATTCAGTTTCAAGTTTCGCAATCTTCAATATGTGTCTATTAACATAATAATACGTACGTAACGTTTGCTGAAAGGTCGTATTACGTCAATTTCGGATGCACACTCGTTCGCACTTCAAGTGCAGTCGTAATTTTCAATATAATTTACAAGTGCCTTTTCATGGCTGCTGACCTTACTGGAGATGCTTGTGCTATCTCAGATCGGAGGCTGTGACGCAAACGTTTCAACAGCGATTCGCTTTTTATTACAGCCCACTTCTAATCACGTGCTAGTTGAAAAATATTATAAACAATTATCTGTCTTAATACGAACACGACAAATGGTCCCATAATTCAATCAATCAAATCAATCAAATAAATCTTTATTTGGACATACACGTTGTACAAATCAATAACAAAATTATATAAAGTAACAAAAGACAAAAAGAATGTGATGCCCAAATTGGTAAACCACTCAGCTTGTGTTGAAACCATTGTTAAATGAGCTTCAACGCTGGTATTCTGTGGTCGCCATTAGCTACGTACGTCACGTCGTAGGTAGCGATAAAAAAAAAATAAAAAAAAAATAAAAAAATAAATAATGACAAATAAAATAAATAACTAATTATAAAAAATATGTTTTGTTCTATTTATATGGATGAAAGTGTACGCCCCAGTTGTAGTCTAGACGCTCGTTTGATCGAACGCTGATAAACGCCAACAGGACTTGAAAAGAAAGATCTGTATACAGAAATAATATTGATGTACTTAAAGTTATTAAATTATAAGTTGACTAACGTGTGTTACTACGTGTAATAGTGTGTGCTACATAAAATTGCCTAATAAAGAACTGTTAGAACTAATATAAATATATGATGAATGCTACAGGGGGTAAGTCAAAAATAAATTTGTTAATCCCACATTATAGAATACAGTAATGAAAGATAATTGTGATAATAATTAAATACACGCTATTCGCTGCCAACAGAGGATATAAAAAACAGTAAATTATAAAATATATAACTATTTTCTTATTTCATTTTTAGCTTGGGGGTTTCAAACAACCCAAAGATAACATCGAGCAATCGACACGTATGACAAAACACAATATGCTGAAAGTAATGACGCACCGCCACCCTGCCAAGAAGCCATATCAAGTAGGTAAGAATTTACATAAATTTTACACAAGAGACCAAAAGTGCAAAAAAAAAAAAAAAACAGTTGTATATGTTTGTTAAGAATGTAATTGTAAATCAGTTAAATACATTCTATATTTGTTTTTAAACATATATATTGTTTTTAGGTTTCGAAGAGGTGGCGGTAGGTTGTTCCAGCACTTTGTCGCCGCGTAAATAAAACTACCCCGAAAGGCAGTAGTCTTATACGGCGGCATGGCCGATATATATTACATTACCTTTATATAAGCCGAGATGGCCCAGTGGTGGGAACGCGTGAATCTTAACCGATGATCGTGGGTTCAAACCCGGGCAAGCACCACTGAATTTCATGTGCTTAATTTGTGATTATAATTAATCTCGTGCTTGACGGTGAAGGAAAACATCGTGAGGAAACCTGCATGTGTCAAATTTCACTGAAATTCTGTCACATGTGTATTCCACCAATCCGCATTGGAGCAGCGTGGTGGAATAAACCTTCTTCTTCGAGGAGAAGAGGCCTTAGCCCAGTAGTGGGACATTCACAGGCTGTTACTTTTTTTTAAATATAAACGGAGGGTATTTATTACTGTTTCAGATTATTAGAATTTGACGCCGTTGAATCACCATAATAATAATAATATTCTGCGACGTTCTGCGTTGTTGGCGGACGAGCATATGAGCCACCTGATGGTAAGTGGTCACCAACGCCCATAGAGAATGGCATTGTAAGAAATGTTAACCATCACTTACATTGCCAATGCGCCACCAATCTTGGGAACTAAGATGTTATGTCCCTTGTGCCTGTAATTACACTGGCTCACTCACCCTTTAAACCGGAACACAACAATACAAAGTACTGCTGTTTTGCGGTAGAATATCTGATGAGTGGGTGGTATCTACCCAGACGAGCTTGCACAAAGCTCTAGGAACCAGTGAACATGCACAAGGGACATTACATAGTAAATATTCACAGCAGCAATGTCTATGGACGATGTTAGTCATTTACCATCACGTGGCCCAAAGGCGATTCGTCTTCCCATTTTGTGAAAAAAAAAAGTTAAATGACAAAAAAAATACTCGAATTGGCCTTCCAAAATACGTTTAAGAAGATCTATCCGCGCGAGATAAAGTACATAGCATGGAACAGTATTCGCAACTCAATCTTCACTTGTCAAAACGTAAACCTGATAATCTCGCCGTGTAACGCGGATAAGTGGAAGTTTCAGCCGTACGTTTGGATTCCACTTACGCTCACGTTATGCGAGCTATTCACGTTAGACCGTCTGTGTTGTAAAAATATATTTATATGTCTAAAATAATGATATTTTTATAATTTAAAATCTTAATTCTCTCGTTCGTATATGTTTTAAATAAAATAATCAATATGGTTTTACGGCACAGCAGTACTTATTTCCGTTGTTTTATAATAACCTAACACACTTAGTAATTTATTCTTAAACATTTTCCCATTGAAGAGTAAAATTTGAAAGCAAATAATGTTAAGGCTTGAATAAAATTAAATACATTGAAATAGAATTAGAAGGCAGGAACGAAACATCAATGACAATGAATCTCTGAATGAACAGACAAAAATACAATATATTTAAACATCGAAGATTAAGGCACGAAAGAATTTAAACCTCTACTGGTTATAAATTACGAACCACATTAGCATAGTAACGTTTAAAACGCGTCATAAAAACGTAAAACGTTCGAGAGAAGCAAAATACACTCAATTCACATAAACAAGCACTATGAATCAAGAACATCTATTTAGTTAACACGTCAACAAACAAGAGCAAAGTTATTGTTGCCAAATTCACTAAAAGCAGTGATATATTCGATGGAGTATTTACGGAATGCGAACTAACTCTTTCCGCTTCGCTTATAGATTCGCTTTATTATATAGGGATTTTCATTAGGAAAGCTCGAATTTTGAAATGGAATAAAAGAGCCTTTTTAAGTGATATTGCCACCATTTTTATTTTATTTTAATGAACATTTAATAACATTATGTATGGAATATCATTTCAGCCAAATAGCCGCCGCGACATCACTGAAGGTGTATCGTGGTAGACCAATTTTGAACGAAATTTTCGCATAAATGGGCCTCAATCTCATGAAGAACGCGAGGTATGTTGGCCTTCAGGGCGGTAATTGTCTGCAGTTTGTCAGTACAGACTCGAGATTTCACGTAGCACCACAGCAAGTAATAGAGCGGTTATAGATGACACGATCTCGTTGGCCAGTAGATATCACCACCGCGCGAGATGATCGAAACCCTCGAACTTCTCATCTAATAAATTCAATGTTTCCCATGCAGTATGGCAAGTGGCACCGTCCTGTTGGAACCATATGTTCGTGAGATCCATACCATTGATTCTAGGCCACAAATTTGTCGCCTAAATTTTTATCATCGTCTGATATCGACCGCCATTGACAGTGAGCGCGGCTCCAAACACATCTTCTTCGAAGAAATAAGAGCCCATGATACTGCCGGACCAAAATCCACACTAATCTGGTGGATTTTCCTCACTCCAAATCCGGCATTTTTGTGTATTAACAAATCCACTCGGCCAAAAATGAGCTTCATCACTAAAAACATAAATTGGACGTAACGCACGGAACGTTAGGCGTTGTTCGCCAATGATTTTGATAGTAAATTTTACAAATTCTACGCGTTGTTAAAGCGTGTAGCGTTCTATGGTGAAATGTCAAGTATAAATATGTATTCCTGCCGAATTTGATGGCTATTGCTTTTCCAAAATGGCCGCTATAAACTGTCAAAGTTCGAGCGTTCCTACTGAAAAACCCTATATATGTAGCGCTGATATCACAACCATATATATATAAGGTCCTCCAGACCGATTTCGGCCACGGCGGCCAATCTCAAGAGAGATTAGCCAACTGTGCAGGACATATTATAGTGCACAAGTGTGTGCGCAAACACAGGTGCACTCTCTTTTCCTTAGCTCTCATAATCCGATGGGACGGCAATCCGACACGACCGGAAAGAGTTCAGGCGCAGGACCAACGGCTTAACGTGCTTTCCGAGGCACGGGAGTGTACACACTTCCAACTCCCAGACTTCGGGCTGCTACTGAGAATTTTCTGACAGAAAAACCCAATAACTATTTATTGGCCCGACCTGGGAATTGAACCCAGGACCACCAGGTCTGCGGCCTTATATCTAGCCACTAGACCAACGAGGCAGCCACAACCATATTGATATATGAAAATATGAAAAAAAAAATACTAAAGAAAAAGCAGTTATTGCACACCCGTAATAAATACATAATCAATCTAAATATTGAAAACAATAAACATGAAACAAAGAAGAAACATGTATGTATTAACATCTACTACCGATATACTTATATATATAGTAAATAGTTTTCTCTCGCAGCTTTGCCCACGTGCTAGATGCCTCAGGTATTAGGTAAAAAAGTAGCGTGATGTCGTTTCTTGGGATTTATGGGATGGGTTAAGTGACTTAGTCGTGAAAGCGACAGATAGATTTACTTTCGCATTTATCGACGACGTTGACAACTGATCATTATTAAACGATCTATCTGTGTGTCTAGTGCGAGTATTTTTTACTTATTCGATAGCGTTGACGTTAACTGCGATATGTTTGGAACGAAAACAGTGCCGTCTATGGACAAAAATAAGAATTCCTGTTCGACGTTTGTTTCTAATGGGTGACCCGGCAATTGCGATTGCTGGTGAGGAACTGGCCTGGATAGAAGGGGAAACCCCGAGGCCCGTACCCAGAACGACATAATGACATTATGCCAATCAGGAGGAAACAACTCTCTCAAATAGATCTTTCGATAGGTTTCCAATACATATAAGAAATTCTAAAAAAAATACAAAACTAGTTTTTACACGGATGTCGATTGTAAATTTTATATATATGTAGATGTTAGTCGAATTTTAACTTATAGAATAATTATCAAATACAATACAATATCAAAGCCAATCGAAATTCGATATATTGTGTATTTATATTTCTAAACATGAAAACAACAAAAAATTAGCAACAGAAATAATGACATCAAAATATATATCATATCATTATCCGACCTGTTTGCAGCTTGTCAGCGGTGAGGCTGCGCAAGAGTCGCTTGATACTCCTGCGCCGGCGCACGCCGCAGCCTTCCTCCGAACTCATACCGCACCCATCTTACACTTCACTTTTACACTTTCAGATATACATTTATCACTTGCTTTAGATACAATATCTTATTTATGTTAAAGACTGTATATAACATGTATTATTTTATTTATTTAGATTTTCACACGGTGTAGGTACGTTCTTAGGCAGTTGTATGATGTAAATTAGAATTTATAATTCAATCTGAAGGTTAAATTAGATAGATATATATATATATAGTTCAGAAAGAACAGACAATGGTGTGGGAATGTCCAAAGTTTAATTAAAAAATGTTCTTCTAACAAATGACAATTAGACTTGTCTCTTCGACGAAAACAAATTAAATTCGTACGAAAATTCATTAGTACAGGAAAATATATTGTAATAACGGGGCGACTTAAGATTCAGACAATTATACATATTTATACAAAATGTCTACTTGGTTTAATAAATAATCAGATTTGAATGACCACATCTATATAATATTGGTTACTATAAAACGTTATTGGGTTTTTTTGTCGAAAAATCCCTTGCCTTGGAAAGCACGTAAAGGTGTTGGTCCTGCGCCTGATCTCTTTCAGGTCGAGTCGGATTGCCATCCCATCGGATTATGAGAGCTAGGGAATATAGAGTGCACCTTTGTTTGCGCACACACTTGTGCACTAGCAGCGTAGTGGAATAATCTAATCTTCTATCAAAACCAAAGATTAAGTCTTAAGCCCAGCAGTGGGACATTTACAGGCTGTTACGTGACTACTTATTATTCAAGTGTTCATTACATAGATGCAACAAATTCATCAATAATACGAATGCATCACAGTATATCACAAATAAAGGAAACTAAACGAGCGACAGTAACAAAAGAAAGAAATAATAATTAGTAATTTCTCTCTTTCCCAAAAACAGATCCTCAACTTAATGACGGCGTAAGCCTGCCACAGCGGACAGCGTTTCGGCTTTAAGGAATTATATATCAAATGTCGGCGATTACATGTCATGGGTGTGCTTTGCAAATATCAATCACAGGGGATCCCGTAGATTAACCTCGATCACATTTGAATTTGTAACCTAACATCAATATATTTAAGGCTGAAAATGTCATGAAAAATTCAAAATTTTCGAATGTTAATAGAAATTAAACCTTACATAGTTTGTTTTAAGGTCTAAGAAACGATATAAGGGTGCGTTCATGTCCTTAAATCACGATGATAACTGAATAGTATTTATTTCATTGGACATAAGGTTTATATTTGCCTGTATGTTTGCGTTTAATACTGTAATTGCTAAACTGATTGGATGGAGCAAAGATTAGGATATATGATTAAAGAAACCCTTACAGATTTACAAAATAGCGTTCTTTGAGTTTGAAGGTAAAAAGAGTACTTATTGTACAAATTACTTCAAACGATTATTCAAATAATAATGTTGAAAGAAAAATTACGCTGAAATATTAAACAAACCAATTCAATCACTGACCTTCTCAATTTATTTAATACTAACTGTGCCGCGCGGTTTCACCCGCGTATAATTAATAAAAATAAGCCCGGAGCCATCTCGATAAAAGGACTACCCAACACAAAAATATTTTTTATATTCGAACCAGTAGTTCCTTAGATTAGCCGGATCAAACAAACAAACTCTTCAGCTTTATATATTATTATAGATTTAAAATTGTATTTATTGTTTCTTTTCAACATATAAAAAGATTATGAAAATAAATACTCTTTATGTTTATTAAGCCTCACAGACAGAAATAAAAATAGACGATGGTGTCCTCCTCGATTATCGCCAAAAAAGTTCTCAATGGAGATTAACCACCTGCACAATATATATTACAGTGCACAAGAGTTTGTCGCTAACACAGGTTCAACAGGTATTTCGTAATGCTCATAATCCGAAGTCGCTGAAACGATGATGCTGAACATTTCAGGACAATTGTAAGCACAGCCAATTTCGAAACTCTGCGCTGCTACTGAGAAAATCTTAACGGAATAATGTTTATTGTGCCGAACCGGGATTTAAACCCAGCATACTCTGCGCCAGTCACCAGACCGGCGAGACAGTAAATATACATATTCCCTTATTCTATCATAAAAGTTGCAAAACGAAATTTAATTACTCTTCCTTAGATCCCTCTCGCTTGATTTATAGTTATGTAAACACGCGTGAAATTATTTACGCCATTCTAATCTTTATTGCTTTAAATTTAAGAGTCATAGTTAAATCTATCTGCGTGTTTATCGACTAGGGCCACCTGTGTTGATTGTAAATAGAAGTTTCTTGCGACTTTAGACTTTAATGTTAAAGCAGTATGTTTTCATTTCGTGTGATTATGATAACCCTTTGATGTCAGGTATACACACGGCACGTCTGATGTGCATTGTTATTTAGTAAATATTGATAGAACAACAAGAACATATTCATTTATATTCTTGTTTTTAAGTTTTAGTCAACATAAAAAGTATATTAATTTAAACAATTAACAGTTCATGTATAATTATTTTTAGATATCCAATTAAAAGAAATATATAATTATTTAAAAACGAACAGCGATAAATATATTGATTCGTTCGTGAAAATTTATAATCATAACAACTGTCGTGTCTCGAAAAGCGATGATATTTAGTCTGTCAGGCTAACGGCAGGAACGTCGTTAATTGTGTGAAATAAACCGTGAATTTGGTACCGCACGAGCGTCAAAGCCTCATCGATGCTGAATTTAGGTCAGACCCGATGAGAAATTTTCAGCAAACCTGTCACTTTATATTCAACCTAATATAGCGATGCTAAAATTTATAAAAGTATAAATAAATTATTGTTGACATACATTAAGTATAAGCACGACTAGTCGCAGCCTCACTCGCTGAAAGTATGTGTGTACTATACGCATACATATGTATATATGTATATACTAGTGTGTTGAAAATAGTAAATATTTTATAACAATATGTATACAGTTTGAAACGCTAGATCATATCAAGGACGTATAAAAACAACAATTTAAAAAAAAAAGTCGTTGAGATTCTTACGTAAGCTTTACAATTACAAAATAAAGTTTTATAAGAGCATTAAACTCCAAGTTTTTATACTTTATAGTTCAGTTATGTCTTGAAAGTCAGTCAGGACACAGCTCTATAAATAATAAAGCATTCTTTACTACAAAACATTTATACACTTTTCGCTTTAGTAATAAAGACATAGATCGTTATTTTTAAACCGCACGAGAATAAATAAGTGTCGGTATCGAGTATTGTATTTATTGATATAGTAAATTTAAGTCATTAATTTTAAATTAATAATTAATAATTTGCACGTAAAATATACCTCCTGTTGTTGGCAGCCAGATATATACGAATAAGCATACCACAGGAAGGTAATCGGTCAAACGGACCACCATACGAAGGAAAGTGATCACGATCGCCATCGACATTGGCACTAATGTTAACCATTCCATGTTAACCATGTTGGTACCGCTTGACGATTCATAATACTTGTAAAAGTCTATTTTAAAAATAATATTTTTATTTTGATTCCTCACAGCACCAGTTCACCGCCAACCATGACAGCTATTATGATACATCCCTTATGCCTAGAATTAGACTGTACTGCCCAGTACTGCTAATATACAAAATACCGCTATCTACGCAGATGGACTCTTAGATTACACAAGAAATAAATTAAAAAACATTGATTACAGTATCAGACGAACGGATCAAATTCAATAAGCATTTTATCACCTCTTCAGAAATACCGATAGATCATTATCCCGAAATAAAACCCGGGCGAATTCAGCAGGCCGTGATTACTCCGTACCTTTTACGTCACCTTGACATTTTTAGAATGAACTTTAGAAAAGGACATCATTATTTTATATACTTATACGATTGCTCATACAATGACAAATAGACATTATTTATAATAAAGCATAAAATACAAATTTTATAATATTAGTTTTTTATTTTTATTGTATAGGTAGGCGGACGAGCATTTGGGCCACCTGATGGTAAGTGGTCATCGACGCCCATAGACATTGGCAGTGTAAGAAATGTTAACCATCGCTCACATCGCCAATGCGCCACCAACCTTGGGAAACCAGATGTTATGTCCCTTGTGTCTGCAATTACACTGGCTCACTCACCCTTCAAACTGGAACACAACAATACAAAGTACTGTTGTTTTGCGGTAGAATATCTGATGAGTGTGTGGTATCTACCCAGACGAGCTTGCACAAAGCTCTACCACCGAGTAGTTGATTGATGAAATTAAACATCGACAAACGGCTGGCAAAAGAAAGTTTTTAACTTAAATATTCGATTATACTTAACCAAACGACCTTTCAGCTTTTTTGTATATACAAAAGAATGTAATTATTATGTAATTACTATAATTAATTATTACCCCTGAGCATAAAAAAACCATTGCTTAACAACATACATAACTTAAAAAAGGGGTTGTATTTTTACTAATGTTATAATAAAATCATCCCACGCGCCGCTTTTGAAAATCGCGTGGGCGACTGTAGAACCGTGAAATGTCATACAATAAAAATATTCTCTGAAACAACCTACGTTTCAAACTGATAGAAAAGTCTTCATATCTTACAATATATCATGTATCTATTTTCAATTTTATGACTTGGAGTTAAGGTAGCCCAGTTGTTCGAACACGTGAATCTTAACCGAAGACGGCGCATAATTAGTTTTCATAATTAGAGTTTATAATTCCTCTCATGACCAGCGGCAAGGAAAACTTGTGAGGTAACCTTGTTGTCGGTTCGCAACTCGTCGTTCAGTAATGGGTTACACTATCACCACTATACCACCGCTGTGAGGTTCAACTCTATCGAAATCGAATTTGACAAAATAGTTAAAAAAATATACCAGGCATTATAGCCTTTCATATAAAGTATTTTTTTCTGTAAGATGAGTATTCAATAAATAAAATGCTACGATAATGATTAAAACTAATTCACGCATCCTTGGTCGCGTTACATATTTGTTATTTAAATACGTTACTATCAAAAGATAATACAAATTCGGATTTTCATGTATAAATAATTACATAAACGAATCGTTAAAATGTAAACAACTAAATGGTATAACACTTGCGGTGATACCATCGTAATCGATTCAACTTGAGCTTGGTAGCGGTCCAAATACCGGTAAATGTAAGATTCCCATAAATTCGATAAATGTCTAAACTACTAAATCGCGAGATAGTTCAAATGATATCCTATAAATATCAAGTTGTTTTTAATATAAAAAAACTTTTATTTGATAAACGTTATCTTATAATTTTTACTTAAATAAATGGTGGAAGTCGAAGGTTAAAATCCGGGTACGCGCCACGGTGTTTTCATGTGCTTGATTTATGTTGATATTATTCGCGCTTGAAAGAAAACATCATGAGGATACCTACATGTCATGCCATATATCACATTCGAGCATATGTATAAGCTCCAAACATTGTCAATAATACTAATACTTCTAAAATAATACGACAAAACAAAATTAATAGTTTAACCTCTATTGATTCATTTAAAATTTAAATTATTATTAGATACGACATGAAATAATGTCAAGAATAGATTTGGTACGTTTTTTTTTAAAATGTGTAACTGCTTCTGATGACACTAAGTGTTCAGTCGATCTAAACAAGTGTATCAACATCTGCATACCCAAATCCACGAGTCACATTTAGAACATCTATCAGTCCCGGATGAACCGCAGTCAGACAACTAGCATTACTAATGAATGAATCAATCGATATATCGCATCAAACATAACGCGAGCGGAGCTTTGTGTTATTCGAGACAGGAGGTAAATTCTACTAATTTATATCGATTACGATACCTTGATTCGATTCAATTCTAATCTAACTTTGACTATTCTATATTTATTTGGACCGGAGCCGAACCGATTTGATGCTAACATATACCAGTGGTAAAAAGGTGTGAATCTAAACCGATGATCGTGAGTTCAAACCCGGGCGAGCACCACTGAATTTCATGTGCTTAATTTATGGTTAAAAATTCTTCTCATCGGAAAACATCGTGACGAAACCTGCATCCGTCTAATTTCACTGAAATTCTGTCACATGTGTATTCCACCAACCCGCATTGGAGCAGCCTGGTGAAATAAGTTCCAAAACCTTCTACTCAAAAAGAAGAGAAGACGCCTTAGCCCATCAGTGGGACATTCATAGGCTGCTACTGTACTGTATATACTGTTATGTTTTTAACTTTTATGCCAATAATCGGTAAATCAGTTAAAGAATAGGAAAACCGAAAAAACAGCAACGCTCACTCGTGATTGCGATAAAGTAACAAATTGGTAGTAGAATTTACCAGTTCTGATAAAATACATTCGATAATAATATACTGTTCGGTTGACATTTTAATATAAATTTCTCTTACTTAAATATTAACAAGTATGAATGGGTATGTTGTTTGGGTATATATCGTATCCGTGATATGGTATTAAAACTTTAAATTTAAACTAAAATTTAAATTTAGTAATTACTTTTCTTTGTTCAATATATTGCATTAATTTATTAGTGGACAACAATGTTGCCCAATCCAGTACAAATATGTAATACTTTTTTTGCATGAAATGTTAATATTGTTAACAATGTAACATTGTTTATTCAATAAATCTCAGAAACCTTTCCAATATCATATAAATATCGAATGAGAAACATGAAAACTTGATAAAAAATAAAATAAAGAACAGACTCCGAGCGAATATTAACTTAGTTAAATATTAATACTCAGACGTAGCGAAAGGGTAATATTACGAGAATTCTCGAGAAGCCTCGGTATCCTAAAAATGATCATAAAATCTGAGCTAACGACAGACAATGTTAAAGTCAAAGCGATGGAAGCTCGAAATATGTTTAAGTAAGTAAAATATCAATATGACGTAACAGCGGAGTCGCGTTAACATGAAAAGATGAAGTTAGTTTTTCGCTCTTATATCAAATCAAACGTCCTTTGGGAGGCAGATTATTATTATAAAATGTTATAAAACACAACAGCGTAAGTTGATGTTTACTACATAAAAAAATAATGTATTCAACCGACAAGTACGTAAATTTAAGCATGCCTTGGTGTTAAATAAAAAGTATTTATTTAAAAGTAAATTCGTATCGAACGTTTGTGATGTAACAAACATTATTTCCATCGATCTGCTAAAATACTGCAAACTCCAGTTTTTAAAGCGCTGATCAAAGTCAGATTAAATAACTCGACGTTGAATGCTGATTGGTCGGTAGCAGCCCGTGACGCAATAGCCGACCAATGGGCGTTTAGTATTCAGTCAGATCAGTTAATCTGAGTTTGCTTATCGTTTCAGTAGACTGTCGGTAAGTCGAAAACATTCTACACCCGCGGTGTATATAACGCCAGATGTCTGGCGTGATGCCAAACAATCGGATTGTTTTCTTGACGATATTTTATTGTTGCTTTACTATCAACATCGGGCAGTTCGCAAAAGGTGCGCTAATCGTAAAACAAGTCATCATTTTCTATAAAAAATATAAAACGGGCGCTTCGAATGTACCGGCTACCTAACACATGTTCGTTTATCCACTTCTAACAGTATTATTTACATCTGCATATTTTGTGAGAATATCATTTAAACCTTTGGTAGTGTTTTGGTACCGGGTATTGTCTGAACCAGCCCTAGGGAGGGTCTTTATTCCCAATCATTTTACCGCTAAACATCATTACTTTGCATTTCTATATTTCGGTTTGAAGGGTGAATGGTCCAGTGTAGTTGTAGATAGGCACAAGGGAGGGATATTACATCTTAGATCGCTCATTTGGCAGCGCATTGACGGTTGTAGACCTTTTTTTATTGCAATATCAGTATTGAGTGAAGGTGACACCGTCATGAATATCATGGTGGCCCATTAACTCGTCTGCATTTTTATATAAATATAATGAATGTTATATTTGTGTTTGCTACACCACTAATTCCAAATAAAGCTTGTCTTTAAAAACATCATGTCGTTGGATATAAGATAATTTTCAACTGCCTCGTAAATCAGCTAGCTTATAAGACTATAGGCGCCGAAGTCCCGCGTCCAAATCCGGATAGGGTCAAAAAAGTTATTGGGCTTTTCTGTACAGATATTCTCAGCAAACATTCGAAGTTTGCAAGTTGGCAGTGTTTACAATAGACTCGGAGAGCACGTGAACCGTCGCGAATGGTCACCGTATATCAACTATAGTCATTTAGTACATTCAATATTCAGACATACTAAACAGGAAATAATAACCCTTAATATAAATATATTTAATTACAGATATATGTATATATTTCAAGACGAATGAATGCGAAACAATCTGAAAACAATCACGCTATCCGAAGCTGCACACAAATATATAAATGCTCTTCAACAGATAATATTGAAATAAACGTCTTCAGATTTTTTGGGTATGTAACTTATAAGTAAACTAATTTTTACAATTCATCAGCAGCTGGCTGGCTTCCAAGCGGTCAAGGTCGCATTACTCACTTCTATAAAGTCGGTTAAGTACGGAAGAAGCCCAGCGGTGCTATTCTGAAAGATATCACTTTGTATCTCACTCGCGAAATGTTGTATACCGACTTATAGTCATACGTTATATGTTCATAATTATTGTGATCAATATGGCTTGTCAATTTTTGATATTAAACGATCGTGATCTGCCGTGTGTTTCGAGTTTGCTCATAAAGGATAGCATTCCTGATATGTTATCTAGTTAAACACTGAAGTGATTCGCTAATAAGTTTTATATATTACTCTTTTTACTGAATTAGTGATTAATTTCGTTCGTTTGCATCACCTAGGTATAAGGTATGATGTAAGCGATAAGGGCACCATTGCAAAATTTGAAATTATCGGTATGTTATAATGTTCTATGCTAATGTAAAATTCTTCACGATAGCAACTGAAGTGTTTCAGAAGTATAGTAAGTAAGTAGTTCAATCACCCGCACCACAGACCACGATAACATGAGTCTCTCGAAAAATGACTTTATAATAGCATTCCAGAACAATCATTGCTAATTTTTCGGAAACATTTCGATCTCAAGCGAATTTTGTCACGATAATGTAAAGAATCCTAATCTCATTTTAATACTAACCATTTTATTATATTCGAAATTGGGATTTTGTATCCCAATTTCGAATATAATAAAATTTCAGAAATTTCATCAAAGTCAACTACTATATTATATGAAACTTATCTTACAAATGACTTGAAAATTTTCCAAGACAAAGTATTCACAATCCCATCGAAACTACAGAGACTTCTCTGATTATGTGAAACGAAGATTTGGAATCCGTTCTGTGTAATACTCCGACTCATGTTAACTGAGTATTGTACTTGTTATCTCCCGTCAGTTTAGACAGTGAATCCTTTTGATAACGTCCCATATTTGCGCTTCGAGTTTCCCTTTCTCCGCGCCGCTACAAATCATACCATTGTCAAATACATCTCCTCATTAATTCCTTTTGCCGTTGCCAGCACATGTCGTATTTTGTCGCTCTTTCATATTTATACCAAAGATTACAGATTTGTATTATCATTAGATAACCACTTGTATTGTTGCCATTCAAAAACAAATAAAATATTATATACTAGCACTTCACCCGCGACTTTGTCCACGAAAATTTTAATACTATTATTTCACGTAAATACGTAAATTCGTATTTGTTAATACACTAAACGTAGGACAGTTATTATTTGTTCAAATCGTGACATTTCTCTGTCTTAGAATTTTTTTATATCCGTTATAACTTCTAAGTCCGATTCGAATACAATGTAATTTCAAGTGGAATTTACATGTTCATAATTAACTTAATTATCAAACCATTTAAATGGATAAGGATTAATAATATCATGATACCTATGTCACTACTATTCGATTCCACTCGTATTTGATTTTAATAATTTAAACAAAAACTGTTATTGTGGCTTAACTATAATATTTATTTGACTGCCTCGTTGGTCTAGTGGCTAGATATAAGGCCGCAGAACCGGTGGTCCTGGGTTCAATTCCCAGGTCGGGCCAATAAATAGTTATTGGGTTTTTCTGTCAGAAAATTCTCAGTAGCAGCCCAGAGTCTGGAAGTAGGAAGTGTGTACACTCCCGTGCCTTGGAAAGCACGTTAAGACGTTGGTCCTGCGCCTGAACTCTTTCCGGTCGTGTCGGATTGCCATCCCATCGGATTATGAGAGCTAAGGAAAAGAGACTGCACCTGTGTTTGCGCACACACTTGTGCACTATAATATCACCTGCACATTTGGCTAACCTCTCTTGAGATTGGTCGTCAACAGTTTTCGCAACGCACTAAAATAATGACTTTTATAGACAACTTTTGATACCTTGGGTTACATTGTTCCATTTTAGGTAGGGATCTCTAATTTTTTTGAAAATATAATGTAGCCTATGTTACTCGCTAAAGATGTAGCTTTCTAATGGTGATATTTTTTGTAAATCAGTCGAGTAGTTTTCGTTCCTAACAAACAAACAAACAAAAAATCAAATCAAATCTTGCTTCTTTCTAATATTAGTATAGATAAATATAAATCCTACCTAAAACAAACTCTAACTCCACGCTTTTTATCACCTATATAAATTTATATCACCTCCATTATGTGTAACCCATTTTGTTAAGCAAGTTGACTCTGCATTTAGAATCACGGGTATACCGCACATCTCATAACACGAAAAACGTCGGTCGCATAACGATACTATCGTTTTCCAATAACACATGCTAGATATGAGCTAGTATCTATAGTAATATTGTAAATGCGGAAGCAACTGTCTATCTGTTACGCTTTAACGGCTAAACCATCGAACTCATTTTAATAAAATTCTGTATGAAGCAAGCTTGGACCCCGAGCAAGGATATAGGCTGCTTTTCACTCATTACATCAAAATCTCGCTCTAACACGCGAGCAAAGCCGCGGGCAGTTATCTATATAAAATTGTAGCTATAATTTTATATAAAAACCCGCTCTAGCTTACATAACAATCTTTGTATAAACAATTTCTTCTTAATTTCATTTAGTTTCCTGTTTGAATCGAATTCATTTGTTTTGTTTCTTCTCCTGTTTTAACAAATATTTGTGACGTTAATTATTCTTAAGCATTTTTTTGTTTTTAGTGAAAAAAAAAGTTTGCTCATACGTTTTTTTTTATGTACCTTTGGCATATTTTTCTATTATTAAATTGGCTTTATTTTTAATGACGTGATTGCATGTGTTTTATTTTTTATTTTAGGATTACTTTTCTAAGCCAATACTCTAAGCCTTTTTTTATTGTAAAGAATTAAAGATATTAAATGTAATATTAATTTTTAGTTTAAAAAATTACTTACAGAATAATTTTAATTTTATTAACTTGGTCATATTTAATAAAATTTTAATTTAATCCATTTATTTTAAGTTCGATTGTTATTATTTTTTATAAATTGTAATTGGTTTTTTTTATTAATTGTAATTCTTATTTTTTATTATTATTATTTTATTTGCTATTATCCCAACAGTCTGATATGAATTGATTTTGATTTACTTAATTATGAAGACTTGATTGGTTTTTCTTTTGGTAATGTGTTAATTGTTTTGTGTATTTAATTACTGTTTGTCTCCCTTAAAATAAATAAATAGGAAGGTGGACGAGCATATGGATCACCTGATGGTAAGTGGTCATCAACGCCCATAGACAATGGCATTGTAAGAAATGTTAACCATCGCTTACATCGCCAATGCGCCACCAACCTTGGGAACTAAGATGTTATGTCCCTTGTGCCTGTAATTACACTGGCTTACTCACCCTTCAAACCGGAACACAACAATAGAATGTACTGCTGTTTTGCGATTGAATATCTATGAGTGGTACCTACACAGACGAGCTATAAGTGGCTCATTTTTGTTGTTTGTTTTGTTATTTGTTCCAAACATTCTGTACAGGCTGAAAGACAATGCATTTGCAACTGGCATTACTCATTATTATGAATAAAAACCTATCTGCGTATGTGAACTCCACGATTTACGGTACAGCACAAAAATAATATTTCCAACACCATAAATCTCTAACACCATAAAAAGGCGACGCAAATAGCGTTCATACGTGTATCCCACGAGGGTTATAGTACGCCATGTATCATTATCATTGTATGCTTGTCTAGACTTCACCTGACCCCACACACACTGCCTACAGTTACGTATTTGAATATAAATAATTTTATTTGTACATATCGTAAATCATATACAGACAATTTCAATAGAATTTCAATTATGAAATTAGTAATGTAAGTACATAAACATGACCGTACCATCTACTGTAAAGGCAAACTAACACCTGTAAATGTGCTGGACTCAGGCGTCGCCTTTTGAGTTGATTCCACCACGCTCTACAGCGACATGGTGGACGCACATGTGGTATATTTTCATTTAACGCATAAGCTAGGGATTTAATAAAATATCAAAAATATATGAAATAATTTCAGCGCTACGCTAGCTAGCTGCTGCGCGCGGTTTCACCCGCCCTTAATCTTAGTGCTCCGCCGCGTTGGTCGTAACGAGAATTATTAACAATTTAGACATTGAAATAGCGAAATATAATTTGTCGGGATGTTGAATAATAATCTAATAATAATTTCATAAAGAATTCGTAAAAATTCGTCGACGGAATGGTTATCAGGACATTGGAAGTAAAGTGGATATAAGTAGTTATATCCGCATATATATTATAAATAAATATTTATTCATCAAGAATTGCTTATAGTGCATAATATAACAGAGCTATTAATAAATCTATAGTTTTTTATTGGAATAGGCTAAATATAGTCTAAAACTTTTCTCAATGAACGGGCTATCCGTCGTAAATATTGTTTTCAAATCGAAATGATAGACCCTAGGTAGGCTAGGTAGAAGATGTTAATCATAGGCATTTATTCTCTACGGCATTTAAGCATACATTATGTACTATTACGTATACTTCGATGACGTGTCCACATTTACTATACATAATCCGTACATTTCCTATGTCCTCGTGAAACGCTCGTCGACAAGGAAGCTTCCGACTCAATGATTCGGAATAATTAGTGAGGCAAATTATGTTGCGAGATTAATTATTTTTATTGAAAAACTAAGAGGAAAATTTTATATAAACTTTTGGTGATTTCAAACACCTCCTCTCTGATTATGATAAATATAAAATATCGGAAAAATCTGTTTGTCAAATCTATAAGAAAGTAAGACGCTACTGCGATAAACTTTTACGACGAATAGGCCATTTATTGAGAAATATTAGTATGTAACTTCACGCTACTATCTGGTAATGTATATTTTCATTTTCAATTCTACCCAAACTTGACAGAGAACAAAAATAAATCAATGTTCCTGAGACTGAATTTAATTTTATAACAAATACATATATATGTAGTAAAATCAGCGTGACAGAAGTGATTTACACATCTCTAATATTTTCTTTTCGATGACATTGACGAAACATTTTCACGTAGTAAAATAACCCTTAATAGTTTATTATACAAAGGCGTTAATTGTCTCTAACGGTCATTAATGAGTCAGAAGGGAATCCTGACTGACTCATTTGGCATAAGTCCATCGTCGGTTAGAGATTCAGTTTGAGTTTGATGCCCTTTGGCAGTATCTAAACAATTAATATATTGCTTTTCAGCGAGCTACGGTTGACGATACGCTCAATATAAATTGAATATCGCTTGTAAATATATAAATTATATTTCGAACGACAAGAGAGACAACCCAATTATTATTTTTTATTGAAGATACGTGTCTGCCCGTGGAGGGGACATGTGCATAGACAACGAGCCGTATAAGCTAACTTTATATCTTTACACTGGCTAACTTTTATACGTCATATCAGAATACACCAGCTAGCAATATCGCTCAAAATCTACATGCGAAATGCATATTACGTACCACAACCCTATCATATCACTCATCACATTATTTCAGAACTAAAATGACATTATATATATATATATTTTTTTTTACTTTTAAAGTAGTTTTTTGTTTAGAGAAATTTGAAGTATGTTTTAATTTTACGAATTTATTTTTATTTACAACTTAATGAAGAGCTGTGAGAGAAAGTCTATGGCAGTGGTGACCACTTACCATGAGGTGACTATTTTCTATAAAAAAATATATTACTTTGATATTAAATAATTGTGTTTATTTTTACATAAATTTAAAATCCAGGTTATCATTTGAATCCATACGTCATAAAAAGATTTAACAGTAGCAAAACCAATTGCATCATTTGAATTCTACATAACATTTCTCATAAACAATTGGACACGAGGGCCGCTGTACCCGAAATAGTACTGTTTGTGGATCGATGTCCGACCGGAACCGCCTTCTATTACCGGCACGGCCCGCCATGCGCCGATTATCCACTGAACGTAGTGTCAACAAAAAATGTATCTAATATAAATTTATTAAGCACATACCAAGAAGATAAGAAGAAAAATCCTGTGAATTAAACCTTCTATAACGTGATCAGGGTAGAATTTTAAGGTTAAGGTTAAAAAATAACGATGTGTTAAAACAGTTGGATTTATAATTTTTGACTTGATTTGATTTGAAAGAGCTTAAATTTTTTATGTTAACTCAACACAAACGGCCTTATTTATAAACGTTGCTTAGTTACTGTTTAGCTAAAGACTGATTTGTCTCTTTTTGTCATTATTGATTTGACATCCGAAAGAAGAAGACAAAATATTGTTTAACTAATCACCAGTTAAATAAAGTTCATGAATAAGGCGGTTAATCGTTATTTTTAAACAGGCACACGGAATAAGTCACATACTGAACCTAGTAAGATAATAATTAACTTTTGAAAGCGAATTAATTTTTTTACTCAATTTCATCTGAATTCATTACATTTTATATGAAACTAGCACTTTACCAGCGACTTCGTCCGCGAAAATTTAAAAATTATTATTTAACGTAAATTAGTATTTGTTAAATATACTAAACGTAGTACAGTTACAGTTTGTTCAAACCGTGTCATTTTTCTAACTTAGAGAATTTTTATACCCGTCATAACTTCTAAACGAAAAGTCCGATCTGAACAATTTAAAGTGGAATTTACACGTATATAATCAACCTTAATTATCAAACTATTTAAATGGATAAGGATTAATAACATGATACCAATATCACCACTATTAGATTCCACCCGTATTTGAACTTAATAATTTAAACAAAAACTGTTATTGTAGCTTAACTACAATAGTTAGTCATATACCATCACGGACTTTTTTATGAGCAATCATGAGTACTATTAACATACAGAACACTTTTTTATATATCGTCAATAGTTTTCGCAGCGCACGCAAAAAGCGTTGAGTTAAATCATAACATACAAACAAAAAATAAAAATTTCCTCTTTATAATATTAGTATAGATGTGTAATGTAATTCAATTAAATTTTTTATTACAATTACTGATCCTATTTTTTCCGACTTTGGTAATTTGGAAACATGAAAAGAATAATAAATGTAAAAGATATTTTGCTGACGCTACGTCACATCTGTAACGACACGTGGCCATATTTATTTCCATTGAAATGGTTTAAGCGAACTATACCGACCATCGAGCAGCCTCATTGATGTTCTTAATATATGTTATTCAACCACAGCGAATCCGTCCGTTCGGGTTCCTTATATCAAAACACAAATAAAAACTGCCGGCGTGACCGAGTCCTTATTCTCCGAAACGGCCTTACGTATCAAATCATCAAAATCGAGACTAATATCAAATATTGAGACATACCGGTCCTATATTGCTTTTTAAAATTCAAACCTAAAATAATATTGTTACGAATACACAATCACATTATAATTATATTGAAGAGCGACGGTCAAAAAAAATAAACACATGCAATCATAAAAACTCATGAAATAAAAATTAATCTCCAGTGGTTTTACCTATAAATGTTGCTAGGGGGGCATTTTTTTCTTTAAAATGTCAAATCAATGACGATCAAACATTCATTGTGAACCTCTAATTCACTTGTTAAAACCAGACAAAATTCACGCCATAACGTTATCGAGTTCCATAGGAACGTACGTATCCACATACGCTACAAGTTCTTACAATAGTAGCCTTACATTCGATTTAATTTTATAACATGATGATTATTAGTGGTTATAATACATTTAGTGCCTGGCGGTCATCTGCCATCTGTAATCATGACTAAGCAGATATCGTCAAACCGCATCGGAGCACTGGGATGAAATAAGGGCCTAGCCTGTTCATAGAGGAGATATGACTTTAGTTCATCAGTGGAAGTGGAGTCGATTCGTATTTACCCGTACGTAAAAAGTATAATGCAATCCAACCAAAATATTGCAAGACAAAACAAAAAAAATTATAAAATTTCCTCAGATTTTCTGCTTTGTATGTTCCCCAGAATAAATCATGGCTAAGCCAATGTATCTAGTAAGCTACGAAACATTATCATACCATAAGAAGTTCCACCGGCCACCGCGGAAGTTCGCAAATAGAAATATGTGCGCACGCGCGAGACGCGACAACGGTCGAGAATGCGCGCGCGTCAGTTATTTTAGAAATTATAATGACGTTGTCAAGTTCCATACAAGTGTTCTTCGCTAATGCAACGAACTGCTGAACGAAAATATTGGCAACACTCGCAATGGCGTTCATTAGTTTCTGTTAGTCGTTCATTGTTTAGTCATAACAGCGATACAGCTCTAATTTTATGGTTTGTATTTTAACATTAATTGATTTCATGAATTTCATTTCATTTGAGAAGGTTTGTGGAGGTTGTGGGACGTTCACCACGCTGTTGTAATACACATGTGGCAGAATTTCATTCGACATTCACAGAATTCCTCTTAGCGTTTGCCATCATCGGCTAGCGCACGTCTGCGCTGCTGAAACGTCAGCGTAGCTTACCGGAATTTGAACCCGCAATCTTCCGACATATATTAACACTGGCCAATCAACCATTATTGTCTCTTTCTCTGTGTGTGAGAGTTTTCACTTTCTTAATACGGACACATGATCACATGCATACACATATCAGGTATGCCAAATGAATTATCATAGGTACGCCAGAAGATTTATCCACGAAAACGTTCATGAACCTTTCGTTCACGTTCCTTATTCGTATCGAGGACAGTAATTTCTCAATTTCATTGCTTGTAAACATTCAATACTATATAAAGTAAGAGATACTTTCAAGATTGGTCGAATGTGGAAGAAGAAATAAATTTTCATGAGAAATGGCATTCGCTCGAAAATTCTTATATAATACATTGGCAAAATAATAAATATACAAATAGCCTTGATAACAATTCCCATACGAAGTAAGAATTTTGGAGCGTTGTCATTCTTAGCGGGACCGAGTAATTTGTGGAATGTAGGGATCGCTATACAGTCTCGGGGGCGTCTTGTCCCCTTCGCAGGAAATATTGTAGGTCCTTTGGTGGGGTGAATATTGGAGGTGAACTTGAAAAAAAAATACTTATAGGGAACAATTTGACTGCTAGTGGATATTTTTTGCACTAAAAATAGTGTTTACAAATGATTAATTATGAAAGTAAACATTAATTAGTAACGAAATTATTTCACATATCCTTGTCTCGTACAAATATCGGCAAACACAGCTCTATGAACAGAATCTGTGCCGAGCATAACAACATGTGTTATAAAATTCCAAATCTTGACATATTTTTTGATACCTTACCATCGTTTAAAAAGAAAATTCAACAGCAATAACACTTTAGATCATATTTTATTAAAATGTTTTTTGTTTTTATATATTAATTTTTCGTTTTTTAACTTTTAACTTAGTTTAGATAATAATGTAGTAGTTACATAATTCTTATTTATATCGAATAGTTAGACTATAAGTTTTGAAATGTTGTGTACATCTATTATTGTCGCTCATATCAGATGCAATAATAGCCTTAAGTTGTTAATTTATAAGTGCTTAATACGTGTGATGTTGATGTGCCTTTTAAAATAAAATAAAATTAGCAAATATACAAATGAGTATTAATCATGAACGATAGTTCATTAATATAATAATTATATAGTACGCACTAATTACTTGAAAATATTGACGGAGTAACGGAGCCGTGAACGATCAAAACATACAAGAAACAAGTTAACTGGAAAAGGTATAGCTGCGAGAATATAGAGATGAATATTTATTAATTGTGATAAAAAAAACCTTTTTTTATTGGTAAATTATACTTTGAGATCCTACTAATCCAGCACAGCTATTCTGTAAGATACTTCGTACCTCACTCGTGAAACGTTGTAAACCGACTTACGACGATACGCATTTTGATACGTATATCCTATAAATGTTAGGTAAATATTTACATCGCGGCTTTTACCATAAATGGCTCCAAATTTTTATCACATGTTTTTTATCAATAATGAATGATATTTCATGCAAAATTGAGGAAGGGGAAGACTTCGAACATGAAAAAAATTAAAAATTAAACAATAAAGATGTTAAAGAACAATGAGTGGTAGGACTCGCGGTAGGTGGTCTGAGCGGTCTAGGATGTTCCTGATATGTAAACAAGAGCACTTAGCCCGGGGTACCCGAATGATTAAACATAAAATTCTAGGGCAAAGTCATGTAGGTTAGGTTATGTTAGGTTACTTTTAAAGCATGCCAGAACCGAATCTAGCCGCGGTTGTAAATATTTACCAAATGTTATATTTATTAAAATCATTATCGTATTCTGCTGTGATTTTCCGTTTTGTTCTCACCGTACAGCTCTACGGGTTTCACATTCAAACCAACTACTATACGTATAATAAAATAAAAAAATCCACTACAAACGTTTTACACTAATTGTGCACTTTTATGTATTATCTATATTAGAACCAACTCATAAACTGAAGCAATCCAATAGAGAAGCTATATAATGATCACCGCGAGAGAATCGGTAATTAAAACTCGTCCTTGACCCGACGGGCGGTAATTAAACCGTATTGGGCGGTTAATTTCCATTACGACCCCGTAATCTTATTCCCTGTACTATAATTTCACTAATGGTAAAATCTTTGCTTGAGAAAATAAAATTTATAATTCAAGAACTATTATACAGGGTTTTCCATTAAGGGCGCTTGATCGTGCAGAACTTCCATCGTAGCGTGTGCTGTGTGGCACGTAGCGCCGTCCTGTTGAAACCACATGTTGTCCAGATCCATATTCTCGATTTCAGGCCAAAAGAAGTTGGTTATCATCGACCGGTATCGCTCACCATTGACGGTGACGGCCACACTAGGGACGCTTGAACTTTGACAGCTGATTGCGGCCATGTTGTGTAACCTGCCATGGTGGTTTGGGAGGACGGAATGAATATAACAGACTGCATTTGACAGCTGTCCAAAGTGTGACTGTGTCAAAGTTCAAGCGTCCCTTTTGGAAAACCCCTTAGTAGTATATATAGGGTTTTCCAATAGGGACGCTTGAACTTTGACAGCTGATTGCGGCCATGTTGTTTGAGTGACAGCTGTCAAATGCAGTGTGTTATATTCATTCCGTCCTCCCAAATCACCATGGCAGGTTACAGTGTCGAGCAGCACGTGCAAATCATAAAATTGTTTTATGAAAATGGGTCTTCAGTTCGAGCAACGTTCCGCGCACTTCGCCCGTTTTACGGTCGCGATGATCGACCTGCCGAGTCGACTATCCGTCGATTGGTGGACAAATTCGAGTCAACCGGGTCAGTTAACAATCAGCCGGTTCCCGTGCGTCAACGTAACGCGAGATCTGCCGAGAATATCGCCGCTGTGCGCGACAGTGTCCTCGAAAACCCGCGGCAGTCAATTCGCACAGGAACTCGGCCTTTCGCAGACGACAACTTGGCGAATTTTGCGTTGTGACTTGAGCCTGCACCCGTACAAGATCCAGCTGACCCAAGAGCTCAAGGTTAATGAGCATAGACAGCGCCGTGTGTTCGCTGACTGGGCATTAGAGCAGTTGGAAGTTGACGCCGATTTTGGCAAAAAAATCATCTTCAGCGACGAGGCGCATTTTTGGATGAATGGCTATGTCAACAAGCAAAATTGCCGTATTTGGGACGAGACCAATCCACACGAGGTTCACCAAGTGGCAATGCACCCGCAGAAAGTGACTCTTTGGTGCGGATTTTGGGCCGGAGGCGTGATTGGTCCGTATTTTTTCGAAAACGATAATGGTGTGGCCGTCACCGTCAATGGTGAGCGATACCGGTCGATGATAACCAACTTCTTTTGGCATGAAATCGAGAATATGGATCTGGACAACATGTGGTTTCAACAGGACGGCGCTACGTGCCACACAGCACACGCTACGATGGAAGTTCTGCACGAGCAATTTCTGGACATGGTCATCTCGCGCGGAGGCGACGTGAACTGGCCACCGAGATCGTGCGATTTGACCCCGCTGGACTTTTTCTTGTGGGGTTTTCTTAAGTCGCAGGTCTATGCCAACAAGCCGCAAACCACCGATGCCCTCAAAGTCAACATACGCCACGCCATCGATCAAATACAGCCCGATTTGTGCGCCAGAGTCATCGAAAATTGGACCTTTCGTGTGCGCGCCACCAACCGAAGCCGTGGCGGTCATTTGAATGATGTCATATTCCATACATAATGGGGTCGAGAGACCTTCCAAATAAAAAAAAAAATTCGCAAATATCTCTCATACATGTATTTTTTTTTGCATTTCAAAGATCAAGCGCCCTTAATGGAAAACCCTATACAAATAATAGAAGAACATGAAATGCACGCTTTTCGCGTCAATAATCTAAATTTAAAGCGATTGCAACTGCAAAGCGCAGATACTTTTATTATAATATTATTTACTAAGACCTTCTCCGAAATGCGATGCATCTTCTGTTATAATTATTATGTATATTGCTTATGTGCATATCAGATAGGCATTATAAAAAAAAATCTTCTCATTTATCTACATTATATATGTTATGAAAACGAATGGGTACATAATAAAAGTTATTCAATTATTCTAACAAAAAAATCTCAGTAACAGCTCTGAAAACATTTAAGGACGTTGGTCTTTCACCTGAATTCTTTCTGGTCCTGTTCCGTCTGCCGCCCTATCGCATTATAAGAGTAAGGGAATAGATAGTACGCCTGTGTTTTCGCACAAAATGCAATATATCCTGCGTAGTTAACTAGGCTCCCATAAGAACCACAATGGCTAAAATTGCTCATGAGGACAATACTTCAGGAGGCTGCAGTTAAAATACATCAATATAATTTTTTTTATAAAAGCAATGAAGTGATTTCCAGTTAAAATTACATATATACGTAGGTTAATCTCCAGACAAGATATGACATGCTTTTCATTTCGGAAAATGGAAAGATCGAAAAAGTCAAAACAATACTCTAACTCATTCTATTACCTAACGCTTTAGAGGGAGAAAGAAAACGAATTAAGCCAGCAGGTCCGCTCACAACACAAAGCTGTTAACAACAGAGCCTCGCACTCATTCCGGCACCGGCAGAGCACTCGAGCATGGATAATCGACTGCTGACCTTGAACTACGACACCACAACACTAAGACCAGCTCATTTATCCTGTGGTTCGATAAAAACGAAATGACAGATGCATTGGACAATATCTGACAAACATTTTATTTCATTGTTATATTGGTTACAACATAAAAATATAAATTAAACTTTAATATATACTTAGAACATTTGGAAAATAAATGTTCACATGCAAATTTTCTTTTATAAAACAATGTTTTAAGAATGAAACGTTTGAGGCCTGCATTGTATCTGTTTTTTTTAAATGATAATTTGCCATACATTCCTTGTCAAACATTAGGAAACCCATTAATCATGATAACACTCGCTATTAATAATTTCTTTGACAGTCGAAGGCGGCTTTAAGTAACTCTCATATTTCTTTCTGCATTCGAACTTCGTGACTATAATTTATAATCAAAATAAAGATAATAAAAGTAAAGTAAGTAGAGTAAATAATAAAAGTGAAGGAACAGCCTCTAAATGTCCCACTGCTGTCATCTCGATTTGAGGACAAGCTTAAGAGCTCATTTCACCACGATGCACCAATGGGGCTTAGATACACATGTTATAAATTTTCATACACCACAGATTTCCTCACCATATTACAGCTACATCTTGTCATATACATGTGAAATTGCAAATGGGACCGATAATACATTTAAAGTTCAGTTGGAAACATGGACGGCACTATTATCACTGGGATGTCACTATCGCATCCTGCCGCCGCCGATACTGTTGTTCGCTGACATTTCTCCTAAATGCTAAGCAATTGTGTCAGCGGGAGCGACGGGACAAGGTTGTACGCTACATTTGTTTATTCAGTATTATCTATTTATATATGTATAGCTTCTTCTTTCTAAGTTCTAAGGTTTTTGTCAGTTTGTAGTCCTTTTATCGAGGAAGGCTCTAGGCTTTTATTTATTATATTTTTATTAATTATACGCGGGTAAAACTGCGGGCACAGCTAGTATAGAATAAAGAGCGTTGCTTTGATTTAGTTGATATTGTTAAGTATTTGGATTATTTTATTATGCCATGTTTTTTACATAATGTCAAATTTAACGCAGAGCCGGTTCTCGTACGAAATAAATAGTTTTAGTAGTTTAAGTTGTAGTAATGAGATAACAATATCAATATAACGATAGTTTTTAAAGTTAAATGAGTCATAAAGATAAGAAAGAACTGTTATTCCGTTATAGCACGACCTCACGAAATCGAATCGACCAAACATATCTACTACATAATGGCATGTTCGCAAACATCGCGGAAGGAGCCACGCGGAAATAACTAAGTTTCAAGATCACCGTGTGGGCAGAAAGAACGCTCCAAGTTAAAATTTATATTAATAGAAACAACGCGAATTTCTTACCATTTCTTTTCGTTAAAAGGCCGATTTCCGAAACGTAATGTTAACGTTACATGGATGATTCTAAAGATTTGTTGTAAAGTAAATACATTTGACTTTATGTGTTTTGAAAAAAATGAGAGGAACAGTTAACAAAAGGACATAATAGATAAAATTTACTTAACAATAAAAATGTACTGTTCATCGATCGAACTTATGTTTTCTGACAAGTTGCACTTGCACCAAACGTTCTCACATAAAATAGATTCCGAGGCTAAAATTAGTTAAGCTTTGAGTTATGCCAAGTATGCATACACGGCATAACTGAGAGCCGTCTTGGCGTCATAAAAAATGACGTTTTGTCTGAAAATTATATTAAATTAATGAATACAACATATGTAACGTTTCTGACGAAAATTAGTTCTACTTCTGTCACATGAATTGAAAGCGTTTTAATAATTATCTGAGTTAGTCTATAAATACTACCACTAACATAATAGCACGTTTATTAAAATCAGATGAAAGAAAAAATTATCGTATAGGAAAATCGCTTTTCTTGTGGCCACGACTCCCCAAGGAGGGTGCGCCCTTGGCCGCGCCCGAAATCTCCAAACCTCCCGTCACTCCTACACTATCAACGTAATAAATTGCTCTTCTGTTTGGGGTTTGTTTTAAAAATAAAGAATATTTACCGTTACATAACCGCAATGGCAAAATTTTTGGTTAAAGTAAAAGCGAGTCGCTCAATTTCGGTCTTCCCTTGAAATATATTTAAACAACTTTTTCTATACGTTCTATATATAACATATACACCTAAATACACGATATTATTGTTAGCGAATTCTACCTTTATAGAAGAATCGGCGAGTTTCGAGAAGACTTCGGAGTTAGCGACGAGATTATTAACAACGATAAAAACACTTTTTTTATGTTCATAAAACACAAAAAGACCAATTGTTCAATACTATAAGATAAGTGGTCTCCGCCGTTAAAAGACATTTAAAGTAAATATTTTTATATCGTATTTACAAATGGGTTATATCTTGTCACATCCCCGACCAAAGCAGATTGTATATATATAACATACATATCGCTTTAATATATATTAATCACGATATGTAAACGACAAAAATGTCTTCATTTCGTATAGAAGCTGTACAATTATTTATTAATTTCATCAAAATAAATATATTCCAACTTTGAAAAGTATACGCATCGGCAAAGTACTTTTTTCTTAAGAAAGTTTGTAAGCTGTGGTTTCTATTCCATATTAAATATCTTAACCTTAAAGTATTGCTGCTTCAAAGTTTCGAGGCACGTTTTAATAAAATTAAGTTTATAATTAGATAGTCTTAGTGTGCTATACTGGGACTAAACCTTTAAGCGAGGGTCTTTGACGTGACTATCTTAAATATTTCGCTGGGTTATAATCTAAATATACGTTAAACGAAAATATCACATTAAAATATATATTAAATTGTAATTTAACATATTTTTGACATATTAAATATGTTAAAACTGCATAATATGCATATGTATAAATTTAATTGTATTTCATAGGCTCTGTAATTAAAAGTATGAAGAAGAGAAACTACTCAGTTTCTAGTAGAGTCTACGTACCGAACCGGTGTTAGCTTTACATTTAATTTAATATGTAAGAGAACGATTCAAAAGTGCCCTTATGAGCCTACTTGAATAATGAACTATTTAATTAGTCTGATATGAATGTTAGTTAAATTATAATTATCAATATTAAACCAGTACGTTGTTGTTGTAGCCATTACACGTTCTTATTGGTCGATTTTTTTGTCATAGTTGTAAAATTGATATTAGTAGCGAACCAATCAATGACCGTATCACAATCCAACGATAATTCTTGTAACGCGCAATTGGCAGAAAATAATATAAATTTTCATAGAAACCAATCATCATTTAAAACAAACTAATTATACTTTTCACATTATCTTTTTCTTCACTTTATTGATATCGTTTGAAAGGCAACGATAAAATATAGAACATTAGTATGTAGAAATTATTTTTAAAGTAACTTCTTCTAGTAACTTCTTTTAACGCGATAAATGTAAGGAATATGTAACGACGTCTGACGCAATAAGGTTTCACTGCAAACACTTGTACTGATTTGCGCGCGCTTTTACATTTACCAATTACATATGTTCGCAAAAAATGAACAACATACGACGTGGCGCTACCATCGAACTTCGTTTGCATCTCAATTGCGTCCAGCAGCCCAATTGCCTTTATAAGTGTCCTATCGCCTTTGACACGCGGACACTCATTCTTAATATCAGCTTGAACGAAAATTACATGTAAAGACGTCATCTTGATATTGTAACGTTTAAAAAATGCAATAAAAACGAAAAGGTCAATGTACTTAATATAATTTTAGAAATTTAAAACAAAAATACAAAGAAAATACCACCGAGAGCTATTTTCAGTGTCACCGGACACTCCATTGTGACAAAGATACCTTAATGGCTTTAATTGAATATTTCAAAATTATAATTTTTCGCTTCGCAATACAAATAACATAATTAAATTAGCTGTTAAAGTTAGTCAGTACGAAAAACTTCGTGTGTCTCCCACGTTATATATTTATGTGAACATGGGTGGCAATTGTATACACATTATATATACTAATTTGAAATAACTAGAATCTTTGCTATCCTTCTTAGATTACACGAGAAAAGGAAATGGCAATAATGCGTCATTCGGTCATCATTCGTCAGCTCATAATCTATGGGAAGGCAATCCGATCAGAATAGAGCACAGGAGTTGTGCGTTTTATGTGCTTTCCGAGGCACGAGACATTAAGCACAGCCGAATTTCAATCTGTTACTGAGAGGAAAACACAAACCATAACAATACAAAACAATAAAAATATTTAATTTATTGTCCTGGGAATTAAGTGCTTTTGGTCAAGGTAGTCCATCAACATATCTATAACAAAAACGATCTTAAAAAATAGAACTGCATTTTTTAAAATATACACCCACTGTTTAAGAGTTGATATTATAAATAAGTTACGTACAATTGAAACTAACATAGCAAAACGTCAAGAGACAGATAGATGAGAAACTCTAATAACGTATCTTCAGTTATAAAAAAATCAACTCTTTCCTACATACATATATGTACAATGCATTGACCTATTACCTATTATTATTATAACTAGAACAAATAACAAATCCAATGGACGATTCAAAGTCAACAATCATCCAAAATACACGTCACGCCAAAAAATCCAAAACACAATATCAACTGTAACACACGTAAATTTTTACTCAACGTACGCACACGTACATAAAATATGTCGTACATTCGTATCGACACGTCCTACCCGCGCGGACGGTCCCGATTCACTCCCGAGCTTACAGCTAAAGCTCTGAAACTAACTGAAAGTGAACTTCACGCTTCGCAATACGTACTTACGACTTATTTGTTATTTGTAATGTATTATTGTTCATGTATGTTCGTGTACATAAGCAATGCTACACGCCTACTTCGTTCAGTGGGAATTAGATTTTAAACTAGCCTGGAATTAAATTTGTTGATATTCCTGCAGAATATATAATAATATATAATTCGATTGTATTGAAGTGGACACTTAATACGATACAAAACAAGGTCGATTCTACCGAGAAGAATCTACGAGAAATTACTTTTTCATCAATACAATTGACAAGTTATTGAAATTATTTTATTTAATGTTAGGTACCACCCACTCACCATATGTTCTACCGCCAAACCGGAGTAATTTGAAGGTGTTGATGTGTTCCGGTTTGAAGGGTGAGTGAGTTAGTGTAACTATGCACATAGGTCATAATATCGTAGTTCCCAGGTGGTGGTTAGTGACGTATTGGCCATGTAATTAAGGGATGGTTAATCTTATTTACAAAGCCAATGCCAGTATCCAGGTGGTCGTAACCACTCACTATCAGGTTCAATAAAAAAAATGAAAATAAAAAAAAGAATGTATATTCTTATTTTATTTATCTCACATACAATAATAGGTCTTATTTAATAATTTTATTATTGATTTATGTTAGAGAATTATGTACATTGAGGACGAGCCATCGAGATAAAAATAGCTACTGTACAAGACCGCGTGGAATGGCTAGATTGCTAGGAGTATTTCCCTTTGAATAGCAATTTCGATTCTCTGAACGAAAAATGAACAAGCCGAGTCACCAGTCGAGGCAATAAGACTGAGTGTTATTTGCTTTAATTTTTTTTTTAATTATAATTTCTAGCAGCCTTACTTACAAACGTTGCTTACTGAAACACTGGTTGTCTCTTTCTGTAATTATCGATTTGACAATCAAAAGAAGAAGACACAGCATTGTTTAACTAATCATCCGCTAGATAATTTTCATAAGGTCGGAAGTGTTTCGACGGCTAATGACATTAAGATGTAATTTAAAATTGGTAACGATTAATGTTAAAGTATATTATGCGGGATTGTAAACATTTCATTCAAACTATCATCAATACTATAATTACAGTACAGTAACAGCCTGTGAATGTCCCACTGCTGGGCTAAGGCCTCTTCTCCTCTTTTTGAGGAGAAGGTTTGGAGCTTATTCCACCACGCTGGTCCAATGTGGGTTGGTGGAATACACATATGCCAGAATTTCAATGAAATTTGACACATGCAGGTTTCCTCACGATGTTTTCCTTCAACGTCAAGCACGAGCTTAATTATAATCACTAATTAAGCACATGGAAATCAGTGGTGCTTGCCCGGGTTTGAACCCACGATCATCGGTTAAGATTCCCGCGTTCTTACCACTGGGCCATCTCAGATGTACTATTATTATGAATGCGTAAGTCTGTCTGTTACAATTTCACGGCTAAGCCGCTGGACCGATTTAAATGAAATTTGCTATGGAGCAGGCTCGATCCTCAAGAAAGGACAGGCAACTTTTTTACCTAATACCCTCACCGTATCGGAGGAAAACACGTGGTCTATAGAAGGTAAATATAAATAACATATTTGAATTAAATTGGGTCTTATTTGCTTTTTTGCTGGACGAAAGCCTCCTCCATAGAACGTCAACCATCCCGATCTTGGGCAGCCCGCATCCATCCCGTACCTGCCACCTTTGTCAAATCGTCGGTCCACCTCGCTGCAGGGCGCCCTACACTACGTTTGCCTAAACGTGGTCTCCACTTTGTTATGTTATACAAATTTAAATCGAATAAAGCCGAGTTAAGGCTGTACAAACATTTCAATCCTCGACAAAGCAAACAACTACACTGATCCGCTGTGGGTTGGTGGAACTATTAAGCTCGAGATGATGATTTTTCACGAATAAGTTACACGAAAACTCACAATACTTGCTCGGATTATAACTCGCAATCATCTATTGCGATTCTAGCCAAAGAGCCATCTCGGCTCAAAAACATTAATTACTACCAGTACTACGTATATAGTATTATATAATACAATAAAACTTCTTTGTTCTTCCTACCGCGTATACCGACATTCCTATTCGTAACTATAAACGGTCCAACATATGAAAACACGTCACGGCCACTCCGAGGGAACAATTAAAAATCTATTTATACGCCAAACGTGTATATATTTTACACCCAGTCGGTGGTTCCGTCGACTACTATGCGAGCTTTTCCTTAACATATCTTAAGAACAAAACCTCTTTCAAGTATTCTATAGAAGTAAACGTAGGCTCTGTGAAAACAAAAGTTATTGTTTTCATTCAAAAAATCTCCAAGAGTAATTACTTTTTGTAAGTTTGAAAAGTACTTAGTAGAATATCATTCTAAACGATTTCGGCCATGGAGACTTAAGAGACGCAATTCGATGAGATAGCAATCCCAAATAACAGGACACTGCTCAGGCGCTGCATCGACCGCTTTAGGTGCTTTCAGATACACTACTCTCAGTAGAGTTACATGACAAAAAAAATCACTTGGTTTTAATGATACGGGATTTGAAATTAAGAACTCGCGACTTTACAGCCTTATAAACTAACCACTATGCTAATGTGCTCTGGAGCGGAGACTACGCCTTGGCAAACAACGTAGGACGCACACCAGCTAGGTGGAATGATGATGTTCGCAAAATGGCTGGCAGCGGATGAAAATCGAGATCAGTGGCGAGCCCATGTCCAGCAGTGGACGACAAAGGGGCGATGATGATGATACAAATGACCGGCTCAATATTAATTACTACAAAGAGCTATTTAAAGGGAAAGGTACTGTATTAAAATTGCGTAAATAATAGTAATGATCAATCCATAAAAAGCGAGCCGAGGCGACTACATGGTTCGAACGAGTGAATCTTGTTATTTAGAAATTTGACGTTTAAAAATTACTTTACAGTTAATACTCCAAGTATCGTACAGATGAAAATTATTTTCTCAACTAATATATTATGTCTATTACACGAACGATATACTTCGTAGGTTTATCACTGATAGACAAAGTTCATAATTAATGGATACATTTCGCGTCCGAGGGTCAAGGGTAGACGATCCAAGGAAGCGTAGATATAGAGCACTGGATGTGGCCCAAGTTAATGTCACTCATATTATAAAGCCAGACATCCATTGGATACACAGCGCCACGCGTCTTTATATAGCTTCTATGCTTGTTAGTTGTTACACATACTGTTGTAAAGCATGTCTGGTATAGTTGAGAAATTAATACTAACAATCTACATTTATTAAATAACTACCATTTTAATTATGAATATCAAAAAATACTTTATTCAAGTCTCTTACATGCCTGTAACATGCCTTTTGGACAATTATACAAAATTAAAGTAATTTAATTTAAAACATTCACCGGAGAAGAAACGACAAGAAACCATAGTTACTATCTTCGGGCAAATAAATTACAGATTTAAATTAATTAATTATACCTGAATTATTATTGCATCATGAAAAACATCGAATGCTACTAAAATGATGTTATTGTAAAGTTTATACTTATTTAGAAAAATATACAAAGTTAAGACATGTTACGCACGTGTTTTAGATAGAATTGTAACTACTACCTAGATTTATTATAATCAAATTTTATCCGCATTATTACATAGCGTTATCGTCGTGTTATCGCAGTGGACGACACGCGTAACCGTCACTCATATCACAATGTGTGTCATTAGTCCGCGGGACAAATGAAAAGTCGTTCGCCAACAAAAATAACTTTGTTATGTAAACATTTTAATACTGGAGTTTTCGCGCGTAGATATTTCTCGAATGAGTCACGGTCGTGAGGCGCGACGTGACGGTTGATCTTTATAAATGATACAAACGGACGGGACACTTTTATTCGGCGGCTAAATAATTGCATACGAATGCGATGAGCATAAACAATATTACGAGAGCGTCTTTTTCTTTAGCATGAATATTTATATTATATTTCTTAAGAAACCTTGTTATAAGTCTTACGATTAACTCGACATGCTTTTCATAACTAGTTTAATCTGGATTTATACATAGTTAGGTCTCCTACCTGTATCCAGCTGTGGTTAAAATATAGGTTGACACAAAATAGAATCAAATTGATGACATTATAATGAAAAAATATATATAATATTATTATTTTAGTCGCAGTTTCGTCTATGTATGTACATAATGTGATGTGGTGATATGCAAAATAGAATGATGTTGCAAAACGTTTCCACTCCGTTAGATTTCTCAATCAGAGAACTAACTTTAAACATATATACTAACTAGCTGTGCACCGCGTGTGCACAGATACACACCCACACTCACACACATATGGCTACTGGTAAAGAAATACGTAATTAACGATTTGAAATTAATTTTCATAAGATACCGTAGGGTTTACCGTTCTTATATAACATTTGCGCCATCACATGTTCTTTGTATGTACCAATTATCATCCACATTGGTCAAGCCGTTCTTGAGTTATAAGAAGACATACAGACAGACAGACAGATAGACAGACAGACAGACAAAAATGAAAAAAATTGTATAATGTGAATCACTGCATCATAAAACGATTATTTATCACAAAATTAGGGGAAGAATGTACAGACAGAACCAATAGATTTATATAGTAGTATAGATATTATAAATACGACACTTACTATATATGTCTGTATCACTTCATAGCTGCCACTGAGCCGATTTTGATGAAATGAAACCTGACCCCATGAAAAATGTCGATCACTACTATAAATATATAATATAGTACGATTTGTCCATCTATCTTGTATGTATACTAACACAATCACAACAGTATCTTACAATATTATTTATATATTCAAGTACGCGACCAATCCTCCTCCATAATATGAGTCGTTTTTGTTTTAACCCCTCGCGTAGTCGAAAGGAATAAAATATCAAAAATTGCGGCGTCCACGTAAAGAATATTTAAAAATATTTTTAAACACATTATATATACGTACTTGAGTTATTAATATAATAAGCATGGACTTTTTAAATAAATGAACTAAAATTAAAATTAAAAATTAGTCGGTTATTTGCAAGGACCCATTAAATACCAAAAACACTAATACTATAATAATAATTAATAAAACATTTAATTTTTATTCATTTATATAATTCACAATACGTACAGAACACAATAATAAATTACAATTTTACAAAATATTTAGCAACTATAGAATAGTTAACTGAGAATAACTATACCTTTTCCACACTTCAATTTCTTCGTTAAATTAATATATTTCGTTTTAGAAAACAACATGAACCGAACTGAACGAAACTTTAGAAAAGAACACCGACGACGTCACGTTAACGATTACGTTAAAGTAACGTACATCGTTCAGTCGTACAAGCCGCTCACTCACTGAGCAACGCCTACAACTAAGATAGACGTAATCCCTTTGAAACACACAACAAAAGCCTTACACATGCGAGTGCAAGGTTTTCCTTCCAAGTCACCGCACATCGACGATTGTTATTGCTTTACAAAATTGAATGTACGAGTATGGGGTTTTATTATTTATTTATATATATTTATTAATATATATATATATATATGCCACCTGATGGTAAATGGTCACCAACGCCCATAGACAGTGGTTTGTATATTTCTTAAAACAAAAACAACATCACCACTGCGCCACCAACCTTGGGAACTAAGATGTTATGTCCCTTGTGCCTGTAATTACACTGGCTCACTCCCCCTTCAAACCGGTATTTATATGGTCCATATACGCAGCTAATAAGTGTAGCTACAGTTCCCAAGGTTGATGGTGCATCGACGACGTAAGGAATGATTGATATTTCTTACAGCGCCAACGTCTATGGGCTATGGTGACCGTTTACCATCAGGCGACCCATTTAACCGTCCACTCATGTACTTAATTAATACCGAGAGGTTCTGCAGTGGTCAAAATTCAACTGTTAATCATTGCTAATTGAGATGAAATGTTAATTTTTTTTTTCTATGCATACATTTTTGAATGATAGCAATAAAAATATTATTCCAACGAAATGTCAAAAAAACATTCGACAACGAACGAAAGTCTATGCGCTTAACATTGGCAGTACGAACGTAAACTATGAGTTTTTTAATTAATATAATGTATTTACAAAACAAGAATACATAAATTTTAGCTTTCTGCACTTCTACTCTATTTAAAACTTAACCACGGGGGTTTGTGAGATACAGCATTATCTCAAAAACCCGTGCGCGCCTTGTGGTTAAAAGTAATACAAAGGTTTCTTCACATATTAATATATAGACCAATTAATCACGTGTAAAAAACAATTTTAACTAAAGCTTACACAGTGGGTCATAGCTGTCCCAAACACCCACGCAAGGGTTGACCTATGCAATTAATGGGAGCGGGGTGACTTCATCGAACGACTGCGCTTACTCTATGCTATTATTTATCCAGATTGGATCGTTCCATTAATCTATAACAATACACGAACTGGCTTCTATAAGCCAAATGTACGTTTTACTCGATCACGTCGTCGAAGGAAGTAATGCATTTACACAGTTCGGATGAGTTGTCAATTTAATTACAAACTGTGATGTATATATATAATATTTAAAATAACTTTACTAAATAATTAAATTTACTATTTATTTTAAAGAAAATCAACTAGAGCTTGACCGCTAGCGGGTTATAGGTCAAAATATGTTAATTATGTTATATATTAGCTGTCATAATAATAGCAGATGTAAAGAAAGCATAGCTGTACAGCTATAATTAATAATTAATATTCAGAACACACACAACCATTCATATTTATGATAATAGTACGATTAATATTATTCTCATAATCAAAGATATACTATTTATTTTAATGAAAATCATGAATGATTTTAAATTTCAATTGCTATATTTATGTATATGTACATACGTCTTGTATGGTTTTTGTGTGTTAAACCTTAGCGCTTACACGGTAAGGGCTCACTGAGACTTCGAGTGTCAGACGAGTGAGCGTAAGATTTCGACCGTCAGATGACGTCACCGTAAGATTTATTATTGTAAGTGCGTTAACGTGTGCGTGAGATCGGTACACGAGCTCACATTTATACACATCAATTCCCGTGAGTACCTTGGGACTTGGGTACCTTTTTTTATGTAGCTAATGGTACCTACTTCGTATTTTGTATACGTACTGTTTTTTATTTGCGTTGTTTTAAAGAGTTCATCGTAGGCCCGCCCACTTTGTATACGCGTACAATACACATGACGTTGGCATTATTGTCGTACTGTACGGCTAAACATGATTTGGTAAGTGATTCTTTTTTATTTCTTATCTTATTATACTTGTACAAGAAGCGTTTAAGAGGACTCACCTTGAGCTGCGGCAGGCGTTAGCGTTTGGTCCCACGTGTCGTCTTCCGCTTTTCGAAAACTCCTTTCCACTGAAATCGAATTTCAAATATAGAAACATTTACAAAAATAATTAACTTCAAAACGTAAACTGAAGTATTCATTATAATAATTACATATATATATATTACATATATATAATAATTAATGTATATACGTTTGTCTATTCGACAACACAACATTGTACTCTAAGCTCAGTTGTTGCTTCAACTTCAGAAATATGAAAAGAATTAGCAAAGTTACGATTGTAAGGAGCACTGAGCCCACATTGACTTAAATTTCATCTAATAGGCATCATTAGACGCCAAATTAAAATCATTGAAAAAAAGTAAAACCTAGGGTGGATTAAAGAGATCTAAGGAGTTAAATAAATAAGTAGAAAATGTAATAACTCACTGTTGAGGAAGTTGGCGGTGCCCGACGACTTCCTCGACTTCTTGTCGCCCGCGTCCAGACCTGCGCGCGAGAGAGACGGTCAGTGTGTGTGTGGGGGGTGTGTGTGGGGGGGGGTGTGCGGGGGGTGACGTCACGGACCGGGCGGCGGCGCGTGCATGCGCTCCATGAAGCGCGAGAGGCGCTTGGGCGCGCCGGGCCCCTCGCCGTCGAGGCAGCAGCCCTCGTCCACGGCGCGCGCGCAGGCGCGGTGCACGCGCAGCTTGCAGTCGGCGCACACGTAGGCCTGCGGGGCCAGCCCCCAGATCACCAGGTCGCAGTGGTGGCAGTGCGCCACCGACGTCAGCGCCTGCAGCTGCAGGTGGTGCCCGCGCACCACGAACTGCGCCGAAAACACAACGTTATGGGTGCTAAGTAGATCTGCCCGTCTGTTTGACGGCACATTACATCTGAACGACCATATCTCTGTACGTTTGACTGTTTGCTACTCAATCGTGCACTAAAGCTAGAAATAATCGATTGAAAAATGGAAGAGATAGCTTATAATGTGTAAGACTTAACACATAGTCCCTGGCACCATCCCCAGCACGCAGACGATACTACGTGTGTGCGTAAGCTAGCCGGCATATTATTGACTATAATGCGCGAGCAAAATATGGGACCGACAGTTTAGTGGAAAACACTTCATATAAAAACATAGATTGAAACGAAACATTATCAAAATCATGAGTGTTATTTATTTCCGAACCACGGGTAGATATTTGACATTCAATAGCATCGTTAAATTATTTAAATATTTGACCTGAACTTACGTAAAATAGTGTGATAATATATAATTTAACTCACGGGCTGTGGATGTTGCTTCGTGAGCTGTTTGAGTCTCTGCTTGTAGAGCTTATCTCGTTGCAGGAACGACGCGCGGGAACCCCCCACCGCCGCCGCCACGGACGCCGGCCTGGATGTTATTGGTGACGGTTTATAATATTTTATAAAATTAGCGTACGCGATAGCCTGCACAACTGTGTCGAATTACATTCCGTATTCACTAATATACGGATTGATCCACAAGGAAGATTTACGTGTATTATGTATATTTTGTGCATATTAGCTGACGTCATCATTTTATTTCAACAGATAATATTTACTTCTCAAATTATAGCTTGTGTTATTATTTTGTCTTTTTATTATTATTTTTCTTTATATCTGCCGGGAAGGCAACTGACCCTAACTCCACCTGATGGTAAGTGGTAGTAGAGTCCAAACATGACGATGTTTTTTTTTTATGTCAGCGGGGAGAAACTTGCCGTAGACGCACCTGATGGAAAGTGACAACCGCCGCCGATAGACACCTGCAACACCCAAGGGCATGCAGGTGCGTGGCCTGAAAATGTTAGCAGAGGGGACGGCATCGCAGCTACCTCTATAGAATACGAAGCTGCGATTTTTACATCGCTATGCGCGGAACGTAAACCTAAGCTTTCAATATACATATTTTGTCGATTAACTCGAAAACAATCGCCCCGCCTGAACGATTCAACGACGCTGTGTTAATCGATAAAGTTATGTAAAAATAATGTGTTTTGGGTTGCCTATATGTCTAATTAGTTCTATCTGTTCGAAGACGGGTATGCTTGTTACAATTTTCTTATTATCATAACTACGCAACAGTAGATTTATAATCTTACTATACAGGATTATTTGTAAGGAATCAACAACCTCGCAGGACTAGATAGCTAACACCATAAGCAACAACTTTTGTTCTACGTTTTTTTTATAATTTGTTATATTTTATTATCATACAAAAAAATGTTAATTAAATTTCCTGCTTAGACGCTTATAAATCTACGCGCATCGCAAATATTACGTAAACAAGCCCCTGTGAAGCGCGGGGAAGGGGGAGCGCCTTTGAACTGACCCAAGGCCGCTTAGGCCGCCCGCCGGCGCCGCCAGTCGTCCGTCGGTTTGTATGCCGCGCTATACCCGCGTATATAATACAATAGCACTATACCCGCGGCATAATTCAGAATTGAAACTAGAATACCAATTTCCATAGCTCATTCTCCAGACACGAAGGATTTTCATAAAAACCCTCATCCCTATTCAAGTCTTTCTTAGTACTAACCTTTTGTGTAAAACCAGTAGTTTGAGTTATATGTCAGTTAGTTATTATTTTATATATAAAGATATTCCAAAAAGTCTTTAACGTTGTAATATATGTAACCTATGTATATTAAAAGATCTTAAATTTTGATCTCACTTTGTTTTCTTCTTTTTAGTTTTCGGCGACTGCCACCATCGCTTTCGGATCTCCTTCGCGTCTTCTTCGCCGATATCCAATAAGTTAACCATTTCGAAAACACAAACGACAATCGCACTGACTCCGATATTATTACACTTAAAATATATAAAATATTCAAACTACATTTATTCTCATAAATGATATTTCGTTTTAGACTAAACGAAGGAAAATTTTAATAATTTTCCGCTACGATTATCCTTATTTAAAATGTAAATTCAGACTGAAGTAGCGATTTAATTATTAAATTATTTACTAAATAACTAACAATTTATGTCACTAAATCCACATAGTAATTATTTATTTTATCATTTTAAAAATCGTGTAAACGCTTTTTGTTTCACTAACGATAAAACAGCAATAAAATCCGTTTAAATCGTTTTACACTTATAATATATATAAATAAAAAAATAAATTAATATACACCGAATCTATACGACACATTACTTTATTCACTACGAAATAAGCGAAGAGTGTACAAACATAAACTATTTCGTATTTACCCGCAATACAATAAATATTTATTAATTATATTGACATAATGATTCATACGACGATCGGATACAATAGTATGAAATAATACCTATTTATAAAACATATTAATTAATTTTAAGCAAACTTTTCCGCACCGATTCGAACATAATACGTATTGTAAAATATGTTAGCCGCTATAGAATTCAAAATGCACTGAACGCTGAAATTAAAAATAAAGTTAACAATCGTGAAATTACATTTTGATGTCGATATATGCAAAGAAATATTGGTTTTACGTATGTAGTTTTAAGGCTGCATATCGCGTGTTCGACTTACGTTATTCACGTTATCAGCACTTCAGACGAATGATAACGCGCCCATTGATAAAAATATTTCATGTAAATTTGATGTCATCGGTGTTCCGATTGATACTAGTTACGTGCGCCGAGTGCGCGTATTATATTAAAACGTGTAATTGGTTTTTAATATTTTCGAACGAGGCATTTTTTTAATTTAATCAATAACAGTAGCACATCTTTAAGTTGAACCTCGATAAGTAGAGACCTCCCAAACTAGAAAAAATTACGTGTTCCTTCCCTTTAAGTTCCAAAACCTCAATTGCTCGAAATATGACCCCTCTATATGTCGAAATAATCAGTGAGTCCCTACAAGTAAATTCGGTACATATATTCATTTTCATTTTAAGGAATTTATGACTGACCTTAACATACACATGTTTACAGATTTCAGGAGTTTGATTTTGGGTACTTGTTATTGATTTCATTTAAAATAATTCTTAACCCATAATAAGTCGAACATTTCCTGACAAAATTCGCTTGAGGCGAAGTTCTCCGTATGTCTAAAACTCTATAACTCGATTTTTTTGTCGTCTCCCTTCAAGTTTGACTTACAGAGGTACTGTAATAAGAAAAATGATAGTGCCGTCCACCGCTAATTTGCACAAAATAATACAGTAAAATAAAAAGTGTACGTGTGCGTATGAGCGTGTCCGAGTGCGTATGAGTGTGTCCGTGTGCGTATGAGCGTGTCGTGTGTGCGCACCTGCAGTGCAGACAGAGCGCGGCGGCGACGAGCGCGGCGAGCAGCGCGGCGGGCGCGTCGGGCGCGGCGCCGGCGCCGCACGCGGCCGCGCCCCCCGCCGCGACGGCGGCGAGGCGCTGGCACAGTAGGCGCTCCACCACCACCTGCTCCTGCGCCTTGTCCAGCGAGCAGCGCTGCAGCACGCTGTCCTCGGGCCCGTACAGCGTGCCCAGCCCCACCTGCCGCTTCACCTGGAACTCGCTCAGCTGCCGCCCGAGCTCCTCCTTCGCCTGCCGCCGCGCCTTCAGGAACACGTTCCGGAGCAGCTCCTCCTTGTCGTACTCTGGGAACGTGACCGGACCGGGGACCGGTGTTAACGACTCGGGCGTCGAGACCACCTACTGCTACTCTTTCAACTTATATTTTACTACTCAATTTAAAAAGTCAAAAGATGAGCAAATAATACTGTTGATAGCGGCCATTATACAAAGTCGCCCTTCTATTTTCAAACTATTCCGGTAATCAAATTTATATCTGAATACATAAACACTTAAATGTAAATTACAGGTAGACCCCTAGCAGTCCAGTCACCAGACCTTTGCTTAATGGTGGTGGAGTAAGAATTTTGAAATATGTCATTTATGTTTATACTCTGATGAAAAATCCAAGTTTGTGATCTTGACGAATTGCCACACGGGCCGCTATCTTGTATGAAAGGTGCCAAAATCTGTTTGGGTATTTTTTTTCAACGGCTGATTTTTCAACTAAGAACATTCAATACAAACTTAAAGAGAATAAAGTTTCACATATTTTTTGTTTCAACATTTTTTTTGTAAGTCTCAAATGTACCGAGTTATAGCAGCGTGGAGATAAAAAAAAAATCATCAATTACTTTTTGGAGGTAAGTCTTATGAAATAGGCGATTATTGCCAATTAGCAAGCAAGTACGCGTCTATAATAAATTCAAATATTTACTTCAAACGATTAACTCAACTAGTTTCCCCGAAGTACAAGCACGTAACTACACCCCTCACGTGCTTCCACGTCAATTTATAAATAGAATATTAACGAAATAATTATAAAACGAAACCTGTATATCGGTGTTAAGGCTGTATAATAAATAACTCACCATTAACTAGAACGTGTTCAATTTCGTTCGCCATGTTCTCGTCGACGCCGTTTAATTGTAACACCTGTATGTAATGCGTTACATTTTTTAATTACTCCACTTTCCTCAATAATAGCGTAGCTTAAACTGTGCTTAATAGTTAGTATAACGTTTAAAAGTGTCAAGTTCTAGGTTTCAATTTCCGGGACGGGAAAATAAAAAAAGTTAAGTAATTAATTATATCGTCAAACATACAAATTTTTTATATTGTTTTTTATTCGCATGCAATTAGATATAAGTGTATATGTATTGGAGGTGTGTGTGTGCGCGTACAGACCGCGTTGGGCATGAGGAAGGTGGAGTGTATCTCGTAGGCCCAGCGCCGCAGCGTGGCGGGCGACACCCCGGCCGCGCCGCGGTACGCGTCCGTCAGCACCAGCACCAGGCTCGCGCACGCGCACCTGCGGCACAACAAACGTACATAAAGCGTTACGCACCGCACGCCTGGCCGACACGGCGACGGAGCGACATCACTCACCTTCTCTCGCCCAGCAGCCAGTTTATGAGGACCGCCGTTCTCGCTTTTGACTCTCTCACTGAGCGAAGATTCGAGAATAGTCCAGAATACGAGGAGTTGTCCTATTTAAAAACACATTAATTACTATATTGTTCGCTGAAAAAAACACGATTATGGTTCTATGAATCGCTAGTAAGTACTCACAGAGGCCGGCGAGTCGTCTTCCTCCATAGATATTATTGCTCGTTGTGGATCCGCACAAGGCTAAAATATAGGGCATATATTAAATATGTGGTTTACTAACACTACATATTTTGAAACTGTCCCCGCCGCGTCTCTCTGCCTGTCTATCTGAACGCTATAAACTCGGAAACTACAGAACGGATTTTCATACGGTATACATTGATTGTTATATTACGATGATTGTTGAAGATGTCGAAAAAGTCATGCCAACAGAGAATATGATTGGCCGTAGCGTTGGCCTTCCGTCTGTGGCACTACGCTAGAGATACAAAGCAAAGTCGCCATACACCAGTATGGGATCGCATCGAGGCTGTATTTGGCCTTCCGGGTAATACATATAAAAAAAAAAATGCGCGAAGCAGGAAGAGTAGCTAGTATTATATAAAATGACTTATTTGTAAATCCTAATAAAAAAAAAATAGTTCGTATCGTATTTAATTACGCTTTTATTTGTTGACATTTTGATATAAACAAATCTTTAACAATGAGTTTAGTTATTCCTATCGTACATTCTAATGTGCAAGTTGAGAACCTGTAAGCTATAACAAAACAAAGATCTGTAGCACAAGGCCACGAAGACGAACAGTTAAGTAACGATGTATCCTAACAATTAAATTTAACATAAGATCGATGTCGCGGTAGTAGTAACAAGGCTAGGCAAAATTAAATATTATTTAAGGGTCTTCTTTGACGTTACGCCGCACGAAGTTTTACGTTTTTAGCGCTACTGTCGCAACTATCGAGGCTCGGGCACGGCACGCACACATATACGTATGCAGAGTGGGGTCGTCGCACTTTTTTTTCCTAAACTAAATTTTAACTTTATTGAGACTGATTTGAAATGTTGTCAAATACATATCTATAGCGTTGAGGTGAGTAGTTTGGTATAAATAAACATCTTGATGTCGTAATGTGGAATAATAAAAAAAAAAATTGACGAAAGACGAATGTTTTATTAAAAAACGGAACAAGTATATATACAAAAAGTGAAATAAAAATAGATCAATAGGAATACAAGAAAAACATTATATAAACATTATTGAAACAAACATTTTATGCTAAAATAATAAAAACAATATTATTATTACTGTAAAAATAAATGTTTTATTTTTTTAATTACTCAATATAAAAAAATATGTGAATAAATACATAAAATAATTAAACTTCTAAAGAAAAATATATAATTCCTGAATCGAAATATATATTTTACAACATTTATTCTACTATGAAATTCACTTTCTCTCTTTCTAACCAATTGGATAAAAAGGATAGCGGGAATTTTGCAGTTCGACTTTCGGTTTCTTGGTTCTTCTACGGAAATCTATTACACAATAATCGACCTTACTGATGAAGTACCTAAAGACTATATTTGCCTGAGCACGTTAGCTAATAAAATAAAAGGATAGCTAAGTTCTCAGGCGATTTGATGAGGCTAGGCATTACCGAATTCAGATATCTAAAATCGGATTTTGAAATCGATTTGTAAGTCTGAAATCGGATAAATATCAATTTGCAAAACCAATGATGACGATGAGGCATGAAAACGTTTCGTATATCCTCACTAGATAGCGCTTTGACGTAACAAAAAACTAAAAGAAACATTTTATGCTAAAATAATAAGACCAATATTATTATTACTGTAATAATAAATGATTTATTTCTTTAATTACTCAATATAAAAAAAAAATGTGAATAAATACATAAAATAATTAAACTTCTAAAGAAAAATGTTATAAAAATGTATAATCCCTGAATCGCGGTATTGAAGTTTTTAACGCAGCTTATTATATATACAAGCGTGGCGGTCTACCAATTGGAAGTGTGTTCTTTAGTGTGATGCCACTACTGTTCTTAGATCACAATAACAAGGATTATGTACTTCGTTCTTCGCATTTCCACTTGAGTACTATATATATATATATATATTTCCCGTTGAGTTGAGAGTCAGTAATTTACTGACTAATGAGGGTTTGTTAGGTGGGCCATCACGCGTGTTGCGTTTCATGCATAAATGGGATTTGGTCATTTTTATTATTTAGTGTTCAAAACACTATTTATAAATACTTTGTTTAGTTTTACGTTATCAATGAAAATAAGAATAATTTGAATTTTTACGACAATAAATTTATTGCCTCAGTTGTTGTTTTACTGACCAATATAACTAGGAAATGGACGAAATAAGTAATTATATACATAAATATTTCAAAAAATTATATTTATTTATAAAAAAATTGCAATGTATCATTATATATGAGTGTGTTATAATTATGTAACTAGTTAGAATTTCAACTCGAGTTATTTTTTGTTTTTTTATCAAACTACAAAATATACAAAATATTATCAGTAAAAATATCGTATCAAATGATAAAACACTAAAAATACCAAAAAAAAAACGGAATACATAAGCCGGTGCGCGTCCTAAAATTTATGATGAACAGTCTCGGTGACAACTAAAACGTTCAAATACATACTAAATACGCTATTTACGCACACATTGATTTTGTGTAAGTACACGGTTCGATCGCGATCTATCAATGCGGCGCAAACCGACGTGCTCTCACTTCGGAGGCGCGTGGCCGACTGGTCTGCGAGGGTTATCGGCGGCTCGCATAAGAAAACGCGTACAATTTCATTGTAATTTATTATAACAAAAAATAAGAAAATGTTTATTAAAAAATGAAGACTCCAGACGTTTCTTTATAGTTTTAACTTTATTATTTGATAAAATTCATTTCTAAATTCTCGACGATTACGATAATTTCGTCTCAATAAGGAAGTGCGATTTTACACGTTTTAGTGATTTTTCTGATTTCTTTTACACTTATCCATAAACATTATCTTAAATTCGAATGTTCTACACGTAAGTTAAATTCATTGGCTAACTGTGTGATTTATTTCAAGGTTGTGGAGCATCGCTTTCTATATAATTCTATCGAAATCCCGACCTTCGAATTTCCACAAACGTCAAAGAAGACCCTTAATCGAGCACCGTGATCAAGTTTATACAATAAATAGCATAATTATTTAAAAGACAAAACACTATTAATATACATATAATAAAATAACTTTATTTCAACTCAGAAATAAAACGATATTTCAAATTTACAACGCAAAGCTCGTAATAAAAAAATTACAAGTGATTCAATTTTCTGCTACGAAAAGTATCCGTCAATGTGATTGTTCCCAAATTAAAAATGTAGATTATTATTATTTGATAAAAAATTACAGATGCTGTTCAGCAATATTCGTACTACATCTAATATTATTAATTACAATCTGAGTTTTACAATACAATACGTAACGTACGTAACGCGCCCGCAGGAGCGGATACGCCCGCGAGTGACGTGCGTGCCGACGAGGTTCGCTCTAGCGTGCTCTGCGAGTGCGTCTTATTTCTCAGTGAAATAGATCGTGACGTGATCCTAGCGCGCACTCAAACGTACTAGAACATTTGCATCCTAGCAATATTTTGACTCAATCACTAAATTATACATTGTACTACGTGTCTACATAAGGTACCTGCGGGTGCGGGTAGGGGGGCGGCGGGGTGCCGGGGGGCGGCGTCCCGCGCGACCAGCGCTCCTTGTCCGCGTTCGCCGTGTTCGTCGCACTCGCTGCACACATTACAGACGGACAAAATTTATTTTAGTCATTTAATTTTTTTATTTACACATGGTAAAGTTTTATGAAGTTTAGTATACGTTACTGTCGACGAATCTAAGATCAGCTGTGAACATTTATGTCAAAAAAGGAGAATTTTTGATCTAAAAACTATTATAAATGGATAGATTATATCCGGAGACGTTTATCAAAAACCATACCATTTTTTTTACAGTTATTTGTTCTCTTTATCATTATGCCATCACGAATGCGAGTCACGCGATATTGCGTTAAAATCTATAGGTAAATTTTAATTTCCAATACGATATTAAAAATAGTCATTATTATTTGTAATAGCTAATTATAAAAGCTACTCACTTCGAGGCAGTTCGTGATCCAGATGTTCTGGTGACGACTGACTCCTCACGTGCAGAACTGGAACGCCGCCTCGATTATCTGTCTGTACATAGAGATATACTTTAATACATACGAATTATATATTTACATAAAGATATTGCTGTAATTAATTACTTTGGACATTTCCAATGTATTTGACTATATTGTGAGACATTTACACGTTGAAGTTACATTTCAAATACATAAAATTATTGACACGTAATACATTAAATATTAATTTGGACAGTGAAAGACAAACACACACGTCACACAACAGGAAAAAAGGTTGTTAGAGATATATCATATAATAAATATTACATTAAAGGAACATTAGAATTCCATACTAACATTACTAATATAATTTATCTACGAATAAAATTTAATTTGTGATTTATTAAAAATTGCAAAATTTTAGCAAAAATTATAATAAAAAAAGGAAGCAATAGCGATATGTGAATAATGAAGGGTGACGAATGATAATAATCAAAACTACTAAGTAAACACTAAAACGATTGCACTATCATCTTGAAATATCATTTTGTATTTCAAGGTCATATGCAATTTGCCCTCATAGGAATCGTTTACTGACCGAGTTTACAACTAATGAATTAATTTTAATACAATACTTATATCGTATAAGTACTCGAAAGACTTAAAGTTAGTACAAAAAGTTTTCATTAGTACGTTCCGGCAAATCGACCCGATGTAACATTTAATTGTATAGCGAAAGATTAAAGAGCGCGCACCGGACACAGTTACATCGACTCGATCGGCAAACGAGGAGTTACCTGCAGAGGAGGCGGCGGCGCGTTAACCAGCGGATAGTTCATCTGCAACGCGATCGAATTCGGCTGAGGTCCCTCGAGCTCCCCGTCCAGGGAATGAGAGGACCTCCTCAACATCTCCTCCCTATACGGAGGCATCGACTGATGCATCGGATAGGGCTTCTTGTAGTAGTGCTTGTGCGGCGCGGCGAGCGGGTTGGCGGGGCTGGCGGGCGGGCTGGCGGGCGCGCGGCGCGGCGGCAGCGGCGGCGGCGCGTTGTCGAGGCACGTGGTCGGCACGAGCGGCACGGTGTGCGTGTGCGCGCGCCGCCGGCCCTCGTCCGAGTTCTGCCGCACGAGCGGCGCCTCCGCCTTCTGCCGGCTCTGGCGCAGGTTGCGCAGGCTCTGCCCCGTCAGGTTGCTGAGCGAGCGCGGGATGCCGCTCAGGAAGCCCGAGTTGCCGCGCTCGGCCTCCTTGGCGCGCCCGGCCTTCGGCGTGCCGGGGGCCTGCGGGACCGGGGCGTTTCGATATTCCGCGCTCTCGTGCTCGACTTTTATAGTTTAATAGCTTTTCTCCTCGTTTCAGTAAACCGTGGGACCCTCTCCCGTCAGTCGTGTTTAAAGGAAAAACTATCGCAATATAATAAGTGGCAGCTCGCACCGAGTTGCAGCGAGGCGAAAATTAATTTTGCATTAGGATGCTATTTCATCTGTTCTTATGCGTTGCTTGTGTTTTATGTCAATTAAAACTTATTAAATACGACTTAGCTTACTATTAAAAAACTGACTCAAAATTCAAAAAATACATAAAATATTTAATAAATAAACCTTCTAAATTGCCTATCTCATATTAAATTTAATAATAAATTCTCAACAAATCACACTTTAAAAAAAAGTAATTCGTTTCAAATAATATAATCACGTAAACTATACTATATAAATTTAAAATGTAAATAAAACCACAAAATCATTAGAAACGACGCCACATGAACATAATACACAAAACATGCATAAAAGCAGACGAGATAACGCAAACGCATGGTTTATTCACCACCTGCCGTCCCATTAATGCGTTAGTAACAATTAATTTATTAACATTCATTATTATCAATTGACATAGTTATTACACAATTTATTTTCGCCTTTATATATATATATAGAGTGATTTAGAAAAATATAATATTATATACGTTGTTAAGTATACTTTAGTCCTTATAAATTATTTTGTTATCTGTACATTATAACGCGAATAAAAACTGTACCGACAGATCAAAAAATATTTTTCTCAACCACATGGAAACACTGATAAAACAATTAAAATGATGATGACGATAAAATAATCTAAATAGCTGCAAAATAGTAACAACTGTGAACGCTATGTGGATAATTAAAGCTATTTAAGTAGCTAAATAAAAACGTAAATGAAAAAAAGTACATATTTCTACTTATCTGTGCTGATTAATATCAGTTTTATGGTAATGTTACAACGTTTAACTTCAATGGTATAATTATTACAAACATATACCATTATTTTAACATTAAAAAAATACATACTGACTGGTGGTAGAGCTTTGTGCAAGCTCGTCTGGGTAGGTACCACCCACACATCAGATATTCTACCGCAAAACAGCAGTACTTGGTACTGTTGTGTTCCGGTTTGAAGGGTGAGTGAGCCAGTGTAGTAACAGGCACAAGGGACATAACGTCTTAGTTCCCAAGGTTGGTGGTGCATCAACGGTAAGCGATGGTTAACGTTTCTTACAATTCCATGGTCTATGGGCGTTGGTTACCACTTGCCATCAGGTGGCCCACACGCTAGTTCGCCTACCTATACTATAAAAAAAATACCATTATGTACTACACTATTGTTACTGGAATTAAAAATGACGGAATTTATTGTATAGGATTGTAAGGTTGAAACTGCAGTGCCAATAAAAAAGGAAAAATCCTATCAAGATAAGTAACATGGGACAACGCTGTTAAAAATGTATACATTTTTAATTATAAACAGTATCAAAAGTCAACTTTTGAAATGATCATGTCCGTCTGTGCACGGATTACTAAATATATTTGACATACAGAATCCTTGTTAAAGCTTTCGTTACATGTAGATCTGATCATTAAAAACGAATATTCAGCATAAGTTTAAAGGAAATTTACAAACTTGAAATAAAATTAAATATAGAATAAATAGTTGTAAATAATTATTGTTCACCCAAATAATCTAGATCAATGAACATTCAAGTTCAAATTCCTATATATATGTTGAAGAATGTTGACTTTGATTTGAAATGACATCATTGGTCGAGATCTAAATAATCTATGGCACTCATAATGAAAAACAATTGGTGTTTTAAATGTTGGGAATGTTGCTATCGGTATTTTGGAAGTCAAATTTAAAATTATGTAAGTAGTAGCGTGGAAATTGGAATAGAGCTGTTTGTAGTTCATAATATAGCAGAGATATTAGCAAACACATGGAATATTTAAATCTAAGATTTTTTAATATTTATTTCTGGTATTGTATATAACAATAATCTATCTGAAGCACAAATCAATTACTCAATCAAAAAGATTTTAATATACAATTGTAACATTACCACGCAACTAATAATCTCTACATTTTCTCATACGGGTTACATAGTGTGTACGTCTTACCTGAGCCGCCATGATGGAATCTATCTCATGCTGGAGTGTGAAACACCGCTGTTCCGCGGACTCGAGCTGCGCCTGCTTCCTTACATCTGGAACTTTGAGCAGCTCATCTGAAAGATAATTTTATTATTCTTGTTTAATGCTAAGTGACATATGATCCTTTAAATAAATAAATCATTCCACACCATTGGTCATTTTCTTACCAATAATTACACTGGCTCACTCACCATTTACACCATTGATGAACGAACTTCCATGCCTGGACACTAACGCTCCACAGAGCCTCATCAAATAATACCACATGTATATATTATACGCTACATCATTTTGTTGTGAATTAGAAATTATTATATAAAAAAAGGTTGTACAATTTTTTTTTTTTATAATTTGGACTAGCATATGGACCACCTGATGGTAAATGGTCAACAACACCCATAGACATTGGCATTGTAAGAAATGTTAACCCATCGCTCACATCGCCAATACGCCACCAACCTCGGGAACAAAGATGTTATGTCCCTTGAGCATGTAATTACACTTGCTAACTTGATGAATGGCTGTTGCCTCCCACCAGCGAACTTAACAATAACTAAAATAACAATCAGTAATGACTTGTATACAATAATATATTTTTAACTTTATATTAAAATTCGTTATATCCTTTATATAATATGCGATCAAACAATTCTCACTTCTAAGATCCCTCATGTACTTCTGTTCCTTTTCGAGCATCAGCCGTACCGTCTGCGCTTTGGACACTTCTAGCTGTCGTTGCTTCTCTTGCTGAAATCATTAATACAACGTTAGTTTTGGATACGGCGTATTATACTGTACAGGATTATGTAAATGAAAGAGGAGCTTGGAGTTTGTGTTCGTTAATTTTCATACAGAATAAAAATATAATTGTATTTGAAAATGCATGTAGTATTTTATTTGATTGTTAAAAATATTTACTATTAAGTTTCTTGATTATTCTCGGTAGAATCTACATCCTGAACCGGTATTATATTTGTATTAAATTTGTAAAACGACGATTCAAAAGTGTGTTAATATTTTTTTTTACGTAACTAAATTGATTTTTAAACCAATGAATAAATAGTAGTTAGTCCTTTTTACATAAATACAGAACCCCAATAAAATAGAAAGCATAGTTCGAAATAATACTAATATGATATTAACAATGTGCGTAGCATTAAACTCACATTTGTGCTATTTCATTTCGCTGTGCGTACGAAGTATATAAATGAATAAATAATGATTAATAATTAAATCGCCTATAATAAAAGTGTTCATTGATATTACTATCAATCCTGTAAAATTTTTGATAACACGCACGGTAGTCCTCCCGAATCGTGTTGTATTGCTTGATAAGAAACGTCAGAGAGACCAAAATAATAATATAAATACATAATAACCGTGAAATATCGCTGAAAGTTTGCATCTCGCGCTATCTGTGGAGTCGTTTGTTGACACAGTTGTCACCGCGCTGGTCAATCCCAAGGTTATCAGTATAGAATGCGAATAACTCGCGAAAATGGGTGCAGTTTTGTTTTATTTACATAAAAATCTGTACTGATACTATGAAGCTGATGAGATCGTTTGTTTGAACGAAGAGTCATCCTATTATATAACATACTATTTATTGACATACGTTTCAGACTATATAACCTCACGCTACGACCCATGGAGAATGATCAGTAACGTAAAACGCGACTACAATCGAAAATATTTGTTGGTTTATACTTCTTCAAGGGAGTAAAAAAAGTTGTAGAAGTAAATCATAATAAGATGAAAGGTATGAAAAAATATGCTATTCGAACAAATGTTTTATTATGAAAATCAAATTTGAAAAAGAAAAAAAAAATGTTATATATGAATTTAATGTTGAAGCACGTTTGATAAACATAACGGCTGAGAGAATTTATATTTATGTCGTTAGACAGTAGCCGCGCTCTATTTTATGTTAATATAATTACAACATTTATACATACATTTGAACTGACAGTAACTAAATACTATAACGTATTACAATGGCAGAAACGATAACAAAATTTATTAACAATACAACACTACTACTAAACGAATATTCACATTTTATTTTATTTAATTTACTTCCAAAGTACATTCAAAACGCCATTTATCTACAATAACATAGATTATTTCAGATCTCGATCAATTATATAATATTAATTTAAGTGCAAAGGTTTTTACTTATCTTTGCCATTAGAATCGGCTTTATAAAACTTCGTGCAGATCAAAGAAATGATCCAATAAACCTATCAAACCTTGATATTACGAACTTAGCTATTCCTTTTATATAAAAAAAAGAAACCAAACTTAAATCGAGGATAGCGTGCGTACGAAAGTTGCGACCTACATACGAGGATAATTCTTCGATTCCTGTCGATTGGCAAATCGCACGCAACGGTGCGAATAATACGATCTCCGACGTGAACGCGTTGCTCATATTAATACTAATTATTACGTGCTTCCCGTATCGACTGACCCCGACTTTAATTAATGTTCAACCCGATGATATTTTCTTAATCACGTCAAAATATAATATATTCGAGAGAGCTCTCACGATTAGATGCAGTTTTGAAACGTCATTTTACATAATATATTTTATTTCTCAATAAAAGGACAACCTAGCGTATTGATTTTTTCAAGTCGCACTGGTGTATCTTTATATTGATGAGATTATCGCGTTTTAAAAAACAAACTCTTTCGCTTTATAATCATAATACTACGTATGACACTAAACATATTAATTGCTACATCAATAGGACATCGGTCTCGGTTGTTACAACAAACATCGGATAATAACCATTAACCGTAAGTACTAATATTAATTCAAACGTTCGTTCGGGGCTACCGACGTACACTTTATAAACGTAAACCGACGATAAATGAACGATTTAATATTAGTTATATGATTTAAGATATTAATATTCCTGACATAACTTAGATTAAAAAAATAAAAAGGTAACAACTATTTCAAACCAAATAATTCTGGTCACTTTTTTTTAAGGGTCATGTTACGTCCATGTCATTTGTCCCACAGCTGGACGGAAGCCTGCTTTCCTCTTGAGGCTTGCTATAATTTCTTTATGCATATATATGTATATTTTTTTTATTATTATTCTCTATATTTTTATTGCTGTGTGCTTGTATCAGTCGAACTGTACTAGATTATTATCGTCACATTTGTTTTGCATATGTTGTTTATTTAAATAATAAATACCAATAATCAAAGATTAACGTTTAATGATTTCACTCACATTGACTGGAAACGGTGCTGTTATCGGCGTCTTGTTATGCCGTGAACTGTTCTGTTGCACTGTCAGTACTGTGGTGGGATTAGCTGGAAAATAAAAGCGTAATATAATATGAATAATGGTTACTATTCTATTAATATATATATTTCTATACAACAAAACATTCTTGAACAAAAATTATTAGAAAATAGACAACTTATAAAAATATCAATTAGATATGTGAAATGTTAAGAACCGATTTACGGTGATCGTTATATTTATTTTTTATAAAACAATTTGTCAGTCGGGTAGACATTGGGAACTAAGGCGTTATGTCCCTGATGATTGTAGTTTCACTAGCTGACTCGCCCTTCAAACCAGAACACTACAATACGAAGTATTCCTGTCTGGCGATAGAGTATGTGAAGAGTCTGGGTAGATACTACCCACTAGTATCTACCAAGACGGGCTTGCACAAAAGTCTATGCCCAAGTCTATGTATATGTATATTTTACAGTTCAATCAATATCGCAGATAATTTTGTAATGTCAGTCCATCACACAATCGTGTCCGGAGGGTAAGCGTTGAGCTCGTCGAACTAGTTGCCTTAGGATGGATTTGTTTGAAATTTCAAGTGAATGAAAGTACAAAATTATTTAAGCATACTGTAGTAGATCCTTTAATATTTTTCTACATATCATATAAGCACGATCATACCGTATTAAATATGTAAACATATGTGCTCAACCAAAGTTGAAAGCTTTTAATAAGCAATTTGGCAAACAAAACGAAAGATTATTCTGAATTCAAATTCGTATTATGTAAATGCCGATATCTAATTATATCATATAGCTGATTAAATAGTTGAACTATATTCAAACGTGTATATTATGAATACTGAACCATTTACCAATTTACCAATGTCTTATATAAAGTGTAAGTGCATTGAAACTTGGGATCATTCCAATAAGAGTATCAAATTAATGATGTTTCGAATGGTTATTTAAACAATCAAGTGTATTTGTTAATGAAATACATTCGAATTTGTTACAAAAGTTTTACTAAGGGGTAGGGGCTTTGTGTCACCATATCTGGGTAGGAACCACCCACTGATCAAGATGTTCTACCGGCAAACAGCAATACTTACTATTGTCGCGTTCCGGTTTGAAGGTATTGGTTATGATGAAAGTAACAAGAATTCCAAGTTTAAGTGTAACGATTCTATATGTAATATTTAAATTAAAACATTCTAAACGTGTGAGTCAGTTTAAGCCACTTGATGGTTAGTGGTCACTTGTGCCTGTTTGGCTCATTATCATCATTGGCACATTGGCTCATCCATTCTTCCACTGAGAATACAGGAATTAATAGAAATGAGTTTAACTCGCTTGAATTTTACTTTAATTAAGTGAAATACGAATGCAGTAATTTTACTACAACCTAGTCAGACAATCTGCCTTTAAATTAGTATTTCCTACCTCGTATCATATGCACGACTTGCTGATGCGTGTGGTGGTGTACGGGTACGGTGTCAACTCTCAGGATACGGTCTCCAGCGCGCAGACCAGCGCGCCAAGCGGCACCGTGCTCCTTAACTGATTGCACGTATACGGGATTGTCACCTGGAATATACAATTAAATCAATATAATATGATGAATAATAATTTAAAATAGCCCTATTTCTTGTTCATCCCATACACGAAATGGTTATAGCACACATTTTATAACAACTTAATTAATTTAATTAACTGAATGCAACTCTTCCTGAAAAATAACTATAAAAAATCAGTACAGTTAAAAATATATTTTATATATATTATGTCCTTACATATGAAATTAGCGTTTTGTCGTACTGACCACTTTAATCTGATATATCTCCTCTTTGGTTAAGAATTCCAAATTCAAATTTATAAATTCATTTAGCTGGTACATTCGAGTTTTGAAAACAGTCATTCATTTGTTTTTTCCTCATTTTTTTTTCTTTGGCGTCGCTTATTCGCACAATGGAAAACATGAAATATCGGTATATTTACGAGTACGAATTCTACCGTGGCACCAGTGCTGCAGAAAGGCAGTCGAAAGCTCGAAGGATTAATGATGTGTACGGCGCTGGTGTCGCAAAAGAAAGCACGGTACGTTTTTGGTTTCAACGTTTTCGTTCTGGATATTTCGACCTTCAGAACCAACCCCGTGGACGGCCGGAGACCAAAGTGGAAGCGGATCCATCACAAAGCACCTCAGAGATAGCTGCAGGCTTCGGGGTATGTGATAAAACTGTATTAATCCACTTGAAGCAAATCGGGAAAGTAAAAAAACTTGAACGATGGGTACCTCATGAATTGAGTGAATCGAACTTGCAAACACGGGTCGACTGCTGTGTTACTTAGCTCAACCGACACAATAATGAAGGGATTTTAAATCGAATCATTACTTGTGATGAAAAATGGATACTGTACGATAATCGGAAGCGCTCGTCGCAATGGCTGAACCCTGGAGACCCAGCCAAATCTTGCCCTAAACGAAAATTGACTCAGAAAAAGTTACTTGTGAGTGTTCGGTGGACTAGCGCCGGTGTCGTTTACTACAGCTTTCTAAAATCTGGCCAAACGATTACGGCAGATATTTATTGACAGCAACTACAAACCATTAAGGAAGAACTAGCTGCTAAACAACCGATATTGGTCAATCGCTGTAGGCCACTGCTGCTTCACGACAACGCAAGACCACACACTGCACAACAAACAACCACTAAGTTAGATGAGCTACAAATGGAATGTCTGCGACATCCACCGTACTCCCCGGACCTTGCTCCAACAGATTACCATTTTTTCCGGAATTTGGACAACTTCTTACAAGGAAAAAAATTCAACTCCGATGCGGCAGTCCAAACCGCCTTCAACGAGTTTATTGATTCTCGCCCCTATGGTTTTTTTAGTAAAAGGATCAATGAACTACCTATGAGATGGTAAAAGTGCATAAATAACAACGGTGCATACTTTGATTAATTAAATATATTTTACAAAAAAAATTACTTTATATTCCTCCCGTACAAAACGCCAATTTCATATGTAAGGACCTAATATTATTTTTAAATTTATTTATGTATCTCGGAAAGTGCTTTGACAATTTGGCTCAACAACTTTATATAGAGAAAGTTTTGCTATTTAAATTTATCTCTGTAGGTGTCTTTCCTAAAATGACAAAAGTGCGTGAAAAAGGTTTGGTGCTATGAGAAGACCTAGGATACATTAGATAATTTGGGCCATTGTTTATATTATGTAGATGTTTAGTAGATCTAGAGACTAGCTTATAATGATAAAGATCGTGAAAAAGGGAAGGGCTTACAAAAAAATTTTACTAAATAGCAACCTGAAGTTTGGAAGTCTCGGACAGCAAGTAAAGCCGTTAGTCATGCACACTGAACACTCCAATCGCGTCTTTTTCCTACCCCATTGGATTACGAGAGTGCACTTGTGTATGCGCACTTAATTAAGCACTATATAATCAGCTCAGTTGACTATTCCCCGTTAAAAATGGCCGCCGTGACCGAAATCGTTCAATTCATTATTATCGGACATTGAATTAATAATATATCGATACCATCAATATAATCTTTATGATACGATAAAATTGATCAATAGTTTACAAAACTATGCGTTCGGTTTTGTTTGAAGTTTCAAATTTGCATCAACGAAATTGGGTCAGCGTCATTACTTATAACCCAATAGGAAACTAGTTTTCAAGGAGGCGGCTAATTTGATTGGTCACAAATTACCTCCGCAATATATTCTTTCGTAAATATGCAAATATTCGTAACAGGTATTAGGTACTCGGGGTAATTTAAGTTCATATAAGGCTGTATTGCATTTAATAAAATGCTAATGAGTCGTGAATTAACTTGAACATATCATATTATAGGTATCTCTCTATACGATACATGTGGCCCGTCTCGATTTCGGAACAAAAATTAATAACCCGAGGTATTGCTTAAAAAATACATAATTATATAATTAAAAATAAATACACTGTGATTGTGATTCAATCAAATGGTTAACCAATTACCGTTATTATTTTTATAGCAAAACTTTTTGACGTTTACTCTGACTTATCTCAATAAAAATGTAAAACAAACGACAGCCTATGTGTAAAGGTTTGTTATGGGACATCCAACATCTGACCGATGGCCTCCTCTTCTTGAAAGGAAGATTTAGAGTTAATTTCACCACGCTACGCCATTCACTCACGTATGGTAGATTTTCATCATACATTATACTCATGTTGTAACTGTGTAGTTTAATAAAATATTAGTCGTACACTCACCTGACACCTTCATTCCATAGCCGTGCTCGTCACTCACGACGGTGACGGTGAGCAGGTCCTCGCCGCCCGGCGACCCCGCACCTACCGTCCCGCCTAGCATCACCTGTGACAAATTTACGATACATTAATTTACATAATCTTGCTACTTCTACATTAATATTTGGAATACTTCTAGTGACAAATCCAATAACAGGAGTGAAGGTAAAAACGTATCAAAATTGACCTTGAATTGTCATTACTTCATTGTTCGAGATCTATATAGTCTGTGGTATTCATTCTGATTCGTGAAAAATATGTGTTTTTAATGTCTGGAACTTTGTAAGTAAAATTTAAGTGGAATACTGTTGCATACATTTATTAAAACAAGAACTGTTATATATGTTATACATAAATTAAATCAAGAACTGTTTGTAGTGCATAGTACACCCAGAGCTCCTATGGAATATGTCAATGTACGGTTTGTTTATCTCTACTCCACCTGCCCGTTGGAATATAGTGTAATGCTAATTACACGTACGACGCTATCATTGACAGACACAATTGTATACAAAAACAATAGTATACAATCGACTAGCCTCGCTTACGTCTGACTCAAGTCGGAATCTACTAAAACACCGTAAGACGTATATTGTATTATTTATTTGTATTTTATTGTATTTGTCTCTTTGGGTTATTATTGGAGATTTTAACTGGCTAGCTTGTAAGACAGCAGACCCAAAGACCCTGAGTACAAATCTCAGGTCGAGTGAATAAAATTTGGCAGTGATTCCGTCCCGTGGTGCAAGATGGTGGTGAAAAATTTATCATATATTCACTGTTATTTAAGCTACTGCTTCTTTAAATTAATTCTTTTACGAATAATTACAAGCCAATATTTTTTCATAAAATATTATTCGCCAGACAAGTTTTATTTAATAATTAATAATATTTGTTAGGTTAGAATATAAAAGATAAATTAAACTGCTTGCGAATTGAATGTCAGTCAAATGATCTCTTATAAAACTAATTGTATGCAGAACAAAATATTTGTTATCTGCATAGTTTCTAAAACGTTTTTTTTTTTTGTAAATGCTAATTTCTCAAACATTAAGGAAGTACTTTTTACAATACCAATGTCTTCGGACAGAGGTGACTTAATAAAAAGAAACCAGTGATCCATTTGTTTGCATGCCTACAATTCACAATAATAAAATATTATTAATTTAATGACGAATATATATTTTTATTAGCAACACAGCACACATCCGCAAAATAATTGACTTAGCGTGAACAATACATCGGTATATAAAAGGCAATTTGCATTCAAAATTCACTTTCACGTCTGAACTGCTCGCAGACAATGATATGCGAAAATTATGCGACTTTTTCTCCCTAAGGCAATGTTCGCATAAAAAATTAGATAACACCAAGAATAAAAATAAATAAAACACAGATTAACATAAACTGAAGTAATAAAAGATTATTTGAATTTATTGCATCAGCCATATCGTTAAAGATATAGTATAATAGTCTAGAAATATCCCACTGTTAGGAATATAAATCTTCGTTAGAGGCGAACTAATGCAAATTGTGGATGTGTGGATGGACATGGGGCGGATTTTCATCCGACACATTCAGACATCCTCACGAGGTTTACCTCGAGATGAGTAATTTTAAATACAATTTAAGCACAAGAAAATTCAGTGTTGCTTTGATGATAGTTTGATAATGAGTATTAATGATAAAGAGCCATTGATGACAGTTATATTTTATTACGGAAAACTAGAAGAAATTACAGTAAAATACGGCCTCCGAAATTCCTCGCTACGCTGTCATCTAGGCTCATATAGAAGAGTCCTCGATGTATTAGCATGAAAATTACTATGGAAACATGAAAGCGAACAAAGTATGACGTGAATTATAAATTACACCGCTTTTGAAAACCGACGGCGTCTTTAATTTAGAATCCGGGACCAATTGTGAACATTAATGTGTTTTCTTCACGAGGAAATTTCGATCCATTTTGAGGTAACAAGTTACAAATCTGCACTTAAAAATATAATGTTGTAATCACATAGCCAACTAGCTGCTGCTCTAGATCGAAGCGTGACACTATAATTTATAACATTTCTTTAAGTGCTGTGAAAGGCGAAAAGATTTTTTTTTAAATCGGACGGCTTGATCCTGTAATTAGTCTTTTCTAACAAACTCTTCAACTTTATAATGTCTAAAATAATAATGTCCTCCAGACCGTTTTCGGCCATGGCGGCCAATCTCAAAAGAGATTAGCCAACTGCGAAGGATATATTATAGTGCACAGGTGTATGTGCAAACCCAGGTGCACTCTCTATTCCCAGCTCTCATAACCCGATGGGACGGCGATCCGACACGACCGGAAAGAGTTCAGGCGCAGGACCAACGGCTTTACGTACTTTCCGAGGCATGGGAGTGTACACACTTCCAACTTCCAGACTCCGGGCTGCTACTGAGAATACCACATACCCACATATATATAAAGTACAATATTTGAGTTATGTAATGTTGAATCTTCTAGCCACCATGTGGTAAGGTGTTCTTAGATAAATCCTGTAATTTAATTCTAATCCTATTCAGTTAATTAATTTTGAAACGTACCTACTTAATGATATTAAAGCAATACTTAATATTATAAAACATAATCATGCATATTAAAAATATATTAAAATTTAAATTCGAATTTAAATAAAATAAATAAAAACATTACTTAATTTATTTATGCTTGTACCATAAATGCTAGAGGTACACGAAACATGCAATGATAAGAGCTTTCTTTCTTCGTTCACAAGCATTCCTCCAAAACACATAAAAAATATAATTAACAAAATACGTATTAAATTATCTTTATCACCGAATAAGCAAAGGTATGCCTTATACAGTCTTATATAAATGTATCCGGAGGATAACCGACTCAGTTCGGTTCTCCTGTTACTGAGATACTCGTATCTGGTTGAAACAGTTACGTATAAACAGGAAATAACCTAAAATACACATCCACTGCACACTTCCAAAAGGACGTAAGGTAATTAATATTATACAGTACTTATTTGACGAAACATTTCTTTTAAACTTATAGTAAATAGAATCTATGTGTGTATTTTTAAAAATATACTTTGTCTGTCAATAACTAGTTGAAGGAATCATTATATATTCTAGTAAATACAATATTACGATAACATTGTTATTTACATACTTAAAGCTATAATAATTGTTTTGTTGAAGTTATTTATAAAAAAAAACTTGATAAATTATTAACAATGTAACTTGAATTAAATCATTGTAAACTTTGAAGTTTCAACGTCGGAACTTAGTTGAATAAGTATCGGAAAACGCAACGACGTGACATAAAACTCGAGCCAAGTTTTCATATTAATACTTTAACTTGGATCGTTTGATTTATGATGTCTTTTATTAAAGTTTCAGTTGTGTTCATTCGAGAGTCGAGACTTAACTTAATAAATAATAAAATACTAAATTATACAACCAATTTGGAATCAGATTTGGAATCTAAAATCTACTGTAAAAACTATAAAATCGTATATACAGTGGTGGTCATATAATTAGAAACACTTCTTATGAATAAAGAAAGTATAACATCAACGTACAAATGTTCGTAAAAAATATACACATTCAATAATTAATAATCATGCAATAATATAGCCACTCAAATAAAAAACTCATTAAATGCATAAAATATAAAACTTATCTTACTTTTAATTACAAAATAAACTCCTACATATGTACATGTAGGAGTTTATTTTCTGTCACTGGCCGCTTGGACGCCTAATTAGAAACATTTTAAAAAAGCATCCATAGCTTGGCTTTTTCTATTATTTTGGCGGTATTTCAAAATTTTATCTGAATTTTATTTTGTCAAAATAAGCAAAAATAAAAGTTGTGCCGCGTCAACTAGGCAAATAATTGTTTATTTACATATAGATCATAAGTGGGCGTACAGAAGAATAGCTGAGCATTTAAATTATTCTGATAAGCGAGTTTTTAATGCAATTGATCGTTATAAAACACATGGAACTGTTGAAAATGTTCTTAGAAAGGCTCGGCCAAGAAAATCCTCTCCCAGAGAAGATACGCTAATCGTTCGTGTTGCTAAAAAAGACCCAAGTAAAGGCTCCAACCAGATTAAAAATAAAGTTTTTTCGATGACCCAAGAAGCATCTCGTCAAGACTGATAAGCCTAAGATTAGTGGAAGCTAAATTGTTTGGAAGAATCTCTCGAAAGGTACCGCTTTTTACCAAGCAACACCGAGAGAAGGGATTATTATTTGCTAAAAAATATGTACGGTACGAGAATGGAAAAAAGTGTTATATTCAGAAGAAACAAAAATAAATATGGTAAATTCTGATGGAAAGCGCTATGTTAGACGTCCTGTAAACAATGATTTTTAATTATAAATACACAAGGAATATAGTCAAACACGGTGGCGGTAACATTAAAATTTGGGGGTGTTTTTCCGGATGTGGAGGTGGACCAGTTCGGAAGATTGAAGGTACAATGGATCAATGGCAATACAAAAATATCTTAGAGCACACAATAATTCCCTACTCGGACGATCATTTGCCTGTAACCTGGATCTTTCAGCATGTCAGCAAATAGTCCGGATTTAACCGGAAAACGTAACACCAGTCAAAACGAACTATATGAAGCATTTGTTGAAACATGGATTTTAATCCCCTTAAAAAAACGTATGAAATGGATTGAATCAATGCCAGGTCGTTGCAGTGCTGTTATTGAAAATAAGAGATACGCCACTAAATATTAATTATAACTATTGGTAGGCTGTGGATAGTAGCTATTTCGTAAATAACAATACTAATTACTAATACTTTAAAAAATATTGTTTTTTATACATTTTTGTTGTTGTTTCTAATTAGTTGACCATTATTGTACCTTAAAACTGATTTAAATGTTTGTCCGTAATGTAATATTCAAACTGCACTTGAGTAATGGGATTTATATTGTTTTTCTAATAAATGATAAATCGTTGAACATATTGTTGTCCTATTTATTGTTTAATTTCAAAATAAAAACGATTACGGTGAAGTATCTTACATAATGTCAAGGACCGTTGGTAGTGTTTCTAATTATACGACCACCACTGTATACACGTAATAACCCAGTAATCGTAATAATCAATACTTTTTGAAGAAAGACCTTTAAAAATTTGATACTTAGCCATTCATTCCGAATTATGACGCGATCCAATCCACGGTTAAAGCCACGATGGCCCAGTGGTTAGAACATGTACCTATAAACCTAAACCGAAATCCAGGTTCAAGCCCGGGCACCACTATGTTTTAATTGGGAATAAGCTGCAAATCTTCACCCCGAAAGTTGAGAAGGCCTATGCCCAGCAGGACATTTATAAGCTATTAGTTATTTACTTTTCATTATTATATGAAACCGTTGGACACGACAGACATACATAATGTTCCACACTGATTTCATGTCATGCCTAAAAATTATATTAATAAAAATAGATATTTAATTCTCACCGGAAACCTTGGACAAGACGACTTGTTAACGCATCCGCGATTCGTTTAATAAACATAATTGGATGTTTAGTTTATGTCATATGTTAAACAGTTAATTATTTAGATTAGAATAGATTTTGTTATAATTCAATTTCATTTATTCAATATAGAAGGAGACATTAGTTTTACTTACTGATATTTATAATAAATACTAACACAAGTTCATAAAAGAATTACTAATGCATTTGTAATTGTTATCACTTTACAATATATGTAATGAAGAAATAGCTTGTCGGCGATGTTTTTATTCGCAAAGTATCATCAGCTAATACATACAATAACAGTATAGATTATTGTGCGTCCGTGTGCGTGTGCAAACGTTCCTTTACAATTCAACAACAGAGGCAGGTTAACGCTTGCTGGGGTAAACATAAAAAGGCAAATTTATATTACAGATATACAACATAATCTATAAGTAAGTAGTAATATAATTATAAGTTAGAAAGTCGCATTGCGGTTTCATCGATTCACAGATCTATATTGGTGGCACAATCTAAACAACGACATTACATCTTCTTAACAAGTGTATCAACTCCAAATAATAATCTGCAGTGAAAGGCGAATTGGTCCCTGATTTTAGCGAGTTATGTGGGTTCAGTGAGGTTATCGAACGTCACAGTAAAACGCATTAGCAGACCCTACTTTCAATTTATCAAAAAAATAAAAAACAAACTGATGAAGAAATTGCCTTTGATAAATATCAACGGATTAGCCTTTAATTACGAAATTAATTCATTCAGTGTAACTCTAAACGGTTAAACGTCAAAACATATCATCATTCTATTATCCGAGATATTTATCGAGAATACATATATAATACATGTATATAAAAGCAAATCAATACTCTGACGCCAAGCTAAACTTTTCATAGTCGACGAGCTGTCATCGAGTCCTGTCCTCCTCCACCCGGTGAAATATCACCGATCTATTTCGGAGTGGGAGTGCGCGTGATTTTGAGATAATAACGTATATTTGGCAATTTCACCGTTGGCCGTGGAGTCGAGTGGGGCAGTGGAAAGAACGCGTGAATCTTAACCGATGATCGTGGGTTCAAACCCGGACAAGCCCCACTGAATTTCATGTGCTTAATTTGTGATTATAATTCATCTCATGCTTGACGGTGAAGGAAAACATCGTGAGGAAATCGTGCATGTGTCATATTTCACTGAAATTCTGTCACATGTGTATTCCACCAACCCGCGTTGGGGCAGCGTGGTGGATTAAGCTCCAAACCTTCGCCTCAAAAGAGGAGAAGAGGCCTAAGCTCAGCAGTGGGACATTCACAGGCTGTTACTGTACTGTTACTGTAGAGTGGACGTGAGATATTAACGAGATGAATAACAAAGACTGGTGTAATAGTTTTAAATATACTAATAATTATGTTAGATACTGAAAAGTCTATATCATGTATGTATAGAGCAGAGATCGCGGGTTCACTCCCAAGTTATACTGCCACACTATAAATGTACCGATAGAATATTTCATTTAAATTCAATCTAATCCTCTAATAACACAAATCTTTTTATGGAAAAAAAATATGTTTCAGCATACAGAAAACAAACGTGCTAAAATCACAACTTAATTTTTTTTTGTTTTTTTTTTTCAGCTTATTGCCGTCATCATGACTCTGCTGGACGAAAGCCTCCTTCAAAGAACGCCAAAGGTACAACTTAAATAATATTCAGTAATGTAATAATTCATGTGTCCAAAACTTTTAAATTATGCAACATATCATTATAATACAATATAATTTGAAACCTGGTCTACAGGTTAAAGAACTTTACAGTTCACTTGTACAATGAGCAATACATATAACTTATATACAAAGTTTGTTTCAATGATAGAATCTGTGGCAGTACATGTCCACAATGATCCAAAAAACAAAAGTCTTCGTAATTATAATCGTCTATTCAAATGTTATAATATTCGCATGTATTTTTAAAATTATACTTTCTATATTTTCTACTACTATAATATAATTTCTATTTCAGCTCGAACTGCTGTCATCAAAATGATTAGATCTGGTTTAATTTAAATCAAATCGTATACATTATAGTAACAACCAGTGAGCGTCCCACCGGTGGGCTGTAGCCACCTTTATTTGAGGTTTGAGGATTGTTGTGTACACGTGTGGCCGATTCATAACCGATACGAATTACAAACACGACAAAATCTAACGAAAAGCCCAGCGTCGCTTGCTGTACGAACCTGCAATCTTCGATTACACGTGTTCCAGCCGCCGGTCCATCAATACATGACTTAATTCGCTCGATGAAGACGTAACAGTAACACAACAACGTGATACAATATTATACAACACGAGTAGTGAAGCGTGACAAACGGGCCGTGCCAGTTTGATAGAAATGAATATATGTAACTTGAAGAATATGCCTTGTGACACAGATATCTCAAGAGTCGTCACGGCGGAGAATGTTGCGTGCATGACATCAAATCATATTTATTGATGGAGATAAATTAGATGGTCGAGAACTGTGCGGTTGGCACTCAGTGTGGCCGAACGCTTATTATATTTCTAGACTCATATAGAGATAATGAGGGTTTGTTTTTTAATTCTATGTCCTTTATTGACGGTTGTGCATTTACTTATTATTGACATTTCTTTTAATAATCATTATGTTACAATTTATTATCTTATGTCTTCATAACAAAATTAATATTTCTAAATAACTTTTGAATACTAATGCCCAATAGTGCTCGCTCCCCTTACCGCAGAAAATGTCAAAAAACTCATCCTTTAAATTTCTGCGCCGTACTTTTGCGATTACTATCTAATTTGTGTATCTTTAATTAATAAGTATACAAAATTTCAAGTTCCTAAGTCAACGCGTTAAGTGTTATTTGCATATAAAAACATGCCCAATAGCGCGCGCTCCCCTTACCGCGGAAAATCTCAAAATATCTATCCTTAAAATTTCTGCGCCGTACTTTTGTGATTACTATCTCATTTGTGTATCTTTAATTAATAAGTATACAAAATTTCAAGTTTCTAAGTCAACGCGTTAAGTGTTATATGCTTATAAAGACATGCCCAATAGCGCGCGCTCCCCTTACCGCAGAAAATGTAAAAAAACCTATGCTTGAAATTTCTGCGCCGTACTTTTGCGATTACTATCTCATTTGTGTATCTTTAATTAATAAGTATACAAAATTTTAAGTTCCTAAGTCAACGCGTTAAGTGTTATATGCTTATTAATACACAGCCAATAGCGCGCGCTCCCCTTACCGCAGAAAATGTCAAAAAACCAATGCTTAACATATCTGCGCCGTACTTTTGTGATTACTATCTCATTTGGGTATCATTAATTAATAAGTATACAAAATTTCAAGCTCCTAAGTCAACGCGTTAAGTGTTATATGTGCATATAAAAACATGCCCAATAGTGCGCGCTCCCCTTACCGCAGAAAATGTCAAAAAACTCATCCTTTAAATTTCTGCGCCGTACTTTTGCGATTACTATCTCATTTGTGTATCTTTAATTAATAAGTATACAAAATTTCAAGTTTCTAAGTCAACGCGTTAAGTGTTATATGCTTATAAAGACATGCCCAATAGCGCGCGCTCCCCTTACCGCAGAAAATGTAAAAAAACCTATGCTTGAAATTTCTGCGCCGTACTTTTGTGATTACTTTCTCATTTGTGTATCTTTATTTAATAAGTATACAAAATGTCAAGTTCCTAAGTCAACGCGTTAAGTGTTATATGTGCATATAAAAACATGCCCAATAGTGCGCGCTCCCCTTACCGCAGAAAATGTCAAAAAACTCATCCTTTAAATTTCTGCGCCGTACTTATGCGATTACTATCTCATTTGTGTATCTTTAATTAATAAGTATACAAAATTTCAAGTTCCTAAGTCAACGCGTTAAGTGTTATATGCTTATTAATACACAGCCAATAGCGCGCGCTCCCCTTACCGCAGAAAATGTCAAAAAACCAATGCTTAACATATCTGCGCCGTACTTTTGTGATTACTATCTCATTTGGGTATCATTAATTAATAAGTATACAAAATTTCAAGCTCCTAAGTCAACGCGTTAAGTGTTATATGTGCATATAAAAACATGCCCAATAGTGCTCGCTCCCCTTACCGCAGAAAATGTCAAAAAACTCATCCTTTAAATTTCTGCGCCGTACTTTTGCGATTACTATCTAATTTGTGTATCTTTAATTAATAAGTATACAAAATTTCAAGTTCCTAAGTCAACGCGTTAAGTGTTATATGCTTATTAATACACAGCCAATAGCGCGCGCTCCCCTTACCGCAGAAAATGTCAAAAAACCAATGCTTAACATATCTGCGCCGTACTTTTGTGATTACTATCTCATTTGGGTATCATTAATTAATAAGTATACAAAATTTCAAGCTCCTAAGTCAACGCGTTAAGTGTTATATGCATATAAAAACATGCCCAATAGCGCGCGCTCCCCTTACCGCGGAAAATCTCAAAAAATCTATCCTTAAAATTTCTGCGCCGTACTTTTGTAATTACTGTCTCATTTGTGTATCTTTAATTAATAAGTATACAAAATTTCAAGTTTCTAAGTCAACGCGTTAAGTGTTATATTATGCTTATAAAGACATGCCCAATAGCGCGCGCTCCCCTTACCGCAGAAAATGTAAAAAAACCTATGCTTGAAATTTCTGCGCCGTACTTTTGTGATTACTTTCTCATTTGTGTATCTTTATTTAATAAGTATACAAAATGTCAAGTTCCTAAGTCAACGCGTTAAGTGTTATATGTGCATATAAAAACATGCCCAATAGTGCGCGCTCCCCTTACCGCAGAAAATGTCAAAAAACTCATCCTTTAAATTTCTGCGCCGTACTTATGCGATTACTATCTCATTTGTGTATCTTTAATTAATAAGTATACAAAATTTCAAGTTCCTAAGTCAACGCGTTAAGTGTTATATGCTTATTAATACACAGCCAATAGCGCGCGCTCCCCTTACCGCAGAAAATGTCAAAAAACCAATGCTTAACATATCTGCGCCGTACTTTTGTGATTACTATCTCATTTGGGTATCATTAATTAATAAGTATACAAAATTTCAAGCTCCTAAGTCAACGCGTTAAGTGTTATATGTGCATATAAAAACATGCCCAATAGTGCTCGCTCCCCTTACCGCAGAAAATGTCAAAAAACTCATCCTTTAAATTTCTGCGCCGTACTTTTGCGATTACTATCTAATTTGTGTATCTTTAATTAATAAGTATACAAAATTTCAAGTTCCTAAGTCAACGCGTTAAGTGTTATTTGCATATAAAATCAGGCCCAATAGCGCGCGCTCCCCTTACCGCGAAAAATCTCAAAAATCTATGCTTAAAATTTCTGCGCCGTACTTTTGTGATTACTTTCTCATTTGTGTATCTTTATTTAATAAGTATACAAAGTTTCAAGTTTCTAAGTCAACGCGTTAAGTGTTATATGTGCATATAAAAACATGCCCAATAGTGCGCGCTCCCCTTACCGCAGAAAATGTCAAAAAACTCATCCTTTAAATTTCTGCGCCGTACTTTTGCGATTACTATCTCATTTGTGTATCTTTAATTAATAAGTATACAAAATTTCAAGTTCCTAAGTCAACGCGTTAAGTGTTATATGTGCATATAAAAACATGCCCAATAGTGCGCGCTCCCCTTACCGCAGAAAATGTCAAAAAACTCATCCTTTAAATTTCTGCGCCGTACTTTTGCGATTACTATCTCATTTGTGTATCTTTAATTAATAAGTATACAAAATTTCAAGTTCCTAAGTCAACGCGTTAAGTGTTATATGCTTATTAATACACAGCCAATAGCGCGCGCTCCCCTTACCGCAGAAAATGTAAAAAAACCTATGCTTGAAATTTCTGCGCCGTACTTTTGCGATTACTATCTCATTTGTGTATCTTTAATTAATAAGTATACAAAATTTCAAGTTCCTAAGTCAACGCGTTAAGTGTTATATGCTTATTAATACACAGCCAATAGCGCGCGCTCCCCTTACCGCAGAAAATGTCAAAAAACCAATGCTTAACATATCTGCGCCGTACTTTTGTGATTACTATCTCATTTGGGTATCATTAATTAATAAGTATACAAAATTTCAAGCTCCTAAGTCAACGCGTTAAGTGTTATATGTGCATATAAAAACATGCCCAATAGTGCGCGCTCCCCTTAGCGCAGAAAATGTCAAAAAACTCATCCTTTAAATTTCTGCGCCGTACTTTTGCGATTACTATCTCATTTGTGTATCTTTAATTAATAAGTATATAAAATTTCAAGTTCCTAAGTCAACGCGTTAAGTGTTATATGCATATAAAAACATGCCCAATAGCGCGCGCTCCCCTTACCGCGGAAAATCTCAAAATATCTATCCTTAAAATTTCTGCGCCGTACTTTTGTGATTACTATCTCATTTGTGTATCTTTAATTAATAAGTATACAAAATTTTAAGTTTCTAAGTCAACGCGTTAAGTGTTATATGCTTATAAAGACATGCCCAATAGCGCGCGCTCCCCTTACCGCAGAAAATGTAAAAAAACCTATGCTTGAAATTTCTGCGCCGTACTTTTGTGATTACTTTCTCATTTGTGTATCTCTATTTAATAAGTATACAAAATTTCAAGTTCCTAAGTCAACGCGTTAAGTGTTATATGTGCATATAAAAACATGCCCAATAGTGCGCGCTCCCCTTACCGCAGAAAATGTCAAAAAACTCATCCTTAAAATTTCTGCGCCGTACTTTTGCGATTACTATCTCATTTGTGTATCTTTAATTAATAAGTATACAAAATTTCAAGCTTCTAAGTCAACGCGTTAAGTGTTATATGCATTTAAAAACTTGCCCATAGCGCGCGCTCCCCTTACCGCAGAAAATCTCAAAAAATCTATGCTTAAAATTTCTGCGCCGTACTTTTGTGGTTACTATCTTTTTTGGATATGTTTAATTAACAAGTATACAAAATTTCAAGTTTCTAAGTCAACGCGTTAAAACATTATACAAGCTTCAATGAAGTACAGTCGTGTAGAAAAGTTTAGGCTTAGGAATGTCATCTGTCGGCTAGTTCTGTCGGCTAGTTTCAGCGACGTCTAAAAAGATGTTATATTTTCTGAAGTATTCATGTTTTTCATTTTATATTTGTGATGAAATATTATATAAAACATATAATTGTTGTTTTTAATGTTGTTTATATTCTTATTAACTTTGCATTAATAATATTATAACATATAAGTGACGGATAGGTAGCTTGGAGCAAATTGATAAATACCTATGTCCAGCAGTGGACTGTGATTAACTGAATGATTCGACATTTCATTCTTGTTTTTGTCGCTAAAAAAAATCTAAATATATTCGCATAATTCGTATAACATAAAAGTTTATTAAAATGTTCTCGAATATTTTTAGTATTTATGAGACATTAAGAAAGGCGTTGAGAGAAGTAAAAAAAAGCCTTTCATAAATCAAGAAAAGCCCAAAAGCAGCCAGACAGCAACAATGTTAGTGCAGATAAAAGCCAGACAGACAAAAACTATAACAATATATATATTCAGCTCGTTATATAACAATGAATCTCTCTGGAACTGTCGCATTTGGCAGCGGCCCGCGCGTGCGCGTTCCGCTCGCTGACTATGATGCTATGTCCAGATCTAGACAAATGGCGAATATTTTCACTGTCATGTGTTTATTTTATAACATTTGAGTGACATGCTAAGTTTAATTTAAGCAATGCTCTCAGAACAAAAGATAACCATGGCAGCTGAAAAGTGCCAAGAATTGTATCAATAAGATTTATTTTAAAGACTTAAAATACGAAATGGTTGAAAATTTTAAACATACAACGATATTCCATCAAAATCGCAAAAAGTTGTTTTCCAATTAGTGAGTGCCTAATTATTTCTGTCTAATATTGAAAATTGTAAGCAATTTTTTTATTTTGACCTCTGAGCTCAAATTGAGATCTGGTTAATTCCTTTTTCGAATCCGTCCTATTGTTTTGCATTGACTATCTGTAAGAATGTTGAGTGCTTCGTTATTGAATAGGATTATATATGACGTATTATGTTTAAAGTTCTATCTGTAAAGTTTATGACGCGTTGAAAACAATTACGACATTTAAATCGTAGAAACAAGAGAAAGTAAGTTAATATTAAAATACTTTCAAAGACCAATCAGGCCATCGGTTATCTGATATCAATGCGATGCATACGAAACAAGCATCGACGTATCCTGATGACGACAGACTATCGTCACTGAATCCAAATAAGATGTGAGGCTTTTAAATTATAACATTATCACGTACCTGGTGTAATAGACAGAGATGTAGATAGTGTCTATCTCTACTGAATAACAAATTTCGCTCATTGGAATAAGCTTGAACATTGCATAGAAATTAGTAACTCCAACGTTAAATCATAAAATGTATTTAAAAGTAATTACGTACGCGAATTTAACTTTCTTGATCGTCCCATGTTATAAGAAAGTATGACCAACATTTTTTTTGTTTGAGAAAAAAAACAATAGAATTATATTTTCATAACGCCTTCTCCAAAACCACATTCTCACATTAAAAAGAACAAAGGAAACGTTGAAATAACGTTTTTATCTACGATTATTTTTTAAATAACATTAATAATAATTTTTTAAGATTTTATATGTAAAGCGAGAAAATAACTTACAACAACGTAACGACAATCATAAACACCAAATGTTTAATGACGCTCTTCCTCTTTAAAGATATTTGGTCTCGCAGCTGTCCAAATATAGGTTATGACCTTTCCACTGTTGTGTCGTTCAGAGACAAGATGGTAAATGACTTTTAATGGCGGTGATTATAAGCGACCGTTCCTCCCAGACTGCCCGACGCCGACTCGAGTTAAATATAAAGATAGTATCGATTACACCTCATTGTAGATATAATGTATAATACTATTCTACTGGAAATCATTCATTTATTACAATGCTACGAAATCACTTGGAAATTTAATTCTATTTGGGTTTCTGTTTATTAAGAATTAAAAATGATCCTACTGATGATCATCGACCATAGACATTGGCACTGACATTGACATTGGCTTACGGAACTAAGATATATATGTGCCTATAACCCTGTAATTACACTGGCTCATTCGTCCTTCAAACCGGAACACAACAATACTAATGGTTCTGTTAAGCGATAGAATTAATGATGAGTGGATGGTCGGTACCCAGACGGGCTTGCACAAAGCCCTTTCACCAATTATTCGCTCATAATCATACGCATGTTTAGTCAATTTCTAATATTTCATGTAATAAAACTAACATAACATTACTGTTCCGTCAAACGCTTATCACAAATCGTTTTATCTGAGTTCCTGTTACCAGTGGTGGAGTACAATTGATACAATTGAAGTTTAAAACGTTTCCATATAATATTCCACAGCTAAGCCGTGTTATTTTTTATAATGATATATACAGTAAAAATATTTGAACTTATGATAAATAAACAACACGCCCACAAACGGTTATTTCATAAAGTTTTTAATTATAAGCTATCACCAGTTCGGAATTTAAGTTCTGCCGACAAGAACCGACTAGAATACTAGATTATCAGTAGTTCTATTAGTAAAAACAACATTCAATTAAATTTATCCGTCCCTTATAAAGAACAGTAAGTAAATACTAAATCTAATTTATGTTCTATATACTCTTATACAGTATAAAATGCCTTATTTATTATAATATATTTTAACATTTGCTTCAAAATTATTAATAGGTAAAAGTCAAATCGTCTGCGGGATTTTATTAAAGAATCGATTACACAGTCCCTGGAATGACGTATTGACTTCCGGAAATCGAAAACTAGATATTACAAAGTTTGTCTTTACATCCTGAGATTATACAACGTTTGTCACATTTATGATATTGTTGTAAATATATTATAAAGCTACTACAAATATTCCTACTTAAATTAAAACATCCCGAAGGAGCTCTCAACTCCAATATAACATTTAGCCAGCTTTTATTTACATCTAAACCATACATTAGGTTCACAGAGATAAATCTCGATTCTTATTCACATATCGTAAAATAGTAATCGAGGGGGAGGGTATAATAACAGCAATGCAGTCATCACTGGATCTAGAATCATGTCCACTCCATTCCTCGTATGAGTCACGCGAAAGCATAAACTAACATACAACAACAGTTTATATCACGATCCCACGGTATAGGCAGGGCTACCGATTGAATATAAATATTCTCTTAACGTGTTGAATGCTTGGCGTCTGTTGATTATAAACAAAAGTTTTGATAAAATATATATTTATCAATACTTTTCGATATATCTCGTTATTATCTTTATGGTTTGAAATGATTATTATATACCGAATGATAATTAATTTGTTAGGTGAGCTCACTACGTAAACAATCCCGTAGAATAACACTATGACCGAGAGAACTCGCTGATTTTTAGTGAGTACCTATTCTAGGCTAAGACAACCGACCGTGATGGATTGAATGATTAATGGCAAGTGATTGATATCCACTAATGCGCTACCAAACATTATAACATTGATGTTTTTTACATTAATCATAATTTAAATTTTGGTAATTATGCAAATTAATAATACAAGCATTTTACATCATATAAATAAAAAAAAACGATTTAAATTAAAATTACAATACGCAAAGTAATTTTCAAGCTATATTATAAATAGTTGTAACCACTATACGAAGACCGCATAATAAGTTTATGAGAAAGTGTGCGAAAGGGATCGATAAATCAATGACCCACAAATCCATGTTATTTATGTTAAAAGTATATATATACAGTTTGCATACCATTACGATTATCGGTCGGTCACGGTAACTGATTATTTTAACTTGATGCAATAAAGATCAATAACCCCTCTCAATGGTTTAATCACACACGAAGAATATTTGCAGAATTCTGAAGTTGAAACGCAATTATTTATCGACATTCCTCTGATGGTTCAAATTTCTCTACTCGTCTTTTATAATTATGTTATTGAGAATTTTCTCTTGAAGATGTTTGGTATTTGCGAATAGTTTGATAGTTGAAATTCATTCAACATATCTATGTAATTTAATTGATGGAATAGAGTGACTACTGATGTTCTTATCGGTTCTCAGTAGAATCTACATCTCGAACCTGTAGTCATTTATATTTAACCCTTACTTGCTACCTTGGGGTACAGAACTACCCCAGGCCTATTGAGGAAAATAGTCATTTTTCCACTTTTGTTGGTTGTTGTTTATTTCAGTGTACTTAAATTTTACTTTTGGCTATATAAAGTAAACAATCATTTAAAAAAAGCTTTCAGTATGTTCTACAACAATTTTCAAGTCGAAATATTCAGTTCATTTTTTATAAAAATTTATTTTTTAAGGTACAAATCTACCCCGGGGTGGCAAGTACGTAATTCTACAGAGGTGTGGCAAGTCAGGGTACTAATACACTGTATTTAAAAGTGCTTATTATATAAATACCTATTAGAATCATATTTTAAATGGCATGCAATTCAACATCACAGCCAAGCCCTAATAGAAAATTATAAATTAAGCTAGGATAAATTAAGAACATATGCAACATGACGTGAATCATGTATGCTAATTAATATCCCGAACACTTAAAATGAACTGAAATTCTTTGAAGGTTTATCATTACGCTGGAATGTAAGGCTGTGGTTTATTTTGTTGTACAAAAAACTCGTGAAGCAACATCGACACGTGTAGGATATATATAATATTAAAAGGAGAAGTTAACTAACCAACGTCTATCGATTTCGACAATTCTACTTGACAAATAATTTCCAAAACGAGTGTAATGTACATATCTCAACATATAACAAAATTATAATGATTGCTTATTGCATATGTACACGTAAATATTAAACACACAATTAAAGTAATTATAATAAAAAAAAATTAACGTGTAAATTTCTTGTACATTTTTATGCCTTAAAACAAGGTTCTCGCATGATACTTAGAAAGCAAATAAATCTATGTCTGATGTTCCGAAAAACGAAGTTTCTGACACAAGAACCTCAGGATGACATTCGTGCGAAAATGGGAACGTCACAAATATGTACCTTTAACGTCTTCTGCGTGCATTCTGTATATATTACACAAGATTGACTAAGGTTGTAATAACTGACGTTGATTATAAATAATCTTTGAATTCGTGACAGAATACTTTGTCCTCGATCTATCCACGATAACGTAACGTAAAATGACAGGACGCAAAAATACATAAATATACATACTATTTAAAATTGTTTAAATAGTTCTGTTTAATATTTAAGTTATACAGGAAATCTAAAATTAAATACAAAGGTAATTTAAAAATCATGACTAACATTAGTTCCGAAACAAAATAAAAAATTATATGTTTATAATAGGGGCTTAGAAAGCCATAATCTGTTAAAAACCGCAAGTGAATTAATCTTCAAATAATTTAAATACCTACTTGGTTTAATATTGCATTCCAATCTTCTTAAGTGTACAAGTGAAAGTTTTTATGATGCAGTTTTTAAACTTTTTATATTATCTGCATAAACGTCGGGGCATTCTTATCAATAGAATTGAAAAACGTCTTTTTCATTTTGTTATAACGACAGAAACATCTCGGCACATAAGACCTCCATAGAAATGGTATTATGTTTTCTTTTCTATAGCATATTTATGACCTTGAATTAAACATTTCGCTTTTGCATCTCATCTGCCTAAGCTTTTATGTTTTTTTTTTTATAAATATTAATAATAATTTTCATACCTAATGCTTAATTTAATATATATATTTAAACCGTTATTTTTTACGATTTATGAACTCAATTTTCTGAGTCACATTCGCAATGTCAAAAGAACGTTGACGATTTCGAGTTTTAATTAATATCAGCTTGGTTATAGTTAACTTTATTATAAAACCTTATCATAAGTATATACTAAAAATTTTTACAAATCATAAAAGTGCAACAGTGACTTCTAAACTAGTGTCAGATGATCTATGTTAGATGTTTGTGTACGTGTGACTTGTAACTAATTTCGTGAAACTCCAAGAAGATATATTCGATGTTTAGCTTTGTGGACTATAATTATTCTTAGGTAAATAGGTCCAACATTAGCAGCAATATCAATTTGATTTAACCGAACGTTTAAAGGCTAACGTTGAAATATTACTATGGACGACCATTATAGTGATTTATCTGGTTAAGCGACGTTCGAAACGAGCTGGATTCTCTTCTTTATATCAATAGCCAGAAGGCAAAGCTGTAAAACATGACATATTAATGCTAACGCGACTTTATCGTTCAATTCAATGACATCATCAGTGTTAGATCAATGACGCGACTTCGGTTCTCAGATAATATAATATTACAGCTACAATATTGATAAAATAATATTTAGGATTATAATTTCAAAAAGGGCTTATTGCCTACTATAAGAAATTTAGCTGGAATATCGTTTTCGAATGGTGTATTGAATTTGGTACATTCCGAAGTGGGTTTGGTAAACGGAAGGAAGTAATAATAATCAAGCAATAGAAGTGCAATGGGATCTATCTCATGGGTACTCTGCCGCCTCGTACCTTCAACTTTTCTTGCACAACTTTTAGGACTTATAAAAAAACAGAAAAATAGATTTTGCAGAGCCGTAACTATTTTGACTATAAGACGGAACAAAAAGGTAACAGAACTACTTTCCTTTATAAATACGTATTAAAATTTTAATCATTTTACTTATATGCATAACATTTATGTACATATATATATATTATTGAACTAGAATAACAGCATGGCCTTACAGACGTTTGTTATCTTATTTGTTAATATTAATATTGACGATAACGCCAGATACCACAAAGTCAAAAGAATTTAAAAATGGTACATAAATTTACTTTTCCCGAAAATATAAATAATTGACATGCCTATCCAGATCCTTGGCTACCTGAATTTAATTTGTCAAAGTCAATTCGATCAATTCAGTTCTTTAGTCGTGATAAGGTCACGAACAGACAGATTTACTTTAGCATTTATTATAATGTAAAACATAAAATATCTATTATATGATAAATTCAGAGAACTTGGACATACTTTATGTATAATTATTATATATTTCATAATGAAGGGTAGTGCTAATTAGTTACAAAGTTTAAATAAAAGAACGTAAATTTATTATCGTCGAGGGAAACGAAAACAACTTAGAAAATGTATTGTTTATCATTAACTATAATTTTCCAATGATATTAATTAACATCAATCGGTACTACAAAGCATTGGGTATAAAAACAAACAATTATCACGATAACCCGATAAACCCGAAACAACAGAGACGTCCGCCCGATATGACTCATAGCATGGGAATGACACCGACTCGCGAAATGCGAAGAGCACTTTTTTATTTTTTTATTTCCTCACAGCCGAGGACCGCAAGGCCGTTATACCAACATTTTTGACGTAATATGTAAACGGGGCATCATTGTAACCTCACAGGTTATGAAAACAACTTTTGTTTACTGTTGCCAATGTTACTGCGTTTCTAGTTCGGTGGATAATTGTTTAATAATCGTTCGCAGGGTCGTGGAGGCATTACGTAGTTCTCAGCTGCAGCGGATGCCTATACTTGATCTCTGGCACGTCGTAGAATGTCGTAATGTACTGGAACCTGTCGTAATCAAAGCGTATTTTTATATTGCCTATATAAAAGTTTATTACTCTATAATCTATGCTTACAAAAGTGAAACAAATGATGCTTTAAATCGATTAAATTTCTGCACATGAAATACAACACTGCTTTTTATTTTACTTTATGGCTCGTTAAAATCATTAATGTCTATTTTATCAGAGTCCGCTTATGCGTGTTTCAGTTAGGACTATTATAATTAACGATCGCCTAATGATTCAAACAGAAATGGACCGTGATAAATAAGGCAAGGGTGAGAAGTTAAGAATAGAACGTGCTCCCATTTCTATTAGACATTATATATTCAACCTATTTTATCTATATAATCAGATCACTAGGAGACTTATACATATTGAGTCACACAGAATTATTTTAATCGACCTAGAATACATTTTTCATTTCGATAATATCACCAATGTAGACTATGAGTGGGCAGATCGCCACAGTTACTAATATTAAATCAAAACCTACATGGAACCTACAAAGCAGAAAACCTGGACCTTGTCAAATGCTTATTTTCGCTCTTATTACTAAGAGCGAAGATCATATTTTAGTTGGACATATCGCCGGCACAATTTACTTAGACCGAATATTTTTCGCGACGACGCATGTAAATACTGACGTATGAGCTAGCTATCGTCTTCAATTAACAGGCGTCGACCTACTGGCTATTTATATTTCAACGAATACTATCACAGAGTAAAAACACGTGTATATAAATATTCTCTTTGGTACATATTGACGCAACATCCGTTACTCCGTAGTCGGTACATGTCTTAAGTCACGGTACCGTTGAAACGTCGCTACTTTTAAATTATTTCGATCAAATGTTTGTTTAAGCTAATAAGTAATTAAGAATGATTAACTAATTAGTGAGTCGCAAACACGAACCACGCTGACTGTATGACAATATCGTTTCGTTTAAGCGAAAATATCAAGTATATATATGTAGGTATATACAGTGGTGGTCACATAATTAGAAACACTTCTTATGAATAAAGAAAGTATAACTTCAACGTACAAATGTTCGTAAAAAATATACACATTCAATAATTAATAATCATGCAATAATATAGCCACTCAAGTAAAAAACTCATTAAATGCATAAAATATTAAGCATATCTTACTTTTAATTACAAAATAAACTCCTACATGTACACGTGTAGAAGTTTATTTTGTTACTGGCCGCTTGGACGCCTAATTAGAAATATTTTAAAAAAGCATCCATAGCTCGTTCTTTTTTTGAAATTGGAGAATAACATTTCTTTTTCTGTTATTTTGGTGGCAATTCAAAATTTAATCAGAATTTTATTTTGTTCAAAATGGGCAAAAATAAAAGTTGTGACGTGTCAACTAGGCAAATAATTGTTAATTTACATATAGATCATAAGTGGGCGTACAGAAGAATAGCTGAGCATTTAAATTGTTCTGTTAAGAAAGTTTTTAATGCAATTGATCATTATAAAGCACATGAAACTGTTGAAAATGTTCTTAGAAAGGCTCGGCCAAGAAAAGAGAGAGATACGCGAGAGACGATACGCTAATCGTTCGTGTTGCTAAAAAGACCCAAGTAAAGGCTCAAACCAAATTAAAAATAAAGTTTTTTCGCCCGACCCGAGAAACATCTCGTCAAGACTGATACGCCGAAGATTAGTGGAAGCTTAATTGTTTGGAAGAATCTCTCGAAAGGTACTCGCTTCTTACCAAGCAACACCGATTAAAAAATATGTTAATTGGACGGTACGAAATGGAAAAAAGTGTTATTTTCAGATGAAACAAAAATAAATATGGTAAATTCCGATGGAAAGCGCTATGTTAGACGCCCTGTAAACAATGCTTTTAATTATAAATACACAAGGAGTATAGTCAAGCATGGTGGCAGTACAATGGATCAATGGCAATACAAAAATATTTTAGAACACACAATGATTCCCTACTCGGACGATCATTTGCCTATAACTTGGATCTTTCAGCATGACAATGACCCTAAACACACGGCCAATAGCGTCAAATGTTTCCTTAGCGAACAACGTATATCCGTTTTAGACTGGCCAGCAAATAGTTCGGATTTAAACCCGATAGAAAATCTCTGGTATATTGTTAAAAAGAAAGTCTCAAACAAACGTAACACCAGTCAAAAATAACTATATGAAGCATTTGTTGAAGCATGGAATTCAATTCCGGGATAAATTTTTTGCTTAGTATTACGCTGTATACATACATATAATTATTATTTAAATTTATAGTACAAATTAGCCGTTTCCCACAAATTGGTCCCCGCTCTCTATAGGTATGTGTACTGTAAGACGTACAGGAATATTTATGGGAACTAAGTTTTTATGTCCCATGTACCTTTAATTAAACTAGCTCATTCGCCCTTCAAACCGGAACACAGCATTATTAAACCTTTTGATGTTGGGGGTAGAATATTTTTGATAAGTTTGTAATAACAATTCCGACGGGCCCATAACCAAGAAGGATTTTTTCATTATACGTCACAAAAGAAGAATGAAATCTACTACTATATAGATTACATTATCATCCTCGTGAACCTTCATATAATATTTAATATGACATAATTACAGCCAACATGATTCTGTTAAACGATTCTCAAAAATGAAAATATTATGCTGTAATCTTTAAAGAAATAATAACTTGTACTTTTTTAGAGAAAAAATTCTCTTATAACGTAAAAAGGGATTTCTAATAACTTTTCAAGCGTTCTAAATCGTTTAATTTTTTTAAATAGTTGGCAAAAAAATTACTTTCTGTTGCAAATTTAATGAAGTCATAAAAGTTGCATCCGAGCTCGGTTTTTGCCAAGACTTAAAGGGTTTCCGAGAGGAATGTTAAGTTTTGATGTTCAAACTCAAATTGAGTATTAACATGCCTAACTAAATATTTTATTTGACTTAGGGTTATAGTATATATATTATAGTCAAATCAAATAATTAATTAGTTCGATATTTTGCAATAATGATATGTATCGCAATTCTATCTCGTATCAACTTGGCTATTAAAATTTATGTTAATATAAAAATCATTAAAACGCTATTTATAATAATCACTGCCAAAGTTAGCAACACACATCAAAAACAAGTCTAGTTTTTCACGATGCGCTTCGTATATATTTATTAGATATATAAACGCAGCCTTGGTTCCTTATATCTTTCCAAATATTACAAACGCATTGATATGCGACACGAAATCGCTCGTTGCTTTTTTTTCACAACTACATAATGTTGTAATATAAACTACACCACTAAAGCAAAACGTAAAAGTCTTGTGTGCTGCAACATTGTACATCTGCTTATAATTCAAGTAGCACCGACGACCGGTCGGATCTTTAAGTGGTAAACGTATTAACATTGTCAGAGAATTATTTATTTAGACGCTAAAACGTTACTGTGGATGAGGAGAGCACAGGATCGTAAAAGATAGCGCGACAGATGGTCTGCATATACCGGGCAGTGGGTGGATACAGAACTAAAAGTTGGCTAAAATTAATCAATGGAAACGGGGTAATGATTGAAGTATTTTATCGTCAAATTGTATTCCTACAACATTTTGTGAGTATTAAACTACACTTGTATGCATATGTTTTTTATACCGGACAGATGGGAGAATTCCGAGGTCGTTACTTTGAAAGAAGATACTTAGTGGGGGTTCTTAGGTTGCTAGGTTACTGCTGGCGTCACGGTAGCATCCCGTGGCTTCTTTTAAAGATGCTAGAGGATACCGCTGAGTTTTACTGAGAATTCTAGCACTGAGCAACAGAGGTATGCATAAATACTTTTACCAACGAAACAAGAAAAAGGCTATTAAATACTGCTGCGTGATCATGTATTTATTATTATATTTACATTATGTCTCCAAGAAATTAATAAAAAATGTGACAAAATAATATCATTGATATTTCTAACGTAATTAGGTAACGTAACATCATATTATTATTTTCATACTTATTTATTGTATTTAAGAAACTATATAAAGATGACAAAATTACTAAAATCCTGAATATTTATGCAGACTCTTCCCTGTAGTTCAACAAAAAAATATTAAAAAAATTGTATTCTTATCTAAAATAAAATACATCTTGCATATTTTCTTGAACGTCGAGATGGCTGTGGCTTCCCACTAATTCGATTAGCATATTCTTAGAAATATAGGTTACTTAACGTTGCTTTCTAGGAATCCTGCTGCGTAAGAGACGTACCTAATACGGGTTATTACTTCGTTTCTTCATCTAATAGGATTTAAACTTGCAATTTTAGAGCACATTATTCCAACTCTCGTATAAATCATATTCGTAACTTGAGCTGGAAACTACATAACCGCTTTAAATAGAGCATAAACTGCATAACAGATATATATAATAACATCAATATAATGATTGAGATGCGATCTTGCATGAGGATAAGTTTGTACAAAACTGATATGAAAACAGTAGTTAGCACACGACGTAAATCTTAATCGATAGATAGCGGGTTCATGAGGTCGTGATGGAACCTGCGTGTGTTGGATGAAATTCTGCCACATGTGTATAAAGATAGGTTTGAAAGAAAGATGACGATACTATTGATTGATAATAATCCATGTTAGCATAAAAGGAGATTTTACCTAAAGATTATATAAACGTAATAAGACTTTTAATTTTTAGAGATTTTCACGTGATGCGTGGATAAACAAAAAGGGGAATAAATTATGCAAAAAAATTTTGAAAACCTATTCTAAAATAAATAACGTATAAGAAATAGAAAATCTTCAACGAGTATCAACACATTGAATATATAACATATGTAACTCAACTCGAGTTGTCAATTATTCTGACCTTACCACTAAGTGCGTTAAATAGATGCATAGGTACGTGTATTGCAAAATTTTAACTATGATAATAAGGAAGCTGTAATGAAAATTCAAGGGAATTTTTAATGGCCAATTCGAAAGCGCTCGTTAATTAACAGACTAGGCTAGGCCATAGGGCCATTGGAGGCAAAGATTCTTTGGCAACAACTTTACGAAAAATGTTTTTTGTCCCTATCTACAGATTTTTATTTTGATCAATACGTATATATAATACAAAATAAGTTTATGCAGCTTTGCCATATAATATATAATTTTTGAGCCGCCACATATTTAAATCTCTTCTTGGATAAACAGAAAAAGATTTCTCTGATTATTTATTAAGTCAATTACTTATCACTAGAATAAGCTATACAAGTAGAATCGGAGATTAATTAACATTAACATAATACTTTTTATCAGATATTTATTTTGAAATTTAATAAACAAACAAATATTGAAAGCTAATAAGTTACGTGATTGTTTCGATAACAATGACCTCATTCTTTAGACCGAAAGAGCTAGATTTGAAATATCAGATATTGTGGTCAAAGCACTAGCACTAGGTAGACCAAACAAATACTAGACCGACCTTCCTTACAAACGAATACCTCATAGTTACATAGATTTGATTAAATTTAACAGCAGCCAGGCACCCATAATTATTAATGCTTGTTTCAGTCGTATTATAAACTTTCAAATATGGTTTAAACGATTGTGTTCAAGTTTTGCATATTTTTGTAAAGATTCATAGCACGATTGGTGGCGTATGAGTCGTATTGGATATAAAAAAAAATTACAAAGACAATTGAAGACGAAATTATGTAGATTTTTTTAAATATTTTTAACAGAAGATATAATTTGATAATAATAAAACCTACGACTTCTATCGACCAAAAACATAAGGAAAAAGACCTTCGAAGAAATAACCATGTATTATTTCAAAGTTTCTATGTATAGGACAACAATGTTTATGCGAATAAAGACTAAAATATAATACCAAGTGTCAGGTTTACAAAGATACAGATATCGACCATAATAAATCCGTCGAATGATAGATGTCGCTTGCGCAAGATTTCGAGACCGGTTTTGCCCAGTGGCCAGAACATAATTGATTCTCTCGCGGAACAGAGAATACGCTCGAAATACTTTCGCTAACAATCGCGAAGACTTAAAGCGATTGACACATGGGTCTTATCTGCTAGTTCCAACCTCGTATATGAATATGAAAACAACAACAAATAAGCCCTAAATCTGTCGACTTATTTATTTAATTATAAATATATATATTATTCTTTATGGACCACCAACATACGCATGACAAGGCTGAGTTAACACAAATTAGTTATTTTCTGCCCGTCTACTGTCAAAGGTTAAGCAAATATTTACGATGATGGCGGCATGTGTTTGCTTTTAACAGGAGAGTGGATCTCTCTCCAGCAATTGGACTTTGACAAGTTACTTTTTTCTACTATCGATTCTTATAATATAAAAAAAACATTAACCGACAAATCTTAATTACCTTAATGTAAAAAAAAAATATCAATAATTTAACAACTATACATAACAGATTATCTAGATTTATATTTATACATGTGCCACTTCTAACGTATTATCTCTTCTGAGTTTTTTCTTTTGGTTATAACCTCTTTAGTTGAATCAAACAAGCATTTATACTGCATTAAGTACAAGCTATATTTATAAAAGTATATGGTAACTCATATCACACACAGTTTTGTCCAAAATTATACTTTTACACGTTCCGTTATTAACCTTAAATCTAACAATCGCAATCCAAAATTAACGTGAAAAAGCCAAGAAGAAATTTCGTTCGACAATTGAGGAATGAAATGTGCAACACAGGACCAGCTTTAGGCTTCCTCCTTTTAGTAATATATACCTCTAAATTTTAATACTATGAGTAAACATGTACTCTTACTAATAACCTTAGTTGTCGATCATTTTTAATCGGCTACAATTAGATCGTTCTGGAAACAATATTATGGAATATATATTCTGAACGGACAGTTTTGCAAGAGACATTTACTATATTATCTTTAGAGAGAAAATCAATTACGATTTATGAGCACCAACATATGTTTGTATTTAAATAGACCTGTTAATTAACAAATTGACATAAAGAGAAAAAATATCAATAATGTATGCATAGCAATGTTCAATCGTCAACGGGACAACTTTGTAATGTCCTATTTTCCAGTAAATCCATATATATACAAGCTGAGTCATAGAGCACTTTTACAAACAGTGAAACAGTAATACAAGTCATTTCTATTTTAATGGCGAATAAATGATGAGGTACTGTTGCGTATGAGGTGGATTTATACTCGAGCTCCTCAAAATTTGAATTGTATTTATTTTTTTAAATAAAGTAGATACCTCGATTTATTTAAGAATATTGTATGGACGAACCATTATTTCATAGAACCCGGAATCAAAGTTTGTAGTTCCTATCCAGGTGAATCTGAACTAGGCCCTATCACCAAGTAACCGTCGTCGTTAGTGTGATTAAATGGAAATGAGTGTGATAATGGACGCACTGTAATTTAAATTAATCTACCAAAATTAAAACGATATCAAATAAAACATATGCTGGTTTCAAATCTACAGCTTGTACTCTATTTCGAATATATTTAAAATTTGTTTTCTGTTTCTGTGCAGGGTTCGCTACGGGACCACCTTTCACGAATATAACAACTCAAGTAGTGTTTTTATTATAGTAAAAAGTAACCAGCCAGCCAGTTAACGTGCCATTGCTGGTCAATGACCACCTATCTTCTTGAGAGGGTATAGTGCTTGTTCAGCATGCTGCTTTGCGGGTTGGTGAACACATGTGACAGAATTTAATTCTAAACATGCAAGTTGCCTTAAAAAGTCTTCGCCGCCGACCACGAAATGAATTATAAGCACAAAGAAAATTCAGTGCTCTTGGGCTGATTCACTATACTGTACTTTTTCATAGAATTATCATATCAATGTTTATGGACCAAGCTTGATTTTAGCATTGGATAGTCAAGCTTCGTTTATTTCCTTACTCAATATAAGATTCTATTTAACTTGTGGCCATGTTGTTATGTCATCGTTTTACAAAATAAAACAAACATAGCGTCACAGCTTTAATTTTATATGCATGAGTAATTGTAAACGAAATTGTAATATTGCTAAAGTTACGGCTGAAGCAAATATCAGGAGTCGGTACTACTGTTACATTCTTGGCTTCTATCACACCGATGTACAATTACGACAGGTTTTGTCGAAGTATCTTTAATTTCCATACTTTCATTACGGTTATATTTATGTCATTAAGAAAGACCATTAGTCGTTATTAAGATGCGAAAATGACAAATGAAATACATAATTTAAAAATATATATATATAAGTATTTAGTTGCATTAAAAAATTTATACCAAAGTTATGAGTTACGTGGTAATGTTACGTATGGTAACACACAAGTATTTTATTTAACTAATCGCGTCATAAGATTTGAATGTAAGACATTTTGATTAGATAATCTTCAAGTTTAGTCATCATAATATAAAGATTGTCAACTATAAAATATAAGAAAAAATGTAGCCGAATTATTAATTAATTATAAATATCGGTAATTATAATAATCGGTTTCATCATGAGCCTGTATTCGTCCCCTTTTTTTAACGCTGGAAAAACGCATTACGCGTTTCCCCCACTAGAACAGTGGGGGGGGTATGTGGGGCTCGCCGAGTCCAGGGCAACGAGTGCGCCCCGTTCATCAGAATACCCACTAAAAAACCAGCGGTACCCTTCCCGTCTTAACGGGGCGCTACGGAATCGCTTGCGCATGCTACGTGATGCCCCGATGGCCGGCCCGCCTATGCTCCATTCGCTGTGTTCGTCCCCTGCTGGACAGAGCACTCTCCTAAGACACGCCACTAAGTCCGATCTACAATATATTCCAAATATTCCTCGACAGAAAACATAAGCACATCCGCGCTAATATAATATTAAGATATTGTTATAATAAATAAAAATGTTATGATAAAAGTTGGGAACATTTAAAGTCACTATAGCTTACAAGATCCTGTGGTTAAAGAGCAACAAAGTACTCTTATTACTTCGACTAGAGTACAGTAAACATATCTACATAGTCCACACTCAACTTAGTTACAAACTAGATCTTATAATATTGGAACCACAAGAATTTATCTATTTATTATATAGTCAGGTCCGTTATGATACTCGCGATAACAGTTTATATTTAATGGTTTTACTATAAGGAATCTTTAATTAATCAAACATTCCTCGGTGCGAAGAGATTGAAATAGACATATTGAAGTCGTAAAGATCGACCCTGAAGTAATACAGAATTTTAAACGAGACATCGGGACAGATGATAAATAATTTTAAAATTGGGTTCTAGCCAAACACGATATTCCGATATAACTGTCACCACTATTATATGATAATGAAGAATTCGTCGCATACCAGCGCGTAAAAAGTTACAACTTCGATCGTTTACGGTACGGTGTGATAGCCACCCGTACGTAACAAACCAAAGCATAAAGCGAATTGGTCTTAGCCGTAAATTGACGCGTTTCTAAACGTTTATGGCGCCAACTACAAAGGCAGAACATTACATTTAACTGCGGGATCATGAATCGATTGCTTTGCATTGCATTTGCGTCGTACGTTACCGTTTAGAGAAACAAATGCTACTGTTTACTAAATTCGAAATATACTTTGATTTAATTTAGAGTTATTTAAAAATAAAACATTAATAGATAAGACATGTTACTGCAGCGTCGATTAAGTTTCCGTTACATTTTATTGCGAGATTATGTATTTTTATTAGATAAAACTAAATTTATTACTTGCCGATCCTTTTAAGTACATCAATTTGCTTTGCAAAACAGTGCTTCACTCTCAATATAGAGAATATTATGAAATGATAAAGTATACTTTTACATTGGAGCACATTATGTAAATAAATCACTGACTACTACAGTATATAAGATACAGCAGTATTAATTATTACTACAATTATCACTGATTTTTTTCTTTAGAAGATTTCGTACGTTCAGTATTGACAAAAACCGAAATCTCTTGTCATGTGAGCGCTTGCCACCTGTTTCCGCGGAGATTGTTTAAGTATGGCCTTACTCAGAGCATAAATGGTATTTAGGCTACTACATACATACTTTCCACATTCACATAATCAGTCACATTCAGGCATCTTCACGATGTTTTCCTTCACCGACAAACACGACATTTTTAAAAACATTAACTAAATACATACTATAAAACTCATAATTCCCGGATTTTAACTTAAACCATAACGAAATCACGAGATTAGCTCTTTTGAAGGGGTTGGTTCTATTAAAGTAAGTTATAAAGCTATGTATACACGTTCTAAGCACAAAGGGCCAATGGCCATTAGCGCTTATTAAGCACCAACACACAATGTTAGCGGTGTCATATTACATTCGTCTCGACGCACACTGCCGCGGCCTCAGCTCTTGTGTATTGCGCTCTTACTGTATCCTTTCACTAGTATATAATCGCTGCTTTACTTGTCCATAAATACTAACTAATGGCAGAGATCATCTTATTTATTTTTATTTTATTTCATTCGCAAAACTGGATAGAATGACTTGATGGTGGTTAATTTATGAACAAAATTAATAACAACAAAATAATTACTTATATCCTACTAGATAAATGTAAAAGTACCTTTAACTCACTAGCAATACATAACAGTGTATTTAATATTAATAATATAACCGATTTTATATTTCAATATATAAAATAAAAATAATACAATTTAATAAGTAAAGTTAAAATAAGGTAAGGTAAGACAATAAATTAATTAGAAAAAAGTTATTTAAAAAAAGAACATTTTATGACAAATTTGCAAAATGTCATTCGAGTTTGTTTAGTTGTCTTGCAAAAAGTGTCTAAACAATACTCGTGATATAAGTTCACCGGACGGAAGTTGGGCTTTTCTAGACGTTATTGCATTTAAAATATAAACACATACAGTGTAATTACATAGGGACATAACATCTTAGTTCCCAAGGTGGTGGCGCATTGGCTATGTAAGCGGTATTTAACATTTCTTACAATGCCAATGTCTATGGGCATTGGTGACCACTTACCATCAGGTGGCCCATATGCTCATCCGTTCGACCAATGACCGTTCATATTAAACTAAAATTAGTTAATATAAGTTTGACCGGCGTTTCAGGAACTGAATATAAATATCCTTATTGGTCCTGTCTAATTCATTTAGCACAGAGACTGTGTTCAAAACATACAGCATCATTGTTAATATAAACACGAAAACATTTATTTTTGAAATTATAATTCACATACCTTAGCCTTATGTAAAAAACTAACGATAAATTGTAGAGCAACGGCAAATGAATTATTTTCGTGATTTAGGAAATATTTTGTCATCGATCTTATTCTTGGTAAAATAACCCCTTTTAATAATCAGGATCCAGTAATCAAATCATTTAATTCAAGTATTGAATATTAACAAACACGATAAGCGCTGAGGGCAGTAGTTCTCAATTCATGTTCTAGGTAACATTAATGCTGTGATATCCGTGAAGCCACTTCAATTGTTTCACATCAAAATTGAGTACAATTTTACATTTAAAAAAATATTATAGATTAGGTACAATAGATAGATACAACTTACTCTACAAAAGTAATGGTTTAAAGCAGACTTTTGGTAGTTATTTTCTAAAGGATTTACTTTTTAATCCTTTAAACCAATTTAAAAAATATCATTTTTATCTAGTCCTCGACGTTAAAATGAGTACCCTGACGTCAAAAAGATTGCGAACCACTGACGTAACTTACTAAGCAACACGTGTCCGATTTCACTCGTCGCGACGTAACACACACATGCGCAAATAAACCGGGAACCTTAACCTAAAGGGATAAAGTTTCAAGTGTACGAGAATATGGATATTTCTATTACAATAAGCCACGATTATAATGGCCATTTACGTATGGATAAATAACTGTGTTAGATTGATAGCCGTGTGGTTCCGACTAAGTAGATTTAAGTCACTTCATCCCTAACCATCATTGTCGTAAGAGATTTTTCGTTAAATATAGGATGTCATCCAACATATTAACGCATCCATCTACTCGTTTGGTGGAGCAAAATCAACCCTTTATTCAATACTTCTATTGTAGTTTTGGCGTCTGACTGGCGTCTGGCTGGCGTCTGACAGGCGACCGGTCGGTCGTAAATTGGTACCACATTTTTATTTAAGCAATTTTAACACACAGTTCTACAAATAAATGGGATCAAATCAAATTAGTGATTATAACTTTTTGATCATGATGTTTTTTGGCTATTCCCCTAGAAAGTGATTTATTTCCCCCAATTAAAGTATCTGATGTTTAATTGTTTCCATGTGGTGTATTCAAGAATTAGAAGTAGTAGTACAAATATACAAGCATAGATGTGAATAAGAATAAATCAAATAAAAATAAAAATGAAATCCGTATTATAAGTATTGGTTAAGTAATACTACATACATATGTGAATAATTTACGATATACAAAGAATAGGACATATTTTCTAATATATAATCTAAGGACAAATAAACTGTTATTTTAATAGCATGAAAGAGCATTTTATACAAGGTCACAATACTAAAACTGTTTCAATGCACATAAACATTTAACTAACTTAAAAACTTGCATAACAAAACACATGAAAACAAGATAGATGCCAAACAATTATAACTTATAATACAAATTGTATAAGATACATTTTAGTATGAACATGGAACACAAGAATTGTTTAAAGTTATACTAATTTGTATAACAGTTTCACATACATAGATTTAGTAGATAAAGTAATGTAGAAATACAATGTTATGATTGAGAATTTTTAACATTATGCAATTTGATTGTGTAAGGAATTATTATCGGCTTTAGCATACCAGATCTACATGTTGTTATTTGCCATACTTTTGTATAGTCCTGGATTATGTAGTGCCATTATGTTAACTTAAATCAGTTATAATTCAACTTTCTATGTTTACCTTCACAAAACATCACTTAAAAAATGTTCAAGGCTCACTTGCTTAAGCAAAAAATATATGTTAATTACTTCTTCAGTGCAGGGATAATACAATTGATGAATGTAAGTGCCCCAACATTAACCAACAACTCAACCTGGAAGGCCATCTGCCTTCCCTTGTATCCATAGCCTAGACACTATAATGTCTGTAGCATTCTGGCAAATACACAGATTACACCAAACTATTTATCAATCCATTTGTTCCTACTAAATAAAATTCATAGCACAAGAAAAGGAAAAGACTTATAGATAATTTGTACTAAAACAGAAAAAAATTATTAGCGATGGCAAGACATCACTCCTAGTTCTTAGTTTAATACAAGGATTAGAAACAGTGATATTGATGCCAGTTTTTAAACTAGCCAATACACTAATGAGACAGTTATTCAAACATAAATACTAATAAAAAATCAATAATCTCAATCCAAAAAAGCAGACTAAACCTTTCTATTTAATACCCTCTATCTACTAACTTGTATGTCATCTGTATAAATGTAATAGCTATTTATCTACATAAGGTATATAGTACTCATATGTCTTATGTAATGCTTCGATTTCAATTTGTACGTAAAGATGATGACGACTTGTGACTTAATACTTGTTTATAAGATAGTATTTAGTGTAATATGTTAGTGACTATTGTGGAAATAAATTTACTCTTTATTAAAACAAGTTTTAATAGAGACTGGTACTCTTCTTTAAGCTAATGCTTTAGCCAAAAACAACAAATACATCATAACCATGTCGTTTCTAATATAGTAAGTTAATAGCCATCATAAGTTAGGCAAAATCTATATGAATATAATCATAAATCACCTTTTATTGCAACATAGGCTTTATTTCAAGAACAATTAGATTTATAATTATGTTGTTTTCACTCTAATGTGGTACTTTTAATGCTTTAATAATTTTCTCTATTGTTTATGTCTTATTGATGTTGAAATGAAATAAAGCTCACAATGATCATTCAAATTGTAAACAAGTTCTTTTGATATTTCTAAGTAAATGATTAGCATGTAGCCATTAAATGCAATCTGTGTGCACTCATTATGTTACTTGAAGTTTATTTATTTATTTACTGATAATGAGTTTATTTAGATTAGAAGTATCTCTGGCTCCCAACAAATAAAGTATGCAATTGAAAGTTATTGGTAGTTAGCTCTTTGTCAAACAAGTCATACATTGACCTAATCTACTTACATCCTTTGATAACAATAAATTATATTATTTGGGCGTCAACGTCTTCGTAAACGTGGACGAGACGTCGCCGGTCTCGGTTAGTCACTGTCACCACTTCTTTGTGTATAAACAATGTTATAAACATTTAATATTTCCTAAAATATGCTAAAAATATGATGTCACTGCTGAGCGCTAGACTCACAGCCTACGCGCCTTATGTCACACTTAATCTTAGAGGACCGGCCTCTAATTGCCTCTGAATGACCTCCGACCTGACAACCGCTCTATGAATCTACTATTTCGTAATAGGTCAACACCAAAACAATAATACGCGACACACTTTCCATTATAATAGGGAGTGACACAACTCCACATACTCTACTGTTACTTTCTCGCTCGCGCTCACTATAAAAACATAAAAAGTACGAGACAAAAAAATCTGTCAAAACTTTTAAAATTATTTACACGCATCAGAGAAACTATACCAACGGAAAGTTAATTTTTAGAATGAAAATATGCAATTTAATTATATAGTACTAACCGTAACCAAGTAAACATAAATCCAAATCAGACAGCAAGTTGATGATCTCCGTAAAAACAAGACACAAAAACACTTAAAAACTTTACTTTATATTCGTATTACCACAATGTTAACACACAGGTAAACACAGCATGCACTTTCACGGGACACGACAAGAAATACGCCACTTGCACTTTAATGTTTATTTACAATATGACCCTTCAATATTACACATATTTCACGGGACGTCTGTCGCAGTCCAACGAGTTTCAGCCATTTTGCTTATTATTAATTGTCGACTGAATATCATAGACAACCTTCTGCTCTTAAGCAGCTACGAAATATAATGCCACCTATACACAACCACTTTTGTCTATACTTTGACAAACTATTATTAACTCTTCCGTGTATTCTACTACAGTTATTTCGCTTCTTAGTCTTGTATAGCAGAGTTGTTTTTGTTTATTATATACACCTTTCAACTACCCGTCCCAACGTAGCACTAGAAAAATAATGATTATATATACTCGTGATCGTGTCATTTAATTAGAAATCTGAATTACATTTATATCGGTTTTACATAAATCTAAATTTGTATAATGATAGTGACCAATGTGTATATTGTGGTGTTTATAACACACATACAATAATCGTAATGTTTTAGATGTAGATAATAATAAGGTTCAGTATGTTTCTCTTTGGTTGGGAGTAAAAAAGACAACGCAGTTGTTTTAAATTGTTTTGAATTTAGCAATGTATCAAAATGGAATATAAATATAGCCACATTGCTTTATTTTTTATAATTGTAAGAAAAGTAAAAATTAAATCGTAGTTTATTATTTAAGCAGTTTAATGTTTATTTATTTATTTTATTACACAGGTGAGTTTTCACTTTGTTTACTCCGATGACACCGATGAAGAAAATAAAGCGACTTTAAATTCATGTTTGTTACTATTCGGTTTTTATGTTATATTTTACGTAAAATTACAAAAGCATTTAATAAATGTATAATTTTAGATATACCTTCAGAATTTCCACTTGACTTAAACCAAGTTTTTAATGATGCTAGTAACGTTATGCGGAAAGTTGTTGGAAAAATGATAGCTCACAAACGTTTACTTGGACTGGACTGGTAATTTTTATTAAATTACATTAAATGTGCTTTAAATAGAGAAACGTTAATAAATTATCATATGTTTACATTATGAATTAGTTTATTATATTCAAATTATATATTGATGTTTATAACTTTTTTGTTTTATTTAAAGCAAATCTAATTTTAGACATACTTTTTAACATAGAATAATAACGCTATTATTATTAGCGTTATTATTCTATGTTTTTTAAGATAATCCTTGTCTAATAAAATAATTCTTGGTCATAACATTATTTGGTGCGAACGATTTGTTGTTGGTGTGTTGCATAGATCACATTACGTTTTAATTGCAAATTATATTTATAATTTCTTTCTCATAATAGGTAAAGAATGAATAAGGTGAGGATTTTTAAAAAAAATAACAGTTTTGGGAAAATCTGTTTTCAAAGAAATATTTGAATTAATATAAACGTCAAAAGGACAATTATTATAAATTTGACAAATCATTTGTGTATGGCTACCAAAAAAATATCACGTTGTAGAATTATTGGAATTATTAACATAATCATTAATATGAAATAATAAATAATTAAATTTCATTAATTTTTAAACTGTTTTAAATTTATTTATACAGAAATCTGTATTATGACTGTTACTGGTATATGAATACAGAAATCAGTTCATTTTGTTTGACATAAAATGGCGCTCAATTAATTTGCACGTAGAAATCGAATTCTTGAACGAAAAGTTTTGAAAGCCCGCGTATTTTTTGATTAAATCTATTTTGAAATTTTACTCAACTTGATCATAGTATATACCATCACAATTATATTTATATAATATGCTGGAAGATATTAATTTAAATATAATTGTATCAAACATTTTGAGTGAGAAACGCTACAGTCATTGCAGGTTATGTTTAAAGATTATTAAAGAGCAGTATGTTCGTTTTGATGATGCGGTCTCTTTATATCCATCTAGTGGTATTTTTCAGCCGCTTTCCGAAATTCTGGCAAAACTTTTGGATGAAAATGTAAGTACAATTTACCATATATTTCAAATGTAAGCTTAATAATATAAAGTAAAATTAATTTCAATGTAAGATATTTTTTTACAGATTTGTGATGAAATAACCGGCGTTGAAGCAGTTTGTACGGATTGTGTTAACATTGCGCTCTCATCAGTTCGTTTTATAGAAAAATGTCAGAATTCGTCGCATATTTTGAATCGAGTATTTGAAAAGCTTTCAGATAACTTCAGCACTGATATTAATACAAACGATACCAATAAAACTTTATATATTGTGATAGATGATTTAGAATCTAAAATTCTGCTTGTAGATAAAGCTCAAAAGAAGCAAAAACCAATAGTAACCAAGCTACCTTTTGAATGTCATATCTGTGATGAATATTTTGATACATTTGCAGATATAAAGGCTCATAACTTAGCAATACATGGAACTTTGACATGTGATAAGTGTAATGAAACATTTGAGAGTGACATTGATTTGGTCTCTCATGAGAGTCTTAGCCATAAGTATAAATGTCCTGAATGTCCACAATATAGACGTACTGAGGAAGGCTTACGAGACCATCAAGATAGGCTTCATAATATATATGTCTGCAAAGAATGTGGTAAACCTTGTCATGGGCTGGATAAATTACATATACATGAAGATAAGCATAAAACAAAAAGTTCCTGCCCAAAATGTGGAAAAACCTACACAACTAAAGAATTTTATGAGAAGCATGTTAAGTTATGCCTTAACAATTTAATTGATCCTCATCCAATAAGAAGTAATATGGAGAAAACCTATAGCTGTGAGAACTGTGAAAAAGCTTATAGTACTCCAGGGGGACTAAGAGTGCACAATCGGTTTGCACACGGAAATGCTAAGCCTCATGTATGTAAAGAATGTGGAAAGAAGTTCACTGCACCCAGTTACTTGAAGGTCCATATGATAAAACATACTGGTGAAAAGAATTATAAATGTGACATTTGTAACAGTAGATTTGTTTCAAAAGAAGCCCTGTTATATCACACACGACGACACACCGGTGACAAGCCATATACTTGTAAATTTTGTAGTGAAAGATTTGTTAATGCTTCTGCTAGAGCCGAACATATTAAGTTTAAACATGTGGGACCAACTTTAATGTGCGAGATTTGTTCACGAAAATTTGTCACAACACATTTCTTGAAGCAACATATAAAGAAACATCACGACCCAACTAGCAAATTGTATTATGGTAGGAACATGGTACCTCCAAATCTACCAGTTGATCAGAACATGCGAAGGTTTATTATTAAAACTGAAAATTAACTGTGATATATTTACATGAACCACACAAAACAAGCTACAGCGTAGTTACAGGTATAAAATTGTCTGTTAATTGTATCGCTTAAAACCCTAAGTTATTGTAAAAATTATCATTTCAACTAGGTTAATTTTAAGTTATTTTCATTCAATTACTTAAAATAATATTAATTATTCAGCTATTGTGTTTTATTGATTTACTAGCACTTCGCCCAAATTTCGCGAAAATTTAAATAATAGACTAAACACAGTTGCAGTTTGTTCAAAGCGTGACAAATATTTTTATTTAGAGAACTATTATAACCCTGTATAACTTCTAAACGAAAAGTTTCGTTTAGTTAATTATCAAATTAATATCATGATACCAATGTTACCACTATTCAATTTCACCCATAATTGAACTTATTAATTTAAATGAATACTTATTGTGGCTTAAATATAATAGTTAGGCATTCTGGATTTTTTTGTGACCAATTATAAGTATTATTAATATATAGGACACTATTTTATGTATAGTTTTCGCAGCGCACGCAAAATAATGACTTTTATAGGCAACATTTTGATACCTTGGGTTACATTGTTCCTTTTTAAGTAGAGATCTCTAATTTTTTGATAATAAAATATAGCCTATGTTATGTAAGATGTAGTTATCTAATGGAAAAAGAACTTTTAAAATCGGACGAGTAGTTTTTGAGTTAAATCATAACAAACAAACAAAAAATCAAATCTTGCCTCATATAATATTAGTATAGACACTTGTCTAATAAGAAGTATATTACATGTTTAGATAAACATTCAACTTCATTCTACTTCTTAGATAACTTAATTGTGAGAAGCTGTAATAAACATCCTGAGGTAACCTGCCTGTTCTCTATGCATATCCATCAATTTGCATTATAACAATTGAGTAGAATAAACTCCAAACTTCTCCATAAGAAGCAAGGAGCCCTTAACTTTGCCCAGCAATGAGACATGTTTTGAATTTGTAGAAAAAAATAATTAAACAATTCTGATTTCATCTCTTTATTACACTACAAAAACACTTTGTTTATTGAAAAATGTATGTCATGTATTAGCAATTCAAAATTGAATGATAACTATATTTACAATAGTTTTCCAGATTTTTGTAATTCTATTAAATCAGCTTTTGTAATGAAAAGTTTGCTGTTTGGATTAAAATGCCTTTGGAAATGCTTACGCAGTTGATGACTAGTGATGAACTTCATGTGACACAGAGTGCACGCTTTAGTGGGGCCAATGTGTTTTCGTTTTTTGTGTTCCATTCTTCTAGATGCTGAAAGAAAACTTTCATCATATAAATCACAGGCAAACGGTCTCTCTCCTGTGTGTAACCTTACATGATAAACTAAAGCTGGGTAAGTAACAAACTGCCCGCCACATAGATTACAATGAAAATTTCTCTCTTTGGTATGTTTGACAATATGGTCCTTCAATCGGCTAATAGCATCAAATTTCTTATTGCACCAGTTACAAGATAATACCTTTCCAAATCCATGGTCAGTCTTTAAATGTGACCTCAGTCCGTTCTTGCTACTATAACATTTGTTACAAATATCACAAATGTATCTCTCTGGCTTATATCCTGTAATTCCACATCTATTAACATGTATTCTAAAATTATGTATATTAAGAAATTTTTTGTTACAAAGAGAACATATTTTGGCATTATGATTGTCTAGATGACCTCGGAGTGCCTTTCTTGATACAAACTCAATGTTACACAATTTACACTTAGCTGGAATGTGGTAATGATTTTCATGTGATTTTAATATCTTGAGTGTGCTAGACATGTAGGAGCATTTGTCACATTGCAAAGTCTTTGGATAATGCACTCTTTCCATATGCTCTTGTAACTGTGTTGGAGTAGAAAAAGACTTTGGACATTCCTTGCATGGGTTATGTGTTTTATTGTGAGCCTTTATATGTTTTACTAAAAGAAACTGATTAGGAAATTTTTCCCCGCATTCATTACAAAAGCATTCTTTCAATTTTTGTTGGGCCTGAACATATTTTCGGCAACTCTTCATTATTTCTTTTAAAATACTGCCGTAGTTGTTGAAATAAGTAACAATTAATAGTTATTTTTGCACAATTCTTGCAGAGAATTTGAGGCAATAGGGGTTCCTCTGGTACCTATTAAAAATAATTTCTTTCATTTATTTAATTGCTATATATAACATAATGATGAATGCAGGAATGACGGAAAACAGTCTAAGTAAATCTGTCGGATAAAATGTATTGATAAAAATAATTTAAAACCTTCCGTTAAAAGAAAGCATAAAAGCAAGAAAGCGTTTGCTTTATGGAGCATTGGGCATTTGTGGGATGTTACTGTTTTTCTCATAAAAATCACCTTTTGTATTGTGATTACTTACATTTAAAATGCCAAGCATACTTTGATACGAAATTGAATTTTCGTAGTAAGGTGTCTGTAATTTAACAGTGTCTTCTATATTTATATATTTGTTATTGGTAGGTGATAAACATAACCTACAGACGGGTTCATTTTCGCCACATACGAATTTTAGTGCTGATAAAATTATTTGGTCTTCCACCTTTGTATATTCCATTTTTATTAAACTACAACAATACAAATACAATAGACTTATAGTTTTAATTCATCTTACAATAAATAAATAGTATTAAGTTAAAAAATGACGTTTGTTATATCAGAATCTCATATAAAACATCAAATTACCAGTGTCAAAAATCAAAATTGTTCATTAGTTGTGTCTAATGTATATCTAATGTATGTCCACTGTATTTGTGAAAAAGAATAAATTATTAAAAACACTTCGATTGTAATCGATTACATTATTATTGTATATTGCGGTTTATAAGCAAAGTTATAATAATTTTATTTAACACGTTTTTAGAGTTTGCTACTTTTGCTTTTTCCTTTGCAACTTGTGAGTTCCTTGCTTTATTGTTCATTTAGTAGTCGGTGCAGCACTATTAGTATCAAATTATTCAATACCGAGGTACGTTTTGTCTCGTGTTTGTTTTAATTATTCTTTTTTTGTTGTGTCGTATTTACTGAATATAGGGTTATAAATTTATAAACTAGAGTAGCTCACGTCATTAGTTTTTATATTGATGACATATCTAAGCAATAATAAAATTATTCCTAATACCAGTGTTGCGTTATGTCGATTATGTATCGATATTTTTGCGATAAGGAAGATTTATTGGACCTGTTTATTAGGTACACTATTTTTTTACAAGCATCTTAATACATATATATATATATATATATATATTGTGATAGCTTTTTGTTAATGTTTCAAATTATAAATGAGATAAATAATTACTTTTTAATTATATAAGTAATTTAAATGAGTAAATCATGACGAGTACCTATATATAGTTTCCCTAAAATTACTTTGTCTATTTCCTAATGTTAAAAATAACTCGATACTTATAATAATAATTATTTAAGATTACTGGCGTCATTATAACATATATTATACATAAGTAATATAATTCTAAAAATATTTTCAGATGTCCGCATATTTACCGGTAACCTTAAACGGATCAAACTTACGAGAACGACACCGGTATTTGAACTCCTTAGTTACAAAAGCATATGAAGAAAATGTTTCTATCTACGACATCATTACTCTACCAGAAAAAACATCAATCGACCGGATATTTAAAATCGACCTTGCGTCTAAGTATAAATACATTGAATACATTTTACAAAACCTAAAAGATGACGATATGCTATACGTGAGCAGATCACTCAAATGCCATTGGCTCCTTGAACCAAAATACTGCGACGTAATAAGTCCCTTATACCTAGAAGATGTTCTGTATCCAGAAATGATCCAACCAGCTGTAAACAAAATGAAGCACTGGTTGCAATTGAACTTAAAAAAATCAGAAAGATGTCGGGAGTTCTACAATTTTTACAAGTCTAATATGGGTGAAGCTATAAAATTTTTTTGGCACTGTTCCAACGAATTTATTTTAAGCGAATTACCGAATATCATAGACAAATTGACGCCGGTGCAAGTGAAATTGCTCTTTGAGACATGCCCTCCTGCTTGTGCACTATATTTTAAGATATTACCGAACAATCGCACAGCGTTGTCGCATTATGTAAACGATGAATGCAGTTACTTCAAATGTGTTAAATACTTACTGAAGCATGACGGAAGCTCGTTTTTAGATATTGTTGAGAAATATTTTAATACGTCTAAGTTGGAACCTTTCGGTCCAGCAACGACTGAATTCATAATGAGACATTATAAAAGTAGAGTTCTAGCCAAAATTGAGTTGTATGCGTCATCATTACTTAATATAAAAACTTTAGCTGCTTACTTGTCCAGCGATGAAGCTAATGATATTATTTTACAACTGGCACAGGCCGATTACCTTGCGTACTGGTTTTCATACCAGAAAGTAGAACCACTGTTTAAGCGCTTGAATATAAAAGAACGAACACTTCTAAAAAAACAAATTTTTGTGGATAAAACTGTAGGTGACAAAGTTACTGAATGGCCTTATTCATTACCGACGCCTTTAATTCTGGAAGAAGACTATTATCTACTCGATCCTATGAAACCAGTTTCAATCGGTTGCGGTCTTAAGAAGCGTATAACAAAAAGAAAATGTAAACGATATTCTTGTGAAATAGTCAGCATGGAAAAGTCTCAATTACAAAAATTATTTAACCGCTACCGCTTCACAGGTTTCGAAGGAACATTTCGCGAGTTAAGCAAGAAATTATTAGCCGAGGGCACAATTGAAGGGAGGCTAAATATGATGTTGGTCCTTGTTAGTAAAAGTGGTGGTGTTTCAGAACAAGTTGAAAAGTTACTTAAGTTTTTAGTAGAAAAACATAAAAACGAACCAAACACACTCCGAGCAGCGGTGATAAGATCTCTCGTGAAACGGGAACGTGTATGGTGTGTACAAGATCAGGCCTGGGACTATTTGATAGAGTTTGGACGAGATATAGGACTTGATGGTTCACCCACTGAACTTATTTGCCGAGAAGGTCTTCACGCTGTCATCATAAGGCACTTGTTAAATGATATTTCTATCCCAGAACATTTGCTGTCGGGTTTTATACGCGAGTTCTCAACTCTGTCTGAATACAAACTGAATGTACAAGAAAAGGCGCTAATTGAAAAACGCTTACCACTTCAACTTTTGACATTAAGTCCTGTTGCTTTTTTGGATGTTCTTGGAGAATATAAGATTTCTATTAAAGAGTTTCCCGATGCTGTACACATACTTGCAAAAGCAGCATCTGACGAACCTGATTTGGTATCTAGGTTATATGAAGGAAAAATGTTACGACGTGAACTCTTCCATGAAAATTTTAGACTTAAACCAACTGATGCTATGTATCTAAACGCATTGCGATATGACATAAAACCTCTCGAAAATGGTAAAAGCTTAGCGATATTAGCCTCTACACAGCGCACAAATTATGATAGGTTCCTTAAATCCTTGAGTGTGTACTTTAGCGAATCGGGTGGCTTAGCAGAACAGCACAGATTACTTTTAGAAGAAGCTTTAGAACGAGATCCTAAACCGTGGCTTGTTCGTCCAATATGCACATTAATGACGAATCAGTCATTACTCAGACGTATTTCTGAATTATCAACTGAAGCTAAAACTGAAAATAAAATAAAGTCAAAATTATTATCTGAATTTAAATCTAATGCACATAAAACTAAACCAACTTTGAATATCGATGTTATTGATTGGCGAATGGTAGGAGCTAAAGCAATTGCAAATAAAGTGTTTATTTCTAGAACGAAAGACCAGGAACGATACCTAATGAAACTTGTGGAGTGGAGACGCACAGCTAAAATTTTATTAAAATTATCATCGAATACCCCATTCGCTGTTGATTACTTCGTACGCGTATGTACATTGAGACGTTCAGTTGCTCTTAATTTTGGTTTATCATCATATCTAACAAAAACTACGATCGATGAATCCATTTGGACTGCCTTGAAATCCCTGATTAAAAATACAAAAAATATATTCGATAAACGGGCTTTGTTAGAGAAGTTAGAATATCCAAATTCCGTACCAAAAAATATAGAAGGCGACTACTGGGTATTCGTGTATAATATTTTTCATAAGATTGATAAGAGTAAGAGTACGTTAATGGTTTATCGTTTGGAAAACATTCTACCCGAAGTAGACAGAAACGTAATTACTGATATTTTAAAAGAATTTATTGATGACATGAGTGTTCATAAATTAGTGAATAGTTATGACGACAATGATAGAAGATCTCTGTATTTCCGAATTATAGCCAAACATTTGCTGCTATGTAAATCTGAAGACGAACAGAAATATTTAAATGAAAATATATGCGATAGATTTTTTGATGTTTTGGAGGTTTTGTTTAAAACAGAAGATAATAAAATCATCATTTCAGAATCTCTGGACGAATTCATACTTTCTTTGAAATATACTAAGGCATTTATAGACGAACACGTGTCGTATATGACGGTATTTGAAAGAGTACTCAATAGATTACATAAGATTTTACCCATAGAAGAAAACTTTAGAAAATATGCGGAGATTCATTTAACTATGCTCTTCTATAAAAGTATAAAACAGACGAATAAATTAGAATTAAATATAACAGACTCAAAGAAACGCTATGAGGCTATTAAAGTTTTGGGTAAAGTGTTTGGTAAATACATTGGTTACGAGATAAAAGAATTAATTTCGAGATACTTTAGGTCTGTGCTAGACATGTACAAGGGTATATTGTACAATTATTTGGACAATTACTTTGTGTATAACTATGCTAGGAAATTGTTTGTTACATTTGTAATAAAAGGTATTTTAGAAGCTGGTACAAATGAGGCGTTACTTTTAGCTGAACATATATTCCAGAGGAATCAAAAGTACTATATTTCTGAACCTCATCGCAGTGAAATATTAAATGTCCTGAAAGAATCGAGTGGTGAGGTGAAACTTTTCCTATGTAACAATGTTTTCAATCCATGAAATAAGCAATATTTTTTTCTTACAGTTTTTGTGATTGTATAATTTATTATGTATGTATACAGAAGGATCATTCAAAAGTGCTTCTGTATCTTAATTAAAGTTATATTCATTTTGATTTGCCCTAATTTTATACTTTTTATACTTGTATGATATATAATATAAGGGTCCTCCAGACCGATTTCGGCCACGGCGGCCAATCTCAAGAGAGATTAGCCAACTGCGCAGGACATATTATAGTGCACAAGTGTGTGCGCAAACACAGGTGCACTCTCTTTTCCTTAGCTCTCATAATCCGATGGGACGGCAATCCGACACGACCGGAACGAGTTCAGGCGCAGAACCAACGGCTTAACGTGCTTTCCGAGGCACTTCCAATTTCCAGACTCCGGGCTGCTACTGAAAATTTTCTGACAGAAAAACCCAATAACTATTTATTGGCCCGACCTGGGAATTGAACCCAGGACCACCGGGTCTGCGGCCTTATATCTAGCTACTAGACTAACAAGACTAATAAGTTGTGTGATGGCGTGAATACAACAAAATAAATTGTTAAAGTTTTCCATAAATTATTTTAAACTGATTCATAAATGTATTACATAAGTTATAATAATGTAATGAATATTTCTTATGATTTCTATATTTGATATTGTATTTGAGATGGCATTAAAACATTACTAGTTGTCATATTGATCGAGTTATCAATAAAAAGGGATGCTAAATAGTATATATTATAGATAATTCGTTATGAACTATCTATACTACTATATAAATCTATTGATGCAGTGATTCACATTATACTATTTTTTTCATTTTTGTCTGTCTGTCTGTCTGTCTGTATGTCTTCTTATAACTCAAGAACGGCTTGACCAATCTTGATGAAAATTGGTACACACAAAGAACATGTGATGGCGCAAATGTAGGTAGATAGGCCATATATAAGATCGGTAAACCTTACGGTATCTTATGAAAATTAATTTCAAAGCGTTAATTAAGTATTTCTTTACCAATAGCCATATATGTGTGTGTGTGCGCATGTGTGTTATTATAGTAATAAAATAATTTATTATATTTTTATTAATTATACGCGGGTGAAGCTGCGGGGCACAGCTAGTCGCAGTATAAGGTCTGGAATAAATAATTGACTGAACCTTTATATATTTATCATGGAATGTATATTTAACTTCAAATGTTACTTTTTTTGTTATGTGTTGTTATTTTACAATAAGTTACGAAACAAAATTTACAAGATTTACACTTCTATATAGACTTAATTATCACACGAAGTGAGCTCCGCAACAGTTAAACAAAGTGTATTTTGTGCAGGTTTTATTATAAATATAACTTAGTTAGACATAATATCAACAATAATACAGCGCAACGAGCGATCACCTATACATTAACACTATTTCTCCTTGTTCAGAGCCTCTATGAACTCCTCTAGTTTCTCTTGGACTTGTCTCACACGTTCTGGAATTAAAATACAATCAGTATTAGGCAAAATTATAATTTAATTTCAATTCATTTTATAGAAATATATTTAGTGCTTGTTGCTTATTTTGCAAGTGAAATGCTTCTAAAATAATAAAATCTGATTCCAATAGCAGGAGTACGTAATATGTATATAAATACATTTGACCTTGAATTTATATGACGTCATTCGTCGACATCTAAATAATATGTGGTGTTCAAAGTGGATTTAGTGGACAAAAAATATCCTTCTGATTGTTGAAGTTGGTATCGGATAGAGCTTTTAAAGTAAACATGTATAATACGTTATACCAGACTTGTAATATAACGAACAAAGATATATTAATCAAGAACTGTTAGCAAATGAAGTAGAGTGAATAGTCCATAAAAATCTTAAGAGTTCGTTTATTTTTCCTGCCTTTTTTCAGTTATGATAATATATTAATAACTTATAACGCCTAATTAGAATAATTTCATTTTGAAAAATACTATTGTCTAAAATAATTTTATAATTACATTTTATTATAATTAATATGCTTATTTGAAAAATAGAAGGAATATTGCCGTATATTATAACACAATCATTATTTTTTACATAAAGTAAAATAGTACATTAAATTTGTTACTTACTCAATTCCTCCGCAAGTTCTACTCTTCTACCGGATATAAGATTTTTCTTTAGATCTGGATCAGCCGCCATCTTTAATAATAGAAACACATTCATGTTTTAATGTTACGATCAGACAGTTAAGCTAACATTGTGATCGAAGTCAAATTAACTAATTTTGCATGAACTTGAACGATTATTGGTCCGTGGCTGCCGGTGACGTAATTAACTCAACTCAGTCTGCCAATAAACGTTGAGATTAACGGCAAATTAGTTAATCTGGCTTTGATCTATTTTTCAAAAAGGGTAGGAGGAAGGGTGGGCTATAATAATTTCAAATGTATGATTATAATAAGATAGATGAAGTCTTCCTGACTGAATTTGGTTCACAGTCGCCAATTTCAACTGCGCAGTGGATAAAATACTGGACAAATAGAAGTTCACCCTCCATTCCCTCACTCTTATGGTCCAATAAAGGCAGGTTCTACGTTCTCTCCGAGGAATCAATGGCACGACTCGGATTTCGAATTCACGATCTAATAATTCACAAGCGTCGCTCGTCACTAGACAACAAAGAGGGCGTCGTGAGGAGACGGAGCATAATGCTCTGCAAGGTCAACGCCGAGTCGGTGCCGGGCGTCACCTCGTCGAGCACCTCCCGCAGCTCCCGGTCGAGGCGCGCGGCCTCGCGGTTGCTGATCTGCTGGCGCAGCGCGTTGGCGGACGCCCGCAGAGCGCCGCACACGCGCCAGAACATCACCACCTCGCTGCACTCCTTCTGCGGGGGTGGCGACGTCGTATATCAAACACCGGGTACTGTGGAATCCTTCCATTTAAAATTTTAATTATTTCAATAAGATTTATTTGTAATCGAAAGTATTTGTAGCTAATCCTTTTATATGAAATCTACGGACCTAAAACGCGCAGTATTAGTCTTGTCTAAAATTATAACCCCGATAAAATTCAATGAGAGCAAAATTAAAATATCGGACCGTTACCTCTGATCCATTATGCTGACTGTACAAGTAGAAGCTTTTCTTACAATCTCTAGCTCGAGCCTGTGCGCGCGTTAAGAAATTCCTGTCAAGAAATATAATATATTTTTATTATAAGTATCGGCAACATTATATCCTTTGGCAACATTTACAAGTTTTGGCTTTTTGTTCACTTTTATTAATTTTTTTTTTAAATAATACTTAAACTTTAGGTATCAATTCGGACTTATTTCTTTACATGTTTTGGGGGATTTTATCATAATTTAGAAAAAATATCCCTTAGTGTGTGACTATTGTAAGCCGATTCGAACGATTTCTATCTGAACAGATTTGCCTTGCTTCAACTAAAAGGAACAGCGACTTTAAAAGTCACTTAGAGATAACATATTATTTTTCAAGTATGCATACAATATTAGTTGACGATTTTTCACTGATAGAAAGATTTAAAAAAAACATACTTGAGGTAGACTGGTTTCCACGTCTCCCGAATATAATCGTTGTCGACTTCGATACCGCGTCGTCTCAAATTGTCTCTGACTGCGACCACCTGGCAACATTTTACACATATTTATTGGGATACAATTTTTTCTGTTAATTTTTTGGAATATAGATTTTCATAATTTTTGGATGAGTTTTTATAGTAACATTATTTCGTTTAAAAAAAGTTTAAAAAAAGTAATATAAAGGTGGACAGGCAGGTGGGCTAAGTGATGGTAAGTGGTCATTACCGCCCACTGTGACATAGGGCGGCGATATAGGACACTGTCTGAAATATTAAGCACTCCTTACATCACCAATGCGCCACCTACCTTGAGAACTAAGTTATTTGCATGTAGTTTAATTGACTCACTCAACTCGGAGTCCATTGTTGTTTTGTGGTAGAATATGTGATGAATGGGTGGTGTAATTACCCAGACAGGCTTCTAAGTTACTGTTAAATTACTACACAGTGTGTAACAAAAACCCTGTCCGACCCGTGAGGTGGTTATTAAGTATCCGATAGGACCGACTCGCGATACTTAATAACCACGGATCGAACAGGGGTTTTGTTACACACTGTAGATTCCTTGTGAAATCGATTCGTATAAGTAAACATTCATTGATTCTTTGGTCTAAGATCCACGCTTTATGTCGCTGTGTTGCGGTTTAAAAGATGTGAGCCAGTAACTATATCCCTTATATACTCTGTTAGTTGTATCTCTGCTTAAGAGATGACAAGTTCCTGTCAGACTATTGTTGTTTAGTAGTTTGTGCTACAAATTGGCACCCCAATAAATAGTCTCACCTCATCGTATGTGAGCGAAGGTCTCGCTGCTCCGAGCTGCTCCAGCTCTTGCCGCACATGTGCGCGACGCTGCTGCTCCTCCGTGCTGCTCGTCCAGCGCAACCAACGCTCGCGGAAACCAGGACCTGTGGTGGATATGGCGAGTAAATAAGTATTCTTTTAAAAATGGTAATTTAAAAAATATTACAGAAAGGAAAGTCTGTAATTGGGCTACTTGGTTTTGAATTATAATTCAAAAATCTTTATCCAATGTAGAAGTGTTACACTTGCTTATTGATTTACCTCTTGGATTTGAAATTTACCAGCGGCTCGGAAATAAACACCTCAGGCCTGAGAAGAACCGGCGAAAGAAACTCAGCGGGGTTTTTTTATATCTCTTCTTTGCAATACAGGTAAAAAAAACTTTACAATAATAAAAAATTAAGTAGTGAACACATCGACACTGATACTGTGATAAATATAAAGTACAAATACTCATAACGTCGTTAATAACGAGCACTGTTATGTATAATGGCGTACGTTACAATCCGGTAGATGGCGCTGATTGAATATGTCACATTCCTGAATCGTGAAGAATTATCACAAGGTGAACACATAAGTTCTAGTTGTGTGAACAGAAGAAAGTAATGTTTCAGCGTGCTCGGTCCATGAGCGCGCCGGCGGCGTCCCTGTGTTCCGTGTGCGTGTGTACTGACCGGTGAGCGTCCCAGTGTGCCGGGTGCGTGTGTACTGACCGGCGGGCGCCCCAGTGTGCCGGGTGCGCGTGTACTGACCGGTGAGCGTGCGCAGCTCCGCGTCGACGGCGCGCAGGCGGTCGCGCAGCGCGTCGTCCATGAGCGCGACGGCGGCGTCCCAGTCGGCGCGCGAGCGCACGCAGGCGTCCTGCAGCGCCGACAGCTGCAGCACGCGCAGCACGTCGAGCGCGCGCTCCTCCCACTGGTGGCGCGCCAGCGCGGCGTCCACGGCGGCGCGCTTGACGCCGTCGTAGGCGGGGTCGGCGGCGGGCGCGCGCGCCAGCAGCGCCTCGAACTCCTCCCGCAGCGCGTCCCGCCCCGCGCGCACCGCCTGCGCCGACAGCGAGCCCTCCGCCCACTCGCGCAGCTTTATGTCCACCGTCGTGTTGAACTTGTCTGCGCGGCGGTTACCGAACGTTCATATTAGACGTACGAACTAAATGAGAACGTCGACGTACTTGCGTTGTTAAGTAAACGTTGAATATTATTTTACTACTAATCAAAAGTTTTTTTTCAATTAAATGCTTAGTCCGAATTGATCATCCCTACGCTGTCCACCAGGTTACTTCCTTGTGTCATGTCATGTCATGTTGTCAACTGTACATAGATATGCTGTCAAAAAGCGAATAACTACATCGTGATGGATGACCGTGAGTTCAATCCGAACTAATTCAAACCCAAAGTACACTTTACTACGATAGTGACACTATATAATGGTTTTATCGTACGGAACATTACGAATCTACTACGCGACGGTGATGCCAGCGCTACTACTATTACAATATCGTTTTGTAATTCTTACTAAAATCAAAATCGTAAGGATCGAGCCATATAGTGGTAGACCCGCCGGCCTCGTGCCTGTACTTCACTTGTCGGGGGACCGACATCGCTATGGGAGGGGAGTATTATTAGAAGAAATACTTATCTCTCGAAGCGCGATTCTGTATAGAAAACATACAGTAATTTTATACTTCTAAGTAATGCATTTTATTTCATAACAAAATCAAATTTCCACTAATAACTAAAACATTAACTACACAGCTTACAAGAGAATAAAGGAAAAGAAAATATAAAATAAAAATAAATTAATGAAACGCCCTAAACCATCACGACCTTGGAATACAAATTTCTTTTTGTTAAGCGGTGTCGACTTCTGCAAAGACGCGGCGGGGCGGGCGTCGGCACGTGACATGTGAAGTAACTACTTGCGAGTGGCGAGATTTTGTAGCTGTGCTTGTGTTCCGCGATTTTCTAATTAAGAGTAATGTGTCTGGGTAGAAGAGACTTTTGAGTTTTGACCATATTAAATTGGGAACAAATATGCAACGTGTCCGTGCCAAATATATGCAACGGTGTCAGTAACACTGTTGGTGGGAAGCACAAAAAAAATATTTGTCACAGCCATCGCATTGGCGTCCTTATCGAATGATTTGACACACGATCTCAACTTGGACACATCAAATAAAGCTCTTTTCAGAGCTGCAAAAAATTTAGTTTCTTAGTACTGTAACCGAATGATTAAAAAGAGCTGATCTACTGAAGTAAACCTCATGTCCTCGCTACCCGATATGAAAATACCAAGCGAGTGTTGCCACGCGAGTCACGCCTATGTTGCCATGTGATTTTGTCATTTAATTAAATTAAACATTAATTTTATTCAGGGTAAGTTCTTTACTTAGTTTTTTAAAAATAATGACAAATTAAATCGACTCACGATACCTAATAACCTCTTCACGGGTCGGACAGGGTTTTTCTAACATACTGTAGCAGGGTAGCTAATTGTCACTCTTCAGTCATCGTGAAAATAAGGTAATGCTAGACGAGTCGGGTCTCCGGGCTCACCCATGTCGGCGTGCGCGCTGGCGGCGGCGGGCAGGTAGATGTGGTCGAACACGTGGTCGGCGGCGGAGGCCCACAGCTCGGCCTGCAGGCGCAGCTCCCAGGCGGGCGCGGCCACGGCCGACAGCTCGGCCGACTGGTCCAGCAGCTCGGCACGCGCGCGCTCGAACAGCTCGTCGCGGTCCAGCTCGCGCGTGCGCGGGAACGTGTTCTTCCACTCCGTCTCCAGGTTGAAGCGCATGGCCTTGAACGCGTCCGCCTGCTGCTCCACGGAGTCGCGCACCATGCGCCAGAAGCAGTCGGACACGCCCAGCGCCAGGTTGCGCGTCGTCACCTGCGCCGCCGCCACCATACCGGTCCTGCGGGGGGGGGGAGTGTTAGATCAGTGCGGCGCGACGCGGACGCTGAGCTCCGACGAGTGGTACTAACTTGAAGAGTTTGGACGAGCTGAAGAACCGCTCCTCGTACTCTCGGATGCTCTGTATGGAGTCGTCCTTCCGGCTGCGGCCGGTGACCACGGCGTAGTAGCCGAGCGCCTTCATCGGGAACAGCTTCCCCTCCAAGATACGACGGATCTGTATAACAAAATATAATTATTTTACTTCGAACAGATGTATCGCTTAGTAACAACATGTTACATGATCTTAGTCTGGGCCCGCGCAACTCACCCGGTTGGGGTTGGCGAGGTTTTCCTCGGCGAGGTCCACTTTAGTGAGTACAAAGATCGTTCGCTTGCCCTGGGGGTCGCAGGACGCCACTAAGTCCGTCACGTTGCTTCGTTCCGCATCCACTGAGCCGTCCTGAAAATGATATAATAATAATTATATACAGTATGTTACATTAAGTCAAATTAATTTATCATGTAACATGTTATTAATTGAGATTTTAGTGAAACTACATTATAGGTCACCTTAGAGGTAGCAGCATATGGGCTACTGACTTTTGAACAATTTTTCCATTACTACTAGTATTGATATAACTTAGTAGGGAGGCTGGCAAATGGGTTACCCGGGAGTATGTGGGCACCACAACGGTCATTGGCACTGTAAGAAATATTAACCATCCCTTACACCACCGTTGGCCAACCAACCTTGGAAACTAAGATATTATCTATACCCAGACGGGCATGCCCTACCGAATAAGTTCCAAATGAACTGTGTCAAGACGTGTAATATACAGACCTGTATACACAGAATGATGGCATTGGGATTGTCCATGTACTGCTTGGTCATCTGCTTGATGGCGTCGCGCGTGTCGGCCGCCATGTCCACCGTCTGCGTCTGCAAGCGGAGCGGGCGGTGAGTCGCGCCGGGCCGGGTGGGGGGCGGGGGCGGGCGCTACTCACGGAGATGACGCCGGGCAGGTCGACGAGCACCATGCGCGGCAGGCCGGGCCCGCGCACCGACATGGCGATGACGTCGGTGGACACGGTGCGGCCGCCGCGCACGCTGTTGCGCATGCGCAGCTCCACCTCCCTGCGGGCGCGGCATTGCGTCACAACCACACGTACGCATAATGCACACACGAGCACAACACTCACTTGCGAAGATCTGCGAGATCCGCCTCCTTGTTGAGATCGAATTCCCGGGAGGAGTCTCTGAACTGCGCCACGTGGTACGGACCCTCCGACAATGTCACCTTCACCGGTGCCCTGAAAAAGTAACACTACTAATTGCATTACCCATTCAAATGAGTGGGTCACAATGAAAAAAATCGCACAATAACGGAGCCGTCTTTTTTAATTTATGTAATTCAACCATTTTTTTATGCTATACCTTGTGCCATAATAGCAATGGGTTAGACACCATTTAATTTAAAACATAGCATTGCTTCTTTTAAGACGCAAAAAACAAAAAAAGCTGTAGACGATTAGCTGTATCAATACCGTCATCTCCCCTACCCCCATGGTACTCACCTGGTGCACATCTCGCCAGCGCCCCGGGGGAATATCCTGGCCTGTGCGATCATCTCTAGCACGGAGGTCTTTCCTGCGGACTGGTCGCCCACCACCACCACTCGCGGCAGTCTGCCTGCCTCGCCCGCCTCCCAGCCCGCCAGCTCGTCCAACACGGCTGAGTACATGTCGATGAGCGAGCGCTGTAACAGACAGCTCAACATTAACATAATGCGAAGATTTAGACGAATACATCACCCTTCTTAAAGGACGTAAATAAGAAATCAATAGAATGCTTTTGAACGCTATTTTTACGTGCGCTATTTCTAAAAAATTAATAACATAAATCCACAACAACTAACAAGGCTTGACATGTTATAACTTGTAGCATTGATGGATGATAATTTATTGAAGATGAGATAATGAGTAGATACCTTCATCTTCCTGGCAGGTGGCTGCCTGCCCTGCCTGAGCAGCATGTTCTGCTGTCTTAACTCCCTGTTCTCTTGTTCAAGTCTTTGCAGCTCCCGCTGGTAGCGAGCTTGCAGCGTAAGTACTTCCTGTTGTAAGGCGTGCACTCTTTTCTCTGTTTTGGGTGATATCGGAAGAGATTGATTATTTATTGATTGAAATATATCATGTTAGTTTTGTATATAAAGTTATTCTATAGTACAATTCAAAGACAAAAGTAGTACAGATAAAAACAACTTAATTAAGATATTCCATGTGTTTTGCTAATATCTGTGTATTTCAAACAGTTTTTGATATACAGGTGTAACAAAAACCGTGTCCGACCCGTGAACTGGTTATCAGGTATCGTTAGTCGGCTCTATTTATGTAAGCATTTTTAAAATTTTAAGAAAAAAAATGACCCATAAAAAAATTTTATTGTCATTTTCAATTGTAAATAACGAAAATTTCATGGAGAACTGAGGTCATGACCTCGTGTCCTAGCTACCCGATAGGTAAGAACTATTGAGCGCTGTCACCCGCGCCTGTGTTGCCATGTAATTTTCGTTATTTAAGTAAATTAAATATTTTTTGGATTACTATAAATATTGAATTACTTTATACATAGTTTTTAACCTATCTGAACTTGGGGTTTTTATTTCAAAATATTATGTAATGCAAGATGAATTTTAAGAACCGTTTCTCAACTTCCACCATAGTGGACCACATAGAAAGATAAATACTCATCAAGCCATTTGACATTTTTTTATAGCAAATTCATAATCTATACTTATTGACAGCAATCATATTAAAGGATTTTATGAAAATGTTTACGTCTGTTCCGTTGTAATACCTTTTTGAGATTTTTTTATTTATTGCAATTAATTTTCCCAATATTCACGAATAAAAAAAACACCACAACTCATTGGTGTGAATTAAATTCGATACCTATGCAAACCACCATACAGAAATTGGCCACGTCCTTTAAAACTACACTACTTAATTTAGCATTCAAACTTCCAAAGCAATTATGTCATTTCAATTCAAGGTCAAAGTTGATAAAGTTGAATAAATTGTTTAATATAATCAAAAATGGTTAAAAAAAACAAATACCATATGCAGCAGCTTCGGCTTCGGCTGAAGAATGACTGGATTGACCTGGTGCCGGCTTACTCTGTAAGTTGTTCACGATCTTTGGTGCTGGTTCTGTGAACAGAGAAATGTGAACAAATTAACGTTTAGGAATAGTGTTTTCAAAACTCAGTTATTGAAATACCCTGAATTATGGTCTCATAAATTGGGATAAATCATTTTTTCAATTTATTATTTATTGACAAAATTCAATATTTAAGGCAAGTGTTAATTTGGGAGATATTTAAACAAAGAGATAGCTTTATTACAAATAATACACTGAGTGACAGTATGTATATACATAAGAAGAAAAAAAACATGTATGAATAAATACAGGGTTATTTGTAACGACCCAGCAACCTCGCAGGACTAGATAACTAACACCATAAGCAACAACTTTTGTTCTACTACTTCAAACATAACTCAATACAATGAAAACAAAAAATGATTTTACAAGTTTTTGTCGTACTGTCGTGACACTTGTAGGACTCTATATTTCATTCATAAACGTAAAGATGACGCGACGCGTCGATCTATGCGATGCGCGTAGATTTATAAACGTTCAAGCGGGAAATTAATAGAATAGTTATATAATATTAATAGTTATTTTTGTATGAAAATAAAATCGAACAAATTATCAAAAGTCATAGAACAAAAGTTGTTGCTTATGATGTTAGCTATCTAGTCCTGCGAGGTTGCAGGTGTGTTACAAATAACCCTTATATTTTATTTATGGAAGTGAGCAGGTCTTTAAAATGGAGAAGAAAGAATAAGATAATTTAAATATTATTGATGATAATGATAGCATGTATGGACAACATACAAAACCAATATGATTATGTATTTCATATGCTTACACTTCTCTACAAATGTTTCTTAATTTAGAATAAGAATCAAATGACATAAATTAAATTTAAACCTACCTGGATGAAACTATTGTGATCTTATAAATCAGCTGAGTATATGAAGCGCCGTTTTCTCATGAATACTTCTAGATATACTTACTTGTACGCATTGTGTATGTGCTAGATAATTATCTACTCCAAACATATAGCTGTCAGACTCACCAATGTGACTGGCATTGTTCGTAGCAGCCGCAGCAACCGCGTCTTCGTACCGCTGAGCGAGCCAGCCGCGCAGTTCGGCCGCACGCGCCAACCCCGCCTCGCGCAGACGAGGATCTGAGGTCAGCGACAGCGTCAGTGGACCTAGTGGTACACACTCGGTCATGCTAGCAACCAGTTTACTTAAACACTGACTTTAAGCTCTGCTCACTTGTGATCTGAACCGGTGGACATCACTGACTGCATATTATAATACGAAAAGTATTTGAAACTAATAAATATCCTATACAGGTTTACTAATGAAACATGAAACATCTATTTCTAATGAGCAATACATACTAGCACTAGACATAAAAAGACTTTCACATTTAAGATCAAGCTGTGTTATTTAAAAAATACAACTTTAATCAACAAAAAATATTATCTATAATTTTATTCTAAAACTAAAATATTGAAATCGAGTAGATTATTGAAATATATTATAAACTTCGAATAGGAAATGTAGTGCATGATTACTTGATCTGAATATGAGCACAATGTTCGCACACATTCAGAGTACAAACCTATTTGTAACTGGTCACCAATTTTTTCTTTCGCATTAATCAGGGTCGTTGTGAACTTGTCCCATTGATCGTTGTCGGGGAGTATCTCATTTAGCCACCCCATATCTGGAAGACCATCTTTCCATTCGACATATTTCTGAGAATGGAAATAAAGGGATTTAAATTATCTACTATAGATATTTAAATTAATAAATAAGAACATAGCTTTTAACAGTTCGATGTAGTTTTTCTATCAATGACATAATATAACATAAGAATCACTTTCCAAATACAATTTCTAGTTTTTATGTTTTCTATTCTATGCTATCTATTATATATAAAGAACATGGCAGATCAATGTCTGGAAGTTTTGTGGCGTCCTTAGATTTCTAAGACTTTTTTTTTAATATATCCTAATTTTTGTGAGAGCTGAGGTTATTTACTTTTATTAAAAGTATATCAACTGTTGTACGAATTACCAACAAAATGTCAACCAAACAAATAGGGATGTACAGTACAAGTATTAGTATAAGTAGTTATCTGTATCGATCAATTAAACGATAGATCAATATGGACTGGTTGCTTATGTTTTAATTGAAATGCACTGTTTTTTATCTTTAATGAAAGTGGGGATCAAATGTTGACATCAAATTTGTAATTGATTGAAATAGCTAAGAATCATTATGATATTGTATCAATATTAAACAAAATCAGATTGGTTGTTTTAGCACACTGTCAGCTATACATTGGACTTTGAATTGTCAATTGACATTTTATCTTTCCCTATATAATAAAAATAGGACCATTTATAGACACTGGCACTAACGCCGAGTCTTTTATTTTTCCATAATGGGATGCTGCAATTTAATCCCAGACATTTTTTAGTATGGAGATCTGCCGTTGTTATTTACTTGTATGTTTAATACTCAATAAATTAATAATACCTTATTTAATGTCATGCCTCCTCCTACAGCACCACCAAGTATTAAATATCTAATCTTAAGTATACCCCTTACAGCCCTTGCTACCAGCATTCCATATTTTCTTCTAGGAATGTGACTGGGGTCTATTGGCTTGTGGAGAAGTAAACTGCGTCCAGTATATATAGAGAAGGCCACAGCTCTTTTATCTACACTTGTGAATGATGGCTTTTTGAGAGATGATCTGAAATTAAACAAGATTTATAATGGTTAAAATAAAAATTTAATAATTATTACAATGATATACTAGGTATTTATTTGTTCCTAGTTTATTGGAATTAGGACAGAATATCAATCTTAAGTTAAAATTTAATTTGTGAGCTAACACCTCTGATTTGATTAGGCCATATTTTTTATTGTTTTTTTAATAGTTAACATAAATATTGTGGAGAATCTGTAGCACAATATTTCTCTTTATTAAATTAATAGGCAGATTTATTGTCCTATAGGATCTGTGTGAGGGGTTTATCTGGGAATGCTTTAGAATGAATGAAATCGAGATGCGTATTGCATTGCGAAAACATGGTACAGCGGGGTTGTACACCTCCTCCCTTTACCCCACTATCCACCCAAAATTGACGAATTTTTATAGCTAAACCATTTATGGGTTTTCTTCTTAAGAGAAGCATTAGCTGAATAGTAGGGCATTTATGGTCTAAGCGTGACTTAATTTTATCACATCGAAACCTTTTATTATAATATATGTACATATTTTTTGCTTTAAGCTTTAATATAGTTATTGAAAATATTGAGAAACGCTAATGAAATTTGAGCTTATACATCGAATATAGACTTGAGTTCAGTGTCAAAAGATTTTTATTGTTACCTCATACGATGATTCAATATTCTCGACATGGTGTTGATCACTTTTTAATTAATATTAAGGATTACAGAATATCGATACGTTTTAAAACATAATAACGAGGGTTAATCTGTTAACCCCAACAAGTTCATAACCTATGCCGGTTTATTTATGAATATTCAAGATAATCAAGCAATCACTTTTTACAAAATAATAAACAATTAGAACAAATATATTACACAATCAACATCTAAATCATTATAGATCACTTCATATTTTGAAAATTTGACAAATTACTGACTGATCGCAAGGGCAATTTTCATTTTCTTTGACGTTTCATTTTACTCTATAGGTATGTTAACCTATAGAGTAAAATTGCTTGTTTTTTATTAAAAAAAAATCATAATTATCGATAGTTTAGTAACTAAACACTATTTAATTCTAAATTGAGTAGTTTGTATTTAAAAGTAAATAAATAATTATATTGTGTAGCAATAAATCCATTTAACATTAAGAAGTGGCAACTCCGTATTTGGGAAAACGTCAAAAATGGTCTGAGATTCGCTTTTCGCTGTAGTGTTTGATAAATTTATGTAAAAATAAATTGCTAATATTTTTTTTTCTTCTAACGAGACATCAGCCACAGTGACGTTGAAATATCTTGGTGATCAGTGATTTTACGATTTGTAGTCTTGACTGTTAAAATGACCTCTGTAGTTTGATGTCATCTCATCGAAGTTTTGCTTTGTGAGTATATCAAGACACCGTGGTGGCCCATATCAAGGTTGGGCGGTGTTTATTCATCATTAATTAATGGAGCGGTGGGGTTTTCGACTAGGAAACGATGATATCACGGTCGGTGCTTTGAACTTTTATCTGCAACGAGGTAAAATCGTCTGCATTCTGCTGTGTAGGGCTTCTTTCGTGTTATTTTTAGCTCGTGCACTACGTAAATGTAAGAGCGTCTTATGTTTGCGTTATAAAGATCCTTTTATTGTTAATGTTGTTACAGTTTGCTAAGAAGTGAAGTCAAAGTGTTAAACACTATATGAATGGGTATATTGATTGCTACTGACCTTCTGAAATTCAATTATACATTCGACTAATTGCCCTGCATCATATAATTGGTAAAAATGAGTCTTAATCAACAATATATGATTACAAAAATTATATATCTTTAATAAAATAATTAAATATCTATTTATAATAAAATATATTAATTAAAAACAAATCATATAGGGTTATATTCAGCTTATATAGCTCCACAGACTATAAATTATATTGAAATGTTTATTTTTATAACATTTAGGTACAGGAAATAATTATTAAAAGGCAGTTTATACCCAGAGGTCAAAACACTTTAATATTAATAAAAAGCTATAGTGAAATGACCTTAGACATTCAAATACTACAAAACTTAATGATTGATGAAATGCTTAAATACAAATACAGAAAAACATTTCATAAAATTTTTAAAGATTTGATTGAATTACCATTACTCTAAAACATTGAACAATCAAACACATAATAAAATTAAATAATTACATAATTCAAAAATTAAAAGTAATTATGCAAATTGTGAAAAAGCTTGTGTTTACTTGAGTAGAAATATTAAGAAATACATTATGTAAGACTATATTATTACTTATTACTAAATGGATAAGAATTAATTATGATTTAACATATTTATTTGTTTCAATGTAGCAACAATTTTAAATATTATGACCTAATCGTGCAAACATTTCACAACACTAATATGGTTTCTTTTTACTTAACTAAACGGTTATTGTATAGCTCTAACCCACGGTTTCACTTGCATTTAGTTATTATTATACATGGAATAGTAAAAAAACTTAAAAATAGTAACAGAGGTATAGTAAATTAAAATGTTTAAAGTTTCATTATGATTTTAGCTTTGTATTTTCCCTTGAAAATGAGACATTTTCCTGCAATAACATATGTTCTGTATGTTGACCCATATGATTAGTTTATTTTAGCAAATTTCATTAAAATCCATCAAGTTACTTTTGCATGATATGATTAACAGACAGATAAAAACATATATTTTTCTATTAGAAAAAGATATTCTATAAAATTTTCAATGTACAGACAGGATTCAGACACATTTTTATTATGTGTATAGATAATAATTAACATTGCTGTGTCATCAAAATAGCATTCAAATAAATATTCAACAAAATTAAAATAAATTTTTATACTTGAACTTAAGATCAATATTTGTAATGTAAAAAATCTAAAATGTAAAATGCTAAAATATTACTTGTTTAGTTTAAAATAGAGTTCAGATTGAAATAACTTAATGTTAAAGATGATGTCATCAGGATAAAGATATGAAAATATTAGATGTTTTGAGTGGGAGTTGGAATGTAACAGATTATATTGTGTGTTTATTGATAAGTGGGAATGTAAAGTTATAGTTTGTATGTCCCACTGCTGGATAAATTGCTCGTCTAATGTTATGCAGAAGAGCTTAAAGTTTTCTTATAATGTTGTAAATGTTGTTACAGTGATTTACATAATTTGCTGAGGTTCATTGTAGGTTCAAAACCTGGATATTCATTTAAGAGCATGAAATTGGCAGCCGAATTGTAGCAGCCAAACACCGTACCCGAGCTGTATGCTATGCTCCCTACTGAATCGGACTCGAATGTGTTCTAGGCATCTACTAGAAGGTCTCAGACCATTTATAGGATTTTCCACCGATGCCTACCATCAGGAAAATATAAAATCTACAGATTTTCTGAATTTTTCAAAGTTTTCGTGAGGGTAGCCGAGTTGTATTCTATGCTCCCTACTAAATCATGCTTGAATACGTTCTAGACGGATGTACGCTCTAGATATACGTCATAGACTAAGGAATATAATACTAGCCTGTACACGCGTTTCGGCTCCGCTATCGTGGGTAGTATCGTGTTATATAGACTAACCTTTCTCTATAAACGGGCTAGATAGCCCGCATAAAAATATTCTTAAATCGGCCTGGTATCTTGAGTATACCGCGTTCAAACAATCAAACAAAACTTTTCAGCTATATGTTAATACATATTATGTATATATGTATATTAATATACATATTGCCTAGTGCGCCAAAAATCTAACTTAATTCAAATGAGATGTATGAAACTCATTCGTACTTATTCGTAGATAACTAACCATTATTGTTTATTATATTTGAAATGAATGATTTTAAAAATAATATTCGTGTAAACAGGAAAAAAATAATGTAATTGGTAAATAGTAATTAATATTATAAACAATTAAATAATGGTCACTATCTAAATTATACTTCCGTTACAGAAGCGAGAAGATAATGCGCCGGCGCAGATAATCGCAAGTGCTCAATAATATCAAATGTGAGTTTTTCTATGATATTATTAAATGTTCTAAGTTTAGAATATAATACGGACATGATAGTGTTGGGTCTGATGATATGGTTCCCTGTTTATGTAAAATTGTACGAAAATAGGGATGTGGCTATTCAAAAGAAATTGTCTATAGTTTTTTTAGTGTGAAATGTTATTAGTTGTAATTACATTTTATTTGGCTTTATTACTTATAATAAATAGTCCTTACATTTAAATAAAATATATCTGTTCCTATTTATATATACACTACCGGCGAAAAGTTTCCGGACAAAAATTTAAAAGAGTACCGGGACGGTTTTTCGTGCCATTTCGCCGATAATTGGCCTAGGCCAATTTAACCGCTCCGCGGTGATTACGATCACCCTGAAACCCGGTGCCGTGGAGAAGGGCCTAAAGTACGAGAATGTCCTGGCGCAAGCAAAGAGCCGCATCAAGCTGAGCGACGTCGGCTTGACTGCGGTGCGCTTCAGGGCAGCAGCTACGGGAGGACGCATTCTGGAGGTTCCGCCGGGCACCAGTGATGCGGAGAAAGCGGTGGACGCCCTCGCATCCAAGCTCCGCGAGGTGCTCAACCCGGACGACGTCCAGGTCCATAGACCGACCAAGTGCGTAGAGCTAAGGGTCACGGACCTGGACGATTCCGTCACGGCGGAGGAGGTGGTGGCTGCGGTGGCCGAAGAGGGAGGCTGCTCCGCTGGAGCTAAAAGGCCCGGGGCTATTGCTCGGGGCTCGAGTGGCCCTGGCTCCCTCTGGATGAGCTGTCCGGTGGCGGCCGCAAAAAAGGTGGTGGAGGTTGGCCGAGTAAAGTTGGGGTGGGTCTCGGCGCGGGTAATGCTGCTCGAGCCGAGACCTCTGCACTGCTACAGGTGCCTGGAGGGGGGCCACGTGGGGGCCAAATGTGACAGGGGTGTCGACCGCAGCCGTCTGTGCTTCCGCTGCGGTCAACCCGACCACAAGGCCCGGGAATGTACTGCCGCTGAAGCAAAATGCGTAGTCTGCTCAGCGGCCAGCCAGCGGTAAGCCAGCAGCCCATGGTGGCCATCGTCGCCCCTGCCGTCGCTGGCTCCCCGTCCATCGCGAGTGTCGCCAAGAGCAGGGGGTGCGTGCTCGCCGTCTTAGGCGATGTGGCGATCGTGGGGGTGTACGCCTCTCCCAATCGGAGTCTCGTCGAATTCGAGCAACTGCTGATTGAGGTCGGGGCTCTGATTGGGCAGATATCGCCCACCCCGGTGTTAGTCGCGAGGGACTTCAACGCCAAATCTACGGCTTGGGGTTCCCTAGCGACAGATGCCAGAGGCGAGGCGCTGGAGGAGTGGGCAGCCGCCACTGGTCTCGCGGTGATCAACAGAGGGTCGGAGAGCACGTGCGTGCGGCTACAGGGCGAATCGATCGTGGACATTACGTTCGCGTCCAACGCCCTGGCCCGCCGTGTTCGAGACTGGAGGGTGGAGACGGGCGTGGAGACACTATCGGATCACCGGTATATCCGATTTGATGTCTCCGCGGTTCCCGTCGTCCAGCCCGCTGTTGAGCGGTCAGAAGGTCCGCGGTGGAGTCTTGGCCGTCTCGATAGCCAGTTGGCAAAAGAGGCGGCCATCGTGGAGGCCTGGGGGGCCGGTTCCGACCCGGTTGCCCAGGTCGACCGAGAGGCTGACCAACTCGGCGCCGCCCAGTTCCGCATTTGCGATGTGGCGATGCCGAGAGTTAAGCCTCAGGCTCCACGTCGCTGCGTCTACTGGTGGCGACCCGAATTCCGCCAGTTGAGGAGAACCTGCGTAACGGCCCGTCGTCGGTACTCTCGGTGTAGGAGGAGGCGAGTCCGCGACCACGCATCGGAGGGAGTCCTCTACGCCGCCTACAGGTCCGCCTGTGTCACACTGAAAAAGGCCATAGCTCAGGCCAAAGAGGCGGCGTGGGAGGAGTGGCTGGCCACTCTCGAGGGGGATCCGTGGGGGAGACCGTACCGGGTCGTGAGGCAGAAGCTCCGACCCTGGACTCCCCCGCTCACCAGCAGTCTCCAGCCGCAACTCGTGGAGCGGATCACCCAGGAGCTCTTCCCCGAGCGTGGTGCGTTCGTCCCACCGATGGTACCGACGAGGGATCGCGAGGACGGAGAGTTGGCGGACCAGGCGTACCCGGTTACCGAGGCGGAGTTGTGTGCGGCTGTCCTGAAGCTCCGTTCGAAAAGGACAGCCCCAGGGCCTGATGGTATTCCGGGGCGCGCCCTGGCGATTGCGCTGGAGGAGATCGGCGGGAGCGCCCGGCGCCTATTCTCAGCGTGTCTGGCTCAAGGCAGGTTCCCCGGTCGGTGGAAAACGGGAAGGCTCGTTCTCATCCGCAAGGAGGGACGAGCGCCCGATCGTGCTGCTCGACGAGACGAGCAAGCCCTTTGAGCGTGTGCTCGCAGCGCGTCTAGTCGGCAGCATGGAGCCAGGCCTCAACGAGTGGCAGTACGGCTTCCGCCCCGGCCGCTCGACTCTGGACGCGATCGCTAGGGTTAGGGAGCTCGTGGAGGAGGAGGTTTCTCGGGGTGGGGTATTGATGGCAGTGTCGCTGGATATCTCCAACGCCTTCAATACCCTGCCCTGGGAGGTCATACTCGTGGGCCTAAAGTACCACGGTGTCCCGGCCTACCTGCGTCGAACCATCGCCGACTATTTCGTGGGCCGAGCGGTCGTTTACCCGATGAGGGGTGGTTCGAGCAGGAGGATCGTGACGTGCGGTGTTCCGCAGGGCTCGGTGTTGGGGCTGCTACTGTGGAACATCGGCTACGATTGGGTGCTGCGCGGGGCCACTTTGCGGGGGGTCAGCGTGACTTGCTACGCTGACGACACCCTCGTGTCGGCCCGCGGCAGCAACCACCGGGAGGCGGCCTATCTGCCCACGGCGGGTGTGGCCCATGCGGTCCACCGCATCCGCGCGCTAGGCCTCGAGGTGGCCTTACACAAATCCGAGGCCCTAGTCTTTCACCTTCTTTCCGTCTTTTTTACAGTCAACACTCCATTTTGAAAACCACCATTTTTTGTCGTTTTTGTCAACTCTACTACAAACGGGGTCCACCGTTTGTAGTAAAGATGTTTTTCATGCATTTCTTCGAATGAAAGCATAAAGGAAGAAGCCCAAGCTTCAATTTCATTTTTAAGAAATTTTTCTACGATTTTTTTTTGCGAAGATTTTTCGTTTTTTCAGAAAAAAATGATTATTTCAAAAAAGTTTCCGGAGTACGAAAACGATGAGGTTTACATCAAAACCTCAAGACGGTAAAAAGTTGTATTGGGTTCTGTTGAATTGACCAGAATTTTTTCAGACTTTTTTTCATTCATTTCCGCTTGCAGTTTAAAGTATTGATCTTAGGCTGTGGAAGTAACACGGGGCCTCCTGGAACGCTTTTCATCTTTGTTGGATTTTGTGTCTCTCGAAAGCGTTTTATCGCATCTACGAAATTTGAAACGCTTTGAATGCATGAAATCATTTTTTTCTGAAAACGGGGTCCACTCAAAACAGTTGAAAAAAACGACAAAAAATGGTCGTATTCAAAACGGCGTGCTGACTGTAAAAAATTTGTAGAACATTTTCAAAAAACCCAAATTGAAGATGAAACCCTTCTCTTTAAAACGGCGTTGGTTAAATTGGCCTAGGCCAACTACCGGTGAAATGGCAAGAAAAACCGTCCCGGAACTCTTTTGAATTTTTGTCCGGAAGGTTTTCGCCGGTAGTGTATATACCGTTATATTAAACTGTTTACTCTTGCATTTTTTTAGATAGAGTATGACTAATTTTTCTAGCGTTTTGTCCGCGGTTTCAACCGCGTAGTTCCCGTTCCCGTATGTTATTCGCTGATAATCTAGCATTCCAATGGTAAAATAATTTTTGAAATCGGCTTTGTGGTTTAGGTCTGAAAGCGTAACAAACAAACAAACTCACATTCGCATTTATAATATTAGGATTATTATCATCGATACAAATATTCATATTAGCGGGATATAACCATATGTTTTGCTTTGAATAGTTTCATTAAAAGCCATTATAATAACACCGACTAATAAATTGGAATATATAATGAGTTTTTCCTTATTTCATACCAATATAAACAATTTAATTATAATTAACAGTTAGTATTTCGAATAATAAAAAATTACTTACTTATATAAATAGCTATGACGAATTTAAATAAAAATGTACGTGTATACATATGTGTTTAAAAGCACAATAGTGACGTCATTTTATACTTATAATTTATTTCGAGCTGCACCAGCCAGTGTATTTTAAACTGTAGCTTTTATTAGACACTTTTATCATGGTAATTTATTATAAAGGTAATTTTTCTCTTCATGTCATATTAATAATGACTGTTTCGACTGTTCCGGGCAAGGCTTAAATATTATTTATACGTAATACTAGGTAAGAACATAAAGTCGCTTGTCTACGACTGTTGAACTCTTGCGTGTCGGATTTGGAATCCTATCGAGTTATGGGAGAGAAAGAATACAGAGTGGACCACGTGTCTACATTTTGCGGCACATACAGTACAGTAGGCTCAGTCATCGTTAAGAATAAATTACGGGACAAAAATGATGGTAATAATGATGTCATAATCCTCTTGATTCACAGATATTTTTTTAAAGATTTTTATTAACTAAACTATGGATAATCGCTAAAAAATTAACTGACCCACTGTAGGGCCTACGGCCTTTAAAGTGGGTCTTTCCTCGCATGAATTTATTCCAAAACGTTGCTCCAGTGACTGTTGGTGGATACAGATGAGATCCTTTCCTTACAATATTGTCCTTCACCGCCGAGCACAAATAGAATCAAAAAGATCACATGAAAATTCAGTGGTACTTGCTAGATTATGAACCCTCAATCTTTGGTTAAGATTCACGTGTTCTAACCTCTGGGCCATCTCTGGGTTATCTCGACTCTAGATCGCAAACTTCCATTCCATGACAGAAATTACGAAACCAAATTGCCGAAGAAACTATATAGTGACGTAAGCATGTCATTACGCTTCAAATATAAAACGCAACAATTTGCACATACAGTTATCGATTAGTCACAAAATAACCGTTAAATTTTAACGTTGTAATAAACCGCAATCTCTACTCTAACAGTCTAAACGAAATATATGTTTGTAAGAATTAATATGTTTCGTATGAAAATGTTCTTGTCGGAAAAAATTAAACATATTTTAGTTACTAAGAAAATGGTCCCTTAAGACTAATAAGTTAAACACTACAAAAGTGACTGACAATACGGCTTAGCAGTAGAATAAGCATTGGGGGTGGCAACCAGACGAGCGACAAGCCCTAACACCAAGTAACAAGTCTACAGTAACACTAAAATAACTTATAAATGTTTAACGGTTTAAATCTTAAAGTGCATTTTTTATCTCATAACAGTATGCAAGTGACGCGCAAATAATCGATTAGATTCTTGGCCAATATCCCATTCTGTAAAATGTGTTGAACTTAAATTACGTAGAGTAGCGTCGGATAACATTGTCCCACTGTGTATCCAACAACACGTATTGGAGGAGCGTGGTGCTATATGCTCCAAACCTAAAGTGGAGACCTTAAATGATGGCTGTAAGGCACGGGAAAGATCAAAGACCAAAAAATATCTTAATAGACTGTGAAGTGTGGAGTATCTCAAGATTAATTACACTCCTTATATTATACCTAACTGGTCGACCACAAATCAATGGGAAAAGGGCAAGCGTATGATGTTGAGTCTATGTACTTTACTTTCAAAGTCAAGTTGAGACTATAAAAGACCTTTTCATAAAAAATACATAAGGTTTTGACTGCGGTAGTGTGAATATTTAACTTTGACCTTGTGGACTTGTTCGAATGAAATGCTTCAACAATGTTTACCGCGTTTTATCTGGAGGGTCATTGACCTAAATACCGCATACAGGATGCATCTCTTAAATGAAATGTTTATTGAATCGGTTCAACCTATCATCTAGTTATCTATACTAATGAATTAGAAGATGTTTTTTTCGTAAATGCCTAACTGACAGAATTACTAAATATGTATACATAAAACTTATATCAGAAAATGCTGTGCGTTTCGGAGGTTTAAGTACATATTGACGTAACAAGCCTGTTTTTCATGTCCTTCTAATAAAATTGTTAATAAGAATTTCGAATGTATTGTTTTAATAAAGTTAGCTTTGTTTATAGTTAAGTAACAACCGCTAAATGTCGGGCGACTCAGACTGACATTTTAAATGAATGAGGAAACCAATTACCGTCAGGAGAGAAATTATAAAGTCTATTGAGTATCATTTTATAAATAAAATCATGATATTTCTATAGTTTGTATTATTTTCGAACAGGCGGGTGTGGTTATAATTGAACTGATATGGGTCCGTTTTATTGAAGTAACTAGCTACCCATCCTCCGTCCGGCCTCGCACAGGTGGTAGAGCTTGGTGGTAGAGCTTTGTGCAAGCTCGTCTGGGTAGGTACCACCCACTCATCAGATATTCTACCGCAAAACAGCAGTACTTTGTATTGTTGTGTTCCGGTTTGAAGGGTGAGTGAGCCAGTATAATCACAGGCACAAGGGACATAACATCATAGTTCCCAAGGTTGGTGGCGCATGGGCAATGTAAGCGATGGTTAACATTTCTTACAATGCCATTGTCTATGGGCGTTGGTGTCCACTTACCATCAGGTGGCCCATATGCTCGTCCGCCAACTTATACAATAAAAAAAAAAAAAAAAAAAAAAAAAGGTATTTGGTGATAGAGCTTTGTGCAAGCTCATCTGGGTAGGTACCAACCACACATCAGATATTCTATCGCAAAACAGCAGTACTTTGTATTGTTGTGTTCTGGTTTGAAGGCTCACCCTTCAAACCGGAACACAACAATACAAAGTACAGTACTTGAGCCAGTGTAATTACAGGCCCAAGGGACATAACATCTTAGCTCCCGAGGTTGGTGGCGCATTGGCGATGTAAGCTATGGTTAACATCTCTTACAATGCCAATGTCTATGGGCGTTGGTGACCACTTACCTTTAGGTGGCCCATATGTTGGTCCGCCTACCTATGCTTTAAAAAAAAGTTAGAATAAAACGCTCATATCGTAATACATATAACTATTGGTTTACGCGGCGAACGCCACAAAACACCCAGTCGGCGTGATTTTTTTCCGATGTCTTCAACAAACATCGTAATATTTCAGTCAATTCACATAAAACCTTTAATGAATTATACAACTAAACCTTTCACATGAATCACTCAGTTCATTGGTGAAAAACGTATGATAATCCGCTCGGTAGTTTTTGTATTTATCGCGTGCAGACAGACAGGGCGGGGGACTTTTATAACGTGTAGTGATATGCGTCAATCGTAATTTTACGCCAGTTTACAAGTTTATTCTCAGTGGTAGAGCTTTGTGCAAGCTCGTCTGGGTAGGTACCACTCACTCATCTGATATTCTACCGCAAAACAACAGTACTTGGTATTGTTGTGTTCCGGTTTGAAGGGTGGGTGAGCCAGTGTAATTACAGGCACAAGGAACATCTTAGTTCTCAAGGTTGGTGGTGCACTGGAGATGTAAGCGATGGTTAACATTTCTTACAATGCCATTGTCTATGGGCGTGGGTGACCACTTATCATCAGGTGACCCATATGCTCGCCCGCCTACCTATACAATAAAAAAAACTGGCTAGATTTTTTATAAACTAATGGCTCTTTATTATCCGGTAACATATGTTATTATATCCACAAACTTAACCAGTCTTGTTTACGTTAAATGTTTGTCTTATCATAAACATACTCGTACCAAGGTTAATTTTATATTTATCTCAGGACTATATAATACATTTATATATATTTACAAAGCTATATACTGTTAGCTGTTATGTATATTAAAGATTATGTGACTTATAGATTATGTTTTTGTAATTTTTCAGATTGAATAAAAATGGCGTCGGTATGGAAGCGGCTGCAGCGCGTCAACAAACGCGCCGCCAAGTTCCAGTACACAGCGTCCTATCACCGAATTGACGTTGAACTTACTCCGAAATGGTAACTCAGCATAACATATATTTATATTAACTAACACAACTATTGTGTAAAGTACGATTCATATCAAGCGTGCCGTTTCGAATCGCATCGCAACGCATTTTACATGTGCATGCGAGCGCTATGAGAATTTGACGGAATGTTGTCAAAGTAAATTAAAAATGACAATTTACGAGCGAATGACCGTTAGCAGTTCTGATTTTAGTGGATATGTCTTTATATGTATCTGTATTAGAGTTCGTATGTATGTATGACCTGCGAGAATTATTTTGCGTGATTCACTTTTCAAAACCTTTTTATCTTCTATCTAAAAAAATCGTTCTATAATAAATGTATAAAATAATTGTGTAATAAATGACGAATAAAAATCCACACAACAAATAAGTAACAAAGTCCCGCGAGCATCGACGTGAGGTTGTCGACGCTACCGTAGCTGGCGGATCGCCCGTGTCTCATTTCCAAAAGGGCGCATCATATTCTGATTCCGCGCGGAGGAAATTTATAATGTCTACATAATATTTAAAGTTTATATTTGCATGAAACGCTCGCAAGCAAACGGCGGCATACGATTTCAGCCGACTGTGTTCCTTTATAAGTTAAATTTTCTTTACCATGTATTTAAATCCGATGCGACGCGATAGATGTGAATCGCGTGATAGTAGAATTACATACGAATGTTATCTGTCCTTAAAAAAAAACATGTCGTAAGTTTTGAAGTCGTAAATATGTTACGTAAAGGAACAACTTTACGGGTTGTTACTCGTAGCTTAAAAACGATTGGTTACTCAACTGCTGTACAATAACGATTCGTTACATATAAGGACCACGTGGTATATGGTTATAAGTCAAAGTGTTCATTAAATATATAAATGTTACACTTTCTTTTTGATTGTCAAAATTCTATCACCGGTTCGCTAAGAAATACCTGAAATCTGAATAGAAGCTGAAAAAGGAAATCAGTTTTCAGGGAGCCTAACAGGTCAACATCATAATAAAATTTATAGCATACATTACACAATTAAACATTTCCGAAAAAAAATATTTACCTTTGATATTGACGCGTAGCAATTAACAATACCGTTTAAAAAAAAAGTAATTACACGAAATGAGGTTGCATTGTAAATTGTTATCCAAAATAGGCTTCGTAATCTGATATTTACAGGAAGCCGAATAAATTAAGTATAGTATGGACTCGTCGGTCGAGGCGCGTGATCACCGAGCCGCTGGAATGGGAACCGTCTCTCAAGGATCCATTGAAGTAAGTTCAAAAGTTATTAACTGGTTGTATATAATTTAAAATAGATCAACGGGCCATGGCTTACGAGCCACCTTTGGGCTATTGTTATCCCCACTCCCTAAAACCAAGCTAGTGGGGTTGAAATTAAATAAATTGATATTTATTTCTCACAACCCAAAGGGGTATCTATGTATTTTTTTATTCTGTATTTTTTACAGGTAAGTTGATAAATCAATAATATAAACCGTTTAATAAAATACAAATTTCTTTGTAAGAGACTGGCATCCATACTAGTTTAACTGTTTTAATAAGAATATTAGTAATGTCTTTAAGAAGGGCATTATTGAACTATAAAACAAAAGTCAGACAAATGGGCCATCTGGTATGGTAATTGATCACCACATATCAATATCAACCAATGAACCTTTGGAACTAAGATGTCTTTTGTGCTTGTAGCTACAGTCGCTATCGATTATTTTAAATTCTTTATCATTAACGGTTTTATAGAAATTTTAGTTTTAAGTAAACAATTACTGTTTATAATTATTTTTATTCCGTCCACTCCAGTTTCGGTGCTTTCATTCAGATATCTGCTTTATTATGATTTAGTGTGTTCGAAGGACGTCGACTGTCTTTCGATAAATATTTTATATTACTAGTTGAAGGGCCCCATTATAATTATTGACGTTAATTGTTCGCAGAGGTTCAGTAATATTCACAGTTCCAGAGAATCAAACGGTGGCCGTGACGTTGTTCCGGGACTCGCGCACCAACGAGCTGGAGGACAAGGACTGGACCTTCGTCCTCGAGGATGTAAGATGACTCGCTTGAAGTGTCACATGAATCACAAATATATTCAGTTTCAGATAGTTAAACTTAAAATACGATACAGATGTTAAGTACGACGTATAAAAATAAGATACAGGTAATGACCTAAAACGCAGCCCCGGAGGACACCATCAGGCATCAGGCATGTGTACCACGTATACCCAAGGTACACATGCCTGAGTTAATTTAAAAAACTCAAGGATTGATCGAAAAATAAACCATTCAAGTATCACCGCGTCATCAGAGTATCTACGTTCGTTCCGAGCGCCCGTCTAGTCTCTCGCGATACGAAAGGGCGCCGTGAGCGTCAGTCGGTCCGTGCCCGCAGGTGTCGGCGACGGGCAAGCGGCGGCGGCTGGCGGCGAGCGCCGTCAACCTGCGGCGCCACGCGTCGCTGGCGCCGGCGCAGCGCGCGCTGCGGGTGGCGCTCGAGCCCGTGTCGCGCAAGCTGCGCGCCGCGCGCCTCAGCCTCACGCTGCACTGCGTGCTGCTGCGCGAGGGGCAGGCCACGTGAGCCACACACGCACACACCACGCCCCGCCCGCTCGGCGCTCGCTAACGGCCCTCCGTTCCGCAGGGACGAGGACATGCAGTCGCTCGCCTCGCTGTTGTCGGTCAACAACAATTCCGATATCGCCGTGCTCGAGGATCTGGACGAGGACGACTACACTCTCTCCGACAATTCGACGCGACAGGTGAATCTCTCTCCTCGACTTCGGGATTTTGATCGTTTTAATTTGCTGCGATCGGCACGACGGACTGAGAAAATTGTTAAAATGTTTACTAATTTGTAAATTTCAGATGTTGGATCTCCGTCAGCAGATGGAAGAAATGACGCAGAGTCTCACTAATAGTGATATGGCGGCCACTCCTAATAGCGTTCAGAGTCTCAACTTCGATAACTCTCGAACTCCGACGGCTCCCATGACTCCCGAGTCGACGACGCCCACGACTCCCGTGCCACCGAAGGAGGTCGAATTAGATTTAAAGATAAATGAAATATCGAATGTGCCGAAATCGAGACCGGAGTATCTCAGCAACCTAACTAAATTAGCTATGAAAAGTGAACTGCCGAAACATACTTCGACGCCGAAAATAATTCAAGAAAAAAACACTGAGGACATTAAAGTAGATAATTTGAAAGGTGTCGTGTTCAAACCCAAGACGATCGCGAAAAGGAACCTTAAACCGTTGGAGTTAAAGACGAATTTGAATAACATAAATTTGGACACGAATTACAATGAGAAAGAGGAGGATAGTGACAAGACTCCGGTAGCGGAAGTCGATAAGCTATTGCCTTTGAAGGTTCTGGAGAAAGATAAAACTCCAGTAAGTTGGAAATGTTAATATTTCATTACTAAGGATGTGAATTTGGACATCATTTGCACTATTGCTTGATAATCCTTATTTTGACAGCCACACCAAAAAAAAATTTGTATTAAAAATGTTGTTCATGTTTAAAAAGTCGCTACTTCATTTTTGTAATAAGAAATAGAAAAGTCACTAAAATAATTATTATCTGTGGTGGCATATTTGTAATCATGTATTTAAAATCATCTATATGCAGCGGCCAAATTTTTCTTACGATTTTTGGACCAATAGTGCCGGAAGCCAACCAGTATCAAATACTGTCACTTTACCTTAGTTTAGCTAGATATTAGGTAGATATTATTCATATCGTTATTTAGGCCACTCTTTAACAATTAACTGTTCCTTGATATCCTTTTTTCAATTCACGCACACTAAACAGTAACTCGTACTCTTATTAACTTTCAGAAGTTAAACGGCAAATCTGTCCAGGTTCAAGATCTCCTCGAGTGGTGCAGCGGTGTGACCCGCGAGTACCGATCGTGTCGCGTCACCAACCTCACCACCAGTTTCCGCTCCGGGCTGGCCTTCTGCGCCATCATCCACCACTTCCGGCCCGACCTCATGTGAGTGCGGCCCGCCCCAACACGCGCCCCCTCCCCCCATCCCGCGCCCCGTGTGACGCTCGTGTCGGTCCGCAGAGACTTCTCGGGGCTGCAGGCGGAGCAGGCGGAGACCAACGTGCGGACGGCGCTGGACGCCAGCGCGCGCCTCGGCATCGCGCAGGTGCTCACCGTGGCCGACGTGTGCCGCCCCCCCGCGCCCGACAAGCTGGCGGTGAGGCTACCCCCCCCCACACACACACAGAATCTCGTTGTTGTACTTGCTTTTTACTTAAAGATAGAAGAAAATAAAATAAAAACAATGAAATACCAGTGTCAAAGGTACTTAGAATATATACAAACTAAATAATGGAATTTTTCTTTCAGATAATGACGTATCTGTTCCAATTACGAGCATACTTTACGGGTAACGAGCTGCAAGTTGAGCAACTCGGTGAGTCGAAATGAATCACTCATTTTAATAATCTAAAGAAAACATACGCCGGTAAATCAAACCAAACCAAAAAAGCCTTTCAATTAACTTTATAATAGTAATATCATAAAACCGTTAAGAATACATCGATAAGTGCACCCAGTATAGATACACAAATTGACGAACAATATTAATTAATAAATGGGGGCCTAATCAGTAAAGGTTGGTCCAGAAGGTACTCGTATGTACTATAGCCAATTCCAAGAACAGAAGTAAAGGTAAATAAACGACTTTGACCTTGAAAATTGTATTCATTCTGGATTTGTGAAAAAATGCGTTATATGGTGACGAAGCTTTTTCAACTTTGGAATATATCAAGTAGTTATATAAGTGAAATAGTGTCGTAATATATATAAAGATATATAGATAAATGTGTAGTGTATATTACAAAGTGTGTAATAAAAACCTTGTCCGATCCGTGAAGTGGTTATTAGTTATCGTGAGTCGGTTCTATTTATGTAATCATTTTAAAAATACTAAGCAAAAAAATTACCCATAAAAAATGTTAATTGTCATTTTCAATTGTAAATGACGACAACAGAGGTCATGACCTCGTGTCCTAGCTACCCGATAGGTAAGAGTTATCGAGCGCTGTCGCCTGTGCCTGTGATTTTATTCGGGGTAAATTTTTTGCTTAGAATTTTAAAAATTATAACATAAACAGAACCGACTCACGATACCTAATAACCACTTCGTGGGTCGGACAGGGTATTTGATACACATTGTATAAGATATATTAGGAAATCGCATGGAATATGTAAATCTATACTTTTTTTTTCTTTTCTGGCTTTCTATCTATCTTTTATTCTATCTTCACTCCGGCTGCCATTGAGATATACTGGGCTAGACCGATCGTCTTTTGAATGTCTATGTCCTCGTGGCAGGCAACGACGAGACGGAGTCGTCGTACCTGGTGGGGCGGCACGACACGGACGCGTCGCTGCCGGCCGAGCTGTTCAGCCGCGAGGTCAGCACGCGCCGCTCGCGCACGCTGGCCGACCGGCCGCGCCCCGCGTGAGTCTGCGGGCACTTCCGTACCCTTTGGTGTCGAATAGGCGCACGAGCATACGGCCGCCTGATGGTATGTGCTCACCGACGCCCATAGACGTCGGCTCTACGAGGAATTTCCACCAGTGGTTGATTTTTTTCCAAATTATTTACCATATAATATGTTATTGTATGTATTTATGAAGGGTTTATGAAGATTATTGTTCGTTTAATATTGTAATTTTTTGTTGCCGTATCATTTCGTGTCGATATTCTAAAGCTCCTAAGGTAATAATAGTAATTAATATATCAGTTAAAAAAGTTAAAGGTCGCTCAAAATAACTTTATCATCCATTTAGTTTTAGATAATATTATACAAGCTATTCAGCTCCGCTTGTGAGCGTGCACGTATATGCCCATCATACAAAATTTTAAACCAATTCCCAACTATTGATTGAGTGGAAACTTTGCACATACTTAACACAAAGTACCGTCGACAATAAAATCTGGCTTACTAAATTATTTTTGTTTTATTAGTAAAAATAAAGAAAAGTTTAACATCGATTGGTCTTTAGGCCTTTTTTATGATGTCCATCTATTTGAATTTATCGACTGGTCGTCAGGTCTCAAGGTTCGCAGGAGTCGCCCGACAAGTCTCCCGCCATCAAGGAGGTGCGCGACATGTTGCTGCAGTCCAAGAACCTGCTGGGGAAGATGCTGTCGCCGGCCAGGCCCACGACCAGGTGGTTCACGGAGGTGAGGACATCACCACCGGTAGTCGCATGGATTTATTTAAGCAACAATTAATTTCAATCTCGTATTGTATTATTTACAGCCGATCCCAGCCCGACCTGAAAAGTTGATGACACGCAAGGAGCTGACGGATCCGTTCGGCTCCGATGACGAAGAGGAGTCGCCGGCGGCCAACATGAATGGCGCTTCTGATGTTGGCAACGGTGGCATCGGTGAGGTCGAGTAACTAATATATCGGTCACGTGACCGTCAGTTTCCCCATAAAGACAAAACTAAAAGCGACATTTCTCCTTCCCTTATTGTATGTATAGTTGTATTGCTAGCTCGTGGGTAATAAAATGTCGTCGGTGAATATAATAAGTGATAGATTACCGCTGTATCTCAAATATAGTAAATAGCTTAGTAGTTCACAGAGGTCTTAACTCTCTGCTACGGGTATCTTGTTTTTAGGTTTTGCATTCGTCGCTTCCGGAAGTAAAACTTAATATTGCATCGCGCGACTCGCTATGTAAAAGCATCTGATTTTTTCATCTGAGAATTATATGTCGCGAGTACGAAATAAACTTTAAGCTACTTAGAAATAAGATCTATTTTGGTTGGACTCTGCAGATAAATTTAACGCTCACTCACATTTATGTGATATGTGTGTGCGAGATCGGTTATATACGGGACAAACAGATCATTACTTAAATTATTTCTTCCCTATATGAATCAATGTCCCATAGAACGCTTTCTTCAATGGTAACACGTGTTATTTTGTCAATAGGGTTACCTTAAATCACTTAAATAATAAAGATGATAAACAGAAATAGTTAAGCATATATCCGACAGTCAATCAAGAACAGAAACCGCAAATCGAGCCCGTCACAACTGACCCGCTGTCTACCCCACCATCGGAGACGATCGTCGTCAACGGTGGTACCACCGACGCGCAGAAGGCCGTGGAGCTTCCCAAACCAACTCCGGTGAGTCAAAAGTGAAGGTGTGCGTGTGGCTTTGTGTTCCGTATTAGTGATGTCTCCGAGTTAGTGTGAGTGGGGGGAGATTTGAGTTTTGAGTTTCTAATTATCATATTTAAGAAAAACAAATACATTTCATGCCAATGTCTCATAAAAACATTTCAAAGATGTTGTTATAGTTTTGTAAGTCAATCATTTAATCCATCGGCGTAGCCAGATATTCATTCCAGGGGGGCTCATAAGTTGAAAAAAATAGCCCGCGTACCTTTTTTAATGTACTAACTAAGCAATATGAGATATTATCTTAAACAATTAGGCGCTACAATCGCTTCGCTCACTCGGGTGGCAAAGCCCCCCTGCCCCCTCGGCTACGCCCCGGTCCCCTAGCGCTAAGTGCGGAGGTTCGGCCAGTGCGTGTAGTGACTAACGGCGAGTGCTTGTGTGTGCGTGTGCTTGTGCGCGAGCAGCAGCTGCTGTCGCGGCACGACGAGCTGAAGGAGCGAGCGAGACAGCTGCTGGAGGCCACGCGGCGCGACGCGTGCGAGCGGGACGCGCCGCTCAGCCCCGGCAGGGTAGCGCGCGACGAGGTTGTGTCACGTTTTGTAATCATTTTTGTTATGTGTTCTGAGTTGTTTGCGCTTTCGTTTTTGTTTTCATCGTTTGAGCCGGTGAGAACTTATTTGAATATGTATGTTTGTTGACATTTTACGTACTATTTTGTACCGTGAATAATTCTCTGTCCGATCCGAAAAGTTGCGAAGGGAGTGTTGCGGTATACTGTAGCGGCACATCAGACACCTTTACCCAAGTTTACGAATGATAGAGAAACGCACGCGGGAGTCGGCACTACCTTCAATGGATCGATTAGGATCAGACAGGGTTTTTGTAAAATCTTGCATAGTTTAACATTAGTAGATTTTGAAACAATTTCGTCGGATTCGCGTTGAATATATGACATTCGAGTAAAACGTATACACGAACTTGTATACGCCAGATAGTTTGAAAATAAGTATTTATGATTTAGATTACATTTAAAAAGTTTCAAGACATAACCGTGTGTGTGTGTGCAGTCGGAGGAGGAGCGGCAGGCCACGCTGCGCGAGCGCGCGCGGAGACTCATCGCGGACGCGCGCGCCGGCCTCGTCAGGTAACACCCCCCACACCCCCACACCCCACACCCCCACACCCCCACACCTCCCTCGGTGTTATCATGGATTATATATTTTTTGAAAAGTTGTTCTAATCGAAAATACAATTAAAAAAAATGGAAACTTTCTGTAATAGTGATCTAATAGTAATTTTTAATAGTAGGGCGCTTAAAATGGCGCAGCTACAGTTTGAATCGATCGATGAAATCGATTGTACCTGTATACCTCGTAAGCCATCCCAGTGTAGTTACCGTTATAACGTGGACCTCCCCCCGCAGCCCGTCGTCCCCGCTGTCGCCGTCGCGCGCGCGCGGCACGCTGGAGATCATCAGCAAGCAGTCCGTGCTGGACGAGCTGGCCGCCGGTACGTACCGCCGACCACTGAGCCGCAAGCGCCCGCTGGCGTCGTTCACCATTATGATAAAAAAACATCACATCAAAAGTTGACAACTGAACTGATAGCGTTAGAGAGCAAAGCGTTTTTTATCAATATTCATCATTATGTAATATTAATTATGTATCAATACCTGGAGTATTTTCTTTTTCAATCGAGTTCAAATTTTAACGTTAATTTTTACGTTTCCAGCCGGTGTGGAACAGTTGGAAGGTTTGGTTTCGAGGCCGGAGTCGTTGCCTTCGAGTCCCGGCTCCAGGAAGAGCGCCCCCAGTCCAGATAGATCTGGTAACTATTACTTTGACACATTTTGGGCAAAGCATAGTCGGTCCAAAGAAAAATATTAAGACTAAACTTTTTTAAAATTTAAACTTTGAAGTTGTTTTATACAACCATTTAAGGGAAATTAATAAAAAAACTGTAACTTTATTGATTACAGATGTCTCTGGTTAGTTGTCTAGAAAGGAGTGTGTTTAATGATAATGTATAAAGCTGTTCCATCGCGAGTTAGTGGATGTCACCACTGCTCATAGACATTAGCGATATAAGAAATATTAACCATTCCTTACGTCGACAATGCGACACCGACCTTAGAAACGAAGACTTATTGCTGTTTAGCGGTAGAATATTTGATGAGTAGGTGGTACCTACCCAGACGGGCTAGTATAGAGCCCTCCCACTAATTTCATTCTACTCATGCAAATTCACTTGTAAATATTAAGAATTTTAACGAGACATCTGAACTCGCCCCCCCCCCTCAGAGCGCGCGAGCTGCGAGAGTCGCTCGCCGTCCGCGTCGCCGCTGGCCGAGCGGCTGTCGCCCGACGTCGACGCCGACGCCGAGCACGTACGTACACACGTCACACACACGTAACGACGTACCTTTGGGAATTGAAAAATTAAACTCATAGCGATGGGGTAATCGTGACCTACGGGTCTTAGCGATGAAGTTGTTTATTATTTGTAGGGTTTCTTTTCAATGTAAAGACGTGTGAACTGTGTTAAGATGTATATATACAGTAAGTAAAAAAAAACCTTGTCCGACCTGAAATATTAAAATGTGATAACACCAGAGTTGCCAGGTGGCACCATTGGGTGCCTTTGAAATACCGCTGGCACGTGTGTTCACACTAAGCTCAGAGTCGACCGGTGCGGCATATTGTCTGCCGAATAAAATAAAAAAGCCTCTACTCACCCGGCTCACACTCGCAGCAAGAGTCTGAGCCACGTACTCGAGGAGACCGGGGTCTCCGTTTTAGAGATGGAGACCCTCAAGCTCAACGTTTCTATTCGCGAGCGACGGTCCGGTCCCGGTCCCCGGTGAACTTTTTCTAGAAGTTCTCTCGTTTAATCATTGAAGAGTATCGCGTAACGCATGCTGTGTGCGCGCACAGACGCAGTCGGAGTCGGGCTCGTACCTGTGCGGTGAGCTGGCGGCGCTGGAGCGCGAGCAGTGCGCGGTGGACGAGCGCGCTGCGGCGCTCGAGAAGCAGCTGCGCCGCGTCATGGACGCCGCCGACGACACCGAGGTACGGGGCGCGCCACTGTGCTGCGCGAGCGAGCGGGCGTGCGTGCGGGCGTGCGTGCGTGCGTGCGTGCGTGTATGCGTGTGTGTGTATGTTTGTAAACAAATAAGTATTTTGTACTTTGTATGTTTTAAACTATTTGATATTCGTCCTTAAAAAATGTATCACGGTCGTGATATACTATTTACAAAAATATAGATTATCCCGGCGAAAGTATCACTGACATATGTCGTGTAGTGTCCGATAAAGTCGTATTCGTAGTCGACATAAAATACATATAATAAAAATGATATTTTCAGATGAAATGGTCCCGTGTACTCCTCGCATGTTTTCGAGTTCCGCGTAACCCGGTACCTCTGAACCTATCCTAGTAGAAATACCTCCTCCTACATAGTCCATTCCGATGGCAGTAGCGGTAACGATAAATAAACGACTTGAAATCTGAATAATCTATGGTATTCGTAACAAAATGACAGTTTTAATGTCGGTGAAGGTTATATCGAACGATAAGTGAAATTAATATGAACAGAAGTAGTTAAGTAAAGCAAATAGATATATGTTGATAAAAACAAATTATAAATAAACAAATGATAAACGAAATCACATGGAATATGTAAATCTAAGCTGTGTTTATCTTTACCGTTTCTGCCATTGAAATGTAGTATAGTTATGTCTCACTCTATCTGTATATATTGATTACATTTATAGTTCGCAGACTAATCCTTCAGTCTTGTACAGGTAGCATCGGTTGTAATTCTCTCCTTATTTGTTATCACGTGACATATCAAGCTTTAATAATAATTGATTCTATATTCAGTTCTGTAACAGCCTGTGAATGTCCCACTGCTGGGCTAAGGCCTCCTCTTATTGTGGAGAAGGTTTTGGAGCTTATTCCACCACGCTGCTCCAATGCGGGGGGTTGGCGGAATAAGCTCACATAGAAATTTGACGCTTGCAGGTTTCCTCACGATGTTTTCCTTCACCGTCAAGCACGAGATGAATTATAATCACAAATTAAGCACATGAAATTCAGTGGTGGTTACCAGGGTTTGAACCCACGATTATCCTTTAAGATTCGCGCGTTCTTACCACTGGACCATCTCGGCTTGATCGATTCGATATTGTAAATGCAAATGATCCTTTATCCTATACGGAATAGGATAAAGGATCATATGAAGTCGCTTGAACTTGACGATGTAACAAATTTACAAACAAACATAAAAACTTAAATATCAGTAATATCCGTTTGTTAAGGCATTCCTAATATCTTATTTACTAATCGCCGCTATACAAAGCTTATACAGACCATTAGTGTTAATAACATTTTAATTAAACTTTTAATTAAGTTATGAAATAAGACAATTATCTGATTAATTCATTCACAGATATTTAAATGTTGTTGTTGTCGTTGTCAGGAGGAGGATCGGTTGATGTCTCAGTGGTTCAACCTCGTCAACAAGAAGAATGCGCTGCTGAGGCGGCAGATGCAGCTTAACATACTGTAAGTGTCACATTAACTCATAAACTTTACTTATATATATTGAGCATCGAAATAATAACTGAGTATTTACACAGAACACATAAATGTTATTATTAAGTTGGAACTCAAATATATAATTTGAATGTGCCCAGCGAGCAAGAAGAAGACCTGAGCCGTCGCTGCGAGCTGCTGGCGAGGGAGCTGCGGCTGTCGCTGGGCGTGGAGGAGTGGAGGAAGACGCCCGGACAGAAGCGGCGGGAGCGGCTGCTGCTGCAGGTGGGGGGAGGCCTTATAGCATCTGTGGGCCGCACATGTCGAGCTATACACCAAACTTTTTGTGTTTCATGTTACGTGATCGAATGCACTTGGCTAATCTTGCGGAATGGTCTGGTGATTTGAATAAGTAAATTTTATTATTTTCGAGGCCCAATACTCTTACATTGTCAAATGGCACCGCCGATACTTGTTACATTTGCTTTCACAAATATATACTTACTTTTTTTTCCTAATAAAAATGGACATCAAAATGTACCTTCAAATAAAAACTTAACCTTGTTAAATACCAGTATGGCGTTACGGCTACTGACCTCAAAGAGAAAACCGAACTTACTGGGTTATTGGTGTGCATACATTGAAGGTTTACATAGTGCTTCCTTACACAATCAGTTAAAAACTAAAACGTTTCGACTTTTATCAGGAACTACTGTCGGCGGTCAACGAAAGAGATAGACTCGTTCAAGAAATGGACGAACAGGAGAAAGCGTGAGTAACTTTTGCGTTGTCACTACCTATGAAACAAAGTCCCTCGCCGCGTATGTCCGTCTGTCTAAACGCGATAAACTCATAAACGTCCGAACGAATTGTGATACGGTTTGCACGGATAGACGGAAGGATCCATGAGGAAGGTTCAGGAGTATAATTCATTATATTTGAAGTGTACAGATTGAAATACTGCTATGATTATTGAAGATGTCGGAAAAAATAATGTCGACTGGCAGCTTTACTGCTGTGCGACATGTAAACCAGTAGAGTTATATGTGATAAAACGTTTTATGTAGACCATTATTCTACGCGTGCGAAGCGGGGGCGGTTGTTAGTAAATTATATTGAATGAATTAGAAATTGACTGCCTCGGTGGGGTAGTGGCCGTAGATCCCGAGGTCCTGGTTTCAAACACCTGGTCAGGCCAATAAATAGTTGTTAGGTTTTTCTGTCGAAGAACCTCAGTAGCAACCCGGAGTCTGCAAGTTGGAAGCGTACTCCCGTGCTTCGGAAAGCATGCAATGTCGTTGGTCCTGCGTCTGAACTCTTTCCAGTCGTGCTGGATTGCCGTCCCATTGGATTATGAGAGCAAGAGTTGGCTTATATATCTTGAGATTGGCCACCGTGGCCGAAATCAGTCAGGCGGACTTCATCATCAATAATCAGTTTTAATAGAATTATTTGTAATGGTGCCTCTGGTTTGATTAATGATATAAAGCTTAATTATATTATTCGCAATTTTTATTACCATATAATGAATTAGACAGAGATGCAAATAGTGTTTAAGTAGGATAGGCAGTTATTTATTTTCTGACTTGCACGGGCTATGTAATAATGTGATGTCCTTCTGACTTGAGTATATTTAAAAAAAAGAAACAATATAACTACAAAATTTTATTATATATTTTACAGGATAGCCGAAGATGATGAAATCCAGCGTAACTTATCAAATGTCGAGATACAAAGGAAAAACAACTGTATACTTCAGTGAATAAGGACTGATATACTTCACAGCGCTTACTTAACACAGCTTGAACATTACAGAAACTCCAAAAAATAAAACGTCATAAAACATCGGCTGATGGTCCATTAGGTCTTAAAACTATATTTTCATATCATTCTATATGTTCTGTCTCCCTCGCACATCTAGTAAAGAGCGAGACGGCAAGCGTTTTTTTTACTAATTGTGACTTTTAAAATATAACGGCCTTACTGTTGTAAGACAGAAAATACTCATAATATTGTTTCCTATAATAATATTTAAATATTTAAGGGTTAGGAATACGGAATAATCCCAGTCGTTCTAACGTGGTCCTTATCCTATACGACATATAGTTGAAATTTGAATACGATGTGATGTTGGCTTCTAGTACAAGTAACGTTGGGTCTACACGGTGGAGATAAATTAAAAAAGAATAGTCGAATAAAATTAATTTATTTTTATTTCAAATTAATTTATTAATTTATTGACCGGTACGAAGTTATGAGGCTAGAAACAAAAGTGTTTTAACGAAATGTGATATTAACATTTTTTTTAATGAAAAAAAGTGTTTGGAAGTATTCCTAATGTCACGTAGATCCAACTGACGCGGGCTTTTTTTAGTATTTTGTGTTATTCACCAAAGATTCCCCATAAATTTTCCCTTCACGTCAAATTCTATTATTTAACATTTTATTACAGTAGTAATATATTTCAATTTTTTATTAGTTATAATGGTAGACAATTTTTTTTATATGTTTGACTAATCTTGATTGAATTTTTTTTTCATCAAACAAACATCAAATTGAATTATGAATTCGTTATGGAATGCAAATTTTGATTTTGTTAAAATAAAAATAATTAAATAAAACTTGCGTCACTCTGGATCGCGATTATGTTTCTAATGTTCGGCGGTGAAGCAATGTGTATAAGCCGGCCCGCATTCTCCCCTAAGGCTAAGTACACAGTTCCGACAGTGTCGCGGCAGATTCGTGCGGCCGTTGTCTTGTGTCTTATCGTCGCCATATTGTGTTCATGAGTCTTTAATACGAGACGAATAATATGATATATTTAAAGTAATACGGTAATAAGCTAAATACTTTTTTTCATTCAGTCGTGGCCATAAATTATACAAAGTGTGCAACTGGCCGTTCGAAAATATTACTGGATGACCAAGGGGTTTTTTCTTTTGTTTCTGTTTTTCTTCCTCACATATTTTACAATTAGTAACACAAGCGGTTTCTATGAAATGCATATTGGAATTGAAAAAATCGGCGACAGAGTCGTGTCGCGAACAGTATTTTTAGAACGACATTGTCGCAACTGTGTACTTAGCCTAAGAGTAGAACAAGTCTTTGCTATGATGATATTTTTTTATTTTATATCTTAAATAATAGAATTTGAACCTTACAATCGACTCCATAAAGGTGATAATCGAGTACAATGCCATAGATTAATTTTTTTATGTACAAAAAATATAATATTTTTTTACTTAGATTATAAACGGAGCGAAATTTCGTTTTAATGAAATGTAAATAATAGTCATGTTTTAGATTTTAATTTTTATTATTATTATTTATGTCTGTTAGTTTAAACTCTTGCCGGCAAACGTTACGTATTGTTTCTTAATTTTTACACACATTTATTTATTTAGTAAATATTAACGTTTTAAATACAAAATTAATTTAAAATTTTCTTACCGATCTAAATCAGAGCGTCCTTGAATAAAAGAATAAAATAATGAAATCTACAATTTGACTTAATATAATAATAACTTGACCTAAAGTCTGTCGTATTAAATTTAAGTAAATAAAATTTACAAGCCACATAAGCATACCCTCAGAGAGCAAAACTCGTCTATACGATAATTGTAGTTTTTTTTTATATTTATATAATTAGCTTGGCGGTAAACATGGGTGCTGGAGCGGTCCCGCGCGTCGGTACGGTAATGATGTGCAATTTGTTTTTCGTGTGTAATTATTAAGTACACGATTTGTCTGTCGTTTGAAAATATAATAATGAAATTGTCGATGAAATAATATTTTTTGTAATTGTGGTTTCTTTTTCTCTCTCTTTTTTATTAGCAATGAAATAATCAGCGACGGTATATTTTTTAATCTGTGCTTGGATACTTACTGTATATACATACTGTATACTTAGAAATAGTTTAAGCGTTTTCTTACGTTTGTGTATGTCGGACTAGATATATATTTTTTGTTTTTAATTAGTACCATTATATTTACATAATTTTTCATTTTAATGTGTTTGGTGACAACAGAAATCAACAACAAATATTGTTGTGATAAACAGCACACGTATGACATTGTTGATGTTACGTAGACGTACGTAACACGTTAAATAATTTAGTTTTTTTTTTTAATATTTATGTATAAGAACCCTGCGATGTGACAGACCGACATACAAAATACAAATGAAATGTCATTCATAAGTTTGGCTTCGACATATCTATACAACTATTTAATAGCTTGCTTAAAATAAGTCATGATTTTTTAAATATTTTTACATAAAAAATATGTATAATTACATAAATACCTACGCGAGGTAAATAGGATCTCATTACGAAATTTCCATAAATAATTAAACTAAAAAATGATAACCTCAAACAACAATAGTGTGATGTTTTTAGTCTTGTTAACTTATAGATTGTGTAAAATTGATAATTAACGTAATATTCGGTATATTTTAATGTTTAGACTTCACGCAAAGATTCTTTTGTAAATCGAACTAGTGTAAAGCGATGTCCGTTTGAATAAATAATGTTTTGTAATGTAGATTGTAATTCCGATAATACTTATAAATGGTGCAGAGGTTTCAATACTCAAAATTGAAAGGAATTTTTGATATAAGTAAATTGTTTTTTTTTTTTTTAAATTATGACATGAACTGTCATTATAATAAAGAATTGTAATATTCACTCATACATTATACATTTTTTATAACTTCCGAAACGATTGTCAACGTCCCATATGCAATGTGAATTCAATCTGAATAGTCATTGGTTGGTTGCAACCGATGACGCGACACGCGACCAATGACCGTTCACTATTTAGTTAATCTGACGTTGATTAAAAAAATGGCGGTAATACTTTGAGTTGGAGTATTGGAGTTTCGACCTGCTTGTAGTCTCACGGTAGAAATCAATAATCAACGGTTTGTATTCACTCTGTATCCTATCGCTATTTATTGTAACTATAACATCTATGATAAAATAAAGTGACATTGTAAAATATATCTCGTTTTTATTGTTATTATATTATCTGGGTCGTATCTCGGCCATAGCGGCCGCTCAAGGGAGAGTAGAACGCCAGTGTTGTTGTCTCTCTCTCACAGTCCGACGGTACGTGCACCGCGACATGAAGTGTAAAACTGACAACCTTAGGAGTAGCGATTGGTCGATAAAAAACTTAATCACAAGATAAAAGCTGGTTCCACAGTGGTTGTGCGAGAAAAAAAAGTAAATGTATAAAGTGGGAAGTAGGAAAACTAAACTATATCAAGATCATTTATTGAAAAACATATTATGTATTCAGGTTTACTTGGCTAAGCCTTTTTCTGCAGTTCTTTTGATATCTTTCCAAGATGATTCATGAACGATTAAGGCGGTCTTGTCAGCAAATAATAACTTTCCATTACTTAGGGGATTCGAAGATCGAGATTCGATTAGAAATAGCGTTGTGCCCAAGGTACTCCCCTGACGGATGCCGTTATTACAGGACATAACATCACTTGTTATATACCATCCACCATAACAAAGTGGAGGGGTATGAGGGGAGGGGAAGAAGAAGGGATTATTCACAATATCTGGCGATATGACAAAATGTGACTCTACGCTTTAACTGTCAACACGCAAACTTGAGTGTTACTGGGGTTTTTTAGTCTGCTCTTGTCCGAGACTTTGGTTAATAAACACTCGTTTTCAGATAAACATGTACCTAGTACCAGTTCTTGTGAGGTTTTAAAGTTAAATGAAAGCAAGACATGTGTAAAATGTTTATTGATTATTCGTTGTTACAAGCAACTTTAGGTATAATGTTAACTTAAATATAAAATTAAATAAATTTCTAATATTATTTATATATTGTACTGGAAGAACCCGGTTTGATTTTAAATAATATTGCTTCACATTTATTATATAATAATTTCATCAATTTAATGTATAGATCATAAAATGACAAGTCTAAAATTAATTAAAACAAATGTACCTAATTAATAAAAATAATGAGTTTTATCACAATTTTGATGAATCTTTATCGAAATTTAAACATTTGAGAACTTTTATATTCTTTAAAAAACATAATTACAAGCGTCCATAAGTGAGTGTAGTGGTTATACAAAATGGTTCAGTTTATAGGTTTTAATTATATAAAATGCCTATTACACTACACGGTATTCAGGGCCCGGTAGTCAGAGAGGGCCACGCCCCTTGCAAGGGCGTCAATTATTACACTGCACTGAACACCGGCCCCTCACTCTCTGTGTGCAGTCTGAATGTGAACGCGGATAGAGACGTATCATGGCACCTGTTTTAATTATTTAAAACATTAAAAAAAGCAGCGATTGCCGTGGCTTTGGTAGTTGTATCCATGAATATTCTAGAAGAAAAAAAAGGAGGAAAAGCCCGACGATTGAGCGCTCTAACTGCTTTAAGCGTTATTCCACTACTCGATCGTAAGGGCGTTTGGGAGCGAGCCTGCCGCGACGGTCCGGTCGCCCTAGTTAGGGACCTTTACTCCAGGAACTCTATTACACTGCCCTAAATAAGGGTGAGGGTCCCTGAATACCGTGTAGTGTAATAGGCCTTTAAGTCTTAATTTTACATTATTAGGTAATGCTAATTTACATTTATAATTAACTTGTGGTCAAGGTCAATTGTGACCACTAAAAAAAAAGTTAAAAGACAACAAATTTTTTATCGGTCACAGATTATTAATTGTTTTAAATCAATTTATTTTAATAAACACAATAGTAGTTACAATATTAAATATTTTATAAACAATCAATTCATCAAATATTTTATTATACCTTACACACTATAGAAGCACTTGGGGCTTAATTTGATCGTGGCAACACCGCAAAATACAGGATATAAACCAATCGAATATTTAAATTCTTAGTTTATTTAAAGTGTTGCCACTACTATCCTAGTTCGCCTACTTATATAAAAAAGACCTTGGAACGGTCGGAAAACTTTATATGGAAGTAAAAAACCATGAATTATCGTGGTTACAAAACTTTCTGACCAGCAGAATTATATTACAGCTTACTAAATTTGAATTTTCCATCAACGTCACTTACGTCATGACTTCTACTAATACTTGGAAATACTGTACAATAACAAGAATAGATCGCTGATTTTATATAAAAATGTTTTATTATTTAATAAATTAATAATTTAATTTATATAATTTTTACAGTTCAATCCTAATAATTTACGTACTTAGCGAATATTACTTAAAAATTTAATTATATTGTAAAAATTGACTTCTGATATTTCATTGCAGTATTTCGAAATAGGAGTTAATACATACTTCCACTTAAGATAATACTATTGCTTACTTGATAAAAAAAGCTATAAATGTGTTTTTTTAAAGTGTTCTGGAGTCGTGGTTAGCCCATATACAATAATACAACTTATCAATCATTTAACACACATTCCAATTATTTTTTTCTTTTAAATAATCGTTATTAAGAGTGGATCATTGTACATTGTATGTATTTTCATTCAATCATTATTTGACATCTTTAAAAGCAAAATTAAGCGTTATAATATAATTATGACGAAAGTGTCATCTCTACAGCCATTTTATGATAATTCATTTACGCTTAATTCTCAACTTTTATAAAAAAAATTACGATACATTTATTGTATCTGTATGAAATAACGTCAAAATATCACTTGCTTAGTGATCGTTCAGATGAAAACAGATTTCTCTCGTTCTGTCATTATTAATTTGACAGTCGAAAGAAAGAGACGCATTGGTTTACTAAACACCCGGTCTATCAATAGCGCCGTAGGAGTTTAGGATTCAGTTAGAACTTCAATGTTGTTAAATGAATATCAAATCAACTTTTTTTATATTTCAATTACTGACAATTTGGACAATTTATAACTTGTAATATATAGAATACAGGGTTATTTGTAACACACCATCAACCTCGCAGGACTAGATAGCTAACACCATAAGCAACAACTTTTGTTCTACGACTTTTGATAATTTGTTAGCTTTTATTTTCATACAAAAATAAGTATTAATTTAATTTCCCGTTTGAATGTTTATAAATCTACGCGCATCGCAGAGATCGACGCGTCGAATGAAACGTGACAAGTGTCACGACAGTACGACAAAAACTTGTAAAATCATTTTTTTTGTCATGTATTGAGTTATGTCCGAACTCGCAGAACAAAAGTTGTTGCTTATGGTGTTAGCTATCTAGTCCTGCGAGGTCGCTGGGTCGTTACAAACGACCCTGTACATAGTATAAGCAATTTATTGAATATTATTTAATCGCTTTGTTATTTTTTTAAATGTTACAGACGGTGGTTGTCCGTGCCCCGCAGCGCGGCCGTCCTACGCGCGATGGTTGTTGTCGCTGACGGGCGGCGCCTCTGTCTCTTGTTCCGCTTCCGCCTTTAGTTTGCTATACTTACCTACACAGACGGAAATTGAGACATTTTAGTCTATTATGATGTCATTGTCAATATTCCATACTTCTTTTATTTTCGTTTACACTTTCTTATATAAGAAAACGTATTACGTTTCAGAAACTGGAGGTCGGTATATCCGACGCCTTCGTCGTGTATATATATTTTAATTGCATACTTTGTATCGTTGTAAGCAATAATTTATAAAATATAAATAATATGTGGTACTCACGCGAGGTCTTGACCATGATGACGCCCCACCATATAGACCAGCCCCACCCCACCAGGCAGAACAGGACCGTGAATAGCTGTCCACACCCCACCAGCAGGTTGATGACGAAAGATCCTGCGGGTGTGGGAATGAGATATTTGTATGTCCTTAGAATACTGTCTTTCATTCCTTTAACTAAGTTTAAGCTTTATCGGACGTGAGATATCACAGAAAGAGAGAGAGAGAGAAAGGAGATGGATAAAAAGAAAGAAAGGTGATAATCGATCTATTTAGAACCCAGTAAATATTTCTAAAATAAGATATACATCAATACATGTATCGAATCTGCAGGATTGGAGATCTTGAGAATTAAAGTAACAAATACGAAAGTTATCTAGCAAAATTATAGCAGGAGCTCATAGAACTATATTTAAAAAAAAACTGCTGTCCCAGCTTGTACATAAGAATGATTTACTTTAAGGACTTATACAAGTATATAACAATAAAAATATCTTTTTTTTTATTATATAGGTATAGCGGACGAGCATATGGGCCACCTGATGGTAAGTGGTCACCAACGCCCATAGACAATGGCATTGTATGAAATGTTAACCATCGCTTACATTGCCAATGTGCCACCAACCTTGGGAACTAAGATGTTATGCCCCTTGTGCCTGTAATTACACTGGCTCACTCACCCTTCAAACCGGAACACAACAACACTAAGTACTGCTGTTTTGCGGTAGAATATCTGATGAGCGGGTGGTACCTACCCAGACGAGCTAAAAACCTACTGTATTTATCTAAATTTATATAATATCATTATATTTATTTAAATTATTAACTCACCTATCCTGTGTTTGGCGCCGTCGTGCACTCCGAAACGGGGAATCCCAAAGCATAAACAAAACGTGCCACTGAAGATTGTGCCTGAAATACATATGAATATTGTTTAATAAAATAATTATTTCAAAACTATTACAAATAAAATGATAAATTTGGTTTGTTAAGATGGTGAAAAAACTGAGACAATATTCTTTTTAATTTTTTACTTAGTATTTTAATGATTACATAAATAGAACCGACACGATACCTAATAACCACTTGAGGGTCGGACTGGGTTTTTGTTACATCCTGAATAAACTACTTCTCTAATATTTAATACTAAAATTTAATAAGCGAAGAGTGCAACTATTTTGATATGTTGCAACTAGACTAGATAGAGTTGCAACTATTTTAGATATGTTTTCATTAGTTGCACACATAAAGAACAATAAGATCAATGAAGTTACACAACAAAATGAACTTAGTAAGGTATCAGAAATAAAAGATCTTGGTATAATAATGGATGCTGAATTACGGTTCTTCAATCAAATAAATGCTGTAAGTCTTCGAATGTTAAGTTTTATCTATCGGAACACCAAAAGCTTCAAATCAATTAATGCATTGAAAACTTTATATTTTTGTCTTGTCCGTAGTAATATTGATTATTGCTGTCAGATTTGGTATCCTATATATCAGAATAATATACAACGTATTGAGAAAATCCAAAAAAAGTTCATAAAAAGACTTGTTCATATTACTCATACCAATCTAGATACCAAATATGAAGAAAAACTAGAATATTTCGGCATAAAAACATTGCATCAAAGATGTAGTTATTTAAGAATAATAATAATATAAATTGTCCGCCACTATTGTCGCATATAAATATACACGTACCCCGCCCCTCAGCACGAGCAATTAATTATAAGCCACTGTTTATACCGCAACGAAAAAATAAGTATGGATCAAATTCACCATTGGTACAGGGTTTTAAATTGTATAACTCTTTGTTTCATCAATGCAATATAGATATTTTTTCTGATAGTCTTTGTAATTTCAAAAAAAGGTTATATCGAAATATAAAATAATAATACAAAAAAAATATATATATATCGTTAGCTGTCACAATTTATAGTGTTATTATGAAATATATAGTATTAATGCTGTGCATACTTGTAAGTTAAATTTATATAGAATATTTGTTAATAATTATGTATAATATATACCTTGTCACTATATAAATTTAGTAAGTAAGCCTATTTAATAAAGTAATAAAGTAATAAAATGGACATTTACTTTGATTACAAGAGTAATTCTATTAACAGTATTTGAGATATATGTATATAATTTAGGCTTAAAGTCGTAAGATAAAAACAGAAGATGAGCTTACCAAGTCCAGGCACACATATGTTACACAAGAGACAAAAGTAGGCGAGCACGGCCGGCAGCACGGGTATCGCACCACGCATCACACTCGTATGTTCTATCAGCGACGGATCTAACTTCTTCCGAGTATCCTGGGAGACGAACGTATTTGTTTATTATATTAATTAGTATTTATTACATACTCTGTGCCCCGTGTCAGTTATTTTGGTTACATCCAAAAAACGACGTCAATATTTAACGATACACAAACAAAAATCATTTGTATTATGGTATGGTATAGCGGAAGTCACTATTAAAGGAACCATGAAAAATTCAAGATTTTTCAAAATTTTCTAATGATTATGAATTACCTCGTCATTAATATCGACAAAAATATCTCGTTCCCGATCATTTGTGACGACAATTTTTGGTGTTGTTCTGACGGTAGATAGCGAGCTGCGCCCCGAAGGTATGTCGAGAGACATTATTTATAAGAAATTATAAAAATGCGAGGCACTCGCGTGGCTAAACGTGACATGTTAATGTTATAAAAGCTAGAAATATACTAATGAGAAATTGTAATGGTTTTAAAAGTGTTACGTGTATTGTGTATTGTTGGTTTATATTGATTTTATTTTCTTTGTCATTTCACCTTTTATTCAATGACCTATTTATTTATATACGCGCATAATCTTTAGATAAAGGCATCCGTAGAGGTAGATGACCTCGAGGATGGATAATTGTCAGCATGGTTGAAATTGACGTTGACGATGTTTTAATATAAGTTTATTTATAGACGACGATATCATTAATTTATGCTTTTGATATATTGGAGTAAAGTTTTTCATGATTGTCAATATTATTATTATTATTTTTATTTTTTATTTTATAGGTATATATGAGCCACCTCATGGTAAGTCTTCACCGACGCCCATAGATAATAGCATTGTAAGTAATGTGAATCATCACTTACATCGCCAATCCGCCACCAACCTTGGGAACCAAGATGTTATGTCCTTTGTGCCTGTAATTACACTGGTTTTGCGGTAGAATATCTGATGAGTGGGTGGTACCTACCCAGACGAGCTTGCACAAAGCTCTACCACCAAGTGGTAATCTTTAATTATTTAATAAAATTCAATCTATCCCTTTTCGCGTCTATCCGTTTGTTCGCTTACGTCAAAGCTAGACGATGGAATTTAATGCGGTTTTCAAAATAATTTGGACGATTTTTCCGGAAGTTTTAATGTATAAGACATTCATATAAGATATACGAGGAGCAAAGTTTTGAAATTGCTGATAGGTTTTAAGGGAATTCTTGTATGAAGATTATGTCGCATGAATATATTTTTCTAGGTGGTTATTTTTAATTACTAAAACATTTACATAAGATTTAGTTTTAAACTCTTGTTATTGAAATCCGAATATAATTGTAAATTTAAACGGTAAATATATTCAGATTCTAATTTAAATAGTCACATTCCTAGGTACAAAAGTTTAGTGTTATATATGTTTCAAAAGTTTTACTGTATTTCGTTAAAGAATTTCTGTCGAGATAATGTCGTTGAATGTCTTGATATAATTACATAAACAAAAGGTTAACTAAACACGCAAGTAAATGTATATTTGTTTTATTTTTGTTATAATACAATAGATTAAATTAGTTGCCAATATGAATGGTATAGTTTGGTAGTTAGTCATTAAAATTACTTGTCTGGTCCCACTTTGGGCGCCAATTCTTTTTTATTAACAATGATTATAAGCTCTGATGTTCCCGTGGACTGAATGTAAAGACCATTTAACCCATAATCACAAGTAAAAATCCTTGCATTCATAATGGGGTACTTAATTGATGTTCAATTTTATCTCACTCGTACAGCGGTGAACGAAAATATTGTGATGATAATGAGGATGTCATTCACGTGTCGGATAAAATTCCAACCAACTAGCATTAAAATACCTCGGCGAGCCTTTTCTTTAAGATATACATTTATGGCCTGTTTTTTTCAACTTAAGTCAAGTAAATGTGTCTCATGAAAATATATTTCCCAGAAGTACGAATAAAAAGACATTGATATTGGTAATTATTAATTTCTAACAATTACTTGGAAAAAAAATCGCATTTCAGTATTCAAAAGAAAGTAACACGTATACTTTCTTAACGATTAAGTAAATTATAAGTTGAATCACATTCTCCGTCATTGAGTCAACCTGCTTCGCGTGTCGAATGACCACAGCGAGCTGAGGAAATGTCGCGGGTCACTTGTAAAGAACTAAAGCAATTGTTTGTAGGGATGACAACCACATAAACTGCGGTGTCTACTGTTTATTTAAAACTGTATTTAGAAAATTGTAATTAATTTTAAAATCTTTTAATGTTTTAATATTGTCGTTATTTGGTTGTATGCTTAATTACATTTTAGTTTATATTACAAGAGAACCAAGATTGTCCCACAACGTGTGCATTTTAAGCGATGATCGGGGGATGAAATTCAAGCAAACACCACTGAATTTTCATGTGCTTAATTTGTGTTTATAATGCATCTTGTGCGAGGTGGAAGGAAAACATCGTGCGGCAACCTGCATGTGTCTAATTTCTCTGTAATTCTACCACATGTCATTTTTATCAACCCGCGTTGAAGTAGCGTGGTGGGATAAAATAAGTGTGACATTCACAGGCTTGTTACTTTACTTTTATTATATTACTATATACAATAGACAAATTCCACATTTTATTTATTATTATTTGTATATATTTATTTTGGCTTCGTGCTCTCTTTCAACACACACAAAAACGTGCACGCCACTTATATTTATATAAAATAAAACGAACATGAATATTTATTTTTAGTGTTTTTTTTGTAAACGGTACACTTTCGACACGCTATAAAAAGTTTTGTTCATTTCAAGGTAACATTCTTGATTTCTAACTTATGTTTAAGTAAAATAGAATAATTTTGTGATACTACACTTTATCATATACATAAATTATTTTATTGTTTAATAATTTTATTGACAAATCAGTCTCAATCAATTTGTCGTTTATTTGTACAATTTAAAATTGCATAGGTGATCGCAGTTAATAGATGTTTGAGGCATTTTTAACACACTAACTTATGTTTGATACATTTTATATGAAGCCACATTGCATGCCTTGGAAAAGTAAAATTTTTTCTACTGCCAAAAAACTGCTTTATGCATTGTTAAATTGACTTACCTCAGGCGGCAGTGTTGGCGAGAGGCTTTTATTTTTAGAAAATAGACTCGTTCTTCTACTAGAGGATTGTTCCGATTGTTTTCGACACGCGCCGCGGATCCATTGACCGAGGCGATTGTTACAGCAACTGTGATAGTAGTAGAAATTCATATAAACATATAACTCTTGCAACATTGTCTTAAAATTAGATAATGATTATTTAATTTATGAGAAGTGTAGCTCACATGGACGGTGCCTGGTCACTCAATATGCTGTCCCTCCTCTCGATCTCCCTCTTCTTGCCGCAGCAGCCCGTTTCGTGGACCACGTCGGAGCTCATGGCGGGCGGCGAGGGCTCCGCGTGGTGCGCGGGCTCGATGTCGCCCACTCTCCGCCGGCGGCAGCACGCGCAGAGGATGTCACGCAATTTGCGCTTGCGTTTCGTTTCGTGCTCAAATTCGATTGTTGTACCCTGATTAAGATGATATAAATATTTGACTTGCGATATATAATATATATTTTTTCCTAATATGTCTTTTAAAGTTACCATTTTCTATTATTTTTTACCATGTCTGATGTAATGACATATATTTGTATTAGTCCATGACACTAGGTTACGATGTGACGGAGAATTTTATCGCAGAAAACCCAAGAAATTCTGATTAATAGAATTGTTAGAGAGTCAAAAATATGTATTAAGCATAAGAGAAAATTTTAAACAGGTTTACATATGTTTACCAGGACTGTCTTGAAATATGAACCATAACATCGGAAAAGCTTCATAACAGCCACTTTAACTTAACAGCCGTGCAATATCTCACGCGAACATATTAATACCATATTCATTATTTCTAATTGTTATTTTATCTATCTTAAAAACTGGAATGACATTAGTATATATTTTCATTAATTGCAATACGTGTAACGAGCTGACACTATATAATTGAGGATATACTCACTTTCCCGGCAGCAATTTCAACATCCTCATCTGGAACTTTCTTTTTACAACAGTTCATGTCTTTCCAAAACTTTTTCTTTTCTACCGGCTCTGATTGGTCTTCCATCTCTGTTTCTTCATCGTCTTGTGCCTTCGTGCAACAAGGACAGCACTTTGCCTTGCATTTGCCCATTAACCGGGAGCATATATTTGGTTTTGGCGGTGGCACCTGATCGTTGACTTCGTCAGATGCTTGGGGACTTGTATCCTTTTGTTCTCGATGGGCTCTCGGAGGAGGTTTCGGAGTAGTGCTTGTGCTCTGTGGAAACCTGGTGAAGTTGGACAACAACTTTGTTTATAAAAAAGTGCAACGGACCTTTTTTAATTTCTATAGTGCTTGGTTTTTCGTGGCCTGATTGTGTAATAATTGTTTTTGACTAATTTAAATAATACTCGTATATAAGAGAAAATGTCCGTCGTTATCATTGTAATTTGAATAGTGTTTTAAATAATTAATAACTGTAACTATAGTAACATTAGTCGTTATCCAACATCAGTTAGTCATTTAATAGTTTTAACACGTACTAAGTTTAAGCCTAGAAATATAAACGAAAGTGCAAAGTTATATCATTAGGTATATAAACTATTTTCGTTATTTAATTTTTGTATAATATATAAGGTTATATAACAGTGCTAAAATGATATAGAATACATACACTATTCTGTTATCTATGATTTATGAAAAATGTGTTAACTTATAATGGGTGTATTGTACAAGTGTAGGGCACACTTAATATGAATTTTTTTTTTCTAATTAATTTATTTTTATTTATCTTTGTTTATTAAAAAATAAGTCATTTAAATTATTTTATTTAATATGGTTTTATTTTAATATTTCACATGCATCGTTTGCGCTCAAAAATTACCTCAAGAGTTCAGCCTTGCCACCATATCTAGAAGTAAAAATACATTGAAACATCATTTTAAGTCACATACTGCACCTTAAGTTGAGCCTAAACCTGATCTTAAGTTTATGTGTTATTGTGAGATAGAAGCGAAATTTAATTCTAATAGGCTTATTTGGTTTTTCAGGCAGATAGGCAAATGGTCCACATGATGGTAAGAGGTCACCACGGCGCATATGTATAATATATAGCTTTGTACACAATTAAAAAACTATTTTCGATCTGTTTTGAAAGATAAAACGTTAAGTACGTTACGTTATATATTTTAGTATCGAGTGATTTTGACGATTGTTATAAAATAATTGATACAAAAAGTAACCTTAATATTATCGTCACTCAAAAATTGTGTATATGTATTTATTTAATTAATTTGTTTAAAATAAGCATTATTAAATTATAACAACAAAAATAGTATTCTGTTTTATAAATTTATATTGATGTGTGTAACTTGTTTCTTTTTACACCAAAAGATTTACGTTCGTTAGTAGAGCAAATTTCTTTTATAACTTTAATGGTGTTTGTATGACTTTAATATGAATTAACTTAGCGGCAATCCCTAGAGAATGTTACAGTGATGCCTGAAAACAACAAAATTGAATAAAGTAATTTTTTAACGCAGTTTGCGTGTAGTCACCTAAGTCGCTCAATAGATTTGTAAGTAAAAACATGGATTTTATAGTCCAAAAAATAATTAAAATGTTACCCATCGTTGTCGTACCGCTTTGGCAACAATTCATTTGGCAATATGTAGACTGTTCTATTATGTATCATGTCTTAACACACACTAATACACCACAATCAGCAAATTAATTTATAGCACACACATAAAAACATATTTTTCACTCAAATTTAACGTTGATATCTACGTCAAACATTCCACAGATAACATATTCTCAAATGTCATTGTCAAAATTTCGCGCCATTTTCTGTAGCAAGAACGACGCGTGGCGAAGGCGGCCGAGGTCAGACTAGCGTGAACTAATTCTTAAAGGGTCGTGTTAAGGGTCGTATCGAGTGCTATGCGATCTATTAAGGTAAAGAAATAGCTAAATAGCTTACGTGAAACGAAACTGAAATTATTGTAATGTGGGTTAACGTTAAATAAACTTACTAATCTGTTAAAACTTTGTAATATATTTTATGGTTTATAGTTGTGGTATTTGTCAAAATACAATTTTTTTTTAATTTTCTCTATAAGAAATATTTATCCTATATTAACAAAAATTATATTACTTTTCATCACTGAAATATTAGCATAATTTCTTCTTATATTTCAATTGCAAAATGTCTGTGTTCTGCACTTAAATGAAGAACTCTTATCTTTTCTTCATGTCCGTGTGTGAAGTTTGCATAGTTTCTACAGTTTTCGGCCGGAATAGATGCATGAAATTATGCAAGCAAATGCTTCAAAAGTGTTACTTTACATACTTTTAATAATGAGCTTAAAACATTTGAAAAAAATTTTTATACCTTGCCAGTATCTTATTTCTTCTAATAGTAATTTAAAAAGAAATCAATAAAGAAATATATATTTTATTATTATCTTTTCTTTTATTTTCTTAGATAAATTTAAATTAATTGTCCCGTAGTAATAATGAATGTTACTAACGAGGTTCACGAATTGTTATTTAATTAACTCAAGTTATTTTTCAGACGCCATAACTGTAGCATAATGTAATAGGGTTGGCGAAAATTAAACGTCGATAAAATACGCAACGGAAATTGGTATATTGGTAAGTAATTCATCGTAAATTACGTTACGCCGCTTATCTACGTATACAATGGTGGTTAAATCTGTCGATACGTGGTAAAGTGTTGTAACTTCTACGAAATTTGTTATTGAATAAATTCATACTAAGCAAGTTACGAAGCTGTTGCTAATAATTGGATTGATGTATGTAATTGACATGATTAACGTGTGCAAGTAAATGAAGTCACTGTATGACGTTGCAATATTATTTTTTTACCTTACTTATAATAATATGTGGTTATATATTATTTGATTGAATTGACTTTATCTGTTGTTATTATTGTTTTCCAGTTTTTATGTTGTAACACGTCTAAATAAACGTTTCATATGCTCGCATTGTAATGAATTATTTACTTGTGGAAACTTTATGAAACGATGTTGTAACTTTATATTTCTTTTTAAAAATGTATTATCTTGTACTGTTTGTTTCATAAACAAAATAAATCTTAATGCATTCACACTAGTTGTGTCTGAGTCTTGTTCGAGGCTTTGGCGTATCTTAAATTATTTACATGTTTTTAAATCTGGTTATATTTTCTTGGTCTTACTAGTTTATCTGTTTCGACATTCATCTTTGGGGAATAATCCAAAATTAAGTCATCTTGACTGATTTAAGAGATCTTACCCAACTGCGCAGGACATAATTACAGTGCACAAGAGCTTGCGCAAACACGGTGCACTATCTATTCATAAAATGAAAACGTTCCCACTGCTGGGCTAAGGCCTCCCCCTAAACGTGATAAAATTTGGTAAAATCTAAAATCATACAACCCTAGCAATAGTATGTTAATAAGAAAGGTGGTCACGCCACTACCCGCTCGATACTGACCGTTGTCCGAATTCTTCTCCTTATGTCTATAGAAATAAGGCACATAATTCGATTTATATTTTGATTTTCGTAGATACAGTTTTGACGATAACACTGCATACGTAATGTAAGACAAAACGACGAATATTCTTAATAGACGACATTCCATCAGCACGTCTGCATTTTGATAATTAGTTTTTGAAGATAAACAAAATCAAATATGGCGGATACGTGGTTAAATTTTTCAGTGATAACGTGGATATTTGTTTTATTTGTCTACTATATATATTTCAATTGTTTTTTTATTATTTTTAGGGTTCCGTACCTCATAAGGAAACAACGGAACCATTATAGGATCACTTTGTTGTCCGTCCGTCTGTCCGTCTGTCTGTCTGTCAAGACTCTTTATCTCGGGGACGCGTAAAGGCATCGAGTTGAAATTAAAACGATATAGTCAGGTCTACAGTCTCTTGAAGCTGTGAAAAAATCAAACTTCTAAGTTAACGTAAAAAAAGATACGGCCGTTTATGCTGCAAAAAACGTATATTTGAACACTCAAGGGAATCAAAATTTATAGGGTATTTCCCGATGACCTAGAACTATGAAATTTGGCAAGTAATACCGTCTTATAATATGTATAGGGAAAATCATGTATAGGGAAAAATCTGAAAACAATACATTTGTAATTAAATCATAAAAAACAGAGTCTTTATGCAAAGAATGACGGTCCAAATTTTGAATTGAGTTAACCGTGTCATGTGGGGTATCGTATGAAAGGGCTTCATTGGCACAAGCTTAAACAGATTTTTAATTATTTTTATGATGTATAGTTTTCGATTTATGACGAAGAATGAAAAAAATACATTTTCCCTTTTTTATAAGTTTAGGTAGGAACTTAATAATTTTGGTGTATGTAGTACCAAATAGTTTGCACTGTTATGCATACCTGCTTATTTAATTTAAAATTTTGTAATTACACATAACCCTAAATATGTACCTACGGAACATGGTACATATTTAGGGTTTGCGGTGGGCGAGTCCGACTCGCACTTGTCCGGTTTTTTATTGGCATATAACTCCACTAATAAAGTGGAGTTTCTATTCAAGTAGACTCTTGCGGGCACTTTTACAAGATCAAATCAAATTGAAGAACTGGCAATATTTCAGTAGTTATTCTTTTGGACAATCAATTTAAGTTACATAGATAATTACGTACAATTATTATAGTACACGCAAATACTAACTCCACACATTTTTAGTATCTAAATAATCCTTTATTGAGTAACACTTATGTATCAAATTTTCTTCAGATGTCATTTAATTAATAAGCCAAACTACAAAAACAGTACTTGAGGAATTTTATTTATAATAAAAAGCGAGCAGCTTGTCCAAGAGAGGATGAATTGACTTTGCGCAGACGGAAACCTGATGTTACAAGTTTTTCTTTACTTCTCCTGTTTATTATTATGTATTTCATTATTGAAATAATGAATGTTTTTAACGTCACGTATAATGTGCAAACTATATATACATTAACAATATCCTGAAGAGAGTCTCTATGTCTGTGATTGTAAATAGCATAATGAAGTTAAATGAGACTGATCTGATGTATGATCAAATTGCAAATACTTGAATTGACAGTGACTAGTATATCTTGTTTACCTCGTATTAAAAATTGTATGCGAGACTTGCGTGCGCTGCCGTACCTTCAGATACAGTCAATTGCACATCAAAAGTAAACAAAATTTACTTTCATATTGTGGCTTCGAACAATACACACTTTTCCTTAAAGAATATAATGTAAAGAAAGTATTCCCTGAGCGATTTTGATCAGTTTTCACCGTTTACTGCTGATAGTGTCGGGTTGTGGTTTGAATAAATATTACAATTATTGTGTGAAAGTAACGTTTTACTATCGTTGCTTGAAAATGTTCTAGATAAAAATAGTGTTAACCAAGTTTAATAATTGAGTTCTAGGGTTAATAATAAGTTATGCTTTTTCAATTTATGCTTATTCAATGTATGACTTGGGCCAAATATATGTGAATGATATTACTGGCTGAAGATAACAGCGATTTCTTCTATGAAAAAAAAAACTTTAAAATCATATTTGTCCCAACTTTAATAAAATATATTTAAACTATTAACGTTAATATATCGAAATCATACATATAAAACTGGGTTAGTCATTACACAAATGCACCGTCGGCTTAGTGGCTACCTTGTTGTTTGTTTAGCTAGTTAGTTCATGTCAAGGAATACTCAGCAGCAGTTTGTCAGTGTTTCACACCCGTGCCAGTGTTCAGGCCCACGGTCGTGATGGCCACCCCATGGGCCTATGACAGCTATATTATATATAGTGTACGTATTACCTATGTTTGTACATACACTTATGTATTATTATGTATACCCTGTGTCACCTGTGCAGGTGCTGCACTTTGAGATTGATTGCCGTGTTCGGATTAATCTTTTAATTTAATTAATTGATAAAACTCACCCGCCATTACTATGAGACTTGTCAGATGCACTTCCTTTGGCTGCTTTGCTGTGTAAAGTCATATTATCCGCACCAGGTGTTGAAAGATTCGAACTAAGTACATCTAATTCAGGTCCACCTTGTACCAAAGTTTCATTTATTTTCTCAACTATTTCAGTTTTCACTTCATTTTTCTTCTCATTAACTACCGTCACAATTGGTTCTATAGTCTTCTTTATATCTTTAGATTTTTCCATTAAATCTTTTGGTTCTTCGACAGGAGTCATAATGCTATCAACTATTTTGGCCGCTTCTGTGCGATTTTCAGAACTCATTTCTTCAGATTTCTTAATGCTATCTTGTATTTCGGATAATTTATCAGAAGCTTTGGTTTTTACTTCTCTTGTAGCGCTTTTTGCTTTTTCGGCAATCTCTTTTGCTTCTTTAGCCTTAGCAGCAGCAAGAATATTTTCTGTAGATATTTCAGGTTCTTTCAATATACTGTCAATTTTTTGTTTTACTCTCTCAACTTGCGGGTTGTTGTACGGTGGTTGCAATGGTCTAAGTCTCACATGATCTTCAGTAAAAATTGTTCGTTCGTGATTTGTTTTAGTTTTAACTGGCTTTTTTTCTTCCTTGTCTGTCTTTTCTTCTGTTTCTTTCTCATCATCTTTTTCTACTAAACATTCTTTTGAACTCACACTATCAAATATGCCTTTTTCTCTAGCCTTTTCAAAAGCCGCCGGTAATTGATTGGTAACTGTTGTGACAACTTCTAAAGGTTGTGATGTGATTGCCGCTGTGGTCATAGAAACAACATTTTTCTTGGTTAGAATTACAATTTCACCTTTTTCGTTTGTTATTTTGTCGTATTGAGTACCGTTATCATGTTTTATAATCTCATCACCAACATTCGCATCTGCTGTATTTTCTACAGCTTTTTTCTTTTTTTTTATAACTTCGATATTTTTACTCTCATCCGTCTTTTTTGATAAGGGTTTTTCAATATTACTTTTCTTAGTACCTGCTTCATTTATTTTACTCGTTGATTTAGATTTTTCAGAAAGATCTTTTTTGCTAGCTTGCCTACTTAAAGGAGGCTTATCATTAAGCGTCTTTGAACTTGGTGCCCTACTTAAATTTTTTACACTGTTTGTTCGACTTACTGGTTTTTTAGGTTCTACTTTATTTGACACTGGAGGTTTTTGCGTTGTTCGAGTACTTGTTGTCTTTGATACTGGCTTTGCGGCATTACTACTAGGTTTTGTTACATTTTTAACGGGCCCTTTTCTTTTATCCGGACTGGGATCGCGACTAGTAGTTCTGCTAGGTTGTCTAGAATTCAATCTAGAGGTAGCAGGTGTAGTAACGGCCGTCTTCGTAGTCTTTCGAGCTGCGGGAGTAGGTTTAGTTGGCGTTTTGGCAGTTCCAGACTTGGTGTCTTCAATTGGGCTTTTGCTTGGTGTACCGACTATAGGAGATAACCTTTTAGGATTAATTGCCTTATTCGAAGGCGGCGGTCCACTCTTTCCAGGTGAAATCGGTGGCTTACCTTTTATATGCGACGGAGAAATACTCAGATGTTGACTGCTTTGACTAGTTCTTTTATCATGAACTTGGCTTCCTATCCTTATTGTTTCATGTATGCTGCTAGTGCTGTTAGACATGTATTTTTGATTTCGATTTAAATTCCTATCTAGGGATTGTCTTGAATTGCTTCTAGATGGGGAAACGGAGTTTTGTCGCTTTGGTATTTTAGAATTTTTTGGGGATCCATTATTTGATTGAGGCTGTGATTTCGATATTGATCTTAGACGAGAAAGATGTGTTACAGGTTTTGGGGCTCCATCATCTTTGTTCAGATACTCAGAACTTCCTCGTGATATATTTTCGTAGTGTAAAATTGCTGATGGAGAGTTTGATCTGGATCTCATATTTATTTTAGGTGGCGAATTACTCCGAGAGTTGGATCTCGAATTAACTCCACTCTTGACTTCTCCTTTTTTATCTAATATCCCCATTTCTTTCAATAGTGCAATTTCTTCATCCCTTTTCTTTTTCTCTGCTTCGGCTTCATTCTTTTCTCTGTTTAATTCACTAAGTTCCCTAATTTCCTCCATATTTTCTTTCAAAAAGTCTCTTGGCGGTCTGTGAGCAGGAGGTGGTGGTAGCAGGGTGGCCGTTGTTGCCATGTTATCGATTCGTGATAATGAATTCGTTCGTCTTCTTGGAGGAGAATTCGATCGGGAATTGGCAGCTGAGGTTTTTGGTGTATTGTGTCTTGATGTTTCTTCTCTAAAGCCTCGACCTAAAAATATAGAATGAATTAAGAAAAAAGCTTACGCCATAGCTATGGGAAGTATTGTCACTTAGATATTACAGATCTATTTACATAATTAATTAGACATGAAGTCTAGATATTAAGCAATCATATTATTAAGCATATATATCATAAAATATATAAATTACTATGTATATCTAATACATAATAATTTATGTACTGGTTAATGCAAAAGTAATTGTAATGATATGGTACCAATTGGGCTTAAATTTAAATTATTTTATAATGAATTAATTGGGTTTGTGTTATTTTTTCAGTATAAGAAAATGATTTGAAGTCGACTTTTAAGTTTATAATACGAACCCTTAAATGGTGAGACTCTCCCAGGTCGAATCTCGACTGGAAGCGACCTGGGGCTGGTGGGGCGAGAAGAAGGTTCAGCGATGATAGCAAACGATGTTTCACCTTTTCGCTTTGACGTGGACACCACGCTGGAAGATAAGAAGAAATATATTGATTACATATAATTGGAATTTGTTTTTATTTTACACTGATATGGATGCCCGCATAGGCGGGCCGGCCGTCAGAGAGTCACGGTAGCATGTGCAAGCGATCCCAGGCCGCTCTTCGTTAAGACAGAAAGGGAACCGCTGATTTTTTAGTGGGTATTCCGATGTTAAGGGCGCACTCGGCGCCTTGGACACCGGCGAGCCCCACATACCCCTCCCCCCACCGTTCCCGTGGGGGAAAAGCGTAATGCGTTTTGCCAGCGTGAAAAAAATCGTTACTTAACTAATCACTCGCTGAGAAAATTAGAAAAAATAGTATAAATTAAAAAAATATCTTTTCAGTGTTTGTAAATTTTATTTGTTAATTTACAATATGTACATATATAAGTTGGACATATACCTTAACTTTAAATGTAGTTTAGATAATAGCTTATTGTTTACAAGACTTAAATATAAAACAGACACGCGCGCGTTTCCTATTACCAAATCGCATATAATTAATAAATCTAAGTTATGTTCATCCTTACTCATTCCTCGATTGGGATCGGCAATAAGTATAAAAAGGATAGCTTGCCTGCCTGACAGATAGGTCAGATGTGTTAGTATTAATAAGGCCGGCAATGATCTCTTAAACAAACCTTGATATATATTTATTATTATTGTAAAAGACGCTCCATGCAAAGCTAGTAATTGTTAACTCATTATAATCGTACAACATTATTAACCAACCCCACATTTCACCCTCATGTAACCTAATTCAAAAAATGCGTAACAATGTATTGACCTTCGTGTGAAGTGGGGCGGGCATAATTTCGAACATATTTAAGGCAAAAGTATTTAATTTTTATTTTTTTACAATAAGTGGGAGGGCTGGACGTCCTTCAAACCGAAACATGACAGTACTAAGTATTGCTGCTTGGCAATAGAATATATGATGAGCGAGGGGTATCTACCCAGACGGCCTACCACTGCATTGGTCTTTGTGGATATATAAACAAACCTATGTTCACCGTCAAATGTGCTTAGTACTTGTACACATTGTAGTGAATCTGTTGCCCAATTGGTAAGAAAATCATAGGAAATCAAATTTAGCATTGACTTTCAAAAAATCTTCTCCTCAAAAAAAAAGGAGTGATGGCCTTAGCCCAGCAGTGGGACATTCACAGGCTCTTACTAAATATTTACATTCAGTACATTCTATTCTAATTTTAATTTTAAAGTATGCGCACAGTTCGCTACGGTAGTCGAACCTTGGGAGTGGGTTTTCTATCATTCCAAGAAGCAGATAAATTAACTAAGTTGTAACAAATATTAAATGATACAAAATCTTTCTTATCAATTATTATCAAAGTATGATATTATCTATGGCCATCGAACAACTGTACTAAAGCAAATTAGTTAGCGAATTTTGCTAAAGTGAAAACCCGATTAAGTCCACTTTTTATGAAGTGCTTCAGAAATTGGAACAGGCAGTTATATTTTACCAAATATAGCCTTGAATATTTAACTAGTGTGCATATATACAGAAATAGGTTCATTCTATTAGGGCGGCGTATGAATTTGTCCTAAATTTTAGGCAGGAACACTAAATATGCTACCTAATTAAGTGATGATCGTCGCTTATTCGATCGATAGAATTGTTTTTTTACAATAAGTGTAAAATTCAATATACAAAGATCAAGCGTCTTACAGCCTAACTATAGCAAATTTTTAATTGAATAAATATTGAGAATAATGCTATATACGAAAGAATATACGTTTTCAATGTATATAAATTACGTTGGCTCTTGACTATTATTTCGTGGCCTTAATTAAAGTCAAGAAAAAACCTTGACGTGATGCCGTAACAATTTATTTGTCGAAACTTGAAAACGGTTCAATTTCAGATATATTATTCATAGATACGCTTAGATTTATTCTTGTGTATTTCGTTTATATACTTTTAAGATATTTCCTGTTCTATATTATATAGTAAAAATATAAAGTTAATATTTTTATAATAATACATTAAAATATTCTATATTAATAACTGAAAAAAATATATACGTTAAACTTATACCAGAAAATGCAGCGCGTTTTGGAGGAGCCTTTAGTTTATAATATTATTATATAAATAGTTCTAATTTGAAGGTTCACCCGTCTTAATTCGGTTGATGTTACAAGCCTGATTTTATCTTGTACTAGCTGTGCCCGCGGTTTCACCCGCGTATAATTAATAAAAATATAATGAATAAAAATCAGCCTAGAACCTTCCTCGATAAAAGAACAACACAAAAATAATTTTTAAATTCGAACCAGTAGTTCCTGAGATTAGCCGGATCAAACAAACAAAACTCTTCAGCTTTATATTTTAAGTATAGATATTTCTAATTTTAAGCATTCTCAATAATTAATTATCGTTTTAATAATTATTTTGTCTGTGATATACAATATTTATGAATGTGAGTAGTTAATAAACAAATCAAGAAGGAAACAGGATAATGTAAAAAATAACAATTTGTTTTATGTAATAATTGTATTTTTTATATTTACCGGATCTGTTATTAGTAAATACATTTTAAATAGTTTGTTTCTCGTAAAACCTTTTTTAAATTAAATCATTATTTAATTAATCTTCGATTTGAATTCAGTGTTAAAATACAAACTATTGTTTTCTCGAGTAATTCTTTCTTTGCTCAATAATTTCTCATTAGATAACCCAAGTTTGCGAGTTGGCGGTGCTTATACCTCAGAAAACACGTGTAGGAGTAGTTCATATGCCTAAACTAGAACCATACAGTGAGGGAATTAAGACTGCACATTCATACACACACTTGTGTATATTACAATTTCACTTTTTAGATTGTCTGTCGTAATTCTCACCGCTATGCGATGCTTTGTTAGTTTTTATAATTATTTTTTCTAAAACTACCTTCATCTTTTTTAACTTCTTATTTACTGTATCCACTATATTTTTAAACTATTTTAACATATAAAATTGTAATTTTCTCATTTTAAGTGAAGTATTTTTTTGTATTCTTTATGAGAAATAAATGTCTTTAAACCGAATTGATCGATCGAGAGGACAATCATACAACAGTGTTCTTTTTATTTATTGAGATTATTATTTTTAAAATAAGGAATAAATAATAATATTTGTTTTTGTTTTGTAGTCTTTCGTGTTTTGTAGTAATTTATCAGTTTGTTTTTTTTCTATTTATCAAACATCTAAGTTAATGTTGAGTACCTAGGACTGTAGTTGTCACTCATATCGGTTCCCTAAAATATTTTTCATTATATTTATCTATAAGTGTATAATATGTTTGATGTTGATGAAATTTTAAAATAAAAAAATATATGTAAAGTAAAAAAATAGTCAGGAGCAAGCCTGCATATTATTGAATACCTCTTTTGAATATTCTTTTGAGTATGAATCAATGCTTACTTGAAGAAGCGAACAAGCTACTCCATTATCATAAGGAACTCGTAGGTACGAGTACATCGAATTATGAAGTCTTATGTAACGATACAATTTAAAGAAACCATAGTATTATGGACAATCACTATGGAGACTCGGAATTTATGCGTCGCTGGCTATATGACTTCGTGTATGTCATAGGAAGTAGCGAATTATGCGTATATACCTATATACATATTTGTGATATATATATATATATCATCACGACTGCGTGGAATACATATATGGAAAAAATAAATGAAGTACAATTGTATTGTTTAGTATTTGTTTTATAGGTCAACATTAAATAAAAAAAAAACACTTTTACAGGATAGGTAATTTAGGTTTTTCTATCAAAGATAAGGATTTAAAAATGAGAAGACGATTAATCTACTAAGCCCATATAGGTACATAATACTTATACTAGAAGACCCAGCGCGTTAAAAAACGTTTTAATATATTAAACACGCAGACGTCTGCAGACGGTTTCGCTTGTAATATTTACATACGATGTTTAGTAAAACAAGAATATTCAATTTGCCTTTAATAAATCGTTGACACGTAACATCATCAAATTTACACTGGTGAGATACGTAACTAGTAATAGTTATGTAAATATATAACATTTTAAATAGTTTATATATTACAATAATGGTCCTCCAGACCGATTTCGTTCACGGCGGTAAATTTCAAGAGAGATTAGCCAACTGCGCTGGAGATATTATAGAGCACAAGTGTGTGCGCAAACACAGGTGCACTCTCTATTCCCTAACTCTTATAACCCGATGGGACGGCAATCCGACTCGACGGGAAAGAGTTCAAGTGCAGGACCAAGTTAAGTCAATTTTGATTGCCTCGTAGGTCCAGTGGCTACATGTAAGGCCGCGGACACGGTGGTCCTGGGTTCAGATCCCACATCGGGCCAATAAAATGTTATTGAGATTTTCTCTTGAGATTGGCCGCCGTGGCCAAACTCGGTGTGGAGGACATTATATTATATATATTATATTATACTTGTTATATTAATGCACTTCTATTTCAGCTGTTCACTTGGTTAGCACAGGTCACTAATGTCCATGATTATAAAGTATATATTTTATATTTATATTTCAGAAGTATTGAAAAAATACAATTATATCAACAATTCATCAACTCGCAATTGGCGCTATAAGCTTCACAACTTCTTCTCCAAAGGAGGGCCGTTATTAACCAAATATATAAAGCGACGTCGATGGTATCTTCTTTATCTATTGACTCCATACCTGATCCTCAGTAGGCATAGGTATTCGGGCGAGGAGAATATTTCAACAACCAGTTGGATAATGCTCCACCAAACACGTAGCACGTTATATTTGACATCCGCCACTGTCAGATCTGTTGTACTAGCGCTCGGTGTTGCGTTAGAGGAAACGAGACTGACCGATAACAGTTGCAAGGTTTCCATTCGTGCCAGATCGTCTACTCTTGTAATCAAATGCACCGTCATATATATTAATTTAACTTAAGTTTATGGAATGTTCCACCAAAATCGCTAATGCTCATGTTTCAAGCCACGCACTACTAATGGGAAACGCTATAATTAGCCATGGCCATAATTCCTCTAAGTGTAATGAGATACCTTCACCATAAAACGCATTTAAACACGAATATGGGAAATTGACGAAATTTAGAGCATTTTGTTAACATTAAAAATTCAACTTTGCCTTAAATCCTTATTTAAATCTGTAATACATAGAAAAATGTTAAAATGAATATAATTTGGCACAGATGGTCAATATATGTTTTTATGATTGTGTGATGTTGAGCAGAGGTGATCCAGGAGATAGACCACGCATTTATAACCAAAAATCCGATTTGAAATCCGTGCAAACACTGAGTTTTCATGTGATTTGTTGCTGTTTATGATTTCATACACGTATCGGATGATATTCTGGGACAGCAATCAGTAATGGGACATTTATGTGTTACTTTGTTTTTTTACTTCTTTTTGACTCTATCTGAACCTATGATGAGAGCTGACTGAGAAGTTTTTTTACTAAACAAACCGATGGAGCACGTAAGCGCCTCGACTATGGCGGGGACCAACAGATACATTCCACGTAAGGTCCATAACAAATCCGTAATATAGATATTTAGGTTACGTCATATGTCGTCTTTAACTGTGACTTGACCTTCTAGAAACTGAAATTCCACCAATTATTTTTAAAGCAAACAATAAGGTGAGTGAGCCAGTGTAATAGGAGGCACACGGCCAATTGGAAGGCGTATTCTATCTATATCTCTACATGCGATATAAAATTAAAATCAAATAATAATTTATTAAAAAAACAACTTACTTTAATACAATTGCATGCAGTATTGTAGAAAAGGCTAACCTTATAAATTTAAGATTTAATGGCTTAAGCAGGACAGTAGGTGATATTTTCATCCAGAGCTATAAGCATCCATATCATGTTCCAAGACTATTAAAATTTAAAAAAATTTAACAGCCTACAAATATCCCACTGCTGGGCTGAGACTTTAGCCTAAGCCTTTTGAGAAGAGGGTTTGGAACATGCGGCTCCAATGCGAGTTGAGGATACATATGTGACAGAATTTCAGTGAAAAAACACATGCAGGTTTTCTCACGATGCTTTCCTTCACCGCCAAGCAAGAGATGAATTACAAACCCAAATTAAGCACATGAAAATTCAGTGCTAGCTTGGGTTTGAACCCGCGATCATCATAACATTCACGCGTTCTAACCACTGGGAGATTTGCTCTTATGATAATTTACATTTACATTTTGAGTTATTGACATAATAATGTAAAATTTATAATACCTAGACTAACATTAATGAGTGATCAATGTAGCTAGCTTACAATATTCAAAATATATGTTAATGTCAATAAACATTATCTGCATTACAACGTTACATAAATTATAATTTGATGTGCAATCGAACAATAGTTGTAGAGATGTAGGCGTCGTGCTTCGTCTAGTGATAGTGATGGGCATGACTCATCGACGCGCGGGATGAGTATTCAATGATTGCTGTCACCTTGGGCTTGATTTCTTTAATTGAAAGCCTACGTTAAATATTCTTATTTATATGTAGGTACATCCTAACTAATATAATAAATGCGAATATGAGTTTGTTTGTAACGCTTCCCCGCCTAAGCCACTAAACTGATTTTAAATTTTTTTTCACCAATGGAAAGCTTCATTATCAACGATTAATATAAGCTATATTTTGTCTTCGTATTCCCGCGGCAACGGGAACTACGCGGGTGAAATCGCGGACAAAACGCTAGTACTTGAATTAAAATAGGCCTTGCCCTAAAATAGCCACTGAATGGAGACCTCTATCATATATTTGTTTTGTTGCTGAGTGAGATCACAAGAATAGCCATCTGGACTATATAATATAGTAACACACATCAGATATTGCAAAAGAGCAGTACTTTGTATTGTTGTGTTCAGGTATGAAGGGTGGGTGAGCCAGTGTAATTATAAGCACAACGGACATAACATCTTAGTTCCCAAGGTTGGTGGCGCATTGGCTATGTGAGCGTTGGTTAACATTTCTTACAATGCCAATGTCTATGGGCGTTGGTGACCACTTACAATCAAGTGGCCCATATGCTCGTTCATCTATAAAATTAAAAAGAAAAAAACATATTTAACATAATATTATTATACATGCTGCATTATCGAGTTGGACAACATTGTCAAATAAAATATTTAATAGTGAAATTTAAAAGAATTGTTAAGGAACGCTTTTGTGCAAAAGGATATTACACAACCAATGACTTCTTAAATGATTACACACCTTGGGAATGAAAGGATCGCCTCCAGGGAACTTCAAAAAAAAAAAAAGCTGTCAATGTATAAATTGTAAAGATTGTATTGTAAAAAAAAAATCCCGCTGAGTTTCTTTCGCCGGTTCTTCTCAGGTCTGAGGTGTTTATTTCCGAACCGGTGGTAGATTTATGACGATCAATAAGTAAGTGTAACGCTTCAAGCGTATTGAATAAAGATTTTTGACTTTGACTTTGTCCTGTAATGATATTTTTTAATTTTTAATAAATAAATAATTTTATATAATTAAATTTATGATTTGTTCACATAAACTTGTTATGTCTTATTTGATAATAAATATATCGTTTATCATATACAAATGATTGACACCTACTGGCTAACTGAATGCAGTATAATTATACTACTTGAAGTTCTTGTACAATTATACTAATCTTATATTCATTAACGAGAAATTGAATATATTAAGTTCAGAACTCCAAGGTTTTTTGTGTTATTCATTTATATATATTCGTACTAGCTGTTAATTCCGACTTCCTGTGGATAAAATAGGAATTTAATGTATTTTATATTTTCGCAAAAAAACCTGAATCTCGGTTGCAACACCATATAAACATTTCATCAATATCGGTCTATTCGTTTGGAAGTAGTTCAGTGGCATACAAAACGTACAGAAGAATTATATATTTAATAAAGATTTAAACAAAGATTATATAAGTTGTCAAAACTGGTAATCAATAAAGCAATTTTTGCATTTTACATTTAAAACTAGAAAATTACCCCTTACTAATACATGAAGGTGGAGTTCGTTCTTTTGTTTGTACGCACTAATCTATAGAACTATCAGTCAGATTTGAAAAAAAAAATGTGTTTGATAGCTCAATTCTTGAGGAAGCTTAAAGGCTATTAAACATGACAAGCCGCGTACTGAAACTAGTATATTATAATAGGTAGATGATCCAGCTGATGCCGCTGTTAACAGCTAGCGCTCAACAGCCACTGAACACAACTGACATGCTACGCTTTCTAGCTACGAAATAACAGAACAAAACGGAATACCGCTTAATTATTTATTTTCTTTTACAAAATACCACATACTTTATTACGCAACGTGTAACTTGTAACATAATTACTTTTGTCGTTATTTGTAACATTAATAAATACTAGTGTTCGAAATTCGACTACATCGCGATACATATATTAGAATTTGCATTTTCCATTTCCTTTAATTGATAGCTCTAAAACACCATCACACCAAACAATAAAAAATAAAACAGTTGACAACGGATAAAAAAAGGTAGTGTTTTGCCCATACATATATATGTATATAGATACTTTAGAATACTTATTTGGGACTGGAATTAATAACTACTGAAATGTGATCATGTTTAGTTTTCATCCTAACTAATATTATAAATGCGAATGTGAGTTTGTTTGTTTATTACGCTCACAGGCCTACACCACTGAACCGATTTTAAAAATTCTTTCACCAATGCAAAGCTACGTTATCAGCAAGTAACATAGGTTACATTTTGTCCCCGTATTCCCACGGGAACGGGAACTACGCGCGTGAAACCGCGGGCAAAACGCTAGTATCATATCAATATTTATATATATGGTTTTATAGTGGTCATGTATATTGTTTTTATAAATAATTAATTTGATATTTCATGATTTTAACAACAAACAATCAGCTCTATAGTCGTGTTAATCGTTTTTATCTGAAAATAAATAAGATTTCATTTAAACTAGCTGTATATCAAAGTAATTGACGTCAAACATATGATTTATACCCGTAACTGATTGATGACGTCGTTATGTTGAACCGGATTGTAAATCTGATTTATTTTAGTGCAACTATACGAGTTTTCTTACCGTTACCGGAATAGTGATGGTTAAAAAAGGCTTTATTGCAAAACTTACTTGAATACATTTGATTGATTTGATCAGAGCTTGAAAGAGCCGAGATGGCTCAGTGGTAAAAACAAGTGAATCCTAATTACGGTGATTATGGGTTCGAATTAGAGAAACATCACTGAATTATCAATTTATGTTTTATAGTTATAGGCCAATTCGTGGATTTGACTCTAAGTAAGGCTTAAACAAAAATACTATTAAAGGGGTTATTATAAGTATCGATATTTGGTAAAGACCCGTATGTTTTTTTCTTTTTTTTATCGTATCGGTAGGCTGATGAGCATATGGGCCACCTGATGGTAAGTGGTCACCAACGCCCATAGACGTTGGCATTGTAAGAAATGTTTACCACCACTTACATAGTCAATGCGCCACCAACCTTGGGAACCGAGATGTTAATTCCCTTGTGCCTGTAATTACACTGGATCACTCACCCTTTATATATTTTAAATAAAAATAAGTTATCATAATTTAAATTTAATAAATAAAAATAAGCCTAGATAGAGCCTTCCTCGATAAAAGGATTATACAACACAAAAATTATTTTTAAATTCGAACCAGTAGTTCCTGAGATTAGCTGGATCAAACAAACAAACTCTTCAGCTTTATATATTAGTATAGATAAAGCAAGTAGCACATAACTAACATTATTCTCTTAAATGTAGTTTATCTGAGTTATATCTGACCAATGTTTGCGCTTGAAGATTTTGCATATTAAGACTATTTTTCTATTGGAATAAAAATAACATTTAAAGTATAATATTGTTCCTGCCCTTTTATATCTTTTATGCAATTTTGATTAGCAGTGGTAGTTTCTTATTTGACTATTAATAAGTAAGTGTAATGCTCCTATGTTGAATGAAGTATTTTGATTAGATTTGATTGACTTTATGTTTCAACTGGTTATTTTTATTTCCATGCATCGCAGTCGAAATTTTTGGATTAATGATTTTAAGAAAATGTTTTAAGTAGTCTGAATGTCAATGACTTTTGTAAATGAGTTTAATACTAAAACAATTACAGATTAAATTGTTCTCATTATTGTATGTAAATAAGAGTTAGAACAGGTAACGTAAATTAACTAAACAAAAAATAAAATTTAAAATAACTCTTCAAAAGTCAATAAACGGTTGAAAATTAGTATTATTTACGTTAAGGACTCTTCTAAGTATATATACAAATGCAAAATATATGTACATTCTAATCATGAAATAGCGGCAACTGGCAAGAATGTTACCAATATGGGAAATAGCTATATGAGAAATACCACTCATCACGAGATCTCAAACTATCCGCCCGATTGACCAATTTGTCACATTTACTCCTTGCCCGACGTAGACGCTCACTAAGAACGAATTTTAAGCAAATCCTATCTAAAATACATTTTTTCTTCTTTTCTAACTATTTGAAGCCGGGACTCTTCGACGATTAGCTATTTGTTATGATAAACGCGAAAGTGAGTATGTTTGTTAGTTTAACAAACTTTCAAGACATAACTACTCAACGGATCATCATAAAATATTGAATACACGTTGTCAGAGCTACAGAAAAGAACATAGAGTACCTAACACATGGCCCTCACAAGCGGACGTCCCGCGGTGTCGATTACCTTAGTTATGTATATTAAGACATACATAAAATAATAGCACAATCAAACTCTCAGGAGACTTGCGCCATATTAAACGTTGCTTCCGTCTAGTTAAACACTGATTTCACTCTTTCTGTTATTGATTCATTTGACATTAAAATAAAGAAGACACGTGCAAAATAATTTCTACAGAGGGTAGCGATTATAGTTTGAAACACCAATTTACTGTCACACAATTTATTTAAAATTCTTCGCACATCAATCACACATTTAAATCACTTATTAAATTAAAATACAATAATAAAACGGTTTTCTTTCACAATTTTAACTCTTTAATTATCTAGCGATTGCACGTGACAATTGTCATAGCTAAGTTTACTTCGGGCATCGTAACGACAAATTGATCTCGAATTACGTTTGAGACCCTTTTTTAATTATTTTAATCATAAAAATGTCGGTACATTGTATTTTCTTTCACACAAGATTGTTTAACTAATCACCCGCTAAGCAAAATTTACAAATTTGGACTTCTATGGCATATGTCTTCTTCTTGCGATTGTCAAATCAATAATGTCAGAAAGAGATAAATCTGTGTTTAACTTTAGTTAAACTGTTTACATTCGCTAAAGAAAAGAACTATAACAATATCTTTCAATTAGAAAGTTGATACGTAATTATTTTAAAAATTACGTGTATATGATAACAATAATTTATTAGTATTACATTTCAAAGTGATTACAAATGTAATTATTCGCACGGTTGATTTGCGTGGATGGACGACATCTTGATTGGCAATTTTGAACTAGACAACACTGCATTAATCGTTTTGCTGCATGCAAAACCTTAGAAGGACAGACACTTGGAAGTGGTATCTGAATTATTCTTTTCAACGTCTATTATTTGTAGACATATAGTTGATAGCTATAGTTTACTTGGTGGAAGGGTTTATCACAAGAGAATTAACATCTCAATTCCCAAGGTTGGTGGCGCCTTGGCGCTGTAAGTGAATGTTAACATTTCTTACAATGCCAATGTCTATGGGCGTTGGTGACCACTTACCATCAGGTGGCACATATGCTCGTCCACCTCCGTATGTTATAAAAAAAAGGAACTGTGTGACACTATAAGTAAGTAGTAAGCCGTAACACTCCTAATGCTAGTCTAAGGCTTCCTCACCTTTTAAGAATCTAGAGCTTATTAAGAAGCTCTTAAGAAGGTTAGGACCCTATTGCTTTTAAACATGGCAGATTTTTCTCAGACAAATACTCTTACATCAGGTTTCATCGCGATATTCTCCTTCACCACCGCGTAATTAAATAAGCACATTCAAATTTACTGGCTCTTTTCTGGGTTAGAACCAGATATCTTCGTTTACAATTCACGTCGTCCTGCTCGTCAATATTCCGTCACATATATTTATAATAATAAGAATATTCTGGAACATTATTAACACAAGGCTATCTGATTCCAAAGTAAGCAGAGCTTGTAATATGGAAACCAGACAACTGATATACTACATAAACTACTTTTATTTTGTAAACACATACTTATATAGATAATTACACCAAGACTCAGAACAAACAGATATATTCATGCACACAAATGTCTGTTCTGGGTGGGAATTGAACCCATTACCTGCGGCGCGAAAGGCAAGCATCTACCGAGCACACCAACCGGCTCGTCAATATATACATATATTAACATTATCGTAGTACGGTCAAAGGTTCGAATCGTACATACCACTTCTATTGTACTCTTCGTTCAGCGTGCGAATTACACAAGTGTTGCTTTTTGACTCGTGTAGTTATTTTGAATGCTCAGGTGGGTTATGAGTGTGGGTATTGATTAATAATAATTAATTTTATGCAATTGCTTGTACATATATTCGATAACATTGAAGATTAAAAGAAAATAAAGCTTAATTCACACTACATGAGTTATGATTTATAAGCTACAAAAACAAAATATTATAGCAAATCAGAATCTCTGAAGAATGATCAGTAATTAATAGTTAACAGTAAATCAGTAAACAGTAACAGTAACTGTGAATGTCCCACTGCTGGGCTAAGGCCTCTCCTCCTCTTTTTGAGGAGAAGGTTTGGAGCTTATTCTACCACGTTGCTCCAATGCGGGTTGGTGGAATACACATGTGGCAGAATTTTAGTGAAATTTGAAATATGCAGGTTTCCTCACGATGTTTTCCTTCACCGTTAAGCAAGAGATGAATTTAATTAAGCACAAATAAAATTAAGCACATGAAATTCAGTTGTGCTTGCCGGGCTTTGAACCCACGATCATCGATTAAGATTCACGCGTTCTTACCACTGGGCCATCTCGGCTATTACTCGTCAATATTTAATCATTTTATCCGTTATTATAAACATTTTTTTTTTTTTTATTTATAATAATAAAACAATTGTATTACATAGTGTGATAAGACTGACGATGGTTAGTAATAAGACCAAAACGAATAACGTTTTTTTATTAAATCCAGGTTTAGGCAGGTTGCAGTTTATCATTGCCTTTATTGAATAAAAAAAAAACAATATATTTTATCTGTATTTTATATTTTTATAACCATTCAGTTAATATGATTCATCCATGCTGTCAATTCGTTTTCACCATATACGTTCCGTTGGCTACGTGTAGGTAGCACAAGGTTGACGACCCGCTTTTCAAAGCCTTAGAAGACACGGTTTAATATTTTTATGACATAATAATGTTAAATGAACTGATGACCTATTATTTATTTATACTTTATTGTGCACCACAACAGTTTTTTTTTTACAAATACTTAGACAGCCTAAATAAAAGTAGCATACAATTTTGGCGACCTTATCGCTACATAGCGATCTCTTCCGGGCAACCAACGGTGTTAGAAAGAACCCATAGAATATGAGGTAGGTGGTGCAGTAATAACAAAATAAAATAACATTATAATAATAATCTATACCAAAAACAAACTAATAAATACATGTCAATATTAATAATGTATAATCATTAATACCGAAGTTTATTTTAGCTATATAGAGAATTTCGCGTTGTTATTCTATAAACTTCGAATGTAGCTCGAGAATATTAAAAAATTGTTGGACTACTCTGTCAGAACAAACTCGAAACTTATCGCAGAAAACCGTCGTGACATCAGTCAGTAAGTGATACGCGACATTGACCATTATAATCATATCATTTCAAGAATACAAACATCAAAATTGTATACCACCAAAAGTCGGTCAAAACAATTCACGGGTGAGTTATAACCAAAGATTCTTTTGTTAATTTGTGAACACCTTCACCATGTGTTCGACGATGAATAAGAGCTTCGTTAAACACGCAAGTGTTGGATGTAACTCTGCCTGCCTGCATCAATCGGCTGTTGAGTAACAGATGTATATAAGTATGTATATTACCTTTGGCTAAGAGACCAACTCTTATTGGAGCGGCCTGTATGAGCAAATGGTATAACTGGATGGTACTTTATAAATATATGTCAAAATAAATCTTGGTATTTCGGGTTTGTAATGTTTTCAATCATCGATATGGCCACGGCAAGCACCACTGAATTTCATGTGCTTAGTTTGTGATTATAATTCATCTCGTGCTTGACGGCGAAAGAAAAAAACCCTTGGAAACCTGCATGTGTCAAATTTCACTGAAATTCTGTCACATGTGTATTCCACCAAACCGCATTGGAGCGACGTGGTAGAATAAGCTCCAAACCTTCTCCTCAAAAAGAGGGGAAGAGGCCTTAGCCCAGCAGTGGGACACTCACAGGCTGTTACTTTTACTTTTTGCTTTATGTTTTCAATAATAACGATAATTTATTTACACGCATTTTATTTTCTTTTTATATTTTATGTGTTTAGTTTTGTTTTTCCTATATTATGTGTCAATTATAAGAACTTCAAATTCATGTTAACTTACATTATATAATATGAAAATGTTTTGTACATTTGTTATATATATTACGTGCTTCGAAATCTGTTACATTTATTAATGTAAACTATGTATATTGTTATTGTACCTTTATAAATAAATAAAAGCATTTGTTTAAATCTATGTAATTTAAATGATGTTCTCTTTTGTGTATAAAAAGAGGCAAATAATACCGAGGCACCGGGTTCAAATCCCAGGTCGAGCTAATAAAATCAATTTATTGGTGTCGTCTATCAAAATCTTAGTAACCCAGTAACACGTACACCCGTGGCACGGAAATCACGTCAAGGCTTGAACTCTCTGCGGTTGTGGTCGCTAAAAATCGCCTACCCATTGTACTGCGAGTATGTGAAACGAAGGAATACTAGTGCACTTGTATTTCACCAGTATGAACTATTGTAAGCTAGTCCTTAGATTTGCAACCGTGGCCGCTGAGTCAAGAGTATCATATCATAATTAGTAATAGTTACCTACTTCCGTCGCTGAGTATTAAATTCAATTTATTAATTACTAGCCGCTTCACGTGTTTCATGTGTGTATTCCGCCCTCTTAGTTCATAAGTTTGGCGGCGCATTAGCGAGTTAAGAGATGGTTAATATTTCTTACATTTCCAATGTCTATGGGCGGTGAAATCACTTACCAGCAGGTGTACATATGCCTGTTCACTTATTCTATAAAAATATGTTTTAAAGTATAAACACTATATTAAAGAATATACTAGTATATGACTGCCTCGTTGGTCCAGTGGCTACATGTAAGGCCACGGACACGGTGGTCCTGGGTTCAAATCCCAGGTCGGGCCAATAAAATGGTATTGAGATTTTCTGTCGAAAATTCTCAGTAGCAGCCCGGAGTCTGGAAGTTGGAAGTGTGTACACTCCCGTGCCTCGGAAAGCACGTTAAGCCGTTTGTCCTGCGCCTGAACTTTTCCGGTCGTGTCGGATTGCCGTCCCATCGGGTCGTTAGTTAGGACATATAGAGAGTGCACCTGTGTTTGCGCACACACTTATGCACTATAATATGTCCTGCACAGTTGGCTAATCTCTCATGAGATGACCGAAGTCGGTCTGGAGGACCATCATCATCACCATCATCATCACAGTACTATCATTTAGATATATAATTATGTTATATGTTACACACAAGATTGTTTGTTTTACAAGTAATGCCGCTTAAAAATAGTTACTAAAACAATAGAGTACTAGTGATTACTTTTAAGTTATCATACCATTGATTTAACAACTTCAATCCTAAATAGTTTAATGGTTACGGGCGGCTGAGTGATGTTATAAGACTCGCTGGTTTAATTCTGCTGTTTCATTGTATAAACTATTTAATAATTGTTTAAAATAAGCATTTATTGTCTAGAACCGGTTTAAAATTATGCTGCAACATTCGACTCGCCTAAAAAGCTTAAGTTACTAAAAAAATTTAAGTAGTGTACTAAGACTACCTTTTCGCAGGAATCAAAGAAAACCCCTGAATATAATATGATTTATTTATACAATGAATTTTATTATTTTTTACGCTCAAAGTCCTACATAGATTTTAATCTAAAATTGTAACATTTATTGCGATGAATATTCAGATATCAATCATAATAATATCTATTGTTTCATAAAACTATAACAATCTTATTTCGAAACACGACGTTGTGTGCGCGTGCGCATGTCAACCGCCACTGTGACAGACGGTTGCCCGCGAAAATGGACGGTTTCACGCCGATCATAGCTGAACACAAATCGCATCATCTATGTTGTAAACAGCTTTTTATACGCAACTGATTTTTATTCTCATTTAAACTATAATTATATTTTAATAAATTAAGTATTATGTCGAACAACTACTACAAGTTTAGTACTAACCGCAGAACAATATCAATAAGAATAAACACTTAAACGCCATTGAGACGTAACCGCAGGCCTTGGTAAGGTCAGCTAAAAACATTGTCATTACGTTTTTTTTCCAAGGAAAAAAATGATCATAATTACGTCAGCTTAAAGTATAGTTAGTCTATTGTCTGTATTTTCCGGTGTTGCCGTGAAAAAAATAATTAACAAATGTTTTGGATACACGAATTTCTTTTGTGTAATAAAAATAATATAAAGTAAAGTAACGGCCTTTATATATAAAGGCCTTTAATAGAGGGTTTGGAAACACAAGACATGATATCCACAAATATATTTTTTTCTATATTTGTTTCATATATAAATTTATTCATATTACGTTTTGTCGTTTATTTTATCCGTCAGTAACCATGCTACATCTTGTGGTATCGGAATTAATATAACCGCAACCTTTATAACAATGTTATCGAAAGCTTGTTATAAAAATATATCGCAATCAGAGCCTAGCCCAGTGGATAGTATACGTAGATAGTAAATGAAGATCGAGGCTTCAAATCTTTGTAAGCAATAATTTTTATGCCGGATATTTGTATGAGTTCCAACTCTTTTTAGAAGGAGAGAACTCTTTAGCCCAGAAGTGGGTCATTTACTTTACTTTAAAGCTCTGGTACCATCCATTAATCCTATTTTTCTTCTGTCAAATAGTTTGATTTCTTCTAATTTAAAGAGTGAGTTTGTATAATACTCTTTTAAGAGACCAATTATATGGTTATCAGCGCCTTAATGACAGAATCAGTTTATAATACTTACAATTTTAAAGTCAGAGGACAGACGTGACCATTTCCCCTGGCCAAATAAAAATAATGTATTGCTCTCATAGGGAGAGAGTATTGTGGTAAATACCATCGAGTATAATAATTCACTTTATTTTTGAACAGCACCCAAAAAGGGGTTGAACCCACTAACATTAACAAATATATATTTAAGCCAATATTACAATTAAATCTGTATTGATGGATTTTTCAAGGTCTACTTTTCAATTGTACCTTAAAATCTTTATTATATTAAATTATAGTGACGTAAGCGAACAAACGGGGAAAAAGAAAAAGTACCGATAAAAAATTTCGAATAATTAGAAATTGCTAAATACATTTCGATTATAAAAATTAATTTAATTTTACGAAAATATACTTTCGCATACCGTCTCATACGTTTGCGAAATGTCTTATACAGAGCGTGAACAATTTTGACCAACGAATCAAATACACAAAATGTTATTACAAAACGATTGTCTATGTTATGAACTTAAATTTACTTAAGATTACAAATAAGTATTCAAATTTTTGTAGTTCTTTTGTAATCATTGCATGATATGAGCGTTTAATTGTTCGCTATTAAGTCGGAACTATTTATGTAATATGACTAGCTGTGCCCGGCGGTTTCACCCGCGTATAATTAATAAAAATATAATAAATAAAAATAAGCCTAGAGCCTTCCTCGATAAAAGGACCATCCAACACAAAAATATTTTTCAAATTTGAACCAGTAGTTCCTGAGATTAGTCGGATCAAACAAACAAACTCTTCAGCTTTATATATTAGTATAGATATAGTAATAAAATAGTGTCATGTATATTAATAATTTTTTTTTACCCATAATAGGCTAGTGTCAAATAAATAAACGAGTTTAATCGATATTTACAAAACAGCCTGTAGAAGTTTCACCGTTAAGAAAGGCCTCTTGAAGAGAAAGCTTAGAGCTTAAACCACAACACTGATACAATATGGGTAGGTGGATATGATAGAGTTTCATCCGAAATGTGTAGGCTTCCTACACCGCATGAGATGAATTAAAAATACAAATTAAGCATACGAAAACACAGTGATGCTGCGCGCTTGGCTCAATTTCAAATTAAACAATCTTGACTAATTTTATATTATCAATACGAATGTAACTCTATCTGTTGTTTACTTAACCACATAAATATGTTCGTCAATTGTAATGAAATTTTATTAACTAGTAACTTGGGATATATAACAATAGCAATAACGAGATTTATAAAAATAAAAACACATAAAATTAATAATAATTCCAGGCAAACTTACAGCAACATTACATTTGAACATTAAACTATACAAGTGTAAAACAATAAAATTATGTTTTTTTTATAAAAAAAAACTTCTATCTTACACTATACCCTCTTTTGTTTATTTAGTTATTTTTTAAGCTTATAATATAATTTCAACGGCTAGTGATTCCTAATAAAGTATACCGTGAGACGTCAGGACGCTTAACTAAGTGTAATCGATAGTGATTTAACCTACATATTAAGCTTACTAGGAATTAAGTAATTAACATTAACAGTACTAAGTCATGCTTACTGGATACATAAATAAACGAGGCGCCACCGAGAATGTATAAGTGAGATCTTGAATGAGACGAGAGTGTGACATTTAGTGGCCGATTCAACCGTAATCGTTATTCGTTATATGAACTTGTAAGTTATGCTCTTTTATGATTATCAGTGTATAGTAGTGTACTATTGGTCCCAGATATTTGAGGAGTAGATTACGCCCTTTTTTAATTAAGCACGTGACTTATTGTTAGTTGTAACCGGATTTTAACCTACGTTCATTCATATTCACAAAGGGTATTTTTTTCACAGACCAGCAAATAAACCACTAGACGTTAAGTTAAAACCTATTAATTAAGATTTTGAAAGTGTATTTGTAATGATAGAGATATAGTATAATACATTCATAAAAACAGTATCTTAAACTAAATAGATACGTACGTAAATAATGAATATGTATTAGGATGTTCATAGTACGAGATTAATATATAATACAAGATATATAGTTGATAAGAGAGCGTGAAGTTAGTATTTGTTGATTATCAGGCAGGATATATTAATTTAATTGTATTTTATTAACATACATATTTTATTTAATGGCGGAAAATAATAACTAAGTACTCATTGAGTTTTGCCTTGTAACTTTACATTTAATGTAATCTTGTAGTATCTGTGGAAACTGAGGAAAAATTATACTTATCGCTAACGATTACGATACGGTCCCTATTCAATTCCAATCTAAGCATATTCTATATTTATTCGGATCGGATCCGAACCGATATGATGTTAACATATACCGTTATGTCAAAACCAAATTTAATTGTTAACTTTTATACCAATAGGCGATAGTAAAATTAAATAATATAAAAACGCATAGACGGCAACGATTACGCTTCGATTCGATTGCGATAAAGTGACAATTTGTTAGTAGAATTGGCACCTGTTTGATATCTACTTAAATAAAATATATTATGATTTTGAATGTTTGCTGGAGAGCTTAATTGTCCTCCTCTTATGCATAAACTGAGCAACTGACGATTTTCGCTGACGAGCCGAAGATTGACGATTATTTTTATTTCTGAAAAATTACCTCGTGTATAGAAACATATATATTAATATAAAAAAGTGTTTCCCATACATACAGATATACTAAAATTCAAACTCCGGGCTGCTACTGATAGAATTATTCGAAAGAAAAACCTCGGGAACTGCTTATATACTAGACCAACAAGGCAGTCAAGGTAATAATAATAATAATATCCTGGGACATTATTCACACACGGCCATCTGATCCTAAACTAAGCAGAGCTTGTACTATGGAAACTAGACAACTGATATACTACTTATACTACTTTTCTTTTGTAAATACTTACTGATATAGATAATTACACCCAGACTCAAGACAAACAGATATGTTCATGCACACTAATGTTTGTCCTGGGTGGGAATCGAACCCACGACCTGCGGCGCGAAAGGCAGGCATCTACCAACCACGCCAACCGGCTCATATATAGTAATGAGAAAGGCTATACAACATCACGTTGCAACTCGCGGAGCGAGCAACGTTAAACGCGCGTGAAGCCGCGCGCAGCAGCTACTCATTAACAAAATTATATGAATCGTATTTACGAACGATAGATTTCTATCTTAAAAAGTATAAAACACCTTCAGGGTTATTTTTTGTAACGGACATAATAAATATTGTTGTGTAACGCTTTGTATTTACAATCTGAGGTATAACGTAGCAAGAAACGTCCTCTGGCGATTATACATTTTTATATATTACCTAACGTCCTTGGTCGAGACTATTCGTATATTTTATGTGTTGTTTAGACACATATAATACATTAATGAATTAATATTAGTACATAGAATGATTCAATGACAATTCACTAACAGGGGTTTTTTTAGATTAGGAGTAAAGATTTTTAAGATTTAGTTAAAACTGAGTGATATAAATTAATATAGCAGTGAGATAGTAAGATAAGGGTTTTTAGAAAGATATGGTTTGTAAAATTTCTACTTGTTATTTGTTTGATTGATGTCTGCCTAATTTCGGCCACGGCGGCCTCGTTTAAGGGACACTAGATAATCACGCAAGATATATAGAGTACAAGTGTATTCCCTAGCATAAGGCCGCTGTTTCCCTCACTCTCATAACTCAAGGCAAATCCGAAACAACAAGAAATATTTAAGCGCTCCTGAACGGCTTGATGTGGGAAGCAAGAACTTCCAGAATCCAGGCTGCTGTTAAGAATATTACGCTAAATAAACTTTTTACCGCAATTTGGAATTGGAATCGTAACCACCGTGTCTGCATCCTTAGAATCTAGTAAGCAGTCAGTCTTATGAGTATGTTACTAATAATTCATGTATTCGTGTGTATGCATTAAATGAATGCATTTAGATATTTATCACTAATTACATGAGCATAATTAACAATATAATTACATGATTAGAGTAAAAATGATAAATTAAAATATCTAAATGTCGTGGTGTCTGTCTGACCACACGTCGACGCATTAAGGTTAAAGGTAGAAAATAGATTGCATTTGAATGCAGTTCAATAATAATAATTATCTTAATTTAAATTTATACTGATGTATTTTTATGCCAATGTCACATACTTTTATTTTAGTTTGCATAAAAATGAATGTTACCGGTCTCTGTGGGTGGCGGTCCTTATTGAGATGTGGTTGGCAACCATTAAAAATATATTACTTTATTGATAGAACTTTGGAACGTGCAATGTATTTTATTTTAAGTATTTTTATATATTTAAGTATTCATAATAGGAACTAATAGTATTTAAAAAAAAGTATTGTGTAGTCGTTTTAAGTATAACGTATAGCCAGATGACTCAATATCTGGAACAAGTGATTCTTAACCGAAGTCTGCGAGTTCAAACCAGGGCAAGCCAATGTCTTTTTTTCAAATTTTTTGTATATATAATGAAAACATGTTGAGGATACCTGCAATTCTGCCACATATCCTGCAAGGTGCAAAACCTGCTCAAGAGGAGAAAGCCCTTTGTTCAACTTTAGAATATCATTAAGAAATATATTTATAATATTAAACAAAAAATGTCCATGATATATGAAGTCGGGATAGGATGCTACTGGGTGAAGTTAGGATAGGATGCGGATATCTTCGTCACGGTAGCATGTGCAAGCGATCCCGTGGCGCTCCTCATTAAGACAGAAAGGGTACCGCTGGATTTTAGTGGGTATTCCGATGTTCGGGGCGCACTCGGCGCCTTGAACACCGGCGTGCTCCACATACGCCCCCACTGTTCCCGGGGGTTAAATACGTAATGCGTTTTTCCAGCCTTAAAAAAAGGATGCGGATATCTTACAGAAATTACGTAATGAAATGATTTTTTTTAATCACATTACGAAAACATTCAACAGTATTATGAAACAAGTAACGCGTTCTGTGATTGTGGTTATCGATGATGAAAACGTTACGTTACTATAAAAACTTACTTTGTCACGTTTGATCGATTTGAAATTTTACTTTTGTTATATTAACTGTGTGCTTTAAATAATTGCTTGAGATTGAACTACAGAAATGCTATGTGTTGTATTAATATTAATATACCTACATATAATAAATGATTTATTTTTACTTAAAAATACAAACATTAAGATTAAATTAAAAAGTCGAGACAACCCATTGGTTAGAACACGGGAATCTAAATAAATAGACGCAGGTTCAAATCCCGGCAAAGACCATTGTTATAGTCTAGAGAAGTACATTTCTAAAATATTCCTTGTTCGTCCGTTTATTTGGAATTCAAATTATATTGGATTCCCAAGAAAAGTGATGCAAGTTTTAGTTTTAATTATATAAAAATGATATCACACATTTAATTATTAAATTATATCAGTTAATTTTCAATAAAAAACAAAACATAACCATTTTGAGCATTTCTTAATTTTTTTGTACATATGTATTATTATTATTATTTAATTTTAATTTGCAGTAAGACAGGCAAGTAAGGCTGGCAAAGAATGCAGAAGCGTTTAATCTATTTTTTGCAACTTAATTTAATTGTGTAATTACATTATTAAATAAATATCCTCAAAAACATAGTGTTTGTTCTATTGAAATATGATCATAATATATCGATAATAATTGATAACATATTAATTTGCTTCCTAATTGAAAATTAATATTAAGACGACCAATTCATTTTTATTCTTGTCACCATCGCACGCGGTCACGATTGATACTTTGAATTTAGACATTTATAGTCTTATTTAAGTTCTCAATATTGATTATTCTTACATATACATAACAGTTAAAAAAAGTAGATAGAAAATGAAAAGAAAGAAGAATATATCCTCATTTTAAATATGTGTATGAACTTTGCAAACGTGTGTTTGTATGTTTGTGTGTTTGTTACTCAGTTACGCTCGAACGGATATCCTTATACGTATGATAATAAAATTCGACATAGAAATTCATCGTATAACACGAATATCGCTACGATAGCTACGATGAGTGAAGACACCGTTTAAGATCTAGTTTAAAATATCAACTACAGGTCTAGTTGGTTTTTAATCTTGCGAAAAAACACACAATGGTACGTGTATAAATATGCACATAACAAATTAACTAGCTTGAACGCCCTTGATCCGTACGAAAAGTGTATACAATAATTTTTATTTACTTTTAAATTACTCTTTCGTTGCAATTACCGTTATAACAAAAAAAAACTTGAATTGTTATTACAAATATGCGCAAGAGTGCTTAAGAAATCTTTAATTATCATTTTAAGAAACTAAATTAAACTGTCTCATATATTATTAATTACGTTTATACTGAAACTTTCGTTTTAGAATAGACCTGAGTATTATTAAATAGATTTTCGTCCGAATCTCAAAATTTTATATATATTTTAATATGTTTTAACAATAAATATTAAATACAATAATAAAAATATTATTCTAGAGAATATTAATCGTTCATTTTAATACATAAAAATAATGATGTACATATATTACTTGTAAGTCATATTATTATGTATATATACTGAGTGTCTTGGTAGTTCTACTCGGTATATACGACATACGACACCTGTGGTTTAGTTTGTCTTTAAATATGATCATTTAAAAGTACTTAAGAGTCTTATTAAGTAAAGTGTATTTTGATTATATTTATCATTTAAAATCAATATAATTTATGTGATCTAGCTAATAATACTGAATCAAAGATAAAAAAGATGAAATATCAAAGACAAAATATTGATTTTATCTCTTTAAATAAAACAAATACTAAGTGAATAAAGACATGTACCGAGAAGATAAATAAAAAAAAATCAAGCAGTACTACAAGATAACAATTATCTTTCTAAGTTTACTTACGGTGATTTAGAGGCTGCTCTTCCCTTGACACTGCCAGCCGACAACACTTTAAACGCTTCGCCACTTTTCGTCTTAACACTGACCGTCCTTTTCGCGGAACTCGGGGCACTTTTCACTTCGAAACTATCCGCTATACTCCGCACTGTCCCTTTGCTTATCCCAGACTCATATTTAGTCCTAGACGATAGATCGAAGTATCTATCCTGCGCGTGGATCAGCTGCGTCACCGTGAACGCTGTGTCCTGTTTCTTTAGATCGATTTTCGGTCCGAATAGATCGTCTCGTTCGAAAAATCGATCATCTTCTATGTCCTTTGATGGCGATATGTCGTATCGCGAGTCAATAGTGATGTCAAGCACCGGGTCGTCGAGACGGAGAGATCGTTCTGTAGCGAACGCGTACGGCGTGTTCGCGAGCTCCTCTTCGAAGCTGTTGTATCTGCTTCGGAACAGCGACTGGCTCTCCCCTCCATCTTCGTATTTCCCCCCGAATATGTCGTACTGTCCGAAGCGTTTGTTGATCGTATCGAACTTCGGATCGGATATTTGTTTGTCGACGGGACTCGCGGATGGGCTCATGTCGATGTGGAGTATACCGTTCTCGTCGGTGTATTTTAATTGTAGCGCCATTTTTACATTTTTTTTAACTCGTACCTGAAAAAAGGTTTTTCATAAATTTTCGAATACATTTAGAATAGAGTTTTTTAAATAAAGATAATGCAATTAACAAATGTATTTGAATTTTAAAATAATCTTTATACTTTGATGTTATTCATGTATGAAATCTTAAAATTTAATAAATACACTTATAAATTTTAGAGACTTATGTTAACATACTTAATTCGTTTTTTATAAATAAAGTGAAGGATTCGAACCCACGTTATCATAAACAATATCGTACATATTAAAATGCAATTAAAATATTAATAACATAAGGAGATTTTATTTATTTTATCTTTAGTATATCAGAAAATCTTTTTGAAAGTTAATACTAATTGCTTCGTTTGCCATTAAACGAATATTATTAATTATATTTTATGAATAATTAAAAAAAATTGTTAGTAACCATAAAACCTATTTCACTGTAGGTAATTCTGTCTCAAATATAATGTTAAATAGAAGACTTCTGCAATTATTTCTAATTAAAGCAATAGTCGAGATTTTCTTTCCTTGACACATATTAAATACTAGGAAAAACGCGGATTCGCCAGCGTGTAATTCGGTTTGTCACGAAAATACTTTAAAATCGATTTTAAAATCCATCTTAACGTAGATCATTCCTATTTGGATTATTGTACATAAACAATATATAAATTATTATGTAGTAGGGTTATGATTGTTTTTGTTTTGGTAACTCGCAAGTATTTTAACTTAGAAAAGAGGCAATCATTTTGGAGTCACAGATAGATATTTCAATTTAATTCATTTACAACATCATACAAAGCTATGGTGCAGAGCCTACACCTTAAACACATGATCTTCACCATAGAAACCCAGCTGGCACCATTGAGTGTTAAGTGTTCATTGGTGTTTATAACTCGTGTTTGGTTATGAAGGAATATAGAGGAAACCTGCATGTGGCGGAGAGAATCGCCAACGTGTGTATCCACAGTATTGTGTTGGAGCACCGTTTTGAAATAAGCTCGAAGTCCTCTTCAGAAGAGAAGCCCTATGACCAGTGGTATGACATTTACGGAATATTTATTTATTTTGTTAAATATTCTTTAATATATTCTTTAATATATATACACACATACACACACGTGAATAATTATTATTTACAGACAGTTTATATACTGGATACAACTTCTATTAATAATGGATTTTTTGGCAAATTTCGTTTTAGTTGCGGAAACATTAAATAGTAAATGTTAAATATATACTATTAACAAGTACCTATACACTTCTCTACATCTCAATGGTAGCTTACATTTAATATTGAATGACATGAAAAGACAATTCAAAATTGCTTGCTAAGACATATTTGAATAAAGCGAGGATTCGCCCGCGTCAAATGTCCCTGCTTCGCTCATATGGGCCGTAGCCTGATGTAAAATAATCTATAACCTTTCTGAACAATTGAGCTATCAAATGCAAACATGTTTTTTCCATTTAGACTAGTAGTTGCAGAGATTAGCGCGTTCAAACAAAACAACAAACTGTTAAACTTGATTAGTCTAGATTTCAAGCATATTTCGTTTCAAGCTAATTCTACTACAAATGATGAAACTGTAATTTAAATATTGACAACATGTCAATTTCAATGTTGTAAAATATATTAATCACTATTGCAGACCATGGTATCGAGTTCCATCGCACCACTGGCAGCCTTGGTCGTCACGCGTTTGAAAACTTAACACTTCATTGCTTTTTGAAAAAAATATCAAGTACATTCAGATGGTCTCAATTTATATTGTTATTAATAATACATTTTTTAATTCGTCACTGAGCTGTGAGTAGTTGTTAAATCTGTTTAATTATGTCATATGGCTGAGCAAAGGCCTTGTCCTCGCTATTGAAGATGATTTGGATTTAATTCCACCACGCTGCTGCATTGCAGGCTATCCTATCAGTTACAAGTTATCGACGTTGTTTTCAGTGGCGTAGCTTGCTCTTGTTGGATCCTGTACAAAAATTTGATGGGGGTCCTTCATTTTAACTGCGGCGATGACTTTTTTCACGTGAATTTAGTCAAAGACTTAGCTATTCAAATTTATTTTTCAAATTTGTAAAATATTATTTTCATTTTTTCCCGGGAAATTTAGCCTACCTACGGCCTTAGAGTTTGAGTAAGATTTTGGATAACATTTTACGAATTTTTGCTTGATCGGGTTCGGGGCCGATTCGGGGTAGCTACGCTCCTGGTTGTCTTCCTTCACTACCAAGCACTAGATCCCCCGACCTTCGTTTAATATTCACGTCTCCTCTGCATTGGGCCATCTCGTATTTAAAGAAACAATGCCAAAATAAACAATCACAAAAACTTAGACAAATCATATTATCCTGCATAAGATTATTCAGAATAATATAAAATGATAGAAACACGTTATATTTTAATTATATATAGTTTTTATGTACTGGCATAAGAATGAAAACTAACGGAGATTCTTGTTTGTTCATATGTATATAATTATCATTTCAAACGACTGCTTAATTAACACGATACAATAGTGAAATGACGAATTAAAATACTGTTTAAAGCCTATTTGTACATCACTTTGATTGATGTTGTCGAGACTGTATTAGTTTTATCATTTCTTCAATTATGGATATATTTAGATAAGTATTAGAACCTGAATATGATTTTTTGGGATCCTGTTGTAAAAAGGTGTAAAATTGTCCTGAATGTCAGAATATCTAGATTTTTTATGTTTTTACGAACCAAGATCACATTATCCAATTATCTTATTATATAGATTATATTAATAATAATATCCGGGACGTTATTCGCACAAAGCCATCTGATCCCAAACTAAGCAGAGCTTGTACTATGGAAACCAGACAACTGATATACTTACATATACTACTTTTCTTTTGTAAACACATACTTATATAGATGACATTATTTGATTGTTTCCTATTACTCTTATTGTTATTTTTATGTTGTGCAATAATTTTATTAAATAAAAATAATAAATTATCAAATATATATTGAGAAACGTCTGTAAATATTCAAATTTCTTTATATTTATCTCTTAAAGAAAGTTAAGGGCCAGATTGTCCCGTATACCGTAACACACCCCCTTAAATAGCTAACTTAACTAAAATCATACCGTTATATTATTATATTACAAAAGGTTATTATTAATGACAAGTCACGGGTATAAAATAGTTTCTTTATGGGATAATTGTAACACAAATACCATGGTTTTGTTAGTACAAAGCCCGCAGGGATAGGGCGTGGTGTGTTTGCTAGCGATGATTTTATAAAGTAGAAATATGTACATTTAGGAATGTGTATAATTTTAAATAATAATATTTTTTACTTATATATGTATTTTAATAACGATAATATATAGATAAATAACAATATCAGATTAATTAAAAACACTAATTGATCAGTGATATTCTTACATTCCCCACGTGAATCGTTTCGGAGTCTTTTGAGCCCACTTTACGAATAATAATAATATCCTGGGACATTATTCACACAAGGCCATCTGATCCCAAACTAAGCAGTATTCAAATTCAAATTCAAAATATTTTAATCAATATTGAAGCATTACACTTTCTTATTGATTGTCAAACTAGAAACTACCACCGGTTCGGAAAAGAAACACCCAGCCCTGAGAAGAACCGGCGAATGAAACTCAGCGGATTGTTTTTTTTTTGTCTCTTTTTTTATATATTTTATTTTTATTTTTATTTTTTATTGTATTGGTTGGCGGACGAGCATAATCATGTATTGTTTACAAAAAAAAAAAAATAGAAACAGCTATGCGGCGATCGCCTCATTCCCAAGGTACTATCATCCATAAAATCATTAATTGTATAATAACCACACACACACACAAGCGTTCATTTTCAATTTTTTTTAAATTTAGCCATTCAGGCATTTCGAACGCTTTCTGGGATCCTGTTGTAGAACCGTACACATTGCCCCACAAAAGAGTTACTAACTCTGTGCAGTCGAGTAACGGGAGTAATTAATTTGTGTTTGTTCCTTATACCAATGTTATGAGTATCACATTTTCTCACAAAATTATTAATGTTTTTCCGTACATACATAACATTACATAATATGAATTGAGAAGCAACAGTTAATATTTTAATTTCTTTAAATTTCTGTTTTAGGGATTCTTTAGTTCCTAGGTTATAGATTGCTCGAATAGCCCTCTTTTGCAGTACAAATATCATATTGATAGCGGCCGCATTACCCTACAGCATAATGCCGTAAGACATTATACTGTGAAAATAACTAAAATATGCAAGTCAGGCCGTATCAACATCGGTAAATAATCTTATTTTCTTAACCGTAAAAGCCGCTGTGCTTAGTCTACTTGCCAAACCGTCAATATGGGGAGCCCACTGCATCACCTGGCATCAACAGTAAGGCCACATACAGTAGACTCAACTGGATCCATCGAAGTCCATTGATATGTACATCAGCTTTTACATTTTTAACATTTTGCGCGCTAAATTTAACAACTTTTGTTTCTTTTTATTATTTAACACAAGATTATTGACACTAAACCAATGTACTATATCAGAGATAGCATTGTTTACATCGTCATACTCTACTTGTTTACTTTTAATTTTAAAAACTAAAGAGGTATCATCAGCAAACAATACAATGTCATGTTTCTTCCCTACAAGAAAGGGCAGAGCTCGTACTATGGAAACCAGACAACTGATATACTACATATACTACTTTTCGTTTGTAAATACATACTTATATAGATATTTACACCCAGACGCAAGACAAACAGACACGTTCATGCAAAAAATGTCTGTCCTCCAAGTATCTACCAATCACACTAACCTATTTATTTACCTATTTGATGATTATTGTTACTGTATTTAAAACTTACTTAAAACACTAAAAAATATATTTATCATAAGGCATATCCTTATAAATAATAATAGCAATATATTGTATTGTGATATTGCTATATTAATATAATAATTTAAATGAAACAATATTGATACTGAATAATCCTATGCAACAGTTGCATTGCATTATTGAAATGGTATAATAATAGTAATGGTTGATATGTTTATTCATTACACTTATATAAAAAAACATACTCGAAACAGATCTTCATTTATGCTTTTAGTAGAAATTAAAAATTTGTATCTGAATCAGATCATATATATGTAATCATTATAATTCCACAAGAGCCAGCATACCTTAGTAACTAGAACATGTAAATCTTAAACGAAGATTGTAAGTTCGAGCCGAGCAAGAACAGAGTGAAAACGCAGAGTGAAGCAGCGTGCGATTCATATGAAAGTGTGCCTTATTTATGTTTATAATTCATCTTGTGCTCAAGGATGAAGGCAAATGAAAGAAACAAGCTTCAACCCATTTTAACAAAAGAAGAGAAGATCTTAGCCGTGGTGCTTTAAAAGGAATACTAACATCATGGAACAGGCATGTATTCTTTAAAGATATAAACGACATTAATCGCTATCAATGTGGCTCCAACCATCTACACAGCGTTGGTATTCAAACATAAATTATAACAATACTTGCGTTACCTCATAATATGAAAAATGCTAAGATTTTTTTTTTCATTAGATGAATAAATTATTTTCTCGTCACGTCATATTTGCATGCATTTAGGACTCCCGCTTATTATTTGAGTGAAAAATTATTGTTTTTCCCTCTAATTTTACGTCTATTTTTACATATCGGTCGCCTAGTGCGAATTTTTTACTTAATTCAAATTCAAATTCTTTATTTGCAAAGTTGTAGGTACATTTCCGATGTTACAATACTTTAAATCCTGCCACAACAACCATAAGATAATTACAGGCACAAGGGACATAACATCTTAGTTCCCAAGGTTGGTGGCGCATTGGCGATGTAAGCGATCGTTAACATTTCTTACAATGCCATTGTCTATGGACGTTGGTGACCACTTACCATCAGGTGACCCAAACGCTAGTCCGCTTTCCTGTACAATAAAAAAAAAAAAAGATGTTACGCACAGACTACCTTATTTTAATATATTGGAATGTCATAATAATCATGTCAAAATCTAGAAAATTTACATTTATAAATAATATTTCCAAAATTCAATCATTTACAATATATCCGATAGCGTTGACGTTACATGCTATGTATGGAAGGAAAACAGGACCGTCTTACAATAATTACAATTGGAACTTGTAGCGCGCTTCTGGCACATGTACAAGACTCTAAGGAAAATCTTTTTCGTTTTTTATCTTAGGTGCTCTGTTTGTTATCTGTGACACTGTAATCAAGTGCAGTGTTTTAACTGTGTGTGCCTGTCTCAGCTGTCTATATTGTGTTCCTTTGAAGTTTGCTACCTGCAGCTGCCAGCCTAGCCAGGTCGTAGCTATGCAGGTCATATTTACATGCAACATATTTACGTAGCCAGGCACGAGGCTCAATCGATGGAAAGTGGCTACAACCGCCCATGGACACATGCAGCATCGGAGGGCTTATAGGTGCGTTGCTCTTTTCGTATATTATATACACTCACATATATATATGTGTGTGTGTGTGTAAGTGTGTATGTAAAACGTCATACTTCTTGGCCAGGCTTTTATTCTCAAGGAGAAAGCTTGGAGCTTAGTCCAATATGTTACTCCAGTGTGGGTTGGTGGATACGGATGGGATAAAAATAAACCAATATATATATATAGGTTTTCCTACAATTTCCTTCACCTCTATTTACGAGATTTACACAATGGTACTTTATCTCAATGGTAACTCGAATTGAAATACGCGGTCTTCTGTTATTATTGAACTGTTTTTTGGTTGAAGGTTTAAAGAACCTGTTTTGGGAAATAATTTATATATATGTAATGTAGTATCCCAATTATACTTATTTATTATTTGACTGCCTCGTTGGTCTAGTTAGTGGCTAGATATAAGGCCGAAGACCCGATAGTCCTGGATTCAATTCTTAGGTTGGGCCAATAAATAGTTATTGGGTTTTTCTGTCAGAAAATTCTCAGTAGCAGTCCGGAGTCTGGAAGTTGGAAGTGTGTACACTCCCGTGCCTTGGAAAACACGTTAAGCCTGCGCCTGAACTCTTTCCGGTCGTGTCGGATTGCCGTCCCCTCGGATTATGAGAGCTAAGGAAAAGAGTGCACCTGTGTCTGCGCACACAATTGTGCACTATAATATCTCCTGTATAGTTGATAATCTCTCTTGAGATTGGCCGCCATGGCCGAAATCGGTCTGGAGGACCTTATTATTATTATATTTTCTTTAAATATATTAAAATCCAAACCAACCATGTATGTTGTACGTGTATATGCTGTGGCTAATTTAATGAAAGGTGAAATGTTGTAAATAATAAAATCTAACCTTGCAGCTAACGTTTAAAAAAGCGAGGACGTCCGTGGTAAATGACTAGTTTCTTGTATTAATATGTATTTGAATAATGACCGAGTGCGGTTATATACACGTGTTAACGTTTAACGATAAGTTATTTTGCCAAGTACAGTCGGCAGCAAAGCTATTTTGTAGAAAACAAATTTGGCATTCGATGCTTGATCCAATAGTTCAATGTTAAACCCCGATTTATCATTGTAGGACATTACAAGATCGAGTTATTTTTGATGTGTAAACATCTTAGCGCTCGTTATTACTCGGTAGGGGCTGAGACTTCGAGTGTAAGACGACGTCAGCGTAAGGTTTTTTGGCAGGCCTACCAATTGCTACAAATTGGGATGCGTTGGGCGTAATCAGTAGTGCGTGAGCGCTTCTGGGGGCAGGACTTATGCCGAATTTTTGAGCGCCAAATCACGCCATTCTTTATGGTGCCTACCTATTGTAGATTTTTTATTTTATTAATTAAGGTTAATACTAAAATATTAGTATACTCAATCAAAAAAAATAATTTTATATATTCAATTTTGTATGAAGTAAGCTAGAACCCCAAGGACGGACACATGCTAATTTTTTAGCTAATACCCACCCCCACCCCTAACTCGCGGACAAACCCAAGGACAAATATGATACAAATATTATAATTACACTAATGTTTCAATTTGACCTTTCTGTCCTTAATATATATTTTGAGACTTTTAATTGTATTAGTAGGCGGACGAACATATAGGCGACCTGATGGTAAGTGGTCACCAACGCTCATAGACAATGGCATTGTAAGAAATGGTAACCATCGCTTACATCGCCAATGCGCCAACAACCTTGGGAACTAAGATATTACGTCCCTTGTCCTGTAATTACACTGGCTCACTCACCCTTCAAGCTGGAACACAACAATACCAAGTATTGCTTTAATAAGATACAAGTAGATATTTTAACGCTATGCATAATTTAAAATTAATTATGCAAATACAATTTTATTCGAGACCTAATTTTATTTGTGAAATGACATATGTAAATGCGGCCCACTGTACGAAAGCAAATGTTCTACTCAAGGACCGCGGGTGTCCTTGTTCGAACGACTTTATCGCAGGTTCTATCCCTGATCTAAGCCAAGGTCGCCATTACCAATTCGTAATGGCGGACATTTGGGCTGGACATTATTTATAGAAACGACATTTTTAGCTATATACAATTTCTACTGGACATAAATATAAAACCAACTTTTTTTTTTCAGCCTTTTGTCATCCACTGCTGGACGAAAGCCCAGTCCATAAAACGTAAACCATCCCGATCCAGGGAAGCCCGCATCCACCCCGTTCCTGCTACCTTGTTTAAATCATCGGTCCACCTCGCCACAGGGCGCCCTACACTACATTTGCCTAAGCGTGGTCTCCACTCTAACACGTGTCGGCTCCATCGGCCATCAAGGCGCCTGGAGACATGACCAGCCCACTTCCACTTCAGCGAGCTAATTCTACGCGCGATGTCGGTGACTTTAGTTCTCTGGCGAATGTCCTCATTTCGGATTCTATCGGCATTTTTTTATGGAAAAATGCCGATAGAATCCGAATTATTTTTTCATATAGGCTTAGGGCTTACCACTTAAATTTCGCGTTTACTTTAAGGGTAATTATATTTCGTTATGTACTGAATGTATGATTGAATATAATTTATTTATCCTGACGTAAATAAATATACATTATACAATGGCAAAAACCAGCTTGTATACAAAAGCCATAACTAAGAATCGTTAAACACAGACCAGCGGTACATCGACCACTTTATCACTTTACCAATTTTGTTTGTTGTACAATTAACTACAATAGGATAATTCGTGTGAGACTATTATTCAATTCGACGACATTTTTACTATTTTCTAAAGGAAACACAAAAGCTACATGTCTCCTAGCAAACTTTTTTATGTGAAGTTGGCTCAGTTATGGCACAGCCTCCCTTCAGTTAATAGATTGGGAGGACCTCGATTAATTTCAAGTGTGACTTTCAGAGTTTCAGACGGATCAATGGATTTGATAGGGGATCGAACCCTCTTAGCTGAAATGTTTCCTTTTCTTAGCTCTCCTAATAATGCCACTAATAAAGGCCTCCTAATAAAGGCTTGAGCTTGGGCAGATTTTAGAGCATGTGAGTTTGCAATGGCATTTTTTGTAACAGCCCCTAGGTGGGTTGCTGACGTGATGACCTCGTGCTGGATCTACGATCTAGTGCGTAGATATTACGTTTACTTTTTACTGTCTCTTTATTCCTTATAATGTTAGTGTCTTCGGACAAATGTGGCCATTTAACATCTGGAGCCCATTTTCTCAATAGCTTAAGATAAATTTATACAAATAAACATTTTAAAATTATTTAAGTTATCATAGAATTGGTCGCTTATCGTCTAGTAAATTAAGCAATCATCAAAAATATGATAACATCCAGAGTGACCCATAAATATAATGTGACCTATAAATAGGGTTTATAGGATCCCTGACGTTTTCAAACTTCGTGTTCTGGTGCCATTACCGTCTATGTTCATTAAAACTAAAATATACTGTATATAATATATTAATACATTTAGTTTATACATAAACTATAATTGGCTAAGTTCGAACTTAATGGACATAGTTCTAATAAACTAGTTCCAAAGTATAAGTTGACGACATCTAATTATAATTAGATTTCTTCAGTATAAATTTATCTTTCATAATATTTTAATATATTAAATTGTATTCTTGTAGTGATCAAATTCAATTTATATAATTCTAGTATAGAAAAAAAAGTAAATATTTTGACTATCTTTGAGTATTGAATTATTCGATAGCCCTTTTTTTGGAACGAAGTTCTTTTACGCGTAAAATGGCAGTGGCCCAAGGTCATATCATGTAACGAAATAGCGTTCATACATCGTGCCTATCAAATGCTACAAAATGCGATGCGTTGGGCGTTCGATTTCGGTACTTTGCAAGCGCTTCTGGACCAAGCGCCAAACCACTCCTCGACGATCGAGCGTATAGTGCCCCTATCATTTTATTATTAATTAAGTCAAATGCCTACATATAAAAAACTCAATTAAAATAATTAATTTTATTTAAAATTCTTTCCTAACGTTCTTAAAAATACAAAAACAAAAATATAAAGGTAATACAAAACCATATAAGGAACAATAGCGCTGCGGATTATGAGCCGCACGCAACTCCCAGGTTCGTACCTTGGGCTATTATCACAATTCCCATCGTAAACTTTGTTTTATTCTAGGAATATATTACTAAGTGACTGCCTCGTTGGTCTAGTGGCTAGATAAAAGGCCGCAGATCCGGTGGTCCTGTGTTCAATTCCCAGGTGGGGCTAATAAATAGTTAATGGGTTTTTCTATCAGAAAATTCTCAGTAGCAGCCCGGAGTCTGGAAGTTGGAAGTGTGTACACTTCCGTGCCCCGGAAAGCACGTAAAACCTGCCTGAACTCTTCCCATCGGATTACGAGACCTAAGGAAAAAAAAGTGGACCTGTGTTTGCGCACACACTTGTGCACTATAATATTTCTTGCGCAGTTGGCTAATCTCTCTTGAGATTGGCCGCCGTGGCCGAAATCGATCTGGAGGACCTTATATATTACTAAAATAATATTGGAATATTAGTAACTTCCTTAAAATGGGGATAGATATTATTATAAAAATTGTAAATTTAATTAAAAATTTAAATCGTTTCTTAGTCAAAAAAATATCGCGATGTACTTCGTTCCTAACGGGGGTCCTCCGACCGCAGAATTTTTTACAGAAGTAATCGTAACTCAGGTTGAGTAAAGTTAAATTGGTGTGCAGGTCAGTCACCTCGTACTACACTCTAGGCCTGGTCGGTTAGTACTCTTTAGATTGGTTGCCAGCCAGGCGAAAGGCTGATTTATTCTTAACTGATTAGTAGAACGGACCGCGTGCAGAGGACTGCCATTGCAGGGTTGTATTGGATAAGAATCTAACACACACAAGAGTTCAGGTACCTTTGGAAAAAGTGCAAAAATTCGATATTATACAGCCTACCTAACGATTTGATAGTCGCAAATAGGATTCTATTGTCGTCCCCACTCCTAGCACAAATATCATGAGTATCATCAATAGTCATGATTGCGTAACTTAGCTGTGCTTTAGCACCGACTTGTAGTAAACTTCAAGATGTCCGAAATCTCGAAACAGCCTGTTATCGAAGTTAATCTTAAGTTAAGTTTACTTGGTGGTAGGGCTTTGTGCAAGCTCGTCTGGGTAGGTACCAACCACTCATCAGATATTCTACCGCTAAATAGAAGTGCTTGGTATTGTTGTGTTCCGGTTTAAAGGGTGAGTGACCTAGTGTAATTACAGGCACAAGGGACATAGCATCTTAGTTTCCAAGGTTGGTGGTGCATTGGCGATGTAAGCGATTGTTAACATTTCTTACACTGGTGACCACTTACCATCAAGTGGCCTATATGCTCGTCTACCTACTATCCTATAAAAAAGGTGTAACTTTGAATAAACATTCCGAAATCTTTGCTTTTCCTTCTCAGGTCATGATATTTTCTTAAAATTAAATAGCTGTTACGTTGAATAAATGTTATACTTATTAGATATAGACTTAATATCATCGTTTTAGAGTTATATTATGTGTGTATATTATTTTAATAAACAATTCTATATACTCTGCAGTGTTAAGTATACATAGTAGTAATGCAGACGAAACCACTTAGAACGTCTTGTATAACAAGTAATGTTCACAGCTGTGAAATTAAATGCACTCAACTGTATTAGACGCTCCGACGTATCATTAATCATGACATAATACTGTTGCCACTTTTGTACGATAAATTGATTGTGTGCAGCGAAATTGTTGTGAAGAAAATAACATATTTTAAGAGATATAGGTTACTATTCTTATGGTAATATATTTTCTTTTTTCCAAAATAACAGAACATATAAAAATTGTCGCAGAAGTTCAATAAGTATAAATCAAAATTTGATAACGTCCAAATTATGGTCATGGAATAGTGGCAAAATGCTTGCTATATTTACCAGTTGTTCTGCAATTTTGGTTCTCTAGCCGAAAATTAATCAGTCATCAGTCAAGGCAAGGCTGCTTCTTTAGGCATATTTATATATAATTTATTTATGTTTATGTATTCGTATTTAATAATCCTTATTGACTGCCCCTATACACTATTGATGGTCTAGTGTCTAGTTACACTTTTTCGTACCTCAAGCAGAGCAAATAAAATCAAAACAAAATATACTAAGTGATTGTAAAGTACAATCACTTAGTATATTTTGTTAATCATCTTTTTACAAGATTAAATTAAATGAAAAGTCACCATCGAATGGGAATCGGAATCGGAAAGAGCCGGTAAGAAACTCGGGAGTTAGACTTTTCCAACAATCAAGTTTCATACACAATTGAATTATAATTTATCCTGCATGGAAACCAACGGAACTCATCACTTTTATATTGTCTATATAATCATCTATCGAGTAATACGCTTTATTTATCAAAGTTATTTTCAAAGCTAAAACAATTTTAGGAACGCCACGAAAAAAGCACAGCACTTAAGGATGCGTTTTACTGTAGCGATCTTCTGAAACCATTCTGAACCATACCAAAAATGGCCATCGCATGGGTTTTAGTGGATAAGAATCCAATATAACCGTTGTCCCAGGAGTGAATTGGGTACCTTCGAAGGTACCTCGTGAAAATCAGTAGCTAGCTCACTACACATTAATGTAACTGTGATCAGAAGTGTTATAATGAAAATGGCGAAAATAAATGCAGTATATATGCCAGCGATAGTAAATTGCAAGGTATTCTACCTTAAAGTGTCAATTTTATTACCCTATTAAGCCTACTTCATTACATAAACAAATTGTCATGACATTTCTCTACGTATGTCATATAACAAAGCTTCGAAACGGAAACTCTTTAGCAGAACTAATGTCCAACAAGTCATTTCGTTTAACGGTACCACTTATTCACAATAAATCGAAAAATCATGAGTCATATGTTATGAATCAAGTTACGTTATTAAGTTCGTGTAATAATAATACGAAGTATAAGGACTGTTACTGTGATGGATGGTATTTTTTGAATCAGTAACGGCGGTGATGTTTTGCTTTACGACCAATTTTGTCGTCGGGGACCACTGTCATGTAGGAATGCCGAATGCGGAGCATATATTGCAAGCCAAATAATATATCGGGACGGCAAAGCCGACATCACTGGAACGAGTTCAGGCCAGGCTTAGGAAACATAGCCAACTTCCAGATATTGAAGTGATATTAAGAAATTATTGACGGAAATTACGGCCTTATAGGCCAACCTAATAAGGTACTATCCAATGAGGTAGTATCCAAATACTGATAATAAGCAAAATGGGAGTAACTAACCACAAACAGAGTTGAATGGAAGAATCAATCTAAAATCAATGCACTATGCCCAAATTTATCTTTAAAAGTATACAATGAGAAAAAACGTGTAGAAACAATTACTTATTTTAGAATACGAAGGCTTGCAAGCAAATGGGTAGTTTATCGAAATATAATCTGTGTAGTTGTCCGACGTAAATTCATAACATTTCTTTAAAACAAAATTTAGTAAATTTCAATAATATCTAAAATAATCTTAAAAAATAAAAAATGAATTTAGGTTCGATCCTACTGCTTTTATATTTATTATTATTACATATTTTATTAGACTTATTAAATTGATTACTATTTATAATTAATTCATTCGCCTATTACTCACTCGTAAAGTGGAGAAAATCGACTTATTGTAAGGGTGATTCACTGTTGTGATGCATGTCCCTAAAATATTTTAATTATCATAGTTAATATTGCTGTCTAACTTTACACGATCGAGTTATGCGATAAGTTTCGCGTTTGTTCTTTTTTGAAGATCAGCGAAAAATATCTGTGAAAATTTCGTTGAAGTAGAGCCGTCGCGATTTACAAACGTTCTCTGATTCATTATAAGAGATAAATATGTAAATTAACTTCGTGCGAAATGTGAATATATTTTGTGTTTTTATTATAAAAATGTTTTAAACACTCGATGCATGTTCAAAATAATTTTACGATTAGTTGAAGGCGAAATATATAATAATTTATATTTCGCGTTTAAAATCTACCTTAACGGCGCTGATAAGTTAGTTATTATAATAAAATGATTATATTTTTAATCAATTCAAATCTAATATAATCTTTACGTAGCTAAAAGTAAGGTTATTTTTTATATTTTTTAACAATGTGTTGCTTATAATATATATTGTTTTATAGGTCTCATTTAACGCATGTATAGTTTACGTATTTTAGGTTATTTTGTGAATAAGGCATACTTACAGGATACAACTAACATCCCAGGATAAAAATCACTGACACAACATATAATTATACACAACCACACAGTTTCGTTCACAGTACATTAAAAAAAGTTCACATTTTCGCTATATATTCATATAAAACCTCTTTACCGTGTCGTCATTTCAATTTGATTTTGAAGACGTGAAAACTAATGGGTATAAATGCCATTATTGTTATTTTGGCGCGAAAATACGTTACGGAAGCCATCTTTAAAAACATTTAACACATATTACGTGAATTTAATCACTTATTATTATAATTATTAAATTTTAAAAAATTTAGTGGAACACGTGTAGGATTCATCCATTACAGATAATAATTGACAAAATTATAATCTAAATTTCACTTCTGTATTAAATAATCAACATATTTAAAAAAAATCGATTTTAAATATGAAATTTGTTTATTTTTGTTTTGCACTTAGTTTCTAAGGCGACATGGTGTGTAAGAAGGCTGCTCTACTACTGACCATTGTACCAAGAAAGTGGGTGGCGGGGTGGTAACGTTAATCACGAGGGGTGGAATATTTCGCTTTTTTAATTATGGCGAAGTGCGTTCAATTTTCTATGTAAATTGGCGATGAAAGGATTATTATCTATCGAATGTTTTAAGTAATTCGGAAATTGGACTATTAGTTTTGTCTTACATAAAATTGTATATATTTAGGTCACATTACAAGTGATTTATGGGTGTAAAATTTCGACACGCTTTATATAAAATTTTTACTTCGATTATAAAACAGTTAAATTAATTTCTATGAACATGTTTTTTTTTTAATACGGTCATTGGTACACCAAGCCCAAACCGCTATCAACATAAATTAAGCTTTAGTGTTTCCCGTGTCCGTAATTATACATACATAAACGTGCTTACATAAATCATAGCTAGACATAATATCTATACATTACGAGCCAATAACAATAATGTCTTTATGTTAGATTAATGCTTACATTCATTATTTAAATACATATTATTATTTAACAAGGACCTCTGATCACCGACAAAATTAAATTATTCTCTTTATGAAAAAAATAAAATTAAAAAGCAACAGATGTACCTAAATATTTCTTTAATTATTTTGTAATTGATTGGCGGCAAAGCGTTAGCTCTAAGTTTCTTATATTGACTTATAATATTAGTTTAACGTAATCTTTGAAATTTACCATTTAAAAGTGCTTATAAAAGCCTATTCGAAGAAAGTATATTTTGATTTGATTTATTGATCAAGGTATATGCACTTCGATGCATAACCATTGGCCGATGATTTGCAGTAAACAGAAAATGCAACTCGCATTTATCTAGCGTACCAACACTACAAACATATTTACGTCATCAGGTAACGGTGCTCTACTTCTAATTAAAAAAAACACAAATATTTTTAAAGTGGGTAATATTTGAAAATTATACAAATTAAAACATGCCTTTTTATGACGTATATTTTCAGTATATAAATTAATATGAATATATGCCATAGATAAATTATGTTTGTGTTAAAATGTTAATTTTAGTTAAAGTATTTCGCGATATCTACCAAAGGATATGATATAAAATTTAAAACATAATCATTATAAGCAAAATATTGCTTTTGATAATAAGTGTTCATCAAAGAACGGGTTATATGAAATTTCTCAAAAGAAATAGGTACATAGATTGCATTAACGTGGCGCAAATGGTTAATGCACTCTATGTACCTATTTCTTTTGAGAAATTGGAATTAATTTTCAGACATGCTCAATCAACCTACTTATTCATCTTTTCCTCAAAATATTTGACATGTACATTCTGGTTTCCTAGTGATGATTTCCACCAGGAATTCAGGAAAACCAGCACGTGTCTGATGAAAAACTGCCACCTGTATCCGTCAACGCTCATCGCAGCATGGAAAATGGTCAAACACTATCCTCAAAAGGGTAACAGTCACTTCAGAGCTTCAGAATATTAAGAAGTAGAAGAGTGTATAATATTCCTCTTGGCCGAACTTTCGAGGCGGCTCGTTAACAAGCCAATTACACGGGTTGAAAGGTATAGCATAGCGAGCAGTGTGAGCACAAACACAAGAAGAGTCTGTAGTTTCTCACTGTCACAGTAAAATGTAAGGTGAAGGTTCAACCGTTTTAAGTTATTTCGGTGGCTTGGGTGTGGAGTGTGGACCACTGCTTAACTTCGGGTTGCATCTGAAAATTGCTTAAAAAACGAAAATCTTTCAATATTATATACTTTGTTTAATATCCAAAAATTTATGTAACCTGAAATAGCTTCACTTCTGAGCACAAGCCTCTTCTTTTCCTCATAAGCTTGAAGATTATTCCACCACGCAGATCCAATGCTGGTTGTTGGATATATTTGTGCAATTCTTCCGATGCGCAGAGATTGCCTTGTTTTCCTTAACTACCGAGTTAGAAAACATAAGGCAATAGTTTTCCTTATCTATACTAATATTACAAATGCGATGTCAGTGTGTTTGTTTGTTACGCTTTCGCGCATTAAATATGTTATGTTATGTCCCTTTTGCCTGTAATTACACAGGCTCATTCACCCTTCAAACCGGAACACAACAATACAAAGTACTGCTGTCTGATGAGTGGGTCATACCTACCCAGACAAGCTTGCAAAAAGCTCTGGCACCGAGTAGTACTTTCAGTTTTCCATACAATTTGTAATCACTCGTAAGTATTTAATGTGTTTTTTTACTTGAAATATTGTCAACGTCATCTAGCGATGGTCATTTGAACTAATATTAATTACCGTAATTATGTAATTTTTCCTTTCTCAATTATTGTAGCTAGATTTTCATAGGTGGCATTATTCTTTGCTAAAGTTATTAATGTTTTTGTTAACATACTAATTGTGTTGAATAGACTTTCCTCTATGATATTCTCGTCTATACACCGCTAGATGGCGGTATTTTATATATTTCAAGAAAATGGGTGTTATTTGATCAGGTACATCCATATAATCATTATATACATTTGGAAATGCAAATGAACCGAGAAAGCTAAATTTTGGATATTACGTGGGGGTCAATAAAAGCTTAAATTCGATTTGTCGACCAAAATTGCCTTGTGCATTTTCCGCCATCTTGAAAAAAGGGTTAAATTCCGATTTTCCGATTCCGAGTCGTGAAGACTTATCTTTTGTGCATGTAAAATAGTATTTACTCGTATGCTATGAGATTTAAATCTAACTAAAGTAAAATATTTGATTGTACTAAGTATATCATCTTTTTTCAGACTGCTTCGTTACATTAATTTATATTTAAATAATTGTTTATAGATATTGAGCATTTATCGATATGATTGTGTAGTTCAAATATATAAGATTTATTTAGAATAATGTATAGTTATTCTAAAATGTATTCGAACGATAATGCTTTTGTTTTTATTTTATATTATCTATGGTCTTATCTATTGGGATGACGGTCGTATACACAGGTTTTGCAACTTCAGTATGGGGTACGTTGACATACTGATGCTGTTAAGTTTAATTTACGGCCGCCAGAGGCATGACAATTCACGTAATAATTATCCCGAACACTTTTTCAAATCCAAACAAAACAGTTAAATAACAAAACAAAAATAATAAAAAATCCGAAAAACTCACCAAAACGATATAACACTGATTAAATAACACAATACCTGGGAGAGAAAAATATCAGCTTCGATAGCAGCGACGTAGTACGCACAGCGGATGGTATTGCGAATTAGCAGTTGTAACACACTCACACCTATCTCTCACCACGAAAATTGGATTCAATTGCAAGACCTGTGTATACGACCGTGATTGGGATACTTGATAAGTGCTACGTGTAAGTTCTATGTGAATTAACTTAGTGACAAATTTTTAATCATCTTATTAAATCAAATTGTATAAGCTAAATTTTTGTACCTCCATTGGCCTCTTTTAATAAATGAATGTAAATTTTAACAAATGCAATACACCAAATATGAAATACATGGAAAATAAAAAAATATAATCAATGAACTATAGTTTGGCCAGGAATTTTTTTTTAGCTCTTGATTGATATTTTTGCGCGTTACCGTACCTATGTCGGTATATAAAGTGGAATCCGTTTATAACGACATCGAAGGGAAATAACAAACACGTCATACTAAGCGGACGTCATACAAAGCATTTTGTAGAAAATAAACAATCTCCTGTTTCTGTTTTTATGTATTTATTTTAATAGAGAAAAAGAAAATAGAGATAAATAAAAATTGTGCGTAATAAGTACATATGTATGTATACTTTTTTCATACGAAATTTTTACAAAAGCAAACAAGCATTTTTGTTTGCTTTTGTTTTTTCACTACACACCTAAGACTCAAAACATAAAAAGCCATGCACGCGCTGAACGTCGTCAGGTATCACGTGACTCTCCCGAACACTGCCGTGATTGTCAGTCATTATAACCGGCCGCAATTTATTAAAAATTGGTCACAATTAGCGACATGTCACTATAAGCGAAGTCATTATATCCGTCTTAGTTATAAAGAATTTTATATGAAAACCAAACTTCGCTGTGTAATTACTTCATAATAAGCGGTTGGTCAATATAGGTGGTCATAATAAACGGATTCTACTGTATTATTAACAATTAGTGTATAGTTGAATGAACAAACACTGACGACTAATAAAAAGAATAATACACTTACTTTTATTTAACGCATTTCACTGACGACATTCAAATAAAACAATTTTAAAGCATTCATTACTTTATTTTCATATAAATTATAAATCACAATAATTTGAACATTACATTATAATACAAGCGCCTCAACGAAACTATAGAATTTACAAATGTACATGCTATTCTAATGATAGGAATGAAGTGTGATAGAGAGAACGTGAGAGAAAGAGATGAATAGTATCTGTTAATATATCAGATATACGAACAAAGTTACTTTAATTTATAATTATTAACGTAAAGCACGTAATTAGGTCGTTTAAGAGGTGATTATTTAAATAATGCTGTCTTCTTCTTTCGAATGGTAAATCAATCTTGATAGAAAGAGAAAAATCTGTGCTTAACTAAACATCCACACAATCTTAATATACTAGAAATAAATGTGTGATAGAGACAGAACTATATGAAAGAGGGTTTTATTACTGCGCTGATGTATAAGAGTGTATGCTTCATCATTATTAAAAACATAATTAACTTTGTCAACCAATCAATATTCTTTGTAAATATTTACAATACAAACATACATATATGTCCAAATAAAATATTTTTTTTTTACATGAGGTTTTAACTTATGACTTATCTCGTTCTCATATAATCTCTATCAACTTGATCATTTAAAAAAAAAAAAAAGATAGAAGGTTGATCTAGAGTAAATCAGATATGAAGTAAACTTTAAAATTACATAAGAAATATTTTCCTGTAAAATTAATTTTACATTATAACTAATTATTTAAAAGATTTAAAAATTCATATTAATCATTGAAGTAGAAATTCTTAATTATATAACTTAAAATTTAAACTAATATTTAAATAAAGTTAGGAATAAAATGCTATATATTTATACAAAGTGTTTTAATGCGAAACGAAATTATGACTATATAAATAATATAAAAATCTTCAAGCGAAATAGTCATGACAGAAAGAATGAAGAAACAAAAGTAGAACCTTTACAAATAAAACCAATTTTTATTTTAATAAAAAAATAAAAATAATTATTGCATTTATCACACGGTCTTATATACAGGTCTTACAACGGAGCCCAATTTCAGTGGTGAGAGATTGGTACGATCGTGATATAACTTTGATTTCGCGTCAACGCCGCTGAACGTCGTTGCTATCGATGGGTGCGGTCACGTGGCGGTTGAGTGACACGCCGTACGCATGCGTTACATGTGAGAGAAAAGAGACAGAATGCTATTCTGTCTTCGTTGCACAGCACACCAATCTATCGTCATGCCTGTGGCGGCGGTAAATTGAACAGAACAGCGCAACCATTAAGCTGACGTACCCTGTTGTTGATAGCCTGTGTATAAGGGCGTGATAAGGATATACATAAGTTGTCAGACATGTCACATTTGACAGCCCGCCAATAGTGCGTGGAAAGTGAACGCAGTGTTACCAACCGTACAAATCTAATTATAGTAACAACAATAATTTTACATCACACGATGTATGAATATTTCAAGTTTATATTATGATTTTGTCTTTGCAATTAAATGACAAGTAAGCAATTTTTAGTTTTGTAAACATTTCTTCGCATAATAAGACACAAAGAAATGTCAGACAAAAAAAATCGAATTATCGTATTAACGTCCATAGTAAGATCAGAGCTGTAATGCTATCACCGTTAATTCTTATTATTACAATTATTTTCTGTGTATTAACTATATATTCATAGATTCGTTTCTCAATAAAGCAAAAATTAATTTAAATGCTAAATCAAACTGCTTATTACAATCTTAATGTTTATATAATAATAACTATATTTTTATATAATGAATGATGAATGAATTTCTTACAACAATTCAATGGGAATCAGTGATTGAAACTTCAAGTTATATCTTTGATTAAATATTATTTTTTAAATATTTATTTATGATTATTGCTATAAATGTTGAATAAACGCGTACATATGGGGTTTATTTTCAAACGATTTCATTTTTAATTAATTACATTATATTATTAATAGGTTTATTTCATTAATATTAATACAGATTATATATTGATTTAAAAACAAATGACACCTTGGGATTCTATTTATAAAAAAAACATAACATTTTTTTAATTTCAAATGTAAACGAATGCTGTCAAACAATTCCGTATAGTTTGAAAACGATCAAAGCCTAAAAATATACATTAATATTTTTATATTTCAAATATCACATATCTTTCAAAACATGTTTCAATATTGCTCCCTCGTTGTTTCTGGTCTGATTGATTCCTGTTTCCATTGTATTTACTGGTATAGCCCTGGCTTCAGAGTCCACGGATGGCTGCGTAGCTGTGTCCATTGAATCCAAGTTTTGGAATAGTAAATTATTGGAACCGGTCGATGGATTCCGTCTATGACCGAGCTCGAAAACTGGATTGGGGCCTGGAATATAAACGGAGCGTTCTATTTGATTTAAAATATAAAAAATCAATTATATTTTTAGTATTGTATACGTATTCGATTCTGCAAATAATGTTTGCTATTAATCGTAACTTCTACTGACTGAGATTTTTGCGTCCCGACCAGTAAGTCGATACAACGAAATATCGTTGTATAAATTTTGATAATGATGGAGCGATGTTAATTTAGTAGAAGACATTTATATTAAGAAATGCTGACATGACAAAATAATAATAGGCTGATGACGACAATATTATTTACAATTATAATAATGTACATATAAATTATAGTAATAACCACACAAGTGTGCCAAAGTCATCTTCAACTTTAAGGAGATTTGGAACTAATATGTTCAGTTTAGCTCTATTGCTGGTTGATGGATTAACTTATGGTCGAAGGATATCGAACACATAAATTTTTTATTTTATTTTTTATTGTAAAGGTTACATTGGTTTCCTTTATAGAGCACAAGATGTATTTTGAACCAATTTTACTCGGTGGTAGAGCTTTGTGCAAGCTCGTCTTGGTAGGTACCACCCACTCATCAATATTCTATCGCAAAACAGCAGTACTTTATATTGTTGTGTTCCGGTTTGAAGGGTGAGTGAGCCAGTGTTATTACAGGCGCAAGGAACATATCATCTTAGTTTCCAAGGTTGGTGGCGCATTGGCGATGTAAGCGATGGTTAGCGTCTCAAAAAAAAAACAAATGAAATACAGTAGCGTTTGCCTGAAATTATAAGACATAAATGGAGTTGAATTGTTATGGTACTTACCAATGGTTGAACTTTTCCTGGAACTAGACACGGACGCTCTTCCTCCTTGCAGACCCATCATGTCGGGCAGCTGCGCCCTCGGTCTTGACTCGTTTTGGAGGAACTTCACAAACTCTGCAGCCAAACTGTCCCCTTGGTTGGCTGATCGGACGAGTCCCAATTTTTCGCATTCCGTCTGATTAAAGTCTAAGACCGTTGACAAGATTCGGAGGATTTGTGTTCTGAAAAATTAAGCGATGTTTTGGAACTTTGTTTAAAAACTGACTGACATTAGTACCATCATCATCATCAGTTTGCCATTGATTGGGTATTGGCGCTAAAAAAATCAATAGCGTTTACTTATTTTTCAGTTTTGAATTAAAATAGCAAAATAATCCCACCAATGGGCTAAGGCCTCCTTTCCTTTTTGAGGAGAGGGTTTTGGAGCTTATTCCATCACGCTACTCTAATGCGGGTTGGTGGAATTCACATGTGGTAGAATTTCAGTGAAATTAGACACATGCAGGTTTCCTCACGATTTCGACTATGTATTTAATTAATTTAATTAAGGTCCTCCAGACCGATTTCGGCCACGGCGGCCAATCTCAAGAGAGATTAGCCAACTGCGCAGGACATATTATAGTGCACAAGTGTGTGCGCAAACACAGGTGCACTCTCTTTTCCTTAGCTCTCATAATCCGATGGGACGGCAATCCGACACGACCGGAAAGAGTTCAGGCGCAGGACCAAAGGCTTAACGTGCTTTCCGAGGCACGGGAGTGTACACACTTCCAACTTCCAGACTCCGGGCTGCTACTGAGAATTTTCTGATAGAAAAACCCAATAACTATTTATTGGCCCGACCTGGGAATTGAACCCAGGACCAACGGGTCTGCGGCCTTATATCTAGCCACTAGACCAACGAGGCAGACATGTATTACACTATTCAGTATTCGACTATGTATTACATATAGAACTATGTATTACAAATAAGGAAATTTTAAGGAGTTTATCCAAGATGTTATATATGTATTGGTTATTATATAAATAGTAACAGCGCTAACGTCTGAGTTACAACAGCTGCTGGTATTCATAATTTGTACTAATGTGTCGTGTAGTTTTGTATTTTTTCCTTATATAATTATCATTATTTATAATCGTCAATAACCGAAACAAATAACCCATTACTACAATACTATACTGAGAGGAACATACCTGTTGAGAGTGTTCTGACCCGCTGTTAGAACGTAGTTGATGACGAGGTTCTTAACTAAGTTCTTATCAACTTTATCCTGCTGGTTCGATATCGCGTTGTAATAACGTTCCTCCGCCGTTCTCACCGATGCTTGAAGGACGCGTACTGAACGATAAATACATTTTATTTAAACAAATTGAAAAATACCCGCAGAACTATTCTGTAAGAACTAACTCCGTACGTTAGTCGTGAAATTTTAAGCACCGATTTAAGGTGCGTTCGAAAATTATGTCGTATCACACTTTCTGATATTTCACGATCGTGTGCTGTGGTTAGTTTCGAATATGTTCTTACAGAATAACTCTGCAGCATAAATTAAAATTGTATATTTATAAATTGAGTGATTGTGAGTGTGAGTCTTTTAGTGGATGTGAGCCAGCTTGTCTGGTTGCCATCTTTTCATCAGTTATTCGACCAGAAACGGGTGAATGAGACAGTGTAATTATTTATAAGTGCTATGATCATAACATCATAGAATGATTTATATTTCAGTCTAAAATCTATGGACGATGGTGACCACTTGAAATCAGGTAGGCCATTTGTTTGAATGCTGGGAAGGCACTTTGAAATATATAATTTATGTCTTTCTAACACATCAAGTAATATTAGTTAGTGGTAGCACAGTTAGCAAGCTGGTACCTACTCCAGCTGTATAACACAGATATATATTTACTAAATAATGAACATAATATTCTAATATAAAATAAAAAAGTAATCTAACTTAACTATATACGAAAAATGACACAACAGAAATATCTTTAAAAAATCTGAAATTACTTTAAAAATATAGACAATTATGTATAAATATTCTAATAATATACAAATTTATAAAAAAAGGCTTTACATAGATAATTAAATAACATATTTGTAAATTGTTTTAAAAATGACTTGAAACGTTAACATGAAAATGAAATTTTGCCTAACAATTAACAATTAATTTAGTTTCAAAAAGCTAGGAAAAAAGAGATATATCACTAAACAAATTATGTACATACGAATGATACTATTTTACTTTATACGCTTAAACCTTCCCATAAGTATCGTATGGTATCGTATATAGTAAGTATAGTAGATCTTTAGACATTGGCGAAGAAATCACAAACATCGGTCGTGTAGTTTTTAATAAAGAGCATTTTTAGATTCGATTTTATTAAAATCAATGTTTCTTTGTTTGTCCTGTATGCAAACGTACTGTATGATATGATTTAGTACTAATCTTTGTACATCTGTTATCGATACTTGCGTGAAGGTTACTAACATTGTACAATAGATGGCACGCGAGTCATAATGGATAATTGTTTACAATAAAAAAAATAGGCATTACAACGCATACCAGTCATTAGCTACTACATAATAAAGCTGAAGACATATCTTGACATTAAAAAGAAACATTTTTAGGTGCTATGAGACTGCAACGATTTTATATGTAACGTTTCTGATGCAAAAATGTTTCACTTGTATCACGTATTCAAAATGATAAATGTAAATACAAAAAAGTACCATAACATTAACTAGTACAAAATACTATTATTTATCTTTAGCTTTAAATCATTCAATTATTTATATACAAAAAAATCTACATAAAAATATATATATATACACAATGCTAGGCAAAAAAATCCATATCAACATTAAACGATATGTTTTCTAATCTAAGTTTTCACGATGCAGGTCGGAGTCACGATGCAAGCGCCAACACGACCTCAAAGTATTATTCAGCCACTGGGTTGAGAAGTAAAGGCACTGACCCGATATGAATAATGCCGAAATTATATCGAAATCAGCTTCGGTCCATTTATTCTTATCAGATATATTTTTTTTTAAAAGTAAATATTGAATATGGGTAATATTCAAGGACTTATATTACTCTCAATTTTTACAGGCAATAGCCGAAGAGGTCTTTGACAAACCATTGACTTTGGTCGGGTTGATTGTTTAAGAATACTTTTGGTGTTTGAATTTCCTACAAGCAGTGTGGCATTTTGGGTATATTGCGCAAATTTTTATATGAATTGGGAACTTTGAAGTACTTTAAGATATCTAGTGGACGTTTCGATGAAATTTGACATTAAAATCACACGTGAAAGTATCCTTTGTTCTCTATTGGTCATCCACCAGTACCTGAAGTAATACTCAGAGACAATGTGGCTGTTTTCTTCTGTATAATCTTCTACGGGATTTCAGGTATATTATATAGGGTATATTTCGAAAATATAATTATTTCTTTTATTTCATCGTTATAAAAGTAATTTTCAAGAAACACTTTTGGAGGTTTCAGTTATTTTAACAAATAAAATAATTTATATTTTCGAAACGCAAAACATAAGACAACATTTAAGTGCTACAAAAATAGCAAGTGCAATTAAAACAATCGATGCATATCATGTCGAAACCTTTTTAAACTTTTTAATATAATACAGTCTAAATTAAGAATTCAAATATTGCACACATTTTATTAAAAAAGTTTCGACATTAAAACGGCACAACATAATCGAAAGCAAAAACAAAATGGTGATATAAAAACAGACGCCACGACGTGATACCAAAGTCGATCAAACCCCATATGGTAATCTGAGTTGGACGCAACGCGAGCTGCCATTGACATGTGACATATGTCAACGTCAGTTTGACAAGTGCCAGAGCCAGGTTGACAGACCGGTCGCGCACTCATAAAGTCTCACAGTTACCAAATGAGATTAGATCGCAGTTGGTGCAAGCTTGATTCTTGATCTGCTGAGAAGCTTATAAAAATTAACTCCCATTTTTTTATTAAATATCGACCAACCTCGGTTGGAACTGCGGTGGAATAACCTTCAAGCCTTTTCCTCAAAAGGAGAAAAAACCTCAGCCCCGTAGGGGGGCAGTTATTTAAGCTTTTTTAAATAGAAGATTTATTGGGCAATTATGATTAGATATACTATTATTTATTTTCAATTTAAACCAAGAACTCGAATATATATTTTTTTATAAAAAAAATAGTTATTCATTTATGTTAATAAAAACTAAACTTCTGCACGAACATTCAGAAAAAAAAAAAACAAAATCAAGACACACGTTCAAAGCAACTACACAATGAAACACTACACACGAATCTATACATTTACATAAAACTTACGTGTGTCTCTCGCATACTCTAACGAAGCGGTACAGCATTTGACTGTATACCAGCCGATAGTCTGGGTTTAATGAACCCAGAATTACCAGCTGATATTTAGCCATCCGCCGGGTGTACTTCGGTAACACTTTCTCGGAACATTTGATAATTATGATTTCTATTTTCGTTAAAAAACGAATCTTGTAATCTTTGTGACAATCATCGTAACGAATTTTATCAAATTAGTGAAGTTTCTTTCAAATCAATTGAATACGTTTTTGCTCGTTTTCGATTCGCCTGATCGCGTAGATGAGTTAAATTTTTAATACAACTACACCAAGCGCACTAATTACTATTTACAAAATTACCAATCTAATTAAAATGTACAAGATGAGCAATTAATACTAAAGTTACTAATAAGCTGTGTCTACACTGACCCTGATCCTTTAAATCGTTTATCTGTGCCGACTTAGTTTCGACTTGATCGCCAAGTCTAGTCGCAGCTTGGAGGCCAGCTATTGATTCTTCCAGCTTGCCATTTAGCCTTGCTATTTCCTGCTGAAGCAGTTCATTGTGACGTTTGATCTCCTCCATCTTGTTTCTCACTTTTTCTGTCGCAGAATGGATGTCTCTTTCTTTGTCTGTAATTTTAGTTATATTTAATTGATTTTCTGATAAACAATCTATTAAGAATTCTGTTAAAATTCGTCGACGTTCGAATCAGTATTGCCTTTTGAAAACTAACCTACTCTTTTATGGATTGCTTTAATAAAGTCTCTATTGTACATTTTTAACCAAGATATGCCTGGTAGGTAACACCACGTCACCAATTATTATTTTAGTGCCAATTAGACAAGAGCAATGTCTCTATGCCAATGTCTTTAATTATAAATATATAAACACTTATCAGCAATAACATGTTTTGATCGATATTATCAATCTATACTTAATATATAAAGCTGAAGAGTTTCTTTGTTTGATCCGGCTAATCTCAGGAACTACTGGTTCGAATTTAAAAATTATTTTTGTGTTGTATAGTCCTTTTATCGAGGAAGGTTCTAGGCTGATTTATATTCATTATTTTTTATTCATTATATGCGGGTGAAACCGCGGGCACAGCTAGTAACAAATAAAAAAAATGTCTCGTACCTAATTGGAACTGTTCCAAAACTACTTGCAAGTTGGTAAGGGCGGCTTCACTCCTGCTTTTAGCATCCTCTGCTTCGCTCAGCCTCGCTTGGACTTCCTCGCGTTGTTTCTCCAATAATTTGATTTGATTCCTCAAAGTTTCTACTTCTTGGTTCGCTCGGATGCTGTTCCAAATTTTAACAATATTATTAATTACTACGCTAATTAAGTAAACTATTATTTCTATTATTTACATCATTTATCCTTTTGTTTCTTATAAAAATATCTTAATTTAAAATAATCATTTACAGACGACCAAAATTAACATTTTTATTATTTTTACCTATTACTCGTATACACGGTGCTCGTCTGCTTAGCCCTTTCTTCGACTTGGTGTAATCTCGTCTGACATTCGGTGAGCTTGTGCTCCGACGTCATTAGCTCCTGTGTATAATTCTCTTCCATTTCAACTAGATGATGACGTAACCTTTCCAGCTCTCGCGACGAGCTCTGCTCTTGATCTGACAACTGAAACCACGAACAATATTAGATCAGACAGATTTTTTTTTTTTTATTGTAATTTATAATTTTATCAAGGTACGCACCTGCATATTTTCTGCCGTCAATTTCTTTACAATGTCCAGCTGTATCGTTAAACTTTTATCCAAGTCTTCACATCTTTTCGTTAAATTTTTAACAGTATCACTTGCATTAGATAACTCCGCTTTGAGTCGTTCGTGTTCATTCATACTTTGATTCAAAGCTAATATTATTTCGTCCTTCTCTTTGAGAGTTTGACGTATAGTTTCGCAAGTCGCACAGCTATTTGAACCCTTATCCCTTAATAACGTGTCTTTTTCATCGATTATTCTCTTAAACTCATTGTTCTGTTCAAGTAAAACGTGATTTAACCTTTGAATTTCATTATGATACTGTATGCTTTCGTTATGTTTCATATTAACTAATTTAATTAATTCGTTTTTTTCAACTGTTGTGTTATCTATGATTGCTTTAAATTCTACACAAGTATTTTCTAATTCAGTTGCCTTATTTGTAGTTCCCAATATCTCTTTTTCTTTCATATCTAAACAGTTTCTTAATTCTTTAACTAATCTCTCTACGTCTTGTTTTTCTTCTAGTAATTTTGCATATTCGTCATTTGGCTGTGTGGTATTTTCAGATGCTTTTATTTTATCTGTTAATTCTACTATTGATTGATTTAACTCTTTTATTTGTTTGTCTCTATTGGATACGGTAGCTTTACTTTCCATATAAGATTTTTCAAAATCCTGAAGACGAGATGTTAGTTTTGAGATTTCTATATTCTTATTGTTAATTTCATCATTCAGCCCATATAACTGTTTAATTATCTCTTCTTTTTCTGTATGTAATTTTTGAAGTTCCTCGTGACTTTGGTTAGAGGCAAGACCGGTGCTGTTTAATTTCTGTTTAACCTCTTCTAGAGAGTTCCGAAGATGCTCGATTTCTTGATTTTTAATTTGAACACTTTTCTCGAGGTCTGTCACATTTTGACTTAGGTTTAAAATGTCGTTGTTATTTTTATTTACCGTCGAGTTGAGGTTATCTATTATTGAATCTTTTTCATTGAGAACTGTTAAAAGTTTTTCGAATTCTTCTTCTAATTGTACTATTTTGCTATCCGTAGTTGATAATTCAACTTCAAGCTGCAGTTTTTTGTCCCGCAAAACTTTATTATCTTCTTTAGCTGCAAGCAATTCGTTATTGATGCTATCGGATTGATTAGTTTTTGTATTCAAGTCATTAACAGTATCTTTAAGTTTGGTTATAATTTGAGTGTCATCATCCGTTTTCTGTTTTAAATAATTATTTTCATTAATTAATTCTTCTTGTTCTTTTTTAAAGTCTGATATTTCATTGAACAGCAATTTTACTTTTTCTTCCAATGTGTTATTATGTGTGGCCATTTCTTTTAACTGATTTGCTATTTCGTTCTTTTCCGTTAATATTTTTTCAACGTCTGTAGAAGACGTAACTAAGGTTTTATTTTCTGCAATCTTTTGTTTTAAAGTATTATTCTCTTTTTCAATTTCTATTTTTTCCTTCATAATTTCGTCCGATTTACTTTGAATTTGTTTTAACTTGTGCTCTAGATTTATTTTACTCGATTCCATTTCCTTATGAGAAGTTGATTTAGATTCTAGTTCTTTTTGTAGGTCTTCCACTTGTCTAGTAAGTAATACTTTGTCGTTTTCAATAATATGTATATCAATAGAAAGTTGTTCATTCTTTGAGTTAGCAGAGTTCAAATGTTTTTTCAAATCGTCTAACTCATCTATCGTTTTCTGAAGTATTACGTCGTGATTAACATTTGTATTATTTTCGAGTTCTGTAACAGCTTCTGTCTGAGTTTTACAAATTTTTAATTCGTTAAGCATCGAGACGTATTTATTTTTCATGTCATTAAGACTATCTTGTAATATTTTCTTTTGGCTTTGTACTTCTTTAAGTTCACTTTCTATTCTCTTAATTTCAGATTCAAATGTTTTATTAATCCTGTTACAATCGGCTAATTCCGTTTCTAACTTAACGAGGTTATCTTCATGAGTCTCTATAATAGGCTCCAATTTTGAAGTGTTTTTCAAAGCGGCAATCTCTGATATTAGGAAATCGTTATTTTTTTTCATTTCTTCTAATTCACCTTCGAGATGTTGTATGTCAGATGTTAGGTATTCATTTTCGGTAGTTAAGTCATCTATTTGTGTCTGTAAACTGTTGACATTTAATTTTTTCTCTGAAAGTTTCTGTTGTAGATGGTCAATATCTTTTTTATATGCATTTAAAGTTTTGAACACGTTTTCTAATTTAAGCATAACAATGTTTTCAGTACCAGAAGGCATTTCACCAACGTAATCTACTGGTAAATCAAAAGTAACGTAACGATTATATAGTTGCGTTATCTTATCGGGCTTTAGAACTTTAATTTCTGTGCTATTTTGATTATCCGATTCTTTTTGAGCTAATTTACGTTTCAGTTCACTGATATCCCTTTTCAAAGTTTCAATAACACTTTTAGCATTATCATCTATATTTATTTCATCTAGATGCATTTGATTTGAATCACGTCTATGTTTGAGTTCATTAATTTCTTTTAAGAGTTCATCGTATTTTTCTTTAGGGACCATGTCGAGTGCTTCATTGTGTTTATTTGAGATTTCTAAGTCATGTTCCAGTTTCGTAACTTGCTCTTGTAGTTTAAAAACTTCCTCATGTAACTCCTGATTTTCTTCTTGAAACTTTTCTGCATTTTCCCTTAATAAACTGTGTATTCTTTCTAAATTTTGATACTTGTGGTGCAAAGTATCATAATCCGGTTGAACAGACTTTAATATTTCTATTTGTTGATCTCTTTCACCAATTTTATGAAGAAGTAATTTGATTTCCGTGGTGTATTCATCATTAGAATTCTGAAGCTCTTCGTATTCCCTTTTGAGGACTTCAAAATTCTTTTGCAGCTCTTTCTTGAGAGTTAGCAATTTTTCCATTGCTATCTGATGTTGATTGTCTAAGTCTTCGAGACTGCATGTTAAATTTTTATTCTCTTCACGAAGACGATTGATTTCTTCATCGTTATCAACCCTATAAGCTGTAATATCTCGTTCCCTCAAGTTGAACAGTTCATTCTGTAACGCTTGTATTTGTAATTTGTATCGCTTTTCAGTTTCATGATCGAGTGTTTCTGATGTTTGTGGTAGTGGAGTCCAATGCCAGCTCGATTCGTCCTCCTTGACGCCATTTTTTCGGGAGAGTTTCTGAAAATAAAAATAAAGTAAATGAATACGACTTTCAAGTCAAACACAATTGATAACCAAGTTATTAATGTATATCGGAAAAAGTATTTAATTTGAAATTTTTTCAACAATGAATTAGAGTTCTAATATGTTAAATAATCTATCAAAGTAGGTATAATTAAAAATTTCAATTACATTTTAAACGATACTTTTTAATTTATTTTAATTGTATTCCTGATAATAAAATACGTAAAAAGAAGTTACTTTATAGTAATTATCCATGTCGTTTGATAATATTTAATTGTGCGATAAGTAACCAACTAAGGTATATAATGTTTTAACGTTCATATACAATTTCAATATAATTATATTAGGTACATACAATTTTAGCAAAATATTTTTTGTTGTATTTTTATATCATTTTTTTTTTATATTTGGACATGACTGGTCGTTTATCATTGATACTTGAGTATTAAAGAATGTCGTAAATAAAAAGTAAATAACAATTATTCTTTATCATAAATAACATTAACTCTAAATGTCACACAAAATAAACTGTGAACAGCCTGTATAAAGTCTTAGTAGTGTCTATACATTAATGAACGATTACAAAGTACAGCGGGGAGTTTAGAAAAAAACCTAACACCACTTAAGACTTGAAATTCCGTTGTATTGTTATCCTTATTACTATTGGGATAGAGGTGTATATTATGCGACACGGTATACATTAGACTTAAACGCCTGTTCAAACACGATAAGCTATCTCCGCTTTATGGCTTATTGAGTCACGTTGTAACGTTAATGTACAGACATACATGCAGGTTACTTTGTTTTATTCATCGATCGATAGCAGTTCGCGTTTTACGATATATTTTTAAATTGTTGACGCTATTTATATGTTAGGTGATAACTAGCCCTTAATCTGTACCAACACTAGCTGAGCGCGCTAACTTCGAACGGGTGAAATAATATCTTATTTATTTTTATTGTTTTGTTTAAAATAACATTTATCCTTATAGGGCCACCTCTACCGGGTCCAGTATAAACTATACAGAGACCTACTCAAACACACACACAAAAACATCATCACAATCGATCAACTTGGTGGTAGAGCCTTGTGCAAGCTCGTCTGGTTAGGTACCACCCACTCATCAGATATTCTACCGCAGAACAGCAGTATTTGGTATTGTTGTGTTCCGGTTCGAAGGGCGAGTGAGCCAGTAATTACAGGCACAAGGGACATAACATCTTAGTTCCCAAGGTTGGTGTCGCATTGGCGATGTAAGCGATGGTTAACATTTTTTACACTGCCAATGTCTAAGGGCGGTGGTGACCACTTACACGACCAGAGAAAGTACACGACCGATTTAAAAAAAATACGTTAGATATACCATTTATTGAGAAAGGTTACGTACACTATATAACATCACGCTACGACATACGGGGGCGGAGCAGTGGCCTTAAACGTGGGTGAAGCCGCGCAGAGCAGCTAGTACTTAAATAAAAATATGCAATTACAGCAAAGACATCTTTCATACAAAGGACAACGCTCCTTGCATTACAGGTTATTTATATTTAGTGGTGGTATTTTTCTGACCCTTGTCATGTACTGATTATTACTACTATTAGTATTTAGCCGAGATGGCCCAGTGGTAAGAACACGTGAATCCTAACCGATGATCGTGGGTTCAAGCCCGGGCAAGCACCACTGAATTTCATGTGCTTAATTTGTGATTATAATTCATCTCGTGCTTGACGGTGACGGAAAACATAGTGAGGAAACCTGCATGTGTCAAATTTCACTGAAATTCTGTCACATGTGTATTCCTCCACCAATCCGCGTTGGAGCAGCGTGGTGGAATAATCTCCAAACCTTCTCGTCAAAAGAGGAAAAGAGGCCTTAACGCAACAGTGGGACATTCACAGGCTGTTACTATAATTATTCTAGTTAGGGGACATTTTGGAAGTAAAAACTTATATTACTAAAACTATTCCATTCGTTTATTTAATTAATTAAGCGATTTATAATCATTTCAAACATAATCGCGATAACTTAAGTTTTCTTAAGAAAACGCTATAATCAAACAATGATGTGTGAGAATATACAATTCAAATTATAAGATTCTCCAAAATCAACTAAACCGCATTTCATTTTTTTCGAACGATCGTTGTCCGGGAGGTGGCGTTGAAGATTAAAAAATCATCTAATTACCATCATTAATGTTGCGTTTTGTTGGCATCAAACAAACAATATGAAAAAAGTAATTTATATTGAAACTATCAGTTACTGTAATCTTGAAAATGGTAGAGCTTTAAGCTCAGCCGTCTGATACCACCTACGATCATTATTAACCACCGTACATAAATACTCTGTATTGCAATAATTGGTAGCACATTACTTATGAATTATACTCCTTGCAGTTTTCAATGAGTGTAGCTGATCAATTATCATAGAATAGCATATTCACTCGTCTGCTTTACTTATGGGAGTTTTAATTATATTAAAAATAAACCGGCTCGGCTATTGATAGTAGTATGAGCAAAAATCAAACGTCGCCTCCCCGACTATTACAATCACATAATGAGTGGCGTAAATTACCTCATGTCCTTGCTGTTCGTTCACTGTTGTGGAACAAATGTTTTATTTGACGTAACTTAACCAACTTACATGATCATTAAGACGGTTCGCTTGTGGGTTTTTTAAACAGACCGATGGTCAGGTTGTTTTCAATTGTCAAATTTTCTTATAGACATTGCATTTTTTTTATATGTTATTTTGACCCTAATAGCCTCGATAGACTTCAGGCAAATATTTGGAATCCACTTAAGGGCTCAGCACGCACGTCCTAAAGTCCGTGCGCCCTAAGGTCCGTGCGCCCTAAGCCTTCTGTGAGGCCATCGGTATGACGTTCTCTTATACCGTGGTATATGGTACATATCATCCCTCCCGCCACACTCTACTCCAAAGTGTGCACGTGGCGTGTATACTACATACTTAATAAAATAATATATTTCTTTAATTATAAATTATTTCAATTACCATAAATTCAAATGTTTCATATCTATTGAGCGTCCTATGTATCAATTTTAATATATAATATTATTATTTATTTCAAGGAGTTGTATACATATGTACATTTACTGAGTAAAGTGTAATAATAGTAGATAAACGCGTTTGTAATGAGCTCGTATTAACGTTCTCGCGTGATGGGGAAAAAAAAGTTTACCCTGCCAACTCGTAGTTGTTACACAGATTGTATTTTGATTGTGTTAAACACATAGTTGAATATTAAAACTTGAAAGCTATGAAACATATAATAATAATGTCCTCCAGACCGATTTCGGTCACGGCGGCCATTCTCAAAAGAGGTTAGCCAACTGCGCAGGAGATATTATAGTGCGCAAACACAGGTGCACTCTCTATTCCCTAGCTCTCATAATCCGATAATCCGGGGCGGCAATCCGACACGACCGAAATGATTTCAGGCGCAGGACCAACGGCTTTACATGCTTTCCGAGGCACGGGAGTGTATACACTTCCAACTTCCAGACTCCGGGCTGCTGGTGGGAATTTTCGTCGTCTGAAAAACCCAATATTTTTTTTTATTTGGCCCGACCTGGGTATTGGACCCAGGACCACCGGGTCTGCGGCCTTATATCTAGCCATGGATGGTATAAGATTGGCACTTGCCTGTGTCATTTTGGTGACCGTCAGTTGGCATATTAGCGTCTACCGAAAATACATTAAAAAAATACAGCTTCTGATATACAGGGTGTAACAAAAACCCTGTCCGACCCGTGAACTGGTCATCAGGTATCGACAGTCGGTTCTATTTATGTAATCATTTTTAAAATTCTGAACAAAAAATTTACCCCATTTTTTTTTTATTTACGACACAGGCGCGGGTGACATCGCTCAATAGATCTTACCTATTGGGTAGCTAGGACACGAGGTCATGACCTCAGTTGTCCATAAAATTTTTGTCATTTACAATTGAAAATGACAATTAACATTTTTTATGAATATTTTTTTTTCTTACAATATTAAAAATGATTGCATAAGTAGAACCGATTAACGATACCTGATAACCAGTTCACGGGTCGGACAGGGTTTTTGTTACACCTGTATGGATTAGACGTTGCTACGATGCATATTACATAGGAATTGTATGTGTATATGCTTGTTATATATTATAAAACTATATATTTATTACAAAGTCATTTCAATCACGTAGAATAAAGTGTTAAATAAATAAAAATATAAGTTAACTGACATTAGATTGTAATTAGTTATGGCTTTACTTATAAACATTGCTTAGCCACTGTCTATTTACTCTGATTTCTCTCTTTCTGTCATTAATAATTTGACATTCGAAGGAAGAAGATAAAGCATTGTTTAACTAATCACTCTCTATACAACGTTAAGTAAGACCACTAGTTCTAAAATTTTGTCTTTTTTGTATCGATCACAGACGCTTAAACCTTTACTCTCAATTCTCGTGCACCTGTCGATTATCGAATCGCCGCCTAAGGAGGTTTCACTTCGAAAGTTTCGAATAGTAGATTTAAGTTAGTTGTTTAACACTGAGTAACGGTCACCACCCTATTTGAACAGCACGGGCATTAAGATTACGTTATCTGCTATCAGCCGTTATCAGTATGACCGCTGAGTAAACTCAACTTAGGTGTAGTAATATTGTAGAGCGAAAGCCTTATTTGCACTAGATACATATAGTATAGATAAGTCAAATATATGCATTTACGGCATAAAAAACTCAGCTACAATATACGTTTAATATTGTAAGTGATGTACGTGTAATGAGTATTCCTTTGCTTAATTTTTTTTTATATATAAATATTCTGTACCTGTGTATGTCGCTGACCTCCGTCTAAGAGGCTTGAACGATTTTGATGATTTTATTTGTATGATTGAGTGAGGACGGAGAAATAAATCCCATGGAAGACCTATATAAATCTTTTAACACAAGTTATTTATATTGCTTATTGAGCTAGTATGACGGTGACAAGTCATCACTATCTGTATTGGTATAAAGGAACTTACTACTAAAAATGATAACGAGACAGCCCAGAGGTTAGAACTAGGTGAATTTTCATGTGTCGGAAATAATAAAATAAGTCCACCAGCTCCAACGTCGCACCAACCAATGTCGCAAAATAATAATGGTACGAATTATTTGTAATCGTACCTAGAGTATTTGATGTTTCGTTTTGCATAATGGCTAATATTATTTAAGCAATATTATTAAGTGTTCATAAACGTTACCGAGACCTGGGCGTTCAGGTCGTTTGCCTCGTAAATCAGGAACCAGGCTTGATCTAGGCACAGTTATACCATTCTACGGGCATTTTATAGGCCATTGTTGACGCACGGATTTCTTATTGTACTTGAGCGCCTAGGTTGAAATAATAACAGCAGAGTAATATGAAAATAAATTATTTAACGTAAGATTTGCTAATTTCTTAGATGGCAACAAATAAATAACAGACAGATAGATCGATAATTTTCATGAATCAATGACATATTTCTGAACGATTTCGACCACTGAGACCAATCTCAAGAGAGATTAGTCAACCGCACAGGACATATTATAGTGCATAAACACAGATGATCTCTCTATACCGTCATTCTCATATTGATGGGATGCCAATTTGACACGACCGGAAAGAGTTCAGATGCAGGACCAATGTTTTAAGGGGACTGTAAGTAAATTGAGTAATTCAATTTAAATATAATTTATTTTTAAGTATTAGGTTTGGTTGTAATATATAAAGACATATGTATATTAGAATGAGGATATACAGAGTGCCAATATGTTTGCGCATATACTTGCACTAGAATATTATATCCTCCATCGTGGCACATTACTGTATAAAAAATATTATTTAATCGTATCTAAATGTATATTTCGAATATAGCAAATTAGGTTGTTATACAGAATTTAAGCAGATGAAATCACTTAAGGGATTAAAAACTCGCGTAAGAATTTAGATAAGACGTTACATAGTGGGACATGACAGTATCTCGAGTTTATATACATCAATTTGTACAAATTTAAAGGCTGTGACGAAATTCATCGGATATCTATTAGCTGTTTCCTGTGACTCCTTGTTCATATTGCTTTTTAAAAAACCCCGTAACGTAAATACTCATGTTATTATCCAAAAGTCAGGCTACATCTGTTTCGAAATTTAACACAATCGGTGATGAGGTTACGAACAGGCAGACTGTTAACATTCGCAATAATATTATTACTAAATATAGTCTGATTAATGTGCTTCATATTAACAGATAATATGAGAGATATTTCCCACTAGTGGGCAATGTAATGCTCTGTTTTAACGTTGCACCAGTCAGTAGACATAGATATGTGTCAAAATTTTACAAGTACAGGTTTTCTCACGATATCTTCCTTTATCAAACAGCAATTACTTACACGAAAACACTGGGGTACTAACCTAAATTTGAACCTGCGATTTTCGCTTAAGATCCACATATTTTAATCACTGCATCATCTTGGTCAAAACATAAAAGTTACCACCTTGACCTCATCGACCGTCTTCACAGTAGTGCCGTCGTTAGAAGCTATAAAAGTATCTATATATTCATAAACAGCAAGTGTCGAACGCTTAAACAGTAACGATTTGACACAGGTTGCATGCCGCCGTACTGGACAATGAGGTTTTGCGCAACCACAAACGGTTGCTCGTCGATTATGGAGATTTTAAGAATCGGCGGGAACCCGGTCAAGGCGGAGGCTGGCTGGTTAATTTGTCGCTCGACGTTTATATATTATTACACATTATCTTGCTTTAAGTACGCTCGTTCTACTTATTTTGTTATTCTATTATTTAGATAATATCTTATACCTTTTAAGGTATTTGCTTTAGCAGAGTTTAAATTATCCATACCTATTTGTATATCAAATATTTTGAAATCGATTGCTGTGATTTGCTTATACAGATGTCGAAAAGACACGGCTTTTATAGGAAAGATTTTAGAGTTTCAATGCTGGTTGATGGACATCACTCCAGGATGAAATTCAGCCACTTATATATGCGGCCTATATATTGCGGCTTTTATAATCCGACTCATGCATTACGATGATTTTGTAGGTGATTTTGGTAACTTAACATTTATAAATCACCGATTGTATAAGTAATAATTTCAAAACAATTATGATCCCAAATGTTTAACAAATATTTAATGAAAATAATAGAATACAAATAATCAAAGTATTTTGTTATATAAATATAAAATATCACTTCTAGTCTTGACTAGTGAATCCAGTAAAATTTTACGACAGTAGATAACTTGACCCTAATTATGAAAATACATAATATAATGTATTAATATCGCAGATTTATAGCCCCATAAAAATATGGTCCCATATTTGTTTATATTTTACCTGATCGGACTCCATGAATTGCCACGTTGACACATAGATCTGAAGGATTTGAGAAATACCGAAGAACAACTTTAGAGATCTCATTATTGGTACAATTATCAACGCCGTGACATAAAAAAAATCATTTAAATCAATCGTTTCATACAAATGATTCACAACACACCAGATACTAAATATTATTTAATATCACTCACACTCGTAATAACTTCGATATTATTATAGTCTGTAAATTATTTTACATATATGTCAATGTTCTTTGTACTCAATTTTAGTTCATATGACAATTCACTTTTATGTATTCAAACGCAAACAACGAACACATCGTCTATGTTTTTATCATTATCAATAAACATGTTCAGATGAGATTTTAATTTAAAATTTGTATCACTTGTTCGTTTTAAAGTTTCTATAACATATTATTTATAAATAACAGCGTTAGATTTAATGGTATTTTTTTCAATATCAGCTATAACAATAGTCAAACGTCCACTGGCAGCTGCGTACTGGCCATGCTAAGTTTTCAAAACATGAACATTGTGTAGCTCTGTGTTGTGACTAGTTTTGAGATGAAGCCCGAGTTGAATAATAGTATTGTATCATTATGTTGTAACCGATGACATAAATATTATTAAAATGACATACGAATGAGGCATAGCGTTTGAATATTTGAAATAAACTTTAGACTTTATATATTAACAAAATGTGATAAAATGGCGACATTTATAGACGTTGGATACAAAGATTTATAATTTATTACCATCCTTGAATAATTTTCTACTTACAAGGATAAAAAGTATACTAATTACGTGGCCAAGTATAATCTGTAATTATTTGTTAAATAGTTACAACGTAATACAAGTACAGACAAAATGACAGCAAGACGTTTATATTTAAAAAAAATTGCGTACATATTTAAAAAAAAATATTAAAGTTATTATTTATCATAAAAATATTTTTAACATTTTCATACTAATTAAATGATTTTTATTTGAAATTTAAATTAGTTAAAACATTGAAACAATTTTACATTCTTCAACATTAATTAACCTTCTAATTATGAACCTTCATCGGATATCGAATGACCGGCTAAAGTTTCACTTAAAACGGTTCAACGATTTTTTAATGACAATGTAATTATATAAATACAATAACATATTATGTTAACAAAATATTTTTAATCAAAACCAAAGTATGATTTATTTAAATAGGTCTCCACATTTGATTATAAATCAATTTATAGAATTATATAAACAAAAATATGAAATTCACGCTTGTCATATCAATAGATTTAAAGCGCGTGAAACTTCGAAGTGTAGCTACATAATATATAATAATATTATATACTAAAACTAAAACACACTGCAGCTTCCGGTATAAGCTTTTTTTACAATGGTAGTGTATTCAATTAGACATTACAGAAAATGAACCTCATTTATTTTAATATAATGTAGTAAATGTCTTTTGATTTGTTATAATTAAAATCATTTGCAAATGATAATTAATAATAAAAACAGTTGTGACTCTTCCTGTCATCAGTAATACATATAACATATGAAAGAAGAAGACAAAGCAGCGGGTTAATATTCATAATTCTAGGTCATAAGGTAAGGTATCGATTATTTATTATGTAACTATACTATAAAACAATAGCAGCCTGCAGAGGTCCCACTCATTCGCAAAGGGGAATAATTTGGAGCTCATCCCAAATGTCTATCTCTTTTAATGTTAATAGGACTGTTTGCGAGTTACCAAAACCAAAACAATCTTTTTTTTGTCCGTCTGTCTGTTTGTTAGGGGGTAATCTTTAAAACGGCTAAAAAATACAAATGTATTTTTTTAAATATATACAGCGTCTAACTAAATTCGTGTCCGACCCGTGAAGTGGTTATTAGGTATCGTGTGTCGGTTCTATTTATGTAATAATTTTTACTTTTTTTTTTATTAAATGACGAAAATTACATGTCAACACAGGTGCGGGCAATAGCGCTCGATACCTCTTACCTATCGGGTAGCTAAGACACGAGGTCATGACCTCAGTAGTCCACTTTTTTACCACCAACAGTGTCGTTAAACACAATTAATATATTTTTTTAAGTAGTTTTTTTGCTTAGTATTTTAAAAATTATTACATAAATTGAACCGACACACGATACCTAATAACCACTTCACGGGTCGGACACGAATTTTGTTACATCCTGTACAACGTGCGAAGCCGCGGGCGATATGCTACTATTGATATATAACGACAGAAGTCACAATAGGTGTATTTTTTATATTGTAAAGTATCACAACGTGTCTCGCGACTCCCAAACAAACTTGCATTTCTTGAATTTTAAGTTATTGGTTGTTCCTAAGGGTCTCACATTTGAACCCGGAAAACATTTACACATAATATGACTTGAACGACTTATCTGTGCAGATAGTCATTAAAGATAATCAAATAGAATCAATTTCACATGACTTAGCGTCCTTCACAATTGCAATAGCGTAACGAGTCGCGTGCGAAGTTAATGACAAAGTAATATCAACTATAACACAATATGAAACGATTTAAATTTATATAAAAGCTTTGAACGTGTCGACAATTTGAAAAATACGACTACATTCTTTCTTTCATATCTTTAATAGTTTATACATAGAGTGCATTTTTGATTGCAATATCTGTTATCCAGTTACCAGTAAATATGACTTATTGTACTTCAAATGCAGTTGTAATAAAGGTCATTCTCATACGACGTGTTTTCCTATTGTAAGAAGAAACACTAAAAGCCTCTAATGACACGTTTGAAGGACTTTTCAAAACCAAACGTACTAACTCTTCATCGTTGCTATGTTAATTTAAATCTAATATCAGCAGTACTAAGGGTGATATTAGAATGTTGAATTCAGAGTTATGATGTATTCAGATGATGCTACGCCTGGTCCATTCAGAATGCATGGGCCAATGTCACTTTGACGGTATATGATTGACGGTTATTTGTTAGACAACGTATGCGTATGTAAAATTGTAAGAATAATTTTATTTTATGACAAAACCTTATGTATATAGAATTATTTTAGGCATGGCTTCATTAAAATACAAAATTATATTTGTTTAGGATAGCCTACTACATGATCGTCATACAGAGGCAAAGTCAGGTAAACATAGCTAAACATTTTTAAAAAGACACATAGGGTAGTTTATAAAAACGTTTCATTCAATCGTTATTAACTGAAATGAATTTTGTTACTACATACTATTTCGTATCGTATCTTAACAGTAAGAAACTGTAAAATATTGTGTGTATCGAATAAACACTTTTGACAAAGGTAAACGCATCAAATTCTCGAATTTTTTTTTAAGTGACAGACTCATTCATTTAAAAACGAAACTTCTCTTCATACATGCCTATAAACTTTTCAAACGTATTTTTTATTTTCTTACCTTTCAAATTTCGAATGCAGCCTAAAACAACATCGTGAGAACATAAGGGAATTTAAGTTATTCTAATGCAGTTATGGTGTCCATCACGTATAACATAAAAGAGTGGCGTGCGTGGCGGAAAACTGGCAAGTCGGTCATGGCGAAACGTACGTATTTATGTTCGCTTCGAATTATGATCAGTGGCCTTGGCGGCGTCATAAAATACCATGGATGCACAATGCATGTCCGTAATTTTGAACACTAGTGTCGTATATTGCTTTAATATGCCAATGCCTATGTATTTGCTATTTCGAAAAAGTCATCATAATGTGTCAACTTATTCTTCAACTTATGTGGTTTCAAATTATTGTTTTCACAGATTACTTAGGTTAGGTGGTATTGTAGGGGATGCCTAATTTCTAGTAGACTTATCTTTATTAGAAATTTAATCAAAATCGAAATTATGAAATATTCTTCATTCGAGCACTTTCAAATCGTCTTTCTAACTGACTACAAAGGAAAGTTCGAAATTCGATTTTTTCTATATTCGTTAAATTTGAGTAAATACCGTCCTCTAAGGGTGAAAAATATAGGGGATGATTTTTTTAATGAATCGGCTTTCATTTGAAGTCGGTTTTGTATTAGTAACAATATTTTTTTATTATTAAAGCTACCACTGGTTTAAAATATTAATGTATGAATATTGACACCTGCAATTCAGCTTCACATACATAAATCGATTTTTGTGTAGAATTTTATATAAAAATAGTTTTATGACATATTAATAATATTCAATAGGATCAATTCTTGAACTATGTGATAAAATACAATATACATCTTGTATGAAGCGTCGTTATGTACACAGTTAGCACATAACCACACAAGGCTGTAATGATATTGTTAAAGATGTCATGTGAATGCAAATATCAACTATATAAAAATTGTATTCGTATGTGATAATTACCATCGACCACTAACCACTTACCGAAGAAGTATGTATTAATATAAAGAGAAAATGATAATGTTAAAGGAATTTCTTGGATTACATCATTTTTGTAACGTTTAGAAGTATTAAAAAGATAAACTTGTAAAGTCAAGTTTTCGACTGCCATTTAAAAAATTGGGTAAGCGCCACCTACTCATTCAAACCTCACTCAAGGTTGGGGGCACATTGGCGTTGTAGGAAAGGGGTAAATATTTCTTACAGTAACCTGGATACGTACCCCCACTCATCACAAATTTATCGCTAAACTGCAAAGCTTAATATGTAACTTCAGGCACAAGGGACTAATTGATGGCGCAATAGCGATTTAAGGAATATTTAATATTTCGTACAGTACCAATGCCTAAGGGTGCCGATGGTTACCATTTACCGTCAGGTGCCCTCCGTGGTCTGTCAGGTGGTCCAATGTATACGAAATTTTAAAAAATAAGTCATAGTGGTAGAACCCTTAACATGCTGTTAGTTTGCTCAAATCATATTTCATAGACTTAAGCTCTATTAGCTAAGATCTAATATAAACCAAGGGGACAATAGTTAACCGCAATGTTGCATTGTTCGTACCGCAAATTCCTTTGCCATATATTTAGACACACATTGTTTAAGTTTCAAGGCAATCATAGTCAAAGTTTTTGGACGAAAAGCCTAATCCAAAATATAGTAGACCAAACAGTCTTTAAGTTGTAACAGAGTTTGCAGCAAGTCAATTTATAAATGACAAAAAAAGGATTCTCTAGTTTTAATTTGCTGGAGGTCTTAAAAAGGCTTAACATAATCAGCTGTTTTAAATAATAATAGTTGAATCTGAAAGAATCTACGTACATACCACTACAAATAGCAGCCATGTTGAATACTTGATCGAATCGTTAGAAAATTCATGCAAATAGAAGAAAACGATAGTCCTCCGCCAAACTAACATACCACATGCTGCATTTACACGGTTATCGCTCGTAAATGTGGCCAAAATTAGTGACGAGGTGAGAAATATAAATATTTTCTATATATAATAATAATATATCTTTATTCATAATAGAGATTGAACATAGTAGTTGAATATTACAATTTGGTTTGTACAAATTAATTTAATTACATTCAGGTGGTTGTACCACTGTACTCATCGCTAGGTTATAAAATAAACTGTATTAATACTTCAACAATATTACTAAATAAAGCATTTAGCACATGCTTCGACTTAAGTTATTGTACCATAACATAACGATGAAGTCAGGAAAAGTCCATGTAAAACCAATAAAGACGAGACAGATCACCATCAGCCGCAGGTCGCAATATTCACAATCATTTGAGATCGCCTACAAAAGTAGACAAATCATGGGACTCTTATTTCCCTCCGTGATATATCTCGAGATAACAATATCGTTACGTCATTTATGTCAAACTAAGAACGTCAGCCTTGTTAAGCCGACGTCACTTCCATCGTTTGCCCTATACGAAGGGACAGGGCACACCTCAGCTTCTTATGTTACAACTGACCTGATCGACTTCACAACCGCAGCTAAAGTACCAACTACTGGTATGTATAGAGTGAAAGTAGAAAAAACTAACAATGAACCGTATCATTTAACCATTCTTTGTTTTTTTTTAATATTTCAATATAAATTTCCTTAAGTATTTGGTCTTTGCTATTAGAAAATGGATGAAATATGAACCATTTCTTATTCCGTCACTCCGCAGTCACCAATGGGAACTATTCAAACCGAAACACACAGTTGTGGTACCAACCCAGATATGCCTTCACAAGCCTACCGCTGGATAAAAATATATATAAAAAAAACTTACACTAAAATATTATCTTAAATTATGGACGTTTCAACTATTAATGAAACTCAAAGTCCGATAAAAAAAAAACAACATAACGAATTTGTACCGCATCTATATTATATTATTTATTCAGTCCTCTGTACGATCAATCTTTAAACCAAGTACGGGTGCTCCAAACTAAATGGGATTGAGATGGTGAAAAGGTAGCTAGTTTAAAATTAATACAAACATACGATCAACTTTTCTAACGTGTAGATATTACTTTTGCATACAATATCGATCGTTCAACTTCGTCACCGTTTACTGTGTAAACAAACGCGTTGCCTAGCAACACAGCCATGATGGCCGACACGTGAGAGCGGGACCGGTATTATAATACTAGCAGGAGTAAGCGAGAGCCGAGGTTTGTTGAACGATAAAGCCTGCGCGGGCGCATAGTTCACGGTTTATTTGGTGTTAAGTTTTTATTGAGGAAATTATTACTTCCTACTCGCACTATTATGACTAGTATTGGAATTAAAATTTGCATTTCCCTTGGGTCGTAAAACATGTTACAATAATGAGAAAATTTTATTCCCTGAGTCAAGGTTTAGTTTCAAGTATGTGTCAGCTTGTGCATGTCATAATACACAATCTATATGCTAAGGTGTTTAATGCCAATCATTATTGGACACAATATTTATACTTATACCACAGTCAAAAATATATGAAATCAACCTTAAACAAAGTTCAAATTATTTGATATAATCGTTATACCAAAATAATAATCAAATACTTGGTGGTAGAGCTTTGTGCAAGCTCGTCTGGGTAGGTACCACCCACTCATCAGATATTCTACCGCAAAACAGCAGTACTTTGTATTGTTGTGTTCCGGTTTGAAGGGTGAGTGAGCCAGTGTAATTACAGGCACAAGAGACATAACATCTTAGTTCCCAAGGTTGGTGGCGCATTGGCAATGTAAGTGATGGTTAACATTTCTTACAATGCCATTGTCTATGGGCGTTGGTGACCACTTACCATCAGGTGGCCCATATGCTCGTCCGCCAACCTATACAATAAAAAAAAAAAAAAAAAAAAAAAAAAAAAAAAAAAAAAAAAAAAATCTTCACCAAAAAAACAAAGAGGCAATTCAAAGTCCGCCATCAGCCCTTCAAAGGCCGAAAGTAAACAAACTTAAAAAAAAAAAACGGCAATGGCAAAGGCCCACACGCAATACATTCTCACTTCCGAACGCACGAGGTATTCCAAAAACAAATAACGCTTCGCGAAATGACTGTACCGCTATAAAAAATAATAAAGTCGAATATTTTTTATCTGTTGCCATTCATATTGTATGACGTCGAAAACAGATTAAAAAGTATACACGGAATTGTTTTGAAAAAAAAAAATTACTAATAAATGGCACAGATTATATTATTTAAAATTTTATACGGCCTCTTTTAAAATCATGAACATTTCAAAGTGACACTGATACTTTGTATACCTAATATGGATGGATAAGTTTTAATCTGGGTGAAATTTAAATTATATAAATTATACCAAAGTACCAAATAGTAATAATTTTAAAAGAAAATAAAATAAAAAATAATATTTCCCTACTGTAGTTACGAAACAGGCAGTTTACAAAAGAAAGATTTAAGATAAAACGACAACCGAGATTTCATCACGCACAGTATATTCAGAACGAACTTGCGACACTAAGGCGAACTATTTAAATTTATTTAAATCACAATAACCGCGTATTTACTTGGTAATCATGTAGATTCTGAGGGGTTAGGTTGCGAAACCTTGCATGTAAGAGACGTTGTATGGATAAGTGATTTGTGCATTGCTTTTTTAAATTCATTCAAGTATTTTCTAGTAGCCGAAGATCGTAGGTTCAAAGCTCAAGCAAGCACCACTGAATTTTCATGTTCTTAATTCCTTATAGTTCATCTCGTGCTTGGCGATGAACTGGCTGTTAGTTTAGTTTTAATTATAATTCGACTAAAAAACCTAACAGAGAAATTCAAGTTGAATGGAAAATAGTTCACTGACATTGCGTTCGTCTTCGGATCCGAAGATCCGAAACACTCGGACTAATAAAATAACGAAGTTTTTCTGTCTAAAAATTCTCACTAGCGAGGGAACAGAGAGTGTAATTGTTTTTGTGCACACACTAATAAATCCTGTGCTGTGTATTCAACTTGGTATTTATATGATTAAGAGTACAAACATATATTGCCTGAAAAAACACCCAGCACGGAGGCGAAAACTAGAAATTTATATAACTTTCTTAGGTTTAAGAATTATGTCACCTATTTAAATTTGACACGCAAAATATTTTATCTGTCATTCGAACAATTGTCATAGATAAAATTTACAAGAACCAGAGACATTGGAATGTCAAGAAAATTAAATGAAATAAATCTTTGGAACGTGATTAAATGTTATAATATGTCAGATAATAATTACAACAAAGGTTATTTAAGTCACTGAATTAAACGACGATGAATTAAATCACGCACTATTTATTAGCTAAATATATACAGACTGTCATTTCGTATAAGCCATTTACCTGCCATTTTAACATGTTTTACGTTTAATGTGACAACAAAATGGCGGTCCTGACTGATTACGGCCACGACGATAGACATATTGACAGAAAAACTCAATAGCTTTTTTTGTCCAGCTCGAGTATTAATCAAAGGACTTACTCTCTACAGCCTATAAGCTAGACAATATAATTAATAGCATTAATGCGATTGTTTCATTACAGTAATAGCTTGTGAATGTCCCACTGCTGGGCTAAGGCCTCTTCTCCACATTTTGAGGAGAAGGTTTTGGAGTTTATTCCACCACGCTGCTCCAATTCGGGTTGGTGGAATACACATGTGACAGAACTTCAGTGAAATTTGACACATGCAGGTTTCCTCACGATGTTTTCCTTCACCGTCAAGCACGAGATGAATTATAATCACAAATTAAGCACATGAAATTCAGTGGTGCTTGCCCGGGCTTGAACCCACGATCATCGGTTAAGATTCACGCGTTCTTACCACTGGCCCGGCGATTGTTTCTATCAAAATCAAAATATTCTGTATTCAAGTCAAGGTTCTTAATGAATTGTCATGTATTACTCTGTTACGTCAAATCTATTAAAAGGTATGGAATTAATTTTGTTGAGTAGATAGAGATCAGGATGTTCTGGAATAGGATACGCGATATATTTTTATTTTATCATAATTTAAAAAAAAACCTTGTTATAACGCTTGGCGAAACGGGCAGTTCGCGGCAAGTCATATACCTACTCATTGCAATAAAAAAATATAAATGTAATGAAAAGTAAAATTTAAAATTTAATGATGGCCCTTTACGAAAATCAAAAATTTAAAATTATTAAATATTTTAATTAAAAGTTAAAAATAATTAAATAAAGTGGTCGTAATGGCAACTAAAAAATAAAAAAAGAATAGTAAAAACTCCCGCCACCAGTTGACACTTGACAGGTGTTTAGACCCGCATTCTTTTTTTTTTAAATTATCATCAATGGCGTCGTATGCTAGTCACGTTCTGACGGTAACACCCATTAAAACGAGACCCGTAAACACACGCGTACGTTTAAAACAAACCACAAAACGCCGGTTCATTATACATTGGTACTTGAAGAGAAACACTGTGCTTTATTTCGCTCAGGACAAATTAACTGGCCGACAATGCGGGCAAGACTTAACAAGATGGCTTCTAGTATTATTTAGATGTTAGATTGTTAATCTTTACTTACTGTTTGAATTTTAACGACATGTTTAAATTTATTTGATAAAAGGATCGAAACTTTACATAAAATTGTAGTTTTTTTATAGGATAGGTAGGCGAGCATAAGAAATATTGACCATCCCTTACATCATCAATGCGCCATCAACCTTGGGTACTAAGATGTTATGTCCTTTGTGCCTGTAATTACACTGGCTCACTCACCTAACAAGTACTGCTGTTTTTCGGTAGAATATCTGATGAGTGGGTGATACCTAGACGAGCCTGGACAAAGCTCTCCCACCAAGTAGTATCAAGTATAAAGTGAAACAGAAAGATGGCAGTACAACTCTTGCTCGTATCAATCTCATAAACTAGTTATTTGTCTCATAACCGTATACACTTTGGTATCGCGAAAGACAGACCGCGCGAACTGTCACAAAAAATCGTTTGAGTATGAATGAATTATGTGAATGATTGATGATTATATTCAAGAGATCTGATCTTTACTCGAAAACAATACAACAAAGACGAATTTATTTACCAAACGAATTGTTTATCCCTAAATTCATTATAACTAAGATATGTATATATTATGACACACTATAACTTTATATATTAATATATATCATAGGCGTTTTTTTCTATAGACAACGCTCGATCACTTTCTTTGTTAATCGAAATTATAGTATTAAAGCAATTAATTATATTAATTCATTTTCAAACAAGTTTAGCATTAAAATCTCAAGGAAATTAAAAATTACCTTGTAAGATTCGTCTACGAGACATTTGTGTATAAACTAGACAAATGAAACTGTATGTTCTCATCATAAACATAAGACGACAATCCATCATCATCTGGATAAGAGCGTTTTTTATTGTTTAGGTAGGTGGACGTGCGTATGGGCCACCTGACGGTTAGTGGTCACCAACGCCCATAGACAATGGCATTTGTAAGAAATGTTAACCATCGCTTACAACGCCAATGCGCCACCAACCTTTGTAACTAAGATATTATGTCCTTTGTGTCTGTAATTACACTGGCTCACTCACCCTTCAAACCGGAACACAACAATACAAAGTGCTGCTGCTTTGCGGTAGAATATCTGATGAGTGGGTGGTACTGCCCCAGACGAGCTTGCACAAAGCCCTACCATCGAATGAAACCGCATTAAACTATTAATTACATTAGTCTTCATTGATGATCAAATTATATTTAATATCAAAAAGCTTTTAAAACTAAATACACACAAGATAATTATCTGGTAAAGGAATTCCAATGCCCTCCTTAGCCTAAGACATCCTGCGTTGACACAACTGAGTCAACAACGACGTGTGCCTACAATGCAGAATGCTTTGTTGGACAATTCTCCACTAACTATATCTGAATAACTTGATGTTTTAAAACAAGTTGATAGTTATAATTTTATAGAACAACGGCGGTAGGCTTTCTAAACAGATTATAAATACGGAATTAAACTTGTTTCATGTAAATAGGATAACTTTTATCACGATAAATCAAGTACTGGTAGTATCTATAAAAAATATTATATGATGCATTTATATGACCGTATAAGAAATACTTTAAGGCTCGTTACTCGTTACTCGAAAACTATCGATTGCTGATGTAAAATAACAATTTGATACACATAGGAACTTGGCATTTGTTGCCAACAAAGTTGACGAATAATGAACTTACAATTGATTTTCATCATTTTGCAAATTGATAATAATTAAGGAATCGTTTTGCTTGATTAATGGCTATCGTTGGTTATAATCCATCAATGCCTATGAAATATTGTAGTTGGGATAACTTGAAATCTCATATGTCTATGGACAGATAATTTATTGTTAAAAGATTACAGAAAAATGGGGATATTGTTTCTTAAGTTGATTATATTGAAAATTGTTTGATTATAAAAGCTTAGTAAATGTTCTCACTTGAAGAAACGTGGGGGAGTCACTTGTTGTAGGAAAATGAAAGCGGTTTTTATAAAAACACTTATATAAACAGCTTTTAAATTTTTTCATTTTTTTTTATTTATTTAGTTCTTGTTGCTAACGAAGTTATGACGAAATAAGGTAATGACATAATTCTCAATTCAAATCACCGAAAATACGTGAAGAAAAACATGTATTTCGGAAAAATGTTCACAGTATCTCATCGAATTCATTTATGAAAAAATATGTCCAGAAAAGCAACGATAAATGATTCAGGCGACAATGTAAGCGATGAATATTTTTTAGGTCACGAGATTTCGCAAAACGATTTCGAAATGGAATCGCTTAATCAAAATAATAAAACGATTTGCAAACGAGTGAAAATGTTGAAAAATCGATAAAAATTTCAAATCATCTCGGTCAACGTATCGACAAACGGTTTTAAATTTGTAATGGACACATTGAAATTGTAATGTTATTATAACTAGATGGTCTATTACCATATAATACGGGTCAAGACGGTGTTTTATTGATCCCTGAACCGAACTATTGCGTATGCTGTTCTATTAAATGTTTAAATTACCTTTTATTTTGTGTAACTATAACTAACTAACTAACTAACTATAAAGGAGAATCGGGAGCTTTGACGCAACTTGGGAAAGTCAGTACTGGTTGCGGACTAGGATTTTTTTTTTTTATTTAAGATACAAATCACATATAACATCTTTGCTCCCAAGGTTGGTGGCACAAATTTTTCATTTCATAGAATCAAATAGGTATCATAAAACTCATGGTCAAAATTTGATTTGTATGAAACTCTGACAAAGATCCATTGCTTTGTAAAAGAATATTGCATTTATATGCATATCATATCGGGCAAATACCATTTTGAACTGAAAATATTAAAAAAAAAAAACAAATTATCGTATGTAAATATTTGAAAATTAAAACGATATAAATTTTTTCAATTGTAGGCAAAGCTGATGGAATTTACTAAATTCCCTCAAACAGCAAAAAATGTGTGAGAAATAGACAGACACACAACACCGTAATGTTAGCTGTACGATTCACGTAGCCTTTACAGTGGTACAGGAATATCGGCTCTATTATCTAATGTATAGAGGCTATGTATTAATAAACACTGCTGTTTGTACGATATAAAGATGCCGCTTTCCCAGAATTTGTTTGTCGATCCCTTCGTCGACAACTATGTGATTGAAAATGGTTCGCTATTTATAGCTGTTTCCAATAATTTTTATATTTATATTACATACATACATAATGTTAACTCACACAGAGTTGCGTACGTACTTTTGCTGTATTGTGTACACAGTTGTTAGTGTTTTAATTGGTTAGAGAACTCATCGGTGGGGTATTGGTGATTTAAGGGTTGGTTAACTGGTAAATGGGTGCTATGGATAGTGTAAACACTGCAGCACTGTCCATAGAAAACCACGAAATCTAATATTTAATTATACTTGTGCTGGTAGAATTACACTCCTCGATCCTAATGCAGTTTGGTGGAAACATAAATTACAGTTTTTCAGCCGACATATGCCGGTTTAATCCGGTGAAATCCGGATTTGAGACCGCAATCATCGATTAACGACTTCGAATCACTAGGCCATCTCGGCTTAATTATAAACCTAAATAAGTCCACTTGGAATTAAAAAGGTTCTTCTTGTACTAGTAATCAATAAGTTATCATTTTAACTGAATTCGAGGTAACGTTACAAGTTAGTATAATATCCGCTTGGGTATACAGCAAGGGGCATACGCGCATTGGTAATGGCTATCGATTAAGGGAGGTGACTGATAACGATCCAGTGGATTTTATTGGATATTTGTTCGTCTACTATAAAAAAAAAAAACAGAATACCTTTTTATGAGAAAAAAATATGGTAGTAAAAAGTTTTTTTATTGCTACAATTATTTCAAATATCGTGAAAACGCTTCAATAGTTGTCATAATATTTTAATATGTCCACAGTTTTTATACCTATGGCACTTAAAAGTTATCTACCCCTCAAGTGAAACGTGACGGCGATAATGTATCGAATGACAAAAACAATATGGTTTATGCAAATGGCGGACGTATTGGCGGGAAATTACATTGATAGTAACGCACTTTTGAGTTACATTATTAAATAAATAATGGAAACTGACAATGGCGTATTGTAATTACATATAAATTTCAAATGTATTAAGATAATCTAGGAAAATATGTAACATAACATTTTAAGTTTAATAAAACTATCGAGAAATCGCGTGTTTTAAAGTCACGGGCGCCATTTTGACGCCAACTATAATAAAATATCTGTAGTAAATTTATCCTGACGTGCGATGCAATACCAAATGAAATTGAAAAAAATATATATATATTCGAAACTATATAAGCGCCATCTATAGACATACGTTAATGATATTAGGACGAAATTCTACATAACTGTACAAAGTTTCAATTAAACGAACGCATACAATACGAACAAAAACAAGCATTTTCTTATACAGTGTGTAACAAAAACTCTGTCCGACCCGTGAAGTGGTTATTAGGTATCGTATGTCGGTTCTATTTATGTAATAATTTTTAAAATACTAAGCAAAAAAATTACTTAAAAAAATAATAATTTTGTTTTAAACATACTGTTGATGGTAAACACGTGGACTACTGAGCTCATGACGTCGTGTCTTAGCTATCCGATAGGTAAGAGCTATCGAGCGCTATTACCCGCGCCTGTGTTGCTATGCAATTTTCGTCATTTAATTTTTTTTTTTTTCCGGTATAATTTTTTTGCACTTTATTTTTAAAATTGTTACATAAATAGAACCGACTCACGATACATAATAACCACTTCACGGGTCGGACAGGGTTTTTGTTACACACTGTATAAGAAAATGCTTGTTTTTGTTCGTATATAAGTTGTTGATCGAAGTATACAAGATATACATGCTTACGTGTAGTAGATATATCACGTTTCGTTGAATTGAAGAGGGTGTGTTCATAATCTAAAGATTACTTAAAATTAAACGGAAAAACAGTCTTAATTATTACATAATATTAAATATATATATTTCATAATAATGCTTCAATCCTTCTTGTTATGAGATATTTACAGACAATTTTTTCGGGTTCAAATATAGACATATATTTTTTTATTCATGTAAATCGGGAGATTATTTGGTCTTTTTATAAGTTACGTGTCCACCTGATGGTAGTCGTCACCACCGGCCATAAACATTAGAGCTGTAAGAAACATTATAATTTCCTTATATCACCTACGGTCCATTTTCACCTAGACTGTATTTATACAGATAATAATATTACAAAAAAAAACAATATAATATTGGTTCATTTTTCGCCCAGAGAATCGGAATTGCGATGCAAAAGCATTCTTGCCACCACTCCACGCGTTCACGATATGTACAGTAACTATTTTCAATTTTAATTTGAATTTATATTAAGGCTTTATTGTAAACAAACTTAAAATGAATAAGGAACAAAAAAATATTATATAAATTTAGTATACTAATTTAGGTATAGGTGTATTATTAAATTTTGTACTTCTTGAAGCTCTTAAGTCGGAAATAAAAAAAGGTTTGTCTTTAAAATACGTATATAAAGTATTTTAAATTTAATTTTTTTATATTAATAGCAACAACGTATTTCAATTGGGAAGTCAACATTAATTAATTATTATTATTTCAATTGAAAAAACTAAGCGTAAGTTATTTAAGATATTAAGGTTAAACATTTAATAATGTAATACAAAGATACGGTACACTGATCATTTAAAAATCATACAATTGTAATAATTAAAAATAAAAATACTTCACATTCGTACCGACAAAATTATCAGAAATTATAGTGTGTACGCCCTGACAGATAAGGCACAGATAAGAAAATAACGGTCATAGTTTCCCGCCTTTTATAATGTCACCTTATCTATGGTAAGGTGTAAACGCTCTATGCTCTATTTGCTTTTTTCTAATTACACTCGGAATTCGTGAAGCGTGAGCTCCAAGTGATAATGAGTCGAAATACATTTTAAAGACGAGGTCGCGTCAGTCTTGCGATAAATAGTTTTTGAATCGTTAATTACTTACACTGAATATGCATGAAGGTTTCACTTGAATTATTGTTAAAGCATTGTCGATGTTATTTTAAAATATTACAAGCACACGAACCGAATAATAAGAGATATCGCTTTAAATACCGGTTCTTCAAAAAAATGGTTACAAACGATTAGGTGGAAACTGAAGCACCTAGTTTTTGATACCATGAGGTAATAAAAAAAAAAACTATGTTTCCATAAAAATTATCATCAAGCATAGCAACAGCGTTTCAATCGTGACCTATGCTATTATAAGCCTTAGCTCGAACATAATAGAGAATACATCTCCATGCTGGCATTAGTTTGATCAGCTTTATAGACTGGTATAATAATACATCTGTTACAACATGAACGTGTAATCGTGTGATATTCATTTTCTACAAGAAAAAATATATGTATTATTGACACAGTACATTTCTGTACTCTTACGTGCGACCGCTTCTCTCGGCATATCTTATGCGACATATTTTGTCGACGGTACTTTCAAAAATTCAAACTATGACCAATGGAACCGAAATTATGGCTCCATTGTTATGGTCACCTTTTTAAATAGTTTTTTTTTTATTATTCATGGTAAAAATAATTAATTCATACGACAAATTATAAATAGTCATTTAATGACAAGATTTCATTAATTTAAAAATATTTCTCATAATACAATAATGATTGACCTCAAAAGAAGTCTAAATTGGCGCGAAAAGATCCGCCATCTTTCCGTGCATAGACAATTAAAACATGTCCTCTTTTTTCAATCGTATCTAGACAATGGACTTGCGTGCTGTGAGGTTGTTTAGGAGTATAATTTTATAAGTACCTGCCGATCGCGATTATAATTGAAATTACGAGTTTTACCTCATTCAATGCCAAGTATGATTTGCTGTCCATTTGATTATAATATATTGCGATGGCAGTTCTATTGTTTACACTGTACAGGATTAATAATATTGCTATCTCTTTCTTTTGTGTTGGGTTAAAAAGAATAATGACTATTTTAGTCCTGTCCTGTCTATAGGATGCCTTATCCTATGAGTGTGACTAAACGAGCTGTTACTTTAAAAAGCTCATTTTAACGCGGTAATCGTTTTGGGTGACATAGGCTATTTAGGAGAAAAGTTGTAGTCTACAAGAACATGAAACGCTTGTCACATCAATATTCTATATAAAAATGGGGGCTTTATATAAATACTTACGTAATATTATATACTAAAAATTTCTTATAAACGAGCTGCTTTTGGATAAAGTTTTATGTGTATTAGTAGTTAGTTCAGTTGGGTAATTACAGAAAACGTCTATTCATTTACTATATATATATATATATATATATATATATATAACATTGACTTCATAAACATATAACGTAATGCTGCGATCCAACAGGGGTGGAGCCACGCAGAGTAACAAGTGATATTATATACTTTATGTGAATATCATCAATTTTTTTTATAGGATAGGTAGGCGGATGGGCCACCTGATGGTAAGTGGTCACTAACGCCCTTATACATTGGCAGTGTAAGAAATGTTAACCATCACTTACATCACCAATGCGCCACCAACCTCGGGAACTAAGTTGTTATGTCCCTTGGGCCTGTACACTGGCTCACTCACCCTTCGAACCGCAACACAACAATACCAAGTACTGCTGTTTTGCAGTAGAATATTTGTTGAGCGGGTGGTACCTACCTAGACGAGCTTGCCCAAAGCTCTTCCACCAAGTAAATATATAGGATAAACTTGGACAGTTTCTTTCAAGTGTCATTCTTTACACATAATTTTTAAGTATAACTTGAAAAACGATAAAAAAAAACTACTTCGTGCGGACCTCGAAATCACCATTAATTTTATTGGATATTTTAATAGTTTTAGCGTGATTTGCGTAGTAAGTAGGATTTATTGAGTCCTGGGCATGTATGACCAATCTTTACAGTCGGGTAACGCGTTCTCAAGAACCAGTCTTAGATATGACAGTAAAAATTACATGCTTTTGCTAAGTAGTAAGTACTCAACACATATCCTAAGATTATTAATTGACAAAGTTAAAGATATCTACGGTTATATCAGCATAATATTTAATATGATGCATCTTCATCTACTAGGATGATATTCGTCGACATATATTAGTAATTAGCATCGCATCTCCTAAGATATCTTATTAACCGGCAAAGTTACGAATACCTGCGGTTACATCGTTATAATGTATAGTTCTATCTGCATCCACATCTACTAGGATTATATTCGTCGACGACATATATGAGTTTAAATTTCGAAGAATACCATTCTAATTCTTAAAAGTATTTTGACCAGTCAAAACACCAAACTCGTTACATTAAGCGTTACTGTCATCACGCCGAGGACTCGTCAAATTACCTGGAACAATCTACACTTGAATATGTGTTACATTTTGATCCTTTTGTTGCATTTAATTTAAAGACTTGTTATAACACACGTCAAACCTACCCTCGCGTTGCAATATATTATTACAAAGTTTATATGTTATATAATGTATTCAATCGTTGTGAAATGTATCGAGATGCCTCAGTGTTTAGAACATGAGAATCTTATCCGAAGATTGCGGGTTCAAATCTCATTTCAAAGAAAATACCGTGAGGATAATACACCTAGACGCATCGAAAACGCGTGATGGAATAAGCTCTAATCTTGAAAGGCCTTAGCGCCTGATACTATATAATATTTAAATGTATTTACCAATTTGAAGGATCTAATTTTTTCAGTATTTTTTCATCATATTTATGATTTCATATTACCCGGTATCTATTTATTATTACTGAAATACAAAGTATGTATTACTTTGTCCTAAATAAAGATTTTCTTAATTTTCTTTTTATATTATACGTACAAATTCACACCCAAAACAAGATCCTGTGGAACTCCTCGAAGAAAATAAAGGGTACGCAATATGTATTGTAAATAAACGGGTAAGTTAATACAACAATGCAATATTTACTTACAGCTATCGCTCCTTGACCCGATTGTACAGTCTACCTCACAAGACTCAAAGTTATAACTAATTACACGACTTTAAAAACGCATTTATAATTCTACCCTTTTTAGTATGTACTTTAATTTTATTGTATTAATCACTTTAACTTTATAAATATTTCAGTGAAATTTAGTCTCAATGCATATGTTTATAAGACTTATTTTAATGTATCTAAATATTTCGTAATTATGTCTTTTTTTTAATTTTTAGTCTTAATGATTTTAATATTTTGTTTTTGTCTTTTAAAAGATATTTCCTGATTCCATCGCGGTAATGATTTACGACCCTGAGATGCGTAAGTTAATATTACTTCGCATAAAATTAACTTAAGGAAGGAATTATTTAGCAGCACTAAGCTATAATCTTGCTATTACAAAAAAAAAAAACATTTTTTAATATTTTTTTTATAAAATATATAATATGAAGCTACGTGATTTATGATTTGAAATGAATCATTATTGTGTTATCGCAGTAGAAACGCCTCTTTATAGCGAACTGTGTTACAATTATCGGGGAATGTCTCATTTTTACAATATATATTGTAAGGTATATAACTTATGTATCTTATACATGGCTTTTCGTTGCAGAGGAAGTGCCAAAAGTGATGTCATGTACATTCAAACAACGTGACTCAACTTAAGAAAATAAGTGAAAAATAAATAACTCGAAACAGTCATAACCTGTGCAACCGCGCACCATTGCTAATCAAAGACAAACACACGCTAAAAAAATGAACATTAAAGGCAAACAAATAACATAACTCACCAAAGTTTGAGCGCGGATATCCTACCCGCAAACAGAATACGATAACCTTATTTGAACTAGCCGACACGGTTACTGAAACTGGAAAGAATACGAAGACTCTACGACGACCGTTATTGTAGACGTCCGTGCACGATGACGTCTACAACGTAACTGAGTGTTGAGGCGGCGCCTGCGCACCGCGAGCTACACGCCTCCACCCACACAACGACTATAAATATAAGTGCGCGCGTGTGACAGAACCTTCATGAAAATGCAATATATATATACGACTAACAAAGCTGCGATATTATCACCTGTCAAAGTTCAAAATCGCATCCTGAATTCTTGACTAATCAATAAACGTATTTAAATTAATAGGGTCTTCGGTACTAAAAAATCAATTCAAATTCAAAAATATACAAATTATACATGAAATTTTAACTTTGGGAATCGAGTTTTTTGTTCGTGTTTTGTTTGCATTTGAATTAAAAAAAAAAAAGTGTATTTAGAAAAAATACACATATCCGATTTCGTCGCAAGAAAAATGGGTATTGCCAATACTCGAATAAAAACAAAACTTTAAAATTATCATCAGCAACATTTATTGTTATTTTTATTGTGTACAGTCAGCACGAAAAATGTCTACATTGTCAATTATTGTAACCGAAAAGAACTTTGTGTAACGTTTTTGTACGTACTGAGTATATTGATTACACATAAATGAAGTAGAAAAAAAATACTCATTTACGCGTAATGATTCTATTAATAGATTAATGTAAAAATAAAGAAACACCGTATCGGCGATGTAAACGATGGTTAACGTTTCTTAAAATGCCAATGTCTATGGGCTGTGGTGACCACATACCATCAGGTGGCCCATATGACGGTCCGCGTACCAATGATGATTTGGACCATACATGTAAAATGAATATAAAATTTAAGTACTATATTATCGGTTTCTCTTCTTTTGTAATTATCTTTTTTAAATAAAAAAAAATACAAGTCAATCCACATAAAGCTCACTAGTTCATTCAAATAAAGGCGGCCTGCACACAATGCAACCGATTTCCATACAAAAAATATTCAACCCCTCACATGACCTTTGCACTAGCTGAATTAATATAATTGTAATTATAGAAACGTCATAATGTATACAGGAATGTTTCAAATAAGCCACATGACTAGGGTCAAGTATATAAACCCCGATACAAATACATATATACAATGATGACGTACGAGGTTTTTTTATAGCATAGGTAGGCGACGAGCATATGCACCACCAACCTTGGGAACTTTGGCGTTATGTCCCTTGTGCCTGTAATTACACTGGCTCACTCACCCTTCAAACCGGAACACAACAATACCAAGTACTGCTATTTTGCGGTAGAATATCTGATGAGTGGGTGTTACCTACCCATACGAGCTTGCACAAAGCTCAACCACCAAGTAAAGCTACTGTCAACACGCCAACAATAGCATCCAAAGATGTTATGTGCATTGTGTCTGTATTACACTGGCTCACTACTTAATGCACATTATGTAAAGTATACTAATGAATAAGGAGTGGGGTGAACCTAACCTAACCTACATGAGCCCTACCACGAAGTTAATAAACTTTATTTAATAAGTATACGATTCATATTAGCAATATTGAGAATTTCTGAAAGGTTGGAGCTGATATTGATCATTAAAACTTATCTTACTAATATAAATCTATTACGACAAAGTTTGATTGATTACCGTGAAATTTATGACATATATGAACTTTGTTGAACTTCAAGTCCTACGCAAAAGTCGCCAGGAAGGGATCGCTATATAAGCGATGAGACTTTGTATATACTTTTGTAACATGTGTCTAAGTTTATATTTTACTCTTTACATTATATTTTATTCTTTTGTAAATCATATTTCTTTAATAAATCATATTTGAATATGTTTTTTATATCATCCATTTTGTTGTAACTAGCCACGAAATGAACGAATGGATGTTACAGCGTCAACTTGACACGACAATATGACACAGGCCACCGCCGGATCTGGCCTTTGATCAGGATAGAGCGAGATTGTCTTTCAGCTAAGTTTGGTCGAATTTTTCACTCTACATAAATTGCATTTAAGTTATTTTTTTATAAATAATAATTATTTATAAATAAATATTATTTTATTTATAAAAATCAAACAAAGCTTATATACTTGGAAATTATTTTTGACACTTTGGTGCCCCTTGTTACCTGGCGCCTAGAGCGACACAGGTGAGATAACGCCTACTACGACTTGTTAATATAATAATGCATTAATTTAAAGTCCGAGTAATGACTAGTATGTAAGAAATAATAACAATTACTAGAGCCGGCGATCGTTTTAGGAAAATTTACGGAACGAGTTGCATAGAACTACTAACACCATGAAACTTAAACACATATTTATGTATGTACAAAAAATACTCATTTCTTACATAAAATTGAAACATACCCAAATAATATATAGATATACATGAAGCGTTTGATCGACTCCTGGATTATATTATACGTAGTTCGCATTGATCACAAAGGTTTCCATGTTATTATCTCTGGTTATACATAATTTGCGAAAAACTGCCAATAATACATGTATATTACACTAGCTGTGCCCGCGGTTTCACTCGCGTATAATTAATAAAAATATAATGAATATAAATCAGCCTAGAACCTTCCCCGATAAAAGGACTATACAATACAAAAATATTTTTTAAATTCGAACCAGTAGTTCCTGAGATGAGCCGGATCAAACAAACAAACAAACTCTTCAGCTTTATATATTAGTATAGATACTATAAATAGTAGTAATATAGAAAATTAAATTTTTAATAATATTTATGTATTAAATAAAACAAAATTACATACCTTCGCCGCTAGCCGGGATCACCAAACAAAGCTCTAACTGCGTTATCAATCGCATTTATACCCTGTTATCGGGCACCCTGGTGGAGATCGATCAATAATTTTATCTCCTTTTGTTCAACCGACCGAGAGTGGAACATATTTATCGCTCGATATATATTATATACTAACATAATACAAATATATATGATAATTTTAACAATGATATAATACCAGGTGTAACAAAAGTCCTGTCCGACCCGTGAAGTGGTTATTAGGTATCGTGTGTCGGTTCTATTTATGTAACAATTTTTAAAATACTTTCACAATAAAACGTTTATTAGTAAGACATTTTACATAGACTACATTAGTATAATGCGAATATCCCACTGCTGGGAAAAGGTTCCTTCCTGTTTAAGAGAAGGTTTTGGGCTTATCCGACACCTGCGGATTCATTCGATATTTTCGCACTCAAACTGAATAATAAACAATAGATACGAACAACAAAATTCAATGGTGCTTGCTCGGAATGAAACGCAATCCAGTTAAGAGCCAAGAAGCCACGCAATAACTTCATTCGTAACAAAATATACAACCGCATCAGACCACATACTCTTATCACGTCCAGAGATAACGTTTCGATTCTAAAAACGAAAGTCTCACTTAACATTTGACATAACCCTAGATAATCTAAAATCTCGTCCGCATTTAAGAAATTATGCTAAACCGGGTCCCTATTGTCCATTTCCTGAGTATTATGGAAATGTTATTATACATAGTGTTCGAACCTTTTCACTAACAAGCCATTTTTTGGTATTAAAGACCATTAATATTAATCGCTTCCTCTTCATCAGGCCATTTAATTATAGGGACCACCCGAGGCTATTGTTTACTTGTTATAACTACTGTCTTGTAATTTTGTTACTTTTTTTTATAAATTCTTTAATATATGTTACTTGGTGGAAGGGCTTTGTGCAAGGATAGGTTACTCCCACACATGATATATTCTAATTACTACTGCCAATAAGCAGTTCTTAATGTTATAGTGTTCCGGTTTGAAGGGTGAGTGACAGCCAATGTACTAAAGGCTCAAGGTACATAACATATTTGTGTCCAAAGTTGGTAGTGCATTGGCAATGTAATCGATGGTTAATATTTCTAACAGTGCCAATATCTGCGGGCGATGGTGATCACATAGCCTTAGGTGGCCTAACAAGCCTGCAAATCCAAAAGTCCCCCGTTAAAATCCATGGTTGTGCAAATATAAAATCAATTGGTTATTTCACATCCCGTGCCAAAGTCCTCGCTCTTGGCGAGGACGGTGGAGGCGTTCCATCAAAAGAGAGACGGGACATTTCTGTACACTACCCCCAGCGCAAATAACTATTCTCTAATGGCCGCAGTTACCAAAATTAGTGAGGGGGACATCATATATAAGAATATAAATAATATTTTTACTAAAACTATAAACGCAAAAGTAACTCTGCCTGTCTATCTATCTACTACGCTTTCAGGGCTAAACCACTGATCGCATTTTGAATAAATTAAAAAATTAAAAAGTTAAATTTTACTTGGTGGTAGAACTTTATGCATGCTCGTCTGGGTAGGTACCACCCACTCATCAGATATTCTACCGCAAAACAGCAGTACTTGATATTGTTGTGTTCCGGTTTGAAGGGTAAGTGAGCCAGTGTAATTACAGGCAAAAAGATCATAACATCTTAGTTCCAAAGGTTGGTGGCGCATTGGCTATGTAAGCGATGGTTAACATCTCTTACAATGCCAATTTCTATGAGCGTTGGTGACCACTTCGGATCAGGTGGCCCGTATGCACGTCAACCTTAATATACTATAAAAAAAAATGAACACCAAGGAAGGAAATATACTTTTTTATACCTAACATCGACCCCCCTCCCTCCCCCTCAATACGTAAACAAAGTAATTTAATAAAGCGAATAATATAATAATTAGCTCTAAGCGCTCTTTATGTTGTAAACAAGAACATGAAATGCTAATAGTTGGAATTCAAATTGAATGAAACTGCGGATGCAGCTTATACATTGTTATATACTAAAAAACCTTTATCGAAACGCGCTGCATATTCTGGTATAAGTTTTTATTTGTTTAATAGATTCAGTTAGACATTGCATAGAAACATCTGTTCATTTATTAGTATAGATCATAGATATATTCCATCTTAGACTTTAATATGGATGAGTTGAGGTGAACTATTGATCTTTTGTAACACTTCAATCTATGATTCCCGTCTCTATACCGTATACGTACTGTTTACATCGTCGATGCCCCGAGAATTCCATAGACCATGCTTTAGTTCAATAATCCTTATAATGTTTAAGTGAACTCCAAAATGTAAGTGGGGTTTACTTCGGGCCTGTTTTGTTTTATAAGTATATAAATAAAAGTATATAAATATATAAATTCCTCTTCATTTTTTAAAGAGAAATTATAACAGCTTTGTAATTAAAATAAAAAAAGTGGAATAATAACTTTTTTATAATATTAATAAATTCAAATAAAAACCATTGATGTATAATTTACATCCCAAACAATATTATAGATGCGATGGTGAGTTTGTTTATTTATTTACATATATGGATATTAATTAATTAATCAAGTGTTACCTATTAATGGTAATATGGACCTTCTAAATTTATTTATACTGTTGGTAAAATTGTCAACGTCCTTATCCATATCCAAGCAATTATAGGTCCTTATATTTTGTGTATATTTCTCGATAACTTCAACAACTGTGAAGTGATTTTGTTGATTATTTTCTAAATAATAGGTTATATATAAAATACTAATTCCACCCCTAAGAGTGGAGTGGAGGTTACAGAAAGAAGCCTCATGGATGTCTCACTACTTCGTCTCGCGAAAATTTCAATACCTCTGCTATTTTATATTTTTCGTATTTTAATTAATCAATCAAATCCACAACAGGAAAGTTTTTTGCCGTATGAAGATATTCAATCAACTTGTTTGTCTGACTTTTTCTTATGTATAAAGATTTATCCGATTTTTCTCTGAGATAATCTGTATATTTTAATAAAATAAATTGGTGTCATCCATATAATAATAAAAATATATTTGGAAAACATGTTTAGGACATTTTTTATAAGCTTTCTTACCTCATGTTGCAGTGTTGCTTGTAATTCCTCTGTTAATTTCTTCAGTGATGCATTCTGAAAAAATAAACATTTATTACTACAACGCACTAATACAATTACTTATTTTAATAACTAAACCTCTTATACATAATAAAAATAATTAAGATCAATAACTGTGAATATTGTAAATCTGGATTATAAAAAAGAAGCTACTCGAGTTTCTTAGTTTCATCTCGCTATACATTTAAAATAGTGACGATTCAACAACGCTTTACTGAACGCTTACTTAAATAACATATATTTGATTTATGTAGTTATACTATACGCCTCTATTTCTAATCTATACTTAAGTTGCCTGATCGAAATTGCCTCTTAGCAATAAAATCGTATCCGTATTGCTTCTTAAAGATTGCAAGTCAAAATATACACTATACAAGTAGGCTCTTGAATAGCTCTCGTGAGCACTTTTGAATCATTATACAATTTTTGTTTTAATATATATAAAGCTACCCAATTCGGATTGTAGATTATAACGAGAAGTATTTTATTATTATTATTATATTCATATTGTACACTGATATATGTTTGTTGAAAAATTAAACGATAATATCTATATTTCGAAATAATAAATCGTTTCAAATTCTATATTTTTTATTAAAATTTTCCACTCATCAGATATTGTACCGCGAAACAGCAATATTTAATATTGTTGTGTACGGAACACAAGGTTTAAAAGCAATTTGAAAGGTGAAACTACAGGCACAAGAGACATAGCATCTTAGTTCCCAAGGTTGGTAGCGCTTGATGACCACTTAATGCAACTGAGCCAGTTGGTCGTCCGCCTTATATCATAAAATATAGTTTCAAACCCAAAAAGAAAAATGTGTCTCCACTGTTCTAAGGAGTTTATACTGAACTACACAGCTCATGAACGTTAACATATTTATTTATACATTATGTATGTTTTTGAATATAAGTATTAATACTTCTTTTTTTTGCATCATCTCTTTCATTTTAAGAACTTGCAATCTAATTCTAAAGTTGTATAGAATAAATCGCTGTTCAGCAATAAAGCCGCTTTATTGTAATAATGTGTATATTTTGATAAGTGCTTCTGTATTTTTATATATCTGATATAATATAATCAAAGATTATCTTTTTTAAATGACTCAATTATTAGAAGTAAACGAAAATAATATCTCTATACTATAACGCGTTATAGTATAGAGATATTATTATATAGTATAGAGATAAATTACACAGATAAAACAACAGCTAGTATAGTTTTAAAAAAAATGTTTATTTAATCTGTGGTTACAAGTCCCTTTCACGTTGAGGAAATCGATATAGTGTCGATTGATAATAATAGGTATTGAGAGCACAGGAAAAGCGTCATCGAACATTTATGTACATAATATAATTAGGGCTGTCATAATGTTCATTATTATTTTTTAATTATATATACAATATATTGATAAGCGAATAATATACTAACGGCCTTAATAATAAAACATATTTTAAGTTTTCCGGAATATTTCTCGGAGACATACTTATCTACTTAAATAATTATGTATATGGTGATGACATCACGTTTAATTACCATTTCTAATTGTACGGTACCATAATAACTATATCACAAAAAAAAACATATAATGATATAAGTTTTGAAATGATTATGATATTTTTATATATTTGAAGAACTATAAAAATATTTTTCTAAATCAACACGACGGGAACAATTAAATATATATTTGATATATATTTAATAATCACGCGTAATGTTTAATAATGTTACTTATTCAACAAATAGGTACACTTGAGACAACCCTATCACGCAAACTAGCAAACAAAAAAACAAACGCACAGCCACTTACCATGCGAATAAATTCCACTCTGACCTATTGGCAGTTCGCATTTAAATCGTTTCCAAATTTAAAATTTAAAACGGTCCTCGCGTCTTTGCTTTGTCCTTTTTTTTAGTACCTATATATCAATGACACTGTATTTTTCATTACATTCATTTACTCGATAATTATTTAAACTAGTAATCACAAAATATTATTATACTTATTTTTAATAACTCTACTATAAAATTCATGATTTAATAATGATTAAATACAACCAATAAACTTTTATAATTCAACAAGCATTTTTGTAAATATCTTAAGTAACGTATTTGTTAGAAAAAAGAAAGAATTGCCTACGTTGACTAATTGCTACCATTATCTGTATTTGTCAAAGTGACGTTAGCGACGTCAGGTAGCTAGAAAATGGCGCCAAAATTATTTAGCATAAACATTCGATTTACATTGAATGTGGGCCGTGGGATTTGAATCACAGATTTTTATCTATTTTGATTGACAAATTGTATTTTCTAAGGATGAGGGCATTGTCCTATATTGAAAACAATGGCTCTATGTCATATATTAATAACAAGAGCGAAATAAATTGCATAATCGACGCCATTTTAGATTTGAGATACTGGTATATTTTTAAATAAATTTGCAAAAAATGGATCGAGAGGACTTTTTTATAAGAGAAATGCGTTATTTTTGTAAATTTGTTATATTTTGATTGACACCTAATAAATGTGTAAAGGTAGGGTACATAAAAAATATAAGGGAGGTTCAAGTTAATTCGGTTTTTCTATATATGTCTATATAACCACATATTAAAAAATAAACCAACGAACAGGTTTTCATATGGTTTTCGCCAATCGTAATAATCTATGCCGAATATTAGCATGGTGACTTTCATAGCGAAAATCCTTTAATATAAAAAAAACGTAAAATATTTTGATACTTCCTTCTTTGTTTTGGTTCAAAATCCCGCCAAAACTTAAACCGATTTACATGGAAGTTTCATATTATGATATATATAACATTATAGCACTAATTACATTATATGAATTATTGAAAATTTAGTGATACTGCAATGGATTTGAACTAACAATCTTTCGTTAAGAATCACCTGGGCCACCACTGGGCCATCTCAGCTCTTACGTCAAGTTATTTTAGTAGTAAAACCAAGAAACATTCTTTATACATTTTAAGCTAATTACCACGTTTATACAAAATGTATTTTTATGTGGTATTGTTAAAACAGTCGATATTTAAAGCTTCACAATACAGCGCAGGTTTAGTGTCGAAGCTTATTCCCTTATCATTTATCACTATACAAACATGATATCATATCTACCCTACCAACGAACATTTGGATACCATGGATGAAGTTAATATTATTTGCTAATGCTTAACACCGGGCCTCGTCCGAATACAAAATTATGAAACAATAAAAAATATATGCTTCCATCAAATCAGCCTATTTCAGAATAATTTAACTTATTACAATAAAAACAAACAACCAACGCTTATTTATCATCTATGTAATTAAATTGGTAAATGAATGTATTATTTCATACGGTTACTTTTAAATTTTTTAAATTTTAAACTGTATGATTTAATTTAAAAAAAACCATAACATATACTCGTTGGCAGAGCTTTGTGCAAACTCGTCTGGGTAGGTACCATCCACTCATTAGATATTCTACCGCAAAACAGCAGTACTTGGTATTGTTGTGTTCCGGTTTGAAGGGTAAGTGAGCCAGTGTAATTACAGCCACAAGGGACATAACATCTTAGTTTCCAACGTTGGTGGCGCAGTAGCAATGTTGTTTTTTTTTAAAGAAATGTACAAACCACTGTCTTTGAGCGTTGGTGACCATTTACCATCAGGTGGCCCATATGCTCGTCAACTAACCTATACTATAAAAAAAAGAATATGCAATACGTTGCAATGCCGCATTAGTATTTTTATAATGCGATACAATTCACACTCCATCGTGTAGTGTATTGTCAGAAACATTCATACACGTGCCAACGAGGTTCTGTTTCAATCGGATGAATAGTTCAAGACCGTAAACGAGACAATTAAAAAAAAATTTATTAAACTTTAAATATAAGCTAGTGGATACTTACTTGGTACCATCGTTATTGGAATGCCATTAGAAGTATATGTAGGTACCACGTATTAATCCTATGACGTCATTTGCTTATGAATAATTTCTACAAACAAGCTGGAAGAAAAATGCAATAATGGAGAAAATAAAAATTTAATGACTACATAAATGGCAAAAAAATCTGCAATAACGGAGAAATCAAGGCGCTGTAATAAAGTTCATACAGTCATGGAAAATCGCTCAAACCAATCATCAGTGAGATAGAATACGTTCGAACAACGCCCTCGATGGAGGCCACCATGACAGACTTCGTCGAAAAAGTCAATTAAGACAATTGGCCAGTTCAAAAATGCGATGGTTGCTTTATACAAATGTAGGACGATACACGAATCAATGATATCTTTATAGATTACGAACCTACCCTTAACGACTTTCATTTGTTGAACCATATTTAAGAAAAGAAATAAAGGAACCTTTTACAGACGACTATTAAGCCGTAGGCAAATATTAATTTGAAGACTATATTGGAATGGAAATATATTTTTGTTATTTGATTTTATTGACAGTCCTACCGTTCCCCCTCGTAGACTATCACTTTAGATAAATGTGTTTAGATTCAACGCGACTGTTTCTTTATAAGCCAAAAACGTATAAAAATAAACAAACGTATAAAAAAACCTGTTGCAAAAAGAGGGGATTTTATAAGTTTAACGTGTGCTAAATCTAGCTGCTAAGCGGATGAACCTTTTTGTCGAAATGTTAATGGTTCATGTTATAGCCAACAATTTTATTAAAAAAAAACAAAAATTACATGTCACTTGGATTTAAGAATCGAAATTAACAGCCTAATAAGCTAGCCACTAGACAGAACGAGGCAATTAAACAACCACGATCCATAAAAACCAACAAAATCTTTAAACATATAATGCAACCAATATACAACAACACTCATATTAATTCCGAAAGGTATGATGCTAAGCACTCTCATACATATATTAATATTACTTTAATAATCAAACGGAGATTATGCACCTAACAGAAATAATCAATCAGTCAAAATGAATTGCATATTTATATTATGAAAAGGGCTCAATAGAATGACTATTCCTTATCCTTCCCCTAAATACAAGTTGTACACATATTTAGTTTGTGTTTATTAACTATCCCTTTTTAATCTGTGAACCCTCCCTATTAGATTATTATTACAAAGTAATATATTTAAATCCAATATTTGTGTAATTTTTGATTATGATGAACTACATATCCATATCTATATCCCCAGGTTGTTTGAAAAGATAATATATGACATTATACAACCAATAATAAGACCTTTAATTATAAACCAGCAGCACGGATTTATTAACAGAAGATCTACTGAAACTAATTTATGTGAATTTACTGACTTTATCATGAACGCGATGGATGAGGGATACCAGGTGGACGCCGTGTACACTGATTTTTCTAAAGCATTTGACAAAATTTCTCATTTCATTCTTCTCGAAAAATTAAGATGCATCGGTGTACATGGCGACCTCCTGTGTTGGATTGAATCCTATTTGTCTAACAGAAGCCAAGCAGTTACAATTAAACGAATATAAGATGAGCAGAAAGCTCATCTTATATTCCTGTGCCATCTGGAGTGCCACAAGGATCGCATTTAGGTCAGTTATTATTTAATATTTATATAAACAATATCGGTTCAGTTTTTAAGCACTCAAAGTTTTTGTTGTATGCTGATGACAATAAGATGTATAAACAACAATAAGATGTTTAAACTGACCGACGTGTTCAACATGATCAAATATTTCTATTTCAAATTATTAATAATCGTATTGATTCTCCCTATTTGCTCTCGAAAGTGCTTCTCCATTGTCCGCGTTTTAACGATAAGGAAACATTTTATGTTCCTGTAACCAGAACTAAATTTGCTAAGAATTCTTTTATAAATAGAAGTTGTATTAAATTTAACCAGATGTTTTTAGATTGTGATATATTTCAGGTCTCTTTTAATAGCTTTAATCGTAATATCAAAAATATGTTATCTAATGGTAGTATTAGTACTGATTGAACTAATTGTCATTGAATGAATTTGTCATTTCTCCCACTCTCTCTTTAGTACCTAATCTCTAATTGATCGATAATTTTATCCGTTATCCAATGCATCTACGCCTGTTATGTGTTAGTTATTAAACATTGGAAACTATTTTGGTAAAGATTTGTCAATATTTGATATTTATAAAATTTATTATGTACTGTTTGTTTCCATTAAAAAAAAATAAAATAAATAAAAAAAACTCGTATCATATATGTAATATTGTATACTTTTATCTTTAATCATATCATTTTTATATTTACCAAATCCATTTTTTAATTATTTTTGAACAACACAATAATAGATGTTCTTAATGAATATTACTGTCAAGTAGACAGTAATATTATGAGACCACATTATGAGTGACTAATAAAACAATTTAAAAAATCATTTTGTCCTTAATGCTATGGCGCCATCAATACTATTTAGGAGACCAAAACAGAAACATATTTTGTTTATAAAATTTCCATAATTCTAACGTAGTAGTTTAAAACAAATTAGACATTTCAAATTGAATAATTAAACAGTATATAACAAGAACTAAACATATTGTAAGTTTTTAATTTGTATGTATCTTAAATGATCGAATGAAATTCGCAATTGACATCATGCAGCAGTGTTAATAAAGTTATTATGAATTACGACAACATAACCTTAACGACATCTGTCAAAGTTTTTAAATTTTAATTAATTAAAGTACTTAACAAACCTCGACTTCTAGATAGTGGCATTTATCTTCGAGATCCTTTACTGAAGTTTCTGTTCCAGCTGGTTCTTCACTATTTGACTGAACAACATTTTCAGATAATACCTCTGAAGCAAAGTTTGTAATCTGCCCTTTTAAGCTGTTTAAACTTTGGTTCAAATTAAGCCACGACATTTTAGTTATTTAGAACCAGGGTCACATATCACAGACGAATGTTTGGCATCAAAATATTATGGAAATACCGATGTAAACAATAAATAAATTGCATTATTTAGCCATTGACAGGACTTTGTCTAGTTGGCAAAACAAGTCTCAATTTGACGTTTATTATGTTTTATTTACCTTATAAAATTTGTTACATAAGTAAATAAACTCGTTTTCATCCAATATATGTTTTTATTTTAAGTTTAATTTGGATACTGCTTGGATTCTTAAAATAATAAGAAATCTTTAATATGTTTTAGTAGAATTATTTTTTCGTAATATATGCAAAAACCAAACGTTTGCAAAAAACAATTTCTGTCAGACGTTAAATTGTCTGAGTGGAAAGTATGGAAGGTAGAGGTAAGGAGGCTATAGTTTCTGTGTTTTTCATACACCGAGTGTAATAGACAATAAACAAGGAAAAATCATTAAAAAAATATTTTGCACTACGTAAATAGTTTGTTTTATATGCTGTATATTTTTCAGCTTGTCCCTCATTTAAGATAGTACTCCTTACCACTATCATTCATAGTTAAAAGCTAAAAACCATGGAATGCTGAGGTAAAGAGAAGTATTTATGTATAAAAAGTGTCCCTCAAAATTAATGACATTTAGCGCTGCTGGCAGTTGGTACTCGTGCTGGCAGGCTAATGTGCGAGGGTTAAATTTGAAGTAACACATTAATATTCAGTACAGTAAAACGGAATTAGATAAAGAAAATTAGAACGAAATTATTCTGGTTATCTTACCTTATCTACCCTTATATACCTTTATAACTTGGAACCATTATTATTTTCAAACAATTCAGTGGACATATTTTTGGGTGAAGAACCAAACATGACGTAATTATCCTTAGTACACTCCATACATAAAAGTTAAAACAAAAAAAAACTGTTTGGCACTTATTACTCAGATTTTCCTTCAGTACTTTCACCGACGACGACGTTTTAAAGCACGTGTCCGCTATTACCTCTGACGCGACGGGTAGTAACAATATAAGCCGAGAAATGATAACCTTAGTCCTGAATAAATTTGCACCTGTCCTCTGCCATTTATTTAACTTTTCGTTGTCCTCTAAAACGTTTCCTAGTGCCTGGCGTGTTGCTCATATTATTCCTATCCCTAAGGTTTCAAATCCTACAACTCCTCTACACTATCGACCAATTTGTATTCTTCTTTTCTTGTCTAAAGTGTTTGAACGTATTGTCCACTCCCAGCTTACTCTATTCCTGTCACAAAATGATATGTTGAGCCCTTTCCAGTCTGGATTTCGTTCGGTACTGTGACGGCACTTACTAAAGTTTTTGATGACATTTGATACGGATTAGATCAAAGGCATGTTTGTATAATAGTTTCTTTACTAGACTTCAGCAACGCGTTTAATACGGTTGACTTTGACATTCTTCTAGCTATCTTGGACTCAATCAACATATCGTCAGAAGTTGTTGATTGGTTCCGAACCTATTTATATGGACGCCAACAGCGAGATCATGCTGGAGACCGTTGCTCTTCGTATTGCTGTCTCAGCGCTGGTGTTCCTCAGGGTAGTGTACTTTCACCGCTTTTATTTTCTATCTTCATCAACGCTGTCACCGCTCTTCTCTCCCCCCCCTTTCCATTTGTATGCCGATGACCTGCAAATGTATTTGATTACACCAGTTGAGAACATTGTAGATGCTATAGGTAGATTAAACTGTGACCTTAACACTATAACCAATTGGAGTAGGTCATTTGGATTATCCATAAATGTCAGTAAGTCACAATTATGCATTATTGGCACCCCTAAGCAACTATGTAAAATATTGTCGATATTGACCTTCCTGACGTTATTTTTGATGGGCTGACTTTGCCTTATAGCAACGTTATCAAAAATCTAGGTGTTTTAATGGATCCTTCCTTTACCTGGCGATCACAGGTTACTGAAATCAGCCGTAAAATTTTTGCGACATTCCATTCTTTTCAAAGGACGAAAAATTTCCTACCCATTTGCAAACTTATAGATAATATTAATATAAGCAATAATTGTATTGGGTGACTCAAGAAAAAAAAACTCTATTGAGTTAGTAATTTACCATTTTAATAAGGATTAGCAATTTTGTGAATGTAATATTATTTTGGATAAATATTATGCTTATAATAACATAAACATACAATTATTCCAACATCCATGGCGCCATGGCATTCACACGCCATCATGGCGGAATTGACATGACATTTGTGTTTGTGGTTTGACATTGTGATTTGTGTCATTTGGGTATCAATTTGTAGCGCTATTTTGTGTTATTTTGTAATTAATTTTAATAAGAACTGTAATTTATATTCTTACCAATAGAAATATCCATATCAATTACATATTGATGTGATTTATAAAGAAAATGGATCAGAAATACGTTAATATTAAAGAGTTAAAAACTTATAGAAAAACCGATAAAAAGGAAAAAGCAACAATAAATAATAATGAAATTAAAATAAATCATCATACGAGGGTTCCTTTAAGTACCCAAAATGCCGTTAAATATCTTCTAGAAGGTACATTAAGGTTGCGAGTTTGTAGGTACTGTTTGAATGTAACTAGCAAGCTATCGGAGCTAGATGAAATGCTAGTGATAGCGGTAAACGGTTCACTCCATGAAGTTACTGTGAGGGACATGGTCGCTAGCATTCATCCTTTCAAGGTAAATTCACCACTTTCACACATTTAAAACTGTTTCCAATTCCAATAGCATGTATTCCTAGAACTAATTAGAATTACTTATCATTCACTATAAAATTAGTTTGATATGACATAATTTAGCAAAAAAATCTTTAAAAAAAAAACGAATTAAAAACAAAACTTACATGAAGTATGATGTACATTGATTAAGCAATCAGGATGCTTAAATAGCTCTATATTCTGGTCTTGTAAAGAGTGAAGCTCTATGTCTAGCAGTGGGGCATTAACTGGCTGTATCTTTACATTATGAAAAACATAAATATCAGTTTCCATTGATTTATTAACTTTCAGAAGGAAATGTAGGTGAGCTAGTGAATTACCAATATTAATATAATATTTTATCAATTACAGGTGACTGAAGATCGTAATTTTCCAAACAAAATTTGTAGCGAGTGCCTTACACATGCCATTGGTAGTTATTTATTCTCGCAGCAGTGTGAAAGAGCGGAAAGAGCTTTACGTAACTGTTTTGATGACATGTTTGAAAAGTTTGAGAAGCTGGATCCACTTGAACCAGTCAAAAGAAGAGGCAAAAGAAAAATGAATCTCAACCATAACATACTTTATACAGAACATGAAGATGTTATTAATTACGCAGAACCAATAATAAATTTAATCAATGTTGATACAATAACTGAGAACAACAAAACAATTAGTGAACTGGAATGTCAGAAATGTTCTCAAGTCTTACCTAATACTGAATCACTGTTAAACCATGAGAAGTCGCACCCTAAATCAATGTGGTATAATTGTCGGTTATGTGGTAAATCATTTGCCAAACAATACCATTTCAGGAGACATTTAAAGGAAAATCACATTTTGGGCGAGGAAATTGAAAAAGAAGTTAATACAGAGCCTTACAAATGTAAAGAATGCGGTGCTTCTAACAAAACATTTGTAGAACATTTGCAACATATAGAGAAACATAAGTTTAAAGAAACATTTCAGCATTTGATTGAACGTAAAGTCGATAATTTGTGTTCTGTTTGCTTGGATAAGGGTACACGGATGGTCGACTTGGGTGATGTGATACATCTGCATGGAGGATACCCTGAAATAACAGGGGACAGATCGATCAGAAGTATTTTACGTACATCTATACCAGAAGTAAGTATTTAATATTTACATTAATTGATTTATTTATTTCAGTGAAGGTAAACATTATTATGAAGTATGTAATTATAAATCAATGTTTTTATTTTCGTTTGGTGAAAGTTGCTTCTGTTTTGTTGACATTTTTTTGACACTGTGCTAAAAAGAAGGATAAAATTTCACTTACATTTCCAGTAACTAGTATTAGTTATGGTTTAAATTCGGCTTTTTATTTGTATGAAATTTGACAACATGCTTTTGCAATGAATACTACTATAAATGTTTATGTGAACATTAATCTGGATCTATTGAGCAAAATTATTGCAGAAAATCACACTTACTGAAAGAATTTAATAGTGACATTTATAGGATGGTATATTGTAGTATCGTTTTTGGTTGAATGTGTTCATGTTTTCTAGAACGCATCGTATAAATACAAGGAATTGATCGTCCCACAAAAGGCAAACATTTTAAGATTAATAAAAAGAAATAATGAACGAAAATCTTTCATAACTAAACAAGTCCAAGATGAATTGACTTTCAAGTTTAGTTATCCCGAGTTAGTAAATAAAGATACTATCGAAATTAATTCTATTCAATTTTTATTTGCAAAACCAATTATAATAGATCCAGTAACTGGTAATTCTATTCATGATAAAACAATACAGCCTGTAATCAATAAAGAAGCTTCTGAAACAAATGTAATAAGTTATCTTGTTTATAAAGACAAAATAACAAATAAAAATGAAGAGAATGTGATGTCTTGTAAAATATGTTGGATATTCAAAAAACCTACATGCAAAACTTGTTTATCTTCTGAAACAAGAGATAAAAATGATACCAATTTGAAGATTAAAATTAAAGAAAGTAATGAATGCAATCTATGCTGGATGTTTTATAAAACAGGCAAATGTTACAATTGCAAAAAGTATATACAGATATCAAATAAATTAAGTAAAGATATTGTTGTAAGCGAATTAATTGATCTAGAGACAAATAAAACAAGAAACACACATACAAAAGACTTAAACAAGCAAGCAAGTTCATGGCAATGTGATATTTGCTTAACTAACAACAAAAATAGACATACCTGCATGTGTTGTGATGTTAAATTTGCTGATAATGGAAATAAATTCTTGCTTGGAAAAAGCTCATTTCATTTAAACAATTTAACTTATGTGGATAATAAAGTCATTGAAGCAAGTAATGTCATTGATTTTAATGATGAAGCAATAAATATAAATCAAAATCTTGATATTTCTTGTACAGAGAATAAAATTGATCCAAACGATTTTCATAAAGGTGAAGAAATAAATATAAGTCAGACACTGGATATTCCTTGTACAGAGAATAAAATTGATCCAAACGATTTCCATAAAGGTGAAGAAATTAATATAAGTCAGAAACATGATATTCCTTGTACAGAGAATAAAATTGATCCAAACGATTTTCATAAACGTGAAGAAATTAATATAAGTCAGAAATATGATATTTCTTGTACAGAGATTGAAGTTGATAATGCAATGGACATAGAATTGACAGTAAATGCAATTAATACAGAATATAATGGCATAAATGCCGATGTAGAAGCCATGGATGTCACTTTCGAAGATGAGAATCATAGGGTTGACATAATTAATCCATCAAGTCAAAGAAATGATTTCATGAATTTCAATACAAGTCAGATTAAATCTGCAGGAGTTACTTTTAATATAGGAAGAGGATTTACAAATAAAAGACCAGTTTCAAAAATGTTGGAGAAGAAAAGAAGAATAGCAATTGCATTTCGAAGATAAAGTAAATTTCCTATTTAATTTATAATTGATTTCTAAATTCAAGAAGACTGTTACAAGCACTTTTGAATAGTCATTTCACATAATAATATTGAATGTAAAGCTACCAGCTGGTCGGATTATTGATTCTACTGAGAAGCACCAGCAAGAAACTCTTTAGTTCTACTCTTTAATCCAACATTTCAAATGTCAACATACATATTTTTATTAAATATAATAAAATTGACATATATCCCGCCTGAAATCCAACAAGTACTAAAACCATGCTTTATAAACTTTAAAATACTTACTTAGTGTTGATTAATATGAATGTTTTTTAAGAAACAATTGAAAGTTGTAATGTTTAACAACAATTGTAATGTTTAAAATATCTGTGGAATTTAATGATAGAAACAAATATCATGCCCAAGGCTCACAATGATTAATTGATCTTCACTAGTATTAGTATTTATCTTTTTAAATTGATTATGTTTTATAATAAGTAGAAAATCAACTATGTTTATAATTTGGTTTGTATATTCATAAAATAGGTCCAGTTTATATAACTGGACTATTATTTAAGGAATGAAAAAAAAAGTCCTCGGAAGACAATTGTATTTATTAATGTTTGAACATGTTTAATTTATCTATAATGTAAGTCTTATTCATTAAATATCACTAGTTAAGGCCAAAGGTCATATGTATCAAATTGTTGAATTCACCTGTATGTGGATATTAATGAACACAAAATATTAATAATTTCTCAAAGAAATAACATTACTTTTTCTTAGTTTTGAAACTGGACTTAAATTGTTATATATGACCTTTTGCACTTACTAGTGTTACATATAAACTTGTATTTAGATATCCTTAATGAATTCGCTATTAAGTATTTCTCCTTCCGCTTTTTCTCCTTTATTTTTAACCTTTTAAATTTTTTGTTGCAGATTACCTTTGATAACTACACTGGAACAAAAATTTGCGATATTTGTCTTAAACACGCGATATCGTCGCACGTATTTATAGCTAAAATACAGTACATTAGGAATAGAATAAATACATGTGTTAGTCTCATGTTACAAAGTTTAAATGATATAAATCACCCAAATAATAATATTATGGTAGAAATTTCGCAGCACACAATACTTCCTACTTTTAAACTCGATGAATTCTCAGAAGTTGATGATTCTAGATTGAACGTAGAAGTGCTTGAAGATGAATTTAGAATAGCTTCAGAATCGGACAGCGATGCCGATGACCTTAGTAAAGAAGAAAATAGTGAAATATTATATAACCCAGCTAAAAATGTCACTAAAACTTATGTTAATAAAAAGTTAGTCAACGGTTACCAAACCAAATACGATAATAATAATGTGTATGACGACATATGCAGTGAATTCCTTACATTTAAAAAGAAAATAAACCCGCCAAAACGTGCTGTGAAGTGTAGGTACACATGCCCATTGTGCAATAAATATTTTATATCCGATTATTTCCTTAAAAAACATATACTGAAACACGTTAATAGCAAAGTACAGTGTAATTTGTGTTTTAAGCAATTCAAATCGAAGTTCTATCTCTTCGAGCACAAAAAAATGGTTCACGTTTCGAAACAGGAGAATTTTATAAGCTGTAAAATCTGTGGCAGGTCATTCTTAAACATAAATAAAATAAAATTGCACCAAAAATGTCATAAAATCAAAGAATGCCAACTGTGCAATAAAAGTTTCAAGTCTCAAAAGCATTACGACGTTCACATGCAAAGACATGCGGTTAAATTCAGCATGTGCCGAAACAGAGACGTGCAAACTTGCAGCTTTTGCGAAAAACCGTGTTCTAACGAAAATGAACTCTCGCTCCATGTTAATAAGATACACCTTCAAATAAAACCGTACAGCTGTGACATGTGCGACAAGCAATTTTATACTGAATACAATTTGAGTAGTCATAAAAAATTGCATAGTCTATTTTCCAAAGAGTTGTGCGTTTTTTGTAACAAAACGTTAAAATGTAGGAAGGAATTGGTCGTGCATGTTCGAAAGCATATCGGGTCGAAGCCACACCAATGCCCTGTCTGTAGGCGTTCATTTTACTCTGACTCTAAAATGAAGAGACACATGAAGGTATTACACGGTGGAAAATATTGCTGTCGTCTTTGTAGAACTGTTCTGCCTAGTCAAAGTGATCTTAAGAATCATATAAACGTTGTTCACAGCTCAATGTAGCGATTACTTTCGGTTTATAGGTTAGAGCGTTTATAATAGAAACAAGTTAACATAATAATATAGTGCCTATTTGCAGTACCGGATTATCCATGTAGCCAATAGTAGACCTGACGCAGCCAAAAGCTTATGTTAATAACAAACTAATTTTAATTTTTAGTGATTAGGCGAGATATCAAATTTTACCCACCTATGGTAAGAAGGCCCTGAGGCTTGTATTACCTAGCGGCCTCTACATGGTCATAATCCGGGCCTGTCTATATGAAATGAGGGTTCTTATGAAATTAAGGCTTATCCGTATAGTGCTTTGTAGAAGTTGGTTTTTCTAAACGGTTCGTGAATATTTTGTATGAGTTTATTGTGGTTATATTTTGACTAGTTTTATTTTTATTTTATTTTAGTATATAGTAGGGATACTAACGAATTGACGTTTCTTTTTTTTTAATTTGATGTAATTTTTAAATTTGCGCTATTATCTCCATGGTTTTGGGTTAGCTTATAATATATTTAGTGTTAAGAAAATATTTTCTTTAACTAAACTTGAAAATAAAATAATTCTATTAAATTTTTAAACTAAGTATGCAAAAATTACGAAATTAGTTTTTTATTGTAGAAAATAATAGTTGAAAATTTGAACTAAAATTGTATTGTGGCTGCAGTTATAAGTTATTTCAATTTAAGCACACTTGATTACAAAATGTTATGTAATAATGTATTATGACTAAGATATAAATATATTCTATAATGTGAAATTGTTTTATTAAATCCATATTTTGATTCCTACAACATCTTAAGGTCTAAATTAGATTTGGTGTCGTAAATAATAAATCTATTAAGATTTTTAGAATAAAACAATAGTTGAATGTGAACATGGTTACAATAATTAATATAGCCTTGTAGCCAGTGTGCACCTGACAGATTTCAATAAGTTGCCTTTTGTGCAGTGAACCCAACCATATAACATAATCCGACACGATGGATACCAAAGTGAACATTATTAACTTCCTAATTCAGGGGTTTTAACGAATTTTGAGTGAAAAATTTGGGCTTGGCAGTGAAAGTGTTAATTGAAAATAAAGATATAAATTTATTTTCATCATTACACTGTTAACATAATTTTAGGAAAATATCTGTGTTCTTTTGTTCTACAACTAATTTCCAGAGATAGTTGGTTCTCCAACCTTGATTATACAATTTTTTATATCGTATTACCAAAAATTATTAAGATAATTTACGAAAACCAAAGTTCGGTGTTTTTAACTAAGTATATCTCGGAAAATATTAACAATAGAGAAAAAAATGTTTCAAATAAAAAAATGGGAAATTTTATCCTCTTCAAAAAAGGTTTTTTTTTAGTATTTTTAACGTAAAATATACTGAACCGATATTTGCGAAAATACGTTTTCCAAGTTGGCGGCTAACGCTCGCGGTCTGGCGAATGTCTAAAAATCTTGGACTAATATATCATACATGAACCGAACAGTTTGCCAATCCTATCAACTTATCAAAAATGAAATCATGTAAGTATTCGAACAAAAATTATTGAAATGCAGTCTTAGTTTTTCTCAATTTTCGTCACGCCTATTAAAAAACTTGGGAAGACACACAAAAGTTATCGTGTATATTTTATCTATTCTACGGCGTGAATGGGAACGAGTTTAACTTCAACCGTTGAACAAAACTGTCATTTTAATTTTCTAATATTATTAAATAAAACAAAATCAAGTAGGTAATTCAAAAAACGTAAAACAATGGAGTTATTAAGTTTATTAATTCGTCCTGGAAAATGTAAAATTTGCATGTTATGCTACAAGGAATGTAACAATACACTGAATATTTATAATAATGTGGAAATCGAAGGAAACATAATATCCAATGATTTAAACATTGCAGAAATTGTAAAATATTTATTTCCTGCATTTGTAAGTTAAATCTTAAAAAATATTACCTACATAATTATACTTGAATATTTTCTTATATATCTATTATCGTTGTTCTATTGTTATTGTTTTTATTTTCTTATTCTTAATTTCTTTAAAAACAAGTAGGTACCTTTGTTATTATTTTTACTTTTTCTTTTTTTATTAAATAATTTCTGACAATATTTTTTGTTTTGTTTTAGGATATTACTTTTTCATATGTATGTCAAGTCTGTTCTGAATTATTGCATAAAATGTATCTAAAAATGGAAGAAAATAAATATAGAAAAAAATTACTTACGATTATAATCAACACATTAAATAACGAATTAAATGAATATGAAAATTTGAATATGGAAGCCTTGAAGAAAGTTATTTTAAATGTAAACTTATCTTCAATTTTAAATTCACTTAACAATGTTCCAACCAATTGTTCAAATAATATAAATTTTGATAGAGACATTGAGAATAATGCTTTTGAAAATGAACCTGAAAATGAGCCTGAAGACACCGATTCTTCTTTACAGAAGCAATGCCCACATTGTTCTAAAACATTTGATAATATTAAGCATTATAAAGTCCATGTAAAGAGCCATGGAAGTAAACAGAAACAAAAATATTATTATTGTAATCAATGTAATTACAGAAGTCACTGTAAATTGTCTGTACAGGGTCATATAAATAAAAATCATTTAAAAACTCGGCCATATATTTGCCAGATGTGTTTTAAAAGATTTTTTCACAAGAAAAATTTAAAGGAACACATTGAAAATCATGAACAAGTTCAAAATGATATGTGTGAAGTATGCGGTAAAAGATTTTTGCATAAAAGAAATTTAGTTGAACATCTTAAACTTCATTCAGGCGATAGACCATATGAATGTGAAATTTGTTCAAAGAAGTTTGTTACATCTGGGCGTAGGTTGGAGCATATAAAAAGAATTCATATGGAGAAAACTGAGAACTGCTTGTTTTGTGATAAAAAGTTTAGTTTGAATAAAGAATTGACAAGACATATGAAGAGCGTACATTCAGCATTTTAAACTTTTTTTAGATGGTCTTATGTTTTATCACATTCATTCTGATGCTAAGTGACCGTCTCAAGATCTAGAATAAATCCATATCACTATATAGATATTTAAATATTTTATTTAAAGTTTCTGAATTAAATAAAATATGTCTCACATATTTATCTCAAAACAATTTTTATATAATTAAAAATGAATTCTTGTGTGTTAGTCCTAAGTTGTTTTTGTTTAATGTCTAAGTTTGACTAATGGTTCAATCTACAAATACTATTTTAATTCTTTGTTAATCTGGTGTTTTGTTAAATCTAAAAGAAATTTGTTACAATAAGTAGTGTTAGAATATATTTGGAAATATAAAAAAATATGCACAATTTTATATAAAAAATATTTATTAAAATGTAAGTTACAAAAGACATTTCCATCTTATTGTGTAATGTTCAAATCTTTTATTCAATTATTTATTACTATACAATAAATATGCTTAAGGGCAGTGATTATGAGTATTTTACAATTGCTTAAAAGTAAACTAACAATTAAGTATTATTGAATGTGTATGAATGATACAGTTTGTTTTGAAAGAAATGGCGATGAAATTATTTAAAAGAAACAGATTATATCATCATTGTACAATTATGGGCTATTTTTAATTTAAAAACTTAACATTATAAAATAAAGAAAATAACAGCATCTTCGAAAATAAGAGCTTAGAAAGCTCTTAAGGATCTATGAGTAAGGCAGTGTATGTTAAACAAAAATTGTTTTTGTAATGTGGTAACTTTTTTGGTAACTAATATGTTTTATAATGCTTATGGTTTAATTAACCAATATTTTAGTTCTTATGGTTGATGAGAGATTAAAGAGGTAATATATTAAATTATCGGGTTTTTACTAGATGGCCTTACCGATTAAAAAATATTATTTTTAATCTGTTGATATACTTTTAAATATTTTTACAGATAACGATTATTTAAACAAAAATTAGTATCTCATGGCGTCGTAACAATGCCATCTAGCGGTGAAAAATGCTTTTTTTGCGATAAATTTTTCTAAGCATTGTCATCGATCAGTTTTGGGTAATCTAATAATGGTAGCCTTGGTTCGGTGGTACGTAGGGTTGTCCGGGTCCTGACGTTGGGTAGCCTCTGGTAGGCTGGTCTGGGTATCGGGCTTCACCTTCATAAGTTACCTAGAACATAGATATTGCAATAATTAACCATTAATAATTATGTTAGGATAATTTCATAAATAAAACTGGAACAGGTTAAATTATTAAATAAATATATTTATTATATAAAATTTTGAATATCGTTTTTTTTTAATAATACAATCGATACTTACCTCAGCATTAAAACCATTCTTCCAATCAGCCGTATATTTAACTATTTGTGTCCTGCCATCAGGCAAAGCGATTCTATACTCCCCACGTGTAACATCACCGTCGGACTTCGCATTGTGACTGTAGTCGTTACCATCTTCGTTCACAGCGTATGCGAAGTCGAATGGCATGCCAGGTTCGTGGTGGTGGTGGTGGTCGTGTTCGTGCTCATGTTCGTGGTGCTGGAAAGAAAAATTGTATATTAGAAATATGTACTTGGCTTAGTGCATACCCCTCTCGGTTGGTACCACCCACTTATCAGATATTAAGAATACCTACATCATAAAGCTTATGAATCTTATCTGATGCGGTTTGCTGTAGCAAGATTTGACTATATCTTGTTGCGTTCCGGTTTGAACCGGAGCTACATTGTTGATGTAAATGATGATTAATATTTCCTACAGTGCCGATATCTATTGGCAGTGGTGAAGATTCACCATTAGGTTGCCCATTTATATATAATAGATCCGACATATCTCAGAGATTGCAACACGTTTTTATATGCTTAATTTGTGCATTGTCTTCAAAAGCAGCAAAACCAATAAAAGTTAGACATAACAGCGTACCTAACAATATTTCAATTATTACTACCGTAAACTTTTTGTTTTTCAATAAGAAATCTTTCATTTCATATATAATATTATAAAATTTTATTTCGATTCGAAAATAACGTTATTACGCTCACGCAATTTAAAGTTATGGTTTTATATTCATTTTAAGTTACAAAAGTTGCGTTCATGATATGTGGTTTTAAAAAGTAATTGTTTTGTGACGCTAAAATGATTTCTATTCTACGATGCACTAAGACGATTGTTTATTTTCTGGTATTTTTTTTAAACATTACATTACAATGCATCATTTATTACAAATTGACAACAGTTAAACTTTATGAAGAAAATAACATTTTATTTTCATACAATATTTTGTTTTTTTGTGGCTGTATGATTTAGGATGCTGATTTTTTTTTCAGATTTTTACGTTACCTGCTGCATATTGTGTTAATTATTACGACGGTTCGTGGATTTTATTGACAATAATTCTAATATAATTGTGGAATAATGGTCTATTTAAATTAGTATTATTAGTGTGTCGTAACTAATATTCAATATTTTACAGGATATAAAATGAGAGCGGATAATTTGCAAGGTTGAAAAAAACATTTTTTTAATAATTTTTGTAGCTACAGACATTTTTACCCAATACAAAATTATATTTCTTGCATCCCATTTAAGATCACTTTATGTAAGCAGATCTTTTAATAGTAAAATCATATATTTTTTACAGAGTATGGAGAAAGATTATCAAGTAAGTTCCCATTAAATTTAAATATATAATCATATCGTAGTGTTAGTGATATAAACTAATATTAATATTATACAATTTATACATATATTTATATAACATTTATTTTATTGATTTCCAAGGTCTTGAAGACGGTAAGTTGGATATACAGTATATATATAAAATCGACTATTGACGCAATATAATGTTTTCACTATGTATTGTGTGTCTTTGAACAAGTTAACTAATAAAACAAAAAAAAAAACAATCGGATAAAACAACTAGAAACTTTTTACATATTATATAAAATATGATTGATTGATTTTTCTTAAATTTTCTTAAGTTTAGAAGGAGTTTTAAAATTAGGTAAGTTTTATTGATATAGACACAACTAAAACTATAAATTCTTTTTTATACTGTTATTTATAATAGTTATCATCATCATCTTTTACATCGTCAAATACTTTTAATGATATAAAGAGAGATTACTGAGAGAGAAAGAGACCTCAATAGTTTAAAAGTATAGATATTCCATGAATTTGAACACTTATTAATATAATTATTTAACTTAAAGTATTATTATATAATTATAATAGGGCGTGCAGAAACAATTTCAACGACGGTTGCAGATGATGTGAAATTAAATGAAAAAAGAGAAGAATTAAATACCTTAATATCAACTAGATGTACAACAGATAAGGAAATTAAGAGTAAGTTCAACTTAATTTAGTATAATGTTTTATAAATTCTTGGATAACTGCTTACTAAGCTCATTTGTTATTTGTTATTCTATCATCATAATAATTCATGCGCATCAATAATCCTATGTCTGATACATTTGCCGACAAAAAATATTACACATTTTGTGGGATATTTTTACTGCTTTATCACTTTACTCGGTGGTAGAGCTTAGTCCCCAAGGTTGGCAAATTGGCGATGTAAGCGATGGTTAACATTTCTTACAATGCCGTTGTCTATGGGCGTCCGCCTACAAATAAAATAGTAAAAAAAAATTGTTACGTTTACAGTTGGTGCTCACATAGATGGTATGTAAAGCAATAAAATAATATCTATAAAAAGGTCAATAACTAAAAGTACTATTTAAGGATATCAATACATGACACGTTGATTTTGTACAAATGAACCAAATTCCAACTGGTTTATTTTCAGACAATTGCCACCACATTAGCCTATCCGCCAACCTATTTTTTAATTTGTAAGATATAAAGCACATAAATTATAACAGAGATGTGACATATGATGTTGTGCCACAGTTATCTTTTTCACGGTTTTGTATACAGGTCTTGCAACGGAGCCCAATTTCAGTGGAGAGAGATTGGTACAATCGTGTCATAACTTTTATTTCGCGTCAACGCCACTGTACGTCGTTGCTATCGATGGGTGCGGTCACGTGCCGGTTGAGTGATACGTGGTCGGTGGTACACATGCGTTACGTGTGATAGAAAAAGAGACAGAATGCTATTCTGTCTTCGTTGCACAGCACATCCATCTATCGTCATGCTTCTGGCGCCGTAAATTGAACAGAACATCGCAACCATTAAGCCGACGTACCCCCACTATTGTTGCTGATAGACCTGTGTATAAGACCGTGATCTTTTTACATCATTCGGCGTCAGACATTTGCCGACCAAACATTCATAGCTATTGTTTATGGCCACGCCTTAAATTACTCTTGTCTGTGGGCACTTACAAGAAATTATATTATTGTGTTTACAGCTGCTTCTAATGTAGATGGTATGTATAAAAATCATATAAAGTAACTAAAACATATCGAACATTTTATGTTTTCAAGATTAGCAATTTAAAAATACTGATCTTTATGTAAATCGAATCGAATATGTGGGTAAATCAAATTGCACATTGGTACGATTATTACGACTTTGCAATTACCTCGTATTATACATGTATTAACATATTTATAGATAACTGGCTGGTGCCCGCGACTTCGCCCACGTGAAAAGCGGTTTTATATATAAAAAAATGTACTAGATCTACGGAAAAACGGTTTCTACGGCTTCATTATATGTATAGATTGTTGAGAAATCAATCCGAATAAAATTAGTAACAATTACAGCAAATTTTTTTATTAACAAAATTATCGTTTATTTTTTTTTAATTTCATGTACATTCTCTTAGAGACCAATGAAAACGGTATGTTTTTTAATAATAAAAAAAAGTTGGTTAAAATATTTAATGCAGTGAAAACGGTATGTCATAATATAATTTTATCTATTTATAACAAAGAAAAATTGCAATTATAATATTATTGATTATAATAAATAAAAAAATCATTATATTTTCTTAGATGAAGACCAAACTTTGAATAAGAAAATAGATGAAGGTAATGACAGGTTAAAGTACTTTTTAAACATGATTAGATTTTATTTTAGAAAATAAAATTGCAATTATTATTAATTTTAATAAATAAAAATTACATTAAATTTTCGTAGATGAAGACCAAACTTTGAATAAGAAAATCGATGAAGGTAATGGAAGTTTAAAGTAATTTTATATACGATTGTATAGCAAACATCCCAATATAAAAACGATTTAACTCAAAGTGATAGGGTTCAAGTACCAGGTCGGGTATTAAATTATTATTGTGGTTCTTCGTTTCGAAATATTCTCGCTAGCAGACAGAACTATAAAACGTGACAATGCTTACAATCCTATGCCTCGGAAAGCACGTAAAGCTACTAGTCCTGCAACTTTAACACTTTTCGACGGATTTGTAGTACCATCGGATTATGAGAATTGAGTTGTGCTCACACACACTCTTGTTTATTGTAATATCTCCTCCAGATGTCTAGTATTGATCGGCGAGATATTGAATTGTCAAATACACCGCTGGGCTTAAGCCTCCTATCCCCTTGAGGAGTAGGTTTTGGAGCTTATTCCACTACGCTGCTCCAATGTGGGTTGGTGTATCCATACAAGTAAATAAACAAACTTACTTTCGCTTTTATAATTGCTATTGGTATGGATGTCTTGATAGGTGCAAGTAAGAGGCATCTTTGATATCATCTGAGGACTGACCACATTTTAATGTATTGTCGTATGGTTATCATAAATTATAATAATTTATAAATAATATCATTAATTTTCCAGAATTTGTCACCAAGGTGTACATTCCACCGAAGTCATCAAAACAGCCCAATCACTTTGTGGATGACATTTAATAATACAAATATATACAATATTATGTGTTTTTCATTATATTAATTCATCATTTTTATATATTATATATTTTATTGAAAATTGAAGCTGCCATCTACTATTCCGCTGGAGGTACTACACACTAAGAAGTTAGTTTATAAACTGTTATTAGACTTTATTTTAATTATTATATACCTATCAATTTTGTTTTATCATATTTAATAATTGTTAAGCTGAAATGTAATGAATCTTAATATTAGGATATATTACGATTAAAAGTTTGTATACGTATGATTAAAAATATTTGATTATTTGATGCTGCTTAGGATGAGTGGTGTAGTGTTTGTATTTAAATAATAACTATAGTAATTGTTATTTACACTGTCTAGTGCTCACGGTATGGTGTGGCGAACGTCATTCGAGCGAGAGCCATTGGCGAGAGCGGACGTGTCGCTTGCGCATACTGTGTGTTGTCGAGCCAGTGAACCGTTTAACACGGGTGTACACTATAAGTGGGTTCACGTATATGATCAGAATAAGGTGTAATCACTATGAGAAAGGGATATGCCATATTAACATTTTGGTGTTGCTACATCATTGAAAAGGGAAGATCCTCCGACCAGACGATGTGTTGGTCTGGAGGGCTACTGCCCGACGGTTGTTGTCGGGTTCTTGTATATATGTTCAATCGCTCGGATAACTTTAATATCGCGACGTCAGTTTTTAGTTTTCGTATGTGGCGAGATATATGTCGCTACAACCTTAATAGTCATAACATTTCAAGAATACAGATAGTTACCATAAGTCGGTTCTTAACATGTCACAGGTGAGTATTGAAGCGAGTCCTTATAGGGCCATGATGATGTCATCATGACAAATGAAATTAATAGGACATGTTTTAGTGCACAAGTAGTGTGCGAGCAAACACAGATGCACTCTCTATTCTAACTTTCATAATCTGATGGGACGGCAATCCGGTACGACCGGAAAGAGTTCGGGCGCAAGACCAACGGCTTTACGTGCTTTCCAAGCACGGGCATACGAAATTTTTAATACTTACTTCATGAGGTCCAGGGCCTGGGGCTGTGGGAGGTGGCACGTATGTCGGATGCGGCGTGGTCGGTCTATAAGTGGGGTGGGGTGGGGTTGGCTGAAACCAAGAACATGATTACTTGCAACAATCGTTCATCAATCACTACGAAGGGCTTTATGCTGGATATAGTATCAATATATTTGTATAGATTTTTAATAAAATCAATAAAATATCCAGGCTTTTAATAAAAAAAAATTATAAGTAGGCGGACGAGCATATTGGCCACATGATGGTAAGTGGCCACCAACGCCAGCAGACATTGGGATTGTAAGAGATGTTAACTATCGCTTACATCGCCAATGCGCCACCAACCTTATGAACTAAGATGTTATGTCCATTGTGCGTGTAATTACACTGGCTCACTCACCCTTCAAACCGGAACACAACAATACCAAGTACTGCTGTTTTGCGGTAGAATATCTTATGAGTGGGTGGTACCTATCCAGACGAGCTTGCAGAAAGCTCTACCACCAAGTAAATCTACCCCAGATAACACCCACTTATTCTACCACTAAACAACAATACCGAGTTCTGGTTTGAAGAGTGAATGATCCACATTAAATAATATCAAGAGACATAAGTGATTAATAATGAATATTTCTAGGAGTGCCAATCAATAGGCGGCAGCGGTTACTTACTAAGAGGCGTAATTGCCCAAGAGCCGTCTATTTTATTATTTTTATTAAAAATAAATACATAACTAAATAAACAAAACATTTCTTGCATATCATACTAGTGTGTGTTTATATCATTCTAGTTTCGCCCGCGTATTTGGGCGGGCATGTGTTCCCTATATTCTGTCTGTACTCCTGACAACGTGTACGCAACATTTTATATACGTTGAGTAGTTAAGACTTCGTAGCGTAACTACAAACTCGCTCTCACGATTTTTTTTAAACTCATATAGGCCAGCGATCGACCTATGTAAAGCATTGACACGGTCTAGTATGTAGCATGCTAGCAGAAACCATTTTACCCTTGATTTGAAGACACCAACGTTTTACCTATCAGACAATACGTATTTAGGCAAAGTATTCCACAGTATATAATTAGTAAGAATCCCAAGTGTCATTAACCTTCGGACAATATGAGACGTAATTCAAATCTTATTGAAATTGATAGATTTATCTCACAATTTTCAAACACTAATTAAGAAACATCAATACATCGATTGTTGTTTGTTTAAAACGAATAAAAACTGTACGATTGTTTAACCCTCATTGTGATCCAAACAATACGTTGCCTTGGTCCATTAAGACCTATTCATATGTCAAAATTGTTTCACTATAGAAATTACTGACCGTGAAAATATTCAAATATTGTATGAGAACGGTATGTTATCATTTATTTAATTAATATTCATAATTAGATTTTTTTAATACAAAAGGTGAGAAAAGGCCGGCGGTGTTTGGGAAGGGATGCGTTATATCAACACGATTCGTCAGCCTCTCCGGTCTGTGCCGAAGACGGCCATCGCACTGATTCAAGGGCTTAAGAATTCCACATAACCCGATCTCTCCCCAAGAAGTTAAGCCTTCCGAAGGTTTCCACTGAGGTTTTCTTTGGAAGGTTTACTTATTATTCCCAAATTCCTGGTTTCCAATCAAAAGAAAACAATCTAGGAATTCTTAGTTATCTGAGTCCGCTGTGCTTATATTTCAGATTTCCTCAGGTTATGACAATAGGGAATACAGTCACATACATATATATAAGCCCTTTAATACATTCTGCGCAGTTGGCTAATCTCTATTAAAAATGCCCGCCAGGGCCGAAATCGTTCAGAAGGACATCTTCATCATTTGGAAGTGAATTCATGGCTGTATTAATTTATTATAACTTGGGAAATAACAGTATAATAGAACATATTTATATCTGGTTTTCACACACATATCAAGTGGCCACTTACCAAAGCAAACATTCAAAATAATTAATTATGTGTGAATTATTTTATATTAGTCAAGTTTGTTATCAAAATGTGATAATTTAAAATAAGAATAATATTTTAGTCACACTGAAAGTACGATATATTTACTAATATTATACTTAAATGCGAAATTGAGTATGATTGTTACGTTTAACGTTGAAGAGGCACAGAAAAGAAGATAGAGTAACCAAACCGCCTCATTCCTAAATCGATGGCCGAAACTAGTAGTTGTATAAATTTAAAAACGTAACACAATTAATTGCCATTGATGCTTAGTGGTAAAATAATTATTTATGAGTTAAACCCACTCAGACGGGCCTGCACTGAATTAACAAACAAATTGGAAATACATCAATTGAGCTTTAGAAGCTTCCATTCTTGAGAATAAGTGATGCATATTTAACTTGCGAATTCGATACAAATTATGAGTAATTTATTTCAACTTACATCATTTAAGCTAGATGGCACTAGCTGTACTTATATATTCAGTGCTATGATATTATTTGTATACTAGTTGGCAGAGGCTTCGCTCGCGCTTAAGTATAAGTAAAGAATAATTGATTGTTTGGTGTTTGAATTGGTTTATTGCTTAATGTCATTCTGGTATATTAAGGGTTTTGTATTTAATTATTCTTAATTAATTAATTATTTTAATAATCATCAGTGAATTTATTGTGAATTCCTGTAGTTTGACTTAATATATTAACAGACAGAGAGACAAAAAAATGATTGTTTTTGTTTTGGTAATTGGCAAAGAGCCAACTTACCTTTAAAAAAACCGTTTAAAGGGGCAGGTATTTTAAAATCACAGACGGACACTCCAATTTTATTTATATGCATAGATTAACTAACAATATGTACACGTAATTACCCAGCTATTTTATGTTAGCAGGCTTTTAATACAATTTTTTTAACTTACTGGTCTCCCATTTCCGTTTGTGGGTGGGAAGGGAATTTTCGGAGGCTCGTATGTATAGCCCTTGCTCGGTGGAAGATACTCGTTAGCTGCCAGAGTTGCACTGATGTACAAGCAGGCGACAAGGCAGCTGAACCACATCTGAAATGATAAATGAAAAGATTAATCATAATTATATTAGAGTATCTCTCGACGATCATAATCAAAACATACTTTATATAACTAAACTCTTACAAGCACTTTTGGATCGTCATTTTAAAGTATACAATATTTCATGTAAAGCTACTAACAATTAGGAATGTTTATTCTATTAAGGATAACCGCGAATGCGAACAAAGCGATCTTGACCGAAATCATAAATTTAACGAATAATTAGTTTCGAAGATATAGTGAAGCGTAATGCCAGATTAAAGTAGGAGTTTATGGCTGGATATGTTGTGAGACGGAAAGATAGAAGCTGAATCAAAGTAAGCCTAAGCAAGTGCAGTGGATGCTTAGAATAGAAAGGTTCAACGGACACGATAACTACAAGATCATACACTGAAAAAAAATTTGACGTAGGGCCAACGGATTTTCGTGCTATCAGGGCATTTTGTTGACTCCGGGTTGTTACTGAGAATTTTTCGACAACAAATCACAATAACTTTTTAATGACCCGAACCGGAATTTGAACCTAGGACGTCGGGGTTGTATAGCTAGCCACGAGATCTACGGGCATCAGATTCACACGCTACATTGACAAGTGTTAAAGGTGTTAATAATGATTATTTATTGAGACATGTCATTGCTTATGAAAGGTTGAAAGATTCCGAGAAAATTATCAAGAAAATTACGAAGATTAAATATGTAATGTGGGAAGAGTTTTTCTAATAATTGCAAACATAGGTCTAGGTGTCATCATTTGATTAATGTGGAAATTTAAACGGTACACGTCAAGTCGTTTTATATATATAATGTAATCTTTATATAAATTACATAAGAAAACTAATTTTCGCTCGCGTATTAATGAAGTGTTAGCTATAAAAAAGTAGCCAATATCTTTCCAAGCTATATGGAACATTACATTAATACTAATTTCTACAGAATCGGAGAGTTACTCGCATTTAACATATTAGTATAGATTACTGCACCCCTGCACTATTTTTATGCCCTTCTAACTGCGGCTGTCGGCAGTCGGCAGTCGGCAGTCGGCTGGTAGGAGATAATTTTAGCATGAAACCAGACTTTTGAGTTGTGCAATATAATAGTAACAAACGAATGTTTGAAAATAAAAAAGTACAAAATTGTCCTGAATAAATGAATTTATAATTAGTGTCACTTGGGTTGATGTAAGGATTCTAACGATAGCTCAAACATAATCTGTTTTGGTATTTAAAAAGTATCGTGGAACAAAGAAACTCATCTACGTAAATACGTAAATCCATGCACTGTGAAATAGCTACTCATCTTTTTGTACTATCGTGTAATTGATACATTGTTTTTTATACAACACCACAACTGGAAGAAACCCTGATAAAAATGCTTGGACCTTTTTCCAATGATCCGTTTCATTGTGAGCTGAATAATACTCATATGGCGTATTTTCATCCGACCTTCTTTGTGCAAAGTATTTGCTTTATTACTGAACATGAAATAAATAAATACAAATTTAGTACAGCACCTAAAAAGTCAGGATTTGAATCTGTAGTATATGACTAAGATCCAATTGTGTCTAATATAATTTGGAGCTAACATGTTTTACAAGCGTTTTTGATTCCGTTATTTATTTACGAAATAAAGACTAACCAATTTCATTCTCAGCCCAAAACTATTTAAAAAAAAATCATGAAAGAAGGTTAAACAATAAGACATTCGTATTTATAATGTTATCTATGTATATTTATATAAACACAATATATTTTTAACAAATGATAGAGTGCATCTTGGTCACGAGCGGGCGGCCTTGCACTATTGAATCGTAACGTTACTAGTATCGACAGCAAATACATAGTATATAATTATTAAATTATATAAAAATAGTTGAATAGTAAAAGTAAAACATTAATATCAATAGCGTTATTCATAAAACAATTTACTTAACAAACTAAATTTATCCTATTTTTAAAAGCTAGTAAGTACGTATGCAGCGTTTGATGCACGAGCTAATCCCAAAAACTATTTCTTCAATTTGTTTTTATTCTTTTATATTGAATGGACCGTTTATGTATAAAGGTTGTATGCTATATTGTTTAATGATACGATATATTAGTAAAGGAGAGTAATCAAAAACGCCAAGCATAAAATCTTAGGCATTTCAATATGAATAATGAATCGCAGAGGTGGCCGTTTTGTACCTGTGATATTAAATTAAGATCCATGAGTATTGATGATATGATATGAGAATATTTGGAATTAAGATCTAGCCACTGGGCCATCTCGGTTCTAAGAGTCATTATAAATTATCAACACCTCCTCCATTGGCTGTAATTAGTTCTTTGTGTGTGTAATTACATTTGTCAATCATGAGTGTAATTAAAGTTTATAATTGCGAGAACTGTCAATTGTGTTAAATAAGTCAGCATTGAAATCTTAATTTCTCATTGAATCGATGTTTGAGATTATTAGAAACAATACTTGCCAATCTCAAGAGAGATTAGCCAACTGCACAGGACATACAGTGTACAAGTGCGTGAACACAGATGAACTCTCTATTCCCTCACTTTCATTATCCGATGAGATGGCAAGACACGACCAGAAAAATATCGGTTTTGCTTGCTTTCCGAGGTACAGGACTGTACAGAAATCTTACTTTAGACTCCGGGCTCCGGTACGTAAAATCTTAGTTCCATGTATGGAACGGTAAATATTTTTTACAAGATCAAAGTCTATAGATCGATCGGTCAACTTATTCGCCTTCCTATTTTAAATTAAAATATATTGTGCATGTAATTGTTGGTTAACAAATCCATGTAAAAATAGAAAGCAGACGTTTTCAAAATAGAACAAGCTAGACAAATCATTTTTTGTAACGAATATCAGTCACGACTTAAAATATGTTTTTTCAAGATGATCTTTTACAGTTTTAGACACGCACGATTCGGAATATATTAAAAGCATTAGCTGCCCACCAGCGTACGGGTAAAATTCATTACAAAGCTACATCTCTCATCCCATCTTAAAGAGGGAGCCCCTTAAAGTTGAGTTGAGTTGAGTTCACTCGCACCCAAAGTGTAAATATTCAACATCAGAAGTATCGCCTAGGTAAATCACAAGTTTAAATAACATTCGCCTTAACTTATTTAAAATGTTCGTTACGAAACTGTCCCACTGCTGGGCTAATGTTCTTTATGAGGAGAAGGCTTGGAGCATAATTCTACTAAGCTGTCCTAATGCGGGTTTTGGAAGTTTCACGATGTTTCACTTCACCGAGCACGACATGAATTATAAACACAGATTAAGCACTTCAATTCCTTGGTGCTTAACCCCCAAAAATTACGAAACAACGTGTTCGAGCTACTGGTCCGTCTACACATTACGTAATTAGTTATTACAGATATACACAAATCTAGTGTATTCATATATATTATCTGTAATCTTTCTGCTGTCGTTACGTATTCCCATAAAATGTATTGTATTCAACGTCTGTCCGACGCTTGCACATGACTTCACTTATAAGTGAGAAAAATACAAACAAAAGAATTGTTCGCGTATTGAACTGAGTATTTAGCGTTTTGACACGGTAATATAATTTAAAATGCTACACGCTATTATATTGGTATGCAAGATTTGCATAATATACTAAATTAAACATTTTATTATGTATTCTTTGCAAATTTAATTAGATATATTATAATGAGCACAGTTTAAGAGCGGCGCTCGTTGTTTGCGTTTAGGCAATGGTAATATCACTAATGGCCTCCACAATTGCTGATATATATCTATATTGTCACAATTTTAAAGATTAAACATATTACGTTGCTTTAAGCTTTACTACGTCTATTCGTCTGTTTTCCCCTGAGAGACTCAGGAGCTCTATTAGTGACGTCGTGAAGTTTAGTAGGTTGTACCAAAACATCTTAATATCGATATATGGGTGGATGTTGTTATATAATATGATTTTTTTTTATTATATAGATAGGCGGGCGAGCATTTGGCCCACCTGATGGTAAGTGGTTACCGACGCCCATAAACAATGGCATTGTAAGAAATGTTAACCATCGCTTACATCGCCAATGCGTCACCAATATTGGGAACTAAGATGTTATGTCCCCTGTGCCTGTAATTACACTGGCTCACTCACCCGTCAAACCGGAACACAACAATACAAAGTACTGTTGTTTTGCGGTAGAATATCTATGTTTGATGTATATAGACCACTGATGACCACGAAAGCTGACATATACTTATGTATTTTATCATTTTTCAATGCTAATCGTTAGCTGACGCTGGTGACTGGAATACTTCATTTTATATAACATTCAACCGATCTCCATGACATATAAACCAAGGGGCAACGTCTGGGGTTTTGTGCGTCTATTATAAATTCGTTTTTCACATAATGAATGGATTATTAAAATCATCGTTCATAACAAATTAACGATAAAAAACGAACTTGAGTATGATATTTCATTGCAGATCCGTGTTGTAATGTATATTAGAAAACACGTTCATATTTCTTAACAATATCATCTACTTGAAGAGGATCTGAATCGTTGCAACCGTTCCCATAGGTCGAACAATGAATTGGTCAATTTAGTTGAAAACGTTCGGTTTTGTTTCATTGTTTGTGTAAAATATTATAACTTCATAATATTATTCAAATACTTTAATCTTAATGTTCTCGGTGACTTTGGATTGTGCTAAGCGATTATAGTTTATATTTTCACTTAAATAATATAAAATTTACAATGCGATGTATAAAATATAACCTAATTTTTTATTTTATTTTTGGCGCGAAAACGATACGCTACTTTATTAAATTTTTTTAGCGCGTAGACGTGTACCTATTTACGCGTTAAAATTAAAAATAGTTTATTAAGGATTATTTGATAGTTACACATACACATAACACAGGTACATGATAACCACAGACATTTAAACTACGAATCTAAAAAATTTTTTTTTTAAATCTTTATAGGCCAAGGCTTCAGTATGTATACTATCTGCATTTATGCCCTTTTCTGTTGTGTAATAAAAAAAAAATCTTTCAGTTTTGCAAATATATCATTAATACATAAATCTCTTTTACATTTCATTTAATAGACCTACGTAACACAGTGGAATAATTTGTAATAGTAAAAGTTGGTTCGTGACCCGCCACGCCCGAGATTGATGTTGCATCAATCGTGATTCCATTCCGAGGTTTAATGTTAAAATGTCCCTAAACTTTAAAAGATTGACATTAAATTAGATTTAGTAATAGTAAAATGTAAAGTGACATTTATGATCACGTTTTAAATTGACTCATTCATTTGAATGGAAATTATAATAAATTGAATAAACCTAAATACCTACTTATTGGAAGTATATTAAAATTTAACATTTTTATAATTACATAGTCCTTAATAAAAGGGCCTGGCGTATTTGGTGAGTTATTACCAAGGCCGAAATATATTTGGTGTAATTTGGCATGTAGTAAATTTGAACCCAAAGGAAGGAATACGTTTTTATTCATAGCTCGTCCCCCTTTTAACACGATGCCGCGGGAAAACTAGCAATCAATATAATGACATGACAAAAATGAGAACTGTGTGTATTAAATGTGTGCGAAAACACAGGTACACACATACGTATCTACTCTCTAATATACATTCTCTCACAGCGGCTTAATACATAAAACATATGTATATTTTTACTCGGTGGTAGAGCTTTGTGCAAGCTCGTCTGGGTAGGTACCACCCACTCATCAGATATTCTACCGCAAAACAGCAGTACTTTGTGTTGTTGTGTTCCGGTTTGAAGGGTGAGTGAGCCAGTGTAATTACAGGCACAAGGGACATAACATCTTAGTTCCCAAGGTTGGTGGCGCAGTGGTGATGTTGTTTTTTTTTTTAAGAAATATACAAACCACTGTCTATGGGCGTTGGTGACCACTTACCATCAGGTGGCCCACATGCTCGTCCACTAACCTATACCATAAAAAAAAAAAAAAAAATTTCAATAAAGAATAAAAATGTTTTTTTCATCGATTTTTTTTTTAACTTATAGTGCCATGGATTTACCTGAATATTCAAAGACTAAAATGTAATTATATTATAATTAGATTAGAAAGCGTGTAACGTGACTTTTTTATACGCAATTACGTACAGATTCGTTAATTAGATTTGTGGATAGCAAAGTTTCCGACCCTCGTATAGTATTCTCGTATTCAATGATTTGTTGTAAGAAATTTTGCACAACTCGAACGTGGAGCAGCATTAGATCTATAATATTACCAGAAATAAAAATTGTAATGTACTCAGATATTTTTTTTGCCATAGAATATTGGATAGAATAATTGTGCTTTTTTTATTTTTTTATACTAGAACTTTTGAGGACGCCATATTCAATTTAATATGACGTGTACCTAATGAACATCGCTTACAACGATACCTCATTTGTTTAATTACTATAAGTAGTTTAGGAGTTATAATGGAACAGATGAACCACATACATACATACCAGACAAATTCACAACCCTTTTTGCTTCACCATAGTCGTACAGTAACAGCCTGTGAATGTCCCACTGCTGGTCTAAGGTCTCTTCTACCCTTTTTGTGGAGAAGGTTTGGAGCTTATCCCACCACTCTGCTTCAATGCGGGTTGGTGGAATACACATGTGACAAAATTTCAGTGAAATTTGACACGTGCAGGTTTCCTCACGATGTTTTCCTTCACCGTTAAGCACGAGATGAATTATAATCACAAATTAAGCACATGAAATTCAGTGGTGCTTGCCCGGGTTTGAAACCACGATCATCGGTTAAGATTCACGCGTTCTTGCCACTGGTACATCTCGGCTTCACCACCATAGTCGGGTAAACAATAAATAAAGTTTTGCAAACATTTTTATATACTTATTAAAGTATGTACTATACAATATGGTTTTTTTTAAATAAGATTAAGGACAGTGCGGCTACATCTTACGCTATGGCTTAAGTACGCAGGATGAATTATTTCATATGTTTGAGAATCCTTATGTATTAGCTAATTCGTCATAACATCTTGACCACTTTCAGAACATGTACTTGACCTGTATTACATAAGCTTAACTACATATGCGGTTAATCTCTATTAAGATTAATCTTTGTCCGTCTATGTTGCGTAATGGCCAATTTGTAAGTCAACGTTTCATGTAATTTTTTTTTAAACAACAGATATTGTACGTCAATGTGACGGACATTTTTTGTCATAGATAACATTCCACATACATTGATAATTTTTTTTAAATTTATTTTAAGGCATTGAACAAGTCGTTGTCATACCAGATCTGAGGTATTTATTTTTGAATTTGTAGTGTGGTGTTTGGGAAAGGTTTTGATTTTGATTTGTTGGTAGGTGCTTATCGTCTATAGCCGTTGGTGAAAGAAGTATAAGCGATTCCTTAAATCTCGATGCGCAGCTCAATACAACTTCTAAGATATTATGTTAAAACTTTAGTTTAACCATTAAACCGTAACAGACACGCAGATATTTGCATGTAAATATTAGTATGTAGGCCGGATGAAGGTTAGTCCATATACAGTGCAATATTTTTTTCGTAATTTCAAACTTCATTTAGTAACAAGATACAGCACAAGTCAGTCTAAGCGATGATGCGAGCTTTTGTTTTGACAACTTAATTATATTAACTTAAGCTTAAGGTGGATACACATTTGTAAAAAGAAAAATAATATGAATTTAAATAAAGCATGTATGCTTGCAAAATTTTATTTTCTTTATTTCGATTTCAGTTCAGACAAACAATTTATAATAGTCGCCACTACGTGGTACCACTCTCGAGTGCGCGTCTTTGGGTTGGTATCACCAACTCACCAGTTATTCTACCGCCTGAGCCTGTGTAACTACAGGCAGGCTTGCGCCAAGCCCTGCCTGCACTTTATATTAATATTATTATGTTAAAAATATACATATATAAACAATAGATGAATGGATTGGCTAAGGGATTACTGAAGAGATGACTAGAGATAGATTTGTATGGAAGAAATATAATGTCAGTGTCGCCTTTCTAAAATAATATTCAAATGTAACAAATTAAAATGAAAGTAATATCGACCGTATACTACTTTTGTTTTATAATATGCAAATTAATTTATATAAACGGATTGACTGAGACGTTTTACCTAAAATAAGTTGTATAAAGTTAATTATACAAGATGTTACTAAAATGGTTTGGAGTCATTTACCGGTAGCTTATCTCTAAATATATGTATATATATATACATATGTATATTTTTTATTTTATCTGTATGCAATTGACCGCGTTTTTTTTCTTTATTTGGCTTTTATTACGATGATACTTGTCAACTCTCACTTTATAAAAAAAATATACAACGCCTTTCTTTTTAATTTATTTTTTATTTTTTACAAGACGCTATCTTTATTAAATATTTTGTTGTAAAGTCATGTGAAAAAAACGTAAAATATGTTGGTACATTATTTAAATTAATAAATGATAAACTTCATTTAAGAAAACCTGATGAAAATTAATCTTTAAAATAAAAATAGGCTTCAACACAAAATTAGCTACACCATTTTAAGGAATTTAATATTATATACTAAAAAAATATATACTCTGAATATCCCTTTAAATAGTGTATCGTTGCAAGCAATAAACAAAATATCTAAAAAGGCTTATTCTCTATTACATGTTGCAATCTTTGTAAAAATGTTTCGCGCCATAACCATTTTGACACATCATTCAAAATGGCCGTCATAAAGCCTACAGCTTGTAATTAAATAATCATTATTATTTCAGACCAACGCAACGAAACTCTCACGATGGATTATTAAATATGAAGGAAAATATCGTGACCTTTATTTTATTTGTTATCCATAATTTGAATTAGAGATCGTTTTTTGTATGACAAAATAATACAATTATAATTAACAGGTCTTGCAGATTATAATTAAAAATGAAATAATGGGTGTGGTGTTGTTTTTTATTACAATGTAATAAAAAACAACACCACACCCATTTGGCGCTTTGGAAATGTAAAACTGATACTTCTAATAGGCGATATAACTATCGGGTGATTTATTTAATCTAATTTAAAGAAATTTAATATAAAGAAATTAAAATATTGACTTTTTCTTCTCAATAATTATTATGTAAAAACATCTCTCAACTCATAACATTGGTATAAGGAACAAACACAAATTAATTACTCCAGTTACTCGACTGCATAGTCAGTAACTCTTTTGTGGGCAATGTATACGGTTCTACAACAGGATTCCAGAAAGAAAAGAAAAAGAAAAGAATTCCAAATTGCCTCAGAAGCTAAATTTAAAAAAAATGTAAAGGAACGCTTGTGTGCTAAAGGTTATTATACAATTAATGATATATGGATGATAGCACACCTTGAGAATGACACGATCGCCGTATGGCTATTTCAATTTTTTTTTTAATTTGTAAACAGTATATAATACAACAAAAAAAGACAAAAAAAAGCAATCCGCTGAGTTTCTTTCGTCGGTTCTTCTCAGGGCTGGGTGTTTCTTTTTCGAACCGGTGGTAGTTTCTAGATTGACTATCAACAAGAAAGTGAATAATACTTCAATATTGAATAAAATATTTTGAATTTGAATCTATACTGTAATAAAATTCGTGTCCGACCCGTGAAGTGGTTATTAGGTATCGTGTGTCGGTTCTATTTATATAATAATTTTTAAAATACTAAGCAAAACATTTTTTTTTTAAATGACGAAATTTACATGGCAACACAGGTGCGGGCAATAGCGCTCGATAGCTCTTACCTATCGGGTAGCTAAGACACGAGGTCATGAGTTCAGTAGTCCACGTTTTTACCACAAACAGTGTCGTTAAACACAATTAATATATTTTTTTAAGTTTTAAGAATTTTGTTACAAGCTGTATTTCTAAAAATAAAAAATAATATATAGAATTGGAATTTTATTGAATTATTTGACATAGCAAAGTCGTTCTGATAATGGTATAACTCAACGAAAAACCACATAATAGTAGTATTATAATAGGTTAAAGCGACAAGGTATTTTGTATTTGAATGCAAGTTGAAATTGATTATATAACATTGTAACCTAAATAGCGATATAATGGCCACAAAACCTATCGCGTTCAAGGGTCAAGGGGTAACCTTGGACGCTCATCAATGTAAGGTGAATTATATATAAATTTTGTATTAATAATAAAATGTCTTTGACGATCTGTCTATATGTCAGATAATACTAAAACCATAAAGCTAGGTTTAATTGTTTATACTCTATAGTCGATGATCGAATTTAATGTTTGAATAAGAAGCTAAACGGTTTTCCATTTCCAAATGGTGTATTCATGATTTATATTTCCTGTAAAATACTGATTATAAATGATTCTAAGAATCAACTTAAATAAAATAGTTTTTTATTTGGTTGGTAGTCATTGTCACATTAAATTTAAACAAATAAATCTAGCTTTATGGTTTTAGTATTATCTGTACAATATTATATTGAGTATAGATATATCTTCTGCATTAAGGGTCTTAACGTTACGTTTCACCTAAATTTATAAATTGGTAGAGTTATAAATATTTGCAGGTTTTTTATTAAAAAGACGAATACCTTGCCCCAGAAAAGATCTATTGAGTTTGCGTATTCAGAAACTTGGGAACTTGTAAATACATTGTCGTAATTGCCATTACGTTGTTAGAACATCCGAAAGACAATAGATGACAAATAAAAAGAAGGTTTAACTATACGTATAAGAATTCTCGTGACGTTTTTGTTCACTGAGCACGAGATTAATGTACGGATAATAAAAAAATATTTGTCTGTCTGTGATTTAATATGGCTACGGCTGGCAACGATCTTTTAATGTTAGACTATCGTTGATACCTAATAATTTAAATATTGTATGCCCATAATTCAAATAAGCATATAACGTCCTCCAGACCGATTTCGGCCACGGCGGCCAATCTCCAGAGAGATTAGCCAACTATGCAGGAGATATTATAGTGCACAAGTGTGTGCGCAAACACAGGTGCACTCTTTCTTTCCTTAGCTCTCATAATCCGATGGGACGGCAATCCGACACGACCGGAAAGAGTTCAGGCGCAGGACCAACGGCTTAACGTGCTTTCCGAGGCACGGGAGTGTACATACTACACACACAACACACTTTCCAAACTCCGGGCTGCTATTGAGAATTTTCTGACAGAAAATCCCAATAATTTTTATTGGCCCGATCTGGGAATTGATCCCAGGACCACTGGGTCTGTGGTCTTATATCTAGCCACTAGACCAACGAGGCATATAGGGCATATAAATATAACACGTTAAAAGATTTTGAAGTATTTTCGTTTCAAACCGATTCCACGCCGGTTTTGCTACTTTTAAATACAGTAGGTGCTTAATTTGAATCCACGACCTTTAATTACGGCACCAGTTCTTTCTACTGGGTCATCTAGGATCCATATATGAACATAAGTATTAATAACTCCTTCTAAGGTTGAAAAACTTCACAGATAATAAATAACGAAACCTCAGACTTACCCATTAAGGTGTAAAGGTTGTAAATTCAAGGAAGCTAATCTAAGTAATTTTTTATATATAGTTGACAATTTTTTTTATATAATATGTATACGGACTAGGTCACCTGATGGTAAGTGGTCAACACCGATGATATACATTGGCATTGTAAGTAATGATAACCATCCCTTAAATATTAATGCACCACCAACCTTGGGAACTAAGATGTCATGTCTCTCGTGTCTGTAGTTACACTGGCTCACTCACCCTTCAAACCGACTGGATGCGGAAGGCAGAGGATCGGGAGCTTTGGCGCACCTTGGGAGAGGCCTATGTTCAGCAGTGGACTACGATTGGCTGTTGATTGATTGATTGATTGATTGAATCAAATTTGTAAAATAAACAAAATGTATTTCTTAAAATTTCCTTATTTTATTACTTGCGTTTAACATTTTGTGTTTCGTTTCCCCGCGGCGGTGTCAAAGTTGGCCTAAGCCCTTCCTCGGCTCGAGCTGGCTTCAAAAAAAGTTTCATCACAATCGGTTCAGTGGTTTAGCCGTGTAAGCGTAACAGACAATTTTTCGCATTTATTTTCATTACTAGTATTATGGATATATTGTTTAGACTAAATGCCTTCTAAATAGTGAGGTATGTGTGATCGTTTACCTCTCTATAAACTTCGACTTTCATTGCTGACCGTACGGAACAGAGTAATTTGTCCATCAAGTCGATTCCGTAACAATGACCGCTCATTTCAGTAATTATGCGTTTTAGCTGACATCGGAGCCATTGCGCGTTTATGTAACATTGCGTTTAGATATACAAAACATGACGTAACAATAATATTCTAATTTACGTGAAACGAATAAAATATATTTCAATTCTTGCTCGATAGATAATGATAACATGGTGAGGAAACCTGCCTGTGTCGAATATCTACCACATATGTATCCTACACGCATTGGGGCACCTTGGAATAAGCTTCAAACCTTCTTTTCAAAAGGAGAGGAAGCCTAAGCACAATCGTTTACCATTACGAGGCCGTTACTTTAAACATAAAAAAAAAACATTGTACAAAATTGTCATCATAAAAAGCATCTTAAACTTTCAATATCTTGTTAAAAAAAAAGAAATAAAAAAAAACCACCACTAAAAACATAATCAAAAGTCATAAAATGTTAAAAAATGGTCTCAAAGTGCCATTACAATAATAACAAATACACCTTTCATTGTATCATTTTACCTTTTATCGATAAATAACGAGTTTGATATAAAAAAAGTATTATATAGTTTTAATTAACGAAATTACGAGCGTTTTGTTTTTATTGCTGAAGCTTTATACGACTAAGGCGAAAGAGAAATTCACTTGGAATTTGCAATCGAGTTTCTCTGTTGTATTCATATCGCTTTTAGAATGAACGAGTCATTGCAAATTTTCTTTCATAGGATACCGAGGACGTTTATGGGTATTCATTATGTTAGTAATGATTTCTAACCGGTTCTAGAATTTACACTTCGGTTCAATTTATTTTACATCTACATGTAAATAGGCGAAGATAAGACCGTTCCTTCTTCTCCGATATTTGTTAGGCGATATTTTGTTTGGTAGCTATAAAATGTTCCAAACATGTAAATTAATATTTTCTAAAATTGTCAATAAGGATTTTGCCAAATTAAATCATTTACGATTAATTAATTAAAATTAATATAATTAAATTCATAAAATACGATTCAATTAATACTTCTGTAGCTGAATAGTTGTAAAAAAAGTAGCTTATAGATTTTGATTCACATCATTAGCGTTTGGAAATAACAAATATTTAAGAATGTTTAGCATAATACCTTTGCCTTTTCTGGTAGAAAAAGAAATATAGCATGTTATATGTATATAATCTAACAATAATATAAATGTAACAATAAATATTAACACACATAATGCGTCATTAGATTTTTAAATCTCATACGACGGCGCGAAGATTCGAAATTTAGTCAAATATATTCCAACCTTAGAATAATATTCTAAGATTCCAACCATTGGATAACTTAAGAAACGATTGAGGATTTGTTAAGTGTATCAATTGAGCACGTACCTCAACGTCAAGGGAATCAACCCTCCACAAGAAATATATTACAAATATGATTGCAGTCAGGCTTACCGTAAAAATCTGCCATATCCTTTTTATTACGCTTTTCTAAACTAAACGTAAACAACTCATGATTACCGTTTTGTTTTTCAAACAAAACAAAATATTTTTATACTTCAAATGATTCAAACTTCGAATTCGATTTTTTTTTAATTTCAGTATTGTCTGCAGAAAAATATTAAAAACATAATTTACACGAATTATTTCTGACTCAGAATCCTCATTAAAAATACCATAAATATTACAAAGAATAATTCACCATAACATTAAGATAACGATCAAAACCTCAAAATCTGAATATGGCTTTAAAGTTAATTTACCTTTTACAAAGCCTTGCAGATTAGACCTTTGGGGGTTTATAATTATACAAAAATTACGTAACACTTTGCGTGATTGAATCAGATCCGTCTTGGAATTGCGTTATGATTAGAAAAATATGTAATATGTCTAATTACAAATCCTTGTTACAGTCGACTCCAACGGTAGATATTATATAAACAACTTCGACCTTCAATTGACATGACATTTGTCGAGATTTTGTGTTATCTGTGGTATTCATCATGGATTTGTGAAATTTTTAATGTAAATAATTCGATTGTTATTTAAAAAAACATCGTGGAAAAATTATTTTCACTAGTATTGTTTTATCGAGGCGATATGAGAAGGTGTTTTAAAAACCTGGATACATATTATGGCCGATGAAAGGTGATTCCAGGTCTAGTAAATTTGAATTAGCCGTTAGTTAATAGCAAGTATTTCTGAGTTCGATGATCGCTTCAAGCTATTTACTTCATTGTGTAGTGTACGCTACAACGAATTATCGTTATTGCAAATTGCGGCATAGTGATGCGCTGTTAATTATAATTAAATATATTGATAAATATACTTTTTAATTTGTCCTGTGTAACTAAGTTAAAAATGAATTGAGCATTACATATGTATAGAAACCCATTTAAAAAAAATTGTATTTTCATTATACTGTCCGTTCATATATTACACTAAATATCTCTAATTGTTTTAATAAACGCAAAAATGATAAATATGTCTCAATACTTGGATCAGATATTGATAGTGAGCTTTCCATCATACCTAAGTGTACATATTTTTGAGTGGTAAGTGATGGTTCAGGACCAAATAAAAACTATTGAGTAAGTATTGATTTAACGATAATCAAATATATACCATAATACTTGGTTAGCATCTGAACAAATGTAGGATTTTGTTATTTAACGTAATTTTTATTCTTTCATTGTGTAATCATTACTTATTACTTGGTGGTGTAGTACTGCTGTAACAAGATTTAGTATTGCTGTGTTCCGATTTGAGGTGAGTGAGCCAGTGTAATTACAGGCACAAGGGACATAACATCTTAGTTACAAAGGTTGGTGGCTCAATGGCGCTGTAAGTAATGGCTAATACATATTTCTTGGTGGTGACCATTTACTGGCATGTGGTCCAAATACCGGTCCGCCTATCTGTTATATAATTTTAGATAAATTATTTCCTTTTTTATTTTCAAATTATTTATTAATAAATAAATATTTAACTTCAGGCACAAAATCCTATTAACAAAGTAATTTAAGACGTTACTTGTATATAAAATATATTATTCGCAAAAACATTTATGTTTAAAAAAAAACAATCAACCGAATAATCTAAGCTTTCTCTCAATACCGATTGTATCTTATAACTCATAAGTTTGAATGACAGACGATGATATCAATCTCGAATAATCGACTCGTTGTTATTAAAGTCAATTGCTAATCGATTTTTTAATCGCTTAAACATCAATTAAATTGCATAGTCTGCAATTATCTATTCTAATTTTAATTTCCGCGAGAAGTCAACCTTACTTACATATTTCTATATATTACATATATACAAACTAAACACTGTTTTGTCTATCAGTATGAATCTTAATATTTCATGTGATAATAGTTACGATTTTGTAATAAATAAGAGTAACATCTATTTGCACACTGTTATTTAAAAAATGGACTTATAATGGCAAGAAATTTAGTAGTTGCATTTTTCACCTATATTAGTACAATTGTTTTAATGCGGTAATCTCTGGAATTACCAAAACAATTTGTAAAAAATCTTTTTGCGTTAGATCCCCATTTATTGAGTAAAGTCATAGAGTATTTAACATCACGCTGCGACCCACGGGGGAGGAGCAGTAACATTTAACGTTTAACTGCACGAACTTATATAATTGCCCATCTATTAATAACAGATTGAAGAAAAAATATATTTATGAGCTTGTTAGGTAATAATGTATTTAATTGTTATATTAATAAAACTTTTGTTATTTTGATATCGTGAGTTATGGCCTTACTAATAGTTGTAACAATTATATAAAAAACTATGTGCGATATAAAATAATATCAATAACAAGTAACGTAAATATGGCTTTTATAACTTTGGTATTTGAATTTAAGAGATGAATCTGTGGTTAGAACATAAGGGTCTTGTAGAGAGTTCATATCCTGGCACAAAAGATATTTCTTGTTCTTAATCAGTATTCATCTAATCGCGTTAATAACTCAAGGCTTCAAGAGTAGTAGAGTAGTTGTGATTTAAAAATCACAGGTCAATCCAGACTTCTAGAGCTGTTGTCGTCCCTAACACAAACTTAACTCTTAATTGGAGGGGTTGTTAGGAATATTAGTAATCCCTTAAAATGAGAGTATTAGCAAATGAATATTATTATTATTTTTAAATAAAAAGACATACTTAATATTACAGAAAAACATCAACTACAAATCTTCTTAAGGGTTTTACTTTTAAGAGGTTGTACGCGCGATTAGTGGGCGTTACGCCCGCGATTGCGTCAAGACATAATTTTGTTTTTGTTTTCTATAATTTAAAGATTGCATCGTTTGATTGATTTATCGTGTTTCATAATATAATAAATTTGTTATAAGGCATGTAATAAATGTTTCATAATTATTAAACTTATTTTTTTGTACTATGATCTGTGAAAGATGAGTCAGTTTCGTTGCATCTGCGAGCATAGCTGATAGCAGTTAAGATTTTGTTGTTAATTATTATTACTAGTTTTAGGGAGAGAAGATAACTGTTTAAAATATAATATATTGTTACCACTATATTTCTTAACAAAAAAATGTATTCAAAAAAATATTATCGAAAACTATTATTAAAAATAATAGTTTTTTTATTTTACTAGTAAACAAGATTTAATTTTAAGCTTTTTTAACTAACAAATGTTCAAGAAAAACCTTTTTTTGTAATTAATAACTTAGAAAACAAATAATTTTGACATTAAGATTATCGATATCGATAAATTGATTAACATCACTTAACGCGTCGTGCAATATGTAATGTATGTGACGACACTTGGATTACTAGAAACTTGAATTAGCTAGATTACTATGGAACAGGCTGGAATTTATGTTTTATCACAATTTTTATGCAAATCATCAAAACGCACATAAAGTCTGTTTTAATGGCTATTATATATTTAGTAATATATTTTATAGACCATATATATGTATATTATATATATATATATATATAATTTATAATATATATATAATATTATATTTTTTATGATATACGTAGGCGGACGAGCATTTGACCAACCCCATAGACAATGGCATTGTAAGAAATGTTAAAGTAACAGCCTGTGAATGTCCCACTGCTGGGCTAAGGCCTCTTCTCCTCTTTTGAGAAGAAGGTTTTTGGAGCTTATTCCACCACGCTGCTCCAATGCGGATTGGTGGAATACACATGTGACAGAATTTCAGTGAAATTTGACACATGCAGGTTTCCTCACGATGTTTTCCTTCACCGTCAAGTACGAGATGAATTATAATCACAAATTAAGCACATGAAATTCAGTGGTGCTTGCCCGGGTTTGAGCCCACGATCATCGGTTAAGATTTACGCGTTCTTACCACCATCTCGGCTTGAAATGTTAACCATCGCTTATATCGCCAATGCGCCAACAACCTTAGGCACTAAGATGCTATGTCCCTTGTGCCTGTAATTACACTGGCTCACTCACCCTTCCAACCGGAACACAACAGTACAAAGTACTGCTGTTTTACGGTAGAATATCTAATGAGTGGGATGTACCTACCCAGACGAGCTTGCACAAAGCTCTACCACCGAGAATATAACCACTTATTTAATAATCAAAAAATTCGGACAAATAGTTGACATAATTGCATACATAAACCATTTCAGTGAAATAGAGTACCCTCTTTTTGTAAGTGCATTAAATAATACTAGTTAACTTCATACAAATGTATGTTAATTCGTTGAGTACTATATTAATATGTTTATAACTTGTTACTTCCAAAAGTTCTTTCATAAACAAAAAACAAGAAATGACATCAAAATCGTTATAACCAATATATGCATTAAGAAACAAAAAGAAACCCGGTGGTCCTGGGTTCAATTCCCAGGTCGGGCCAATAAATAGTTATTGGGTAATTCTCAGTAGCAGCCCGAAGTCTGGAAGTTGGAAGTGACGTAAAGCCGTTGGTCCTGCGTCTGAACTCTTTCCGGTCGTGTCGGATTACCGTCCCATCGGATTATGAGAGGATTAGTGAGTGCACCTGTGTTTGCGCACACACTTGTGCATTATAATATCTCCTGCACAGTTGGCTAATATCTCTTGAGATTGGCCGCCGTGACCGCAATCGGTCTGGGTCTTCCAGACTGATTTCGGTCACGGCGTTTTTCTTCTTCTTATTATTGTTATTAAAGAAACATATTCAAAAAAAATGTATTAATAGGATAAATGCGAATGCTTTGGTGGCTTAACCTTACAGGTTATTGGGTGGTAGAGCTTTGTGCAAGCCCGTCTGGGTAGGTACCATCCACTCATCACATATTGTACCACAATCAATCTTTAGTATTATTCTGTTACGGTTTGAAAGGTAAGCCAATGTAACTACAGGTCATGACATCTTAGTTCCAAAGACTGCGCATTGGCAATGTAAGCAATGGTTAATATTTCTTACTGTGCCAATGTCTGTGGTGACCACGTACCATCAGATGGCCTAATTGCCCGTTCGCCAATCTTTATCATATAAAAACAGTAAAAATAATGTATTATGAAAAATTTACCTTTCTTGTTGAGAAAGACATCATCAATCTGAAAATAGAAACAAATAAATTAAAATAACTATATAAATCTATTGGCTCTGTCTGTACTTTTTTTTTCATCTAATTTTGTGATAAATAATCGTTTTATGATGCAGTGATTCACATTATACTATTTTTTTCATTTTTGTCTGTCTGTCTGTCTCTCTGTCTGTGTGTCTTCTTATAACTCAAGAACGGTTTGACCAATTTTGATGAAAATTGGTACACACAAAGAACATGTGATGGCGCAAATGATAGGCCATATATAAGATCGGTAAACCCTACGGTATCTTATGAAAATTAATTTCAAATCGTTAATTACGTATTTCTTTACCAGTAGCCATGTGTGTGTGCGTGTGTGTGTGCGTTCGTGTGTGTGTGTGTGTTTGTGTGTGTGTGTGTTATTATAGTAATAAAATAATTTATTATATTTTTGTTAATTATACGCGGGTGAAGCCGCGGGGCACAGCTAGTATTAAATAAAAATAAACAATAACATTACACAACCAAGTTATGTTGACTAAGGAAATCAGTAAATCAGCTTTCATTACTATCATATTTTAAAATTGGAATAAAAGTACTTTGATATTTTTTTTTAATTAGGAAGGCAGATGAGCGAAGATCATTTTAATGGTAAGTCCAAAATCTATAAGCAATGACAATGTACGAAATATCACTATATACTATAAAACAGAGTATTGTCACACACTATTAAGTTATGCGTCACTCTATCAGACTGATACAAAACTACCCCCAATAGACGTAGTGATTCACGAGAAAGGTTTAAGTGTATTAGTCCAAGATTTTTAGACATTAGCTCTGCATAAATTCCCGCTATTTTTCGATTGGATTATATTAGGGGAAGCCCCCTGAGTATAAAACTGAGTTTTGGTCATCCCAGATCTTTTTTGATTTTAATAATTAATTTGTCGGTATTCAATGAAGAAATGTAATGTAAGTACATTTAAATATTGCTCAGAACTGTTGACTTTCTCTCATAAATTTATGTTACAGTCTATTATCAAAATTATAATCATAGTTATATAAAATATCCAGCAGACAAGTTTATGGCCGCGGCATTACTTTTAATAAAAAAAATCAATAAGTCATGGTTAAGAAAAATATTTGAAACGAGAACTTTACGACATCTTGCAAAAATAACAGATAATAAAAGTTTAGATTGATTTATTTTATAGGTGATAGTTTTATTGTCAATTAATTAATAAAATAAATTGGTCTCTTTTATAACAACCTCCTTGCTGTCATAAATTTAAAACATTAATATAAATCAATTAGAAAATGTTTATTATGTAAATTTGTTACGAATTTATTATTAATGTTTATTCGCTTAATAGAAAATAATTTTAGCGTTATTTATTAGACATTTTGCAGCTGTTAAAATGATAATTCTTTCGAAATTATTTTCATTGCTTATTGGCATTTAGAAAAAATGTTTTTTTTTGTTTCGTAGTTTATAGTGGATGTGAACTTAATTGATGTCAGTCTTTTTAAAGTTTTTTTTTTGTAATTATAGTAGATTGAACAATGATCAACGTTTATACAGCCTAATGTATCTTTTAAGAATGATGTATTATATTATTTGATTATTTAATTTATTGCAATTTGTTGCACGTCCGATCTTGTGCCCTTGGACTACTGTTGTTCCATTGCTAAGATGAACTTAACGCGTCGTTAAAATTGTACACATAATAATATTAGTTATTATTTGTGTACATTATATTATGTTTGATTTAGAAAATACTTCGTGTTTAAGATATAGCTTTTGAGTTTAGGAATATAATTTATACAGCCTAATATTTATTACAATATTAATAAAAGAATACAATATTTAAAAAGCAGTTATTATAGCCAGTAAGGTTAATTCTTTTTTAAAATGTTTGTGTTATGTCCTCTTTGCCCTTTAAGGCCATCTGATTGCAAGCGTTCATCACAGTCCATATAAATTGGTACTGTTATAATATTAACTAACCCTTATCGTCAATGTGCCACCAACCTTGGTAACTAAGATGTTATCCTGTATTGTGCCGGTAGTTACACTGGCTCGCTCACCCTTTAATCAAAAGTACAACAATGGACGTAACAATGACGTAATCAACCGTGTATAATAAATATTGTACAATTAAAGCCGCGCAATTCCAGTTACTATACATAGATAAGTATTTAAATATATGTATATACAATATCAGTCTTTCCTTTGGAGTTATATGTAATAGTGTATTGGATATGTCAAATTCGTGATGCAGTAATCTTGTAAGGTCGGTGCATCGGAACGCTTCGAATGAATAAGATTTAATTAGTTAGTCTAGACTTGCAAATACACGGTTATTGAAAACTAACAATAAACAATTTTTATTATATATTTTTTATACGATCGTCTATGATTTTGTTTGTACCTTTAAGGTAATAAGTTTAGTAAAGTTATAAAAAGAAACGCTGTGCTCGGGGAAATTATACAAGAAAATACAAATACAACAAATGACGTATGGACTTCAATAAATCTACACAAAATAAATATAAATAAAATAACTTAACTACTGAATTTTACCATCCATACCAATAACTTGAGATTTCATATCTAAAATACACTTCAGGTGAGTTCTTAAGAGGACCTGACACTTACACAGCAGTGAAGTATTTATAGGCTTATTTATTTAAGCTCTTTACATAGAACAATTAAATTGTTACTTTATATCAAATTCACGACCTTTGATGCAATAAAAGTGCACTGTACCATATGGTAGTTAACGATACTTAATATTATTATTATATGAAACCTTGCACTCTGAGGTCTTGAACTCGAGCTTAATACGCTATTGTAAAACATACAATGAAGATTTTAAGTTCGGTCGAGGTCGCAAGTTCGATCCCGATTTTGTTAATTTTTATAACAAGAAAGATAAAGAGACCGCTGTTTCTTTCGTCGGTTCTTCTCAGGTCTGAAGTGTTTCTTTCCAAACCGGTGGTAGATTAAGACAATCGATAAGCTAGTGTAAGCGACAAGTAAGTGTGCTTGCTTATCGTTTACATGTCGTTTAAGTATCGTTTCGTATCGTTAACGTTTCTTGAATAAAAATTTGAATTTGAATATAAATTTATATAAAACTGTACCATATTATTATAGCATGATGTTTTAAGACTAATAGTTTCCTCCCGTGGCTGAGAGGGCTGGTGGGTAACCTATGTCCTCATCTGTACCTCTAAAAACATATATGCAAAATATCATGATGATCGGTCGAGTAGTTAGGACGTGAAAACGTAACAGATCAATAAACATACAATTTCAGTTTCGCGTTTATAAAACGTGTAATAAATTGAATTTAACCGCGAATATCTATGCTATAAAAAAAAGTTACATTACGTTCTCGGTTCTATTCCTTTCAAAAATAAACCTTACTTGAATCGAAACTGGAGACCAATTCTACTAATTTGTAAATTCCAGATTCTATTACGATACAACTTCGGCAGAACGCAACTGAATCGTTGTGATAGTAGAATAGGAAAACGAATATTCGATTGCTTTTCGATTCGATTTCGCTAATGTCAATTTGTCAGTAGCATTAGCCCCCAGCTTCTAAAAATATTACCATTGCGGTTAAATAAAGTGATCGAACATTCATATTATGTTTGATTCGTAATATTCGCCCGGATAATCGAATATTAGTATTCGATTTATAAAAGCACATGCCATTGTTGAACTGCAAAGTAAATGTCGCAATATGAGACTTGGACTATGCACTTGAATACGCTCTGCAAACGCATGTTTGTTATAAACTATAGCACAGCGAAATTGTGATTGTGTGTGTTTTAGTGATTAATATAAATATGTCATCTACTTAGTAAAATAGCGTTAAATGAATATGTACGTAAACTTTTGGTTGCTTCTAATAGTAACAGCCTGTGAATGTCCCATTGCTGGGCTAAGCCGCTTCTCTTTTTGAGGAGAAGGTTTGGAGCTTATTTCACCACGCTGCTCCAATGCGGGTTGGTGGAATACACATGTGGCAGACTTTCAGTGAAATTTGACAAATGCAGGCTTCCTCACGATGTTTCCATTCACCGCCAAGCACGATATGAATAACTATAATCACAATTTAAGCATATGAAATTCAGTAGTGCTTGCCCGGGTGACGTGAATCTTAATTTAAGATTACGGGTTCGATTCCTGGCAACTTTCTCGTACGTTTAATTTATATTATTCATCCCGTACTTTGTGGTGATGATTTATTTTCCTTTCATAAGGAAACCTATATTCATCAGTTTTTATTGTATCAGCGAAGCTAACTGGCAAGTAGTGCCTGGTACACTGGTTCACTCACAATTCAAACTTCAACACAACAACACAACAATACTATGGTATTATACATTGCTGCTTGGCGGTGGAATAATGGTGGTACCTACTCAGACGGGTTTGCAAAAAGCCCTACCCCGAAACATAAGTCAAAACACTTTTGTCGTTCTATCCACTCTTCAGAAAAGCCTTTTAAATTCCAAGCCTTTTAAAGAGGAGAGGTTTTTGCCCAGCAGTGGAAGATGGACGATACTTTAAACAAATATATTATAGATAATCCCACAAACCTTAACCTTAAGTCTGTTTAGCACGCCATCACATAAACAAAGAACACTGCACGGCTCTTGCGAAATAATCCCACGCCGCACAATTGCGAATGTTTGAAACTATACATATTGGATAACATGGTTTTGCTTCAAGAAGTGCAAACGATCCATATTATATCAAAATCTTTGCATTTATTTGTACATATATATTTACAGTTTACAGTCATAATTATTATTTCAAAGAGCCTGAAGGCAAAATCATTTGTTTCCCCCTCTTCATCTTATAATATTATCTCTTAAGCTGTCAGTTGATGACAGCTAATTCAAATCCATTTATTTACTTTAACCATAATATACATGTTGTCACTATATTTATGACATGCAAATATTTTAACTAACTATCTATATCTATATATTCACGTTATACTATGATAATTATTTATGTAAATTTGATATTGTGACAGGTTGCGCAATTAATGTAATTGTAACAAGTCTTGCGAACGAAATTAAAAAAAAAAGTATGCAAATACATTTTTCGAGATCTACGAATTAATTAGAAGTGTCTTTATAAAATCATAGAAAGTGTTTTATTAAGCTGCGTTTACACAAGTGTATTTATTAAGCTGAGGGTACACGAATGTAGTCATTCAACCCAGTTTGAATAAATGTATTACTTTAGCTTTTCAGACTTTTCTCTAATTGTTTTCTTCGATGGGATATTCGATTACATGTTATGTATGTGCGATTATTCTAGAAAGTACATAAGCAAGGAAAAGTAAATATAGCTAGGAAATACATAGTATACAAATCATTAAGTTCATTCCTATGTTCAAACTTATTTATACCATGAAAATTAAAAAATAGCCTTTGCTGGACTTAGTACGTATTCTGCAACTACACACGTAGTGGGGGCGCGTCAATGCATATTATCCAGGTAAAATAAGTTTGTTACTGGATGGGTAATTAAATGCCCTTTTATATTATAATGTCACATCCTGCTCCCTCATAAATAAATCACAGCGAGGACAGGTTACAAATTTATTCATAGTGATTGCCATCTGCAAAACATCAAGGGCGAATCGTTGAGATAGGTTGGATCAATTGAACTGAAGATTTTAGATCATGAATGTGTTCGTGTGTTACACAATAACGTGGCGATATTTGAAAAGTCGAGGCTGTTCAGAGGTATGGGGACGATGTGAATAGGCTTAAACTAGTTTAGGTACAGTGTGAAAGGAATTTGAGTGCTGTTAAAGGTATTTGGTATTAAGGATTGGTATATATAGCTAGTGGCGAAAATGGTAGTAAATAATCGTATGTAATTACCGAAAATTGTAAAAACATTAAACATTTATATACCTACTTAAAGCGTTTTGTAACTGTTTTAAAATAAGTGTAACTGATAAAACTTTTTGTAAATTTATAAAGTAATATTAATTTTTATTTATTCATAATTTTTCACTCGGCATACTTACATAATTTTAAAGATACTGTGCCATGTATTAACTAAAGTAAATAAGCGGCCTGTCAATGTCCCACGGATAAGTGAAGGCCTACTCTCCTCTTTAGAAGAAGGTTCCAAATCTTCTACACATAAGATATCCCATCACATGCAGATCAGTAGATACTTATTGTGGCAGTATTGTTACAAATCATTAAAAGATTGGCACATTGGTATATTTTTAATTATTTTTGATTAAAAAAAGTCCTACGTATATAAGTAATAAGAGATTAATTGAATAATGTATAATTTGAAATTCGAATTATTTTCGAATTTCGAATTCGTAGAACGCTTTTCGTCTGGTTCGTTTGATCGTGACACACGAAATTCGTTACGTGGAGTTGAGTAAGGCCATGGAACAAAATAACTGTATTTTTTGTATATTTAAGTAAATATGTAAAATTCGCAATTATTAATAAGTTAATGAAAACCAGCAAGCATTTTTACAATGAATTAGTTAAAACTTAAAATGCATGTAATATCTTCCAGCAGGATATTAAATCAAATCATATACTCTTTATTATAATAGACAATTTTAAACATGAAATATTAATTAATAATAATAATAATTTATATCTATTAAAATCTAGTAAAAGGAGTAACTATTGAGTTTATTGTAGATTTCTCTCTATGTAAAATTAGCATTACCATTAGCAAACCGGTAGTTGCTCGCGACTAATATAATTAATCTTGTAAGATGACGATTTAAAAGTAAGAACTTAATAGATTGTTATCGTACAGTAATTTTGATGTTTATTATATTTTATCTGTAATATAATTATTATTTGCAAATGATAAGTAGGTATTAATTATCTAAACTCAAATATACCTGAATGACACGACCACCTATAAAATACCTCACTACAAGATGTATAAAACGCACAGTTTATAGCGAAATATTTTATGTCTGCTTAAAATTAAATTATATAAAATCAAATTATTTTAATTTCGGTGTTACCAGACAGTTTTCGCGCGTTATTTGTTGCAAATAAAAAATATCGCCATGTTTTGTTCTTTCCCGCCAAATATTTTATCTTTGATCGCAGAAGCTCTTCATTTTTGTATGTTTGTTGATATAATGAATTTTAAATTGTTTTATTATTATACAGAATGAACGTAGAAAAGTGACAGCTACAAAAATGACATATTTAATCTGTGGCGTAATCATTTAGACAGTTTTTTATAATTGCAAAATGAATTGCAGTATCTTAGGTTTGTTTTAAATACTGTTATCTGTAAAATTATGTGGGAAAAATTAAATGGTTTCTTGTGTATTACAAAGACATTATTGTTTGTCTCGGTTTCGTTTCGTTTTTTAATGAACGATGTCTTAACTTGTTTAAGTTTCGTTCTTAATCAAGTTAATTGAAAATTAAAATCATTGATTAAAAAAAATAAAGTTATACTTCAAGTCTTTCATCTTACCGACGTTCCCTTTAAGGAATTCATTTAAACCATTAAAACGGTTACAACAAATTGACGTCTCATTTGAATAAAGTCGATGAAAATTAACATACTCACAAGTGCGAAAACATTATTCTCTTTATTAACTGCATATAAAATAGCTTTTTTTTTAAATAAAAATCAATTAATAAAACATGCATTAATGAAATAGTTTGAAAAATATTTAGAAAATTTGAAAATAAAATAACGTTTATTCATAAAAACCGTTACGTAAAAAATAATCGCAAAAAAGTAGAAATTCTTTAATGCGATTTTCATAACACATACTAACACTGTTGCGGATAATGGCAACACTAAATAACAATAAAAAAAAATAATCACCTTTATTTTAATCCGTAACACAAACACAACACACACACGCGTGTAACAACGTGTAACGTTCAACTGAACTGCGTGAAAGGCAACCATCTTTTATAATATTCCTGACGAGACAAGGATGCGTATAGAGGGGAATTTTTCCGGAAGTTTTTTTTTTAAATAGATTGACTTAGATCACGACGCCTCTAAGAAGGTTTAATGCCTCGATAGAGTTTTTAAGCTACAATGTTGCAATGAAAATCGAACGTAATTTTTCGTTATTTTTTTAAATACGGAATTTTATTTTAGAAATTGTAAAATTATATTTATGTTTTATTTAAATTGACTTATAAAGTCTATCTGATGCTCTATAATTATTTTAAATATTTGTTGTTAACAATCTGAAAAACAGTAGACATCCAAGCTTTCCTAAATATTTTAGACATATTTATATTACTGATTTTTTTTAATGTTATTTGAAAGATAAACACCTACTGTTATAATTAGTATTAGAAAATTATAGTCATTAACATTGTTAAAACGTTTATTGGTGAATAAATTTATCTTATACCTTCCGTAAGTCTACATCGCTTTTCTCAAGCGGATAATGAAATTGTATCCGTACTTGTTAATCTGTGTTACATTGATCATTGCGTTAATAGGCCATTAATTCAAATAGTTTTATAATTGAATAAGATCTCATAGTACTTATATGTTACTTTTTAAAAATACAAGGCGCCTTTTTCCTAATTGTTTGCAATCATCATTGTAATAAAATTATTGGCTAATATTAATAAGAACTGTTATTAAATCTAAGTATTTGATTGATTTGTTACTTTTATATTGCAATAAGGTAAAATAGATGTAACGATTGAAAAAAAAAATATTGAATGTTAATTTAAAAGAATGTGTTTATTTTTTCAACTATGTAGTCCCTCGTTCGTAACACCATTCCGCGATTAGGCGTATGTTACACACATAACTTCCTTTCTGATGTGGACGGCGTCCTAAGATAAGACTCTACCTCACAAAAGGTACTCTTAGGGCTAAGCTCTAAATCCTTAAATAGGTTCCAGCTGAGTATTTTAAAAGTCCTGGTGAAGCTGGCCATCATCAACATTTGGCCCAACATCAAATCGAAAAATAAAAGCTCATCAGTTAGAGTGGAGACCACGCTTAGGCAAACGTAGGATAGGACGCCCTGTGGCGAGGTGGACTGACGATTTAAAAAAGGTGGCAGGTACGGGATGGATGTGGGCTGCCCAAGATCGGGATGGTTGGCGTATTATGTCTTATGGAATATTAGTTTGGGGTAACGTTTCAGACATAGAGACGTTATTCACACATCAAAAAAATATTTGGTTATTTGTAATTTGGGAACTAGTATTCTCTAGTTCCCAAAGACGATTACCTCCTCGTGTTTATGTACCATTGAACTTCCGAAGGGATTTCGACTCCACAAATTCAATCTATATAACCAAGGTATTCGATTCTACAATAAAATTTATGGAATTTATTAACCATTTAAAATGTAACTATACTTAAAAATAATGTACTTTTTTTTAAAGAATAAGTCGTACAGGGTTAATAGATCGTACAGGATACATCAATATAGTTGTATATGATTATTACTGTGCAGTTTATTGATTTATGAAAAAGAGTAATTACTGAGTAAAAATGAGGCTTGAATTACTATTTTATTGTGTGTATATTTTATTATAAACAAATTGTCAAAGTCGTCTACTGTTATGTATGCAGGTAAATAATATATATAATTAGCTGTGCCACGGTTTAATTAATAAAAAATATAATTAATAAAAATCAGCCTAGAACCTTCCTCGATTAAAGGACTATACAACACAAAAATATTTTTTAAATTCGAACCAGAGTTCCTGAGATTAGCCGGATCAAACAAACAAACTCTTCAGCTTTATATATTAGTATAGATAATATTTTTTGTAAATAGGAAAAACGCAATCGGATCTAGATTGTGTGCTAGCTGTCTTGAGACGGTGTTATTGTTTTTCGTGCAATTCTGGATTCATTGGCTGGTCTGGATGATATTCCGCAGCATTTCCCTAATGGAAACATCTCTACATATTATTATACATTGTCATTTTTAGTTATTATTTTTTTATTTTGGTTAACTAGCGTTTTTTACATAAGCTAAATACTAAAGGAGCATATAATATAAAATAAAAACTTGTACAGCGTAATGCAAAATCATTTAAAAGGAAACACAGCTTGCTGAAAATAAATTACTGTAAGCTCCATATAACACTTCAGTTGAAAAAAATTAAAACAGCTGTTAACATCCGAAAGTAAGTAACTTATCAATTAAATAATAACAATAGGAATGCGTACTTAATAACTATAAATAAATTCGTGTAAAAAATAAGCTTTTAACATCTTAAACTAATAAATTCAAACACCACATAACCTTACTTGGTGGTAGAGCTTTGTGTAAGCTCATTTGGGTAGGTACCACCCACTCATCAGATATTCTACCGCAAAACAGCAGTACTTGGTATTGTTGTATTCCGGTTTGACGGGTGAGTGAGTCAGTGTAATTACAGGCACAAGGGACATAACATATTAGTTCCCAAAGTTGGCCGCGCATTGGCGATGTAAGCGATGGTTAACATCTCTTACAATGCCAATGTCTATGGGCGTTGGTGACCACTTACCATCAGGTTGGCCATATGATCGTCGACCTTCCTATGCCATAAAAAAAAAATCAAAACATATTCGTTCCTATTTTAGTTACGTGGCAGTTTCATTGGAATAAATTATGTGTAGGTATGCCGTTTCCCTCGACACGTAGTTGACCCATACTAAGGATTATGAGTCTAATATTTAAAAGGATCTTACGGACGTTTATATTGACGATTTTTTTAACTAAAGACTATCAATAAAATGTCCGCTAAATAATTTAATTCATATAAAATGCGTGTAAAGAGACATCATCTAATTCATCATAATTTTATTTCAATTAGACTCATGTCACGTCAATCAATTTGTTAATAATTTAATCGTAGCTTACGAGCTGCCAATCATCTGTAATATTTATTTAGTAGAATTTTATATACTGCTAATATTCGATATAGCCCAGTGGCTAAAACGTAAATCTCAACGGAAGATTGCAGATTCAAACCTGGCAAGCATTACTGAGTTTTCATTGAATGGATATGATTTTCATATATTCATTCAATTGTCATTACTTGAATAAATGCTTGACCTACCCCTATGATGGGGCGGATCGCGTCAGTCTACACTGGTTATGTCATAATATTTTTCGCGTGCGAAGTTTGTTTTTGCATGATTATGCCCAGGACAAAGGGCTCGTATAAGTAAAACAATGAGTATATTTAACCATTATGTACACTGCAGGCCATAAGCTTTAGAACACCATAGTTTTGGTACGAAAACGCAAATAAAATTAAGTGAATAAAGCGAATAAGGCGGTTTAGTTATCAAAAAAAAAAAAAAATCGGATTCACAAAGGAATTAAAATATTCAAGACATCGAAACTGTCGTAATTGCCTGTCACTATTGTCTAAGAGATTAATCAAATGAATATGAAGGGATTATGACGACAATCTATTATTTTAAAGAACTATTTGTCCAGGGATAAGCATGCAATAAAAAAATCGCACGTGAAAATCATGTAAACTACTAAATACTCGGTGGTAGAGCTTTGTGCAAGCTCGTCTGGGTAGGTACCACCCACTCATCAGATATTCTACCGCAAAACAGCAGTACTTTGTATTGTTGTGTTCCGGTTTGAAGGGTGAATGAGCCAGTGTAATTACATGCTCAAGGGACATAATATCTTAGTTCTCAAGGTTGGTGGCGCAGTGGTGATGTTGTTTTTTCTTTAAGAAATATACAAACCACTGTCTATGGGCGTTGGTGACCAATTACCATCAGGTGGCCCACATGCTCGTCCACTAACCTATACTATATAAAAAAAATTTTTAGTATCGCGTACCCGTGTCAGCTCCATCACAGTGGTAGGACATCATATCTCATAAGTCTGGTAAATTTCAAGCATTTATACAAGTAATGTCTTTGTAAAGTAAAAATGTTAATTTTATCCGTCAATTGTACATTATTTTTATCTTTTGAACAAAATAAATGGTCAATCGCTGGCTTGAAGTTAAGTTTTGTAGTTTTATAAAAGTTATCTCAATCTTTTGCTGACACTGCACATAGTTTGTCTTCAAGTTATTACTATTACAACTGACATACGCAAAGATTTACTAGCTTTGTCTGTTCGTAAATATCACTCCAAGCGTCGTTTATAAGTTCCGACTAGATTAGCAACTTTGTTGTAAGCTGAACTGTATTATATATCGGTTAAGATTATATGTATAAATGTGTCTTTTAGTTTTCCTTTATTTTTATTTTCATAACCCATTACTTCGTGTATTGGATTCGGTTGATTGGAATATTGGCTATAGGCTCTGGGCCATTAGGATTGGTTTGGAGCCAATGCAAAACCACCACACTGCTTCAATACAGAATTGAGTGTCTAGAGTTTTCGCATTTGCATGAAAACGCACGAACTGATTTCATTCCACTTACGGTTGATAAAAACTATCAACAATGACGTTATAATCTAAGGGTCATTAAAGGGACGCATATTCTGAGATATATGTGGGAATGGTTCCAGGAAATTAGTTTTTTTATAAATCACACTTGATATCTCTACTAATATTATAAATGCAACTCTGTCTGTCTGTTAAGCTTTCATGAAACCACCAACAAAACCCGGCCCCCCCAAATTTGAAAGCGAAGCCGCAGACGAAGCATTTAAAGGATACTCAAAGTTATGGTATAACCGAGAGTGTATTAAGTTTTATTTAATTTATTTTTAGTAAATTTTTAGGCATATACTCTTCAAACACAATACATAACAATATTAAATATTCCTGTTTAGCGGTATCCGATAGTGGGTGCTACCCAGACGGACTTGTACAATACCCTACCACAAAGTAAATTTTGAGCTTATATATTTGTTCATTTAATTTTACCTAGAAATAATATTATACAGCTGTGTGTTCAATATACATAGTAATAAATATCGGATTAATTAATGTAATTATATGCCGACGGTAATCGTGAGCATCCGACATTATGAAGTATTTATAATAATTATTATTATTTCATAATTATCATTGCTCATTAGAGTTATCTTCTACATTCTTTGAGATATTGTATTCAACCCTTCGAAAACTGTATCGGGTCTGATGGACCAAACGATTAACCGCCTTATTCATAAACTTTATTTAACTGGTGATTAGTTAATCAATATTTTGTCTTCTTCTTTCGTATGTCAAATCAATAATGACAGAAAGAGACAAATCAGTGTTTAGCTAAACAGTAACTAAGCAACGTTTATAAATAAGGCCGTAAGGTTATAAATATAAATTTTTAATTAATACCCTTATTTTTGTCTTCTAGTATGTTTTATTTATTATTCTAGTAATGTTAGGTTCCGTAAAGCATTTATCAAATACCAGTAAAAGTGATTTGACTAAATTTGTTTGTTGTTTTATGGAGTAATAGCATTATTTATAATAGATATGTATGTATCAAACTCGATACATTTCATTAAAATTGATTTATGACTTAATTATATTCAATGCAATGCAATGACGTTGAATACTAGCAAATCTACCGGCTTCGCCAGTGTCGAATTCTGTTAGTGACGAAAATTCATTATCTAAAAAAATAATAATTGATAAGCGACTGTTATTTTCAAACCACAGACACAGACAGACACTGAATTTTTTTTTGTAAATATGTTAATAATAAACTCATATCTAATAAGTATAAAATATATATAAGTTCAATATTATTCATATGTCATAGTAGCGTTAGGGGGTTAACTAAAATAAAATTTTAATTTTCTGACTTTATCTCGACAAAGTATTTATAATTACAAACTAATTAAAACTAGACTTTTTAATAATGTTGTTAAGATAAATTGTTTTATTTTATCATTATCTTTATCTATAAATGCATGATTTTTTTTAATTTGCAATGTTATTTAGTTTAGATCGAATTAGGACCATTTTATCGTTTTCCAGGGGTTGAAATTAAATGTTGGTTCAAAACGTTTTTATGATAAGCATGACCTCTTTCTACTTCTCAACAGTCAACAGTATATACAGCCTCGATGGTGTAATGGCTAGATACAGTCGCAGATACCGAGATCACGAGGTTAAACCCCAGGTCGGGCCAATAAAATGTTATTAAGTGTTTTCTGTTGAAGATTCCTAGTAGCACGGCGCCTCCTCCCCGGTCTTCTTCTGTAGAGTGGGTCAGCAGAGGTACACGCCTCACGGTTTCGCTCCGCGATCTCCTTCTGCGACAAGACACTCGCAGAAAGAGACCATCTCCATCCAGCACTTCTCGCTGCCAAGCATGGCGTTAATCACATAGCGAGAGGTCTCCGTCAACTATCGCCGCCAGGGAAGGGAATGCCTCTGGGGCACACTCCATTAGGGTGTGGTGCGCCGAGTCCAGTTGCGCACCATACTCGTGGCAGGAGGGTGATACCTCCCGCCTCGCTATCCCGTGCAGGTATTTACTGAAACAGTCATATCCGGTAAGCAGCTGCGTCATTCTAAGCGTGAGTGTGCCGCTTCTTCTTGTTACCCAGCGACATAAGTGGTGGCGGATCCCCTCCATTGTCGCCAGGACTGCTAATGGAGACCCCAGGTCCTCCACCCATCAGCGATTCAGGGCGTGTTGAGCTAGAGACTTCGCTCCACCTCCGCTGATCCTGGACGGTCGCCATTCGCCCTGGCTTCCACCCGGAACCGATGCACTTCCGTGAGTACTTCGGCCTGGAGCTTACAAGGCGAATCGCTTGCAAGAAGTGTTTACTTACCAGCCCTACAGAATCGCGAGACCTATATCTCACATGTTCCTAAATAATTGTAATTCTATATAAGATTATCGTAAGCGAAATCACTCAACGGTTACATAATGTACTTAATTATGTGATGTAATTCATGTCTACGATATGTATAATTCATATTTATCTAGGTTAATTATGCTCTACATCGTTAATTATATAGTTAAATACAATCACTTTGATCTCATAATATAATGTATAATATTTAACAAGATGTACGGTCGGCGGTGTTATACAAATATCAAATTGGTCGTTTTGAGTACGTTGATGACGTAGTCCTGGTCGATTTCTGTGACGGTGGTAATATACAATTGTGGTCTTATAATTAAGAACGTTTTGATTTTCCAGTTATGTGTTCCTTCTTAAAGGGAACTAGTTATGTTATGGAATAGCCAATTAGCAAACGGTATTAGAAATATAGAATAAAATTTCTAACTATTTTTTAACAAATTTTATTTATTCTCTATAGTAACAAATTGAAATAGTAATGAAGATGGACAAATAATTAAGAACGATTTAATTAACTGCTCGAGAGTTCTTTTATATGAAACTTAGATTAAATAAATCACACGAATGTGAAGTGCGTAAAGAAAAAAAAATTAATACATTTTAAACTAAATTAATAGTTAGTAGCATGTCCACGGCCTTAAATTACTGCTTTACACCAGCGAGGCATTGACTCTATCAATTTTTGACATTTCGCAAGAGATTTCAGTTCTTCAAATCAAACGTCGTACAGCTCTCTTGAATTGTTGTTGAACCCTTTTCGTTAACTTCGCACCAAAAATGCTCTATTGGGTTTAGATCTGGTCTTTTAGTTGGCCAATCTAAGCCATAAGCTGATTGCGATGTGAGATATTCCTTAACGTTGCATGCAATATGCTTTGGATCATCGTCGTGCTGGAATGTCCACATAAGTCTTCAGCATACGTCTTCAGCATACGGTAACATTGTTTATTCCAGTATATTTTTGTATTGAAATTCATCCATGTTTCCTTCTATCAGCTTAATAGATCCAACACCATATTCAGAAAAGCAACCTCAAATTTTTACATTTCGTCTACCATGTTTTAAAGTCACTTAAGGTCGACTTCTTTATTCGGAGGGCGAGAATTCATTTTTCATCAGGGAGTATCCCTGTTTATTTTTGTCTCGTATGAAAAAAGAACCTTTTTCCACCATCTAACTGTCCAGTTGTCATACTTTCTTGCAAATGCAAGCTAGGCTTGCCTATGGCATTGTTTCAACATGGGCAAAACTTCCTTGCTATCCAAATCCAAACGTCTTCGAATATTGCTTGCCGAAGTAGCTGAGGGGTTGTTTTCCACAAAATATTCCTATCTCTGCTCATTAGACCCTATAAAGGATTTTGTTTTCAACTTTAGCTTTAACTTTTTCAAGTTTAGGTACACACGGAACATTTGAAGTAGTTTGATACGTGGCAAAATGCTTTACAGCGTGGAAAGCCGTCGTTTTTGAGCATTGCGGATGGTAGGCTAGCTTTTTACATAACCAATTTCTTCTCGTGATGTTTTATTATTACTTACCTTGTAGATTTACCTTCCCATTATTCTCATATAATGCTTTACACTTTTACACCACTAGATGGAGCCTAAGTTATACGAATATAGTGATCATTCGTGATATAACAACAGAGTGTTCTCTATTTAAATTCAAATAAAAAAAAAATACGATTCAGCGTTCTTAATTATGTGACCAGCCAGTAAGTAGTAATACTTGGTTCCGATCTAATGTATAAGGTTAATCTATTTATTTTTTAGGCAGGCGTGTGTATCAACGAATGCACCACTAGTATGGAATAGTTTTGCGATACCAAGACAAATACAAAAAATTACATACAATTAGTTATACCTGTAAGTTTGAAAAACACTTTCCTTTATATAAGCGTTCTTAATTATCTGACCTGTTGTTAATCACAACCTGGTCCCCACCAGGCAGACGCTAAGATGTTATGTCCCTTGTAATGGTTCATGATACACTAGTTCACTCACTCCTCAAATCGGAACACAACAATACTAAGCATTGCTGTTTGGTGATAAAATGTCTAAAATATCAGACTCGCACAATACTACCAAATAACTCCACGGACACCAGCCAACCGCGCAGGACATATAGTGCACAGCTGTGTGCGCAAACACAGGTGTTTTTTCCTACTATTATATTCCAATGGGATAATAACCAGATATGCCTTTATTTTCTTAACAGAACGCGGTCTTAAGCGTCTTCTCAGAATCAATCATTTCGTTTGACATAATAATTATTTGTCGCAAAACGGGAATCGAATTGAAGGTCCGCTTATGGAGTACAGTGTGTAATTATGGACGATTCTAATAAAAATGCTAATTATTAATGTTTGAGTAACTTTTTTTATCGCCGTGAATAATTTTTAATTGAATCTTCTTTACCAGTGGTTATCAAAGTTTATGTAACATACATTTTTTATGTATGTGTGTAAAAATTCCTGTTATCTACTACATATTACCTATTAGTGGCGTTAGACTGAGTTTTCAAATTATTAAAAAAAAAAAATGTTTTGTTATTGGTTGCTGAATTCTTAAAAATCGAATAATGGTGGTATGCTTTTTTGATGCGTGTATTCTTCAAATGTTAAAATTATTGTTGAAAATGTCACATATCACTTTCAGATATTTTATGATCGTGAAATACAAATTCAGGCCGTCGATTTTGTTCGTATTTGGTGTTTGAAGTAATAGTAACAGCCTGTGAATGTCTCACTACTGGGCTAAGGCCTCTTCTCCTCTTTTTGAGGAGAAGATTTCGATCTTATTCCACTACGCTGCTCCAATGCGGATTGGTGGAATACACATGTGTCAGAATTTCAGTGAAATTTGACACATGCAGGTTTCCTCACGATGTTTTTCCTTCACTGTCAAGCACGAGATGAATTATAATCACAAATTAAGCACATAAAATTCAGAGATGCTTGCCCAGGTTTGAACCCACGATCATCGGTTAAGATTCACGCGTTCTTACCACTGGGCCATCTCGGCTTTTGTTGTTTGCAGTAACATTATCTAAATAACATTTTTGCAAATCTAATAAAGTGGACATACTATACAAAAATACTTTTGATTTATGATAGTGTTTATTTAGGGATTTATGCAAGCTTGTCGGAGTAGTTACCCAGTCAGTGAGCCAGTGTAACTACATACTCAGGGGACATAACATCTTAGTTCCCAAGAAAAATTAAATGCTTAATATTTCTTACATCGCCATTGTCTATAGGCGATGGTGAATCATTAGCATCAGGTGGTTCGTTTGCTCGTTCCCGCTGCTTGTGCCCTTAAAGGATCTTTCACTGGCGGTGAACATTGTTTCACACATTGAATCAAAATAATTATTAGTTAAAATATAGTAATTATCATAAGTTTTATAAAAAATACTTGGTATGATTTGTATTGTGTAAGACTGGCGAGGATAAAAGATTTCAATAAATATCTATTTAAGCTAATCTATTTCCTATGAAATCTTCGCCTCATGGTCATCATATTATATTAGAAATAAAATACTTAATAACAAAAACGCATCTCAATACAAGTTTGGGAGCCGCTGCCTCAATCTAAGACGTTATTACCTGCCTACGTCTCGCCCTTTACCTAAATTTTATTAAAGACACTTACTTTCTTTTGGTTCCGTACATACATTTTCGATTAAAATGAAAATATAGATTATTGAAATAGGAACTGTACTTTTTATTTAGATCAACAGTGCCATTATGTAAGAACTAAGAAATCACTTTGTATCTCACTCGTGAAATGTCGAAAGAGACACTTATGGTAACGCGCTATTTTGATACTTGTATCCTTTTAAGCCGAGATCGCCCAGTGGTAAGAACGCGTGAATCTTAACCGATGATCGTGGGTTCAAACTGGGGAAAGCATCACTGAATTTCATATGGTTAATTTGTGATTATAATTCACCTCGTGCTTAACGGTGAAGGAAAACATCGTGAGGAAATCTGCATGTTTCTAATTTCACTGAAATTCTGCCACATGTGCATTCCACTAACCCGCATTGGATCAGCGTGGTGGAAAAAGTTCAAAACCTTAAGGTTGGTGGTAGAGCTTTGTGCAAGCTCGTCTGGGTAGGTACCACCCACTCATCAGATATTCTACCGCAAAACAGCAGTACTTGGTATTGTTTTGTTCCGGTTTGAAGGGTGAGTGAGCCAGTGTAATTACAGGCACAAGGGACATAACATCTTAGTTCCCAAGGTTGGTGGCGCATTGGCGATGTAAGCGATGGTTAACATTTCTTACAATGCCATTTTCTATGGGCGTTGGTGACCACTTACCATCAGGTGGCCCACACGCTCGTCCGCCTTCCTATATAATAAAGAGAAACCTTGTCCTCAAAAAAAATGAGAAGAGGCCTTAGCCCAGCAGTGGGACATTTACAGGCTCTTACTGTATCCTTTTAATGTTATAATTATTACGGTCAGTGTCGCTTATCAATTTCTCATAATTCACCATCGTGTTTTGCGGTGAGCTTCGATACTGTGTTAACAGAATAATTGTACTGAATCCGGGAAATATTTAACTATATATATACAAATACATCGATGACGTTTTGAGGTTGATTCTACAGTTTTTAGGGTAAATGAGCCAGTGTAATAAGCACATGGAACATAGCACATTAAAAGTCATGGTCGCTGGTGCATTGACAGTATGAGACTCATATTTCTTACAATGCCAATGTCATTGGTCAGCAATCAGGTGGCCTGTTTAACTTTTATCTTGTAACTAATTAAAATGATTTGAACATTGTAATTTATGGTTATTAAAATAATATATAATTAAAGAAAACCGAAATACTTGGTGGTACTTGGTGGCACTTGGTGGTAGAGCTTTGTGCATGCTCGTCTGGGTAGGTACCACCCACTCATCAGATATTCTACCGCAAAACAGCAGTACTTGGTACTGTTGTGTTCCGGTTTGAAGGGTGAGTGAGCCAGTGTAATTACAGGCACAAGGGACATAACATCTTAGTTCCTAAGGTTGGTGGCGCATTGGCAATATGAGCGATGGTTAACATTTCTTACACTGCCAATGTCTATGGGCGTTGGTGACCACTTACCATCAGGTGGCCCATATGCTCGCCCGCCAACCTATAAAAAAAAAATAATAATAATATAAAAACATAGGAGTTTAGTTAATAAAATAAATATATATTTTTTATTATTATTATATATGGCAACGAAGTATATTCTGTACTTCCTGTATAGAGCGATGGTGGAGAGACGTGACGTCATAAGAGAGCGTCATGACGTTTGCCGTCACGGCACACGGAGTCCGTCTTACCCCCCAAGTGATATATCTATAGGCTTGCCTATAGATATATCACATAAATTATCATTTGAAATACGAGCCAGTTGGCGTGGTTGGTAGATACTTTTCTTTCGCGCCGCAGGTCGTGAGTTCGATTTTCACTCAGGACAGACATTTGTGTGCATGAACAGGTCTGTTTGTCCGGGAGTCTGGGTGTAATTATCTATATAAGTATGTAAATACAAAAGAAAAAGTAAGATATGCAGTATATCAGTTGTCTGGTTTCCATACGAGCACTGCTTAGTTTGGGATCAGATGCTCCTGTGTGAATAATGTCCCAGGATATTATTATTATTACTATAATTACGATTATACGTATAATTTATTTTACTAATAAAACTACTTATTCGACAACGGAACTCTACGAAATCTGACACGAACTTGCCTGAATTATTTTGTTATATTATTACCCATTTATGGGTAAGATAATAACCCATGGGGTTTGTTGCGACACTTATGGTTGTAAATTAGACCTTTTATGTTTAAATCGATAGTAACTGTTAAGTAATCGATTGTATTATTCTTCTATATACAGAAACGATATTTTTTTGATGTGATAACTTCTTATGGGAGGGTAAACCGCTTCGTAACGTAACGCGTTACGGTGCCACTATTACCGACGCGGACTGCTTTGGCTGAGAACTACCAACCTAACGCCATCTAGCGTATACAGTTGTACTTATAATAATTTAGCAACTCTCAAGTACTAATTTAAATTATATTTAATAATAAATATTATCACTTCAGTCGAGCGCCCTGAGACGCACACGTCTTTTTTTTGTATAGGTACGTATGTAAGCTCGTCTGGTAGGTACCACTCATTCATTAGATATTCTATAGCAAAACAGCAGTACTTTGTATTGTTGTGTTCCGGTTTGAAGGGTGAGTGAGCCAGTAATTACAGGCACAAGGGACATTACATCTTAGTTCCCAAAGTTGGTGATTAGCGATGTATGCGATGGTTAACTTTTCCATTGTCTATGGGCGTTGGTGATGGCCCAAATGCTCGTCCGCCTACCCGTACAATAAAAAAAAAGCTTTCATTTGCTTCAAAGAATGAAATAATATGTATACATAAAAATATGTATGTTTATAACGTGTACACACGATTTTCTTATCTTCCAAACTACCTTTAGATAGAATTGAAGTTTAATAAAACTGTGTTGAGGTTTAAATACGCCTATAAATTAGTTAACATAAGTAGAGGGCTATTCTGTATGAGCAAACTCGAAACACACTTCAGAAAACCGTCGTAAAATGTCAGAAAGTGACATACGACATTGACCATTATAATCATAGCATTACAATAATTTACGCATCAAAATCGTATATCAACGTAAGTCGGTTGTCAACATTTCACGGGTGAGTAATTAAGTAAATTCTTAGTAGCACTGCTGCTAGACTAACTCTTTTAACGTAAACTTAAGCAGCACCAAGCTTTAATAGTTTTTGAGATTAACAGTAACAAATAAATGCTTTGTTTTGCATAATGTTACAATAGTAAAGATTCTTGTTTATTATAATTTATTTAAAGAAATCCACACCATATATTAACTGACAAATAGTTTCAACAATGCCGTTTAATGCATCAGATTGCTGATTGACAGTTAGAGGTCACGGGTTCGTTCCCAGGCTAGGTATTTTTCGACAGAAGGACGCGCCTTTTAGAGCGTAGGAATGTCGTGTTGTTTGATTTTTTATCGAACTAGTTGTATCTCTTGACTCTGTTCAATAATTTAATTTATTTAAACTTGCGCTATTTTTGCTAAAGTGTAATTTATCTCTGCCCAATAAAGATTAGAGACTATTCCACCACACTACTTTATTAGGAGTGGTGGATATAAATGTGTCTATGTGAACTATTTCACACGATGATTTTCTAAGCCATTGGAGCTTGTTTCAACATATTTAAATATCTTACTTTTCTTATTCATTTAATAAACTTAACAACTTTTACAATCACATTCAGTATTTACGTATTTTTATTAGAATGAAACAATGGACTCGTCTAAAATTACTATAATTGAGCTTACCTAATACTTGAACGGAACTTGATAGCTTAACACGCCGGTAATGTAACTTAATATATACATTCATATTATGAGATCAAGAATTCGCTGCGATTGAATCTTGACACGACACAGGAGACCTCGGCGGCGCCTAGTAAAATCAACATCCATAACGGCTCAAAGATTTAACGCAATTTAGTAACAACAGAGGCCATCTCTGTTTTTTTAGCAGTAATATTATTTATTTACATTAAGCCTTAATTCAAATATAAATTAAAAATAGTTACTGTACAAATCGTAACCGCTTGGAATGGTGGCAAGAATACTGGCAGCATTTTTGCCCCCTTTGATTCACACCAGCTCTCCTGTCACCAGTAGAGGCAATAAGACGGGGTGTAATATTTTTGATGAATAACATCTCTGTTATTTTTAATTATATCATCATTCGAAGTTATTAATATTTATTTTTATTAAGTCCATGCTTTGCCGTGCCCCTTTGGGCCATCCTGCACAGAAGGACCGGGCCTGGCCTGAAGTTTCACACGTGCTCGCACAGACGAGGTCGTACAAGCAGACTTCTCCAGTCCCACGCGTTGGAGCAAACTGGCTCGGCGCGACCCACGGGCAGTGGGACGCCAGCTTTGGAACGTGTCAGTAGGTATATGTGAGACAGTATGTGTTAGTTTTTTTCTCATACTCATCATCATATGAACTTGAGCATGAATTATGATATTGAATTCAACTTAATTCGACTCAAATAAATAGTTGATTGTAGGATTATTGATTTTATTTTAAAAAAAAACAACTGCTTATAAACTTATAAATATTGTTTTTAAGACAAGAAAATGGATACTTAATAGTTTCCATGTATAGTTAGAATAACAATTTTCTGTCCTCCTTTTCGATTAGATGACTAGAAGAAATCGGGAAATTCGAACTACTTTCAAACATTTTCTCTAGTATTTTCTAATTGTTTACAATAAAGTATAAATAAATACATAAATAAATTCAGAGATACATAATAATATATAAGTTAAATAACTATTATAAGTTAAATAACTTAAGCAACAAAGTACTTAATTCAACGTATTTTGCATATGCACATGAATAACTTGACAGTAAGTCACAACAAAATCAGAAGGCTTTATTTAATATTGAAGTATTGCACTTATTAAATGTCAAAGTGTCATGACATAATATGGACATAAGCATTAGCTATGTCATTGAGGACACTCTAACTTGGTGCTTAGTTCGTGTTATTATACTGGGTCACTTAATTTTGTTACTATCAAATAGTCGTAGCAAAATCAATATATACTTCATTTAAGTAGGCTCTTAAATCGTCTTGTTACATGCTTAAATTAAACGTAAAGCTGATGCCCTACGGACCGGTTTCGGCCACAGCGACTCAAGATAGATTAGCCAACTATGCAGGAGATATTATAGTGCACAAGTGTGTTCGCATATACACACGTACTCTTCTCACTCTCTTAATCAAATAGGACATAATCCGACACGACCGGAAAGAGTTCAGGCGCAGGACCAACAGCTTAACGTGCTTTCCGAGGCACGGGAGTGTACACTTCCAACTTCCAGACTCCAGGTTGCTACTGCGTATTATCGACTTAAAAACCCAAGACTGATATCTGCAGTCTTAGTCTAGTCACTAGACCAACGAGGCAGTCGACATTGAATATATATATATATATGTATATATATATATATATATATGTTTATGTATCACATAACATACTATAATTATCCCACTGCTGGGCAAAAACCTCAACAGCTCGATCCATCGTGAGACCACAGCTGGTTGATATATATAAAGGTCAGTATTTCTTCCGACATATTCAGATACCTTAACGATGAGTTGAATTATAAACACTTTATGCTAAAAACAATTAATACATATTAATTGCACATTACAAGAATATATCCTACATATATTATTAATGCAAATGTGAGTTTGTATGTTTGTTACGTATTCACGCGTAAACCGTAAAACCGATTTTAAAAATTCTTTCACCCACGGAAAGCTACATTATCAGCGAGTAACATAGGCTACACTTTGTCCCCATATTCTCACGGTAACGGGAACTACACGGGTGAAACCGCGGGGAAAACGCTAGTATATGATAAAAGACCTATTTAGTATTCATTAATTTCATTAGAGAATATACAAGATTAATTGTATACAGTTGATTAGTTTATGTCCGCGGATTTCCACTCATTTTGGGGTAAGGTTAAGATTAATATGCTTCATCCATATTTTATATAACAATAATATATATTTTATTATAAAATAGGTAGGCAGAGCTGCAGATTGATCGCCTAGGGGTAAATGGTCACCATCGTACTTAGAAATTGGCGCTGTATGAAATATTAACCATCGGCAATGCGCCTGCTGTCTACACCTTGTAAGGGTATCTGTTTTAAGTATGTAGTGATAAGTTTATAGTGTAACTATTTCAATAAATAAATAAAATAAATAATAAATCAAACTTGCAAAATAAGATGGTCCCTCTGGCCTGTAATTACACTGGCCCACTCACACTTCAAACCGGAACACAACAATACCAATTATTGCTGTTTGGCGGTTGAATATCTGATAAGTTTTATCCAAACGCCACACAAACTAAGTAAACTAAAAATATACCATAGTTAAACAACCACCCGGCAAATCATGCTTATATATTATAGTAAATAAGTTAAATCAATCAAGTTAACATAACGCAAAGATTCATACCATACATTATAACTTCGTACGATAGACTTACAAGGGCATATAAATAAACTCCAACTGTACTATTTAAATATTTACTTTGATATTATTATAATATATAATAAAACTAACATTAACATCAGCAAACAATAACGGCATCATTAAGACGCCCACTCACGTAGAATCCTACAACATTACAAAATCCATTGTCATAGCAACACACTGATTCATCTCAACCTTACAATATATAAGATAATAACGACGCGCCAGTTGGCGTGATTGGTAGAGATATTTTCACGCCGCAGGTCGTGGGTTCGATTCCCAGGACAGACAATTATTTTATTTATTTACAATTATTAATATTTATTTACAAAAGAAAAGTAGTATATGTAAGTATATCAGCTGTCTGGTTTCCATAGTACAAGCTCTGCTTAGTTTGGGATCAGAGGGCCGTGTGTGAAAAATGTCCCAGGATATTATTATCTTATGCATAGCTGTTCTAAATAAGAATAATATGCAACGTAAAATAAAATTGTAGCCACAGCTTCACGTTAACTTTAAATAATTTACAATACCATATAGTTAAAAAAAACTCAATAAGTTGAAGAATATTAAATTTTTTGTCTATATTTGAGCGAAACTGGTAGACAGACGCTATTCTGCCACAGATTAATAGGTCATGAATTAAAAAAAAAAATCGAGGTACTGAGAGTCTCTGGAGCTTACGGGCTTGATTAATTGATTTACAAATAAACGCAAAAAATATAATGCAATTTTACTTTTAAAAGAATTGTGTTTATAAAAAAATATATCCATGTTAAGAAAATCGTTACTTTCAATTAACATATAGTAAATTGGTTGATAAGACTGACTAGTGAGATTCTTCACTGGTTTCAAGTGATTCGACTCTGGTTCGAAAAGCTTAGCATTGCAATGTATTAAAAAATATATTTCTTAACACAAACATGACAATTCTGAAGTGCACTTAAGATACTTCTTAAATAAAGAGTCTTTTGACTTTATACAAAGCTGTCGGAAAACCTAGCTCTTTTTTTATAAACTAGGTAAGTGGTCACCGTCGCCTGTCAACATTAGTGCTGTGAGACACCTTAATCATTCCATACATTGCCATTACTCCACCAATCTCGGCAACTAATATGTTGTCTCTTGTGCCTGTCTTTACACTGGCTCACTCATCCTTCAAGTTCAAACCGGGACATAAACTTACTAAGTATTACTGCTTGGAATTGAATATATGGTGAATGGGAACCTACCCAAACGAGCTTGCACAAAACAATGAATTGAAAATGAAGTTTTAATGAACACTCAGAAGCCAAAATATCTCTGACAATTTGCCAATTTTGAAGCTTGTACGTTCCATAAATCAAGCGATTTCACATTAAGCCTGATATTGGTATTTGATTTCTATACAATTATATATAAATTTCGTACTAACTATGTTGTATAGTTAATGACTAATGTGAACAAAACCAATCATTAGTCATTGACTAATGTCAGACACCCAATTACGATACCTTATTAATGATATAAGGACGTACAATCAATTGTTACACGTTAAAAATACGAACCGACCAATGAACGCGTAATGATATCATTAAAGTATATACCAATATTTAATGATAGAAAAAGTTCACATGAAATAACAGAAGCAACGTTATTTATCTTATTAATCGTGTTAATGATATTTTATAATGGAATGATTGATGATTAGATTTAACGATGAAATGTAGTTTTATGTTGTAAGTTTTGCTTTTGTTTTAATATGTAACGTCACGATTACAAGACGAGTCATAATGTATACGGTTATAGTTCTGCACCTGAACTCTTTCCGGTCGTGTCGGATTGCCGTCCCATAAGTTGATATCGGCCACGGCAGCCAATTTAAACATTACCCAACTGCGTACGACATGCGGACAAGTGTGATCGTAAACTCCGATGACCTTTCTATTTCCTCACCCTCATAATCTAATGGCAACCTGACATGAACGAAAAGAGTTCAGGTGAGCTGCTAGTTTGCCCCTCTTACATAAATAAAATAAAACCAACGAGGAGTGTACATATTTTCAACTTGCAGATTCCGATCAGTTACTGAAAATTTTCGACAGAAAACTCAAAATAATTTTTTTATGGACCTGGGACCACTAGGCCAATAATACAGTCACAAACGATTGATAGAGTATGCGATGTTGTAGATTGGCGGACGGGCTAACGGGCCATCTGATTTTAAGTGGTCACCATAGACATTGACGATGTTAGAAGTATTAACCATACTTTACATCGCCAATGCTCCACCAACCTTGGGAACAAAGGTGTAATGTCCCTTGTGCCTCTAGTTACGCTGGCTCACTCACGCTTCAAACCGGACCGCAACGATACTGAGTATTGCTGTTTAGCGGTAGAATATCTGGTGACCAAGTGGTAGTGGTGGATATGAAAGGATTTTATGAAATTTAGATATTAAAGAGAAATGGAAGTATTTTGTAAAGAATTTTAATCCTACGAAGTCAAGCTAGTATTATTTTTATAATAATGTTAATTGTTTTGATTGAAATAATAACAAACATTGTAAGGGGTTTTCCAATAGGGACGCTTGAACTTTGACAGCTGATTGCGGCCATGTTGTTTGAGTGACAGCTGTCAAATGCAGTGTGTTATATTCATTCCGTCCTCCCAAACCACCATGGCAGGTTACAGTGTCGAGCAGCACGTGCAAATCATAAAATTGTTTTATGAAAATGGGTCTTCAGTTCGAGCAACGTTCCGCGCACTTCGCCCGTTTTACGGTCGCGATGATCGTCCTGCCGAGTCGACTATCCGTCGATTGGTGGACAAATTCGAGTCAACCGGGTCAGTTAACAATCAGCCGGTTCCCGTGCGTCAACGTAACGCGAGATCTGCCGAGAATATCGCCGCTGTGCGCGACAGTGTCCTCGAAAACCCGCGGCAGTCAATTCCGCGTCGCGCACAGGAACTCGGCCTTTCGCAGACGACAACTTGGCGAATTTTGCGTTGTGACTTGAGCCTGCACCCGTACAAGATCCAGCTGACCCAAGAGCTCAAGGTTAATGACCATAGACAGCGCCGTGTGTTCGCTGACTGGGCATTAGAGCAGTTGGAAGTTGACGCCGATTTTGGCAAAAAAATCATCTTCAGCGACGAGGCGCATTTTTGGATGAATGGCTATGTCAACAAGCAAAATTGCCGTATTTGGGACGAGACCAATCCACACGAGGTTCACCAAGTGGCAATGCACCCGCAGAAAGTGACTGTTTGGTGCGGATTTTGGGCCGGAGGCGTGATTGGTCCGTATTTTTTCGAAAACGATAATGGTGTGGCCGTCACCGTCAATGGTGAGCGATACCGGTCGATGATAACCAACTTCTTTTGGCCTGAAATCGAGAATATGGATCTGGACAACATGTGGTTTCAACAGGACGGCGCTACGTGCCACACAGCACACGCTACGATGGAAGTTCTGCACGATCAAGCGCCCTTAATGGAAAACCCTATATAAGCACAGGAAGTAAAACACAGTCCAAGGTTCCTAGTGTGGGTCCCTGGATTGTAAATGTGTGATCATGAATAAGGTTATTCAATGTATAATTCGATAAAAATTTTTAATCTTTATGTTAAGTACAAAAATGGTAAACATTCGATTTGAAAATCCGTTGGTCTTTGAAACGTCAATTTGAATTGATTACTAAAGGACTTACGCGTTATAGACTTTAAAATATCTAGACATGACATGAATAAAAATATTACAAAATTATTTTCTATTAAAAAGCAAACTTACTATAAAGAGGATGTACCAGCTTTCATGGTCGTCGGCTAAACATCAATTAAAAATTATTTGCTGATAATTTTATTTGAGTGAAATAGCTCTGTGGATAAACGTAATAAAACAATTGAATATTAATCGAATATCGCTGGTTTAAATCAACCATCGGCTAGCTGGTGACAGAAATAGTAAGAAAACAGCTTTTGATGTCAGCTGGATTTACTTCTGCCTCATGTAAATACCTACGTTCGTATGTATATGTATCATGTATCTGAAAATTGTATGACCCCAGCAGCGAGGCAGGCCGTTACAGGTTCATGCTTTAAAATATGATATAATACTGTTTTATTATAATCATAATAAACCTTTATTTATTTCTTTCTCAAATCAAATCAAATCAAAATTGACATTGTTAACAAGTTTACTTACTTATATTATTAGTTTGTTATTTATATATATATATGGCCAATACAAATCTTAGTTACATCTGAAAAACCTTAGCTGATATTTATTATCCAATTAGTATTAACACTTCTAGCATTTAAAACTCTTTCTAGATAATAAATCTATAAGTAAAAACACTACATAGAGAATATTAATAAAACAATTATAGTATTTTATACTATATAAAATAAATTATGTTGATCCGTCTGTCCGAATGTACGAGATTTTTTTTGCTGTTTTTTCTATTCTACCAATTGATTCTTAAAAATATCGTGTTTCTAAGGTGAATTAAAAATTATTAAAATAATTTATATAACTGCAAACCTATAGCCGTGTAGATTGTTCTGATTATAATATGTGCGTTTAAATATTGTTATTCTATTCTAACGCAAATCTATATCTTTCTGATATTCTACCGCAAAACAGCAGTACTTGTTCTTGTTGTGTTCCGGTTTGAAGGGTGGGTAAGCCAGTGTAATTACAGGCACAAGGTACATAACATCTTAGAGCCCAAGGTTGGTGGTGCATTGGCGATGTAAGAGATGATTAACATTTCTTACAATGCCACTGTTATTGGGCATTGGTGACCACTTACCATCAGGTGGCCCATATACTCGTCCACCTACTTATATAAAAAAAATATATATTTCAATATATTTATGGTAATAACTTGTTACATTTAAAACGAATAATATCTTCATGATTATTATATATATACAAATCTATGTGCGTAAGTAAGTGCGTCCGAACTATCCTGCCGGCCTTCTAATCTTGGATGTCTTGAAAGCGACTAGTCACCTTCCGACTCACGCAGGTAATATGCGTTTATGATTGTTTTGACGTATATGTGTATCAGATGGGTCGGCGGATTGATCACGACATTTTACTACTGTGGCGTGGCGTGGCATACCCTTAGTATACGTTGAGCGATGTGTCGAATTTCGACCAATCGGATTACGAGATTTAATTAGCTTATTTTTTTAAAATAAAGAATAATCAAAATCAAGTGTAAAGCTTCTTTTAGGAGTGGGGATGACAATAGACCAATGAGACAGTATCGAAAATGCGACGTTTCCATCGAGTGAGAGAATAAATTGGACTTGTTTTGGCGCATATATTTGTTAATTTTAAGGGAGCTGATATACCACCGTTGCCGAAATCAATCAGTCAGATAATTATTTCAACCTAACTAATATTATAAATGCGAAAGTGAGTTTGTTTGTTTGTTACGCTTCCAAAGCTAAACCACTAAGATTTTAAAAAAATCTTTCACCAATTGAAAGCTATATTATCAGCGAGTAACATAGACGACATTTTGTCCCCGTATTCCCAGGAGAACGTGAACTAAGCGGGCGAAACCGCGGGCAAAACGCTAGTTCTAAATAAAATACGCGCAGAATCGCGAATAATTGCTTTACATTACCAAGAATATTAGACGAACTACAACATCGTGATAAATTTATTGATTTCTTTTACATGACCTTTTATTAATAAGTTGAAATGCGATGGTAATTATTGCGCATAACTATGGTGACATTTATAAGATGGTACCTTTTAGCAGCAAAAAATTATAAGTCGGTCGATTCATGTTTAAATGATACAAGTATTACTGAAATCAATTACTCAAATGATTATCATGAAATCATGCATACACGTCCCAAGACAGAAAAGGACACAAGATAGCCTGTCCCACTCACAAGCCGCGAGCGGAAATAAGTAACAAATAATCTCATTCAAACAGATTAATATAATAAATACACAATACAAAAGTATAATTTTATATTGAAGATTTATGATATGATAATTTAATCGGAAGTTCTTAAAGGTCAATAAAAATGATGAGTTATTCAAACACAATGCGTTCGTATAATTAATATAATTGTGTATAATTGTATAATAATACACCTGCAGGTCAGAGGAAAACGTAAGAGTACAATGATACTTATATGATATTGTAGAATGATTAATTGGTTAAATTAAAAATAATAACTAATGCATTGGTGTTGAATGTGGACTATGACGGTATTAAGTTATCAATAACATATATAAATATCGTGAACAAACTTGTATGTGTCTAATTTCACTGTAATTCTGCTATATGTGTACCGCATTGTAACAGCGTGGTGAAATAAGCTCCAACACTTTCCTAAAAAAGTGAGGAAGTCTTAGCTCAGCAGTGGTGCGTTCACAAGGTGGTTGGTATACGGTGGCATCACAATATATTTACAAAAATAATATGTACATCCATAATTTGAGCCGGTTGGCGTGGTTGGTAGATGCCTTGCCTTTCGCGCCGCAGGTCGTGGGACAGTCATTTGTGTGCATTAACATGTCTGTTTGTCCTGAGTCTGGGTGTAATTATCTATTTAAGTATGTATTTACAAAAGAAAAGTAGTATATGTAGTATATCAGTTATCTGGTTTCCATAGTACGAGCTCTGCTTAGTTTGAGATCAGATGGCCTTGTGTGAATATTGTCCCAGGATATTATTACTGGCTCACTCATTCTTGCAACCGGAACACAACAATACCAAGTATGTTAGAAAGTGTGTCTGCGGTAGAATATCTGATGAGTGGGTGGTACCTACCCAGACAAGCTTGCACAGAGCTCTACCACCGAGTATTATTTTATATTATTACATATGTAAGTTTATTAGTTGATTTTTGATAAAGAGTAACTACAGATATTCTTGCCGATTCCTCTCGTTGTTAATTCCAATTTAGTTTATACTTGTAAAATGACAATCCAAAGTCCTTACAATAGGCTTCATGGATAAAATATATTCTGACATTGAGTTTTCACGTGATCAATAGAAATTAACTTTACAAAATTGCACCAACTTATCTCATATATGGCCGATATATATTATAATCAAATGTAAATAAACTATGATAATAAATATCTCGAATTCCTCCCGACCTTATACGTTATTACGAACATTGCAAAATAATTATTACATGTGGGTAGTTTTTGTGGTATCGTAACAATTTCGGTCAAGGTTTCCGTTATAAAACAATCCTACGTTCATAATTTTAGCTTTCCAGGCGCAGTAGTTCCAATAAGTCAGTCGGAACAAACGATCTTATGACTATGGACACTATTAATAATAACAATAATTTTTATTCCGAAACTATGACATCAATTCCATCGCGCACGAAGAAATTTGGCAACTCTTTTCTTTGTCGCGCCTCCAAAACATGGAATTCTTTATCAACAAACGTTTTTCCCTCCTCTTATGACTTGGGTTCCTTCAAACGAGGCGTGAAGAGGCATCTTGCGGGCCGGCAAGGCGGGGGCGGCTAGTGCAAATCATTCTTCCTGACTGGACTAGCCGTCGTCGCGTTTGGACTCTACTAGCACTTACCATCAGGTGGTGTAGAGTCATTTGCCCTCCCGGGAATTATAAAAAAATATATAACATTAAATATATAACCTAAAATAAAAAAAAAAAAAAAAAATGTTTCGGTGTGCCTTTTGGCAAAGTCCTCCTCCATTGTTGCATGTCCTGGGTGGCCCTCCTCCAGTTTGGACCTGCCGTCATCTTTAGCTCATCTTTCTATCTAGCGTTCTGTCTTCCTCGACATCTTTTACCATCTCTTGGATACTATTCAGTCATTCTCTTAACGGACATAAACTATAGACATTATCATTAACTTACAAAGATTACGTTAAGTTTATGGTCAGTTGGAACGAAAAATTATATAATTTTATGACTAGATATTATTAAAATTAATTATTAATTAACTTACAAAGAATTCAACAACGTTTTCAAATCGACTCGTTAAATCACCTGACGTTAAAGGTTCCCGATAGAATCTCGACAATGTATCATTTGCCTCGATGACATGTTTATATCTGTTGTCGTTGTGAACCAAGTAAATAATTAGAATATTTATAAATCAATTGAATAACAAAATTATAATATCGAATGGTATTTCACGGTCTCACTTATAAACTATGTTTAGCGTGTGATTAGATCATGCATCTTCTTCTTTCGAATGTCAAATCATTAATGATTGAAAGAGAGAACTATTTTTTATAGCTAAGGACGTCAATGTTCCATGAATTTATATTAATTGTTAAATACTTACATTGTCACATTTCTGAATCTTATTATATTGCTGCGTTAAAATAATATTACCAATAAAATATTTAGAAATAGGCTTATCGACATCGGATGATTTACATGAATGCCTTATACATGTAAATAAAAACTGCTGTATTAATGATGACCGCGTGAATCGGTGGAAAAATTCTAACATTATTCCATTATCTACATATTATAATACAATGATTCTATATATCATTGTATTATATAATGTTCCCTATATATTTACATACACTTTACACTTAGAATTTTTTAATATAACCCATAACACCGCCGCATATAATTTTCCCGTTGAATAACAATTCCGATCATCTGGGCGATAAAGAGACCAGCCTGTCACCAGTGGAGGCAGTAGGGATTAAGATGATTACTATCAAGATCAGTCATGTAAATAGTGATTACGACAAAATAATAATAATATATATATATATATATATTTTTTTTTTTTTCAATCGTCGGTAAGTACAGACTCGAAACTCACCGCAGAAACGGTCGTGAATTTACAGAAAGCGATATGCGACATAATAATCATAACATTTCAATAATACACACATAAAAATAGTATATCACGATAAGTCGGTTGTCAACATTTCACGGGTGAATGAAGTGAGCTCTCACAGAATAGCATTTCGATAGCGCGAATCGAAAACCTATCGAATTCGTATTGTAAATGTATTACGCGATTCGATAACGGAATATGACGATGCTATGTAATGACTGCACCACCAACCTTGAGAACTAAGGTGTTCTTTGTACATGGTGTTACACTGGGTCACTTCAAACCGGAACACAACAATAGTAAGTATTGCTGTTTGGAGGTAGAATAGATGGATAGGTGGTACACTACGGTACGGTGGTTGTACAAAGTTCTATCACGAACTAGGTCACATATTTAAAGTTGCCATTATAATGAATTGAAATGTATAAGATGGCAGGAAGTGCGGATACAGCAGATATATTACCTGTTACACCTTATGAGGCACCACATGCTTGATGTATGTCATCAATTGCAATATAATTAATTAATTAATGTAGTCTCTTTAAGGGAATCCACTATGACCTTTAGCTTGTTGATTCAATAAATAAATGTGTTTTCCTTTACGGAACTACACAAGGAATCTTATACTTATGTTAAAAGAATGTAGAGAAAAAAACGATTTGTAATAATTAAAAAGATTTTTTTTATAGTATAAGTAGGCAGACAAGCATATGGGCCACCAGTGACATTGTACATTTCGTTAAAAAAGAAACATCGCCAATGCGCCACCAACCTTGGCAACTAAGATGTTATGTCCCTTGTGCGTCTAATTACACTGGCTCACTCACCCTTTAAACCGGAACACAACAATACCAAGTACTGCTGTTTTGCGGTAGAATATCTGATGAGGGGGTGGTACCTACCCAAACGAGCTTGCACAAAGCTCTACCACCGAGTGATGTAGAAGACATCCGACAAATGCAGGTTTATACACAACGTTTATGTTCACTGCTGAGCACGACATGAATTATAAACACAAAAAAAATCTAGCGACTTGACCATCTCGGCATCTCGGCATCATATATTTTGATTTTGATTTTAAAACAGACTTAGAACCCGCAATCGAAATAAAGAAATCGCATGTTTACCTATCTGGGTCGTAGGACTCGAAGGCTTTTAAGATGATCGACAATTAATTTAAATCTAATGAGTAATTTAGAAGATTATTTTATAGTAATTATATATAGTACCATAATTAGTATTCGATGATTTATCATACTTTAAAGTTCAGTAGTGCTCCTTTAATGAGCACTGTCAATCGTTAAGTATGGTTGACAAAAAAACATCTTCAAAATGAACACCATACTGATAAAATCAATTCAATAGTTGTTAACACAATAATACAGTCTATACACTAAGGCGGTCTTTATTGCTTCAAAGTGATTAGTGTAAAAAAAAAAAAACGTGTGCGTGTCGGTACACTCGACAGAAGTGATAATATTTATTATTAATTATAATATATTAAATATAATTTAAATTAGTACTTGAGAGTTGCTAAATTATTATAAATACTATGTGTAAACGCTAGATGGCTTTAGGTTGGTAACTTTCAGGTAAAGCAGTCAGCGTCGGTAATAAAATAGTATAAATAAATAATAAAGTGAGAGAGGAGGAGCCTGCCATGTCAACAATGTAGCACGGACAGTGACACTATCTAGGATACGTTTGAGGCAAACCCCGCGTGAACGCGCAGAGACTGATCTTGGTTCGCGAGGACAGTCGACACCTTTAACTGCGAGTAATCGATCGATCGATTCGTGTGAAAAAACCTTAAATACCTTTAAAAATAGTTGTCTGTAAAGTCGGTTTACGGACGATAATTTTACGTGATAACGTCATAAGAAAACATCGATGAAAACTCGGACGCATCGGCCGATGGAGTGGAAGAGAGATAGATGCGTCACAAGCCGAACGCTTAGGCCGATCGTGCCTCTCTATCGCTTGTTCCGCGCTCTCGCTTGCGCGCTCGGCTCAGGCGGAACGTTACTATGAGTCATGCTTTGTCGTGCGTGCAGCCGGCGTTCATCGATTTATAAGACGTTATCACGTCGAAAATAGATGCCAATTTTTTTTCCATAGTACTTTTGAATAATATCGGTCACTGTTTGTCTATCAGTACACGGGATGACCTCGCGATCAGAGCAACTACATTCTCGTCATAAAATTTGCAATAAAAATAAACTACCTATAAAATAAACTAATTTAATCTAACCGTGTATTTGAAATGGGTTTAATTAAAGTGATCATTAGTTTAATTGAGATGAGATTTAATATATACCTTAATCCTTTGTGCGTGTTAGTACTCCTTTCTCTATCTATACAGGTTGTAACAAAATCCGTGTTCGACCCGTGAAGTGGTTATTAGGTATCGTGTGTCGGTTCTATTTATGTAATAATTTTTAAAATACTAAGCAAAAAAATTACTTAAAAAAATATATTAATTGTGTTTAACGACACTGTTGGGTGTAAAAATGTGTACTACTGAGGTCATGACCTCGTGTCTTAGCTACCCGATAGGTAAGAGCTATCGGGCGATATTGCCCGCAACTGTGTCGCCAAGAAACTTTCGTCATTTAATTTAAAAAAAAAACCGGTATATATTTTTTTGCTTAGTATTTTAAAAATTATTACATAAATAGAACCGACACACGTACCTAATAACCACTTCACGGGTCGGACACGATTTTTGTTACACGCTGTATAATCTATGACGTCTTTAGTATGACTTTCATAGATTATATAAAGTATGTAAAGTACTTAACTGATTTAAATTATTTATTCATTTAAGAGGACAACCAACAGTGGACACAATATTACATTTAAAAAATCATCTTGATAAATTTTCCACTAATTTACAGGCAGTCTCGGCATTATTCAATCAATCAATTAATTCAAAAAGTACTAAAAATTAAATAACAATTAAGAAAAGCACCTAGGTTGACGGCCATAAGATAAATACTACTCACACTATCTCACATTTCCTCGCGACATTTCCTATACAAGTACGTAATTTTGAACCTAAAACCTTCAGCTGAGATACACGCGTTACATCCACTGGACATCGATTCAATGTACATAATATATTACAAAACAATAAAATCGATTTAAAACAAGCGAGACACGATTCGAACTGGAAAACGTTATGTAACATTAACCATCTTTAATTACATCACCAGTCAAAGTAGATCTTTCTCACGCACGATAAATACACGACAATGTCCCTTAACGTTTATAGAATAAGAGCTATTTTAGATTAACATAAATAGCATAGTGGATCAAGATGGTCGGTGAAGATGAAACGGTTCCGCGGTTATACGAAGCTAATTCATTTTGAATTTGCACCAATAGCAACTAAATTGGTCCTCGAGGCGTTGAGGAAGGTTCCTTTTTTAAATTGAAATACGATTATATACCTAGTTACATCTCCTGACTTCACGCGGAAATAATTAGTATTATTCATATTTTGTAAGTATAATTAATTTACCATTATATTGAGACATAATTAATCAATAAATCTTATTACTCATTAAAGTAAAAGTTTATTTAACATTTCGAACAATAAACGTGTGTATTAATCATATTGTAAAACTGATTTATATTAAAAAAGCAACTACGCCACTCTACCTCTCGGTGGTAGAGTTTTGTGCAAGCTTGTCTGGGTAGGTACCACGCACTCATCAGTAGTACTTTGTATGGTTGTGTTCCGGTTTGAGGGGTGAGTGAGCCAGTGTAATTGCAGGCACAAGGGGCATAACACCTTCGTTCCCAAGGTTGATGGCGCATTGGCGATGAAAGCGATGGCTAACATTTGAGCGTTGGTGACTACTTACCATCTGGTGGCCCACATGCTCGTCCGCCCACCTATACAGTAAAAAACACGACATTTTTTGCCGCCTTTTCTCGCTGGAGGCTGATTTCCGAAAAGGTGGTGGTTTTTGTTCATTCGATTTGAACCCTTAAATACACATAAGCGAAGTTTGATTCAACTTAAAAGCTTTAGCTTACTTGAGCTTTAACATAGATTAGTTTCTAATGTAATGAAACGAGTAAATAATTAGCAAAGAGCAGAGCAGAGCTAATTGTATCATAACAAAAAGCATATGCTGTGCCCTTGACATTTATAAGGAACCTTTGAAGTGGTAAGAAGAATAAATCCCTTGACAAAGATTTATAGTTAAGCAATCTGTGTTCCGAGATTTCGCCCGCGTTGATTTTTTATTGCACATGGCTAAATGGGTAAAAATATGACATGGCATGGATATAAATGTACACTTTTGAATTGAATCATACTAATCCTAACTGATATTATAAATGCGAATGTCAGTTTGTTTGTTTGATACGGCTAAACCATTAAACCGATTTTAAAAATTCTTTCACCAACGGAAAGCTACATTATCAGCGAGTAACATATATATTTTATCCACGTATTCCCACGGGCACGGGAACTACGCGGATGAAAACACGGGGAAAAGCTATTATTATATATAAATGCGAAAGTAATTCTGTCCATCTGTTATGCTTTCACGACTAAATCACTGAACCCAATTCGATGAAATTTACTATGTACGAGGATGGACATATACCACTCTTTTACTCCTAATACCTGCCCCTCCCCTAAGACGAGAGTAAACCCGCGGGCGACAACTAGTGCGCCTTTGCTTAAATTGTGGAGATAATTCAAAAAACTGATAACGAAATCTGTTGATAAATGTTGGTAATGCATTAAATATATTATAATACACCATTCGATAGATAAAGGATCAAAGAATTAAGTTTAGTGAGGATTGTGTGACGTATCGCGCGCTGAGGAGGAAATGTCCCAGATTAAGAAAAGTTAACTTTATAATGCTTAATATGTTAATTAATAAATTTTGTTTATTAAAATAAGATAATTGTTACGGGTGATAAAATATAGTTGTGTTTTATGAAACTTACTGTAGTATTTGTTGCAAATCAATTAATCGGAAATAATAATTTAACACGTATATAAATTAATGTAGCAAAAAAGATGACATCCATTCAAATTGCAATAAAGATTTAAATAAAAGCCAAAAGACATTAAATTCTGAGTTATGTACATCACAAATAAACAACGAAACAAATATTTACAAGTTTTATTACAATAAATATATGGTAAGTAAATAAGTAAAAGATTAGAATAGATTATATTCAACTGCTTGTGTCTTATTTATTAATAAACGTCATATAATAAAATAAATTATTTATTCAGCCTTATATTCTTATCGGCTATAATTTATGTAAGCAGGTCAAATTTAATTAAACAATACTACATTTCTTTAATTCAGTTACAGTTTTCGACCCGGCCACAGTTTCGTCACTAAGATAACATCGACATACCGACAAATGTCTTCCACTCATTGTTCTGAACACAATAATTCCTCTCTACGGCCTTGACTTGTTCGGTTTTAATGGAGCATCTGCAGATATACATGTTGCGTTCGTAAGATTTTCTCGGATTTTAACATGTTATATTAAAAAACTATTAAAAAGCCGAGATGGCCCAGTGGTAAGAACGCGTGAATCTTAACCGATGATCGTGGGTTCAAACCCGGGCAAGCACCACTGAATTTAATGTGCTTAATTTGTGATTATAATTCATCTCGTGCTTGACGGTGAAGGAAAACATCGTGAGGAAACCTGCATGTGTCAAATTTCACTGAAATTCTGTCATATGTGTATTCCACCAATCCGCATTGGAGCAGCGTGGTGGAATAAGCTCCAAAACCTTCTTCTCAAAAGAGGAGAAGAGGCCTTAGCCCAGCAGTGGGACATTCACAGGCTGTTACTTTATATTAAAAAACTTGTAACACCAACTATAAATACTACCAACTACTTCTATTTACTATACTTGGTGGTAGGGCTTTGTGCAAGCTCGTCTGGGCAGGTACCACCCACTCATCAGATATTCTACCGCAAAACGACAGTACTTTTTATTGTTGTGTTCCGGTATGAAGGGTGAATGAGACAATGTAATTACAAGCACAAAGGACATAGCATCTCACTTACCATCAGGTGGCCCATATGCTCGTCCTACCTATACTATACAAAATAAAACTTTTAACAACCATTATTTAGTTTGTTCGTTACGAACAGTGGTTCTATTCAGTAAGAGCCCACTACATTACTCATCCGTAAAATGTTGACAACGGACTTACTGTGATGTACTATTTTGATGATATATTCTTGAAATGTTATGATTATTATGGTCAATGTGGTATAACACTTTCTGTAATTTACGACCGTTTTCTGCGGCGAGTTTCGAGTTTGTTCTTACAGAATAGCACTATTTAAGAGTTATTCGGTAAGAATTCACTTCGAGTCTCACTCGTGGAATATTGAAAACCGACTTACGGTGATACGCACGCTATTTTGTTACGTATATACTTTGAATTCTATGATTATAATAGTGAAAACCTCATATCACTTTCTGATACTACGAATAATTTCAAGAATGATCTCAGTAAATAGTTCTATATATCTTGTGCTAATTAAATGTTAATTGTAAACTTAATATAACACACAATAAATAACGTAAATACAAACATTGGCCATATAAAAACGTTATATTCGCTAGCCTAGCTTATAAAGAAATCACATACATTTTATGTTACTAATTAAATAAATCTTATTATATACTTTTAAGCCGAGATGGCCTAGTGGTTAGAACGCGAGAATATTAACCAATGATCGTGGGTTCGAACCCTCAAGCACCAATGAATTTTCATCTGTTTATTTTGTGTTTATAATTCATCTCGTGCTTGACGCTGAAGGAAAATATCGTGAGGAAACCTTCATATGTCTAATTTTAATAAATCTGCAACATGTATATTCCACCAATTCGCATTGGAGTATCGTGGTGGAATAAGCTCCAAATCTTCTCCTCAAAAAGGGAGAGGAAGCTTAGTCCAGCAGTGGGACATTCACAGGCTGTTACTGTATATACTTTGTAAACCAAATGAATTCAAAATAATTTTCCATTACAGTTCCATATATGTCTGAGCCGTAATAACCATTGGTTAAAAGACGTGAATCTGAACCGATGATTCATAATTCAAACCCGGGCAAGCACCCACTTTACATGTGGTTATTTGTGTTTACAATTTATCTCGTGCTTGGCGATGAAGGAAGATATCGTGAGGATACCTCCATGAGGCGGATGAAAAACGTACCACAAATCCGCATTGGAGCAGCGTAATCTTCTCCACAAAAACGAGAGGCCTTAGCCCAGCAGTGGGACACATACAAGCTGTTACTTTACTTTCTATCTTTCTATACATGCATCTGTGTTCAAAGCACAGCGCTGATCCAATAGTAAAAAAAAATTTTGTACTTACTTACGTTACTTTAATCAAAAGTAAAACAATAAATTGTAAGCTAATGTTAGACAATAGAAATCGTAGTGTAATAGTTACAACATTTTTTAAATAATTACTATAGATTCCAAGCTCGAGTGTCTAGTTCTCATTTGTAATGTCTTACGTGTATACGAACCTCGTTTAGGAAAGTTAGACAACACTGAAATTGGTATTGCTCAACTTTAAAGCTGAAAATTTGAAGCTTATTTCTTTTTTTATGTACGAGGGGGCAAACTGGCAAGAGGCTCACCTAATGGAAAGTGACTACCACCGCACATGGACATTTGCAACACCTGAGGGCTTGCAGGTGCGTGGCCGGCCTTTAAAGAATGAGTTCGCCTTTTTCTCAGCACTGCCTCATTGGATACGCATATATACGTAGGATTTTATCAAGCATGCATCACGAGATCAATTACAAATTACATTTTATTGAATATTGTACAGCCACATTAAATAAAATTTACGTCCGATTCGCCCACGTGTGTGGAGGGAAATGTTAGGTTTCTATACTCCTGACACTTTCATGATGATCCGTTGAGTAGTTGAGACGCGAAAGCGTAACAAGCAACCAAACACATTGTTCCATCAATAATATAATAAGCATTATAAAAATTATAAATTTTGATTAGTTAAAGTCCACTAGTGGTAGGGCTTTGTGCAAGGTCGTCTGGGTGGGTACCACCCACTCATCAGATGTTCTACCGCAAAACAGTTCCGGTTTGAAGGAGGAGTGAACCAGTGTACAGGCACAAGGGACATAACATCTTAGTTCCCAAGATTGGTGGCGCATTAGCGATGTAAGCGATAGTTAATATTTATTACAATACCAGTGTCTGTGGGCGATGGTGACTACTTACCATCAGGGGGCCCATACGCTCGTCCGTCTATCTCTTCTATAAAAAAAAGTTACGGAGCGTTAATAAGACTGACAAATATTATCCAAATTTTGTCCTTAAAACGAAATGAATGTTTAAGATATATTAAACAACCTGTGTGTTACTGGTTAAAGTTCGTTTATAAAATTAAATATAAATTGATCTAGCCCGGTGATTATACCGCCTAATAAAAATTGAGTCCAAGGTTCGATTTTTTACAATAGTTATTAAATATGATGAGTGTGTGTTTTGTTACGGTCTTTAAAACATGTTTGAAAGAGATAACCGGATATTGCGTAATTACTTCCATTGTTTCATAATTTTCATCGCTTTTACACTAGCTATGGTCTTGTCGTTATGCCCTAAATATTCAAGTCATTAAAAGCCCGGATAGCTCAGTCGGTAGAGCATTGGACTTTTAATCCAAGGGTCCAGGGTTCAAGTCCCTGTCCGGGCGGTTTTTTTAAGTATTTTCAGACAATACTGCTTGGTCATATTTTACATAATTTAGTCCAAGATTTTTAGACATTTCCTCCGCATAAAATCCCGATCGATTTTTCGATTGGATTATGTTAGAGTGTGCCCTCTAAGAATAAACCCGAGTTTCTGACATCCCAGGCTACGAGCGTTAACCGACATCTTGAAAAATGTTTTTTTGCAAATATCTAATACTATAATGCGAAAATCTTTCATGCTTTCAGGTGTAGATTACTGAACCAATTTTGATGAAACGCAGCAACATTGAACCCCAAGCTCGCACATTTATGTAACATCTGACCTTACACGCGGGCTACGTTCGGACACTAGTAACATGTATTGCAAGCTCCACTGTAATATATTATTAACTTAATATTTTTTTCATACTTAATTTCGTTAAGACCTCAAATGCATTACAAGGTCGTAGAGTAAGTCAAACTAAAGTGCAATTTTGATAGCAGTCATCACGTTTAGTGTTCGTATTTATTGTGATAATAGCGATCGACAGGCTAATTGGCTCCGCAATGGTATTCATTTGTATTGAAATAATTGTTAATAATTAGGATTAGTAATTACATTTTATTATGTTTTTCGTCAATTAGATAATTTTTTATTTTTTTAATGTTAAGTTAGCCTATAATTGTTTATATATTTTGTTACAATATATGCAATTAGACAAACGTTATTTTCTAAATATATATAAGTATACTATTCCTAAATATATATAAGTGAATGCCTCGTTGGTCTAGTGGTTAGATATAAGGCCGCAGACCCGGTGGTCCTGGGTTCAATTCCCAGGTCGGGCCAATAAATAGTTATTGGGTTTTTCTGTCAGAAAATTCTCAGTAGCAGCCCGGAGTCTGGAAGTTGGAAGTGTGTATACTCCCGTGCCTCGGAAAGCACGTGAAGCCGTTGGTCCTGCGCCTGTACTCTTTCCGGTCGTGTCAGATTGCCGTCCCATCGGATTATGAGAGCTAAGGAAAAGAGAGTGCACCTGTGTTTGCGCACACACTTGTGAACTATAATATCTCCTGCGCAGTTGGCTAATCTCTTGAGATTGGCCGCCGTGGCCGAAATCGGTCTGGAGGACCTTATTTACTTACTTATTTATATAAGTATATACATATATACGTTGGCTTACTATTCGATAAGATAAAAAAAAAAAAAAAAGAATTACAATATCATATATCAGTTTAAACATTATTAAAAACAAGTTTATTATTTAACTGATTGTCAAGTACCTGGCGCTAGATACGACTGAGTTAGTCTAAGTATTAGCGGTTGTAGTAGTCGCTGGATAAACGCATTAACGTATTTCCTCCACACGAAGTGGGGTGAGGTATGTGGGACTCGCCGGCGCCGAGTGTGTCGGAATACCCACTAGAAAAACAGTGGTACCCACTCCGTCTCTTTGGCGGCCGCCCCGGGATCGCTTACGTATACTGTTATGAAGACCTAGCGGCTGGCCCGCCAATACAGGGAGTATAGGGAGGCTCAAGGAATCCCTCTAGCTCCGTTAACGCTTACGGGAGAAGGCCTGCTTAGTGTCGATGAGTAGCCACATTACCACATTGGCGTCCAGACGGAGCGAAGTGCAATACGTGGCTGAAGGTGCTCGCCTGGGTGTGGAAACAGTTCAGGCAACATAGGAGCTCGCTGCCCCCGGAGCTTCCGTTTCCGTCTTCGTATATAAATATAATTATATATTGATAAGACTTGTTATGTTCCCTGGACTTCGAACAAATTAATTTTCCTGTAGCTGTATTTTCACGTAAAAAAGGCGAGATAACCTAGTGGTAAGAACGCGTGAATCTTACGCGATGATTGTGGGTTAAAACCCGGGCATGCACCAGTGAATTTCATATGCTTAATTTGTGATTATAATTCATCTCGTGCTTACGGTGAAGGAAAACATCCTGAGGAAACTTGCATGTGTTAAATTTCATTGAAATTCTGTCGCAAATGACTCTACTCCACCTGATGGTAAGTGGTAGTAGAGTCCAAACGCGACGACGGCTAGTGCAGTCAGGATGAATGACTTGCTCTAGCCGCCCCCGCCTTGCCGGCCCGCAAGATGCCTCTTCACGCCTCGTTTGAAGGAACCCAGGTCATAAGAGGAGGGGAACACGTGTGCTGGTAAAGAATTCCATGTTTTGGAGGTGCGACAAAGAAAAGAGTTGCCAAATTTCTTTGTGCGCGATGGAATTGATGTCACAGTTAGGCGGTGACATCGAGAGCCAGCACGCGTAGACTTGTAAAGGAATGGGGAAGCAGGAATGAGGGAGAATAATTCCTCCAGTAAGTACTTAGCGGAGCCATCCCAGAGGTGCGAGCAATATTCGACGCAAGACCGCACCTGTGTTTTATATAACAGGAGTAGTTGTTGTGGCGTGAAAAAACGCCGCACCTTGTTCAGGACTCCGAGTTTCCGTGAAGCTGTTTTTATAACAGCCTCGATGTGGTTCCTTGGATTGAGGTCGCACCGAACGTCAATTCCCAGTATGGCGACTTTGCTTTGCATCTCCAGCGTAGTGCCACAGAGGGAGGGAGGAGGCGAAAATGGTGACTTTTTCGCTGTGAGAGCACATACCTGCGTTTTCTTGGCGTTAAACTCAACAAGATTGTCAGAGCCCCATTTGGCAATGAGACCTAACGTCCTATCGAGTTCAACAACAAGATCCCTCCGCCTCTCCTCGGTTTCCGCCCGCCCAGCTACTGCCGTGGTATCCCCCGTGCACTGTACTATCATCTGCATAGCAATGTATGTTCCCAAGAGAGAGCATATCATTGATATGCAGAAGAAAGAGTGTGGGGGATAGCACAGACCCCTGGGGGACCCCAGCATTCACTACATGGAATTGTGAAGCGCAACCATCAACTAAAACGCGAAGGCTACGCTTGTGTAGGAAGCTGGCAATCCAGGTGCAGAGCTGAGTTGGCAGACCATATGCCGGCAGCTTGGAGAGAAGACTTCTGTGCCAGACCCTGTCGAAAGCCATGGAGATATCGAGGCTGACAGCCAACGATTCCCCACGCTTATCGATAGCTTCACCCCAGAGTTGTGTTACGTACGCTAGAAGATCACCTGTGGACCGTTTTGGTCGAAACCCGTACTGACGATCATTAATTAGACAGTGATCTTCTAGGTAATGGATCAGTTGGTTGTTTAAGATCCGTTCCATCACCTTACAAAGTACTGAGGTGATAGCTATTGGCCGATAATTTGCCGGGTCAGACCGATCCCCTTTTTTGGGAACCGCTTGCACATTAGCTTCTCTCCAAGAATCCGGCACACATCCTGTAGAGAGAGACAGCTGAAACAGGCGTGTCAACACAGGAGACAGCTCCGCTGCACACTTCATCAGCACTATGGCTGGTATTCCATCGGGACCGCTAGCTTTCCGTATATCGAGTGATTGCAGCTCTGCACGCACATCACGCTGATTTTGATGTCAGGCATCGTGTGGCCACATGAAGGAATTGAAGGTGGTAGCGCACCGCAATCATCGATCACAGAGTTATCCGCAAAGAGTTTTGCCAGAAGATCGGCTTTCTCCTGCGGACTGTGAGCTAGTGAGCCGTCCGGATTCCTGAGCGGTGGCAGCGAAGGTTGGTAAAAATTGACAGACGCCAGAAGCTACGGGAGCCCCTAGGATGCGAAACAAGGTCATGACCAATCCGTACAACGCGCTGTGCATCCGCTCTCGTGTATGCCTTCCTACAAAACTTGGAGTTTTTATTATAGGTTGCTTTCAGTGAGTCAATGTTAGATGCCCCGCTAACGCAGCCGTTGATCCACGCGCGATATGCCGCCTGCTTGGATGACACAGCATCGGCACATTCGCGAGTGAACCAACGGTTACGCGTGCCCTTACTGATGAGATCTGAGTTAGGAATGTAGTATTCCATCCCTAACAGGATCTCATCAGCAATAGCAGCGGCGCCAGCTGTCGGGTCATTCTCCCTGAAGCAACGTTCCTTCCAAGGGACTGACGCATAGTAATCGCGCAAACCGTCCCAATCTGCCGACTTATAGTGCCAAACGCGACGTTTGCATACCGCTGGTTGCGGCAGCTTGGCCTGTGGCACTTTGGTGGATATCAGGCAGTGATCTGAAGAACCAAGAGGAGCCTGAACCTCAACCTGATATTCCACCGGGTGAGTAGTCAGCAGAATGTCCAGTAGGGAAGGCGCTTGCCCGTCAATGTCTGGGATCCTGGTGGGCTGATCAACCAATTGGGTCAAGTCATGCGTGAGAGCGAAAGCATGAGCAGTCTTTCCAGCATGGTCAGTTTTGGGAGAGTTCAACCATGACTCATGGTGAGCATTAAAATCCCCCAAAAACACCAGTTCTGCGCTAGGAAACTGCTCTTGCGCAGCATCTGCCACCCGACTAAGATGGTCAAACAGTCGGCTTGTCTCCAAGTCACCATTGTGGGATCTGTAGAGGCACACGTAGACTCGACTCTGACGAATCAGGTCCACATGTACCACCAACATGGAGAGGGAAGGGTCCTCCAAGCAGCGCAGACGGTGACAACAAACATCCGCCCTGACGAACAAGCATACTCGCTTTGAAGGATTCTTCAAGCATGTAGCAGGGATAATTAAGGTAGCTGGTATCGGCAGGACGGAGTATTTGAGTCTCCGTAAGAAACAACATTGCTGGCCGTGCTGTCTCGAGATGGTGGTGGACAGCTTTGAGGTTAGCGTGGAGTCCACGGATGTTAGAGAACTCAACCTCAAACAGCGAAGGTATGGTGGGGTCGGTGGGGTGATCGAACGTTATTTCTTTTATGCGCTGTCATGTCATGGGAAAAGAAAGGAGAGACGTGAAGCGAGCATCGCATTGCCACGATAGGGATGGTCAAAGTGTGGAGCTGTGTTTCCCCAAGAAGCTGCCAGAAGGGAAAATAAACTGATCCGCCAGACGGAAGGGCCCCCGAACCCTCCCGGTAATGGCCGCCGGGACCCCACCGTCCGGTCACCAACCGGCACGACGGTCCATACCGAGATTATGCGTGGCCTGGTGGGGCAGCCTCGCGAGCTGGTTAGGAACGCTTGGGCCCCTGTACTATGCCACGGGCGGCCAGCGGAACAACCGTTTCTACGGGTCTTCCGGCATTGGTTCAACAGCAACTTCCACTGGACCACCACATATCGCGGCAATGCGCGCTCAGGCTCTGGCTGTACGCTGGCTGATCTCGAAACGCGACTGCGAACAGCCACTTCACGAGTTTTTCACCATGCGTACGGTGGTAACAAGCCAGGCGGATGAGAGACATAATTAAGACCTAATTAACCTGAAAACTATATTTATATCGAATTATATTAAGATAGCTTTAATAGCTTCTTCATTAAGAGGTACCAAACTGACAGAGCTACTTTCATCCTTACTCTACTTAAATATAGATAATTAATTTTTTTCGCAAACAAAGCCCTGACCTTATTACCCAAAAAAAAAAAATAACTGTAACGTTTTTACGAAAGATTAATTATGATATATCGACACAGAAGTTAAGATAGAATACATTGATCCTAATCTGAGGTCGTCGGTTCAAATCTGAGCATGTAATATTTTTCTCAAGCCTGTACGTACATCATTGTCAGGCGGCCTGCTTATGTCGAAATCCTTAAGTTATCCATTAATAACTTACTTGTTGATTGTCAGTCTATTACTGACTTAGAAAGAAATACCTTAGATTCTATGGAACCGGTGAAATAAATTCAGCGAGACTATATTTTTTTTTTGAACAATATAAATAATAACCCGATTTCTACACAACGTATTATTATCATGTAAAATGTAGCTAATTTTTTACAATATTTATATCAAATGATAAGGAAATTATAATTGATACGCTTACGCATAGTGACACATATGTCACATTCACGTTTCGACACGAAATTTACCTTCAAATGAGACAAATTATAAGCAATCAATGATTGACCGGGCTTAGGTTGGGATTCACGCGTTCTGGTCATGTCGGTTTGTTATATTATTTTTATTTACTTTTTTATAGCATAGGTAGGCGGACGAGTATATTGGCGACCTAATGGTAGGTGGTGACCAACGCCCATAGACAATGGCATTGTAAGAAATGTTAACCATCGCTTAGATCGCCAATGCGCCACCAACCTTGGGAACTAAGATGTTATGTCCCTTGTGCCTGTAATTACACTGGTTCACTCACCCTTCAAACCGGAACACAACAATACAAAGTACTGCTATTTTGCGGTAGAATATCTGGTGAGTGGGTGGTACCTACCTAGACGAGCTTGCACAAAGCTCTACCACCAAGTAAATTACTGAACCGATTTTGATGAAATGCACTAATAGATTGAATAAATCATTATTTTATATTAGGTAAGGTCATTCCCAGAGCACTCATTATTATTATTAAGGCGATATTTATTTTATTGGAATGAGATATGATAATAAAAAAAGACAAAAAGGGAGAAAAGAAAATGATTATTTACTTTAATTATCGTACATAACATCTGTAAATATTCAAGATAGATTGTATGGCGCAAACGCGATAATTGTCACGCTGAAGCTAGTGTTACTAACAATTCTTAATTACTTAAATTAATAATTTTCAACTGTACAATTCATTCCTAAGTTCATAAGGGGTCCTAACATATATCAAATGTGGTTAAAGTGCAGTTACAAAAGCAATCATTACATTAAACGTCTAATAATGAGCAAAAACTCGTTTGTCGTGATAGGGCAAACCTTGGCGGTGATTTGTCAAATTTGGATTAAGCGGCCATCTTTAATTTATGTTCTGATTTTAAAATTAACGCTTGTTTATGCACATAGCTTGTAAATTGATCAATTGATACTGGCTGGTAATTTGGACGTTGGAATTTTAGAATTAGCTTTATACCTCTATTATGATTCTATTCTTGAATTGTTTAACATTTGGATTCCATTATGACTTCATGTTCTGTTTTTAAAACTTAGATGCCATTAACTTTTTATCTAAGATGATTTGTCTTCTTCTTTCCAATGACAAATTAATAACGAAAGAAAGAGACAATTGATTGTTAATATGGTGTATTTACTACGTTTTACTAGCAAAAAGAGGTAGTTACTATTACTATTTATTAAAAAAGACCGCCCGGACAGGGACTTGAACCCTGGACCCTTGGATTAAAAGTCCAATGCTCTACCGACTGAGCTATCCGGGCTACACACGGGGTTGTTAATCTATGGATTTATAGCATATATAATAACAACCTGTTGATAGCATAGGCCTGGATGAGAAACGCACTCCCAATTATTAATATGACTAAAAATCGGGATTGTCATATCCCCATTTTTAGTCATATTAATCAATATAAAATCAGTTAGTGTTTGGAACATTTAGTTTTTTTTTTAATTTTTATTTATTGTTACACCAATGATACCTTTTTACATAATTTTTTTATTAAAAACTAAATTACGGTCTAGTTCTATTACAATAATCAGTTATATATGTATGTTTAAATAAGAAATAAAGATAAATTATAAGATTAATTAAATTTAAATGAATACAAAAATAAATTATAAAATAAAGATTTAGATAAAATAAAACGATATATAACAGTAATAATTAATTTGTATAAGTTAAATAAATTTTCTTCTTAAAACTAGCAAGGGTGTCATGAAAGATATCGATGTCGGGCTCGGACAAGTATGCAAGTATGCTCGGACAAGCATGCAAGTATGCTCGGACAAGTATGCAAGTATGCTTACATATAAAGTCGTTGTATGTCTCATAATATTATATATTAATTTAAAAGGGGAAATGCTGCTAGCACTCTTGCCACCATTCCACGCGGTCACGATTTGTACAGTAACTATTTTTTTTAATTTTTATTTCTATTTATTTAAGGTTTTAATGTAAATTAATTTAATACAATTTATTTGCTTTAAATTTGATATACATGTTTAAAACAAAATTCTACTTACACGGGAAACTAATTACTTAATTTTCTTATATTTATATTATAATTATCAGTGTAGCTATATATTAAAACAAAAGGGATTACATTTTCTCAAATCAAGCTTTGACAGTGTTTTCTTAGTGCTGGTTTAAATTTTACAAAAGATTTTTCTTTAATTAATTCTTTGGATAAGCTATTATGGAGTTTGTTTATATATTTATAACATGCAATATTTTAACTTTAATTAACTATTAAATGAAATATTAAAATGCATAACATTATAGGTATCGCCCTGAAACTCTTTTATCCACAAGTTAAAAGCTTATTACACTTAAAAAAGGGTCCAAATTTAAATATATTTTATGTATAATAGTTCTGCAGTTATTATTAGAAACTTAATTACAAAAAAAATATTGCAAGCATGTTAGTTTGAGATATTAATGAAAAAAATGTATTTAAAGTTATTATTATTCTACTTAAATTATAAATTTTTAATTAATTACTATTTACTGTTTTTTATTTAAATTATTTTGTTTTATGTTATTAATGTGACAAATTATATTAGTGCTTATTATTATATTACTATTATTAGTGTTAATAATAATATTTATTGCTTTATTTTATTTTAACAATAGTGTTTTAGTAATATAAAATTATTGTTTACGTAATAATCTGTTATAATTAATATAAAAAAAATATATGTACCTTAAAATGCACGCTGTGGCCGTCTTAAAGAGTTACGCACTTTATATTAAGTCTGAATATGTTTTTATTATTACATGTGTAAGTGTAGTGACTGCTGTTGGCCCTTAATAATTAAAAAAAAATTTAGTAAATGTTGAATTTTATATAAAAAAGGTTGTCAATTTAATATAATATAGATAACCTTTATTTGCACTCACAAAATGCAAAAAATGTTCACAATAATAGCACACACTACGTCAGACATATCAAATGAATCGATCTTTTTTTCAAATAGGTTGACAGCCTGGATGGTTAGCGGCTACCACCACATTGGCACTGCTACCCCTCACATCTTCAATGCACTGCAAACCTTGGTAACTAAATTTTTTTTTTTATATAGAATTTGTAGACGTACGAGATGGTAAGTGGTCACTAACGCCAATGTGTCACCAACCTTGGTAGTTAAGATGTTATGTCTTGTGCCTGTCATTACAATGGCTCACTCAACCCTCAAACCGGAACACAACAATACCAAGTACTGTTGTCTTGCGGTAGAATATCTGACGAGTGGGTGGTACCTACCCAGGCTTGCACATCTTTACCACCAAGTAAGACCAAGTATGTTGCAACTGGTTCGTGTAATAAAAATATAATGCTACATCAAATTTCAATCAGACTAAGCGAATTTTGATGTAGCGACGCCGTGATACGAATAACCTTGGTGTTGAAAAGAATTACATCTTAATTTTTTTTTCGCATTACATATTCGAAATAAAAAATTCGTGAAATGATTTCACGAAATTCGACAATGCTGAGAGATTATGCTAATACATATTTACAAATGCTTGTCTCTGGTGCATCTTACTTTTGAGGACTACATTATTTTACGTAAAATTACATTTATTTTAAATATTGGTTAAAGGGCGATGGAGCGTGCCATGCTAGGCATCTCTCTCGTTGATCATAACATACCTAACGCGGAAATCCGACGAAAGACGAAGGTCGAAGACATTGTGAACCGTATCACGAGATTTAAGTGGAGACTTGGCAAGCCGGGAAGACGGTATGTGGACTAAAGTCGTCACAGAGTGGTGGCCTCGAGAAGCGAAGATACCAGTGGGCAGATCACCCGCCCGATGGTCAGACGACTTAAACCTTCACCGCCGAGCACGATATGAATTATAAGCACAAATCAGGCACATGAAAATGCAGTTGTGCTTGCCTGGGCTTAATCACGTTCTTACCACTAGGCCATCTCGGCCTAGTAGTTTGAATGTGTGAATCTTAACCGATGATTGTGGATTCAAACCCGGGTAAACACCACTGATTTTCATTTGCTTAGTTTGTGATTATAATATCATCTCGTGCTTGACGTAAAGGAAAATATCGTGAGGAAACCTGCATGAGTCAAATTTCACTGAAATTCTGTCACATGTGTATTCCACCAACCCGCATTCGAGCAGTGTGGTGGAATAAGCTCCAAATCTTCTTCTCAAAAAGAGGAGAAGAAGCCTTAGCCCAGCGGGCTATCACAGCCCGTTACTGCTACTGAACCACTAGGCCATCGCCGCTTATTAGATTTCAAATAAAACTAAAATCGTCCTTATGTAATTCGATTAAAATGTCATTTTTAAATAAAACATGATTAATATTTCTCATTATGATAATCTCAGATCTTTAAAATGTGGCATAAAGACGGTCACGGTATTATAATTATATGTTTATATTTTATTATTTAAAGTTCAACATTGCTATTTGAAGCATCAAAACGAAGTCACGAAATACGATCAAATTTTTAATCAAATCATTGTTATGCAATCATTGAATAAAACGGAGCGTATACAATACTATTAAGCCGGTTCTACACTCGTCCGTAAATCGCCGCGAAATTTAGCTGCGGTTCTTGCGCGAAGAATATGGTCCTCTACACTCGCAATGTTAATAGTAAAACATTATAGTTCTGTGCGAACCCTTTGCCGGGGAATAACAGGGAATGTCGCGAAGCGCAAACGCTAATCCGTGTTTATGCGTTTCGCGGCTTTCGCGGGCTTACAAGCCGCTAATGTTGTATTGTAATGCACAATTGATTTGGTCAAGAATTTGTTTGCCTGGTACTTATTAACTGTCTCTTCGGGCTAATAGTTATCTTATCACTGAAGAACAAAGCTGAAATTAACTTTGCGATGCCAGCGCTGTCACTTTTTCACCCCCGGGAGAGAGCTCTTACAACTCATAAGAGGGAGAGGCCGCTGATATGTTATATTATAATCACGATCATGTAGCTCCGGATACAAATAGCAAATATCTTGCATTCCTCCCCAGGGAATTGGGTATTCCTCGAGGATTCTCCGGCGTAAAAAAATACAAAGCTTATAAGATTCCTCCCCAGGGAGTCGGGTACTCCTCGAGGATTCTCCGGCGTAAAAAAATACAAAGCTTATAAGGGTATAAAAATAATAAAATCTCGAGTCAGGCTAATAAAAGTTTGTACGTTTATTTAAAAAGCATGGTCTATTTGTGGGTCGGATTGCTGCCCGATCGGTTTTCAACTTGAAAGTGAGGCACTTGTGTATGCGTTTTCGCAAAATAATTCATCAAGTAGGCTCTTACAAGAACTTTTGAAACATTTTTAACATAAAGCTACCCGGTAGATTCTCTGGTTTGAAATCTTTATTTTTCATTAATAATAGTAATTCACTTACACGATAAAACACAATAAATATAACTTTCACTAAAACTAAGTACGTATAAGTTAAATTAAATACATAACGTGTGGGTCATCTTAAAAGATATATATATTAAAAGCGGCAGACAAGTTAACGAAACAATACATAGCAAAGTACATAAAGTAAATTAGTCAAATAAATCGGCATAAACTTCAATGTGTATTTCACCGACACGCATTGGAGCAACGTGGTGGAATAAGCCCAGCAGAGGGACATTCACAGGCTGTTGCTGTGTGCTGTTATTTAAAATAAAAATACAAATAAGTGGCTCTACAAAAATAATAAATAAACAATCATTAACTTTTGTTGTTTTACTAGTTTTCGTAATCTAATCAAACTCATAACTAATTACGTAATATTTAATGACTTACTGTAAAATGTACCATCAGTAACATCTGACCTGTCTGTCTGTCAGTCAGTCACACAGTAGCACGAGTTAGTGCGTTGAAAATAACGTTAGGTAAGAAAAACTTGATTGATGTTTTAATTACCGTTAAAATAATGGTAATATATAAATATATTTATGAATTGTTGTTGAAATATATAAGAAATTGTGTAACAAGACTATATAGAACATTATACGAACATATACGGTATGGACGCAATGAATACGATATAAAAAAAGATGCTTAGCTTTTCCACAAAATATAAAAACGGACTTAAAAAACTTGCCTGATTTAATGAATGATTCAAATAAAAACTTATTCAATACCAATGACTTTGAGATGGGACCTTTGACTATACTAACCCTTACGTGCCACACCTCTGTAGAATTACGTACTTGCCACCACGGGGTAGATTTGTACCCCAGTGACAAAAATTGTTATAAAAAATAAACTGAATACTTCGACTTGAAAATTGTTGTAGAACATATTGAAAGCTTTTTCTAAATTGATTGTTTACTTTATATAGCCAAAAATAATATTTAAGTACACTATAAAAAAATGCTAAAGCCAAGAAAAGTGGAAAAATGACTAGGTTTTGTACCCCAAGGTGGCAAGTAAGGGTTAAAGGCAAAAAAAAGGATTCATAGTAAGCTATCTCGGTTCAAAAGATCATCTATATAAATTATTTATGTATTACTGAGAATTAAGATGCCTTACATATTTATATAGATCACGATTTACAATATATATTTAGACTAGCTGTGCCCCGCGGCTTCACCCGCGTATAATTAATAACAATATAATAAATTATTTTATTACTATAATAACATACACACACACACACACGCACACACACACATGGCTACTGGTAAAGAAATACGTAATTAACGATTTGAAATAAATTTCATAAGATATCGTAGGGTTTACCGATCTTATATATGGCCTATCATTTGCGCCATCACATGTTCTTTGTATGTACCAATTTTCATCAAGATTGGTCAAGCCGTTCTTGAGTTATAAGAAGACATACAGACACACAGACAAAATGAAAAAAATAGTATAATGTGAATCACTGCATCATTAAACGATTAATTATCACAAAATTAGGTGAATTTTTTTTATTACAGACAGAGCCAATAGATTTATATAGTAGTATAGATATATAAGTGACAAGGATGTATAAATGACGTTAGTGTTTTATGTGTTAGATAAAAGATTACTAAGTATTCTATGTATGAAAATGTAAATCACATAACCCGGACATATAACGTTATGTATTTTTGTGTACGATAAGTAAGCGGACTAGTAAATGGGCCACCTGATGTTAAATGGACCTCATAGACATTGACAGCGTTAGAAAATATATCCCTTCAATAACTTCAAAAGCCGGCAACGCACTGCAAGCTTCCCGATTGCAGATGTCCATGGACGGTGGGTTTTTCCATCGGGTGAGCCCTGCCTTGCCTTATTATTAGAGTTGATGATCTTCAAACAGTTGAACAGATTTACTTTAATCATAGCTAAGAACATTCGCGATGTTGATAATGAAGTAAGGTACGATGATAAAGATACGAAAAAAAAACCGTTTAGAAACTATAAGACCATATAGATGCACAGATACACGTGTTAAACTTATAAAAGCCCTTTCTTGCATCGAAGGAACGAAATAGGTACTGAAGCAACAACATTGAAGAAGCAGTAAAAATTAAATAGTTTAAAATTATATTGAGTATCTTAAGGTACTTAAAAGAATTAAGTATTGATAAATTTAAAATAGGCAATGTACAAATAAGACCATGGGTTTGTTGGAAGAACTCTAGAATCATTTCCACATTGAATCGCATTTCCGATCCTCTAGACGGAAAAACTGTAGAGTCACCAGTGGGTGCAATAACACAAAAACCCACCAACATTTAAATAAGACCGATTTCGGCCACGGCGGCCATACTCAAGAGAGATTAGCCAACTGCACAGGACATATTATAGTGCACAAGTGTGTGCTCAAACACAGGTGCACTCTCTTTTCCTTAGCTCTCATAATCCGATGGGACGGCAATCCGACACGACCGGAAAGAGTTTAGGCGCAGGACCAACGGCTTAACGTGCTTTCCGAGGCACGGGAGTGCTCTCAATAACTATTTATTGGCCCGACCTGGGAATTGAACTCAGGACCACCGGGTCTGCAGCCTTATATCTAGCCACTAGACCAACGAGGCAGTCAACACAAACATTTAAATATTCTAATATATAAAGACATTTATAGTAAAAAAAGATCAAAATATAGAGGAATCTGTAAAGAAAGGTACACCATAGATCAGTTCAAGGCAACGCGCTCACATTCAATAATATGCTACGAATTGTCCCGACGAATGCTATGGAGTCGATGCATGTTATAAAGTTTTAAGCTTATTGTATTATTAAAGCTTAACAAGTCTAGTCTTTAGTATTCTTTATATACCAATTGACTATATTCGTATTAATTACTGGGCATGTTATTAGCACACATACTGGCCACACACACACTCACACATACTGTACGTCCCGTCAATACTAATCAATCAAAGATATTAAAACCATCGACAATTTACTTCTTTTTACTGATTTTAAATATTCCTAACATTTGTGGCTTTTTTTTTTAATTTTTAATTGTAGTATTTTACTGTGTTTGATTATATAAAATCAAAATAATGAAAACCGATAAGTACGTCAGTAGTCTTCTACATCTGTCAAATACATAATACTACACGTCCCGGCTTCGCACGGCAGAATAATGGTCTCCATATAACGTTTCTATAACTCGCGGTTTACGTGGCACACGTCAGTGAAGTTTCCAGTCGGCATGATTTTTTGAATTGGTGAAATCTGTATGAAAATCCGTTCTGTAGTTCATAGCGTTTAGACAGACAGACAGACGCGGCAGAGCCATCGTTTTGTAATATGTATTGATGTACATCCACTACAAGTACATACAAATAAATCTATGCATGGAAATTGACAAATACTAATTCCAAGCTTATGTATAGTTCTATTATTCTTGTATTATGTAATTAGCTTATTTCTTATTAAACATAAGATTCGAATTTATCAAAATTGCCATTATTAGGTAACCAAAACAAATGAATGAATAACATGTTTTTACATAAAAATACATAAAAAATAAGGCATTTTTAACGACAAAAATAATACAATAAATAGTAACTCTATTGCTTTGTTATTAACAAAACCTGCACTTCGTATCTGACCGGTTAACATTTTACAAAGGTTAAATTTTCTAACATACATCACATTAAGACCATAAACTCTTATCATTAAAGTAATAAGAGTCAATATGCCATAACAAATTATCGACGCATCGACCCACAGTATACATACTTGTAACTAAGTCTTATTATAAAGGTGTTAGAGTGCATTCTCGCATATATTACATTACTTTATATATTTCACACGGTAATATAGCGACTGTTACTATTATATGTTATTAGTGCCATATTTAAGGATAATATACGGATTCTGAAGTATATATGGAAGCAATTTTGGGTGATGTCAACTTAGAAAGGTCAGCTTAGCTTAGTGGGTACTTTATAATATTTTGACTGCCTCAGTGCTATGTTATAAGACCAAGACCAAAGTGCTGGTTTCAAACCAAGTATCGTTAAAAGAAATATTCAGTTATTTTTCGAGAAATTCTCATTAGAATTTCAAAGTTACCAGTATTTATAATTCCGTGTCTCTAAAAGCACATAAAGCCTTTGGGTCTTGCTCTTGAACTGAGGATGAAGATGATTACGAAATGTCTGGAGTTGAAGGAAATCATGATTAAAAATTATGTATAATATTAAGCACTTATAAGAATAAAATATATACAAAAGACATCTGTTTACTTGTCAGCTGACGGTGCACTACTACATACACAAAAACGTCTCCAAACTGAATCGATTGTAATAGATATTAATTCAAGGGATCTATCTGTACTGAAAAATGATTGTATTTTTTAATATATAACGAGCTTATGTAACACTTGTCATGACATTACATGTTAATAATATAACTAAAACTTATCGTCAAACTGGCAAATTGTAAACTGTATGACGATAAAATTTAACTGGGACTGGGACTGGTGGTAGGACTTTGTGCAAGCTCGTCTGGGACTGGTGGTAGGACTTTGTGCTAGCTCGTCTGGGTAGATACCACCCACTTATCAGATACTCTACCGCAAAACAGCAGTACATGGTACTGTTGTGTTCCGGTTTGAAAGATGACTGAGCCAGTGTAATTACAGGCACAAGGGACATAACATCTTAGTTTCCAAGGTTGGTGGGCATTGGCGATGTGAGCGATGATTGACATTTGTTACAATGTCATGCCAATGTCTTTGGGCGTTGGTGACCACTTACTCGTCCTACCTATACTATAAATAATAGTTATAAACTTATATCCTTTAATAATAATAATAATGTCCTCAAGACCGATTTCGGTCACGGAGGACAATCTCAAGAAAGATTAGCCAACTGCGCAGGAGATATTATAGTACACAAGTGTGTGCACAAACACAGGTGCACTCTCTCTTCCCTAGCTCTCATAATCCGATGAGACGGCAATCCAACACGACCGGAAAGAGTTCAGGCGCAGGACCAACGGCTTAACGTGCTTTCCGAGGCACGGGAGTGTACACACTACCAACTTCCAGACTTCGGGCTGCTACTGTATATCTGACAGAAAATCCCAATAACTTTTTATTGGCCCGATCTGGGAAGTGAACCCAGGACCACCGGGTCTGTGGCCTTATATCTAGCCACTAGACCAACGAGGCAGTCTTATTTTTTATATACTTTATATACTTTTCTGTATCCCTGTTATTATTATTTTATTATTATTGTATCCCTGAAAACGTGTATGAAAAAATTTCATGATGATCGGTCGATTATATTAGCTATCAAAATTAAAATTCATATTCGTCATAATAATATTAAAAGTAATATTTTTTTAAAAGATCACAGAGATTATTACCAGCTTTAATGGTGGCAGTCACGGTGACGAATGAGTTGCATTCCATCGTAAGTTGTGAAGATATGGATGAAGGTTTTGCTGTGGCATTTGAGGATACACTTGGAACGTGAAAGCCAAGGTCATGGACTTTAATACATCACGTAAATACTTTGATGATGGTGATAATCGTATCCTGAACGATTTCAGCCATGGCAGCCAATCTCAATAGAGATAAACCAACGGCCCTGGACATTTTAGGACGGACAAGTGTGTGTGAGCGTAAATACAAAGATACTCTCTATTCTCTAACACTCACAGTCCGATGGGACGGCAATCCAACATGACCGGAAATAATTCAAGACCAACGGCTTTACGTGTTTTCCGAGGCATGTGAGTGCTCACATTTCACACCGAAAGAAAAACTCAATAACTTTTTATTGGTCTAACCAGGAGTTTGAACGCAGGACGTCGGGTACTCCAGCCTTATATATTCATGTTATAGTATTTAATAATATTTACATTACTATTTGTTATATATCATTATTGCTTTATTTTAGGACTTATCGAGGAGCCTATTACTGTCCCACAGCTGTCTCCTCTTAATGGGAAGCTTATTTAATTACGTAGCCAGTATTTAGCCAGTGTACAAAAGTCATATAAGATTATTTTGGCAATGCCAACAAAACCAGTTTACCAAAAATGGTAAGGTTGCACATATGGTGGATATATAAAGAAAAAACATACTTAAAACATATATTTGTATTGAATCACAGAAGACATTTATAAATATATTAAACTTAAACAAAAATACATTATATTTTAATCGCATGATTTTATTACATATATATTATGCGTGTAAAAATTAAAAATTAATATACAAAAAAAATATTAAATGTATAAAACTTATTACTTATTTTAATACTAATAATATATTTTAATAACATAAATCTATAATGAAATAAAATTTAAGCTTACAGTCAATAATATAAATTAGTAATATCATGATATTTCACGCTCTACTAGCGCCATCTGTTATGTGATAGCTGAGTTAATATTTAATTATAATAATAACGAATGGCCTTAATACCGACTTTAAAACTGAAATAGATAATTTATAATTATTTCAATTAATTAACATAATTTAATTATTAAAGTGGTTATTTGAAAATAATAATATTATAAAAAAATAAACCGTTTTAAATATTAAGTACACAGAATGCCTTTGACAAAATACTTCTCTTCGTGAGGACGTAATAACACATATTCCTTATTCTAAAAATAAGTTAGTTATAATAAATATATAATGTAGGAACATCGCATAATCATCGGCGGGTAAGTAATTTGGTCGCTCGTGCAATTGTTCTGAAACATAATAATTTGTATTAATATAAAAAAAATTATTATGACTAGTTAATACATAATGGCTATATTATCAGAATCATGTTTAAATGTCTGTCTGTTTCCTCATCGTACCAGCTCCGGATTTATGCCTAGGCTTACAAAGCAGCGGCCTAGGATCCCCGTCAGCCGAGAGGCCCTACCTAGATAAAAATAACATATTTACAGTCTAAACGCTTCGGAATGTGTGCTTCAAATGACAAAGAGCCCTGGACCTTGAATTAAAAAAAAAAAATCTTGGTATTATCCGTATCCCAATTATATATTTTATTTACCTGTTTAAGGCTTAACAGGATAGAGGAAGGTCTCGGCCACATCCTTTCCATACGCGTTCTTTGCGGAGCACGTGTAGCTGCCCATATCGGCCCACGATATCGCCTTTATATGTAAATCGCCTGATGAGAGCACCTGTCAAGAAAATATATTTTAAAGATTTCATACCATAACAATAGATGTCGCTAGTGAGTCATCTAAAATTTCTTATTTGTGTGTTATTTTATGTAATAATCTATGACGTATAACTTACCCTAACTCTGCTATTCCCATAAATCAGTTTGCTGTTATTATCAATCCAGTATACTTGGGCCTTGGTAGGGCTGTAAACCCGACAAGGCAGTGTCACACTAGTTCCCATTAATTGAAAAATGTCGTTGTAGAACGCTGTGATAACAGGTTTGGTTGGAATCAATGGAGAAAGAAGATCGGATTGTTCGCCTGAAAATAGAGGAGAGAATAATAGATTTGAACATTTATTATCGCTATTATAACATTTAAGTTTAAGAAAATAACAAATATCTTAGGTGGTAGAGCGTTAGAAGCGTTTTTATAAATATAGTAATTATTATTTATATAAAATTTACTCGGTGGTAGAGCTTTGTGCAAGCTCGTCTGGGTAGGTACCACCCACTCATCAGATATTCTACCACAAAACAGCAGTAGTTGGTATTGTTGTGTTCCGGTTTAAAGGGTGAGTGAGCCAGTGTAATTACAGGCACAGGGGACATAACATCTTAGTTCCCAAGGTTGGTGGCGCATTGGCGATGTGAATGATGGTTAACATTTCTTACAATACCAATGTCTATGGGCGTTGGTGACCACTTACCATCAGGTGGCCCATATGCTAGTCCGCCTACCAATGCTATAAAAAAAAACTATCTTACATTAATAACTAAGGTATTTGAATGTCAAGGGAATTAAAATAAGAACACCGATCTGATTTAAATAATTGTTTTAGCGCCTGTTGAAAAAATATAGCAATAACTTGAATATACCAATTTGCGTGTGTAGAACGATTGTAAGCAAGTTTTCTTGGATATGGGTCTTCGTACAAACTCATTATGTATTCTACTACTAACTATTTTTTGTATTACTATGTTCTGGATAAAAGATTGCATGAGAGTGGTTAGTGGCGCAGTAACGCAGTAAGGAATGACCAATATTTGTTGTAGATGACTACGTATCAGTAGTCCAACTGCTCGACTGCTTTCTATTATTAATACAAAAAAAAATTTGTGCAGTCTGGGGATCCCCTTCAGGAACGAAGTTCTGTGCGATATTTTTTCGACTCAAACCATGTTTTAAAATGTAGATTTAATTGATTATATTACTGTATTTTTGTCACACCAAAAAAAGCACATCGACCTCCTTTATATAGACCTCTTAAATTTGAACGCCCAACGCATCGCATTTTTTAGCATTTGGTAGGCACAGTATGGACGCTATTTCGTTACCTATATGACGTGACCTTGGGCCACTGCCATTTGATTCTAATGTAAGCCACGTAAAAAAACTTCATTCCGAAAATCCAAAAACTTGATAAATTTGTTTTAATTTTATTTCTATAATAAAGCAACTTACCTTCAACAATAACAGTAGTAGAAGCGCTGGTTTCCCTCAGGCCAGCGGTAGCAACACAAGTGTAAACGTCACCGTTGGACGGCGAACGCACCACGAGTTTGGTTGTCATGCGCGCAATGCTGAATGTTGGTGGCGAAAATATTTCATTGACGTCTTCTTCGAACTAAAAATTAAGATTAAAAAATACGTTTAATATATTTGTTATTATATTTATGTTGATGGAAGATCATGATATTTTATGTTTTTTTATTCAACTAACATCAGATATGGGTATGCCATTCTTCATCCAGCCCGACATTGGAGCAGGATTGCCCATCACCTCACATTCTAACACCAGAGTAGAGCCGGGCATGTGTCTAACCGTCTCGGGGGGATGAGACGTTATCTTGACGTATTTCTGTACGACGCGACGTCTAGGAGGCGGAATATCTGGAATAAAAATAAATGGTACCATTTTACCTTGTTGGCCCATATTATTGGCTTGCTTGCTAGCCTATTCTTATCCATATACATTGATATAGGTGCGAATAAGATAATATTATGATATTATTGTTATTTTTGCTGTGAAATGGACATAAGAATCGTCCCAGATTGGGATGGTCGCCAGGTGCGCGCTATTATGACGCGTCCCAATTTGGGAGGACCAAGTGAGGGGTTAATATTAATATATATATGCCTTTAAACTCAGGCTTGCACTATTGAATTTTCACGTGCTTAATTTGTGTTTATTAATATCGTGCTCGGTGGTGAAAAAAAAAATTGTAAACCACATGTATATCTACGATTAAATATAAGCGGAACCAGTGGAATAAGTACCATAACTGTTAGATTATTTTACTTACTCAAATTGTATTGACAATGATATCTTGGGCGTGAAGCCAAGAATTTGTGATCCATCTATGACCATTCTATATATCTATTAGACGCAATTTTAGAACATCTATTTTTACGTAGTGTTAAAACATAACATTTATTCCCATTTAAATAATGTACGAGTAGGAAAATAAGTTATTGATTATAGATATAATATCGATCTAGAGTTCACTGAAGATTGCAATATCAAAGCTATTTAGCCGTTTGAAACACCAATATCTAATAGTGAAATACATTTTGCACTGAATTTTTTTCCGCGAAATACCTCATTATACTTTAAAAACGTCTGGATTTTTGTAAAGTCAAGCGCTATGACTGACCAGATGGTCAATTTATTCTGAATAATATAGTAGCCAGTTTTTATTCATAACATTTCTTGGTATTAAAATTGACCGATATCGGCTTTTTCGTTGTGACGTATTGTAAATTAAAAATTGAGTTCATTCACTGTGAATGTGAGAGGGAGATTATTATATTATTACTATATAATATATATAACATCCTAACTAATATTATAAATGTGACAGTGAGTTTGTTTGTTACGCTTTCACGCCAAAACCACTAAGCCGATTTTAAACATTATTTCACAAATGGAAAGCTACATTATCAGCGAGTAACAAGAGCTACATTATGTCCCCGTATTCTCCTACGCGGGTGAAACCGCGGGCAAAACGCTAGCATTCAATAAAACTTACAATGTTCACGTTTGACAAAATACTTATTAAGCTGTTTTTCTTGACAATTCCGGGTAGTTTTGATTAATGGACTTTAAGCAATTGTTTATTTGTTTTTCAAAAAAAAGCCCTTTACTAAAAAGTTAAATTTGACGTTAAATTTGAAATGAGACGAGTCCAAAATTAAGGTAATCCCGGTATATAATAACGCATTAATGACAAAACGCTATAACTTTTGAAAATTGATCGAAAAATTACAATATCACAAAGCCTATTTTATACGCAATGTAGTCTCCTCGTGTGGATTTTTTGCGATTGAATTTCATGATTTCATTGAATAAATTGTGTATTTTGAAGCAATTACGAAACGCATAAAAGGTATTTTATATTTAAGTTATTAATTATATGTATTCTTACATAAATATAGTCTTATAAAATGGACTAACAAGTCTTTCTGACCGATTTCGATCATGGTAGTCTTTTTGAACGAAGACCAAATGCACAGGACATAGCATTGTGCACAACTAGTGCAAACAGTGGTGGACTCTCGAATACCTCTTTCTCAGATTCCGATGGGAAGGCAATTTGATACGACTGAAAAGAGTTGAGACACGGGACCAACAGATTTACGTACTTTTACCTACTGAGATTTTCTTGTCATAAAATTCCAATAACTTATTCTATATAACTTCATTATACATAAGAATTAATTACCGAAGTAAATATATAAAAATCGCAAATAGAAATTGTTACCATAACTTGTTATTAGCTCGGATTGTGATCATCTATTAATAATATATTTTATTCAAGTAATTTCACGAGATAAATAAAAGCTACAGCTACCTTCTGTTCGGAAAGCTGATTCTAAGGAAGAATAGATAAATCGATCCGTTACAAGCAGTTCGTAGTAAATATTCAATTAAACTCAAATGTAACATATATTAAAGCTTATAGTATGCTCACCATTTGGTAACAAATTGTTGTCCATTTCTAGTTTCCCTTCAATCTGTGCATTTGTATGGACAGAATGCAGCGACACTAGCGCCGCGGCGACGAGTAGTGAGACTAGGCTGAACATGTTAATGTTTCGCTAGATGGCGATAGTTGAGTATTAATTAAGTCTGAAAAAAATATAATATTATAAAATAATGCAACAATTATTATAAACTGATTATTAATAATAATGTATGCTGTTATTTCTATTTAAGATTAATATTTTACTTTACAGTAAGTTAATCTAACTTATTACATAAATAATAATATAAATCTACAATGAATGGTAACTTAACACATTTTATTTAGTATTTAAATACTAATCATGGAACGTAAAAGTATTCTCGAAATATTAATTTTAATATAAATAAATTGATATATTAATATTTTTTAATTTTACTTTGTAGGACTTTGTGCCTTATTTGTACATCGCATGATGTACGGGTTGGTTAATATTACAACGTCAAAATCTATGGGCGGTGAACACTTACCAACATATGGCTTATTAGCGGTAGAATGGGTGATACCTACCTAGACAGGCTTGCACATAGAACTGCAGGTAAATTCACGCTATACGGCCAATTTTATCTGTGTACATATATATAACATCTGGTTTATGGTAGAATAAATATAATGATTTATGAGTTACCTCTATATTCGATGTTCGTGAATTGGAATTGATATTGAGAGATCTACAAGCTTACTTTTAAATAAATATTGTTATATATATGTTTTACGTTATTTTTTATTTTCAGTTAACATATTTTACGTATGAATTTTATTCTAACACTCTTTCGTGTTTCTAAATCTATGGTAATCCAAAAATCTATTGCGATTTCATAGACGTAACTGTTAATGTGAGATTTAAATACTAATAAGTTTGAAAGTAATTCTGTTGCACTTCTACGGTTAAAACACTGGATAGTATTTGGTGAAATTTGGTATGACGCAACTTTGAACCCTAAAGACATATAGACTAAAACCTTCCCCTTTCTCTCTATAATGCAAGCGAAGCAACGCGCGTAAACTACTAATTACTAAATATGTAATGGTCATTGAATTTAATCACAATTCTCTTATACATTCAACAAGTTACTATAACGAATATACCGAATATAAATAACATAAATGTATATTTTTAATGAACTGCCGTAAAATATTTTCTATTTGAGTGATATAACTATTTATAACATAGAAATTTTCTTTTGTTTTCTTGAATTTTTTTTTTAGGTAATAATTATATATTATATATCAAAACGTTTTTTATATAATACAATACACAAAACTAGTTGATAATTAAGCTATAGATTTAAAAATATTTTTTTATTTATTAATTAATGAAATAAAGTTACATGAATGAGTGTACAATATAGTACATAATGTAACAACGCTTAATAAAAAATGTGTTAATTTAATAAATTATATGAAATTTAAAAACTTCGTTATCCTTATTTAAAAAGTATACCGAATGATTTTATCCACAGACAGACGATATTATAACCGAATATGAACCATCGGTTATTGTTTGTAAAAGATTAAATATTTCATTTTTAATCGAAATTTGTAGTCAATACATACCTTATAAATCACTTATAAAACACAGATACGAACAAGTCCAGGTCACCTAGGATTGTCTTAGATGTTTCCAGGAATATGGTTTCTAAGTGAGTACTCCGATTGAATAGAATTCATCCCTTATATATGCTGCGAGCGGTTTAAACACACTACGCGGTTTTTCGTCCGCTACATACAAAAAAAAGTCGTTTTAATTTTTTGTATCCGGTATATAATTTTAATTTTCTAATAGACTATTAATAATTTTAAATCGTCATTAAATTAATTTAGTATTATAGTTATATATGTAATATAATATTAATGTGATTATTTGGATGGTACAAAAAAAAACAAACAAAAATTTAACATTTTTTAAAAAAAAAAATGGTATTTTTGACAAGCTCAGATAATAAAGGTAAATTCCTTTCATTACGTCTCCAATACAATTCTTACATCATCATTGCTTTCAGAGAACTGTCGAGACATTCAAGTGAGTCATTCAACTAGTTTTTAAGCGATTTGATGGTTTAACAACCAATTAATCATATAATACGGAACATCGACTTATCCTTTTGATAATTTATATAAATATATAATTAGAACTTAATAATTAATATATACATATAAATAGCTTAAGTATATAATGAATTAAATATAAAATAAAATACATGAACAATGCATTTAAAGAATATATAAATGAAGTAAAGATCTTGAAGTTCGTATTCGTTGATTTTCATATATAAAATGTATATTATAAAATCGTATCATACTAATATTATAAATATGAAAGTTTGTGAGGTTGAATGTATCCTTCACGCAAAAACTACTGAACAGATTTTGATAATTTGATACAGAGATAGTTTATATCCTGACAACCTAACTCTACCTAATCCCCCCACACTCCCACGCTCTGGTGGAAGTTAGTCTTAATATGAGCGGACTCCAATCTAGTTGTTATAAGTAAATACATTATTTAAACTTTTAGCCAATTTGTATAAGGTTTTTAAATGTGCACAATTAAAAAGTGCTTGTAAGAGTTTAATCAAATAACGTATATTTTATTTTTTATTTATTAAAACCTTTAAATCTAATATCTCTTCTAACTTTAAAAAGTAAAGTGATTTGTGAACTTGCGTTCGGAGTCATATCCAAAATTAAAATCTTGGTTCGACACAAGCAAAATAACAGCAGACTTTTTCTACCATTATTTATTTATTTATTTAATTATATACGAAAACTTTCCCCAAAACGCGCTGCATCTTTTGGTATAAGTTTTATGTAGGTTGTTTTTTTTTTTTAAATTACATAATATAAAATAAATGTTATTAAATAATATAGATATAGAAAACAAAAATCTACCACCGGTTCGGAAATAAACACCTAAAACCTAAGGGAAATTAGTTTTGTGTCTCAATGATTAAGACAATGTACTCACCAGAGATTTACTATATGTTAAATTTGAAGCCCTTTGGTATTATTAGGTTTGGTTCATACTTGCTACAAAGCTGATATCTAAATCAAGTTATCTGCTTTATAAAATTCCCAGAAAAATTGTGTTAAGAATTTACGATTAAATTTTAATATCTAAGGTTAAATGCTATCTATATTATATAAGTAATTTAGAGGGGTGATGACATAGTGGTGACCAGGCGTGAAACTTAACCAATGATTGCGGCGTCAAACCCGTGTAAAGCTAAAGTGCTTAATTTGTGTTCATACTTCTTCTTCGCGAGAAGGTTAAAGAAACATCATGAGCCAGCAAGTGTCGGATGAAAATCTTGCGCACACATTTCAACCACTCTGCATTAAAGCAAAGTGGTCATAAGCTCTAAAACCTCCAATTATTAGTAGGCTTTAGCCCGTGGCTTCATCCGCGTGTGAGGGGTGACAAGTGACAGGTATGTCCTTTTACATCACTGTTTAATATACATATATAATATTACTTGTGAGGTACTCATACGAATTTTCGAAATATATATTCTTTTAACGTCCATGGAATCGATTATACGACATAAAGTTTTAAATTTTAGCTATAAATGAAATAATACACATTCTCAAAGTATTCTGTGCCCAGTTTTTATCAGATGTGACTAATATGATGTTACTAGGAATCGATTCTTATCATTTCAGTTCAAAAGAAGAATTATTGTTAATATAATCGATAAGGAAATATATGACTTAAAGTTAAATTTTTGATAAACACTCAGAAAAAATAGAAATTCTTGACCACCCTCCATACAGTCCTGACCTAAGCCCTAACGATTTCTTTACATTTCCTAAAATTAAGAAAAGTCTTGTGGTCAAAAGTTCCATTCCGGTGAAGAAGCAGTCGACGCTTTCAAGTCAGCCATTTTGAACACCCCCACTTTAGAGCGGAATAAATGTTATAATAACTGGTGTGAGCGAATGGAAAAGTGTATTAAGCTATGTGGTGAATACTTTGAAAAAGAATAAAACGTACTTTAAGGTTCTAGTTGTATTTTTTTCTTCAAACGACAAAACTTAAAAGGCATGCCTGTTTCATATCAAAGTTATGCAATAGTGAGTGAATTGGTCCAACTTCAGCCAGTATAACTGTTTTGATATGACAAGTGTTACAAGCACAAAAACAGATTTAATGGCAATGGTAAATGATTATTATACCTCTGAAAACGGCCTTTTATTTTCCGACAGGTGGGCTTCTTGAGAAAGTTGGTCCAGCTCGTTTCTTAACGCTTCTGCAATGTAGATACAATGGTTACATATGTGGCAGAATATTATCCTGCACAGGCAGGTTTCCTTGCAATTTTAACAAACCCAATTACCTGAAACTCAGTGGTACCTGCCTGGCATTGAACTTGGAATTATCATTTTTATTTATCGTGTTTTATCCACTGAGCCACTGATCTTGGTTCTTGATGCATTTACGATTTATGTCTTGTATTCACTTACCAATAGGTGACAAATAAGCCCTTACCTGTCGCCTAACTACTAATAATTAAAGGATGTAAGTATTCTTAGAATAGAGTAATACTATCTGAACCTGAAGTGTGTTTCATATGAGCGGATGGGAAATATTTGTGTTAAGTGGTATGGTAGTGAGAAACCAACTCACCAGCAAAAACATTCCCAAGAATTGCCTTCAAGCTGTCTTCCAGCCTTCAAAGTCTGTTCAATCCTTTTTCTTATAAGAACAAATCCCGTCAAAAATCGAAAGAGATAAGTAATAAAAAAATATTTTTAAATTTCGAATAATTCGGTGTATATGAATACGTTGACGTCCCACATGTAATATATAATAAAAATGTAACATAAATTTTTACACATAATTCGGCAACGTAAAGCATTACAAAGCACGTGGTACGTATGACGCAGTTACCTCCACAATGCTATTGTTAGGCGTCATCAAATAAATCATTGGCCGAGCACTTTTAAGTGGATCATCCACGATATCCTATTAATATAGCAATAAAGCTCAAAGTTGCTTGACTCAAAAATGTTCTCAAGAGTTACGTGACACAAAAGTCTGATTATTATATTTGAATGAATGGAATGTTTATTCTGAGAAATACTACGGAGTGCGACTTACTATGAGTGAATTCGGAACACATGTTAACATTAGTAAGTATTATAGTTGAAGCAAATGTTGATACATTGTTCAATGTTTCTTATAATTCGTTTTGTAATTAGATATGCAGCTATTCACATAAATAAGTAACAAATTCAAAGAATATCAAATTCCTCTAATGTTAATTTAGGTCTTTATGCAAGATCATCTGGGTAGGTACCACCCACTCATCAGATATTCTACCGCCAAACAGCAGTACTTGGTATTATTGTGTTCCGGTTTGAAGAGTGAGTGGGATAGTGTAATTACTGGTACAAGTGACATAACACCTTAGTTCACTAGGTTGGTGGCGCATTGGCGATGTAAGCGATGGTTGATAATTGTATCAATGTCAATGTCTATGGACGGTGGTGACCATTACCATCAGGTGGTCCATTTGCTTGTCCCTCTACTTATTCTATATAAAAACATAGGTTTACTCGGTAGTAGAGCTTTGTGCAAGCTCGTCTGGGTAGGTACCACCCACTCATCAGATATTCTACCGCAAAACAGCAGTACTTTGTATTGTTGTATTCCGGTTTGAAGGGTGAGTGAGCCAGTGTAATTACAGGCACAAGGGACATAACATCTTAGTTCCCAAGGTTGGTGGCACATTGGCAATGTAAGTGATGGTTAACATTTCTTACAATGCCATTGTCTATGGGCGTTGGTGACCACTTACCATCAGGTGGCCCATATGCTCGTCCGCCAACCTATACAATAAAAATAAAAAATAAAATTAATAGTTTATTTCAATCTAAATATTCTTAATACAAATATGATTCCATAGAATGATTAAATGCTCCTTCATTTCCTGTTTAGTTACTACATTAATCGCTGTAAGTATATGTAAAGAGGAAAACCCCTAGGTGATGTAATATAAGGAATTGTACATGACATATGTGCTCAGAATTCAGATAGCCATCGTCACATAAATGATGGAGTTTCTAGCTTCATTGTCTTTAATTTGTCTTGTAATTATTATTATTTGAATTCCAGATAATGTATTTACATCGTATATATATATGTTCTGACTGCCTCGTTGGTCTAGTGGCTAGATATAAGGCCGCAGACCCGGTCTTGGGTTCAATTCTCAGGTCGGGCCAATAAATAATTACTGGGGTTTTCTGTCAGAACATTTTCAATAGCAGTCCGGAGTCTGGAAGTTGGAAGTGTATGCACTCCCGTGAACCCGTGTGCCTGAACTCTTTCCGGTCGTGTTGGATGCCGTCCCATCGGATTATGAGAGTTAGGGAAGAGATAGTGCACCTGTGTCTACGCACACACTTGTGCACTATATCTCCTGCGCAGTTGGCTAATCTCTCTTGAGATTGGCCGCCGTGGCCGAAATCGGTCTGGAGAACATTATTATTATATGTTTACATCTTGTTAATAAATAATTTGATATTTGGTACCATTGAATTTTTATCATATCTTGAAAAATAAAGTGTATCATTGATAAAATATATAAGGAAAACAAATGACAAAATTGATCCCTGTGGAACTCCTATGTCTGTGGGGACCTCATTACAATTCAATTCAAAATGATTATTAATAAATTTATTGATGTACAAACGATTTTTACAATAACATTGTATTTACAGTTACTACGATCAAGATTATGAAGTCAGCAGTCTTTTGACGGTAAATGTCAATGTACAACATTACTTGGTGGTAGAGCTTTATGTAAGCCGGTCTGGGTTGGCACCACCCACCCGCTCACCACAAATTCTACCGCCCAACAGCAATACTTAGCACTGTTGTGTTCCAGTTTGAAAGGCGAGTGAGCATATACATGACATTTTAGTTCACAAGATCGATGGCGCGTTGACGCTGTAACGCATAGTTAATATTTCTATATATTTTTTACAGTGACAATGTCTATAAGTGATTCTGACCACTCACCATCAGATGCATAAGGATATTTGCTCGTCCCCCAATTTAGATAAAAAAATGACCAAATGAAATTTTTACGATTATACGTTACTAATTTCTATAAAGGAAGTTAAAAAAGATATCTATATATTTTTACAGGATAGTTAGGCGGACGAGCATACGGGCCAACTGATGGTAAGTGGTCACCAAAGTCCAAAAACAATGGCATTGTAAGAAATGTTAACCATCGCTTACATCACCAATGCGCCACCAACCCTGGGAACCAAGATTCGCCTTGGGTTCGGGTTTAAAAAAATATGTTTTACTTTAATATTTTTAAAATATTTGAGTGATGAACTTATGTTTCCTATTTTATCATAAATCTTATATAAAACTCTTATACAAATAACATAAAGTTATCCCCAAATCGGGTAGATCGAAATGCCGTATCCCTTACGATGAGTGCCTTAAGAAACCTCTAATTTATTTTTAATTTAAATGCATATCCTAGTATAAGCCTCAAAAAAGACCGGAAGAAAAATTACACAGTACACAAGCGCTAAATAAATATTAATATAAGCAAATTATAACACGATTATCGTTTGCAGTTTCATATTTGTAAAATATCACCTAATGTGGGCCGATGATATCCTTAATGGTATACAAGAAGCAGATAATTTCGGACACGTTTAGTCTCAGTATCAAGGACATCGGATCGGACAGAGAAAATTTTAAATGACAATTTTTTTTTGTCGGTTTATATAAAGTCATCCTGAATCTGAACTCTTTTAGCTCGTGTGTGATTTATTGACGCCCTTATTATCCATAAGGGACTGAATGAGATATATATAATGCACTTGTATTTTTATTTGTGCTTATTTTGAGCATATTTTAGACTTGTGCTATAATTTATCTCATGACATGAGAAAACGCTGAGTAAGCCTGCATGTGTTAGCATTTTTCTCAGAAGAGAAGCCGTTCCCAGCATTTACAGGCTTACTTTACTTTCAACGTATTTAAGTAAATTTAAACTTAATTTTACATTATTTATTCCTTGACTTATATAATGTTTGATCTATTAAGTATTGGTACAACTCCAATGGGAGCAGAGCAGAGCTAGTTTAAGGTAGAAAGAGTTAGACATAATATATTATAAAGCTAACATTACATATTAACGGTGGTACAAGTTTTTACTCTTTATTATTATTATTTTATATTTTCTTTGTTCTCGTTTTACTGAGGTATTTTTTTAGTTTTTGCGGGATCTCATGCAAACGAAAATCGTGGGAATTTGACCTAATCATTTGATAAAAAATTCCGGACAATCCTGCATATATTGAGTATGACTGCTTTCTTTAATAAAATAAAAGTTAGTTTGTAAATGCTAAGTGCGTCTAAACTAGTAAATACTGAATAAGGTATTACTCCAGTTGATAAGATGATAATAGGTATAGTTTTGACGTCTTTTACTTTCAAATGAGATTTGATTTCAATAGACAAATCAACATATATCGCATTTTTTTCGGTGAAACTGGAGGCTAAATTACGAGTATTGGGCACGGCGATATCAATAAGTTAAACTGTGTCATTTTTCTTGCCATGCAGCATAATGTCAGGTCTATTAAACTGCACAGTCTTGTCAGTTAAAACAGTTCTATCCCAGTACAGTATAAATCCACGCGATTTGAGGATGATTTCTGATTTGTATTTGTAATAGGCCGTTTTGTCACTGATAAGTTTGTATGCAAGGTATTGATGAATATTATTGTTTCAAATTGAGGTCAAGTTATAGCTCAATTATTTAATATGTTCTTTCTTATGTCATTTTCTCTGCAATATGACGTATTGAGGTGAATAACTTTCTTTTCTATTCACTTTCTCAATATGTCTATGTAACTGCCTCGTTTGTCTAGTGGCCAGATATTAGGCCGCAGACCCGGTGGTCCTGGGTTCAATTCCCAGGTCAGGCCAATAAATAGTTATTGCGTTTTTCTCTCAGAAAATTCTCAGTAGCACCCCGGAGTCTGGAAGTTGGAAGTGTGTACACTCCCGTGCCTCGGAAAGCACTAAAAGCCGTTGGTCCTGCGCCTGAACTCTTTCTGGTCGTGTCGGATTGCCGTCCCATCGGATTATGAGAGCTAAGGAAAAGAGAGTGCACCTGTGTTTGTGCACACACTTGTGCACTATAATATCTCCTGCGCAGTTGGCTCTCTCTCTTGAGATTGGCCGCCTTGGCCCATATCGGTCTGGAGGACCTTATGTCTATGTAGTTATTTGTTTTTATATAAATCATATTGGTAAGGCCTATTGGAGAGGCCTACGTCCAACGGTGGACGAGAACTGGATGATGATGATTATGATTGGTAAGTTTCTTCAACAATATTTTAAGTATTTGGACCCAGGTCCATGTATCAGCATGTTACAGATTATTATATCGCCAAAAAGCAATTCGTTTGCATCGATATATTCTAATTTTAATGGTGAATGGGCTAGTGTGTTAACAGGCACAAGGGACATAGATCTAGTTGGTAAAATTGATGATAAGAAGTCGTTTAAATGATTAAAACTCATGACCTGGATTGCACAGGCTGCAACTGCTAATGAAAAAGCGTGGATTCCTATGTCAAGGGAGTGTCCACTAAAAAAATAAGTAACTTTAAAGTCTTGTAATCACTCTAGGTAACCTTTAATAAACAAGTGTCTGACTGGTGACTTGCTAATAAGTAACTTATTTGGTCGTCAGGCTGCCTGAAATAAACATTTAAATAGAAATCCACGTGTCCGATCATAATATAGTTCTTATGAAAATATATGATAAATAAACTGGTTCGTTTTTTATGAAGGTGATGCTAAACAAATTATATTTGTAACGTCTATTAGACGTACGTTCATAAATACGTTTTTTCATGTACATTTTGTTAGACAGTAATAAATATAATATTTGATTAATTTATTCACATTCACGATCAAATCGTTATTTATTATAATATGTAATTTATGTGTCGGAGGAAAGGAACTATCAGAGATGCCCGGTATAGAGCGTGAAGAGCGATCGCATTAGGCCATTGTCAATTATATAAGCGTTTTTATAAATATAGTAATTATTATTTATATAAAATTTACTCGGTGGTAGAGCTTTGTGCAAGCTCGTCTGGGTAGGTACCACCCACTCATCAGATATTCTACCGCAAAACAGCAGTGCTTTGTATTGCTGAGTTTGGGTTTGAAGGGTGAGTGAGCCAGTGTAATTACAGGCGCAAGGGACATAACATCTTAGTTCCCAAGGTTGGTGGCACATTGGCGATGTAAGCGATGGTTAAAATTTCTTATAATGCCAATGTCTAATTTGCTGGCAACCACTTACCAAGTGACCCATATGATCGTCCACCTATCTATTCTATACAAAAAAAAACATACTGGCTGACATTATTTTAGACGTATTTTTCTCTTTATAACTTTCTTTAAAACATTTCTCTACCAACAAAAGCTCGTTACAGTTTTATACGTAGATAATATGTCAATAAATTGGGCCTAATTATATAACAGCGGGCGTCGTCGACGCTTAATAAATAGGAGATGTAACCTCATTAAAAGTTGTTCAGCCAATGATTGCCACTCAGGGGGTGATAAGGATCATTTGATATAATAATTATATTGAATCAATTGAAAATGTCGAACAAGAGAGAAAATTATGGAGGTCTTTTTTATGTGTAAGCAATATTTCACGATGATATAGATGAAACGTAAAATAAAATCACGAATTTACAGTTAGTTAGGATATTGGTAAGCTGTTTATATGTCGGAATGTTTGTAGTATTATTGTAAAATTACAATACAATACAATTACAATGGTTGTATTATTGTACAATTCTTACTAATTATTTATTTATTTTTAATTTATTGCCGGCAAACGATATAACACTCTTTTATGCCGTCCTATTCTCTCTCTGCTACTCTCTTCTCCCTTGTATGTACGTGGCGTGTATTTTATTTTTTATTTATTCCATCTTTAACATTCCATATATGTAAAAATCGTTTATATTTTAGCGTGCCTACATAACATTATCTGTTTTCTTCATAAAATGTTTAAATATTATATATACCAAATATATGTATAATGTACATAGAAGTTTGCAAATATATTGTTGCAATATATATAATAGTAACAAATTATAGTCTTTAATTGTTTTAATTATTATAATGGTAACATTTATGTCATAAATATTTATCGATGTTATATTGTTCCTTCTGCAGTCTGTATTAATAAGAAATATATAATATTTATACATAATAAGGGGGAGGTATAAGCTGAAGTCTGTTGTGACAGACTTGCGACAAAAATGTCTTAGTTTTCGTATCAGAGCGTATCGGTAATGTTGTATTTTTAGTCTAGGACAGACCAGACCTTTAATATCGAGTATGAAATTGTTTCTATTATAAGGAATTTATATTCTTGGTGGTAGGACTTGGTGCAAGTTCTGGGTAGGTGCTACTCATCAGACATTCTATAGTCCAATAGGAATACTTAATTGCTGTTTAGCGGTAGAATATCTGATGAATGGGTAATACTACCACCGAGAATAAATCTTAGTGTATTATACCTTGAAATATAATATCTTTTCATACTTTTCAAGTGCTATCTCCCATGTCTTTCGCCTACTACCTATGGTAAAATGAATATAATATTGCGATTATAACTTTAAAATATTAAAGTCGTTAGTTTGCGCTCAACCTTATCTGAGATTAGCGTGGGCCGAAGATTAATATATTAATTATAGCATTTGTCAATACATAGGCGTTCCCATGCAACAGGCTCGGAGCAAACACCATCACCCTGTGTTTAGTTAATTAATCAAAGTAGCTTATATCAGATTATAGCGTAGCGAGGTCATGATATAATGGGGTTTTTTAATGTATATTATATGGTGAAATATTTGAAATAATAGTTTAACGTATGCTAATATGCATAGCATGGTAAGGCTTCGTTCAGCTCAAATATGAATCATTCGTTTTTACCGACAATTTTGTTTAAGTACTGATATGATTGGTTAGCCAGTGTAATTACAGGAGCAGTGTATATCATTATTAAATTTAACAATTTCGATGTGGATTTGTTACCATTTATATACTAAAGATTTATAATGTACTTATATTTTTATTTATAAATCGCATCAATTCTTTGTATACTGGGGAGGGACTGGCTGTACTCGTGCTTATGGGGCTGACAAACAAACTTTGTATATAGTTTGCTTATGTGGCACATACTGTCAAAAGTACCATAAGTAACATTCAGAAGTATCTACCACCACGGCAGTCTTGCGTTTTTAATTGTCAGACTTTTGAATTTGTGAATAATACTTTATTATTTCTCTGCCTCTGACGCTAAGTTCAGGAGACCAATTCTACTAAAAAATTGTCATTTTATTGCAATCGAATCGAAATGTAATTGTTGCTGTTCATCCGTTTTGCTATTCTTTAATTTAAATTATAGACACAATTATTAATATATATATTAAAGTTAACAATTACATTTGGTTTGGACATATCGGTTCGGTTCCGATCCAAATATTTAATATAGAAGCGATACTTTTACCTATTAATTGTCATAAATCTACCACAGGTTCGGAAATATATATAACAATAACAAAGAACAGTAAAAGTACAATAAAAAAATCTTCATATATTTCTAATTTTAACTGAAAATCGTTTGGGTTGAATCTCGAATAGTCCATATTTGTTTGAAGTTGATGTTAAATTAAAACTACGTGACGACACATAAATTAAAATATTGTTTGAGGACTAAATTTAGTTTCGAAATATATATTTGTAATCTGACGAGGCTTTGTCGAATTAAATTTAATCCCGGGTTCAAAGACCGAATTAGACTAATAATTAGGAAGATCTTAAGAAATTGTCGATATCCTGATAGTTGATCGGTTTTGAAATAAATGAAATGTTTAATTGATTTTACTAGTTTATCATGCCATTAATTCCCGGGTTCAAACTTCGACTCAGGCCAGTATTTTAGTTAATTTAATAAATAAGTTCTCAATAGCATCTCGCTGTTTAGATTTTATTTATACTCACATGGCTCAGCGGTACAGATTTGAACCAAAAGATTGAAAGCATTCACACAATCTAAGTGTAATGAGTATTAATGTGTTTTGTTTAATTAATCTATCACAATATGATTATCCATTATCATGTACTGAGCGCGGGGACTTAAGGACTAAATCTTCTACTATAAGGCCGGGACTCCACCAAAGCGGAGACGAGACGAGCGGAGAGGAGATGTTTTTTAAACAACCAATAGAATTGAGTTATTGACACGTCTCCTCTCCGCTCAGCTTCAGTGGAGATCGCTGTGCGGAGATGTGTAATATTTGTATGTCGCGATGGAAGCGGAGATGTGAGCTGTGCGCGGACGACGCGCAGTGGAGACGAGAGATGTGAGCGGCGTGCAGTGAGCGATGTCACCCTCCCCCCTCTCGCCCGCTAGCAACCCGCAGAACCCCGCGCGCGCGCCGGCCGGCCATCTTGCTAGTACCGTGCGCGCGAGCACACGCTTTTATCGTGAATAATTTGTGCAATTTGTATTTTTCAACGTAAACAATTAGTTAATTTAAATAAAACGTAATGGATGACCAATTTATTGAATCAGTAAAAAAATATCCATGTCTATGGAACACATCAATAGATACCTATAAACTTACTGACGTCAAAGATGCAGCTTGGGAGAACGTTTTGAAAGAAACTCAATTATCTGACGGTAAGTGCAATTTATTATATTAAGTATTTCGTTCAAGTAATGTTGTAATACGAGTGTCTTGCCATGGAACGGCGCCCTCGTTGTTGAAATAACTACAGAATTTTTCTCGAACTTGATAGGCATCCATATTGTCATTCGATAATAGATTTTCCACGTTTGTGTCGTTAAACATAGTCGTGGCCAAACCCGTTTCATTATTATCTAGATAGCCAGGCATCTTGTCAATTAAAAAGTTGTGTAGAACACACGTTGCTTTTATCACTTTTTCCACTGTTTCTATTTTACATTCAAATTCTTTACGGTATACGTACCATTTCCGTGATAATACACCAAATGTAGCTTCCACAATACGACGAGCTCTTGAAAGTCTATAATTGTATGTTCGTTTTTCGTTATTTAAATTATCGCGTGGATATGGTCTCATTAAGTTAGTCATCAAAGGGAAAGCTTCGTCTCCAATAAAAACAAACGGTACAGGTTCTCCATTTTGGTACAAGGGTTGTGGCTGTGGTAGATTTAGTCTGTTTTCTCTCAAACGAATTCCGAATATACTATCAGCAAAAATACCACCATCGCTGAACCTTCCCATTGAACCTATATCTACCATAATTATTCTTCGGGTAGCGTCGGCTACGCACATCATTACAGTTGAAAACCTGTGTTTATAACAGTAATATGAGGACCCAGATTTTGGGGGTGCAAACATGTACACATGCTTGCCATCAATGGCCCCGACGCAGTTTTTGAATTGCCAGATTTCTTCAAATTGCTTTGAAATTTTTTTCCAATCATTTTCATTAAGTTCTGGCATAACCAAAGGTTGTAATACTGTCCACAAGGCATCGCAGACATCTTCTATAATTCTTGGAACAGTCGATTTTCCAATCCTAAAATTTTCAGCTATTTGTGAAAATTTTGAACCAGTCGCCAAATACCTGTAATAATTATAATATAGATTTATATTTATGTGTCGTGGTTTCAGTTAGAATAGAAGGGGCATTTCAAAATAATATCTTAATCAGTGTCGTGTTGTTTCCGGAACTATAAAAGATTAGGCATTACTGAAATTATGTATTTACAGAATTTTCACTCGTTCAAAAGTTATAGCCATTTTTAAATAATAGAAAAGAAACAATTAAAAGTCTAAGATTCACACGAGCACAACACATTGAAATCAAACAAATAAAATGGATTTATCACTCGTTATTTATTAACATTTCAAATTTCGACGCCGCCGTCTGCCGCGACCACGTACGAGAGATACAATCCGTTTTGTTTGTTTGATTTCAGATATTTTTTTTATAAATTGGTTTCCCTTGAAACTCTGGTATTTTTTAAATATTTATAATGGTTATAAATTCTGCATGAGTGATAATGCGGTAAGTATATTTTGACTATGGCAATGTCAACATTTAATATTTATAATGATTTCAATTATTTTTATTTCAGTAAAAACGGCTAAATCTAAGTGGAAAAAGTTGAGAGACAGCCACCGGGACGCATTAAAAAGGAAGAATGCCACTAGAAGTGGACAGAGTGGTAAACAAATTCGTGAATGGAAATATGAGAAGGTAATGGAATTTTTGATACCATATATGACGAATAGAAACAGGACTACAAATTATACCTCACAAACAAATATAAATGAACAGGAAACAAATTCATTGGAAAGTAATGTAACCGATGAGTTTTTTGAAACATCAAGCAATCATACAAGAAGCACTCCAGAAGATCGTCCATCTGTACAACATTCGCCGTCACCGACATCAAGCGTCTCAGCCTCGACATGCAGAAATGCAACAAGAAAATCGGATGAAATAAGTAATTTACTTATACAGCACCATGCAAACCGTGAAAGAATACGCCAAGAAAAACTAGAAATACAATCATTGATAGAGAAAAATAATACCCTTGACGAAATGGACACTTTTTTTCTGTCGATATCAAAAAGTGTAAAAAAGCTTTCTCAATATATGCAGCTTCAGGCTAAACGTAAAATTTTCAATGTTCTTTTAGAATTGGAAGAACTTGAGCTACAAAACACATGGTATAACACAAATGAAAATAATTGGTATTCCCCCGGTTACACTTCAGCACCGGGTCCAAGTTCGACACCGGGTCCTAGCTCAACACAGGCACCGGTTCTTACATCAACACAGGCCGGTGGTCCTAACTCAACACAGGCACCTGTTCCAAGCTTGGAAGATACGCACATGACCGATGAACAGATAGAAGCATTCAGAAACGAAGAAGACACATATGATAATTTGTAACTATATGGAAAAGAAAGCAATATGTCTCATGTGATTTACTGTTATAATTTTTTTGTACGTTATGTTTCTAATATAACCTTACGTTTTTTTTGCTACTGCCAGAACGGCAGTTGATTTTTTTGTTTTCTTTATGAATAAATAAGATAATATAAAAATATATTTGGTTTTTACATAATATGCATCACTCCAGTCTCCCGGAGGGGTAGAAAGAGACAACGGATCTCGATTTCTCGTAATCCTTACATACCTCAGTTTACATAATATTTTTCATGTATTCTCGTACTTCTTGATTCTCGTTTTGAGTACTTCTCACTTAGCCCTTTTACACAAAAAAAACAAACACTCAAAAAAGACTGATCACATTCAAACGCAGATAACACACATAAACACAAACACACATTAACAAAAAAATAATTAGGTAGGTACTTACTTCAAACATACTGCTAGCCGCTCTTGGGTACAGATAGATCTCCTGTAGTTAGTATCTTGCTTAAATATATGCGGTTTAATTAAGTTATGTAGTTCGTAGAATATATTCCTCGGTAGTCTGTAGGACTTGGTAAAACTTTCATCATCTAACTCATTAAACAGAGTAAAAAATTCTCCATGACTGGTATGGTAATACAAGTGACTTCTTTTCCAAAACCGATGTTTTCTTTTGTTTAGGTTGTATAAAGCTATCAATTCTGCTTCTTCAGACTGTAGTTCTTCTTCAAGTAAAAGAAGATACTTTTTTTGTAATAATAGCGACATCGTCTACCTTTCGTGTCAGAATGCGTACTGAGCACTCAACGCCCCGCACCCGAGCTGAAAAACATCTCTTCTCGCACAGCACACAGCACACCGCACACATCTCCGCTTTGGTGGAGTCCCGCGAGCTGAAAAACATCTCTTCTCGCACAGCACACAGCACACCGCACACATCTCTGCTTTGGTGGAGTCCCGGCCTAATAAATAATAATAAAATCTTTCACTATGGAGCCAAATTTTACTATCAAAATATGATATATCCTAACTAATATAATAATAAAGTAAGTTTGTAACGGTTTTACGTCTTTGTTACTCAATCGATCATCATGAATTTTTACAATTTTTAAGGCATCTACCTCGCCCCACCATTCTGTGATACCTGTGGCAGTTTCCCCACTGAGTGTAATCATTCCATTAGGGCCAGCAACGTACCTGCAACCCTCTGTTGTTGCAGGTATGGTTGATAGAGGTTAGGAAAATAAAAGCAGCGACTCCGTTTCAAATGAGATATATTCTCCATGTGTAATAAATTAATAACACTGTAAGTAAAAACAAAATATTTAAAATTGACAGATTCTATTATTATCAGCCAGCGACTAATAAATATAATATAATTATACAAACTTTTTGTACAAGATTATATTTTTGCTTGTATAGTTTAGTTAATTATTAATTAATAATCCAGTGACTATCCATCACTTTCCATCAGGTGAGCTTCCTTATTTTGCCTCTTACGTAAAAAACTGACAGTTTCGAAAAGGGCCCTCTCGTTACACGCGTGCAAAGCTGAAGACGAAAACTAGTCATGATATTATGAAACAGGAAACATTGTGTAGTTTTAAAGCAAATAAACCAAGCACAGTTTTCTTAATAAACGCAATTTCTGTAACTGTTATTAAATGTATAAATAACAAATATGGTGACCCGCCTCCGACCGTAAGTCTATTAAAGCGTACTGTTATTAAATGCCATTTATAATTATTGCTTATTTTAATTACAAATTTTATGTAAATCAATTTGCGTCATATATATAAAAATCCATTAATATTAACCCACCTGGCGGTAAGTGATCACCAACGCCCATAGACATTGGCATTGTAAGAGATGTTAAGCATCGCTTACATCACCAATGCGCCACCAACCTTGGGAACTAAGATGTTATGTCCCTTGTGCCTGTAATTACACTGGCTTACTCACCCTTCAAATCGGAATACAACAATACCAAGCACTGGTATTTTGCGGTATAATATCTGGTGTTTGGGGGGGTGCCTAAACTAGACGAGCTTGCACAAAGCCCTACCACCAGTGATTTTGATGAGGAATGAAGCAAGTTTGAAACCCATGAAAGGGACATAGACTATTCGTTATTATATACCAACGCGCGGGTGAAGATGTGTGTGAAAATAGTATATATTTATATATATAGTCCTCCAGACCGATTTCGGTCACGGCGGCCAATCTCAAGAGAGATTAGCCAACTGTGCAGGAGATATTATAGTGCACAAGTGTGTGCGCAAACACAGGTGCACTCTCTATTCCCTTACTCTCATAACCCGATGGGACGGCAATCCGACACGACCGGAAAAAGTTTAGGCGCAGGACCAATGGCTCTACGTCCTTTCCGAGGCAAGAGAGTGTACACACTTCCATCTTCCAGACTCCGGGCAGCTACTGAGAAATTTCGATAGAACATCTCAATAACATTTATTGGCCCGATCTGGAAAATGAACCCTGGACCACCGTGTCTGCGGCCTTACAAGGAGCCACTAGACCAACGAGGCAGTCATATATACATAATTATATATATATATGTATATATGATTTAAACGGAACTATATAATGTATGTTACTTATAATAATTAACAGTGGCCATTATTTAAACAACCTCTTACACGCGTATTGTTAATGTGATCTACGCGTTTCTGTTATTCTACGCGCACATTGGTGACTTGTTAAAGTGTAATTGAATAATAAATAAAATATGTTTTGACAATACTAAGTAACTAGTTCTCCGAGTTTTATGTAGATTAAAATGTGATCGTAGCGTGATGTTATACTCTGTAACTTTTCTTAATAAATAGGCATTTTATTAAAAAAATGTTTATTCGAATTGGCTTGGTATTTCCTAAGATTTAAGCAAACAAACTCTTCAGTCATATATTATTATTTTTAAAGTTTTAATAATAGCATCCGTCTTAATTTATTTAAATTGAATATATATTTATTAATTTACTTATATTTTATAATTATTTTTTTTTAGTAGTAATATTTGATTGATAATATTCGACGAAACAAAAATGAGATTTCTATCTTTTTAAACATCGATTTAAACTTGTGTGCGTTAGGCTTAACAATTTATTATCTGCGCCAGATAAATTTCAAGTACGCTGTGACGACACGACACGCCCACCACGGCGCGTATCCGTAGTGGTGGTGTTTATATCGATAATCTATTTCGTTCAGATAAATAATTTTATAGGGGATTAAATTTATTTACTTTTATATTTATTTAATAGTTAAACTATTTGGTGTATCTGTTGATTTGAGATAAATAACGTTTTTTATTTGATTTGATTAATCTTTACTAATACTAAAAATGTGAAAGTGAGTTTGTTTGTTTGTTACGCTTTCACGTCTTAACTGCTCAACCAATCATCACGATATTTTGTATATGCGTACAGTAGGCCCAGCAACGATAGCCCAGTGGTAAGAACGCGTGAATCTGAACCGATGATCGTGGGTTCAAGCCCGGGCAAGCACCACTGAATTTCATATGCTTAATTTGTATTTATAATTCATCTCGTGCTTGACGGTGAAGGAAAACATCGTGAGAAAATCTGCATGTGCCAATTTCACTGAAATTCTATCCCACGTATATTCCACCAACCCGCATTGGAGCAGCGTGGTGGAATAAGCTACAAACCTTCTCCTCAAAATAGGAGAAGGGGCCTTATCCCTTAGGGACATTCACAAGCTACTGTAAGCCTGTAACCGAATTTTGTTTTTAACTACTATTTATATTTTCATCTACTAGCTTTATATAATACAATTAGAAAAAAGGCTTGTAACAACATCCGACTGTAATGTGAATTGGTTTTGTGTGACGTAATTAAAAAAATATATTGTTATTCGAGATTATGGGTCAGTGACTGTGTTCTATGCAGAACCATAGGCACCATTTTGTTTTTTTATAGCATAGGTAGGTGGACGAGCATATATGCCATCTGATAGTAAGTGGTCACCAACGCCCTTAGACAATGGCATTTTAAAATATGTTAACCATCGCTTACATCGCCAATGCGCCACCAACTTTGCGAATTAAGATGTTATGTCCCATGTGCTCTGTTTTTACACTGGCTCACTCCCCTTCAAACCGGAACACAACTATACCAAGTATTGCTGTTTTGTGGTAGAATATCGGTTAAGTGGGTGGTATAAGTACCTAGCTTGCATAAAGCTCTACCACCAAGTTATATATGTGTAATATATAAGCTTCATGCTTAAATCTGATGAGTCAATAAGCTTTCTTTTAACAAAATTGTAGTAAAAATCGATTGTAAAAAAAAATATATTTTAAGAATGTTTTTTTAACCCCTTTTATATAACATGGGTAAAGACACACGTGTATATCACATATTGTGAAGAAGTAATTACGTCATTACGAACGTCACTAAAGATCTTGACCCTATGTTTTTATGGATACAAAATAAGGCGCATTCACCTCGCTCAGTAAACATAACTTTAACAATAAAGTCCACAAATTTTATAATACTGTCATTTATAATAATATACCCAACTAACATGTAGTTTAAGTCTTTAATATGCCATATTGCCAATTGTATCAACAGACATATTATGAATATAAACAATAATAATTTCTGCTCGCATACATCTATTTATTTCGGGTATTAAAAAAAAAACTACGCTGTTAAGGTTTAAATTTTAAAGACTTTAAATCAATAACATTTCTATCAGTTTTCATGATAATTGTATAATTATATCTGTAATTAAGCTTTATATCACTAAAACACGGAAATGTTTTACTAATTCATTGATTCTTGGCACTGATATTGACTAGCCCGGGCCAAATCGTATGATATTTTCAACACGGAATCAATTGTTACCACCATTGGAAATTATAAAACGAAACTTTTGTACAAAATCTTATAATAATATCATAATTAACTATATTTACTCAACGACACCGGTTTAATAACATTAAAATATTAAAGATATAACTTTTTCTTTTTAATTTAGGTTAAAATATATGAGGATGTCGACAAAATATTAATCGTAAACGAATTCACATTAAAAAGATTACACAGGAAAACATAAAAATCATGCATTACGAGTATAAAGTATTAAATACAAAGATAAATATAAAAATATATATTATTCATATCGTAAAACCTTTCACGGTGAATATATGTATTTTAATTAAAAAATTCCCATCGGTCAATAACAAAAGCTTATGCACAATCATCAATGTTTAATTGTGTGTTCACGGCAATCGGATTCTGATAATGCGGAATAATCGAAAATCGATACAGCCGTGCAATCGTGCTACACTACTGTCAATAATGTTGATATTACATTCTTTATGTTAAGCTACAAACCACTGATAAAGTACCTTCCGACTTGGTATAAGACTCGGCATTCGACATTGCGCAGTCGCGAATAAAAGACGTGTATATTTTTATCGATTCTATCGATATCCGAGCATTTTGAGTGTAGACGTCACTATTTTCTTTCCGACGGGACTCGCGTTCGATTTTGAAACATACCGCCATTTTACTATTCGTCTTTTTTTTTCGTTTGTGTATTTTCGCGCGTTTTTGTGATGGCACTTATGTATCTGTGAACACGTGGGGATCATTGAAATATACTTTTTTTTTATAAACAAAATGTTAAATGTGTCTCGAATACAAATTTATACGTATTTTGCTATAAAGTAGTTTAATTTGAATAAAAACTCTGCAAGTACATCCAGTATTACTACGTGAACGCGCTTAAAATAGGTAAGTTTTTTTTTTAAATTTAATGCTTTACGAATTTGATTTTTATATCAAAACAACAGAGTCCATAATAGCATAGACGATTTGTTTAATAAAAAATAACTGTTTCTTTGTAATGTAATTATAAAGATTACAGTTTTAAATTACCCTATTAGTAGTTTCTGCCATTATTTTTTTAACAATTTGTCATTTAAATCGGCAAGTGGGAGTTAATTTTATAACCAAAAATAGATAAGATTAGATTATATTTATATCATAATTATGATATGTAACAGAATATTTTTTTTATGTAATTAATAATAATCTTTGTACAATTGAAATGAATGAAAACATATTATTAAAACAAAAATCAGTGTCATTAAATTGTAATAAAAGTACTAACGAGGTTACAATTCCGGATTAAGCCGGTTTTATTTGGATTGTATGAAACGCGAACACTTTTATTGTTTATTTTATGGTAATTTGATATCGAGCGATTATTTTATATAAAAATATAAAGAATTATATTTAAAAAGCTGATTTTATCTTTTAATTTTAGATGGTCAATGACATTAAATGTTACCTTATAATTATTGCAACATAATTTAAGTGTTTTTTTTTTAATTAGTTAATAAAAAGACCCCAATCTAAGTACATACATCCAAAAATCCAAAAATAACGATTAAGATTTGCAATGTGTAAGAAACAGAATATCTTCACATTCACTTATATACTAAAGAAATTATGTACAAATTTCATATTTATTTTCAAATTAAAATTGAATTAATTCTGGAGATGAATACTGTGATGAATATTTTTTTTTTCTCCAATTAGTCGCTCATACGTACTTCTTAATAATTCAATTGGTCACGTTCTTGAGGTTTTTTATTGGCATACATTTGGCAGCCATTGTCTATTGGCAGGTATTTTTACGTCATACCTACAGCTCGGTGTATTTTAGTAGTGCTGAATATGTAGAAATCTATAATTTAGGGTTCGTGTACACAACATATAACACTAGTAAATAGCCCCAACCTCACAACATGATTAACGAAAAAAAAACATTGTTATGCATCGAACGAAGTCATTTGGGATTATATACGATTAAACGGAATAAATGAGGTGAGTATATAATGTACATAAATAAGCACTTATTATATAATTGTACACCAGCCCTATACGATATCATGTCCATTGTAACAGATCCAAAACCTCAGCCTTTTATCAGGTGCTAGTTGCTTCGAAAGGCAACCGCGTTAAGCGTCACTGCTCCGTCTATATTGGCCGTATCTATATGTTAAATAGTATATAAGCTTTCTTAATAAATAATCTATCTGATACACTTTTACCGGATATATCTTGGTCTATCTAATACAATATCTTTTTTGGTAATTTCTCGCTATTAGCGCGTACAAACAAACTCATTATATACTAGTATGGATTAGGGCAATATTCATACTGAATAAGTCACCAATGTCATGTGTGGCGAACTGGCTTTCTGAGGCTTCGCCTGTGTATGTACAATGAGGCAGGTATATGTCTATGTGTTAATATAAAGTCTATTCCGAATGTCGTTCATATCCTGTCAGCAGTCGTAACTCCTGTCAGGAGTTTCATCACATAGAACACCCGAGGCCTTTAAGGGGCGTTCGCCTTTTAGGAATGAGTACGCTCTTTGCGAAGTTTTCTATGTCATGTCAGCTCGGAAGTCGCCGGTGAAAGTTGGTTCCGCAGAGTTGTGCGAGGCAGGGAATGCTTTAAAAATGGCGCTGGGGTAGCTAAGATGGTATTAATAAATGAACACATTTATTATATATTTTTTATTATTACGTTTTTGATCTGAAACATCTATCACGCCTTGAGAGTAAGACACTAATGCAGGGAGGGTAGACGGTGTGGCTCTCTATTCCCTAGCTCTCATAATCCGATGGGACCGTAATCCGACGCAATCGGAAAGAGTTCAGGTGAATAAGACTATATTTATATAACTGATGAAACTAAATTGTAACTTATTTTACTCAATATATAAATAAAATATTATATTTTGAATTTCGACGTATCATGAGCCGGTAATCCCCTGAGTTCCACATTTTTATTTTATGTTAAATTCAATGAAGTCAGTCATCATAAATGCTTTACAAAATGAGATACAACTCACGCTCTTAAATTACACTAGTTTAATTATTTAAATGTCAAGGAAAAAAGAAATTATTTGTATTACCTTAACATTTAAAAGGGTACTTGGTTTTTTAAATAATTAGCGACGTTATAACATAGTATTTTTATATACATATCACATTTCGAACTTTGAAGCGTGGTTGAGCTTCAATTGCAAACATTGGCCAAGCCTTGGATTCAACGGAATTCCTACAAATAACGAAAAACGAAATGCTTAAAATATGCTACACAAATATGGAGTATATTCAACTCTTTATACATTGTACATGCTTGTCGACACACCCACGTATGTAATGACGTCATTTGTGCAGGATTCCTCACGATGTTTTCCTTTACCGAGCGACTTATAAAAGAAAAAAAAAACAAATGAATTGAGTTGCGCTTGCCGGATTTGATTTGAACTTTGAGCTTATGACGTCATAACGTATAAAGTCACGTTAAAATTTGTTTTTACTGCTACTTTAGATGTAATTAAAATTGAATGAGTATAGACGCTAATTGGCTGCCACGAGCATTGAATGAATGAGTTGTTACTAGTCTTCACTGACCGGTGTCACCAATGAGTATAATTATATACGATGAGTGAGTGAATGGTGTATAAAGTAAATTGACCTCCACACATTTTACAATGTTATATAAATGTATGTGTACGTGATAGCAGTCTTGCGTCTGATCTTGAGACCTTTACCTTAAACAAGACCCTGTATAGGGCAAATCTAGGGCTACCACTCACTAACAAAAAATATTTTTATATACTACCCACACAATTCACAATTATTGTTTTTTTTTTTCTGTTGTCTATGTCTCAAAAGTCAATATCATTATTATACTACGCGTAATGAATAAGTTGTTTTTTTTTTAGAATTCCTGAAAACAAATGATCGATATTTTGTATTCGGTACATCACTAGATCTCTACCGATAGTGAGATACCTCAGAGCTTATTTGTCATAATATCAATTAATATAAAGTGTCAAAGTGTATTTGTTTAATTGTAATTATTGCACATTTAAAATATACATTTATAGTTAATTTAATTGTAAGAAAGCTTATTAATATTCCGATAAATCGCCATCCATGAATTTAAATTTGAAAGGGTCATTGACCGTTTGACGTTTCTAATCAGATCAAGGCCGAACACTATCATTACGCGTCTCCTAGACTTCGTTGCGTATCTTATATAACTGTACATTTGTTATGAATAATCTCGCACAATGATTCTTTGTAATTGTTTTAAGAGAATTCTGCTAAATGTTCCTATTAAATATTATGAAAAAATGGACTGAAATTATAAATTTTGTAAGCAGAAGTCTGTTTGTTACCTCAACGGGGCTAAACTCCTGAACTGATCGTAAAGAAGTTTTAGTAGAACCTGGGTTTTTAACACGGCATATACATTATGGTATATATGAGATAAAAAATATATGCCGCGGACAGAGACGCGAGAAACAGCTAGACAACAATATATGTATGTATATAATACTGTATTTGACCGTGTCTTTGCTCGTGTGTTACCCCCTAAATAAATTACCCGTCGTATTACGTTAGAAAAGTAGCTTATGTCAGTTCCTGGGGTTCAAACTTCATACCAAATTTTACTCGGTGGTAGAGCTTTGTGCAAGCTCGTCTCGGTAGGTACCACCCACTCATCAGATATTCTACCGCAAAACAGCAATACTTGTTATTGTTGTGTTCCGGTTTGAGGGGTGAGTGAGCCAGTCTAATTACAGGCACAAGGGACATAACATCTTAGTGCCCAAGGTTGGAGGCGCATTGGCGATGTAAGCGGTGGTTAACATTTCTTACAATACAATTGTCTATGGGCGTTGGTGACCACTTACCATCAGGTGGCCCATATGCTCGTCCACCTACCTATGTAATAAAAATAAATCAACATCGGTTCAGTGGTTTAGCTGTAAAAGCGTAACAGACAGATTGGCTTTCATATTTATAATAATATAGATATTTATTTTGATCAACATAGGATTCTATATAGTAAATAAACATCTTAATCTAATTTCAGTAAACTATACTTAAATCTACAACATTCATCTGTGACAAGCCTGATTTGTCAGTATATATATCATACCAAAATGGTTCATGTAATGATAGTCCAGCCTATCAAATCATGTATACATATTATGTGTTTTATTTGTTTTCATAAGAGCGGACATAGCTGAGAAAAACAATCAGGTGTGTCAATAAAAAAAAAAAACGTGTGCGTCTCGGGATAATATTTATTATTAATTATAATATTATATTAAATATAATTTAAATTAGTACTTGAGAGTTGCTAAATTATTATAAGTACTATCTGTATACGCTAGATGGCGTTAGGTTGGTAACTCTCAGGTAAAGCAGTCCGCGTCGGTAATAGGCGCACCGTAACGCGTTACGTTACGAAGCGGTTTACCCTCCCATAAGAAATCGTAAGAAATTATCACTTTAAAAATACGTTATGTATTAATTGTATTGTAGACCAGTAATCTATTATTATAAATAATAATAAACTGACAAGTTACATTTAGAAAGAATGAAAACCAAAAACACATTTCTTTTTTTAAATTTGTGAAGTTATAAAAGCTATATCGTCTCAACGATTTTCATATATTCGTAAAGACTTTTTTATTTTATTTATTGTATAGGTTGGCGGATACCAGGAAGATCCAGTAGTTATGACACTTACTAGTCAGAATCTTATCCGGTGATTGGGAGTTCAAATCCAGGCTGTGATATTGTTGTCTAGGTGTTTCTCGCGATGTCACGTCCTTTGAATTCAAAGGAACGTTAAAAGTAAAATATAATAAAAAATAAAATAAAAAATACGAAAGAAATAGCATTTTAATGCGCTGTCGTAAGTGCTGTTCCTATTTCCGTCTATGCGATCTCTATTTGTAACGGAACTAAAAATACTGATAGATTAGTGTGACCATGACTACCTTCGCAATACTGCTTTTTTTTAAATTAAAAGTAAGAAATTACTGTACCAATTACTGTTTACATGTGGTAGTTCTTTGTGTAAGCTCGTCTGGGTAGGTACCACCCACTCATCAGATATTCTACCGCCTACAGCAATATTTAGTATTGTTGGTTTCTGTTTTAAAGGGTGAGTGAGCCAGTGTAACTAAAGGCACAAGAGACATAACAGTCCCCAAGCCTAGTTCCCAAGGTTGGTGGCGCATTGACAATGTAAGGCAAGGTTGAGGAAATCTATTCGATCACATTTTGACAAAACAGTCTCGATTGCGGTCAAGAGCGAAAAATGTTAATATTTCGGGGTATATAGAATGATCTTTTATATTTTTGTCTTCAAATATTATATAATACTAAATACATATATATATATACAATAACTATACGAAAAGCATACGTTAAATTGATCAAACGTTTATCCGTCCTTAGACATTTTACTAGACTATATAATACTAGGAATTAAAATATAAACGGCAATTGCTTCCCTGTCGATCGATAATAACCTTGTTGCAACAATGATAGGAAATAACTGTAACCATACACTTATAAAAAGTTTATTTAAAATTATATTTTCCTACGTCAAAATATACTTATATAACTAGCTGTGGCCCGCGGTTTCACCCGTGTATAATTAATAAAAATATAATAAATTATTTTATTACTATAATAACACACACGCGCACACACACACACATAGACGCGGCTCATACATACACACATACACACACACACACACACACACACACACACACATATATATATATATATGGCGACTGGTAAAGAAATACGTAATTAACGAGTTGAAATTATTTTTCATAAAATACCTTAGGGTTTACCGATCTTATATATGGCCTATCATTTGCGCCATCACATGTTCTTTGTGTATACCAATTTTCATCAAGATTGACAAAAATGAAAAAAATAGTATAATGTGAATCACTGCATCATAAAACAATAATTTATCACAAAATTAGGTGAAAAAAAATGCACAGACAGAGCCAATAGATTTATGTAGTAGTATAGATTAAAGAAAACATCAAATTCAAATTTCTTCCATTACAATATAATTAAATATCGAGTAAATTATATAAAAATATAATGATACTACTAAAATGAATATATTTTTTGTTATTATTAGTATAATATAAAATAATAATGTCCTCCAGACCAAAAAAAGAGTAAATTATATAAAAATATAGTGATACTACTAAAATGAATATATTTTTTGTTATTATTAGTATAATATAAAATAATAATGTCCTCCAGACCGATTTCGGTCCGGGCGGTCAATCTTAAGAGAGATTAGCTGCGCAGGAGATATTATAGTGCACAAGTGTGTGCGCAAACACAGGTGCACTCACTATTCCCTAGCTCCCATAATCCGATGGGACAGCAATCTGACACGACCGGAAAGATGTCAGGCGCAGGACCAGGCGTTACTAACAAAAAAACTCAATAACTTTTTTATTGATTTGAACCATGCACCTCAGGGTCTGTAGCCTTTTAAGCTATTAGATCTACTTAGTTATATCTGTTTCCATCATGTGTGTGAAATGAGTATGAATAATCTTAATTTATTTCATCTTAAGCACGGGACAGGTTTAATAAAGCAAATATTGTACTATCTTACTAAATTTATACAAAAAATACCGGTCAAGAGCGAGTTGTGTCTGTGACAGCTTTTTTTTTCGTTTGACCTCATTACACGGTTGCCTGTCCAGTTTTTTTATCATGGATAGAATTGAATAGCGTTGAATAAATCTAGAAATTTGAATGCCTAGCTTGAATCGCGACATCTCGTGATATTCAAGGTAAAGTGTTCCGTTTGATTAAGAGGGTTTACGTTCAGCTGTTTCAGCGAATTAAAAAAAAAGAAAAACAGATTCATTCACTCTTTTTAATAGATATAAAAAAAAATAGTTTTAAGAAAATTGACAAATGATTGGTTAATTGATCACGTTTTTTTTATAAATTGTACAATTCAGTGTTATTTCAACGCTTTCTTAGCTAAATTATGAGCCGTTTAATTATTGCTGGAGCACTAGAAAATCAAATCACATTGCTTTCTCGCTGTCTGTTCATAAGATTGTGGTATATGCATATTATAAGGGGTTTTCCAATAGGGACGCTTGAACTTTGACAGCTGCTTGCGGCCATGTTGTTTGAGTGACAGCTGTCAAATGCAGTGTGTTATATTCATTCCGTCCTCCCAAACCACCATGGCAGGTTACAGTGTCGAGCAGCACGTGCAAATCATAAAATTGTTTTATGAAAATGGGTCTTCAGTTCGAGCAACGTTCCGCGCACTTCGCCCGTTTTACGGTCGCGATGATCGTCCTGCCGAGTCGACTATCCGTCGATTGGTGGACAAATTCGAGTCAACCGGGTCAGTTAACAATCAGCCGGTTCCCGTGCGTCAACGTAACGCGAGATCTGCCGAGAATATCGCCGCTGTGCGCGACAGTGTCCTCGAAAACCCGCGGCAGTCAATTCCGCGTCGCGCACAGGAACTCGGCCTTTCGCAGACGACAACTTGGCGAATTTTGCGTTGTGACTTGAGCCTGCACCCGTACAAGATCCAGCTGACCCAAGAGCTCAAGGTTAATGACCATAGACAGCGCCGTGTGTTCGCTGACTGGGCATTAGAGCAGTTGGAAGTTGACGCCGATTTTGGCAAAAAAATCATCTTCAGCGACGAGGCGCATTTTTGGATGAATGGCTATGTCAACAAACAAAATTGCCGTATTTGGGACGAGACCAATCCACACGAGGTTCACCAAGTGGCAATGCACCCGCAGAAAGTGACTGTTTGGTGCGGATTTTGGGCCGGAGGCGTGATTGGTCCGTATTTTTTCGAAAACGATAATGGTGTGGCCGTCACCGTCAATGGTGAGCGATACCGGTCGATGATAACCAACTTCTTTTGGCTTGAAATCGAGAATATGGATCTGGACAACATGTGGTTTCAACAGGACGGCGCTACGTGCCACACAGCACACGCTACGATGGAAGTTCTGCACGATCAAGCGCCCTTAATGGAAAACCCTATATTTTTGAGAAAATAATGTTAGTGTAGCTTTGTGTTAGGTATTGTGACGTCATATAACAAAAGAATATATATTTATTTATAATGCTGAACAGGCAGCGTAAGTGAAACAGGTAGCTTTCTTTGTTCGTATGTTTTCTCGAAACTGAAATATATTTATATAATTATAAACGACAAAACAATCATAAATTTTTACACATCTAGAGCATTATATATATTTTCAAATATTAAGATTGCTCGTGGTATAAAGTACAAGATAGAGCCTTTAATTAATCTATGAATCACAAAATGCATGCATCAGTGTGTGTATATAAAATTATTTACAAGATTTGACCCACACATACACAAATGCAGATAGAATAAGGTTTCTGTAGTGTGTCTTTATCTTAAGTATCTTGTCTTTTATTGTATTATTAAGAAATCTAGAACGTTCCTTTGTCTAGCAAAACGTTACTAGATTAGACCTCTTTCTCATTTAACTGGAGATAATCTGAGCCAGTCGATTGTGGATGTGTCGAGTTTCTCTGTTGCAATGCAACAATGAACCTTCGTGTAATTCTATTTTTATTTATGTGCGTCCAAGATTCAAAAAGTACTTTGTTTAATTAGTATTAATTGATAAAAAAATTAATATATGAAGAATTCAAAAAATGTAATCTAATAAAAAAAATTGCCTGTATTGTGTTGATCTGCATAGAATAATTTTTGAGGTTAAAAGTTAAAAATTAATAATAATTGATTTACGCAAAAAGGGCTTTTAAAAAAATAAGAACAACCTATATCCATTCTCCCTTTCCTGTCTATAGTACTTGAGCGCCTTATTCACAATCAATTAAACCAATACCTTTCAAAAAATGTCCTATTGAATCCTTTACAATCTGGCTTTCGTCCTGGTCATAGTACGACTACGGCTCTGATCAAAATAACTGATGACATTAGATTAGGAATGGATAATCAACAGGTTACTGTGTTGACATTATTAGATTTTAGTAATGCTTTCAACACTGTAGACTTTGATATTCTTCTTGCTATTTTGTGTTCTCTTAACATATCTCCTAAAGTAATTGACTGGTTTCATGCTTACTTGTATGGGCGCCGGCAACGGATAAGAGTTGAAGATTCTTTCTCAGAATGGGCTCCTATAACTGCTGGCGTTCCACAAGGTGGCGTGTTGTCTCCCCTCTTGTTTTCGGTCTTTATAAGTACCATCACTTCTCATATATCTTCTCTCTATCACCTGTATGCAGATGATCTTCAGATCTATTCACAAAGTAAAATTGCGAACCTTCCTGAAACTATACATTTAGTTAATAATGATTTATTAAATATTTCTAAGTGGTCTACTGCATTTGGATTACGAGTAAACCCAAATAAAACACAGGTGCTGATTATTGGTAGTTCAAAATTAATTTCTCGTATATCTTTTTCGGATCTCCCGGTTGTACACTTTAACGGTGTTAACATACCGTTCAGTGTTACAGCTAGGAATTTGGGAATTGCCTTTGACCAGCACCTGTCTTGGGAACCACAGATAAGTGAGGTAAGTAAAAAAATTTTTGCAGCCTTTGGCTCCCTTCGAAGGTTACGCAACTTTCTACCCATCCCTACCAAAATTATGTTAGCACAGTCACTCCTACTACCAATTCTCGATTATGCTGACGCATGTTATCTTGATCTAAAAGAGGAGCAACTTAATAAACTTGAGCGTCTCCAAAATCTTTGCATCCGATTCATATTTGGTCTTCGTAAATATGATCACGTTTCTGAATTTCGTAAAAAGCTCAAGTGGCTCCCAATCCGGCTTCGCAGGAATACTCACATCCTTCAACTTCTGTACTGTATTCTGTTCAATCCGTCTTCTCCTTCATATCTAAAAGAACGTTTTCAATTTCTTAGTTCTTCACATAGCCATAATCTTCGTTCTGAAGAGAATTTGGTTTTAAAAATACCACCCCATACAACATCTTTTTATAGTGACTCCTTTACAGTCCATTCAATTCGTCTTTGGAACTCTCTTCCACCAGAAGCAAGACGTGCACCAACTATTACTTCTTTTAAAAAAATGATAAAAGAGCACTATCTTGCTTCATGAAGAAATACTGCAATTAAATATTTTATTTATTATGTAAGTATCTATAGTATGTAAATGTATATATTTATAATGTGTATGTATATTATATTATTATATAATTATATATTTATGGAATATTTATTTATGTATCGTATATATACATATATATATTGTATCTATTTTTTTTTTGTACACCCCTACCATCCTATCTCTCTCCTCTACCAAAGGTTGCCTGGAAGAGATCGCTGTTTTAGCGATAAGGCCGCCTATTGTACATTTTTCTTTTCTTTGTTTTGTTTTACTCCTATTATTTTTGTCTATTTTGGTGTGCAATAAAGAGTATATAAATAAAATAAATAAAACAACTTAGCTCTACATTAGTAATAGTATTACTCTACCAAGTGCATAGTCCTCTTTACCTTCGTAGTTGTGTTGTGTATTCAATGTCAATTTAATTTTGTGTCATATTATTAATAACCGTATCGAGATAGTATGTCGAATTCCTTTATAATGTATGTTCAATTTTGATTAAATTTCAACACGTATGAAGGTCATTGACCTTAGCTATCTATCTCACGTACTATGTAGTTACAATTACTATTATATTAGTCATTTTATGTATTAGATATTAGTTAGGTATATATCAAATGAGTTGGTTAAATTTTATATAAGGAACTGTATGTATTAAATTGTTATATATTAAGAAGAAACTGAATATTGAAACGTTGGATTTAAGTTGTAAGTGATCGATATTTGAATCACAATCATTATTATAAATTTATATACGAACTCATATTTGTTAAATCTTTATTGAAATAGTTTTTGTACGTACATTCAAATATAGCCTTGGCAACCTAAGAAAGAGCCGTATGTAAGGAGCGAATGCCATCCTATACATTGGTTATATTGTACATCAAATTACTAAATATATGCTAGAATATATATATATACCTATATAGATATATTCATATATATATATATATATAAATCCATCTCACTCTATTATATCGAGAATATGTCATATTTATTAATGTTTTGTTAGCATGAGATTCAACTTGAGATTACATGAATACCTGGTTATGTAGTTCTTAGTATCTTCGAGATGCAAAGAAAATTATTATTTGTTATGATGATGATGGTGACGATCCTTCGGACTTCAAATTTAGAACCTACGACGGCCATTTTGAATGGAGACTAGCCTACGGCGAAGGGTATTATAGTGCACATCACAAGTACTATTTCATTCAGTTGTACGGCTTTGTGCAAGCCCGTCTTGGAAGGTATCTACTCATCATATATTCTACCAGCAAATGGCAATATTGAGCATTGTTGTGTTCCGGCTTGAAGAACGAGTGAGCCAGTATAACTACGGATACAAGGGTCATAAACGTCTTAGTTCCTATTGTTGGATACGTTCAGTTATTGAAAAAAAACAACTCCTATTCCATTTGCTAGCATTTATTTCAAGTCACAATTATCGTCTCTATTCGAGTCTATTTTACAATTCGCTACATTTTTATCCTAACGACATTTCATGAATGCATTTGAAAACAGAATGGTACCTCTCTTATGATAATAAAAACTCTTTAGTAACTTTACAAACCGTTATTATCGAATTATCCAACAATTCCAATTACCTAATAAATATTCATGAAACTTATTATTCAAATATACATATTCTTACAATTAATAAAATAAATATTAAGAAGTCAACCGTCGTTTGATATTGATATTTGTACGTTATTGGATAACAATTAATAAATTAACCTAACACTATTCATTTCTCGTTTACATTTCTTTCAATGTCAATGTATATGGGTGGCGGCGATCACTTACCATCAGGTGGCCCAATTGCTTCGTAATACGTTTTCTGAGTGTAAGCACTATCAACTTCCAATCACCGATCTGTCTGTTTCCTTGACGATAAAACCCAATAGTTATTAATCCAGTAATTGAACTCAGAACTTCAGGATTTGAAGCTTAATGAGCCACTAGGCTAAGAGGCAGTTGGACGAGACTCTGTTTAATTATATAATGTATTGACCGAATTTCTTTATTTGATTGTGCGTTGTGTGAATCGTTGGGGTGATACTTTTATCATTATGTTTTTACGTCATTGTGACGCGATCTCCGTCCTCGACCGACATGCATCTTGGGTGATTTCTTTTATTATTATTCATGCCTATACTCGATCACATGTCCGTTTTAGTGAAATTTATTCTATATTATTATTTATTTGAAATTAACCTTAACTAAATATAAGACAGAAAAGAGTTGAATAATCGCTAAAATTTTAATTAAAAAATTACTAACAAAGTAATTACTAACATTTTCCACTATGTAATAAAATACATTATATAGACACTTTATTTTGTTATACAATCAATTAGCTTTCTTTTAAATGATTAATAAAGAGATTCATATAATAAGGAAAGTGGTTGTCACATCTTGTAGACTTTGGAATTACTTTATCAGCTAAGTATCTCATTATCATCATTCGGTTAATCTTACTTACTTAGGGCTTACTGGCAGAGTTTTATAGCACTATAAGAAATAATGATGTTATAAAGGCCAACCCTCATTCGTAATGCTATTGGTAGAGGGTGTTTCGATGTGTTTGAATTGATCATTGAAAAAGAGCCGAGATGGACCAGTGGCTAAACACGAGAATTTTAACCATGACGGGTTCAAAACTAGGCAAGCACCATTGGCAGTTTTGGGGAATGAGCTCCAAGATCTTCTAATCAACTGGAGGCTTTGGCCCAGCTGTGCATCAATAAACAATTACTGGCTTGTAAAAAATAATTAAAGTATAGATTTCCCTTTAGGTATTTTAAAAAGTTTCTTAAATTATAAAGTGGAAGGGTCTAAATAAGTACACACTTAAATGAGTTGACATTCAATGAGTGGGCAATAGAAGTAATATTCAATCAATGAGACCACCGGGCATGAACTGACGCTGTTGTTGCCACATGACAGAGCACAGAGCAGAGAAAAATAGAGTTTACTTTTTTATTTATTCTGTCAATACTTTCGCGCCGAAATGTCACTGTCAATTTTCTCACTTTTAAGCGAAAAGGCAAAAGTATAACACCATACAGCCTAGATTATATAGAAAAAAAATTATCATAGAATAATAAAATATTTCAAATAAAGAGTAAAAATGTGCAATATTAATTACTTATACATTTTTATTACTTATATAATAGGCATTTAAAGAACTTGATAATGAAAAATATTTCAATGCCTTAATCACTCATTGTATGAACAGTCGTGTCTAATATACCGTTTAAAATCATATAATGTTATGAACAAAATGATATTTCAAGGTTTTGTTTTATCTATTATGCAATAGAATATAAAAGATAAGAAATGTCGCTATTATAATTAAATATTAATGCTTTTATTTGCATTAATATTTGATTATTGAGAGCTGAAGATCGAGCGATCGAGCTCAGTGGCGTGCCATTGGAGAGGCCTATGTCCAACAGTGGACGACGGAAGGCTGATCATGATGCTTTTATTTTTTCGCATTCCTTGATTTTTATTAAGGTTATAGAAATGTGTTGACTCTGAAAGTTTTTTTTGTTATTCCAATTCATCAAATTACAACAGTGTGTCAATGGACTAAAATACACACAACGTTTCTTTTAATCATTCTTAACGTTTACTATTATTATTACACACATACTCGTACTGCCTCGTTGGTCTAGTGGCTAGATATAAAACCGCAGACCCGGTGATCCTGGGTTCAATCCCCAGGCCATGTCAATAAAAAGTTATTGGGTTTTTCTGTCAGAAAATTGTCAGTAGCAGCCCAGAGTCTGGAAGTTGGAAGTGTATACAACCCCGTGCTTCGGAAAGCACGTAAAGCCGTTGGTCCTGCGCCTGATCTCTTTCCGGTCGTGTCGGATTGCCGGCCCATCGAATGAGATGAGAACTAAAGAATAGAGAGTGCACTTGTGTTTGCGCACACACTTGTGCACTATAATATCTCCTGCGCAGTTGGCTAATCTCTATTGAGATTGGCCGCCGTGAACGGAATCGGTTTGGAGGACATTATTATTATTAGTATTATATATATGTATATAATACCTTTTACCTCTCCCCTTTTGAGGAGAAGGTTTAGATATTATTCCACCACGCTGCTCAAATGCAGATTGGTGGAATAACGATGTTTTCTTTCACCGTCAAGCACGAGATTAATTAATATTAAAAATTAAGCACATGAAATTCAGTGGTGCTTACCCGGGTTTGAACCCACGATCATCGGTTAAGATTCGCGCGTCCTTACCACTATCCATCCCGGCTTTTTTCATGTATATTTATAAATAAATAATATATATCACATTGTAAATAGGTATCGTTTTATTTTGATTGAATAGTGACAACTAATATATAATGTTTGTCTCTGTCAAATCTGTTCTGCGCAAGCGCAGTCAATTGACTCCAAGAGACTGCATGGCGACACTAGATTGGAGTGCTTGCAATCATTTGATGGACTTTGGATCGTTGCATCACACCAAATGAGTCGGTTTTAATATAACACTGTGTATTTGTATATACATTATATATATGTTAATCATTAAAATATAATTCGATTTTTTTTTGTTATTACTCATAAGATTGCAGAACGAATCTGTGATAGTAGTGTAGGTATATAAGAATATATTATGTGTTTAATTATATAATATTACTAATTTTCGCCCGAAAAATCGTCAGCGTGTTGAGGTGGCAGGTGTAAAAAGAAGCCTGTGTGATACTTGCTTCATCTTAAATTTCATCAAAATCGGTTCAGTTGTATTGCCGTGAAAAGTAAACAGACACATAGACCGAGTTTCTTATTTATAATATTAGTAGGTATAGATTTAATGTATAGTCTACATATTTTTTTTTAATTTTAAATGGAGTTAGACTTGTCAGCTTATAATGGTATGGTTCAAGATCAGTATTTATGATAAAGTATAATATATAATATATCGACTGATGTAGCTTACCAAGCAATGTAATGTTAATACGAAAACAGATAGCAATGCAAAAAGATATGGAAATAAGATTTATATTTCGTTTCAAAAAATGATTCGCCTCCGGGTGGGTTCGAACCACCAACCTTTCGGTTAACAGCCGAACGCGCTAACCATTGCGCCACGGAGGCTATGCATCTGGGGTAGGAATTAGAAGAATCCACAATCGAGATCTTAGAATCATCTAATTATATTATCTTTCTCGTATTTCACTTGTTTTATTCAATCTTTATAAAGAATATTAGTAGGTGTATATATATTACTTGGTGGTAAAGCTATGTGCAAGCTCCTCTATGTAGGTACCACCCATTCATCAGATATTCTACCATAAAACAACAGTATTTGGTATTGTTGTGTTCCGGTTTGAAGGGTGAATGATCGTCATTGTACAAGATAAATTTAAGCTACCATCGGTTTGGAATTTAGGTTAAATTTAATTTATTTTAGCAAATAAAACAATAAAAATTACAATAGTAACAATATATTTTTAAAAGCGAGCGTAGTATAAGGCATTTTATTTCATTGAATTGATCAAAATATACTTCATTCGAGTTCACTTTTAAATGTTGTTTTTTTTTAAGATAAAATAAAATTTAAAGATTTTTAGTATCAGAACGTAGATCGTACCAGTTAAAACCGGATAAAAAATCAGTGATTATGGTCTCAGTGATATCTGTCTGATAAATAAGAGATAGACACGTATCATACAAAATCTTCTAGTTTAGTTACTACTCTTTCAGACTTCTAATTTACAAACTTTCTTTTACAGTCAACGATTTTTAAATATAAAAATAATCTGAAATTTTGTTATGCTCATGATGCCGCCTGGATAATTCTAGATGAAGCTTCGAAATAATAGTAAGATACATGACACAATAACACGTCTTTAGAGATTGGAAAACAAAACATAACAAAAGAAATGGAGTAGCTACTGAGCTTTATGCGTAAAAAAATTGTGTTCACGTAATTACACGGTCGTCTTCGTGACATCATAAATTATAATCTAACTCGCAATTATCTTAAATAAGTGTCATTTTAATTAGAACGTAAAATGAAACGGTTGTAATTATATCTTGGTATATTATAGCTTGTGTTCGAGTATAATTTTGTTCTTGATGGGCATTTTAAGGGACTTTTGAATCAATATATTTTTTCAAATTTAAAGCCGTCGTTTCGGAATGTTTTGAATGAAAAAATATATATAAATTCTACCAAGATGAACTGAAACGATACTCATTAGTTGCTCCTTTTCATCAATCATATGTATAATAATATAAGTAATTATATCTAAGTATATATAATTATTCTGTACGTGTGTTTATCACCTAAATCCTCCTAAATGGGTTCTTGGATGTTTGAAATTACATTAGACCCGGTATTTGGCGCTGTAGGTGCACTAAATGGAAAAATGTCTGCGTGGCAGGACGACGTCTGCTGGCTTCGCAAGAAACTGTTCATTACCTATTTCTCCTCTGTTTTGTTAACCGATTTTCTTTTTATTTTGTTTGCTTGTTTAGGATTATCAACCAAGAATAAATTGAAAATATGACTAGAAAACAAATACATATATTTTTTCTTCAAATTTTCAATAATCTCTGCTACGGTCTTATATCGAACACTGAACATATTTTTTTACTTCTGTACAAAACCAATGACATTGAATGTTATTGAACAAATACACAACTGATTTCAATACACTGACACACCTTTCAAACAAAATTGCATGACACATCTTTGGATCAATTAGTGTTCCTAATGAAAATCATATGTTTGGTTGGACAATTACTTATCATGATGTTTTATTACTACCTAACGACAAGCTTAGAAATAGTATCCTTTGATGAGATGTTGGTATATCGGATTAATAAATGATCATTTACATTTTTTTATAGAATAGGTAGGCGGACGAGCATATGGACCACCTGATGGTAAGTCACCAACGCTCATAGACATTGGCATTGTAAGAGATATTAACCATCGCTAGCATCGACAATGCGCCATCATTCTTGGGAACTAAGGTGTTATGTTCCTCGTGCCTGTAATTACACTGGCTCACTCACCCTTCAAACCGGAACACAACAATAACAAGTACTGCTGTTTTGCGGTAGGTAGTATATCTGATGAGTGGGTGGTACCTACCCAGACAAGCTTGCACAAAACTCTAACACCAAGTATTTAGAATAATGCAGCTTGTATAGTAATTGTACTAAGAGCCAATGTCCCATTTCTGGGCATGATCGATTAGAGGTTACTCCATATAAATATTACACATTCAGCAGAATTATATTCGACCTATGTCGGAAAAGTTCCTTGGTTTTACAATGTTTATCCTTCACGACCTAGCACAATACTTATTTATAATAAATTAGGCACAGGAAAAATCAACTCGAAATTAATTTCTGATACTTACGGCGCCATCGTGGCAAAATGTCAATTATATCTTACAGGCACTTTCCTCAGATAGCATTGTAATATCATGGTCTCCTTTTTCTTCCATCAGCCTATTATTATCCATGAAATTGTTATTCAAGTGAACAGTTACCTTAAAATATGACGACAATTTATATTTTGGGGTCATCTTACCTTAAGTCATGGTAATGTGGTTACTGATAACGGATTCGTCAAGTATTCGCATTTATATCACTAACAATCTGAACTACAACTCTAATGTTTTATGCATTTTTATTACTAGCTACAATTCCCGACTTACGGGTAAGATTCATAAAAAGTTACCAAATTAAAATGACCAAAAATCCTTTTTTTGTAGATGCTTACGTGATGAAATAAACCTCTGTTCGAAAGTCAGGCTTTCTAGGCTCAGTTTTGATAAGTTGATAATCAGTCAGGACAAACTATTCTTTAAATATAATATTCTATAAGAACCCGACAGTTTTTTTCCTACCTCTGTACTTGTACCAATAACTTGGATTGGGTTTAACAGTACATAAGTTGTCATGAAGCACCATTTGAGCTACAATAAAAACGATAGTATAGAAAACTTCTCCATGAAAAAATACATCTGGGTACCAACTTTTATGGTGATCAGACAAACGGTATCTAAAATACCTTTTTCTAATTATCTAACATTCCAACGACAGTATTGTACAGACTTAACTACTTAATAATGGTCAAACGGTTCTTAACGACAGGAAAAAATATTTCTACCCTCGATTCGATTTCTTTATGGGTGTTCATATAAATTATAGTTCTGAGTTTCAGAAAAAACAAATGTAAAGACTAGATCATTATTTTTTGGTTAAATATCTTCATCGCTTCGTCGAATTATGAAGTCACCCAGTGAAATTCGACCGTGACTCAATGCTAATAAAAATCATATTTGACATTCGTAAAAGTGTTAGCTTATACAACGTTGTATTTATAACACAAATTTTATCTTTCTAATCTCTTCCTACATATGATCTTTAACTATGCAAAGTTCTCATTCCTCCGTGCGCGCAGTTTTTTTCATAAAGGGAACAAAGTCACGTTTTAATATTTGAATATTATAAGCGAAAGAAGACGGAAAATGAAAGCCCATTTACGAGTTTTGTAAGCAATACTATGAGAGTTTGTGTCCCTTACCAGTATCCTTTGCCCATCAAAGAAAATACATTCATACCATCAGGTAGTTAACTCAAGGTCTGAAAACAAATTTGGAGCGTCACGGTAGCATGCGCAAGCGATCCCGTGGCGCTCATCGCTGAGACGGGATGGGTGCCGCTGGTTTTTTAGTAAGTATTCCGATGTTGGTGGTGCACTCTGCGCCTTGGACACCGGAGACCCCAACATACCCGAAACGCCTAATGCGTTTTTCCAGCGTAAAAAAAAACAAAAGAACACTCTTCATTTTAATTTTCCAATAATTCATCACAAAACTTCACTTTCTAATTTTAATTTGATCCACAATCCACAGTCACGAAGCTCGCATCGCATGCATGATGTGTCGATCTCATGACGTATATGCAAAACGCTCGAAGATGCTGACCCAGATATGTCGTTGCTACGGTGGACATGCGTCACACTCATCTTGATCACAAATGTTTACTTTTCATGCATCGGAATTCGATTATTGCGTTCAAATGGAATATACTTAATAACTGGTGGAACTTTATAATGGTGAATAGTTTGTGCAACCATAGTTAGAACATGTAAGCCTTATATCTCTTTAATGTTAATTTGGGGTTATAATTCATCCCGCCATCAGTGGAAGGACATTATCTTGAGGAAACCTGCATGTGTCAACGATAGTCTCACTGGAGCAATATTGTTGATAAGCATCAAGTTTCTCTTCAAAATGAGAGTAGACTTTTGCCTACCAGGGAGACATTTACAGGCTTTTACTTGCTGTTACTTTAGTGGTTCCAGGTACAATAAAGTTAAATATAATAAATAAAAATTCTAAGACCGAACTACAACGATCAACAGAAACTAGCCTGAGACTGGAGATATTTTGGTACCTTCTATCCCCTAAAACAACGCATTCATAGTTCTTATTCGCTGATAATGATTGTCATTTTGGTCTATTGTCTATATAAGGCTGCAGGCCCTGGTTTCAAAACCTAGGTCGCGATTTTTTGGATGGTATAGATTGGACCCTGTAGGTAGCATTACGATATGATTCCGAGAATTTAAAAAAATAAACACAATTATTATTTCACAAGTACGAAGTCGGGACGGGCGAGTACTTGTATAAAATGAGGCTTAACATATAAACGCTCTACGTGGTGGTCATTATGTTAAAGCCCATCTGGCCGAACAGCAATGCTTAGGATTGTTGTGTTCAGGTAATTACACTGGCTTACTCACCCTTCAAATGGTAGTGTAACTACAGGTAAACGACATAACATCTTAATTCTCATGGTTGGTGTATGGAACGACTAATATTTCTTACAGCACGACGGGCAAAAGGGCTTATTGGATATTAATCCCTTGGCAACTGGACTGCAGGACTGGAAGGCAGAACTTCCGCCTATTTCATGTAAAAAAAAATTGATAATCAATAAGCAAGTTTGAATCGTCTTTATTGAAGATATTGACTTACCTTTCACTTTATATTTATGTAATTAGTGTACTATACGTAATACAGTGTACGATTTATATTAGTGAGTCATATAAAAATATTAAAAAATATTTTCAACATGAGCTAAGTGTACAAAATATGAAACCAAATGTGTCATCTGAGAAATCAATTAAAATAATCTGTAATTTTATACTTACATTAATGGCTTAAGAACTAACTCGTACAAAAGGCTTGAATTTAAAAAAAAACTCGGAAATGACGTCACAGGTTACGCAACGTTTTACTTTTTACTGCTCAGTTTTTTACTTGCCTGGTTTCGGATTACCGCAAAAAGTAAAAGAGGTCAGTATCGGTTGGCATATGTTCATCCTGTGACTTTTGATTGTGTTCATTTGATAAATATAAGTTTTACACTTACACTTTTAAACTTACAAGGTAACAAATATTTTCAGAAGAATTTTAAGCATCACCCAGATAAGGGTAAGCTAGTAGAAATTATATTAAAAAATACTTATAATAGTTCATGCCTTAAACCATACGGGTGAAGTTAATGTCCCACTTTTGAGCTGAGCACTCCTTTTCTTTTGAAGAGGGGGTTTGGAGCAGTGCTTCTACAATGCGAATAGTCACTTTATACATAATGTTTTCCTTCACCGCCGAGCACGGCTTAAATTATAAACACAAACTTAGCACATGAAAATTCAGTAGTGATTTTCTGGAGTTCGGTATAAAGAACTTTATTCTCATTAAGATATTTGTCAATTACATGAGAACAATATATAGATAATGAGTTAATATTTACACGGTGCGGGTAGATAGAAAAAAAAATGTAAAGAATACAAAGTTAGTTTAACTACTCTGGTCCAAGTTTGAGCCTACAATAATCGATTAAGATTCAAGTGTTCAAACCTTTGAGCCATCTCGGAGTATTTTTATACAGAGATAATATTTTTGATTAATGACAAAATTGGTCTTTTAAATTATTATTGAATGTTTCAATGTCACTTATTGTTAGAATATAATAGAATGATCGACGGACTACGCATCTGTTGTCGAGTATGTCGACAGAAACCCTATAAATGTAGCCGTAACTTTTAATAACAATAATATAAGCTTTGATTTAGTAGCATAATTGAAAAATTCTTACTTCGTATTTTCATCGTTAAATATTATATATTTATTTACATACAGAAAACCATTTATATATACATATAAAAGGAGACAAGGTCAAATCCTAACCAGTTTTCGTCTTACGTCATATACATCACTAACTTTTTTTAAACTTTTTTTTGTGAGAAATGAATTAACACACGAAAGAAATTCTTTTTCGAGGTTTTTTTGTTACCATCCAATGTTAAAATCCATTTCAAGGAAAACGGTCTGTATGTTGTGATTATAAAGGAGAAATTTGCATGTGATGATACTGGAAGGTATGTTGCTCAATATTTATATGATTTGAATGTAATGAGTGTTTAAATAAAATAGGTTCCGTATGCAATACTAGTATTAACATTAAAATATTATCAGTTTTTCAACGTTTCCACGGTCAAACGTTTAAGATTCGTTGACGTTCGATATATTTTTTTTTGTAATTGTCTATTAAAATATACAACTTGTCTAGACACACAATCACATAACACACGGGAAATGACAAATCGAACTCAGTTGTCAATGAACTAATTTGAAATAAAAGCAATAATTAAATACGAAGTGAAAGTTAGTTTCGTTAATAATATATATTGTTCTTTTTCTTTTTTATTTAGCATAGGACGAGCATATGGGCCACCTGATGGTAAGTGGTCACCAACGCCCATAGACATTAGCATTATAAGAAATATTAACCATCGCTTACATCGCCAACTCGCCACCAACCTTGGGAACTATGATGTTATGTCCCTTGTGCCTGTAATTAGACTTGCTAACTCACACCCCTAACTGGAACACAACAATATCAAGTACTATTGTTTAGCGGTAGAATATCTGATGAGTAGGTGGTACCTACCCAGACGAGCTTGCACACAACTCTACCACCAGTAAAAAGGTGTCATGAAACAGATAGATTTGCGATAGAGAAGAAGATAGAGAGAGAGACAAAGATTGAAACAGGGGAATTGAGTACAAATAATTTGAGTACATAGGCCATTCATCAATGACGTTTAGCTCTTTAAAGTTTTAAGACGTGGTAGCTGAAGGTACCATGAAGTGTATAGTGACTTAAAATATTTATTGATATTTCCTTATAATTTAACGGATTTGTTATTTCAAAGGATCTCTAATACTTTTTAAATTCACAAAGCGACTTTCATCGGCACTCGTCCTTCGTACACACCTGCTGGTTCGTTTTTGCTGATTTTTTTGTCCGCCATCTTTTATACCGGTGAGTCATTGGTAACTAACGCTTTCTTGTACATTTAAAACTGATAGTGTGCGATTTTTTATCAACTTTTTTTTTGTAATGTTAACTTTTTATATTAAGATGCCTAAAGATCGCTTAAATACAGCTTAAAAAATAACAAGTTAGTCGAAATTTATTATTTAACATTCTGAGTGTTTGAATGGCTTTTTTTTCTTGGATGATCACACCAAGCCATTGTCCAAGATGTACTCTTACGAATTATCAATAACGCAAGAAGTGGTAGTGGTTGGAACATGTGAATCTAAACCAGTGACTATGAGTTCAAGCCGTGTACAATTGAATATTAATGTACTTAAACAGCGTCTATAATGGTTAAGTAGCGCGGAATTTCTAACAGTATTTTGAAATGTTGATAATGGATAACACATTTGTTAAACATTTTGTTTTAGACCCTTTATGTATGGTAAATATAGAAAAGACTTTACTTTACTTGGTGAGAGAGCTTTGTGCAAGTTCGTCTGGGTAGGTTACCTAATTCGAGTCTTTTTTCACTGAAATTCTGCCACATGTGTTTTCCACCAACCCGCATTGGAGCAGCGTGGTGGTTATCTCCAAACCTTCTCCTCAAAAAAGGTGAGGAGGCCTTAGCCCAGCAGTGGGACACTCACAGGCTGATCCTGTTACTGTTACTAGCACTTTAAAGCTAGGCACAACTAATTTGTGTATATAACAATTTAAAACATAATTATTTCGTATCTATTTACTCGTCGTTTTGTGACTCAAGTAAAACTTATTAGGTATTTAAGTGAAATTGAGAACTTAGACGGCACGTGTAAACTTCAGTAATTGCTTAGTGATGTGCAGACATTTTGGTAAATGTATATCGATATTATTTAAAATATTTTTATACAAAGACGTTTTTTGTTATCATATAATTCAATTTACATATAGTTAAATTAAAATGAACACATTTTTTACATCGTGTATTTTTTACAGTAGTAGTTTCTTAACGTATTTTAAGGCGGAGCAGGAAATAAGTCACCAGATAGTATTTTGTTTTTATTGTATACGTAGGTGGACGAGCATTTGAGCCACCTGATGGTAAGTAGTCACCAACGCCCATAGACAATAATAATAATAATAATAAGCTTATTTTCATGAATTGTGTACAAGAGATATAATAATAACAACAATGGCATTGTAAGAAAGGTTAACCATCGCTAACATCGCCAATGCGCCACCAACCTTGGGAACTAAGATGTTATGTCCCTTGTGCCTGTAATTACACTGGCTCACTCATACTTCAAACCGGAACACAACAATATAAAGTACTGCTGTTATGGGGTAGAATATCTGATGAGTGGGTGGTACCTACCCAGACGAGCTTGCACAAAGCTCTACCACCATATATCCATATTCGACCGTATATAATGTATGTCTAAAAATACAACCCACTCCATACATTTTAGTTTATTGACTCTTATTATTAACAAGAACATGAAAATCATGTTTATCACATCAATAGTCTAAATATAAAGCGGGTGAATCTGCGAAACACAGCTTATATATTAATATTATATACTAAACCTTCAAAACGTCCTGCATCGTCTGATATTATTTATATACATATATAAGTTTCGTAGCCTTTTCAATCAGGCGTTATAAAATAAACTTTTACTCATTTAGTATAATATAAATTTGTTAAAAAAATATATTATGATTTACATACAATTACTGGCATTAACAAAAATGTAAAATTAACATGTGTTTGTTAAAATTGTTAATTTAGCTATGTATAATATTATTAAAATTAAATACTTAAAATATCGATAAAATAAAAATATCAGTTAGTGCACAACACTAGACTTAATTTCAATACTTACATAATTACTAGGTTTGTTTTATTCTCAATGCCCATACTAGATCCATAATTTCTGAAGTTAAGGCAACAATGTTTCATTATAAAATATAAATTAAGCCTTATTACAAATCCTTTGAAGTTGAAATTCGAATGACAAGAATTACCCATAAATTTACTTGCTAGTATTTTTTAATGTAATGACTGACCCTTGGTTTTTTTTTCTGAGTTTTTTATAGAAAAAAAATATATGATTAGTACATTTTGATACATCTGTTATTTGCCAGTGCTTCTCAAAGTTGAGATTATTACTCACTTAAGTTTTAGACAATTGAATTTTAACATCATAGTGTTAGAAAGAGATCACTATGAGTCACAAAGGCCATCTTTGCATACTTTATGACCTTATTTTTTTGCGCGTTTCCCCCACATGAAGTGGGGGTTATGTGGGGCTCACCGGCACTGAAGACGCCGGACTACCCACTAAAAAAACCAGCGGTATCCTCTCCGTCTGGTTAGGTCCGTCTTTATGACCTACCCATTCTTCTTTTATATATCAATTCTATATGGGCGCAATAAAGACTAATTTAATAAAAAAAAACTTATTTCAATTGTAGTTGCATATTTATCATTGGCGTGCAGTTGACTGAGCTTAAAAATCTTTTACATTAAGATTTACAAGTACACTACAAGTTTTTTGCGTATCATCTATTAACCCACCTCGGAGGTAAGACTGGCACTCCGCCGCTGCTCATTACTCCCTTGTGTCCTTGTATGTGTGTGTAGCGTGTATATGCTTTGTTTCTATATCTTTATAACAATAAGAAAAAAGACATTTTTTTATTGGTATCCTCGAAATATAAATTATTTCAATTACTATCAATTTCCATTTTTCACATCCATCGGACTCATGACGGTGAATTTCAAGTTTGTTCTTACATAATAACCCTACAGCTATTATTTGATTAAATAAAGCTTAATCTAATTATTGACATTAGTAAATTAGTGACCGATGTTTGAGAGCCGCTGCCACATATGTATAAAAGAATAAATTCGTTCTTTACACGCGTATTGTGTTCGTGTTAGTGTGTTTGTGTGAGTGTGTGTATTATTTTTTTAAATAAAATGAACGTTATTTATGTACAAGGCGTTATTTATTAGGTATGTATAATTATGATATTACATAAAGAGCTTCTATATACAATCAAATTATATTTATGCAAGTGGACTCTGAAAAGCATTTTGACTCACACTATCAAGAAAGTCAGTTTTTACTCTTTTCTATCAATTCAAGAATATCAATTTTAAGCTCTTTAATCATTTATATATTAAATACTTTCAGTATGTATTTATATACATCTATATACTAGTGGCTATATATTTTTTCTGTCAAAGAATCTCAGTAGCGGTCTGTAAATTGACTTCTGATTAATTATAATTAATTATTTAAAAAAAAAATCATTTTCGTTTAATTTTCATTAAAATCTAGAGCAAAACTATATCAAATGGATCTTAAATACACTCGATTACAACTCGTGGCCTCTTTTACAAGATCTGTATATTTTATCATCAGCACCATCGTGTGTATATTCTTATGTCAAGATAAATACAATTACGCGATAACGCAGTTCATTAAACTTATATATATATATATTTATATATATATATATATATATATATATATATATATATACAAAGACATATTAGTGTATGAATAGTATATGAATAAGTATAACATAACAATTATTATTGATGTTTTTTTATTAAGCCGCTTGATTTTGATCACAGCGGCCGATCTCAAGAGACTAGCCAACAGCGCAGGTTATATTATAAGGCACAAGTGTGTCCGCAAAGGTGCTAAGCTAATCCCTGACTCTTAAAATGGGACGGCAATCCGATACTACTGGAAAGAATTCAGATGCAGGATTTACGTGCCTTACGTGCTTTCCGAGGCACGGGACTGAACACACTTCCAACTTCCAGACTCCGGGCTGCTACTGACAATTGTTCGATATAAAAAACCAATTATCTTTTTTATCGGCCCGATCGAACTCAGGACCTCGGCATCTGCGGTATTATATCTATCCACTAGACCAACGAGGCAGTCATTATTTAACTAAGTACTTTCAAGGTCATCTCATAAGAGTAAAGTACAGTGACCGGTTCAGAATGTAGAATATATCAGAAGAATCGACAGTAAACTCAATTGTTACTTTTAGCCCGCAATCAAATTATACGAGTAATTAAATTTGCTCGCGTTGTCATACAATCGTGAGTTATAAGTCTGACTCATCAGGAAGTTCGTTAAAAATCAATTAAAAAATTCCACCTTCCCAGCACCTGTCATTGCCCAAAGCGAATAATAAATGAACAAATAAAAAAAGATACATACTTCATAAAGATATATCTCGTTCCATAAACATTAGTACAAAATATTTCTTAATAGATTAGTTGGGTACCCTATGTCCTTGTCTGCAGCCTTGACACGTGTACAAAATTTCATGACAATCGGTTGAGTAGTTAAGACGTAAAAGCTTACAAAGAAACTCATTTTCACATTTATAATACATATTAGTCACGGTATTCTCTATATTCAATTATGGTCTCTGTGATATATCCCTTGTACTTGTAATAATTACACTGGCCCATTCACTTTTTAAACCGGAATATGTCCATACAAAGTATTAATGTTTTTTGGTGGAATAATTGATGAGTGGGTGGAGCCAACCCTACCAGCCCTACATTATTGCTGTCTTTCCTTATAATTGACTTGGTCTGACTAGCTATAAAGAAGATCCTAGAGGTCAAATACAAATTAATCAACAGCAGCCAATAGTCTGGTAATTGTTAGTGATTATACTCCCATGCCTCGGAAAGCACGTTAAGCTCCTGGTCAATCAATTGAACGCTTTTCAGTCGGATTATGAGAGTCCAGGAATAGAGAATGCAAATATTTACTCACGCATGCGTGCACTATAATATACATATCTTGCGCGATTGGCCAGTCTTGAGAATGGCCGCCGTACCGAAAACAGTTAGAAGAACATCCTCAAGATGATCTAAAGTATTTAAACAGTAAAATATGGTGTTCTCGTCAACATTTAATGGTGACTTTTAATGGTTTACTGGTAGTAGAGCTTTGTGCAAGCTTGTCTGGGTAGGTACCACCTACTCATCAGATATTCTACAACAAAACTTGGTATTGTTGTGTTCTGGTTTGAAGGGTGAGTGATCCAGTGTAATTACAGGCACAAGGGACATAACATCTTAGTTCCCAAGGTTGGTGGCGCATTGGCGATGTAAGCGATGGTTGACATTTCTTAAAAAACCAATGTCCATGGGCGTAGATGACCACTTACCATCAGGTGACCATATGCTTGTCCGCCTACCTATTCAATAAAAAAAAGACTTCTTGCTTCACACGACAATACCACATATACCTAAATACCTAATCCTACACATTCATTACAATTATACATTAAAACGGCTTAGTGGATAGAACGCGTGAATATTGATGGAAGATCGTGGGTTCAAACCCGGCAAACAAAACTGAAGCTATATGCTTGATTTTCGTTATACACAAATCCATCTCTTGTTCAGCGATGATGATAACATTATGGAATTGAGCAACATGATAGGCTGCAAACCTGTCTCCAATTGTGAGCCATTTATGTTTACTATCAATTTTAACAACTATGTAAATCGGTGTTTTAATTCAACTTTCTATTAGTGACTCATAAGGTTATTATAATCGTTAAAATGTTATTAAAATGACTGAGACTTTAGAAGGAAATTAACGCAATTACTGTAATTGTATGAGTAATGACTAACTTCTTAATTCGTTGTATGTTATTGGGTAATTTTAATGTTTGTTACGTTGTAATAAATCTAGGTAGATTGTAAGTCATAAAATTATGAACGGCGCATATTGTTTATCATACAACGGACCAATTTGAGTTAAATTTATTTTATTGTATTTAACGAGCCTGGCGTGATTCGATTGGTCGTGGGTTCGATTCCCACCCAGGACAGACATTTATGTGAATGAACATGTCTGTTTGTCTTGAGTCTGGGTATAATTATCTATATAAGTATGTATTTATAAATAATAATAATAAATAAAAACTTTTTATTTCAGGACTAGCCCATATAGTGTTAGTAAAACATATTTTTTAACTTTACAAATTTTAAAATACAATACAATAATAAAAATAATTACTTTTTTTTTTTTAGATAATAATATTTATCAATAACAATTTTAAAATTTAATTTAATTTAAATAGTTTTTTAATAATATATTTAATATTTTATTACTATAATTTAATATAAAAATTTTAATCAAGCAGTTATTTAATTTTAAACAAAAAAATCCATAAATAAAAATATAAAAATAAAAACAAAGCAATTAATTACAACAATTCTTAAAACTACGTTAGTAATACGTGGGCACGATCGCAGCACCTCCAGAGGGGACTATCCAGCTTTGCAGCCAGTGTGTTGAGGAGTTTATTGGAGCTGTTTAGTAATATGCTAATTTATAAAAGAAAAGTAGTATATGTAGTATATCAGTTGTCTGGTTTCCATAGTACAAGCTCTGCTTAGTTTGAGATCAGATGGCCGTGTGTGAATAATGTCCCAGGATATTATTATATAAGACAGACTGGCAAGTGGACCTAATGTTAAGTGATCCCATAGACATCAGCATTGTAAGAAATATTAACCTCACATCGCCAATGTGCCAACCCTTGGGAGCTAGGATGTTATGTCACTTGTGCCTGTGGTTACACATCTGACTCACCCTTCAAAGCAATAAAACAATAATGAGCATTACTGCTTGGCGGTACGATATATGATGAGGCGGTGGCACCTACCCAGACGGACTAACCCCTAAAACTCACAGCTAATCTAATCAAAAATTTATAGACTACAAAACTTGTATGGCGTTTTATTGTAAATTGAATGTTCGAAATTTTTCAACAGTTTACGATTTGTCTGGATTTAAATTCAAACTAGTTTCAACTAGGTGTTAGCTATCATATGACCTCTTCTGTATGCAAAATTTCATTACATTCGTTTGATTAGTTAAGACGTGAAGGCGTAACAAACAAACATACTGTCGCATTTATAATATTAACTAGCAGTAGCGGTCCGTACAATTTTACGTAATATTTTTTATCTCTCAAATTTATTTTCGTGACAAAAACAAAATTAAGTCTAAAACACAAGTAAATAAAACCCCTTTATTATATTATTATAATTATGCTTCTACTAGTTTTCGCCCGTGGCTTCAACCAAAATAGCCTATGGCCTTCCATAGGATTCAAGCTTGCTTAATACCAAATTTCATCAAAATTGGTTCAGTGGATTAGCTGCGAATGCGTAACACACAGACAGACTTACTTTCGCAGTTATTATATTAGTATATATTATTCATAACAGTTTTAAAACGACTCAGAAATCCTATCCTATGTTTAATTATATGTCTAGACAATCGTTAAGACGTCCAAATGAAAAAAAAACTTTGAGCCTTTTTTTAAGGCAGGAAGGACGCTACTATCTCATCAGATAGTGACGTGTGCTTCTCGGAAGCGAACGCATTCCAACGGACAATCTATGAATGACCTGTGATGACCACACTCTTTGGAAACACATGGACAAGTCCCTTCTCATATATTTTATTAAGCGCTGTATAAACGTCTTAATATAAATTGCCTTATAAGTCAATTTTTTAATAGTAATAATAACAGCTGAAACGACTGGACAAGAGGGAGTGTGAATCACGCACAGTGTAAACGAGTAGGCTCCCGTAAAAAAGACGCAAACACGGTTAGCACTCGTGTTGACTCGCGTTAACACGCTCTCTTTAACTGCAGCCTTTGTTCGACGTCGAGTTTAATAACTCAATATAGAACTCATTTGTGAAATATCAGATACCAATATACGATATTGATTATAATAATTATAAAATTTAAACGATATACGCATCAAAATAGCATATCGCGATAAGTTGATTTGTTACATTACACGTTTGAGACACGAAGTGGACATGAGAATAAGCTATGATATTCTACGATTAATTTTAATATGAATTGTATACTTACAGTTATGTATATTTGTATATTAAATTCATTCATCAATATTTATTTCAAGTTTAATTGAATTAATTATGATTAGATGAAGAAATATTTGCATACTGTCACATCTATTGTCTTATTGTGTGTAATGCAGAGATAAAGAAAAAAATATTATTTATTACTATGATTTATGTAATTACTTATTAACATATGACTCAGTAGCTGCCCGTCCTGTCATAGTATGATTAAAATAAGCATTTTATCCCGTGGTATTATAATATATATTTTGTCAAGATCAATTCGCCCCTAAAGTGCTAATACGTTATAAAAAACGCACGTATTTTTAAACGCAAAATTTCTGTCAAAGGCAATATTATATATTTTTATGATAATGAATTTAAGTTAGTTAGTATATTTCTTATAGTTTATATAACATTAGCTTAAGATGCGCGAGTACAATTTTCTCTTCGACGGCTATTTAGCTATTTCTAATAAAATATGCAACCGTCCTAAATCTTGAATCCGTCTGTATGTTAACTCATGGATTCGATTCTCACCCAGGACAGATATTTGTGTGCATGAACATGTCTGTTTGTCCTGAGTCTGGGTGTAATTATCTATATATCGTTGTAAATATATAAATATGTATTTACAAAAGAAAAGTGGTGTATGTAGTATATCAGTTGTCTGGTTTCCATAGTATAGGGTTTTCCAATAGGGACGCTTGAACTTTGACAGCTGATTGCGGCCATGTTGTTTGAGTGACAGCTGTCAAATGCAGTGTGTTATATTCATTCCGTCCTCCCAAACCACCATGGCAGGTTACAGTGTCGAGCAGCACGTGCAAACGTACGTCAACGTAACGCGAGATCTGCCGAGAATATCGCCGCTGTGCGCGACAGCGGCCTCGAAAACCCGCGGCAGTCAATTCCGCGTCGCGCACAGGAACTCGGCCTTTCGCAGACGACAACTTGGCGAATTTTGCGTTGTGACTTGAGCCTGCACCCGTACAAGATCCAGCTGACCCAAGAGCTCAAGGTTAATGACCATAGACAGCGCCGTGTGTTCGCTGACTGGGCATTAGAGCAGTTGGAAGTTGACGCCGATTTTGGCAAAAAAATCATCTTCAGCGACGAGGCGCATTTTTGGATGAATGGCTATGTCAACAAGCAAAATTGCCGTATTTGGGACGAGACCAATCCACACGAGGTTCACCAAGTGGCAATGCACCCGCAGAAAGTGACTGTTTGGTGCGGATTTTGGGCCGGAGGCGTGATTGGTCCGTATTTTTTCGAAAACGATAATGGTGTGGCCGTCACCGTCAATGGTGAGCGATACCGGTCGATGATAACCAACTTCTTTTGGCCTGAAATCGAGAATATGGATCTGGACAACATGTGGTTTCAACAGGACGGCGCTACGTGCCACACAGCACACGCTACGATGGAAGTTCTGCACGAGCAATTTCTGGACATGGTCATCTCGTGCGGAGGCGACGTGAACTGGCCACCGAGATCGTGCGATTTGACCCCGCTGGACTTTTTCTTGTGGGGTTTTCTTAAGTCGCAGGTCTATGCCAACAAGCCGCAAACCACCGATGCCCTCAAAGTCAACATACGCCACGCCATCGATCAAATACAGCCCGATTTGTGCGCCAGAGTCATCGAAAATTGGACCTTTCGTGTGCGCGCCACCAACCGAAGCCGTGGCGGTCATTTGAATGATGTCATATTCCATACATAATGGGGTCGATAGACCTTCCAAATAAAAAAAAAATTCGCAAATATCTCTCCTACATGTATTTTTTTTTGCATTTCAAAGATCAAGCGCCCTTAATGGAAAACCCTATATAAGCTCTGCTTAGTTTGGAATCACTTGGCCACGTGTGAATAATGTCCTAGGATATTATTATTATTATATTACTCAAGTAACTGTTGTAACATTGCCCGTGTCAATAAGGGTGTGACGGTTATCTAATTTTCTGGAATCTATAATATACTTTTTACATAAGGAATTTTGGGGTTTCCCAAAATTGTAATTGTGCACAAATACAACTATATGTACAAATTTACGAGTAAAATATCTTATAGTATCAAAGATAAATTCAAAACTAACCCGGAAATCGATAAACGTTCATATCAATTCACATGTCTCAAGATAGAGCTATCTTTTATTCGTCTTTTTAACGTCTTATCGGATAACTCATAGTGAATGATACGCAGTTTGTTGACTTTAGGCGTAAATTTGTAAATTTGTAAGCTTTTCTAGACATTTGATACAATGATAAAACTTATATTGCTGGTTTTATCTCGAGGCCTTCTCTTACTCAGAGCAAGCTCGTAATTTAAGTAGTAGTCGATATTTCAATTTATTTAAAAACTATCAAAGACTTATTTTTAGATTTTTTTAATTTACATATTAATATAAGCATTTTTCTTACATATTTAAGAACAAAATTTGAATTAACCATTAACATTAAAACCACGCCAAAAGTTACAGTAAGGCGAATGGCGACCACCGCCAAAGTAGTGCCGCTTTTTTTGTACTACCATGTGTAAACAGCCTTATAATCACTTGTATAAGGCAATTGATATAATTATATTAAAAAATAACAGAAAAGATAAACTATACAACATCAAGGAAGGCGCCTATTTTTAATTAATCTTTCAAAGATTTTGCAAATAAAATCTAATCGATTCTTTATCGTAATATGAAATCATTAATGAAACGCGTGATATCTAAACCTTAGGCCAAACATGACAAGACAAAGATATACGCTATTTGATATAACTTACAACTAATCAAATATTTCACAATCAAACAAATATTAGAAAGTTTAACTCCAAGTAAGAACTGACGATAATTGTGTAAGAATTCTAATGTATAATGATGAAATAGGTACTAAAATTTCTAAGTATGAACGAAGGTCACTTTGTACATTATTTCTAAAACTAACCTTATCTTTAATACTATTACATTTTTTAATGTGTTTTTTAATGCAATTCTGCGTTGAAGTATCATATATCCTTTAAAATAGTATTTGTCGTGAGAATAATTTATTATGCGACCGTCTTGTTTAACCAGGACAAACATTAAAGAAAATGTAATACTTGAATATTGAATAAACTATTTTAAATTTGAATTTGAATAACCCACAGAAATATTAATAGAAGACATTAAGATTTTAAATATAAAACCATTTTTAGACTAACATACTGTTCTGATTTCATGTCTTTAAAATAATATAGGCTGGAACATTTCTGCACGACACAGCCTCAGTACTCGTAGTAGACATATTAGTTTCTACAATTCAAATATCGTTGTTATGTTGTCAATGACTTGGTTTTATCACTTTACAATAGCTCCTTAAACCAAGCCAAGATTTTTTTATCATTTATAGGCCAGCATTTAACCGTTGAATTGCCTGATGTAAACCATCGACATAGTCTAGGATGTAGCACGCTTGCCTAGAAGAAACCTGTTTACTCTGGATTTGAAAACACCAAGGTTGTGCCAAGATGCATGGCTGCGTTTCACATATGACATCCATAGGTCGTTTATCTAATTTACCTTGCATATGGGTTTTGTCAGCTAAGTCCTCTAGTCAAACTCCACCAATCGGTGACTCTGTCAAGGCCATTAGCCAACCGCAATATATTAGACAGACAAAAAGCATGTAAATCAGCCCATAAGTGTAATCGGTTGATATTTATCTTGATATCAATTGATATTGAAGTCGTTTGACTGACACAATTTGGTTATCAGTCGACGGACTTTAATGCTGATCAAACGTCATTGGCAAAATTGAATTATATTTACTAAGCAACAAAGTCTAAACTCACTTTATTGTTTTCCTTCGCACGTTTCGTTCAGTACGTAGTTGCTTTGATTTTTAAACGCGGGGTGAACACGTGGTTAAAACGGCCACTGTAGCCAATATATACAACAATAATACATTAAAATTTCTACATAGCAATGAGTTATGAGTATATAAACTGGCACACGCACAATAAAAGAAATTATCTTTATCAGGATTGTCCTACATAAATACGAAAAGATAGCGACACTACTACGAACAGGAAACACGTGGATATCGTACGATCTCCACTCATGACGCAATAGTAAAACCGTTCGACTCCCGGTCCGAGCAAATAATTGAGATAAGGTTTTACGGCACAGCCATACTTACTGTCCTATTTGCAATTTGTTTTATCTCTAGTTTTTTTTTTTAATTTTCTTTATATTACATTTTTAAGTGTATGTGTTATGTATTAATGTGTATTTACAGTAATATTTAAAAGTTCCGTCAATGATATTGATGGCCTCTTATATAAGGCACTGCGCAAATGTTCTTGGAACGTTTATGTATTTACGAAATTATATCTATTATATACTAATATTATAAATGGGAAAGTATATCTGTCTGTGTGTTACGCACATTTGGTATGAAGCAAGCTAGAACCTCAATTCCTTGATAGGCTACTTTTGTTAAATCTAACACCTGATCCAACGAGCGAAGCCGCGGACGACAACTTGTGTTATATATTTTAGTGCATATATATATATATATATGTATATATATTTATCATGTTAACATGTTCCAAGCGTGCAAGTTGTATATATTTGATAAATTTGTTGTTCCTTAAAATGTCTACAGAAAGTCTATGACAACATAATATAATAAATAGTAGATTAGCTATGATACTCTTAGATAAATTGTAAAATAAAACTGATAATTACATTACAATACTTTAACTTGTCACGGAATATTAATTCTTAATGAAATAAGTAACAGCTTATTGCACGTTAACATAAAATGAAAATTGCAATTCATACTTTGCTATAAGGATAGTTTTAGATATATAACAAGACATCATAAGACGTGGAACGAGCAGGGGGTCAATTCTACTAACAAATTGTCACTTTATCGCAATCGAATCGAGGCGTGATCGTTGTCGAACCGTTTTCCTAATCTTTAATTTAATTATCGACTGTTGGCATCGTAATCGTTATAGTTTAGTAGAAATCGGCGATAGGATACGGTTTCACGTTCCACGACGAGCCGGCGCCAACATACCGTGGGAGTCTCCAGTGCTGACGTTGGTTTGCTCGTTAAATCCCATTGGAACCATCACGGTAACTTCAAAGGCCTGTAAACAAGCCACGGATAACCAGTGGATAGATCGCTTGATACTCATTGTATTAATAATATTTGATTAAAACAATACGGAGGTAAACCCTTTATTTATAAGTTTCCGTGTTAGAGTTCTTCCTATATTTTTTTCATAAATTGATATTTTAATCGATCTAAACCAGTTTTATACGGTTAATAATTTGTCCTGATATCTATGACACCGGAAGATTGTCCTTTGACCTCTATAATTATTTACGAGAGAATCAATTAAACGATTAGAATAAATGTTATTCTTAGGTTAGAGTTCGTGTTTTAAAATCCATTCAGTAACGTACAAGCTATTTGTGCACTGATAATGTTCAAATCGTCTACGAATCTAGTTTTAATTTTTTTTTTTTAAATCCTTATAAAAACGAAAGGACTAACGAATTTTTTTATTCGGAATATGAAACAGGTACAGCACACGTAAACACAAATACAAAAAATGAATCCAAAAGGACATAACAGGAAATTGAAACTAGTCTGCAATTAATCTGTCTCAAATGGGTGTACCATTCAACTCCCAAGTTGAGTATGGCTACCCAACACAGATTTTCAAGGGAAGCCGTGATATAATTACGTAAAAGTAAAAAATCATAACAGCCTGTAAATGTCTTACTGCTGAACGTCATTCCCTTTTTTAGGGGATTTTAGAGGGAAAGACTCAGAGCTTATTCCACTTACAAGCAATTCACATGAAAATCGTACGGAAGATTAAGTGAACTTAGATTTCGAAAGAATTCAATATCGGCACCATCGCATTGGTTTTTCCCAGACTATAATATGATAATAATAATGTATCACTCATGATAATCACATCAGAACGATCACATGATAATGACTAAATAATCACGAGTGTATCACCAATATGCTAAACCTAAACAGTGCCATCTTATTGCTTTTATCTAATGGTAAAAATTTAGTGTAAGATTTCTATTTTTCTTACACGTAGATGATGAAATCATGATGAATTTTTCAGATCCAAAGCTTCATGTAGGTGAGTCCCCCTTATAATTATTCTAACTTCCACTTCGTATTGAAGATCAGGTCTCATACCAATAGTTACACTTGGTTTTCAGTTCCAGAAAATGATTCTAATAAGTTCCATTTTACTATAAATACAAAAACCAAAAACACAGTAATGGCTGAAGCACTAACTACTGGGTCTCCAAAAGGGTGAACCGATGTTGAAGAAAAAATTCTCTTTGTGACATATCTCCCAATCCTCTAACTATCTTTTTCTTTCTAGAACATTATAGATATTTGTAAACGATCGTAACATGTATCAATAATATCCGTAGTTGTTGTGCCCGCAGTTACTTGCTCTCCTAGGGTGAGTGAGCCAGTAACCAGAACACAACAGTACTAAGTACTGTTTGGTTGCAAAACATGTGATAAGTGGGGGGAGCCATATTACCAACTAAAATAATACTATATATATTTATTTACAGCTAGTGCAGAAACAACTTTCAAAGTTCCCACCGCTGTGCTATTTTATCCTCTCCATTAATTCTTTACATTAACTAAGGAACTATTTATAATTTAAAAAAGAAACTTCGCTCGCATCACCTTATTATTAAAAAATTATTACCATTTCACTAAACACGGGAAAAATCCTATGCAATGTGTAAATTCGTTTTGACAAGCGATATTAAACGTTATCACAAAGATTTGAAGGCTGTAATTGTTTGACAAATGTCTACATGTTAATTGATATGTCGTCCGATCGTCTGTCCGTGCAGCATGTCACGTAACCGAAAAAAATAGACATCTCCATTCTCTCATACGATACGGCTTACACGTACTACGTATTACACTTACGGTAAACATGATATAATATACATATTTTTCAATATATGTAAAATTATATAATATGTAAAATTGCAATTTTAGACCGCGTGCAACGTTTTAGTGAAACGATTATGACGCATAAAGTTACTTACTTCATTAAAATGTACCCTCTATTGTACCGTTTTTAGCCACGGTACAAACTATAACTGTCATTCAAACATGAAAAGAAAAATACGAAACGTTTCTAACGCACATTTCCTCACTCACGTGTTCTGAGTTGCACACACTTTAATTATTATTATTATTTCAAATATCATAAAAATCTCTACTGAAAAGAAAAATATATAGGAGTTTATTTATCATTCTACTGAACACCATATACTACTCTATGTACCAACCTAAATACATATCAGAACAGACACAAGTAGGTTTCCTCACGTTTTCCTTCACCTTTGATCACGGAATGTATTATCTCAAGTTTAGCATATGAAAAGCCCGGTGCTTGCCCGAGCTGAACCTGTGACCTTCGGATAAGATCGATACTTTATCAATATCTTGCCTCAATATTCATTCATATTGTAAAACGATAAAGATATCTTGCTAATAAAGTATTTTAATGGCTCAGATACTTTAACACGCATCACATTTTAAACGTTGATATGAGGGAATTATTTTTGGTGCTAATTTTTATAAGGCACACTAACAATGAATTCACAAACCAATACAGATCATAAATAACCCATCACTTACAGGTGTGCACAACACTTAATGTTTACAAATGAATAAAGTAAATAATGAAAAAATATAGATACCTAATATATATGTATATTAGGTAGATACAAATAACACGAAAATAATTAGTGTTCTTCTAACCGATTTTATTAACAGCAGTCATTTTCAAGCCAACTGCGCAATATATATAATGCACAAATGTTAGTGCAAACACAAGTGCCCTATTCCCCAACTCCCTCACTCCTATAACCCAATGTTATGTCAAATCCAACACGATCGGAAAGAGTTCAAGCATAGGAGCAACGGCTATAAACTAACGGAATCCTTTCCGACTTCAGGCCGCTAAGACTTAATAAGAATTTCTAAACAGATTTTTTTTTTTATTGTCCCGGTCCAGGGCTTGAATCCAGGACCTCAGGATCACTGTCCTTATAAGTAGACCAAAGAGGCAATCACTTAACTATAATATATAAAGCACAGCTGAAAATTTACTAAAAATTCACCTCTGTACACACACGAACACATATAAGTCTTTTCGAGTACATTAGAAAGTATAGTCAGAGATTCTGTTACCATGTGACAATGGAAACGCGCTCTTGCATCTGGGTCGACCATTTTTTCCTTATATGTTAGTAATCCAAACTTTTTATTTGAACAGGTATAAAAACGTTACATTATCGTTTAAGCTTTACGATTTCCGAGAAAAATCGATATTGTTCTGTTTAACTAAAATAGATAATGGTGCGATGAAATTTGATACGTTTCTTGTAAGCAATTAGAAATAAAGAAACGGAACGCATTCTCCTTAATAGGAGAATTCTTTCAATTATTTTTTTTCGAATCGCTTATATTAAAGTATTTCCCGTCCTGACTTCGTACCCCTCCCATTTCCTACCGTAAACTAAAAATTTCCAATAATCCGTTCTTAGTGAGCTTCTGTGTAGAAGCTGATGATGATGATAATAAGATTATGTCCTATTCCTGACCTTATATGTTTGTATACCGTAACGGCCTGCAAATAACCCATGGTGGGAAAAGCCTCGTTTCCTCTTTAGAAGAAAGCTTAGAAGTTGGAGCATATTCCACCAAGCTGATCCAATGCGGATTGTTAGATGCACATATGACAGAATTTCATTCTACATTCCTCGCCATAAATTACGCTAAATAATCTAGTAATACTTGCCCGGGCTTGAATCCGCAATCTTCGATTAAGATTTACTTGCTAGTAGGGGTTTGTGCAAGCTCGTCTGGGTAGGTACCACCCATTCATGAGATATTCTACCGCAAAACAGCAGTACTTGGTATTGTTGTGTTCCAGTTTGAAGTGTGAGTGAGCCAGTGTTATTACAGGCACAAGGGACATAACATCTTAGTTTCCAAGGGTAGTTGTGCATTGGCGATGTAAGAAATGGTTAATATTTCTTCCAACGCTAATAACTAACAGTGGTGATGACGACTCACTATCAGGTAGCTCACTTGTCAGTTCGCGCAAGATCCACGAGTTCTAGGCTAGCCGGTGAGCCATCTTGGATTTGTATGTGGATGTTATGCAAGTACTGTTCTCTAAAAAACATTATTGTATAAAGTCATTGAATCCGATCTTTCTCCGTTGAATTTTTTCCATGAATATAAGCATTGACAGTATAAATAAAGAAATGACATGTTTATTTTTTAAATTAACTCATAAAAATAATCAAAACAAAATAACGAAGTTACTTGCCTTAGTAACAAAATAATTTATATTAATAAATTGGTTTATTTCAGGCAAAATAAACATTACAAAGGATACAATATTTAATATTCTAAGCTTGAACAAGACGTAGGCGATTAGACGAAAGCTTTTATAAGCTTTTATTTTTCACTATTCTTAACTTGAACATGTCTTAGCCCTACACCTACTTAACTATCTTAACTTAGATTTAAAGAATAATTATTCTCAAAAGATAACGTCACTTACATGAGAACAACATGCCTGTAATTACACTGGCTCACTCACCCTTCAAACCGGAACACAACAATACCAAGTACTGTTTTGCGGTAGAATATCTGATGACTGGGTGGTACCTACCCAGACGAGCTTGCACAAAGCCCTACCACCGAGTAAACCTATGTGATTTAATTAGTTAGATTAACTACTAAATTTCTTGCCAGTCCTTCTTCCTGTTTTTTCGGGATGAATCTGCTTTTAAGATTAACATATTCTAGCTACTGATCCAACTCGGTGTAATATATAGTTTGGCAACATTGACAACATCGTTTCAATAACAAATGGCAAACGTAATAACAAAAACTGTTGCTTTCTCTCAACTGATTCATTGTAAGAAAATTCCAGGATCCAGGAAATTGCTATTTAGATCGTGATTATAATGAATCGATCAAATTGTGGTTGTTTTCAAAATATCGCATACCGTGCCTAATTTAGAATACGGACGTACATACATACAGACGAAAACATACACATATTTAAAGCACCATCATCAACTTACTCCACGATCATTTTTGCTTCTTTTTTTAAATTTAATTATCGATGGTTTTTTCAAAGAAATATTAAAAGCAGTACTTGACGGTTGGGTTTTTTGAAACCCCGCTAGTCAGATATATTGTACCGCCAATCGGCTACATATGTAACACATATCTATATGTTTGTTAAAATTCGCGTGTTCGGTGATATTCTGGACAATATCATATACCATCGGATAGGAGTGAGAGAAATGCATCAGTGTCTGCGCACACACTTGAGCACTCTGATACCGAGGATACCGTACTATGTCGTATTGTAGCTATTAATTGTAATTAATTGAATTGATCTCGTTTCAAGAAAACATTGCGAGTGAATTTTCATGTTTTACCGAAATAAAGTTATTATCTTTCTAAAGAAGCCGCACTTGGGTTTAATGCTTCTCACTAATATTACGATATTTTTCATGTTTGTTTACGTTTCAAGATTTACGCAAAAGCGTAAAATCCGATTGATGTAGAACTTCTACTTAAAAACAAATTAAAAAAATTCCATCAGCTGCATTCAATACGTCAATATTTTGTTCATTTTATATGATACGTCTGAAGATATCTGATTAGTTGGAAAAACCATTGGCCCAGGAGCTATTTAACAAATACCAACTTATGACAAACATTTTTTCATGTGAAACATCCATTGGCCTTGGAAGCTAGTCTTGGTCTCAAATGTTTAGCCACATGGAAGTTTAAAAAAACAACCGTTGTTTTTTTTATATTACATTCAAATATTTCAACGGTCAAAATTATCTGTCATTTTTTTTAATCACTTAGCATAATTAAATATTCTACTCGATTGTCGCGTTTTTTGCTTTTTATAAAAAAACATGACGTTTACTGGTGTCGTTACTTATAATTAACCAGTTACCGCTCGCGAAGAACACCACCCCTCCCCCCTTAATTGTTAATTCTATGTCCTTTTCTGTATCTCTGATAACCAACGCATTTATAACATTAGTTAGAATTAGAAAGAATTTAATATTGTCATTACAAAAGCGCGTCATTGCTTTTTATTTCGCTTTAGGTGCTTATATTATAGACTACCTCGTTATTCTAGTGGCGATCTCATAAAGTTGACAACCTGAGGTCCTGGTTTCTCCCCGTGTCGGTCAGATAGTTTGGTCAGAACTGCCGTCGCCGTCCGTCCGCTGACGACCTTTGAAGGTGAGCACCTTTGAGTTGTACGCGTCTTCAATAACTGTTATATAATAATTATGTGATTTTCATATTTTCTTTATCAAATGATGTGTATCATAAACATGATTTTCTATCCATTGGATTACGTATTAATAAAACCAATCAGGATATTGTTAAATCGTAGCTTAGTAAAAAAAAATAAACAAGAATATTTGTCATTGAAATATTAATGTTTTTTTTAAATATTACACAGCCAACGGTATTAACGCGAGCGGCCATTTTCATTTCGAATTCAAACTAATGAATCAAGCGTAACAAATTGTAAACTTTTCACGGATGTATAACAGAATCTTTCAGCGCTTTTAAACTATTTCAACAAAAATAACCTATTTATAAAAATAATGTTTATATTAAAAAACGGATAATAAGCACATGGCGTTGAAAGATCTTGTACAAGCAAATCGATTATTTGCTGTTATCAAACTTGATTGACTAAAAGGTTCGTTTACATCTCACGTTGTTTCGTCTTAACGATTTATTTTTACGAATCTGATGTTTATAAACGGATTTTTAAAAATTGTTAAGATCACATTAGTTTTTTTAATACATAAACATTGAATTTGATTTATTAATTTAGTTCGCCATGTCAAACTTTGGTTGTTAATCAAAACATAATTTATGCAAGTAGACAGGGAATCAGGAATACATTACACGTACATTAAAAACAAAAAGTGTGAATGTGGAAATATGACGGAAGACATTTGATGTGTCTTTGAATGTGAACCTCTGGCTTATGTTCCATGATGTCCGCACAACATTTTGTAATTCATGTAATACATAAATACATTGTAATCAAATTATTTAACAATTGCCTTTTAACGTTCTGGGACAGTAAACGCCGATACACGTTGTAACACTAACTTAGCTATCGTGTGCTGCCCTTCGAAGTATTTATATAAAATCTACAAATCTCTGTAGTCAGGCAATTATTCGCACACATTAAAAAAATGGCTGGCTGGAAATAAAAATATAAATAAATGCATCATTAAATAAGAAAAAAGTAAATCCAGGCTGAAATCTAACTCACTCGGTCATATATATTAGAAAGGAAATATATTATTATCAAATGACGTATTACTTAGCTACCTTCGCTGCGAGATATGAAAGTAATTTAGCTATTTTTATATCCCGATATACGAGATCCAATTATATCGGATTTCATAATTAGTTTCTATATTTGTAACTATATTAATATTTTTAATCAAGATCATATCAGTCTCACTGTAATAAGTTCCTAATGCAAGTTCAGGAAGCTTTTATTAAATCCATGTTCCAAATTAGAATCTTTTGAGATTTTCATTCAATTTACTTGGAGATACTTTACAAGCCCGTCTCAGTAGGTTAATTTTGATGATCTGTTGCATATTTTATACTTACACTATCTTAAGTGACGTAACTTTAAATAGCAAAGGCAAGTTTTAAAACTGATAAGAATCAAATGACATTTCATAATGCCGATTAAATTAAATCCCAAATGTCCCACCTCTTTCTTAAGAACTTTTTGAGCTAAATCATTAGCATCGAATTTTAGATATGGAAATATAAAATTTTCCACGCTTTTTAATAAAAACGAGGCGAAAATCCTTGATAATTGAAACATCTGAATGGAAACACGTGTAAGATCTTCGTCTAGACTGGAAATTAGACGATGGATAATTTATTATCTTAATTTTCAGACGAATTAATAAACAACACTTAAAAATAGTAGCGATTACAGGTTAAGAATACTTAGAAATTATTTCTTAGGCCAGCAGTGGGTACTATTTTATAGGCATACAGCTCGTATAAAGTATTGTAATTCGACTAAGGGTCACTGCTAATTAAACCCATATATGGCACATTTTTTTGACACCGATTGTAATAAATTTCACATTCATTGTTTGATAAGGATTTTCAACTAGGTCTGTAATAGTAAATTGAAATTTTCACTACTATTTCATTATTATTTTTATGTGTCGAAAGTTATAGCTTAATACAAAAGTTTTGATTAACAGAACTGCCCTGGCGGACCTGAAACAGGACACTTTACTACACTCTAAGGGCTATTACGCACTGTCGACTAGTCGCCGGCGACTCAGTTGTCGACGACTGTAATATTGTATAGTTTAAATAGGTGTTTACGCACTAGTCACCGGTTGCCCGGGCGACTCGGCGACTCGCCGCGCAGTGGCGACGCACAGGCAACTGCCGGTCGCCCGCGACCAATAGGAGCACGGTTTCAAATGAAAGCATTCACACTGCGAGCAACTGTCGTAACGACCGGACGGCCGCGCACAATGAGTTTTGACACGGATAAATTTATATCGGAAATACAATCTCGAAAAGCTATTTGGGATTTACAAAGTGAGGAATATGCTAATCGGGATTTGAAGGATGCACCCAATACTCTTTTGATTTTTTTTTATTTTTCTTTCTTTTTATAATTAGTAGCGCCGCTACTATTGCAAGTTCTTCAACGTCCATTCTGCATGAATGTACTTGGAATACTGTCGCTCGGCTCGGTCTCCGGCCCTAGTTTCCCATGTTTCGGTCGCCGAGGGACTGAGTCGCCGGCGACTAGTCGACAGTGCGTAATAGCCCTAAATCTTACAGGATAAATCGGATACTATAAATCTTACAAGCTAACCGAATTACTTTAGCTTGAACACATCCATATAATTTGTTGACAAATAATGAATTAGTTATATGTATATTATGTGATATATTATATACAAGTTATATGTAAGCAAAAGACTCAATTATATTATGACATATGATAAAACCGAAAACAAAAATTAACTAACAAAACAAATGCAAATAATAGGAGACCAGTTATCACCTGCGTGTGAAAACGTGGGGACATTAAAGTCAATGTCAAATCTTTATTCAATATAGAAGCGTTACACTTATTGACTGTCATAAATCTACCACCCGTTCGGAAATAAACAACTCAGACCTGAGAAGAACCGGCGAAAGAAACTCAGCGGGATTGTTCTTTTTTTTATGTCATATTTTACAATCATAGACAATACACAATGACAAATTTTCTTTTTAATTTGAAGAATGAAATAGAACGTGTTAGGTACAAAAAAATGGCTTTGTTCAAGCTTGCTCTACACACATCATCAAAATCGGTTCTGTGGATAAACGCCGTCCAAATTATTGCCCTGTGACATTGACCCTTACCGCTACAACTCTCAATTGCTCAGACTTCGAGCTTAGATAGCGAGAGCAGTAAATCATCAATCATCTTGATTGCTTTGTAATATAAAAATATAGATTAAATTTTATAGGTACACAAGCAATGTTGGACAATTTTTCAGACATAATTTGTTTTGCTAGCGTTCGAGAACAGCGGTCGTGCTGGCATTTTTTCTCCGTTGACTCAAATCGCTAAATCTTATATAAAACTAAATCTTATATATAGACTACACATATATATAACATAAAATATATAACCTCCTTAAAACAATCGATTATATTATTAATCTCTCATGATGTGAAGGATTTATGTCAATTGACGTAAACAAAAAAAAGTAAAAAAAAAAAAATATAAATCGAAACAAGTTTTACTCACTTAGCTCTTAGGCGTCTTTTTAAATCTATCTAGATTCAGCCTTAACCGATGAGAAACTACTTAAATCCGTTTTACGAGTATATACTTATATAATACCTTCACTCTTATATAATGTAAAAGCGGAGATGGCCCTTTGGTAAGAACGCGTGAATCTTAACCGATGATCGTGGGTTCAAACCCGGGCAAGCACCACTGAATTTCATGTGCTTAATTTGTGATTATAATTCATCTCGTGCTTGACGGTGAAGGAGAACATCGTGAGGAAACCTGCATGTGTCAAATTTCACTGAAATTCTGTCACATGTGTATTCCACCTATTCGCATTGGAGCAGCGTGGTGGAATAAGCTCCAAAAACCTTCTTCTCAAAAGAGGAGAAGAGGCCTTAGCCCAGCAGTGGGACATTCACAGGCTGTTTACCTTTACTTTACTGATATAATGTAAATTGGTAAAACAAAAGTTGAACGTAGAACAAAAGTTGTTGCTTATGATGTTAGATATCTAGTCCTGCAAGGTTGCTGGTGTGTTACAAATAACCCTGTATATTATAAAACTCGTCTCCGTCTGTATGTCCGTTTATCTATTTCAACTTAAAAAACTTTTGAAAAAAACTTATTTTCATACGATTAAGGTTTTGTGTAAATCGGCTGAAATATTATGATTTTTAGACGCTTTACTGAAGTGCGCAGTATATTTATTACGATATTACGTTTTGCCCGCGGTTTCATTTGTAGTTCTCGTTTCCGTGGGAACCAATGTATATACGGGGACAAAAAGTAGATTATGTTACTCGTTGCTAATGTAGCTTTCCATTGGTGAAAGATTTTTTATAATAATAATAATAATATTTTATTTCAGATAATTAGTCAATCCATGTTAAAATTTATATTAAAATTAAATTAACATTGAATTCGAATTAAATTAAATAATAATAAATAAATAAAATAGGTTAGTAACGAAAGCTTACACTATGTTAGTACTTAATAACTATGTTATACATAATTAATTTGACCTACATCTAGAATTAGGCCAACTTCACATGTACACCATTCCAGTGTTCCCAGAAGTGACTATCCAACTTACTAGGCAATATGCTGAGGCGGGTGTTGGTGCTTTTCGCTGTTCTGGTTATAATGGAGGCGACACGCTTGCGTATAATGCCAAAGAAATCATCCACGTGCGAATCAGCGAACATTGCCGATGCACTACAGTGTCGAGGTTTCCTCAACACCGCCGTAAACCGCCGGTTTGGGCGTGAAAGCGTAACAAACAGACAAATAAACTTACTTTCGCATCTCTAATATTAGGATAAACGTGCAAAGCCGGGACGAGAAGCTAGTATTATATAAACTTAAAATACCAGTGGAATTATTAAGCTCTTATCATGTAAGTATGATAATCATAATACACGAATAGATATATTTCTTAACACAATCATGACTTACCTACGTCGGAGTGCGTACGTGACGTAAACGGCGTAACGACTTTTACTAGAAAATCGTAGAAGATTTTAAACACGTTCTTTAATTGCAGTTGTAATTCATTAAGTATTTTAGGGAAGATGAAATTTTGGGAATTAAACGATTGCTATTCATTATTGCTATATTAGGGTTATTGGTCTGCGCCTGAAGTCTTACCGATCGTGTCGGATTGCCGTCCCATCGGATTATGAGTGCACCCGTGTTTGCGCACACACTTGTGCACTATAATATGTCGTGCGCAGTTGGCTAATCTATTGAAATTGGCCGCTGTGACTGAAATCGGTCAGGACATCATGATTATCATCACCATTCATTTATTTTTATAAATGGTAATTGTAAAAAAAATACAAAACAAAATAAAAAATACATAGATTTCATTTCTTTCATTGGTTTTTTCGCTCTTTTCAGTGCTGTAAAAACTCCCTTCATTACTCATCCGTGAAACGTTGACAACCGTTTATGGTGATATACTACTTTGATCCGTGTATTCTTGAATTGTTATGACTATTATGGTCATTATCGCGTATTAATTTTTTACGCGAGTTTCGAGTTCGAGTTTGGAATAACCGTACTTGTGGTTTGTACTTTTTTTTTACTGTATAGGTAGGCGGACGCGCATCTGGGTAAGCCTAATGGTAAGTAGTCACCAATGCCCATAGACAATGGCATTGTAAGAAATGTTAACCCTCACTTACATCGCCAACTTAAAATTATTTTCCAATTTTTTTTACGATTTACATTTGCAACTTTTAACATCGTTGCGATATTCAATTTTTTTCTTGTCCCATCTATTAAACATATTAATTTAATATGATTATTTACAAACAAAAACTTTTTACATTCTCAGAGTTTTTTTTTTTTTTTTTTTATTGTATAGGTTGGCGGACGAGCATATGGGCCACCTGATGGTAAGTGGTCACCAACGCCCATAGACAATGGCATTGTTAGAAATGTTAACCATCACTTACATTGCCAATGCGCCACCAACCTTGGGAACTAAGATGTTATGTCCCTTGTGCCTGTAATTACACTGGCTCACTCACCCTTCAAACCGGAACACAACAATACAAAGTACTGCTGTTTTGCGGTAGAATATCTGATGAGTGGGTGGTACCTACCCAGACGAGCTTGCACAAAGCTCTACCCCCGAGTAGTAGTTCGGTAGGCAGTTACAGAGCTAACTATTTCTTACAGAAACTCTACAGCTTAATATGTCATGTTTATTTATTTTATTTTTTGAATTAGTTCTACAAGTACATGTTTCACCTGATGGTAAATTTCCACCAAAAATATCACTGTAAGAAATATTGACCATCACTGACATCGTCCATGTATCACCAATCTTAGAAACTAAGATGTTATATCTTTTGTAACACTGTCTCACTCACTCTACAAGCCGGAACACAACAATAATGATCGCTTACCATGGGGTAGGCGATCAATAAAATAATAAGCAAAGTCTGAAATAATTTTACATGCAAGCAGAAACGTTGCATTAAGATATTCCCAACACGAAACAAAAAGTATCACTTTAAAAAAAAATGTCTACGGAACCTTAACAATATTAACGCTTGATTACTTGGAACATATCCGCGATAAAAAAAAACGAAATTAACCGTGTACCTACTTAAATATTCGTCAAGTTACATAATGCTGTAAATACCGGTCAAGGTTGGTGTAGATTTTTCAGGATATTTCTAATGCTAGGCTATGAGATAATAATACTCTTTTTTCAAAAACACGCGGGAAAATTCAAATTGTATTCGAAAAAAGAAAACGCGTTGAATAAAAAAGAACTAGTAAAGCTTATCTTTTTTTGTCAATGGCCTGTGCTAAGTTTACGTTTGCCTAAAGGCTGACAAACAATTTTTTTACATATTACCTTTATGCATCTTCTTAGAACAGTACTATCTTATATAGTTTGGTGATAATTACATTTCCTATTTACCCTATTGCTGTGTTCAGATTTGGGTCGAGGAATCTAATGTTATTTGAAGTGATTGACAGCGCGATTAAGACCAGAACGCCCAGTGGTTAGAACACGTGAATTTATGCCGAATATTACGGGTTCAAAACTGACGCACTGAGCACTACAGAATTTTCCGCTGCTTATGCTCGCGGGTACGGCGGTGAAGAAAGCATCGTGAAGAAACCTGCAAACGTCGGATGAAAATCTATACCTCGACCAACCCATATCGAAGAAGCGTGATAGTAGTGCCAAATCTTCTTAAGTAGACCATAACTCGGGGAGGCCATAGCTCAGTAGTAGTACAATTATAAGCTGTTAACAGAATGGTTATAGGCTTATCATTGTCAAAGCTGCTTTGATCCTGGACTCTTAGAAGGGTGAATATTGGTATTATAAAACGTTTAATATCTTAAAGTGCTGATATCAAAGCTGGTGATCACACTTTTACGTGATACATTAGCCCATCTATCTTCATGCTAGGAATAGATAAAAAATTGATAAATATTTGTTTTTCATGACATCATAAGGACGCGTTCGCGTTAACTTTTTGTAACGTAATTTTCACATTACTCCCAAATTGATAATGATGGAACACTATCATCATTCAAAATAACTTTAGATGTTTATATAAATAGTCATCCATCTGTTTATAATGTTAAATATAATATAATACTAACTTATATATTACAACTGATTTTTTTTAAATGCCATCTCACAAATCTCTTTGCTTATAGTATAAAATATTTGTTTTATAAAAATGGATTAAACCAATAAAATAGATGTCGTATCCGGCTTATGAGAACTGGCCGCAAACAACGCACATACGTCATAGTGACGTGTACAGAGCCTAAATTTAAAAATAATGAAATAAAAGTGGGCTGAATTCTGTATTTACAGCACTTATCGTTCTGATCGCATTAAAAGGAATATAAGCCTAGAAACTCCGTATAGAAAGACTGTATGTATGTTGAAAAGATTATTTCACACTCGGATCCCCGCTGTTGCCCACAATGATTAAATATAAAACAATGGTAATACACACCCACCACATCCATATCCACCCATATCGCAGTACGGTGGAATAAGCCAAGTCAAGAAACAAGGAGAGTTTTTCCCAGGAATCTGTGAATAAATAACAATTTCTTATTTATTTTTTTACTTATTTACCAAATAGAGTAAAAAAAAAAAACTATTTTATAAATAAGATTTTATTTTAAAAAATCCAACCAACAGATCCAAAAAATATCAAGTTCAATAAAAACGATTCAACATCGGTACTGGATTGGAATTAATCCTGTACGAACCTCGTCCCAACATCTGTGATGCTTACATTATGATTATAGAAATGCGTTACATTAATAACAACTTACCATTTTATAAAATAAAGTAAAACAACATTAGGGCATTCTTGGTCTACTGTTTTCCATGCTTCCTCTCGTGAGAGAACAATGGAGTTGATATTTTCACCACGCTGCACTGAGGATTGGTTGTTAAGCCTTGCTAAATTTCCTTTCAAGCTCCAGGCGTCGTGGCCGATAAGCTAGATTAGACTAGACTAGCTAGACCAACGGGGAATTTAAACAAACGAAACTCTTAACACTATAATACACATGATCGGAACAAAATTACAATATTTTATCCTAATTTTTTATCAAATCTTTTATGTAGATAAGATGATACTTGAGAATAAAATAGAATATTAAGGATAGATTTCTAAAACTACGTTGAATATGTTTCATGTAATTGAAATTCAAATCCATTTATTGAATTTCAAAGCATTACTAATTGATAGGTAAATTAAACTTGGTGGTAGAGCTTTGTGCAAGCTCGTCTGGGTAGGTACCACCCACTCATCAGATATTCTACCACAAAACAGCAGTACTTGGTACTGGTAATCACAGGCACAAGGGACATAACATCTTAGTTTCCAAGGTTGGTGGCGCATTGGCGATGTCAGCGATGGTTAACATCTCTTACAATGCCAATGTCTTTGAGCGTTGGTGACCACTTACCATCAGGTGGCCCATATGCTCGTCCGCCTACTTATGCTATAAAAATTAGAAAGTACCAATTAAATTATTTGAGAGTGATTCAGATCTATTTTCAAACGGATTTTATGCAATATTGTATTCGATAATCCTATTAAATTAAAAAGCTTCCCCATAATTGTCTATTGTATTTTATACATAGCTGTATTATGATAAATTTTGTTTGTTGAATAATACTAACATAAGTATTACCACATACTGCTTAGGGTGGAATATCTGACGAGTGTCTGGTACCTACCGTGGCTTGCAAAGAGCTCAACCACTAGTAAAATGCTATTTACCACTTACTGACTTACAAACTGTAATCGTACTCATTGATCGATAACGTAGGAAGTTAAAAAAAAAACAAATTTTGTATTTTTTACTTTTTTATTCATTAATAATCTGTGGTTGTATTTGATTGTTCTTACGATGAGTTTTGATTGTCAAATATCAAATCATGAATCATTCGTTTAGAGATCCTTATAACGTGTTGGTACTGAGCAGTCTCGACCAGTTATAACTAAAACTGACATATTGTCGTAAATTAATACTGTCGGATATCAGAGGGGTTCCTCGAATAGCTTAGGTGCAGATCAATAACCGTTCTGAACCTGCTTGTACAAAACCACTTTATTTGAAAATAAAAATCTGGTGCGAAATAAGTGTATGAAGGAAAACACAATTAATTGGTCACAAAAAACTACACAGCTGATGTTTCAAAACCAAACATATTTATTTATTCTTTGTCTTGCATGAATGGTTCATTTTTCGCCCAGAGAATCGGAATTGCGCTTCAAAGGGGAATGCTGCTAGCATTCTTGCCACCATCCCTCGCAAACACAATTTGCACAATACCTTTTTTTAATTTAATATTTGTATATATTTAAAGCCTTATGCCTGAACTCTTTCCGATTAGGTCAAATTTGCCTTCTTTAATAATATATTCTTGAGACTGGCGAAAAATAAAATTTAACAATGCTGAATCTAATTCCAAGTTAATTAAAAAAAGTTGTATCTAAGCTTAGAGGAAACGATAAGAACACCTCATTGTATAAGGTTAACGAGCAAAAAAAAAAAACAAAGTCACAATTTCGGTCATTCCAACAAGACACGACACGCAGAATACTCGTTAACGTAAATATTGACCGATTTCTAAAATTCAAATACGAATTTCGCATACAAAAATATTATATTTTCAATCAGAGCATTTGTAGCAGGAAATCGTATGAATCACTTTAAATAATCGTCATATTAAGTGCTGTTTGTTAGTTATCAATATAAATTATGTAATAGAAAAACGTGGCAGACGTTGTCTTGCCAGAGATAATATAATGTATAGAATTTAAATACTGCAGTGCCATTGTGAATGCTATAAAAACTGTGACAATTTTCATGGTAATCGGTCAAACGGTGTCGAAGTCTTTTAATGTTAAACGAATATCATCATCATCATCAACAACCTTTCGTCGTCCACTGTTGGACATAGGTCGCTCTAATGGCACGGCACTGAGCTCGATCTTCAGCTCTCAATATCCATCCGCTGCCAGCCACTTTGTGTATATCGTCACTCCACCTAGCCGGAGGACGACCTACGCTACGTTTGCCAAGACGTGGTCTCCACTCCAATAAACGAATATACCAATAGTATTTTTTTTAGGTAGGCAGACTGGGTGCTCGCCTCTTTAGGTGTGTGATCAGCACCGCCGATAAAAACATCCCTTACATAATCAATGCGCCACCAATCTTGGGAACTAAGATGTTATGTCCCTTGCTACTACTATAGCCTAATGATAGAGTAGTACCGCTCTGGACGGGATTGCACAAAGCCAAATTCATATTGTTCTATGAAAATATGGTTTTCTACAAAACTACATTTATAGGAAGAGCTTTAAAATATTAGAAAATTCAATTATAATTTCACAAGACTTCATTACAGACTACATTGTAAAGTTTACAGGAAAAATGTTGATTTGAAACTGAATGGAAAAAAATTCTCGACTCATTTAACATTCGATTTAATTTGAAATTCAATGACAATTGGTATCATATTCAGGCCACGATATGTATCCTCGTGTCTTGTGAAGCCTTGAAAGTGATTCCTTACATGCGTATCATTCAAATTTTATTAACCTTAATGGAAATATTTCATAACTTTGTATGCATTATGTATTTATTTCTCCGCGTCACAAAAGGTGATGAAGCAACTACGGGGAGAAGTTATCACCATTTACTTGGATTTATTGCATTGCAAAGCATATGGGCCACCTGATGGTAAGTGGTCACCAACACCCATAGACATTGGCATTGTAAGATATGTTAACCATCGTTTACCTCGCCAATGCGCCACCAACCTTGGGAACTAAGATGTTATGTCCCTTGTGCCTGTAACTACACTGGCTCACTCACCCTTTAAACCGCAACACGACAATACTGCTGTTTTGCAGTAGAATATCTGATGACTGGGTGGTACCTACTCAGACGAGCTTGCACAAAGCTCTACCACCAAGTAATATTTGTGGTTAAAATCCATTTACAGCTATGAAGAATAAAATAGTCCGAAAACGTATGACAAATGCAATTCTCCCACAGGTGTTCTCTACATTGGACAAGCACGGCGAAATAAGTCTTCATAAGCCTGTGGTCTCTTATCACCACCAGCATCGTCACACCGCGCGATGCTAACGATAAAAGTCTACTGTTTTGGTCTTTTACAAACGCTGATGCATTTATTATATTGGCGTCTTAGGCAGCGATCAAATACTGTCTCTAGTTATTTACATTGCGTTGTTGTTAAATATTCAGAACAATAGAACGCACGTCCATTTATTATTTATCTCTTAAATGGATTAAGTATATAAGTGATAAGACATAAGATCATTTGGGCTGATAATACTGTCTATTATATTGTGCAAATATTCTGGCAATCAACGGCCTTATTTATAGACGGTTAGTGGCTATTTAGTTACTGATATCTCTTTCTGTCATTGTTGATTTGACATTCGAAAGAAGAAGAGAGAGTATTGGTAACTAATCATCCCTTAGAAAATATTTATAAGGCCGAAAATAATAATGGAATATGCATTCTATGAATGGAATAATGGTTTTAAAACTTTTTTCTGTCAAACAAGTCAAATGAAAATTATTGAATCGCAGTACTACGAGTGACTTCGTATTTAACTCATGAAATGTTAAAAACCGACAGCGATACGTCGTTTTGATGCGTTTATTTTTTCGTGATATTTTTATTACATTTTAATGACGCATATTACTTACTGATATTAAGCGACCGTGATCATGAGTGTCCAGTTTTATCTTACAGAATAGTTTATTTTTTCTTTTTTTTTTAAATTCCCGGGAGAGCAAATGACTCTACTCCACCTGATAGTAAGTGGTAGTAGAGTCCAAACGCGAAGACGGCTATTGCAGTCGGCAAAAATGAGTATTTATTGGTGATTTAATAAAATATATAAAAAGTAAAGTAACAGCCTGTGAATGTCCCACTGCTGAGCTAAGGCCGCTTCTCCTTTTTTTTGAGGAGAAAGTTTGGTGCTTATTCCACCATGCTGCTCCAATGGGGATTGGTGGAATACACATGTGGTAGAATTTGAGTAAAATTTGACACATGCAGGTTTCCTCACGATGTTTTCCTTCACCGTCAAGCACGAGATGAATTATGAACACAAATTAAGCACTTAAAAATTCAGTGGTGCCTGCCCGGGTTTGAACCCACGATCATCGGTTAAGAATCACGCGTTCTAGCCACTGGGCTATCTCGGCTTCGTTAAAAATATGCGGAACAATTAAATTGAACGATTTTTTTTTTGACATTTAGTTTTAATAAACCTAATAATAAAATCATTTTTTAAATAATTTAATTCGAAACAATTACACAATACTGTATTAAATTTAATCAACAACTTAAAAAATATAGTCACCAAAAGATATTAACAGCAAAAACCTTTCAATTTTACTTTGATAGAGAACATGACACGCAGACGCACAATCCAATTCATAAATGTATATACAATAGTATATAGTTTATTTACCTCTAAATATATTTGTTTATACAAAAATCGTCTGCGCATCTTCTTGACACGAATTTATTAAAATTTATTTATGATAATTTTCTTCTGGAAAAATCGAGTGATTTTTTGCGTCTTAGTATTTATATTTCATTGATTTGATTATAGCCTTATATACTATACTATTGTAATATCCTTTTTAACCTTCAGAAAGGTATCTTTATTACCCGTTTATGAGATGTGGGATTCTTACTAACTAAAACCATTATGATGGCCGTCTTGAGCACGGATCGGAGATGCAGCGTGATCGTGTCTATATAACGCATCCGCTGCCCCTCCCGTGCTGAGCTTCACTCGGCTTGGCGAAACTCTTCTCACGATCAGTCATACACGAGGTCACTCCAGCTATCACTCTACTCAATTCTGCAAATAATTTATTAAAATAACCTGGTTTAAGGCATTACAATTTAGTATATTTTTTTAACTAATACTGGACGTGTTGGTTACATGGCTATGGTGGGATATCCCTTCGGAAACATTATTGAAGATCAAATCGAACTTCAAACATTGAAAAAAGGCGAACTTCTATACAATTTTTTACTTACAATTTCACCCAATTGGATAAGAACACTAAATATTATATATAACTTTCAGAAATGATTTTCTACTAAACTTAAATACCAACTACCAAGAAATGTCGAATTTCCATACAAACTTTTATGAATCCTTAATGTTCACTTTCCACGTGATTTTCAATTTCATCTTTATTTGCTTGTATTATACAACTTTCTTATTATTTAATTTAAGATTTAAATTTACAAATAGGCAAAGTTAAAAATACTCGCAGAATCTTAAAATAGAAACAAATACCCCAGGAAGGATATATTAATTGACATTGCGGAAACTTGTTGTTATTAAACGATTAGTACGCAGTGCTTCGGTTTGTCCAAACTACGTGCGTAATAACGAACTCCACAGGGCTTCCCTAATCTCCAAATATCTCAAGGTCAACTCGGCATTTTGAAGACTGTTGTGGCCACTGGCTATACAGGGCAGTACTTGAAGATGCCTACGTTCGGCATGTTACTCAGAGACTAGTCAGCTGCGCAGCACAAAGCACACGTGTGTGCGCAAGCACAGGTGCACTCTTTTTCCCTTACTGTCATAATTCGATGGTACGGCAATCCGACATGACGCAGGCGCTGGACCACCGACTTTACATACTTTTAAAGGCACTGGATTGTCAATAATTCCAACTTCGAGACTCCAAGTTGCTACGGAGAACCCAGAATCTTATTACCTATGGTTTTATAAGCTAGCCACAGGACCTTAATAATCTTCTCACATTCAGTCAAACCGATCTTAGACTCAAGCGGTGACGCGCGCATCAATTAGTGTGTGTAGTTATTAATAGAGAACGTATTTGTGTTGCTAGTGATTGCAATGAAGTGTGTAGAGTTCCTTCGATTTCCTTGGGAACTAAGGTGTGCTGTGCCTTGTATCTGTAGTAACACTGGCTCACTCGAATTACAAACCGACACATTACAATACTAAGCTGCGGCTTTGCGATAGAATCTGATACTATTTGAAATGAAATTGGGGAAATGGGTATTTCAAATGAAAAAAAAATTAGTCATTGTATAAATTATCTAAATGAAAAAAATATAATAATAAAGATGAAATAAAAAGAAATTAAAAAGTCTCGCTGAGTTTCTTTCGCCGGTTCTTCTCAGGTCTGAGGTGTTTATTTCCGAACCGGTGGTACATTTATGACGATCAATAAGTAAGTGTAATGCTTGAATATTGAATAAAGAATTTTGACTTTGACTTTTGATACACACAGGCTTGCACAAAGCCCACTAAGTAAGTAAATATGTGTTAATGTGTGTAAGTAAATATGCATTATACTCATGCAGTAGTTAGGCTTGGGGCGACACTTGGACACTAATAATTACGTAATTATTTCAACAGTCGGAACTGTACACCACACTTACATCGTCCCTATTGGCAGACACGAGGACGTCCGTTGATGTCACGTAGCCTCCCAAAGCTAGTACAGCTTGAAGCAATGATATAATACTGTCATTTTCATTACTAAAATTAATTTTGTTTTGATTCTTTCTGCTTAATTAAGTTCTTGTAATGACAGGAGATTGTCCTTAATTCATTTGGTATTTAATTTTATTAATATTATACCCTACAAATTACAGAAGTGAAGAATAAAAACTTCGCAGTGTCAACTTCGAAGACGCAAAAACGTTTTTCGGTCATGCGTGATAACATGATATAAGTGTAAGATCTTTCTTTTTTTGTGAGAAATTAATTCAAATACTGGTTAAAGTCATAGAATCGTTCGTTAGTATGAAACGTGCTACGTGCAGTACTACGCGTTCACATATTGCTATCAATTAAATGGATTTTAAGTGCAGTAGTTAGTTAGCTGGAAGTTGATTCTTGTCGTTTCCTTGGCCGTGGGTTCGAGGTTATTACCGTATACAACATTCTTGCAATTCTTATAAATAATGTTGAAAAACTTATTAAAATATTAACAGTAATTACATTATTTAACTATGTCTACTAAATCACTAATATAGTTAATTAAGTCAGAATTAATGTTTTATTCTGGAATATAGATATATATATATATATATATAAATATATATATATAAATAAATATATATATATATAATATTTATGTACTTCATTATATATTATATTTACACATTTTAAATGTACATTTCATTTTTATTTATATAAATAATGTTCACGCGTTGATTCTATGAATGTTATGTACACTTATAACTGATATACATATTTATTTATTTATATGTATCTACTGTGTGGAGTTGTGTAATATATAAAGTGTTAGTGTGCTTATTAAATAAATAAATAAAAAGAGGAGTGTGGTCTTTTTATGTATGTATATATTCGTCAATTGTGAGAGGTTTGACGACAGTGGTCATGTTTCAATAAGAAGTAAATAATCCAAAATTATTGGTGGTAAACTAGAGGATTTATGACTTGTTTCTCTAAACAGTGAAGACTTATTTAAGCAGCTGGACATTACAAAACTTATTATATAAATATATTTAGGTAATTGTATTTATGTTTCTTCGTCTATCACAAATATATTATAAAAGATCGCTGTCAAAATAATATAGCAATTCGTAAAAAAAAGATTCCGTTCTGTAATTATGACTTAAATCATAGCTAACCTAAACACTGAAAGCTGATTGGTCGACTATTACGTCATCAGCTGTGACTGGCCAATGACGATTCAGATTAATCAATCCAACTCTCGATGGTAGAGCTTTGTGCAGAACTCTACCAGCAGGTAGGTATCTGATGTGTGGGTACTCATCAGATATTCTACCGCAAAACAGCAGTACTTTGTATTGTTGTGTTCCGGTTTGAAGGGTGAGTGAGCCAGTATAATTACAGGCACAAGAGGCATAACTTAGTTCCCAAGATTGGTGGCGCATTGGCGATGTAAGCAATGGTTAACATCTCTTACAATGCCAATGTCTATGGGCGTTGGTGACCACTTACCATCAGGTGGCCCATATGCTCGTCCGCCTACCTATACAATAAAAAAGAGACTTTCATTAGTGTTTCAGAAACTGAAGTTTACTTTAACAATAGTATAGACTCTCGCCTGTAACATATATGTTAATATACAGATATATATGTCATAATCATCATGTGTTGGACAATAAAAATGATTGATTATTAAGTAAAAAGTCGTAATGAACTGTTTGACTCTCGCCCTGTTACGCATTTCGATCAATTGGTGATTTATGCATAAGTTACAGGGACATTGAGAAATAAGACAATTTTATATGTTTCCATTTGATCTTTAAGTATTCATTAATCTATTTATATATATATATATATATATATATATATATTTACAAATATTGACTATATTTCCTTGGGCTTTGTGCAAGCCCGTCTAGGTCGGTGCCACCTATTAATAAAAATTTTGTACCGCTAGATAGTTATGCTTAATAATATTGTGTTCTGGTTTAAAGGTTGAGTGAGCCACAATACAGGCACAATAGATACAACATCTTAGTTCCCAAGGTTGGTGGTGCAAGGAATTATTAATACGTCTTACAGCGCCAATGTCAACTTGGTGGTGCTGCTCATTTACCGGGTTTTTACAGACCATTTTTGTAGGTAGACCAATTGCACGTTCGCTTACCTACTTTATAAAAAAAATAATAATAATAAAGTAAAAATTTACGTCTCTAAATTGAAAACTTAACATTACATTCCAATAAACAAAACTTAATCGTAAATAATCACCTCGTTACAAAATTTATTGCTTGTGTTATAACGGTTGGGATGATTTATGTTGAGCTGAATTGGCGCTTAAAAAAACTGCTATGGCAGCAGAAAAGCAACCACCCAAGGACGGTTAGCGTTAAGCTGATGGCTATAACCAAGAGCTTGCTTACACGAGCAGAGATGAAAAACTTACTTTAAAAAAAGCATCATTTTCTTATTTCAATGTCTATCCGTAACATGTATTTCTTATTAAATTGATATCATTTTTCGCTTAAATTAAAAACAATTATACTGTTTGGGGGAAACCAATTCGTCACATTAATTGAACTTAGACTCGAAATGTCATAAACTGTAATTATATCTTACGACTTTTAACATTTAAATTTCTTTTAAAAAAACGTACAATGTATGTTTCAAATTATTAGTATTTAATCGATAATGAGTCTTATTATCGTTAAGCTAAAGTTGAGATGGTCCAGTACGTTACGGACCAGCACCACTGAATTCATACGCATAATTTGTGTTTATAATTCACGAGATGAATTCACGGCGGTGTTGAAGGAAAACATCGTGAGGAAACCTGCATGTGTACCCACCAACCCGCATTGCAGCAGTGTGGTGGAATAAGCTCCTTCTTCTAAAAAGGAAATGAGCCCTTAGTCCAGCAGAGAGACATTAGCATTATCAATATTAAAATAAATCAAACATTTTATTTGTTAACATAATAACGAAAAAGAAATCCTTATATATAACTATAATCGTATACATATATATACATATGTATGCACATATGTACGTTTGGATCAACCTCATAAAGGAATATATTGCTCTTGTTTCTATATCGACCGTTTTATGAATTTTCGATTCAACAGTGCATAAATAATTCAGGGCGAACTGCTTATTAAAAATATTATTATTTATCACAGGGAAATTAATATATCATTGATACTCTATTATAACTGATAAAATATAAAAGGCAACAGAATTATATTGCAGAACATTCTAGAAGATCCCAACCAAAAAAAAACTTAATCTCTACAAAATATGAGCTAGCACAGATTATTTATTACAATTGGCAGAGCATTGACAAACTTGGCCAAATTATTTTAGAATTCTACATATTTAAAGGCCATTTGCCTAAAAAATATACTGTAATAAAATTCCCTAAGCGTCCCCCTTTCCTCTTCCAAGACATAAGGAATTAGTGTTTAAGTTTCCAATATGAATGTGTGCGTGCATTTTTCAATTTGGAATTCAAGAAGTCCAGCCGACTATATATATACCGCCAATCATGTGCCAGCGTTTAGTCCGGCCAATGCTCTTGCACGCACGCGCCTATTTTCAAAAAGTGTTCGATTTTTAATTGTTCAGAATTTAGAGCTATCATTTAATAATTTTTATCTGTTTTTTTTTGTACGTTATATATATTTTTTTAAATTGTTGTCAGTTTTTGTGAAGGTAGATTTTGTGGATAGGATTTTTTTATCGCGAGTGATTTGTTTGTTTCATCTGCTCAGTTGTACGTTAAAAAAGGTATTTATTATAATTTTTATAATTTTTTTTATTACGCTTTGTGTAAAATTAAAAAATATCAATGAATAATGTTTTTAATTACAAAACCACTACAACTTGACTACAAGTAATAGTAAAATTCTAGACAAAATCACACGACCGTAAGAAATGATGCAATGAATGTCATGTATTTCTTATGCATAGAAATGTAACAGAAACCTTTATCTTTTCCATAGATAAAAGATTAGGGTCTCATTCTGTGTAAACTAAAAAAGGGCCGTTAATTTTTTTTATAATTCTTTCTTAGTGATTCATTCATAAGTGATCTTCTATTTTGTATTACTTAAACAATGCAAAAAGGGGTCTTTTTTAATATTATTTAAAACATATGTTTTATAAAATTGAATAAATATTTCATTTTACATATATTAGTATGGCATTTTTATATATTTATTTTAAATAAAAATGTATAATTCAAATTTTTTTATAGTGAGATTATTGTCGAAGGGAAAATTTTAAAACTAAAATTTTTATTATTATTTAACCAATATTTTAATTGCGATAAATTGTATATTGAATAATGGCAGGTCAATTGTAATTAAAATTATTTATTTTAAATAAATATAATATTTATACATATTTTTAATTTTAATTTGCTTTTTTTTTTAATAAAACGTTTAGTTATTGCTATGGTTAGTCTTGAATATTTTTAAAAAGGTAAACTACTGAGTTTCTTACCGGTTCTTCTCGGTTTATTCTAAATTCCGAATCGGTGGCTTTTCTTTTAATTCAATACGATATGACGATTCAAAAGTGATTTTATGATCTACTTGAATAATATGAAGTATTTGCTATATATTATATAAGAGCTTGGATATATATGTAAAACATTGATTTCTTTGTGTGTGTTTATGTATGTTAAAATTAATTGAAATTTGTATCTATTTATGTATCTTGGCAGTTCTATTAGAGATTTAATTAAATATTTATAGTAAATTCTTATAGATTTTTATAAACATCAGGTTCCATATATCGGCGTATATTTGTAAATATCATTACTATATAACATTATATATGTGATAAAAAGCCTTATATATACATTTAATAATATAAATACACGTCATTTGATTAATGAGTCAGAGTGATTATAATCCTTCTCGTTAGAATCTACATTCCATACTGGTTGTAACTTAAGTTTTATCTCGGTAAGGTAAGGGAGATGTTGATGATGGCGGGTGGGGTTGGTATTAAAAGTAGCTATGTCCATCCTTGAAGTTCAAGTCCTTGCTTCATATAAAATTACATCAAAATCGGTTCAGCGTTCTGCATATATGTACATATGTAGTATGTAAACCGTAATGTATGTATGTATATATATTTTTGTAGCTCATATATGTAACATACGTAAAGCAAAAATAAACCCCTTTTATGCTAATTATTTACTTACTTTTCGCCCTCTTAGAAGAGTTTGCGAATATATTTCATAACTCTTATCGATTATCAATTTGGCGCGTGGCGGTTATCTCGCGTTATCTCCTATCAATGACAATTTAAATAACATAAACATTACATTTACAACGCAAAAAAGATATGACTCAGATTTGAACCCCTAACCTTTAGCATATTCACGTTAACCGATTGTGTATATATACACTATATGTTAATTCGTTTGTTCCAGATAAGACCCAGAATCTCAATATACATAATGTATCTTATATACATAATCGCGGTCGTCCTGGTGGGGTGTGGGAGGGCAGCAAATGTGAACAGACACATGAAGTTACTAGAAATTGAAAATCACATAGATAAAAGCGGTGAGTATGGCGGCCATTTATGAACAGACCAGCCAACTGCGCGGGAAATATGTGTGCAGGCATAAGTGCACTCTCTATTGCCTCAATCTCATAATCCGATGGGAGTACAATTACGATACGATCGAAAAGTGCTCAGGCGCAGGATCTACGACTTTACATATATTTTGAGAGCAAGGGAGCAGATTTACACCCATAACCTCGGGAACCTTGTGAGTTACAAGACCAATGAGGCAGTCAACTATTCCCGATCCCGATTCTATTCACAAAAACCTTAGTTGAATCATAACTGGGAGTCAATTCTACTAACTAATAACGGTTACGATACGTTCCCGATTCTATTCCGATCCAATTTTCCGAACAGCAACTGAATCGTTATGTTACTAGAATAGAAAAACGGTTAAACGATAACGACTACGTTTCTATTCGATAAATTGAGAATTGGTTAGTGGAATTGATCCCTTGATGTATATTGATTTGTTACGGGTATAAATATCTATCATCACAATTTAAGAAACTATTATAGTGATATCATTCTCTTATCATCAATGATTCTTGTTTCCTAACGTTTTTTATCGAGGAATTCACGACAACTTTCGTTGAAAGTTCGACGATAATCATTTTTCGAACATCCGATAAACAATGTGAATGATACGGAACACTGTTCACCATTATATATATATATCAATGGCTTAATAAATAAAGTTGCGCTGTGCGGTTTTGTGAGGAGCCTCATCAAAGTGACGGGCATAATAATATCGGACACGTGTAGGTTTTCTCGCGTGGTTTCCTTCACTAAGAACGAGATGATAAACAAAAAAAACCGGACAATAGCGAGTCGGACTCGCGCACTGAGGGTTCCGTACCACCACACAATGTTGAAAGATCTACCAGGTTATTTTGAGATTAAGACCTTTCCTTTTTTCCTTAAGAAGTTCGGAACCCTAAAAATAACGTATAAATGCACGCTGGATTTGAACACGCGAATTTCGTTTAACTACGTGTTCTATCTATTTGGTCACGTGGGTCGTGTCGTTTCCAAAAATACTTACTGAAAAACATATTCTTGTCACTGAAGAGATATCGATTATATTTTTCTCATTACTCCCCAGATATTTTATAGCAAAATAATTTGATTACCAACGCTCATTGACAATGGCATTGTAAGAAATGTTAACCATCGCTTACATTGCCAATGCGCCACCAACCTTGGGAGCTAAGATGTTATGTTCCTTGTGCTTATAATTACACTGGCTCACTCACCCTTCAAACCGGAGCACAACAATAACAAGTACTGCTGTTTTAAGGTAGAATACCTGATGAGTGGGTGCTACCCAGACGAGCTTGCACAAAGCTTTCACTAAGTAAATAATTTTATTGTTTGAATAGTCAGTGAGCCAATGTAATTACAGGCACAAAGGCATAACATCTTAACTCCAATGGTTGGCGGCGCATAGATGATATAAGAAGTTTCTATTAACTAAACTGACCATTTACCAGTTGTCATTTGATCGTCTGCAATCATAAAAGAAATTACATTACAAAAAAAATATTGCGTAAATAAATAATACTTTTAAAATAATTTAACAATTTTGTTTCCATTAGCAGCACAGACGCACCAATCAAAACGCTTCATAACGATAACAAAGAGGCCCGGACCCCACAGCTTACACAGGCCCGGCACCACACTCGAACTTACTTGCGAAGCGGTCGCTGCACCAGCGCCCTCTGTACACTGGTTCAGAAATAACGCACCTATCTATGAGGTAACTATAACAAAATACACATTATACTGGCGATGGCTATACCATATTCCAATCGAAGACCACACATACTCCATGCGATTTTCTTACAGTAACACCTAAGGCTTCTTCTCCTCTTTTTGAGGAGAAGGTTTAGAGCTTATTCCACCACGCTGCTCCAATACGGGTTGGTGAAATACACATATGACTGAATTTCAGTGAAATTAGACACATGCAGGTTTCCTCGCGGTGTTTTCCTTCACCGTCAAGCACGAGATGAATTATAATCACAAATTAAGCACATGAAATTCAGTGGTGCTTGCCCGGGTTTGAACCTATGATCATCGGTTAAGATTCACGCGTTCTTACCACTGAGCCATCGCGGCTCCTTGACTTGCTTATATCTCTGCTATATTATGCACTGAAAACAGTCCCGATTAATATATCTTTCCACTATATATCCACTATAATATTATTAAAGTTACGATAACAACTTCGCCGAGAATCAAAACCAAATCGAGAATCTAAAAGGATTATTATGATCTAGAACTCTACCAATGATATCGCGTCAATTCAATATCGAAATTGTATTTGTCCTCATTTATGTAGTTGTCAAACACACATTATGAAAGCTCCGTAGAACTTGCCTTGTTTTGAACTTGTAGTAACAATTATTGGAGACGTTCAGTTATTGATAAAAACAACTCTTATTCCATTTTCTAGCATTTATTTCAAATCACAATTGCCGTCTCTATTCGCGTCTATTTTACAATTCGCTACATTTTTGTCTTAACGTCATTTCATGAATTCATTTGAGAACAGAATGGTACCTCTCTAATGATAATAAAAACTCTTTAGTAACTTTAAAAACCGTTATTATTGAATTATTGAACAATTCCAATTACCTAATAAATATTCATGAAACTTATTATTCAAATATACATATTATTACAATTAATAAAAGAAATATTAAGAATTCAACCGTCGTTTGATATTGATATTTGTACAGTTAATGTTTCGCTGGTGGATTAAGGCCTCCTCCCTTTTTTGAGGAAAAGATTTGGGGTTCCAAAGCGGGTTTAATATCAAAAATGGCTAATAATTACAAAAATTAAGAATTTTCAAAAATACTTCTATTTATTTCAGTACGATAAAGAATCAAATGAGATAATGGATACGAATCCGACGTCCGTCGCGAGGGTTGCGTCAACTCTGCTCATTTCTCGGTCAGGAGCACCGGCGGAGTACTCGTGTCTGATCGTAGCTGGAACGAAAACGGCACGAGTCTCAACCATCGTATATAGCACAGGTAAGGCATGACACATACTTGATATCACAGAAACAGAATTTTACGTCCAATCGCTTGCCTAACGGTAACCTTTGAAATTGGTAGTATTTTTTCTTGGTAGAGTGCCATTCGTCTACTTTAACCATCGCCCATAAACATTGCCGCTGTAAAAAATACTAAGCATTCATTACATCGTCAATGCATCGACGTAACTTTGTAACTAAGATGTTATGTCCCTTGTGCCTGTAATTACACTGGCTCACTCACGCTGGCGATGAAATATCTGTTGAGTGGATGGTACGAGTACCTACCCACAGCTTGCCCAGAGCCCTATGAGTATGCTGCGAGGTTTAATCCGGCATTTTCTTTAAAGCGAACCAGTCTCATTCGATCTGGTAAATCGTAATGTGCCAAAATTATTAGTTGGTAGAAAAACTCCTACACTAACTTCTAGTATAATAATTTAAAGATAATTAATGTCTAATATAGCAACTCAATCAAATAACAAGCAATTTTTTTTTTGTTATAACTTAATAATCAAAGTCATTAACGTGTTGAAGATAGAGCTTCAAAATCTGACTCACTCCTTTTTTTATAACTGATAACGAAAAAATTTAACACATGTTCAGCAATGATTAATACGACCTAACTATTTTTATGCACGTGTCAATTTTTTTCTATTATTAAGATAAGATATCACGTCGTAATCTTTTAAAAAATTTGTTTGAAAAAAAGTTTGGCTGTCAGGAGTTCCACAAATGTGAAGCATCGAATTTTTGATTATCGAAACAATTTATAATAAAAAAAAATTATATGAAGTAAAAAAAAAAACTTACTCGTTAGTGCAAGAAATGTTTTAGTAACTATTATAATTATCTTAACAAAGTTTATAGTTTACGCGCCTAAATGTTTCATATCAAATGGAGATTTTTATTTTAAGAAATCTCATCGGCTGGTATTTGTCCTATGAAGCAAAGTTATTATAAATATCAGATCGAAATTTATTTTAATAAATAATTCAATAAAATTTCTAAATTCATCAAAATCTCTTTAATGTGCATTTCTACATACAATTAACGTTTCGCTTAAGGACAGTTGAATTGTCTACGAGACGTAATCCAGAAGCTCACATTTGCTTGTTGCTTATGGTTCAAAATGTTACTAATAACGAATTATAGAGTAGTATGAACATGACAGTTTATACAAGAATTGGTTTTTTTAAATACATTAATAATTGATTTACATATTATAACGTTAATAATAGTATGTTATTTTTATATAAATATATTATACCTAAGTCTTAGAGTAAATATCTTATTATATATTAATATATATATAATAATAAAAACTTGTAAAGTTAATAAAACAAAAAGTAAGTTGGCGCTAAATTACTATTGTTGGTATAAAAATTGATTACCACATTATCGCCTGAATAAAAATAATAGCAAACTCACACAACAAGAGAATAACTATAAAAATCATAAACCATCCCATAAAAAAGTTTTGTAAGCACTTTTATGAGAATCGAATTATCATTATATAAGTTTTAATAAGTATTTTTATTCTTAGAGTTAGTTTTATGTATTTCAAGTTTATTTAATTTATGTTTTAAGTCAGTTATTTAAATTCCTTTAACATTGCTTTGTGCATATACGCTATACATGGGTGATATAGTCAATTAGATAAATTGAAATGAAATGACGATATATAAGAGAAAAAAATGGAATAAAGTAGTCTTGTTCGTATTACGTTATTGAAATTGAAAGAAACTAAATATTTTTGTACAGTATTGCATTATATCGGACATCATGTTAATCATGAAACAACTGGTCTCCTCCCCTTTAAGGAGAAGGTTTGGAGCTAATGCTACATGATATAAACAAAAATGAAGCACATACACATACGCCTGGATTTAAACCCTCATCATCCGCTAAGATTCACGCGTTCTAACCACTAGGCCATCTCGGCTTAACTCATATATTTATTTCTTTCTTCACCAGATGGCAGCACGGAAATAACAGAACGCTCCAAGCTTGTACCTCTGGCGCCGAGAATCCTCGTGTCATATAAAGTCTTTGTAGACACGATAGGCAGCAACATCGTGCTACCTTGCAGAGTCAAAGGTCACCCTCGACCGGTGGTGGTGTGGAGAGACAAAGACGGCGTGGTCATCGAGAACGACGGTAGAATGAAAGTAAGATTACTTACATAAATAAGTACTTCGAATCGTAATATTTTAATCGAATAGAAACAATACGCACTGACATTTTTTATGTTATTTTTGTAAATGTTCACAATTTTCAATAATAACAAATGAATACCCAAGGCGAGCTATTATCTATAAACTCACTAATTACATAATAACTTATTGAACACAAAAGTTTCTTCACATTTTAAAATTAGACTAAATTTATACAAAGTTATCTTTACATAACTTTGCTATTCACTGATAGTCCGGTCAATATAAACATTTAAAATAACAAAAATTCCCGGTGAGCCAAATATTGGTGGAGAGCGGGGGTTAACCATTACAAATAAAGTTTTAAAAATCCCCATCGATCCTATGTGTGCTACAAAAGTTATTAGGGGTCAAAGGTCAAAATTTGAGATATTTTCGATTTTTCTCGAAAACGGTAAGTTTTATCAAAAAAAATAACTCAAACAAAAAGTTCTTCAAATGGAGATCTTAAAATTTTCTACAAAAATGGTCCTTATGATTTTTTTCCTAAGAGTTACCATACCTGAGATATCGCGATCCTAAGAGTCACATTATACATGATGCACATATAAGCCACGTATACCTATTTGACTGACTGCGCTTAAGTATTTACAGAAATTGATTCCACACCTCAAACAATAATTACGGAAGGGATTCGCTTTCTTCTTGCGGTTTATGGAGCTCCAAAAAAAATTACTGCACCAACACATAGGATCGATGGGGATTTTTAAAACTTTATTTGTAATGGTGAACCCCAGCTCTCCACCAATCGCTCTCCGGGAATTTTTGTTATTTGACCACTATTTTTATGCCTAACTTGACCGGACTATTATAGATGACGTAACAATGCTAGACTTAGTTTATAATTATTTAAATAGATGGCGCAACTGGTACCAAATGTCATACTTTATTACGTCAATGTGAAAGAAGAAAGTTTTGTTCCTAGATTGCTTTTAACAGCTGAAACGCTTAATTAAATGGAATATCTTCATGTTATCAGATAATTATATACAATGGAACATGTTGAAGATGTTTCTAATTTTTTTATACATTCACGATAGTACATATCACACGTTAGCATCAAAATTGTATTGATAAGAACAATATCGTTAATGGTGAAATATTTTTGTAACAAAACCTCACTCAAACTTTGTCGATTTCATAGAACCGTTTTTGTTGTATATTCAAAACTAACTTATAAAATGAAAGGTCATAAGTGCTCGTAAGAGTCTTCTTAATTTGTTCTCTTGTTCTCTAGGTGCTACGTTCAGGTGAGCTGGTGATAACTTCGCTTCTGTGGAGCGACATGGGCGAGTTTACGTGCAGAGCTAGCAATCTCTTCGGAAGCACACAGATCAAGACATTCGTATATCCAGCACGGGTATGTGTTAAATCAAAAAATTTTGAAATAAAAAAAAATACTTAAAAAAATATATTAATTGCGTTTAACGACACTGTTGATGGTAAAAACGTGGACTACTGAGGTCATGACCTCGTGTCTTAGCTACCCGATACGTAAGAGCTATCGAGCGCTATTGCCCGCACCTGTGTTGCCAAGTAATTTTCATCATTTAATTTAAAAAAAAAAAACCGGGATACATTTTTTGCTTAGTATTTTAAAAATTATTACATAAATAGAACCGATACACGATACCTAATAACCACATCACGGGTCGGACACGAATTTTGTTACAGCCTGTATAAATAAAATAATAAAAATGTCCTATCTTCCTTACCCCGTTGGTTACCTGGAAGACAGCTATGTAGCGACAAGGCCGGCAAAGTTCTATGCTAATTAGGTTGTGTTCATGTTTTATATATTTTTTTTTATTTAGTGGCATACAATAAAATATATATATCTATTTATAAAAATATTGCTCTTATTGTTTAAGATTAACATTTACGCTGAAATATATAACATAAGTACAAATAATATATCTAGGGTCTATCCCGATTACAGGAGTACAAGCAAATACACAAATTTGACATTGAATTGACAAAATGACGTCTTCAATGTTGTTATAATATAGTGGAATAATGTCTTATTACGAGTTAACATTTATATGAATTAAGAATTACATAGTATGATAGTATCGCATGGAACACTCGGTGGTAGAGCTTTGTGCAAGCTCGTCTGGGTAGGTACCACCCACTCATCAGATATTCTACCGCAAAACAGCAGTACTTTGTGTTGTTGTGTTCCGGTTTGAAGGGTGAGTGAGCCAGTGTCATTACAGGGACAAGGGACATAACATCTTAGTTCCCAAGGTTGGTGGCGCATTGGCGATGTAAGCGATGGTTGACATTTCTTACAATGCCATTGTCTATGGGCGTTGGTGACCACTTACCATCAGTGGCCCATATGATCGTCCGCCTACCTAAACAATAAAAAAAAAATTGTAGTAATATTCTGTAACTAATCTATCTACCTTTTTATAACGCCATCTAGCGAGCTAGAGATAGTTACAGTCTAAACTATCTCTAGCTCGCTAGATGGCGTTGCAGTAAACCAACTTTTAGCGATTAATTATTTATATATAACAATTAATAAATCGCCATGGCAACAGTGCTTCGGTTTGTTCACGCGATCTTCGTCTAAGAGCCACACATTATATGTGTCGCGATCTTCGTGTAAGACCTACGCGTTATATATGTGACAGGCGCCTAATCCTTCATACAGAATCAAAGTCACGGTCGTATACACAGGTCTTGCAACTTCAGTATGGGGTACGTTGACATACTGATGCTGTTAAGTTCAATTTACGGCCGCCTGAGGCATGACAATTCGCGTAATAATTATCCCGAACACTTTTTCAAATCCAAACAAAACAAAAATAACAAAAAATCCGCAAAACTCAACAAAACGATATAACAATGATTAAATAACACAATACTTGGGAGAGAAAAAAAAACCTTCGATAGCAGCGACGTAGTACCTCAAGCGGATGGTACTGCGAATTAGCAGTTGTTACACACTCGCACCTCATCTCTCACCACTGAAATTGGAGTCAGTTGCAAGACCTGTGTATACGACCGTGATTAAAGTACAAATCGTTACTGTTTGTTTGTCAAATTATAGATGTTACCATATAAATAATTATATTAAGCTATAGCTTCTTCTTACAATGCAGATAATATATTTTATATAAATCTTTATATTAAGGGTCTTCTTTGACGTTTGTTGAAATTCGAAGGTCGGGATTTCGATAGAATTATATAGAAAGCGATGCTCCACAACCTTGAAATAAATCACACAGTTAGCCAATGAATTTAACTTACGTGTAGAGCATTCGAATTTAAGATAATGTTTATGGATAAGTGTAAAAAAAATCAGAAAAATCACTAAAACGTGTAAAATCGCACTTCCTTATTGAGACGAAATTATCGTAATCGTCGAGAATTTAGAAATGAATTTTATCAAATAATAAAGTTAAAACTATAAAGAAACGTCTGGAGTCTTCATTTTTTAATAAACATTTTCTTATTTTTTGTTATAATAAATTACAATGAAATTGTACGCGTTTTCTTATGCGAGCCGCCGATAATCCTCGCAGACCAGTCGGCCACGCGCCTCCGAAGTGAGAGCACGTCGGTTTGCGCCGCATTGATAGATCGCGATCGAACCGTGTACTTACACAAAATCAATGTGTGCGTAAATAGCGTATTTAGTATTTATTTGAACGTTTTAGTTGTCACCGACTGTTCATCATAAATTTTAGGGCGCGCACCGGCTTATGTATTCTGTTTTTTTTTTGGTATTTTTAGTGTTTTATCATTTGATACGATATTTTTACTGATAATATTTTGTATATTTTGTAGTTTGATAAAAAAACAAAAAATAACTCGAGTTGAAATTCTAACTAGTTACATAATTATAACACTCTCATATATAATGATACATTGCAATTTTTTTATAAATAAATATAATTTTTTGAAATATTTATATATATAATTACTTATTTCGTCCATTTCCTAGTTATATTGGCCAGTAAAACAACAACTGAGGCAATAAATTTATTGTCGTAAAAATTCAAATTATTCTTATTTTCATTGATAACGTAAAACTAAACAAAGTATTTATAAATAGTGTTTTGAACAGTAAATAATAAAAATGACCAAATCCCATTTATGCATAAAACGAAACACGCGTGATGGCCCACCTAACAAACCCATTAGTCAGTAAATTCTCTCAACTCAGCGGGAAAGGAAATACTCAATGCGGAAATGCGTAGAACGAAGTACATAATCCTTGTTATTGTGATCTAAGAACAGTAGTGGCATTACACTAAAGAACACACTTCCAAATGGTAGACCGCCACGCTTGTATATAATAAGCTGCGTTAAAAACTTCAATACCGCGATTCAGGGATTATACATTTTTATAATATTTTTCTTTAGAAATTTAATTATTTTATGTATTTATTCACATATTTTTTTTATATTGAGTAATTAAAGAAATAAAACATTTATTATTACAGTAATAATAATATTGTTCTTATTATTTTAGCGTAAAATGTTTCTTTTAGTTTTTTGTTACGTCAAAGCGCTATCTAGTGAGGATATACGAAACGTTTTCATGCCTCATCGTCATCATTGGTTTTGCAAATTGATATTTATCTGATTTCACTTACAAATCGATTTCAAAATCTGATTTTAGTTATCTGAATTCGGTAACGCCTAGCCTCATCAAATCGCTTGAGAACTTAGCTATCCTTTTATTTTATTAGCTAACGTGCTCATGCAAATATAGTCTTTAAGTACTTCATCAGTAAGGTCGATTATTGTGTAATAGATTTCCGTAGCAGAAATAAGAAACCGAAAGTCGAATCGCACAATTCCCGCTATCCTTTTTATTCCGCTTTATTCGAATTGGTTAGAAAGAGAGAAAGTGAATTTCATAGTAGAATAAATGTTGTAAAATATATATTTCGATTCAGGAATTATATATTTTTCTTTAGAAGTTTAATTATTTTAAGTATTTATTCACATATTTTTTTATATTGAGTAATTAAAAAAATAAAACATTTATTTTTACAGTAATAATAATTTTTTTTTATTATTTTAGCATAAAATGTTTGTTTCAATAATGTTTATATAATATTTTTCTTGTATTCCTATTGATCTATTTTTATTTCACTTTTTGTATATATACTTGTTCCGTTTTTTAATAAAGCATTCCACATTCGTCAATTTTTTTTTTATTATTCCACATTACGACATCAAGAAGTTTATTTATACCAAACTACTCACCTCAACGCTATAGATATGTATTTGACAACATTTCAAAATCAGTGACAATAAAGTTAAAATTTAGTTTAGGAAAAAAAAGTGCGACGACCCCACTCTGCATACGTATATGTGTGCGTGCCGTGCCCGAGCCTCGATAGTTGCGACAGTAGCGCTAAAAACGTAAAACTTCGCGCGGCGGAACGTCAAAGAAGACCCTTAAGGCTTTTGTTTTTTTTTTTCAGCCGAATGAAACGGACGGATAATCGGCAGCAAATAAGCAAACGAAGTTCCTGTTGATAGTTAAGATTGTAAGAGCACTTCACACGCTCTCCGTAACGCTGCGATGTATTTAAATATATAAATACATTCATGATAATTTTGTATACATAATGTTATTTGTAAATAACTTGAACGAAATATAAAATATTATATAATAACGGCTGGTCCGAAAGTATTAAATTTTTATTTAAATTATTATACAATCTATATATGTATTATAAGAACTGTTATATAGCAAAATAATTCAAGTCGACGCTCTATATCGTTACCTTGCAGTGAAAACCTTATGAGTGTGTAAAATTTATTTAACAGACGACAAACTGTACAAGTCCAAGAATTTTAGCTCAATTTTTCAATTGGATTATGTTTGGGATGCTCGGTTTTATACTTAGGGGGTGCCCCTTAACATAATCCATTAAAAAAATCGAGCATTGGGCTTTTATGCAGAGCAAATGTCTAAAAATGTTGGACTAAAGTAGTATCGACTTCTTTAAATTTAAGCTACCTCAATTGATCTTCTACTAGGTTACTACCATTAATATGTCGTTAGACGCATTAAAGTTGTGTCGTTCTTATTTAGAATTTTGTGATTTTGTATCCTATGAATATAATTGAAAAAATCGTTTGTTAAGAAGTTCTCACTGCAAGTGGACGGTAGTTAGTTTTATATATCTCAAGGATAAATATTGTCTATAATAATGTAACCAGTGATTGTTTGTCTTTATATAAATAATATGTTTTGAGTAGTTTATTAAATACATTTTTTATTTTAATGTATTTTTGAAAGTAATGAGATAATGTAACAATTATCAATAGCAAAAGTCATATGTAAAAATGTTGATATGCGATTAAGTTGCAATTTTGCACAAACTTGAATTGGAATTGGTTGAAATTGGCTTGCACGATTTGAACCACATATGTGTTTTTAAATAAAAGTTTGAAGAAAATATATTCTTACTTTAATAGAAAAAAAATGACTTTTTTACATTCCAATCACTGGTTAAGAGCTAAAAATGTTATCCATTATATAATGACTGTAAATCAGTACAGAGATATTATTTTTATAATCTGTATTTATAATGTGTTATGCAGCTTATTTTCAAGTCAAGGTTTTGACACATTGAAAAGAATATATAATTGTAATATAAGTATTGTAGTCGCAGCGTATTATAATTCGTGTGAAGAGTCTCTAAACTGAACCGAATCTGCCTATTATTATATATTTTTTAATAAATTATAATATAAATGAGTATAATTTAATAGATGAACTATAGTTTTTAATATTTAATAACTATTGTGATCTATAATACTTATTACTATATTAGACTGTGATGCAAAATAAGTATTGAAATTAATAAAGAAAATAGAAAACCAATTCTCTTTTATTATAATCCTTTATTAAGAAACGATGAATAAAAATCAAAAAATAATACTTATTAATAATTAGACTTTATAGTAAGAGCAACAGTCTGTGAATGTCCCACTGCTGGGCTAAGGCCTCCTCTCCTCTTTTGAGGAGACTCCTCTATTCTAATAGAATTTGCTCATATTTCAAAAAAAAAAACAATACTGATTCGGCTCAGTGGATAAAAAACGGGATCTAAGAAGTTCGCGAGCTCAAATCCAGGCTGAGGTGAGTTTTCATGTCCTTAAGTTTTGCTTATAATTCATCTCGTGTTCGCTGTCACATGTGTATCCGCTCTGAAGTTGGGTGGTGGGAATAGCTTCAAGCACCATATAGAAGCTTAGGCTTTATCTAGCAGTGAGACATAAGGGCAGTATTAACCTTGAGAACGTAGATCTTATGTCTCTTATGCTTGTAGTTACACTAGCTCACTCATCTTTCAAACCGGAACGCAACAATACTAAGTATTACTGCTTAGCGGTAGAATATCTGATGAGTAGGATTAACCATATAGTAAGAATAGCAGGACCCCGCGCAAAAGGGGGCCCCGCAGGGGCAAGTTATAAAAAATATATTTTATTAATTTAAGAGAGATTTCCTTTGATCAGATCAGGTCAAAGCGATCCCGTGACGCCCCCCGACCAGACGTCGAGGATACCGCTGGTTTATCAGGCCGGTTATTCCGGCGCCTGGACTAAAGAAAAAGTTCAAATCAAGCGCGCTTGCTTAATTTCAGACTCTCAAACGGGCTTGTACAAAGCCCTACTTCGGAACACAAACTGTTACTTTACGTTCGCCAATTGTCATAATTATTCAAAGAAAGGTTAATATATTACACCTCGTGAGTTCTCAAGAGTTGCATCTGTTATTATAAGATCATTTAGCTCTTGAAGCACCATTAAATATACACAAAGTATTACAACATGGCATATGCAATATATGCATTGTACCAAAGCGATTTATAAATTACGCTAAAATATCTGTGACAATATAAACGTGTTAGGTACCTAATTATTAATAAATATGTTTCACAAAAACTAAAGCAAACACCGTTTCGAATGAAAAAAACTACGAATCAAAACGATACACTTTAAAATGCGTTATAAAAAAAATTAACCAGCCTAATATTATTTAATTATCTTATTAATGACATGTTACGGTAATATAGTTAGAATTTTCCTTGATCCATATAACAGCGTTTTTAAAAAAAAAGATGCGCGCCATTTTAAGACCGCCCTTTTGTTAGTGGACAGAAAAGTAAAGTAATTAATTCATTATTGGCGCGAATTGTGATTTGTTGAATGTGGTTGAATGTGTTATTTGGATTTTTAAGAATAATTGAGTGCGTTATTTACATCAATTTGTATGATTAAAGTTTAAATTGACTAGATTTTTTTCAAAGATTATGGCATCGAGTGTTTTCGCTGCAAATGAATAAAAAGAATGATATTATCAGTTATAAATCATGATAGATCACTATCGGAAAACCATGCAATCACTCAATAACGTTAAAATATATTAATAATTAAAGCCTTTATATTTTAAGAAGAAGCAAATTTAAATTGTGTGTTTTGTATATAAAAATTAAATAACGAATTAAATATTTACAAGTTTTATTACAATGAATATGTATTCAAGGAAAATTAATTATATATTTATTAATAATCAAGATGTCAAATTGCCGCACACACTAGTTCTATCAAAAAGCGAAACTCCCATTGAACATTGTTTTTTTTGTAATCACAACTGCTCACTGGAACACAACAAGTACAGGGGGCCAATTCTTATAACAAATTGTCACTTTATCGCAACCGAATCGAAGCGTGATCGTTGCTGTTTATCCGTTTACCTATTCTTTAATTTAATTATCGACATAACTATTCGCATACAAGCTAACAATTAAGTTTGGTTTTGACATAACGATATATGTTAACATCGTGTCGGTTCGGTTCCGGTCCGAATAAATATATAATAGAAAAAGTTGGATAATAATTAAATCGAGAACGTATCGTAATCGTTATGGATTAGTAGAATCGATCCCTACTGCTTGGTTCTATCTCATGAGTGGCCGGTACCAACACAGACAGTGTTTGTGCATACAAACACTACCATCAGTTATAACTTGGTGGTAGGACTTTTTTTATTTTAAAGAGTTTCTGAGTCTACCCTAAGTCCAGCAGTGGGAAATTTAGTGCTTTACTTGCAATGATTAACAAGTGCAGCAATAACCTGTTAGGCAATATATCCGAAATCAATTTTACATAATTAAGGTCTGTGCATTATTTTGTGTCGAAATATGAAATGTTCATGTATCCTCGCTTTGATGTTCGAAGCCATCATTACAGATGAATTTGGACATATAGATCAGTCTAGCGAATTCGTGCGGTAGGAAAATTGCGTACTACATTTATAGTTTATCTGTGGTCCGAGTCATGAGAATCAATTCACTAAGTTGAGCGTAGTATGAGTATTATTTCATATTTACACATGAGGCACTGACTGTCCTCATAAAAAGTGCTACGGAAAGCTACAATTGCACGACATTGTATCCCATGCAGTTACAATAACGCATCACACGAAGAACTTTGTATACTACACTGACGACGGTAACGACGCGGTATGGATCATGGTGATTAGCACAAATGACGACTACCAAGTACCAAATGGATTCTGGACTATAACCTTAGAATGGCGCCTGGACCCTTGGATTGAAAGTCCAATGCTCTACCGACTGAGCTATCTGGGCTCGTGAGGTTACAGACAAAATTATAAATTAGGATGAAACAATAAGATTACCAACAATACATACATTTTGTTTTTGGATTAAAACCTTAGAATGGCGATCCATAATAGGCTGATCGAACACCATATAGATGCAACAGTCTAATAGATGCACGGTGAACATGTCAACAACTCTAATTATGGTCGACAGAAGGGGCGGCTATGTGGGCAAAGCGTGGGCAAGGCCGGGCCGTTATGCATTTATTCAACTTCGTTGTAGGAATGTAATGACTGAATGTGAGTCCGTAATGAGACGCAACAACGGACAACCAATCTGTTAAGACTACAAGATACCACAACAATTAAATGTACATTATTTACAGTTATTAGTAATTATCAATTAATAGGAAATAAATATTTTTATGTATGTTTTATAACACGCTTCTCACCGATAACTTAAACCGTACACGCAAACAATTAATCGATACCTGAGCGCGGTGAGACAGCTCACGACTCGAGATTAGGCAACGCGGACTTCAGTGACACCGCTAGTTTAGTATGTTGGTACGAAAATCCATATTATACAGATTCTGATTGGCCGATGACGCAGTTGTTGCTGTCGTGTATTATATTCTTTTTTTATTAAGTTATTTAAAATTGTATTATACATATGTAACAACTGACTGATATACAATTGTATATCATTCATTTACTTGATGGTAGAGCTTTGTGCAAGCTCATGGTACAAGCTCAAGTATATGGTATTGTTGTGTTCCGGTTTGAAGGGTGAGTGAGCCAACAAGGGACAAGGGACATAACATCTTAGTTCCCAAGGTTGGTGGTACATTGGCGATGTAAGCGATGGTTAAAACTTCTTACAATGCCATTGTCTATGGGCGTGGGTGACCACTTACCATCGGGTGACCCATATGCCCGTCCACCTTCGACGCGACGCTGTCATCATTTCGCAGGTTCGTCTCTCCCGGTTCTCCCTCACCGTATCTCCGAGAACCCGGATACATTTCAATTTACAATGCGACATAAAAAATGTTAGATTAGTATTGAAATAGTTTTTTTATGTAAATATTTTTGTACATGAGTAAGTAATTACTCCTTGTGGTGTTATCAATGTTAATTTGTGCACGACTGTTCCATCCAACTTACTACATCAGTTCACTTATAAAGTTCTTGCTTCGATCCCCAGAGTCGAACCACATTACTAAGGGACAACGCAAATATTCGGCAAAACGCGTTGAGCGCTCCAGCCAGATGGAAGGAAATCTTACGTTGGTAGTGGAAGGCAAAGATTATAGGTTTCGAGATACCAATGTTCAGCAGTGAACATTGATTATTTAAATTTACTTGTCATAATATTAATTGAACAATTGTAAATGTATAAATTTACTTCGATTTTACTCATAAGTGTTCATACGGTTACAATTATACGAACCGATACGAACTTTTCAGCTTTACAACATACTAATTTCCGCCCGGGGGTTCACCCTCGTCTGACAAAAAGGTGAAGGGAAAGGTGTTAGGTACCCTATCTCCTATTCTGTATACCTGAGATGTGTATGCAAAATTTCATGATAATCGTTTCAGTAGTTAAGACATAAAGCCGTAACATACAAACAAACAAACAGATAAAGACCTCACTTTCGCATTTGAAGCAAATATCACTAAACAGTAATAAACTTAACGAAATGTAGATTGCGTTCTATGTAATTATAAAAAAACATTAAAAATAACAAATAAAAATAATTGCCATTATTTTTCAAAGATTGCCCTTAATTCGTTAAATATAAACGGTAAAATAAAATATATGGCCCGCCCGAACAGGGACTTGAACCCTGGACCCTTGGATTAAAAGTCCAATGCTCTACCGACTGAGCTATCCGGGCTCGTGAGATTACTGACAAAATTATAAATTACAATGTAACAACAAGATTAACAACAAAACACACATTTTGTTTTTTGACTAAACTTCTTATGCACATTTTTTTCATAGATTATTTTCATTGTTGCAATAATAAAGCCACCTTTTATTAAGGTCGGATTAAGTAGAGCCTACGCCAAGTTATTGGGATCATGACTCCCCTGGGCGTCATGACCCCAATCTAATAAATCTAACCACAATTTTTAATCTTTATAATTTTATTTATCTATATAATAATTATATAAATTTTTAAGAATATAGGTCAATAGTTATTCGTCTATGGTTTCTTAATATCTTTGATTGTCTATTAAAGTCGGTGTGAGTAGGCTCTACGCCCGATACCTCTGTCATACTTAACAGCTTAATAATGAATAGTTAAATAAAAAACACGGCATATAGTGACAATAATACAAATATGTCATTAAAGTTAATGATTGTTTTTGTTCGTGGCAATGCGCTCGCGTCTGTCATTTGATTGAGTTACCCCTTTGTAAGGTTTTAGTTGCTCGCGCGAAGAGTTTTTATTTTAAGTAAGATATTATACCATTACTGTTTTTATTAAGCATTGTCTACAATTTATAGTTATAGTTTACGCGAAATTCTATGAATGTTACATTTATAATAAGAGAATCGGAATTGCGATTCAAAGGGGAAATGCTGCCAGCATTCTTGCCACCATTCCACGCGGTCACGATTTGTATAGTAACTATTTTTTTTTTTAAGGCTTATATGTACTTATAATTGAATTTTTTCATAGTATAGTTAGGCGGACGAGCATATGGGCCACCTGATGGTAAGTGGTTGCCAACGCCCGCAGATAGTGGCATTGTACATTTTTTTACTTAAATATTCTTCAATGTTGCCAACGCCCGCAGACAGTGGCATTGTACTTTTTTTATTAAATATTCTTCAATGTGCCCCTAACTTTGAGAACTAAAATTCATTTTAACTGTTAGATAACATTTTAAGCTTGTGCCTGTAATTACACCGGCTCACTCGCCCTTCAAACCGGAAGACAACAATACCAAGTAAGTTGTTTGCGATAGAATATCTGATGAGTGGGTGGTACCTACCCAGACGAGCTTGAACAAAGCTCAACCACCAGTAGATGTTATGCGAATTCATTAAATTCGTTATATAAATTGTATTTTATTATATACATATATGTATGTATGTGTGGGTGTATATTCACTTGTTTTTAGAGTTATTGTAATTTCATTATAATGTATTTATATATATATTTTAGGACAGAAGTGAAATATCAATTAAAACAAGTAATCATTCACAAAATTACGAGTTTAAGAACATTTAATCAAGACACGAAAGGAACAGTTCAAAATAGTTAATACCGCGATAAAAATAATTTACAGATCACATCAAGATCTCACACTGCCCTCTTACTCCGCTCAGTTATCGTTACCATAGCAACCGCTAACAAAATTAAATATGAGAAAAAAATATGCCCGTCCGCCTACCTATACAATAAAAAAAATACCAGTAGAGAGCAAGATTCTGTTGCTTATTATAATATTTCGAAAACATTAAAATCAATATGATATAAAACTCGTGACAGCTAATCAGATAGACAAATTAGCTATAAGAAAAAGCTAATTCCGGTGACTGTGCATAAATCACGGCTGTACATCTCATTAAACGGACCCGATGTTTACCGAAATCGCCAGTCGAGACCTTGCTCCGAATCAATTTAATCGATATTCGGATGATCGTGATACGCTAGTCATAATAGCGGACTCGTGCTCTATTCTATACGTGTCATATACCATCAGGTGGCCCATATGTTCGTCCGCCTTCCAATGCCATAAACAAAAAACATTGCTTGTATGTGTAACTACTACTAATTAAAATCTTAAAATATAACAAGTGTCATCGTTTTCTTAACAGATGTGAAAGGACAGTTGATATCCTGCGAAGGTACAAATAAATAATGAAGAAATTAAACAAATAAATTTACATGGTTTTAAATAAAATATTTATCAATGAAATACGTACATATATAGTGTATAATGTGTTTTTTATTTTATTGAAATATATTCCTATTTTGTTTATTTTATCCATGGTAAGGATTTGTGTAAGTCCATCTGCATATATATACCCACCTACCATAGTCGTATTTCTTTACATATTCTTAACCGCGGTAGCTTTTGTTTGACTGTGGGCTATTTATCTATTGTTATTTACATATTTGATAGAATATAAGTTATACCAATAATATTAGCAAGATTATTGAAATGAAAATCTGAGCAAAACAATACCGCAAATCATATAAAATTGTTAGTAGAGCATACTTACATGCGTGTCCCTTTCTTATGAGATGCGCCACATATTTAGTGTTTAACGATTGAAGAGGTATATAAGGTGAGACGGACTTATGCTAGATCATTCCAAAACATTCTCCTTATCAAATAAGTTCTATCAATAACTTGGTGTTGTGTTTACAAGGTACATAAGTTTCGTTTATATTTTGTATACCTATATACCTGCAAACTTACCTACCAACATGTAATATTAGCTAACTTGTATTAAATTGTTTTTAATTAATTATTTAAAAATAATCAGTTCATTAAAAATTATTTAATATAATTAAAAAAATAATCGGAAATAATTTCTCATATCAATTGAAAGAGTACTAATTAGAAATTGTGTTTTGGAATATTGCAAATGTTACAAGATAAATTAGTTATCTAAATATGCGATAAATATATGGATATATAATATATTAATAAGTACATATATAAAATAAATATTAATATTTATTTATTCATTGCTTAATAAATTTTGTTTTTTTTAAGATCATCCCACCGATTTGTGGACAGCTGAAAAAATGAAGGTAAAAAATATAATTAATTAAGATAATCATCATAAGATGGCTCAGTGGTAAGAACATGTGAAGTTGAACCGTTGATTGCGGGTTCAAGTCCGTTGAAGCATAAATTTAGTGGTGCTTTCATGCGCTTAATTCGTGTTTAATCTCCTACTTTGCGGTGAAAATCCGTCCGCTTATCCACCAACCTGCATTGGAGGAGCGGTGACTGAGCACAAAAAGAAAGGAGGAATTAGCCCAACAGTGGGAAGTATACAGGCTGTTATTTTACTTTTTAATTTATAGATAAAAGATGTAACTTGTTCACAATATGATTAATATGCGTATGATGTCCAGCATTTATTATATGATAAATGCGAATGTGAGTTTGTTTGTTACGCTTTCACGTCTAAACCAATAAGCCGATTATCATGAAATTTTGCAAACACGTTGTCAGGGGTATAGAAAATGATATAGATTTACCCCCCCCCCCCCATACACACGCAGACGAAGACACGGGTAGTAACTAGTAAATATTTAATAGAGATTTATTTTTTCAGATCTTCATAGTGTGTGTGCTTCTCATCGTTTCATCATTAGCGGAACCCCCGGTTAATAGGTAACGTATCAATTATATTACGACATTTAGTAGCTTATACGTATTAAGCTCAAAATATCATCAAACTCTGAGTAACGATATATGATATCAATAAAGAGAAATATTACCAAATATTACATATAATTTACTATCAGTCTATGCTTTTGTCTAGCCAATTAAAGGCATCTTTGAATATCTTTTGTAAAAATATATTTTATACTAATAAAATAAAATATGTGCGTGAGTTCGCACGATTATTCGGCGTTTTGTTACTGTTGTGCCAAATCCAGCTACTTATATATGTTGAACGCAATCGAATGAAAATTACGAATAGAGTAAGAACAAACACGAACATTTTTTTTAAAAGTTTAATTGTATCAATTAATAATTCATCAGAATTAATATTTCGTTTCAGATACCTCCCCCCACAAGGGCAAAACAGGGGAGCTGCACTAACAAAGACATACGGAACTCCAAGCTTCGGTAGTCAGACGCAAAGCGGAGCTGTGTTCAGGTTCGTAAATTATATACTAATACAGAAAATATCTGTTTAATAATAGTTCTGTCTTGATGATCCTGCGCCTTAACTCTGAGTGAGCTAGTATAACTACTTCATCTCTGTTTCTAAGTTAGTGACGCATTGGCGATGTAAGTCATGGTTAATTTTTATTGGTGCTAATCTCTATGACCAATGGTGACAACTTATCAATAGGCTGTCCAGTTACCGGGCCTCTTATCTTTTTTTAATGTAAGAATACGCAGTTGACTAGTCTTCTTTCAGTATGGCCGCCGTGGGCGGAATCGTTTTTTTTTTTTTTTATAGTATAGGTTATTGGACGAGCATGTGGGCCACCTGATGGTAAGTGGTCACCAACGCCCATAGACAGTGGTTTGTATATTTCTTTAAAAAAAAACAACATCACCACTGCGCCATCAACCTTGGGAACCAAGATGTTATGTCCCTTGTGCCTGTAATTACACTGACTCACTCACCCTTCAAACCGGAACACAACAATCCAAAGTACTGCTGTTTTCCGGTAGAATATCTGATGAGTGGGTGGTACCTACCCAGACGAGCTTGCACAAAGCTCTACCACCGAGTAAAATCAACCTCGATCAGGACAATAATGTCCTGTAAGGGTATTTAGAACCAAAGGGATCAGAGGGGATTTAGAACTATGGCTGATGTTATCATAGTTCTAAATCCCCTCTGATTAAACGTAAACCATATGTTACTATTAGGAGTGTCGATGACAATAGTCTAAGGCATATGATCGAATCCGCGACTTCTACACGATATAAGATTGAAAGAAATCAGTCAACTGCATTTGTAAAAATAAACACTCTTAATATAATTTTATATTCCTCATTACAGGCAGCCTTCCTCTACATACGGTACTCCGTCCAGATCACGTCCTAACTCCCAATACTTACCACCTTCCAACCAGTATGGTCTCCCTAGTTCGAATTCCCAATCACCAACCAGCCAATATCAAGCACCAGTCAGCCAGTACCAAGCACCAAGAAGCCAATATCAAAGCCCATCGACTGAATACGGCTTGCCAAACCAAGCTCAAAGTTTTGGCCAAACCGGTACGGGAATTCAATATAACGCACCTTCTCAGGAATATGGAACTCCAGGAACCGGACGAGGTAATACATAATCATTTATTTCTGTAATAATTTTAAATATACATAACAGAATGCATACATATTTTCTTTTGTTACTTATGTTATATTGAACTTGAACTTGAAGCTTGATATTTGAACAGGAAACAACTACAACCAGCAGAGCAGACAATATCTACCCCCTGGGGGTGGGTACGATGACGGCAGCAATGGGGTCAGTTTTTAAATGTTAAGCTACATGATAAATACGTAATTTTCTTTTGCTGGACGCCCTTGATTACAATTCTAGGCTAAAGTTTTACCGATCATAAAAAATACTACGTTATTCAAAGAGTGAATTGTGAACGTATTGGTGTATATGTTTGCGAACCTTGTGCACAACCAGCATGGTTGGCTAATTAATGATATTAATTATTATAATATTAATTTGACCCCATTAATTATTTTGTTCAAGTTCAACGTTTTACTTGCTTATTGATTGTCAAATATATCTGATAAAATAAATACAATATTAATTCTAAGCGTTCCACAGGAACCAGCAAACTATAACTTCGAATATATGGTAAAGGACGCGTACTCGGGCAACGACTTCGGTCACCGGGAATCTAGACAAGGAGACAGGGCTGAAGGCTTGTATTACGTGCTGTTGCCAGATGGTAGAAAACAGGTGAATACTGCACTTACAAGTCCCATCGTCGTGTGAGGCTTTCATCCCGGGAGGCTCGGCGATTTGCTATCTTTTTTTTAAAATTATTGTATAGGTAGTCGTGCGAGCATATGGGCCACCTGACGGTAAGTGGTCACCAACGCCCATAGACAATGGCATTGTAAGAAATGTTAACCATCGCTTACATCGCCAATGCGCCGCCAACCTTGGGAACTAAGATGTTATGTCCCTTGTGCCTGTAATTACACTGACTCACGCACCCTTCAACCCGGAACACAACAATACAAAGTACTGCTGTTTTGCGGTAGAATATCTGATGAGTGGGTGGTACCTACCCAGACGAGCTTGCACAAAGCCCTACCACCGAGTAAATATATAGTAAATATCTCTAGTTTTCGAGACTTTAAAAAAAAAAACTAACACTAATCTACTAAGCTACAATTATTTTTTTAATTCAGTTAAGTGGTCTATCGCGGGTTATTTTTGCAATCAAATCAAATCCTCTCTATCTGAAAACACTTTGAATGCCCTTTGCTTTCTACGTGCCCATTACAAAAATTAAAAATGTGAATTTTACTTATATTTTATTATATTGTAACAGTTGATTCATAAAGTCCTTAATAGAAAGATATTGTATTAAATGCCTAAATGATTTTTTCGCGGGAATTTCGAGACCGAGCCGAGTCTCGATTTTTTTCCTGGGACTCGAAAATGTATCGAGACTGATCTTGTGATAGTCTTCTTGTTTAGGCATTGCGTGCGGTCTTGGAATACGTTAAATAAATAAATATAATACGTGTGTTATTCAGCTCTGGTATTCAGGCGCGGTTGCGTTATATGTTAGGAATATGTCAAATCTTTAAAAAGTAATAAATTGTCTATGGTCTCATACCAATATTCTTGACAAGTTTCCTCTGGATAAAGACAGCACTATGCTTTATAACAGTCACTTCTAAGAACGCACATAATATTTTAAGTGCTTTGCGTGCAATGTGAATTTCAATATCAAATTTTACTTATAACTTAATGGATATGTTATAATCATACTGTAATAATATTCTTTCATGTCTATAATATGAACAAACATTTGTTTATAGACCGTACAATACGAAGCTGACCGAGATGGCTACAAGCCGAGAATATCGTACGAAGACACCGGCGCACGCGCAGGCTACAACAGTAACAGCCAATCAGGGTACGACGATCAATACTCTAGCGGACCATACTAAAATTGTAATTAATTTTAAATTCTTACTTATTTATTTCTTTTAAAGTTATTTTTATATGAAGATTTCTTTAAAAATACATATTAATTTTGAAAAAAACATTATTGCTTGTCATATATAATTATTTTATTATTCAAAATATGCAACCATTGTTTACGTTGTCTGTGACAGTCTACAGATTAGTTTTTTTTTTCACGACTTGGCTATGATAATGGATTTTGAGCGTTTGTTTTAAATGGGTATTTATATACAATATATAAATATACCAATTAATGACATCGTTTTGTATTAAAAAACGCAATTATTTTGCGGATAAATAAGGCCAGTACGCACAAAGTTACTTTATAAGAAATGTTATTTTTAGTAACATATTTTATAATCTGTAAATATTTTAAATAAAACACGCTTTTTTAAATAATATATCATTTTATTTTACCTTATTTACTTCGTATATATTAAAATTTATTTCTTAACCACTTAGCTGATGCTGAAGAATTAACATATGAGATTATTTATTATCTTATATTTTGGACTCTAACTAAACGAGGTGTTCTCTATTAATGGTTGAAGGTTATTAACAAATAGAATTATATATACACACGTTACAATACATAATTATATAAACATATGATCTTTATGGAACATTAGTATGGACAGCAAAAAAATTTTAATTTTATCACTGAGATAAATTTGTGCTTATTTTAAATTATACAAATAAATAAAATAAATTAATAATTAAATTACAATGAAGTCTAATTAAAAAAAAAAGTGTATCACTGGTTTAATTCTTTATTTATATAATGGCGCAATTAACTTACATTTGTATGGACAGCAAAAAAAATACTTTTTTTAAATGATGTAATTAAAATTACGTAAAGAGATCCATTTATGTTTGTGTTAGACGTGATTAAATAAGTTTATTCGAGAAAATAACGTCAATAATTATAGCATAATTGTACTGGTATCACGTCAAAGTAAACACAATACTTCAAACTATATTTTTGTTTCAATGCAGAATTAATGAGCCGTTTAACGTACTTTAAATGCAAATCAAAATTATTTACGTTCTTCAACTTTTTTCTGACTGTGGCTGTTTATAAATAACTATAAAATTGTTATATAAACAGAATTTACCAAAACTATATAAATACATTAAATACGTTTAAAGTCCCGCCATTGAGAAAATGCATTCAGACACATCCATCATCGAACGGTCGATGTAATTTTTAAACGACGAAGAATCTACGTTAAAAAAAAATAATTTGGCGTGTTCAAAAATAATATCAATAAAAACTTAATCCTTATTGACTTACAATCCAGTTAAACTGCATATTTTTTTAATACATACTACGCTTTTACAAAGTTATGTCAACTGTTTATGTTTGTAGATGACCAACCAACGCTTTCCTGGTCAACCGTGTGCCTAGTGCGTGTTTTTACTTAAAATTTGTATTTTATTAAATTTTTGATTCACCAGTAGTTTACACTAACTTAACATAAATATATTTTTTTAACTTAGAACTAAAGACATTACCTATTAAGGTAAAACCTCATGCAAACATGAAAAGAGAATTTACTTACGAATTTTACTTTGAAAGAGCGCCATCTCGTGACAATAATCGGAATTTCATACAAATCGCGGTTAATGTCAATGCTGGGCACACTAATAACCACGGTCTCATACACGGGTCTATTTACAACAGCAGTGGGGGTACGTCGGCTTACTGGTTGCGCTGTTCTGTTCAATTTACGGCCGCCAGAGGCATGACTATAGATGGGTGTGCTGTGCAACGAATACAACGAACGAATAGAATAGCATTCTGTCTCTTTTCCTCTCACACGTAACGCATGCGTACCGCGTGTCACTCTACCGGCACGTGACCGCACCCATCGATAGCAACGACGTACAGCGGCGTTGACGCGAAATAAAAGTTAATATACGATCGTACCGATCTCTCACCACTGAAACTGGGCTCCGTTGATAGACCTGTATACAAGACCGTGCTAATTACACGCTTCATATGTCAGATTTCAAAATATGGATTCTTGCCTTAACTTATAATATGTTTTAATGTACAATAGTTACATGAATATATACATTAAAAATATATAAATAAAAACTTTAGTAATATCGACTAGTTACAGATTCCCATGGTATTATATAATACATAATAATTTATGTCTTATGCAAATTAAACTAACATTAATCAACAAATTATTATTAAGCGAGAGGAACAACGTTATCGAGACTAAGAGATTATATAATATACATGGTGATTATTTTTGGATGCATTTATATTTTAAAATTCACCTATATATTAATATATTTTTTGGTTTATTTCTTAACATTAAAAAAATATCGATTTGTGTTGTTTTATATCTCGTAAATTAGAAAAATATATATATAATATCGAAACGAAATATTTCAAACGAGTGCGTAATCTAATGGTAATGTGTACGTAACAAGTCTACATGAATGCGAACATGTAAGGCAGTATCCAGACATGCGCTCAGGTAGTTGTTACTAGAGCGTTAGTGTATGTTGTCGCGGCAGTAACAAAACTTGTTGAGATGAGGACTAATCGCGCTTATACAGCCCGGCTCGTTGTTGTATCTGGAAACACAAAATTTCATTATTTACCAATATTATAAATACAATATGACAAGTGAGTCTGCTTGTTTGTTCATTAAGCTATAACGTATAAACTATTCAACCGATCATCATGAAATTTTGCCCACAGAGGTACGGAAGGGACTAGAGTATCAAACACCTGCACCCCCCCAACCCCCTCCACTTCCTCAGGCTCGGCAGAACACAACAATTGTAAAGTTTATATAGCAAATAATTCAACAAAATAACTCACGCGTTCGTCCGTGATATATCCCTTGTATTGATTTCATATCTGTCCTCTCTCACGACGTACGACATCGACGCTTCGTACATGCCGCTACCCGGGCCCACCTCAATCTGCAATAATAATGTAAATTTGATAACAAAATGTACATAATATAGTTAAGTAGTGTTAGATTTCGATGTGTGTTTGTGTGTGAATTGGTTTTGTTTATAATATTTTTCTAATACATTCTAATACAAATTTTATGACACAAAATAATCACTACTTTATCACAATGTTTCATTCTTCAGCTTCGAAACATAAGTAGGTGAAGCTATTTCTTAATAGAAACTTTAATTTCAAATGAAATAATTACGAACTCACCTTTACTTGATAGTTCTCCCTTTCCTGCTTGAGCCGGGCACCGAACCTGCCCACGTATCCGTCCGTGTCCTTGGCCTCCACGAACGTAAGCACGCCGTTGTTGGCGACCTGCTTCATCACCCACGGGACCGACTTCAGAGTGCGGACGACGCACTTCGACCTGCAAAATAAAAGAACCATCTCGGTGAGTGAGTCGATGAGCCGCAGAGGTGTGAGTGTGCTCACCGCACGCTCGCGAAGAGCGAGTCGATGAGCCGAGTGGTGTGTGTGTGTGCTCACCGCAAGCTCTCGGTGAGCGAGTCGATGAGCCGAGTGGTGTGTGTGTGTGTGCTCACCGCACGCTCTCGGTGAGCGAGTCGATGAGCCGAGTGGTGTGTGTGTGTGTGCTCACCGCACGCTCTCGGTGAGCGAGTCGATGAGCCGAGTGGTGTGTGTGTGTGTGTGCTCACCGCACGCTCTCGGTGAGCGAGTCGATGAGCCGAGTGGTGTGTGTGTGTGTGTGTGCTCACCGCACGCTCTCGGTGAGCGAGTCGATGAGCCGAGTGGTGTGTGTGTGTGCTCACCGCACGCTCTCGGTGAGCGAGTCGATGAGCCGAGTGGTGTGTGTGTGTGCTCACCGCACGCTCTCGGTGAGCGAGTCGATGAGCCGAGTGGTGTGTGTGTGTGCTCACCGCACGCTCTCGGTGAGCGAGTCGATGAGCCGAGTGGTGTGTGTGTGTGCTCACCGCACGCTCTCGGTGAGCGAGTCGATGAGCCGAGTGGTGTGTGTGTGTGTGCTCACCGCACGCTCTCGGTGAGCGAGTCGATAAGCCGAGTGGTGTGTGTGTGTGTGTGCTCACCGCACGCTCTCGGTGAGCGAGTCGATGAGCCGAGTGGTGTGTGTGTGTGTGCTCACCGCACGCTCTCGGTGAGCGAGTCGATGAGCCGAGTGGTGTGTGTGTGTGTGTGCTCACCGCACGCTCTCGGTGAGCGAGTCGATGAGCCGAGTGGTGTGTGTGTGTGCTCACCGCACGCTCTCGGTGAGCGAGTCGATGAGCCGAGTGGTGTGTGTGCGCGTGCTCACCGCACGCTCTCGGTGAGCGAGTCGATGAGCCGAGTGGTGTGTGTGTGTGCTCACCGCACGCTCTCGGTGAGCGAGTCGATGAGCCGAGTGGTGTGTGTGTGTGTGTGTGTGCTCACCGCACGCTCTCGGTGAGCGAGTCGATGAGCCGAGTGGTGTGTGTGTGTGCTCACCGCACGCTCTCGGTGAGCGAGTCGATGAGCCGAGTGGTGTGTGTGTGTGCTCACCGCACGCTCTCGGTGAGCGAGTCGATGAGCCGAGTGGTGTGTGTGTGTGTGCTCACCGCACGCTCTCGGTGAGCGAGTCGATAAGCCGAGTGGTGTGTGTGTGTGTGTGCTCACCGCACGCTCTCGGTGAGCGAGTCGATGAGCCGAGTGGTGTGTGTGTGTGCTCACCGCACGCTCTCGGTGAGCGAGTCGATGAGCCGAGTGGTGTGTGTGCGCGTGCTCACCGCACGCTCTCGGTGAGCGAGTCGATGAGCCGAGTGGTGTGTGTGTGTGCTCACCGCACGCTCTCGGTGAGCGAGTCGATGAGCCGAGTGGTGTGTGTGTGTGTGCTCACCGCACGCTCTCGGTGAGCGAGTTGATGTGCTGCAGGAGCGCGTTCGCGGCGGCTGCGTGTCGCTCGCTGCTCGGCGGCACCTCCTCCCACGACACACACGAGCACCAGTGCGGCTCCACCCCCGCCTCACTGCACGATCGATTCTGTGTTATCTGGAAATTAAATAGAGCCTATGTAATAAGTGATTTATAATTTCAAACTAATTTCGAAATACCCTGTCCTAATTCGAAATGTCCCTATGGCAAATTGGGATGTGGATAATTAACACGGGTAATAATAGCGGGCCCTAACGTGGGTTTAAAAGGGTCGCTTTTTTATAGCATATTCATTTCTCAACCATTGAACATTTGCACGTGAGCTGGAGAGATATTAAAGTAAAATCCACACCACCACTACCACCACTGAAACTGAACCGCTGGACCGATTTTGCTAAAACTTGGTACGTGGGTGAACCACGCTTGAACACCAAAGTAAGGACACCTGACACTTTTCACCATTATTTAGTACTTCAATTCAAAATCATTTTACTCACAGGTTGTAGAAGACTGAGGCCCCTCGTCAAATCAGCGCCGGAAACCTTGTACGGATTCCAGTATTTCGTCAAATCGAGAACATCGAGCACCGTAGCGTATATGTCGTGGGGGGTTGTGAGTACATCGGCATTGTTATCAAGGTTGTCCTGCATTTTCCAATGCTTTATTCTGAAAGAGTCCGGCAATCTAATCGCCATTAGTGGTAACCTCTCTTCGAGTTTCCCTTGGAGCGTGTTACGGACTTTTGCGTATCTGAAAATGTTTTCGGAAAATCTTATAAAATACAACATTTTTGGAACGTCTTTGGGTGAAGTTTTGGGACACACTGGGAGTGAAAAATATGGTGTTTGGTGATAATATGAGGTCGATAAAAAGGATGGGAAAATAGTTGATGACTTATGCCTAGAGTATAACCGCTTTTATGAGTCCTCGCCTGCGCGAGGTATGACGACAGAGGGGGCTGGGGGAGGTACTGGCAGTGAACGCATTTTAGACACAACATATTTCAGTCGCTACGCTCTTCAGCCCCATTAGTCCCCTATATCCTCGCGGTTCATAAAAGCGGACATACTGTATATCCTATATTTAAGGAATCGTTATTGTTCATCAGTAACCGATGCATGCAACTTAGAAAGTTATGAAGCGTATTCTATAGGCAAACTTTTGAATTGAAATTGAACAATTTTAACAGATTGTCAAACGGTAGATTAACAGTCTTTATAACTTACCTAGGTCCATGGTCGCCCATGACCATCAGTAATGTATCTTCCCCCATCCCCGATTTTAGGAAGTTAGTCAGGAAGTCGGCTGTATCGTCATCAGCGGTTGAAATCATGTTGAAGTCATCATGGGTTATATCAGCTATAAAGGTGAAACAAAATCGTTTACCGTCAAGGCGTAAGAACTGGAATAAGAAATTAATATAAAATAAAATATACAATTTTTATTAAAAGCTACAAGGCAGGTTGATATGTAACAGCTGATTTGATTGTTTATTTACGATGGTACGTGGTCATCACCGCCAAAAGACATTGACCATATATTAAACATATTTTTAAACGCGAATGCTCCACCAATCTTGAGAACTTAGATGTTATGTCTTTACTGGCTCACTCACCCTTCATACCGAAACCCAATACTGAGCATCGCTTTTAGGCAGTAGAATAAGTGACGAGTGGGCGGGATTGCACAAGCCCTACCATCTAATGGTAAGTAGTGACCATGTCGATGTCTATGGTAGCTCGTCGGCACTGTTGGGATATAATATCGACTAGATCAAGTTAATATATACCTGATCAGTAATATTGAGCATCAGTTTATACTGTGGCGTGTCTCCCACACAGTACTTGATCTTGTTGCTCGACCATTTCTTGCCGTTACGAGATTCTTCGAGATAGAACGCCCTGAGGTAATGATCCGCGGGCTGGTGCTGGAAACCGTTGAAACGATACTGAAACGTGCCGATCCAGGGCATATCTTCGAAATACGCCGTGCGATACCTAAAATATCAAGAATACATTTTCAATATGTGAATCATTTTCAAAATGAGACACAATTTCAGTGAAATTTGACACATGCAGGTTATATGAACACCGTAAATATATAGTATAACAAAGGGATAAGAAACTTACCCATCCTCTTTCAGCTTTTTAAATATAAACGGCATTGTGTCTAAAGTTGCGTTGTTCATCTTCCTCCTCACATCCGGTAGTTCCAATTCAGTCTTACCGGTTAGTATTGGAAACAAGGCAGCCGGTGTACCATCACCAACTATGTTGTAACTGTAGAGTCAATCATGTATATAATTTATAATAGCGGTTCGAAAATTGAACCCTGTGGAAGCCCAAATTTTATATGTAATTTTATCGGTACGGCGTAACCTTTGTAAGGTTGAAATAAAGTTATATTTACAAAATCGATAGTCGAGTACGTTTTTGTCAACAATGTCTGCAGTGCAGTTTACTTTGTTTACTCTATAATACAGCTGAAATTGACCTTTATTATCATTCTATCATTATCGGACAATGTATACGCTTTCACAACAGGATCTCAGAAAATATTCAATTGTAAAATTTTAAAGGATCGTTAAAGAACGTTTTGTGCTAAATGGTATAACAAAACCATTGACTTTTTAGATGTATGCCTTGGGAATGAAAAGATTGCTTAAAGCTCAATTTAAATAAAAAATATAATATCATTGTAAAATAAAAACCGGTGGGTCTTCCCAACCGGTGGTAAATTTTTGTCGATCAATAAGCAAGTATAACGCTTCTATATGAGCCACCCAACCCATGGTATAAAACTTACCCGTTCAATACAGTAGCACTAAGTTTCTGGGTCAAAATTTTATAACTCTTCGGCATACGCCTTATGAAACCATTCTTTGAGGTCGAATCGAATCCCAAGATGAGCACGTTCAGTGAATCTTCTCTACCAGGTGGAGGTTTCTTCGGATGGACGGAGGAACGAAATCCAACGCAATGTCCTATCCATTTTATTGGAAGGATGCTGAAATGTAAACAAAAGTAAAATACTCGTACATGTTTAAGAATACATTTGTATGTATGCTTATTCATGGGATATGCGTTCTTCTAAATTAATTTCTTTTGCAAACCTTGAAAGGCTTTATAAGTCGAGATGACTCAGGGAATCAAGAACACGTGAATCTTAACCAATGATCGTGGGCCCGTGCAAGCACCACTGAATTTTCATGCGCATGTATCTAATTTCACTGACATTTTGTATTCCACATGTGTATTCCAGTTGCTAAACTCCAAAACCTTCTCTTCAAAAAAGGAGATGAGGCCTTAGCCCAGCAGTGGGACATTCACAGGCTGTTACTATAAAGATTATCTCATAAACTTTCTAAGGTCAGCTGGCTTAACCACCTTCATCAAAATAGGTATTGTATGTTGGGAAATACAAACGGTAAATATCAGTACAAACAGTAAACGCCCCACAGCTGGGCAAAAGTAAATCTAAGGGTGGGTTGAGTTAGCGAAATATATGGGAGCATTTAATTTTACACATGCAGGTTTTCTCACAATGTTCTCCATCGACACGAAGATGTATAATATAAATAAACGAAGGTCATGGGAAGGTCAGTTTGGATCCGCATGTGCTATCCACTTGTATAAAATTCTAATTATAAGTAACTGATTTAATAGTTATAAAAGTTACTTCTAATCTAAACTACTATATAAATCTATTGGTTCTGTCTGTACATTTTTTTTCCCACCTTATTTTGTGATAAATAATCGTTTTATGATGCAGTGATTCACATTATACTATTTTTTCCTTTTTGTCTGTCTGTCTGTATGTCTTCTTATAACTCAAGAATGGCTTGACCAATCTTGATGAAAATTGATACACACAAAGTACATGTGATGGCGCAAATGTTAGGCCATATATAAGATCGGTCTAATAAATATTATATGAAAATTAATGAAAATTAATGTGTGTTACAATAGTAATTGAATAATTTATTATATTTTTATTAATTATACGCGGGTGAAGCCGCGTGCACAGCTAGTAGTATATAAATATATAAATAATATACTTATAATTGTTGATTAACATAAAGTTTAGCGTTACGTTTTTCCTCGTTGGCTGATTTATCTGATGTCTTTGTCTTATAGAAACGAGATATTAAAATCATTGTTATCATCTTGACTTACAGGTTATCGCCTAGTTTGGAAGTCAATCGAATTATTATTCAGTATCGACTATAATTAGCCTATCACATGTCACACCTAGTTTTTATATTATACTTGTGTCTTATTTATTAAAAAAAAAAAATCATACTTATATTATAAATGCGAAAGTAACTCTGCCTGTTTGTTACGTTTTTACGTCTAAGCCGCTGTAACGATTTTGATTATTACTTTTGTTAAACCTGACAACCGGCACCTACCCCCAACCCCTTGTTCCTAATTTATTGTGTGTCACATGATGTGAAATCCATATTTATGAAGGACTCTCGCCTGTCATATCGGATTGCCGTCCCATCGGATTATGAGTGCACCTGTGTGTACTCGAGTACTATATCTCGTACGGAGCTGGCTATTCCCCGTTCAGAACGGCCGCCAAGACCGAAATCGGTCAAGATATGTTCTGTCATCAGTGACGGCAATAAGACGGGGTGTTATGTTTATTTCTTTTTTTTTTCAAATAAGTAGGCAGAGTAGCATATGGGCCACCTGTTGGTCAGTGGTCATCGCCCTTAGACATCGGCACGATAAGAAATATTAACGATCCCTTACATCATCAATGCGCCACCGACATTGAGAACGAAGATATCATGTCCCTTGTGCTTATAGTTCATACTGGCTCACTCACACATCAAATCGAAACAGGCCAATAATGAGTACCGGTGTTTGGCGGTATATATGATGCGTAGTTTGACTGCCTCGTTGGTCTAGTGGCTAGATATTAGGCTGCAGAACGGTGGTTCAATTCCCAGCTCCCGTGCCTCGAAAAGCACGTTAAGCCGTTGGTCCTGCGCCTGAACTCTTTCCGGTCGTGTCGGATCGCCGTCCCATCGGATTATGAGAGCTAAGGAAAAGAGAGTGCACCTGTGTTTGCGCACACACTTGTGCACTATAATATCTCCTGCGCAGTTGGCTAATCTCTCTTGAGATTGGCCGCCGTGGCCGAAATCGGTCTGGAGGACATTATGATGCGTAGGGTCTACCCAGACGGGCTTGCACAGAGCCGTAGCGCATAATGCTATAAATTAACTAAAAATTGTTAGCACTCTTAATAACTGATATGTCCTTACCTATCTTTATGTTTTCCAGTGCACTTGACTTTAACGTGATCACTTTCCGTAAGTACATACGCATCGGCTCCGTAAACCTCGAACGGGTCACCAATTGTGTACTTCTGATCGCTCTCGTATATTATATCGCTATATATACAGACGATGTTTCTCATACTGTCTAATATTTCAGGTACCACTTTACATTGAGAATGCTGAAAATAAAAACAATATATAAATAAAGGTAAACACACAGTAGATTTAAAAATTGCATGCGATTTTCTAATTTACTTTGTGGTAGAGCTTTGTGCAAGCTCGTCTGGGTAGGTAGCACCAACTCATCAGATATTCTACCGCAAAACAACATTACTTTGTATTGTTGTGTTCCGGTTTGAAGGGTGAGTGAGCCAGTGTAACAGGCACAAGGGACATAACATCTTGGTTCCCAAGGTTGGTGGCGCATTGGCGATGTAAGTGATGGTTAACATTTCTTACAATGCCATTGTCTATGGGCGTTGTGACCACTTACTATTAGGTGGCCCATATGCTCGTCCGCCTAACAATAAAAAAGAATAAAAAATCTTTCTGCTGTATTATGCACTATAAACAGTTCTTGATTAATTTACCGGTAAAACTACAGAAAACGGGTCTCACCTCCGATTTTATTCATTTTGAAATATGTTATTCTACACAATTATATATGTAATTACGTCTATTACATATATTACATATATGTGTGTGTGTTTACATATATGTATGTCTCTATTAGTTTAGAGGATATATAGTTTTAAAAGTTCCGTTCCTCTCGTAGTACCAATTTACCTTTATTTATAATACAATACTATTCCAATTAACTAGTTATAACCACATTAATTTAACTTGCGAAGTTCCGATAGCAACTTCGCATAAAAACGCCATCTTTTCGCGAGTCCATAGTGAATATCATAGATTATTCAAGATCTCGACCAATGATATCGCGTCAATTGATATCGATGACCAATGATATCACTTTAATTCGGTGCCAAAATTGTTTATTTGGGTTTATTCCAGTTTTGGTTCGAATATAGCGAGGCTATACGGCAGACAATTTTTATGGCCCAGTTCTAAAAGGGCCAATATCTATTTATAGAAAATATCAATCTTTTGTTAACCACAATAAAATAAATCAACAGAACCATTCTATTTATTTTATATTCGCTTAAACGATTGCATTTAAAATTATGCTTGTAATTCAATAATACATACAGCGTTATATAAAACGGTTGATATTTTTATCAATGTACAAGTTTTATTGCTCGCTCGAACACGAATATTAATTGTTTAAGAATTTTTGCGGACAGTAAATACGCTATCTAACTAATAATGGTCAATAAAAATTGCTCGAGACCCTGTGAATAAATAAACGAAGTATTCTAAGTTCGGAGGTGCAGAGGGTTACGTTTTAACTGACTTTCCATGTTGGTAAAAATTATATGTACCTGAGATTTTACAGCGTGAACATAGATTAGGAAATAAAGTATTTAATTATCAAAATCATAATAAAAAATTAATAAAAATCCAAAACTATTGTATAACTAATTAACAATTATTTAATGGATCTCTGAATAGTAATTAGTTTAATGTAAGTTACCGTCGTAGTTACTTATGTTCAAGGCATTAATAAAGGATATAAAAAATAAATAAATACGATGATGTCCTCCTGAACGATTTGAGACACTAGATTCATATAGATAGAGATCAGCCAACTGGGCTGATCTCTCTTGAGATAGCCCAATCACAGGACATACTATAATGCACAAGTGTGTGTGCAATCACAGGTGCCAAACTGGGCTGATCTCTCTTGAGATAGCCCAATCATAGGATAAACTATAATGCAAAAGTGTAAGTGCAATCACAGGTGCACTCAGAATTCAACTATGAAATTTCATTCGCATCGAGTCTAAAGTAGCTATTTTTAATTTAAATTATTTGTATATATTTGAGGCTTTAATTTATTTTTTTTTTTTATGTAAGATGGGCCAAACTATCAATATGCTCACCTGGTGGAAAGTGACTACCACCGCCCATTTACACCTGCAACATCCGAGGGCTTACAGGTGCGTTGCCGGCAAATTTAAGGCATTAAAGCCTTAAATTAATACAAACAAGACAATAATGCTAGCAACATTTCCCCTTTGAATTGCAATTCCGATTCTCTGGGCCAAAAATGAACCGACCTTACGGTCACTTATATAATATAACAAATATGAAAACACTCGACTTACATAACACTTCACCCAATCCCTCCCTTGACAGATAACTTTCGGCATTTCCTTATCAAACTGCGTCACTTCTTTCGAAAACGGATCTAGCTTCGGTATCTGGCAACCCGTCCCCTTATCCTGTTTCAGCGCTTGCTCTAAACGCCTTTCGATAAACCTGGTAATCGATCACATGCAATTAAAATACAAAGTTTAATGAAAACATTTCCATTCATTTAATATATAATTATTTCATTTTGATTCTATAATGTTTAAGATTTAAATTAAGAATTAAAAACAAAAAACCGTTACTAAAGTCTAAGAATTAACAGTACTTGAATTGGTTTGATCAGTTAAGATGAACACACTATCAACACAAAATAATTAAAAACGATGACTTCCAAATCGGTTAAGGTTATATTATAATAGCACACCATTTATAATCAATTAAATAAAGTAAAGCTAAATATTACCTTCTAATCTCGTGTTAAACATAATAAAGCATAACTAACGAATACTCAGACATGCGAATATTTTTAGCGCAGATCATTTTTGACAGCCATTACTTTTCAAGCTCAATTAAAACGAAAGAAAGAAAAACTACTCACTCGATTACGGACTTTCTGAAAAAGAACAAAACGTTAAAATTAATCATACATACATACATACATGCAATACATAATAACAACAAATATACAGCGTGTAACAAAATTAGTGTCCGACCCGTGAAGTGGTCCCCGTTCTATTTATGTAAAAAAAATTAAAATACTAAGCAAAAAAATTATCCGTGAATTTTTTTTTTTAATGAAATGACGAAAATTACCTCGCAACACAGGTGCGGGCGCTCGATAGCTCTTACCTATCGGGTAGCTAATACACGAGGTCATGACCTTAGTAGTCCACGTTTTTACCACCAACAGTGTCGTTAAATTTTTTTAAATATTTTTTTTGCTTAGTTTTTAAAAATTATTACATAAATAGAACCGACACACGATACCTAATAACCACTTCACGGGTCGGACACGAATTTTGTTACATCCTGTATAACATACAATTTCTATATATATGCGTTTTGCGTAAGATATAGCCATGCGCAGTAAATTTCAATAGCATACATAATTTTTTAGCATACATATCTTTTTAATAGCATACAATTCAATTTGTGCGTATTATAATTTTATTATTAGCAATCACTAAAGCAATAACATTAGTTTCATGTTGAATCTATACCAGAGTTAGTCATTTGAAGCATAATCGTTATTTTAGTCACAAATTTTATATTTTTATCAACACTCTTGCATTATTATTATTGTTTTGTATTCAGATTTAACGAAAATTCAAATAAGTGATTCAAAGCAAGAATCCGTTGTTTATATTATTTTAAAGTGATTTATTTATTCAAATATGATAATTCCTTTAAATGATAGCGAATTTTATTTACTTGTAACACCAGACCACTACCACGTCGCAATCAAAGTAGGCAATATATCGAACTGAAAATCCTATTATTCAATATATAAAATGTATAGATTTAAGAGATTTATTATCTATATACTACAACATATAAAAATGCTATCGCTATGAAAAAACAGGAGCACAAATCTTACCGATTATACATCTTTCTTTTCAACCTCACACCTGACTTTACGTTACCAACTTTATAGTTGATACTGCGAAGTAAAATATAAACAAATAATAATTTTAATATTAACATTAGCTTATAGACTGAGATATATATAATATGTCTGCCTCGTTGGTCTAGTTGCTAGATACAAGACCGCAGACCCGGTGGTCCTGGGTTTCAACCCAGGACGGGTTCAATTCCCTGGTCGGACGGAATAAATAGTTATTGAGTTCTTCTGTCAGACAATTCTCAGTAGCAGCCCGGAGTCTGGAAGTTGGAAGTGTGTATACTTCCGTGCCTCGAAAAGTACGTTAAGCCGTTGGTCCTGCGCCTGAACTCTTTCCGGTCGTGTTGGATTGCCGTTCCATCGGATTATGAGATCTTAGGAAAAGAGAGTGCACCTGTGTTTACGCACACACTTGTGCACTATAATATCTCCTGCGTAGTTGGCTAAACTCTCTTGAGTTTGACCGCCGTGGCCGAAATCGGTCTGGATGACATTATTATACACTATATGAAATACAATTAGAATTATATGATAATAATATAAGCGTATTCGGTGCAACAAGTGGTATCGTTAAGGCAGCACTCTAAATCAATCCACAGAATATATTAAATGTATAATGGAACTTGGAACAAGGTCATGCGCTTGAACGTTAATTTTTATAATCACCATAAAACTTAATTCTGATGTTATTAATAATATTTCTTGTGCCATAAACTTGAAGTTAAGCTTGCCCTTGAATTAGCTAACAGCCAATTCTACTAACAATTTGTCACCTTATCGCAATCGAATCGAAGCGTGACCGTTATCGTTTATTCGTTTTCCTAGTCTTTCATTTAATTATCAACTTTTGACATAAAAGTTAACAATTAAGTGTGGTTTTGACATAACGGTATATGTTAACCACGTTCGTGTACACAGGTCTATCAACAACATTAGGGGAGGTACGTCGGCTTAATCGTTGCTGTTCAATTTAATTTACGGCCGCCAGAGGCTTGACGATAAATCATTTTCCCGAACACCGCCGAACATACGCCGCGTGTCTCGTACTCAACCGACACGTGACCGCATGTATCGATAGCAACGGCGAACAGCGGCGTTGACGCGAAATAAAAGTTGTAACACAATCGTAGCTACCTCACACCACTGAAATTGGACTCGGTTGATAGACCTGTATACAAGACCGAGATGTTAATATAATATTATCGGTTCGTTTCCGATTCGAATAAATATAGATTAGTCAAAGTTGAATCGGAATCGTATCGGGAACGTATCGTAATCGTTATAGATTAGTAGGATTCGGCCCCAGTCTCATTAGACTTTTCAAGCTCTAATTAATTTAATTCTAACACAGAAAGGTGATTTCGTTTTAATGACTAGATGTTCTGTTGACAGCTGAGATATTGAGACTATTAAACTAAGAAAAAATGTGTATTTATGATTACAATAGAGGTACTAATTACGATGAAAATTTCATTTTTTTTTTTACTGTATAGGTAGGCGGACGAACATATGGGCCAGCTGATGGTAAGCGGTCACCAACGCCCATAGACGATGGCATTGTAAGAAATGTTAACCATCGCTTACATTGCCAATGCGCCACCAACCTTGGGAACTAAGATGTTATGTCCCTTGTGCCTGTAATTATACTGGCTCACTCACCCTTCAAACCGGAACACAACAATACAAAGTACTGCTGTTTTGTGGTAGAATATCTGATGAGCGGGTGGTACCTACCCAGACGAGTTTGCACAAAGCTCTACCAGCGAGTAAATTAATAATATTAATCATTAATGGCAAGTGTGCTCATGAACTTAAACAAAGTTGGATACTATCAATTTCCTCGTTTTCACAATCGGGTATGATCAAAAAAGATCAAGCGCACCACCAATGGTTTTACGTGGTTTCATAGGTACGTAAGCGTAAACACTGCTACTTCTAAACTGTATCCTGGAGAGTCAATTTCTTTACAGAAATATCAATATAATTTTAAAAGCCCGACCCGGAATTTAGGCGTAATACATTATGCAGCAATATAACCTAACCACTAGACCAAAGAGGTGGTATTATGTCATTGTAATAGCAACCGGAACCAAAACAGATGCAATTTCACGGTAGCGACAACACAACAGCACTGTATCTATTGTTGGATTTTTTTTGGATAAATATTACAATGATTTTTTCAAGTCTTATTGTTAGTTGCCACGCCAATGACATTTTTTATTACATGAACTATCTATACTCGTACATAGAAAACGAATATCACAACGCATAGCCGTTTTTAATCAGAATGACTTATTAATTATCGTCTTATATTGTACGTGTTTCTGTAATCTTAGATATGTTCGTTGGCTTCGAAAAACCAATGCCGTCGGTTTTCTTACATTATATTACACCATCAAGTTAAAATTATCCTGGTACTCCAGTTTGAAGAGTTACGGCTGAATACTGAAACGTCCCTCAAATCAAACACTTAGTTTAACCCTACTTAACTTTGAGCAGTTCATAAAAAATGAATCTCATTTTTTTTTTAATCTTATAATACAATGAAAATAGATGTTAGCGCGCGACCACGTCTCAAATAATTAGAACCCATTTGACACTTGTCATTATTTAAATGACATTTAAGTATACGATTTTAGCTTTGAGTGGCGTTTAAAGGGCTCAGCGTTAAGTAATGATCAAAATTAACGTTTAAGTTTGCGAAATTTTAAGTTAACGGCGTCTCTAATAATTGAGTTGCACGTAAATATTTAAGTAACGTTTCAGAATTCGGCCGTTAGTACTAACTATACTATACTAACTTATAGTGCAATTAATACGAGGTAAGAGTGATCCATTATCTCAGTGCAGTGCGTGCAATACATGTCAGTATACGAGTGGGGGACCATTTACCAAAATATATATTTGCCTACTTGCGATAAGTATATCTGATTTATGCTACAATTAGTTGTAACGCGCCGGATGGGCATAAAAAAATAGCATCCGTTTAAATTTCATCAAAGTCATATGGTCTAACCCCCAATTAAATAATAATTAATATGTTTAACAAATTAGTCATGGCAACGAAACAGAGGAACAAACATTCACATTTTTAAGGTCTATGCCTTTAGCTGCTTTGTTCCTTTATCATTAAAATACAAACCATTGACATTCAAAGTCTTTCGTGAGAGTTATTTAAATAAACATAATATGCATATCGTATTCATATTATAAACATACATAAATTCATGCATTATTCATTTATTGATCATGCAAAAACGTTCGTGTCGATCCCTTTCTTTATAATGGCCACGAACACGTGTTAGTCGAGGTGTTGTGGGCCGGAAACAAAAAAAATATTCAAATAATAATTTAAACAAAATTACTTAAGTTCATCTTATTCATTTACTTAAATTCACAAATCCAATCAAAGTCCGAATCTACTACCCCGAAACGGTAGTAGCCTTACATTTAGCACCATTTCGTATAATCTTATTAATTTTGACGATTCAAAAGTGCTCGCGAAAATCTACTTGAATAAAGAATATTTTTATTTCGATTATGTACAGAATCGACACTAATGAATCAGCCAGACATGCGAAACTACATAGAATTACCTGATATTAACATTTGGCGGTTCGAGCGGATCCGTCACCTTAGACATAGACACCAAAATATCAGACCTAGGCTTGCTAGTTATTAGTTCTAGCCTAGAAGTGCAAACAAGCAACAAGTGAAATAGCTAAAGCCGATTAAAATTGCATTTCTTTGAACTTTAATTACAATTAATATGTAAGTAATTAAAAACCAAAGTCAAGTACTAAAAAAACACAAGCTCCAGAAAAAATCACCAAGAAAAATAATGTACGGTCGAGTTGCTTAAATAGATAGATAAAGGCATTTTAATTTACCCAAAATTAATTGAAAAATATTAATAACAAACAAATAATACGACAAGAAACAATATTTAAAAATAATTATTCTAATGTTCATTAAACGAGTAAATAACATAAAAATAAATATATACTTAATAACTAATTAACTTAATTTACTTGGTGGTAGAGCTTTGTGCAAGCTCGGCTGGGTAGGTACCACTCTTTCATCAGATATTCTACCGCAAAGCAGCAGTACTTGGTATTGTTATGTTCCGTTAACATTTCTTACAATGCCATTGTCTATGGGCGTTCGTGACCACTTACCATCAGGTGGCCCATACGCTCGTCCGCCTACCTATACAATAAAAAAAATATATACATATATATATTACATATGATAACACATATTGTTATATGTTATTTATTATATTTTAATAAATAAGTAATTATATTTAATAATATAAATTAATAAATATTTAAATGAGAATAATTTAAAAAAACACTCATTATTTTGTTTGCACTTACATTTGAAAATATTTCTATTTATACTTATATGTGGTGAATTCGTCATTCGAACGTAAATCTTATTGTTTTTCTTATATTAATAACGACCCGACCAATTAAGATCGTTCGAGAAGCAAAGGAGAAAAAGATAATGAACCGAAATTATTATTTATCATTGCATTTTTGTTTTATTCTATCCGCGGTTTTAAAGATTAATCTTATCCGCGCTGTGTGCAGTGGAGTGCCCTGAATAACATAATTGCCAAAAAAAACGTACGACAAATAATCATTTACAAAAAAAAGCTTCTCAAAGTTGACAAAAATACGGTTAAATAAGACAGTTATTATTATATATATATCGTATACATTTTTATTTTTTTATTTGCGAAAAATCTTTCACGCATAGGAAATTTTGGTCGACAAGACTAAGCTTGTCTAAGCCCCCTACCCTTTTAAACAATATGTAAAAAACAGTATTTTGCAACGCTAACAAATTCAATTTAAAAAAATTCAAAGCAAGAAATTTAATTTTCGAAGATATAAATTCTTGAATATTTAATCATTTTTTTTTTTGTACTATAATCAGGCTGAAAGTTCTGCTGGTGAATATTCGGCATTCGGTCAAAGGCCGAATATGATATTCGTAACGTCTAATGTATACTAATATTATAAAACTTGAGAGTTTATATATTTAAGCGCGATAATCTTAGCCCGTTTGTTAAGGGAAAGGTTAAAAATATATGTACAAATTGGATATTCACTCAACATACGTATAAAAAACTAACTGCGCTCCGCGGTTTCACCCGCGTATAATAAATAAAAATAAGCCTAGAGCCTTCCTCGATAAAAGGACTATCCAACACAAAAATAATTTATTAATTCGAACCAGTGTTTTCTGAGATTAGGCGAATCAAACAAACAAACTCTTCAGCTTTATATATTAGTATAGATCTATAATCCATATATAACGCTGATTAAACAAACCCGCGAAACCGGAAACCACGCAGAACAGAACTAGTTTATAAATAGTTGACATTAATATAAATATTAGAATTATATACGCGGAGAATTAATTAACATTTTAAAGTATAAACTTCGTAATTTATCCTAATATTTTAAAAGTGAGGTTTGTTTGTTTGTAACGTAGTCGTCAGAGGTACGGAAAAGGACATAACAATAACCGCCCCCCCCCCAAACACAAATAAATAAACAAGGGAGCCAAAAAATAATTCAAAACATTATCAAAGTTTACATTCAATATATTTTATGTTTTATGTAACTTTAACTTATTTTATAGATGAATTTATTTCATTAGTTATTAAACCGACCTATTACATATGTTATCAATACGTAAACGCCCATAAACCGATATTTATTGAACAGATGTAATGTGACATTTCCCAACGACTTAAACATAATACAAGTAACTATGATTCAAATATTATCGATCATATTAGGATGTTAACGCTCTTTTGGGAAGAATTTAACGAACATCGAAATGTATGTAACATTCTCATTCTTCACATACAAGGCTTAATCGTTTTTTTTTTTGTTGCTTAATATTCTTGAATCATAAAAATAGTGATAGATTAAATTACACCAGATTATATCATTATTAATTTCACTATTTTTTTGCCGAGATGGCCCAGTGGTAAGAACGCGTGAATCTTAACCGATGATCGTGGGCTTGAACCCGGACAAGCGCTACTGAATTTCATGTGCCTAATTTGTGATTATAATTCATCTCGTGCTTGACGGTGAAAGAAAACATCGTGAGGAAACCTGCATGTGTCAAATTTCACTGAAATTCTGTTACATGTGTATTCCACCAACCCGCATTGGAGCAGCGTGGTGGAATAAGCTCCAAACCTTCTCCTCAAAAGAGAAGAAGAGGCCTTAGCCAAACAATGGGATATTCACAGGCTGTTGTTTTGTTATAAACAGAATATATTGTAACGTCATCCCAAAAACATATAGGGTTTTCCATTAAGGGCGCTTGATCGTGCAGAACTTCCATCGTAGCGTGTGCTGTGTGGCACGTAGCGCCGTCCTGTTGAAACCACATGTTGTCCAGATCCATATTCTCGATTTCAGGCCAAAATAAGTTGGTTATCATCGACCGGTATCGCTCACCATTGACGGTGACGGCCACACCATTATCGTTTTCGAAAAAATACGGACCAATCACGCCTCCGGCCCAAAATCCGCACCAAACAGTCACTTTCTGCGGGTGCATTGCCACTTGGTGAACCTCGTGTGGATTGGTCTCGTCCCAAATATGGCAATTTTGCTTGTTGACATAGCCATTCATCCAAAAATGCGCCTCGTCGCTGAAGATGATTTTTTTGCCAAAATCGGCGTCAACTTCCAACTGCTCTAATGCCCAGTCAGCGAACACACGGCGCTGTCTATGGTCATTAACCTTGAGCTCTTGGGTCAGCTGGATCTTGTACGGGTGCAGGCTCAAGTCACAACGCAAAATTCGCCAAGTTGTCGTCTGCGAAAGGCCGAGTTCCTGTGCGCGACGCGGAATTGACTGCCGCGGGTTTTCGAGGACACTGTCGCGCACAGCGGCGATATTCTCGGCAGATCTCGCGTTACGTTGACGCACGAGAACCGGCTGATCGTTAACTGACCCGGTTGACTCGAATTTGTCCACCAATCGACGGATAGTCGACTCGGCAGGACGATCATCGCGACCGTAAAACGGGCGAAGTGCGCGGAACGTTGCTCGAACTGAAGACCCATTTTCATAAAACAATTTTATGATTTGCACGTGCTGCTCGACACTGTAACCATGTGCCATGGTGGTTTGGGAGGACGGAATGAATATAACACACTGCATTTGACAGCTGTCACTCAAACAACATGGCCGCAATCAGCTGTCAAAGTTCAAGCGTCCCTATTGGAAAACCCTATATTACACCATACAACAAAAAAAATTAATACTTATCAAAATTAAAATTTATTCGGTTATTGTGGTTCAATGAAAATCGTTTCAACATTCGTAAACAAGGCAGAGAGTAAATATTCCATGATACTATCAGCTGACATCACACTTTCGCTGACATTTCATAATCTCATTAAAAACAAAACACATCACTCGAACACGTGCTCAGCAACACATGCGTAATTATCACAAGCCAATGATATATGTATGCATGTGTGTATCCCTATTCCAATCGGAGTAGAATTAAAGGTAAACACACCGTAGATTTACATGCGAATTGCATGCGATTTTCTAATCGTTCTGCTGTATTATGCACTATAAACAGTTCTTGATTAATTTACCCTTATTTAATTAAAATTTAATTGAATATTTTTTGTTTACTTCGATTTTAAATAAAATGTACAATATGTTAAAAAAATTGTATGCAAAATGTTATTGCAAAATCACGTGCTAATTAGCATAGACATATTTTTTTTTAAAAAATCATTGAATTTGATTCGTATCAACTAAAATCAAATGATGACATACTTTTATTGAATCGTTTTTGTTTCGATTTGATTGATTTTGTCATTGAAAGTCAGCTAAGGCTCCAGACGATTCAAAACAATTTCGATCCCACAGTTGATTATCTAAAATCGACTCGCGCGAAGCCGCTCTTATCTATGGACGTATCATAAAGCCATTCCAAGGTGACCAGTGCATTTGTGTCTATACTTAGTCTTGTGTCCAACATGAAAAACCTTTATTGCAAACTATATAGTTACCGCCAGAGTCTCACACTACCGCGTGTAACGAGGGACGGGAGGCGTGTCTGAGGAATGTGGTCTGGGAAGGCAAATCACTCTACTCCACCTGATGGAAAGTGGTAGTAGAGTCCAAACGCGACGACGTATAGTACAGTCAGAAAAAGTGTCCCGAACTAGACGCCCCGCCTTGCCAGCCCGCAAGATGCCTCTTCACGCCTCGTTTGAAAGAACCCAGATTTTAAGAGAGGGTAACACTGTGTGCTGGTAACAAATTCCATTTTTTAGTGGTGCGACAAAGAAAAATTTTGCCAAATTTCATCGTGCGCAATGGAATTGATGTCACAGTTAGGCGGTGTTAACTATATACTTTTCTGTTTTTAAAATCGTAAGAAGCAAACAACTCATACATTTGATAGTAACAGCCTGTGAATGTCCCACTACCGGGCTAAGTCGTCCTCTTCTTTATTGATGAGAATCTTTGGAGCTTTTTCCACGACGCTGCTCCAATGCGCGTTGGTGGAATTTCAGTTAAATTAGACACATGCAGGTTTCTTCACGATGTTTTCGATCACCGTCAAGCACGAGTACATTATAAACACAAATTAAGCACATGAAATTCAGTGGTGCTTGCCCGGGTTTGAACCCACGATCATCGGTTTAGATTCGCGCGTTCTAACCACGAGGCCACTGGTTCTAACAAATGTGCAATTTCTTAGCTATGATATCTCATAGTATAAAAATCACGGGGCGGCGCCGTTTAATATATGTACAAAGACAAGACAAAGACGCAATAAATATACATAAAAAATATATCGAATGTTTTGGACAAACGTTTTATCGCACATTTAACAACAAAAGTGTTAGGTTTACGTAATATAATCTATACTAATATATAAAGCTGAATCTATACTAATATATAAAGCTGTTTGTTTGATCCGGCTAATCTCAGGAACTACTGGTTCGAATTTAAACATTATTTTTGTGTTGTATAGTCCTTTAATCGAGGAAGGTTCTAGGCTGATTTTTATTCATTATATTTTTATTAATTATACGCGAGTGAAACCGCGGGCACAGCTAGTCATGAATAAAACGACGAAATAATCAGTGATTAAACGACGATTTCGTTACGAGCATATTCGTGGCAGCCTCGGCGTTCGCGGCATACACATGTCCATCGCAGCATCTTCATTTCCGCGACGTGAAGTTGTAAATACTGCGGTAGCTTTCGCAGTCCTGTACACTATCTTTGTCTTTATATACTGAAGTAATGATGCTCAATCTCCAAGATTTTGGCATCTGCCGGCTAGTAAGTATTCGGTTAAAAAGGTCAGTGAGTAGGTTCACACTATGAGAACCCATCGGTTTCCACGTTTCAATCGGCAAGTCGTCAGGGCCTACGGCTTTTCGGTTCTTTATCGTGCGAAGACATGTGAGAAACTCGTCAGGTGTTACCGGTGCAACAAGTCCGAGATTAGAAGGCAGTTCTGGAGGAGATACATTACTATGTTGTTTCCTTCACCTTAACGGCGTCGCAAACCAAAGTGCCATTTGAGTAAGGACGCAAAGACATTTAGTAATGTCTTGTGTTACTTTCCCGAGCCTTTGCTAAACGGAAGATAGTCTTTTGGCCCTCGTTTGTCTCGTGCGTGTCATACAGAGGCGACAGCGTCTGGTAGCGGCAAGAGCTCGTTATATATATATATATATATATCCTCCCGGGAAATATATATATATATATATATTTCCCGGGAAGACAAATTATTCTTCTCCACCTGATGGTAAGTGGTAGTAGAGTCCAGCGCGACGACGGATAGCACAGTCGGGAAGAAATGTAAATAGACAAATACAAAACAGTTCAGGACTTTTTCTGTTGGTCAACAGATTTTTTTTGTTTGGTAGTTTTAGGGTTATTTTTTAAAATAATCTAAGAAGTATATTTAAATAGAGGTCATTAACGGTAACGTTAATTTTCATTTATCATTATTATTATTGTCACTGTTTAAAATGTAGTGTGACGTCATGTGTGCTTATGAAATAACGTCTGAATACAATGATATTAACATAACGATACAAAATTTGTTTTGTATCATCTGTGCACAACATACTTTAGAAACATCGAAGTTTTATTTAATTTTAATTTCGTATATTGCATTGTATAGGTAGGTAGGCGGACGAGCATTTAGGCCACCTGATGGTGAGTGGTCACCAACGCCCATAGATAATGGTATTGTAAGAAATGTTAACCGTCGCTTACATCGCCAATGCGCCATCAACCTTGGGAACTAAGTTGTTATGTCCCTTGTGCCTGTAATTACACTGGCTCACTCACACTTCAAACCGGAACACAACAATACCAAGTACTGCTGTTTTGCAGTAGAATATCTGATGAGTGGGTGTTACCTACTCAGACGAGCTTGCACAAAGCTCTACCACCGACTTGTTGTAATATAACAATTACAACAAGTTTAAAACTACCTATGAAAATTTATAATATGATTACATAATATATGTATAGTTAAAATATTTGCATACAATATTATAGGAACAAGCATTATACAGAGAAAAGTATGCAAAAAAAAGAACAAAATACACATCCATGTAAGTATATCAATTCACTATTACATAAATCGATTTCAATCCAATTTCTACACAAAAAGTAGTTATTTTTGAAAATGCTATACAGCTATAAATTCATCATAATTATTTAATTCTTGAAAATAATTAAAAAATTATCCTAATCGGACTTTTGCCAAGGAGTCTAATCTCAAGCTATGCAATCTCATAATCTCATAATCCGATGGGACGGTAAATCCGACAAGATAGGAAAGTGTTCAGATGCAGGTCCAACAACTTATCGTACTTTCCGAGGCACGAAAGTTTAAACTCCTGACTGCTGAGTATTTCTCGACAGAAAAGACCAAATAAGTTTATCTTTAGGTCGTTTAAAGCTGGTTATTAGAGCAACTAAAAGAGTCAATGTATAATATTTACGTCACGTCCAAACTTAGCAGTACTTTTAAAACTTTACAAAGGACAAACAAAAACATTTAGCAACCCGTCTGTAACGAAAGCCAAACATTCGATATTCAACCGGCATAAAATATCAACACAAACACGTTTCACAGTTTGATAGATGACTTAACCAATATAAATCTATAGCCTTTTTTACGCTGGGTAAACGCTTTACGCCTTTCCCCCACGGGAACAGTGGGCGTATGTGGGACTTGCCGGTGTCCAAAGCGCCGAGAGCGCTCCGAAAATCGTAACACCCACTAAAAAATCAGCGTTACCCTTTCTGTCTTAACGAGGAGCGCCAGGCAATTGCTTGTGCATGCTATCGTGACCAAAATCTCTACCTACCTCTAGCCTACCAACCGCAGAAGAATTAAGGTCAAGATATAATTTTGGCGGCATAATTTTGGTCAAGATCTTGTAAAATGTTGGAGAAGTTTATATCGAAACTTTGAAGTGAAACGAAACCAGTTACAAATAGTTTTGAGGAATAGTGTTGTATTATAAATAAAGATATATTAATCAAGATCTTTTTGTATTAGCGAATCGATATTCCTAATAGAATAGGTTCTTATATATACTCATATTAATACGTGACGAGGATACCCTTTTAAACATCTGATATTAAGAAGTACAAAGAGGAAAACAATTACATTTTACATTCATTAAATAGTCTAAAGACTTCTACTACTCTAGTCATATTACAAACTAATAAAAATAATCAATGAATGTTAGTTAATTTTAATTAGCGATGATTACATTTGAACTTCGACCACTGGATGACTATTAGTATTTTTTTGTTGTGTCGATGTATATGAGCAGTGAAATTTATCCAACGTATTTAAAAAAAAAATGGTATTAACATATAAACATAACATCATTTCTTATGTAAATTGGATTGAAATCTACTTATAATCACATACAACACTACAATACCTAATTCAATAACTAAAGCAAATTCAGCAAAATCAAAGCACAATATTTAAAAAAAAAAATCACTCACCGCCTGGTAACGTCGAGGTCTGGTTCCGTATGTAGACTATCATTTAATGATATGTAATATAATATCAGAAATACTATAACAGTTACGATGATCATTTGATTCCTCCTCGAACGGTACCATCTTTTCGATATCGTCATTGTTATCTGGAAGAAAAAAAAACTGCATGTAAAGGTGAAATCAGACACATTAACTCTGAAAAAAAATTACTCGAGTGATTTTAACAAATAGATTGGAGAATGGCCTTGTTGGCCACGTAATGGTAAATGGCTATCTCCGCCAACGGACGTTGGCGCTGAAAGAAATATTATGCATTGCTTACATTGCCAATGCTCCACCAACCTTGGGAACTAAGACGTTATATCCCTTGTGCCAGTTGAATATCCAATCAACGGGTAACCTATCCAGACGGTTTGCACAAAGCTCTACCACCAAGTATTAATTTATACGCCGAACGCCAAGAACCAACCAACCAACCAACCAACCAACGTTGGATCGGTTCACTAATGACTTCATTTGTTACTGTTTTTTAATTATTTTTTTAAGACGTGTCACTTGAATGAAAGCTAGAAAAAGGAACAGTCTCATTCCACCGTAAGTGACGCGACGGGCGGACGGAAGATTAATTTATATTATATATCCGGTTACTATATTCGTTTTGGTTATAGGCGGTAAAATTATCTACGAATCGAAATTATAGGACGTCCTTATAAGTTTCGGACTTGGTATGTGACGAAAAAACTTAACTTTTAACGGCTCGTTTCTCGTAACAGATTATATACCGCCAAACCTGGTGAATTAGCCAGTATAACTATAGGCATAATGTTGTGTACATTGGTGATGGTAGGAATCGTTAATATTTCATAAAGTACGAACTTCCAATATCGATGTAGCAGCTGTAAACACTTAGCTTCAGGTTAACCATTTGACAACCATTTTTTTAAATAGGTGATTTAGTGCATTAAAAAATACTCAAAAATTACCATTTAGGAATGTAAAACAATAATTCATTAAATACAGAAACCCATCAATTAAAATACTTTGAAATATCTGTGTATTTTAATCAAATTAAATATATATTTTGCATGTAAATTAATAAATACTAAGCCCAAGATTTTCACATCTACATAATCATATATTGAGTTATATGTCTCATATATTTAGTAGTTTATAGACATAGGTTCCTCGAGGCTTGCCCCACATGTTAGCGGGCCTGTCTATTAGCCTGTCCTTCAGGCTTGCTTCGTACCAAATTTCATTGAAATCAGTTTAGTAGTGACAGAGTAACAGACAGAGTCACTTTCTAATTTATAATATTAAGTATACATGTCATATGCAAGCTATTGGTAATGAAAAATCCACTGGAAATTAGATTCTAAAGTAGTTCTTAAACAAATTATATTATCAGTTAGACTAAGATGTCTAATGTGTTGGACCGTTCATAGAACACACAGTTTACCGCAAGTTTAAATATGGCCGAGCATGACTAACTTGTGTGAAAACCCATGACAAAAAATCACAAAATCAGTTCTGTATATCGATAAAACGTAGTGTACATAATTATAAACGTAGTAACTTGTGATTAGTATATTATTTATTATATATGAGAAAAAAGTCATTAAAACTAAATAATTTAAGATTACCTTATTTATTTCATTGATGATTACTATAATTATATAATAAATTATTTTATTATTTTATAAGTATGATAACAAACCTAACATACCTCTAATGAGGTAAACTCTTTATAATGAAATCTTCCTTAATTTTAAGGAAAATAATTACCAAAACTATGACTGAAAACTTTTTCTTATCAAACATTTTGAATAATTATTCATTTTACTCTGATTATTATAATTACATTAATTTTTAATCACTGGCAGTACATTAATGGGCCACTTCCAAGCAGAAATGCTTTGTATTGCCATGTTCCGGTTTGAGAGATAAGATTAAGTAATTAATATAAGGGTCACATGTTAAAAGCTGAGATGGCCCAGACTGGTAAAAACGCATGAATCTTAACCGATTATTATGGGTTAAAACCCGGGCAAGCACGACCAAATTTCATTTGCCTAATTTGTGATTATAATTCATCTCATGCTTGACGGTGAAGAAAAATATCGTGAGGAAACCTGCATGTGTCTAATTTTACTGAAATTCTGCCAATGTGTATTCCACCAACCCACATTGGAGCAGCCTGGTGGAATAAGCTCCCAAACCTTCTACTCAAAAAAAGAGAGGAGGCCTTAGCCTTGCAGTGGTACATTCACAGGCTGTTACTGGTACTGGTATGTTAGATCTCGAGGGTCAGGAGCACTAAAGACATGAGACCACTTACTATCAGGAAGCTCATTACTCGCCCCAACATTATCTTACAGTGGAAAATTAAAAATATATTAGAATATATTCATATAATTTAAAAAAATATTGGATGGCTTAGATGTTATTCATATTTAACTATTGAAGCATTGTTAGACTATCCTGTTATATATGCACTAGCAGATGTGTCATTAATATAAATCAATATAAAAAAATTACATCATTTAGTTTCTATATTTTATCTCAATTTCCACTTTATAATTATTATAATGACAAAAATTATGGTCACTAGTCTGTTTTTATATCTTATAAATTTCATTTTATATTTTTCTTTATATGGTAATATAAAAATCATATTTTATATTCACAAAAATATAATTCAATAAATTATTTACTTACATGAAATGATGCTATTAATATTATCTATAGAAACCAAATCCACATTTAAAAACACTTTTTTTAATTACACAACATAAAATAAAAAATATATTATACATATATTTTAGCGAGAATTTCAAATAGCGCGCTTATTTAATGCCTCATCACCGGAATATAATTGAAACATAAGATAATCGGCACTGTAAACTCGACTACTTAGATACAGGCAAAAAATACCTATAATATTGCGATAAACAAATGAAATTAAATGAATGATCGTATCGTATGTGACGCGCTAAGCTTGACAGTTCTATAATAGCAACTTCAAACACAAACTAGAAATTACGTCAATCCGGTATACAGAGTACATAGCCTTATAAAAAAAAACAGTGCTACTAAAAATATATATATATCAACTATTTTAATTGTTATATAAACTGTTTTTTATTATTAGCATAATTTAAGATTGTTAAAATTGGACGTAGGGAATAATTTGTTTTGTATAATCGTAAGTAAAGAAATAAACGAGTTTATCTAATATGTATAGTTTTTTATTTATTATTTAGTCCAGGGGAAATAGATACTACTCTTGAAATTAAATGTTTATCATTCTACCGTAATTTCTGTATAGTAAATAGGGCCCTACCAAAATCCTTAATTTTCAGATTTCTTTAATGGCAACACAAAATACTTATGCTAAAAAAAGTTAAATAATATAATTTCATAATTCGTAATCGTTAATAACATTGTATAGTCCACTCGGGGAATCCCTAATTTGTATCCATAGACAAGGTGACAAAGCTTATGTAACAAATTACGAAATTCATAAATATATAAGAAGTCTTACTGTTACTGTATGATATTTACGTTTAACAAGTTATACTCTGTGTATTTCTCAGGAAGTTGTTTACGATGTTTTTAATTTATGTTTTGTTTTTTTTATGTATATTATATTTATAATATCGTAATAATCCAAAATATATTTTAAATAATAAACTAATTGGTTAAATAAAAATAAATGTTTGTATGTCTGTCCTCTACTCTTTCCTAAACCATTGATCCGATTGTGATGAATATTTAGTGATTTCGTTTCTTACAATAATACATTTCATCTTGGTTTGTTTGTCGTTCAATATAAACATTAAATTATTTAAAAGTTATCATTCTGCCTCTGCGAAGCTGGAAAGGTGGTATTATATATAAATAAATTTGGTTTTTAAATCTGTACAACTATTATAATATAAAACAGCTAGCAACATAAATTAGTATTATTTTTGTTATTATACCCTATATATATATAAATAAATATATACTATTAAACATACAAGAGCCTGTTTAAAAAAAATAGACATCGTTTCATAATACGTAAATTGCATTACCTTTATATAAGAAAAAAAACCAGATGTATTTTTTTAAATTAATTAATCCTGGTATTCAGTTTTTATACCATAAACCATTGCTATATAGAGATATCTTTCATATGAATTAATTTATTCACTATTCATTTTAATCACGTTTATATATTTAAACTTGGACTTGCTCACACGACAATCTTTTGTATTTGATTTTGATAGTTAGATTTTGAATATGGCAACAAAAAGAAAACTAAAAATGCCCTTAATCGTTTTCACTATTACTAATCATAATTACCTTGATATGAAAACGCTTCAGCGTTTTCATACCATGACCTTTTGTATCTATCATATAAAGTCCGTCCGCCTAAATCAAAACCTACCATTGTCATGAGACGAAGCTTCAAGAACTTTGACAATAATAAATTTTTGCGTGACCTTGATCGGATTGATTGGGATGCTGTATTTAATGCTCCATCTATGGATGATAAACTTGAATTATTTAACTCTCTCCTCTCAGATCTTTTTGATATTCATGCTCCATTAAGACCGATTAAGTTAAAGCACCTTCCAGCACCATGGTTAACACCAGATATCAAAGTTATCATGACAAGACGTAATGCTGCTAAGTCGAGATATAAACGGAGACCGACAGACAACAATCTCCTGAAATATAAACGGCTGCGTAATCATTGCAGCAAAGTCTGTAGGGACGCTCAACGAAATTATATACACAATTCTGTTAGCATCAAGAACACCGGCAAGGTGTGGCGTTTTTTGTATGCGATGGGTATTGGCCGTCAGTCACTAGATGTAAGAAATGTTGACGCTGAAGCGCTGAATAAGCACTTCACGGCGGCTACCATGGACAATGCGAATAAATGTCACACCTTGAATTCCATAACCACAAGTCCTAAGCCTAATTTTTCTCCTTTCTCTTTTACTCTAGTGACTTCTGAGGATATCAGGAAGAGTATTCTTGGTATTCAATCAGACGCCGCTGGATGTGACGGTATCAGTCGCAAAATGATACTCCTGTCTTTAGATACCATTCTTCCTGTTCTATGCCACCTATATAATTTCTCTTTAAATTCAGGTATTTTTCCCAATAGTTGGCAAATAGCTCATATCCTACCCATTCCCAAAATCTCTAATCCTACTTTGTTAGCTCACTACCGTCCTATATCTATCCTTCCTTTCCTTTCTAAGGTTCTAGAATGCATTGTCCATGGACAGCTTTCCAACTTTCTCTCACTTAACAATATCTTAAGCCCATTTCAATCGGGATTTCGCCCGGGGCATAGCACCACAACAGCTTTGATCAAAGTCTGTGATGACATTCGCTTTGGGATTGATAAGAAAGAAATTACTATTATAGCTCTTCTTGATTTTTCCAATGCCTTTAATACTGTTGACCATGACATTCTCTTAGCTATTCTTGATTCTTTAAATTTCTCTTCCAGTGCTGTTTCTTGGTTTCAGTCTTATCTTTCAAATCGTCAACAGCGTGTTATCGTTGACGGTAAGTTTTCCTCCTGTTGCTATCTCAAAGCGGGTGTCCCACAAGGTGGTGTTCTGTCCCCTCTCCTTTTCTCAATCTTTATAAATTCTGTCACTAAACATCTTTCTGTTTCTTATCACCTCTATGCTGATGATTTGCAGGTTTATTTGACGACTCCTGTTGAGAACATCGCTAATGCTATCGATGTTATGAATAATAACCTTAAATCGATTAGTGAGTGGAGCAAGTCATATGGATTATCGTTAAATGCCAGTAAATCACAGTTAGCTATAGTTGGCACTCCAAAACAGCTCTCGAAACTTAATCAAGTTAATGTTCCTCCCGTAGTGTTTGACGGTACAACTTTGATCAAAAATAACATTGTTACTAACTTAGGTCTTATAATAGATGATAAATTTTCTTGGGCAGCGCAAGTGTCAAATCTAAGTCGGAAAATGTTTGCAGCTTTCGGCTCGTTAAGAAGGTGGAAGAAGTTGTTGCCAATCAAAACTAAAATTTCTCTTTCGAATGCACTTCTTCTTCCCATCCTAGACTACGCAGATGTATGCTACTTAGGTCTATCCGAGGAGCTACTTGACAAGCTTGAAAGGTTGCAAAACATGTGCATACGGTTCATTTTTGGATTGAAAAAGTTCGACCACATCTCCGAATATCGTACCCGACTTGGATGGCTTACAGTCAGACAAAGACGTAATTTGCACGCCCTTTCTCTCCTTTACACTATTCTTTTCTTTCCCCAAACTCCAACTTACCTCAAAGAACACTTTTCCTTTCTTGGCTCTAATTCTTCTCTTCATCTCAATCTTCGTTCTCTATCGGACAACAAACTACAGCTGCCTCTCAGCCACTCACACTGTTATAATGATTCTTTTACTGTCAAATCGATTAAATTATGGAATGCGCTCCCACATGACATTAGGATGTCACAGTCCTTAAATATATTTAAAAGTCGAGTCAAACATCATTATATGTCCTCGTAACTACTCCTTTTTATATTTATATGTATGTATGTAGGTAGGTATGTATGTATACGTGTATTTATGTGGATATATATATGTATGTGTGTATATATGTATATGTATATATATATATATATATGTATGTACAGGTATTTGCATGTATGTTTATTTTACGTTTTCTTTATATGTAATTTTATATTAATCAAATATTAAATCAAATATCTATTGTATATGTATGCATCATAATATAATATGCACTACCCTCTTTACAGAATATGTTGTCCTCATCTGTTGGGTTGCCTGTAAGAGATCGCTTTTAGTGATAAGGCCGCCCTTGCCTTCAATTTTCTGTAATGAGCCATTTTATATGTACTGTTATTTTATATGATATTGAGTGCAATAAAGTTTTTATCTATCTATCTATCTACCTTAACTGTTATCTTATTTCATCAAGGTATTTTCGACAGTACGTATGTAATATGAAATATCTAGGCTGAAAAAGATACAATTTAAAACTTTATAACATATCAAATCTAATAAAAACATACGCATGATCAACATAATATAAGCAACGAAAATTTGTTTTAGACCTTAACATTTTTAAAGTTATAATTGGGACAAACTTGTATAATACTACATCATGGCCATAAAACCATCGCCCTTTTAATGTTGCTTACATAACAATGACGTACAATGGGTACCTACAATAGATTTTATCGACACATGAGTTTCTCTTCCCTATGTTAGTTTATATATTAACATATCTCAATTATTCTCATCGTCATTCTATTCGTCAGTGATCATTCGCACATTGGATTGTAGTGACGTCCGACAAAATTCTAAAGTAAGTTTGTTTTGTTTCACGGTTAATTGTTTAGAGCTGTAATTTCCGATTACCGGTTTTGTATATTTGTAAAAACACATTTTTAAAGAAGTGAAATTTTTGTGTTGTTCTGATTTAGTGTGATAAAATTCGGGTAATGGTTTAAGTTTTTAATAGAATTTAAAATAATCTGCTGTTAATTTTTTTTCTAACTCAAAATTTACGATTTATATTTTATCCCCTATACACGATTTAAAGGTTTTATCTTTTACATATTTTTAAAATAAAACATTGAATACATTTAATTCATTTTATACAATAATAAAGATATAATTGTCTAAACGAATAATCGTTCCTTGATTTTAATAACCAAATCTAAATTTTAAATATACCTGTGATTATTTGATGTATATTTATTGTACCTAACATACAAATTCGTTTTACGATTAAATTATATCTGACTCATGTTGGCATACCGTTGTACGAACAACCGCTATAAACACGCTTAATTACCAGCTATAAGGCTGAGTAATTTAAGGATATAGAATAATAGAAAAATTATTGTTATCTTTTAAAATAAAATCTCTTCTACAATAATTCTGCAACATCATAAGTACGTGTTACTAAATAGTGGTATTTTTTTAAATTAAGGGTCAAATAGACTCGCGATTAGAAACGCTAATAAGTCATCGGACTAGTTGTTGCGATAGGGACCATAAAGCTACGAGCACACGTGTGTATTTGATTGTTTATTTGCGGTCATAGCTTTATTAAAATGTTAACAACATTATTTACACTAACGACTATAATATAATCTTCATAATATTATATGGTCTTCGATCTTTTAATATAAAGGTTATTTTAACCGAGATATTAAAATATTTATAAAAAAAAAACGAACTACTAAGTATGTTTATTTAACTATAGTAACACTTAAATATATATCCATCCACATTAATAAAATTAATTCTATTCCAGAAAGATGAAGATTTTAATATTTCTAATGATGGCGGCCATGACATCGGCTGATAAGCGATGTCACGGCATTGATATTGCCAACAGATATTACAATTTATACATTATCAAGGACGGAATAAACAACATACATGATTTGGTTTTAAATCGCAACGACAACACAGTTTATTTTACATTCGATGACATATCAAACACACCAACAAGACTATTGGCTCAGTTAAATACAGATACCGGCATAGCGACTGTTATTGAGGGTATACGTAATGCAACAGCCATTGCAATTGATCATTACAATAATAAAATATACGTCGGCGGATCAGACGGTCTGTACAAGATAAACGAAATGAAAGTAGCTGAAAAACTACCCATACGAGAGGACATTAAATCAATGCATTTCAAAGATTACTTATACTTTATCAACCGTAAAAGAGAAGCCTACAGATTTGAAGATGGCTTCGCTACAGTCGTGCCTGAGCTACAAGGCGTCGAAGTTGACAGCTTAGTTTTAGATGATGATAATAATATATTCTTCACTCAAAACAGTAAATTGTTTAGAATAAAACTTAACACACGAGCTATAAACACACACGAAAGTTATTTAGCGAATGCAATCGCTACTGATGCGTATTCAAAAGTTCATATTTGTACGAGAAATGGTTTATATGTGTACAATAAATATAAATATGTTTTCGATAAGATTGCTGATTTGAATAATCTTAAAGCGATTACATTTAATAAAAAGGGTGAACCGGTATATGCTGCTGCTGATTATATCGTTAAGCTTAGTTTAAGTGAAATTGGTTGTTTTGAGGATTAAATTAGTAAGAATTGTACTTAAGAAAGCACATTAAATGTTAAATTATGTTAAGAAATATTAAATTTCACAGTAAAGTTTAAAATAATCTTTTGATAATTTCAACTCAAGCTGGATAATTTATAGATAAAAAGAAATAAATTATTTAAATAATATAATTATTGTAAAATTTTTATTAAATATCAGGCAGTTTCGAATCTTTTTTTTTTAGTGAATATTTACACCCGCACAGATTATTTCGTAAATGTCGCGTTCTAATTCCAAATCATTCCAAGACTTTTCGGTGTGTCGCGCTTTTTCTATCTTAATAATCGATAATTTAACAATATGTCAAACAAATTTTTATTTTAGCATTTTCCTTTTTTTATTGTATTTAATGGTGGCATTTTAATTTAGTGTATAAGTATCTTAGTTTAGTGTAAAGAGTTTTACAAATAAATCGATAATACACAAATCATTATTGTTTTTGTTATAAGGTTTGAAACACACTTATTATTTATTTGAAAAACAGGGATAGTACTACCAAAAAGTAGTCAAACTCAAAATATATATATATTGATTGCCATAAATCTTATCCCGGTTCGGAAATAAATACCTTTTTTTTTAACGCTGGAAAAACGCGTTACGCGTTTCCCCCAGTGGGGGGGTATGTGGGGCTCGCCGTATGTCCAGTGCGCCCCGGTCATCGGAATACCCACTAAAAACCAGTGGTACCCTTCCCGTCTTAACGGGAGCGCTACGGGATCGCTTGCGCATGCTACCGTGACGCTCCGATTCGGAAATAAATACCTAGGACAAGTAGAGCATTTCTATGAATGGTAAATTGTAGGGTACATTAATAAAATAATATCAAATGTAACTCAATCAAATAAAATTGGATTGAATTCGATTGAAAATGTCAGTATGCGATATTGACCATTATAATAATAACATTTTAAAAATACACGCATCAAAATAGTATATACCTAACCATAAGTCGGCTGTCGACACTTCACGGATGAGTAATGAAGTTAGTTCTTACAGACTAGCACTGCTTTTTTTTCACAACTAAAACCTTCCTATGGTTTAGTTACTGGCTTAAAAGAAAAGACAATGTTTTATTGTCAATTGATCCACGTGTCAAAGATGATAATTTAGTCTTACGCGAATTGTGACGTGGACGAAATATCTTGCACGATAAATAGCTTTTATAATGCAAATATTCATAAAAAATATTAAATAAAATGGAAATCAAGTGGACACTTACATCCGCCTTATGGAAGGTAAAAACGCATATCATCTATTAATAACATAATATGTGGCTAAAGAAATATAAGTATTCTTTAAAACTCAATTCTTTGAACCACAATTAAAAACTTTTCTCGTGAATACAATATATCATACATTATATTCAAGATCATCCAATAATATCGTGTCAATTTAATGTCAAAGTTATTTATTTGTTTTTATTTCTGGTTAGAATAGGTCATTGTAAGGACGACAAAAACAAAAAAAATATTCATTACTTTTAATATACAGGGTTATTTGTAACACACCAGCAACCTCGCAGGACTAGATAGCTAACATCATAAGCAACAACTTTTGTACTACGACTTTTGACAATTTGTTAGATTTTATTTTCATACAAAAATAAGTATTAATTTAATTTCCCGCTTGAATGTTTATAAATCTACGCGCATCGCAAAGATTAAGCTCGCGCGAGCGTCGCGTTGTCCTTTCGTTTATGAATGAAACATAGACCTTCAAATGTAACGACAGTACGTTTTTCACGTATTCAGTTATGTCTGATGTCGAGGTAGCTGGTGAGTTACAAATAACCCTGAATATTATAGATACTTACAGTAACGGCCTGTGAATGTCCCACTGCTGGGCTAAGGTTTGGAGCTTATTCCACCACACTGCTCCAATGCGTGTTGGTGGAATACACATGTACCAGAATTTCAGTGAAAGACGCATGCAAGTTTCCTCACGATGTTTTCCTTCACCGTCAAGAACGAGATGAATTATAATCGCAAATTAAGCACGTGAAATTCAGTGGTGCTTGCCCAGGTTTAAACCCGCGATCATTCTTTAAGATTCTTCGCGTTCTTACCACTGCGCCATCTCGGCTTATACTTTAAGCTTCTATTTACACCACATATATAATCAATCTATCACATACATAATATTTAATACTATGTGAGTTTTGTTTTAGGGAATAAATACCCATATCTTATCATTTTAGTTCTTAATAGTTTTGAAAAGAACGATGCATCGAGCGAAAAAGCACTATTACCTTGTTGGAATTGTAATGTTTTCTTTTACGTTCATTTCATTATATTTATGGAAATGGCATGATGAAGTTATCGATGAATCTAAGTACCTGTAAGTCACACTTATGTATCACAATTATGTACTAATGAGATTAGCCAACTGCGCAGGAGATATTATAATGCACAAATGTGTGCACAAACACAGATGCACTGTCTATTCTCTAGCTCTCATGATCCGATGGGACGGCAATTCGACACGACCGGAAAGAGTTCAGGCGCAGGACCAACGGCTTTACGTGCTTTCCGAGGCACGGGAGTGTACAAGCTTCCAACTTCCAGACTCCGGGCTGCTACTGAGAATTTTCGGACAGAAAAACCCAATAACTTTTTATTGGCCCGACCTGGGAATTGTACCCAGGACCTCCGGGTCTGCGGCCTTACATCAGCCACTAGACCAACGAGGCAACGAGGCATGTACGTTATGTATGTACTAATACAAATAGACTAGCTAGGCGCCCATACTTCATACATTTCAAATTAAGGTTTTACATTACGCCTAATGAAAAATTCGGTACATATGTAAAGGTTCTGTGTACAATTGTTTATTTAGTTATACCGGAGTATTGCTGTGTAGATTTCCTCACGATATTTTTTGTGGACGATAAATTGACAACTCATTGACACCGATTTGTACTGACCCAAAGATAGCGGATTCTCGGGTCAGATCCTATACGGATACTACACAGAAAAAAAACAGATCCATCAAAGTTCTCTGGTAGTGTTTAATTTGTGTTAGCGTGATACTTAAAAAAATCTCTTTAAAAATTTCTTTGTTTTGCCATGTCAACGGCAAAATTACTCTTGAGTTAGTCTCCCCGTCTTTTTGAAGAGTTTCATGTCATGACATCATGTCAACAGATACCAAAGCGATTCCCGTTTATATTCAAATGAATCTGGCAGAGGATGTCTATTCCCAGTCATATATCCATTTTCAAGAGTAGCAAAGAAATTTGACAGAAATATGCCGAAAGTCGTCTGTGATGGAGAAGATTGGATCGAATGTAATGTATGTATGTTTATGATAACTTAATGAACTGTATTAGAAATTTTTATCATCAGTTTACGCCTTTACGTTTACAAGTCGTCTGTGAGTGAGTGGAAAGTGTATGTGCTGTGTTTACACGTATGTGCTTAGCCACTCTGTTCCCCAAAAAACATTTCTGTTATATCATATCGTTATTTTAAATATGTATGCAAATTCTAAAACTGCCTTCACGCTTACGGTTTTATAGTAAACACTCAAATTATGAGACCGACTCTTGACTCTATGGTCTTCCATAGAGTCTGCTGTTAACAGAGTCGGATGTTTGTTAACTTTTGTAACAAATATATATACGAGTATGTTTTCACACGAACGGATAGACATGTCAAGTCAGTTTGATTTTTATCGCAAATTCACAAACATAAAGATCCTTTGTTTTTTCATTTCTTTTTATAGCCCAAAGACCAAATTATCGCACGATTTTCACTTAACATGATTCTATACTGATAAAAATTAACCTATTTATTATATGAATCGTGACTAATTATTAAACTTTACAGATGTCCGTATGTCAAGTAACGAAAAATATTCTCGCGAAGATGAAAGACGTAGAATGCCATTACAGAGATATTAAATATGTCGACGATCACAAATACGTGATAGCTCCCGCTGTAATAAATTATAACGATGGAAAATACATTTTAAATGCAAGCGATTGCTTTAAGGTTTCGTGCTTTGGGCACGATAGAAATGGGTAAGAGATTAAGTTTCAGCCACGAAGAGTTCTACAGCTGCACTCACTTTTTGAGAGTAATTTATGAGGTTATCACGCCCCCTGCGCTGCTCTTATACGGATGTGAGTGGATACACATGTGAATTTATCATCCAACACATGCAGGTTTCCTCATGATGTATTCTTCATCGCCGAAGTCGAGATAAATTACGTACTAATTAAGCATTTGATTGATGAAATTTAGTGATCTTTCCATGTGTTCTATCCGCTTGGCATTCTCGACTAGTTATATATTTAATGGATAAATAAATATTATGATATTGAAATGATTGCAAAGGACAGTTATCCTGAATGATACAATATATATACTACTATATAAATCTATTGGTTCTGTCTGTACATTGTTTTTTTCACATAATTTTGTGATAAATAATCGTTTTATGATGTAGTGATTCACATTATACTGTTTTTTTTTTCATTTTTGTCTGTCTGTATGTCTGTCTGTCAGTCTGCCTGTATGTCTTCTTATAACTCAAGAACGGCTTGACCAATCTTGATGAAAATTGGTACACACAAAGAACAGCGCACATAGTGATGGCGCAAATGTTAGGATAGCCTAAGGGCTTACCGATCTTATATATAGATATAAGATCGGTAAGCCCTACGGTATCTTATGAAAATTAATTTCAAATCGTTAATTACGTATTTCGTTAACCAGTAGCCATATGTGTGTGTGTGTGTGTGTGTGTGAGAGAGAGAGTTTGTGTGGGCGCGTGTGTGTTATTATAGTAATAAAATAATTTATTATATTTTTATTAATTACACTTGGGTGAAGCTGCGGGGCACAGCTAGCGAAAATAAAATTAAATAATTACACTAGTTAATTTTCAAATATTTTAATAAAATGAATAGATTCAACTTATCCCACTACTTACAACAGTACTACAAGTTCGGAGTTATAATCGCCATTAAAAAAAGTCAGTATGTTTTTTTAAGCGCTTAATAGTTCTTTTAATTGATCAGGTCTTAATGATTTGTTCTAACCATCTCGAAAAACTATAAATTGGATTTGACGATTTTACGAACTATAATATAACAGAATTTAATGCTATTCAGTTTTAGTATATTATCAAATAGATGGCACGGTTACAATTGTGGTATTCGTCCCCACGAACCCCCTCCTTCAGCTCCGGGGAGAGAGAAGACCATAAATGTATTAATACTAGGCTTCGATTCTGCATCGCGTAACGGTTTCATTCGAAAAATGCCGAAGAGTTATAAATTTCTGAAAGGGGATTTAGAAGCTGTATTTCTTAACGGGTAAGTACTTTCCGTTATTATTCCTGACGATGATGCACTAAACTGATCTTACCAATACGCTACCAACCTAAGGGACTCTTGTGTCCCTTGCGGTCTTGTGCCTTTAATTACGTAAACTAAATCATCTTTTATATTAACCTTTTTTATTTCAATAATCAGAATTGTTGCTACAGAATTTTCGTACCATGTAGTAAAGTAATTTATTGTTTGGTACAATAATGTACGATAATCGAATCAAAACTCGAAATGGCATAAGATGGTTACCCTTAAAAATATATAAATATTAAATGGTAAATTATATCAAAATGTGCAATACAATCCAACATGTTATTAATTCCTGTACCCTCCACATACCCATGCAAATTAAAAAGAATGCAAAACCTGAGGGTTTTCAATAATTTGATGGTCTCATTCAAGATTTATTCTTACATTCTCTAATAGTTAATTTTAATCTTCTTACGTTATACACGTTGTACATTGTTTAATGGTTAATTAGTTCTGTTTTCCTCATTCGAATGTTAAATCACTGGTGACAGAAAGAGAGAATTCGCTGTTTAACTAAACACATTTATATAAGCAAGGCTGTTCGTCTTCAGGACACTCCAGATATGTTCTTTACAATGGTCTTTATAGTAATAATAATAATGGTCCTCTAGACCGATTTCGGCCACGGCAACCAATCTCATGAGAGATTAGCCAACTGCGCAGGACATATTATAGTGCACAAGTGTGTGCGCAAACACAGGTGCACTCTCTATTCCCTAACCCTTATAACGCGATGGGACGGTAATCCCACTCGACCGGAAAGAGTTCAGGCGCAGGACCAACGGTTTAACGGGCATGGGAGTGTACACACTTCCAACTTCCAGATTCCGGGCTGCTACTGAGAATTTTCGACAGAAAATCTCAATAACATTTTATTGGGACCTGGGATTTGAATTCAGGACCGCCGATGTGTCCGCGGCCTTACATGTAGCCACTGGACCAACGAGGCAGTCTTTAGAGTAACATCATTGTTTACAGTTATAATATAGTAGGAGATGGAACACCTGACGCACTCTTTCCAATTCTATCTGGTAGGACAGAACTGCAGCATCCTTACGCGAGGCAACGTTATTCCAAGGACATATATCTTGAGCCCGATTTGTTTATTTTTCATACAGCTAAACAGGATGGGTAATATACATTACTTTTTCTATTTACTTCAAGAATTAAATATTCCATTTAAGCCATTAAAATTTTCATACAATTTGAGTACAACTCCGCTTTTATGATCTCTAATTTAACATCGAGACATGACAATGATGGTGATATTATTATATATTAATTCTATTCTAGTTATCAAACAGCTTACTACGAAGATATGCCCTGGATAGGATCATTTCAATATCGATACAATGGGTTCAGTAGACGTCCCGCTGACCACTACCTTAGGTCATTCCTAATGGAAGAAACTAATCATGGTTCTAAATGGTGGAAAGGCCTCCACAGGAGGTACTGTTTGGGAGCGACGCCACAGTACCTGTTTTTACTGAATTTGACCAGACAGGTAATTTAAAAATTATTTATATGTATGTTAAAAAAAGTTCACAGCTGTCACACAAGTAACAAGGATACATTATAAAGTTTAGTATTGCCATTCACAAGCTTCTACTTATATGTATACACCTATATAACGTGACAAAGAAAAATCAAAAATAAATTTAGAAATTAAGCAAATCACTCGGTGGTAATGCTTTGTGCCAGCTCGTCTGGGTAGATACCACCCACTCATCAGATATTCTACCGCAAAACAGCAGTACATGGTATTGTTGTGTTCCGGTTTGAAGTGTGAGTGAGCCAGTGTAGTTACCAGGCACAAGGGAGATAACATCTTAGTTCCCGAGGTTGGTGGCGTATTGGCGTTGTAAGCGATGGTTAACATTTTTTACAATGCCATTGTCTATGGGCGTTGGTGACCACGTACGTCAATTCTTGAAAATAGTAGCCGAGCTGCAATATATATAGCTATATTATTATTACTAGTCGTATGTATTTTGTTTTGGTTATCTATAAATTCACTATGTACGTAATTATGACCGAGGTATCCGTCGTAGACCTATACTCACCATGTGACATACTGTCAGTACTAACTAGATTTTTAATTATTTGAGATATTCCTAACAAATGCATATTCATTTTTCTTCTTCTTCCTGCCCTTATCCCACTACGTGGGGTCGGCACAATATGTATTTTTCTTCTACTTCTTTCTGGCACTCGTCATCTCAGTACTTACACCTTTCATACACATATCCTTTCTTACGCAATCCATCCACACTTTCTTCGGCCTCCCCCGTCCCCTATATCCATCAACATTCATACTCATCATCCTTCTAGTAAGATGTTTTTCATCCCTTCTCATCACATGCCCATACCACGCTAATCTATTACTCTTCAACTTTTCATCTATTGGTGCTACTTTCAGAGTTCCTCTGATATACATGTTTATTGAACGAAATAAATACTTCTCACATAAATTAGATCAAACTTTCAGTTCATGAATCTAAATACGAAGCGTTTTTGCTTCACATTCATCGCTGATATATCTCATGACGATTTCAACCTTATATCAACTGCTGATGATGATGTAGTCGATTTCCTTGACCACATGAAGCGGAGTGGGAAATTGAAAGATACGTTGCTTATTGTGATGGGCGATCACGGGCCTAGGTAACTTGAAGGATTACCACCTAACACAATATTTTATTAAAATTTTTGCTTGATTTTGATTATTTATATTATTGTTTTTAAATGATGTGATACTAACAAAGCTTTACGTCATTTTTAACTTATTTTGGCTTATTAGATTTAAGAAAGAGAGAAAGTTCGAGAAAGGATTATTTATAATGTTTATCCTCCAAACACACTACAAGATGTTTTCTAGAAAAATGATAATTTGTCAAACATTAGGGAACCAAAACAATCAACAGCTCATCCTCTTCAGACTAGCTAGCTAACTGACTTTGGTAGAAATTCTTTAAGTAAAGAAATTATTGACACATTTCAACTTTAGGTTTTCAAAAATGCGTTCAACATATCAAGGCAAAATAGAAGAGAGAATGGCTTTTATGTCGATAATACTTCCTGAAAGTCTAAAAATGAAACGACCGGATGCACTTAAGTCATTAAAATCTAATTCTAAAGTTCTCACAACTCCATTCGATATCCACACGACGATATTAGACGCGATGGGCTTCGAGTATTTGGCCAGTGAATTCGTTGTACCGAATTCAAAGATACGAAGAGGATTGAGTCTTCTGCAAGAGGTATTTTATATATTTAACACACAAATTTACATTTTACATACCAGACATAAAATACATACTAAAAAATGACAAAGGAGAATCTACCTATTAAATTCGTACTAACATATTATATGTCCTTATGAACAGATTTATTCCAGCTAAATTATAATGTACAATATATAAAATAACTTTGTTATATACTAGTTTACTAACAAAAATGAAAATCGCCCGGACAGGGACTTGAACCCTGGACCCTTGGATTAAAAGTCCAATGCTCTACCGACTGAGCTATCCGGGCTTATAATCGTAGCATTAAATGATATATGACTAACTAATGAATATTAAAATATAAAAAAGAAAGAAAATGTATGTACATATGTCCTTTATAAAAGTAGGCTCTTATAAGAACTTTAGTACAAAGTATAATTTTCTTTAAATTTTCTTCATTTCTTTCAAGAATAACTTTTAAAATGTAATAAGAAAATAACTAAAATTAAATTAAAAATTTACTTAACCTCCGATACCACAAAAACATCAGATAGATAACAAATCAAATGTGTTTGTTGGTCATTTAACTTGAATTACATTTATATGATCGATGAAAATAATATAATAATATAATTTTTTTTTATAGAATAAGTAGGCGGACGATCGTTTAGGCCACCTGATGGTAATTGGCCACCAACGCCCATAGACACTGTAAGAGATGTTAACCATCGCTTACATCGCCAATGCGCCATCAACCTTGGGAACTAAGATGTATGTCCCCTGTGCTGTTTTGCGGTAGAATATCCATGCTGCTCCTTGTGAAATGATGATTAGAGGTGCTTGTAAGAGCCTATTTAAAAAAAACGTGGCCGGGCAGATGGGCCAACTAATGGTAAGTGTTCACCACCGCTCATAGACATTGGTTCCGTAGATAATGTTAATCATTCGTTACATTACTATTAATACACCACCAATCAAAATTACACTGGCACACTTACATTCCCGAAACACAATAATACTAGGCTGCTGTTTGTGCAGAATGTAATAACAGTATCTTAAATTTCCAATTTAAGATACCGAAATCACGTACTTGCGACGAAGCAGGTATACTACCGCATTGGTGCGTCTGTCTCAATATCAAGTGGTACAATGTTCATAAAACTGACCGAATGTACCAGAAAGCCGCTGATTCACTCAGCGAATATATTAACAATATCACCGATGAGAAACGGTAAGGCTTAGTATATAAGATTAACTTTTACGTGTGTGTAGTTCACCTGGTTCACCTGACTCAGTGGATTTAGTGCAACATTTTCTCCAACATTGTCTCCTGTTCTATTCCTATTGAACACAATAAGTCTTGCTACGGCTACATCGGCTAATTTAATTGGAGACAAAGCTGCAAAGAATTTATTTCAGTGCACAAGTGTGTAGACACAGACGCCACTATTCCCATCCTATATAGTCTTTTAGGAAGAAGTTCTTAAGTTTATTCTATAAAGATCCAGTATGTGTAAGTGGATAATCAAGCAGAACTGCATTATTTGATTATATATTATATAACGATGTTTTCCACTATCGCCGAACTAGTGATTAATTATTAATGCAAATCAACAAATGAATACTTGAAACCTAAGATGTTATGTCTCTTATGCCTGTAGTTACACTGACTCACACACCCGTCAAACTGGAACACAAGTTTTGCTGTCTGGTGGTAGTGTGGGTTGTACCAACTCAGACGGACGTTGCAGCTTGCTTTGCAAGCTCAATATAATTATTTCAGCTGACTGTACATTTTTTCAGCTCACTATGCGCCAAAAGAAAGTTAACTGCAGTGGAATGGGTGACACGCGAAGATTTAAAAGACAAATCAAGTAATAATTTAAGAACAAACGTGTACTATCAGATAATGGTGAAAAAGACATTTTTATTTTCGTTAGCATGACTTTACGCATAGACTATGACGTATTTACCCGAGGAGATTTTGTATCACATTTTTTTCTATTGATATTGTGACGGTCTACCCGAGCGTTGGCAACCGACAGGTTGCTATATGCAATTCATCTTGATATACATACTTAAAATATTTTCATTTGTAAAGCAACGAAATGCGAAGATTTAAGAATGAATCCGTAATGTTAATATTTTATGTTTTTTTATTTTTTATATTTTATAGGTAGGTGGACGAGCATATGGGCCACCTGATGGTAAGTGGTCACCAACGTCCATAGACAATGGCATTGTAAGAAATGTTAACCATCGCTTACATTGCCAATGCGCCACCAACCTTGGGAACTAAGATGTTATGTCCCTTATGCCTGTAATTACTGGCTCACTCACCCTTCAAACCGGAACACAGCAATACAAAGTACTGCTGTTTTGCGGTAGAATATCTGATGAGTGGGTGGTACCTACTCAGACGAGCTTGCACAAAGCTACCACCGAGTATGAATGTGATGTATGAAATTTCACCGATGTGAAATATATTTATTAGTTTCTCATTCTTTCACGAGCTTTATGTGTACTTAAATTGATTCTAGATTGTAATGAGTCCTGGTCGAGCTGTATACGAAGGTTCTATGCAATACGATACAAAACTTGATACATTTATTATTTTAGATAAGGATGTTTCTAGAATTTCAGCGTAAGTAACCACTTTATGATAATTGCATACACAAATATGTCGTATAATTGCTGACGATTTACTTCTCAACTTCTCCTGAAACGTAATAAAGAAATTATCCCCACAAGGGATCACTTACCGGCTATTAATTTTCCCTTTTTGCCTTTATGGCTGAGTGATAACTGACACGTATTCAATTTATATTTTGATGTGCCCCTCTTTTACAATCGAGGGTTTAGCTTTTGTTGGTAGAGGCGATGACGAAAGCTCTATGGATCAACATCGAACATGCGACCTTTCATCTATATCATATGCATGAACAATTGCGCCATTGACGCTTCAATTAATTGAAATTTTTTTTTTCAGTTACGGCGATGAGCCTGCATGTGTGAGTGCGACACACCCACATCTAAACAAGTATTGTTATTGTAAAAATAAATTTTACAGAGCATTTAATTTGTTGAAATTCACAAGTAATACAACAAATCGCAAACGTTGACTGTTTTTTTTTTAAATGTTTTAATAAAGTGATTGTACTATTTTTTTTACGCGTTTTTCTTTTCTTTACCTGGGTCTATTCTATGAATAAATTGTCACTTTATCGCAATCGAATCGAACCGCAATCGTTGCCGTTTATCCGTTTTCCTATTCTTTAATTTAATTATTGATTATTGGGATAAAATTTAATAATTAAGTTTGGTTTTGATATAATGGTATATGTTAACATCATATCGGGTATGTTCCGATCCGAATAAATATAGAATAGTCAAAGTTGAATTGTAATTGAATCGGGAACGTATCGTAATCGTTATAGTTTAGTAGAATTGCACCACTGCATGCAACAATGAGATAAAATTTTCTTGTAATTAAATATTTCCCAACTTTCGGGCTTTCAGAATATTCAAGACTGCACACTTACTGAAAACCAGTGACCATACAACAAATATTTATGAATTAAAACGGAAAATTTTATTTTTTTAAATACAAAATTCAATTGAATACATTTATTGAAAATCATTATTTTTGTTTTATTCATCGCGACGGATTGTGGAACGTGTTGATGGGAACATTCTCAAATGATATACGCTCAAATAATGATTATTTCTTTTTTGTAAATAAATAATCTTCCGTTTTAGTAGAGTACTGCTCTACTCATTTTTTTGGCTTACGAAGGCCTACGGCTTAGGAAATCGTATACGTGCGTGTGTTCGCTGTGTGTGTGTGTGATGCGTGTGCGTGTGTGATGCGTGTGTGAATCCTGTGTGTGTATTTGTGTGTCTGCTGTGTGTATATATGTCGGTGTGTGTATGTGTGGTTATTCGCTTATTTTTTACGATGAATTTGAATTATTTCTCTTTTCAATTGCATTTTGGATAAGTAGAAAATAATATATATAAAAAATGTTATCGAATAAAGAGTTTTACAATTTATAATTCATCATATCGGTCACAACGTTCAAATTGATAAAACAATGAAAATAAAATTCAAATATTGTGTATAAAACATGTATTGAGGCACTTAAGTATTAATTATTATAATTACTCATACACTTAAAATAAAATCTCTAATAATACTCATTTAGGTACATCGGTATTTCGTTTAATTTAACAGTGGATGTATGACCCATTGATACTCAAAACCTTATCAAAATCTGTTCAGTGATATCCAGGAGGTCCGTATACAGGCTTATAACCGGAGTTACCTTGAAAACCGGTCAATGATCCGGAATAATCGGGAGTGTTGTAATTATAACCTGTAAACAAATATTTATTTGATTAAAAAATACTTTTTTAATAAGTACGTATAGTTGCGTAAAAAAAGACAAAACAAAATACAGGATTTATTTTAGAAAACAATTCAGGTTCAGGAGCATCAGCTTTACGTGCTGCCCGAAGCACGGAATGTACACACTTCCAACTCCAGCATGCTACTAAGCTTCTTGACAGAAAAACTCATAACTTTAATTGGCCCGACCTGGGGCTTGATCTGTCGAATTATTATATCTAAACAACGAAGCTGTCAAAAGAAAAACTACCTTTATTTTATTCTAGATTAAAAGCTAGAATTACATAATAAACTATGAATTTAATAATAAATAAAATTTAATAATTAAATAAAATTTAATAAATAAATAATTTAATAATTTACCTTGATTGCTTGTTTCGGGATAACTCGCCTTTCCTTCATACCTAACATTCGCATGAAAACCAGTTTGCCAGTCCGCGTGATAAGTTACTGTAAAATAAATATTTTATTTTATGTTCATAGGTCTACAAAACAAAATAACAATTAATAAATACATATGTATGATTATATTTCTCTTGATGTAAGCACGACATGTGATTATTATTAAGAATAAATTACACAGAGACCAAGCTTACAAATTTTTTTATAAGTAAAGTAATTCAAGCTAATTAAACAGATTTAAAATATATATATATATATATATATATATTAACTGTTATTGATTTAGAAATATTGTCTTTTTTAAGGAATACACGTCTATAAACCCATATTACCGTGAAACTAATTATATGTGCCTTCGTGTTAACGATTCAAAATAAAGTTTTTTTCCATTCCTGTATAACGATATTGTTGTTATACCGTTTGTGTTTCCAGTTTCAATGATGAGTTTGTCAATGTACAAGAGACAACAAACCATAACAAAAACACACACAGACACTCTCACACAGACTCATTCATTAGATTCACATCTCTTAATAGTTTTAATTTACTTTTTGTCTTCTTAATAACTCAATGTATATTTAAACTAATTGTGTTATCCTATTTTGGTTTTAGTTACATGATAATTAAGAATTTAATAAGTTTTATAAGTTGACTGTTGGATTACAAACAAATAAATAACATTTTAGAATTTGTATGTAAAATTTCATGATGATCGGTTGAGTAGTTAAAATGTAAGCGTAAAAAAAAAATTACTGCCACACTTTTACAATTTTAAGTTTTTAAACAGATTACTAATAGTCCAAGAATCTTACCGATTTGTGTCCGTCCGTCTGGCAGCTGCACCCTGTATTCTCCTTGCACTACATTGCCGTCCGACATCTCTCGCCGATCATAATCGTTACCCGACTTCGCATCCTTTACTGAATAGCCAAACTCATAGGATTTTGGCTGAAATTTTTATTTTTTATTTTATTGTATAGTTAGGCATATGGGCCACATGATGGTAAGTGATCACAAACGCTCATAGACAATGGTATTGTAAGAGATGTTAACCATCGCTTACATCGTCAATGCGCCACCAACCTTGGGAACTAAGATGTTATGTCCCCTGTGCCTGTTATTACACTTTGTCACTCACCCTTCAAACCGGAACACAACACTACAAAGTACTGCTGTTTCGCGGTAGAATATCTGATATTCATCAGGTTCCTACCCAGACGAGCTTGCACAAAGCCCGAGTAAAATAATATAACAATTTAAATTTTCGACTCTACAGAGATAATAAATATTTGATTATAATCAAATCTAACAAACGTTTTTATTATTGCTGAATAAATTAACTTGTGTTGAAAATTCAATAATGGAAGAAAAATTATTATTAATATGGTTTAAGTTGTTTTCGGTATTTTTTGATTTTTTGTATAACGTAGCTTACGTCACTGAATTTCAGTAAGCTTCTAAAAATAACCTTAATTAAATTATTTGTTTTAATTACTAATTACGGAGATTTGACTATGTATTTTATACGGTTTAAATGTTACAATTGTTTATGTACATATAAATATGTGTGAAACTGATTAATAAGCGGTAGATAAACTTAGACTTCATAGGTCAGGGACCGTAAAGAACATAGAGTAATAGAGTCGACTTGTTTATTTTGAAACATTAAGGTTTTCCATTAAATTAAAATTTAAAAAAGAAAATATTTCGTAATGTTTTCGGTATATTAAATATGTATGGCAAAGTCTAACGATGGCTTACTAGGCTTAACGTATTCGTAAGGTAAACGCATTACTTTCTCAGGCATATGGTATAATCGCAAATATTAAAGTCATACTCGAAACCAAAAGAAATATTTTATGTTTTCACTAGGGATATGAGTAATACAGTAAGAATATGGAAAATAGTGAAAAAGAAATTGTATATGTTATGAATTACTTTTTTTAAATTTGTGGATACTGTATTTATCAAACGAAAACGACTCTTTTTTACAAATAATATGGTAACAATGAATATAAAGGAATAAATTAAAATCAATATCCGCTCTACGGTTTCCTTGTTCACTATGTAGTAACTTTGTATATGTATATTAGTACAATTTATTAGCTGAACATCAATCAACAAGTACAAACGGGTACGTTTTTTTTATTATGTTATTTAAAAATATTGTTTTTTTAATTCAAGATGGTGTCTATAGAATAAAGAGCTTCCATAATCTCTATATTATCATGTCCTCCTGGCCAATTCAGTAACATTGACCTTTTAAATAATCGCGCAAAGACCGGAAAGATTTTGATGCATGACCAACGGCTTGGCATGCTTTTCGAGGTATAAGAGTGTAAACACTATTAGAAAAACCCAAGAACTTTCTAGTGACCACATCCAGGTTTTGAACCGAAGACTGTTCTATATATCCTTCCTTTGGAATTGCATTGACACAACCGAATGAATAACAATTCTACTAAGTCACATAATGACCTCTTATCATTATTTTTACAATGAGAAGACTTAGACATTGGTCTAGACTCTAGACTCTAGGTGAACTCTGGCTCTAATGTCACTAGAAACGAAGAATATATATAAATTAATGGTATGTAGCAATAATATTCTTGGCCAAGTAGAGACGAATTCGATAATTATTTAACATAATTATAACTTTAATGTTTTATGATTATATGCATGTAACATATTAAGTTAATGGGTGACGTGAACAAACAGACATTAGCCTTAAATATTAGTTTATTACAAAATATATGATTTTGGGACCGATAAAGGATACTGATAATATTTAGCATTAATTTATATGCTAGAATTAAAGAAAAGAAAAATAAATCGATAGATTAAAAACATTACATTAAATTATTTAAACTTGTATGTTACAGCTAAAATGCTTCTGGTCCTGATTTTAACAACAGCTGCAATCATACAAGCGGCAGTTATCAAGGAAGATGAGGTTAAACCATGTGATGGAGTCATTATCGATGATATATACCATGAAATAGAAGAACTTAAGAAAGACATCGATCGACCTTACTCACTTGCTGTAGATTACAGCACGGACAGAGTTTACTTCAGCTACAGTCTGAACAAAGACGACGATGTATTCAAAACAGCTTATGTCAATTTAAAAACGAAAGAATTTGCGAATATCGAAGGTGTTAACAACGGTTTCGCTCAAACAGTCGATCATAAGAATCACGAAGTTTACATCGGTGGAAGTGATGGTATATATAAGTATAATCAAAAAACGAAATCAGCTGAATTTGTTGGTGAGAGTGATGCAAATATTTGGAACATTTTCTTCAAGGATGTAATATATTATTCGATATTTCCTACACAATTCTTATTCACATACATTAACGGTCAATCGGTTAGATATAGAGATTTAGAAGATACAAAGGTTGATCAATTTATAATTGACAATGAAGATATAATGTTTTTTACAAATGCAACAGGATTATTTAGTCAAGTTAAGGGAACGAAAGAAGCAACCTTGTACCAGGAGTTTCCCAGTGAAGGTGTAAGAGGACTAGCGAGTGACGTCAATGGAAACATATTCTTGTGTCTTCGTGATGGCATTTATAAAGTAGATAAATCTGATGTTTCCTTGAGGAAAATTGTAGAAATTGATGTCGTTTTCGGTTTGGCATTTGATAATGACAATAATATAGTTTACTCGGATGCCACTAAATTGATTCGACTCAAACCTAATAAGGATAAGACTTGTTAAACTTAAGTACGTAAATACTTCTCTGTATAAACAATGGTACTGAACGAAAATTCTCAGTCAGTTTTAAACACATTCCATTTCATTCGTAGTACGTAGATTAATATTTAAAAAAATACTACATTAACAATACAATACTAATCTCTAGTAAATATATAAAATATTAATTTATGTTTTTTAAATTATAAATTGAAAATTGTAACGGTTTAATATAAAGTGGAACTTATACACATTCACAGGCCAATAAGTGTACGAACTCCCTTAACTACTTTAATTATGATGAGCTGTTCAAAACGACCTCTACGCTTGTTTGTAACAATTTTCTCAACACATCCGCAATGACAAATACCAAATGAGCAATTGTGAAAAATTCCCAAATAATACTAATATCGTATCTTTATACACATAAGTATCATTATTGAATGCAACTTAGTCGTTTTGAACGCAAACATTTAATCTGTTTTAACCTCAATGAGATAAAAGATCAAAACATTTACCATTGAAGTCAGTTTCAGACGTAAAGTGACTTAACGTGCACGTTTCAAAATCAGAAACAATGACATCGATAAAAAGTATCCTGATTTCAGTGATAGTAGTTTGTGTCAATGCGAAGATGAATATATACGTCACAGACACGCCAATAAAGAGAATAGGTACTAGATTATATAAACAAGAATTGTTAACAAATCAATTCAAAGACGTGAAAGAACTAGCATATGATTCAGCTAGTAGAAATCTATACTTCATGTTCATGGATGACTCAATACAGGACTCGGGACGTGCTTTCATTAATGTTATAACAAAAAAGGCAGTGAAAATCAAAGGTATTGAAAAGAATAAAGCAACCGCAGTCGATCCGGATACCGGAGAAGTTTATTTCGGCTCAGACGATGGTCTCTACAAGTACGATCCCATAGCTCAACAAGCAATTAACATAGGTTTATATAACATGAATATATTCAAAATAGTTATAAGAAACAATGAAATGTATCTCATTGATGCAAACAATCATATGATATATAAGATATTCGATCAAGCTAATACAGCAGTGGTAGTCGGCGACATGAAAACAGTTATTGAGTTTGACGTTGATTATAAAAAGAATATACATTTTGTGACGATGTGCGGTGTTTTCTGTGCAGTCGATGGTATTGAAGTTGTTAAAAATAAAGATCTGAATGTAGTTTATCATTTTATATCGGATGAATACAAGACGTTTGGTGTCACTGAAAGCGGTTTGTATGAAATCGATTGTAAGAACGGAACAGCGAAACATGTGGCGTACTTGGATTTCTTTCCGCGTAGCATTATTTTCGGGGACTACGGTGATATATTTTACGCTGTTGACGATAATATATACAGATTAAAGCCAATAAACTCGTATACAATTTACAAAATACACAAACATAAGTCTTAAATTTATAAATGTTTTATAACGACCATTTTTGTATATAATTATTTGAATTCATTAAAATTAGCTTTTATTGTTAAGTATTGTTTTTATTTTATAAAAACTTTTTATGTAGTTATGATAATAATTGACTTATCGTTTTTAATTATTTATATAAGATATCTTTCAAAATGTTATTTTTTTATTATTCATTTGCATCTAGTGAAAGTAAGTAGATTAAGAAATTATTAAATTTATTGGTTCACATATATTTAATTACTATTACTTATTACAGAAACATTGTGCATGAAACCGGACCATTCAATAAGAATATTTAAAAAACATTCGCGGGCTAAGATCTATTAAGGTCTACTAAGGTAAATTAAGCACGTGAAAATTTATTGGCGCTTGCCCGGATGTGAACCCGTACTTGGTAGTTCTTATTTATAAATACGTACCACTTCGTTCTCATTTCCATGATGGTGACTATGTTGATGGTCATAATTGTGACTATTACTCTGCCTATGGTCATAATTATGACCACTTCCGGTGAAAGAGTTCGGCGGCAGGTAACTGCTTGGTAGATTTAAACCTGGAATATGCAAATATAATTAATAATATTTATTAATTTATTTCTATACACATTTATATGTATGTATATATATGTATGTATGTATTTTTGTTACTTACTCGTTTTTGCAGGTAAATAACTACTGGTAGGTGTGTTAAATGTATTCGAATGATAGTTATTTGGTTCATAGTGGTATCCTTGCACTGGTGGCTCAGAGTGGACCAATGCAATCAGGCTCAAAGTGACGTAAATAATCTGAAACAACACAAATGCTGTAATTGCTACGCTATTTTATGTTTTATTGTATCCTTCTGGCCGATTATGGCCACGGTGGCCATTCTAAAGGAAGAAAAAGCAGCTGTATCAGATAAATGTATTATACACATATGTGCATTTTCTATTTCCTCACTCGTATTAAATGTGTAAGGATAGCAATCCGACACAACCGGAGACAGTTCAAGATCATTAATCATCATCATCATCAAGGCATGGGAATAAACAGTGCTATTTTCTAACTCCATACTGCTAGTGAGAAATTCATGACTTAACTAACTTTTAATTGCCGGACCCGGGTTTCAAACCCAGGACCTCCGATTCCAAGAGCTGATTGCCATGTTAAAAAATAATCCTGATGCTAAAATAAATGGTTAACATTTCTTAGTGCCAATCTGCTAGTTTTCCTACGATTTTTAATTTAAAAAAAAGCCACTTTAACAACTTTATTGTGTTATAGAAAGTGTGGACAATATTTATTTTCCACTGTTATCTAACGATGAATCCGATATTTATCTGATGACCCGATGCATACAGACAGTGTAGGTTATGTTACATGGTAGCTGCCATGGGAATATTGCTTTCGTGACTTAATTGCGACGGACGGACTATTGTGTAGTCCGGTGAACTAGTATTTAGGTAATATTTAAGTACAGGTATACATTTTTTCAATTCTAACGGATAGCACACGAGAATTAAATGATTTGGAGTTAAAAATAGAAAAGGTATTTTTAAATATCAGAAAAGTATTTCTGTTTTGAGTTTGATGTCTTCAACCAAACATGAAATCTTTTTATATTTTATTTTTTATACCTACTTTAAAGAGATAAATTAACTAAAATATTGAAAACAAAATTACAATCGCCCGGACAGGGACTTGAACCCTGGACCCTTGGATTAAAAGTCCAATGCTCTACCGACTGAGCTATCCGGGCTACATATGCTTGTCCCAAAAGTACTTAATAATAATTCCATTGGCCTCAATCTAGTATAAGAAAAGGGGTAAAATATCTTAAGCATAGATCTTACAGCTAGTGACTCTTTGACAGTGTAATTAACGTCTTCAATTTCTTAACAACAGTTTATCGTAATCGGAAAATCGGAGTCGGAAACGTTGATCAAAGTAAGATTAAATCATTTGATTTAATTAAGCTCATTGGTAGCTTACGTCCTACTTGATGACCACCTACCATCAACCAATCACGGTTCATCGACACCACCAAATGATACAGACGGAGCTATGATGACCTAGACAAAGCCACATGTTTATGACGGTCCTAGACACAGTGATGTTGATTTCATTTAAAGGCCGAAATGTATGGAAAGGACATATGTATTCGACTATATACTACCCTCTGGTGCAGGAGGTAAATAAGCAAAACACCACAAAATGACTTCTAATAATCCGGTAAGGACGCACATACTCGCACCCGCACGCACACGCACGCACGCAGTCACACACGCACACCAGACGCTTTCTCTCTCTCACACACACAAATATATTTTTTCACACAAGTATAAAAACAAATTAATGTAAGTATATAATGATGTATTTTAAAATGACGCCAGTAACAACAAAACATTTCTCAGGAAATTTTCATCTTGTTATAGTTTGAATAATTTGAAAATAATCGTGATTGTATTGCCAAATAAGATTGTCCTTTCACCATTTTTTCTCATAAAAAAGGATCTTATAGTGTTACGTTATCTTTATATAACTTTAAAAAGTAGAAGCAATATTCATTAAGATAATTACTAATATTCTTATTTAAGGGGTCAGAATCGAATCTACGTTTATTTACATGAATCTTAAACCATTGAATTGTTTTCAAATATGAAGCATTATGCTATACACTCAAATATCTCTCGGGCTGTTTGAGCTGTGTCTTTATGTGCAGGCAGGATTGTTCCAACTCCGTAAAATGAATTCTTCATTCGTCTATTTGAATATCGTTTATTACAACTGACGAACGTTTACAATATATTTATGTACGCTTGCGCACCATATCAGAGTTGTCGCAATCTAAAAAAAAAGACTGTATCCTCAGCAAGACTCGGACTCCCCGTCGACCGCCTACCCCGTATACCCCTAATTCTTAGTTTCATTGTAACAATACGATTCAACTCGTTGTGTTCAAAATTCTACCTATTATAACTATCTCGACACTCGACCATCCACACCATCATTGTCGAAAATTCGATAATTATTTTAACTCTCATTTCAATTTAATTAATAACATCTAAAGCTCGTGAATATCTAAATCGAACTACAACGCTGACCATTTCACCGAACACAGTTCACAGTTTCTAATTATTATTCTTAAGTAATCGACAAACCGTGAGACATTAATTTGCATATAATGTGGCTATTTAAATCAGCGGAGAGAATTCACCGGTTCATGGGACCCATTGTTTAAATACCACGTAACATAGAACCTAGGTAGAAACTAGGTAGGCTAGGTTACATAAATATTGTCCAGCCCCTTGAATGGGACACACTGTTCGGTAATAATTACACGGTATTCTTAAACACCTTATTTTTATTACACTGGTTCCTTGAGAGTAAAAACTGGGTTATATGGAATTTTTATCCATTAAAAAACTGCGATGGCCGTACTCTTTACGGGTTGAAGGGGCTACGAAATCGTTCCAACGTAACCGTGGAACACCAAGGAAAGGGGAGATACTCGACTCCTAAGTTGCTCATCAGTGGAAGGGAGAAACTGTCCAAAAATGTCCTGCATATGTCATCTATACTAGTAAAAATCGACCAATGGCGTACAAATATCTATAATAATGTAAATAGTTTTTTATTTATTTATATGTACACAATAAATAATCGAAATGTACAAAGTTGTATGAGGTGAGATAAAGCAGGCGGCCATACACGCCGCGGATGCGTTATATCAACACGATCCCGCAGCCCCTCCGATCCATGCCGAGGACGGCCATCGCAGTGGTTTTAGTGGGTAAGAATCCCACATAACTCGGTTCTTCCCCCAAGAGAGTCGGGTACCTTTCTGAAGGTTTCCACTGCGTGAAAAAAAAAAAAAGGCGGCCAACCACGGAGCGTACGCAAGCAATCCCGTGGCGCTCCCCGTTGCGACGGGAAGAGTACCGCTGATTTTTTTGTGGGTATTCCGATGACCGGGGCGCAATCGGCGCCCAGGACATATGGCGAGCCCCACATACCCCTCCACTGTTCCCGTGGGGGAAACGCTAAATGCGTTTATCCAGCGTTAAAAAAAAAGGCAGCCAGGCAGCCTTTGGTCCAGTTTTAAAATATGTGGCAAAGGGCACAATAAAAAAATGTAAATCTATATATGAATGGGATTGGCCAATTTTAGTATGATTAATATCAATTACAATTACAAAACCCAAATTACATTTCATGACAATGTCGTCATAGCCATAACGCGAATGTAATGTGCTTAATATCCGTTAAAAATAACCGTCATATAAATTGTCAATTTTTATGACATTCATTACGTTATTGCGTTACGTTTTTATATCCATTATTGTATTTTTTACTGCCTCGTTGGTCTAGTGGCTAGATATAAGGCCGCAGACCCGGTGGTCCTGGGCTCAATTCCCAGGTCGGGCCAATAAATAGTTATTGGGTTTTTCTGTCAGAAAATTCTCAGTAGCAGCCCGGAGTCTGGAAGTTGGAAGAGTGTACACTCCCGTGCCTCGGAAAGCACGTTAAGCCGTTGGTCCTGCGCCTGAACTCTTTCCGGTCGTGTCGGATTGCCGTCCCATCGAATTATGAGAGCTAAGAAAAAGAGAGTGCACCTGTGTTTGCGCATACACGTGTGCACTATAATATCTCCTGCGCAGTTGGCTAATCTCTCTTGAGATTGGCCGCCGTGGCCGAAATCGGTCTGGAGGACCGTATTGTATTTTTATGGCTTCCAACCGCCATCGCCAATCCGTTTGAAAGAGGGAGGGGGAGAAAATGTTGGTAGCCTATGTGGGGTACAGGCTACCCTTATTCCAAATTCCATCCGATTCCGTTCATTATACTCATCGGTGAAGGAAAATATCATGAGGAAACTGCACGTAATGGATTTAAAACTGCCACGTGTATCTACCAACCCGCATTGGAACAGCTTAGAGGAGTAAGCTCTAAGCCTTCTCTTAGAAAGAAGAGGCCTTGAACTAGCAGTCGAACATTTATAGGCTTATACGTTTTAAAAGATCTTAATTAACGGTTATTCTGTTGAAAAATTGTTAGTAGCCCCAATGTTAGAAAATTAGACTCCCACGCCTCTTAACCCTGGACTACAGCTACGGAACATTAGCAGTTGTAACCATGGCTGTCTGAACAAGGTTTAAAGCCGTTGATCCTGAACTCTCTACAATCGTGTTGGATAATGAGAGTGAGGAAATAGTAAGCGCGCCAGAGTTCGCGTACTTGAGAACAAAAAATTCTTGATCGGTCGGGTATTCTCCGTTGAGACTGGCCGCCATGACGTCAGCCAGTCAAAAGGACATCATCATATAAGAAATCTTCTATTGGATAAATCACATACAAACTTAAAGCTTTATATAATAGAAGATATATATATTTAGTATAAATTTACAATAGAGATTAGAAATTATTACCTTGAAATAAACCATATTGCTTGAGTTGAAAATCTATAACAAAAAAAAAACAGTTAAATAAATAAACATACAAATTGTAGCTGTTAGCCAATTGATAGATAGAATTGAAATAAAAAAATATATAATAAAGTAACAGTCTGCAAATATCCCAGTACTGGCCTCCACTTATTATGGGATTATTTTTTTATAAAAAAGTAGGTAGGCGGAAGGGTAAAAGGGCCACCTGATGGTAAAGGGTAACCACCGTCCATAGACACTAGCACTAAACGACAAATACATGTTAGGAACATAGCAATGAACTAAAATAAAAACGTTTGGAATAAATTTTTGGTCATCGAAGATAATCGAATCAAAAACGTTTTGTTAAAAAAAAAACAAACCTAATTTCTAAATATGTATAAAAATTACCTACTGAAATTCGGGTATCGTGAAAATGCTATTTATGAAACTGTTTTTATATATCTATACTAATATATAAAGTTGAAGAGCTTGTTTGTTTGATCCGGCTAATCTCAGGAACTACTGCTTCGAATTTAAAAAATATTTTTGTGTTGTATAGTCCTTTTATCGAGGAAGGTTCTAGGCTGATTTTTATTCATTGTATTTTTATTATTGAAACCGCGGGCACAGCTAGTTTTACATAACTTGATAGCATTATTGATATTATGTCATTCATAAAACATATTTGTCTTAAACTAGACCATCCTAATAAACATGACTTAGAACATTTAGATCAGTAGGGCTAATCTGTAAGAACAAAATCGAAACTTACCGCAGAAAACGGTCGTGAAGTGTCAGACAGTATACGCGACATTGACCATTATAATCGTAACATTTCAAGATTACACGCATCAAAATTGTATATCATCATAAGCCGCTTGTCATAATTACACGGATGAGTAATGAAGTTGATCTTACAAAATAGCACTGCAGACTTCAATTAGCAATAACGTTAGTATTCCAATTAACACAACAAATTCGCCCTAGTACAATTATACAACAGTTCTGTAACAGTATGTCACGTTCGACTACGTTACGTCATAATGCCGTAACCCCTGAAGGCTGGAAGTGTTTCGATGCGATTCGGTTCGTTTGAAACATTATGAGCAAAATCTATACTATGACGAATTGAGAAATATTAGGCTATTGTATACAAAACACGATTATTTTATAATAGAAAGATGTTAAACGGAATGATCGCGACAATGCAACATCAGTGCAAGATGATTTTAGAAACATAAGAAAATAAAAAATATAATATTTATTTTATTGTACACCACAACAGTTTTTTTTTTACAAAAACTTAGACGGCCTAGTTAATAGTAGCATACAGTTTTGGCGACCTTATCGCTATATAGCGATCTCTTCCAGGCAACCAACTGTGTAAGGAATTACTCATAGGATATGAGGTAGAGGTGCAGTAATGACAAAACAAAATAACATCATAATTGTAATAACTTATACCAAAACAAAATTATATTTATATATAGAAGAGTATGTATGTGTGTAAATATTTTATGAAGTTCCTAAGTGTTTAATAAATTTTATTTACAAGTTGATTGTAAGTGCACACTACGCCCGATTATTTTAAATTTTTTTTTTTATGGAATTTGCCTGGAATATATCCCTGTAAGAGATAAGGCCGCTTTTGCATACTTTATGTACTACCTGATCTTTTATACATATGACGTGTTGCCCGTGACTTTGCTACGACTTCGCCAGCGTGGAATTCAGTATGTGACGAAAATCATTCAAAATCTGTTACTTTTACATAATGGCTATTTTAATTACTATAATATTTAAATTATTAGGTAGACGTGGTAGTCTAAAATGAATAGATGTTTGTTTTGGTTTTGATAACTCCCAAATTAACTTAAAAATGGCAATTATTTTGAAAGACAGACACTTATAGTTAGTAATTAATTCACTAGTACACTGATGATGATGGGTTTACACATTGGATTCTAATCTTGTAATATTTCATTGGTCAATATGGTGTTTTTAATTTTTATATTTACGACTGAGCGACTAAAATAATTGAAGTTATTTATATAACTTTAATAACTGTACTAATATTATAAAGAGAAAAAATTGATTTTTTGTTTTTTTGTTTGTTACGATTTAATTCAAAAACTGTTAGATCGATTTTAAAATTTCTTTCACCATTAGAAAGCTTCCTTACCGAGTAACAATATTATATTTTCAAAAAAATTAGAGATACCTACCTAAAATGGAAGAATGTAACCCAGGGTATCAAATTGTTGCCTATAAAAGTAATTATTTGACGTGCGCTGCGGAAATAATTAATGCGAAATAATTATATATTCTGAAATAAGTTACAAAAGAGTTCCTGTCACAAGACCCGTGAAACAATTATTGTTATTACAAAAAATTATAATTAAAGAAAATCAATAAAAACATATTGAATAAAATAAATTAGAATTAAGTTTTTGCACCAAAGAGATCATATATGATATCACGGTTCACAATGCATGGAATGGATATTGATGAACACTTACGAATAGTAATAAAATTAAAAAAAAAGAACTGAAGTGAACAAGGTAATTTTTTTTAGTTTCGTTATTATTTAAGTTGAGCAAACAATCTACATTATTCTTAATTTTCTTTAAGTAATATTTTACAATTCACTTAGTACTAACTTACTTTTTCTTAACGCAGTTGTAACCTTCAGGAATCCCGATCCCTTTGGGAAGCCAGTTTATGTGGTATTCTTACCCACAAAAACTACTGCTATGGACGTTTTTCGATATATACTAACTTACTCTATAACAACGATATGAAACATTTTCCATTTTTATATTTTTCGCTATACGAATTTTTCTTTAAATTTGTAATCAGATGTTAATTATAACATACCTGATTAAACCCCCCCTCCTCCCAAAACGTGAGGTATAGTCAACGGAAACATTCGTTAAAGAAATCTTGGTCTGTATTTAGTGACATTTATTAAAACGCCTTTTAATTCAATATGTACATAATATCTAAAGGCATATATGTATATATTTACATTATGTACGTGTATAGGTTTGTTGAGAGGAAATATACAGATACATGTGTAATTTTTTCCCATGGAGAAAGTAAGTTAAACGTAAACAACGACTAATCTAAATAATTGTGTGAATACTAACAAGTCTGTATTAATTATTAAGATATATTTTTCTTAAAAAATGTTGCACGTTAAAAAAAATAAAAAATAACTAAGGTGTTTAGCCGAGCCGTGATGATCCGGCGGCTTGAATACGTGAATCTTAAAGATGATCGCGGGTTCAACCCCAGGCTTTAAATGAATTTTAATGTGCTTAATTTTTGTTTACACTTCATCTCAAGTTTGATGAAAGGACAACATCGCGAGAAAATCAAATAATATAAAAACCAAATAATAATTATATATGCTATATACAATTATAGTCATACAGCTTTAAATATATATAATAATGTATTGATTTTCTTTTATTTGACGACATGTATTGTTGACAACAACATTTTTTTATAGATTATACTTGATAGAGCATTATTATTGTCTATAGTTCTCGCACAGATTATATGAAATTTAACTGAACTGAATAATTTTGAAAATTACGATAAAATAGCCGTTAATAAAAGTCTCGCCAATGAAAGCTTATTTTGTGAGCGATAATATATTGAAAACACTATCACGCGGACACTATTATAATAATTTGTAAATTTATACAATAAATATATTACAACACTCAATTCCGAACATAATAAAAAAAATTACAATCTCATAACACACAATTCAATTTAACACATATCAAAAAATAATAAAAAGAAAAACCAACCTTTTTGTTAAAAAAAAAAAAAAACAAATTGCCTTAGCAATAACTTTTTAAAACAATTGTAGGAACGCGATATAGTTCAACGCTCTCGTTGAACGTACTGCGATAGTTACGCGGGAAAATGTTTTTATATAGAGAAGGGGACCTTTGTTACATATTTAAAATCTTTAATCTCGTCCATCCATCTGCGACTAACCTTATATAGGTAAGTTGCAAAATTCCTTGCTATAACAATTTTTATTAGTATTTTTACTTTGATTGCAATTAGTGTTTATTATATAAATGATAATAAAAAACGAAGCAAAAATAAAACATACGCAAAAAAAAAACTATTTTTAATCAAAAATTATAAATTATAAAAATTAAATATATATATACGTATTTTCACGTATAAAATATGCTATTATTACTTATTATTTATTATTAAATAAATATTTAAATTAAGTTTACTTTGATTGTAAACGCTAAGATTTTATATCATTGTTTACGAATTTTTCTTCCTACTGAATAACACATCAGACGCATATTATGCAAAAAATTCTCCAAAAGTTTGGTTGTGACACAAAGACAATCCACTCGGACTCCAGTCGTAAAAAATAAATTTAAAGATATCTTATTACATCGACAGCCTCGTTAGCGTACATGGCTAAATATCGAGGTCCTGGATTCAAATCGCAGGTCAGGACATTAAAAAGTTATTGCGTTTTTCTCCAAAAGATACTCAGCATCCTGGAGTCTGGAAGTTGGAAGAGTGTACACTCCCGTGCTTTGGAAAAATATATTGCGTAAAGCTGTTGATCCTGCGCCTGATTTCTTTTCAGTTGTGTCGGATTGCCGTCCCATCGAATTATGAGAATGAGGGAATAGAGAGTGCATCTGTGTTTACGCACACACTTGCGCACTATCATACGTCCTGCGTAGTTGGCTAATCTCTCTTAAGATTGGTCGCCGTGGCCGTGGTCTGAGATTGAACTGATATTTAAATAATATTTAGTATTAAATATCATTATTTTGACCCGAAGCGGAATTGAATCTAGGACTTTGAAACCTGTTTTCTTAACATACACCACGGCGTAAATATAGTAAAAAAAATGTCATATACGAACAGAAGTATTCATTTTAACACACGTTTAAATAGCGCGGACTTCAAAGAAACGTGTAATAAAAAAAACTTGATCATATCTAAACAAGGCCTTTGCTAAGGTCATTGACCTAGGATATAAATGACGAAAACTTTATCATCCGTATATATAACGAAACATGAATGCCATATACACTTTCTCGTGTGAATTATGACCATATCACCATAGCGATATTATGGTGTCTTTATATTACATGATGGATGAGTTAAAACAATTACTTTACAAATTATTACAGAGTGGAATGGTGCCAAGATTAACTCGTTTCCTCGTTGATTTGCAACGTTCATTATCCGTGCGAAAAATAACACTTGCCCTAAAGAAACCACCATCAACGAGTAATGATATAGGAAGATAGACGAACAAATAGGTCACTATAGGAGACGGAGAAGGTCGACTTCCCATTTATTGTTCTCGAGAAAATCATGACGAAAACTAATTCCGTACGCATTTACGTACATACGGACACACGTACATGCACACATACACAGAAATCCTCTTAAAACTTTAGCTCTAGTACCCTTGAAACGTGGAGATATATCAAAATTCGGAATTCACAAAAACCATTACAAAAGCTTCCCACTGGGAATTTAAAACACCGGAGTTGTTTTAGTGGGTAAGAGTCCCACCTAAGCCGGATTAATACTTAGGGAACCATTAAATTAAAGGTCAGAAAAAATCGGTCAAGTGTACATCATCGTTATGTTAACTCTGTTAACATTCACACAGACAGGAAGGACTTGGATGCGCTTAAATAATAACAATCATTGTATACAACGGGATATTAGTTAACATATGACTTGAACATTAACAATGTCTTGTATTTTTATTAAATAATTATATATACAATATATCCTTACTAATATTATATATGCGAAGTCAGTTTGTATGTTTTATGTCTGTTTGCTTGTTATACTTTCACTACTCGACCGATTGTCAAGAAATTTCGTATACACATTGTTTGGGGTACAAAAAACACAACCCATTCTCCGCACACGCAGGCGAAGCCGCGGTCGGGATAGTAGTAATAGTTTATAAATAATTATTGGTAAAGGATTCTATTTTTTATCGACTGCCTCTTTGGTCTAGTGGCTTGATGTAAGACCGCAGATACGGAGGTCCTGAGTTCAATTCCAGGTTCAAGCAATAAAACAATAATAGGTTATTGGGTTTTTCTGTCAGAAAATTCTCAATAGCAGCCCGGAGTCTGGAAATTGGAAGTGTGTACACTCCCGTGCCTTGAAAAGTACGTATAGCCGTTGGCCCTGCGCCTGAACTCTCTCCGGTCGTGTCGGATTGCCGTCCCATCGGATAACGAGAGTTAGGGAAGAAATAGAGCTCCTGTGTTTGTGCACACATTTGTGCACTATAGCAGTTGTTTAACCTCTCTTGAGATTGGCCGCCGTGGCCGGAATCGGTCAGGACGACATTATTATTATTATGGGAATTTGTTTAAAAAAATCTTATATTAACATAATAGCTTCATAAAAACTATCTTGACGCTACACATATTTATAATAACGACGAGATGTATAAACTCCAGGTTCAATGACCGTTTCATTTTTTTTTCTTGGTAAGGTAAAGCCCACAGTTTACATATACATTATAACAGACTAGACGAAAATACTATGAAAACAAGAACTTCAAACATAACAAGAGCCTGTCCTGGAACAACAACAGTTACATAATTTATTATATAAATCAGAGGTTCCCAAACTTTTTTTTGTCATAGACCACTTTCAAAATGTAAAATGTCCCAAAACATGGCAAAAAAAATGTGAAGATTAGATGTAACTATGGAAACTTGTGTGAAGTAATTCCATTCCCTTCTTTGAGTCCATGACCGTTTTTTTCTTTTTCAACGTTTTACTTCTTCGCTATCGAAAGCAAACGAATTTTCCCCCGTGGACCCCTGCTTATGAACAGTGGACCCCATTTTTTTGTCACGCCATCGTGGACCCCGCTATACTCTCCCAGACGGGCTTACACCCAGACGGGCTTGCACACAGCCCTACCACCTAGTAAAATATCCTGCGCAGTTGGCTAGTCTTCACTAAGAATTTCATTCATATTTTGAATACATATTATGTTCTAGCGCTAAATGAGACTAATCTTTTGTTACTGGCTGTTTGAAGAAACGACAAGCCGAGATACCGAGGGCTTATTGGTCTTATGACCTTTTAGAACTAAATTTAGTCAAGCTATATCGAAGCCCGGATAGCTCAGTCGGTAGAGCATTGGACTTTTAATCCAAGGGTCCAGGGTTCAAGTCCCTGTTCGGGCGAATATAATTTTGTAATTGTTTCATAAAATCGAACAAACATAATTTATTTCATAATAATAATTCATTTATATTAATTTAAGATTAATGTTAATGTTTATATTTGTTATCAAATGTATCATTTATAAATTATTTAATTCAATTAAAATGTTTAAACTTAATTAACGACGATATTTAAAATACAAATTAAATATCGAACACAATTCTAATTAATCGGTGACAACAAAATTACTTTCAATTAGATCTTAATGAAATATGTTTCAGAATAAATTATACGTTGATCAAACATAAATGGACTTATGTAGAGTCATTATTTACTTTAAACTCACAGCTGTTTCATCTCATCGTCTCATCATTCTCTAATTCAGAACTAAATAGAATGAATAGCTATGCTTTAAATACATCATTAAGCTGTGTATAAAAAGGAAAGTTTGCAACTTTTTTTGTATATAACGAAAATGATGTAATGTTGTAAACTGCTTATTACTTTCTCAATGATTGCAAACAGATGCAAATTCAGAAATAACCAAGTTTTAAAATAAAGACGCGTTACACGTACTAATGTTAAAATATAGTTTTTTTTTTAAATATTTGTTTCTTTTTTCTTGTTAATGTAGTAATGTAATGAGCTTATTACTTATCTGTATAAAATTATAAATTTTATTTTTCGCTATTAGCGACGACTGATGAATGACAAATAATTGAACATGTATTTTTCATTCGTTCTCTATCACGTTGAAGGGATAACACAAGAAGATTTATCTGTGCAGTCGAGATTATGTATATGCACCAAACCACAACCAAACATGTACATACAGATAATATATCTGTACATACATGTTTAGTTATTTATTTCTTATATAAGTAAAAGAAATAAATAACTCGTTGCTCTAGTGGCTAGATAAAAGGCCGCAGACCTGGTGGTCCTGGGTTTAATTCCCAGGTCGGGCCAATAAATAGTTATTGGGTTTTCTGTCAGAAAAATTCTCGGCCCGGATTCTGGAAATTGGAAGTGTGTACACTCCCGTGCCTCGGAAAGCACGTTAAGCCGTTGGCCCTGCGCCTGAACTCTTTCTGTTCGTGTCGGATTGCCGTCCGGTCGGATTAGGCTAGGTAAAAGAGAGTGCATCTATGTTTGCGCACACACTTGTGCACTATAATAGGTCCTGCGCAGTTGGCTTATCTCTCTTGAGATTGGCCGCCGTGGCCGAAATCGGTAAGTACATTATTATTAAGTATGGATTTGTTTTTATATATTTATGTATAAGTTTATAGGTTTTTAGGTATTTAACAGATTGTAATTTAAGTTGATGTGAGTGATCCGATGCGCCCGATTATTGTTCAAAAATATGAAATGCTGTTATATATTATGCTATATAATGTTATATGCGGTTATTTTCAAAGTCAAAAGTAATAAATCTTTATTAAATATATTACTTAGAAGCGTTACACTTACTTATTGATTGTCATAAACCAACCACCGTTTCGGAAATAAACACCTCAGACCTGAGAATCGGCGAAAGAAACTCAGCGGGATTTTTTTTAAATGAAAATGTCCCGGTTGTTATTGTTGTAAATGACTATAATGGTGTATCACACTGCACTAATCTACTATTGTCGTATTATATGCCGTTTTTCTTATAACAATAAATAAGAATAAATATGTACTATTTTTGTTCAAATCCCACAATAGACCACATTTATATAATCGCCAACCTTGTAACTTTCACCTCGTTATTATCTGTGTTGTATAGATTTGTAATTATTTCAATACGAGCGGCGCCCGTTATACAATAAAACATATGACTTCATTTTTTATTAAAAAATAATTTATCATGTTGTAAATCTCGCTTCTGTTCTAAGTATCTTGTGGGAAAGGCTCGGAGCTTAGTCCATCACACTGCTCCAATTCGGGTTCCTCTCAATTTCGTGGGTTCATTGATGGAAACACATGTGGTTGAATTACATTCGACATACGCAGATTTCCTAACAATGTGTTCTACGAAATATATTTGAAGCACATATTACACACTTAATAACAAGGTTTCAATCCGCAATCATCGTATATGATTTATATTCTCCCAGTTAATAGTGACCTAGTAGCTCTCGACTTGTTTATTGCATTTACACAATTTTACAAGGAACTCATAACTTTCATGGTATACTTGGTGGTAGGGAATTTTTGCCCGTCTACCATGCTACCACCCAGTAATAGCCTACAACCACCCACTTATAATATATTCCACCGTTAAGAAGCAATACTTTGTATTGTTGTGTTCCGGTTTGAAGGGTGAGTGAAACTCCTAAATTATCATTCTATGAAACACATATAGGTATGTATGTGTGTATGTATGTATGTATCGTCCTATTCAGAAAGTAATTTCTACCGATAATAACTTATTACTAACTAACTTATTAATAACCAGTTTTTTTATATAAATATTTTTTATTTAAAATGTTTACATGCGTATTATGTAAATAATATAGATTATATAAATAATCGCTTCCAACTTATTTATTGTTTTTAAATTCTTGTATAGAATAGTATTAATTGTTAATGCTTTTTTTACTTGTGCTATAAAATTAATTTACATATATAATATATGCATATTTATACTTTATGGAAATTATACGTCATAAGCTTCTGCATTTTTTTAAGTATTATCTTATATTATCTACTTTTATAATATGTACATAAAGGCCCGGATAGCTCAGTCGGTAGAGCATTGGACTTTTAATCCAAGGGTCCAGGGTTCAAGTCCCTGTTCGGGCGAGGAGATTTTTATGTTTGTGTTTATAGCACTGGAATTTGATAATAATTATTAAATAGCATACAATATACAAATAATAATTAATAAGTTATAAAATAATATTAACTGTGATTTCAAAAAAATATATTTTGAAGTTCGGCCTTATTTAGTGAATGATTAGTTAAACATTCTTTCAAATGTCAAATCCATAATGTGAGAAGAAGAGAAATCAGTGATTAAATATAGTCTTTAATTTACATTTATATTTTTAAGATAAAAACAATCCGTTGCTAATAAAAATGAAATAAAAAGTAAGTATATCTATATAGTTTTCTGTCGTAGTACTTTCAACAATTCCTATACAATAGATGAGTCGTATTGCTAACAAAAAAAAAATATTCCAACCTTATTAAAAAATTACGAAATTCCTAAACGAAACTAAAAAAAATACTTCGTTTATTAACGGCAATTAAATAATAGATCATTTAAAACATGATTTTCGAAAGAATCGAGAAAGCTATACATCATTTTACTAGGGTTATCAGCTCTACTAAATATACATTACATTCTTGCGCGTTCGTATTCTATATACAAATATTAAAAAAAATATATTCTTAAACAATAACCTGAGCTAAGGAAACTGTAATATTTTTTTAAATTTAATACAGCGCTGTCAGTTTTGTAGAATCAGTCAAATAAATAAAAAAAAATAGAATACTTAAAAAATAAAATATCAATTGCAAATAGTCTCTATGTGGGTATAAATATGTGTAGATAGTCGTATCCAATTTTTGTCTGTATAAATTAAGCTTTAGTCTGTTTTACTTCTAAAAAGACTAACTTTTTTAGAGACTTAACAACCCTACGACACAATATAATAAGTCCAAATTCGTTAATCACCGTGAAGGTCGATACAACCACGACCAACAATGTTGTATTGTATATTATCATTAAAACCTTATTAAAATCGATAAATTATAAAAATTATCTACGTAGCCTATATTAGAATTTATTATTAAGTCACGGTCTCGTTATAATTGTAACCTTTTCTTATTCAGTCAGAGGAAAATTGTATGTCTTAGCACTCTTAGCTCATTGCAATATATACTTACTTAATATAATCCTCCCATTAGCATTTAAGAATGGCGGTTGATTATGTATCCTTTTATTATAAATGGCATAGGCAGAAATTGCCATGTGGCGATCGTCTCATTCCCAAGGTGTACTATCATCCATAAATTCATTAATGGTATAATAACTTCTCCGAAACGCGGTGCATCTTTTGGTAAAAGTTTCATGAATAACGGCTTAGTAGTGTACCAAAACATGCAGCGCGTTTCGGAGAAGTTATTATACCTACCATTAATGAATTTATGGATGATACACCTTGAGAATGAGACGATCGCCACATGGCTATTTCTTTTATTTTTTTGTAAACGATATATATATATGATACATTAAAAATTTACATAAAAAAATCAACCCCCTGAATTTCTTGCGCCGGTTCTTCTCAGGGCTGGGTGTTTCTTTTTCGAACCGATGGTAGTTTCTAGTTTGACAATCAATCAATCAAAGTGTAATATTTCAATATTGAATGAAGTAATTTGATTTGAAGTTTTTATTAACTTATCGTTAGCTTCGTAGTTTCAATCGCTTTAAATTCAGACTATTGACGATTTATTTAAGCAAACGTTGTCGTGCCTGTGTACATACCAAGAAATACAAGATAATTATAAAGATACTATATAGGCAATCACAGCATGTTATGCCTATAAAACCCTCGTCGGTCTTGTGACTAGAATATGATACAACAATCACAACCTAGGATGGTTCAATTATCAGGTCCAATCAATAAAAATTACCGTTAAGAAGCTAGCAGTTAGCCCGTGTTTCAAAAAGCACCAAGCCGTTGGTCCCTATCAAGCGCAAACATTGATATAACCAACGAACTATGAGAGTGTTTCTGTGTTTCCGCACACTCTTCAGCACTATAACCATCTATGCAGTTAGCTACTCCTTAAAATTTCTCGGCGTGGTTAAAATTTGGTCATGAACTTCTTACTTTGCTCTTGATTTGATCATGAACTTATGCCCGCTATAATACTAGATACAGATAACGAATAAGAAAATATATTCATATCGCCAGCTTATTTAAAAATGAAGAAAAACATATAAGTATTTTTAATTAAATTAAAAATTCATGTAAAAATTGAGTAATTGTATAAAAATTTTGTAGTGTCTTAGTGTACGGTCCATCTGCAAGAGCCATCACTGGACCATATAAAGTATTACCCTGATGCTACCACAGATAATTACCGAAAACAGAATAGTTACAACAGATTGCAAATAAAGCAACTGGAGCACAGATAAAATATCGCATAGTTAGGCTTTTAGAGATAATTTCGTAATTCCTTTAACACAATTATGCAATGAAAAGTCGGATTGCATTCTATTTCATAAGAAACCAAAACAAACATAATTACAGGCAATGGACTTACAACTTAAATCCCAGCTTAATACTTAAATCTCATGAATATAAGGAATAGCTAATTTGGCAATGATGTTAACACTTTGAGCGTTATTTGAATGACATTTTAAAAATCGTAAAAAGTCAGTTTATTTTCTATGAACATATATAATATATTTTGTTTTAGATATCGTAAAAATCGGACACCTGAATGTATGGGATGAAAATCTCCCGTCTGTATTCGCCATCCCGCATTAGGATATTTACAGACTTCATTTAACTTTTTAAATAAGATATACCAAAAACACAAGAAATTATAACACCTTTTACGTTTTTTCGTATTTCGTTGAAAAAACGCATTTACGCGTTTCCCCCACATGATGTGGGTGGTATATGCAGGTCGCCGATGCTGAAGGCACCGAAATACCCACTAAAAAACCAGTGTACCTTCATCGTCTCTTCGGGGGAGCGGCATACTACCGCGACGCCTAGTCAACGGCTAATCAAGAATGTATGATGAGTATCAAAAAGAAAATAATCTATGTACGACAAATTAATTATTATCTGCGTGACCTTAAGGAAGATAATTAATAACAATTAATCGGAAATGTCAATAACCGTTTGTTTTTTTTTCATTGTTTTCTTTTAAGCAAAATCTTACACAATTTTATGCCATTGTATTAAAATTTTTAATCCTACGTCTAGATCAATTTTAATACGACCTTGCTTTCGTTCAGTGAAAGAAATCGTCAAATATGGATAAAAACAATAAACAAAACATATAGGATAGAGTACGCTACAAGCGATAAACTTATTCTAGGTAAGTTCTATAATCCATAAATAAGATTAATGCGAATAATTCGATTATGATTTGTTCTTTTTTTTTTATTTAACTCCTTTAAAAGGAAGCTTTGTTTCATTGAGCTTAAAATTATTAAAATAAACAGATACGCCAATTAAAAAAAAAAATTCAACCATATTGAAATTTTGTAATCAAAACGATAAAAAGAATTATGTTAATTTACTTGATATAATCACAAACATCTTTATTCTTTTTCCCGCCATATCGTATGACTCGTATCACAGACAAAGATGGCCGGACACAATACGCGTATAATGACGACCTTGCTCTACATTCGACGTCAATACCATAGTCAGTACCATGCTATGAGATTGATGTTCAGACAGTCAAAACATTATTTAAGTACAAGATAAAATTAACTTTACGAAATATAAATAATGAACGAAATATATGAAACATTAGCATGATAAGCGGTTTCTGCCGAACTAAATTTGGATTATAAACAATTGTTGATCATAAACAGGTTTTCATAGTGATTCGAGATTTATCTAGCTATTTTAACTTAGAACCTTTCTCAATGTATGGGCTCAAATGAGGATTTTTTATATATTATGCATAGATTATTCGAAATTGACTAGACAGAACTGGATGATTAATGACTAAGTGTATATATACATATATTCAATATACTTATATTGAATAGATGAGCCGATATCTCTTTAATTAAAAAACGTGAATCTTAATCGAAAATTGCATTTTCAAGCCTGGGCTTGAATTTTCATTCTGCGCCTCTGAATTTTCATGTACTTAATTTGTCTCTATAATTCATATCGTGGTGATAATGGAAAAATAGCATGTTTTTGTGTGACATGAGTATTCATCATTAGGCATTGGAGCAGCGTGGTGGAATATACTCCTGTGGCCCAAAAGGAGAAGATAAGTCAATAGTGCTATTAGAACACACGTCACTCACCCGTGAAATGTTGACAACCGACTTACGATGATATACATAGAATAATAACGCTATTAATCTAGCTAGCGTTATTATTCTATTGTGATATACTATTTTGATGCATGTTTTCTTGTAATGCTATGATTATTACGATCAATGTCGCGTGTCGCTTCCTGATATTTCACGACCGTTTTCTGCGGCGAGTTACGATTTTATTCTTACAGAATAGTTTTACAGCATGAAACATTTACAAAATGTAAGCTGTTACTTTTATAATACACTAGTTTTCATAGGTGGCTTGGCCTGCGTAAGGTGGAGATGTTGGCGGGAGCGGCTGGCATAAAAGTAATCTATATCTTTTAATTTTCTTTCTTTTTTCTATAACCATATACTTTGTTTTATATATCGTAAAAATCGAATGATTCGATATGGGAAAAAACTCACTAAATCTTACCACACATCATAAAGGAGAACGCTGTCTTCAATTATTGACGTAACGTTAACTTATAACAATCAGATACACTTTAAAACACCCCTGTATTCCATATTGTTTCCAGTGTAAATGTGTTAATAGTTGTAATAACAATCGCGTTAAAATGAAACCATTATTACCTAATTTGAAAGGCACGGCATTAAAACTAACTAATCTTCGCAAATAAATCAGTCCGATTGCCATCTGTGTGTGAACCGAGCTTAAGATGCAATGCGTAATCCAAGTAATGTCTTCCGTAAAACATTTTACGTGTGAAAGATTTAAGCTGAATATAATTATTGAATTTTAATTATTTATTTATTTTCATCCTGGGACATTATTCACACTCGGCCATCTGATCCCAAACTAAGCAGAGCTTGTACTATGGAAACCAGACAACTGAGATACTACTTATACTACTTTTCTTTTATAAAAACATTTATATAGATAATTACACCCAGACTCAGGACAAACAGACATGTTCATGCACACAAATGTCTGTCCTGAGTGGGAATCGAACCCACGATCTGCGGCTCGAAAGGCACGATAAACTCACATATTATCTACCAATCACGCCAACCGGCTCGCCAATTGTACCCTTGCTATACTCCTATTTATTTAATAATAAAGTATTCCAAAAGAAGTACAAATATTTTTCGGTGATGATTTATTATTTTTATATATTTATTTATTTACTTTGAACAATATATATACAATCGTAACTACAATAGTATTAAAATGTGTCGTAGCTACTAACGCCCTCCAATTCGACAGCACATTTATTTAATCATTATTTGTTCAATGTTATAAACATAATAATATAAAATATAATTTAATTTAACAAAAATGTAAAATTGTCAAACACTTTTTTAAGCTACTTATGATAATAATTGTTGTAGTTTAAGATAATTTTTATACAATATAGGACTTATTAAGCAAACACAACTTATTTTTAAATCAAGCTTTAGCTAAGACGGCCATTTTGAATTGTCACCAAAAGTGTGAAAGTTTCAGCACAAATGCTTAAGTTAAATTGAACTGTTTAAATTCAATTTAATTAAATTCAGCATTCAAGCATATCTTAGTATTGTTGTATTGCGGTTGGCGTTAGGAAAATCTCAACCAGCAAATTGTAGTGTTAATATATTTTCCTTTATTGTTTAATTGAAGTCTTCAAGTTCTACTGCATCTACTGAGCTTAACAAAAAAGGTATTTATTAGTTTTCTAATAATTTCGAACGCCATCATTTCGAACAAGATTTCAACCATAAAAAAGACTACCGTTAGACTAAGAAAACTAAAAAACCGGTATTAACAATACGTATGTTCGAAGATATACTTTTTAAATAAACAAAACTAAGCGTCTCCTGGAAAGTAGCGGTTTTACAATTACACCCCTAATCGTGGACACTTATATTTTTAAAGCTTTAACATTATTGTATTTTAAACTGAAATCACGATGAAAGTTGGAACTTGGCAAAATACATTTTTAGTTCATTTTGTTATGAATTGCTACTAGATGGCACCATAGCTCTTCTATTAGATTATTACAGTCAACTGATAGCCGCAGCAATAAATAATTAGAGTGATATAATAATTATACACAGACAAACAACGTTTATCTATACTAATATACCGACGAGCCGGTTGGCGTGGTTGGTAAGACACTTGCCTTTCACGCCGCAGGTCCTGGGTTCGATTCCCACCCAGGACAGACCTTTGTGTGCATGAACATGTCTGTTTGTCCTGAGTCTGGGTGTAATTATCTATAAAAGTAAAAGTAAAGTAACAGCCTGTGAATGTCCCACTGCTGGGCTAAGGCCTCTTCTCCTCTTTTGAGAAGAAGGTTTTGGAGCTTATTCCACCACGCTGCTCCAATGCGGATTGGTGGAATACACATGTGACAGAATTTCAGTGAGATTTGACACATGCAGGTTTCCTCACGATGTTTTCCTTCACCGTCAAGTACGAGATGAATTATAATCACAAATTAAGCACATGAAATTCAGTGGTGCTTGACCGGGTTTGAACCCACGATAATCGGTTAAGATTCACGCGTTCTTACCACTGGGCCAGCCAGGTGGACCGATGACCTTAAAAAGGTGGCGGGTACCGACTGGATGCGGAAGGCGGAGGACCGGGAGCTTTGACACTTTGCCCCACGTTCAGCAGTGGACTACGATTGGCTGTTGATTGATTGATTGATCGATGAAAAATGTTGCATAAACGGGAAAATTGATGTATGGCAGAATTGTTCCTCTCAAAAAGTTCTAAAGAAAAGTCCGCGATAGCATATGTCTATCTTTGAAGGTTGACTTACTATAACCTTTTTATAGTAACCAAATTATTTCGAAAGTGATGCATTATTTTCGAAGTTGTTTTCATAAACATAGTATCAATTCTTATCGAAATAAATACGTTATTCAGCACAAATATTTAATTTTGAAAAAAAATTGTCTTTACATTATTTGATTTCAATGAATATTTTAGGAGATATCACAGTATTAAAATAATTGCGGGCCCGGTAACGAGGTCGGTCACTAGCTCTGCGAGGCAGCATGCCGCGCGGCTCGGGCGCAGCTCCATACGGAACGGATGTGTTCAGCGAACTGCTTTTTTATATGTTTCTGTTTCTCATCGTATCATAATTTTACTTAAATAAACAATCATTGTCATTTTAAATTATAATTTTTAATAAATAAGTTTTGTTCCTTTCATAATTTCTAAATGTTTATTTTTTATTATTTCTTAACTAAGTACAGAACGGTTCTATTCAGCAAACGGCTTTTGTGTTTTTGCGATATTTCATCGTATCCGATTTAATTTAATTTAAATAATAAATCATTTTAATTTTAAATAATAAGCTATCTTTAGGAGTATGTGTTGGATAGGTATAAGTAAAACTTCAACTTCTTGATATCGTAATGTGAACTGACGAATGTGGAATGTGGAATGAATTTATTACAAAACAGAACGGGTATATATACAAAAAGTGAACTAAACATAAACCAATAGGAGTACAACAAAACATAACAATTATAAAAAATATCTTAACGAGCGTCTTGTTTAAGGGTTGTAAATCAATTATCGAGTGTGAGTGCTTGGTTTCCGATAAGCAGTTTTTAAGAACTATACAAAGTCGTAAATCGATTACCAAGTGTGTGCTTTGTTTCAAGTGATGACGTAATATACTGCTACAGGAGTCCCCCTCAAGTGAAACGTACCGGCAACTTGACGCTGCGGCCTGATCGCGTTTGAAGATTTGGCTGTGACGTCATGTTGTTCGATGAATGAGTTATTCCTTCTTCGGTAATGGTTTTCTGAGGTATGGTAAGGTTTGGTTGAGTGGGTAACAGGTTGCTTCTGATATCGGTATCTTGTAAAATATATGCTGGTTTTAATCGATCTATTGAAATGTTGGTTTGACGATCGGGTAATTGAATTGTAAACACTTTATCCGTTCGTTTTACAACTCGATATGGACCTTCATATGGATTTTGCAAGGGTGTTTTAATTGCGTCTGTTCTAATAAACACATGGCTGCATGTCTGTAGGTCTTGATGGACGAATATATGTGTTTATTATTGCGATGGATGCTATTTGAGCATGGCTTGTTTTGCGCTATGTTCGCGCGTAGTTTATCAACATAAGTGTGATCCATAGTATTTGTTGTTGTATTAATACTGTCGAAAAAGTCTCCAGGCAGGCGTAGGTTATAGCCATAGGTAAGTTCCGCGGCGCTTATGCCGGTGTCGCTGCGTAGCGCTGCGCGTAAACCGAGTAGTACGGTCGGGAGTTCATTTATCCATGTACTCGAGTCGGCAAGTTTCGTGCGTAAGGCGGTTTTAAGGTCCGATGCAAGCGATCGAGTATTCCGTTGCTTTGCGGGTGATACGGCGTAGTTCGAGTTTTATTTATTCCCATTATCTTCATAAGGTTATTAAATAATTTGCTTTCGAACTGTCGGCCTTGATCGCTTGTTAATGTTGCGGGACATCCGAATCTTGTTATCCAATTATTGTATAGTATTTCTGTTACTGTTTCGGCTGAGATGTCGGCAGTAGGTATTGCTTCGGGCCATCTTGTGTGTCGATCTATCATTGTTATTAGATAGCGATAACCTTGAGTGGTTGTAGGAAGCGATCCGACTGTCAATGTGTACGTATTGAAAACGTTCGGTGTGCGGGAATGAATGAATCTTGCTGAATGTGTGACGTTTTATTTTGCTTTTCTGGCAATTAATACAAGTCTTTGTCCATTGCGAGATGTCTGTATTCATTGAAGGCCAAAAGTATTTCTTACATATAGCTTGCGCGTGGTTCGGATTCCGGGACGACTGATGTTATGTATGCTATTATATACTTCGCGTCGATATTCTGTAGGTATATATGGACGTATATAAGAAGTTGATGTCTCGCAGTATAATTCAAAGTCTGTGTTCGGTATATTAATCTTCTTAAATGTTAAATTATTTTGTTGAAGTAACTGTTGTATATTGCTATCTGTTTCTTGTGCGTTTGCTATTTTTTCGTAGTTTATTGTAGTCGGGCAATTTATTGTTTCGATGCGGCTTAATGCGTCGGCGACTATGTTGTCGTTGTCGCTTATGTGACGTATATCGGTTGTAAATTCGCTAATGAATAATAATTGCCGTGTGCGTCGAGGTGTTTCGTTTGATGACTGCGTCTTAGCCATTGCGAATGTAAGTGGCTTGTGGTCGGTAAATATAACTATTTGTCGTCCTTCGAATATTTTACGGAAGTGTTTTACTGCCATATAAATAGCTAGTAATTCACGATCGTATGTTGAATATTTTTTCTGAGCGTCTGTAAACTTTTTTGAGAAGTAGCCGAGTGGTTGCCATTTTTCATTTGTGTATTGTTGTAATACAGCTCCAGCTGAGTTATCGGAGGCGTCGCTGAATATTGCGAGTATAGCTTGGTGAGATGGGTGAGCGAGTAAAGTAGCGTTACAGATGCTTGCTTTACACGCTTCGAATGCTTGCAGTGATTCGTTGTTCCACTGTATTATTGTTTTATTTCGCTTCTTGACGTTATGTAGATGTGCGTTTAATGGAGCTTGTATAGTTGCGGCGTGCGGTATGTAATCGCGGTAAAAATTTAACATACCGAGAAATCTTCTCAACTCTTCTATAGTTTTTGGTTGTGGATATTCTATGATAGTTTTAATTTTTTCTTCGGGTGGTTTAATACCTTCTTTAGATACGATATAACCAAGGAATTTAACTTCTGGCTGGCCTAAGTTGCATTTGGCTGGGTTTATAGTGATGCCATTGTCCTCTAGTCTTTTAAAAACAGTTCTTAAATGTTCGCGATGTTCGGTCTCGTTGGATGAGGCAATAAGAACATCGTCGATGAATGGGAACACGTAGTCTAGTCCTCGGAGTACTTCATGTATGAATCGTTGAAATATTTGTCCTGCGTTTTTCAAACCGGTACACATGCGTGGGAATTCGAACAAACCCACTGGAGTTATGATTGCGGTTTTTTCTATATCTTCATCTCGGACGCTAAGTTGTTGATATGCTCGGTTCAAATCGATAGTTGAAAATATTGTTTTACTAGATAATTGATGTGTAAAGTCTTTGACTCGCGGAACGGGATAGCGATCGGGTTTTGTGATTGAGTTGAGTCGTCGATAGTCACCACATACTCTTATATCGCCATTCTTCTTAGGTACTATTTGTAGCGGTGATGACCATGGGCTTTTACTTGGTCTGCAGAGTCCTTGTTGCATCATGTTTTCGAATTCTTTCTTAACCTTTTCGTATCGATGTGGCGGTATAGGTCGAGCGCGACAGTGTTTCGGTTGCCCTTGAGTTTCGATATAATGTTCAACGTTGATTTTAGGTTGAAGTTGCATCGCGGTGAGTCTTGTTATACCAGGGAATTCCGCGAGTATTGCGTGATATGTGTTATGTATATCGATACTGGGGACGGTTGGCATGTTTGTTGACATGATTGAAGCGTTAGTTTTTAAGCTTCTTACAGCGTCAATTAACCTTCGATTTTTCATGTCGACGATGAATTAATAACGATTTAAAAAATCTGCTCCCAGTATAGGTTTTGAAACGTCGGCAACGATGAACTTCCATTTGTATGGACGGCGTAGGTTAAGATCGAGTTCGAGTGTTCTCGGGCCATACGTAGATATAGTTGTGTTGTTTGCTGCGCATAGTTTGAATTGTAGCGGCGTAGCTTTTTGACCTGGTTTTCTTGGTAGGACGGATATATTAGCCCCTGTGTCTACCAAGAAAGATAGTCTCGTTTTCTTGCCGGTAAGATTTGAATTGAACGCCGGTTTCCGCCGCAGCCAACGTTCGATTTAGTTTTCCGATGTTGGTTTTTTATAAGTGCACGGAGTATTACAACGTCGTGCTTGGCTTCCAAATCGGCGGTGGTAGTAGCAGAACGGTGATGGCGATTCTGTGCGAGTGCGAGAACGATGTTGTGATGAGCTACGCGAACGGGATCGATATCGTTGATTATGATAGTTATATTGTGGTCTTGCCTTTAGTTCAGCTATTTCAAGCGATAATTTCCTGATCTCGCTAATAAGGAATTGTGTATCAGTTTGGTTTGATGATGCTGATGATACAGTGGTTGACGGTTGTAGTGAGACGGCTGCTACCTCTTGAACTTGCTCCATCATTTTATCGGCGAGCAAAGCTAACTCTTCTAGGGTCGTTTTTGAGCTGAAGGTTTCGCTGACGGCTATTACAGAGCGAACGTGAGCGGGTAATAGCTTAGTCCACATCATACGGAGTGTGGAGTCAGAAACTTTATCTCTTGCTAGGTTTCTCATGCGTCGGAGCAGTTGTGTTGGCTTCTGGTCTCCTAGCTCCATTTCAGCGAGTAGCTTTTGGAATTGGCGGCTGTCTAATTCTTCGTATACGGATATGAGTCGTTCCTTGATAGCTTGGTATTGTTGGTCTTTAGATACGTTAAACAAGATATTGGATATTTGTTCGATATCTGCTCTCTCTAATTGTACCAGAACCATTTGAGTGAGCTGAGCTTGACTCCGTTTTAGTTCTTCTGTTGCGGCCTCGAAGCTTAGATACCACAAACGAGGGTTTTCCCGCCAGAACGGAGGTATACGCAAAGACAGCGCAATGCTCGATACTTCAGGTGGTATGACTGTGAGAGGCTGTGGCAGGGCTTGAGCTTTCTGGTCTTCCATATTCCTTCGGCGTGCTTGCTCGGGTTCTTCAGACGGTGTGTTTGCTCGGGGTCTTCAGACGGCGTGTTTGTACGGGGTCACCACTTTAGGAGTATGTGTTGGATAGGTATAAGGTAAACTTCAACTTCTTGATGTCGTAATGTGAACTGACGAATGTGGAATGTGGAATGAATTTATTACAAAACAGAACGGGTATATATACAAAAAGTGAACTAAACATAAACCAATAGGAGTACAAGAAAACATAACAATTATAAAAAATATCTTAACGAGCGTCTTGTTTAAGGGTTGTAAATCAATTATCGAGTGTGAGTGCTTGGTTTCCGATAAGCAGTTTTTAAGAACTATACAAAGTCGTAAATCGATTATCAAGTGTGTGCTTTGTTTCAAGTGATGACGTAATATACTGCTACATATCTATTCTATACATATAATAAAAATGTAACTGATCACTGTCTGTGCATGGAAGATATATAAGTTAAACTATTTTCGGGGGCCTTTATCAACGCAATAGAATCCAAAACAATGATTATAGGAAATTTTGTTTGTTTGTCTATTTGTCTGCACGTTCGTGCGCGCTAATCTTAGAAGCGGCTTACTACTGTTTAAACACACACAATGTGTGGCAAACTTCACTTTATTATTAAGTGTAAATGTCAATTTGAAGAATCACGTCTAAAATTTATTCGATAAAAACGCTATAAAATAAACTGTTCAGTTGAATTGGTTGAAACTTTAGCTACCCACAAATAAAGTCTGTAAAATGATGATGATCGAAAGTTAATATGAACAAAACAACGTCGAAAAATTGACAGTTTCAGAGATTTAGATATTTCCGATGTAAGTTGAGCGCAGATCAATATGCTCAATCATATTAAATAGGGTTCAGCTTATGCTGGTACATGTAACAGGTAAGACTGCCTATATTTGTTAAGTTAGGGTAGCAGCTTATTAAAAAATGTTTTCTTTTTTAAAATATTACTTTATATGTAATAATATTTTTTAATTTTTTTTTGTTTTATTTTTTATTATGTAACAAACATTTCTTTTGTTTTTCGGTAGGTACTATATAACTATATAACTATCCGCTATATATTTTGCCCGCGGCTTCGGCTGTAATTAATGGGTAAGTATAGGTGAACGATAAATGGTTGTATGGAAATCTATGACTTTAAAAGTAAGAAGCATGAAATGCCATTCTGGTTAGAAACAAGTATATTTAGGCATTTTATTTTATCACTGAACTTACAGTGATGAAAAAAACGCCGTACGTTCGTTTTTATAAAATGTGTTATTAATTATAATTCAGTTTTTTATAGTTTGTGATATTTCAACGGGCAGGTTGTTTAAAAATAGTAATACTTAAGTATTTGTTTTCGGTTTGTAAATAACTTTGTTAGTTAAACTTTATAGGTAGGTAAATACGTATTTCGTTTCGTCGCCGCGTATAATTTTTTCTCATTCTTTTATTAAATTTATACTTAGTCAGTGAGTTGATAATAAGTCTTTTATTTAAAATATATAGATTTACTTTCAGTTTTAAAATGACACAATTTCCTGCGAAGGTACCGTTTGCAGTCAATAATAAAGCACAGGGAAAGACATTCAAGTTTGCCGAAATTCATTTAAGGGAATATAGATCCGGGTTCGGCGAAAATAAAACTAAAAATATTGTATATATACTGTAATATTATAACGGCCGAATAATGAAACGTCACTTAAATATTAAATGCAACTTAATTATTTGAGACGCCGTTAATTTACAATTTCCCATACTAATTTAGGAGCTTCTCAATGTTAGGTAGCGTTTAAGTTTGAGGGACGTTTCAGTATTCGGCCGTAAGTCTGCTCTTGGTGATTTTTATTTATTATATTTTTATCAATTATACGCGGGTGAAACCGCGGAGCACAGCTAGTCATAGATAAATAATTAAAAACATAACTTATTACACTGTTAAACATAAACAATTATTTAAAAAGTAAGACAATATGAAATATGAAAGCCGAGACAATTAAAGCCATCTAGTGTCGAATAGCAACATATAGTAACACGTGCCGGCGGCAAACATAAACAAACGGCGGCTTGACTTAGCGTAGAGTAGCTTCATTAATTTCACAATCTACAGTTCTCATTGAGATTATTTATTTTAAAACATAATTACTGTTAATTTATTCATACATTTTGAAATGTATTATTATAATTGTAAAATGCAGATAAACTATTATATTACAATTCATTAGGTAATTATTCTTATTAATATTATGCAAATGTTAATAGGTATGTACGTAAATTATAAATTTTTTTGCTATTCTATTATTAATTAAGGAGGACCTTATTATAAATTAAGAATAAGAATAAATTTATTTTAATTAAAACGACATATCATTATAATATGAAAAAATAGAGAAGAATCGAACCTACCACCAGCGAGACAATTGATCACTGCGTCATAATACGTGCGTCGGCTTCTTTGATCATGCCGAAAGTCCGAAAATCAAAAGGCAAAAATAGCCATTCGAGAAAAAGCAATCGAAGGTTCTACATGACGATTAACGATAGTCTAAGCGATATAATTCATAATGTAAGTACTTTATTAGTTATTATTATAAACCTATAACATTTACTTTTCTACTCAAATAAAAAAAATGTTAAGTAAATTACATAATATCATCGCCTTCTCTAAAACTATATAATATATAGTTATATCTTACTTTATATGATATTATATTTAAATAAACAATAATATAACGATTTCTATATATATATGTATGTCGGTATATGTTTAAAATCTATTGAAAATAATACTAAACAGTATTTTATTTTCGATTTAAAAGATAGTGACCTTGATATTCTTAACAAAGAACTAGTTTTTTAAAGTGGTCGCAAATATGTTTAGTAATTATAATGTTTAAAAGTTTGGCATGTTTCAATTGAGACAATTAATATATTTTTAATTAGTTACCTATACAATCAATATTGAATGATAAGAAACATTTTTCATTCATATTTTATGCTGTTTGTTGTCTTTTTATACTGAAATATTTTGTGTGATTCCTTATTTGCCTATAATTAGTTTAAATATATACAAAAAATATTTAAATATTATGTTGTGTATTCGTAACGTAATTTTGTTTGTTGTTTGAAGTAATTTAAACTGAAATTAGATGATAATTGATTAATTCCATTTCCTGAACCTGATTTTGTAGTTTTTCGTAAACATGGCCGATGTAGACAATACTAAAAATATGTAAATATAAATAATTATTTATTAATAATAATGTTGTTTTAACATTACAGACAACCACATTTTCATCAAAGAGCATGGACTACGTAGGAGACATACAAAATTTATTGCTTAAATCAAGAATGGGTAAGTGCTTAAATTTTATCACGAAATAATAAATTAATTATGTCATAATTTTATTTTATAAAAAAAATCAGTATTTATATATCGATTAGTTGGACATGTACAACAGGTCCGTGAATAATTATTAATTATGTTACTAATATGTAGATTTTTTTGTGTGAGTATTTATTTCAAAAATTAATTATTAGACTAACCTACACTGCAACTTGCAAGTAAGTCCGCGTGTTTCAAATGTTTTTTATATTTGTACCACTGTGGTTATAATAACACTTCATCTTTGTTTGTTTTAATGATTGTTTAACTGATAACTTTACCGAAAATAATACTCATCTAAACATAGTAATCATAAATATGCTAAAGAGTACTTAAGAAATAAAGAGGTCTTTTGGAGATTTTGTTGTAATTATAAATATAGTGATGTCTTCCTGACCGATATCGGCCACGGTGGCAAATCTCAGATGAGATTAGCCAACTGCGCAGGTCATTATAGTGCACAAGTGTGTGCGCAAACACAGATGCACTCTCGTAATCCGATGGGACGTCAACCCGACACGACCGGAAAAAGAACACACTAACATCTTCTAGACTCTGGGCTGCTACCTTGAAACTTCCATAGAAAAAGTCAATAACTTTTTATTGGCCCAACTTGAATCCCAATTGGCCCAATTTGAATCCAGGATCCCAAGGATATGCAGCTTTATATCTCTATTCTATTCACTAGTTAAATGAGGCAGTCAACTGTAGTTTTTTTTTTATAACTACCTATATAATTAGTTAAGAAAATAACATGCTTTTATAATAAAAATATTGCTTTTATTTTCAGATGGTGACTCTATGTTCAACTATGGTCAATCTCCTTTCCAATCAGGCATAGTTAACAGGTCATCTAGCTCAGCTGACTCTACTTCTCCCGAGACCTATTTCGAGAATGCAGTCAATATTCGACAAACTGCAGACCATTTCCGCATGAGGACCAGATCAAATACACCAAAGCATGTTTATGAAACACCAAAACTTAGTTATGAATCGCCAACCCCTATAAGTTGTCAATATGGATCATTTACGAATATTTTTGAACCAACATTTGAGACCGCTGGCCAAAATATGGATCGAACAGCATCAATATTTGAACCATTCAACCCAACATTTGAATCCCCCACTAACTTGAGACAGATATTTGACACACCACTGCAAATGAGACGTCAACATCCAATTGTTGGTAGAAAGATCTTAGGCAGAAATTCTCAACCAAAACTCGAGCCCAAAATTGAACAAGAAATGGATATATGGCAAATGGACATTTCAGGCCAAACACCACCGGATGCACAGAAAATCTATGAGCTCTTTCCTTCTGATAGAGGCTTTCAGTTCAGTTCTTCAGTTAAACCAACTAATCTATCACCCGGTTATAACAGAAGCATCAAGAACATTTCACCAATGCCCAATCCTTCTCCAACATATACTCCAAGGATGCCTATCTCACCAAATTGGTCACCATCAGTACAGTCCAACTTCACTACTCCATTTAAACCTTCAAACATGGCATGTTCATCAAATAATGAATCTGGCCAAAAAATGTGCACTTTCTGTCGGAAGAATGGTGAAACACCCGTTGTTTACATGACACACAGTGTCAAAGAGAAACATGGCAACAACTACGTAGTAACATGTCCAATTCTAAGATCTCATGTTTGTTCCATCTGTGGTTCTTCGGGAGACAATGCACACACAATGTAAGTTATTCAATTTTAATGTACAAAGTAGCAACTTTCTATGTAGCCAAAACCTTATTTTGCTACTATGCAGCATCACCTCACAAAGTTTTCCATCAACAAACTAAAAAAAGAGATACATTTTTCATATTAAAATAATATACAGAATAATAATTAATGATATTATGTATCTCCAACATTAAGTGTTGATTACAGGAAACAATTACAACAAGGCTCTCTCTTGATTATAATGTTTTCAAATTCCAGAACCTACTGTCCAATCTTGAGAAGTACGAACGACGGCAAGCCTCTCAAGTCAACAACGATTACTCTAAAAAATACCCGCATCAAAAGTAATGGTAGGAGACGCTACTAATTTCACAATCCTTTAACTATTTATACTTAAGGTTCAGTTAGTATAAGAATATTTATAAGAATGATGACTGAGTGACCGTAAATAGAAGACTATGAAAGAACCTGTGCAAGCAAACAAAAGCTAGCTAAGCGACTCTATATTATAATTGTAAGTGGTCATGAAACATTTTCACAGGTATTCCACTGTCTTGTTACATACATAAGTAGCCTTTACAATTTCATAATTATTCCTGATTGAAATATATCAATGATTTAAAAGTATGCAAAGTTTATGCTAAGCTTTGTTGGGTGTATAACATAGGTCTCTGTTAAGACTGGACACCATGTCTGAAACTGCTCAGAATTACAGAGATATGTACTATATCGTTCTATAATGCTCTCTATGAAATCGGTGGATGTCATGCTTATAAGGCTTCGAAGTGTCTCTCTAATATATATATTTTGTGTAAGTGAGATTGATTTATTTAAATCACAATTAGTCCGGGTAATACTTAACAGGCCAAACTTGTTATAAATAATAAATATATCATATAGAATTCAGGGTAAAAGATTTGATGATTTTTACAATATTTTTCTTATGAACAAAGTACAAGCACATTTTTTGCACACATTTTACTACTATACTAATTAAAAGGTACATATTTCACACATGATTAGCCGGTTGGCGTGGTTGGTAGATAGTTGCCTTTTGCGCCGCAGGTCGTGGGTTCGATTCCCACCCAGGGCAGACATTTGTGTGCATGAACATGTCTGTTTGTCCTGAGTCAGGGTGTAATTATCTATATATGTATGTATTTACAAAAGAAAAGTATTATATGTAGTATATCAGTTGTCTGGTTTCCATAGTATGAGCTCTGCTTAGTTTGGGATCAGATGGCCGTGTGTGAATGATGACCCAGGATATTATTATATGCTATCATTATTTTGTTCATAAACTTATTCATTTCATTGCTATAATTTTATTTGTAACTATCGATAATTTCACGAAATTTATCATGATAATTTAATAATGACTACATTAAAAATTAAAAAAAAGTATTCTGATCTAATAATGTCCAATTTTTAATTATAAATCTTAAATTAGATCTTTAATAAGTGTATGGGTTAGTGTTATAGATTAATGAATAATGTTTGACTTTTAAACAATTTTGGATTTTTTATTTCTTCGACAATGTTTACACAAGAATAATTTTTTTCATTATCTTTTATTAATATTTCTTAAAATACTTTTTAATTGACAGTTTATTTTTAATATCTATTTTAATCATGATAAAAATTTGACAGCTGCATGCAATTAATTGTTTTTTTATATCATGACTTATTTTGACGTATTATTGTGGGCTGAATTCACAGTATCAACAATCATAAATTAAAAAAAATAACTATGATTTACGCACCATTAAAAAAGATTTTATAGTTTCAATTTTGTTTTATAAGAATTTATATACTTTGTGCACAATTAAGGAACTTCGTAAATTTAATGCCATAATTGCAATATTTTAATTGTTGAGGCTTATCCAACTTCATGATGGGAGGAAAAAATTGTATAGTCTAGAAAGTTCGTGTATCACATGATCTTTTCAAATTTGATAATTTATTTTGGATGAATGATTTAAAAAAAAAAACTGGCTATGTATAATATATAGATAATATGACGCATTAGACAATATAATATGACTTAATTAATTAATTTCTTTGTGATAGTAATAACGAAGTTGTGAATTTGACTTGAGTTTTATGGTAGACAGAATTTGTTATGACCAAATAGGTACCGTAAGAAATGTTTGTATTCACTAGGTGTATATTGGATGTATTACAATAGATATAACTTAAATTGGCTATGTACTTTGGAGTTACTTATTTAAATATGCTTTTAATAATAAAAACCGAATTATTATTCTATTTAATTTTTTTTTTTTAAATATATTTCTTATTGTCTTTTAACATCTATAAAAATACAAGTTTTGTTTTTAATACTAATTATAGTTTTTAATATATATATAGTACTTAATACTTGATTAGTAACTTCATATAACTTCGTATTTCTGATAGTCCGTTGTGTTCAATTTCGATCTTTAAGTTATTCTTTCATAATGCTCAAAGTGGAACACAAACGAATGCAATATTATATTATTTTCTTGTATTGACAATAATTTTATTCACACAACATATATTATTATGGTAATGAATTATTATAATTTGTCGACTATGTTATTACAGTGGCAATTATTGTCCTTTTTGAATTCTCATATGGTTTTTTTGTTTCAAAGAAGCAATAACACATTTTTATCTCATTCATATGTATGAGTGTTTTAGTCCTTTTAAAGGATATTGTATAAAATTTGTTTTAAATATATATATTACAAACATTTAGTACCATTGTCATGACTGCACATTTTAAGTACAAACAAGCGACATGTGACTTGAAAATTAGGATAAGTTAAGTTTATTGTACTTACTAACTTACTTGTTGTTATTAAAAAGATGATATATATAATTAGCTTGTCAATTGGAACTAATTATGATTTTTTTTTAATTGTTTAAGTATAAACAAGGTTTAAATGTACAGATACTGATGTTGATTCTGTTGTTTTATGACTTAAACCTACAGTTGGAGGCCCTAACCGTCTGATGTACTACGTAGGTCTTCGAAGATCCTTATCACGTTCTCTTGACTTGACAGGACTAAACCCAGATGCTTTATTTAAATGTGAAATTAATTTTAAAAAGCTATTAAACTGAATCGACACCGTTGTCTTAAAAAACAATTATAATAATTTGTGTTTTATTAATATGTATACACTGTATAGTGTATCACAGATTCTGTGCTGTAAATTTTCATGCGGCCGACGCTTTGATTAGTGAACTTTGCCATCTACCCGACGGCCGCCTGAAAACGAATAAACTCATTTTAATTAAAAAAAATGACATTAGAAGTGTAAATTGAAAGATAAGATTTTACCTTTGAGGTAATTAATGTTTTTTAGATTTTATAAGTACATTATGTACTACATATCTATAAGTTTTTTAAAACAATTATGACAAATTGCTTTTATTGCAAGTAATTGCATGGTTTTTTTGATAATAATATATTTTAGAAAAACATTTTGTTGTATTTTTAAACCAGCATATAGCAGCACAGCCGAGTACTCGATAAAATATTTATCGTAGCACCAGCCTTATTATGTAAAGCTTTCAACTTTCCCATGCGGGAAATTCCACAGGTGAAATAAATATATCAATTGTGCTGTACGCTAAGTAGCATTCGGGGATTCCCGCAAGCTTTGTATCGATTGACTAGATACTATGAGAGATCTAAAAAACTAGCGCAATCTGGATGGTCTTATTTTATTTTTACATAGGTACCTTCTAGGAAAGATTTGTTCTCTTATAGTGATCAAGGTTTTTAGAAATTTCGCGCAATGCATATACAGCGTGTAACAAAACTCGTGTCCGACCCGTGAAGTGGTTATTAGGTATCGTGTCATGTCGGTATATAATTATATATTTCCAAATTATTTTATTAAATATAGAAATATTAAAGTGCCACGATGTTTTGTTTCTAGCAGGGATCAAATTCAGTGTCTGGCATGCGCTTTTAATGTGCACTCTATTCCCTCACTTTCACAATCCGATGGGAGCGCAATCCTATACAAAGAGTTCAAGCGTGGGATCGGCGACTTTATTTATAGACTTGTTTGGCCTACAGCGTTTTACATTTTAGATAAAAAAGATCATGAACCTAAAACCCAACAAAACCATCTGTATGCTGTCAAATAAAATTATGATACATTCATAATAGGAACATATAAACTGCACCAATAATCAATATGAAGTAAATGGCGAACGATAAAAATTAAACTTGGAAGAATCCTATGATTAACAGTAATTTGAATAATGTGGATTTTACATAATATATTTTATTAATTAATCATAACGTTATATAGAAAAACATGAAGATTAAAAAAATAATAGTAATCTTCCTATATTAATCAAGAAACAAAAAAGTTCTTTTGGTATCCTTGAAAGCATCTTCCAAATTTCCACATTCCACCAGATTGGCTACTCAATATACCGCTTCCTATTTATAGCCAACAGCCACGGTCAAAACTATTTTAGTTTATTTTGTGTCACGAAATACGCACGTAAGGATCGCGTATAATTTTTGTATTCAAAATCGCACTTGAGAAATTTAAAATGGCGCCATATGACTGGCCTATAGATACCGAGAATTATCCTGTTATGCGTATAGTAACGCCGCGAAATGTTATAATGTGTGCAACTTATGGAATGTAAGTAGCAAGTATTTGATAGAGTACTGTTTTTTTCGATGATTGATTCTGAATATTCAAATAACACTCTTAATACGAAAAACCTATTTTGTAAGAAGTGATATATATAAAATTGAAAACACGGTTTTTAAATTAGGAATACCGTTTGCGGTGATTGTTTTTAATTTTGAACAACGATGTCAAGGAATTACAATAATTACATATAAAATTTTTTTTACATATTAATTATGTAAATTTACTTGGGAAATACTGAAAATATGTCTATTGCTTTGCGCAAATATTTTTTATGAATAAAGCACGTTATGGACAGAATAACAATACAAACCAAGAGCGTTCTCTGTAAATACTCCTATGACAGATGTCATTTCCTGTTATCACTAGACGTCAATTTGAAAAATAAAACCTTTAGAAGTTCAGACGTCAGTTTTAGTTTTCCCTTCAGGCGAAATATACAAACATTTGGTTATGAAAAATTATTTGTGATACTAAAATAAATTAAAAAAAAATGAGTACAACGTCCACGAGACCGGCTTCCCAACATTCGTCCGTACCTAGCGTGACAGCCCAGTCCGTTGTTAACTTATCAGATGATGAAGAATATTCAACAAAACCCGAATTTATTTACGGTGGACCGTTCATAAAAGTGGAAAAACCATGTCCATTTTTAAATACGGCTACTCCAATGAACGTTCAGCTACAGGGAACTTTCAAAAAGTATGTATAAAAAAATTGCGCATTGAAATAATATTTCATTATACTATCAAAGATTAATTATGTACACATTTTATTGATAGATAAATATCGTAAATAATAGCAATGTGTAATTAAGCGGTTTATATTATATTCAATAGATAAACACAGCCAACACTTATTAAAAAGCATTTATGTTATGATGCTTCTAATAATTTTGCAATTTTAACACTGTAATTATAATATTCTCTAGTCAAATCTTTACAATACTGAAAGTAGTGTTTAATTTAATTCCTGATATATGTTTAATATCTTGCACAAGTCCACCGTATTTGCTTGGGTAAAATTTGAGTTTTAACTCATTATTATTTAAATTGTAATATATATTGTAATACATTTACTAAAACCCTTTATTGTTTAGTAAATGTATTATTGTTTTTTTTATTACTTATCAGTTATACAGTTGAAATTGCAAAATTTAATTAGCATACTTATTTTACTTTTTTTTTTTTAAATAAAAAATGACATTATCTATTACAAAATTACAAATTAAATACAAATTTTGCAGATCTACAAATCTTACTCTTCCTTATCCTACAAAATTCTTCTGCTCTTTGTTATGGCATTTTTGTATTTGCTTAAAAAACACCTAACAATTTTACTACCTACTATGTTGACATAAATAATATACAAAAAAAATATTCAACCTAAATTAATTTAAAAAAAAAAAATCTGCATTCAAATAAAGTTCTACATTATTTGGGTCAGCAGCTTCAAATGGCATAAGATGGTTCTTTTGTCATACTGTTATATTAATATGATGTTTTTGTGTTAAATATCTATATGCAGAAAAAATATTGATGCTTTTATAAATGTGTGTTCTTTATATTCTGATACGTATTTTCGATATGTATTCATAAGCCCGGATAGCTCAGTCGGTAGAGCATTGGACTTTTAATCCAAGGGTCCAGGGTTCAAGTCCCTGTTCGGGCGGCCAAGTTTTTTTGTTTTATATTTCTTTTTTATTTTATTTATTTATATAAATATAAATAAAATAAAATAAAATATAAATAAAAATATATTTTTTTCTTTTTTATATTTTTTTCTTATAGCGAATTTCTATTATTATAGCGAATATAGCTTGAAATATATTTCTGTTCCAATTATTTTCAATTTTTTTTTTTTTGCTTAAAAACAAATTTTATATTTGAAACAAAAAAGTCACCGTAGCCTCTATTTTTACAAGCTTTTAGTGTAAAACAAAACAAAAAATCTTCATTATGCATTACATACACTAAAGTTGCTTATTGATTGATAAAAATCCACTAATGGTTTGAAAAGATATAACACATCTGAAAATAATCGGACAAAGAATCTCGTTTCGCTTACGTTATATATTTTCTTTGAAATACCATTAATGATCGCCATCGTTTAATTTACAAGGTTCTCACAAAAGTTCTCGATATATTATATATTTTTTAATTTTACAATAAAACATTTCTGAACCTTTTCTGGAATTATTTTGTAAAATCGTATACATTGTCCCACGAAGGAATTATTAATTCCTTGTAGTTTGATAACAAACGTAATGTATGCAGGCCCTTGTGGAAGCATACGTACATATAATACTCTAAAATTACTGTTCAAATGCATATGTTACAGGCTGCTTAAATAAAAAATATTTTGATTTTTTTTTAAATTCCAAATTTGAACCACACGGTTCTAATTTGAAATCGTTAAAATAGTTAAGCCTAGCCCTCGGAATTTGCAGTCTTATAAGCTAACTAGAATAATGAGGTATTTAAAATAATAACGAAAATAGCATTTTAAAAATGTTATGTTTATTAAGCTTTTAGTTCGAGATAATCCAGTGGTAAGAACGCGTGAATCTTAAAATTTCATTGAAATTCTGTCACAGTCTGTCTGTGAGAGTCTGTCTGTCGCGGGTTGGTGGAATACACCACCAACCCGCATTGGAGCAGCGTGGTGGAATAAACTCCAAACCTTCTCCTCACGAAGAGGAGAAGAGGCCTTAGCCCAGCAGTGGGACATTCACAGGCTGTTACTTTAGTTCGCGAAGTTACAGCAAACCGACAAAATGCACGCGTTACATGAAAATATTTTTATTATAAGACACGATAAATTTTTACTTTGTACGACACAAAATAGACGACAAACGAATGTCGTGATGTCAGCTGACTGCCTCGTTGGTCTAGTGGCTAGATATAAGGCCGCAGACTCGGTGGTCCTGGGTTCAATTCCCAGGTCGGGCCAATAAATAGTTATTGGGTTTTTATGTCAGAAAATTCTCAGTAGCAGCCCGGAGTCTGGAAGTTGGAAGTGTGTACACTCCTGTGCCTCGGAAAGCACGTTAAGCCGTTGGTCCTGCGCCTAAAGTCTTTCCGGTCGTGTCGGATTGCTATCTCTTGCGCAGTTGGCTAATCTCTTGAGATTGGCCGCCATGGCTGAAATCGGTCTGGAGAACCTTGTGCCAGCGAAACCGGTTTAGCGAAACCGAAGCAAACGTGGTTATACAAGACCGTGGTTTAGGTACGACTTCCTTAACGGTTTAGGGGTGAGCGATAGTAACTGGGACGCCACTTTTAGGGGATGGGGGTTATGTAACTGTCGGATATCACTCACTTGAAATCTCGAGGCGTGATATCAGACACGAACCACGGTATCTTCTTCACATGGAATCGAACCTGGGAAGGAAATAATAAAATGAGGTCCTCCAGACCGATTTCGGCCACGGCGGCCAATCTCAAGAGAGATTAGCCAACTGCGCAGGAGATATTATAGTGCACAAGTGTGTGCGCAAACACAGGTGCACTCTCTTTTCCTTAGCTCTCACAATCCGATGGGATAAATTGAGTGATTATGTAAACAATAATGTGTCTTTTTTACAGGATAAGTAGGCGGACGAGCATATGGGCCACCTGATGGTAAGTGAACACCAACGCCCATAGACATTATGCCCAGATAGAGCATTGTAAGAAATGTTAAACATCGCTTACAGCGCCAATGCGCCACCAACCTTGGGAACTAAGATGTTATGTCCCTCTACCCTTGAAAAATGTAAATGCAAAATTTTATAACCGTCTGTTGAACAGTTAAGACGTCAAGCCGGAACAAAAAAAGAAAACACACATTTTTATAAATTATTAATTGTAATTTTGTTTTTTTCTTTTCAGGAGTTTCGCCTACTACTCGCTGAAGGAACGCTTGCCGATTATTTTGACAAAGGTTATCGATTATTTGTCTCGTGAAGGTACAAAGATAAAGTCCGCAAATAGCGCTGTAAGTTGTGACTTTTATGTAACTTGAGATGGGAATGTTGATCGAAGGTCGTGGGTACAAAGCGGATGACAAATTATATTTTATCATCCTAGTATTCTGCTACGTACTAGATTCAGGGATAGAAATTAGCAGCGTTACTTAATACGGTGTCTTCTTCTTTCGAATGTCAAATATATAATGTCAGAGAGAGAGAGAGCGAAATCATTGTTCAATTAAACAGCCACTAAGCGATTGTTAATGTATTGATAAAGTATTATATCGGTTTTTATTACGGTGCACTTTTTATTCCCAGACAACGAATTGATTTGACAAAAAATTAATTCGCAAATTTCGATTTTATATATTACGCTGGAAAAACCATTTATGCGTTTCGAACACATGAAGTGGGGGTTATGTGAGTTGAGTCGGTGCCCAGAATTCATGGAGTGCCCAAGTGCACCGGAATACCCAATAAACCCTGTGGTACCTCTCCGTCTATCGTGACGCTCCGACGAAATGTCCTACCCTAAAGTTAAATATAAAAAAAATAGAATTTATGTATATGCAATTATATCTGTGAAATAAACATTTTATAATTATTGTACTAGCACCTTGTACAACGATGAAAAATCAATACTGACAAAAAAAATAAAAAAATCTTTTAATGACAGGATCCGATATCAAACATTATTTTTTATTCAAAATATATATAAATTGAGCTTTCTAATAATCTTTATATTTTCTCATATAGTGTATTCATAATTTTTACAGTCCGACGAAGACATACGCGGTTACATCCAATATATAACCAAACTAAAAAATGATTTAGTAACGAACAAGATGTACGATCTGTTGACAGTCGACACGCCGGAAGCGAGGAAGTGGAACGAATGGATATCGAACGCAGAGAATCAATATTATTTTACGAATGTGTGGGTGTTTTCTGAATGCTACGTGTACAGGAGGCTTAGGGAAGGCTGTGAATTGAGGTGAGTCATTTAAAAGGTTTTTTTTAGGTGCTAGGTTTAAAAAAGGCCTATGTCATTCCTTAAAGTTCAAGCATACATCTTTTTTTTTACCACATTGGTAGGCCGGCGAGAATATGGGACATTGGCATTGTATGAGATGTTAACCATAGCTTACAACGCCAACCTTGGCAATGTATGGTATATGGTATTATGTCCCTTGTGGCTGTATATACACAGGATCAATCACCCTTCAAATCGGAACACAACAATAACAAGTACTGCTGTTTTGCGGTAGAATATCTGATGAGGTTTCTACCCAGACGAGCTTGCACAAAGCTCTACCACCAAGTGATACCAAATTTCATCAAATTCAGTTCAGTCGATTAGCCGTAAAATCGTAAAGGATAGACAGATGCTTTCGCATTTGTATTATTAATATAGACATGTAACATGTCATATGATTCTTTTTTTTTACTGTACTTTAAAGCAAAGGCCTACTAAACTTCGATCCCTTCGACGAGCAAAAGGAGAAATCTTTTGCGAACAGCTTGGAGCCCATGTGTGTCGTCGCAGACAGACTGATGACCATGTTGTCACCCAGTGATAAGGACAAGCGGAAAGCTGACTTCATTACACTTTTGAAGGTAAGTTCATATTCATCACAGAATAACTCTCTAATAGATTTTCTTATCTTTAGTCAGGTTATAAACTATCTGTATAACAAATATCCATCTATCTATTCTAATAATAATATCCTGGGACATTATCCACACACGGCCATCTGATCCCAAACTAAGCAGAGCTCGTACTATGGAAACCAGACAACTGATGTACTACATATACTACTTGTCTTTTGTAAATACATACAAATATAGATAATCACACCCAGACTCAGGACAATCGGATATGTTCGTGCACACCAATGTCTGTCCTGAATGGAAATCGAACCCAAAACCTGCGGCGCGAAAGGCAAGTATCTATCCACAACGCCAACCGGCTCGTCAAAGATTCTCATAAACCCACTCATCAGATATTCTACTGCAAAACAGCAGTATTTGTTATTGTTGTGTTCCGGTTGGAAGGGTGAGTGAGCCAGTGTAATTACAGGCACAAGGGACATAACATCTTAGTTCCCAAGGTTGGTGGCGCATTGGCGATGTAAGCGATGGTGAATATTTCTTACAATGCTAGTGTCTATGGGCGTTGGTGACTTACCATCAGGTGGCCCACATGTTCATCCGCCTACCAATTCAATAGAAAAAAATAAATCATCCGCTAAATAATATTTTTTTCAGCAGATATCGATTCATTATTTTTTCCTTAAACAAGGAGAGACTAAGTGTGTATCCGTTACGTTTCAGATTTGTCTATGGGCTAACAAGTGTGACCTGTCGTTGTCTCTGGGCGAACAGGTGGCGTTGAACACGGCTGACGGAAACAGTGGTGCAAAGAAGATCATAGATCCGTTTCAGATAGTTAACGATCTTAAGGACAAGGTAATATGGTTCAAAATAGTATATATTTTTTATTGAAGTATTGAAAAATTAATGCTTATAGTGGAATAATTAATGAGGCAAATGGTCAATTCTCACCGTCGATAGACATTTGCACTGTAAACAATATAAACATTCCTGTTAATATTATGGTCCTCCAGACCGATTTCGGCCACGGCTGCCAATCTCAAGAGAGATTAGTCAACTGCGCAGGAGATATTATAGTGCACAAGTGTGTGCACAAACACAGGTGCACTCTCTTTTCCTTAGGTCTCATAATCCGATGGGACGGCAATCCGACACGACCGGAAAGAGTTCAGGCGCAGGACCAACGGCTTAACGTGCTTTCCGAGGCACGGGAGTGAACACACTTCCAACTTTCAGACTCCGGGCTGCTACTGAAAATTTTCTGACAGAAAAACCCAATAACTATTTATTGGACCGACCTGGGAATCGAACCCAGGACCACCGGGTCCGCGGTCTTATGTCTAGCCACTAGACCAACGAGGCAGTCAAGTTAATATTATACCGTCTATGTGAACTAATTTGCTATGTGCGAGCAGTTACACTGGCTCACTCACCGTTTAAAAACAGAACACTACAATACTACTGAGCATTGTTTAGTATATTAATGTTTGACGGAAGCATAATAATTTCGCATGGTAATTTCAGACAAAAGAGTAAAGGGTGAGATAAATAGATGCCTATATAGGGGGGGAGGGGGTTAATATTGTAACATTTTCCACTCTGAAACCGGAAACATTAATCTTTTTTTCTTCTTAATTTCAGTTACTCGTGGACGATACTGCGAAGATCAGTGACCTAGTTGTAGCGAAGGCTGAGGCAATGGCGAAAACTATTGAGGGGGTGAGTATGTTTTATTATTAAAAACAATATTTTCATGTGCAGCTTGCTCGCAACTCAAACGTTTTATAATGTAACGTTTCAATTATATCTTACGTGTTATGCATATAATTTAAGGGACATAACATCTTAGTTCCCAAGGGTGGTGGCGCATTGGCGATGTAAGCGATGGTTAACATCTCATACAGTGCCAATGTCTATGGGCGTTGGTGACCACTTACCATCAGTTGGCCCATATGCTCGTCCGCCTACCTATAATATAAATAATAACAACTATTTTAAACGAAGAAGGAATAGAAAAATACAAACCATAGATTTACGCATTCCATGTGATTTTCTAATAGCTCTAGTTAGTTTTGAATCGATCTTTAATTTATAATACAATGCAAATCCACTTAACTATTTATATCCAATAAAATTTTACTTCCAAACATAAGATAACAAGTTCGCCGCAATCAAGCCGCCATTTTTTACGAATCCATAATGAATACCATAGATTATCCAAATCTCGACCAATGATATCGCGTTATTTCAAGGTCAAAGTTGGTTACTTGTGTGTACTCATCTTGTGGTTGGAATACATTAGAGATGAGGCTCTTTCCCTCCGGGATGCCTTACTTAAAAATGTTTATATTATAATTGCAGAATACAAATTTAAAAACGAAATGTAGTTGCAATAGGCTGGCAACACTCACAGGGCTGCCACCTTGTAAACAAGAGGTTTATTGTTTATATTATAAAAAAATTAATTTAGTTAATTATATTCTAATAGTTAAAAGTTTTTTAGTAACCAAGTAGAAAGAATATAATGTAGATTTTAGTAATTTAATCGAGTTGCGTCATACAACAGATTATACAAAGTTCTATTTGAATTGCCAGTGAAGAAAATAGATGATAAAATATTACAATATATTATTTTGGTAGTTATGTGTAACATTATATTTGTTTATGATGAAGTTAGAAATTATAATATATCGTAATTAGTGTTCCCAGTGTATAATTATTGTTATAATGTGTATTTTTAGTAATTGATTATATTCAGTGTTGTGAAGAAGCGAAGCCGCCCGAGGAGGGGGCTGAGCCTGCGGAGGGGGAGGCCCAACCGGTTCCTTGTCCGGGGAAGCTGACCGTTCCTAAGACTGTTATGTTTGGTGAGTTAATCGAATACTTTAGTTTATGTTGTATTTGGAAGCTTACGTTATTGTTTTTTTGTGTGAGTGTGTGTGTGTGTGTGTGTGTCTATGTCATTTGTAATATTAGTTTAGCTTTCATTTATGATTCGTTTCAGACATCGTGTGCGACAACGCCGGCTACGAACTGTTCGCGGACCTCTGCCTGGCTCACTTCCTCGTGTCGCAGAATATCGTCAAAAAGGTAAATCGAAAACGGGCTAATAAATAAAATTTATACTGGAGGTTAGAGCTTTGTGCACGCTCGCCTGGGTAGGTACCGCCCACTCATCAGATATTCTACCGCAAAGCAGCAGTACTTTGTATTGTTTTGTTCCGGTTTGAAGGTTGAGTGAGCCAATGTAATTACAGGCACAATGCACATAACATCTTAGTTCCCAAGGTAGATGGCGCATTGGCGCTATACGCGATGGTTAACATCTCTTACAATGCCATTGTCTATGGGCGTTGGTGTTCACTTACCATCAGGTGGCCCATATGCTCGTCCGCCTACTTATCCCGTAAAAAAAGACACATTATTGTTTACATAATCAGTCAATTTAATGTTTTACATTGTTCTGTATTAATATATTATTTCCTTCCCAGGTTCGATTCCATGTGAAGAAAATACCGTGGTTCGTGTCTGACGTCACGCCTCGAGATTTCAAGTGAGTGATATCCGACAGTTACATAACCACGGATTTCGGCCACGGCGGCCAATCTCAAGAGAGATTAGCCAACTGCGCAGGACATATTATAGTGCACAAGTGTGTACGCAAACACAGGTGCACTCACTATTCCCTAGCTCCCATAATCCGATGGGACAGCAATCTGACACGACCGGAAAGAGTTCAGGCGCAGGACCAACGGCTTTACGTGCTTTCCGAGGCTCGGGATATATTATAGCCAATATAACCACATCACTTCAATCGTTCTTTTCAAAATAAGTCTAGTGGCCAGCCTGTAATGCCGCAGGTTTGAACGCCGTATGAGGTTTTCATCGACGCTTAAGTTGCACATTATTGTTCTTGAAGATTTCTACTATGGAGCCATAATAAGTGGTAGATGAGGTGGGGATGGAGGGGATGGGTAATTCTTTACTAAAGTCAAGTATAAATTCAAAGTTGCAATACATTGCGTGCGATTATCTAATCCTACTTAAACTAATGTTATAAATGCGAATGTGAGTTTGTATGTTTGTTACGCTTTCAAGCCTAAACCACTAAACCGATTTTAAAAATACTTCCACCACTGGAAAGCTACATTATCAGCGAGTAACACCGGCTACATTTTGTCCCCGTATTCCCACGGGAACGGGAAGTACGCGCGTGAAACCGCGGGGAAAACGCTAGTTATTAATAAGGAGTATGTAATATTTCATGATTGTTTATTTTTTTTTCTTTTCAGATACGTTATAAGGTCCTGTGCACAAGCCAATTATAGTCGAGAGCTTTCGGTAGAAAATAAACCAGGTAGGGTACCGTCCAATCGATACATTAACGCTCTCGTTTGTAACATGTTCACATGCAAGCCCGCCTGGGTACGTACCAATAAACATACATGGTTATTTGTAACACACCAGCAACCTCGCAGGACTAGATAGCTAACACCATAAGCAACAACTTTTGTTCTACGACTTCGGACATAAATCTATACATGAAAAAAAAAAATTTTTACAAGTATTTGTCGTACTGTCGTGACATTTGTAGGTCTATATTTCATTCATAAACGAAAGGACGGCGCGACGCGTCGATGATCAGACAACTGATGTACTACATATACTACTTTTCTTTTGTAAATACATACTTATATAGATTTTTACACTCAGACTCAGGACAAACAGACATGATCATGCACACAAATTTCTGTCCTGGATGAGAATCGAACCCACAACCTGCATTTGCCAGTATACCTTTTTTCCATAAATCCGTTGCTGCGTGAGTAAATAACACAGACAGCCATCAACTCTCAACATATCATATATGTTCTTATTTAATTTAAATACCTTTTTTTTCATCTTCTAGAAGGCGAAGCAGAAGCGTCCGAACCAGAAGCGCCTCGAAGCGTCAATTCCAATTACTTGTCGAATCTGGGCAACATTTGGACCAAGTTAGTGGAAGATGGCACATTCGTTGTTATGGTAACTTTATTTATAAATTTAAGTATTAGTTATGAATGAAAGAAAATTTTATAAATTCTATATACGGATTCGAGATGGTCTAGTGGTTAGAATGCGTGACCATTAACCATGGGTTCAAACCCGGCCAAGCACCACTGGATTTTTATGTACTTCATTTGTGTTTATAATTCATCTCAGGCTTGACGGTGAAAGAAAACATCGTGAAGAAATCTTCATGTGTCTAATTTCACTAAAATTCTACCATATGTGTATTCCACCAATTTGCTTTGGAGCAGCGTGGTGGAAAAAGCTCCAAATCATCAAAAAAAGGAGAGAAGGTTTAGCATAGTAGTGCGATATTAACAGGCCGTTACTTTATTATATACGGAGTAAGATCCTCCCTGCGATGACACAAGAGGCCTCCAGTCCTCTAAATACCTCTAAGACCTCTGGGTCAGTAGGCTATAGGAATGTTGAATATAGTATATTTTGAATATTGTTTATAAGTCCTGAGTCTAACACCCGCAAGTGATGTGTAAGTATGTACCCCCCCCCCCCAGTGCGACGACTTCTGGACGTCGCCGCACGTGTACAAGGACATGAAGCAGTACGACCCGGACCTGTACCGGAAGCTGCAGTTCGCGGTCGCCGTCATGTTCAAGGGGGACCTGAACTACAGGAAGCTCCTGGGGGAGAAGAACTGCAACCCCACCCTGGGCTTCGAGAGCGCTTTACAAGGTGACCACTGCCCTTTTTTTTAAATTATATTCATAAAATGACAGTTAATGTTATCGCTGTTATGTAAAGCCTTGTTACCTTGTGTGAATGTTTGTCGTCTATTCCACCACGACGCTCCAGTATGGGTTAGTGGGTTGCCATGTAAAAGTCGATCTAGACTTCTAGTCCCACCGCTAGAGGATCGAAAGCTATACAAATAAATATCAATTTATAATTTTCTAGTAACTCTTGATACAGACAGACAATTTTTTATAAGGTTTAGGTCACTGTATAATATTGAAATAATTAAAAAATATATATTATTTAAATAAATTCATGACTTTTAAAATGTAATAATAAATTAATAAACAAATCATATAATACGTAACTAAATAATAAGAAATAAAATATTTAAATGTTATGTTATGTTGATATAATTCCTACGTTTTACGATATTTTATCCGGAGACGTTTTTGAGATAATCTAGAGAAGCCCGGATAGCTCAGTCGGTAGAGCATTGGACTTTTAATCCAAGGGTCCAGGGTTCAAGTCCCTGTTCGGGCGGCCAAGTTTTTTTTCTTTTTATATATTTTAAGTAATTTTGTTATGTAATAAATAAATATTAAATTAAATAATTTTGTTGAATAGAATATTTATTTGTCTTTTTTAATTAAAAATATTTTTTTTTTTTATAATATCGACTGAAATTTGAACGACGTGTTCGTTCTATCTCACTCGCTCATTACTTGTGCCTTTGTACCGTTAGAAAAAAAATGTAAAATTAAATCTATTTATTAGACTAAATAAATAAACATATTTTTAAAATACTAAGCAAAAAAAATATTTTAAAATGTATATTAATTGTGTTTAACGACACTGTTGGTGGTAAAAACGTGGACTGCTGAGGTCATGACCTTGTGTCTTAGCTACCCGATACGTAAGAGCTATCGAGCGCTATTGCCCGCACCTGTGTTACCATGTAATTTTCGTCACTTAATTTAAAAAAAAAACATCCGGTGTCAATTTTTAGCTCAGTATTTTAAAAATGATTACATAAATAGAACCGACACACGATACCTAATAACCACTTCACGGGTCGGACACGAATTTTGTTACACGCTGTATATACTTAATGTTTTGTTTCGTTCACTTAATTACTTATTTCTAATGAACATCTAATATTTTATTATTAAAACTTGTCCCTGTTGCTTAGGACCATTTCAATGTTTTTATTTTCATATATTACGAGTCTTCGCTCGCGTGTTTCAGGTGTTAGCTATAAAAAAGTATCTTATGTCGTTCCTAAGTGTTCAAGCAAGCATACTGAATTTCATCAAAATCGGTTCAGTGGCTTGGTAACGATAGCTTAACAGACAGACAGAGTTACTTTCGCATTAGTGATACGAGTGTCGCTGTTCCAGGGTTCACGCCGGCGCCGCTGTTCGCGGTGCGGACGGTGAAGGCGGACCTGATCTGCGGGCTGCCCAAGGGGAAGTGGGAGCAGCTCAACGGCGTCGACGACAAGTGGATGGAGAAGGGCGACTACGGGTATAACTTACACCTTAACTTACATTTTAATTCGTAATTTATACTGGTGGTAGGACTTTGTGCAAGCTCGTCTGGGTAGGTACCACCCACTCATCAGATATCCAACCACAAAACGACAGTACTTTGTATTGTTTTGTTCCGGTGTGAAGTGTGATTAGTTGTGACAGGCACAAGGGACATAACATCTTAGCTCCCAACGTTGGTGGCGCATTGGCGATGTAAGCGATGGTTAACATTTCTTACAATGCCAATGTTTATGGGCCCACTTTTGGTGACCACTTACCGTCAGGTGGCCCATTTGCTCGTACTTCCTTCGACCTTCCTATTCTTTAAAAAAAATGTATTATAAAATTTGTAGCTAGGAATTTTATATCATTTGAAATGTGCCATAGATATGCTCAACTTTTTCAAATATATATCGATCTCAATTCAATTTTATTGAGACCGTAAGTACTTTAGCTGAATTTAAATTATTACTTTTATAATAAAACTCCTCGCAGTAGTTACGCTGCTAACAATCAATTTAAAAACAAACTTTTTTGAAATATAATTTTGTGTTGTTCCAGAGTTATCCAGTTGTGTGCGAAGACGGAGGCTCTCAAAGTGTCGGAGCGGCCCTGCGTGCCGGACGGAGAAATCGGTACGACGTCACAACCTGTTCCCTTAGGGCACGCGTATTCTGAGCCCTCAAATGAGCTCCCTACATCCGACTGAGTGTCTTGTAGACTCGCTCCCCCCCTCCCCCGTGACGCTGTTAAGCTCACTTAAGGCAACAGCAATAAGACATTTCGAAAAAAATAGTTCAAATGACTGGTTGGCAGTAATAATAATGGCGGACGTTTGCAGAACTTACGTGTGACCTTTTAAAGAAATGTATAAATTGGTTTATCATAACGCGCTCCCATATAAAACATATAACATTCCTAACACGTTGCAACAAAATGTGACACACTGTTATGAAATGTTATCGTGCTACACAATGTTTTATAACGTTATATAACTGCTGTCGTGTACCAACATATTTATGTAGCCTGGTCCACGGTCGTATACACAGGTCTTGCAACTTCAGTATGGGGTACGTTGACATACTGATGCTGTTCAGTTCAATTTACGGCCGCCAGAGGCATGACAATTCGCGTAATAATTATCCCGAACACTTTTTCAAATCCAAACAAAACAGTTAAATAACAAAACAAAAATAACAAAAAATCCGCAAAACTCAACAAAACGATATAACAATGATTAAATAACGCAATACTTGGGAGAGAAAAAAAAACCTTCGATAGCAGGGACGTAGTACCTCAAGCGGATGGTACTGCGAATTAGCAGTTGTTACACACTCGCACTTCATCTCTCACCACTGAAATTGGACTCAGTTGCAAGTCCTGTGTATACGACCGTGGCGTATTCCAACCACAACAGGAATAAATCCAAATAAACGACTTTGACACCGAATTAATGCGATATCATTGGTCATCGATATCAATTGACGCGATACCATTGGTCGAGATCCTGAATAATCTATGATATTCACTATGGACTCGCAAAATGATGGCGTTTTTATGCGAAGTTGTTATGGGAACTTCGCAAGTTAAATTAATGTGGTTATAACTAGTTAAATGTTGTATTATAAATAAGGGTGAATTAATCAAGAACTGTTTATAGTGCATAATACATAAATAATTTATAAATCTTCGGTGTCTACCTTTATTCCTATTCCGATTGGAATGGGATATAAATATGTCTATTATTTATTTCATATGATATTTGATGCGCGATCAAGTTCCATACTACTATTCATTCCTTGCTTTCTTCTATATATATTGATTATATCTTTTTCAGCTATCTTTAGAAAATTAACGTATTTTTTTTTGTTCCAGAGGATATATAAATCATTTTTGTCTAGAAAATCAATTCCAAGAATTTTGCAGATATCACCATTTTTGCTTATGAAGCACTTTATCTTTATTTACTTTATTATTATACATGTACATTGTTGAAAATAAATCTCTTGAAAATAAGTCTGGTTTATTTTATTTATGGTAGTTGCAGAGAACGAAGCAGTGAATTTTATGTGTGAAATGTAGTTTTATATTAAATAATTGACTAGTTCAAATTGGCAGAATATTTAATAAACAAATATTGTCTACTAGTTTCTGTCAGCGGCTTCGCCTGTGTGTGTGGGAAGTATTATGTACCCTATGTATGTTACTGGTGGTAGGGCGTTGTGCGAGCTCTTCTGGGTAGGTACCACCCATTCATCAGATATACTACCGCAAAACAGTACCTGACACATAGAATAATAACGCTTAGAAAGAGTGTAGGCCAAAGCGAATTGAAGTCATTCAATTGAACCAAAATAGGTTCAATACATTTGACGTCACGTCAGCCGTCACGATAAAGTGTCATAGAAAACATCTCGCGCAAATTTATTAAAAAATGACTTACTGTGTAGTACAAGGGTGTCACAAGGCTCTATAATTTTAACTTTTTTAAATTACATATGAAACATTAATACTGTTCAAATAATTATATATTTTTTTCTTTATTAAAAAAGGCTCTTCGAAGAGGCAAAAATTTTGAAAACAAACAATTTCAAGGTAATTAAGATGTTTAGCTTAAGTTCTATTATAACATGAGATACCATATGATTGTGTTGTTATTATTAAAATCAGAGGCTGGGCAAGGCGTGGGCGGTGTGGGCGATCGCCCACGGCCTCGCGGTCCGGGGGCCTCGCGTCTCGGAAACATGTTACCCATTACTTGAAATATATTATTATTAAGTGTAGGATTGCATTGCGCTAATGCAGAAAAAAAAAGAAAAAAGTAAAAAAAAGGTCAGCCGCATTTCCCTTCATACGGTGGAATTGTGTAAAAGCGATGGCCTCGGTCTTGCACCGCCACTGGTTCTAGGTACTTTCATGTGGGGTTAACGTGTAAAAGAGATTTTCGAGCGAGATCGAAATTTTGAATTTCGAAAGAGTGCCTCGCAAAATGTATCTCGCCCACATAAAATTTAGGTCTTGCCCCGCCACTGATTAAAATCCAAATTTATATTGTTTCTTCTTACATATCCCGTCCTTATTCCAAACAAATCTACTATTTATCACAATTTACTGTCAGAAAACCTTTCAGCGTTGTTTAATTAATTTTAATGAAAAAATTCTAATGTCCAATAATATTGTCTGACAAGTTGTTATATCTGAATACAACCTACGTAATAATTCAAATTAATTAAATGCAAGCAAATATATTTCATAATTCAAGTTCGAACAATATCAGTCGTGAAAATGTAAAAAAATATCTCATCGATTTTTCCTTTTTTATAAATAATGTAATTAATTAAAATAATTGCAAACCAATTTTTCGTCACTTTTTAAGCGTGATTGATATAGCAGAAGCAAAAAAATACAATTTTTGTGGTCTTTTATGTCAAATCGAACAATTTTGTGCTACATTTTTTTAATTATAAAAAAAAGAAATTAAGAGTGCTACTAAAGTCTGAGGCCTGGATGTCTGCCTCATCGATCTCGTCATTTTCAAAGTTAGTCCATGAAAATATATCGTACCCACGTTTTATTTACAAATTGATAAATTTTGTAATCGATTCGACAATTATTATCGAATGCACTCTAAATAGCTCCCTCAATGTTGTATTCCAGCAAGTGTATTTACTACAATGAAACTAAATTTATTTCAAAAATATTTTATTTAATAATAATTACAAATAATACAGATTATAATAAAGTTGCAACCATACGCTTGTTTGTAAATTATAAAATTAACTTAATGTTACGTTTAAATTGATTAAGAAAATAATATGAAAATAAAATCGTAGTTTCAACATACATAAAATTAAAATACTTTACAAGTGCCGAGATGGCCCAGTGGTAAGAACGCGTGAATCTTAACCAATGATCGTGGGTTCAAACCCGGGCAAGCACCACTGAATTTCATGTGCTTAATTTGTGATTATAATTCATATCGTGCTTGACGGTGAAGGAAAACATCGTGAGAAAACCTGCATGCGTCAAATTTCACTGAAATTCTGTCACATGTGTATTCCACCAATCCGCATTGGAGCAGCGTGGTGGAATAAGCTCCAAAAACCTTCTTCTCAAAAGAGGAGAAGAGGCCTTAGCCCAGCAGTGGGACATTCACAGGTTGTTACTTTACAAGCATTTTAATTTTATGTATGTTTACGAGATCATATTTTCACAACAGTTAAAAGCCTAATCATGATTTAAGCCAAAAATGTTCTTAATAACGAAATAGAAACAAGCAAATAAGTAAGTAATCAATTAAAAGTATAATAAGGTCCTCCAGACCGATTTCGGCCACGGCGGCCAATCTCAAGAGAGATTAGCCAACTGCGCAGGAGATATTATAGTGCACAAGTGTGTGCACAAACACAGGTGCACTCTCTTTTCCTTAGCTCTCATAATCCGATGGGACGGCTATCCGACACGACCGGAAAGAGTTCAGGCGCAGGACCAACGGCTTAACGTGCTTTCCGAGGCACGGGAGTGTTCACACTTCCTCCTTCCAGACTCCGGGCTTCTACTGAGAATTGGCCCGACCTGGGAATTGAACCCAGGACCACCGGGTCTGCAGCCTAATATCTAGCCACTAGACCAACGAGGCAGTCGAGGCAACGAGAAAAGTATAATACGTTAACATTGACGGCCCAACAAAAGTATGACCGGCATGCTAATATTTTATATTCATAGTAAATGTTATTTCCCTTTTATATATATATATATATTTTTTCCTTTGAGTGTACAATAAAGATATTTAATATTTTGATCTTCTGCACTGTGCACAGATTTCTGAACTAACAGTCAATTCGGTCGACTGACTGCGGGGGCACACTGTCAATATATTCAGTAAGAACAAACTCGAATCTCATCGCAGAACAGACTTCGAAATGTCAGAAAATGATAAGCGACATTGAGCCTAATAAGTATAACATTTAAAGGATACCCGCAATAAAACAGCGTATCACAAGTCGATTTTCATGATTTCAAGAGTGAAATGCAAATAGAGTTCTTTTAGAATCGAACAGTAACTCGGACCTACTAGCTCCTGGTAAGCGGTCCCTTGCAATGGTAGCTGGACGGTAAGTGGTCAATTGCAATATAAGTGTCGTTTATCTTGGAGAAATCTGTATACACTCGAACTTCAAAAATTCACGTTTCATATATTTGTTGGGAGATCGATGTCTAACATCGAATATCAGTAATCATTGTGTATTTTTAAATTTTAAAATCCTGTAAAAATAGCTTTTAATATTATTTTTTTCTACTATATAACTATAATGTTGTTGTTATGAAACTTTAGTTTTGCAACAATGTAAAGATTGATTTTAATTTATTACAATATACTCTCGGTAATAAATGAAACCCAGACAAGCATTATATTTTCATGCACTTAAATTCATCTCGTGAAGGAATAATATGTAACCACCAACACGAATTAAAGCAGCGTGGCGGAATAAGCTCCAAACCTTCTTTTCAAAGAAATCATCTCCTCAAAAGGATAGGAGGGTTTAGCAGCGATATATTTACATGACAGCCTGTACTGTACTGTACTGTAACTGTACTCTACTTTGTAATCAAAGTCAAATACAATGCTTGAAAGTGGCAAAAGACACGAGACACACAGCGAGAACATGACGTCACAGATAAAAAAAAATATATATATTGTATAATTTAACTTGATTGCGATATTTGTTTACCTCACATATATGAAATGAATTTGTCCTTCGAGTTGCTCATCGTCAGATTGTTACCTAGGTGTCCGCTTTACCGAGTGTCTACTGTCTGTTATGTACATCACAAGGTATGTATATAATACAATTATTTACAATATACTTCATGCTGTATTATTATATATAATATTTTAATGACTGTCGGTTTATACATGTCACCGTTAAGAAAATAGATTTTATTTTTGTGAAAAATGTACATTTATATTTTCTAACATACATTTTTTGGACTTACACATATATAAAATGCAAGAAGTTCATACTGTTGACGTGATAACGTCTTATAAATCGATGAACGCCGGCCGCACGCACGAAAAAGCATGACTCATTGTCACGTTCCGCCTGAGCCGAGCGCGCAAGCGAGAGCGCGGAACAAGCGATAGAGAGGCACGATCGCCCTAAGCGTTCGTCTTGTTACGCATCTATTTCTCTTCCACTCCATGACATTAGTCCGAGTTTGATAACAAATTTCATTAAAATCTGTGGTTGTGTAACAAACATAAGTCTATAATACATATTAATAAATAATTTACTAAATAATTATGTATGTATGTCTGGGCCGATGAGGCACCTGATGGTAAGTGGTAACCACCGTCGTAGACATTGGCTATGTAAGAAATATTAACCATTTCTACATCACCAATGCTTGTCACCAACTTGGGTCATTGGCTCATTTAAAAATATAATGCGTAATTTTATACATGATTTATAGTTTAATTTTGCGATATTTTTTATACATATAAAGAATATTTTCTGTTTATGTTCGTATTGTACGCTTTCACGCATATGTCATCCGAGTTGAAACCACTGTCTTGTATACAGGTTTATAGCAACGGAGCCCAATTTGTGGTGAGAGATTGGTACGATCGTGATATCGATGGGTGCGGTCACGTACCAGTTGAGGGACACGCGGTACGCATGCGTTACGTGCGAGAGGAAAAGAGACAGAATGCTATTCTGTCTTCGTTGCACGGCACACCCATCTGTCGTCATGCCTCTGGCGGTCGTAAATTGAACAGAACAGTGCAACCATTAAGCCGGCGTACCCCCAACTTCTCTTGTTGATAGACCTGTGTATAAGACAGTGGTTGAAACTTAGTACAGTGTGCCGAGTGCGAGTTTTGTTTACTTATACGATAGGGTGGACGTTAACTGCGATTTGTATGGAATCAAAACTATCTAGTGACAATAATCGGAATTCGGTACACAGTTAACGTAGTAACGCTATCGAGTAAGTTTGTTAAGAATATATAAACGTAGGCCGAACTTATTGTAGCTAAACCTCTTTAGTGTCACTCTCTCTAAATAAAAATAATATGTCTGTCATGTGTCTAAAACTATAATGTAATAAATACTAGTTTTCATTAAAGTTAAAAAACTCGCACCAGGAAATCTGTTATTGGCGCTCGCGTGAAAGTTTCTGGCATAGTACCGTCAACATAAGACAATACGAGACGCGGGTATGGGGGACCATGGAGGAAATGACTGGCCCCTAACGAGATAACTGTTTACGATCAATATGTACAAATACGTAATGTATGTATATGTATCCAACTAAATTATACAATAACAGATAGTATGCCAATATATTATAAATATTTTCAGTCATAATTTTTCGATACTGGGCGGCGGTCGTGCAGCGCTAGTTGTTGATGGCGACCCAGCCGCTGGAGCCGTCCGGCAGAGACACGGAAACCAGCCGGAGCGCTCCGGACTGCTGCAACGTTACACACTCGTCATATTATACATGCGGTAGCGATGTTCATATCTATTATAATTAATTTGACTTTTACAGTATATAAAATAGGAGTGGATTATGGATTCTTTTTTTATGATAAGAAGGCGGACAAGCATATGGGCCACCTGATGGTAAGTGGTCACCAACGCCCATAGACATTGGCATTGTAAGAGATGTTACCGTCGCTTACATCGCCAATGCGCCACCAACCTTGGGAACTAAGATGTTATGTCCCTTGTTATGTCTGTAGTTACACTGGCTTACTCACCCTTCAAACCGGAACACAACAATACAAAGTACTGCTGTTTTGCGGTAGAATATCTGATGAGTGGGTGGTACCTACCCAGACTAGCTTGCACAAAGCTCTACCACCGTTTATATATTCTTATTCACCTGTTGTTCAGTCAGTTGGTCGGCAGGAATCGTGTCTATGAGAGTTCCGTCCGCTTTGAGGCTGCTATCAATATTATCTGTAACATAAAGTATAATAAAGTAAAAGCTATGTAATATAAAAAAAACAATTACAACCTAACCAACGATCGCACTTTTAAAATGGAATAAATAATTTAAGAAACTTTTGCTTATATATTTTCCTCTTTTAATATTACAAGATTTAATTTTATAATAAAGTAACTCTGGTCGTCTGTTACGTTTCCACGGCTAAGCCAGTGAAACGATTTTGATAAAGAAAGACTAAAGAAGACGTTACTTTTTTACATCTCATCCGCGCAGTCGATCAAATAGCCTTGATAATAGGGGAAAGACATGATTAAGACATCATCATTTATCTATAAACTTCTCTCAGGTACACAATATCATAACACAGCTTATTGCAGACAATTACGTGACTTACGCAGTGTTAATAAAGTTGGTTCCTCGGATTCTTGGACGATATTTATTGTTTTTCCTGTAAATAATTAAATATATGTGTTATCCTCGTGGCATTTAATACAGTATAGTCATTCAAGTTTGTCGAGCGCATTTAATATTGCATACTCTTTAATTATTTTTCTTAATTTATTATCAAAATTAAGGAAAATTAAAAAATAATAATTGAATTATTTTAAAGTTATTAAGAAAATATAACAGTAACAATCTATCAACTAAGAAAAATGATCATACCAAATATATACCAAGTAGTCTACTGAGACCGACCTGTAATCGCTGTAAGGTGAGACACTGGCCCGACATACATTCAGCCTGTACATTTAGCCCGCCTGGGTATGTACCACCCATTCATTATATATTTATTCTACCACCAAACAGCAATACTTAGCATTATTGTGTTCCGGTTGTAACTATTAGTGAGATTGTCAAATACAGGCACGAGGGACATCTTAGTTCTCAAGGTTAGTAATGGTGCATTGGTGATGTTTGTAAAGAATGGTTAGTATTCTTTACCGCGCCAATGTCGATGGGTGACCACTTACCATCCGATGGTCAATCTGCCCTTCCGCCTACCCAACCTATTTTATAAGACAAATTCAAATTACTTTATTCAATATTGAAGTATTACACTTTCTTATTGATAGTCAAATTAGAAACTACCACTGGTTCGTAAAAGAAATACCCAGTCTTGAGAAGAACCGGCGAAAGAAACTCGGCGGGAAGATTTTTTTATTTTTTTCAAATAAATGCTTACCATCTTGCAGAAGTATCTTCTTGTCTCCAGTTATGATGAACTTCGTGCCGTTATCGTCTGTCGTCACTGTATGGGCATGATAAACGTGTGTGCGAAAAAAGGACCAAAATAAACACAAAAACACAATAAGAGGCATGCTTGTAACGTCTCTAAAAATAATAGTAATAGTTTCGCTCTAAATTGGTGTGTTGAGTAAAAAATAAATAAATGTAAACGTCGAAAATCTTAAGTGTCTTGTTGTTTCAGACGGCCTTGAGCGTTACGGCAGCCGGGATGGCCTCACGCTGCAGTACGCACTAGCGAATAATGGGGGGGGGGGGGGTCGATTACCTTCGCCCGCCGAGCCACGAGCGGAGCAGAGCACGGCAGGGGCCGCAGCCTCTCTCCGATTCGTGCCGAGGACGGCCATCGCAGTGGTTTCAGTGGGTAAGAATCCCACATAACCCGATTTTGTATGAGGGATTTCAATATATGAGACTTCTCTAGAATTATTCGCGCGATATAAATAAGCCATGCGTGTGAATGTACGTAACGGCTGGTTTTTGTATATAGCTTACTGATGGATTTATCATCGGCTTCGAGTTGTAGCTCCTCCGTCGTTTCGTATATCTGTAATGGAGAACAAAAATACGTTAAATGTTGATAGTGCTCATCGTTTCAAACACTATTATGATAAAATAATTTATTTCTCATAAAAAACAAAATAATATAATAATAGCAATAAATGAATTAATTTTTTACCTCTAATTTACCTCAATCAATAATATTACAACTAAAAAAAAAACAAAATTATAAAAGAACGGGACAATTAAAAAGAAAACAAAAGTAATAGTTATTCGAATTGAGGGCACAGAACTATAAAAGTACCGGGGCGGACGAGGCGAGAGGGCAGTTAAACAGTATTGTATGAAAAATCTTTTCCTGAATCACGCTAACATTTGACTCAAACTCAATTATTTTGGACTCTTGCAACGTTATGATTTATTTCAATTACCACAAAGGTAAAGGTACCAAAAAATCATTCCCGTAGTTGTCAAACTATGATTTTTTGTCTTTGTACCTTTATCTTTTTTTGACTTAGTCAGCTCATTAATTGAGAATTAGACTAAACAACGCGCTCCGACCCTCGGGGGCGAAACATCATTAGTTATTATAAAATAGCTCACCGTTTCCGTAAACTTGTCAGTTTTCTCCGTATCGACTACAACTGCCTGTGTTGTCAGCATCTGGAACGAGACCACGTTGACATTTAAATAAATTAATTTGAAATGGAATTTAAATTAAGAAGTTGTGTATTTGTCTTATCTGCTCAATCTATCGTGATGGTATTTTAAAAACATGGAGCCTGACTCTAAGACTCTGTTAGTTAAAAGAATAGATTGATTTTTATGTAAGATGAAAAATATACCTCACATAAACATCGTACAAAAAAGTTGGCCGAAACTGTGTTCGTGTTGGTGAAAAGTGAAAAGTTGGTGCTCACCAACTCGAATACTTTGGCTCCCGACACTGAAATCATCACTGACAGTAGTTATATATTTAATGTATACATAATACATTATACATATGTACTTACGTTTTCATTTATTTTCGTAACTCTCGGCTGGTTGACCACAATCGACTCAGCCAGGTGACCCTGAAATGAAAACATTTATTTATCAAAAATGAACGTCAGTTTTTTTTTCTGTAAGTGTACGCGTGTAGGCGTGCACTCACGCTGGTGTTCATGTGCTGGTAGAGCAGCTGCTTGCGCATGTAGCCGGCGCCGCACACGACGCACTCGTAGGGCTTGCGGTCGCTGTGCACGAAGCGGTGCGTGTTGCGGTTGTCGCGCGAGTTGAACGACTTCCCGCACACCTCGCACGCGTACGGCTTCTCGCCGCTGTGGATGCGCGCGTGCTTCTTGTAGTGCTCCGGGTACACGAACGTGGCGTGGCAGATCTCGCACTTCAGCGGCCGCTCGCCCGTGTGCGACGCCTTGACGTGGTAGTCCAGCAGGCGGCGCCGCTTGAAGCGCTTGGGGCACTGCGCGCAGTGGTAGCGCTTGTCGTCGAGGTGCGTGGCGCGGCGGTGCGAGTGCAGGTTGGAGCGCTGCGTGAAGCTGGCGCCGCACACGTCGCACGTGAAGGGCCGCTCGCCTGCACAGACGGGCGGTCAGGCGGGGCGCGCGCGCGGCGGCGGGGGGGGGCGGGCCGCACCGGTGTGGATGCGCATGTGGTCGCGCACCTCGGCGCGCCGCGCGAACGCCTTGCCGCACGCGCCGCACACGAACGGCTTGCTGCCCGAGTGCACCACGCCGTGCACCTCCAGGTTGTGCTGCGTGCCGAACGCCTTGCCTGCGGGCGGGCGCGCTCGTGAGTATTCACGGCGGGGCTGGATACTATGACGCTCGTTATTTAAATAGAGACGTTCGTACGTTTTCAATATTTTAAAATGAAGAATCGATCGTCGCTTTCTGCCTAGATATTCAATTGGCAGACCGCCCTCACTGAAGAGAGACGAAAACGGTAAACGTAATGGTAGTACTAACCGCAAACATTACAAATGAAGTCTTTGACACCGGAGTGCGTCTTCTCGTGCTGGTTCAAGTTCTGTAATGTGAAGAACGACTTCCCGCACTGTTCGCATTTGTACGGTCTGGGACGAACCTTAGTATAAATAAATAAACGAAATTTTATTAATAGCAGTAATCATAAAATAAATAAAGGCGACTCACATCGAACTCGAGGCATAGAATGAATTAAACCACCACGACGAGAAAGGAATTAAATTGGCAGTCCACATTTGGCTGCACACAGACAGCTGCAAAGATGCGAGATATAATCTCGCATCTTTACGATAATGTAATTACTCTCTTTATTTGTATTTTATTTAAAGTTTCATCAAATAATTCTATTGAGTGCTCTAGCTGTCCGTGACGAACAAATAGACACAAATATTCAAAATAAAAATTGCAAACCCATGTATATTAAATTGAGCAATTATTTTTAATTTTAATGCTAAAATAAACATGTTAGAGTATTGAATGTTGGATACGCAATAATTTAATTATATTTAATAAATCTAACTAAATAAAAAATTGACTGTATAACTGTATTTCCCGACCCTCGTACCGAAAGTAAAATCTACATTTCGAACCGCAGGTAGCTTTACATTTAATTTATAACTGCAATTTGACGATCCCAAGGTTATTTATTACATAAACATATTTACTTACATAAATATTTTTTTGATTTTGAAAGTAAGTAAAAAGAAAACATTTATAGTCCTTCATCCGTTCACTCACGAGATGCGTCTTGAGATGCGACTGGTGCGTGTACTTGGAGGCGAAGGCCTTCCCGCACACGTCGCAGGCGTACGGCCGCGACCCGCTGTGCACGTTCATGTGCTCCGTCAGCAGCGTGCGGGAGCTGCGGTCAATATTATTATTACTAATGCGTAAAATAACGTTTTATATTTTGTACAGTGTAGAAAAACATCGTGAGGAAATCTGCCACATGTACGTAAATCACCTCTCATGTTTCTCCTTAAAGGAGGCTCATACCTTTGCTTAGCGGTCAGATATTTACGGGTGTCACTTTTTTATATATGCCACGAAAACATATTACAAAGATAGCTCACCTGTATTTCTTTTTACATAAATTACACTCGTGAACTTTAGTCTTGTCCGTATTTTGTAAAGTCTTATTTTTCTGCGCATGTCGTTCTGAAAAGGATTATTAATTTCAATTCCTAGTATCGTGTTTCACTTTCTTTTCAACAATAGGTCCGGTGGCCGGGTCGTATGGGTAGGGCCTCGCGTTTACAGTACTTATCCGCGCCAGCTCATCGGCCGCTCGGAGCCTCACCGACGTGCGCGGCGTAGTGCGCGCGGCGGCGCAGGGCGCGGCCGCACACGCGGCAGATGTACAGGCGCGCGCCGTGCGCGCTCTTCACGTGCTGCATGGCGGCCTCCGCGTCGCCCAGCACCGCGGGGCCCGCTGCGGGCAGTTTTATTAAGAAATTTGTAAAGTGATTCGATGATATCGCTGCGAGAATTATCGCTAGGGGTAAAATTGGAGGGCCACCGGTAGCAGCCCGCGAACGTCCCCCCGCCGGGCTGAGGCCTCCCCTCCGAGGAACCGTTGAACGTTTTGAATTTGTAATTTGTTATCATTATTAAAAAGTTATAATCTCTATCCTTGTACATAATATTGATCGTCGTACCTTTTGTTTCATTCTTCTCACATAGCAGACATCGGAACTGACCATCTTCGTGAACCACCATCTGAAATGATATTTTTTTACATTGTAAACTTTACGGTTCCTTACATATTCGATGACCGAGAGATCTAAGCTATTATGTGCTCACACAGAGTCCGACTAGGTTCTCAGCCAAAACAAAATGTTTCTGTATTATTTGTGTCGGATGATGGAGGAGTTGTTTGAGATGGGCAATGAGTGCAGCTATTGCAACTACTAATACGAACAAACAAATAAAATAAAAAAATACACTTTATTTTTAACTGATCAAGACGGAAAAGTGTCTCGTGTTTCTCACGATCAAAATGCTTTACTTTATTTAAAACACCCACCCACTAAGTAATAAAACATAATATATCAACAAAACTCACAGAATTATCAACAGTACTAGTATCGTCATCCTCTGTCGTGCTCTGTACCGACTGGACACGATACATTTCGCCCGACTCCACTTTTATAAAGGCACCTCCTGAAAAAGCCCACACTATTTAAATTTTACTCGAGACAATATTATATTCTCGATACTAAAAATACATTTATAGCTAGCTCACTTAAAAAAGAATCTCAAACAATACAGTCGAATAAGCTTGGAGACCTTTTTGAATTTATAACAACAGGAGTAAACTAGTCAGCACCAGCTAGCAGCTACCACGTGCCTCACACGTGCGATAAAGTATTATTTTATTAATATTATGCGCCTTGCCTTAGCTTAAAACCGATATGTTATACTATACGTAATGTATTCCAGTCACAATAATTCAAATCAAGAGTTAACAGGTATCTTCTAGGCAACCGTGCTACATCATAGACCGTGTCGATGCTCAACATCAGACAAGACAACGGTCGAACGCAGGCCTATTACGAGTAAAAAAAAAAAAAAAACCAATAGGAGTAACTAACACAAAGCGTATTTGAAATATTCCAAGTGATTCGCTGATAACTATAATATAGCGGATATTATGCTACAAACAGTTCTTGATTAATATACATATCTTTATTTATATATATGTCGTGGAAAAACAATATTTTTAATTAAAAGTAGCTGAATTGACTATAGTAGTAACGGGTAAACGCGGTGACTGTTTATAAAAACACTTGCATTCGAGAAATGGAAGGGTTTTTGCGTTTGAGAAACCGACCAGTCCACACCTCCGAGGCGAAACTGTCGGTTTACCTATTTAGTACCTAATTATACTTGTGTATTGTGATCTGTGACAATAAATCCTTGTTATACCTACATTAAGTTATTATTGATACAATATCGTGATGGACCCCGTACCACCGAATTTAGAAGAAGACAGCTCTATCGCTCAGCCATCGCTGACTCCGACATATATATAATACAAAAATATTCCACTTAACTACTTAATTTGCACTTTAATTTTACTTCCAAAGATCCGAAAACAGTTTTACCGGTATGGTATATAAGACGCCATTTTTTCAACGAACTGACAATAACAAACATTAAGGTCTCGACCAAGGACGTTCTATAAACGAATTTGTATCATTAAAACTTTGTTTTTTTTTTTATGTTTTGTTCAGATATTCGTTTTTTTTTATTAGATATTTGGTTATTAATTTGTATGTTACATATATGTAATATGAAATATATATAAAAAAAAAGAAAGTTACCTAAACGTCCAGTAAAGATGTTACTACTATGTAATGTTAGATAACGAAAAAAAAAAAAACATTTTTTTTAAGTTTACACAAAACTCAAAATATAGATTAATTTTATGCATAGCAAAACTCAATTTATTACAGTTAAGAAAATAATACATTCGTCTCTGATCTATCTCATAATGTGTACGAGTACGAGAGAAACTGATTTTGAATTTACGACTTTTTGCTTTTGCCTTCAATACGGACCAAGCTGATTGAAAATTATTATTTTAATTTAAAACTTAGATTAAGTTTTTACTTTTAAATACAAAAAAAAAAATAATAATAATAATGAATATATTTCAATATTGTTATTTAATGTTGATAGTCATTTCAGCTGTAAGGTAAAATAAGAGTTTTGCATTGAGAGCTCAGAAACGGAATCGGATTAAACTTTTATTTAATAGTTTTCTAATTTTAATTTTACCTGCAATCTGTATAACATATAAGTATTAAAACTAATATAAAATTACGTATATAAACAATAAAACATATAATTCCTCATTTATCATTCATTCAGTAACTTCCCCCTCACTAGTTTAACTCAATTATCAAGGTCAAAGTTTTTTATATACCTTCTCCTATTCCCATTGGAATCAGACGTATAGATTGCAAGTAAATATATCGAGTACCTTGTTCCTGCGCGGCCGCAATAATAGCATTGGCCGTTTCTTCGTCGCCTGACACCTGCAACTCGATCTGGGATTCATCGTTCGAATCTGTCGACGATTTATAAAAAATTTTTTTAGTAAATATAAAGTAAGTGGTAGAACCTTATGGATGAAAATACTTCGAATGAAGAAGGGAATTTCTCCTACCGGCACCCGAAACACCGAGGGATCTCTATAAATCTCTTTGCCCCAATTATTATATTATGGTTCTGCATACCTTGTCCATCAACGGAATCCTGCAATCCGGGCAGCATGAGAGATATCTGATTGTCTCCGTACAGGAACTTCTGTCCGGCCACCACTCGTAGCACTGAACCATTCTCGCCTTCCATAACTATTGTATCTGTAATGTTTAAAATTATACTACCATTAAATATACCGAGGTGGCCCAGTGGTAAGAATGCGTGAATCTTAACCGATGATCGTGGGTTCAAACCCCGGCAAGCACCACTGAATTCATGTGTTTAAATTGTGATTATAATTCATCTATTGCTTGACGGTGAAAGAAATCATCGTGAGGAAACCTGCATGTGTCAAATTTCACTGAAATTCTGTCACATGTGTATTCCACCAACCCGCATTGGAGCAGCGTGATGGAATAAGCTCCAAAGCTTCTCCACAAAAGAGGAGAAGAGGCCTTAGCCCAGCAGTGGGACATTTACAGGCTGTTACTGTGCTGTACTGTGTATTAAATTCTATTTTATAATCCAAATATTAAAATAACTTCACTCTTGAAAGTACAGTTGTTTTATTTTTCATGTAAGAGGGCGCAAACGAGCAGGAGGCTCATCTGATGGAAAGTGACTACAACCGCCTATGGTATATACAGAGTGTAACAAAATTCGTGTCCGACCCGTGAAGTGGTTATTAGGTATCGTGTGTCGGTTCTATTTATGTAATAATTTTTAAAATACTAAGCAAGAAAATTACTTTAAAAAAATATATTAATTGCGTTTAACACTGTTGGTGGTAAAAACGTGGACTACTGAGGTCATGACCTCGTGTCTTAGCTACCCGATAGGTAAGAGCTATCGAGCGATATTGCCCGCACCTGTGTTGCCACGTAATTTTCGTCACTTAATAAAAAATAAAAAAGTCCGGGATAATTTTTTTGCTTAGTATTTTAAAAATTATTACATAAATAGAACCGACACACGATACCTAATAACCACTTCACGGGTCGGACACGAATTTTGTTACACGCTGTATATACATATGTTTGTGGTACGGGTTGGTAGACATATACAGATTTCCTCAAAGTAACTTACAATTATTATTAATTAAAATTATGGTCATATAAAGGAAATGCAGTTTGATCAGTGTAATCGCCGACATTGATTTTCTGCTTAAAATTATGTATTTATTTCAGTTGCAGGATATCATAAAGCTAGAGATCGTCATAGCTTCATGATATGTAAATGGAACGCTTCATTATGTGGGAAATATTTTGTAAATATATGATGTATCCGTAAGTCACTAACGCTCATCCGTGTCCGCGTCCGCGTCCGCGTCTGTTCCCGCTTCAGCGTCCGCCTCCGGCCTTAGCACCTGCAGCTTGCCGAGCACGTACCGTCCCTGCTCTCCCAGCAACCGGACGTCCAAGTATTCAGATTTCGATTTTTCGTCATCATCATCATCCTGCAAAGTCAGATGAGATGTCTATTTAATATTACAGACCTTACCATCACATGGTCTATTTAATGTTTCATGTGGTATAAATTATTAGAATGAAGTTCTTTTACGCGGCTTACAGTAGAGTGAAACGGCAGTGGCCCAAGGTCACGTCATATATCCAAATAGCGTTCATTCTGTGCCTACCAAATGCTACAAAATGCCTTGCGTTGGACGTTCGAATTTAGGAGGTCGATGTGCTTTTTGGTGTGACAAAAATACAGTAATACAATCAATTGAAATCTACATTTTAAAACACGGATAGAGTCGAAAAAATGTCGCACCGAACTTCGTTCCTGACGGAGGTGTCCCTGACCGTACATTTTTTTTTCAAATAACTAATTTTAATTAACAGCTTCCCCTGCGGAGTGAGAGGTATGACAGGTGTTGGGTATACCGGTCATCCTTCAAGCTTGCTTCATACTATAACTTCATCAAATCACCGCGAAAGCGTAACAGACTGACAGAGTTACTTTAGCATTTTTAATATTAGTATAGATGAGGTGATTCATCGGATTGAGGGGTAAAACTAACTTGCTCAATAAAATAGTTGTTGTGTTCCGGTTTGAAGGGTGAGTGAGCCAGAGTAATTACAGGTACAAGGAACATAACATCTTAGTTCCCAGGATCGGTGTAGCATTGGCGATGTCAGCGTTAGTTAACATCTCTTACAATGCCATTGTCTATGGGCGTTGGTGATCACTTACCATCAGGTGGCCCATATGCTCGTCCGCCTACATATGCGATCAAAAAATTTGCTAATAGCCAACACCACGCACAAATTACATTTATTCTTTAGTTATGTAATCGAATATATAATTACCTTATCACTCTCTTCAAAGATCAATTTATTCCTCGAGTCATTCGGCGACAGTACGGCGAGAGAGCAATCTGTAAATATTATATCAATACATTATTATCTGACTTTTACATATTAAACTAATTTTCATATGATGCTAATAAATATTACGTAATTTTGTGTGTACTGTGTATTTATTATTGTCACTACTTTTGCTAGGAGTAGTGACAATAATAAATTAATTTTAATGATTTGATATTATAACAATTACTTATCTATGTAAAACTAAGCATTACCAAATGTTTTTTTAACAGTATTGACGTGATAACGTCTTATAAATCGATGAACGCCGGCTGCACGCACGAAAAAGCATGACTCATTGTCACGTTCCGCCTGAGCCGAGCGCGCAAGCGAGAGCGCGGAACAAGCGATAGAGAGGCACGATCGGCCTAAGCGTTCGGCTTGTGACGCATCTATCCCTGTTCCACTCCATCGGCCGATGCGTCCGAGTATTCATCAATGTTTTCTTAAGACGTTATCACGTAAAATTATCGTCCGTAAACCGACTTTACAGACAACCATTTATTTTTTAATTTTGATTTGTATATACTTATTTCAGCTACTGTACAAATTGTGATCACATAGTGGCAAAAATTCGATTTTATCTTTCTAATTGTACACTAAAGTTATATATAACAATATAAATATGAACAAACCTTCATCAATCTCCATCGGCTGTTCGTCTGCTTTTTCCAATTCATTAACTTCGATGGCGCCTTCTTTTTTCAGTTTCTCGACTTCGAATTCGTCAATTTTCGTCAAAACCGCCGATGATAGAAAATCTTTAGGCAACGAGTTGACGTTGAAACTCAATATCGGGCTTGATTTCGTCGAAACTAACGTATTCGACGTAATTGGTTGAGTAAACGTCATAGTCGACGAAGTCAAGATTTCGTCGGATTTCATCGAACTAGATACAAAATTTATTACATTCTTTGAACTGGATGGTTGATCGTTTTTTTCGACTTTTGGTGTCATAATTAGTTTTGGATCAATCGTTTGATTCACTACTATTGTTTTCTGTTTGGCTGTTGTGTTTATACTCTGAGTGAGAACAGATGAACCGACAGTCACTTTGAGGTTGAGGGTTGATGACGGCACGGTCACTGCGGGCTGTAACAACTTAAATGAAACTCATTATTCACTTGATTATAGGTTTTAGGTAAATTTTTGTGATTATTAGTTAGAGTAGTTAGTTAGTTGTTAGTAAATATTAAGTTACAAAGTTCCACTTTTATTATTTTAATTAATTTCGAATGTTAACAGCTGTCTTATTTGTCTCAATTGTAGTGTTTTTTTTTTTTTTTTTTTTTTTTTTTTTTTTTTTTTTTTTTTTTTTTTTTTTTTTATTGTATAGGTAGGCGGACGAGCATGTGGGCCACCTGATGGAAAGTGGTCACCAACGCCCATAGACAATGACATTGTAAGAAATGTTAACCATCGCTTACATCACCAATGCGCCGCCGACCTTGGGAACTAAGATTTTATGTCCCTTGTGCCTGTAATTACACTGGCTCACTCACCCTTCAAACCGGAACACAACAATACAAAGTACTGCTGTTTTGCGGTAGAATGTCTGATGAGTGGGTGGTACCTACCCAGACGAGCTTGCACAAAGCTCTACCACCGAGTGTAACACGGTGTTTACAGAAATTTAATTCCAGCAAGTTGTGTTCGCTTTAAAATGATTTTACATTACTCTGTGAAAGTTTTAAGTTTATATCACATGTTTTTTTCGTGTCTTACTTATGTAAAAATCTATCAAACTAAATAATAAATAAATAAATTATGCTATATCGGGCGGTCTAATAAAGGTGGACGAAATCTAGTTACAGGTTTTGAAAATACATAGCCATGTTGCAATCAAACTGTAGAAGCTCTAGAGTTAGTCCATCCATTGAAATTAGAAAAATTTTTTTTTTTTTTTACAATAATGATATTGAAACCTCACCTTTAGTGCAGGAATAACAAAGTTAGATTTAGATATCGGCCATTTCCCAGACTTCATAACAAAATCGGGCGGCAAGGGTTGCAACTTCGACGCTGGCAACACTAATGTTTTAACTTCATTCTTCTTGATATTAGAACTATTTACAATTTTCACCTCCTTATTAAACGTGTCGTAGCTTAAGTTATGTTTTGGTAAAGTTTTCTTAAAATTTTCAAGTAGTTCAGCTTTTATAGCTTGTAATCTGAAATGTTTAACAGTTAATGTTATTTATACGACATTATTATATAGAGAACCAACCAGCCCTCAAGGTTTTCACGGGTTTTGTTAAAACACCATTTGTGAACACCTACAAATCTGTTATTTTACAAAACATAAAAATATTTTGTATGGCTGTGTTCCGATTTAAAGGTTGAGTGAGCCAGCACAAGCAAGATACATTTAAAATCTTATGGTTGGTATTGATGGTATAAAAAAAATAAGAATATATCTTTAATAGTACCAATATTTATGGCTGAAGAACTTAACTTTAAAATCAACATATAATCAGATTGGAACATGTATTTGTATAATCAATAGATAAAAGAAAATAAACGTCCAGATTACTAAAATAACTATATGTAACCAGAGTTAACGACTTAAAAGAAGCTTAGCCACTGCGGATTGATGGATATACTTTATGTATAACAAAATCATCTCTAGAAAATAATTTGTTTTAAAAGCTGAAGTTTTCGCTTTAGTTGAACTTCTGATCATTAATAAAAATCCACTGTGTCTGGTGTTAAAAGGCGCAATATAATTTTTTTAAATGATTTGGCAATTGGCAAAATGTGGTTTACATTATTAATAAATGTACTTGGCTCATTTAGCACCAGATCAAATTTATAGGAGATATTATAGAGCACAAGTGCACTTTAACGTGCTTTCCGAGGCACGGGAGTGTACACACTTCCACCTTCCAAACTCCGGCCTGCTTCTGAGAATTTTCTGACAGTAAATCCCAATAACTTTTTATTGGCCCGACCTGGGAATTGAACCCAGGACCACTGAGTCTGCGGCCTTATATCTAACCACTAGACCAACGAGGCAGTTATTATTATTCTATTTACCAATTAAATAACATTCAAGTATTATACCTGACTTGTAAAGAGTCATATTCAACGATTGCCTTCTGACATTTCTTGCATATTACACTTGTATGGACACCATCCTCTTTGATCAATTTGTCAACAATGTCTCCAATAACTTCACATAGTTTCTTACCGGAGGTGAGTGACAACTGAAAATTAAAAAATTTGCTTATGATTTTATATAAACTATATTGAGTTGAATAAATAGCCTGAAAGTATTGTTTGTGTTAGAAATGGTTGCAATAATATATCAAGGGTTTGGCCTGTGACTCAAACATCTGTAGGCAGCTTATACACTCGTTGAGTTATCATGCTTAAAATGTAAATAACACAATTTTAAAAGCATTCGAGTAAACAGTCCACTGATTAAATATATATATGTTCTCACTTTGAAAAACAGTTATTGTTATTTCCAGAATAATCTAATATTTGGTTTGGTTTTTATTTTATTATAAATCTTAAGATATTATTTATACAAGTGGTAAGTACTGGTATTTATACAAGCACTAATATAAATGTTTAACTCTTTCTGAAGGTAGATTCTACCAAAAAGGTATTATAGGCACAAGGGACATAACATCGTAGATCCCAAGGTTGGTGGCACATTGGCAATGACATTTCTTACACTGCCAATGTCTATGGGCGTTGGTGACCACTTACCATCAGGCGGCTCATATGCTCGTCTGCCTACATATCCTATAAAAAAAAGGTACTGGCAAGAAGCTCAGTAGTTACTCTTTTTCATCATACATATACATACATATTTAATACATGTAGATTCCTTTGAGACACTTATGTGGTTAAGCCAGTGAAAATTCATACACAAGGGACATAACATCTTGGTTCCCAAAGTTGGTACATCATCTGTCTACCTTTATTTATAAAAAGAACACTTACATCATCCCCAAATAAGTTTACAGCATTCCTCAACGATGCTCCTGTCCGGGTGTTGCAAATGAAACATGAATTATTCATTCTGAAAATATTTGTTACCAATTATGATTGCTTATTTGTTAGTTTTTTTGGACACAGCAGTCTTATGTATAATAATGATTAATTTCTAGTTAATCAAAATTAACCAATTAATGTAATAAACCTCACAATCAGCAATATTTGTTATCGTTGTGCTGTGGTTTGTGAAATAGCAAAAATATTTCTTAGAGTCAATGCCTATTTGAGCAGGGACGACCACTTGCTTTCAGGTGGCATATTCGCCAGTCTGCTCATTTTAAATATAAAATAATATACTATTATGGAAAAATATCAATTCGAATTAAGTTTTGTGCGCTGGTTCTTTTGTATTATTCTGGTCATTTAGTATATGAAAAATAGCTTTTCAAAGGTAAAATATCTTACATATGTGCTAAATACGTTATGTATCAATTTTTCTATGTATATAATATTATATAGTTATACGATAAGCAATAGATAAATATTTATTCTTTTATGAAGCATTTACCAATGCCCAAGTTAATTATAAATGGTCAGCCATTATTAAAATTTAATGAGTCTTAATATAAGGGTTTAGTCATGGTCTCGTGTAGTTATATATTTTGACAATAAAAAACAGTAATCGTTAAATAATTATCGTCTTATTCCAAGAGACTAATATTGAAATTCATGTTATTGTATGATGAATAAGGTTTTCTAACTTAAAACCTTTATTTAATTACGTAATATCATATTATATAGCTTTTATAGATGTGAATTTAGTTAAGTTCTACTATCATTTCAATTGTTTATAATCTTATCAGTTGCCTCTAATTTTAAATCTATTGCCACCTTTATCAATCTAATGTCGATTCTTAGTTCAATGGAAACTATTAAACGTATTTTTTATTGTGTGGTGGCCATTTTGATGTCGACAATTCGAAATACAGCAAAAAACATAGAAAACCGGCGTTTACAACAATATTAATTAAAATACCTGTTATATTTTTAAGTTTTCATCTGATTTCATTAGTTTCTGAAGGTTTCCAGAAAATATTTTCTAAATAAGTTGTCAGCAATGATTTCTCGACAAGCAGCCACCATTACGTGTATAATAGTAAAATTTAGTCCGTTAGTGGCGCTGCGAACTTCCGTTCTATGTTAAAGTTATTGTCAATGGTTCGAATTAGATCGGTGTTACACTTACATTTTCATTAAAACATACTCGAAAATGTTCAAATAGTACTTATTTTATGCAATTTCTCAGGATCGAAAAGATTTTTGATACTTTTAAAAATGTATTAAGAAATAGCATAATAATAATCATACTCAGACACGAATATTTTTAAATTGCTTATGGTTCATGTCTGTTTTTAATAATCTGTGCCAATGTTTATAGCGGAAATGAAATAGCGAAGGCGGGAATAATATTTCAGCGGGAAATATAAAAAGGTAAGGCCAATATCTTAAAAAGTTTATTATACGTTATGAAACTATTCATTTGTATTTTGGCTTTGATTATGTAATATTAAAAAAACACAGATCAATCAAAAACTTTTTTATTTCTATACAATTTACATCTTTTCGCGTCGTACGTGCAGCGTCCTAACATTAAATATAATTTATTACATAGACTTTACAATAAAACTAAGAGAAATATATTTCATAACGAAACAATTTAATATGTACATTTAAAAGTAACTTTTTTATCTTCACACTTTATACATTTATGATTTTTTGGTGCGAAAAATAATTACGACATAAGCTTGCGACATTTTAACAATTTTTATAAAATTTGTATATATATATATATATATATTTATTTATTTGAGCAATCATAATAATGGCACGTCGTAATAATGAGTGTATGATAAATATATATCATTCAAATTTTAAAATGTATCTCAACTAAATTTTTATTGTCGTCCATAAAAGGAATATTAATATTTCCATTTTTTTTCTAACCTTGTCAAACAAAAACAATAATCTATGCTTTTAAATTTAAAAAACAGAACTTAATAAAAAAAAAATTGTATAGGAATGAACACTTTTTAAACTTTTACTATAGACAATTCAATAGTATAGTAATTTTGATATAAGGATTTTTTAGGTTAGTTTCAGTGAAAAATTAAAATAGGCGAACAAAAATGATTAAAGTTGCGTTTTGTTTTCCTTGTTTTGTGGTAGGATGTATCCGTTGAGGCCTGAGGTTATATAGAATGTTCTGGTCGTGTTTAAATGAAAGAATTTTGTTGTGTTGACATGTATTTAATGTTTACGATGTAACTACAAGTACCTAATACCAATGTAATGTCTAGAAATAAGAAACAAGAACTAAATATAATCGTTACATTATCTTAAAATATGTAAAAGGCTAGAGTGCGGTATTATTATGTATGTTTTTATTTTCAGTTCAGACAGTTCGTGCTGTGTGTCACATACAAGTGTTGTGAATTTATTACAGATTTGTTTTGAGCGTGGATTTCAAATATGGCATTATTTGTAAAGTATGATTAACGTATTTTGCACCGATTAAGTTTTTGTCTATTTAAGACATTTGATTTGAACTTAATAGACAGTGTGCATCATTTTCTACACAATATCTAAACTAAAATAATTGTAAACATATCGCTATCTCTTTTTTGCGTGTAAGATTAAAAAAGGACAGCTATTTGTCTTGTCAAATTAGATAATAAAAATTGTGTGCAATCGATTTAACTTCTTGAATACGTTAAAAAACATTTACAAATAATCGAGCCATCAGTCATTATTTCTGTCGCCTTGTGGATGTTCAGGAGCTGATCGAATAGTTAACATTACGTTTTTTAGCACTTATTATAAAAAATATTACAGAAAAATTATTTAATTTCCTTATATACATCAAACACAAAACATAGTAAGCTATCACGACACCAATGTCCTAATACTAACACATTTTTTTTTTTCAAATTTGAAAATATTTCTAGAGAAAAAGATATGCATCTATTTACCTGATAACAATGGTTTTAATCAGCTATAAAGGGGACTATTAGTTTTTTTTTTAAATTTTGCCGACTATAAAACTGTTTACGGTATAACAGATAAAAAATACTTTTAAATTAATTTTCATTTCTTTCGATTGATAATTTACTCGAACAGTTAAAATACATACAGTCGTATCATAAACAGCATTATAGACAAGCTACCACACTTCACACCATACAAATCTATTCTAAATACGAACAAAAAGACAGCGTGATTATGGTATCATTTGGTGTTCGTATTGACGATCTAATTCAAAAAAAAAAAACAATTCAAAATTTGCAGGAAATTCCATTTTTGACATATCTCACAATTCATTTAACATCAAAACATCACCTGCAAAGTTTGAACGACGAATTATTGTGCAGGCGTTCTTAATTTTATTCCAATCGTCACATTTTTTATAATTTTTAAGAAAAATTTATAGAAAATCTGTTACGGTTCATAATTTTTTTTTCAACTAGTCGAATATAATTGACATTGCAATGACACTTACTACTAAGAGCCTAAAGAGTGCTAAACTAATCTTATAATTACACATCTTGGTTCTTAAAACGGATCAGGTTAAACGAAACGTCAACCGCGCCACGTCACTGTGACGTCACAACATGCGTATCGCAAAACATGCACACTCCAAGCCTATTAATAAAAAAAATAAATGAAAAATAAAACTCAAATAATCTACCTTACACCACATTTTTATTTCTTGTACAATTCACAACTGCCAAGTTCTCGTACAACCGAATTATCGAAATATTAATCATAATATAAAGTTTTTTTTTAATTAAAAACAAAAAGAAAATCTACATCTTTATCTTCATACGACATCGCGTACATATGAAATCACAAATTATAAATTCTATTGATTAACCTCATACTACTAAATGGGTACAACGGTGCCATTTTCACAACTCGAAATTAAATAATAATCATTAACGGCCTTACTTACAATCATTATTGTAGTGATTACCCAAACAATGTCGTCTCCTTCTTTCTAATGTCAAATCAATAATGACAGAAAGAGAAAACAAACATTGTGTAAGCAAACCAGCAACTTTTATAAGTAAGACAGTTAGAAGTTAGAGGCGAATGTAACGAAAATAACGTTCGAAAATGACACCGATTAAAAACGATTACTAAACTAAAACTAGTATTAATCAATAAATGGGAATAATGCTTATAAAAACTAAATCGCTCGCTACGTAAAACGAAATGCGTTTGCATTTAACGGGTAACCCCAAAAACAAAAGATAAGAAAAAAAAAGAATAATATATATAATGGAAATGTAATCATGTGTTATTTGCAACAAATTGTTTTAGTGTCTAATATTATATTAACTATCTGTTAATGTCTTTATGAGTGAACTAGATCACAAATTATAATATAAAGGAATTATAAATGTTGCCATTGCTGAAAACAAAATTACCCTTCAGTCGTTATTGTAATGTGGATCCGAAAAATTGTAATTTAAATGTTTTTTTTTTTTTGCTTTAATAATTAAGCAATGGCAATCCCCATGTTATCCCCATTCCCCTTGCACTCGTAGTGGTGTGCCTGTGTGTGTCTGTGTGCCGTCCGTCTTGATATGTGTGTTTGTGTGTTCGCCGCCACATCGCCGTTAGCTAGAAGCAAATATTTTACTTGTGAGTTTGCATGTTTCAAACATGGCGGTACAGACGAAAAAATTGTCAACTTAATTTTGTATTTTCTCACATCAATAAAAGGAACTTTATGTCGTACGTAACAAACATTGTACTATGTTTTTTTTTTTTCGTCACAAGTTGATAGTTTTATCGGTAGCTTTATCAATTTTCGTCTATATCGCGAATGTAGGTATTAATGTCTGTAATAGTAATTGACTAGTGAGTAAAAATAAAAGAAAACAGAAAAAAATTTAAGTCAAAAATAATCGAAAAAAAAAACAGCAAAAACTGCCTCAGACTCGTTAAAAAAAGACATGTAGTTACCGAATACAATTATAATCTATACATTATTTGTCATTTTGATATGTAGGGTAAGCATTTACACAACACACAGTTAAAACCATAGAGAGGCCATAGACTTCATAGACTAAACGGTTTATTGTTCGAAATATAAAAAAAAAAAATCACGACAGGTTTTCATATATAAATTGAACTGAATCACCTAGCTAGACTACAGTAAAACGATTCAATACTTTGTCATTTTTACATACGTCACAAACACATAGGGTCCTATTAATTTTTTTTGAATCTATCCCAATATATAAAGCTGAAGAGTTTGTTTGTTTGATCCGGCTAATCTCAGGAACTACTGGTTCGAATTTAAAAATTATGTTTGTGTTGTATAGTCCTTTTATCGAGGAAGGTTCTAGGCTGATTTTAATTCATTATATTTTTATTAATTATACGCGGGTGAAACCGCGGGCACAGCTAGTAAAAATATATATGTATATATTTCGAACGACAAACCGTTATACATAATCGAAATTGACATAGGTAACTCTGACGTGATCAGCGAATGTACAGTCGGGCACGACTAGTCAAATCTATATTACAATTAATACTACAAAATATTTAGCATTTTAAGTACAAATCTAAATTTGTTTAAGCCTATAAAGCAATTAGACGAACGTCACAAAATATAACGACAGTAGTGCACGACTATACATATTATACTATACATTATACATTTATCTACATAATTTTAGACCTGAAAATTGACTTTGCAGTCACAAATTGATTGTTACGTCAGATATGTTATTCATAATACATTTTTGTTTCATTAGAAAAAAAGCGTTCGAGGATTTCCGTTGATAAAATCGAACCGCCTAAAATTTCTTTTTTATAACATACACATAATATATAAATAACTTTATACACATAAATGTTTTTATAGAGCGTAGACGATTTCAAAATCGCGAGCGATCTAATAGCCGACGCTTAATAATCTAGGGCGTTTTCTAAGACTGAACGAGTGCAACAGGTGTCAGCCTTAGATGACGATAAAAATAATATTTCAATGACACTTGAGTACTTGATTGTACATTTACGAACTACAGACAACAGAAAAAAAACAAACAATACAACTTTTAGATTATGTACAATTTTTTTTCTACATTTTAACATTCATACATGTTACTAACAATTTTTTTAACACTTTGGCTAATATTTTTGGCTTAGACATACACGGAAAAGCTTAACAGAATTAAAAAAAAAAAAAAACGAGTACGTCAAATGCTCTAGTGTCAAACGGTCAAAATATTATATAAACATATACAGTTTAGGAAAGTGTACATTTTATATAAGAATATATAATTCGTTAAAACAATCAAGAGGGTATATAGAAAAGGCATCTATGTCTACCTGTCAAAATTCTCAAGTAAAAAAAAAAACGTTCTAAATTTAAATAAATATATATTCTTTAATTACATTAATATTTATATACATATAACCGTTAAAATTTCATTATCTATCGCGTTTCGGACAAATGAGTCGATTGTTTGAATTTTGACAAGCGAACATAGATAATAATGCTCTATGGTCCCTACTGTAAAAAGGTTTAAAATATATGGAATAATATTTATTTAACATTTAAAATTTACGAATAAAACTTTCCAAAACGCCACTTCAATTAATTAAAAACAAACGTTTTTTTTTTTAATTTAATTTCAAATACATAATATTTATAATTTAATTTAGGCCGGCATACAGCTAGCTGACGGAACATAATACGTTATAGACATTTAAAAAATAACATCGATACACTATAGCTAGCTACTTACAAATTTGTGCAATCAAATACTACATAATTTAAACGAAAAAAACAAAAAAAAAACCACCAACCATTTTTGAGAGCTGGTAACATTTCTTTGGCATGACCGGCAACACTGCCTCACCATTCAATCGACTTAACATTGGTCCGACGCCTACACGATTCACATGTCTTTTTCAGTACTTTGCGTTACCTTTTTACTCTTTATTATATTTCTTCTGATAATATTTTTTACACGTACAAACTAATTGAAACAGTTCTTACTAGTAGTCCTGGTCGATGCCGTTGTCGTGACCTTGCCGATTGTTGTCCTGGTTCTGACTGTGGTTTTGGTTCTTGGTCGGTGTCTGCCCCTTGCCCTGGCCGATCTGTCTCGACGACGAGAAGCAGAGCTTCATAACGAACGGGAATTTCGCGCCTGGAATATTTATGAATTATTATGATTTTATTTTCGGAGATTTTTTTTGATTTGATGAGTTATAAATACAAAAACGTGAAATCTAAAGAGATGCTTGCCCCGATCAAGGTCAACACGTGCTCAAACATAATTCAAAAGCAAAATATACTCTATTCAAGAAGGTTTTAACAAGCACTTATGAATCGTCATTATACAGGATTATAATAAATGCACCGGTTGTCAATCTAGATTATATCGAGAAGAACCGGAAATAAGTAGTTCAGTACTTTTTCATCATTTCAATAACAAAGTGATGTAAAATGATCAATAAAATCAATCTGTCCATCAATCAGTCAAGTACTTATTAGTACGTATCTTCCTCAACTCTAAACACATAAAGAAAAAAAAAAGTTAACATTTTAAATTTAGAATTCTAAAACGTTCATAATCATATACTCGTAATAAGACGGTATGGCTATCTTGCTCTCTCTTTACGTCTTTGTAGAGATGTAACTATGAAACGTTACCTGGATGCTGTATGGTTGCGTGATTGCACGCCATAATCGCCATCACCGACTGAGATATGTTCTGGAACTCCATCAGACCCGACGATGATCTGAAATTGATAATTATTATGATATATTAGACATTTTGTTTATTACTTTACGATAACAGGTAGGCATCAATCAGACAGGAAATCTGGTATGCGTTGATCTGTATATAGTCTAAGTTAAAGTACATATAAATTTATTTTTGACGTGATAACGTCTTATAAATCGATGAAGGCCGGCCGCACGCACGTAAATGCATGACTTATTGTCACGTTCCGCCTGAGCCGAGCGCGCAAGCGAGAGCGCGGAACAAGCGATAGAGAGGTACGATAGGCCTAAGCGTTCGGCTTGTGACGCATCTTTCTCTCATATTTTAATTCACGAGTGCAAATAAATGTTAATTTATCAAAAAAATTGTTATTTACAATTAACTCCTTCTTTGTATTATACAAAATAATGATAATTCAGTGATAATAATTAAATTCAACTCAAGAAAGTATGCAATTTCCATCAATATTTTCTTATGACGTTATCACGTAAAATTATCGCCCGTAAACAAACGAAAAATTCTAAAAAGTAAAGAAACGGAACTATGTCACCTTTCGCTCTTCAGCGGGAACTTGGAGATGGTATGGGGAGGCGTCACTCCGTAGTCCTGGAACACCTGTAACAGCTGTTCGTCCGACACATCTGGCGGCGTGTTGAAGAAATGCAGAACCTGTCAACCAGCATTGTTAATCAAATCCATGGAATAAAGAAATCACCAACGAATCTCTTATCTATTCATATATAAAATTATACTGTTAGTTATATTGAATTATATAATGTTTCTTTTTGTTTTGTTTTGTGTCATATTTCTTGTTTTTAATTGAGATAAAATTTATTTGAGCAGAGTAATCAAAACTACTCCATAAATAAGCATTACTTATTGCGTAGTCAAAAATCTACCAAGTGACAATATGGAAATACACAGCTGACTGTGAAGAAACGATTTCAGAAGAATTATTGTTTTGATTTAACATAAAATTATGGTGTGGTATATATTATCTATATATATGTCAGCTCAACCCGAGAGATCTTGAAATTTGTCACAGTTACTCCATCCCCGACGTAGAAGCTCACTAAGAACGAATTTTACGCAAATCTAAAAATTTTTCGATAGAAAATACATTTGACTCCTCCGAAGCCGCAACGATTTCAACCGTACATTTAAAATGTTACCAAAAATATGTTATTTAGTTATATCTGTGCCGGTCACCTTGGACGGAGGCTGTATCCTATTCTTGTGTATGGAGGCGGGCGTCAGGAAACGATTGTTCTTGTTGCCGACGTAGTCTTTGAACGAGGGACTCTTGTCTGGCAGCGGGTAAGGGTTCATCACTTCCGATAGGTACGCCTGTTTCGAGAAACTGAAAAATGAAACGCTTTATTAGAATACATACTAATTTGTTGTAAATTGTTTTTTTTTCGGTAAATTGCTCGATATAAACGAATACCTAACAGCGTTCAGCCGTTTGTATAGGTAGGACGGACGAGCATATGGCCACCTGATGGTAAGTCGTCACCAACGCCCAAAGACAATGGCATTGTAAGAAATGTTAACCATCGCTTACATCGCCAATGCGCCACCAACCTTGGGAACTAAAATGTAATGTCCCTTGTGCCTGTAATTACACTGGCTCACTCACCCTTCAAACCGGAACACAACAATACAGAGTACTGCTGTTTTGCGGTAGAATATCTGATGAGTGGGTGGTACCTACCCAGACGAGCTTGCACAAAGCTCTACCACCGAGTATGCTATGGAGTATGCCCATACGGTATGGATTTCTAAAAAGTATTTAAAAAACATACTGAGGAGTGATAGTAACCGCTAATGTGTCTCACTTCTGGGAATAGCTTCTCTTGATAGAATGTGTGGAGCTTATTTCACGACGATGATCTATCGCTATCGGATCTATATTTGGAAGAGAGCCGAGTTGGCCCAGTGGCAAGAACGCGTGAATCTTAACCGATGATCGTGGGTTTTAACCCAGGCAAGCACCACTGAATTTCATGTGCTTAATTTGTGATTATAATTCATCTCGAGCTTGACGGTGAAGGAAAACATCGTGGGGAAACCTGCATTCATTTGCCTTCACCGTCGAGCAAATATTAAGCACATAGGACTCAGTGGTGCTAACCCATGTTAAATACTTTAATCTTCAGGTAGAATTAAAGTGGCACCGGCGTTGGGTTACTTCGAATCATGATAGAGTATGTATCCGATTCTTCGTAAACAGTTGGTATACTCACGCGAGTGTGAGAGTGTAGTCGCCGACGGTGACATTGTTGAGGTTTTGAACACATCGCTCCACGGAGACGCCGTCACCCATCTGTACCATCGCCGTGCCTTCCTTCGTTTTGAGGAACTTTATCTGTCGGACGAAGTACATTAGTGCTTAATTGTAATTGCTCAAAACATGGACACGGTCGATAGACTTATAAACTACACGTTTATCGACTTAAGACTTTATTTTTTTTTTACTTAAGAGTTTTTATATTTGAACGCTCTAAGCTCTAGTGTTAATGTTTGCATAGCTTTTTGTAAAAAATAAAGTCTGTTTATCGAGGAAATTAGCACTTTGTAGAACTCCACGCTGCGATCCTAAGAAACTAATTTAGCAAAGTGTATGGAACAGATGTGTATAAATTTGAAAGTGAGTTTGTTTGTTTGTGACGTTTTCACGTCCAAACTATTGAACCCATCGTCATGAAATTTTGCATAAACGTAGGTACAGGGAATGACATAGGGTCATTAGGTATCCTAAATCCTGGGTTTATTATTATGTGAAGGGAAAGGTGTTAGGTTACCTAATGTACATAGGTACCCTAAAACCTTTCCCTAAACCCCTATTAACACATTTAATGCGGGTCTTTTTAACTTCAAATTATGCAAATTTTCATAACCTAATGCTTGCTTAACGTTATTTTATTTTGTCTGCAACGAACGAATATAATATTAAAAAGGTTTTGTTAAAAAAATACATTGAAGATATAATCATGTATTTTTAGTCTGTGAGTGTTGTTTTATCTGAGCGTCTGTGTGTGTGTGCGTGTGTGGTATATCTACCTGTGTATGAGTGTGTAAAATAAAATCTGCATAACATTTACTTACTCTCACAACATTTCCGTATAAACAGCAAAGGTTGAATAATCGGTCTGCGTTGACCGTGTTTGGGTCTAAACCGTACACCATCATTACCGCTCCTTGTTGGGGGGGACCACCCTGGAATGAAACCATTATATTGTGCATATAGATAAGAACTATATCAGCTGTCCTTTCGAATGTGAAGAAGTATGTTCGACATTATTAATAAAAAAGATAAAAAAACAAATTTGTTTTTCAATTATGATGAGATTATGAGAGATTATTATCATGATTCTTGTAAAGTAACAGCCTGTAAATGTTCCACTGCTGGTCTAAGGCCTCTTCTCCTCTTTGTGAGGAGAAGGTTTGGAGCTTATTCCACCAACCTGCTCCAATGCGGGTAGGTGGAATACACATGTGACAGAATTTCAATGAAATTTGACATATGCAGGTTTCCACACGATGTTTTCCTTCACCGTCAAGCACGAGATGAATTATATTCACAAATTAACCACATGAAATTCAGTGGTGCTTGCCCAGATTTGAACCCATGATCATCGGTTAAGATTCACGGGGTCTTACTACTGGGCCAACTCGGCTATGTGTATTCGAAATCAACGATTATTTCACCAAATAAGTAATGTTAGAAAAAAATGAAGTCGATCGAAGTTAGATATTTCACTAACTTAATTTTTTTTTATCTTAAATTTTGAACCATCGCAGAAGCTATTTCAAAGATATTATAATATATAATAGAAAGTTGCTAATTGAATAGCCCTGCAGTTCTATTCTCTAAGAGCTCACTATTAAAATGTTGTAAATCGACGTACGTTGATACGCTATTTTGATGCTTGTATCCTTTAAATGTTATAATTTTTTTAGTCAGTGTCGCTTATATCTTTCTGTAATTTCAACATAGTGTTCTGCGATGAGTGCCGATTTATTCCTAAAGAATAGCTCCATAATAACAATGTAAAAGTTTTTTTTTAATTCGCTCACCTGATTCTGTGGTGGCATAGGTGGGTGGTGCATCGGAGGTGGCGGTACGAAGCCTTCCCCGCCGTACCCTTCTGGACCGTAACCGCGGCCGTCACGCTGTCAAAGTTATTACATTAACGTTAATTGAATATCAAAAAACCACAGTCACGAATAATTACATACAGTAATAGACCGCCAATGAAACATGGTTGAGTAAAGGCGAATACATACACGTCATATAACAATTAAAATATTATACACAATAATATGACTGGTCAACTGCGCTGGATATGTTATTGTTCACAAGTGAGTACGCAAAATCCGTTTGAAAAGAGTTCATGTGAAGGACCAACGGTTTCCGTGGCGCAGGAGTGAAACACTGCCACCATCCAAACCTCAAGTAGCAGCAGTAGCTGTTGTAGTAAGAATTTTGTGCCCGAAAACCCCTACAATTGGATTGGCTCAACATTAAGTCTATAGCTTTATAAACTAGCCACAAGACCAACGATACGTCAGAGCAAAATATTCGAGAAAATTCGAAATATTTGTGACACGCAATATTCATTAACGGAGCAAATAAAACATAATATAACTTGTTTTAAATAGCTTCATTTTACTGAAACGTTTGACATCAAAGTAAAAGTAAGTAAGTAAAAGTACTTCATTTGTTTTATTTTATTTTCAATGACAGCAATTGAACGAAACCTTTATTTTCAATTAAATGTTTTCTCAAATCTTTTAACGAATCCGACACACATATTTTGATTTGAAGCCTTTTAATTTTCTGCACCACTTGCACTTTATCGCTGATTATAGTCGCCAACTGTATTCTAGTGGTAAGCTTCTAGAGGTAGGTAGACTTCTAGAGGTAAAAAAACACCAACTAACCGGATGATGCGGCGGAGGAGGGCCGTGTCTATCTTTCATCATTCCTGGAGGCGGTGGACCTCCACTACCGAAGTCCATATCTGAAAATAAAAATAATCAAATTAAATAAAAAAAACAGATAACATTTAACAACATAGAAATAAGTCGAATCCTTTTTGTGATTACGTGATAAACACCGTTAGAATTTATCATGATGAAAATATACATAAAATTTATAGACGTGTCATTTTTCTAGATCAAAATTTTCGCTTAAATAATATTCACTTTAATATTTATGTCCAATAAATCTATGTAAATATACATTCAAGACGATCAATATATACCTACGTCGGTTAATATCTACCACAACACAGAGGCATTATTAACAAGCTATTACAAGGTGGCTACACAAGGATTAAATTAAAATTTAGCATCCTATGCGAATAAAAAATACGTATAAAGAAAGAATTCATAGTAGTCATTATCCTTGTAATAATTTCTGTGAATTAACGAGTTTCATTCGAATCAAACAGTTTGTCAAGTCAAACAGCATGATTGATTTAAAAAACAAATAAACATACAAAGTTTCGCATTCATTGTATAATTAATTTAAATCAAAACATTAATTTAGTTTATACAAATTGTAACGACCATAATGCTTTTAATCGTTCGAAGTCAATCGACCAATTCCATTTACATAAATAAGCTTTTGAACCTGAACAACACTTCGTTTATTCAAAGCTCTCGGGGAAAACCTTTTTTATTCCAGCCTAATAGTATACTTTGGAAGTCGTAATTCTTCAATAGATTAAATTCATAAATCAAATAAATGAATTAATTTAAAACGTTATCGTTAAAAATTATGCTATTATAATTCATCTTTGCCGTTAAAAACAAACTTATTTTTTCCATTAAAACTATGAAAATTTCCACGGACGTTTGTTTTGTGCCGTATCTTTTTATTATATCGATTGGATTTATTTTTATATGCATACGCCTTGCACGTTTTAATATCCACGGAGCATAACTTCTACAGTTTAAGCAGTTTAAGAACAGTGGCTCTCAATCTATTGATGTCCGATGACGAGAAGGCGTTAGACGGTATAACACGAAACTTCAAAACAAAAACACAAACATAAGTTTTTAATCAAAAAGGACATTGTCTCTAAAAATAAGTCCATTGCGGATAAATAAAAATAAAACTCATATCGTATAACGGACGCAGGAGAGCAATACTCTTCAAAATATTCACCCAAAAAATATGATTTTCGTCAGCCCATAACATTTTTCCGACATTTTTTAACTAAATTTTCTAGCTGCACAAACGAATTACCCTGATGCTCAATACCAGTGTTCTACTGACAATGGATTGATAGCCACTGGGTAAGAAGCACAATTATCAATCTCTCCTCCAGGTCCAGCATTGGACGAACAAGGGCGGATGGTGTTGAAAAAGATACCAACATGTGATGGTTTTTATGTAATAAACCATCATGTGAGAACAAGCTTATATTTACTAAAGTACGTACCTAATAACTATAGCATCAACAAAAGAGGGTAGTTGAAGAAAGAAAACAGATACAGAGTTGCCAGTACCATTTACAATGGTTTGATGCGTTGAAAAATAAATACATTACACTAGCGATAATATTACGATGGGTATAAAAGCAACACTCGGACGGAACAAAAATAAACCTAAGAAATTTCTAAACGCATTATTTTGCAATATTCTGGCAACCCCGTCTAACGGTGTTATAGTCGTGCGTCGAAACGGTTTTAGAGATACACAGAGCATAGGAAACGTACACACATGCAGAGGGAAGGTTTATAGAAATGAAAGTCTGTTCCCTGCGGTAATGATTTATTGTGATCATGTATTGTTTACAATATTAACGAGAAGTGATTGTATGTAAATTGATACTGATCATATTAACTATCTGTGAATTAATTATAGTTTTATTAAAATGGGTGTATATTATAATTCGAAATGAAACTTATGTATTTATAACATAATTTTAATTCACTATTGTGGTTTCACTTGGTAATTTATCGGGAAGTGCTCGTTCGGGTCGACATTAGGAAAATAAATAAAAATTTAGAACTAGACTGGTATTCGTCTTTGTGGTAGCTGATCGGATTATAATAGTGACTTAATGGGGAGTGTACTTGTGTTTGAGCACACACATGTATACTATGATATCTCCTTGTTCGATATGACCGAAATCGGACAGGAATGACGTGATCCATAAGACTAGAAAATCGTCGAGGACTCCCCGATAAATAACGTGAAATTGGAATAGTTTATAAATATAAAACAAGTGTAGATAACTATTATAATGATGTACCAGTTATATGTTTGTGTTTTAAATAGTTTGTATAGTATAAACCGTGCCAAAAACAATAGCAGCCACGAATGGCGGTACAATAGTCTCTTACCCATTTAATATCATAAGTATTTAAAGATTCATTTTAAATTTAAATATTAAAAATGTACTTAAATAATATATTTGTTACTTTCATATGACCATATGTACCACCATTTAAGTGGCGATTTAATTGACTCGGTTTATCATCAAAGGTATACACAACAACTACAGGGTTAGGTACACACACAAACACACACTTCGAATTAGATACGAACGACTACGACGTTACGACTGACACACTAGCATGTCGCCTATGTGTGAGTTAAAATACACTTTACACTTGCGATACAAACCGTTCTGATCACAAGACATCTGACTGTGCTGACTGCATGAGTCTTCGCTGCATGGTCTCGGCGCTTGTGACGTCATTGTGGTCGGATCTGCCAATACTTCATGGTTACAGCTCAAAAACATAAAATTCACTTGAACATTTGAATTTCGAATGAAAAATTGTTTCTTTCAGTTCGATCGTTTATTTTATAAATCCTTTCGGTGTGTGTTAATTGGCTGTACGAGTAGTTCGATTTGGTTGGAATCGCTGGAAAGTGTTATGTTTCAGTTAGGCGGTAAAAAATTTTCAACGAGCAACGTTCAAGCTTGCGTATTTCGTATCTCACTTATCCTCGTCTGAACTAGTGAATCTTCAATGAGATGTTTGTGTAATTTTTAAACTCCATGATAATGTATGTTGTTCTCTCTCTGTCGCATATGACGCAAATGAGGCAAAACACAAGAGCGAGATAGGATCTCAAATGTATTTTGAGTTTTGTATTTTTATTATTTAATATGTATACTCTAAATGTGATCAATTAGACACGACCGCGCGACTTAACTTGGCCGATCAGAATGCGCAGTATTTAGGGACAAACATGTGAAAAATGCAGGAAATTTGATTCGTTGCTCAGTCTAGAAATTCCAATTAAAATACTGCGCGATTGCTATTAAGTAAATAGTTGCTTCTTGATATTTTATGTCGTCTCAGAGATTCTAAGTCCACGTTGACACGCTTAGATTTATGATATTCTCTGGTTAGACTGTGTCTTGACAGGTTTCCATATAAATGACTCATTTTTAATTGACGTTGATCTTTCTATTGTTTTATAAACACAACTAATGTGTTTCAATAACTACAATCGTTGTCACAGTTATCGAATGCATTTCGTCTAACATAATTGAATCGGTTTTGATTCGACTACGATTGGTAGTGCATATTTACAAATAGAGTTACGTTTCATTTACATTTTGGTTTAAATATAGTTCTAAAAATTCATGTTTCGGATGGCAACATAGCAGCCTAAGTGGTCAGGATCAAGGCTTTTATACCGCTGAGTAGTTAATCCAATTAACTATGTGTTCGGTGTGTAACTAACATTGATATCATCGAAACGTTTTTAGTTAGACAGTACTCACCATTGTATATTTTTTAACTGGCATAAAGCAATATGGTAACGCATGAGGCATACCTAAGGCATTGTAACTCCGAGATTAAGAAAGGAAATTTGGATTAAGGACTTAAATAAGTGAATACAAATCATTATTAAAAAAATATACTGTAAAAAACATGACCGCGTGTAATGGTTCCTGTCACCGGCTGAGGCAATAAGACGGTGTGTTGAATCTCTTCGTTTTTTTTTCTTTTAGCTTTATGACTCGAAAGTACAAGAGTTCAGTTTTAGTATTAAAAAGGAATGTGCCGTTTGTCCCCACTTACACACACATATATATATCACTTACATTATATATATTAATACTCACGATAGCTTATTGACTAAAACTATACGTATCCACGAAACCGAATTGAAGCAAGCGTGGTTTAACGGTGGAACCAGTAATTAAACCAGCATTGGTAAATGGTGCTGTCACTTTACTATGATATAGTGCTCGTTGGTCACTAGACCAACGAGCACTATATCATAGCCACCGGGTCTGCGGCCTTATATCTAGCCACTAGGCTAGATATAAGGCCGCAGACCCGGTGGTCCTGGATTCAATTCCCAGGTCGGGCCAATAAATAGTTATTCGGTTTTTCTGTCAGGAAATTTTCAGTAGCAGCCCGGAGTCTGGAAGTTGGAAGTGTGTTCACTCCCGTGTCTCGGAAAGCATGTAAAGCCGTTGGTCCTGCGCCTGAACTCTCTCCGGTCGTGTCGGATTGCCGTCCCATCAGATTATCAGGGCTAGGAAATAGTGAGTGCACCTGTGTTTGCGCACATACTTGTGCACTATAATATCTCCTGCGCAGTTGGCTGATCTCTCTTGCGACTGGCCGCAGTGACCGAAATCGGTCTGGAGGACCTTATTATTATGATATATATGCATATATTATATGGCCACATTTAAACGTTTTAGCACAGATTTCATTTTCGTTTATGGAGTATAAATTTATGCTAATTAAATCCGTATATCCGAAATTGAATGGTATTTACGTCGCATTAATGCACTGGACCACAACATTCAATATCGTACGGGGCACTGCGAACTCGCTTAATTGTTTAAAAGCGTAGTCGCGTGTCCATGTAATTAATTGAAAGCCTTTCATTTAAATATATACAATTAGTTCGTAGGTTATTTATTAGGTTAACTTGACGTTACTTGAGGTTTTTGACTTCGAAAAGAGTGGGAAGGGAGTATCATCAGCGAGTACGACTCATGGATCGTCTAGCTCTGAGTCGTTGAAAGCGATTAGCTTGTACGACTGGATATTATAATCGGATCCGGGTCGATAGAAGTTATTGAAATTTTCATCGGGAAAATCTTTAATTGAAAATCTTAATAAACTAGTCACGAATGTGTCACTCCCGTGGGTAGGACGAAAAATCGCGAATCACGCGGATAATCTCCCTTCTTCGAGGGTAGGGGACTCGTCAGTGCACTTGAGCGTAATTTGACTGTTTCGATGGTCATGTGACTAGCTTATAAGGCCGTTGATCTGAAAGTCCTGTGTTCAAACCCTGGGTTGAACTAATAGAAACTTACTGGATATTTCTATATAGAATTTATCAGTAGCAGACCGGAGTCCGGAAATTGGCAGTATTTAGATTCCCGTGCTTCGGATGACACGCACACCCGCAATAATCTATCTAACCTTGCTCTCAAGAGAATATAAGGACCCAGCAGTGTGACATTTAGAATCTGTAATCTCGAATTGTCAACATGTCTATTTATATAATCATAATTTATATCCTTATAAAACAATACCAAAACAAACATTCAAAACAGATGCTAACTCGATTTCAATAAATAACTTATTGATCATTCAAAGGGACTCGAACTCTTACGCGCCAACCCAACCGACCCCCCAACTGTTCGGCGTATTATGTTAATATTACCGAGACGGTTCAAATTGAATCACAGCCCTCTTGTACCTTTTTAAAATCTGTGTATAGTAATTATTTATTTATTCAGGATAACCAACAGTAGATTAGAATATATATAATAAATTAATATTTTTTTTTTATAAAATAGACAGCCGTACATCATTTAAAAACTACAACAATGTGAACAATTTTTCAAACTCAAAAGTAGTGTTAAGAGTGGGGCCGTCCGTCGGAGCATCACGGTAGCATGCGCAAGCGATCCCGTGGCGCTCCTCGTTAAGACGGAAAGCGTACCGCTGGTATTTTAGTGGGTATTCCGATTTTCGGGGACCCCAACGACGGACATAGGTTACAAGCCCCTGAAATCCTCTTGAACGTGGATGAAGCCGCGGGCAGAAATACAGAATTAAATACATAATAATACATTATGCAATATTATTATAATGCCAAAATAAAAAGGTACTCCAATCGTATGTATACGTTGATATTTTTTTAGACGCAATACCAAAAACGGTCGGTTGAATAATACGAGCACGGTACATAAAACTTTTAAATGTTATCTGCTGAGGACGGAATAAAAGATAAAAAAAGGTAAAAATGACAGGAACAAACGTACAAAACGGTGTGATGTTTTTGATTATTATTTTCATTTTCGGGTCGAGTTCGCGTTAATATACGTCGCACATACAAGATTTTATCGATCTCGTTTAGTTGAACGTGCAGCGTGTTAACATTGTTTTTGAGTATACGTTTAGCTCGCACAGTTAGAGATAAAATATATGTATATATATGGATAAATTTTATTTGAATGATTCGTCAAATTAGACCAGCTCGACAACAACTGACTTACAAACCTTGGTTCCACGCTTCGAGGTTTTGGAGGACTTTTAAGTATACGTTTAAGAATTTTATGTATTATTTATGAAGACTATTTTTTCTTCTATTTTTTTTTATTTAAATAAGTATTACGATGTTTGATCAAAAAGAGTAACTACTGAGTTTCTCGCCGGTTATTCTCGGTAGAATCTACATTCCGAACTGAAATACCGCGAAAATTACGAATTAAATTAAAATTAACCTTATTTAAAATAATAAAATTAGATCATTTGTAAATAAAAATTATTATCTTCAGACGACATGACATAAGGTCCTCCAGACCGATTTCGGCCACGGCGGCCAATCTCAAGAGAGATTAGCCAACTGCGCAGGAGATATTATAGTGCACAAGTGTGTGCGCAAACACAGGTGCACTCTCTTTTCCTTAGCTCTCATAATCCGATGGGACGGCAATCCGACACGACCGGAAAGAGTTCAGGCGCAGGACCAACGGCTTAACGTGCTTTCCGAGGCATGGGAGTGTTCACACTTCCAGACTCCGGGCCGCTACTGAGAATTTTCTGACAGAAAAACCCAATAACTATTTATTGGCCCGACCTGGGAATTGAACCCAGGACCACCGGGTCTGCAGCCTAATATCTAGCCACTAGACCAACGAGGCAACGACATGACATAATTTCATCCAATAAAAGCCGGTTTCCTCACGATATTTTATTGTATCAGCGAATTATTTCTTGTAATGTTATTTGTTAGACTATATTTTTCATTTATTTATTATGGGCACTTCGTGCATTCATTGTGATTATTTGCCGTGATTTGCCGTGATTTTTTTATTTATTCAAGCATCATATTATATCATTAACAAGGTGTGAACGAATTTAACTGCTATAGTGTAAAACTGTGGTGCAGTTATTAACGCCCGCCAACAAAGCGACATTGCTCTATTTTTTGAAACATTTAATTTGCACAAATTAATTAAAAGAGAGAGAGAGAGAAATTATTATAATCAACATACTCATAGCTACACATACGTAACATATATGTATACTGTTAACATTAGCATACGTTAGCGGTTACTCTCGTCACCATCCGATTTTCTCCTATCAAAAATCGCTCAACGCGCTTAAATAAGTTCGCATCAAAAACTTGAACGATATAAATGTAAAAATCAACATTGTTCGATTGGACGAACAACGAAAGGGCAAGTTGACGTGTCTATAAAGTAAGTTCTGTATGTTTATCGTCGTCGACCGCACACGCGGTTCACTGCGTACGGTCACGCGATGTTTTCGTTTTCCCTTTATCGGCTCCATCGCTTCTGGCTCGTCGTAGTTCCGTTAGATATCATTCGTTTTGATATTATTTTTGTTAACTGACATAACTGATGGAGAAGCGTGTCTTTTTTTGATGTGAAACGTTTATTATCTTTTTCTTTTCTCTATAAGATAGGTAGGTGGACACGTTCCTCCGCCAAGAGAGTCGGGTACCTTTTGGAAGGTTTCCACGGCATCAAAAAAAAAAAAAAACAAAAGGTAGGTAGGTGGACAGGCATTGGTGCCGTGATAAATTTCGCTTTTAAACTGTAGAATAAGTGACGAGTGGGCGGGACTTTTTTTTTTTTTTTTGTATTGGTAGGACGAGCATTTGGGCCACCTGATGGTAAATGGTCACCAACGCCCATAGACAATGGCAACGTAAGAGATGTTAACCATCGCTTATATCACCAATGCGCCACCAACCTTCGGAACTACGATGTTATGTCTCTTGTGCCAGTAGTTAACCTAACTCACTCACACTTCCAACCGACACACAATAATACTACACATTTTTGTTCTGCAGTAAATTTGTGATAGTGATACATAGTCAGGCGAGCACAAAGCCCCACCGAGTAAATTTACACGTGTGGGTAAGACCGATTCGTATGCCGTGACGGCAAACGATATGACACTCTTATCCGTCACGCCCCATCAACAACGCCGCCGCTATCTACTCCCATGTGTATGTGAGTCGTGTATACTCGTTGCTATACATTTATTCTATTAACGAAAGTCTATATTACATTTACTTTATTGGCTTCCGTTAATTAAAAATATTTTAATAACCTTTCATTTCTGTTCCAAGTCTACCATCGGGCGTCACGTGAAGGCAACATTAATTTTTATTTTAAAAAATACAGATGATAAACTTTTTTTTACTAACTAACTGAAAAAAAGTATTAAACCAGTATACATATAGAAGGTTTTAGTATACAACATAATTAAAAAAGAAGTTGCGCTACGCATTTTCACCCAATTTAAATAAAGACAATCGACGTGATTTACATTACATGTATCATAAATAAAATTATAAAAAATCCGAGCACTATTTGACAGACCCTGGGGAACGAACTAACATATCCCTTTATACAAGTAAAACAAATAATATTTTTAAATCATATTTCACAATTAAACATATCAACGTAATAAATAAAAGTTGTCAGGCAACGAGTATAGCTGAAACACTGTTATCTACAGTGGAAATGAAAATTGTCATAAATATTTATAAGCATTATTATGTGGAATATATAATGAGCAGATTTGTATCCATATATTAATATCAAATTTACAATTATCCGATAAATTTATAATGAATTTATAGTTACATGAAATATGTCCAGCCTTATTGATATTAAATGCTTTTAGCAATTGTATCTTTAAATATTTTTAGAAGGCAGATGTGCAAATGGACTTTGCTGCAGCGATTAGTGCAAGCCCGTCTGGGTAATCAACACAAAACCAATACATATTCTAGCTTCAGACAATAGGTCACTTCAGGTGAGGTGAGAAAGTTTAACTACAGACGCAAAGTAAGGGGCGGGACAGTATTTTCATTCCTGTTACAATGGGTCATCCCCAATTGGTGATGGTATTAATGGCAGATCCATTGAGACACTAAAATTCCCGTTCAACTTTATCAAACAAACACGATAGAAATAGTCAAGGCTTTTTTTATTATTCGATAAACAATAATATATTAAAATACGCGATGGATGGTGATGCATGATATAGAAAAAACAAAACAATTGTAAATAAATAATTCATGTATAATCCATACTAAATAAAAAAGTAAATGAAAAGGCGAGTCACAAAACCGACCTTATTAACTACTTACATAAAGTCTCTTTTGATTTGATTTCGCGTTGCGCCATCGTAAAGAGATTATCAAAAAACAAAAACCGTACAAAGATATACGAATCCGAAAACATTATTCAATTTAAAAAAAATGCAGTTTCACCAAAACGAATGAATTTTATACCGTCAATCCAATTACAGTCGACGTTGCCATCTGTTGACCGTTACATAAAAATAATGGAATGAAAGCGTGAATGGCTAAACTGTATTTCATATTTCCGGTGAAATTCCACGTGTGCCGTAAATTTTCAAATCCGCCACGAGCGTTACAATCGGTAACAGAGCGATGAATTATTTAAGGGCACGTCGGGACTCGTCGCAACGCCTCGCGTTGCATGACAGTTTCCGAATCACTAAAGATATTTTTGAACACGTCGTTTTAATTTTTTTATAGCCTTCATACATTAAAATACAAAATCATTTTACATTCTAAACCGCTTATTTATGAAATTTCTCAGGTCGGTTGATTGTTTTTGGGGTACAGGTGTTAATTTTTTCATCGATAACCACCCGACCTGAGAAAAACTGACAAAGAGGAATATTTTAATACTTATATTTCTCCCACTGATCTATTAGTGTATAATATATTTAGTATTATTGATTCGTTACCAAATTCTAAACAATGAGCTCATTATACAGAAAAAATAATCTTTATACAATATCTAAGATCAACCATATAGCCAGAAAAAATTACGTTCAAGCAAATATTCAAACAATCGCTTCACCTGTAAAATTTGCTTAAACTAGGTTTCTAGTCTACTTCGAAACTAGAACAGCTGTTATATTTAGATCGGGAAAAGCCACTTTAAATAACACACATGGATAAAATCGTCTAATAACATATTCCACAATGCAGTTCTGATACGGTATAGTTCGGTTCCACATTCACGGGACTTGCACAAAGCTAGTTAATGACTTTTCATTAACTCGCTTTAGTATTGTTGTAAAATATTAACGTAATATTAACAAGAACATGAAATTAACGGATGTCAAGTAAATATTCTAAATTTAAACTGAAAATGAGTGAAACAGCGAAGCGCATTCATTAATGTAATAATATTATATACCAAAACCTTCCCCGAAAAGTGCTGAATCTTTGAATACGTACATATTTAATGTATAAATAGGTTTAGTCAATGTATATATTTTTTTTATTATATTAAATTATATTTTTATTTTTTTTTATATATTAAATTATGTGAGCGATAAATTTCGATCATATATTCACGATTATTACAATAACAATGGTCGCACTCCAAGGTGAACTAGAGAAGCTTCTTTAAAATTCAATTTAACCATATCGTGAGGGGCAGGTGAACGTGTAACAGAATCTTTTATTCATGAAGTTATTACAGAGAACGAATACGATTCAAATGCTTCCACTAATTTATGTTCTAATTTCAGAACACCTACTCGATCTGATAAAGTAATCATAATTCAGATAAAATATGTCGTTTTACTAGTAGTGGATAGACGGATTTGTTTATAAAACCTTTAAGATATATTTATATTTTGTATTATTAAATTAAATCACAATTATTCGTAATAATTTTAAGGACAGGGTTCAGCAGTCAATTAGAGACTGTTAATTTTACTTTACTTACCGAGTACATTGGTTGAATTGTCTACGTGGCGTTTTTTAAGAACACCCCTATTAAAACGTTTTGCAAGTTTCAAAATCGACAACTGAAACGACTCATTACTTGTAATTAAAAAAAAAAAACAATCTTTAAATGATAACAAAATAAATAATTCTTTAAATACATAAACCGGGCACAAATCATACAAATTTAAACATACTAACATTAAAAATGATCATAATATAAACTCTTATGTTCTGGTAAATGAAGTGTTTAGGAAAAACAAAAACCTAAAAATAGTATTTTGTTCGCAATGTTGAAGCAAGCAACGAGCTCAGCTCATAATAAATGTACGGTTTTAACATTCAGTTGTAGAACTTAATCGGATATGAGTCTAGAAAATCCAGTACCAAATGTAGTGCATGTCAGAATCCCACGTAGGGGGAATAAGTAACGCACTGAGCTAGTACGCTCTATATTGAAGCTATAGTAGAAAATATAGTCTCCATCGAAATAACAACATTTTACTTAAAAAGCCGAGACGGCCGAGTGGTTAGAACGCGTGAATCTTAACCGATGATCGTGGGTTCAAGCCCGAGCAAGCACAATTGAATTTTCACGCACTTAATTTGTGATTATAATCCATCTTGTGATTGAAGGTGAAGGAAAACATCGTGAGGAAACTGGCACGTGTCTAATTTCAATGAATTTCTGCCACTTGTTGTATTCCACCAATCTGTATTGGAGCAGCTTTGTGGAATAAGATCAAATCCCTCTCCTCAAAAAAGGAGAGGAAGCCTCAGCCCAGCACTCAAAGACATTCACATGTTATTGATACTTAGAAACATACAACACGAGTGATTGCAAGAATTGCAGGATTGTGATTCGGTCAATAGGCATCGTGCACTGTCGTATACTTCCCCTTAATGAACTAGTTGTCGAGCTCTTAAACATTTACAAGCTTTACTCAAACTTTAACTAACGTATCCCGTAACGTATATGTTTCTGTATTAAGAGTGAGCAATCCAATCTAATTACGGGTACAACTGAGGTATGCCTTAACGCTACTCAATGGAGTATCGGTTTACTCTATGAAGTAGACCCATTTTCCTTTCTAATCTTTAAATATAATGTTCCCATAGGCGTGTTCATAATTCCACTCCTCCGAAGCTTACATCACTTATGGTATCAGCCTGTTGTTTCTTAGCTATAGCTGTAGATAAATCCGGTAGGTGGCGCTGTTGCCGTGGTCTGATGGTTTCTTTTATTTTTCTTACAGAAAACTTGCTATGTCATATTTCTCTCATATAAGATAAACCTCCTCAATTTTCAGTCGCCAATAACTATCAATATATTTTTTATTCGATCATTATTAAAAATAATCACACGAGTCAAAGCTAATTTTACTCGTGCCGTTTTACCTGCCCGTCTAGTTATCGGAGCTAGCGGAGATGTAGCCAGTTTCATTATAACATAGAACTAAATTACCATAGCAAGTATTCCCATATAAGTGAGAATATGTATGCACCTATCACCTTCATTTAAATTTTTAACGTTTTATTCAAAGCGTTCCGCTAATTTCTCGCTCGGATGCACGGCGGCGTGATCTCTTTTTGTCGAGAGAGATTCTCTATTTATGGAGCCGTGTTATTTTTCACTTCACTTGTTGCATGATTTTTCTCATCTTTAATAGATAATATAAACGATTCGCAGATAAGTGGATTATGTTTGAACAATAATAACAGTCCGAATTTATTTTTTTTGTGATATATTTAAGAAATTTGTAAGTTCTGTAAAAATATTTACACATCATAGGAAAACATGGAACCGTCTAATGAAAACGCGATCACTATTGAGTAAACATTGCAATAATATAAACGAAATAAAGTTTTAGAAACTTTATTTTACCGAACGCGAAAAAGTAAAAATAATAATCTTGATTGACTTATACATAATTTAGTACTTGAAACTTTTACACAACTACGAATTGATATTATTAAAAAAATATTTGAAAATTTGAAATTAATTATTAAACTAAATCATTCTAGTTTAATATCTATTATAATAAAAAATCCTCTAGTTTTCTATGCAAAAACGTGTTAAATCTTCCAGTCCAAATGGCATCATCGTGCCAAAGTTTGGTACGATTCTTAGAGCCATGCGCAAAAGTTACATCGACTTCAGAAACCGTTCAGACTTCAGGAAACTTCTAACAACTTTGTCGCTCTACTTCTCCTAAAATTATCTGGAAAGTTCCAGAAGGAGATCAGAAATTCACCGCTAATTGATTTGATAACAAGTAACATTGGGTTCAGCTTCATACTGCTCTTGTAACAGTTAATTTTGTTTCATAATTTAATTTTATCTTGAGTACTTTTTTATATCAAAAAATGTTTTAAGTGCTTCAAAAATGTGTACCATTAATCATCTGTGTTTGTTACTTCTTACATCCTGAATTTTAGAAGACTCGCGGGTCGTGTATTTTGAATTTCTTTCCTTAAATGCCGTTACTTTGTAATCTTTATTATTTTAAATCTTGTACACATATATAAAAAAATGCTTGTTTATGTATGAATTCGATGTTCGCATCCGATTGAGTTAAATCTTAGTACAGCTGTTATTGGCACTCGCATAAAGTTTTCTCATATGGTACCATTAAAGTACATTGAATGACGCAGGTGACGAGGGTACTTGTATAATTGCTTAATATAAAATGAGGATTTGACTTGACGCATTGTAATACATGTCGAGTATCAGTTAGTATTAAATATATCTTAAATTATATTTTGTTTTATTGTTTATCTTCAAGAAATCTAAAATAGCCAACAGAGGCAGAGATTGGCTTGACGAGATTGTATTGTCTTCACTTAGATTTGTAAGAGATTTAACAAATACCAAAATTGGCAATAAAGTAATAATGTAGATTGTTGGTGTTCATGTTCCCCACTGGGTGTATCATCAAATCGGCGCTCTAACATCAATGCTTTATATTTTGCTGTTACAGTTTGGAGAGTGACCGCTCCAATGACGGTGACGTTGTAAGAAGTTGTTTTCACCGATATACATTTGGTGGCCACTTACCACGAGTAAACAATATGCTAAACTAATTATTAAAAAAAAAAAAAAACGCTACTATAGATAGAGACACATAAAGTTCAACTTACTGTATGGCTGTGGTCTTCCACCAGTGTACTGGGGAGACTGCAGGAGTGGTGCACTTCGCTGTGTCGGTTGGACGTCTTCTGACACTGAAAATAAATATATTTCTTATTGAAAGCTTTTTAAAGCAGGAGCAATATCATTACACGAAACTTATCTTAATAGCCTTGACAATATCATGCGGCAGAGTGAACAGTTATCATCATACCAAAAATTATACCGTCGTAAGCACCAGATAAAAAGGAGTACACGAGGAGTCACGTAGTTTGTGTTACAACTAACAATGTGATTACAACTATTCTACGATAATTATAAACATGCAACATCCACATATTGCAGAAATCTGAAACGTGGTATTCATCTTATGTTTTCGCGTTACTTATTTAAAGCAAAAAAAAGGCGAGTCCAATGAAATGCAAGCAAGTAATTGAATATGAATCTATATATTCTGGAAAGGAATAATATATTATATTACACGAGGAAAATCGGGTGTCGGTTGCAAAATATATATTTATCGCCTCCATTAGCACATAAGTCGATGCTATTAAACTAAATCATGCAAACTGTCTCATATATTGTAGGCTCTGGCTCTGGATTTTGGACCATGTCATTAATATAATTATTTGCCTATACCTATGGATGTACATAGGCCTCAGAGCTCTAAGTGTTTTTTTTCTTAAACACTTAATATATATGTAGTAAAACGAAAAATATATTTAATGTTAATAATACAAATTATTATAAAATTTTGTTACAAGACTAAGATAGTTACTTAATTTCTATTACAAAAAAATATTTACAAATGATATACAACAAAATATTAAAATAAAATCGAGTTAAAGTATATACAGAACAAAAGAAATGAAACGAATATTGCAAAAAAAAATATAGCAAAAGAAAAAAGTTTCATTAAACTAAGTGGGCGAAAATATTAGAACAATAACGAAAAGATCATCCATAAGGTCCCAATTATTATATGACAAATGAATATAGCTCTAAAGGACATACGTCTAAAGCTTAAATTAGTAAATCCATTCTGGCCTAATGACACACTTACCGTGATTTGAAATGTGTCAAGCGTATCTCCGCACCGACCGTCCCACCGTCACTTCCCTGCACATATAAAAAGACGACCACACTCTTTATTTCATCCTTTTTCAACTCTTTAAAATGTCCATATAACTGTTTCATCTCGCATAGCGTTAACTGTGCATGCCAATTCCACGATAGTTATAAAAGCTACAAAAATATAACGGATATAATAAACAAAAATGTATCCATCTGTTTATCCTTATTTTGAACGTATTTCTGTGTTTGCTGAGACATTTTTTTTAACTGTGTCTTGTGTTTCTTGTCTGCATGTTTGCTTGTTGTCAATTCTGCTGTCTTCATTTCAATGTTTTCTGTCTGATTCTCCACATTGAGATCTATGTCTCTCACTAAACATTTCAGAGTGTGTTTGTCTTTAGTTTTATATGTGCATGGAAGATTACTAATTCATAAATCAATGCTTATATATTATTGTACATTGAAGATGAGAGAAGGTTCACCAAGCTTTGTTTAAATTTTAAAATATTTTGTTTGATTATGTCTTTCAGTTCAAACATACATTACATTATTAGTTCTAAGCAATACACTTGCAAAGTAGCGTATTGCAATTTTCGTATGAAAATTTACTCGCTTGAAGTAAAATTTGGTTAACCTTTCCACTCTCCGGGTGTACATCTGTATGTTAATATTACACTGTAGTGGATGCATAAAATAGCTATGTAGAAAAGCTAGATAGTATAAGTTGAAAGCGGGTAAAGAAATATAAGTATTATTATATAAAAAAAGCTTGCATCAGCTTCAGTTTCTCAAATAACTTCATTTCTTTTAATATCATTAGTGATATCATTATATTCATCGTTATTCGGATGTTTAGTGATATCATTATATTCATCGTTGTTTATATTACGTTTATCATTAAGTACATTGGAAACTGAAACTTTAAAAGTTAATACATAATTATCGTAAGCAATACATACCAAAATGTTAGGATGAGCAGAAAGCTTTGGCTGTACCTAATATTCTATGTGAATTTTTCGGTCGATTACAGTTTTAAAATTTTGACACAAATTCAATACAATACATACCAAACATTATAATACGACTAAATAAGTTATATTTTTTAAGTCGATGGTTGCTGTTATCGACCGAATTTTATGTGTTCACTTGAATGAAATTTTGTTGTAAATATTTTGTCCTTGTGGAAAATTCTCGTGAAGTCTTGTGTCGGCGGACAATGATTGCATGATAGTGAAATAGTTTAAAGTTGTACAATATTTTCTGTTATGTTGCAACGAAATAACCAACTCTGGATATATCTACAAGTTATAGAACTTTTATTAAGATAGATTGAAATGATCTCAATGAAAATGAAATATGAAAAGTAAGAATTATTATACGTGATTTTGAGTTTTGGCATTATCGTAAAATGTGAAAACATTGGTTATAAAATATCGTTTGCTGCAGCAGTTTTTTTGAGAAAACTTAAGCATCACAATCTTAAAATTCAAATATTGCGTGTAATTTTAGATATATACCTACTTTTAAGAATTTCATTTTCACCTTCAGTTTTTATATAGAAAATCCTGAAGCTAGCTCAAGTTTAGTAGTTTCATGAATACGAGAAAATTCCTCGAAATAAAAGTCTTATATTAGTCACTTTATTTCGTTAACTTTCTGTGAACCTAGGCTACGATATTGAAATTTTAATCAAAATGTAAAATAAGTAATAGAGGCTTACATAGCTTAAACTATTTAAACTATAATTTGAAATTGTATTTTGGTCGATTGGATTTGTGTCAATGGAAAACTGCTGTGATAATAATCTATTTGATTAGCAATTTCGTCATTAGCGAATAATTGGCGATACTCTCACATTTGTGCTTTAAAAAGTTTATTTTTCATTAAGAACAAAAGTTCACTTACACGAGAAACTAATTACATTATTTTCTTATATGTATATTATAGTTATGATTATCGTTGTATTTATATAAAAACAAAAGTGAGTATACATATATATATATCTTACTCAATTCAATTTTTGACAGTGTTTTTTCTGTTCGGTCTTAAAATTTTCAAAAGATTTTCATTAATAGTTTTTTTAGGTAAGCTATTGTATAGTAATAGCTATTTAATAGTTTTACCTTCAAAATTTATACAACAAATGCACATGCAAGTTTCTTGAGAAATTTGATTTCGTATTTGATTTCTTAAATCTCTTAACAAAACTAAATAATCTTCAAAGTTTTGAAAAGAAGAAACCATAATCCGCTTCTCTGATACAGTACCGACAATTTTACACCTAAAAGCATCAACGGACTTAACACAAAGGAATAAACAAATTGCATATCCTCGGTGCAGCTTTGATTTTGTAGTTCATTTCGTTCCAAGCACACTGACGGCGTTGCAATGAATCTAGGTACACGGATACGTAGAATATATATATAACTGGCTGCTCGGAATGCAATATCTGATTAATGGAAATTGAACATAGAGACAAGCAGCTGTTCATTTTGATTCAATATCGATGAAGGAGGAACCTGGACTAATATTCAAATTTATACACGTATCGGAGCTAACAGGACTGTTCCTCATAGTATCCAATAAAACTATTTGCTCGACGGTTTTTAATATTTATAGGCGCGCCTTGGAGGGTTGACGGATTCGTATGCCGTGACGGCTGACGTCATGACGCTCTCTTGTGTCGTCTAACCGGCTCTCTGTCATTGTTCTCAACGAAAATAAATGATATTTTATACTTCTCATTCTCTTTTACTAATTACAATACAAATAATATTATTGTACAATTAAATCTTTGTAAGTTATAGTGAAATCCTACACTAAAATCAACAAATAGTTGCATGGAATGAACTACCTTAAGTATATATTAATATTTCTTAAACACGAATGATAATTTTTACTATAATATATATTATCGCTAACAAAAGTATATTTCCTATATTATTCTGATATAATAATTACTGTTGACACTTACGTTACTACTTTACTTTACTTACGAGTTGAATGTATTTTTAAATTATTATTACTTCATTGAAGGGCTTTGTGCAACTCCGTCTGTGTAGATATCACCAACTCATCTCATATCCTACCGCCAAACAGCAAAACCAATTAGTAATGTTATGGGTCGGTTTGAAGGGTGACGGCCGAATACTGAAACGTCACTCAAATATTTAAGTGTAATTCAATTATTTGAGACGCCGTTAACTTAAAATTTCGCATACTCAAACGTTAATTTTGACTAACGCTTAAATTTGAGAGCGATTCAAAATAAGTAGCCTTTAAACATGAGTAAGGCAATGTAACTACACATCTTAGTTCCTAAGGTTGGTGACGCATTGGCGATGTAAGAGCGGTGATTACCAGATTGGCTGCTACCAGCTGGCCCATTTGCGACTCTGCCTACATATGTATTTTAAATAAAAAATATATATACAGTTAATGATTTTAACCTTTAAAATCCTGAAAACGACTTTAGTAATTTTCCCAGGTAATTTTGCATAAAATTCTCTCAGTTTCAATTTTAATTGAAAATCGGTACAAGAAAGTCAATTTTCGTGTAACATTCAAATGTAAATGTTTTTTCTAAGGATTTATAAACTAAATCTGAAACATTGTTAGACGAACTTTCTACGACTGATTATTGAGACGTCGATATCTTTTGTTTCCTCTCTCTGTAACGCAACACCGCCGTACATCAAAAGTAAGCCGATCCCCACTTACCAAAGTTCTCGCACTGTTTATTATCTCGACATCGATATCCGAAATATTCCACCTTCGTTGTGTAAACGATAACAGTCTTGAGCCGCGGTTACGTTACTTAAATTATACCTTATCTTTAGCGGTAGGGTGCGAAGTCGACGACATTTTATGGCATTGCTTATAAACTGAATTAGCGTCTACTATTACAATAAAATTTGCGAATAAAACAAAGGATATATTTTATAAATAATTATAAATCTAGAAGATTAATAACTTTACAAAATAATAAAAAAAAAATTGTCCGGTCGGGGGACCCGCGTCAGAAACGAAGTTCGGTGCGATATTCTTTCGACTCAAACCGTGTTTAAAAATGTAGATTTTAATTGATTATGTTACTGTATTTTTGTCACATCAAAAAGCACCTCAACCTCTTTTATATCGACCTCCTAAATTCGAACGCCCAGCGCATCGCATTTTGTAGCATTTGGTAGGCACAGTATGAAAGCTATTTCGTTATACGACGTGACCTTGGGTCACTGCCATTTCACTCTACTGTAAGCCGCGTAAACGAACTTCATTCCAAAAATGTAATATACAAACACATTTTTTATGTTTAGTGGTCGATTCCGCCCATAGCCATTGGCTCCGCGATAAGTTTTTCATACGATTATTTCATATATTTTGGTGACAATAGCAATATTTTATCATTTACAAAGAAACAATAACAATATAAATCTTTAACCTTAACAAATTCAATAAAAGGCACTGAACTAGATAAATAAATATCTGTATCACACTACCGCCCTTATCTAGGATTCGCATATTTAAATATATAAGGATATATAAGCTAATATTATACTCGTAAATGCGAAAGTAACTTTGTCTGTCCGTTACGCTTTCACGGAGAAACCACTGAACCGATTTTGATTAAATTTGGTACGCAGCAAGTTTGAACCCCAAGGACGGACTTAGGCTACTTTTACCTACCACCCCTCCCCCACCTCACACGCGGGCAAAGCCGCGGGCGAAAACTAGTATAAATATCAAAAGTTAGCGATTCTTTTGTAATAAATTTCTAAGCTAAACTTATTCGAAACGGCTTAATTGGCTTATTAAAGTCATTTTTTGTCAAATTACTTTAGCGATTGTACAATTCGTACGAAAACATAAGCAAGATTAGTCACAAAAAATCTGACCTATTTCCATTAAAGACTTCTAAATTTACCTAAACAATATATATGCGCATAAGATTCTCTATCTCAAAGCGATTTCGCTATATCTGAATCCAGCTATGCATCTTGTTCACATTGCATGACAAAGAGAAATAGAGATGGTAACGCGAGACGAGATCCTGTTCCGCTCGAAACTTATTATTTACAACTCTAAACGCGCTACTTTCCCTCTTTTCGGTTAATTCCTGAGGATTTTTCAGGGCGATGAATTTAATACCAATTTTTTTTTTATTTATCCTTTATTGTATACCACAGATAAAAAAAAATCAAAAACATGGCCATAACATACAGCCTAAATAATAGTAGCATACAATTTTGGCGACCTTATCGCTACATAACGATCTCTTCCAGGCAACCAACGGTGTTATTTTACGTCGATCAAACGAAACGGACACTTTATAAGCGTTCGTTAAGTCGATTTAAAAATACTTGTAAGAGCTTACTTACCTTCATTTAATATATATATATGTATATGCCTGCCCCGTTGGTCTAGTGGCTAGATATTAGGCTGCAGACCCTGTGGTCCTGGGTTCAATTCCCAGGTCGGGCCAATAAATAGTTATTGGGTTTTTCTGTCAGAAAATTCTCAGTAGCAGCCCGGAGTCTGGAAAGTGGAAGTGTGTACACTCCCGTGCCTCGGAAAGCACGTTTAGCCGTTGGTCTTGCGCCTGAACTCTTTCCGGTCGTGTCGGATTGCCGTCCCATCGGATTATGAGAGCTAAGGAAAAGAGAGTGCATCTGTGTTTGCGCACACACTTGTGCACTATAATATCTCCTGCGCAGTTGGCTAATCTGTCCTGAGATTGGCCGCCGTGGCCGAAATCGGTCTGGTGGACCTTATTATATATATATATATATATATATATATATATATATATATAATTATAAGTTATAGTAAGCTGCTACTTACTAAACATTTTAATTTTGTATGCCTAACTGAAACTACTTACCAACAGTTATTCAACTTATATCTGATATAAGTATAAGATACTATACACATACACACACATACATATATATTATTATAAGGGGTTTTCCAATAGGGACGCTTGAACTTTGACAGCTGATTGCGGCCATGTTGTTTGAGTGACAGCTGTCAAATGCAGTGTGTTATATTCATTCCGTCCTCCCAAACCACCATGGCAGGTTACAGTGTCGAGCAGCACGTGCAAATCATAAAATTGTTTTATGAAAATGGGTCTTCAGTTCGAGCAACGTTCCGCGCACTTCGCCCGTTTTACGGTCGCGATGATCGTCCTGCCGAGTCGACTATCCGTCGATTGGTGGACAAATTCGAGTCAACCGGGTCAGTTAACAATCAGCCGGTTCCCGTGCGTCAACGTAACGCGAGATCTGCCGAGAATATCGCCGCTGTGCGCGACAGTGTCCTCGAAAACCCGCGGCAGTCAATTCCGCGTCGCGCACAGGAACTCGGCCTTTCGCAGACGACAACTTGGCGAATTTTGCGTTGTGACTTGAGCCTGCACCCGTACAAGATCCAGCTGACCCAAGAGCTCAAGGTTAATGACCATAGACAGCGCCGTGTGTTCGCTGACTGGGCATTAGAGCAGTTGGAAGTTGACGCCGATTTTGGCAAAAAAATCATCTTCAGCGACGAGGCGCATTTTTGGATGAATGGCTATGTCAACAAGCAAAATTGCCGTATTTGGGACGAGACCAATCCACACGAGGTTCACCAAGTGGCAATGCACCCGCAGAAAGTGACTGTTTGGTGCGGATTTTGGGCCGGAGGCGTGATTGGTCCGTATTTTTTCGAAAACGATAATGGTGTGGCCGTCACCGTCAATGGTGAGCGATACCGGTCGATGATAACCAACTTCTTTTGGCCTGAAATCGAGAATATGGATCTGGACAACATGTGGTTTCAACAGGACGGCGCTACGTGCCACACAGCACACGCTACGATGGAAGTTCTGCACGATCAAGCGCCCTTAATGGAAAACCCTATATATGTAAGTCGTCGTGCTTCGCAGTGTAATCCACGTAGAAAAATAAGCTTATATTTTTTTTTTAGAAATAAGAATGTCGGACTGACGAATGGACGATCTGTTGGTAAATGATCACCATCGCCACATACATTAACGTTATAAGCAATATTAAACATTCCTCACATTATCAATGAGCCACCAACCTTTGGCACTTAGATGTTATGTCCCTTGTGCCTGGAGATAAGCTGGTTCACTCAACCTTCAAACCGGAACACAACAATACTAATTATTACCGATCGGCGGTAGAATACGTGATGAACGGGTGTTACCTACCCAAACCCCAACCACCAAAGACGTCACGCATGAATTTCATATTACGTATTATATATATATAACAAAATACGCATACATAAGATCTTTATTTACATTTATTATTCACCTCGTGGTTAACTTCAGTTATTTCATTAAAACTTTTAATGAGCGAATGTTCGTTATGACCCTAATAGCATTAAGGAGACCCCATTCGAGTTCCGTAGTTCTTTTGTATTATAGAATTTCCTTATCGAATAACTAGTTTCTACGCGCAGTTTCGTTTGATTTATATATAAGCATGTGTTGTATGTAAGTTCTCATGAATACAAAGTGAATTCTTCGGAATGCGAGTTTAACGTATGTACGTTAAACTACATACGTGAAAACATTTCTTTCGTTAGCCGTTCACTAACACCGAAAGGTCATGAAATATTAAGCTTCACCAAAATATTATAATAGTAATCTTGTAAGGCTACGTCTAGATCAATTTGTCATGTCCCATCACAAGATAGGAGTTTCTTTTTTATTCCAAGTATTTTTTAAGTTAAGTATCTAATAATTAGAAGAAAAGTAGGTAATAGCTTGTGAATGTCCCACTGCTGGACTGTTAAGGAGATAAACACCAAAACTTTTGCTTAGAGACATATTCCACCACGCTTCGCTGATGCGGTTTGGTGGATTACATATGTGACTGAATTCCATCCGACAAATGCTATATTCCTCACGATATCTTCCTTCAAAGGTTCAAAACTCAAAAGCGTTAGCCTGGCAAGTGGACTAGACCATCTTAGCTCTTAAATGTTTAAACATAACACACAAAATCGAATAAGCAACCTTCGTTTTCAAACCATCAATCGTTTAAAACTTTATATTGCTCTGTTCCGGCTCGTGAGTGAAGCGGGTAATTACACACACACACAAGGGGATATAACATCCCCTACACAAAACTGACTGCTGACAATCAAGGGGCAAATTTGCTCGTGTCACTTCGTAACACGAATAAGTTAAAATATCGACACGATTATCCATTGTTAAGGGATACTTAAAAATTCAATAGCCAAACAAGGATTCCTTATGGCTAAAAACGGACAAAGTAGTAAAATTGCTCCAGACGGTCTGATTTTCACATCTCTATTCGACATTATTGCAATGTAAATTGATACCAATATTAATCACTAAACTTGAAATGACAATTTATATTGTTAAGCTATTTCAGTAACAGCCTGTGAATGTCCCACTGCTGGGCTTAGGCCTCCTCTCCTCATTTTTAAGCGGAGAAGATATGGAGCTTATTCCACCACGCTGCTCCAATGCGGGTCGATGGAATACATATGTGACAGAATTTCAGTGAAATTTGACACATGCAGGTTTCCTCACGATGTTTTCCTTCACCGTCAAGCACGAGATGAATTATAATCACAAATTAAGCACATGAAATTCAGTGGTACTTGCCCGGATTTGAACTCACGATCATCAGTTAAGATTCACGCATTCTTTCAACTGGGCCATCTCGGCTTTGAAGGTTGTTAAGCTATACGAAGAAATAAACTAAATTAGTTACCATATTATGACATAAAGTTGAATTTCGTGCGGTTATTCTGAATTATATAATTGACATATGTCGTGGTTTTTCAAAGTCAAAATACACTTTATTCGAGTAGACTATTACAAACATAATTGAATAGTCATTTTAAAATTTTAATTCCCACATAAGACTACCGGTTCGGAATGTTGATTCTACCGAGAAGAACCGGCCGGTAAAATGGTCTGGTTAAAACAAACTGTTGTAAGCTATATGTATATATAAATTACAATATAGGATGCACTGCTTGTACACAAAGAGAATAATATTATCATTATCTTCTATTGACTATATTTCGAATATTATCTCATTTTATTATTTTTCTTCTTAGATAGAATGTAATAAAAAAATATATACTTTCTAGAAACGAATAAGTCACTCGACCTATCATTTGTCCAAGTTCACATTCGTAGTTTTCAACATTATTCTACACTCCTACATATGTCTACATCTATTTCATCCAGTAGACCAGTCTCAGTGTATAACTTATAGTTTTCGCGCGCAACGTCCTCCTTACACGTGTTCTGCTAACATAATGTATAAAGCGTAAATACCGATTTAAACCGAATCCTCGAACTAATCAATATCCTCGGACATTACTCACACACGGCCATCTGATCCCAAATTGAGCAGAGCTTGTACTATGGCAACCAGACAACTGATATACTTACATATACTATTTTTCTTTTGTAAATACATACTTGTATAGATAATTACACCCAGACTCAGGACAAACATACACACAAATGTCTGTCCTGGGTGAGAATCGAACCCACGACCTGCGGCGCGTAAGGCAGATATATACCAACCACGCCAACCGGTCGCCACGCCCATCGTCAAAATCGTAAGGAGAATATAGCGATTTTAATATTTGCTTTTCTCAATTAACCGCGTTGAAACTTTTCATGTATCAATAAATTCACATACAAAAATATACAGAAGGTTGTTTTCATATAATAAAGTCACTGCATTAAGGTATTTACGGTACGTTACGTTACGTTACGTTACGTTAAGTTACGCTACATAACGGTACGTTTTTACGTTAAAAAAAAACACAGTTAAAGCAAAATTATCACAACAAGCTGCTTTTGTTCATAACATACTCCCGAATGGCTGTGCAATTGCAAAAATGATGAAATTGCAAATAACGATAGGCAAAATTGTTAAATTTAAATGTTTCCATGTATATAATGACAGCACGTAAAAACTTTATATCCTTAAAGTGATCTCATAAGTTTAAATGTAAATTACATATACGATTATTTTCTGAATATATCGCGGGCACCCAAATATACAAGACAAAAACAGACCTTCATTTTTTGAAACAGTTGTAATAACAAAAAAATGTGTGATAAGTCTTTAATTTAGACCGACGAATATAACGTATTTGAAATATAGCATGCCCTGACATTTTGCATCGTTGCTTTAAATAGCAACCACCTTTTATAAATGACAGTTACGCTTTGATTTGATTTATTGTTTAAAAGCCTTTCATAATTATCATTAAGAATTAACAGTTTCTGAATATAGAAATATTTTCTTGTTTGTTCATTGAGTTAATCGATTAATTAACAATACATAGATATTGTTTATTGCGTGTGGTCACAATTACTCCATACGGACTATCATTCGGACGAGAGAATATCAAATTTCTTATATAGAACTATGACAAAAGATTTACTCTTATTCTTTTTATAAATAATACATTAATAATGTATAAGAATTTGTTTCGATATTAATATAGTGTTTTTCTTAACTTAGATTCGATAGCGCAAATATGTTTTCATATATTACTTTAACGTTTAACTATATTAAAATAAAAAATATAATAATAAAATCGATGCAGTTTTATTTCACTGTGTCGGAAGCAGAAACAGAACCGGCGAAATTATTCAAACATAAAAAAAAAATGTAGAATCTGTGTACATATAGTTGAAACTTAATCTTAACATTTAATCTTGAAAGATACTTGAATATAATAACAAATAAATCTGGTATATAATCTATTAAGATAACAAGAAAATTTATTTAAATAATTACATTAAAACCTTAAATAAATACAAATAAAAATTAAAAATATTTACTATACAAATCGTGACCGCGTGGAATGGTGGCAAGAATGCTAGCACCATTTGCCCTTTGAATCGCAATTCCGATTCTCTGGGCGAAAAATGAACCAGCCCTCCCGTCACCAGTAGACAACAAACGTACACGTCCAACATCTATGTACGAATAAAAAAATCGACACGAGCGGAGTAACGTTCGACGGTTAGTTGTCTTACATGTCACTAAAGAATTCGACGCGAAGACTACAATAAGGCGAAGGTTTTACATATAATTGAATAAAATATTGGGCCGGAGTCAATATCACCAGCGTATGCCGCTATGAATACTAATAAACGAACATACGGATCGAAAGAATAACGAACATCCATAGAAGTGTCAGTTTTATTAGCGGTCATAATTATTTTAATTAATTTTAAATAATAATATTGATAGTCCCGAGTTTTTGGCCACATTGACATTTAATTTACCTCGTAGCAATTCAAGACGAATAGGTAATCTCTTACACACAGGAATATACAGGACGCAATTAGAGAGGAAATCACTTATACCCCGTTTTATCTGATTTATACAACAGCATTTCAAAACTAGGAGCTGATTTGGATGTTTTCCATAATAGCATGTCTCAGTTCAAACGCAACATTTTGAATTACCTAAACAGCTGCCGTCGTTGAACTATCTCGCTATCATCCAATTTGATTATTTACTCCTTATATAAGAATTATGACATGATTTTTTTTTCTCTAAAATTATATTTAAACTTTTACAGGCTGTAACAAAATTCGTGTCCGACCCGTGAAGTGGTTATTAGGTATCGTGTGTCGGTTCTATTTATGTAATAGTTTTTAAAATACTAAGCAAAAATATATATTAATTGTGTTTAACGACACTGTTGGTGGTAAAAACGTGGACTACTGAGGTCATGACCTCGTGTCTTAGCTACCATATAGGTAAGAGCTATCGAGCACTATTGCCCGCACCTGTGTTGCAATGTAATTTTCGTCAATTAATTTAAAAAAAAAATCCGTGATAAATTTTTTACTTAGTATTTTAAAAATTATTACATAAATAGAACCGACACACGATACCTACTAACCATTTCACAGGTCGGACATGAATTTTGTTACACGCTGTATAAATATTCAGTCGAAAATTTAATAATCATTTCACAATATCTTTAATAATTTTTATGGTGTAAATGTATATGTATTTCTATGGACTTGTTTTACTTAATTTAATGACTATTTATAATATTAATATATTCAATTCAAATATTCAATGATAAACCCTATTTAATAGCAGTAACATAGTACGCAATTTAATCACATACGCAGTAAATAAAATGAAATGCAATGATATTTATTTCTCTCAACAGAAAGGAAAAATGTTTTCAGGTATGTTAATTAATCAATAATATAAAAACGTTTAACAAAGTGCACATTACTTTGTGAGAGACTGCTACCACTATCGCTGTTTAACCGTTTTAGAGATTCCACTGTCTACTCGCATGGACCGATGCAGTGGTAGTAATTACAATTGACTAAAAGTATTTTTTATAGGATAGGCAGGCGGACGAGCATATGGGCTACCTGATGGTAAGTGGTAACGCCTTTAGACATTGGCAATTTAAGAAATGTTAACCATCGCTTACCCCGCCAATGCGCCACCAACCTTGCTAACTAAGATGTTACGTCTCTTGTGCCTGTAATTACACTGGCTCACTCACCTTTCAAATACAACAACACCAAGTATTGCTGTTTTGTGGTAGTATATCTGATGAGTAAGTAGTACCTACCCATACGACCCTGCACAAAGCTCTACCATCAAGGTCTATCTTTGAGATAAGCTACCGGGACGGGATTTCGGAATGGAAGTCTTGTTTATTGGACAAACTAAGCTACAGTATGTCATCCCATTTGTTTCCATACACGCTATCAATAAATATGGAGTATAAGAACATTTCTTCTTGAAGGTCACAAAAGTATTACTACATATAAATTCACAATAGGCGATCATATAGGTAATCTAGTACAATGAATTAACCTTATTAGATCATCGATCGCTTATCCTCTTTTCAATTCATTGGGGTCAGCGATTGATCCTTCATTAATCTCTATCTCTATTAACTTCCCAAGACTTTGGTAATGTGACGTATGTAAAAATATAAAAGAATGTTCCAGATATTGCGAATATGGAATTACTCACGATACTTTTCTTAACCGCCGAGTACGAGATGAATTTTATATTATGAGTAAGCATGAAAAATTTGTTTTGTTTACCCGAGTATGACATTCTACTATACATTAAAAAAAAACCGAGAAAAATATGAGTTATACATAAATTTTAGTACAATAACTACGCTATTAGTATGTCTTTATGTTATTACGCATAACGAATTAAAGTAACGAGATTATATATATAACTAGGTACTCGTACCAGCTACACACGGGTGGAATAGCGGTCTACATTAAAAGTTCATAACTCTAATACATATAACTCCTATTATTTATGCGGCTAACGCAAGTAAAGTCGGCATAATATTTTCCGACATCTTCGACAGTCAACGTTATATTTCAGCCATTTTACAGAGAACCTAATGAATTATACCTTTTTTTTTTCACGCAGTGGAAGCCTTCAGAAAGGTACCCGTCTCCCTTGAGGGGGGGCTGGGTTATGTGGGATTCTTACCCACTAAATGAATTATACCTCACCTATCTCGTTCCGACAGTCAGACAGACACGGCGGGGGACTTCGTTTTATAATATATAGTGATATAAAAAGTAAAGTCAAGTAACAGCTTGTGAATGTCCCACTGCTGGGCTAAGGCCTCCTCTCCTTTTATGAGGAGAAGGTTTGGAGTTTATTCCAACGCGCTGCTCCAATACCCAATACGGGTTGATTGTATACACATGTGGCAGAATTTCAGTGAAATAAAACACATGCAGGTTCCCCTCACGATGTTTTCCTTCCGTCAAGCACGAGATGAATTATAAACGCAAATTAAGCACATGAAAATTCAGAGGTGCTTGCCCAGGTTTGAATCTACGATCATCGGTTAAGATTCACGCGTTCTAACCACTGGACCATCTCGGCTTATCCGATATAAAATATATAATATAATTATTTTTGATACAGATCTACATACGATATTTAATTAGTAGAAAAGTAAGTCTACTCGAATGAATGAAGTAAGTAATTTTTGACATGACATATCGAGGCCTGGCATAGTGTTATGCTGTAAGTGTTTGACACGCTTTGTCGATTTAGATACATTTTATACGACATACTGAGTGTTGAGTGCGTTCTTTCGTGGGTATATGGTAATGTAGAAATATTCCTTTTGACAGTCTCATGAAAACCCTTTTTGTAGGAGCAAAAAGAATATCTATCTGTCATTATGACAAGTTACATCATAATTTATGCAACAGTGCTGCCGGGCAAAATATATTCAATTCAACTACAAATAAGTTAGCCTTAAAAATATTTTATTCGCTTTTCTAACATCTATATAATATATAATCTTGTACTGGTATATTACACGAATACGAATTTAATGAGTGTTTCTAAAAAAAAATAGGTTTAATTTATTGCTATGTTATAAATAACTGTGGAATTTTATAAGACTTTGCAGAGTCACTATTCAAAACACTTGCTATCCCTTTTAGGCACCAAAGTTAGAAAAAAGATAGCAATATTCTTAATCCTGTCAAATAAATTTAGTTTAGATATTTACAATTTTTATTTTTAAATACAGTAGAACCCCTATTAATCGGGGGGTCGGTACCGAGAGGTCCACGGATAACTGAAACCACGGTTTATCCGAATTACGGGAATTACGGGTCACAACTTAATTTAATAAGACAACTTAATTTTGACTACATAGTAAAATTCATCCATATGAGTTCGACGAATTTAGAAACTTACAATGTAACATGGAGTATTTCTTACATTGTATGTTTGAATCAAGACGCAAAGGCTGCAAGCTAATTTGGATGGGTCTCGCGCGTCGCGCACGGGAGACGCAGAGATGCACGGTTAATCCGCTCCCCGGATAACCTAACCCCGGTTAATCGGGGTTCTACTGTATTATTTTAATGATCAGAAAAATGCGAATAGACACCCGAAGGGCATTTCCATGTTTAATGTTAGTTATATATATTTATGTTTTCTGTTTAGTCATTACTTTATGTGCTTGAAGTGGTCTCCTTTAATTGTAAAGCACACATGTTTTATAATATTATTCAATTCAATGTACTTGTAAGTGTGTATCTTTTGTTGGAGATCCTTAATTAAATAAATAAATATAACCGTTTGCTCCGTGCCCTGCCTTTGACTAAGTACATACATACATTGAGTATGATGACAAAAATTTTAAACTCTATCGGATGAAAGATACTTGAGTAAAATCATATTATACTTTATTCAAAACTACACTTTTTAAAGAATGTTTTTACAAGTACTAAGAATTGAGATTTTAACAGAATAAAACGAATGTAATATGCGTATTTTGATTAAAGATCTATTTATATTTAATGAACCGTATGTTCTATCTGTCTATCGAGAGCAATCGGACGAATATTAAGTAACTATCAGTATAGCTCAAATTATGGGATATTTTGCAGAATATCTACCAAAAACAAGGACTAACATAATATATAAGAGGAAACGTAAACGTACGTTATAGCTTTTATTTATAATAAAAATATAACCCGACTTAATTAAAAAGTTGTTTCACAATAAAACAAACGAACTCACCTTACCTTTTCATAATACCTAGCACTATTATTATACAAAGTTTCCGTGTCATCGTGACGTATCAATCGTGTTGTACATTTACCAGCTAGACCTCGTAGAAGCGATAAATAATTCGCTACGAGATATCGACGTACATCGGACAGGTTGAATACTAAATCGCTACAGCTACTCGCTACATGCTACGAGTCACGACATCATCGAACTCGTAGCGAAATGTCATCGAGAAAATTACGTGAGTTTTTTAAATTTATAATTTTAATATTGGTAAAAAGTGGTAATAGGCGGGCAATATGCGGACAACATTTCTTGTTGCATATATGTCACTCTTCGAACTCAGATCTACCGATATATTTTATTTTATCTCCTAACAAACATCGCACGCTTACATCACACCAATACATAAGTGATGTATTTATATACATATGTCTACGTGCTCCCTCTATTATAAGAAACCACAGCATTCATCTTATATGACTAAGTAACAACAAATATAATAAATAATTAAATGCAAATTGAAAACATTACATTACTTTAAATTTGAAAAGTAATAAACGTCTTATATACTCGGTGGAAGAGCTTCGTGCAAGCTCGTCTGGGTAGGTACCACGCACTCATCAGATATTGTACCGCAAAACAGCCGTACTTTGTATTGTTGTGTTCCGGTTTGAAGGGTGAGTGAGCCAGTGTAACTACGCTGTGCATATACTGTGCATAAGGGACATAACATCTTAGTTGCCAAGGGTGGTGGCGCATTGGCGATGTAAGCGATGGTTAACATTTCTTACAATGCCATTGTCTATGGGCATTGGTGATCACTTACCATCAGGTGGTCCGAATGCACGTCCGCCTACCTATACAATAAAAAAAAAAAAAAGAATGGAGATTAATTTATTTGAAAAATTGTTCAAGATTTTTTTTTTTAAATATATTTTTGCAATCGGTAATATCAAGGTTGTTGCTTTTTGCATGTCCGTTGTATTATTTATATATATTTAGTTAGTTTTAAATCGCACAAAAAAAATCATGGCGACTTGTTTAACTATATAGAAGCTTTAGTGCTGCTTTTTAACAAAGTTAAAATTGTATATTTTTGACTTTGTTTTTTTCCTTAGACTCCGTGTTGCTATGAAGAGTTACTTGGCGGAAAGTCCCCAGTTACTTTTGATTGGCCAATCTTTGCGACCTAAGGATTTAAGCATAGGAGTTTTGGACTTGCAGCTAAGAGCAGCATACTAAATGTACATCAATATGGAAGTTAAAAGTTACATAAAAAAACAATGTAAATTACATTCAATTAATATATTATATCGTCATAAAACGTCCCTAAGGTAAAAAGTTTAAAAGTAAATTAGTTTTAACTTAAAGTTGAGGCAAAAAAAACGTACATAGAAAATTGGAAAAAATTCAACAACCCCTTACAAAGTTTACAGCCAAGCTTTTACTTTTCCAGAAGTCCTGAAAAGGCACTTCTAAACATACGAGAACCGCGGAGGCACTTCATTACAATTCATTTAATTTGTACCCTCCAAGCTACCTTACAACTTCACACGGTATTCAAAAGTCCAATTTTTGAACTGTAGATGCAAGATTCAAATTCCAATAACAAACGCACCTTTATAGTCAGTCTAATATATAAAACGATTATAGCTTTTAATTGATGGAAATAGAGTCGATATTTGATTGAGGCGGTATGCGAAGGTAGCTGAATATTTTAGTGAGTCGTGTGGCGTGATAGTACAACATTCTATGTCAGTTCGCATCGTACCGTCACGGAAGGTAACGAGTCTTAGATATAAGGAATACCGCGATAAAATTTACCTTAATATTTTGAATTTCCTCAGGACCTGTCATACGCAGTGAATCATTATTAAAAGTCGGTAATCGTTTGATATTGAATAGTCTGACGTCACCTGCTGAGAATATAATTTGAATTTTAAAACCTTTATCATAGAAACTACAGTATCTTATAAAATTATTCAGATTATGAACTATTTGTGTATGATGTTACCCGCAGCCAACAAAATGTTACAAGATAAAGTTACGAGTTATACTAAAATTAAGATTGTGTTACTAACTAAAAATTAATAAATACAGGCATAGTAAAAAACAACATAAATAAAAAAAAAAAAAATGATACACCGAATCAAATAGAGAACATACAACAAACCTGTGAAGATATGATTTTTTGAAAATTTTAAACAAAATATTTATATAATTTATACAAATCCTTCCGACTATTACAATTAGATTTTTCTGGCAAGAACCGACAAGAATTTTTATACACTTAAATCTTACAAAGTTTATATTATCGGATTGAGACTCTAAATTATTGTAATAGTTGTGTTTTAACAGAGGTCGTTTTACATTATAAACTTATTATAAAGGAAAATATTTCCAAGTGACAAATAATACAATCTAGTTCTTGTATTAAGTAATATTTCATTGTTATTATTTTAACATCTGGTACAAGCAGTTACCGCTCGCACGGAATGACGCTATTAATTGTCTGCCTTTTAATTTCGCTCTCTGTACACCTATTTTTTTTCATCTATACAAATATATAAAGCTGAAGAGTTCGTTTGTTTGATCCGGCTAATCTCAGAAACTACTGGTTCGAATTTAAAAATTATTTTTGTGTTGTATAGATTTTTATTCATTATATTTTTATTAATTATACGCGGGTGAAACCGCGGGCACATCTAGTATGTTATAATGTTACATCGATATTCTAAGATCTTTATAATATGTATGTATATGTATTTATATAGTATATATAAATAATATACGTAGTATAAGTATTTTGTGTATTGTATTTTTATGTATGTTTATGTATTATATTTTATTTATGTAAGTATTTATATTTTCATATTTTCTATATATTTTAATTATTATACTACAGTGCACTATTTTGCCCGCTACATCACCCTGTCACTCACCTCCATAGGTTGACTGGAAGAAATCTCTTTTAGAGATAAGTCCACCTTTGCCTGTACATATATTACTGTACCATCATTGTAACATATTTTAGTGCAATAAAGAATATATATAATTCTTCTGTGCGAGTGCATATGTAATTGAAGACCCCTCCTTTATGGTCACCAGACTTACAAGTGGGCCACCTGATTGAGTCATATTTGTCACCACGAAAGTTGGTATGTAACTTTTTTTATGAAAAAGATTGTTATACTATCCATCTAAAAGTTTATATAAATTTCTGTATAGAAAACCAATCGCCATGACAATTGGTATATGTATATAGGCAGGACAAAGTTTGCCAGGATTTGTTAATATAACATATTGTTTACTACGACCAGCTTTCTAAAGATTAGTCCATTTTTCTTACAGTACTGTTGTCTGTGTATTATGATGCCAAATTATCATGGCCAATTTTCTTGGCCTTGTTATTATAAATTAAAGATCGCTATCAATAGTTTGGATAATAATATATGTAATAGAAAAAACATTCCTTACTTAATTTTTTTTTTTCATATTTGAGTTAAAACTAGAAATATTTTTATTTTAATAAGACACTCGTAAAGGAAATCAAGTTTATTGCGTAATTATATCCTTGTTATTGCTTCCGCGCTTCCAGGAACGTGGATCGAAGACCGGTTATTATCAATAAACGGTTAGAACTCCAACGACCCTGAATCTGTCATCTAATACGTCACAGACAGAAATACCAACTAATTTCGAAACGACTGAAACGCTTCAATCAAGTAACGGTTATTTCTAGTTAACTTACTTCTTAGTATAGTTAGTTATAAGACTTTAGACCTTTTTTTTTATGTAAGAGCGGGCAAACGAGCAAGAGGCTCACCTTTTTTTTTTTTATTGTATAGGTAGGCGGACGAGAATATGGTCCACCTGATGGTAAGTGGTCACCAGCGCCCATAGACAATGGCATTGTAAGAGATGTTAACCATCGCTTACATCGCCAATGCGCCACCAACCTTGGGAACTAAGATGTTATGTCCCTTGTGCCTGTAATTACACTGGCTCACTCACCCTTCAAACCGGAACACAACAATAACAAGTACTGCTGCTTTGCGGTAGAATAACTGATGAGTGGGTGGTACCTACCCAGACGAGCTTGCACAAAGCCCTACCACCGAGTCACCTGATGGAAAGTGACTACCACCGCCCATGGACATCTGCAACATCTGAGGACTTGCAGGTGCGTTACCGGCCTTTGGTAACGACTTCAGGTAACGACTTCAGATCTCGTCAAAACAAATTCTTGGGTTTTTCAGTCTGGACATACCTCGGTTAAGTTTTGGAAGTAGTAATCCCATGGCATTGATAGAATAGATAGCGCACTTGTGTTTGCGTAAACACGTGACCACAATAATTTATTTAACAATTAAATTATCGCACGACAAAAACCACGAGAGTTTATATACTATATAGTACTATATAGTAGAATATTACTGAGCTCAGATAGATATTGACAGCCGTTTTAGCTAAGGAATACTGAATTGTTATCTTTATATACAACAGGTACAGGGACATAAAAAAAAATTATATCCCTGTTTTATCTTTCTCAGGTCATAGTCTAAATAAAATCCATGGAATGATTTAAGTATATTAATACTCAGATATTTAAATATATATTTACCAATATTACAATATTCAAACAGGATATAATTGATTAAGTTTAAGATAGTACCTATCTTAAAGTTCTTTTTTTTAATTTTAAGTAATCTATAGTTTCTATACTTCGAAAATATGGAAAATCGCGATCATATTTTTTATTTAGTTCTATAATTCATCTTCCAACCGTTACCTTTAATGTGGTCTTACCTCTATATCTAATGGACGGAAACGTTGGGGGGACTGGCAAAGGTAGTGGATGGGGAAAAGGGGGGTGAGGAAATTGCACTTCGCAAGGTTTGCCGCCTGACCTCCTTATTGTATGGAAATACCGCATTCACGCGTAATGGTGAATCGGAAGTAAGAGCGGTAATTAGAGAGAAAAAAAGGATTTTTTGCGTATCAAATTACGGTCTTTTAGGACATTAATGCGTTTAAAAACGTTGACCTATTAAGCGTTATATCACGTTCAATATAGTAAAAAAAGAATTTAAGTAAAAATACAGAAAAAATGTTAGTCCAAGTTCCAGTTTTTGACAGACAGTTTGACAATGTTTCTAATTTCGAAACTGGTCTTTCTTATATACAACTATTTGAAATAATCCTGTTTGAATTGGAAAAATCTAGACCTAGAAAATATGCTTTGCCATTGAAATAAAATACATACGAAATCTGCTAGAATTTTTCCTTTCTCGGCCAGTTTGAAACGATCAAATCCGTTCGGTAAAATAGAAAAATCCCAATAAACTGACGGCATTGGAGCGCAAATCAAATATTTTGCCGCACAGCCACGCGCTTCCGAGCTGCGTGCTCTACAAATATTTAGCTTTATCAAACAACACATATACTCAATTGTATCCTTTATAACATAAAGACATAAGACCTATACTAGCGTGGGAAAACTTTAGTCAATCTTCGATAAAACAAATTCTTGCTTCAACTACAACCGTTATCCGATAGTTCGTATTATTTAAATTAAATAAAATGGCCCACTCCACGAATGCACGAGGCAAGCAAAGGTACGAGAGGAATGGCGACGAATTGTGAAGCTTGCCACCACCCCTGTCATGACGACCACGACCACTCTGCCAAGAGTGTAACGACAGAGAAGAAGAAATACAAGACTTCGAACAATTTCTACCTCAAGTGTTAATAAATGAATGATGTGAATGCAACATATTTCACTTATTATTTGTCACAGGCATTTACATGGATGAGCAATTTTAATAACAAAAAAAAAGTAAGTAACGCAGTAAGATGACAATGAAAAACAAGATTAAAAATAATAATAATAAAAAAAAAAAAACGAATATGAAAGAAGGATTTGAATTTGATTGTGAACGTCATAGTCAAGCCATTCCACTTCTCTTCCACTCTATGCCCTGTATTATTTACTTCTTTGTTTTTGGCTCACCCACCCTCTAAGCCGAAACACGATATAAAGTATAGCTGCTAAGCGATATAATAACTCGCTTCTATGTGCCGAGAAAGAAAAACACGAAGGACATATATTCTTGATTATTAGTACAAAATGACAAATTTCAACTAGAGTACAGTAAAAACGTCTGATATATAAAATTTTAAGATTCGATTTTCTATAATTAAAAACATTAATTCTTTGTAATTTTAATTCAATCTTTAAAATAAGATTATTTTTCATTGAATTATGATACAATTTCCACTTAAGCTTGCATATGTAAACAGACTTTAAAAAAAGATCAAGTTTCTCTGTAATGTAATCGGCTAGAAATATTACTTAGTTAAGTTGAAAATGGTAAGCGCTCTAGACGTAATAGTGCCAGTCCAAAATCCCTCGTACAAGGATGTGAGCGATAGCATATTGCTATCTGTAATCATTGGAGACGTGCCAAAATGATCCACCAACGGCTTTGTATCGAAGGTAGTTTCAAGATTTGTGACACTTGCCAAGCCGTTGTCTCGTGTCGATATTACCTGTCTAGCGTATTAGTTTCTTTGTAAACAGAAGTTTAATCTTGGACTTTATATTACACAGCTCGATGTTTATTTACAGTCTGTCAGATTAAATCGACTCAAACGTGAAAATGTATTGACTTTTCATTCATTTTAATTTACATATAATGTATATACATTATATATTCTATAACAAATGAAGCCCTTTCATGATAACGTGAAAACCACGACCATTAAAATGAAATAATAACAAACGGAAAATTGAAAGAAATAAACAAAGAATCATTAAAAGTTTCACCTGATCGAGGCCCACGTTGGGCGCCAAAACGGCGTCGTAAAAATAAACGTAGCGGAACTGAGGCGAAACTTGTGAAATAAAAATATTTCATACGAATGCTCATTTTAACGTTCGAACTGACTTGAACCAACTCGCGTTGTATACAACTAGACAGATTATGTTTAAATATTACCAATTTCTTTAAGTAACTTTCGTTTTATCTTTGCAAACTCTTGAGTCTTTTCGTATGAAACATTTCTGTTTCTTAATAAAACAAATTAAATATGATAATACTATGATAATATTATTAGTAGTAGATTAGCAGCTTATTAATAATATTTTCTATGATAATGGCAAAAAATATATAATTTTCATTCTATAATACGAGTGGATTTTCGAAGTATCATTTCCTTGGGAATTAGCAACTCCAAAAACGAAGATTTTTTCTTTCGATTTGCAAATATCATAGAGAACTATACAGCATCTACATTTCAATTTCATTAAATTTTCATTAGACGTTCTAAGTTTGAAAATTTCGTTGCTTACACAAATCACGTCTGAACATATTTATAGTTAGTTTTTTTCTAATTCCATAGAAGTTATAAGAGCCATTAGTAATCCCGGCACTGCAATAGCGCAATGCAATAAATGCGAATCATACATTCTATCCTCCATCAATAAACTATAACATTGCTTCATTTGCACTACATAAAGTAAGTAAAGTAACAGCCTGTGAATGTCCCACTGCTGGGCTAAGACCTCTTCTCTCCTTTGAGAAGAAGGTTTTGGAGCTTATTCCACCACGCTGCTCCAATGCGGATTGGTGGAATACACATGTGACAGAATTTCAGTGAAATTTGACATATGCAGGTTTCCTCACGATGTTTTCCTTCACCGTCAAGCACGAGATGAATTATAATCACAAATTAAGCACATGAAATTCAGTGGCACTACATATCGATACAAAACTGCTCGACTGTAAAATGTCCTAAGTTATTATGTCGCTTTTATGTATGCATTTCTACTTATGCCTTGGCCTTTATTCAAAGTATGTCCGGCACATCGCTTACTTATGAATTAATTAATAATTGTTTTAAGGGTGCTATACCATACTAGTCTAAAGTAAGTAAACTTATAAAAATATTGTACCAAAATGAATGCTTAAGAGAGTTGAACATTATGCGGCGTCACCGCTGCAATTTCCGCGGAGGGAAATGGCCGACGAGAGATTTAGATTAGACGAATTCAAATTCTTCGATCGACATTCGTGAATCCTTCATTATGCAAAGTAGATCATGTTTTTCAACAGATTAAAAAAGGGTAATCGTTTGAAGCCAAGGATTATAATGAATTTATTTTGATTGTATGTTTTTATACAATCATATTAAAACTATTTCATAAGATAATGTATTATTTGATTTTGTCCATTTATTACTCATATTTAAATAGACAACAACAAACAAAGACGTTGGTACTTTTTTTTTTGTTAAGTTAAACCAACGTAAAGTAAATATAGTTATAAATGGCATATTTTATGTTTATACATTATTCGAAATAGGTCTGGCAACATTCAAAAAGATTCATTTCAGTAACAATGATATAGTCTGAAAAGTTTAAAGAATAAATTTAAAGGCTTTTAAAGAAAATCTTCCTTAATTTCACATTTCTACAAAGGACTCGACTGTCGCAGTTAAATAAAAGTAAACGATGACTTTTAAAAGAATACGTTTCACTTTTAAAAGTTGCTATTTCAAACTGTCGCCTTCGTTAAAATGCGAGTAAAGAGTAGTGAATTTATTTTGTCAGTAGGGAAATATTTGCGCGAGGTAACTTCAAGTGAATTAAAACATTTTTCGAATACAATTAGTCTACGAAAATTGAATGTAAACTAAAAACCCACTCAACAGACCGTAAATTCCCACTGAACAATAGCGAGGTTGAGAAAGATGTACCAATCAAACTTAGATGACAATATTTAAGTATATGTTTCAAATGTTATACAACTGTATCATAATATTATGGCACATGGTTATACACCTAATATTATGATACTGTTAAAATACTATTCATAACAAGGTCAATAGGCGACCACACATTAGTAATATTAATTGTGCCTCTAAAACTATTCGATTGGTCAAGTCCAACCAAAACTCAATAACACAGAAAATTGCTTTTAGCGGTAGAATAATCGATAAGTAAATGATAAAACCTACCCAAACGATTATAACTCAAATGTAGAATTTATATTCGTTTCATAAATCAGTCAAATCAGCAACTGTTTCAACATAAACGAAACAAATTTTACGAAATACATGCTGGGCAAATAATTTTCCTTCCATCAAACAGGATTAGACGCGTAATTCATCACGCTGCGCCGCTTCGGGTATACGAATCTCAGAATTCTGGACATGCAGGTTACCTCACGATGTTTTTCCTTGATCGCTGAGCGTGAGATGAATATAAATAAAAATAAAATACTTAAAAAATTCTGAGAAAAATAATAACGTTATTAATTCATTCATTAATTATAAAATATATATTTTGGAGTATTATATATTTATGTATTATGTAAATATAATTGCGTCCGAATGTTCGTAATATGTTTACATTTAATTCATTGTTTATGATGATGATGATGATCTTCTCAATGGAAACTTCTGAGCATGAAATAATTTTACTCTCCTAACCGATGTGATGAAAAATCCGTTAACGTGCATTCCAAAGCACGGTAGTGCACACACATGAATAATTGGTGAATGTTGTTTTGAAGTTAATTTTTTCGACCGGAAATTCCAATAACTTCTCGGCCCAATCCGGGATTCGAACCCAGGACCTCAAGATCAATGACCTTATATCTAACCTCTAGACTAACGAGACCCACAATAACGTGATAATCACATATATCTAAAATATGAAATTTCAACTCCATAATAATTATACCAATGAGGTGTAAAATATTGTAGTTTGTAATACATAAGGGTTATCTTTAGTTGTATAAACGTGTGTGTGTTTAATGATATTGAAATAATCATGCAATTCACTGCGAACATATAAATTAGCATGCGTTTTATTTTAAAACAATACAATAAATAACTCTTTCAAAAAACACATTTGGTTTTTAAGATAGAAATAATTTAACTTGTGAAATCTTGAGATAATCATACAACGGATGTGAATGCTTATTGTAAACATAGTATTTATCGTTTTATGATAAAAAAATTATAAAAAATTAACGGCTTAATCTATAAACGCTGCTCAGCGTCTCTTTTGTCAAACACTGATTTCACTCTTACCGTCATTATTGATCGAACGGGACATTGGTTAACTAACGATACTCTAAGCAATGTTTATTATTGAGGCTGTTAATTGAGAAATATTTCAAAGTTATGTTATTGTTTGAATTAACACTGCTTGTTAACAACGTCACATGTATTACAGAATTTTTAAAATATTATCTTTGTAATAAATTTATATATCCAAGAATTATTAATTCAATTAAGGTTGCAAACATTATATTAAAATCAAGTTATACTTTATTCAAGGTGGATCTAAGAAGCACTTTTGAATCATATTACAGTTTTGAAATATATCTAAAGCTACCACCGGTTCGGAATGTAGATCCGACCGATAAGAACCATCTAGAAACTCATTACACAGATTTCCTCTAATGAAATTAAACAAATTCTAAGTGTATAGTACTAATTATGGTTACGATAACCTTCTAAATATTAAAGGTAATATATGTATATATATATAAGAAATCTTTAGATAATATTATTAAAAATGTCGTAATACATGTATCAATTGTCACAGAGAATTTAAAAAACATAAGTAAATATACTCACATGTGTAGTCCCAGCTGTCTTGATCATTTTTGAATACGTTTAGTCTTTCAGGCTGTAACAAAAAGAAAACTCATGTTTTATTCAAATCTATACTAACATTATTCATGCGAAAATAACTATGGGTGTCACTTTCACCGATTTTGATGAAATTTTGTATGAAACGAGCTTGTACCCATATAAAATTACCTATATGAACATAGAAGCCGCGGGCGAAAATTAGTACATAATAATTATATTAAACGTAACGTGTGACTTTGCTAGAACCATTTCTGGGTGACACTTCTAGCCTGTATTGTAGTAAATATTAATTTTGAAACACATTCCGAATTATTTTTAATCGTATTTTTCTAAAATAGCCTTTGCTATCTTTTGGGCGTCATATTTGTATCAGACCGCAATGGTGGAATAAGGACGAATTAATTTGAGACATTGAGACAAAAAAAGTACAGCAATATTTATTTTAAGCAAAATATTTTATTATTTCAACCCAGGTTTTGAATCCAAGGGCGTCGAGATTGGTTGCTTTATCAGCTAACAAGCATGATCCACGGGGCGATCTCACAATGTTTCATAAATGTATAATCTATTTATAACTCGTGTATATGTCACCAAAATTACCAGTTTCATATCGAATTAGACAAATTGGCCGACTACAATCCATTTCGTGTTACGTAATTATCTCTGAAATCGAATTAGTATCGAATCTAATTAAGTAAATGACACGATTACCTTCCGAGCTGTGATATAATGTATTTAATACCAGCTGTATGCTTGAATCCGAACTTTCTATAATATTGAATATTGGGGAATGCCTCGTTGGTCTAGTGGCTAGATATAAGGCTGCAGACCCGGTGGCCCTGGGTTCAATTCCCAGGTCGGGCCAATAAATAGTTATTGGGTTTTTCTGTCGGAAAATCCTCAGTAGCAGCCCGGAGTCTGGAAGTTGGAAGTGTGTACACTTCCGTGCCTCGGAAAGCACGTTAAGCCGTTGGTCCTGCGCCTGAACTCTTTCCGGTCGTGTCGGATTGCCGTCCCATCGGATTATGAGAGCTAAGGAAAAGAGAGTGCACCTGTGTTTGCGCACACACTTGTGCACTATAATATGTCCTGCGCAGTTGGCTAATCTCTCTTGAGAATGGCCGCCGTGGCCGAAATCGGTCTGGAGGACGTATTGGGGAATAAATATTTATAAATAGACGAATACAAAGTTCAGTATCTTTTACTTCTACGTAAGCCAACGCTTCTCTTTTTTGGGTGGAAGCTATTGACGAGGTTTAGCGTTGTCAATAAAAAACCAAATTTTAATAATGATTCGAATTTCGACGACTGTGTAAAAGTAGTTTATAGAAATTTTTATTAAGTTGAACTAACATATTAATGATTATTAGCTCCTTTTATATACCTTAGCTATTTATATTACATATATGAAGTTTTCTATTTATCAGCTTCAATATATTTATTTTTTTTAATTTAACATTGAAATATTAATTTATTCAATTCGTTTGAATCTGCTAGTGTGAAATAGATTCTCAGTCATCTAAAACAGGTGTTGTCGTAAGGGCGTCAGCTACCACGACTCGCGTGGCCATCCCAAGTAAGGATTTAGTAAAAAAAAAACCATAATAAATAAGGTTTGATACTCTATACAAAATAAAATATATTATAATACAGAAATAATAAATGTATTTGTTCTTTATTTAATTAACATTTACATATGATATTTAATTCGTAGCAAAAGAGTAACTAGCGAGTTTCTGGCCGGTTCTTCTCGGTAGAATATGTATTTCAGACCAGCTTTCTTGCATGATCGCTTAAACGACGATTGAAATTGTAGGAGAACATAAAATATTTTATTGTATAAAATATATGTAAGGTTGACTGACTGATTAACAAAATCAAACATCTTAAAATAGAGAGACTCGAGATTCAAATTCCTTTGTTCCATAATGTAAAAACGCATTAAAAAGTATAATTTTGCGATAATAAGGGCTTATTAATGACCACCAATGTACTATCGTTTTACTTAAGTATAATCCGTCTTTGATATACACATATAAATAGGCAGTAAGTAGTAGATAAAACGAGAACCTCGAAGTTATCTAACGAACAACATCCGATAACAGGAGTAATGTTCATCTTATGCGTTAAAAAGCTCTCACTCCACTGGTATTTGGCTTCAAACATCGCGTTACTGAGCCAAGGATTTGGCGAACGTCAGTGCAATTGGCCAGTCTTAATGTTATTTACGATAACAATATTTTCTCGTTTACCCCTAGCTCTCGCGTATTATAAATTTCGACTAGTTATCACCAGTGGTTCTGTTTGCTTCTTATCTATTCGCTACTATTTAGCATTTTAAATGTATTTCTTTTAGGAAATCATTAACTAACTCGTTATGCCTGTAATGAAGTCGACTGCCTCGTTGGTCAACGTCTAGATATAAGGCCGCAGATAATATCCAGGTCCTGGGTTCGAATCCCCAGGTCGATACATTAAAAAAGTTATTGGAATTTTCTTTAAAAAATATTCAGTAGCAGAAAGGTGTCTGTTGGTCCTGCGCCTTAATTCTCTGTGATCGCGTCAGATTGCCGTCCCGTCGGATTATGGGAGTGAGGGAATAGAGAGTGCACCTGTGTTCACGCACACACTTGTGCATATGTCCTGCGCAGTTGGTTAATCTCTCGTCGGTAAGGAAAACATCATCACCATGTCGAAACTTAGTTTTAGAATGCAATATAGCACAATGAAATAAAAAATCCGTCAAAACACACACACATACTTAACATTTATTCTATTAGATATTCAAATAGATGATACCAAAAACACACAGCACTTAATACTATATTAAAGCCTTATTCGTCTTGGCTCTGTTTTCGTTGACACTTATATATATATATATATATACATACATTCTGAATAAGTATAAATGTAGTATGATCTATGTTTTGGTGTCGGGCCAAACTTTTAATTATATTTACGAATCTTATAACAAAACTTAAAGAATTTTCGCCGATTTATAAAAATAATAGTGCCATTTTCAATGTTTTCAGCTTATTTTAATTTCCACGAACATTTTAATATGTGTGTATCATCCTACTTGCGTTTTCAAACATATGGCAGCTTATGCTCCTATGCATAAAAATAAGTTATCTTATTCAATGTGTACACTTTAAGCTATTTGCTAACCACGACGCAGATAAAACTCTGTAGAAAAACAAATTAAAAGTATTCACGATTGCGGCTAAAACTCGAATAAAATATACAAAATAGATCTTATCATTTTACTAATTATATATATTAATTTGGTTTATTAGAAAACTGACTCATAATTTGTTTAACGAATCAATATTTAAACATAAACAGAGATCGAAAACGAATTATTTATATAAAGATAATGAAATATAAATATTACGAAGGATAGTTAAAGTAAATATACATAGAACAAATTAATAAATAAAGAGAATAGAGCGCAAAATTAGCACAAAATTGGAGATTGGCCGCCATAGCCGAAATCAGCCAGGAGGACATCATCATGAACGATAAGAACGTCTTCTCAAGATATACTCTAAGGGCTATCCGCCGATTTCATGGACCAGAATCCTTTTCCTCATGCATATCATGGTCGGCACCACAGTACTGACACATCTTCATTGTTTGGTGACACAGGTATTCGCCAAAACATTTAGTGTGTGATATATATCCAGAAGGGTTTTCACGAACCCCTACCATCAGTAAATATTATTTATAAGCAACAATAAAAGTGTTCGAAAAAGATTTTCTGTTGAACAATAAAAAAGAAGCATTTTAAATGGATTAAAAATTGTATATAAATACGTAACAATAGACAACGTCATAGTATATAATAGACAATGTATAATCGCGTCCAGGTATTGTCAGAGCGATAGCCGAAGGAAATACAAAAGCATTTTTTTGTCACCTGATTTATCTCTCGAAATATCGGCCGCGCTCATGAATGGGACCGATTGTGTAGACCCTGAATGAGACCGCTGATACAGTTTGCGCGTTATATATATGAAATAAACGAAAGGTAGCTTCGGGTCGCCATATAGTCCGAAAATATTTGGCATGCTCGCCTGATGAGGGACCAACACATTCGCCTTTTATTATTATTATTGACAAGCCAGTATATATATATATATATAGGCTCAGAATGCTATGCTTGATCGAATTAAATGCACCAATTCTTAATTGATTCTTGTTTAGAAAGATACAAGAGACGAAAGACGAAAGAAAAAGACGCAGCTTTGTTTAACCAATAAGAACATTTATAGATAGTTAGTATGTTAGTATGTATGTAGTATGTTTAATAACACAGCAAGGAATATTCAATAGTGTCGGAATAGTCGGAATAATTCTATTGACATTCCGAACCAGTGGTTGCTTCCGTTGAACCGACTCGATGACACGATTGTCTTGTAAAATAACGATTCATAAGTTCTCGTGAGCAGAGACCGTTGAATTTACTCAAGAGAGAGAGGGGTTTCTTTGCTTTTTAAATTTAAACGCGGACGGGCCACCTTCTTGTCAAAACTGCCAATAAACAAAAGGTAATGTAAGTTATATTAACCACTTTTTACATTACCAATGCGCCACCAACCTTGGGAACTAAGATATCAATTGTCTTTCTTACGTTACGTCTCGTGACTGTAGTTAGATTGGCTCACTCACCCTTCAAACTGGAACACAACTATTATTGTTTGGGGGTAAAATATGTCAAAAGTGGGTGGTACTTACTCAGACAGGCATGCACGATGCCCTACCACCAAGTACAAATGTAGTGTCATTTATTTTCTTTTCCATTCGTCGACATTAGAGTTCTAAAACAAGATTCTTTTGCTCTTATGCTTACTTAATTCTTACTTTCAAAGATAAATATCATAAAGATACTAACAAAGTATCGCATTTAACAGTTAATTTCCCTGTTATATTGCCATTACGGACCGGTTTAGGGGTGAATTTTTGCCAACGGAAGTGTCATAATAGTCCCATTGTCGCTAAGGTCCCTCGGACGGTGTCGTAATTTGTCGATGCCATTCTAAAGTATTATAAATATTTATTAGACCTGGCGTTTAAGGCACGTTTATTATACGTATTTCTGGATTTTGACATTCTTTTTTTAACCTAATATTATAAATGCGAATGTGAGTTTGTTTGTTTGTTATGCTTCCAAGCATAAACAACATAACCGATTTTAAAAATTCTATCACCAATGAAAATCTACATTCTCAGCGAATAACCTAGGCTATATTTTATCACCGTATTCCCAATGGAACGGGAACTACGCGGGTGAAACCGCGAAGACAAGCTAGTTGCTATATATTTACACGATATCTACGAGTAGAAATGACGGCGATGTGTCGAGAAAATGGCAATATAAATACTAAATAAAGAGGCCGTCTTGCCTCATTATTGACGATGCGTACTAGGAGATTCTTAGGAGTTGTGCAAGTTCCACTTCGACGGCACACGTCCTTAGTATTAGCCAGTATAACTGCAGACTTTAAGGACATAACATCTTAGTTCCCAAGGTCGGTGGCGCATTAGCGATATAAAGGATGGTTATTAATGCCAATAGTCTATACGCAACGTCTGCCTACTTATATAAACTAAAAAAAAGGGACTCGTGGATATTACATGAATGGTTTCAAATCCGGACAAGCACCGCTAAATAATCACGTGTCTACATGATTTGTGTTTATAATTCATCTGCGTGTGTCGGATGAAAGTCTGCCTTATATTCACGCCAACCGTCTCATAACATGAGAGGCCTTCAGCGATTCCATACTGGTATTTATTGACCGTTTCTTAATACAGTTCAATGCTGACATACATATATCTATGAAATACCATAACGAACGTTTTAACACCGCACTCTATGAAATGTAACAGATATCATCAAAGCTATTCCGTTGGGGGTTGTGAAATGTTTAATAGACAAGTTGGCCACAGTAGTACAGTAGGTATAAGAAACACGAATTGAGAGATGGACGACATTAAAACTGCTCGATCGTACTGTCGTAATCCTCGGAGTATGACGAATTGATCGATCGTTTTCGAAGTTTCTAGAATTTTATGCGTAGTACAAATTTTATTCAATCCATTATATATTTTTTAATGAAATAAATTGTACGAACTGTCAGAATGTTATATCAGAGTATTAGAATATTACTCTATAGTTAAACGTTAACAGCCTTAATTATAGTTGTTTCACTCGGTGGTAGAGCTTTGTACAAGCTCGTCTGGGTAGGTACCACCCACCCACCAGATATTCTACCGCAAAACAACAGTACTTTGTATTGTTGTATTCCGGTTTGAAGGGTGAGTGAGCCAGTGTAATTACAGGCACAAGGGACATTACATGTTAGTACGCAAGGTTGGTGGCACATTGCGATGTAAGCGATGGTTAACATTTCTTACACTGCCAATGTCTATGGGCGTTGGTGACCATTTACCATCAGGTGGCCAATATGCTAGTCCGCCTTCCTATCCCATAAAAAAATTAAAACACTGATTTAACTCTTTATGTCACTATTGATTTGATATTCGAACGAAGAAGACACACCATTGTTTAACTAATCGACCACAGAACAGTATTAATAGGTAAAGCCGATAATGTTTATCACTTAATCAATATATTTATTTAGCTTTATTTTCCTTGAACAATTGTATGTCGCATAATGCTATCTAGGCGTCTAACGTAGCATGTAATAATACAACTTCATTGTCCTCAGCACGTTTTCGACTACCTTTAACTAAATTATCACTGAAATTTATTATTACAAACTTCGCTTAGCACAGCGCTGCCTGTTGAGATGGTAACTCGATTGCCGGAAATAGAATGCTTTTTGTCCATTTTCTAAGGAAACCAAGGAAAATCCTGTAGGATAATAACCGTAAGAATTAACTTCTCTTTCTTTTATAAATATATTTTTACTCGTTTTAAAAGAAAATACGTTATCTTCCTGATTTATAACCTCGAATAGCGGAAAAAGCGCTTCGGAATAGCGACCGCACTCAGCGCTTCTCCTCGCTTCCGATTAAGAGGAAATAAAATAGTCCAATGTTTTCTTTTTTGTTATTATAATTTTTTATTTTTTAAAAACAAACATTTTTATAGCTTAAGCTCGAGCTGGACCTAAGTCACACCAGACGGTAAATATAGTGTTTAGTAAATTAGACGAGCCGGTTGGCGTGGTTGGTAGATACATGCTTTTCGCGCCGCAGGTCGTGGGTTCGATTCCCATCCGGGACAGATATTTGTGTGCATGAACATATTGTGTGTATCTATAAGTATGTATTTCCAAAAGAAAACAATAATGTAGTATATCAGTTGTCTGGTTTCCATAGTACGAGCTCTGCTTAGTTTGGGATCAGATGGGCGTGTGTGAATAATGTCACAGGGTAAATTTCATTATGTTTAATTACAATACGCCGGCGGACAATTATACTAACACAGTATATAAACATTTATAATTGTTTCTTAAAATTTAAGTAGGTTTTGATTTATACTTTAAAATTGGTAATCTAACATCAACCTCTACAAAGTAAACTAATGTAGAATGTAAAGTACGTTAGTCTGTTCGCGTAAAGAGTAACGTAATATCCTTCTTAAGCTGTTTGCATAATCGGCCGGCTTGCTGAGAGTAAATTAAAAGAAAAGTTATTGGAGGTAAATTTAAATAATGTTGATCGCAATTACGTGCAGTGCTCCATAAGTGCGTTTCATGTGGAAAAGCGGGATTTGTGGTTCTATTGTTTGTGGGAGCCGAGGTTGCCCAGTGGTGCGAATCTTAATAAGATTGCAGGTTCAAACTTAGCTCAAGCACAACTGAATTTTCATGTGTTTGATTCGTCTTTATAATTCATCTCGTAATCGACCGTAAACTTAAACATCGTAAGAAACTCATATTTTTATCAACCGACCATTGAAGCTTGTGGTGGCATTAGTTTCAAAACATTATCCTAAATAGGAGGCCTTTGTTCCCAACAATCGGACATTTACAGGCTCTTATTACTTATTTGTTTGTTCATGTGTGAGTGAAATCGTGCAATTTAAATTAATGGATAAGTCAATAGTTAAAAAAATGCAATATAATAAAAAAAAAATGTCATCACAATACTGGTATAAAACTAAAATCTTTTCAGCGTTTCTAGTATTAATTATTTTAAAGTATAGTGTTTTATTACTATAGTGCTAAAAGGATTTAAAAAAAAAACCTTATTTTTGTATTATTTTCAGCTAAAAATATGGATGAAATTAAAATGGACGCTCGCGATGAATGAATTTAGTGATTTTATTGCTCCGTAGTGAATCATTTTAACAATGACAACTATGAAGGGGTAATATTGAATTAGCTTTCCACTCAACTGTAGCCGTACTTTATACTGTGACAATGAGTGAGCCAGTGTAATTACAGACACAGGGGACTTAACATCTTACATTTCAAGTTGGCATCGTACTAACCGTGTAGTGAGTAGTTAATTACAACATTAATGTCTTGTTCTAGACTATTTACTATCAGTTGGTCCATTTGCATTTATTTAATTATAGTTAGAAAAAAACTATCGTTCCCCCGTTGGTCGACACTATCATTTTAGAATTTCTTACGAAAATATATATGTGAATTTTCCGTAATGTTTTTATTGATAATACTCGCTCGTTAATGGCTAACATATAAAAAAACGGTTCACAGACAGAGAAAAATAGGTGATGAACTGTTCAGTTATGTCTCAGCATATTTATATAGAAAGATGTCATATTTTATTAAACGGGTATCATTTGTATATTTCTCGTATTCGTTATATACGAATACGAGAACTTTTAATATTTTAATATATTAATCATATCAAAGGTTATCTGATAGAGATTGTTGTTTAAGCCAAAACAATATGACACCGCCTTTATATATTTTGCTTGTTTTCTTTGCTTTTCCTTTTTTTTGTTGTTAGTGTTCAATAAAGCTTAATACTTGCACTGTATTGTATGACTGCCTCGTTGGTCTAATGGCTTGATATAAGGCCACAGACCCGGTGGTCCGGGGTTCCATTCCCAGGTCGGGCCAATAAATAGATATTGGGTTTTTCTGTCAGAAAATTCTCAGTAGCAGCCCGTAGTCTGGAAGTTGGAAGTGTGTACATTCCCGTGCCTCGGAAAGCACGTAAAGCCGTTGGTCCTGCACCTGAACTCTTTCCGGTCGTGTCGGATTGCCGTCCCATCGGATTATAAGAGCTAAGAAAAAGAAAGTGCACCTGTGTTTGCGCACACACTTGTGCACTATTATACTCCTGCGCAGTTGGCTAATCTCTTTTGAGATTTGCCGCCGTGGCCGAAATCAGTCTGGCGGACCTTATTATTGCATTGTATTATATCTATACTTATAAATATTGAGACGTTTTTTTGTAATGCCTAAGTGAAAAAACTAGTAAATAATACTACAATATACATACATAAATCTAATAGAATGTGCAGCGCGTTTCGGAGAAGGTTTTAGTATATACAATTATTATATAAGTCTAAGCGTCGCAGTTTCAACCGCTTTAAATTAAGACTATTGACGTGAACAGCGTGAATTTAATGTTCTCGTGTAGCAACCAGTGAATGTCACACTGCTCGGCTATAGTCTCCTCTCTTTTTTTGAGGAGAAGATTTTGAAGCTTATTCCAACAAGCTGCTCTAATGCGGGTTGATGGAATACACATGTGGCAGAATTAGAAAGCAGTGAAATGAGACGTATGCAGGTTTCCTCGCGATGTTTTTCTTCACCTTCAAGCACGAGTTGAAGTATAAACACAAATTAGGCACTTAAAAATTCAGTGGTGTTTGTCCGGGTTTGAAGCCACGATCATCGGATAAGATTCACGCGTTCTAAGTACTGAGCCATGTCGGCTATTTTATTATTTAGTAAAGCCAAACTTTAAGTAATGATTTTCGAACATTAGGATTAGCTAGCGTCTCATATATGGTTTCCTCGTATTATTTTGTTCTTGTTTGTACCGGGTTCGATCGATCACCGGTTTGTATACAGAGCCCTCTGACCTCCCCAACACTAGAGGGCACAATAGCGAAAGGGGTTCGAATAAACGTCTCATCCAAGACTCGTACACGTTAAGCTGTTTGTGGTAAGATAAAATATATAAAGGAAATAATACGGAAATGAAAAAGTATCTGGTTGTGTGTTACCGCTAATCTTGGAATATATAAGATAAATATCGACTCGAATATCAGTGATTATTTTTAATACAGTTTAGTAACAGCCCGAATGTGAGCGCTCCCAAAGCTAGTAAAAATTCAGATTTCATCCCCGCGTATGTTACGCCCCTTCTTCGACACGTGATCTCATTTCTATTCTTTTTTTATTTAATAATGAGATGGACAATTTGTGACATAATATCGAAAATAAATGCAACATGAAAAAAAAAAGTAAATGTTTTATTATAATTAAATGTTTTAATTAGAAAAGCTACAGTCAATCAGCAGTACTTTGTATTGTTGTGTTCCGGTTTGAAGGGTGAGTGAGCCAGTGAAAATTCAGGCACAAAGGACATAACTTAGTTCCTAAGGTTGGCGGCGCATTGGCGAAAGATTGGTTGATTTTTCTTACAATGCCAATGTCTATGGGCACAATGGTGACTAAAAAAAAAACAAATGGTACCATCAGGTGGCCCATTTGACTGTCCGATTACCAATTCTATAAACAAAATACACTATTCTTTCTGTCTTTTCTTCATTTGCAAGGAAAATTTAATATAGATCACTGAGCTAAACGATGCTCACGAAGATCTGTTATGTTCACAGGACATTGTTTGAACTTTACTCATACCAGTCACCGGACGAGGAGTTCTCAGAAGTTTCCGAGTATATCGGCTATGCATGCAAAGTTTTAGGAATCGATTACAAGACGAGTTTCCGTGTTCAATTAGATGTCCCTATTTTTATATGTATACAGTCAATTCGATGAAGCAATTTTGTATCGAAATTTTACAGTTGTCGATTAAAAATGTAAATCTACCACCGGTACGAAATGTAGATTCGACTACTTAAACACTTCTTCTCCTGCAATTGACATTGGTATGTTAATTGAATGCAATTAAAAAGCAGTATGTACTTTATTCGGGAGGATTTTAAAGTCAATTTTGTGCTTATATTAGCTACTCTTTTTTACCAATAATAATCATAATAATATCCTGGGACATTATTCACACAAAGCCATCTGATCCCAAACTAAGCAGAGCTTGTACTATGGAAACCAGACAACTGATATACTTACATAGACTACTTTTCTTTTGTAAATAAATACTTATATAGATAATTACACCCAGACTCAGGACAAACAGACATGTTCATGCACACAAATGTCTGTCCTGGGTGGGTATCGAACCCACGACCTGTGGCGTGAAAGGCAAGTATCTTACCAACCACACCAACAGGCTAGTCAATAATATTATAATGTTACATTCTAATAAAAACTCTTTATTATCACTCATATTATTTAGTATTGAGTAATATGCCTCATTTATTATTGATATTAAAAAAAATTATCCCGTATGAAAATTAACATTGCAACTACTATGAACCAATATCATAAAATTGTGCGATAATTGTGTTCCATTTGTCAAAAAATTGGAGCACACTTGAAGCGAACAGCTGTCACGTTGACGCAATCTGAGAAGGACCTCGTTGGAACATCAAATCGAAAGCGTAGTCTGCTATTTTAAACTTCCTGTACACAGTCACGGCTGGGGGGATCATCGAGTGCTGTATCCGCTTTAGACACATATGAGTACGTGCCTTGCACTTGATAGTGATTACAACACTATTCTATGATTGTCCGAAGTACAATATATTTGTCCTACATTTCCACCCCTCGTCGACACATCTTAACTGCTGATTGTAAATTTTAACGCTGAGTTTCACGTGCCTAATTTATAGTGATGATTCATTTCATGCCCGGCCAAAATCTGCCACTAATCCGCATTAAAGCAGCGTAATGGAATAAGTTCCAAGTATTTTCTTCAAAAGGAAAAAAAACTTACTTGTAGTGGGACGTTTATAGGTCGTTACTACTTCAGTAATCACGCGTATAAAAATTGAATAAAAGTCAATACGACGAGAATATAAATGAAAAAAAAAAAACTCACCTTGGCAAATTCGATTTTGAGAGTGCAGCATCCGGAGTAAATGTCGCAGCCGTGTAGGGCTTCTTTAGCTCGTGTCGCAGATTCGATGCTCTCGAACTTGTGGCGTTGAGTTAAGGTTTATTTTTCTTGGACAAATGCGGTTAATGACATAATATAACATATACGACATTGATTGTAAGATGGTTAACTTCACAAATTAAATACATACATATAGCAGGTTCATTTAGGTAATAGATTTTTATAGGTTTTCTGTAAATTACTTAAATTATTTGAAGACACTATTCAAAATAAACATTAGAATAAAGTATATATATGTAAGCGCTCCTATATAATTAAGGCGAATCTTTGGATGTTTTTACAATTGTCTTAAGAGCGAAACAGATTTGGACTCGAATTAATGAATACTCCGGTCACCTGGATTAGCACAAAAAGTACTTCCCTTGTTCTTTTTCATCAAATAAATGTATGTAGGTCCTCAGGGATTCCCATCACATGATATTACGTTAATAACGCACTATGGTTGAATTATTCTACGACAAATAACGCTAGTAAATCTATTTTTTCAGTTCCTTTTTTTCTCGATTTGATGATAACTTTTCGTGCCTTTGGCGACGTCGAATTTAGGACTTCTTTTTTGTCCTAAGACTATCTCACTCTAACAAGAACACACTCTAATAAATATAACAAATAAATTGTTTGTTATTAACATTTATGATGATGATGATTTCCGCCACGATGGTCTTTTCGAGGAGACTACTATGTACGAAATATTATACCACGTTGTGCTAAAATGTTCCAACCAACAAAACATTTGACTAAATGTGCATACACGGATGTAGAATATTGATTATGAACCTGTGTGAGACCTTTGGTATATAAATACATTTTTATCTCATCATCGCTTTAACACGTCTAATATTATTATATCTTATAATGCGATAAGGAAGCGGATTTGCCAATAACACATAATTTATGCTATTTAGGTACACCGTGAGTCTGTATGTAAGTATGTATGTAAATATAAGGGCAATATTGGATAACATAAAAGTTAAATTGAAAACTCTGCATATATCCCACAGCTGATGCAAGGTCTCCTGTCTTGTTAAGGGTATAATTTTACCCAAACATGGTGGTGAAATAAACTCCAACCCTTCTCTAAAGACCTTTGCCCAGCAATGGAATAAAATAATAAAAATAATAAAGAGCAAAATTATTGCTACTTCATTAAGAACTGAAACAATTACAGAGTGATAACTTATATTATTATTATTTTCTTATTTTATATTCAAAATCTCTACCCGCTTCGCATCTAATATATATCTTGTCACAGACGTCGACAGCCGCAATTTAGTCGGAAAGTTGGACAAATTTGAATAAAACTCCCAGAGAATTGACAAAAAACAATTTGGAGAAAAGTTTTAATGGTATGTAAATTTTACTGGATATTAGAAGCTACCTTTCCTTTGATGTTGGAACAAGATATAATACAATTCTCGGTATATTTAGATAACTAATATTACTTAAAATACAATTAAAATATTATCCATATAAACTATAGGGTTTTCCAATAAGGACGCTTGAACTTTGACAGCTGATTGCGGCTATGTTGTTTGAGTGACAGCTGTCAAATGCAGTGTGTTATATTCATTCCGTCCTCCCAAACCACCATGGCAGGTTACAGTTACAGGTTACAGTGTCGAGCAGCACGTGCAAATCATAAAATTGTTTTATGAAAATGGGTCTTCAGTTCGAGCAACGTTCCGCGCACTTCGCCCGTTTTACGGTCGCGATGATCGTCCTGCCGAGTCGACTATCCGTCGATTGGTGGACAAATTCGAGTCAACCGGGTCAGTTAACAATCAGCCGGTTCCCGTGCGTCAACGTAACGCGAGATCTGCCGAGAATATCGCCGCTGTGCGCGACAGTGTCCTCGAAAACCCGCGGCAGTCAATTCCGCGTCGCGCACAGGAACTCGGCCTTTCGCAGACGACAACTTGGCGAATTTTGCGTTGTGACTTGAGCCTGCACCCGTACAAGGTCCAGCTGACCCAAGAGCACAAGGCTCAATGACCATAGACAGCGCCGTGTGTTCGCTGACTGGGCATTAGAGCAGTTGGAAGTTGACGCCGATTTTGGCAAAAAAATCATCTTCAGCGACGAGGCGCATTTTTGGATGAATGGCTATGTCAACAAGCAAAATTGCCGTATTTGGGACGAGACCAATCCACACGAGGTTCACCAAGTGGCAATGCACCCGCAGAAAGTGACTGTTTGGTGCGGATTTTGGGCCGGAGGCGTGATTGGTCCGTATTTTTTCGAAAACGATAATGGTGTGGCCGTCACCGTCAATGGTGAGCGATACCGGTCGATGATAACCAACTTCTTTTGGCCTGAAATCGAGAATATGGATCTGGACAACATGTGGTTTCAACAGGACGGCGCTACGTGCCACACAGCACACGCTACGATGGAAGTTCTGCACGATCAAGCGCCCTTAATGGAAAACCCTATACTATTTGGTACCAACACTCATAATAATTAGGGACTTCTTCCAGGGACATCTTAGTTCCCAAGGTCGGTGACGCATTGGCGTTATGGAGATTGGTTAATGTTTCTTTCGGTGCTCATGTGTAATGTACGGTGGTGACTACTTACTATCAGGTGGCTAACTATTTAAAAAAAGGATGATGTATTATGCATTTCTTTTAACTTATTTTTCTAACTTGCTATGTAATGCATGACGGCCAACACACATTTGCCCCGGGGCAGGAAAAAGTGAGTTTTAGTAACGAATTAATTTAAAACTTTTTATATGATTCTATATTTAAATACACCATCAAGAGAAAATAAATATTTAAAGCTATCCATTTAAGAAAAAACATCGCTTTTACCATAAAATATGTTATCCATATCAATCAATCGACTGATCTTTGTGTAAACATTTGAAACTATACAACGACAGGCAATTTCGCTGATAGATAAATTACGTTACTATTCGATACGTCGAATACCTTTGAAACGTCCGATCGCTACGCAGGTCGATGGACAACTGACCTTCAAAAGAAAAGCCGACTGTTACACCGTTACGATTTTGCACTGCCAACAAGCGAATATTCGCCCTGTTTTAATGACTGTACATTCAGTACTTAAGAACAATCAACAGGTTAGTTAGTCGTTTTTTCGTAAGGTCGGAATTTGTATGCAGCTTATTTATACTCATCACATTTTACTTGTCACGTGAACAGTGTTTGCATTAAATATGCGAACAGAAAACATATTTTCAAATGCGACATATACAAACTATTTATTAATACTGAACGAAGGTCAATTATTGAGAGTTCATATGGCGGAAGGCGTTTGGCTCTTCAGAAAATACCAATCTAATTTGAATAATTAATTTCCATTAGATAATTCATTTATTAAGGGAGGCAAGCTTTATAAACGACCCATGGCAACAAGGCAGTGACCATAACAGTCACGTCCAAATACATGGCAAATTGTTTAAATACATACCGATGTCCATGTCTAATGCAGATTTAATGCTAGTCAGTCATGAGCTGGTTCATAGCTATAATTATCAGGGTGAGTAAATAGTGTTTTAACTTCGACCTTACATATTTTTGTGAATATGAGTGACGAATGTTTGTTAGCAGCAAACGATATGAGTATTAGAATAATGTTAAAATTATCGGCCTAATCATTTTATCGTTTTTCTAGTGGATGATTTTGTTGAGTCAAAGTTTTTCTCTTTGCTCAATTTTATGTATAAAGGTTATTTAATGGAGTACCCTATCACTTACTTGACGACGAGAATGAAAAAATAAATAAATAAATAAAATTCCGCACAGAGATAAATATTAATTGTTCGTATATGAAACATTGGTTATAAATTGAAAAAAAAAATAATGAAAATAAACTATAAATTATAAATTAATTTAAGCCCTAAAACTATATTGCAACTATGAAAAACATCACCGTTTAAAAACAAAAAAAAAATCAACGATTTCAAATGACTCAGCCGTTTAAACTTCAATATTTCAAAACATCACACTCTAGTACAAAAAAGAATAGATTACAAGACACTCCTATTCATCAAATAGAAAAAAAAAACACATACAAGAAAAGATTAATCATCGTAATTTTTTTTGAACGAATGAATATACATAATGAACGAATGAAAACATTCATTCGTCAGACACGGCGCGGTGTAACATTCCACGTGGCACGTGCTCCATATATTTCGTCGTTAGATTTTTTTTCAAACGAGCCGCCGTAAATCAAATCGTCTAGTTTTATTTATTGCTTTTAATCTGAATCAAGTCACATGTTGTATTTTAAATTATTAGACGAGATTGTTGACTTTAATATAATTGAGTTGTTTTTATCTCTTATTGTTTTGCGAAACACATATAAGTACATAATATTCTTTTTTAAACCAGGAGTTTTTGAAATATTTTTTTAGGGTGCGATGTGAATATTTATTCAATCAAATGGCTAGTGCTTAGCTTAAAACCCCGAGGTACAAATCCAAATGGGGTCGGACCAATAAAAAAAAAATGGTTTTTATTTTTTTATTGCATTTATTTGGCTAAGAGTCTGAACGTTTTCACTTCTTTGCATCGGAAAGCACTTAAAGCCGCTAAACCGATACCTGAACAATTTCCGGTTGTGACTATTTCCTGTTGTGTTTAATACAAAGTTTCCATACGAGTTAATACTCTTCTGATCAAGGGCCTAGAAACAAAACATTATTTGCAAAGCTAATCTATAAATAAATTCCAAGTCAAAACAAATACTGATGACGAATAAAAGTAGTTATTACAAAATTTTAAAGACCACTCCATGAAAATACTATTTCAGAGAATCCAATCCATCTCCCGTACTAAATGCTTTAAACCTATTTTTACAAACGACTCAATTTATGAATTCCAACAAAAGAAACCTTAACACCATCGATATAAAGTTCAAAATAATAATACAGTACAATGAAATAATTTATTTTACGACTACAATAAAGAAGTTATGATACTCAAAGGAAAAGTGGGTAGTTTAAAATTGTTTATATTAAAATATTAATAGTGGTTTTTACATTATGTTGTTTGATTGAAATTAATGTATATTATAGAAAGAACTAACTGCCTGTGAATGTCTCCCAGCTGGGCTAAAACCTTCTCTCATCTTCAGAAGAAGATTTGAAGGCACAAGTAGCATAAAAAAAGGACAAAAACTAAACAGTTAGATTTTAGTTGCAGGACAATAAGAACCAGTAAAAGTAGCACTATGCAATAAAAACAAAGATACCTCTAAAATTTTATCTCTCATAAGCAAAAGAGCTTTTACATTTTTTTATTAAAAACTATATAGAACGGGAAAATGTGTCTATGGCATAATCCTCTCCTACGTAAAATTAATACGAATGGATTAACCCATTTCGCATTGCACAGTCCACCTGTTGGTCCATCACGAATAAAACCATCCAGAGATATCAAAACGAATTTCAACCTTACATTACAAAAATAAGGTACAAAATCGTATAATAACGAGGCACAGGTATATCGGTATATTTGTATAAAAAACACTATCAAATGTTAAGACGTGTTTATTTATGTATCCTTTTTACTGCTAACGATATAGGCCATAGCGATGGCTATTGAGGCGAGGTGTGAGTGCTAGCGGTGAAATGTATAGACAAAAAAAACCTAAAATAAATATTTATTTTAAGAAACAAACGTTGTATGCGTTAACAATTCAAAATTCAAATTAAAATATAAAATATATTTAAATTTAGAATAGTTTTTTTTAACACTTTCATAAATAAGGCGTTTATCTACATCAATGTTATAAATGCGAAAGTAACTGTCTATCTGTTTGTTTCGTTTTCATAGCTAATTCCAATGTTAGACTCTTGCAAAAATAATTTTATAAACAAATACTTGGTGGGATTCTACCTTGTACGTATCTAGGTAGCTACCACCCACTCATCACATACTTTATTCCCATACTTATTATTATTGTTTCGGTTTGAAGGGTGAATGAGTCAGTGTAAGTACAGGCAAAAGGATGGTTTATGTGTCGGTGGTGACCTCTTACCGTCAGGCAAATACTTAATTGTCTACCTATATCAAATAATGTAACAAAAGCAACAAATACTAAAATCGTATTGATTGCATAACATAAATGCGATGACCCGCTATATGTAAATATAAGGTCCTCCAGACCGTTTCGGCCACGGCGGCCAATCTCAAGAGAGATTAGCCAACTGCGCAGGAGATATTATAGTGCACAAGTGTGTGCGCAAACACAGGTGCACTCTCTTTTCCTTAGCTCTCATAATCCGATGGGACGGCAAACCGACACGACCGGAAAGAGTTCAGGCGCAGGACCAACGGCTTAACGTGCTTTCCGAGGCACGGGACTGTACACACTTCCAACTTCCAGACTCCGGGCTGCTACTGAGAACTATTTATTGGCCCGACCTGGGAATTGAACCCAGGACCACCGGGTCTGCAGCCTAATATCTAGCCACTAGACCAACGAGGATGTCTTGATAGATACATAGATAGCGGCTATCGTTCATGATTAATAAATCGAGATGTTTAACGATCCCCACAATCCCATGAGAGGCTTATGTTTTTTTTTATTGGAATGCGGACGAGCGTATTGGCCACCTGATGATAAGTGGTCACCAACGCCCATAGATAATGGCATTGTAAGAAATGTTAACCATCGCTTACATCTCCAATGCGTCACCAACGATGGGAACTAAGATGTTATTTCCCTTGTGCCTGTAATTACACTGGCTCACTCACCATGTCTGATCTATACTAATATTATAAAGAGATAAGATTTGATTGTTTGTTTGTAATGGATAAGCTCAAAATCTACATAGGTTCTACATAGGTACTCAAAATCTATCTAGGTTAAATATTAATTAAAAAAAATTTTTTTAGTTTCCTACGAAAATTGCAAAAATGTAACCACAGGTACAATTTTTTCAATTCGGACGAAGTCGGAGCGGGCGGCAAGTAATTTTATATAACTACAGCGTTGTTAAAAAATAAAAGACGCGCGCTCATTTCAAGCCGCCATTTTATCGGTGGATAGAAAGGTAATGTAATTAATTCATTATTGACGCGAATTGTGATTTGTTGAATGTGTTCAATCGTGATGTTTGGATTTTTAAGTGTTTTTGAGGGATTAATTTACATGTATGATTTGATGTTCTATTTTTATAAGCACCAGTTCGAGGTTTTTGTAAAATCAGATGCACTATATCGATTGCGAAATAAATATAATTTATAATACATATTATTAATAAACATTCTTCTCCCTAAAACATTTATGCCAAAAGAAGGGGTTCGGTTCTTCTCTTCATGAATTTTCTTTTTAATTTTATAAATTTTGAAATCATTACCTACCTATACTTATAATTATATCATATACTAATTATAAATTAAAATGAAGTTTATAATTTAACTTTTATGATTAGTTATTTAAAAATATATGAAATACTTATGTTATAATAAACATCCAAAGATTATTTTAGTATATATTATATCTCATTGAAAAGGATATTCAACCATCGCCTGTACTCCATTCTTCTTAAAGACGACAATTCTCTGCACCTGACCGTGCGGCGTGCTGATCGTGTGTATGACATCCTGAAACAAAAGAAAAACAATTAACAATCACAATTACAACAAAATTTAATATGTACAAAATTACTTATAAACGTCATTTAGATACTGTTTAGTTAAACAATTGTTTCTCCCTTTCTGTCACTATTAATTTGACATTAGAAAAAAGAAGACACGGCATTGTTTAACTAATCATCCTCTATACAACTTCTCTATTAATAATTTCGAGTTAGTCGTAAATAAAATAAAACAAATATGTTATCTCTTTCTCATGTGTGAAGTTGGAAAGGATAGCAAGAGTTTAACTTTTGTCAAATTAGTCTAAATATTGTGAACATCAAAATTAGAATCAATCTAAATTTGAATATCGAACAGAATCAGCAAATAGATTCCAGCTAAGTCTCTAATATAATGACTAGAGGTCCAGCAGTGGTCAAAATTCGACCGTAATTGCTAATAAACATGAGATTTAAAATTCTATATTTATTTTTTTATTTTTTCTTCCATGTATAATTATTTTAATTATAGTTATAATTATTTTAATTATAGATAGTTAGCGAACCCTGCTCGGTATTGCAATAAAAATTTAAACGACTGAATGAAATATCAGAAAACAACGAACGATAGAAAATGTGTTTGACAGTATGAATGTGAACAATAAATATTTTATTTTTTATTTATTATAATGTATATTTATTACAAAAATATAAGCTTTCTTCACTTCTTCCCATATAAACTTCAACCATGCCAGATCTCACAACCCTCCGAGCGCGCAATGTGCTTAAAAAGGGGGTATCTAGCTTTCTCTTTACGTATTGATACATAGATTGTTAGAATGAATTTTTAAATCCAATTCCGAAATAGTCTATAGTTCAGAAAGAACACGTGAAACTAAATTGAAAGGGTTTCGATTCGAGCGAGCGAGTTTTTTTGACTAACCTTACATTTGTTTTTAAATTAATTTACCTCGAACTCGGCGGCAAAGAAGAATACTGTTACAAAATTTCGGGACATCCGTATATCATTATATATTATAAAAAATAGTCTGTCTGTTTCCAACGAATTTTCATACGGTTTTCACCCATGGACGAAGTGATTCATGAGGAAGGCTGAGGTTTGAATTTATTAATGTTTTGTGCAAATTGGCCGAAATATGACGATTAATATTGTGTAATAAGATGTAGGAAAAAAGTCATACCGACTGGTAGCTTTACTGTGTGCCGCTTAAGCCGTTACGAGTTATATGTAATACGATATAAACTTTTTACGTAGAACATTATTCAGACAAGCGAAGCCGGGACGGGTAGCTAGGTTATATATACTAATAAAAATAAACATTATTTAAATATTGTATTAAAAGATAAAGTTCAGAAAAGGACATAGGATATCGGACACACTACCTACATACGCGGGCGGAGCCGGGGGCGAAAATAGATATAGTACCTAATAATAAGAAGCTGACAGATTCCGCATGACGTCATTAGGGAGCGAGGGATGATCAATGTCCGAACAGAGTTTTACGTCCTCACATATTCAGAGGTATAACGTAATTAGCTTGGAACCTTGTCGTGTACGACGGCATATGCGAATTTATGTATGTATATAGATTATAGACGATCGTACATACGCATTACAGCGCGTAAATACATATAAATATATGTAGCTTATCCGTATGAAATAACAATACAATATAATAAAAATACTCGTCATTGTTTCACCAATAAACGTAGACATATACTAGTATTCCAGTTTTAGATCCGGGTGGTACTCTCGTCGTGATGAAAGTAACACTTTAAGGTTGGATTTCAATGCAACGTTTCTAACGCGTAACAGTACAAAATCACTATTTGATGAATATTTTAGTTTCACGATGAGAAGACGGCAGAAAGGTACCCGACTCTCTTGGGGGAGGAACCGGGTTATGTGGGATTCTTACCCACTAAAACCACTGCGATGGCCGTCCTCGGCACGGATCGGAGAGGCTGCGGGATCGTGTTGATATAACGCATCCGCAGCCCCTCCCATGCTGTGCTCCGCTCGTGGCTCGGCGGAGCTCTCCTCAGGGGGCGAAGGTAATCCCGCCCCCCGCACTCCTCGCTAGTGCGTACGGCAGCGCGAGGCCATACCGGCTGCCGTCCTCCTCAGGGCCGTTTGAAATTGGACACGTGAGGCCCCCACCTCACGCATCCACGGCCCCAGGGTTACGCCCTATATTTAAAGCCCCGGACGTTGGGGCTGTGGGAGGGCCGAGACGACGCCGATGTCGTCTCCGCCGAGCAGGATCGGCCCTTTCCCGTTCCCGCTCCGCTGTCTCCTTCTGCACCATGACGATCTCACAGAAGGAGGCTACAGCCCTCCACGCTGATTCCCTGCAGAGCATCGCCGACACGATTGCTTGCAGGGACAGGTCTTGTCCGACTTCACGGACCAGGATCTCCCTCTCCGCACTCCACGCGGGACATATCTCCAACGTGTGCTGAGCGGTGTCCCGGTCCGCGCCACAGTGGTGACACATCGCCGTCGACTCGCGTCCTATCTTACACAGGTATTCTCCAAAACAACCGTGACCGGTCATTACCTGCGTAAGTCGGAAGGTGACTCGTCGCTTTCGTCTCATCCAGGCTTCGAAGGCCGGTAGGATCGCTCCGACGACGCGTTTGCGCGCGTACCGTTCTTCGCAGAGACGGTCGCGCCACGTCGCAAGAGCCCTCCAGTGTTCCCGCCGCTTCAATGCCTCGAGCGCACTCGGAGCGCAACTGTCCTAGCGCGGAAAGCGCGCTAGGACAGTTGCCGCCTCGTAGGATATCGTGCGATATCCCCGCACTATGCGGATGACCACTCTCCGCTGCGAACTTTGGATCTTAGTTCTGCAACGGCGGACGCCCGACAGTCTGTGAGACCACACGGGCGCCCCGTAGAGGGCCATCGATCGCACGACACCGGCATAGAGGCGGCGAACTTCCTCCCTCGGTCCCCCGAGATTAGGCAACAGTCTGTGCATGGCACCAGCTACCTTCTCGATCCGGGGGGCTAGGCGCTCGAAGTGCTCTTCGAAGCCCCAGCGACCGTCCAAGGTTAGGCCCAGGTATTTCATGTACCTGGCCACCTGGACGTTTGAGTCACCAACGCGGACGTGCGAGTCGGGCGGCTCCCTGCTCCTCGGCAGTTTATGGAACCATAGCGCCTCTGTCTTATGAGACGCTATCCGAAGGCCCAACTCGCAGATCTTATCGACGACGATGTTCACACCGAGCTCGGCGAGCTCTTTGGTTCTCTCAAAATTATCCCCCGATGCCAGCACCAACGTGTCGTCTGCATAACAAACGACGCTGACACCGTCAGGGAGAGTGACGCGCAGGACTGCGTCATACGCGAGGTTCCACAACAGGGGCCCCAAAACTGACCCCTGCGGGACCCCACAGTAAACCTCTCTCCGGTTCCTCGTACCGTCTTGCTCCATATACGAGACGTATCTGTCACGCAAGTAGCCACCAACGATCGCCTGCAGGTAAGGGGGCACACGATGGTATATGAGTGCCCTCCTAATAGCGTCCCAGGGCAACGTGTTGAATGCATTGACGATATCGAGACTTATCGCCAACGCTACGCCACCCTGGGCCACCGCCTGCTCCGACAAAGACCGGACGCGCAAGATCGCCTCGACAGTCGAACGGCCCTGTCGGAAGCCGAACTGGCACTCAGCCAGGTCGGGGCCAACACGTGACAGATGCCCGCACAGACGAGAAGCGACAATTCGCTCAAAAAGATTGCCAGCCTCGTCTAGCAGACATATGGGACGGTACGCAGAGAGAGATTCTGCGGCCCTGCCATCCTTCTTCAAGAGAACCAAATTCGCCTCTTTCCAGACCTTGGGGAATGTGCCAGTACGGAGGCAGCTGTCGTATAGCAGCCTCAGCCTACTCCCCAATGAAGCCGAAGCTAACACTAGCGCCCGCCCTGGAATCCCGTCGGGGCCGGGCGCGGTACATGTAGCCACTAAACCAACGAGGCAGTCATTCCGTATATAAAAAGAAAAGTTGGTACGGAAATGTAACGCACAAATTGGGAACAATGCGTACAGATCTATTGTTGTGGTTTCAATAAAAACAAAAATAAAGTTGATAATCGAGTTTGTTTGACTTACATGTTATATAACCATTGAATCCAACGACACAATAATATACTTAATTAAAATAATACAATAATGAATTCTCTATATGCAAATAGGAACAGACAAAACAGCTCAGTACCCTTATCGCATGTGTTTGACAAACGATTTGTCATTTTATCAATAAATACACTTTTGAAATACGAGTAGAAAAAAATACCATACATATTCATATAATTATAATTTCTCCTCAAAAGTACAATAATTATCATGATCGCTCTCAAAACTCATTTACATTTGCAACTATTACTGTTTTCAATTTTAATATCAATTATGTATCTGCTACAAAATATATCGTACGACACCTCGAATTATATTTTCCGAATACATTATTAAAATTTTAAATTAAATACAAACATAGATTGCTAGCAAAGCTCATTGTCGTAAGGAAAATTGAGTATAAGCCAGCATCCTATAGTAGAAATTCTTTTCAGTTTAAAACTTAAAAGAAAAGGTTATTGTGAATTTGGCAAAGGATCAAATAATAAGTAAAATGTTTTATAAAAATCAATAGAACGCTCGCTGCTAAGAAATTAAATTAAAATGTATATGAATGTGTAAATGAAGTAAAATATGTAAAATAGTTTATTCGTCGACAAAATTTACTTGGTGGTAGGGCTTTGTGCAAGGGTAGGTACCATCCACTCATCTGATATTCTACCGCAAAACAACAGTACTTGCTATTGTTGTGTTCCGGTTTGAAGGGTGAGCGAGACAGTGTAATTACAGGCACAAGGGACATAACATCTTAGTTCCCAAGGTTGGTGGCGCATTGGCGATGTAAGCAATGGTTAACATCTCTTACAATGCCATTGTCTATGGGCGTTGGTGACCACTTACCATCAGGTGGCCCATATGTTCGTCCGCCTTCCTATGCCATAAAAAAAAAGTAATACATTGAAACAAGATTGAGAACATTCTAGTAAGTAAAATAAAATACTATTGACAAAGGTAATATAATAATAATAATAGTTTAGAGTAAAAAAATGTTTTCAAAGAATTATCATTAGTTGGTCATTATGATCATAAAAATAATTTCTAATACAAACATATGTACACACACACACATGTGTACATTACGTATATTTTTGCTTTATTTGTACTTTCATATACATATATATGCATCCTTACTGATATTATAAATGCGTAACCGAGTTTGTTCGTATGTTTTAACATCATAACTACTCAACCGATCATCACGAAGTTTTGAATATGGAAAAGAGCTTAGGGCTTACCTAACATCTCCCTTCTCACAGAAGGAATAAGCCGCGGGCGGGAACTAGTATTTATATATTATAGAGTTGACTTTTAAGCATCTTTCTGCGAGTTTATTTGTAATAGATCACTAGTTCAGTGATAATCCCTTTGTATATTTTTTTCTTTTTTTCTTTGTGCAATAAAAATAATAATAATTAATTATTACACAGATTATATCAAAAAACTAGAGTCGGTGGAAAAGTATAATTTGAAATTAGAAAAGTTCTCATCGTCATACAATATCAAACCAGTTTACAAGTTCCAATCTAGTTTCTAGACACGTCTTAGGTCCGAGGCTGTGGCGCTGGATGCTCGTATTCGGAGACGTTGCCTGGGAGAAATTGGAAAACACGAGACATTTAGTTAGTCGAAAGGGTAATGCAATCTTCGTACTAGATTGTGCTGTCATCTAGAGTGTGTCGAGTGTTATACTCGGCTCATGTTTAACCTCATGGGGAAAATCTCAAGACGATATAAAGATAATTTGATAGATTATTAAAGCTAATCTCTTAATAGCGTTGTAAAATTCGCAGGTGCGATCCTGCCCCATTTAATTATTTACGTCCTGTCACAAGTGGTACGCTTAATTAGAGACGTAAATAGAAATATTAGCAATTCGTTATATAAAGCCGAGACGGCTTAGTGGTTAGACGTGCGTATCTTAACCGATGATCGTGGGTTCAAATCCGGGCAAGCACCACTGAATTATCATGTGCTTAATTTGAGTTCTAATGCATTTCGTGCTTGACGGTGGAAAACATCGTGATGATACCTGCATGTATCTAATTTCACTGAAATATTGCCACATGTGTATTCCACCAACCCGCATTGGAGCAGCGTGGTGGCAGAAGCTCCAAACCGTAATTCGTTAAATACAGTGGGATAAGCACTACAAACTTTATATGTGGTTAATTTGTGCGATACGTGGACGCACGTAACAAACTCTGCACTTGATACTAGACTATCTATCATTGAAGTGTATAGGCGGTTAGACGGCACCTAAGTGGTTCTCTATAGATTAGAAACTGATGATAGGGGCATTTCTGTTATGTTCTGCCCATCATCGTAGCGCTCGGTAAACATTGTTATTGAAAGTCAAGAGGTATAATTTCTATTGTATTTTATTCAGTAGGTAATCAACGTGTTTAATATAATATTTCCCGAGCCACTTACAGGCTTTACAGCATTCATGAAACGATGAGATTATTTGAATTTAAAATAAAAAATATACAAAAAAATGGTCTTTTTTTTTAAATTCATTTGCGAATACATATTTTATATAAAAAAGTTACGCTGTGTAGCACAGCATAACTGCTAGATTTTTTATTATTTAATTTAATTGATATCATTCTTATCTACTTAGAATATGGAGCTAGACATTACATTGTAATAATTTATTATAAAACTCATCATTACCGATTGAATTTTTTTTTCATTTATAAATAAATCGAACGTCATGTTGAATAATTCACATATCGTTCGACATATCAGCGACAATCGAAATAAATCTATTACTAGAATTATATATGTACTCTATATACAAAAGTCAATGTTCAATTATAAATTTAACAATTAATATAACTTACACACTTACACAACTCAACAGACAGAAGGGACATAACACCCAAGGTTGGTGGCAAATTGGCAATGATTTCGATGGTTATAATTTCTTACATTCTTAATGTCTATGGACGGTGGTGACCACTTACCATTAGGTGTCCCATTTGCTTGTCCGTCTACAATATAACATATAAAAATGGACTCGACTTAGAATTTGAGTCCATCATCGAGGAGCTTGGATAGACCCCGTATTTGAGCTCATATTCTGGATTCATTCATTGCATTCGTATAAATAATCTGATTTAAATAATAAAATTGATAACCGAATTACTGAATTTTTCGGGCAGGTCAATGTTCCTGCGATAAATTCTCACGTAAGGAATATTTGTGAGTTCACCTGAATCGTACTGCCTCGAGGGCCCTCCTCCTTTAAGTACTTTTCCATTTATTTTAGGTTGGTAGACTCCACGAGTTATTTTCTCAACAACAGTCTATCCAATTCAATTAGAGAAATTGGAATGCAGATTCAAACATAATGTTTTCAGTTGCTTAATGGAATATTGGAAACTAAAATTTAGTTTGCCGGCAACTCCAAATATGTAGAGCATTTTATTTAGCTTTATTCAAAACGAATATGTGTAATAGAAATAATATCTAAGCTATGTATTTAATGTTAAATTTACAACTACCACCGACCTCGTTCCGAAGCGGTTCGAAATTTAGATTCTACTGAGGAGCTTATATGGACGTTCCCTTTACATTTCATATTCTAATTTGTTAGTAGGACTTTGTGCAAGCCCGCCTAGGTGGGTGGATAGATACTCATCACGATTTCTATTGCTAAGCGGCAATTCTTAGTGTTGTGTTCTAGTTCGAAGGGTGAGTGAGCCAGTGTAACTCCAGTCAAAAATAACATCATATAATCTTAGTTACCAAGCTTGGTGTCGCATTGACGACGTGAGGTAATGGTTAAAATTTCTTACAGAGACAATATGCATAGACGATGTTGGCTATGTACCATCAGGTGGCCCATTTGCCCGCCCATCCACCAATTATATAAACAAAAATATATATAATAAAAATATAATTTTGTTTTAATGAGTATACATATATACATCCAGTAACTAATCATAACGGAATGAACGGAGTGGTCGTATAATTAGAAACACTACGCAATCGTTTTTATTTTGAAATTAAACAATAAATAGGACAACAATATGTTCAACGATTTATCATTTATTAGAAAAACAATATAAATCACGGGAAAAACACCCCCAAACTTTAATGTTAAAAAAATAATAGAAAAAGCCAAGAAAGAAATGTTATTCTCCAATTTCAAAAAAAGAACGTACTATGGACCCTTTTTTAAAATGTTTCTAATTAGGCGTCCAAGCGGCCAGTAACAGAAAATAAACTCCTACATGTGTAAAACTCATTTTGTAATTAAAAGTAAGACATTGTAGCGACATCTATCTCGCCACATACGAAAACTAAAAACTGACGTACCCTACATCGCGATATTAAAGTTATCCGAGCGATTGAACATATATACAAGAACCCGACAACAACCGTGGGGCAGTAGCCCACCAGACCAACACCCGTCTGGTCGGAGGATCCTCCCTTTTCAATGGTGAACTCCATAACATGTTTTATATTTTATGCATTAAATTAGCTTTTTATTTGAGTGGCTATATTATTGTATGATTATTAATTATTGAACGTGTATATTTTTACGAACATTTGTACGTTGAAGCTATATTTTGACCTTCTTTATTCATAAGAAGTGTTTCTAATTATATGACCGCCACTGTATATATTAAACCTTTTAAGCAACCAGTCCAAAAGTGAATTCATGATGTTCGAAAAAACAAAAAAAAATACAGTAAATGACATAAGCGAATAAATAAATCGAAAGTATGTACCAAAGGTCAGCAATATATTTTAAATATCGAACATGAAACTACAACAAGCTATATAGCTTGTTATATATAGCAAGAAAATATTAAACGTTTACATTGCGAAACGATTTATTTTTATCCTTTAATAAAAAACTTATTAAAATAAACACGTAGTCGAGCACGAGTCACGAGACAAGAGGACGTTCGTACTCGTGTATAAAGAGGGAAAATAAACGACGATCGTCTAAAACGTCCGCCATCGCTGGTGTCGAATGAAAATTTTATTAAAAAACTTTGTAATGTCGGATGCAAATGTTATCGGGTCGACGCTAGCTTTCAATTCGTACAAGTGGATGTATGCAATATCGGTCTCGCATTGTGTGTTCACCGCGGTGCGATATTAATTATACGCCTCGACTGTGATTATCCTTACGGATGCCCGAACTCAAATATTATATTGGTTATATATTTTTTTGTTTAATAATAATCATAGTAATATTCATGGGGCATTATTCATATAAAACCATCTGATCGATATACTAGATATACTACTTTTCATTTGTAAATACATACTTATATACATATAATTACACCCAAACTCAGGACAGATTGACATGTTCATGCAAGCAAACGACATGCATGTCCTGGGTGGGAATCGAACCCACGACTTGCGGCGCGAAAGGCAAGCTCCATCAATCTATCTACCAATCACGCCAACCGGCTCGTCAATAATATTTGCTAATTTTGTTGCTAGAATGTTTTTGTATTAAGTATAGGTGGTAGAGTTCTGTGCAAGCCCGATTGGATAAGTACCGTGTCATATTCTACCGCTAAACAGCAATAAACATTTGTTGTGTTCCAGTTTGAAGGGTCAGTGAGCCAGTGTATTAACAAACACCTGGGATATAACAATATTAGGACAATTTCTTACATAGCCAATGTCTAAGGGCTGTGATAGCAACTTACAATTAGGTGGCCCATTTAACCGTTCTATATTATATATATGTTAAAAACAGTATTTAGTGTATAATATCTATTTAATATATATTTATTTAAATAAATAAAATACATCTTGGAAGATAAATAATTATATCTAATATGAAGTTTTATTTCCATTTTGATATGATAGAAAAAACTTTTTCATGTAAGATGTGGACGTGGGTGGAAATAATCTTCAAAACTTTTCTCTTAAAGAAGCCCAGCAGTATGGAGCAACCTTTACATGATGATAAATTATTTTACTTCACTTCAATGCAAATGAATTTTCTATTTTTAGTATCTAATACTAGCAAACAAAAAATATCAAAAACAAAATATCACTTTTTGTTCAAGTAGACTCCTAAAAGCACGTTTGAAGTTAAATGTAAAGCTACCATCAATTTCAAAATAGGAAGAAATCCGGATAGAATCGACAAGAAACTATCAATCGTAAAAATGAAAGTAACAAGGCAAGAAACTCTGTACTTGGTACAGTTGCTCTTTTCACTAAATTTATTAAATACAATAATATTTATCAATTATCTTGAATGAAAATCAATCAAAACTAACGAAGCTATTTTCTCATATACTAGCGTTTTGCCCGCGGTTTCACCCGCCTAGTTCTCGTTCCCGTGGGAATACGTGGCCAAAATGTAGCCTAATACGTTACTCAGTAACAGCAGTGCTTTGTATAGTTGTGTTCCGGTTTGAAGGGTGAGTGAGCCAGTGTAATTACAGGCACAAGGGACATAACATCTTAGTTCCCAAGGTTGGTGGGTCATTGGCGATGTAAGCGATGGTTAATATTTCTTACAATGCCATTGTTTATGAGCGTTGGTGACCGCTTACCATCAGGTGGCCCATATACTCGTCCGCCTACCTATAACATATAAAAAAAATCGCTGATAATGTAGCTTTCAATTGGTGAAAGAATTTTTAAAATCGGTTCAGTGGTTTAGGTTTGAACGCGTAACGAACAAACAGACTCACATTCAGATTTATAATGTTAGTTAGGATGTAGTATTTAATAGAATAAATAGCCTTATTTATTTATCAATCAATGTCTTATAAGTAATATGTCTATTCGTTAATTATTTGTATTTTGTACAACGCAATACTTTACTAACATTTACATTTCAATATTTAAACATAAAGCGATGCGAGGTGATGAATAAACAAACAGACACAACCGTCAATCGATATCAAACAGAAAATGTTTAATATTGTAATATGATATATGTATATGAAAACAAATTATATATTGAAAGATGATCTCAATAAATATTCATACGATTGATGATAGCAATATCGTTTTGAAGAAATTTATGTAAATACTAGCTACACGTCCCAGCTTCTCACGGGTAAAATAAATGTCTACAAATAACGTCTATATCGTAATACATACGACTCTATCCATTTACACGGCGAACGCCAGTGAAGCTCTCAGTCGGGGTGTTTTTTTGCGACATCTACAACAAACACTTGAATCTTCTTAATGAATCACATCGTCGATTGGTGAGGACCGTATGAAAATTCGTTCGGTAGTTTACTAGTTTATCACGTCCATACGGACGGACTGACAGACAGACGTGGCGGGTGGAATTTGATTTATTTAACTACTGAGACGATATGACTATTGAGACGAACTCAATCCAAGGAGAATCAAGAAGTAAACATAAACAGACCATAAATATACATCAACGGCTGACGAGCCGGTTGGCGTGGTTGGTAGATACAAGCCTTCGCGCCGCAGGTCGTGGGTTCGATTCCCACCCAGGACAGACATTTGTGTGCATGAACATGTCTGTTTGTCCTGAGTCTGGGTGTATAATTACATATATATATAAATATATATTTACTAAATAAAAGTAGTGTATTATGTAGTATACCAGTTGTCTGGTTTCCATAGTACAAGTTATGCATGGGGTTCGTTTGAGATCAGATGGCCTTGTGTGAATATGAATTATATCATTATTTAACAATTTATTAACATGTGATTTGCTAATTGCTCTGCTATATTATGTACTAAGAACAGTTCTTGGTTAATAATACAACTACTTAAATTTACTACCAAAGTACCGATGACAATTTCGTCGACATTAGTAACGCCATTTTGACACGAATCCATAATGAATATCATAGATTATTATTTATGACATCTCCATCTGCGAGTGGAATAGACTATAAATTAGTAAGCGTTATTTCTATAGGATTAACATTCCGAACCGTTGGTAGTTGTACGTTTAATTTTAACTTCAATAAATAAATATAACGACTACATTAAATTACTTGTAAGAGCGTACTTAGGGAAAGCTTCTTTGGATTTTGAATAAATTTTAATAATTATATTAATATACAGAAAATTACAGGCGTTTAAAACATAAACGAATATTTATTGCATTTTTATAAATAGAATTAAAAATATGTATCGCGTGATTCACACCTCTGATTGATGGTCAATGATGTGATAGCGATCAGAAACCGAACAGGCTAGGCAATGACTGAAGAACGAAGCAGTTATGCGACATATACACATAACGAGGACAATATATAAATATTGATTGCCGACATTGTATATAGTTAAAATAATTGAGCCCATAAGGCTTAGTGATTAGAAAATGTGACTCTTAAGTGATGATTGCGGGTTCAACTTCGGGCTAGCACCACGGAATTTACGTGGTGAAGTGAAACATCCTAAAGATCCGCATAAGTCGGATGGATTTTTATCCACCAATATCGGGGAAGTGCAGTGGAAAGCATTCCAAAACTTCCCTCTGAAAAGGAGGCTGTTACGTTTTTTTCATTTTTTATTTAAATAAAAACAAAGTAAGATTAATGAACAGATAATGTAAACTAAGGCGACATTGTGATATTCTACATAATATTCAAAGTAAACCAAATATATAAGACAACACGTTATATAACGATGCACTGTTCGCAGTTGATAATTCTCGATTCAGTTACTAAACTGCAAAGTTCAGAACATTTCGCGGCGATCTCTAACTTTGCATCTGGTTTAGATTTGGTCGAGATAAATCCAACGTATCATGTGGTTCAGTAAGACCTTGGTTTAATTTATAGCAGACGAAACTATGTTCGAATATTCTGGAATTGTTATAAGAACTCGAAATTCGATACATTGTAAACGGCTATTGCTACCATCCGCAAATGTATTTTAAGCTTGTTGTCACCCGATTCGTATAAAATAGAAAATTAATTATAAAAACTATTCCACGACTTAATCAACATTTCCAAATGTCTATTAATTCCGCGTAGTCGTTCGAACGAAATTACGTGATAAATTACGAGTATAAACATACACAAATTGAGGAGCAAATATTAGCCTGGATTTGAACAACGACTCTTTGCTTATAAGATAAAGCTACTTTTTTCCATTCTTTTATATAAATTTTAATTTCAAATAATTGGTATACTTACTTTAAATAAAATTGAAATCATACCGAGTTTGTATTAAACAAAAACATCCTAATTACACCCGAACAAAAAACAATGAAGTTTAATTAACAACTCAGGAGAGTTTTACTAAACTCTCTCCACGAAAAATATAAAAGAGCGAATTTCGAAGTAATATTTTCCTTTAATTTCATGCGATCATAAACAACGGAATTAATTTGCTCGGACCGTTGAGTGCGCGACACAACCGTTTGCAGGACGAATTCATTCATACATTGTTTTAGAGGGTACTATTTATTCTTGGACAAAATTAATATATACGTTTCGTTTGTAATATTCCAAAATATTATATTGTAAGCAAAAATGTTTGCAGAATTAATAAAACGTAACGATAATGATGTGAGCGGATTAGAAGCTAGTAGCTTTCCTAATAGGCTTTTGTGCAAAATCGACTGAGTGGGTATGATCCAAAACTAATATATGTGTATTCGTTCTTAAAAGTAGCTATACATTTAATTGGTAAAATTAAAAGGTCCTCTATGTAAGGTTGGGCCTTACTATATGCGTGTTCAATGTCCGAAGGTTTAGAGTCATAATCAATAAAATATCAAATTGTGAACCGAATTTATTTGCGCGGCATAATGATCAGAGAGATTAGACATGTTAATTCGGACCGAGGAGAGGAGTGACTGCCGACTCCGAGTCGCGCTGAGCGTCGTTAGCTTAAAGTGCAAGATGTACATATTGTTACGTCATGCTATGTGTGTCCCCACAGTCATTCCCCTCTTACAAAAAAATAGATATTATTCTATATATAAAATAATTAATATTTGAAAATAAAAGTGTCTAACTTGAATGCAAAAAGGCACACAGGAATGCGCTGTGTATCCCCACACAGTCATTTAAAAAATCAAAATTAAAATATACTTCACTCCAGTGAGATTATAGTTTCCTGAAACATGCTTTGTTCTTATTATTTTTTTTATGAAATACTTAACGCGGACTGGCAAATGGTCCACCTGATGGTAAGTGATCACCACCGCCCACAGACATTGGCGATGTAAGAACTATTATTAACCATTCCGCCAATGCGCCACCGACTTTGGTAACAAAGATGTCCTTTGTTCCTTCACACTGGTTAACACGCCGTTCAAACCGGAACACAACAATACTGAATATTGGTGTTTTGCGACAGAATATCTGATTCGTGAATCTGTGAGTAGTACAGTAGTATAGTACCACGTATCGAAAGTTTACATAATTATGTATATCAAATTTGCCAAAACTGCTTCTGAGGAAATCAAACCTTTAGAATTAGTAAAGTATCAATCATCATCTAATCTTTGACCAGCATTTGACATTAACGATAATAATACCTACCTATACAGGTGTAACAAAATTCGTGTCGGACCCGTGAAGTGGTTATTAGGTATCGTGTGTCGGTTCTATTTATGTAATAATTTTTAGAACCGAACCTAATAACCACTTCACGGGTCGGACACGAATTTTGTTACACGCTGTATAAAGATCTGTCTACAAATTAAGCAAATACACAAGGCACTAACTTAGCGCTTGAGATCCCTGGAGTGCCCAACCCAACCTGAACAGTTAAACGCTACACTAGACGTTAGTGTAGTTAGTGAAGTGCTATAGGCGGTAATGTATTCACTTACCGAGTGAAACTACTAACATTTGATACGATATTTATACGTCGAATTTCACCGAAACTTTAGGTTATAATATATATTTTAATTTGAACGTGCAACAACTTTTGACTTTAAATTTCAAATTAATTCCTTTGAAACAATTTAACCTATATAAAAATCCGAGATGACTCTGTGACTAAAATCCTCGAATATAATATATAGTTTAGGTTAAATTTTGACATTGAGTTTTAGGCGGATAACTTTCACCTGTACAATGTCCCATTGCTGACAAAGGCTTTAAAAAATCAAAAAAACTGTTTCGATGGCTGACAGACTATGACACAACCATAAATCAAACACTTAGACGTCTCAACAAATGATGAATATGATAATAATATATGTATATTTGTATTCGTAAGTATGTCTGTTCTTGTTAAATCTTGACACTCAGTTTTAGGCGGATTTTACCTGTGCAATATCCCATTGCTTGAACAATGATTGTCTTAACATGATAATCTATATATATAAAAAGACTTGTCCTGACTGACTCATCCACGCAGAGCCTAAGCCACTGTAATTACAGACTTGATTTTTTGACAGTTGATGCATTTTATAATGAAAACGAGCACTAAGAAAGGATTTTTAGAAATTCCACCCCTAAAGAGGTGAAATAAGGGATGAACCGTTATATGGAAACCCGTCATTTTCAAATGTAAGAAGCTTGAAATGTTATATACAGGCCTCTGATTAGAAATAAATAAACACGTATTTCAGGGTTTTCGAAAATCATGTCGCGGGCAAAGCCGCGGGTTAACCGCTAGTTAAAGATAAACTTGTTACAAGTTTATCGAGTTTCCGATTCTGCAAAATAAATAACACATTCTTCGTGGGTATTCGGTAAGGTATTCAATTATATCACAAAATTGATTAGGTAATAAGAGATTACATACTGCAGATATACAGCGTCGAGTTATTATTAATTAATTTCCATATATAATGTAATATGTAAATAATTGTGTGTGAGTTTTCTTCATATTCACCAAACAAAGATTTTATTGAAAACAAATTATGCACATTACGAACAAAATGAAACATATCGATGGTATCGACGACTTAGAGTAGACAAAAGCTTTTATATCAACAAATTGTTGTTAATATATATAATAATTTTGTTACATATTAAAAAAATAGTTACAAACTAGTTTTTTAAAAAAAATTGTTACAAACAAAACACATCAAACAACGTACAAGTCCGTGAAAACAAACACGTGTCCCAAAGACGTCGACAAATGTTTGAAATATTCGAAATGAAAACACGTCTATTCGCGGTCAGTATAAATTCTTCAAGAGTTCGAGGGACATCGAAAATAACAAAAAAAAAACTCCAAAAAAAAAAACACTCGCCAGACAGTTGCGAGAGATCAAAGGAGACGGATGGTTAAAAGCTAGGTGTAGCGTTGGAAGAAAAAAAATTCTAAATATTTTTATACAAGCATTCAAATAAAGCAAAGATTATTTTAATAGCAGCTCATAATTATCATAGCTCATGGTAAAATTATAATTTAAAGTATCTTATTATATTCTTAGAAGAAAATGGAGAATTATTCATCAGGTATTTTATTATGTATATGTTTTCATAAATGATGTAACTTACGCTTATAAGACTTTTTAAGCTGCTTTTATGTTATATTCTTATGCTCATGAAAATTTACACCTCATTTTATGATAAAGTTTCGGACCTTATTCCACTACGCTGCTACAATGGAATTGTAAAAAATGTTATCCATCGCTTACATCGCCAATGCGCCACCAACCTTGGGAACTCAGATGTTATGTCCCTTGTGCCTGTAATTACACTGGCTCACTCACCCTTCAAACCGGAACACAACAATGAAAAGTACTGCTGCTTTTCGGGTGAATATCTGATGAGTGGGTGGTACCTACCCAGACGAGCTTGCACAAAGCTCTACCACCGAGTGAATATAATGTTACAAATATTATATTCAGAGGTCGTTTTTTTTACTAACGCTACGATCGACCATTCGCCAGGTATGGTGTTGCCAAGTGATTTATATAATCACAAAGCTCGCATATTTCCATAAGACAGCCGTCGCGCTGAGCTATGATATAATATGTTCATTATTAAACGTTGCTAACGTTATTACTCATATAGTTACTATTAACATAGTAAATATATCGATGTCAGTAAATTGAGTGAAGGGTTCTAGCAAATTATCATCTATGATATAGTTTACAAGCATTTAATTAATACTAGGCTACTAGGTCGAACTTGTATAAACATAAAAACATAATACATAAATACATAGATATATAATATTTTTTATATATTATGTATTATACATACATTATGGAATTCAACGAAACGACAACGATTATCCCAAAACACTTGCTGTCTCACTCTATAACCCATCCAAAAATCGAACACTTAGAGGTCACGAAAATGCTGATGATGAAGATGATAATATGTTATCTATATTATATGTATTTGCATTTGGAAGTATGTTTGTCGCAATTTACTAATGTAATAAATTAATTATTCATCCAGAATTTAATCAGGAAGTTATAAGTGTGAGACTATCATTTTCTGAAACGCCGATCAAAGTCAAATTAAGCAATTTGGATTTAATCTTAAAGGTCATTGGTCGATGAGCACCGATGACGTAATAGGCGACCAATGAGGGTTACGTTACCGCCTAATTAGTTAATCCGACTTTGATCAACGGTATAGAAACTGATTGATAGTTAATCACACATAAGGATTTTTTACCGCCTTCTGTTTATTTATATATATTGAAGAATGTATTTACCGATACATAAAACGATTGTTTCCCTCATTCATTTATTTAATCTGTTCTAAAGCTATTCATTCATATCACACAAGTTTTAACGTCTTACAATGATGATGATGTCCTCCTAGCCACGGCGGCTAATCTCAGGAGAGCCAACTGCACAGGACATATTATAGTGCACAAGTGTGTTCGCAAATACAGAGGCACTCTCGTAATCCGATAGGACGGCAATCCGACCCGAACGGATAGGGTTAGAAGAGCTTTCCGAGACACAAGAATGTACACACTTCCAACTTCCAGTCTCCCGGTTGCTACTGAGAATCTTCTACAGATAAACACAACAAACTTTGTATCAGTTTGACCTAGGATATGAACCTCGGAATTCGCGACATTATATCTAGTGAGTACACCGACGAGGCAGTCACACTATGAATAAAATCAACGACATAATAAACCTAACACACCATAAATTTTAATCACATCAACCAGATTTGAACCCCCTAGTTACATCAACGCCCACATACCCCTAGTTACGCTCATCCAGCGAACCCTTGTAACATTAATTAATAACAGAGAAAACAAGAGGATAGTTTGTTCGCATGCAGTATTCAGCGATCCGGAGCGAAGCGTTAAGACGGACCCTTTTGTAATCTGCGCCTTTAAATAATGCAACCGTAATTCCGTTACTTCCTTACGTAAGTAACATCTGCGTTAAATTTTAAAAGAGTTTGATGAGGAGTTCGGAATTGCAATGTTACCATACTGATATTATACATAAATGGATGTAATTCAAATAATGCACCACCAGGATACTATTTTATAGTATCTGTTTTGATTGGATTGTCTGAAAGAAATGACTAATTAACCTTAAGACTGTGCCTTGTCCTGTACCTCACTACACAATTATTGGTTCTAAGCATTTTCTATACCATTTCGCTAGTGGTGTACGATGAAGTTTTAATACTGATAAAAATAATATAAGAAGCATATATGACCAATCGTATAAACCACCGCTACCAAATGGTCCTTATCAGAAGATCACAAGATAATTTTGTGCTCCGCTTTCAAGAAAAGTCCCAAAATGCTCAATATGTTTCAAATATCAAGTAGGAAATCAGTGACGCAATTAAACAGGCAATGTATATATTTTTTAATTGTAAACCACATAACGAAGTATAAGTAAGGTAAAAGTTAAAAAGTCCTCATTCAAATATATATACGACAATTTTATAAATGGAATTTGTTTGCCTTTAAGTGCTACTTACAAAGATAATACTGTTCTTTAGTAAATTTTTAAATCTTCAAAGGCGAAGTACTCCCGTACCCACCATTTCGTATGTTGCTTTTTTTGCAGTTTTAATTTTTTGTTTTTACATAAATGAATTTGGGTTTTCGAGTGATTAATATTTGAACATTTATTTTAACGTTGAGCCCAAAATATTTACAAATATATATATTTGTAAATTTTGATATTGTTTTGTTTGTGGGACCGTCATAAAAATCGGTCATGAGATTAACGTAGCATATGAAAAATATTTTAGTAATATGAAAATAAAAAGATTATGTTTCTAGGCTCGATTTAGTTAAACAAAAATGTCTTAAATAAAGTGAGACAAATGTATTTCATTTGCAATTATATATTAGTCTTAGTTAAAAAATCTCTGTTCTCTTACTTCTGGATGTTTTCTTTTAAAATGTGGTATTTTATAACAATCAATAAGGATGTTTTATCCCAATAAAAACATAAAAGATAGTTAATTTATTTACTATCTATGAAAGCAGCTTCAACCACTTTGTCATAAATTGTTATCTAATGAGCTACTTACCAATGTATACTTGGAAATCGATATTTAAATCTACTTGCATACTAATATACATAAACTCGTATATAATATATGAATATAATAAATAATAACATAAATTTCTCGTTTAACCTTTCCCAACTATAGCGTTTTTTAATTAAAAACCATCGAACAGTCTATTTCAATGTAAAACGTTTGAAATGAAACAGCTGGATATTCAGCGCAAATCTTCCTCAACAGCTGGACCGTCTCAGCCCCTTATAAATAATAGTGTAATTCGTGAGCGATGCAAGCGCTTTTAATCATTATTACACGAACACGTAATTCGGCACAGATGACACTGGCGTCGTCGACTGTAACACAAATAACGCTTTTAATTAACTTACGGAATACAAAGTTGAGAAATTTTCCACTTCGTTCGTTTATTTTACGCCCGTATTAAGGTATGTACACACCGAGACCAGACGAAGTTAGAGTGAGACATTGAGTTATCCGTGTGAAGGTGAATTTTTAACTTAGCTGGTATAATAATAATAATAATAATGTATTCCAGACCGATTTCGGCCACGGCGGCCAATCTCAAGAGAGATTAGCCAATTGCGCAGGAGATATTATAGTGCAAAAGTGAAAAGCTCGCAGGTGCAATCTCAGCTCTCATTATCTGATAGGAAGGCAATACGACACGACCGGACAGAGTTCAGGCGCAGGACCAACGGTTTTACGTGCTTTCCGAGGAACGGGAGTTTACACACTACCAACTTCCAGACTCCAGGCTGCTACTGAGAATTTCCTGACATAAAAGCTCAATAGCTTTTTATTTACCCAATCTAGGAATTGAACCCAGGACCACCGAGTCTGCGGCCTTATATCTAGCCACTAGACCAACGAGGCAGTAACACATGTACATTATGTGTGATAACAAAAACCTTAAACTATAATTAAGACCTTAACAAAATAATACTTTATCGAATCACATATAATCTATTTTTATTCAAGAAAACCACACACTCTTCTGCGTTTTTTCAAAATTTATATTTAGCAATAAAATACTATTATCGAAACCGGTAAACCGGTGGCAATTACATTAAATAAATTAATGTAATTGCCACGGAATTCTGGCAGGGCCTCCGGGTCTGCGGCCGGACATATAGCCATTAGACCAAAGAGGCAGTCATATATAAGTAAAGTAAATGTCCCACTGATTAGATAATGCCTCCTCTCATTTTGATAAGAAGGTTTGAAGCTTTTTTTCGGACTCCCCTGAGTGGGTATCGCTGCGTCATCGAGTCTTCTATCGTCAAACGTCAACACAAATTACTCCCGTGTTTCAGTCTAAGAACAGGTAAGTAAGTCAGTTTAATTACAAGCACAAGGAATGAACATTTTAGTTCCATTTGTTGGCAGCGGATTTACGTCATAAGGAGTGGTTTATTTTTTCATATAAATGACTCTATTTATTAGACAAGATGAGCACTTACCATCAGGGCGCACATTTGCTCATCTGCCATTAAAAAAAAGTACAAAATTTCTACAACATTATAATTATTTACATAAGAGTGGTACCACGAACAACCTACCTTTTATTAGTAGTATTTGATATAAAATAATAACAGTACCGTTAAAGTTTCCATAGACATATCGTTGTTTACGCTTTTGTTCGAAAACGGAAATCAATAATCTATTACTTCCCGTGTTCAAAATATCGGTTTCCGAACTGAAGTCCGAGGGGAATCTAGGACTCGTTGGTTCGAGATAAAAATTGAAGAAATCTGCTATCCCGTTTCAGGAAATCTTTGAGAAATGTATTTTACAGTCGTAATAACAAATCACATTTATTTTAAAATGAAAACTGAATATTTTATTCTTTGATCTCGTCTTAAAACGAAACCAGCGATCAGCTTACAGTTTTTCTATTTTAATCGCCTAGTTACTTCATGTAAAACCTTTCACTGAAAGATAATAAGTTGGATAGGCAATGACAGACAGTGACAAATATAGTCCTCGGGTTAATGTAATGAGATTTTTTAGTTCTTATTAAAACAATACAAGTGGAAACGGCTTGCTCCGTTGGACTTTTTTTTAAATTACCGTTCTCTTGCTGTTGAAATACTTTTTACAGGGTTACCAGACCGAGGTGGGGATGGCGGTGGGCGAGTGCTAGACTGTCTTGTAGTTTGGAACCATCGCGGGCTCAAAATGACTTTCTTTACTATTTCCAATGAGATTGCACTTTATCTCAGGAACGTATATTATTATAGTCGTTACTGTATGTCATTAACTGATCCACATTAAATATTTTGTCACATACGGGCCCGAAGTTTAAGATATGTTTTTAATTGGGACGGATTTTAATTAAATATCGTAGACAATCTTAAATGTATCGTATTATACTAATAAGATTACAGTTTAGAAAGTGGGTTTGTATAACACATACAATTACTGCATACAACAAACAGAGACGACATAATTAGACGGAGAGCACACACAGGTGACCACTACACACCCGTATCGTTTCGTTTGATATTCTATTATTTTTTTGGACATAATTTGCTTACTGTTCTGTTTAACTGTAATAAAACTCCGTACATTTTTACATTTGCTACTATATAAATATAAATCTTATGTACAAACCGCATTACTAGACATGTTTGTAAAGATGATAGATAATAATTGAATCAAAAAAAAAAACAACGGGTTGCACTCCGGGAGTGCCGGCAGAAGTGAAAACTTGAATATTAGCGATGTGCATTTTTAATAATTTGGAATGATTAGGGAACAATTTTGCTCGAATTGCTTTAATAATTAAAGTACTATCATTTATGTGATAAAATACAATATTCATTTATTGCGTTATCGTACACAAACATGACAATTTATATTACATTATAAATTTAACACTTCAGAATCCGTCGTACGAATTTTCAATCAGGGTCACGTGACCTGACGCGAGTTTAACATTTTTTACCCATCACAAAAAAGTGCACAACGCCGCTAAAGAAGTTTTCACTTCAAAAATAACTTAAATAAAACAGCTTCTACAACACTTAGTATCTACTATTCAATCGCTACTTTATCAAGGTGAATAAAATTGAAAGCTACCCTCGTTTTGAAATTTAGATTATATCGAGAAGTACCGACAAGAACTCGACTAATATTTCATTTTCATCAATATATAAGTACGTAAAACAGCAGTACTTTGTATTATTGTGTTCCGGTTTGAAGGGTGAGTGAGCCAGTGTAATTACAGGCACAAGGGACATAACATCTTAGTACCCAAGTTTGGTGGCGCATTGGCGATGTAAGCGATGGCTAACATTTCTTAAAATGCCATTGTCTATGGGCGTTGGTGATCACTTACCATCAGGTGGCCCATATGCTCGTCCGCCTACCTATACAATTAAATAATAAAATAACGCCTACCTATACAGATAAATGATTCTGTTATTTTGACATTGCTGGGCAAAGGCTTCTTCTTCTATCACGGGCGGTGCTCTAATCCTGGTCGATGGATACACATGTGACACAATATCACGCGTTACATGCAAATTTCTCACGATATTTTCATGCATCGTCGCGCACAAGATATTACATAATTATAAACACAAATTGAACACGTGAAACTTTAGCGATGCCTGCTCGAGTTTGAGGCCACAATTTTCGGTTAACGTCTTCTTGCAGGCACTTTGATTACATCAATTTAGTAATAACGTAAATGTTCCTGTAATAGCTTCTGAATAAAGTAGGTATACCTTTATTTTATTTGATATGATCAACAACCATTTCATTAATTTCTCAATAATTGAGAAACATAACTTTATCTTTACTAATATTATGAATGCCATTGTAACTGTATGTCTGTTATGCTTTCACGGCTATAGCACTGAACCGAATTTTATTAAATTTGTTATGAAGCAAGCTTAATAACTAACACATATCACCCCCCCCCCCCCTACTAACACGCGGGCCAAAGCTAAAACAACACACAGTTTTTTTATAAATTTCACTTTTAGACGCTTAAATTCTATCACAACATTTAAAACAGAGTAACTTGTTCGCAAAATATATTAAAACTAAAATCGCTTTTCAGTCGGAGAACGTAAATAGGTAGCGGAGAATAGTCGTTATAAATCAATTCGCATTTGTGAAATATTCATTGAACCGTCGCTTTGTTTATTATTGAGTGATATATGGACGGTAATAAAGATTTCATTTTTATATATACATACGCGTCCGAATCGAGAGCACCTAGTCGATAGAACGTGGATTCTTAAACGAAGATCGCCGGTTCAAATCCAGGCAAGCATTAGCTGATAGTACATGTGTGTAATTTGTGTTCTATACAAAACCTGTATATATTGTATGAGATCTTGATACATATTTAAATAAATTTGGTCCGAATCGGCGTTTGAACTCAGGTCTTATGAATCTGCAGCCCTATAACCAAACACTATAACAACGAGGCGGTTAAGTTCCTTTGATCTATATAAGTTCCAAAAGTATGGTATCACAAATTATTGAATAATCTATTACTGTATTTATTTTTATATACACGTAGTCTTATTTTTCCCTCTAACAATCGTATAAGTGGACAAGCGAGAAAGAGACGAAATCATACGTTGATTCGTTAATAAAAATTGACGACATTATGCGTCGAATTATATTAAAAGGAATAGACGTCCAGATTTCATAATTATTCGAAACTAACGCTAATGAGGCATTTTAAACGCTGACAAATTCTTAAAACAACACATTATATTAAAAGTGACACGGTTCCAACTCGAAATGCGGTGTACACATGTTACGACCATGTCAAAACATGTCACTGATGTGCACTTCGTACGTGTAAATCATTGCTAGAGAAAACAGATGTTTCACATCCTCGGTATAACCTTTCATGTAGCTAAATTAAAATTATACGATTTTAGACCTAATTCTAATTATATTTAAAGGCGAGAACTTTTCGTATTGATGGCAAAATGTAATTTGTAAAATTCGCAGAAAGTAGAGTAGTCATGCGAATACGCTTATGACTTAGATATGTGTGTGAAACGTACCGAAATAAATTTCAAGCGAATTATAAATATTTAAATAACAATGCTTCGGATGATATATAGTTAGTTGAGTTGAGCCGAGACAAATGTTTTAAAATAATTACGAATGCCGATGTTAGATGAAAATAGAAAACAATGCATTTTTGATATATTGGAATGATTAGATGCACAACGTCGCTAAAGAAGTTCTCACTTCAAAAATGATATTATATATTAAATATCAATGATATGATAGCAACATGATGGTAAGTGGTCACCACCTTCGGAACTAAAATGTTATATCCCTTGTACCTGCAATTACACTTGCTCACTCACCCATCAAACCGGAACACAACAATACTAATCATTGCTGTTTAGAGGTAGAATATATGATGAGTAGATATCGCCCGGTATCTACCCAGTGAGGCTTGCACACAGCCCTGCCACCAATTAATACTATATACATATTATAACTTAAAAATTTCAAATCAATCCTATAAACAGTTTTTCCGTGATTCCGGAAAAAAGAACGAGCAACAAAATTTACCATTTCATAATAAAATAATACCTACTTATTTATACAGTGAGATATTCCTTAACATAAAATTCGGAAATGTCTGATATAAAAAAAAAAAAAAAAACATATATCCGTTTAGAAGTTGACTCGAAAACCAGTCGAGTAAATAAAGTGTACCCGCCCGGGGGATTAGACGAAGGAGTCTTGGATTTAGTTGAGATTTTATACTGAGATACGGAGAAAGGGCCGTACATGGTAAGTCAATACGAACACGTTGGGGTGGGCGAGCAATTAGGTTAAAAGCCCGTGGATTAGAACCGTATGTCTATCGGATGATCTTAATGTTAACTTTAGTAAAATTACAGCCTGTAAGGTTCCCAGTGCTAAATCTGGTAGCTATTTTTATTCAAAATATACAAATCTTGTAAGTAACATCTGCGTACTAATAATCCTCCACACGCCGTACCCCTCAGACGCCAGCGAAGTCGCGGCCGGAAATCTAGCGCTTTATAATTGAACGCTTGTTAATAATTCGAGCCGTAGGAGAGGTTACGAGGGAAGAGAGTTAGGTTGTCTGAACGACGTAAGATCAAAGGACAGCTTCGCGATTAAAAAAAAGAAAAATAAAATCAGCTGTTTAATGGAAGCAATAGTGTAGCTACGTTTCTTTCTGCGGAGGAACAAGATAGGAGCTATAATATACTACAGTATACAGGGTTATTTGTAAAACACCAGCAAACCTCGCACGACTAGATAGCTAACATCATAAGCAAACAACTTTTGTTCTACGACTTCGGACATAACTCAATGCATGAAAAAAATAATATTTAAAGACTTGACCTTAAAAAGTATACTAATCGTAAGACAAGGTGTGCCATGGTATTTTTGTGGTCTGCCTACAAAGCAGTCTTAGCCGTATAACAAGCTAGAAGACATTGTTTTTCCCGAGTCGGGGATTACCCGTGGCGGTCTTGAGTGCCTTGCTGTATAAATATTCTCTATACGAACAAGTCGACTCAATTTGCAAGACTCGGGCCACTGGACTAAGGAAGTGTGTTCTGCATCCTGATATATAAGACAGCTGCCTTGCATTTATATTGTTATTTAAAGTAGTACACATCCTTTTTCATGTCATCAAGAATTTAAAAAATAGCGAATGGATTTTAATGGACTTATTCGTTGGTTGTAATATTCATTTTAACAAGTTTATGAAATGGTAGCATTGGTCTCGGAAAGCACGTTAAGCCGTTGGTCCTCCGCCTTAACTTTTTCTTTCCGTCGTGTCGGATTGCCGTCCCATCGGATTATAAGAGCTAGGGAGGAGAGAGTGCACTCGTGTTTGCGCACACACTTATGCACTATATCTCCTGCGCAGCCGGCTAATCTCTCTTGAGATTGGCCGCCGCGGCCGTAATCGGTTATGGAGGACGTTTTTTATCAGTGAGAAGAGAATATATATATATATATATATATGTGTGTGTGTGTGTGTATATATATATGAAAAACACTTCGTACATCCTAAATAAATGGGTAAATCCCATGCTAATAATATTGACTAACAAAAACTATAATATAATTAAAAGCTTATATCGACTAGCCTGTTGGTGTGGTTGGTAAGATACTTGCCTTTCACGCCGCAGGTCGTGGGTTCGATTCCCACCCAGGACAGACATTTGTGTGCATGAACATGTCTGTATGTCCTGAGTCTGGGTGTAATTATCTATATAAGTATTTATTTACAAAAGAAAAGTAGTCTATGTAAGTATATTAGTTGTCTGGTTTCCATAGCACAAGCTCTGCTTAGTTTGGGATCAGATGGCTTTGTGTGAATAAAGTCCCAGGATATATTATATATTCAAGAATATTACATTCCCATAAATGTGTATATAAATGAGAATTGCAATATCTCATCGGAATCCCTTGACCAACTTAACAGTGCGATGCACTTGCATAACAATTATTAATAAATTGCCTACAATACAAATTAAGGCAATTACAATAATTTAAACTACCGTCGATTGAACGATTTATTAAACGGCAACACCGTGTCCGCTTGTTGATAAACGACTCATTAATTTAAATTACGTCGACATCATTAATATTCACAAATGACTGTTAATAAATTATTATTAAAAAAATTATAGCAATAACGTTTTATTACAATACATTTTTTTTAATTCAGTTTAACACCGTTTTTACGTAAAAGGGACACAAAATAATTTCACTCAAAGTATTCATACTTTAAAATGCCTCGGATTAAAAAAGAAACATATTTATATTTCTTCACTATAACTTCGCGATTAACGCCTCGTAAACAATTCTACTATCCGTAAGCAGAAATAACCCTACCTCGAATATAGCAATCGAACATTAGGTGAATTTCACTTAATCACTTTTTCTAATTGATCTTGATTACGACCGACAATGCGAGTCAAAGTCGCCAAGACGCCTCATGCCTTAAGATCTTTGTCTTCGGCTGGCTTTGTAGTACTATTTCACTTAGCTATAAATAAACTGCAACCAATCTCACAGACCGAACACATTCGATACAATTGTTAAAACAACAAATACTCATACTATTTTAATCAAATACAAGCAAAACTAAAAACGATTTAAAATAAACAACGATTGAATAACTCCGATTCAACAAATGCGACCCATTTCCATTTGAAAAGCTTCAACGCTATAATAAAACTCATATGTAATAAGCTTAACTCGGTGAACCAACTTCGGTGACCATGCCCAAGTTTCGAGTTGTAGTACGGAACCGTTATTGTCATATACTTCCTTCCTAGACATGGATGGGGTTGGACGTGTTTGTTCAAACATTGGTCCATTGTGGCCTGAACTTGACCAAACGAGAGGGTCGTGAGAAAGTTTAACTGCACGTGATTAGGGGAACGAGGGTTTATTCTTGTTTTTGAATACAACTATACTTACCCAATTTCAAACTTTGAAAATGTTTTGCGATATCAATTAAAATTATTTGTAAAACATAATCAGCGATTTTAACTGAAATTAGTAAAGTTAAATTAAACATTACAAAATTCTGAATAAATGAACTATAATTAAGTTAAGGCTAGTTTAAATACATTATAGGAAGTTGAAAGAGTTTGTAAGAAAGAGAACATTTAAGAGCAAAATAAAATTTGTTCAACATGACTCGAACAAGCAATTCGAATATTCATTTAATAAATATGATTAAATGGAAAGCTATCGAGAGGAACCGGCAAACTTAGTGATAAACATCCGAAACATGGATTCACTTTATGCAAGCTCGTCTGGGTAGGTACCACCCACTCATCAGGTATTCTACCGCAAAACAGCAGTACTTGGTATTGCTGTGTTGCGGTTTGAAGGGTGAGTGAGCCTGTATGATTACAGGCACAAGGGACATAACATCTTAGTTCCCAAGGTTGGTGGCGCATTGGCGATGTAAGCGATGGTTAACATTTCTTACAATGCCTTTGTCTATGGGCGTTGGTGACCACTTACCATCAGGTGGCCCATATGCTCGTCCGCCTACCTATACAGTAAAAAAAAAACATCTGAAAAGACGAATAAGACGTTTCCTTTCGGCCTTTTCGGTGCGTTCTCGTGCCGCCGTATGCACCGACGACCATTACGGCGTGATGAGGATCTTTCCTTCCGAAAGTGCGGAACAATGCAGAGGTAGTCGTGTTTGAAACATATCTCTTTCTTCCTCTGAGAAAAGTTGTGGTAATGGCTGCCCGGAGGACTTCCCGGAAGAGGCCACGGATGTGTTATGTCTCCGATCCATGCAATAGCACGGGTTTAATGGGTAATAATCAAAAATAACCCCAGGTTTCTTTGCGTATAAAAAAAAGAAGTCCAGAGTAAGTTTTTGTAGCATGAAATCGTTAAATCGACTGTTTCTACGAATATATTCTCTAAATATATAATTTCTCTGCAATATTATCATTGCAATTTACCCGATCAGTAACCATCTTAATAAATTCTACTATAAGTAGACAAGCGAAGAGACCAGTGGGCAGACCACCCGTCCGATGGTCAGACGATTTTAGAAAAATAGCGGGTACACAGTGGATGTGATTAGCACAGGACCGGGAGAATTGGCGCGCCGGTGAGGAGGTCTATGTCCAGTGGATTCATGTGGGCTGAATATGATAAGTAGATAAAAGGTTGAAAGGGTTCCTTTATCGGGATAAGTAAAGATGAGATCGTCTTTGTACACTTCAATTTCTTGTTATTGTGATGTTTTATCATTCGTAATGTTATCTTAAAAAGATAAAATTACGAGAACGAAATGGATATGTCTAATACAATTTGGTCTTCAATCTCAAATCTTTTCGCAATAACATTGGTTTTATATTATGTTATAAGGGATTATTTATTTATGTAAGAACTATGTAACGAGTCAGCTCTGGATTGCATAGAGGAAGTTACTGAAAATTTCAATAAAATTAATACTGCAAAATATAAAAAAAAAATAACTAGACCAATGTTAAAATTATCTTATTAACGCTCTTTAAATATGTTTTATGCGCAAAATAAATTAATCGTATACTAAATACAACAATAAAAATGTAATTCCACTTGAATTTACATCTAATTCATTGATGTGATGATAAAATAAAATGATACATTTAATTATTTTATTTTTATTTTTTATTGTATAGGTTGGCGGACGAGCATATGGGCCACCTGATTATAAGTGGTCACCAACGCCCATAGACAATGGCATTGTAAGAAATGTTAACCATCACTTACATCGCCAATGCGCCACCAACCTTGGGAACTAAGATGTTATGTCCCTTGTGCCTGTAATTACATAGAAGTAATTCATTTAAATACGTACGCCCACATATCATTTTATAGGTTAATGTATCTGATGTGCGTAATTTGAATTCCTAATCCGTAATCCCAATTTTCCATTCTCTCAGAGACTTATGATTAAACACGAAACTATGCGTCGAAACAAACATACACATGTTATGATGTAACAAACGTTAAAAGCATTTCGAATTTAAACAGACGGTGAAGAATGCATAAACGAAAGCCAATCTTGCGATTGTAATTGATGTCAAATACAATTTTTCGTACATACCTATGTAATTTGACATAAATGTTACAAAATAGAAAATACATCAATGTAATATTGTGAAATCATCGATTATTTAAATTCAGACAATGTATATGAAATTCATAATAAAATATGTATATGAAGAGGAACGTACGGTAATATTTAAAAAAAAAAACTATCATATCGTATTGTCACTATATATAAGACTGATATAATTAATAACCTTGCCTTTAGCACCAAATATCGGAGAACGCTAAGAAATTTCCGATAGCAAAACTTCAAAACCATTTAAATGGAAATTATTGATTCCAGAAAATCATATTCAATAAAAGGAAAATTCGAAAAAGAATAGCAAAGCATAACGAACGTATTCACGATTGGAAAACAACTGAACGTTTCTAACAGTAACGAACGTTAAAACGAGCAAGAACAAACTTCGTAAATAAAACGACAAAAAGATATTCCCACCAAATTAATCATCAGCCACACCGATGACGTATAAAGTCACGCGTTGAACCGTCTATCATCCAGCGACGAGTCGTTATTATTAGAGAAATGACAAAAATAGAAATCTACGTACGTTTTCCTAGAATTCATGCAATTTTAGACTTTATTTACAGGTGAAAAGAAATTGGGTTAAATGACGTACCTAAGTGTGTACTCTTTGATGTATCCGAGTGAGTCACAAATTCTATTATACGTCATCACCAAATCTCTAAGAATGTAGTTCATACATAGCAACCGATAATGTTAAATTTACTTTTGTTAAGACTTATTTATCTATCTTGAAAACTAATTACAGTTTCTTACTCTTAATTTAATCTTAATATTAAACCAACGTCATAGACGTCCGAGAAAAAACTAATATTTGTAGAAGAGAATTTCGATAAGAATTATACTTTTACAAGAATATTAAATACCTATATAAAACAAGTTACATAAATATAAAAGCGGCGAGAAAATAAGTACTGAAATACATATTCAATTATGAATACTATATGAATCTGCACGTTTCGATCTTTTTTCATATACAACATATAAATTAAGTTAAAACAGGAAGTTTTGAAGTTGCCTTCTAGTGTCCTTTAAAACGTATTGAACGATCCGAAGCAAAATTGCATTGTACCGAGAACTACCTGAGCCGTAGTACAGTTTAATAGGTCCCACTTTTTGTCCGCGTTATTAAAATAACATTTTAACATATTACATACAATCTATTATAACAATAATTTAATAATTTTCAGAATAGTTTTTGCAATTTTCACAATAATAATCGAATATAGACGTGTTGTCCGAGCTTTTGGTATATCTTTTATTTTGATTAACGTTATTTTTACGTCCATTTTACGTAATTTATATCCAGAAACATCATCATCTAACTTTAAAGGAACATTGATAACACTACAAAGTCTAATTGCACTCTAATCTGTGACATCTTTGTGTTTTTATGTTTTTTTAATGCTGACGACTCATCCCGTAATGTGCCGTAATGATGATATCTCAAACATTTGTATGGCGGAAGTTTTCAACACATCTGAACTGTTACAGCTAGTTTAACCATAAATCCTGCTTTTCAGTGTCACGATAACAATCTCGAAGGTAATTAATCGGTGTAGTGTTAACGAGACAGCTTGTTAATTGCATATTAATTATAATTTGGCTTGTTAACGTTGAAACATCATCGAAATTTAAGGATTTTATGTAACTCCAATTTTCATTAGGTCTTGGTAACGTAAGACTTTAATAGCCTGATTGATTAACTGTGATATATTAAAGAATTTAAGTATTCGACTATGTCTATAGCTAATTCTTATATCACGATAGAATTTTAAATAATTTAACACTGTGAAATCACTTAATAATTTATATTTATTGAAAACAATTTCGTTATATTATTTAAATTCAAGTGCGGTTGGTTTTGTGTTTGTAATACAATTTTCTATATTTGAATTCTCGTAGATACATGTAAGTGTTCTTTTTTATATAAAACTAGCTGTGCCCCGCGGTTTCACCCACGTATAATTAATAAAAATATAACAAACAAAAATAATTCTAGAGCCTTTAAGCCTAGAGCTTTTAAAAGTGAGAGATAATTTATCATTAGTTGGCCCATTAGCTCGTCCGCCTACCTATCAATACTAATATATAAAGCTGAAGAGTTTGTTTGTTTGATCCGGCTAATCTCAGGAACTACTGGTTCGAATTTAAAAAATATTTTTATGTTGTATAGTCCTTTTATCGAGGAGGGTTCTAGGCTGATTTTTATCTATTAAATTTTTATTAATTATAAGCGTGCGCGCCGCGGGCCCATCAAGTATTGAATAAATTATTTTTATTTAGATTTTTGATGGTTCATTTCTCGTATTACTATCAAGTTAATACTTAGACAGCGTAAGAATAATCATTGTTTTTATACAATTTCCTTAATACATCTTAGTTCTAACACTTATCCTGTTACAATAACGAGGTTAAACTATAATAGTTCAGACGGACTTAGGCAGGATTCCTCGTGTCGGAGACATGAATAGGGTTTCTCTCAAGGCGTTAGTTAAGACGATGCACCGAGCGAGAGAATTCTAAGTCAGTGGGACATTTTTTTCTATAAAACATTAGCATTTTATTAATAGACATTAAGGTGAGACTTATTTAACATTAATGTTATAAAAATGTATTATATCGGCTTAAGAATATCGTAATTTTCTCTAAAACAGGAATCATTGCATATGAAAAGCAGTTACACTATATAGGAACTGGCGTGGACAATGGACATATCTGTCACATGTCAAATTATATTTGGCCAAAATTACAACGAAATCAGTCTTCTGTACTGGCTAAAGACATTGTATCAATTATCAAAGGAGTTGGAAAAATATTTGAGCCTTTTCAGGAAATGGTAAGAAGTGCTTCTGTCCAGCTGTAGGACACAACAGATTTATATTATTATTATTCCCTAAATCTGATGATGATCAATTCGGAATGTAGATTCTACAGAGGAGAATCGGTAAGAAACACAGTAGTTACTAATAAATTGAAACATCTGATTTAGAACTTTTTCATTTGACACATTTGATCTTATGTTTCATGTATAACTGAAACAAAATCATCATCGACTCTTAATTAAAAATATTCCGACTGGTAAAATTTCTACTATATTGAAGAAACCTAAAAAAAAAAAAACTTATATAGCCCAAGTCTAATTGAAATCTAAAAAAACCTGGCCTTTTGCCAACCATTTATATTATAACACTTCTGCTCTGGCCCAATGCAAATTCATCCCTTGTAATCATATTTTTCCAACTGCTTCCAATTCCTAATTTAATAAATCTTTAATAATATTATTCCGACCCATCTCTATTTGCTTTAGTTCTATTTAATCGCACGAAATTTCTGTAGAGAAATAAACTAAAACGTTTCTTCAGGGTTTACATTTATAAAAGCTTTTGTTTCGACGTTCGCTTTACGTGGCGTTTACGTTTATCATTAAAGTACATTATCTTCATATTTCATACGGCGTATTCCAGTCATTAGAGTCCAGATGGGCATTGGCTAGAACTAGTGAATCTTAACCGAAATTTGATGATTCAAGCAACTCTGAATTGTCATGTGTCTTTATAATGCATCACGCGATTGGAATTCGTTATGAGGAAACTTGCATGTGTTGGAAAAAATTACCTCTATATGGGTGACCTACCCATCTATCAAACTGAAGTGCTTGGTTGAATAAGCCATACCTCTCGTATCTTCTCGCGAGATGGGAGAGCCACTTTAGTTACAATCACAAGGGAAATAGCATCTTAATTTCTAGGGACGCAGCGACGCAATGGCGATGTAATGGATGCTTAATATTTCTTAGAGTATCTATGTCTATGGTCGGTATTGACCACTTATCATCAGAAGGCCCATTTGATAATTGGCGTACCTATATTAATAAATAATCATAGTGATCTTATCTTGGTACAATATTTTAAAAAAAAGACTAGAAATGAAAACGGATATTGAAAGAGAATATCTTTATACAACGCGTACTGATGAATTCATTAACTAATCAGTACAGATAAAAAACAATGCAACAAATATAAATTTACAACTTGAATGTATAAATAGAAATTATATCCGGGGACGATGTCGACATTTCCTATTCATAAGAAATTAACATTCAAATCCTCTATTTGGAAAACAATTCTGCTTCGTACTATTCTGTCGCTAAACGTTATTCTACAAGTCTAATCCGGAGCTCAGAGATCTTTGCGAAAGAATCGGGCTATCGAGTTACGTAAGGTACGCTGTACACGGACCGACGGATTTTTGGGTTTTTTTTTTATTATTGTATAGGTTGGCGTACGAGCGTATTGGCCACCTGATGGCAAGTGGTCACCAACGCCCATAGACAATGGCATTGTATATAATGTTAACCATCATTTACATTGTCAATGCGCCACCAACCTTGGGAACTAAGATGTTATGTCCCTTGTGCCTGTAATTACACTGTAAGTACACACACTCACCCTTCAAACCGGAACACAACAATACAAAGTACTGCTGTTTTGCGGTAGAATATCTGATGAGTGGATGGTACCTACCCAGACGAGCTTGCACCGACCGGGTCGAGTCGAGTAGTAATTCCTTAAACTGAAAGCCATTATAATATTAAATTTTATAATACGAAATTTCCATTTAAATTCAAATGCTTTTAAATTATATAACAATGAAAGTATTACTGTTTATCATTTGCGGACCCAGAGGACCTTGTTTTCAATTCCGATGCGTGCCTATAAATTGGTCTATTATTATTACTAGACCTAGAATTTTTACTAGGAACCTTGAGTCTGCTGGTTATGTTTACATTCCCGTGCACGGAATGTACGTTGGTTAAGCGCCTGATTTCTTTCTGTTCATGTTGATTATGAGATTCGAAACATATAACAATTTTAAATACTCGTTAAATAAAACACAGAAAAAAAAGATATACAAGAGACGGGGATCCGAAATTTTTATAACATTTATAATTACATAAAACCGTCAGTCATATCCACGCAAACAGGAACATGGACAAAAGGCAGTGATTTATATAGCTCTTTTATTAAATCGCTGTCAGGTTAAAATTATAATAAATAGAAAATAAAAGGATTTCGAAACGGCTTATGTCGTCAATTAGATTCCTAAATAATGCTTAATATATATTCATAATATAAGTGAAATTTTACTACCAAAGTCTATGCCATATAATATTTTTATAGTTTATATATAAAAAAGTATATCTTTCATATAATATCTCCAACAAAGGATATAAAATTTATAATGCGTCGTTATAAAGGTTAATCAAAATGTGCGTGCCTAGAACAATAACACCAGCAAAAAGCTAGCTGAAAATATTTTTCTCATACCAAAGTAGTGTTGAAAACAAAAAAAAAGGATGCAACAGCTATGTGTGAGTATAGAAAAAAAAACCAGTTACAACGCAACGGTTTAGCACTGACATACCAATCTCAATACGGACATTTAAAAAATATCAAAAGGATAAAAAACAAACATTCCGCATCACATTTAAATCCCTGCCCAAAGCGATTGCTGTATCAGATTTTTGACGATCGAATAAAAATCGCTCACCGATCAACGACACGTGTCCTGCATGGAAAGCCTTAATCCTTAATCCGTATGAAACTCGTGACCGGGACGGAGTGGAGTGATTTTACACCTTCCTGTTTTTTTTTTAAGCTTTTCTAGCTTTTAACTTTTAAAGTTGGATTTGGAAAGATTTTTCTACGTTTATATTTATTTGAAATGTCCTCGAGTGGTTTATTTGTTTTCAACACTGTACTTTGGTATGAGAAAAATATTTTCAGCTAACTTTTTGCTGGTGTTATTCGATTGTTGTCTACATTCGTGTAGCCAAGTATTTTGGATTGTATATATAGAATTGTAGACTTAACAATGAAGCTAATTGTATTTGTTACAATTATTTTATGATACAAACGTAAAACTTTATTTCGTTGGTATTATTAGTACTTTTACACCTAAAACAATACCTAAAACAATAACACTATCTGTTATATAAATATTAATAACCTATTACTCAAAGTTCTTAAAATAAATTTATCATTGATCAAAAGTCGCTTGTTATTTTATTGAATACGTTATTGATTTGAATACCTTCATTGTTATCCAACTTAAATACTTGTAGCTGACAAAATAACTCTTTTCATTATCGAAGCCAAAAATGGTTACAGAATTCTCAAATTTATTTTAAACCTTTTCACGAGGAATGCCCTTGTAATAAAATTGAAGTAATAAAATGTCTATAACAATTTTGTTAATCAAAAATAGATTGTCTTAATTTGAATATTAACATAAAATAAGATCGAAACACGAACACTAATAAAAAATTAAAATCAACGGATCTATTTAAGGAGATTTAAAATTTACCCCCTAGCGGTTGACCGTAAGTGGGGGTAAGTGGAAACTAAATTATGGATAAGTTGGTAAGGGTAAACAAAACGTTTAATATAAACGGGATAAGCCACACAACCCTGTTTATATTTAATACGATATTTTAGAATGGGTTAGGAATAAATGGAATGGAGCCCTAATATCGCTGTGGGTAATTCCAATTTGGAAATAACGTTTTCTTTTAGAAGTTTTACTAAACATGTGGATTACACTACAAAATTCACGTACCATACATTTATAATGGTATGTATCTCTTGATGAACTAGCCAGTAAAACTCCGATAGAGATAGAGAAGTTTTGGAGATTGGAGTTTATTATTATATTTATATATATAAAAATGTAGTGTTCCAATTGCGTGTCGGTGAAAACACATGTAGCAGATTTTATCCGACACATGCTGATCAGTATGCTTACGTTGTTTTCCTACACGAGTACACTAGTACGAGATGAATTATAAACACAAATTATACACATAAAAATTCAATGGTGGCTTGCTCGGGTTTGAACCTTTAATCTCTGGGTGATTCAAAAATGTTAACCAGTATATAATGTCGCTTCTTCTATATAACCAGTGAAATAACATCTAATGTTCAATTGAACTTTCGGCTTCGGCTCCGGGCACCAACGGTCAAAAAGCGCCGAGCAGAAGTTTTCGTATCAGCCATCGAAAACGGACCAACTCGTACTAAAGCGCGCGAGTTAAGTGCCGAAGCGAGCGAGCGACAAATATATGCACATATATATCTCACTGAGTACTTCTTCTATTAGTACTATGATGCATAATACTAAACCACTCGTATACAGTTGGCATTGGTTTTATTGTTTTTTGATGTGGAATCTCTACTACCAAGCACTGATGGCAAATGGTATGACACTCTTGTATGCTGTCCTGTACCCTTCTACTCCCTTGTGTGTCACGCACACATAAAGGAGCAGTAACGTATGCCGTATTATAATACGAAAAGTATATTTATTTTATTTAACGAAAAAAGTTTTTACTATATTAATAAACATTTTTCTGTGATTATAAATACGTTTAATAATTTCGCTGTTTCATGTATGTATCCAACAGATGACCACATTCGTTGTATACTAGTACAAGTATTAGTATAAGTTGTTACTGTAACGATTCAATTAAACGAAAGATCGATATGGGCTGATTGCTTATTTTTTGATTGAAATGCGCTGTTTTTTATCTTTAATGAAAGTGGTGGTCAAATGTTAACATCATTAAAGCGAAGCTACCCGTATCAAATTCGTAATTGATTAAAATAGCTAAGAAATCATAACGATATTGTATCGATATTAAACAAAATCGGATCGGTTGGGTTAGCACACTGTCAGCTCTACTTTGGATTTTAAATTGACAATTGAAGTTTTATCTTTCTCTATATATTATATTTCTGATTCCATTTGATTTTATGTGGATGAAGTATAAGTGATTAGTATATGGGCTATTTTCATATACGTAGTTCATAACCTCAAAAGAATGAAACCCGAATATATATTTTTTCTGACTTTCCCAAATAAAAATAGGTCCATTTATAGACTCTGGAACTAACGCTGAATCTTTGAGATTTTTTTTCATAACGGTATGCTGCGATTTTATCCCAGACATTTTTTAGTATGGAGACCTGCCATTGTTATTTGATTTGATTAAAAGAAAAGTCTGCGTGCGAAACGTTCATTATATAATTTAATAAGCTACTTTATTATTTATAGCAGAATGGAAACGCCAGTCACAAAAAAAGTCCCCACAGATTCATTATTTATCATTAGTATCCACAAACTGCTGATAATAATTTGCGCAATCAATGAAAAAAAGCGTCAGTTTATAAAACTGTAGCAAAAAATTACATATTCTTTTGTTCGTTCAAAGTTGAATGCTTCGAACATTTTAACATTTACGATGAAACAAAATGAAATACAAAAATATTGCAGTTGTTTTATTTCGATTTAAAATTTTTACTCATATTTTGATCACTGACCGATATATTTATTTAAAAATAAAGCACTGAAGTCACACCACAACTTTTGCTACTTTTGAACCAAACAAAACGACAAAATACTTTTTATTCGAGTAGGTATAAATAAGCACTTTTGAATTGTCATTTTAAAGGATTCAATTGAATGCAAATACGGTAACAGTTACTCTATTCTTCGACTCTTAACACGATTCCTTATATTAAATAATTATAGTATAGATGCAAGACAATAATGCGAGCCGAACTTCGCTGCGACCGATCCATGGCCTCCAGTAAGTACTCAGCGGAGCCATCCCAAGAGTGCGAGCAATATTCAACGCAAGACAGCTCCACACAACACGAGCAGTTGTTGTGGCGTTTGCGATAAAACACACTAATATTGCATCTTATTAGATGTATATGATATGTTATAATCAAACGTTACGCTATATACGTTCTTATATATGAATACACAGGTATAATCAGTAAAGGATAAGTACTCGTTCGAAATCCTGAATGTGTCAGATTACATACTGTATCGGCTACTACAGGTGCGGTGACATGGAATACTATCAAATCCGACTAATAACGAAAGGAGATCTTTATCTAACAGATGTGCCACTGTTAGGTTCTTTCACTGTATATATATATATATATAATAATAATAATAATAGTAGTCCTCCAGACCAATTTCTGCCACGGCGACCAATCTCAAGAGAGATTACCCGACTGCGCAGGAGATATAATAGTGCACAAGTATGTTCGCAAACACGGGTGCACTCTCTCTTCCCTAGCTCTCATAATCCGATGGCACTCGCACTCCGGACGGCAATCCGGCACGACCGGAAAGAGTTCAGGCGCAGGACGGCTTTACGTGCTTTCCGAGGCACCGTGTACACACTTTCAACTTCCAGACTCCGGGCTGCTACTGAAAATTTTCGACAGAAAATCTCAATAACAATGTATTGGCCTGACCTGGGATTTGAACCTAGGACCACCTAGGCTCTACGGCCTTACATGAAGCCACTAGAATACATACATGCATACAATACAACCAATTCTCTTAAATATTTTTATTCAACATTGATATTTAAAAGGTGCGATTCGTTCGTAATATATATTCTCCTGTCTCACCGCACGATGTTTAACTTAAGGCTGATTACATGAGAACGATTATAAGAAGTAAGTTGAGTTCTTTTATTAATTTTGAAAATTTAAATTGATAACCATTTGAAATTAATAGACCTGTTTGAAATAAATTAAAAACGGTTTAGTACTCCAAAGAACTTTACATATTACTACGAAATAAAGGACGTATCTAAATAAATATTTAATGAACACTTCATAAAGCTTAATTTTGATTTATAATAAATGAAATAACTTTGAACTTAGTGATACAATCATTTAAAAAACCGCCTGCCACAGGTCATCCTTTCTAATTTCCCAATTTCACAGGAATCTTCTCTATTTTTTCCCCTGCATAACCTAATTGGGACTATTAAAATCTTTTAAAAATAAAAACAGCTACACAAGTCATTTCTGCTATCCTTAAGTGATGCGATTACCGGATTTTTATGTACAGATGAGAAAAGAAAAACGCTTCGAAATCTCCGTATGCGGGGAGCCTATGGCAATTTCGTTTCGAATACCGGTGGCACTACATTTTTAATGCTCGCTCTCTCACCGAGCGAATGTTCAACCCTTAAATAGGGGTAATAAATATACCATAGCGGGTCGAGATTGTAAATTACTAGCCATTTGTATAGTGTTAAGTGTAACTAGTTTAAACTGAACGAATTTTTATTTAAAGGTCCAAAGGTTATGTAACAAAAGATATATGAAAGGATTTTCGTGTAAAATTGGCTTCATTTATTGTTAGTTTAAATATCGAAGGGCTAGGAGAATAAATAAATATGGTTGGATAATATTTCATTGTATCATAGAGAGAACCAAATAAAAATAAAAAAACTATTGGACAACTTTTGTAACCCTTGAAGGTGTACATTATTCAACTTAACACATTATATTACATAGATTAACTGATAAATACTTTTTCTACGTAAGAATAATATTGATAACTAATACATTTTACGAAAAATATTTTCAGCACACACATATCAAACCGCACAAATCTGCTATACATATGTCTATGTTAACTAAGATTGATTGATCCAAGTGTTTTGACGAGCTAAGTTAAGCAGAGATTTCACAAAGAACAGACCTGAAGAAACGTTTGACAAGACAAATAAATACGTTCGAGTGAAAACTGAGCGCCTTTAGACGGACAAAAAGTAAGCATTATGCAAAAAAAATAAACGGGCTTATAATGTCTTAAATGTAACGCGAATGAAACCGTATATGCTTCTAGTGCAATATTAACGTTAAAGTCATATATTCGATACTGACCCCTTAAGGTATATTATTATCCACAACAAAGCAATACTTTACTCACTTATTTGGAGGGCTATGACATATAAGTATTTAGGACATTTCTTTTAAAACAGGCATCAACATAGATATATTACTACGCTTGATATAATTATTATTCGTAGCAAATATCGCGTTGAATTAAAAGTTGAAACGAGCTTAAGTACTTCCGACTGGCTCCAAACGTTCCTGCAACAAAAGCCGCTCGCTTTAAATTCATAAGCGGTAACGATGAATCGTGGCCATTTTATTTTTTTATTCTAAATAGGATTTTATCCGCAACTTCGCTCGATCATTTTTTTTATAATATAACCAGAAGGTAGACAGACAATGAAACCCTTTGTCGAGCCCAGTGCCAATTAATTTTAGTTTTACTAGTCTTTAAGATACTAACAGCCCATAAATGTCCCCCTGCTAGATATTTAGAAACACTGAATTTTAACTAGTCCGTATTTGAGGTCGAATCTTCGTTTAAGATTCGCGTGTTCCAACCACTGCATCAAATCGTTTCAGAATTGATAATTCGTAATTAAATCCACTTACTGAATATTTCGTAGGTACTGCATTCGAAATGTTGCAACTTTATGATTGATTGTAATCACTTACCTGAAAATAGAGAAAGTTTGTTTAAAAACTGTTAATCATAGCATATAGAGATAAATTATAAATTTAATTGTTGTTTTTTTCTGTATGTACAAACTCTAAGCTCCCCGCAAAACATGATCTATAAGTGTTAGGATATAAAAATTAGTTGAGTTTACATGTACGACAAATTCTGCACTACCATCAAATTGGTTCCTTGTTGGTCCAGTGGTATCCTCGTTGGTCCAGTGGCTACATGTAATGCCGCGGACACGGTGGTCCTGCGTTCAAAACCCAGGCCGGGCCAATAAAATGTTATTGAGATTTTTTGTCGAAAATTCTCAGTAGCAGCCCGGATTCTGGAAGTTGGAAGTTGTACACTCCAGTGCCTCGGAAAGCACGTTAAGCCGTTGGTCCTGCGCCTGAACTGTTTCCGGTCGTGTCCGATTGCCGTCCCATCGGGTTATAAGGGTTAGGGAATAGAGAGTGCACCTGTGTTTGCGCACACCCTTGTGCACTATAATATGTCCTGCGCAGTTGGTTATCTCTCATGAGATTGGCCGTCGTGACCGAAATCGGTCTGGAGGACCATCATCATCATCATCATCATCATCATCAAATTAGGGGGATTGGGCCTCGTTGAACTAAAAACCACACCTTAGATCGTCAACGTGCAGACAACTACAAGATATACAGATGATAGATATCTTGTTGCTTATCTGTTTGTCCAGTCCTAATATTCCAAATTTGTAACCAATGATTGTGACCAAGGTTCTATTTAGTATTTATTTCTAAATGATTGAGTGTATCAGAAGTTAAGGTAAGGCCGTAGCTAAAGAATGAGAGACAAAAGTTCGGCCGTCGCTATTCAGAATTCATTCAATTCGAATCTTAACTACGATTAAATCATAACTATTTTCAAAATTAACAATCTCATTTCTGTTAAAATAAAATTGATGATATTGCCATGGTATAAGATATAATAAGACATATAACATGTTTTGCCGTACGACAAAAGCAAATGTTGGACAAAGCGATGAATAAGTTGAGAGAAAAGTATGTAGAAAGATTTAAGTGAATAAATGGAGGTTAAGAATATCAAATAAGGTACTGTTCAAATATACTTGCAGCAATAGAGATTTTTTTTTAATTATTGATTTAAGAAACACCATCGGTATATTTACAAAATTAACAACAAAAAATTACGATAATGGTAGGCTAGTAAAGTATGATACACCATTACAGGTATTTACAACAATATAAACGCGGACTACTAATTAATTACAGTAACAGCCTGTGAATGTCCCACTGCTGGGCTAAGGCCTCTTCTCCTATTTTGAGGTGAAGGTTTGGAGCTTATTCCAACACGCTGCTCCAATGCGGATTGGTGGAATACACATGTGACAGAATTTCACTGAAATGTGACACATGCAGGTTTCCTCACGATGTTTTCCTTCACCGTTAAGCACGAGATGAATTATAATCACAAATTAAGTACATGAAATTCAGCGGTGCTTGCCCGGGTTCGAATTTACGATCATCGGCTAAGATTTACGCGTTCTTACCACTGGGCCGTATCGGCTTAATTAAACTAATTAATAAAAAAAAAAGAAAAGTAAAAAATATTATTTTCCAATCTATCTGATATTTTTTAATTGAATGGCGCAAATGTTAGAGTTCACTTCTTTCTACTTTTATATAGATTTTCTCAGAAGCTGCTCTGTAAATTTTTCATCTTTCTAGAAATAGAACTTTATTTTAGCGGTTTCAAATATTCAGGTAAAGGGAATAATTTTAATTATAGCAATTTCGAGAAATCTATTTCAACAAATATTAATAGCGATTTAAATCTATTTACAGCACGAAAAATTGCAAACGAAAATAGAGTTTTAGTAGGTCGTTTTAAGAGCATTCTGATTGCAGCAATAGAGTTTTTTTTTAAATTATTGATTTAAGAAACACCATCGGTATATTTACAAAATTAACACCAAAAAATTACGATAATGGTAGGCTAGTAAAGTATGATACACCATTACAGGTATTTACAACAATATAAACGCGGACTCACTACTGTTATCTAATTCTTACAGACATCAAAACATATGATTTTTTTATATCTTAGAATATTAGAGAAACATGACACACCTTATATTTAAATCAATATATAGTATATATACATAATACGTTAATTAATTAACGATTTGAAATTTATTTTCATAAGATACCGTAGGGTTTACCGATCTTATATATGGCCTAACGTTTGCGCCATCACATGTTCTTTGTGTGTACCAATTTTCATCAAGATTGGTCAAGCCGTTCTTGAGTTATAAGAAGACATACAGACAGACATACAACCCAAATTTAAAAAAAACTATAATGTGAATCACTGCATTATAAAACGATTATTTATCACAAAATTAGGTGAAAAGAAAAATGTACAGACAGAACCAATAAATTTATATAGTAGCATATAGATATAGATTTAACGTAGGTTCTAACAAACGCTTTTGAAGTGTTATTTTGCAAAATTAAATTCAATGTAATACTGAAGTCGATTCGGAATGTATTTACAACATGCGGACGCCGTATCGACTGAGGACGCTTCTGCGAATTTAGCGACAACTCATTTGTTAAGCGTTCTATCGATTTAGTTTAAACTCTAAGTGGTTGTAGAGACACGTTTATATTGATAGTGACTTTACCAAGTGAGCCGAGACGAGATTCCAGTGTATCGTAAAAGAAAATCACAAATTCAAATCCGGGGAAGAACACTTTAGATTTCACTAAATATAATAAGCTAACCAAGGAGATATTCAGTGAACGCAAGTGAGCGCGCGCAAACACAGGTGCACACTCCATTTCCTCACTCTCATAACTTGATGGGACAGCAAATCCGAGACGATCGGAAAGAGTTCAACGAATTTATTGGATTTCCAAAGCGTATAAAACGGTAGCATAACCATTGCTAAGTTTCAAACTCCAGGTAGGTATTGAGAATCTCTTGACAAAACAAATATCAACTTTTGACTGGCCCAGTCGGACAAACTAAGAATTTGCTTTTTTATTAAACATTAAGCGCAGAATATTTACCTCTCTGTAATATGTTTTTCATAACAATTACTAACAATATATTATTATCTATTAAAGCCTTGTACAGGGCCGCTTGCTCATCAACCCATAAACACCTAAATACCTCCGTATTATTATATTGCGATTAGAGAGATCAGTGAGGCATAGCGTTCTTATATGGGACATAATATCTTAAAATATTTTTTCAATTAACAAAGACGACGGCCCATAACGCCGTCTAATGGTAAATGGTCACATCGCTTAAAGATCATCATCAACATCATCGATCATTAATAACACCGCCAACACGCCGCCAATTAAGACTATACTATATTATCTAAAGCGAAGGTGACCATTTACGGTATTTTCATTTAGCTTGGTAAAATAAAAAGAAGGAACCATCATATATTTCTATAATTCTATTGGTTCGCCTGAAGAATGTCGATATTACATTTACTAGTATAAATGCGATAGTCTGTTCGTTGATTAGTCCTTTTTTTGGTTACCTAATTTTTGACAACAAACGTTTTAGAAATATAAATATATCGTATAGAGGATTATTTGAGAAACACTCAATTGCGTTTTACATTTAAAACGTTTAATTCATAAATTATTTTATTTATATTGTAACGTATTGGTAACAGTACAATTATTAAAATTATAGTCAAATAATAAAATATGATAAAAAATTTGACTGACCAGCAGTTTATATAAAGGCCAAATAATCAAATGGTAGGATGTCCTCTTTATACATAGACTACGAGTTTAATACCAGAAACATAACAAGACATACAAAATGAAATACGTTTTCGGCAAATATCGGATGTATTTCGTGTAAGCTCGTTGCTTAGAGAAAACCAAGGGATCGTATTGTTCACAGCTCACCGTCTTCAACTGTCAGTATTATTACTATCGTGTTAAATCTTTCGTAGTTAAATTAATTAGTATGTTAAATAAACACGCGCCAGTATCTCAGTCCGCTTTCAAATTCATTAGTTATTCAACTACTTACGTAATCCGCGATACGCTTTTATATTCAATTCAAAGTAGACGAAGCTACAGTCGAGAACTAGTTAATATAATTATCTGAAACTGGGTTTCTGGAACGCTGATGAACGTTTTTTTTTTTTTCGTATATCAAAATGCTGTCAAAAGCGTTGCCCGTAATCGCATTCAGTCATTCTGACGGATTGAAGCGTAATCATGTTAAAAACTGTTTTATGTCTGAAATATTCGTCTACACACAATACTGGAGCAGTTATGACACAGTTGTTAGGACACAAGGTCGTTGATTCAAATCCGGACTAACGTTTTTATTTATTTATTTATTTTATTTTATTCAACACTTTATTGCATAACAAAATATAAATAACACAAGAATAAAGAAACAGATTATCAAAAAAAAAAAAAAATGGTGCGCAAAGGCGGTCTTATCGCTTATAGCGACAACTCTCACAGACAACCTTTGTTGAAAAGAGCTTTGTAAGAGAGCAGGTAAGTGCAAACTTGAAAAGGAGATATTTTAATAAGAACAAATTTTAATAAACACATATACATATATATATATATATATAAAATATAAAATTAAATATAGATAATTAAAAACTACAAACAATTCCATATATATACATATATACACACATATATATATACACACACATTCACACACATATATACATACATGGATATATATACATATATATATATATATATATATATATATATATATATATATATATATATATATATACATACATCCTCTCCTAGTAAATCCAAGGAAGTCGCAAGTGGTTATGTTTGGCAGTCCTAAGATTCTGTCGAGGGTTCAAAGTAAACATCTAACCTCCAATCTTATTCGAAGGCCAAACATTACATTTGCAAGAGACTGCTAGAAATCTTGGTCTACTCCTTGATGCTTCCTTTTCGTGGGTACCTCAGGTGCAGAAATGAGCCGTAAGATTTTTGCTATCATTGGTTTCTTAAGGCGATGGAAAAACCTGCTGACTATCAAGGCTAAGATCAGCTTAGACAATTCTTTCCTTTTGCCCATATTGGATTATGCTGATGTCTGCTACATGGATTTAACTGAAGTCCTACTGAGTAAATTAGAACGGCTTCAAAATATAGCCATAATATTTATCTTCGGTCTACGAAAATTTGATCATGTTTCTCAGTATCGGTCTCAGCTAAAGTGGCTGCCAATCAGACTTCGAAGAAATCTGCGCGCCTTATCCCTTCTCTACTTTGTCCTGTATATCGATTACACACAATCTAACCTCAAAGAACGCTTCAAATTCCTTGGATATGACAGCACACAACCTGCGTTCTTCGGAGGATAATAAACTTATCATTCCCTGCAGCCGGACACAAAGCTACAGTAACTCTTTTACTATAAAAACTATTAAGCTATGGAATGCACTGTCACTGTCTAAATAAATTATGTTTTTTTTTTTTTTTTATTGTATAGGTTGGCGGACGAGCATATAGGCCACCTGATGGTAAGTGGACACCAACGCCCATAGACAATGGCATCGTAAGAAATATTAACCATCGCTTACATCGCCAATGCGCAACCAATCTTGGGAACTAAGCTGTTATGTTCCTTGTGCATGTAATTACACTGGCTCACTCACCCTTGAAACCGGAACACAACAATACAAAGTACTGCTGTTTTGCAGTAGAATATCTGATGAGTGGGTGGTACCTACCCAGACGAGCTTGCACAAAGCTCTACCCCCGAGTAAATTATTATAACACTAGCGAAACTGTCCGTGTCATATTTGTATTTCCCGTAGTTTATATGCTTATCATTCAGGTCCCAGGCTAGCTATACCGTATGTCAAATTTAATTAAATTTCAGTACACACGGTAACAAACAGACAGATGGATTCACTTTCGTATTTATAACATACATAATATCAAATCGTATTTATAATATATATAATATAGTCAAATCAAATCAAAGATTACATAGTAATAATAATAAATAACTTAATTGCACACTTACAAGGGAAAAAACGACAAATAGAGAAAAAAAACAAATTATTGAATGTAAAGTGATGCAAACAAGGGCGGTCTTATCACTCAAGTAGTGATCTCTTCCAGACAACCCTGCATTAAGATACTAGTAGGACATAACGGTAGTACTTATACTTAAATAAAAGAACCACGATAATTAAAAAAAAAACCGGTCTTAGTGTTGATGATAAGGTTGACATAGGTCTACATAAGATTTCACGGTAGCATGCGCAAGCGATCCCGTGGCGCTCCCGTTAAGGCGGGAAGGGTACCGCTGGTTTTTTAGTGGGTATTCCGATGACCGGGGCGCACTCGGCGCCCTGGACATACCCCCGGCGAGCCCCACATACCCCCCCCCCCACTGTTCCCGTGGGGGAAAACGCGTAATGCGTTTTTCCAGAGATAAAACGAAATAATAAAAAAGGTCTACATAAGATTTATACCGCAAGACAACAATATAACCACTAGTTTTAAATAATAAAACAACTAAAAACTTTTCCATCGTAGGCTAGAGCGACGACGAATAAGAGCGAGACGACGAGTAAACAAATAAAGTTCGAGCGAGACAAACAATGTCCCTGATAAATCGCGAAGTGTAGACATCTATACCACGGTCTTGTAAATATATAATTCATCAAAGCGACGTGTAGGAAACAAATCGAAACGAATGTTCGCATTAAATATTAACATGTAATACACGAGCGCCGAAAAAATTTATGTACGACGTAATAAAAAATATTGACCGAAGCCGCGAATGGCTTTTGCTAACGTTACTAACGTGTAATGATGTGTGAAATGGTGTCGAATACTACTAGTTAGTTAGCAATGCGTAAGCTGGCGGAATTGTCTACGTAGGCGTTATTCAATAGTGTCCTAATAAAAACGCTTTGTAAGACTTCAAGAGCTGATATGTATGAACAAGTATTTTGTAATCTTTTTTAATGAATGAAGTACATTAAAATAGCGCAATATTAAATTTTTTTGAAGAACCATGATGTTGTGTTCTTTACAAATTATTTATTTAAAAATATATATATAAATATATATCAATGAACAACATATTATTCAATTAGCGACACAAAAATATAGTAAAAATATCGTTTGCATGTTCGTTATTCAATAAATATATGAAGACTGGAATTGTTCTATTGTAGAATAGCGTAGAATGGAACGTAATATGAATTAAAAAGCCATGATAAGAGCCAAACTCGCACTGGGGAAGCATAATGAAAACTCTAAAAATATTTAAGTGAAAATGCTTTTTTTTGTCCAGCATATTTAAAGGTTTATACGAAACGCCTATTCGATACGAGCGAAAAAACAGCAAGTCTATATATAACATATGAAACTAGACAACGGCTTTCATTTCAAGAATTCCAAAGATGAGACACGGTTTATTATTAAAAGTGATGCCAACACAATCGTCTATCAATCAGACCGGCCGCTAAATATACGTACGTTCGACACCCGGAAGCGTCCGAGCTGCCGATCGATCCTTGGCAAACGCATAAAGAACACTTTTTGTTTCGATTGCATTGACTTGCAACTGTATAGCGATTTTTACTAAACAATTAAGCTACAGCATTCAGCGTTTTTATTAAAACGAAATTGAACCAAATTTTTATAACGATTTTTTTTTTTTTGTACAAATGTTACCAACATTCCAATGTTATTTTACTTCATTATTTTCAATTTGGACCAATATTTGTAAAAATATGACGAGATATGTATATGAGAACACAACAGTAAAAAATCTATTACATAGTTTATAAAGGTGGAATCCAAAATGCATATTGAAAGAGAACATATCGCTACCGCTACTGCTCGGCTGCCCATAGCTACGGCTCTCGCACCGCGCGTTTGAAGTTACCGACTCGCGGCGTGTTTGCGATTCCACAGACGACGAGGAGTCGGTGCGGGCCAGTCGGCGTCCATCCGTAATATCACGCACCGTGGGAATTGCACATAAATTGCACATGTATGTATATATATTTATATGTATCTATGTATGTACGTATATACATATATATTTATATGTAACGTATGTAGGTTATATATATTTTACATTAGTATGTATATTATAAGTCATTATTTTCTTTTATTTTGAATATTATTTTATTTTTATTTTTTGCACTACCCTGTTTCTGCTTTTGCAAATCCTTTCACCAAAGGTTGTCTGTTAGAGATTGCTTTAGCAATAAGACCGCCTTTGCACGCTCTTATTTTCTTGTCTTTGTTGTAATTGTTCTCTTTATTTGTATGTCCTTTCATTGTGTGTGCAATAAAGTATTAAATAAATAAATAAAAATAAAATCCAGTATAAAATGTGGTTTAAATATAAATATAATTATATATATTAGACGTAGCTCTAACTGTAGAGCTAAGGGCTTCGGACGAAAGGAGTCCGTAGTCTAGTAATCTCTCGAGGAGTAAGTTTTGGAGTTTATTCCACCTCTCTGATCCGAAACGAATTGGTAGATGTTATATAAGACGCGATTATTTTACAAGACCGAAAATATAGCAGCAATTTACTCATCCAAGTGTCCGGAGTAACTTGTCTACGCTGTTTCAATTCATTTATAGAGAACGTGAAACGTGATCAGATAACAATTTTTATAGCAAAGAATGTAATAAATCAATAACATATTTCTATCAAAGAAATGAAATTGCAGTTCAGCTTAGAAATGCTGCTAGCATTGTTACTAGCGTTATATTCGGACATGATTTGTTCTGTAACGTGTCTATTTATTTTTTATAGATTCGTTTGAAAGAAATATTTTTAATACATCGTTTTAGTTGTTATTTTCTTTACAATTTCAATTTTAAACTGAGTTTTAATGAAATAATTATCGTATTCTGATGTCGTATGGAAACTGCCATATCCCAACCGTTCAGGCGAGCTACGAATCCATATGTTGTCATTTTTTAATGCTTTTATTTTATTTATTTTTGAATATTGTCTTGAATACCTGATTATATCTTAAATAAAGTTCATCTTCTTTTCTTTCATACACAAAAAGAGAGACGACCAGAAAAAGGATGAGCGTATAAATGAGAAACGGCCTGTTATTTTTTTATCATATCATCCATGTGGAGAGTACGTGTCTGGAGACACAGTACGTGTCATCAACATTATTATGTTCGAATTATATTCGTATCTCACATTTTTAACTGACGGTGGTAAAAGATTAATATCGCATATCAGTTTCTGACGTAGTAACTTTTCTATATAAATTAAGCACCATAAGCAATATTATAAAAAACGAATGACTCGTCGGTATATATTAGATAGCATATGTAGAATTAATATAAAGATATTGTCGCTTGGACCACAAACATGCAGTGTCTGTTTTTCGTTGCGCAAAAATAGAGGCGGTCGGCTTAATTGTAAGCTATTTCTGTGCTGGGTCGATACTTGTTCTAAGCCTCATATAAATTAACTGCTTACCCTGAGGGCGTTCTGTTTCGTTAAGCTATTTTATCTTATTTATTCTTGGATCGGTATTGTTATCGAACTGTGTACGATGATATTATCCGTTATCATTGTATGAACTTGCGTGCACAATATGATTATGCACAAAGTTGATCGGTTGAAAGGTTCCTTATTTAATATTTAGAGACAAAAATGATGAAATGAATTTACAGAGCTTTGTGCAAGCTCGTCTGGGTAGGTACCACCCACTCATCAGATATTTTACCGCAAAACAGCAGTACTCAGTATTGCTGTGTTCCGGTTTGAAGGGTGAGTGAGCCAGTGTAATTATAGGCACAAGGGACATAACATCTTAGTTCCCAAGGTTGGTGACGCATTGGCGATGTAAGCGATGGTTAACATTTCTCACAATGCCAATGACTATGGGCGTTGGTGACCACTTACCATCAGGTGGCCCATATGCTCGTCCATCTAACTATACTATAAAAAAAAGGATTAAATTGAATGTAAAGTGATGACCGTTTCGAAATTAGATTCTACCGAGAAGATCCGGCAAGAAACTCGGTACTTAGTTACTTTGTTCTGAGATGAAATATATTTCACTACACACATTTAAATTTAAGCGTTATATATATGAAAATCAGGATACGATAAATAGGTAACAAGATTTTGAAATTCATATCTTTTTACATCTTCCTGATATATCTCGGGCTCTGATTAATCTTAAACATCGTTTGATATGCGTACTGTTGAATAAAATAAAAAAGAAAATAAATAATTTTTTTAGGCTTAAGCTTTTCGGTCCTTATTTTATTTGGTTAGAATAATATGTACTGTGTTATGTAGTGGAAAAAAGGGCCAACTATTAATTTAACTAATGTCTCCAAACTTCTGGTTTGTCCTGCTGAAGTGGACCATCCGTACGATATCCTGAGCTCGTAACGTTTCATTAAGAATTAAAATTAAAAAAACCAAAAGATTGTCTATCGATGTATATTATACATATATGTAATATACGTTCGTAAAAATATTACAGATTTTTCCAGAAATTATTTTGACATGCTTATTTAAGATATCAAAAGGAAGTAATACCAACAACACAGGTAATATTATTTTATTAATTTTAATCAAATATGTTAATATTGCCAAATGATGTTTTCAAATGATGATAAAACGACGTCAAGACAAAAATGGATCAATTGGAAAATAGACGCGAACAGAGACGGGAATTGTGACTGCAAATAAATACTAGAAAACGCAATAAGAGTTGTTTTTTTTTTAAATAACTGAATGCATAGAATAATAACGCTTAGAAGGATAGTGTCATATAAAGTTTCGCTCAAAGTTGAAGTAACAAGTTAAAATTAATGTGTGCGTAGTGTCACGTAATTATATTCACCGACACGCCCACATACGACCGAATTATGTTGCAAGTGAATACACATTTCCACCATAAAGCGAGGAAATTGATCTGTTTGTTTGTAAAAGTATTATAATTATATATTGCAATATTATTTATTTATTTTTAGCTTTTATTATTATAATGATCTTTTTTTTTAATTTACCTATTTAATAATAAAAAAAAAAAAAAATTATATTAATTTGTACAGTATTAATGTTTTATATGTAATTTAAAAAAGTTAAAATAATAATTTTAAATAATTATTACATTTTTATTATTTAAAATATTAAGCAATCGTGGTAAATATATTTTTCATACCTGACAACATTTTTATTGTAATGACATCTTTTGTTTACAAATTATTTTTATATTTTGATGAATGTTACCTAAAATTATAAGTTGCCAAGTACTTACGTGTGAAATTTGATTTTTTTTTCCTTATTTTTTTTATGAGTAGCGTTGTGACACCCTTTTACTACACAGTAGGTCATTTTTTAATAAATTGCGCGAGATGTTTACTACACTCCTTCTAAGCGTTATTATTCTATGACTGAATGTATCCAACATTACGAATGTCAAATCCATAATAGAAGATAGACCGAAATCAAACATAAAAATGAGTATTTATATTATGTGCAAGAAAATACATAATTTTTTAAGAATTAAAATGTAAAAAACATTAAAACAAGTATATTTAATATCGAGTTATCGACTTCGCTAAGTAAATATCCTGTCTTGTGCAAAGTAATAAAATCCTAATTAATAAAGTTAAACCAAATTAAATTTATATTAAAAGCATTCAAACACTGCATATTATCCAATAATGGATAATAATTACAGATTATGATAATAAATCGTGGAATTATTAAATTGTCTGTTGCTTTTATGTACACAGACTATATATAAATTTATCGTATATAAATAACACAGTTATGTAATACATTTGGTGAAAAGGAGTAACAACAGAATCTACATTTCGAATTAGTGGTAGCTTTACATTCAATTCTACGATAAAAAAATAATAATCAGCTGGCAAACGAGCCACTTAGTGGTAAGTGGTCATCGACACTCGTAAATGTACATTGACAGTGTAAAAATTATCTATATCAAATAATATATATAATAATCTCTTGGTAACTAAGGTATTATGTCTTTTGCTTGTAGTTAAACTGGCTTATTCACCCTTTAATCTGGACCGGTGGCAGCGGTGGTATATGAGTTATGGCTTGAAGTGCCAACATATTTTAGAATTTTTCACGAACTTATATATTAGTTAACACCGTTAACTTGTATATTTTTACATATATGTATTATTTCGTAAATTTTATTGCACGACTGCCCAAAAAAGAGTGTAATGTTTAATATATGTATGTGAGTTTCTTTATTCCACCATAACTTTTAAATGCCTGAACAGAATTAGATGTATCGTTAGTGTCCTTATATCATATGAATTTCAATGGATTTTCATTCATGCAATTCATTCGTTCGCTGTCGTATGTTTTAATTTAAAATTATTTTCACCTTATGTTCGATTTTTTTTAAATTGTATATATAGGTGAACAAGCATTTGGGCTACCTGATGGTACGTGGTCGCCAACGCCCACAGACAAAAGCATTGTAAGAAATGTTAACCATCGCTTACATCGCCAATGTGCCACCAACCTTGGGAACTAAGATGTTATGTCTCTTGTGCCTGTAAGTACACTGGCTCACTCACCCTTCACACCGGAACACAACAATACAAAGTACTGCTGTTTTGCGGTAGAATATCTGATGCGTGGGTGGTACCTACTTAGACGAGCTTGCACTAAGCTCTACCACCGAGTAGAAACGCCAAAACCGGATCGATATCGATAAATTTCTAGTAACAAAGTCACGAAGCGTGGCTTAGGAAGATTTAGAATAAAATATCGCTTTTATATGATTGAACGATATTAAATCTTCTTAGTGAAATCTGAAGGTTATGATGCTTATTGAACCTAATATAATCTCAGATAATGCGATCGAAACCTCTTAACCTCTTTACCATCAATCATATATTTGGCTTTCTACAACATTATTTATTTATTTTTAAGAGACATTACTAGTACTTATCTATTATATATTTTTTTAAACAATAGATTCAGCTCTACAGCTCTCAGCAGAACTCTATTAATAGTTACTACGCGTTATGCATGTGCGTTTATGTCTGTGTGAGTACGATACGTGGGTACTGGTTACGATAATAAGTGCAAGTTTGTTCATTACTACCTTAATATAAGCTATTATTATGTTCCTAGTAATAGACAATATCATAGAAAATTACGATTCACATTAAAATATTCTCATCAAATATCAAATAGAAATTCTTTCTACTTCACCTTATAACCAGCACTAAACGTCATTTGCGTTGTCCATAAAAAAAAAGAAATATATATATATATATATATAAATTCGTTTCAGCAGGAAACGATTCTCGATGTGTGTAAAATTTTACTGTATGTTCTCGTCAACCTATCAACTTTATTGAATATCCACATAAAAACAATTCAATTAAAAAATATAGCAAAAACGTTTCTTAGTGCGTCTCTATATTACGAGGCGTCCTCCAATTAAAACTCCAAATAAAATTATATTTATTATATACAGTTTATATTCTATGAATGCATTTAGAATATATATTAGTATATTTAATTTACTTTTATATTATATGCATGCAAATAAGATTAGTTTGTATATAAGTCAACTACTGTACTAACGACCCAGAACAAGACATAGTAAAATCTCTCTTAGGATAGGTTTGATGATGATTATCTAGAAACTAGATGAATGGCTATAAGGCAAATGTATTGTACCACACAATAGTTAGTTTAATTACATCATAGAACGCAATAGCAGCGCTACCTATAGGGTCCAATTTAAGCCGTCCAATACCGTACTAAGTAACACGCGAAAAATTTAATCAAAATCGGTCTATCCGCTTAGAAATTCCATACATATGTACAATGTACATATTATATACATCTAAAGATGCAAAATTGTTCCGTTTCCTCAAAGTTACTCACGATTATATATAAAATGAAGTAATTTATGAATGAACACGTATCGTAACAACGCGAATGAAAAATTACATTATAATTAATCGCTAACACGCTTACCGGAAACATCGACGTCTTACCGCTATTATTCAAAATACGCTTTACGTGAAGCGATTTATAGCGGATGATCGGGCAATGTTTACATTTGCACTATATCATAAAATAGTTATTTTTAATGAAAACAATCTGGTTTCGTACAAAATTCGAATATATGCAGTATGAAATTTGTAATAATAAACAAAAATGGTGCGATTTATTTAATCTTTCCGAACAAACAATTTCCAATTTCAATTTTTTTTATCTGTGGTGGGGTACCCAAAGTATAGCTTATAAAAATAGCCTATAAATGTCATGCTAGGCTAAGGGTTCCTCTCTTTTTGAGTAATATATTCGGAGCTTATATCACAACGCTGTTCCAATACCGATTGGTGTGATCACAAGTGACATATTGTCGTCCGGCACATGCAGGTATCCTTACGACGCCTTCCTTAACAACCGAGCACGAGATGAATTATAAAAACGAATGAAGTAAATGAAAATTCAATGATCGCAGTCTTCGATAAAGATTCACGTATCACCATTCGACCATCTCGACTCTGGGTACCATACAATCATCAGTCATTTACGACCACTTAATGATTTGTATTCTCAAAATTGCGTTGTCATTTGACATCCAGTATAGATAACGTCTTCGACAGACATTAAATAGGAAATATTTAAGTTACTTTTTTTTAAGAAAAATATAAACTTTCCGAAGCATAGTCAACTTTATCGGTAAAAAAATCCGATAGTTTTCCTCGGGACGGTACGGAACACTAACGTCGTTGTAAGCGGGGGCGTTAGATAAATGAGTTACAAGCAGTACGCAGCCGATAGCTAAATATTTCGCTGCTTATTTTACTACGCCTTCATTCATAATTGGATATCTGGCAACAGACGGATAGTCTTAAAAGCATGGAAGATTTCTACGTCGTACATCATCGGAATCACTTTAATAAACTTAAATCATTTCATTAAAAGCCGGAAAGTGGACGATAAAACACCTTGATGTTAAAACGAAATCGAAATATTCTTTATTCATATAATTATATGAAATCAAATAGTCTAGTTTGAACACTTTTTAATCCTCCTCATGTTGGAATTGTAGACTACATAGAAAATAACCGACTAGAAAATACATAGAAAACTATATACAACTATATTTAAATTAGTTGTAAGTTTATTTATAATTGAATATAAGGCTTTTCAATTAGTGGTAGAGCTTTGTGCAGACCCATCTGACTCGGTAGCCATTAACACATAGTCTACTACCAAATAGCAATACATTATATTGTCGGATGTCGATTTAAAGTGTCTGTGAGCCGGTGAAAACGGGCTCAGGGACAGAAGCAAGGGACATCTTCGTTCCCAAGGTTGGTGGAGCATAGGGCATGTAAGCAATAGTTCGCAATGACTAAAGGCGCTGGTGATCACTTATCATCACCTATATTATATAAAAATAACACTTAACAACATAACAACACTTTCATTCACGACATACTTTGGCATCTGTGTCTTTTAAATTGCCTTTTCGTACTATAGACATAATGTACATATACGGCAGTTTCCATCTCATTATTATTAAAATAAATTATATATATTTATACGTATGCTGGATCGATATACTATTTAATCATTATTCAGAGTGTGTGTTGTATGATAAGCTTGAAATAAACGTGGGAAATGCATGTTTACATCGGTAGACTATTTAATAGTAAAAGAAGGACGACTAATTCACATAGAGACAGCTGTCAGCTTAGGAACGCTGTCTCGCATTTAACACGCTAGTAGAACACGAGGCAAGGGATGCCACGAACCACGTGTTTGTAAGATAGCAGTTGATTTTTTTTTTATAAACCAGCATTCAAATTCCAATAACATCATGTAATAATATATCAGCCGGTAAATGGTGAAAGTTTCGAACTTATTAGCTTATGTTTGTTGGATAAACGTGTGATATAGATTTTCATAGATTCCATCTGACACATGTTGGTTTCCATTGACTTGACACATGAACATTTTCTTGATAACCGAAAATGATATAGGAATTATAACATTAATGCAACGCCAAAAGCAGAACCCATGCGACTATAATTATACTAGATTTACAACAAAGTCTTTAATGCGTTGTGCAAAAGTTTACTTAATAAGTGGATTGCGTCCAACCGGACCTGTACTAATCCACAAAGAGACAGACGAAATTTAAATAACGATAAAAAAGCACAGTAGATCATATTTTAAGATCTCAATTTCCCTAAAGATGAAAAAGTTGAACGTTAAACAAAAACAGATTTTGTATCAAGAGTGATATCTATTTTAAAGAAAAACTAGGATAATTTAAAATTTCAATCTCAAGAATTTACAAAACAACGAAAAATAAATCTCATCTCATCTTGTACGAGATTTAAAACAATGACGTGAACACATTCTCGTCGAGACGAAAACAATAACACTGTACACACGCAATGTGTCAGAAAGATATAGTTTTTTCTAATGAATGAAGAAAAAATGAAACAATAATCGCAAAAAATCTATAATACTATTATATTTCATCAAATAATTTCTATTGAACATTAAAATTAAATAATTTATATTTAATATAAAAGTATCTTATATAAAGATACTTTTGTATATTTAATGCCATGACAGAACAAGATATTTTATACAAAAGGAAAATATACAAGAGACGAACATACAATCTCGGAAAGGATTCTTACACGCGATGCGAGATGACAATACGCCTCACGCGAGATTGTTGCGAGACGAGCCACGCCACTCACGCGGCAAACGTTATTCACGCTATGTGTGGTCCAAGTCATGAACATTTTAACAGACCTTATAAAACAGTGTTGTATGCTATTATCTAACAAAGAAATTAGATTTCCCGAGGAATGAGAGTGAAAAACCTGCAAACCTGAGGTTCCTAAAAGGACAGCAATGCACCTGCAAGCAAGCCGGTGTTGCAGATATCTATGGGCGTTGTAGTCACTTTTATCAGGTGATCCTCTTGTTCATTTGCCCCCTCTTACAATGTAACAAAAAACGACCTCTAACTGGAAATCTCTAGACGGAATGATTTATTTTCAACCGTACGATAGCTTAAATTATTAATAATAATATCCTCCAGCCCGATTTCGGCCATGACGGCCCATCTCAAGAGAGATGAACCAACTGCACAGGATATATTATAGTGCACAAGTGTGTGCGCAAACACAGGTGCACTCTCTATACTCTAGCTCTCATAATCCGATGGGACGGCAATCCGACACAACCGGAAAAAGTTCAGGCGCAGGACCAACGGCTTTACGTGCTTTCTGAAGCACGGGAGTGTATACACATCCAACTTTCAGACTCCGGGCCGCTACTGAGAATTTTCTGACAGAAAAACCCAATAACTTTTTATTGGCCCGACCTGGGAATTGAAACCAGGACCATCGGGTCTGCGGCCTTATTGCTAGCCACCAGACCAACGAGGCAGTCAAAGCTTAAATTGGAACTATACGGAACAGGCAAGCCAGGTAAACAAAAAAAGTATTTGATGACGTTTATAATCATCGATCAAGCACGATTGAAACTTACTTAGGCTGCTAGAGACGAAAACAAACATTATAATTTGTTTTATTTAAACAAGGATCAAGATAATGTATAAGTTTTCGACAGAAAATATGATACAAATTAGAAGTGAAACTAAATTAAGCTAAAACTTATTAAAAATCTAGTCTATTATGACTTTTTTCCTCTTCTATAACGTCTAAGATATCTTAACATTACTTATAATTATTCTTGTAAAGAAATTGACGATTCAAAAGCGGCTCTAAGATCGTGCTTGAGCACGGATAAATTTAATTTTGATTATAAAAAATATAAAAGTAGCAAAAGATCTGAAGATTTTCTCCTTTAAAATATATTTTCTCAGCTATGTTTAAGATTGAAACTTATGGCATAGACTAAACGTATATATATCGTAAGTTCGTAAACGTTGAAGCCAGGAATCCACTCGGGTACGGGTACTGCGACGGCTGTCCAAATAGTACGCAGAACGGATCGGATTAAACGGTACTAAGTTAACATTAGGTATAAATAGACATCGCTATAGATTAGGGCTGTCAAAAACGATTTAATCAGGAGCCCGTTTATGTGGCAAAACTAATACATCACATTTAAAACTTTTTTAAACTATGTTTTGAATTTTAATGTGAATTAATAAGTTAATCATTAATATTTGAATCTCAATAAGTACTTGTGCCTTGTTATTTCAACGAACCAATGCTGACGTCACAAAAACACTACGGAGGTTAATCCTTTGTTACATATTTTGTCATAACGCCACAACAATGGCGTTATTAAACTGTTTAGCACCCCTGGTTTAGATTAAATACAAGTATATTTGTTTAATATATTCAATTGTTATTGAAATAAAAGCAAAATAATAGCTCAAGGTAATATTAGTTAATTTAGGGGTTATTTTCACATTTTTAATATAATTTAAGCAAATGTTGAAGTACCAGATAAGCCAAATATCACTTGCAAGATTTCTGATACTATATAATAATAACATTAATAAGGTCCTCCAGACCGATTTCGGCCACGGCGGCCAATCTCAAGAGAGATTAGCCAACTGCGCAGGAGATATTATAGTGCACAAGTGTGTGCGCAAACACAGGTGCACTCTCTTTTCCTTAGCTCTCATAATCCGATGGGACGGCAATCCGACACGACCGGAAAGAGTTCAGGCGCAGGACCAACGGCTTAACGTGCTTTCCGAGGCACGGGAGTGTACACACTTCCAACTTCCAGACTCCGGGCTGCTACTGAGAATTTTCTGACAGAAAACCCCAATATCTATTTATTAGCCCGACCTGGGAATTGAACCCAGGACCACCGGGTCTGCAGCCTTTTATCTAGCCACTAGACCAACGAGGCAGTCATAAAAATAATAACATTACCACTTATATGTAATTATAGATGAATACTCGCAAAATTGACGTGAATTTATTTAAAACTCTTTGTATTCTTGCATATAAGTAAGAGTTATTTTTAAATATTTAATGTCAATATTTTTTAGACAAAAATTAAATCAAGAATATAAAATTTGTTCGAAACCAATCGTTTAGGTTCGGTACCTACCATTACCCCAAGTCGTTAAGACATTGGATATCTCGTAATGACGTAATCAGCGCTAGATCGACAGCATCTAGATTGATGGTGCGATCTTAGATCGGAGCTTAGACGGGAGCACTAAATCTTAGCTTGATTCTTTTTAGTTTTCGATCTCTCGACAAGAAACTACTCTCATAATAACCTAGTTAATAATTATTATATTCCTTAAAAAAAAGTATTCTACGAGCACTTTTTAATCGTCATTTCATAGAATTATTTATTGATCGTCATTTCATAGAATTCTTCAGTTAAAAATTAATTAATAAATAAGGGATAATACTACAAGATTATTTTTATGACAAAATAATATAAGTAATAATAATATCCTGGGACATTATTCACACACGGCCATCTGATTCCAAACTTAGCAGAGCTTGTACTTCGAAAACCAGACAATTGGTATACTACGTGTACTACTTTTTCTTTTGTAAATACATACTTATATAGAAAATATAAGACTCAAGTCAAACAGACATGTTCATGCACGCAAATGCTTGTCCTGGGTGGGAATCGAAACCACGACCTGCGGCGCGAAAGGCAAATATCTACCGACCACGCCAACCGGCCCGTCAAAAAGCGTGTATTTGTTGATTTATTAGCAGTATATTTATATATTTAATTAAATTACATACCCCAGGTATATAATTCAATTGATAGAAAAGAGTAACTACCGATTTAGTTGCCGATTTTACTCGGTCGAATTACCGTTACACACGGGAGTGGGATATTCTTTTTACTGTATAGCTAGGCGGACGAGCACATGTGCCACCTGATGGTAAGTGGTCACCAACGCCCATAGACAATGGCATTGTGAGAAATGTTTACCATCGCTTACATCGCCAATGCGCCACCAACCTTTGGGGACTAAGATGTTATGGGTGGTACATACCCAGACGAGCTTGCACAAAGCCCTGCCACCAAGTCGAATGAATTTATGAACTTCATTGAATCGACGACACGAATAAATTCAAACTCCAAAAAGCATCCGTGAAGTAAATAAAACTTATAATATGTAGTTCACGAACAATTGATCGATGATACCTCTATTTATAAATTGTACGGCTCCGGTTATGATGAATGGGATGTAAAGACAATAGTTCGATGTAGTTCCCATTGTAAAACGTTGAGTATACTTTTTTCTGCATTAAGAACAATGATTTTACAAATGACTTAATATGGACTATTGCGGAATAAATTTTTGTCCACCTAACACCGTCTCTTTTATAAATATTCAAGGTAAATATTTATAGACAAAGAATTTTTCGCGTTAAACAATCATACAAAAACATGTATTAATGTACATATATCAGGCATCAGAACAGACTAACGTTTGGCCAACTTTCTAAAGTTTTATTTAAGAATCAAAAAAGGCACCAAATAAATGAATTCTAAATCCAGTTTGATACTTAGTAGCCGAGAAATCACAACAAGAATCAACTTGAAATAAAATTGATGAGATAACGCACAGACAACGCTGTAGTGAGATAAATTATCTATATATAGTTTCGGAAAACCGCCGGCGACGAGACAAAATTCTTATTTTATTTCTTAAAGGGATAATTGAAATATATAAACATGTAACATGCAAAATATTAGCCAGATGTTAAATTAAAATCATATTCTATAATAGTTATATTTTAAACTAGCTTCACCCACGTATAATTAATAAAAATATAATAAATTATTTTATTACTATAATAACACACACGCGTACACACACACACACATACAAACAAACACACACTGGTAAAAAAATCGTAATTAACGATTTGAAATTAATTTTCATAAGATACCGTAGGGTTTACCGATCTTATATATGGCCTATCATTTGCGCCATCACATGTTCTTTGTGTGTACCAATTTTCATCAAGATTGGTCAAGCCGTTCTTGAGTTATAAGAAGACATACAGACAGACAAAAATGAAAAATAATAGTATAATGTGAATCACTGCATCATAAAACGATTATTTATCACAAAATAAGTTGAAAAAAAATATATACGGACAGAGCCAATAGATTTATATAGTAGTAACTTTTAAGAATGAAGTTATAAATAATTTAGCTTTCAAATCATCTTAAAACATTTAAATCTCTCATCTATAAAAAATAAATAACATTTTATACAAATGTCTTTCAAATAAAATTAACTCTTGAATTTCGCTAGATTTTTAAACTAACAACGAAAAGAAAATGTTCAAATCACGTCGGATCAGTTTTTAGTTTTTACACAGTGATAATAAATCTTCATCCGATCGGTCTAACACCACGACCAGCTGAGTGATCGACTTTCAGCTTTGGGAGACGCTTAGCTAAGGATTAAAACATTCGTTGCATTCCAAGAGATTAACTTCATCTGCTGGAGAGTAATTAATGAGCTTTGAGATGGCGCCAATTTTTACAAGGTAAATATTGTTATATTAATTTACTAAGATAGTTTTCTGTCGTTATCCTAGTTCATATGACAAACTATACTATTTATATCATAATAATAATAAACATACAATAATAATGAAGCAGTACAAACCGTGTGTTTGTATATTAAATAATATTATCAAAAACGAACGTTCGCGATAAAAAAGAGTAACAAAACAAAAACGGAACATTTTTTACATTCTTGTCTGTCGTCTGTATGTACACGCTAATCTCCTATACTACTTAAAGGATTTTCTTGCGGTTTAAACATGTACATTAAACTCAGCATCGGATGACAGCAAAAAAAGGTAATAGTAATTTAAAAATAATTTTAAATTCGACTTCTATATATCTTTCAAACGGGCGAAGACGCAGACTACAGATATAGTTTAAAGTATTTTGTATAGGAGCTTCTATCATAAATCTTTATAGCTGAGGACGAACTGATTTTAACTGTAAATTGTAATGTAGAATTTATATGATTTTACAGGTCTACCTTTTATTAATGATTATTTCGGTTTTGGGTGTGCTTATAAAATAATCTACAAATGTTTTACATCTCAAGCCTACTTAATACTTAATTCTCTTTTGCATCTATTTCATTACTAGTACGTTTAATAATGTAATACATAGAGAAATACTCATAATAAAGATCTTCAAATAGGAGTATGAAAACGGTTTCGCAGTATGTTCGATTTGATCTTAGATCCGATTCATGATCTGTAAATGGCATTTGCATGAACGGTACATAAATCGAGCTACCGAGGATTATGAAATCGTTGCCAGCATTTCACTATAAACTCTTAATTAATAATATTATTATAGACAACTATGACACGATACGAACTATGAAAAGAAAACATTTAAAACTACTAAATGTGTTTTTGTCCAGTCGGAATTCGAATAATTAATTGAAAATATATATTGATTGTCATGATTCGAATGTTTTATTGATAACTAAAGGAAAAATCGAAGGAAAAAAAGTACTGAAAACTGATTTGTCTATCTACCCATTTTTATATAGATTCCAAAATCGATACATCACATAGAAAGCTAGACGACTCAAATCGTTTTAAATAACTTAAATTTAAATGTGACGACATTGATCAAACTAGCATTCAACATTAACATAATTGATACTTGAATACAATGATTTCAAAGAAAAATATATTGTTGTTTTTCTAAAAACCATTTAATAAATAGAATATAAGATATGCTTTGATGAGTTCCAACAATTTCTAAATATGTAACTTTATAAACAATTTATATTCAACGTACATATTATACAAGTTCTTATTCTTGTTACTAAAGTTAACAATTCGATTAAATCGTGATTCGTTCTACAACAGATCTATACTACTATATAAATCTAGTGGTTCAGTCTGTAATTTTTTTTTAACTTTTTCGTGATAAATTGCTTCTTATGATGCAGTGATTCACTTTATACTATTTTTTCATTTTTGTCTGTCTGTCTGTATCTGTCTGTGTCTTCTTATAACTCAAGAACGGCTTGACCAATCTTGATGAAAATTGGTACACCCAAAGAACATGAAGATCAGTTAACCCTACGGTATCTTATGGAAATCGTATGGAAATTTCAAATCGTTAATTACGTATTTCTTTACCAGTAGCCATATGTGTGTGTGTGTGTGTGTGTGTGTGTGTGTGTGTGTGTGTGTTCCCTCCCCTCCCAAAATGTGTGACTTCCCTCTTTCCGAAATGTATCCGTGCTTATAACTGACCACCTTGAACTTCTTGGCGTTACTCTCACATCAACTCTAAATTTCGGCTCTTATATTGAGTCCAAAGCCCAAATAGCCGCTCGAAAACTTGGTATCCTCACCCCACCTTGTACAAAGCACAAGTGAGGTCTTGTATGGAGTACTGCTCTCACCTTTGGGATAGCTCTGCAAAGTACCACCTTCAGGCTCTAGAGTTGATTGAGAGACGCGCCAGGAGGCTGATAGGCGATGAAACATTGGTTGAATCTAGGCTCCAAAGTCTCGAACATCGACGTATAGTTGCGTCACTTTCCGTATTCTATCGAATACATTTCGGAGAATATGCTCAGGAATTACACGAGTTAATTCCGCCCGCCCCCTTCTACTATCGGACGACCAGGCAAACGCGGCCTAAGCATCATAGGTACACCGTGGAAACTCCCGGCCTACGTACGAAGCGCTTCGAGTCCACATTTTTCATTCGTACCGCAAAACTGTGGAATACTTTGCCTGAGTCTGTATTTCCCGATACGATATGTACAACGTTGGTGTCTTCAAATCCAGAATAAACAGGTTCCTTCTAGGCAAGCGTGCTACATCCTAGTCCCTGTCATTGCTTACCATCAGTCAAGACAGCGGTCAAAGGCTTGACTATTAAAGATAAAAAAAACGGAACCATCTAGGCTCACTACAGTTGTATCCATATAATTTATCAAATTGTAAATTTAATAGTGAAATAAATTACTCATAATAATTCGTTCTTTTGAAAACAAAACACGACGACACGCAGATCAAAGGACGCTTTTGTGAATGCGTAGGACCAAAAATAAATTACTTTATCTTGGAAGCGGTGATTCGAGATGTCGTTACTTGATGATATTAATTTATTCAGGAGATTAAAAGCTATCTATCTATTGAAAATGGAGAGACATCAAGGGGATAAGTGGTTTATTGGATTTTCCATTTGTGAAGTGTATTCGGGATTGACTTATGAGAATCAGAGACGGAAAGGACTTATGCGGTAATGACGAATGCGGCTCAAACCCATATTTAACTTTACGATTTTCATTACGTACCTTATAACGTACGCTTTTGTTAGGAATATACATTAAATATTTGATATCATTCTTACATTCTTGTAATTGGTAATGGTGTAATTAATTTTGGAAAGTTTGGATAATAACATAATTTTACTTATTTGTGTTCATAATTCATTTCGTGCTCGATAAAGGAAAACGTCGTGAGGAAACCTGCATGAGTCGAATGCAATTCTCACACATGTGTATCCACCAACATGCATTAAAGCAAATTGGAATAATCTCTAAAACTAACTTGAATGAGGAGGACGTCTTAGCCCAGTAGTGTGGGCATCTAAAGATATTTCTTTATAATTTTTTTAAAAAGTTAAACATTCTAGTAAATAGGCCATCTTTTTTATCACTGTAAAAACTCATTACGCGTTTCCCCCACGGGAACAGTGGGGGGATATGTTGGGCTTTCCGGTGTTCTAGGCGCCGAGTGCGCTCCGAATATTGGAATACCCACTAAAAATCCAGGAGTTTCCTTTCCACCTTAATGAGGAACGCCACGGATCGCCGGATTTAACTATAAGTTTCACCAATGCCCATAGACTTTTTTTTTTATTGTATAGGATGATGGACGAGTGTATGGGCCACCTGATGGTAAGTGGTCACCAACGCCCATAGACAATGGCATTGTAAGAAATGTTAACCATCGCTTACATCGCCAATGCGCCACCAACCATGGGAACTAAGATGTTATGTCCCTTGTGCCTGTAATTACACTGGCTCACTCACCCTTCAAACCGGAACACAACAATACCAAGTACTGCTGTTTTGCGGTAGAATATCTGATGAGTGGGTGGTACCTACCCAGACGAGCTTGCACAAAGCTCTACCACCGAGTAACCTGTAAGAAATATTAACCATTCCTTACATCGCCAATTCACTTACGACCTTGGAAACTATGTTGTTATGTCCCTTGTGCCTGTAGTTACACTGGCTCACTCATTATTTAAGCCGGACCACAACAATACTAATTATTTCTGTTGTCGGTAAAATATGCGATTAGTGAAATGTATGTAACCCAGTCAGGCAAAAAACCCTACGAATAAGTATGTAAGTTGTTATTTTACTTTATATATTAAAATCAAATATCCGTTAAACATAGCTACGTACTCTTAAAGAATATCCGCCTTGTATACGCTACTAATCGTCTGTTTAGTTAAACACCGATATCTCTCTCTCTGACTTTATTGATTTGACATTCGAAGGAAGAAGACATAGCATTGTTTAACTAATCACCCGCTAAGCAACAACTCATTTTTATAGAAATAACAGAAAATAAAACATCACAAAGCTCAAATCACGTATCCCATTAAATACGTGACCTTTTAAGGGCTCACTGTATATTAACTGACATGTCATCTTCTGGGAAAATAAAACAAGAGAAATCATTCATTACATTTCTTTTATATTATTTATTTTGTGGCTCTGATTGTTGAGAAGCAAACTTTCAAAAGTAAAAATAATCAAACATTAGATTTATACGATTTACCGTGCGATTTGCTCAGAGCTCTGCAATGTTGCGCTCGAACAGTTGTAATTAATACAAGTCTATATATAGCTAACTACCCGTCCCGGCTTCACGCGAGTAAAATAAGGATTAACATTAACCTTTATATCTTGATACATATAGCTCTAATAGCTTACGCGACACACAATAAAGCTCACAAATCAAAACCTTAATGTAAGATATACCTAAACCTTCCTAACGAATCACTCCGTTTATTGGTAAAAACGGCTTGAAAATTCGTTCGGTAGTTTTTGAGTTAATTGCGTTCAAACAGACAGTCAGTCGCGGCTGAGATTCTATTTTATTATATGTAGTCATACAACACTAATCCACACAACAACTTATTATCTACTCTCGTTCCAAAATTCGAATAAGAACTTCGTCGACATTTAAAACGCCAATTTTTCACGAATTCAATCAAGATCTCGACCAATGAATTACATCATGTCAATTTAATGTCAAAATTGTCTATATGTTTCTACTTCACGGTCGTATACAAAGGTCTTGCAACTTCAGTATAGGATACGTTGACACAATGACGCTGTTAAGTTCAATTTACGGCCGACAGAGGCATTACAATTCGCGTAATAATTATCCCGAACACTTTTTCAAATACAAACAAAACAGTTAAATAACAAAACAAAAATAACAAAAAACCCGCAAAACTCAACAAAATGATATAACAATGATTAAGGGTCTTCTTTGACGTTTGTGGAAATTCGAAGGTCGGGATTTCGATAGAATTATATAGAAAGCGATGCTCCACAACCTTGAAATAAATCACACAGTTAGCCAATGAATTTAACTTACGTGTAGAGCATTCGAATTTAAGATAATGTTTATGGATAAGTGTAAAAAAAATCGGAAAAATCACTAAAACGAGTAAAATCGCACTTCCTTATTGAGACGAAATTATCGTAATCGTCGAGAATTTAGAAATGTATTTTATCAAATAATAAAGTTAAAACTATAAAGAAACGTCTGGAGTCTTCATTTTTTAATAAACATTTTCTTATTTTTTGTTATAATAAATTACAATGAAATTGTACGTGTTTTCTTATGCGAGCTGCCGATAACCCTCGCAGACCAGTCGGCCACGCGCCTCCGAAGTGAGAGCACGTCGGTTTGCGCCGCATTGATAGATCGCGATCGAACCGTGTACTTACACAAAATCAATGTGTGCGTAAATAGCGTATTTAGTATGTATTTGAACGTTTTAGTTGTCACCGACTGTTCATCATAAATTTTAGGAAGCGAACCGGCTGATGTATTCTGTTTTTTTTTTGGTATTTTTAGTGTTTTATCATTTGATACGATATTTTTACTGATAATATTTTGTATATTTTGTAGTTTGATAAAAAAACAAAAAATAACTCGAGTTGAAATTCTAACTAGTTACATAATTATAACACACTCATATATAATGATACATTGCAATTTTTTTATAAATAAATATATTTTTTTGAAATATTTATGTATATAATTACTTATTTCGTCCATTTCCTATATAGTTATATTGGTCAGTAAAACACAACTGAGGCAATAAATTTATTGTCGTAAAAATTCAAATTATTCTTATTTTCATTGATGACGTAAAACTAAACAAAGTATTTATAAATAGTGTTTTGAACACTAAATAATAAAAATGACCACTCCCATTTATGCATAAAACGAAACACGCGTGATGGCCCACCTAACAAACCCTCATTAGTTAGTAAATTATTGACTCTCAATTCAACGGGCAATATAGTACTCAACTGGAAATGCGTAGAACGAAGTACATAATCCTTGTAATTGTGATCTAAGAACAGTAGTGGCATCACACTAAAGAACACACTTCCAATTGGTAGACCGCCACGCTTGTGCATATAATAAGTGTGTATATATGTGTATAAGTGTGTGTATAATAAGCTGCGTTACAAACTTCAATACCGCGATTCAGGGATTATACATTTTTATAACATTTTTCTTTAGAAGTTTAATTATTTTATGTATTTATTCACATATTTTTTTTTATATTGAGTAATTAAAGAAATAAAGCATTTATTATTACTGTAATAATAATATTGTTCTTATTATTTTAGCATAAAATGTTTCTTTTAGTTTTTTGTTACGTCAAAGCGCTATCTAGTGAGGATATACGAAACGTTTTCATGCCTCATCGTCATCATTGGTTTTGCAAATTGATATTTATCCGATTTCAGATTTACAAATCGATTTCAAAATCCGATTATAGATATCTGAATTCGGTAACGCCTAGCCTCATCAAATCGCCTGAGAACTTAGCTATCCTTTTATTTTATTAGCTAACGTACTCAGGCAAATATAGTCTTTAAGTACTTCATCCGTAAGGTCGATTATTGTGTAATAGATTTCCGTAGCAGAACCAAGAAACCGAAAGTCGAATCGCAAAATTCCCGCTATCCTTTTTATTCCGCTTTATTCCAATTGGTTAGAAAGAGAGAAAGTGAATTTCATAGTAGAATAAATGTTGTAAAATATATATTTCGATTCAGGAATTATATATTTTTCTTTAGAAGTTTAATTATTTTATGTATTTATTCACATATTTTTTTATATATATAATACTCTTTATTGCACTGAGAAATTTTTTTTACAAGGTAATTTTACACATGAAATTATTGTTCACAATGGCGGGCTTATTTCTAAAAGAAATTTCTTCCAGCCAACCCACAGCTGTAAGAGATAGTGTTATGTAGCAGGTATAAATAGTGCAACATTAGATGCTCTTAATAATATTATATAAAAGAAACAATTTTAATATAATATAATATATATAATATAAAATAATTTTAATATAATAAGTATTACGCTTACATAAATATCTATAATATAATAAATACATATATACTAAATTATTATGCTTATACTACATCTAAATACACAAATATTATAAAAGTAAAACAGTTTCAAATTTATGAAAGTAGTGAGAGAATATATTGAGTAATTAAAAAAATAAAACATTTATTTTTACAGTAATAATAATATTGTTTTTATTATTGTAGCATAAAATGTTTGTTTCAATAATGTTTATATAATGTTTTTCTTGTATTCCTATTGATCTATTTTTATTTCACTTTTTGTATATATACTTGTTCCGTTTTTAATAAAGCATTCCACATTCGTCTTTCGTCAATTTTTTTTTTATTATTCCATATTACGACATCAAGAAGTTTATTTATACCAAACTACTCACCTCAACGCTATAGATATGTATTTGACAACATTTCAAAATCAGTGACAATAAAGTTAAAATTTAGTTTAGGAAAAAAAAGTGCGACGACCCCACTCTGCATACGTATATGTGTGCGTGCCGTGCCCGAGCCTCGATAGTTGCGACAGTAGCGCTAAAAACGTAAAACTTCGTGCGGCGGAACGTCAAAGAAGACCCTTAAATAACACAATACGGAGAGAAAAATATCAGCTTCGATAGCAGCGACGTATAGTACGTAAAGCGGATGGTATTGCGAATTAGCAGTTGTTACACACTCGTACCTATCTCTCACCACTGAAATTGGACTCAGTTGCAAGACCTGTGTGCTACGACCGCGCTCTATTTCTCCTGTGATAGAAATATTGATGCAAATAATGTTTCTGTATGAATTTGTTTCAATTTTTCGCAATTGATTATTCTATAATTTAAAGACACTATACGAAAGGTTATGTTAAACATTATCTGATAAAAAGGACATTTTGAATTTGTATCATTAGATTTACTACATACTTATATCATGTATGAAACATAATAAGTGTTGGATCATAGCCAATAAAAAATATTTTTGAAATAGGAAATAGTTCAAGCGAATATTAATTTTATTACGTTTAAAAACTTGAAAAGGGAGAGTTTATAAAAAAAAATACCAACTATTTCCCAATATTTGATGTATTTGTAATGACTATTATATAGAAAAATCACTTGACTATTTCTTCTAGGTATGCATGAAGAAATCGCTTCGAAAATGTAGCAAAAGAGAATATAAGTACTCTCATGGGAAATTCGTTGCTCATACGACATTAGGTGCTATTATGTGAAAAGCTAAATCCCTGCATCAGCTCAAGGGAGACCCTTTTTTTTTTTTTTTTTTTTTTTTTTTTGACGCTGGGAAAACGCATGACGCGTTTCCCCCCACGGGAACAGTGGGGGGGGTATGTGGGACTCGCCGTATGTCCAAGGCACCGAGTGTGCCCCGGTCATCGGAATACCCACTAAAAACCCAGCGGTACCCTTCCCGTCTTAACGGGAGCGCCACGGGATCGCTTGCGCATGCTACCGTGACGCTCCGACGAAGGGAGACCCTTCAAGCCAACCATTAGGGCTACATTTTTCTTCAAAAGCCGAATTTATCATGAAACAACTATGGCGATGAAATATTTAACACAACGTGAGAACTCGTTTGAAAGTACCTTCTTCATTATTAAACGTCCAAAATTCTAATCTAGAATATTCTATATTAAATTATGAAGAGTTTAAATTTCTTTCTTTGTTTCAGACAGGATTTAATCTTTAAGAAAACTAAGCCGTTTCTTATAATTTAAAATTATTTTGTGTATTAATTATCTTTTCCTAGATATTTTTTTTACATTATTTGTTTTCAGTTAGAAATCATATTAAACTAATAAACTTAATAAATTAAATTTTTAAGTTAATGTATAAATTTTTTTTAGTTCGAGTTACCAGCGGTTGTAATAACTGGCAAGAAAAATATATTTTACGACATCAAAATTACATGCATATATTAATTAAATATAACTGAATTATTAATTATTTATCCTGCAAGGAAATTAACTCCTATGAAAGTTGTATGTGACGGAATAGTACTCATAGTCGAATATTATACCGACGTCCGATACAGTTATGTTAGAAAACATTTCGCAATTAAAATCACGTCGCATTTATGTATCGATTAAAAATAAACTATAATAATTCTAGATTTAATGTGCCGAGCGACAATATACCGACGGATCCAAATGTCAGACGACGTTTAGTACTGGCATGAAACATTAGCACGATCAATGCTATTACTGTTTCGTTTTAAGTCGAACGTATTTATTTATTATTTTGTGATAATTGAGACTTCATATGCATGCAAAAGTTGCATCACCCATTCACTCAGATAGACAGATACTCCAACGCCAACAATCAATTGTTAATTGTGTATGGTTTGAAGTATAAGTTATGCCAGTTTTACACCAAGATATATTAATCCAGAAGTGTTGATTGTGATGCTGTCTGGCAATAAAAACAGGCACGCACATAGATATAATGTCAATCAAAATATTTCTTTTATAATAATAATAATTTATTTATAATTTCAATAAATGTGTATAACTATTAACAATTTTATCTGTAATTTAAGAAAAACATTGTATTATTGCTTATATAAAAATATTGTAAAAAATATATATATCAATAGGCTAACTTAACATTCAAATAATACATTCATATTATTTTTTAATCCTATATTACTTACTAAAGCATTTAAGTAGTATTTACTATTTTATAGATTTAGAATTTTTATAGATTGCTATTAATTCTTTCGTTACTTCATAGAAGGCAAAACATCAGGCTTATCTCATGGTTCGCCAAGATATTACGAGGAATGGTTTAAACTCCACGAGTGCCTTTATCTATATAAGAAGTCACGTAGTCCGCCTCTATTAATTATAGAGGTCGAAAAACTTGAATTGTAAAAGAAGCCGTATCAAAACATCAATACTTCCATAAACTTTTGTGTATATAAATTCGTATCGTGTACATGCAACATGTGTCCAAAAATATTCCAACTGTACTGTACCGAGGGACAATATAGCAGCGAAGCGACATAATCTCCTAATCAGTCACGGGAGCACCCTTTGCCTGACGACGACGGTGTGATGTTTACCGGATATTAGTTCGCTTCTTGAGCATGTCACGTGATACATACAAGGCTTATTGTTTGTTTACATATTTCGTTTTTGGAAATTTAAGCTATCGCTGTGTTTCAATTTTATCTATTTTTAATATTAAATGCGGGTAGAATCCGACATGGCTCATCCAATAAATATGAAAATTGGCCAACACAATAGTTTTCGTCCTTAGGTATAAAAAGCTTGCTTCTTACCAAATATCATTGAAATCGGTTTTGTGGAGATTAACAGATAGACAGAGTAACTTTCACATTTACAATATTACTATGTATTTTCATGGAGATGGTTTAAAAAATATCCACTTTTCTAATTCGCTGCTAGATGGCGCTGGACATCAACTTCTATATCGTTCAACTGATCATCATGACAATTGTTGACACAGGCAGGAAGTCTCACGGTAGAATGCGTAAGCGATCTCGTGGCGCTCCCCGTTAAGATGGGAAGGGTACCGCTGGTTCTTTAGTAGGTATTTCGATGACCGGGGCGCACTCAGCGCCCTGGTCACGGCGAGCCCCACATACCCCCTCCTCACTGTTCCCGTGGGGGAAACGCGTAATGCGTTTTTCCAGCTTTAAAAAAAAAGAAATGAAAAAAAAAGGCAGGAAGGCTGCCTACTTTTGCTAATAATGTATAAAATGAGGTTATAATCATTATTTGGCACATAATCCTACATAACATTTTTAACGCTACTTTCACTTAATTTCATTTGAATAAAGAAAATTCGAGATACATTTTTAATCATTTACCAAGAATCCAATATTCTATACAATTATTAATTTTCTTTTGTTACGCCCGCCCACATAATGGATTTCTTTGAAAGTTTAATTTAGTAAACAATATCGTAAGAATTATTTAATTAATTCTAATAATAAAATTAATTATTCGGAACGTAATACGATTCCTGTCTGAGAGCTAAAATTTAATTACATGATTGAATATTCTAAGAATATTTTAGTCTTATACTAACATTGACTGTTATTTAATGAGTCAAAACAGTCTAGTAAATGGGAAAAAAGAGATCGCAACTTTAAAACTTAGCAAGCTCGATTAATTTTGATATATCTGTCGGCGGGAGCGATGGCTGAGCGATAGTACTGTCTCCACCTTGGGTTGGTGGTACAGGGTCCATTGCGTAGGTGATGAAAATGATAGTGGACACTTCGATAAGCTTACTTTATTTTTTATGAACACAATAAACACACTTAAAAGTAAACTAGGTAAACCGATAGTTTCATTTTGGAGTCGTGACCTGGTCGGCGTCCCGAATCGTAATATTTTTTAATTTTTTTTTATTAAATAGATAGGCGGACGAGCATATGTGCCACCTGATGGTGGTCACCAACGCCCATAGACATTGCTATTGTAAGAGGTGTTACCATCGCTTACATCACCAAGCCGCCACCAACCTTGGAAACTAAGATGTTATGTCCCTTATGCCTGCAATATGCCGTCTCAATTCCTCACTTACCAATACGATTCTGTCCTCGTGCCGCCTTTACAATAACAAGTGACGTTACGGTGTTTACCCCTTCTCTAGTACTATGATACTCAAATGAGCAACTTAATATTAAACGATATCGCTTTCCACGACATATCTATCAGTTTTTTTTAAGTTAAAATTGTATGTTGTTATTAATACTAAATAAGCCGAGATGGCCCAGTAGTAAGAACGCGTGAATCTTAACCGATGATCGTGGGTTCAAACGCGGTTAAGCGCTACTGAATTTAATGTCCTTAATTTGTGATTATAATTCATCTCGTCCTTGACGGTGAAGAAAAACATCGTGAGCAAATCTGCATGTGTCAAATTTCACCGATAATATTAAGCTCCAAAACCTTCTCCTCAAAAAAGGAGAAGAGGCCTTAGCCCAGCAGTGGGACACTCACAGGCTGTTACTGTTGATAAAAAATGTTTGTCAAGCAACTAGACGGTATTAGCACGTATTAACTATTTTATCGGTGTTGTTACGTATCTGTAATTGGTACATGTATCAGGTACATGTTACTAAAATACATAAGTGTTTAATATATATACTTGGGTCTTATTAAATAAATAAAGTGTTCCCAAAGTTGGTGGCGCATTGGTGATGGTAGGGCATGGTTAATATTTCTTACTAATGTCTATGGGCGGTGTTGATACCTACATTATATAAAAACATCGTCCTATTAGAAACGAAGAACAAAATATGATTAACATATAAAATGCAATCGTAAGATTGTAAAATACTACGAACGAAAAAAAATAAAGAAAAGTGCCCTTACATTATAAATGAAAGAGGAGTTTTAAACGGCGGAAAAGAAGGTGAAATTGGTTGCATGCACCGACGAGCGGCCGACGTAAGCGGACTATTTCCATACATTTTTAAATCGTATGACGTATCATTTTCGAATTACACACAAGATTAAACAATTTTACATACACATATCAGCAACAACCTATGATTGTTAGGAATCAAATTGAACATAAAAATTTAAAATTTATTTTTTAAATTAAATTTTATTTAATAATTGTTAATGTATTTTTGATACAAAGTGTGTAATTTTTTAATATATTAATCATTTATCAATTTAATTGAATTATACCAATTCGGAATCGAAATCCACCAGGAAGAACCAGCAAATTAGTCTAGCAGGTAATGTTTTATAAAAATTACAATAAATACATTAATTATTTCAATGTACATGCTCGTATCTTGCGGCAAATACTTATGTTATAAATGCGAGAGTAAGCCTGTCTGTCTGTAACTCTTTCATGGCTAATAAAACCACGGAAGCGATTATGATTAAATTTGATATTTAGCAAGCTGGAACCTTAAGTAAGAACAGAAGTAATTTTTTTGTATCTAATACCTGCCCTTACTCGCAGACGAAGCCGCGGGTGGGAACTAGTTATAACTATAACGAACATTAACAAAAAAAAAATACAATTAACATTTTATAAATCAATTACGTTGTCATGACAATAGTACGTTACGTAGTAATGAAAGATTCTGAAGGTCAAACTGTGCCTAATCAATAACGTCCTAACTATAATTTCTACAAAAAAATACAGTGAGATAAAAGATTAAAATCAGTAAGCGATAAAGACAAAATGCATTATAAGAAGCTAAACATTAAATTGTAAAGACCGAAATTACAATTTTAAAATATGGAAGGTAGGAAAAATTGCAAACGTTTGAAAGCCAACATGCTCATCGTTCTGTAATGGAGCAAGCAGTAAATTCCGAAAACTCTCTAGTTAAGGATACTTTTGAGGGATGGACTACTTGTGAAAAATTGGCGCTCACGTTAGTCGGAAATACAAAACGATTCAAAGAAATATCACGGCATCTTATATATTCAAGAAACTCGTTTTACAAAAGAATTCCGATGATTTTTTTTATGCAGGATTTAATATAGACTTGAAATACATAAAACGAAAAACAATTAATGTATGGTAACTTAAAAGAACATTAAGTAAATATCCCACAGCTGGGATTGACCTCCTTGCTGGAAAAGGGTTCGAAACTTATTCCGTAAACAAATTAAAGTAAGAACCCGTAATCTTTGGTTAAGATTGTCATTTTCATTGTTCCTGGAGTCGTCATTTAAAATCATCCCAATATATAATCAATTCTCAAAAAGATAATTCTTATTTAAAGCGAAGCGAACCGAATTCGATCCATAATTCATAACCAAGTTTGATGAAGATCTATTAATCAAAATAACTCGATATCTGATCCAAAATTAGATCCCATAGAATAATTTCACGCTGATAATAAATTTGACCTAAAATATCGTCTTTCTAATAGCATCGGTGCATTAGTCAGCTATTCAAATATCGAACTTGATACCTTTTCATACGCTACATTAGGACCAGTGATCCACACATCCTGATATATTCAATTACTCTAACGGACTTGGTGCCAAGAACTGGCAGGATATTCGTTGAATGTTTGGCAACGTTCAAGTATGTAATGGAAGGGCACATGTGGGTGAAAACGATATTTTCGGGTATATATGTAATTTTATCACATAAAATAACTTTTCGCAAAAAAAATATATGCTGATTATGTAATTTGACATCTAATAAAGATCTTAGTAATTAAGTAAAAAAATAAATAAAACCAGAAATGTCGCAGTGCTGGTATAAGAGGCAAACGTTTGAACAAATGTGGGTTGGTGGATACTGGATACACACTTACTCACGATGTTTTCCTTCACTGCCGAGCACGAGATGAATTATTAACACAAATTATGCATCTGTAAATTCAGCGTTGAACCAATGGAAAATTTTGGCTCCCTTTGTATTTTCATCCCATAAATCTTAACTTATAGATCAAGCTTTATCGTTCGAGATGTCAATGAAGCTATTACAAACAATAGCCATAAAGACGATGTCAACAATATTGTTCTTCTATAATATTTGCAAACTAAAAACACCGAATCTCGCCGAGATGAAGTCACGCGTTCGATGTGTATAATTTTACGAGCTCGATCGTTACCGCGACATTTTTTTATAAAACAAATACAGATAAAAAATATCAGCAAATGTTACTCGTAGTTATAATAAAATGGGTCGTAATCTTTTATGGGGTAAATTTCATATATATTTTTTAACGTTATCATATAAAAACTAAATAAAGCTAGTTGACGAAATTTCCAAGGTAGAAAATATTTTTATAGGACTTGGGAAATCAACCGGGGAAGGTGAAAAAAATAAGAGTATTTGTTTATGTTATATGGAGATTGAATATAGAGAATGTATTTTTATAAATTATGTATTATATAGACTAGAAACAACGCAATGATAAATCCATTCCAACAAACTTAAGACTTTCGTTTCTCAAAACATCATATATATTATATCCATTTAGAAAGCCACTTAATAAGTAAAAAGTGTTTAAGTGTACCATGTTACGTGAAAGAAACCGTCTTTCATATTTAAAAAAAAATGTATCACTTATGACAGTTGGACAGTATAGTAATTAATAAGATTGATAACGCTTGCTTATAACTTCTAATAATATTAAGAAAATAAAGCTATAAATTACAATAACAGTTCCGTGAGCTAATTTGGAGTGCGATAAGAAAAGAAAGTTAAAGGAACCAGGATGTTTATTATGAATAACAAAAAGGCACCAGAGATATAAATAAATGCCCCGACAAACCAAAAGAGAAAAACGATAATTATGATAATGCTAATGGAAAAGATATAACAACAGTAATTGTATAGTAACAGTTGAAAGTAGATTTAAAATAACGAAGAATTTAAATCCGATCGAATGCGTCGATCAAACGTTAAACCATTTTTATAAATAATCGGAAAATTTATTTAAAAAAAAAACGTCCATCAAGATGGAAGGGTGTTTATTAAACAAGATAGATTATAGATTTTGAAAAAATGTCTGTCGTGATGACTTGCATATAAAAGCTATTGTTGACTAATTGAATTATATGAATAATATTTTTGGTGTACTTTACTTTAATTAAAAAATATTATAAATTAACTATCATTATCTGAAGCATGAATTCTTCAAGACCTTCAGAATTTTGTGAGTCGTCTAATTTTGTATAATGTTTGTTATCAGGGTTAAATTTAAAATAAACTATAATCTTATATCGAATCTTAAAAAAAAAACTTTTGCTTGTGTTTTATGTAAGGTTATGCGGAATACACATGTGACAGAATTTCAGTGAAATTTGACACATGCAGGTTTCCTCACGATGTTTTCCTTCACCGTCAAGCACGAGATGAATTATAATCACAAATTAAGCACATGAAATTCAGTGGCGCTTGCTCGGGTTTGAACCCACGATCATCGGTTAAGATTCACGCGTTTTTACCACCTCGGCTCGGGCCATCTCGGCTTTTTTCACCGGGCCATCTCGGCTTTTTTCGTAACATGGTACACTTATTCACGGTACGATTTTTTACTAGACAGGATTACTCAGAAATCACCGACTTATTTGAAAGCCAAATTGTATTAGATTGCATTTGTTATTTAAGAAAAGATACTAAACAATTTTTTTTTATTGTGTAGGTAGGCGGACGAGCATATGGGCCACCTGATGGTAAGTGGTCACCAACGCCCATAGACAATGGCATTGTAAGAAATGTTAACCATCGCTTACATCGCCAATGCACCACCAACCTAGAGAACTAAGATGTTATGTCCCTTGTGCCTGTAATTACACTGGCTCACTCACCCTTCAAACCGGAACACAACAAGTACTGCTGTTTTGTGGTAGAATGAGTGTGTGGTACCTACCCAGACGAGCTTGCACAAAGCTCTACCACCGAGTTAAAATACCATAAATGATTTTTTTCCCAAACAAATGTAAATTATTGTGAATTGGTTTTTTTTAAATATTTGACATATTTCACTATCAAATAGGAGAACATTCACCTATAGATGATAGCTAATTATTAAAAAAATTCATCGACCATTTATTCCACTTTATTTCGACTGTTATTGAAGTTTAGAATTGATCTAACATGAACTTGATACCAATATAGTATCAAGAGAGACACTTTTAAAGTTTAAATTACTTCATATATACTATATATATATTATCCAATATACGTACATAAAACTTATAGCGTAAGATAACGCTTTGCAGCTTCATCTGCTTTAAATTTACACATAATTTTACTGTAGTAAAAAGCGTGAATTACATGGTCTTTATTTTTTGTCTAATGTTCGAGCATATTTACTTCCTTTACAACAAAATATATTAGTTTACTAATTGTAACGCAAGTCTGCACTACCTTTTACGTGACAACCAACGTAGAGGTATCCTATCTTATCGGTCTTATTCTCCGGTTATTATCAAACTCAGTTGCTATTACTATTTACATGTGATACATTAATAATAATTGTAATACTAAATTCGCGTCGTCGACTAAACGTGCTCTACGAGGTACAACAGGGTCACACAACATCACAATAATGCAGTATCCCAGACTGAGACTAATAGTCGTGCGAGTGAATCAAAACTATTATTGCCAGAGCGTCAGACTAATTTATTAGATACTAACATACCTAACGTAGGTTAATTAGTGTAACAGACATGCCGTTTTCGTTGACAATTTAATATACAGGATTTGACAAGGATATAAGCAGAGTGATTGTTTGATAGGGTATAGATTGTAACGACTTACTAATTTATTTAATAACATTTTTCGGAAGACTAGTCTGTTGTCAAATTCTTAATTTCGTAATTGTTTCGTATTCTATTTTTCATGTGACACATCTACAAACGCGCTATGAAGGTAAGACCCATCCGTATGCCGCAACGGCATACTGGCGGCGGCACAACGGCGCTTTCTTGTGCCCCGCCGTATTACACTTAGTACCGTAATACACTTAGCAAGCAAAAATAATTTATGTTATTTACGAAACTTTTCGTTTTAATTTTTTTTAGTCCATATTTATTTATTGTATTATTATCGATTATTTCAATAACAATTATCAATGTCTGTTACATTTATTTTGCAGTTCTTATATTTTTGTCTACAAGCCCAACGAGTCGTTATAAATACCAAATAAATATAATTTCTTTATATATTCCAAGCATATTATAAATATTATAAATTATAATGAAAAAAGTAAAAAGTAACAGCCTGTGAATGTCCCACTGCTGGGCTAAGGCCTCTTCTCCTCTTTTGAGAAGAATGTTTTTGGAGCTTATCCCACCACGCTGCTCCAATGCGGATTGGTGGAATACACATGTGACAGAATTTCAGTGAAATTTGACATATGCAGGTTTTCTCACGATGTTTTCCTTCACCGTCAAGCACGAGATGAATTATAATCACAAATTAAGCACTTGAAATTCAGTGGTGCTTGCCCAGGTTTGAACCCACGATCATCGGTTAAGATTCACGCGTTCTTACCACTGGGCCATCTCGGTTTTTAATTATAATGAAAGCAAAAATCATTTCAAATTGTACATCTTTGAAATCATAAATTACGTATAATTGTAAACAATATTTGCATTTTGAGCTTCATTGATGTTTTAACTTTTGTTACAACTGTATTGTAACAAAACAAAGATCTCTCTGCTTCTGCACTTTCTATTATTGCATTACCAAAAGCTACATTTCTATACCTTCCTTTGTTTCATCCGACATTTAATATCTTTTATAGAGAATTAACAAATGTACGCGATTTCTCTATTCCATTATAATACAATATCAGGTTTGTAATATTCAGACAGGTATTTTCGCATATAATTAAACGGTTCTTCGGTTCTTCATGTTGAATTATATACTAATATTATAAATGGAAGAGTAACTCTGTGTGTTTGTATCTCTTTAACGGCTGAACATACCACTGAACCAATTTGGATTAATTTCCGTATGAAGTTTTTCATAGGAAATGCAATGGAACATGCAATTTTTTTAATTTAATAATGAAATTTTCTAACAGAAAACGCGTTCCCCTCCTCATATATCTTGCGGGCCGGCATGGCGAGGGTGCATAGTGTAGTTCATTCTTCGTGACTGTACTGGCCGTCGTCGCGTTTTGACTCCACTACCAGTTACCATCAGGTGGAGTGCAGTCATTTGCCTACCCAGAATATATAAAAAAAACAGATATCCAATTACATACGGGTGAAAAATAAAATGTTATAAGAAAAATTAATACAAAGATTTGCAGTTTTAGAGTTACAAATCCAAAGTGTAATAAAGTAAGCTATACCGGATTCCAGTCGGAGTAGGAATAAAGGTAGACACAACGTAGAATTACAAAAAGCACGCGATTTTCTAATCGTTCTGCCGTGTTATGCACTATAAACAGTTCTTGATTAATTTACCCTTATTTATAATACAACACTATTCCAATTAACTAGTTATAACCACATTAATTTAACTTTCGAAGTTCCGATTACAACTTCGCAGACATTGAAAACGCCATCATTTCGCAAGTCCATAGTGAATAACATAGATTATTCAAGATCTCGACCAATGGTATCGCGTCAATTGATATCGATGAACAATGACATCGCATTAATTCGGTGTCAACGTTTTATATTTGGGTTTATTCCTGTTGTGGTTGGAAGCGGCTATACGAGTGTTGCGTTTCAAAAAACTCTGTAAGAAGATCGATATAAATGTTTGGTACGAACTCTTACTGTGGAATCATGATCGTGATCATATCGCTTTTAGTGATGGTAGTACAGACAGATACCCCCAGTCTCCTGTACTAATCTACCTCAGTTTTATTTGATTGAAATCACCCTGATCTAGTAAGTCTCTTTAAAGTGAGGCAACAACTTCGATTCTAAGGTCAGCCACAATCAATGGAATGGCTTTAACATCAAATGATTTTATAACCATCCAAAAATCTTGTGGTTAGAAAACATCAGGTCCTTGAAACTTGAAGTCCTTACAGTAAAAACAAAATTGAATCCAACTATACTAAATTAGTAACACAATTGAGATCCCATTTCAACTAATCTATAAATGAAATGGGTTCTTAAACATAAAGGAACTCAAATCATACGAAGCGAAGGCTTTTGACTCACTCGTGATCTAAATGAAAAAAATCTGTTGCTCTGGAATATTCTTGAATCTCCGGTAATCCCCGAACAATGTACAGGTTTATCTCTCTTTAAATTTCAAGTAGTTGATTAAACTTAATACGAACGTGTGTTCCAACAATCCCGCTAAGACGAGTTCATCTGATTATATCAGCTAACTAATCTTCTATAGTATTAAAATGAACGTGCATTGTTAGAGTTAAGACTTTATTTCAATACAATACGGACTACTTTTGACAAGCATATACAAATAAACCTGATATCAGTGTTATTCGATAAGCAACTTAACTGGATTGTTTTAAAGTTGTTATTTACTCAACCCATCACGTGGATTTAATTAAAAACTTCGACAGGGAGAACTCTTATCGGCACATCTTTCGTTGTTTTAATCGATTATTTATTCGATTATTCACACTAATTTAACTTTAGATCGCTGTGTTTACGTTTATTTATTTTTTGAGCTAATTCGACGTTCGTATAATAACTTGGTAACTTGGGGAATAAAAACTAAGTATATTTATACTCTTGCAGAAAAGACGTACATTTAACAATAAGTAGCTTTCCTGCGGTTACGTTCGCAAAACTTTCGCGGTTATCAAAGCGAAGGTATTATTTCCAACTCTGTATGTTACGTTTTGACGGCTAAACACCTGAGCCGATTTCGATAAAATTTGTTATGAAGCTATCTTGAACCCAAGAAAGGACATTGGCTACTGCTTTTCGGTCATTCTCATGAGAGTCTAACCAATTACGCGGGACATATTCGTGCACACGTGTGTGTGCAAACACAGATGCACTCTCTATTCCGTCCAGTCTCATGATCCAATGGAACTGCAATCCGACATAACCAGAACGCAGGACCAATGACCTTACGTGCTTTCCGAGGCACAAAAGTGAATTTCCTGCTTCCAAACTTCGGGTTACTACTGCAATTTTTTTTACAGTAATTATCTTTTTTATGATCCTTGGATTTGAACTCTGGACCTCGTGGTCTGCAGTCTCATCGACAGTCACAACATAAATGAAGTAAATAAAATAATATAGCATACAATACTTTCCTCCTTCAAACATCGAACGATTTTTTTCAAGCGCGTTACTTACCTGTAACAACAAATAAACGGAAATTAGTCGATTAATAAACAATTCATCAATTATTTTTACTATTAAGCAACACTTAAAGAAATTACAAATGAAATTGTGTTACATTAAATTAAATCGAGAGTATTTACTAACACGCAATAATTTACAAATGTATCTAGAAAAATAAATTCATTAAAGAGTGTTAAGCATTTAATACGATTTCGTTTTCAGCGCACACGTTACGAATTTAATTTTATCGTATTACTAGACAACTTAGTAATGTTGCCACGATTGGGTCTGTTACAGGATAAATATCCAGAACGGTGTTGTGGGTATACAATTATTACTTTTCCTTTCTATAGTACAATGCTGACTAATTGAAGAGGTCAGAAGTTAACAATATCAACACGACGCGGTTACTTCGGATATTACATACATTAGCTAGCCTATAATCGTACTTATATTTTATTGAAACACGACCACTGAAAACATTGATATTTCTATGTAGAATTCTTTCAAAATATTTGCAGTGCATGCGTACAACAGTAACGCATAAATACTCTAAACCATAGGACAACTTTTAATATGTATTATTTGCAAATACATAGTTCAATCTTCTACATTAAATGTCAAACAATTCCATATAATTATGTTAGATGATTGATCCATTTTCATAGATAATAATTCTTAAGTATTGTTTAAAACCAACAAAATCCTACCTACATACTTTGGTGTTGTGACGAACAGGGTGTAAAGTTCCTCATACACCATTGAAAAGGGAGGATCCTCCGACCAGACGGGTGTTGGTCTGGTGGACTATTGCCCGGCGGTTGTTGTCGTGTTCTTGTATATGTGTCTTCAATCGCTCGGCTAACTTTAATATCGCGATGTAGGATACGTCAGTTTTTAGTTTTTCGTATGTGGCGAGATAGATGTCGCTACAATACTAACTTTAATACATATATCGAAATGAATAGTTTAAAGTTTTAAAATAAAGTAAAAAATAAATATAACCTCGATTTTATATACAAGAGATAAAAACAAAAAGCTTACATTAAGAATAAGAGCCCATCCCGAATTCACTTGTAGACTCCGTGATATTTTAGAATATTTCTTTGTACTCGAAATAAAAGAGATTGATGGTCAATCTACACGTAAGAAGCTCTACTAAAACAAAGATAAGCAAAATGTACTGTCGCCTTCACATACCGTTTATGTGTGCAATATCAAACTTTACCATCGCATACATAAGGTTGAATTTACGAAAATGCAAGTGGGATGGTAAATCCGATTAAAGTTGATGCCCCGAATGCTAAATTGTAAGATTTTCGAAGAAATGGAGACTTCATTTTTAGAGCCTAATAATGAAATGAAATAACATTGTGAAATTATTACTGTCTTCGAGTATTATTTATTTCACGATAAAATTTTGTCTAAAGCGCGAAAATAAACGCGCGAAATATTGTCTCAAGTCAAGTCTGTATAATTTATGTATACATAAATCTATTTAAATAAAAACTCATATCATTCGGCCTGCGGAAATACCTTTTTTTAAATTTCATGACGATTTGTTGACGAGTTGAGAAGTATAAGCATGATAAGGACATATTTATTTTATTTATTTTTATTCATAAACTAAATAAGAAATTGTCAACACAAATACACCAGCATGGTATTCTGCTTTTAAGCAACAGTGATGAAAAATACAGTACATTAGTATTGATATCAATATTTAAATTTATTTAGGTACACAAACAGAATGTAATCAGAACATACATTAAAATTAAGAATTTATACAATTTTAAGCGAGTCGTTATAATTACAGACAAGAGTTAATATAAATGGCATATGACAGCGATGGTCAATGCCCCTGTAATAGTTGCTGTCTAAAAATTACACCAAATTATATTCAAATTTGATTATTAACAAAGTTATTAAGAAAAAATATTATATAATATAGAGATTCGTGTTATATCTGATCTTCAAATACCGAAATCTTCGTCTAACTTAAAACTAATCTCCGGTCTAACATAGACCCTTATCCTGATCAGGTCTTCGTCTTGACAGTTAAAGCCATCTTCTTAATAGCTGGATTAATTCGTTCGAATCACTTGTGTACCTTTAATGAAACGTCCGTTTCTATCGTCTGTGAGAGGTTTCATGCTAAATTATCACAATTTTCTCGAAAGTCCGAATACAATCATAATTTGGAGGAAAATAAAATTCATTAGCAATATTTCGCAAAACGCGCAAGATCAAATATAAAGATATGGAAATATTTTTTGAAATATTTTAAGTGAATATTAATGGCAAATCATGTAGTAAAATAACAGTGCATAAAGCCCAGAGCTGGGATAAGACCTCTACTCCTTTAGAGGGTTTAAGGTATTGAGTTTATTCCACCACTCTTCTTCCAATGCGAGTTGGTGCCGCACATGCGGCAAATTATCATCCCACACATGCAAGTGTTTCACTACGGTGGCGGCTGCACGTGGTGAATTATAAAAATAAAAAAACAACAGATGAAAATTCAGTCATCCTTTTAAGCCTGCAATCTTCATTTCAGATTCACGATATCATCAAAAGACATAGTATATAATATTTTTTTCTCGGAATGATATAGGTAATCATAAATTATATCAGAAACAAACGGTTCCTAGAAAGTGATAAGTCGTACTAGGTCGGGTTGTTTCGCATTATAATCCCCTATTACTTTTCAGATGCTTTCTTGGAACAACGAAAAATATCATTATGTTCTAAATCATCATAAACTTGAATCAGGGAAAGTTCAATAGTGTATATACGAACTGATTCAATTTTTGTCTCCCTATCAGCTAGTACAAATAATAAAATAATATTTGATGAAAAAAGTGTCACTATTTGAACGATGCTTTACAAATAAATGAAAATAAATTGTATTAAGCGATTAATTCGAACGATTCGATATTTCGAATAGGGCTGTCGATGATAACTAGATTATTTTTGGAACGATGTTCTTTTACGCGGCTTACAGTAGAGTGAAATGATAGTGGCCCAAGGTCATATAATGAAATAGCGTTCATACTGTGCCTACCAAATGCTACAAAATGCGATGCGTTGGGCGTTCGAATTTAGGAGGTCGATATAAAGGAAAAAATATCACATAGAACTTCGTTCCTGACGGGGGTCCCACGACCTCACAATTTTTTTATTTATTTTACGAAAGGACACGAGCACATGGGCTAACTGGTGGTAAATGGTCTTATTTTTGTATATAATTTGTATTATTCAAAATGAATTACTATGCAGGATTGGCGATAGGCAGGCGCCAAATAAATAGGATAGCGGGAAGCGAATGGTGACGACGACGATCTTAATCATGCATATAATTTGTTCTATCAGGATATAATCGACTAAATTTTCATAAGAATTGATTCAAGTTCGAGTGTTATTAAATAAAATTCGTCCCAATTATCACGTTTATAATATCAGTTAGATTTATTGCCACAATTACGAGTATTTACGTGAAATAATTTGCTATGTAACAACCTAGCATCATACATTTGTGTCTTTAAAATATTTAATAAAGCGAAACGTTAATTACCTTTTAATTAATTAAATCGACCAACCCTATTCAGTCCGCTATGCGTCTTAACGTTTATAATTAAACGTCACACGGTCTGCGAATTGTTACGGTGCGACTGCGTCCGCCATTTTGTTTTTTGACTCCACAATATTTCGTGCAGTGTTGCAATTTAAATAACCAATGTATTTTCATTTTATTGAATATTCACTTTGTAATTTTTAAATTGATAGTGTAGTTAAATATAACGTTTTTGACGTCAAGTATTTTAAAAATCCGTTAACAGTGATTGAAGAGTTTGTCGTCACCAGATAATAGAAATAAAAATCATAATTAAAACATACAACCGAAAAATCTACATAGCAAAATATTAGTATTAGCAAAGAACACAATTTTAGACAAATACATTAATAATTAAGGCAGAATTTACCGTACTCATTGAATTACTCGCATTCATTGAATGTATACAGGTTATAATATGTATATATAAGTTACTGTATATTTACATATATATATGTAACAAAAATTATGAAAAAGATTTACTACCAATCCGATGGCTTTCTAAATTACGTATTCAAGTATAATTCGTATAGATTCTTACCGCCTTATAGTAATTTTTTTATATATTCGTTATAGAAGAATAGAATAAAAGGGTTTTGCAAAATTCGTTCATAGAAGAAGGATAAAAACGCATCTGAAACAAGCCTGCCGACGCATACGGCGTATTAAGGTAAGAGGATGTCATGCGTTAAATCGTTTCTAAAGCACGTTTCGACTTACGTTTATTATAATTATACTTATTATTTAATCTTGAAAGTCAATATATATATTTACTTGGTGGTAGAGCTTTGCACAAGCTCGTCTGAGTAGGTATCACATATTCATCTGCCAAACAGCAAAACTCAGTATTATTACTTAGTATTATTGTGCTCCGGTTGGATGGGTGAGTATGCCAGTGTAACCACAGGCACAAGAGACATAACATCTTAGTTCCCAAGGTTGGTGGCGTATTGATTATGTTAGAAATAGTTAACATTTCTTACGTCGCCAATGTATATTGGCGGTGGTGACCACATATCATCAGGTGGCCCATCTGCCTAAAGTAAAGAAGAAAATCTTATTCTACATTATATTATACATAATGGGTAATGAAAATCTGCCACATGTGTACCAACAATCCGCATTGGGCTGCCCCAATGTGGTGGCGTGGTGGAATTAGCTCCTACTTCTTATCATAAAACGGAATTCAGTAAAGAGATATCCATAGGCTATTACTTAAAAAAAATCTTTTTTATATGTGATGTGACAGCCCTCGACACCATAAGCTCACACCTCACCACCTCACACCATCCGTTACAATCGAAAACATATGACAATGTCAATCCATCAACAAAAAGGCGATAAAATAAAATCCAATAGGAAAAATTTGAACCGCATCGCTTGCCAGGAAACAAGAATGGTGACAAAGATTTATTTTTCAGTCATAAAAGTGTGCTACGTCTTTCGTCAGTGCGACGTAATAAAATTTATCCAAGGTTGTCGCCGTATCGCACGTGCCATTGCCGACAATATAATTCAAATTTTTATTCACACTACGTACTAGTATACTATACCATACTTTTGTACAATAACGCGATCTATATTCATAATAGTATTTTTTTGCTTATGGTAACGTCGCCTCAATAGCTGAGGACTACACGTCCTACAATACCATGTTAAAGTAACCGGTTCTAATCTGACTCCTTGGGATATTGTCGTACCCATTCCTAGAACAAAGCTTAACCTTTATTTGGAGGGGAAAAATTAATCCAAATCATAATCTTTTTTATTTAAGTAGTATCTTATAAGCACATTTGAATTCGTTGTATTTATTTTCAGGATTAAATTGAAAGTTACAGGTTTGAAACGTAAATTATTTAAAATATTCATAATTAACGAAATAAGTATAAATCAGACTTAGTGTTCTCGTTGATTTACCAGTTCATGCCATTTAATCAAATTTATGTTTTGCTAATGTAACACACTAAAGTAACTTAATTATTAAAGTGAACTTAAAGACTTATATATACGTCTTTACAGGCACAAGGGATATAACATCTTGGTTACCAGGGTTGGTGGCGCATTGGCGATGTAAGCGATGGTTAAAATTTCTTATAATGAAATTTTAACCATCCTTTAATAAATTTTAACCAATCATGGGCGTTGGTGACTACTTACCATCAGGTGGCTCATATGCTCGTCCCTGCCTATCCGTACAATAAAAAAAAACAACGGGTTGCACTCCGGGAGTGCCGGCAGAAGTGAAAACTTGAATTTTAACGTTGTGCATTTGTGATAATTTGGAATGATTAGGGAAAAATTTTCCTCGAATTGCTTTGATTATCAGTATAAAAGTACTATCATTTATGTGATAAAATACAATATTCATTTATTGCGCTATCTTTTTTTTTTTATTGTATAGGTAGGCGGACGAGCATGTGGGCCACCTGATGGTAAGTGGTCACCAACACCAATAGCATTGTAGGAAATGTCAACCATAACTTACATCGCCAATGCGCCACCAACTTTGGGAACTAAGATGTTATGTCCCTTGTGTCTGTAATTACACTGGCTCACTCACCCTTCAAACCGGAACACAACAATACAAAGTACTGCTGTTTTATCGTATACAAACATGACAATTTATATTATATTAAAAATTTAACACTTCAAAATCCGTCTTACGAATTTTCAATCAGGGTCACGTGACCCGACGCGAGTTTAACATTTTTTACCCATCACAAAAAAATGCACAACGCCGCTAAAGAAGTTTTCACTTCAAAAAAACTTAATAACAAACGGAGGTCTATATATTCAGCCACTGCAATAAATATTCTTACTAATACCACTTACGTCTATAATAATACATATCAATCAATTTCATTTGTTTAAGAAAATCATATACCTACAAAGAATTAAGAGCGTGAAGAAGTTTAATAAATAAAATCAACAAAAACAAAGTAAACATATGTTCGAAAAATATATTCATAAATACGTAAAACAAAACATTTCTGCAAATACGCCCCGTTTTCGCAGTAATCATATAAGCACTACTGGGACAGTGGAACAAACATGGCGGAAGCTTTTAGCGACACCTGCTTGTGTCTCTGCAGGGGAATGCAAATATGCAGATCACTGTTACGAGTCCCCTACTATGAATTTACTAGATAATAATCTGATACTATTTAACATTCCGTTTAACATTCATCAAAAACTTCGTTTAAATTTATGATAATAATAACATAGGCAAGTAATTGGAAAAAAATACTTCTGGTAGTGATGAAATTGGACAAAAACAGTCCTATTTACAGATTTTTTATCAGTCATACCAGTTGAATATAAAAGGAATCGTTCCTCCATCATTGAGCACTTTTTATTTGCCTTATCATCATTCGCCGAAGAACAGAAATGATTAACCCAGCAGTGGGACATTCACAGGCCGTTACTTCACTATATTTATATTGATTCGCTTTGTCACTCTGTAAAAGAGGACGGATCCCTTTGCGGGAAGCCACATGTGTTGACATAATGGCCTCATCTCGTATCATGGAAATGGCGTTAAGGGCAGAAACCGCAGCAGAGAATTATAAATAGAGGGATAGAAGCATATATAGGTCATCTACACATTTTTTTTAAAATAATGATAATTCAATACTTACATAAGAATTAATGACTTAAATAAGCGTAATATACATATCATGACTTTGAATGTGATTGCAGGGAGAATATTAGCAACATTTTTTATTCATTCGCAATAAAAAAAAATTAACATTAACATTGGTGGTAGAGCTTTGTGAAAGCTCGTCTGGGTAGGTACTCATCAGGTATTCTACCGCAAAACAGCAGTACTTTGTTGTGTTCCGGTTTGAAGGGTGAGTGAGCCAGTGTAATTACAGGCACAAGGGACATAAAGTCTTAGATCCCAAGGTTGGTGGCGCATTGGCGATGTAAGCGATGGTTAACATCTCTTACAATGTCAATGTCTATGGGCGTTGGTGACCACTTACCATCAGGTGGCCCATATGATCGTCCGTCTACCGATACAATAAAAAAAAAAAAATAAAAAAAAACATTAAATACTTTTATAAAATTAACTTAAGATTTATTTTTATGTCGTGTTGCATTTATTAGTATAATTTAATTTAGAAATGGTTCATAGTTCGTTCAGGGATCCGGAAATGCGATTCAAACGTGTAATCCTCCTTAACTTTGTATCACCTTACCACTAAGCTAATGAGTTGTATAGCATTAAATTTTGTATCATAAAAAATATATCTCGTGATTTTAAATATATTACATTTATGTATGTATGTATTTTTTCTATTTATTAATATGAGTGATCAGTTTTTTGTATATTTTTTGCACACCTTCAACCTTATCTTCCAACTCTATCTTTAATAGAAAAAGCTTTAAGCATTAACTCCGCATTTGTATAATCTATAATATGTTCTGTTCGATAAAATAATAAATTAATAAAATTGTAAAAGTTATGTAAATTTCATTATCATGTCGATCGAATGAAAAACAAAAATGTGGTAACTCCGATTTAGAATATTTGATTTGCATTAACCTAAGTAATTATATAATCGCATTTCCGCATCCAAATTGCTTTGGATGATTATTTAATGAGGACGAAATTCTGATGATTTAATTAGAGGATACTGCTGGAATATTGTTTTATTGGTAATACTTTTATATAGCCGAGATGGCCCAGTGGTAAGAACGCGTGAATCTTAACCGATGATCGTGGGTTCAAACCCGGGCAAGCACCACTGAATTTCATGTGCTTAATTTGTGATTATAATTCATCTCGTGCTTGACGGTGAAGGAAAACATCGTGAGGAAACCTGCATGTGTCAAATTTCACTGAAATTCTGTCACATGTGTATTCCACCAATACGCATTGGAGCAGCGTGGTGGAATAAGCTCCAAAACCTTCTTCTCAAAAGAGGAGAAGAGGCCTTAGCCCAGCAGTGGGACATTCACAGGCTGTTACTTGTAATACTTTTCACAATTTGTGACAAATACTTTTCACAATTTGTGACAAATACTTTTCACGAAGTATTACTAATAAAACAATGAATTAGAGACCTCCAAAAGCAAAACAATGAAAACAACATCCTAAACTCATTTACATACAAACAAAAAAATCCCTCCCATATTGTCGAGAGGGACCAACTTAATCGCATCAAAAAAAAAACTGCTGATTCGCCAAATATTCGCGGTTCGCGAAACTTTTCGCTGTAAAAAGATTAAGTGACAAAAGCGTTGAAAACTCGCTGGCGACAAAAAGTTGTCATTAAGTCGTTTTAAGTACTCTGAAAAAGTTCATGGGGAAAACCGCAACTGGGTCTCAGTTCAAATTTGCATCTTGTTGTGGTTTTTTTAATGTGGTAATTGATAAAATTAAAAAAAAACTAAAATTAGTTTTAATTGGAAAAGAAAAATAATAAAAATATTATATATAAATTATTATACAAAAAAATCAAATTCTCAGAACGACTGTAATTCCACAATTAACGAACAATACAAACATTTTAAAAACTACAAACACATTCATTTTAGTCAATAAAAATATTATCCACGATTTATAACAGTTACGACGAAAGCTACAATCAACTCTTTACAGATTTGAGTCAAAACCAAAACAACAAATTAAATTTTCAGTTCACACAGATAAATAAACATTATAAATTCCCAACAACTTTTCGTTAATCCTAAGTGTATTGGGAAAAAGTCCGTTCAATAATTGTCCACGAGAGCTCGTGACCACTAATTGGCCGAATGCCCAATAAACAAATGTGACCGCAAGTGAACAGATGGCGCTTCGTGCAACTAGTGAGGATGTGCTTCCGAAGAAATTTATGTGTTCGATTTAATAATGAAAACTCCGATGGAATTTAGTTTTCAAATATTTATAAGAGATCAGATACTAGAGAGAGTAAATTCTTCATTTACTTACAAGAATATATTTTCGGAATATAAGCTACTTTATTTAGAAATCCTATTTTCGACACGATATTTATATTGCTGATATAGTTTAAATCAAAATCCGGTTAAACCTTTTATAGTGATTGGATTAAAATTCCATTTAGTGATTTACAAGACAAGCCGAAACATTTTAACGGAGGCATTTTCGTGATGTTATGATGTTATATTTTCGTTTTGGTGGTATGATTAATAATGTATGATCTGAAGTCTAAGTCTCTATCCAGCAAAGTTATCTCTACTTTATTAACTTATAAACGTAATCTTTGCTAATTCAAATAGCATAAAAAAAATTAAAAAAGTACGCTAAAATTAGTGTTCATATTTTTCCTTACACCTTACCCATGTTTCTGTTCAATTCTTAAGGTAAATACGAAAGTTCGTTACTTTTGCCAAACGACTTAATGCACTCAGCTCAATTAGGGTGAAACATTTCTGCAGTTATCCCATATTTAACGCGTGAAACTGCGGATGTTTCTCCGAAACAATATCGTTTCTCTATTTCCAATGAAATTACTTTCATATTACACGTCTTCTAATCATTTTCAATTTCTTTTTTTTTTTTGTTCATTGGCCATTGGTAGCTTACAATAGGAATTATATATATCATACATTGCTAATTAATACTTCTATTCGAGAATAATATTATACATTGTTGTTGACGATAAAATAAAAGTTGTTTATGTGCCCGTGATTGTTTCGATTCTGATAATGAAAGTTAGTTACACAAATGGACAAATACTGTACAAAACACAACTTCGGTTTTACCAGCTTTATGTTCGAACGGTTCGAACTAAAATCCGCGAAAAGGCCATCAATAATAACTTAATTTACTGGATAAGAGTGTTTTGTTCAAATGTTCGGATTATAGTTTAGTTTTCGATGAAAATTGTATACATAAGTTTCAAACTTTTTTAGGAGTAGATTTAAGTTTAAACAAAATAATAACAATAAACAAATAAAGATAAACCTACTATGTAATATATACCAACGACATACGACGACAACATAGAGTATATAATCTACTACATAATAACGAAGTTAGAGAGACAGAAACTGATTCGATTTTTTACGCTGTTCGCTGGTCAAACAAGACTCCATGAAACAGCGAAATAACTGAGTTATGCAATCATTTAAAATATCAAACATATCGATATAAATTCTTGTACAGATGCGAATACGTTTTGATTGTGCAACTTTAATTGTAAAATCGTACAGTACGGAATTTGAACAATGAAACAGGCCCTTGTTATTTAACAAGAAATATTACACATTAACTTAACTAAAAAACTTTACACATAACGTATTCTATTTGATATAAAAAAAAACAACGGGTTGCACTCCGGGAGTGCCGGCAGAAGTGAAAACTTGAATATGAAAGTTGGCATTTTTGTTATTTAAAAAAAAAATTGCTCGAATTGCTTTATCAGCATAAAAGTACTATCATTTATGTGATAAAATACAATATTCATTTATTACGCTATCGTACACAAACATGACAATTTATATTACATTAAAAATTTAACACTTCAAAATCCGTCTTACGAATTTTCAATCAGTGACCACGTGACCTGACGCGAGTTTAACATTTTTTACCCATCATAAAAAAGTTCACAACGCCGCTAAAGAAGTTTTCACTTCAAAAATTCAATTGTAATAATATTTACATTATCAAAAGTGTCTACGAAAACCAAATTAACATTCGATTTTAATTTTAAACCAAAAAGCCAGAACCCAGAGGGTCGTCAGAAGATTATTAGTTTTGGGGCTCGATACGTTCGTAATCGCCCTTAAACCACTTCAGTTACGAAATATTCAAAATTTCACACCGACAATGAGGAATTGATACGTTTTTCAAGAGGAAACTTTGGGACGGGCCTTGATATACGCTAAATAGAGTTTGTAACAAAATTTTATTAATTAAAGCACATCTGATGCTCTCCAACTTAATGGCCTTGCGTAGATTCAATTCTTGTTAGGAACAGATTTTGTATTGTTGAAAGTTTAATTTAAGTCTTACGATGTTATTACGAGAATCTGTCAGGCGTGGTCTAAATATCTAATAATAGTAGATAATTTACAGATTTAAGAATTTAGTCTGAGATTTTTACGAATATATTTGAGTTAATCTATGAGAAATGGAAGCGTCACACATATGGTAAAATGTGTTGAAATGGTTAGTTAAATGTAAGTAGGATTCAATTGACTCATATACAAGTATTGGCTGCCTCGTTGGTCTAGTGGCTAGATATAAGGCCGCAGACCCGGTGGCCCTGGGTTCAATTCCCAGATCGGGCCAATAAATAGTTATTGGGTTTTTCTGTCAGAAAATTCTCAGTAGCAGCCCGGAGTCTGGAAGTTGGAAGTGTGTACATTCCCGTGCCTCGGAAAGCACGTTAAGGCGTTGGTCCTGCGCCTGAACTCTTTCCGGTCGTGTCGGATTGCCGTCCCATCGGATTATGAGAGCTAAGGAAAAGAGAGTGCACCTGTGTTTGCGCACACACTTTGATTGGCCGCCGTGGCCGAAATCGGTCTGGAGGACCTTATAAGTAGTATAACGTAAAAGTAAAAAGCTATGAACACCATTCGAATAATCAAATATTTGAATCACGCTATTAATTTATAATTTCAATAAGACAATTAAAACATCCAATTAACGCCAATAACAGGTCGTCAAATTATATTTCTTGCCATGCTAATTTTTTGAAATTCATTATAATTATTTTTTATTATTATAATCATTTGTCGCTACGGGAAAAATTAATGGCATTAACGATTTTAAGCAAATCCCTTCAAAGTGATTCATAAATGAAGTTGATGGACTGACGTTAATTTAGAATGATTACAATTAAGAACTGAATTTGTTTGAAGTCTATAGATTAACAGGATAAAGGTATATATGTATACATAAATTATACTTAAATTTGTATAAAATTGTAGTTGGATATTTTGAAATTTTAACTTTTTTTTAAAATGAAGTCTGTGATGTAGATCATATATGTAAAATATTAAATGAATACCTCATATATATATATATATATATATATATATTTATATATACAAGCGGTCAAGGACCGTTGGTAGTGTTTCTAATTAGACGACCACCACCGTATATATATATATATATATATATATATTTATATAAACACCTACATGTGTAAGACTCATTTTGTAATTAAAAGTAAGATATGTTTTATATTTTATGCATTTAATGAGTTTTTGTGAGTGGCTATTTTATTGCATGATTATTAATTATTGAATGAGTATATTTTTTACGAACATTTGTACGTTGAAGTTATACTTTCTTTATTCATAAGATGTGTTTCCAATTATATGACCTCCACTGTATACTAGCTGTGCCCCGCGGCTTCACCCGCGTATAATTAATAAAAATATAATAAATTATTTTATTACTATAATAACACACACGCTACACACACACACGCATACACCGGTTTACCGATTTTATATATGCACCTATCATTTGCGCCATCACATGTTCTTTGTGTGTACCAATTTTCATCAAGATTGGTCAAGCCGTTCTTGAGTTTTAAGAAGACATACGACAGACAGACAGACAGACAGACAGACAAAAATGAAAAAAATTGTATAATGTGAATCACTGCATCATAAAATTATTATTTATCACAAATATAGGTGAAAAAAAGAAAATTACAGACAGAGCCAATAGATTTATACTATACTTGAGTATATTTACACTAGACTTGTACTATAGATGAGTTATTATATAGCTCCAAGCACACAAACTGTTGCTGTAGTTACACATGTTCTACTTGAAAAACATTTCCTTTTGACATCAAAAAACAAAAGCAAACAAAATAATCCACATAGCAGTAAAAATAAAAATATTAAACAGAAGCAATAGTAATTATGCGATTCAAAAGAAAATAATTAAAACTGACTTCATAACGTAAATCAAAATCATCAAAGGACAAGAGACAAAACGGCTCAATACAAAGCTCATTATAATATCCATACAATTTTATATTGTTTATATATATAATATAAATTTAAAACATACAACATCTAAACCACTGAAGATTTAACAAAAAATGTTTTGAGAGGTTTATTTTTCAAATAATAAAGTCGAAACAAAAACAAAAGTAGTGATCATTTCAAGATACCAATAAATCACCGATATCACATTTGAACGCAGTAGAGGAAATTACCGTATCGACCCACTCCGGAACAGGTATCGACAATATGCGCTATGATGAATTGGTCCCCGTTTCAAACCCTAAAGAGGAGAGCTCACACCGTTCAACGACTAGTGAAATAGGTCAATAGATGATATATTTAGTTATATGCATATTCATTATGTACACACATGTGAAGGTACATTACATTGCCTCTCATACTAAAATGTTTGTGCTAAATATCTGATGCATAGTATTATGACTGCTCTCATGCTCATTCATTTCTCTGATATTTTTTCTGATTCAAGACTTATGATGTCTTCCTTTCTGTATTATGATAATTATTATCATTCAATACGATATAAACATTGTGATTGCAAGATTAAATTGAATAAATATTTTCTCAGTCAAGTGTTTCATATTAAAAATATAATACAAGAATTTGATTAGATGAAAATAACACACAGTTGAAACATAAAATATTTGATGAAGTCCCAAATTAATTATGCCTTTTAGATTGTTAACTAATATTTCATAAGCTGAATTTCAAAACATTCTACAGGTTTAAAACTAACCCTCGCCTCAATCATATTACGTATTCAGTCGAAAGCTAAATCATTGTTTGCAGTATCAATGGGTTGATTCTGATTGACTATGTTTAGTAATAGACTCACTGTTGACTTGTATACGAGTCGTAACTGTCATTTGATTAATTATATGAATTTAATACTCATTGTCTGCATCTTATTCAAGTTTAACTTCATGAATTAATATTATTTTATTTAGAATCTACATTTTTCATACAATTTAGGGAATCTTACAGCTTTGCTTTGCTGAAATAGTCCAAAAAAGGCTTAAAATACTCCATTCCCACTAGAGTAACGCAAAATTGAAATGTGACCTTTATAATAGCTATGTAGCTCTTACTTAAATAATTAACATTTTATCTCTATGAATATTTTAATATGTTGAAAAATTGAAGAGTTACTTTCATTCTAAATAAACACACCTTTTTAAACAATGAAAATCAATATTGATTAACAACATCGGATGCTCAATTTATTCGTGTAAAAAGCAGTACAAAGTAGAAAGTATTTCAAGATAAAAATAAAAACTTATAATCTTTACACTGAAAACATTTCTAAAGTTAATTTAAGGAAAGATCGTAAGCAAGTTTCAACTAGTTTCCAAGAGAAGACAAGGTAACAAATTTACAGATAAGGTGTAAAACAAGAAGAAAAGCTACAGTAATTCATTTTTACAATTATTGTAAAGCTATAATAATATTTACAAAAGTTATGGGTTCGGAAAATTTTATAGATGTTTGCTAAGCTTTTTTTATAGGCTAACCTCATGTTTTCTTTTCTGAAATACTATTTCATTAAGTTTTATTTGTGTTTTCTTTATATATAAATAGTTAAATTTACAACGCGCCACACTCTCTATTTCCAATCACTACAGTGCAAGTGTGCAATGTAATATTGGGGCATCTTCGTGGATTAAACAAGCTGTAATTTCGTGATAGTTTACTTTAGTATCTCCGTAACTGTTAGTATAATTGTCTAGTTGCTAACTTATAAGATAGCAGATGTCGAAGTACTGGGTTCAGTAGTACAGTTCAGTGGTTCGTAGTACTCGTAGCTACGCTCACGTGCTACGGAAACTAGTCAAAACGTTGGTCCTATGCCGGTTGCTCTCTTGAGTCGTGACAGACTGCCGCCCCATCGAGTTATGACCGTGAGTGAAATAAGATGCATTTGTGCTTGCACACACAGTTAAATACTGTGATATCTTCTACGCAATAATAATTTGATTTGTTTGTCTGCATCGGTGACATCTCTTCTCGTGCCTTTAGGTAGAATCTACTTTTTGAAAGAAACCTACTTGAATGAATTATAATTCGATTTTGACTATTTTATCGCGTAGTTAAACACTACTGACCTACATAAATCATCTAAATAGCCTAGTTTAAATATAAAGTAAGTAATACTAAATGCATTCCATAAAAGTTTAACATTAACCCCCACCCATACGTTGTAGTCGAACTAAGTTTAATGCGACTTGTTCAAACTTGCCGGAACCAGTTCTCACACGTCTGCACCTCTAAACTCTTTAAGATGTTACTAACTTTAAAGTTCCAATGCATTTTCAATATTGTTAAGCAAATTATTGTTACTACCTGTTATGTCTCGCGTTTCCGTTTTTTATTCAATTGTTGGAATTCTGTCTATATTTAACTTTAAAGTATTCAAAATATACATCGGTAAAAACAAATACATAGTATATATACCTAGTCACTTAGTAGTATTTTGAAAGGGATGCACATGGCAGACGAAATGGCCATCAGAAGCCCGACGCACTAGTAAAAGAAATATGCAAGAGGAAGGCAAGATCATCTCTATTTTTCAAGTTTTTTTTTTTTTTTTATTGTTTTGGTTGGCGGACGAGCATATGGGCCACCTGATGGTAAGTGGTCACCAACGCCCATAGACAATGGCATTGTAAGAAATGTTAACCATCACTTACATTGCCAATGCGCCACCAACCTTGGGAACTAAGATGTTATGTCCCTTGTGCCTGTAATTACACTGGCTCACTCACCCTTCAAACCGGAACACAACAATACAAAGTACTGCTGTTTTGCGGTAGAATATCTGATGAGTGGGTGGTACCTACCCAGACGAGCTTGAAAGAAAGTGATCTTGCCCTCTGCTCTGCCGTGCTCCGCCGAGCCATGATCGAGGGGATCACGAGAAGGGCAGAAGATGCGTACACTAAACTCCGTTTTAGTGGGAAAAAATCCGATATAAACCAGTTTCATTTTCGATTTATTTTTAATTTATTCATAACTCGTTATAAGGACATTGGCATATTTCGTGAATTAAAAATGCAAATAAAGGAACGTACAGATAAAAAATACGCACAATCAGTTGCACGCAACCTAAAATTAAAAATGGAGAGAAAAGAAGCAAAAATATCTCTTAAATCACAAATAACGGAACTTGACGAATCTCATACTCGTAATACAGTATGTGTAAGTATTAAATAGATTAGAACAAGTTATAGTATATATACATAAACACATACACACGCAAGTGTATTCAGTCGAGTGACGTGCATGTCGTAGGTGACATAAATTTAGGGCTTCTAGTTCCGCCGGGCTCGAGATACCACAATTAATAGCTAAACGACATACTTAGTCATGATCCTTTAGGTCAGTGACCTTTGTTAGATTATTATTTTCATTACTATCTGAAAATGTATATTATCGGAATCAATTGATTATTTGAGCCTTTTCTAGTATTTATATTTAAATTAAAAAAAATCCTGACTAACATACGAAGCACAGCCTAAACGATTGAGTCTTACATGATGACATTTCATTAAATACCTTATGAAACGTAAGTGAGCACTAATAAAGGATATTACAAAATTTATCTCTTAAATGGGCTCGTATAAAGCTTGTATTCAATAAAAATATACATGCATACATATAAGGTCCTCCAGACCGATTTCGGTCACGGCGGCCAATCTCCAGAGAGATTAGCCAACTGCGCAGGACATATTATAGTGCACAAGTGTGTGCGCAAACACTCTCAGCTCTCATAATCCGATGGGACGGCAATCCGACACGACCGGAAAGAGTTCAGGCGCAGGACCAACGGCTTAACGTGCTTTCCGAGGCACGGGAGTGTACAAACTTCCAACTTCCAGATTCCGGGCTGCTACTGAGAATTTTCTGACAGAAAAACCCAATAACTATTTATTGGCCCGACCTGGGAATTGAACCCAGGACCACCGGGTCTGCGGCCTTATATCTAGCCACTAGACCAACGAGGCATACATACATACATAAGGATAATATATTAATTCAATAATAATAATCATATAGTTCTATGTTATTATACATATGTATAGCAAACGGAAATTCAACAATTATGCATAAATGTTACGGTTAGACTGTAACACGTGTCCCGGCGACCGAACTATTGTTTACAGACCACAAGTGCCCGCCTCGTATTAACGTGTAACATTCCCATTTCCAATAAGCGGACAATATACTCGACTAATGCATTTCTATTCTCGGCGAGTATTGACTTTTGGTAGTTAAAATAATATTAGAAATATATCGTTGACAAATCTGCTACACAAATGACTGTGAGTTTAAGGAAATGAAATCTTAGGAAAAGGAAATATAATACGATTTTTTTTAAAAATACAACACATAACTTATATACATAAATATTTGTGCACAAATTGATAAAAATAAGTGATTTTAAAAATTAACTGCTCTTTGTTAATGTTAATAAATATATAAATGTTTATATATGTTTTACCAAAATAACCACTATTTTTATTATTGTCCGTCTTTTTGCTTCCATTAATACTGTTACGTTTAGAATTTTCTTATTAAACATTGTATAAAACTAATTAAACGCACAAACAATCATTGATTGAAGCTCAATAGTTGATCAATGATTTACTAAAATCATTAAAGCATCAATTAATCGTCTAAATAAAAATACGCATTACCAAATAATTGAACAAAATCGTCTAATAAATGAATTAATTTGTTAAGAGTCACTTGAGAAAATTGTGTCGCGAGATATAGTGGGTTACAAAATGAATCGTTAAAAACACGATTGAAAATTGTAACATTCTATATACTCGTATTTATTGTGTCAATACAAGTTATTAGTTACTAGTCAATTCTAAAATAAAATATTTCAAAATAACAACGAAAAAAAATCTTTATTCAAGAACGCAAGCAATCGTCTGTTTTGAAGATTAACCAATTTTTGACTAAGATATATCATGATATTCAAATCAACAGACCATACACTGACGATGAGTTGCATTGATATTTATATAATACATATTTCTGGATTGAATATTTTAGACAATTAGAACATTGAAGACAAAAAAAGAGAATTTTTTTATCTTCAGCATCTACTCTCCAATATTTTGCACGGATGATTGAAATCCTTCATTAATATTTATATAATCACAGACTTCTAAATCTAATTACTCGAAAAGCGCTTTAAACAAAGCCCTTTGTGAAATAATAAATAAATGAGTAACGAAATTATCTTGTTTTGTAACTCTCAAACAATTGAATAGAGGATTAATCATCGGAACGGTATCTATCCTAATTTATGATTAACTAGTATAAGTTATGAAGAATTTAATTTAAATCAATAACAACATATTTATTTTAAATGGATCACTTCTGTTACAAATTTAAAAAATCATCCTTAATCATGAAATTAGATATATATACATAAATCTCATATGAAATTTCATTTGGGACTTACACAAAATGTTATCCAAAATTTTTTTTATATGCAGATAAAATCTTAATAAGTCATGCATTCATTTACAATGTCATCACATCCGTCACTTTTTAGTAGTAGTAACAGCCTGTGAATGCCCACTGCTGAGCTAAGGTCTCTTCTCATCTTTTTGAGGAGAAGGTTTGGAGCTTATTCCACCACGCTGCTCCAATGCGGGTTGGTGGATTACACGTGTGACCGAATTTCAATGAAATTTGACGCATGCAGGTTTCCTCACGATGTTTTCCTTCGCCGTTAAGCACGAGATGAATTATAATCACAAACTAAGCACATGAAATTCCGTGGTGCTTGCCCGGGTTTGAACCCACGATCATCAATTAAGATTTACGCATTCTTACCACTAGGTCATCTAGGCCGTCACTTATTCCAAAATGTAAATTAGAATAAAATAAAAAAAAAGAAAAAACACCTAAAGCCCTATGTTCTCCCTCCAGGACGACTCAGAGAGCCTCCTTTCCTTTTTAAGAGTATATTTGAAGCTTATTCCACCACGCTGCTCCAATGCGCTTTGATGGTTACTCATGTGGCAGATATTTATCCGACAAATGCAGTTTATCTAATCATGGTTTCCTTTACAGCTGCGCTAATAATTGCAATGACATCCATTTTTATTTATTCCATACACAACAACTTTCATCCTTGTTAATAATTTTGAATAGTATTGACATTTCAAAAAGTATTTAAACGAAAGATGCAGCGTGGGCGGGCCGCAAGGTCGACCGACGATATTAAAAGAGTCGCGGGAAGCCGTTGGATGCAGGCAGCACAAGACCGGCCAAAATGGAAATCCTTAGGCAAGGCAAAAAGGACTTTTTAAATCGTATATTTGCTAAAGCCACTGGCCAAAGGACAATTGCTTTAGAAGCCTTACAACGATTTTTAAATGTCATCATCATCATATCAGCCAAATGACGTTCACTGCTGGACAAAGGCCAAAAACCACAATTAGAAACCATGATTAGATAAACTGCATTTGTCGGATAAATATCTGCCACATGAGTAACCATCAAAGCGCATTGGAGCAGCGTGGTGGAATAAGCTTCAAATATACTCTTAAAAAGGAAAGGAGGCTCTCTGAGTCGTCCTGGAGGGAGAACATAGGGCTTGAGGTGTTTTTTATTTTTTTTTATTTTATTCTAATTTACATTTTGGAATAAGTGACGGCCTAGATGACCTAGTGGTAAGAATGCGTAAATCTTAATTGATGATCGTGGGTTCAAACCCGGGCAAGCACCACGGAATTTCATGTGCTTAGTTTGTGATTATAATTCATCTCGTGCTTAACGGCGAAGGAAAACATCGTGAGGAAACCTGCATGCGTCAAATTTCATTGAAATTCGGTCACACGTGTAATCCACCAACCCGCATTGGAGCAGCGTGGTGGAATAAGCTCCAAACCTTCTCCTCAAAAAGATGAGAAGAGACCTTAGCTCAGCAGTGGGCATTCACAGGCTGTTACTACTACTAATAAGTGACGGATGTGATGACATTGTAAATGAATGCATGAAATCGTATATTTGCTAAAGCCGCTGAACTTCAAACGATCTGATCACGTGATCTTCTGGGGATTACCCCAGAAGATTATACCTGAACGTGCGGTTAGATTCTTCACATAATTCTCAATGGCTGCAATAATCTGTTCTAATTTATTCATTAATAAAATAACTGAAATTGAAACATGTCACGGAGTAACACGCTAGAATTAAGCTCAAGTTAACTTAATAGCTAAATCACTTAACACGTGTAAACCGACGGGTTCATTGTGAAAAGCCATCACGTGAGGTATTATAAACGTCACTAACATGGGGCTGAGTCGTTCACTAAAAACCGAAACAGTTTACTATTTATCGAAAATTGCGTTTGGACTCTACTACCACTTACCATCAGGTGGAGTAGAGTCATTTGCCCTCCCTGGAACTATAAAAAAAAATGGTTTTCAATTAATTGTAAATATAAAGTTTAAAGTTATTTGCTTTTTTTATAGTATAGGTAGGCGGACAAGCATATGGGCCACCCGATTGATGCTAAGTGGTCACTAACGCCCATAGACATTGGCATTGTAAGAGATTTTAACCATCGCTTACATCGCCAATGCGTCACCAAGCTTGGGAACTAAGCTGTTATGTCCTGTGCCTGTAATTAAACTGGCTCACTCACCCTTCAAACCAGAACACAACAATACAAGTACTGCTGTTAGGCGCTAGAATATCTGATGAGTGGGTGGTACCTACCCAGACGAGCTTTAATAAGCTACGTCGTTCTTAAAGGTTTTTGAATTATACGGCTTTACTTTTTTGAATTATACGTTACTTAGTGGATGTTTAGATAAACGCTGATTTATCTTGTCCGTCATTATTTATTAAACATTCTAGTGATGAAGACACAGCCTTGTTCAACTAATCACCTGCTAAACAAACTTTATAATTAAGGCTTATAATTTTTCAAAAATATATATGAAATGGAATTTAATTTTTATTTATACGAGGAAGGGAAAAACTAAAATGTTATGAATAAACAAATGCAAACAATAATTGCGTAATTATTCAAACCACGGACGGAGTAAATATGGAAAAGGTTTGACATAAAATTGACGCGATATCATTGCTTGAACTCGAAGCATCTACGGTATTCATTACGTATTCGCAAAAAAATTACGTTTTAGCAACAACTTTTGTTCTACGACTTTTGATGATTTGTTACATTTTATTTTCATACAAAAATAAGTATTAATTTAATGTCCCGCTTGAACTTTTATAAATCTACGCGCGTCGCAAAATCGACGCGTCGCGTCGTCCTTTCGTTTATGAATTAAATACAGACCTACAAATGTCACGACAGCACGACAAAAACTTGTAAAATCATTCTTTTTTTTTTCATGTTTATGCTTATGATGTTAGCTATCTAATCCTGCGAGGTTGCTGGTGTGTTACAAATAATCCTGTATACACATGTGTTGTAAAGAACGATTAAAAATAATAGTAGTTGATATTCTTGAAAAGTATCTATGAAACTAAAATTCGTCTCAGACCCTTATTTAAACCAGTTCCATACATTAAAGCTTCACAATAGTCGAGTTCCATGCTAATGTCCGATCCTTGAGTGCGGAGTTCCTCTCGCTACAGGATTTTAGCGCTGAAAGGATGTGATGTGACGGAACAGCCCATTAATGTCTCATATATTGTCCTGAGTACGAATCTTTTCAGTTCGCCCAATTGTTTAACACTTTACGACTGCAGTTTTCAAACTTTTGATGATTTATCGGTACTTTTTCGTCTCGCTTCGGTAGAAATTATGTTCGTGCTCTTGTATTTTTTGCTAAATTAAGCCTAAGTTTATACCATTACGTAGTTAATCGTTTACAATTAGCTAAAAGGAATCAAATCAAAATATTCTTTATTAAAGTTTAATTAAATGTAAAGCTACCAACGGTTTGATAATTAGATTCTATCGAGAACAACCTACAAGTTAATCAGTAGTTATTCATTATCTCAAACAAAAAACACATTCGACCCTATAATTAAATTTATATCTCGCGTGCGGATATTGAGCAAGAAATTCCACTCCACGTGTGTTATCATTAACATATTCTTGTATTTTGTAAAAAGACATTTATATAATAACTTATGTTCATAAGCAATGGTTACAAAGTATTTCACATGACAACGTAATCCAAAATATAACGGTCGATCTGAGCGGTTTTGGGGGAATTCTATCCTTATTTAAAGTTTATATAGAATTTAATAATGATTTAAAATAACTCCAATTACATTATAAATATAATGTAACTTTGTATGTCATCTTTGTATGTCATATGTATGTCATCGTAGTAGTAAAAAGATTTATATTCATACGGAGCCCGGTCGAGTCGGTAGTTTCAAATAAAAGCATGCATTCCACACGCGCATACTAAAATAAAGTAGCGATGGCGGTACATAAATCTTCGCTTTATGTCCCTTTGTAAGAGAGCAACTTATTCTTTCGAAAACAATTAGGCATAGTAATTTGTTTTATGGGAACAACTTAGGACGGTTGCACGCTTAACATTATTTTATTTGGAATTTAAAATTAACATATTTAAAGTAAAATTATATATTTATAATATTACATCTGCCCAGAGCGGTTTTACATTACAAAAAATTCTGCCTTCGGTGTTCGTAGCGTTTTTAAATAGACTAGTGGAAGATCTTAAAGGTATAAACAAACCCTTTATTTAGCTTTACGTTATAGAATGTATTTATTTTTTATAGCCAAGGAATTTGTTTCTTTCAGCATAAATTGACGGCCAATGTACAAATACATTCATTTACTACCAACAAATTAAGGTTAACAGGCTCAGACTACGATATCACAAGACTATACAAAAAAAAAAAAACAAATAAAAAAAAAGATATCTTACAAACGCAATTCTAAAAATATTCAAGCGACATTCGAATAAAAATGTCTTTGTAAAGCGCCCTAACCATAACGCTTTCAACTTTTAATTATCCTATTAAAGTAGTTATAATTATTTGCGGTTACTAAATGCAGTCGTTTAAAGGGAAACGTATAAATTAATTTACGTTGAAAAATAAAATATAAAGCCGAGGTTATTTTATCACTTACAGACCTTAACACGAGTATTATAAAGGAAATGTTAAAGAACCTACCTAATATACTTCTACTGGTTGAAATATAGTTACCCGTAGGTAGCCTTTGTGTTAAGTCAGGGTATATATATTCCAAATTGTAACCAAATCCTTCCAGCTGTATTTTCGCGATTGAGTATATCAAACATCAAAATAAACCAACTTTCACTTTTATAATATTAATACGTAACTGCACCCAAGTATCCCACTGATCCCAAATAAAGAGGTAATATCAAGACCGCAAAGCAGCAGTACTTTGTATTGTTGTGTTTCGGTTTGAAGGGTGAGCGAGCCAGTGTAATTACAGACACAAGGGACATAACATCTTAGTTCCCAAAGTTGGTGGCGCATTGGCGATGTAAGCTATGGTTGACATTTCCTACAGTGCTATTGGTGTTGGTGACCACTTACCATCAGGTGGCCCATATGCTCGTCCGCCTACCTATACAATAAAAAAAAGAGAATTGGTAACGATGACGATGTAATGCGACGTAAGAATAATGTCCTCCAGACCGATTTTCGGCTACGGCGGCCAGTGCGCAAGAGATACTATAGTGCATAAGTGTGTGCGCAAACACAGGTGCACTCGCAGGAAGAGAGCTTCCCGAGCTCTCATTATCCGATGGGACGGCAATCCGACACGACCAGAAAGAGCTCAGGCGTAGGACCAACACGGCCTAACGTACTTTCCTAGACACGGTAGTGTACACACTTCGATGCTACAGACTCCGGGCTGCTACTGTGATACTGAGATTTTCTGACAGAAAAAAACCCCATAAATATTTATTCGCCCGACCTGGGAATTGAACCCAGGACCACCGGGTCTGTGGCTTTATATCTAGCCACTAGACCAACGAGGCAGTCAAACGTAACCTAAGAATACGGTGATCATAACATAGAGTTTGATGAGACTTTAGTTTTTGTGGTGGCAAGGCTTTGTATAAGCTCGCTTCGGTAGGTACCATCCACTCATCAGATATTCCTATCGCAAAACAGTACTTGGTATTGTTGTGTTTCGATTTGAAGGTTGAGTGAGCCAGGGTAATTACAAACACAAGGGACATAATGTCGTAGTTCCCAACGTTGGTCGTGCATTGGCGATGTAAGCGACGGTTAATATTTCTTATAATGCGAATATTTATGGACCTTGGTGACCATTTACCATCAGGTGGCCCAATTACTCATCTGGCTATGAATTTGAAACCGTTTAAAATTCCCCCAAAAGTGTTCACCGTGTGATCCGACGAAGGCCAATAAAATAAAACAATACGGACCAAGTGACGGGCAATAGGTGAAGTTTCAAAGTGGGTACCAGAGACGGGTATTGTTTGCTGTGTACGCTCGCGTGAACTCCACAATTCGTATCGCCATGTTTGTTGAAAACACGCTGTGAAATTTCACTTATATTGGCGTTTTATGTACATATTGTATGTGATAAAACTGGGACAGCGGCCGATAATTCTGTTTATGAAACGAAGTTGAGAACTTTTAAAAATAAATTTAACAATGCTTATAGTAGCCAACTACAATAAAGTGTAATGTATATAAAATTCAATTTATTCAAAAAGCGACTTTTAAATCGTAACTTTACAATTTAACACGATTCACCGTAAAAATGAGACTGATACAGGAGGTAAATTTTAGCGTAAAAAATACCATAATGTAGAACTTCAGGGTCGTTACTCTTTGTTCGTTTTACATATAATAAAATGGTAAGAGGCCGATGACTGTACATTATAGATATTGTAAAAAAAAACTACTATAGAAAGTAACAATATGAATTATTCACAATTAAAATTTAAGAACAATTTAAGTAGCTCTTTCTTTAAAAATGAAGTATTTTCATACAAACTTTCCTCCCTTATGTTATGTATGTATATTTATCACTACCTTAGGGGTTAAATTTTCGAAAACCCTGCATTAGTTTAAACAGAACCCGTATACATTATTTCATGATGCTAGCCAAAGTCGTTTGGACTGTGTGTTGATATGTCAGTCAGTAACTCAAGCTTTTATGTATGTATGTATGTATACATAGTTATTACCTAGAATGAGTACTTTGCCTTGAGTAGTCAAGAACTGTATATTCATATTCGAATTTCACTGAAACAAAGTTGCGGCCAGAGCAGCTTATGCGTGCTATTAAACTGTACAACTCAAGCGAATGGTTCATTTGGCCGAAAGTTGAGTGAGCCAGTGTAATTAGCAGCCAAAGGCACATAAAAACTAAAGATTACTAATTCGTATCCGGGCAATATATCGCAAGCAGCTTAAGTTGCCTTATTATAAAGTGGAAAGTAACAGTCTGTCGCACTGTTGGACTAAGGGCCTATGCTCTTTTGTGGAGATGGCTTGGAGCTTAATCTACCAATCTGATTCGACGCAGAATGTCACAAAGACGACTTCGATTTTTAAAAACAGTTAAAGATGCTAATTTAATATATGCCAAAGACCATTGAATCTCGAGCGAATTTAATGAATTCTCCTTCAATAAAAGTCGAGACTAAACTTATACAGTTTGTAAATTAATTTCAATGATTTTAATTATGAATACGATAGCGAGCACCTGATGGATCCCGGCTAAGATTCTGCATAAAACCGAACAGACATTTGCATATTCGAAAACTTTTGTGTTTATTTATTCTTTCATATTTTAAAACTTTATTAAAAATAGAAGACTTACAAGTGAACGAAAGATATCACTAAAATAAATTTCAGTTATTTCTTAGAGTTTCGTTTATATTATTAGTTGTAAACAACATACACGAATCATCATCTTTGTATTTAAATACCTTAAATTGTAAAATATGAGATAAAAAGCGAGGTGTTTTTTTATCACCGGAATTAACATTTTTGACAATCAATAAGTAAGTGTAACACTTCTATGTTAAATAAAGTTTTTTGACTGTTTTTTTTTCTTTAGTAAAATTGTTATACATATTAACAAAGAGAATTAGCAAGCTGACAGTGGGCTGGTTTCGTTTATCATAGTTAGAGAAAAGCCTCAGGGTAGATGGAGTGATGACATACGCAAAATAACTGGGTTGAAATTAAGAGGCGAAGACTGTGCTCACTGGCATGCCCTGAAAGACCCCAGTACACTCACAAATACAATAGCATTAAGCTATTATAAAATAACTCAAAAGTCTGCGGAGAATGAAATAAATATATACAAAAACAAAGTTCTTATATATTTTTATAGTCTTCCAGACCGTTATCGGTCACGGCAGCCAATGTCGAGAGAGATTAGCCAACAGCGCAGGACATATTATAGTACCCAAGTATGTGCGCAAACACAAGTGCACTCTCTATTCTCTTACTCTCAAAACCCGATGGGACGGCAATCCGACACGACCGGAAAGAGTTCAGGACCAACGGCTTTACGTGCTTTCCGAGGCACGGGAGTGTACACACCAACTTCCAGACTTTGGGCTGCTACTGAGAATTTTCTGACAGAAAAACCCAATAACTTATTATTGGCCCGACCTAGGGATTGAACCCAGGACCACCGAGTCTGCGGCCTTACATTTAGCCACTAGACCAACGAGGCAATCAAAAACAAAGTAACTATTAATTGTCGACATATTAAACACATATAAGTCTCCAATCACATATTGATTAGATTCAAATATATTCATTCTTCAGGCCGAATGAAAAAGACTCAATGTAGTGGAACAGGGACGGAATTGACGGAAACGATCCGCTTTCAAATGGGATTCAATCGGGGGTGAAAATTGTGATGAACGAATGAATGAGTGAACGAAAGAATAGATCGTTCATTTTCATAACTGCAAAGAATAGCGCTCGGGGTGCGATTAAATACGTTTTAAGTTTAAGTTTTCAATACAATACGACATTTTACCTTAAATATTTTTATTTTTTTATATCTCGATTCGTGGAGGATAGAAGCACGTTTATAATGCGATGAAAACCTCTTTAGTGATTTCTTTTTTGTAGTTGAAAAGAAAATTGTTATATAATCGATAGCTTTGGTAAGTAAAATGGGTCACCTTCATAAATATACATTGACTTATAATATTAACCTACCTTCCTAACCAGAAAATAAGAATATTTTTTTATTGCATAGGTAGGCGGACGAGCATATATATGGGCCATCTGATGGTAAGTAGTCACCAATGCCCATATATATTGGCATTATAGAGATGTTAACCATCGCTTACATCGCCACTGCGCTTCCAAACTTGGGAACTAAGATGTTATGTCCCTTGTGCCTGTAATTACACTACCCTTCAACTTCACCCTTCAAACCGGAACACAACAATACCAAGTACTGTTGTTTTGCGTTAGAATGTCTGATGAGTGGGTGGTACCTACCCAGACGAGCTTGCACAAAGACCTACCACCAAGTAACATATAGATATACTTGTAGAATATATGATGAGTGGGTGGTACCAAGTACTATATTAATAAGTTTAAATACTTAAGAAAGTTTTAAATCTCAAAACTATTTATTCTATGTAGAAACCACATACAGAAAAGGTGTCGCTGACACATTTAATTGACTTATAAAAACCCCCTTTAATATTATATATAATAACTATGACAATTCAAACGGACTTTAATATTTCTCGATTTAATAATTATATGTTTTAATGTCAAACAATGATGTATAGCCGTTTTAATAAATGACCTTCCAGCAAAGATTTATTCGCGTAATATAATTGTATTACATGTTTATCGTAAAACTTGCGATAAATTTCGACGTAGTGCTCATTTAAACGAAATCATAAATTGTAATATGTTCCCAATTCAATTCAGGGTAGGACTTGTGATATGAGTCGAACCGGTGACTATAAAATCGGTAGTTGTGCTGCTGAGATGTTGTTGATGTTGATGAAATATGAAAGTAACTCTGTCTGTTACGATTTCATAGCTAAACACCACTAGACCGATTTTGATGAAGTTTAATTCGAAGCAAGCTGCCTGCCCCTAAAACGCGTCCGAAGCCGCGGCCGAAAACCAGTATAATGACAAACGTGAAAGTGTATCTCAACCGTTATTGTGAATTATATTGATGGATGTCTATTTCCCCTCGATAATACGCGTGGACACCCCATTGTTGTTGAGGTGTCCGATTGATGGATACGCTTAACGAAAACTCCCTTAGTCAGTCCTTAAGACACCCACGGACTGAATTGTAATGGTTGGTTCGACTTTACAATGTCGAAACCGCACGTATTATGACGAAGTTTTATTTTTGTTACCTATTTGAATTCAAAATAGTATATTATATTAAATATATTTACTCACTCATATTAATGTATTCGCGTCCGTTTGTTGGCAATTAATCTTCTAAATCGAATTTTTATTTAAACTTACCTGAAAAATAAAAAACAAATTATTAATACTTATTCACATATAAGATAAAAAGTATTTTCTATAAATTAGCTCAATAACATAAAACATTCAAATAAAAAAATGCAAGATAGATTATAAAGCGAATAAGAAATCGTATCGTCTAAATGAGCACACTGAGATGCAATTGTAAACAGAAGTAAAAGAATAGTTGGCACACGAATACATACCGACTTAGTAAGAGAAAAGTTAACTATTATACTGAGTGACATAGTACGGTACACGTTACAAGTTTTAGCGATTAACGCTTTAAGCTTGTAAGTTTTGAGCTTTGGACGCCTTGACCTTTGTTGTGTTCTCTATTCAAATTCACATTACTACACCTACGTTTATCGTATGTAACAGGGTTCTGTTTTTAGAATCATAATACTATGATAGCTGACCAGTTGACATCACAGAATATGTACGTGCTGAACGCTTTCATGATAATTAGCAATGAAAGTCTAAAATTTAAATTGAAGAAATAATTAGAAGAAACGTTAAGAAATATGCATTATTTCAACGTATAATATTCTTGCTATATTTAAAAACTTACGCCATATTCAATCAAATAAAAAAAAAAATACTGAGTATCTCTAACATTTAAAAGATTTTTTTTACGATTAACTTGGACCACGGGCAAACATTTTTAAGACAATTTAGTCAGCCATCTTGGCACCTCAGGACAGACAAGGAGACTCAACGTTACCGACACGACATTTGCTGATTCACGGAACAATTAACACATAGTCGTAACACATACGACACTTGTTTCAAAACATTGTAATCGTACAATTTATATATATATAAATAAAATAAATGCCTTTTAGTTGGCTTTTCTTATACATATGATAAAACTATGACGACCTTTAATATATATATATATATATATATTGAGCTTGGGCTGTTGTCATACCGACTAACATAGGCTGTACGCTTAATTTGATGGGTAATATTAGTAATTAATTAAAAATAGGCATTGCTATAATTCTTCAAAAAAGTTACAGGCAAATAGGATACAATATCTAGGTAGGGATTTGCGATGTATGTATTGTCTATTCCAACCGCAAGAGGATAAAAGACAAATTATCAACTTTGCAATTAAATTGACGCGATATCCTTGTTCGAGATCTTGAATAAATAATCTTTTATACTAATTCGGTGTCATCGAAAAACACACTGTTGAGTTCGTTACCTTCTGTCTGTATATTGTCTCAGTTCTACAAGTATTGACTTTGATTGATTGGGGATGAGAAATAAACAACATCATTTACGAAATTTCAAATTAATTAATTAAATGTAGAAGAACATGAGTAAGAAATTAGTTTCTCGCCGGTTCTTCTCGTAATATAGTTGAATAAAGTAAATATTTTTGTAATGTGTGTTGTAAAAGTGTATAATCAATATAATAGTCAAATGAAAATGTCAGAGCCTAATTAAACAAATAAACGTAGCCAGGATAATTCTAACACATCGTTAGTCGATTCTAAAAATCATTAAAACTAATATCAATCGAATCAAATACCTTGGCAGTCTTCGTTGATCTTAAAATACGTGACAATAGTGAACAATAGCGCCTGTGGGTCCTATATTAAGATAATTATAAATACAAATCATAGGGGACAGTTGGCAATGAGATAAACGCTTGACGAATGTCGGTGACGCATCGGCGGTGCATTAAAACATTCGCTATAGACATATTAATGGTACGAATTTCGTTCTAGTTTTAATATTATTTAGAACGTTATTAATTGATTATATTATATTCTTAACAATCTCCGACCGACTGCATCAAATCCTTGTGCCGGAATATATTTAAAAAAAAAGAAACCGCGTCATCGCCCGTCATAGAAGAAGATTACTTTCGGCGCAAAGTTTGGGTGCTTCGAACATACAATTACGTTGTCAAGGAATGTTTATCGTATTAGTTGGTTTTGATAGCATTTAAACTAATTAATGGTATTGTTGTTTGTTATTTGCTTATTATTAATTGTAAGGTCATATTCACTTATGATATGTAAAATTTATATTATTGACCCATGTGACGTGTTGATGTCTTAGTGGTTAGGAGAAGTTAATTTCAACCGATTATTCAGAGTACAATCTCTAGTTATCAGTTATATTATAAAATTATAATATATCTGTTTTAGTACGTTTCAGTGTTAAGAAATGATTTGTTCCTTGCCCATATATCGGACATCAAACTCCAAAATTAAAAAGACAAATACTGTATTTCACATTCTGACTGAACGACGATATTTGATTAAAAACGGTTATGATATTTAATAGTGTCTATCGGTAAAAGAAAAATTCATTTCAAAAATATGTTCGATATTTTAATTTCCTCTTTAAAATAACTTTTTCGTAGTCGAAACAAGTAATATCAAACATTACATCAGTTATCATACGATCTCTTGGCGTAGAACCGATTTAATTTCCGTACCGGTTCACACGTCCGTCGTCTCCACGTGCTGTTGCACGACTGACGACGGCCGTCGTAGGAGCCGGTGACGTTTTTATTATTTTTATAGTCATACCGTCAAATATTCGACTTATTGCTCTTTACGAAAAACTAGTTTCACTTGTGTCGTTAACACTAGAAATCCATTGGTTTTAATATAATCGTGTGAATGGTTCACCATTATGAAGGCCCTAAAATAAGATGGTCCAGTGAAACACGGGAATGAGTTTCATGTGCTTAATTTGTGATTGTAATTCATCTCGTGCTCCGCGGTGGAGAAAAATATCGCGAGGAGACTTGCACGTGTCGGATGATTATGTTACTGATGTACTACAATGCCTGTTCGTGGACAGCGTAGTGATATAAGTTCTAAATCTCACCTTAAGAGAAGAGGAGGCCTCTATCCCACAGTGGGACTTTTTTTTTTTTTTTTATTCCATAGGTAGGCGGACGAGCATATGGGCCACCTGATGGTGAGTGGTCACCAACGCCCATAGACATTGCCATTGTAAGAGATGTTACCATCGCCAATGCGCCACCTACTTTGGGAACTAAAATGTTATGTCCCTTGTGCCTGTAATTGCACTGGCTCACTCACCCTTCAAACCGGAACACAACAATAGCAAGTACTGCTGTTTTGCAGTAGAATATCTGATGAGTGGGTGGTACCTACCCAGACGAGCTTGCACAAAGCCCTACCACCAAGTAAACTTTTACAGACTGTTACTTAAAACCTATTTTTGTTTCTCCTGGCAATTTATAGAATATGCAAAAACTTTTCTTATATCAATATGAAAATATTATGTAAACGTTTGTATACAATAGTCAGTTTTAGTGCAAATAAAATCACAAGTTAGATAATTATGAATATGTATTATCAAACAGAATATGTTATAGTATCGGTTTGATTTATACTTAATTATTTAGTTATACATATTACTTTAAAGAAACAGAAGATAAAGATACCGGATAATAGTTATTATATTCATTAAAAAAAATGAAATGTCAAATTCATACAACCTTACTAATAATGTGAAAGTGAGTTTGTTTGTGTTTTACGCTATCACGTCTTAACTACTCGATCGATCATCGTGAAACTTTGCATACACGTTGTCAGGGATACAGAGAGGCGCAAAGGGTACCAAGCACGTTCCTCTCCCCTCACGCGCGAGGGAAAACAAGTAAAAGATAAATGAAGTCATCTAAATGTCACATACACATTCAACGTACAACTAATAACGCGAACAGTATTAATATACTAATCTTTAAAGTGCTATTTGAATGATTCATACAAATTTTCGTACAAGCTTGGCGGATATCCAGTAACATACTTAAATACAAAATTCTTATATGACATTAAGAATGTATATTAAATAAACGTATTATATTTAATAACTTCCTTTAAAAAAAAATCTAAATATATATTTATAGGTACAGATAAGCGCTTGATCAAATACTTCTGAATATTTCATCTGAATTATTTGGTATTTGGCAAGATTAATTTGAATATTGACAAGTTTAGTATGTAATAGTAACATTTTTTAATAGAGGCTTTATGTATTTATTGCAGTTTAAACTAATTTTAACATATTATTGTTAACGTAGCTTATTTATGAATGTTTCCAAAATAATAAAAATTCTCGCGAACAAATTTCAGCCACGTCGGATGTTCTCGAGGACTGCATCTGCGGGGAACATATTACAGTGGACGAACGTGGGAGAATTTCTCGATAGAAAAAACCCAGTAGCACTTATTGTTACAAGCCAAGACTTGAAGCCAAGTCTTAGAGATCTTCACCAGTCTTTACCAGAATTAAATGAATCGTAAAAAAAAAATATCGTACTTGTATACTTTTGGTAGCAGGACTGGTGCGTTTTTGTTTACTCTGATTTGTTATTGTACGACCCGTACTAATTGTATTCCATTACACTTGAGAGCGAGCCGGTGACAAAATATCGAAATCAAAATTGTTAGTTTAGCTCGTCAAAAGCTCTCTTAAAAAAGATAAGTTTCATAGTCGGCTTTTATATAATTAACATATACGTACATGACTTACAATTAAAGTTGACAAGGTTTTTTTTAATTGGCTACTTCCAGATTTTTTATTTACGGGTAATTTTCCTCGACTGAAAAAACTTTTTAATGGCCGAATTTGGATATTTTGATTACTAATAGGTTTTTTTATATAGTTATATGATTTATATAATGAGACAAATTTATATTACTAATAATGTTCAATTTGAGACATAAATGGTTTAATATATTACACTACATAAATCAATCATTAGTGAATGCCATATTAAATAAAACTTAATGAAAATTGATACTGCTTAAAAGTGAAATAATTTCAAATCTAATCTCTAAAAAAACTATGAAAATGTTTCCCTCATAAATTACATAAAAACATTGATTTTCCCATGTAACATGTCAATAACACTTAATTTAATTCTAGCATAAATATAAAATTTTATAGACATTTATTTCAAAATATCATTAATGTTTATAGAGAAGAAGTTACATCTGTGTAGCGAGGTAATATCATTTCTAAAAACCGATAAATAAAATAGTCCATTTCAGTTTTATAAATAATCAAAATCGGTTTTTGAATACTTCGTTCCAAGTGTTTCCACTGTATTCACGTACGTACATGAAACTTTAAAAGCATGTCATTGATATGCAACGCGGTCCGACTGTATCACTATCGATTTATTGCTATTTCTGGACGAACATACGATACCTACTATACAAAACACTGTTTATTATAGACTACATTTGCCGTCGTTAGTGACGTGATCATTATTCATTACAGAATGCATTTGTTTTTTAGCTTCAATTTTAATATATCATTAACCAAACATTGTATGTACATTAACTGACAAAAACAAACAACTCGATAAAAGCATTGATTTTGTTCTTTGTAAAATAAATCAGGAATATATTATTATAAACCAGTGCAGGCCTGCGTGGGTAGCACTTGGCGATACAGATGTGTTCATTTTTCTTTGAATTCATATATCTTTTTGAACGGGTTCTATGAAATCGTGATTTTGTTTTTTTACTGTGTTTGTTAGTGGACGAGCATGTGGGCCACCTTATGGTAAGTGGTTACCAACACCCATAGACAGTGGTCTGTATATTTCTTAAAAAAAACGACATCACCACTGCGCCCCCAACCTTGGGAACTAAGATGTTATGTCCCTTGTGCCTGTAATTACACTGGCTCACTCACCCTTCAAACCGGAACACAAGAGTACCAAGTACTGCTGTTTTGCGGTAGAATATCTGATGAGTGGGTGGTACCTACCCAGACGAGCTTGCACAAAGCTCTACCACCGAGTAAACTTTTATCTTATCATTGGTGTTCATATTATGTAGCAAACCAAAAAGCAGTGCAACCTCATGGACGATGTAAGTCTGGACGTTACTGACCCATTGTAGTTGAATCGTTCCATTGGTTGGGAAATTGTATCTGTTCCCTTCGCTTATGTGGAGGACGGGACGCGTAAATTTATGTAAGATCATTATATAGCCGTTGGCACTACCCACTCAGATACAAATCAATTTAATTACTGTATCTCGCTGTTGGGCGAATGAGCCTACGGGTTGCGGTGCAATATAAAACGATAAAGGAATATTAATACAATTTCACATTGCTATTGTATTTTAGAGCTACTTATCAACGGTAGGGTCATAAATTCATTTGCAGACGAGCAAATGAACATTATCGGCCTATTTTTATAAATAAAATAAACTACTATCACGCAAAATAACATCACAATAACATCCTATAGACAGCAGCACAATTAACAGAAAACAAATCTAAAAATTACCAATCTTACATAGACATATATAATATATATAAAAAGATAGACAGATAAGACAAAACCAAAAATGTAATTGAAATCGAGAACTCGATTAGAGTCTTTGAAATCGTAACGTCGAGCGACACTAAAAACATAGTAGCTAATCGGGCCATTACAAGTTAATACTTTTCCCAAGTACAGTAGCAATAAGACGGGTACCGGCGCATCTTTCCCGTCCATTAGCCGATTGAACGGCTCGAGTTTTGTTTGCTGTATTGTATTGTTACGATGTGAGCGGTCCAAGTGTGAATACTAAAATCGTTTATTTTTTTATAAATACAACTTCTGGTGTTCGGAAATCGTGCAAACGTTTCATTTTGTTCGGGCTCTAGACGAGTCCCTGAGTTTATTTTCCTAAGTTTCCGAATGGTGGCCATTAAAGAATATTTGGGGTAGAAAGCTCGACGTTTGTGTTGTGCAATATAGACACATCTCTATCCTTAGTTATACCCACTGTTATATACTATTTTCACGCAATTGTAATTCATCACATAAGCTAGCGAGGTTTTCTGCTTTTGTGCATTATAGCTATGTACATGTTATTACTATGATGTTTTTCTTATGTCATTTATCAATCATATAACAAATGGCTATTGAGTAATTGTGAATTTACATTAATTAATCTTCAAACACATTCAGTGATTTATTCGATATGTTTTAAAAACGCTACCTCTTAAGATTCGGACGACACACAGGTAGAGACAAATGAAAACATCGAGCACAATATGACACGTTCCGCTTATTTGCTTTGTTTCTTTGTTTGTAAACGTGCAGGCGATACTGACTGACTGACTCTACTTGTCCCTGTACTACTATTATGCTTTGTTTATCTTGTATCACATTTAGTTTGTTTTTCTAACATGTGTTGTCAAAAAAACGTATTGATGGAGAATTCACCATGCGAAGACATTTTGACAAAAGGGAGACATTTTTTCGCAATGCCAACTGAAAATATTACTAGACCAATATACATAACTCTTATACCAGAAGATGCAGCGCGTTTGGATGAAGGTTTTAGTATACAATATTATTATATAAGAAGCCGCGCTTCGCAGTTTTACTCGCTTTCAATTTGAAACATTGACGAGATAAGCTCGAATTTCATATTATTGTTTACTTATATTTTCTGTCAGGCCTAGACTAGGTGGGTACAATTCTACTCACCAACTAATTATTCTAAGCGAAAAAGCATTATTTCGTATTCCCGCGTTCCGTTTCCAATGCTGTAACAACAGGAACAAGAGAAATAACATGATTTTAAAGGCAAATGAAAACATGAGCAAAATGTGACGTGATCCCATTTCATTCGTATTATTTCTTTGTCTGTGCACGAGCGAGCGACTCACTCGACGAGCGATTTATTTCAAATGTGTATTTTAATCTTCACTGTCTTTGAAAGCACACTATCTCTTCTCATGTCAGGGTATTAGTATCAATGTATAAGTGTAATGGTTCTACATTTAATGAAGGAATTCGTATCTGTTAAAAACCACCAATAATATAAATTCCCTATCGTATTTATTTGGACATTTATATCAACAGCTTTGAGAGTTTGCGTTGCAAGTTATCACGCAATAATTCCGACGTAAAACATGTACTAGATTATAGCTGAAATAACTTCGTTTCATTTTAATTGCGTGATCACGGAGCTATATCCCTTGCGTGGTACTAATTACTCGATTTATAATGTTGTTACTGTAGTATTATTTAATGGTTAATTAAAAGTTTTAATACGTATACTATATTGACGAGCCGGTAGATTTCGTAAGTGGTGAGACCGATTACAGTTTATCTCAATAACTCAAGTTTTTGTTTAAATTGAATTTTTACAATGAAGAATGTTTAGTATAAAACAAAGTTGAGACTATAAAATAAGCCGTTCGGAACGAACTCGAAACAATTTGAACAACGTGTTTACTTAAAAACTAAAGTATGCTCAAAGTAAAGTATATATATACAGTTTAGATATTATAAAATTGACACTTTGGAGATTGGTTATTGTATGAATTTAGTAAAATATAAATAAATATAATTTTCTCAGTATTATAATAATATAAGCACACACAAGAGACTTGAGGGTGTCATGCACACGGCCGTATAATAGATTCAGCAGTTTAACAACAAATTTATTTCCAATAAATTCAGCTATAACAATAAATAAATAAATAAATGTTACTTTAAAGAAATTAATAATATTCCTATTTACACACATTAAGCGTAAAGCTTGTAGGTGGGCGACAATAGACCAAGGGATCAGGGTCGAACCTGCGACTTTTATCATCGCTAGGCGTCCCATTAACGCTATTGCACTAATTGACGCTAATGTAACAAACCTATCTAAACTACCCACAATTAGTTATTAAGAGGATATTTCAAATTTATATCGTATTTCATTTATTTATTTTTGTTAATTTTTTATTATATATCATTGATTCTGTTATAATCTATATCTATATACTATTATATAAATCTATTGGTTCTGTCTGTACATTTTTCTTTTCACCAAATTTTGTGATAAATAATCGTTTTATGATTCAGTGATTCACATTATACTATTTTTTTCATTTTTGTCTGTCTGTCTGTCTGCATGTCCTCTTATAACTCAAGAACGGCTTGACCAATCTTGATGAAAATTGGTACACACAAAGAACAAGTGATGGCACAGATGTTAGGCTATATATAAGATCGGTAAACCCTACGGTATCTTATGAAAATTAATTTCAAATCGTTAATTACGTATTTCTTTTAGTAATAAAATAATTTATTATATTTTTATTAATTATACACGGGTGAAGCCGCCGGGCAGAGCTAGTTTATAAATAAGTATGTCGTAATATCTTTCTGTTAAGTAGTAACTGTTTATTATTTCTAAGTTGGCGATATGATCTTTTTAAAAAACGGCGTTAAAAAGGAGTTGTAAGACATAGAGAGCTATACAAAAATTCACTGCTGAGTTGGATATTTGGCTTTTTATTTATAATCACTATAATTTGCCACCTACTTATACCGTAATACTAAAAATAAATATATACATCTATGTATTTGAAAAAATACAATTTGCCTGTATACATATTTGTACAAACCTTTATCAACAATGGCCTAACGACAAAACGGTGGCGAGGAGAATGTTAAAAACACTAGACATTCGACGTCAAAGTGAATAACTTCATGGGGTGCGAGAGCGAATACAAACATCGAGTACATATTATGGAACTATGTCATTATTATCAACCAGTAGCTTTGACATTGCTGTCCCTTTATACCGATTATTTTTTTAAATTATAGTAATGCCCGTTGTTAAGAACTATTATTTATTCCAATTTGCTATAACAATTAAGCTTAAAGCTTGTGCAAGGGGTAGAGAACATGCTCTCTCTGAAATAGTACACACGTTTAGTGTTAATAATTTACTAGTTTTTATATTAGGCTTATTATTTGAGGAGAAGGTTTGGAGTTGTCGGGATGTTTCCTACACCGCCGAGCACGAGATGAATAACAAACACAAATTACGTACACGAAAATTCAGTGGTGCTTGCATTTAAAACCATTTGCAAGTATACTAGCTCAAGTGAAAACACGTTTAAACGGTGCACTAACGCCTGCCGCTAGATGATAGGGCACTTAAAACTTTTATAGTATCCTTTTAACTATTTAAGTTTCATGGAATACTTTCGATTGAACGACAAAACGACTTGTGTTGTATATATTAACTACCTATGAAAAAAGATTTTTACTAACATATTTTAAAATATTTTGTTTATTATTCATCCTGTGTGAGACATGCATGTATCGGATGACGTGATGGGGCCGAATTTCATCCGCATTGAGGTAGCGTGGTGGAATAAACTTCAACATTATCTTATATGGAAACTAATGTACAGCAACTCTAACGATCTTGAAAATAAATGAAAAACGGTACTATAATAATTAAAGAGTGCGAAGCGTGACTGAAAAACCTTTATGAATAAGGTCCTCCAGACCGATTTCAGTCACGGCGGCCAATCTCAAGAGAGATTAGCCAACTGCGCAGGAGATATGCGCAAACACAGATGCACTCACTATTCCCGAGCTCTCATAATCAGATGGGACGGCAGTCCGACACGAACGGAAAGAGTTCAGGCGCAGGACCAACGGCTTAACGTGCTTTCCGAGGCACGGGAGTGTACACACTTCCAACTTCCAGACTCCGGGCTGCTACTGAGAATTTTCTAACAGAAAAACCCAATATCACTATTTATTGGCCCGACCACGGAATTGAACCCACCGGGTCTTCGGCCTTATATCTAGCCACTAGACCTTTATGAATATATAATTATTAAACAGAAAGAATACAAATATTTAATCAACATTGCACAATTCTAATAAAATGAGTTAAAATTGATTTCACAATTCGTGGTCCTACCGATCACACCCAGTGTAACCATAATCACCAGCCCGGCATAGATCTGGCCATTGCTTATTCCCTACCACCTTGAGCTATTTAATTTCAAACTATGTAAAAAATTAGTTTTTATTTATTTTGGTCAAATTGTATATCAAATGTATATCAAAATGTTTCACTTACAAATTTCGTCAGATTATATACACGCAGTTAGCTGACATTAAAATATGAGATCACGTCACAGTCACGCCGCCTCGCTTCGGGCATTTACTAATAACATTACACCTCGTTTGTCGACTCGTCTGACAATTAGTCTCGTCTCTGAATTTACCTAAAATAATGTAGTTGTACGCTAACTGCTTGATTTTGTAGGTAACACTTTTAGCTAACAAACTCAATACCAATTTCGTATAAAATTTCAACTCGTAAAATGTCAATATTAACCTAAACAGTTTGTCGCTTAAATGTCGCGCAAATGGGTTATCTGATGCATAAGTGGTACCTATCCCGTAGACACTAGCACTGAAAGAAATATTGACCATCCCTTCCAGCCTTTGAAACTAATATGTTTTGTCCCTTGTACCTGTAATCAGACAGGCTCGCTCACTCTTCGAACCGGAACACGGGAATACGTATGCGAAAGATGATTGGGTGGTACCTTAGCAGACGGGCTTTTCCAAAGTTCTACCACCGAGCGGCTTAATTCTGAAGTCCCATCAAGGTTGTCATGAAGCGACTTTTTATTTTGGCTGTATTATGTTAAACTCGTTACTCCAATTCCGATATTTTATGGTCGTTACGATCATTGTTATTTATATTACTATATAGTTTGTGTTTCTTTTTTTAAAGAAAAATCTAAATAGTCATTATATTCAATGACTATTTAGATTTTACTAAAATGATTCTAAGAGAGTGACTGTTCGCGAAAGTGGATTCCAAATCTATGGTAGCTTCTCAGTACAGTTGCATCATAGACATATCAAATAACGATTGATGATCGTTTGGCGCTGTTGCAGTATATTCATATAAAGCGTATCACTTAATATTCCAGAATTATCTAGAAAATATCCCATCCCGACTGCCATCTTTAACGTAACTACGGCAACCGTTATTGTGTTACCATTTTGTTCCTTATAAGAAACAGGATTACATAAATTACATTGACATTACAATGTGATAATCACCTATTTTTTTGTAATAAAACATTTTCCTTATTAGTTATTTCAATTTCATTTGCTTCATTCACCGAGAAGATTAAAGTAGCGATCAATGAAGAGTGGTGACCACTTACAAACCACTTGTCCATTTCCTCGTCTTCTCGACAAAGGAATCAACTTAAACATTCACAAATCTGAATATCTCGAAATAGAATCCAATACACTCTACCTCCGTCTCAACGAAATAAACTCAACTTGTCTGCAAACTAACTCGACTTGTTGCTAGATCGATCCAACGATTATATTTACCTACTCTCTTCACAGCTGTGAAAGTAGACAACGGATTATTTTTCATCGTTCGCTGTATCTTTAAGATAAGGAGGAAGACATTCTAGCGTTTCTCAACGACGAAACTGATATTTTTAATTAATTCAAAGCACGTTCGCTTGCTGGGAACGAATTTGTCAAATTTGTGCTTTAAACGTTGATACTAACTATAGACTAAGCGATGATAAATGAAATCCTCTTACAAGCACTTTTGAATAGTCATGTTACGTGATTAAATTGAATGTAAAGCTAAGAAAGGTTCGGAATAACAGATTCAATTGAGAAGAACTTCAAAAAATAAAAAGTAACTCAATAATATATATGTTATTAATATATGTTCGACATGGGAAATGTTTTATTTTTTATTTTATGGGTTGGCGGACGTGCGTATGGGCCACCTGATGGTAAGTGGTCACCAACACCCATAGACAGGCATTAAAAGAAATTTTAACCATCGCTTATATCGCCAATGCGCCACCAACCTTGGGAACTAAGATGTCCCTTGTGTCTGTAATTACACTGACTCACTCACCCTTCAAACCGGAACACAACAATACCAAGTACTACTGTTTTGCGGTATAAAATCTGATGAGTGGGTGGTACCTACCCAGACGAGCTTGCACAAAGCTCTACCACCGAGTAAAACGTATGTGTGAATACAATTTTATCATCTATTTATCATATTTCTGTGAGTTATGTATGAACAGTGGACATAATATAATTTAGAATATTTAAATAAATAAATCGACATATATATATTTTTTAAGTTACGAAAGTAATTATTTTTGTTTGTCTCTGTCAATTATAAAAACGATAAGCCTGATAATGGTCTTATTTAATTGAGTTATCTCCGGTAACTATTATATATAATCAGATATACAAAATTTAATCCCACCGTCCCCTGTGAATAATTGACGGATATCTTTTAAACACAACATGCGGGCTGCCCAAGATGGGGATGGTTGGCGTTCCATTGGGAGGCTTTCGTCCAGCAGTGGACGGTAAAAGGCCGAAGAAAAATAAATAAAAGCAACAATATAAACTTGCACTTTGTACTATCGGAATTCAAAAAATACATTATATATGACGAGCCGGTTGGCGTAGTTGGTAAGATATTTGCCTTTCACGCCGCATGTCGTGGGTTCGATTCGCACCCAGGACAGACATTTGTGTGCATGAACATGTCTGTTTGTCCTGTGTTTGGGTGTAATTATCTATATAAGTATGTACAAAAGAAAAGTAGCGTATTTAAGTATATCAGTTGTCTGTTTTCCATAGTTCGAGCTCTGCTTAGTTTGGGATCAGATGGGCTTGTGTGAATAATGTCACAGAGGATATTACATCTCAGGATACTAAATTTGGAATTAATAAATCACTTTTTGTGTAAATTAGACCTTAATATTAAAACCACAATTGATATAATTCCATATAAATAGGAAATTAGCGACACTCTGGCTACAATAGAATGTGTTCCGCGAGGCAATAAAATTTACAATTAGGGGAAGATGGGGCAGCCTCATACAGTTTTTATATTTTGTCTCATAGAATTTTCTCTGGTATCAATATCTGTATGGAGTCTTACTATCTGACTTTATATCAAAAATATATTGTGATTTGTGTAAATACACTTGTGCGACTTTCTGTAAAAGTTAAAAAAAATAATAAAAATCTATGAATGTACCCCACATGCGGGGCACTCTCATACAGGCTATGGGGCAGATTCATACATGTGAAAAAACACAAACACAAATCGAGCGTGAAATGTTTAATTATTTATCAACATCAAAATATCAAATTACAACGTGTTCGAAAACAAAAGCAATTACTCTCTTTGAGTACAAAATACTAAGTAAAAACCAAATAGTACAAAGTAAAAAAGAGAATAACATAAAATGTAGATAGTTTTTCTTTTTATGGCACGCCCTTGAAAGCAAGTTTCCGAAAACACCATAAAAAATTAAGTTTGCGTAAACATAAAAATACTAGCGCTGCCATATCATTCGGTTTCAACAAAACGGCAGTGAATGATTTCTTACAGAACCTGGAGAATATATACCGCAAACGTAATTTTACTGTCGATCGCATTTTCAACTACGACGAATTTGGTATTTCTACTGTTTTGAGCAAACCAAAAATTTTCGTGTGCTCAAAACGTGTTTAAAACACGTACTGTAGATGTGCCTTTTCAAAAAATTAAATAAAGTTTCACTTTCGAATTTCAGCCACGGCGGTTAATTTAAAAGGCTAGCCATCTGCGAAGGATGTATTACGCAAGCGTGCGCGCCAACACAGGTGCACTCACTATTTCCTCTATCATATTCCGATAGGACGACAATCCGACACTTTACGTGATTTCCGAGAAATGGACGTGTAACACAGTTATCTTTCAAAATTCAGGCGGCTTCTTACAATTCCGTTAAAGAAAATATCAATAGCTTCTGATGGACTCGACTCTGGTTTTGAATTATATATAAGCTAGCTGATAACATATTGGATATTTGTTAACAAGCCATGTGAGATATTATAATTACTATTTATTCAATAAAATCATATTAATCTCTTTAGACGGTTTGAAAAATCTGTGTATTTATAATTCTAAAAGTGTAAGCTTGTCTTAGTCTAATCTTGATACTAAAGTGCCCTCAAGTTACGGCTATGAATAAAAAAAAACAACGGATTGCACTCCGGGAGTGCCGGCTGAAGTGAAAACTTGAATATTAACGTTGTGCATTTTTGATATTTTGGAATTGGATTTAAGGAAAAATTTTGCTCGAATTGCTTTAATCATCAGTATAAAAGTACTATCATTTATGTGATAAAATAAAATATTCATTTATTGCGCTATCGTACACAAACATGACAATTTATATTACATTAAAAATTTAACACTTCAAAATCCGAATTTTCAATCAGGGTTACGTGACCTGACGCGAGTTTAACATTTTTTACCCATCATAAAAAAGTGCACAACGCCGCTAAATAAGTTTTCAATTCTAAAAATTATTATAAAATAAAAAACTTATAGTATAATAAATATGTCAATTACAATTTTAAAGAAACGTGCAAACGATATAAAATTTGAAATTGTTTACATCTTAACATACTTTTTAACGTAATTCTATTACTAAAATTACGATTTAAGAAAATAATAATGTTATCATGACTCAATCCGAAACCAGATCAATAACGAACAGTTACATAAAAAATAAACAGTCAATCTTCAATCCCACGAAATAAAGATTGAATATTAAAAACGATACATTAAAAAAACCATTCACTCTTAAGCACAAACAATAGTTAAAACTTTACGTAGAAAATAAACAAACTGCAGAACATCGAATTGCTCGAACGAATTTTACCGGTTAAAATTGAAACCGAATGCACACGACACGGTCAGCGGGAGCGTGGATTATACCCGAAGAGTGTTTCGGGTCAGCGGACCGACTTACTCTGAGGAATTTGGTCACAATATTGATATGACAGTAAATGTCGTTTAACGTGACATATACACGAAAATGGGTCACGATTTGAGATGAATTTACTGAACATTTAAATTGTTTTCGAGGTAAAATTTCAAAGTCAGTGTTAAGTTTTCTATAATAAACGACGACGTCATAGCGAAATGCGTCTTACACTGTTTAACACAATCTAAATCAGTAAACGCCTATAAACGTCATAACATAAGTCAGCTATTATGTTTAGTCCACTATCTCTGAATCTAATTGCTTTTCACTCTAGAGTAAAATATGTTTTTTTGAATATATATAAAGAGCCAAAGCTAAAGCGGAGATCATTTCTATACTTAATTTTGAGCAATAAAATAAATCATAATTTAACCAATAATAAAAATCATATCATATTCTATGAAGTAGAACGATTATTTTTCAAAATTAAAATGTAAACGTAGCTAGTATACACAGAGTTAAACCAGTTCAAACTGCATCCAACCGGATGATACCTGTGCGAACCGGCATCAATATTCGTTAGCACACCTGCTGCGAGGCGGGTGTAAAATAGATGGCCGAGTAACGCCACGAAGCAGTCGGTTAATCTTGGCAAGCGGTAATGGATGCTATGATACTTAACAAAAGCAAGAGGTAACGTGCGATAAATTAGTAATTTATACGACGACTAATTGCTCGGGGGTGGTTTTTGTTGTACGGCAGTAATGAGTGTTCGGTAAGAAAATGTGCAGGTTTTCATTCGATCTTTTCATCCACCGTCGAGCACGGGATGTATTCTAAGCACAAATTAGATTCGAGGACGCAATGTACATACATATGTACATTTCGAGTTTTCCACGCGGAAGAAAATAAAATCCGAAACGTTATTCAATAATATAGAATTGTTAGCTATTGACTAGCTTTAGTGTTATCAATAAAAGCAGTTTAAAATAAAGAGTAGAGAAAATTACCACTAGTTTATAATTATTATTTCCTTTTATTTTATTTTATCTTTCTCGGCTTAATCTACTTTAATAAGATTTTAAATTTTTATATAATAATATGTATTAAATGTCAGTATTTAAAAATACTAAGGTATTAATCTATTATATAAAATAAAACGTTTCTTCTCGTCAACCTGAAACGATCGGCAATTTTCATACAAAAGTTTCAATTTTAAAACTCAAAGGACATTTGTTGCCCTTTAAATGTCAACCGCAAGATTTTAAAAAGCTATCGACTTTAACCGTACGTATTATAAACTTACTTTTTCTATTATATATTATGTCATTTTTCAGATTAAGTAGTATGGCTTTGTTATATCCTGTATATATTAATAAATAAAGCAATAAAATAGCAAAAAAAATACTTTAAAAAAAATTGACGACACTGTCGGTGGTAAACACGTGGACTACTGAGGTCATGACCTCGTGTCATAGCTACCGGATAGGTAAGAGCTATCGAGCGATATTGCCCGCGCCTGTGTTGCCATGTAATTTTCGTCATTTAATTATTATTTTTTTCCGGGATAAATTTTTTGCTTATAATTTTTGCGTATATAACTTACATATCGGCATCTTTTTCTTATTAAAAACGTGTACTTACCTGAAAAACAAAACAAAAACATTATTAATATTTATAGCATTCAATAACAAAGCAACGGATTACATCAAATTGTTTCGATGAAAGTAATTTACTGGATGATGCAATTTATTTAATAAAAACAACAATGCGTAAAGAAATTCATAAAAGTTAAATTTTTAAATAAAGAAAAATAAAAAGTGATTTCAATCATCACATTTATGGCTTTCGTTTATAATAATATAACTGTTGGTTCGTACACACACAGCACATGTCCGAAATTCATTGCCTAATGCAAATTTCCTCACGATGTTTTCATTAACAACTGAAGAGATTATCCGCTTCTTTAATTTAGAATTTAAAACATTAATAAATAAGGCCTATATAGTGTTGTGTTGAGTAAACACTAGCTTATACATAAATACGAATAGATGACAAAAAGCGTGGTATATAACTTTAATTCCATATCCTTGACAACTAATCGTTAGATGTATAGTTAGTTTTAAAGTAGTTTAAGGTGTACGCAGTTTCTTAACGGGTCTTTTCGAGCTGCAGATAGCTTTACACCGTTTTTTATGATATAGGTAGACCAGTCACCAACGCCCATAGACATTGGCGATGTAAGAAATATTAACCATTTCTTACGTCGCCAATGCGCCACCAAGCTCGGAAATGAAGTTGTTATGACCCTTGTGTCTGTAGTTACACTGGCTCACTCATCATTCAAACCGAAACGCAACAATACTAAGTATTGCTGTTTAGCGGTGGAATATCTGACTAGTGGGTGGTACCTGTCCAGACCGGCTTGCACTAAGCTTCATCTGGTAAATCTTTATATATGTATGTATATATATATATAATTCTTGTTTGTGCCACTTGATGACACTGTGATCGCATTCCATGATATTTTTTTAATAATGTACTAAAATACTGATTTTATTACTTTATTAAACGTAAGACGTATATAGGTACGTAAAAGTAACTACTTAAAAGAACTGAAATAAAACCAGAAATGATCAATAACAATACAAAAAGTCACATACTAGTACAGTAAATTAAATACCAATGATTTAATTAAAAACATTTTCAAACCACCAATAATGAAGCATTATCGTAAACAATCCATCCATTAAAATTACGTAAAAGTTAGTCTTCCGTAACCGTAGCGAGCTATGCAAATTTCAGCTTCCGGTGTTAACAATAAGAGCTATAATCCTGTGGTAACATTGACGTCACGATGTTAGAGTACGAAGTTATATCGCTGGTTATTTAAACCTTAAGTTAAGAGCAATATAAGTGAAACTCGTATAGCAGAATTGAATTAATCAAACACGTGGGAAGAAGAACGAGTGAAAGTTTGTACACGCGGCGCAAAAACCACGTGCCTTGTGGTGTTATTTACAAGATTATCAATAAGAAAATAAACAAATTTAAATTATTCATAAAATGTGACGATTGTTTCATTAGCTAATTTATCTAATTCAGATTATAATATTCAAAAATACATTATCTTAAACTATCTATTTATATATTATTATTATTATACGTATAGTTATAGGAATAACATCATTTTGTTAGCAGCATTAATATCTCAATTAGCACGGTTCTAAGAACACAAATTTCACGTCCAGAATTTCATCCTATTCATGTTCAAAATTATGAAGATGAGCATAAGATGAATTATAATCATAATAAGCCCGAGCCGGTGTAAGAGATCCACATTTTTTATCAATTCACTACCTCTGCTATTAATTAAATCTCTTCATTAAATTGTTTTTCAATACTTTATTGGAAGTTCGTTTCAGTAGATTGTATTAGAAGAATTAAAAATCGCTGTCGCTTATGCTTTAAAACCAATTTTCCCTATCGTCGATCACGCTCTAGAACCGTCTATATATTTTTTGCTATGCATTACGAATATTGAACATAACACTGTTACGTGTAATATTATCATAAAAAACTCGTACGAACTGGATAGAACTGGATTTTTCGAAATCATAATATAATGACATGGTTTATTATAATCTTTAAGTCTTCGATTCCAAAAACTAAATAATTTACTAAGTCCAAGGAAACTTTTCATGTACTTCTGACTCATTAATAAACTATATTAAAAATACGGATTATATATTCAATCAGAAAAGAAAATACTACAAATTTTCTTAATTGCAATATAATTTAGGTGCTAAGGATATAACAATCAGATCGTTCATATATATAGGAATAGGAACAAAATTTTATTCAAGTAGGCTCTTCAAAATACTTTCACGTCATCGTTATGGAAATCGACGCAATTAGACGTTAAACCAGGTTCGGAAAGTAACAAATACTCATACATTATATTATTTCAGTATTATTATCTATGATAATATGAATTTTATTTTGTTCAAAATGGGCAAAAATAAAAGTTGTGTCGCATCAATTAGGCAAATAATTGTTAATTTACATATATCATAATATGATCATAAGTGGGCGTACAGAAGAATAGCTGAGCATTTAAATTGTTCTGTTAAGAAAGTTTTTAATGCAATTGATCAATATAAAACACATGTTGGAACTGTTGAAAAGGTTCTTAGAAAGGTTCGGGCAAGAATAACCTCTCCCAGAGAAGATACGCTAATCGTTCGTGTTGCTAAAACAGACCCAAGTAAAGGCTCCAATCAGATTAAAAATTAAGTTTTTTCGCCTGATGACCCGAGAAACATCTCGTCAAGACTTATACGCCGAAGATTAGTGGAAGCTAAATTGTTTGGAAGAATCTCTCGAAAGGCACCACCGCGAGAAGCGATTATTATTCGCTAAAAATATAAATTGGACGGTACGAGAATGGAAAAAAGTGTTATTTTCAGATGAAACAAAAATAAATATGGTAAATTCCGATGGAAAGCGCTATGTTAGACGTCCTGTAAACAATGCTTTTAATTATAAATACACAAGGAGTATAGTCAAGCACGGTGGCGGTAACATTAAAGATTGGGGGTGTTTTTCCGGATGTAGAGTTGGGCCCGTTCGGAAGATTTAAGGTACAGTGGTTCAATGGCAATACAAAAATATCTTAGAGCACACAATGATTCCATACTCGGACGATCATTTGCCTGTAACCTGGATCTTTCAGCATGACAATGACCCTAAGCACACGGCCAATAGCGTCAAATGTTTCCTTAGCAATCAGCGTATATCCGTTTTAGACTGGCCAGCAAATAGTCCGGATTTAAACCCGATAGAAAATCTCTGGTATATTGTTAAAAAGACAGTCTCAAACAAACGTAACACCAGTCAAAACGAACCATATGAAGCATTTGTTGAAGCATGGAATTCAATCCCCCTACAAAAATGTCTGAAATTGATTGAATCAATGCCACGTAGTTGTAGTCCTGTTATTGAAAATAAGGAATACACCACTAAATATTAATTATAGCTATTGGTAGGCTGTGGATAGTAGCTATTTCGTAAATAACAATACTAATTACTAATACTTAAAAAAATATTGTTTTTTATACTTTTTTGTTGTTGTTTCTAATTAGTTGTTCATACCTTAAAACTGATTTAAATGTTTGTCCGTAATGTAATATTGAAACTGCACTTGTGTAATGGGATTTATATTGTTTTTCTAATAATTGTCCTATTTATTGTTTAATTAAACAAAATATAAACGATTGCGGTGAAGTATCTTACATAATTTCAAGGACCGTTGGTAGTGTTTCTAATTATACGACCACCACTGTATGTATAAATATATAGATCTATAGGGTTTTCCATTAAGGGCGCTTGCTCGTGCAGAACTTCCATCGTAGCGTGTGCTGTGTGGCACGTAGCGCCGTCCTGTTGAAACCACATGTTGTCCAGATCCATATTCTCGATTTCAGGCCAAAAGAAGTTGGTTATCATCGACCGGTATCGCTCACCATTGACGGTGACGGCCACACCATTATCGTTTTCGAAAAAATACGGACCAATCACGCCTCCGGCCCAAAATCCGCACCAAACAGACACTTTCTGCGGGTGCATTGCCACTTGGTGAACCTCGTGTGGATTGGTCTCGTCCCAAATACGGCAATTTTGCTTGTTGACATAGCCATTCATCCAAAAATGCGCCTCGTCGCTGAAGATGTTTTTTTTGCCAAAATCGGCGTCAACTTCCAACTGCTCTAATGCCCAGTCAGCGAACACACGGCGCTGTCTATGGTCATTAACCTTGAGCTCTTGGGTCAACTGGATCTTGTACGGGTGCAGGCTCAAGTCACAACGCAAAATTCGCCAAGTTGTCGTCTGCGAAAGGCCGAGTTCCTGTGCGCGACGCGGAATTGACTGCCGCGGGTTTTCGAGGACACTGTCGCGCACAGCGGCGATATTCTCGGCAGATCTCGCGTTACGTTGACGCACGGGAACCGGCTGATTGTTAACTGACCCGGTTGACTCGAATTTGTCCACCAATCGACGGATAGTCGACTCGGCAGGACGATCATCGCGACCGTAAAACGGGCGAAGTGCGCGAAACGTTGCTCGAACTGAAGACCCATTTTCATAAAACAATTTTATGATTTGCACGTGCTGCTCGACACTGTAACCTGCCATGGTGGTTTGGGAGGACGGAATGAATATAACACACTGCATTTGACAGCTATCACTCAAACAACATGGCCGCAATCAGCTGTCAAAGTTCAAGCGTCCCTATTGGAAAACCCCATATAATATGGATTTCAATCGACTGCCTCATTATTCTATATAGCTAATTAGACTGCAGATCTCAGAGTCCTGGGTTCGAACCGTATTGAGTTTTTCTGTCAAGAAATTGTCAGTAGCATCCCGAAGTTTTGAAGTTGGTAGTACTAAGAATGCCGTGCCAGCAAAACACGAAAAAACCATATATCCTTCACTTGAACTCTCGTATCGGACTGCCGTCCCATCGGATTATGAGAGCGAGAATAAGACACCTGTGTTAAGTGTACATATTTGAGCACAATTCTACATACTTGACTATTCTCTGTTGATCGTTGTGGTCAGTGAAATTGGTAAGAAGTATATAATCACCTTAATCATTATGTATACATTTGATAATAAGAAGCAAATGTTTGATAATGCTTATTATTAATGCTTCGATATAAAACATTATTACTACATTACACAAATATTTTGTCAAAGCATAATAATTTTAATCACATTATTATTATGGCAATTAAAAAATATTACGTATGCTATGTAAAACATAAATCGCAGAGATACTGGCAACCTTTGATTCGCTGTGCTTACGTCTCCATAGAGGTGGAATAGGTCGAGATCTGATCCCACGAATCCGTACGCGGCGCTCAACATCGAACTGGGTCATGAGGTTTTTGAAAACTTTAAATTATATCATTCATTTATTCGATACTAACTAACAAACTCGGCTTCACGCATTTTTACAATCGACATTGAATTCAAAAACTTCATCGGCAAATTATTGACTCAGTTTATTTTCATAAAATAAAAGTCAATTTGTTGGGATAAAATTGGAAATGATTAATGACTTTCATTCTGTTTAAAAATGTTTTTAAATCATGACTAAAATTTTATCATCATAAAGATGTAAAATTTAAACAATTAAAAAGTACTTTTAAAACATCTAAATCTAGCGCCGATTACAATTTGATTTTTCTAATTGAATAGAGAATCTACAAAAATGATACGGCGATAAGACACAAGCATTTGCTTGTTTTTCTAGAAAAAAAAAATACATATATTTTATTATTCAATAACTAAAACATGTATTAACATGTATTCGCATAAAAGTGGAAATTAAAGACGAAATGGAAAATTCAATAAACAGTTGCTGATATTTTTTTATTTAATTGACCAATCTACAAATTACTACATCGTATCTACTTCTACTATAATTTAAAATGAACTTAAAAAATATATGACGAGTTAATCTGATTATAGCAATAAAGAGATACGCATCTCGCTCGAAAACGTAGCACAGATGACCGGTGCCAGTAAAAATCCAATTTCTCGACTAACTTACGGGAATCTAGAACAAAAGTGGCACGACATTTAAAAAGTTGTCCGAACCGTATCGGCCTCCGCTAAAACTCCCCGGACGAGATATCGAACTTTGAAACTTAAGAGACGTACCTATTCATCTTTTGAGATTTTTAAAATTTTAAAACCATTTTGTACGGTCAGCTACGAGAGGTGTGCGATTGAGTAAAAACTTAGCCGAGTTTGATATCAAAGGAAATATTATAAAAGTATTTTTTAATAAAGAAATATTTTAAAGGTAAAAGGAAAAGTTTCTATGTTATATAAGACAGAAATATATTAGAAAAGAATCACACATTGTCTTGTTAAATCAAGTAATATTTATATTTATCACGTGACCGTACAAACAAATTAAATCTTACAAATCAGTTAATAGAGAATAACTCAAACACGATGGTTCAAAACAGCCAATTTTTCTTATGATAGGATTATTTCCACATATTAATATAAAACAGTTTTTCTTCACTGATAAAATATTGCTTTTTATTTTGAATAAGATATTTAGTGAATGCTGATAATTTCGATATTGGGGAAAATTTATAAAAATAACAGAATACTAATGTTTCTATGAAAAAATATAAAGGTCATTAAGACAATTGTACCGAATTCTTTTTCTTTTTGAATATAATACATAACTTATAACAAGTTCATATTATTTAAAGCATCTTAACAGTAAAGATAACATCTCTAACATAAAGTCATCCATTCCCGTCCAATCATTAAAACCAATTTCGGCGATATAAAAATCTATTTTCTCTCGTGAAGCTACTTTTTTCCTGTTATCATCTCCAAAGTCCTTACGAAGGGTGTTACGAGGAAAATCCGGACGTCAGATAGTAGACCGTCTGTTGGCAAAGCGGTATAAGTACGTTACTTATTTTTCCAAAATATTTTAAAGCTTCAATAGACTAAATAAAAAAAATACTGTTTTTTTTTATTCCATAGGTAGGCGGACGAGCATATGGGCCACCTGATGGTAAGTGGTCACCAACGCCCATAGACATTGCCATTGGAAGAGATGTTACCATCGCTTACATCACCAATGCACCACCAACCTTGGGAACTAAGATGTTATGTCCCTTGTGCCTGTAATTACACTGGCTCACTCACCCGTCAAACCGGAACACAACAATAGCAAGTCCTGCTGTTTTGCGGTAGAATATCTGATGAGTGGGCGGTACCTACTCAGACGAGCTTGCACAAAGCCCTACCACTTAGTAAAATAATGTCAATTTATCTGCTACATAGAAACATAATTTTATATATTTATACAGCAATTCGTGATTAATTTCAATCATTCCTTAATATTATAGAGAAGTAAAATACAGATGGTTATACAATTTATTTCAGCTTTTTCACTTCCAAGTTACAGGTTATCGCCTAGTATGAAAGTCAATAGAATTATTTTTGTAGTATCAACTATAATTAGCTTACCACATGTCGTGTACCTGGTTTTTATTTTATAATTGAAATTTTATTATCAATATTTTCTTTCCTTAGTTTTCCTTTAACTTCGTATAATATAAAAACTGTATTTTTAACAAGTAAGGGTACGTTTTAAAAAAAAATTATCAGTCTATAAGACCGATAAAAGTTGATAAGACTCCTATGCATGCGAGAAAGTAATGAGCTGATAATCTTCAAAGGCCTGAACAGATCCCCATTATTTATAGCGAAGGAATATCTCAATCACATCAGGTTTCAAGCTGAAAAAATCGCATCAAAATCATCTCATTCTCGTACAATTATTTCGCCAATAATAATCTATTTCATTTGGGAGTAATAAGCCACGGACAGACAAACAGATACACACGTTATACTTATAACAACCCTTTTTTTACTTTCACGGGTTACTACATTTATCCAACGGAATTTAATGCCGGTGTAATTCGATAACGAAAAAGAAAATATAAAATAATTTATACGTTATTGATTTACTGACCGTACCAAGAGCCACAGTACCTATACTAGAAAATATAAAATCTTGCAATCTTTTGTTGCAATAGTGTATATTTTCCTATTTTTCTCATTTCGGCCATACCGGCTGTAATTAATGAAGACTTCCCAAGATCCATCTTCGCAAGAGATAATATTCAGAGTGGCGTAGGATTATCGTGCTTTCCCGAGTTACTGGATTGTGTCACAGCATTAAGAGCCAACTTCCTGACACCACGTTGTTACGAACAATTTCTTTTCACTAGAAAACCCAATAACATTTGAGTCTGCAGCCAACCACAAAACCAGCGAAGTACTTGAATGAAATGTAAATTATAACATCAATCAATTCAATCCATTAGTTCTATATTAGTAGACAGGTAATAGTCTGGAAAGGATAGATATGGATACAGATATAGCAGATTTGAATGCTTGGATTAATTTCCTTACAATATCTTCTTCACCGCCTGAGATGAATTATAAACACAAATTAAGCACATAAAATTCATTGAAACTTGCTCGGGTTTGAAGTCGTAAACATTAAGATTAACCACGGAGCCATCACGGCTTGGTATACTGATACTAATATAAGCAACACAGGTGATTCAAACCAAACGTATTGCGCTTGAATTTCGTACAAAGAAATCAAAGACGATTTTTTATTTCGGCCCCGATCGTAAACGTAGCAATAATACTGAAGCCACAACGCTTTGACGTTGACGTACACCGCGGGGCAACAAAACTATACATATAGTTAATTATTTTAAGCCGCTTATCGGTGCACTTCAATAATTGATTTATTAATTAAATGACATCTTAACGTTTACAGACAGGCTATAAACGCTCATCAGATCGATACACATTAATAACAATTGATTAATTGAAATAGATCAAGGTTTTGACTGCTGCAAATTTGATTAAAATTGTTGGAAGTGATGCATCAGTATTTAGTTCGGAATGTTAACTGTAAATTTCTATTCAGTAATTATTAATTAAGCAATAAATTTCAGAACATATTATAGTAAACCTTTTGAATAAAATATATTAATTTCTTACAGATTTATTGCTCCTAATTATAGACACAAAAATAAAATAAAAATTAAATGCATGTACTCTGTCTCTCTCTAGCTCCCTCATTCTCTTCATCTCTTCAACTCAATATACAGGACTGAAATTTTAAAAGTGAAATTGTAAAAACAAAATATTATGTAACTAGTACCGTCACAAGAAAATCCGTCCATGAAATTAACTATCCATAAACTTCAAGAATAATAACGATTGTTTATAAATAGGCTTATACTTATTTTTGTCTTTCATTGCAAAGTATCGTTTCTTCTTACTAACGGTTCGGCCATGGTCCGTAACGTCCGATGGCGACATTAATACCCTTCCTTATGACCCCGTTTGACCCTCCTTTGTCCTGACCGAAATCATTAAAGTAATAACGGTGTCATTTACATATATTATTGTTTTAATAACGGTAAATATTAATTCTTATCCGTTTCGTTAATTTTGTATTTAAACACATTTAGGTTAATAAAAATGGAATATGGAAATAGGTTAAGTCGCCTTGGGATCGTAATTTCACGGCGGTGAGCGTTTAAATCTGCCATTACTTGGTGGTACGGCTTTGTGTAAGCCTGTCAGGGTACGTACCCCCAGTCGTCGGTTATTCGACCGCTAAACAGCAAAATTTAATATTTTCGCGGTCCGGTTTGAAGGGTGAGTGAGATAGTTTACATGCACGAGAGATATAAAATCTTAGTTCACAAGGTTGGTGGCGCATTGGCAAAATTTCATATAATTAGCTGGCCTATTGGCCTGTCCGTAAAAAAAAACATAATAGAAAAATATATGTGACGGAATTTGACCCGAACAGGCAAGTCACCCCAAAATGAACAACACACACATATAATACACATAATAACACATGAAAACTTGACTTGGATTTGGATCCACGCGTTCTATCCACTGAACTCACGTCTCGAACAGTGTTCCAGTCACTATCCTATATACCTTTATATCTTCCGAGATATCTATTATCTAAGTTTGATACTGCTAGTTCCAATATAATCTTTTATAGACAAAGGTATTCATAGATTTTATACATAAATATATATTTAATATATATATACTGAACGACTGCCACTTTGGTCTAGTGGCTACATGTAAGGCCGCAGACACGGTGGTTCTGGGTTCAAATCCCCGGTCGGGCCAATAAAATGTTATGAGATTTTCAGTCGAAAATTTCTCAGTAGCAGCTCGGAGTCTGGAAGTTGGAAGTGTGTACACTCCCGTGAAGTCCTCGGAAAGCACGTAAAGCCGTTGGTCCTGCGCCTGAACTCTTTCCGGTCGTGTCGGATTGCCGTCCCATCGGATTATGAGAGCTAAGGAAAAGAGAGTGCACCTGTGTTTGCGCACACACTTGTGCACTATAATATCTCCTGCGCAGTTGGCTAATCTCTCTTGAGATTGGCCGCCGTGGCCGAAATCGGTCTGGAGGACCATTATTATTATATATATATATATATATATATATATATATATATATATATACATACATATATATATATATACATATATATATATATATATATATATGTATAAAATCTTTCAAACGATTTCATTCTTGTGTATTGTGTACCTTCTACGCTAACATGTCATTACATTCCGTTTAGATATCAACATCAAAGTGAATTTCAAATTACTCGACTATCAATGAAAATTCCACACGTTTCCTAGTGTATGGGATTCAAAATAAAATTTTAATAACTACTTTATATACTATACTTTATGAAGTAGGAATCACTATTCAAGTAACATTTGTAATTATAGAAAATTTAATTGAAATAATAAAAATCTATAATTACAGATAGTGTGAAATATTATGTTTCGCAATTGCAAAAACAAGTGCAGTTATATTCCCTCGCTCTCATGGTTCGATGGGACGGCGAAACGAGCACGGAAGTGCACACATTTTCAATATTACTTGGTGGCAACGCTTTGTGCAAGACCATCTGGGTACTTACCATCCACTCATCACATATTCTATCGCCAACGGTCGTCTTGTTGTACTCCGGTTGGAAGAATGATTGAGCCAGTGTTACGACAGGCACAAGGGACATAATATGTTAGTTCCTAAGGTTAGTGGCACATTGGCGATGTAAGGTATAATAAATACTTATACGGCGCTAATGTCTATGGAAGGTGGTGACCGCTTGCCAGGAAAAAAAACCATCTTATTTCCTGGACGCCACTAAGAATATCTTCCAAGAAGTATGGGATTCGGGCAAAAGCATAAAAATCACGATCCATATTCACCGTCAATTTAACGCAAATGGAATCGCGAGGTTAGACTTGTTTCCCATAAAACATAATTAACGTGTTGCGGTGAACTTGACCAACAATAAACAAGTTGACCACAACACTATTTTAATACGATTAATTAATCATAGCGGTGTGAGTTCATTTTGCTAAAATAGACGTATAATTATTATCATAATAATATATTTCAATTATAAACTATAAATAAATCGACAGTTTATTTTTAAGACATAGGTCGATATACTTATAAAAAAATAAATAACGGAAAAACATAAGCTATTACGTCATCGCATGACTTCATACCTCAAGATAACCAAGCCGAAACGAGACACAAATAAAACAGCTTTTCATCGATCGATTTTAAAAACGTTTCCAATTCTGAATTTTCGTAACAAGACTATAAAATCGCTTACAAAATACTAGTGGAATAAATTTAAATATCAAACACATCGTGTATAAGATCTATAAATAATACTATGAGATATATAATATATATGTATATATAGAACATTACAAACACGCAACACACCGTACCGCTCGGCGCTTTGCACTTCCCGATTGATCGAGTGACAAATCAATACGGCAGCAAAGTATGAAGCGAATTCCATGTTCTCGCTTGAAACATGGTGTGGAATCGTGTAGCGATTTTTTCGCAGTCAGCGTTAAAGTTTCGTCCAACCCTCCGAAAGCGCTATACGCTGAAATTAAGCTTTTTCTATCCGTTCCTTTTGTATACTTTGCTGACACATGCAGGTTTCCACACGGTAATTATTTGCGAGGCAAATACGAAAAAAAATTAAACATATGTGCGTTTAGCGGTGCTTGCCCGATTTGAACTCATAAGGGTCGGTTAAGATCCACGAGCAATTGTTATATGCACTGGCTCATCTCGCTTCTACCGTATGGATTTAAAGTAACATAGAGATCTATGATGGCTTTTCCTTTATGTCAATATATAAAACTTCCCTTATTTGTGTACGAATTAATCTTCGAAAAAAATCTATACACATTACGATACTTAGTACGCATAGCGTAATAAATGCAATCAAAAAAATAAAATAAATTTTAACATTTACACATTTGTTTTTGTATTTAAACGGCTATATACTTTGTTGTTCTCAGTTTTGTCTATATTTAGAACTACGATTACTAATATTGAGAACAATAGTACTTTACTTCGCTCGTAAAATGATATCAAGAGTGCTGTTGTGAAGCAACTATAATTTAATAATAATACATTTTCAATTTTATTCTGCCCAAATAAAAATATCATATTCTTTAAGGAATAAAAATTAAAATATACACACGGCCCGAACAAATTGAAAATGCGAAATACATTAATCTGTAAAATGTCTTAGAAGTTTCAATTAAGACATGTTTTCAACTTGTTGGCGAGCGTAACCCGCATGCCTGACAACTTATTACTCGAGCAGAAGTTTTTAATTAGTTTTTTGAGGTTAAAAAGTTTTCGTTTGACATTGAATGATATTGGTTATACAGGTACTATTTCATTTAAATATGGGAGTCTCCCCTCGATGGTGGTTTTTAATTCATGAATTCCTGTATCATTATGACGATTTTAAAGGTCTTATAAATTTATTTGAATAAAGAATATTTTGTTTTCGATTATACTGTCATGTCAGATTTTTTGATCCTCATCCAATTTCCGATACCATTTTTTTTAACGCTGGAAAAACGCATTACGCGTTTACCCCACGGGAACAGTGGGGGGGTATGTGGGGCTCGCCATATGTCCAGGGCGAGTGCGCCCCGGTCATCGGAATACCCACTAAAAAACCAGCGGTTCCCTTCCCATCTTAACGGGGAGCGCCACGGGAACGCTTGCGCATGCTACCGTGACGCTCCGTATCCAATTCCCGATACCTAACTTAATATTCGACCCAAACGTTTAGGAACCTTCGCTGTAGTCAGAAGTAAGTTTCATGTACAACAATAGGACAAAAATTTTGTGAATTCGTGATAAAAATTTCTGAGGACATTTTCATTTTCATCTCACGTATAGCAGACATAAATGTCAGAGGGCAGGATATCAAATCAATCGTGACCCCTTTTCGTTTCAGCTTATTATATAGAGAATTGGGTTAAATTATAGGTTGGGTGTGTGTTATTATGTTTTATATTTTTTCAGATAATTTATTATGAATTATTTATTGAATATTGAATACAGGGTTGTTTTAAAAACTATGTAAACTATGTGAGCACAAAACGATACTGAACTACGTATCAATTTTTAACCCCAAAAATAAGGGCTGAGAATCGTGGCTATGTAAAACACAATTATGTAGAATATATATTTACTTTTTATACAATATTTTGTAAAAATCTTACAATTTGTTCCATCCTTGCCTACAATATTGTACATAATTAGGCGCTAAAAAAAACCATCAAAATAGTTCTTTTTATGATAGCATAGATCATCATCATCATCATCATTTCACCCGGGAAACGTCCACTGCTGGACAAAGGCCTCCCCCAAGGATTTCCACGATAGCCGGTCTTGCGCTACCCCGTCCAACGGCTTCACGTTTATTTTCATATTCTTCCGGCATAGATCATTGAATGAAAATATCTAAAGTTGAAGATAATATTAATAGCCAATATGATTCATTCGACCATAACATAATCGAGGGTCATTCACGGTGTAATAGTTGAGTTTTATCTTATATTTCCTTACTAAGTTAAATATATTTCTGTACCAAATATTAATATTGCGTGTTGCTTGTTTTCAAGTTGTCATTTTACGTTATACAATATATCTTATTGGCGATTTTGATAAAAAAATTATTATGTAAATAATACGTAACAAAGTAACCCGTAATTGTCCCACTGCTAGTCTAAATCTCCTCCTTTGTGAGGAGAGATATGTAGACTTATTCCACCACGCTGCAGGTTATTATATATTTTTTACGATACATAAACATATATATAACATTAAAAACACATAAAATTCAAAAACGTACACAGAACATTGACAAAAACATCGTCTCCTATTATAATATATTAGAACGCATTTATGAAAATAAGGTTTTAGAAAATTATTAAAAAGCAAAGGGTACATAAAAACATTGGAATAAAAAGCTATTATTATTTACCTAACGTGCGGGTTGATAGATAGATATATACGAGGCAGATTTTCATCCGACACATGCAGCTTTCTAACCGAGTTTCATTAATTGCCGAGCACGAAATGACTTAAAACAGATATTAAGCGAACGAAAATTGAGTATTGCTTGCCCGGACTTGAACTTTCAATTTTCATTTAAGATTCACACTTATATAACCACTGGGCCATCCCGGCTCCTAAAACAATAAATACATATAATAAATCCAAATATCTGTAACATATATATTTACTATATTATATGGGACGCGAGTTCGTATCAATCAGATCACCAATTCATCTCAAATCCTTTCAGGTGTTACATCTTATTTCAGCCCCTGTATTAACATAGAAATATATGTTTTTGTATCACAAGTACGTTTTTATGAGTGAATTTTATTACTAATGTTCGGTTTTGGTTTACGTTATCGTTTAAAAAAGTAAAAGAGTACGTTTTGTTTATTTCTTCTAGATTCACACAAAATCGAATAATATGATTAGTACAGAGTTTTATAAATATACATTTTTAAATATTTACTCGGTGGTAAAGCTTTGTGCAAGCACACATAACTTCTATACGTCCAAGCTTAGTGACGCATAGGTGATTGACAGTATTGTATTCTTCTTACAGCGCCACAAATTTTTACAAGCTGTGGTGACTTAACATTACGTGATCCTTTTTTACCAGTCGACCTACATTTTATTAAATAAAAAAACAACTCTAAAAAAAATTAATTCTGCTAAGTAATAAGAGATTTAACACCTTATATATATAATAAAACATATCAGTACAAGAGAGAATGTGACCTAAAAACCCTTACATATGTACTTCGCTAAACAAAACTTTCTCCGTTATTCTGGAAGTTTCTGCCGAAGAGTAAATCAATTCTCGATTTCGCTTATTGTCATAACAATGTCGTACTAGTACTGAAATGTATTTTATACGTACATTAAATTGATAGAACAGATGAAATTGTGAAAATAAGTAACAGAAAAATATACCTTTTTAACAATGAGTTACTTGGCGGCCATTTGGAACGACGTACAATACTTTTAGTATACTTTTTATGTATATTTTTTCTTTCTCGGCAGATTTTTGCGTCTTCGATACTTTTTTTTATAATTGCTGCTGTTTGTCCATATGACTTCGACGACGTCACCACGTTGGGGGCGAGTCTTAACCAAGACCGCCCAGTGCCTTAATATACTTGAATCTTAACTGAAGATCGTAGATTTGGGTTGTCGGAGGACAAGCACAAGTGAGATTTCATGTATTTAGTTCATAATTCATCTTAAGCTTTGCGTTGAGGGAAAACATTGTGCGAAAACTTGCAGGTCTCGGGTAAAAATCTTTTTACGTCTATCTATCAACCCGGATTGAAGCAGCGTATTCCACAATAAGCTCTAAATCTTCTCGTCAACAGGAGAGAAGGCATTTTTATCCCACATTTAGGCAGTGACGAAATGTGCAACAAACATGGTTAACACATATTCAGTATAAATATATCATTCTCCCACAATATTTGTCCTTCATATAAACCCCCTAAAGTTTCCGACGTGATCGTTAACATATCTTAGCGAAAACTCTTCAAAGTTCCCACGAGAAGTGGTTAAATCAATTCCGTCTGTCACTTACCGAGATTACGAGATAGTAACTGTGTTTTACAAGCTATTAGATGTTCGGGTTGTTATGGGCGGTTTTGCGCATTTATTTCTATTTATTGTACACGGTAACGAATAATACTTAATATTAAATATACATATATCGTTCTTGTAGCATGTGACAATATTAGAAAACTTCACTTTTTTTTATAGTATAGGTAGGCGGACGAGCTTTTGGGCCACCTGATGGTAAGTGGTCACCAACGCCCATAGACATTGGAATTTTAAGAGATGTGAACTATCGCTTAGATCGCCAATGCGCCCCCAACCTTGGGAACTAAGATTTTATATGCCTTGTGCCTGTAATTATACTGGCTCACTCACTCACCCTTCAAACCGGAACATAACAATACCAAAAACTGCTGTTTTGCGGTAGAATGTCTGGTGAGTGGGTGGTACCTACCCAGACGAGCTTGCACGAAGCTCTACCACCAAGTAAACTACACTACTACTACTACACTACACTACTTACAGTTACCATGGCATCGATAGTATATTAATACCAACACGAACAATAAGAAGTCAATCGTTGTTGGACCGTCGATGGAAGCACTGGGATTTACTGCATTTGTACATACACGTACATAGTATTATAGAGTTATTTCTTGAACCCCTTCTGTGGGTGGGCTTATTGATTACAATTAAATGCATAGAAATAATATATACTTAAGTATAAAATGCTTACTAATAAAATCAACGTGAAAGTGGGTTTGTATAGCATGAGACCATAGAAGAAAAAACAATTATCTTCAGGTAACTCATTGAAATTACAAAAAATACATAACACTTTGTTCAAACATACCAAAACAATCAATGCCACAACTAACATACATCGACTAATGCTTCACAAGTTCACTGGTCTTCGAATAAAATACAGCTTCTTATATAGATACAATATAATAATAGTCCTCCAGACCGATTTCGGCCACGACCAACTAGAGGACATATTATAGTGCACAAGTGTGTGCGCAGACACGGGTGCACTCTATTTCATAACACTTATAACCCGATGGGACGACACGACCGGAAAGCGTTCAGGTGCAGGACCAATGGCTTTACGTGCTTTCCGTGGCAGTGTACGGGAGTGCACATAGTTCCAACTTCCAGAATTCTTAGCTTCAGGAAAAAATCATGTTCTTCAGCTTCTATTTAGGGTAACATTATATTGGACACGTCCCATGGAAATCTTACTCATAAAGTAACATTTTGTAAATATCCCACTGCTGGGCTAAGGCCTCCCCTCCATTTAAAGAGAAGGTTTGGAAGTGATTTCCACCACTTGAATTGGTTGAAACACATGCAGGTTTCCTCACAATGTTGTCCTTCACCGCCGAGTACGAAATGAATTGTAAAGGTAATAAATTAAACATATGAAAATTCAGTGATCCTTTCCCGAATTTGAACTCACTTGAATATTCGGTTGAGATTTGCCTATTCCAAGCCCTGAACCGTCCCATACAGCTAATCAAATATATATAGAAGCGGAATGCGATTCAACTAATTCGGTAAGCAACGGACAATCCAACACTATAGATGTACATAATTCATGCCGGCTTTATTTTCCAGGGGATGGGCCGAATAAAAAACGTACCGTCACTTTTGATTACGAATGACTTGAGTTGGGAAAAGGGGAAATTTCATTAGTTAGTATCACTAAAAACGTTTTAGTAATTCACAAAAATTCACTGCAAGAGAAGATTCAAACACATAGAATCGTTTCGCATTTTAAGTTTTATCCTGACAAATATTATAAAAGCGAATGTGAGTTTGTTTGTTTGTTTGTTACGCTTACAAGAATAAACCACAAATCCGATTTTAAAAATTCTTTCACCAAAGGAAAGCTACATTATCAGCGAGTAACATAGGCTACATTTTGTGCCCGTGTTCCCACGGGAACCGGGTGATACCGCGGGTAAAAGCTAGTTAATAATACAGTTAGGAATTTCAATTTACAAAAGCTGAGGCGACACAGTGGCTAGAATACGTGAATATTAATCGACGACAGCGGCTTCAAAACTGTGAGTCACATGTTTTCGTGTGCTTCATTCAAAATCAAAACACAGTTTGTTCAAATATGCTTTTGATTTAAAACATGTTAATTGTGATACCACAAACGACCGCGATTGTTTTTCATTAATTAAATTTACATTGACAAATAATTTAAATACAATTAAATCCTATATCCTGCTAATTTTACAGTCCATGTATTATAATATAATTACATTCAATAACATCCACAGTATTGTATAATCGGACTAAGTAATGTCGGATCGGACGTGACGTCGCCGATGATGCGATCAACACATCCGAATATTAGATAAGCCGACATTAATATAATTGATTATTTATGCGACCGCAAATATCAAATTGTCATCGATACAGTCAATTAAAGTTTTAGATTATTCTGGTTTAATTATAAAATTTGATTTGATTTAACTATTAAAGTTTCATATACATTTTTTTCCAGCTTATCGCCGTCCACTGCTCCATAAAGCCTCCCCATAGAACGCCAACCGTCTCGATCTTGGGCAGCCCGCATCCATTCCGTACCTGCCCACCTATTTTAAATCGTCGGTCTACGTATGGTAGACCGACGATGTCTACCATACGTAGGTAATGATAAGTAGTGTAGGACGCAGGGCGTCCTACACTACTTATCATTACTATTATTAAAAACGCGAAACTAAGTTGGAGACGCTCTGGCATCTCATCTGCTCAACCAATCGTTATACAATTTTGCATACATGTTTTCAGGGGTACCTAACACCAGCACCCCCCTCTTCGAAAACCAAAAATCGAATCGGGCGAAAACGCGAGCGGATACTAGTGGATAATAATTTCAATAGAAAGCGGAACGGCTCGTATATATGTCAATATTGAGCAACGGCTTCCCATCATCGTATATATCGCAGTTTTTAAGCTTACACCACCACGAGAAATCTGCTAGATGTGAACAACACGTCAAATTTTTATCAAAAAACGTTTTCACTCTGCATCGAGCAAGCGATGAGCTATAAACAATAACTGGGCACGTCATAACTGCCTATCCGAATTTGAGCCCGCTTAACATCGACGTGTTAAGTCCACTGTGGTACGTCGGCTCTACAAACCGGCTCTACAAAATATTCTAAATCAATACTATCACACAAACATGAATAAACCAATTACAAGTTGTGCTTTACCGAATACACAATTTAAAACATAGAAAAACAATCGATAATTATCTAATCGTGTCGTATTGATCTTCAAGAAAATTCTTCAATATTCCGATGTACACATTCTAGCTCTCGAAATTAATTAACAAAACTCCGTAACAGCCTCATTACTTTCGATATATAAACAACCGAGGTCTATAGAAATCGTTAGGACGTGCGAAACCGCAGCAAAACTGCAAACCGAGATCGTAGAACTTCATATTTGAAACGATAAAGTTTTCATTACTTATCAAAACTTTAATAAGAGAAGTAACATAAACACTGGGACATAGTACGTATAGATGTACAGATATGCTTTAGATAAATATATATGATTGCTGACAGGGTATTGACTCTATTTGTAATTTCAAGAGATAATAATATAATTCACTACATGATATTATAAAACAAAGTCACACGTCGAATCTTTCTTTCACTTATAGAAACCTACATTATTAGCCAGTAACATAGATAACATTTTATTTAAAAAAAATATTAGAGATACGAAAATTGCAAAAATTTAATTTGGAATCAACTCAGACGATGTCGGGGCGCGGTAGTATAAAATATATATGAGCCGAAATAAAATCTTTAAATAAAATAAACTTTTAACGAACTAACTAATAACGCAACAAATACAAGAAAATATCGATTTTCCTAAAGTAAATGTACGTAAATGATAAACGTAACGTAAATGATATGGCTGTTATGTATCCAAATAATTTATAACTACTAAAAACAATTTTATATAAGCTTATATCAGGGATCAAAAAATAGGATGATTAGAACTTACTTCCATGGAAAACGTTCCCATAAGACGGTCAAACCGTTTTAAAATGAGCTCAGCGGTTCGTGAGAAATAATTACTTAAATCTTTTACAGTTTATCCAGCGTGTCGAGTATCAGAAACTATATCTTAACACTAACGAGCTCGGTTCGCGGTAATTTAATTATACTTAGTAAAAAGCAAATTAAAAATATACAATAACGTAAAATATTAAAGAACGCCATCTAAAAAAAAAAATAATATTTTTATGTTACGTAAAGAATAACTTCAGATTACTATTTATTAACGTTAAGGCCTTACTTAATAAAATAATGAAGGAAAATATTGGTTACTCAAACATTCACTCTTGGATTTTTTTAAAAAACACTGATAGCCAAGTGGTCATATACATGTTTATATAATATTGTGCTTTAGCACATATTTAGAACGCTCTGCGTATAAAAACATTTAGTACATTGTACTGGATGCACTGATTACGAAAAGAAAGTTTCAGAAGATTTTCATATACATTTACCACATATTACATGATCAATTAAAATATATATTAAAAATTAAAAAAATATTCTTGATTAAGATTCACTCGTTCTTACCACTGGGTCATCTTGGCTTTTCAATGGCTGTACTGTTCAATGCTTTCTTTTTATCATTCCACTGAGTTCAATTAAATGTAAAAAAATAAAAAGCGCAGAATCGTCACAATAATTTTATGAAATGTAATGTCATAGGTATATTAAATACAATAAAATGTATGCATACAGATCAGCGATTATTTAATCCATACTTTTTACCTTAAGTTGAAAAATTGATAAGCAAAGTTTAAGAAATAAATATATATGCGGAATTATACAATTAAAAATAAACGTAAATAAAATGACAAATTACTTATTTTATATTTAAAAAAAATATAACAAATATCTTTACATACTAGTTTGTATTCTAACTTTAAACGTGAAATAAAATTTGCTACATAAAATCACATCGCCATCCATCTGCCAAAGTTTACGAACGAAATCGTCGCATTTGTGATACAAAGTATTAAGTTACGAAGGAAACAGAAACAGAATGTTAGAATAACATTTCAAACAATATCGACAAACACTAATATGAATTGAAAGAAATAAACATCAATAAAATTAAATATATTTAATTGCCGAAAAAGAAAAAAGTAAAATTTTAATTAAATGCGGATTAATCGCATCTTCATATACATACATATGAAGAGGCAATTAAAGTTTCTATTCTTATCGCAAGAAAATGCATGACGGTCTGGCGATCTTTTGGCCGACCATACCAATTTGTATTTCCGACGGCTCAAATTTGACCATGAAATTTTCTTTGTTTTTTTTTTTATAACTTTATGTACGGATCACTATGCTGGTACATAAATAATACTGTTGAAAGACGATTAGAAACAGCTAATATGAAAATGTTCAGGTGGATATATGGCGTGTGAAGATTAGACAGGATAGTAATGAGTATGTCAGAAAAAGTCTGCAAGTTGCGTCAAACGTAGACAGATTGAGAGGAAATTGCTTATCGTGGTTTGTAACGAGACTTTTGAATAGCATCTGCTAGAGAAATAAGTATTAATTAATGGATGATAGGCAAAAGACAAGATGGATAGATTTTGTGAAGACGAAGACGCATAAAATTGATGTAAGTGTAGTGTGACCGCTGACCGAAACAAATAGAGAATGAGGATATTCTGCGCTGATCATAAATAAATTGAGAATAGGTAAAGATAATGATGAATCGCTAAAGTTATTTAAATTATTTGAGTATATAGGAACATTTTACTGGTGTTACTTTGTAAAAGCTCGTCTGGGTAGCTACCATCCATTAAACAGATATTCCACCGCAAAACAGAAGTACTTGGTATTGTTGTGTTCCGGTTTGTAGGGTCAGTGTAATTCCAGGCACAAGGTTGGTGGCGCATTGGCGATGCAAGCAATGGTTAACGTTTCTTATAACGCCAATGTCTATGGGCGTTGGTGACCTCTCACCATCAGGTGGCCCATATGCTCGTCCGCCTACAAATACTATAAAAATAAAAATTGTGCGGTCGGGAGGCCCCGTCAGGAACGAAGTGATATTTTTTTGACTCAAACCGTGTTTTAAAATGTAGATTTTAATTGATTATATTACTGTATTTTTGTCAGACCAAAAAGCACCTCAACCTCCTTTATAGCATTTGGTAGACACAGTATGAACGCTATTTTGTTACTCACGTGACCTTTGGTCACTGCCATTTCACTCTACTGTAAGCCGCGTAAAATAAATTCGTTCCAAAAATCATTTCAGGACAACAATTCCGTTGCGTAACAGACGAACGAATACATCTTAATTTCCCGACGATGACATCTTGCTTGCGACCAAAACTTTTCCGCTTACAATCTTAAATCTCGAAAACATCTACGTGTTCGAAATTCGCGTAACATTTTAGCGTCAACTTGCCAAATTAATAACTTAGCAGTTGTTAACTATACGGCGGGTAGTTTTAGATTACTTGACGAAACTTGCTCCATGTTACACTTCTACTTGCCGACTGTTTCTGGTCGATCAAAAATTTTTGCTGACATTATTCTACATTATTCCTTCTATGTACTGCGCAATTTCATTAAAGTATACTACTGGTGGTAGGACTTTGAGCAATCCGATCTGGATAGGAACCACCCACGCATCAGATATTCTACCGCAAAACAGCATTACTTGGTATTGTTGTTTCGGTTTGGAGGGTCAGTGAGGCAGTGTAATTACAGGCACAAGGCACATAACATCTTAGTTCGCAAGGTTGGTGGCGCATCGGCGATCTAAGCGATGGTTAACAGTTCTTATACTGCCAATGTCTAAAGGCGTTGGTGACCACTTATCATCAGGTGGCCCATATGCTCGTCGGCCTACCTATCCTAAAAAAAAAAATATATATTTACACCTATCTGCATTGAAGCAGCAACTACTAATATGATATTCATAATAATATGTGATTATCAATGACTAGTTTTCGTCCGCGTGTTCTCCGTGTTCGCGTGCGAAGAGGAGCACGTGTAGTGTATTAAAAAATAGCCTACGTCTCGCCTTGAAATTGACATTTGCTTCATAATAATTCCATCGAGATCAGTTAGGTGCTTTAGACGTTAAACGTAACAGACAGACACGAAATTTACTTTCACATTTATAATATTATTTATATATTATAATTCAATCCTATTTATGCTAAAATGTAAGACTTCTCAACATAAACATCTAATAGTAACGGGTTATTATTCTTTCCGTGCTGGCGATATGCGCGAACACACTAACGTATATATTAAGATTTAAATAGTTTAAGTCTGCATTATGACTTGAGCACTTTCCGTCGAGCGAGTTGCTCGCGAACTTCGAACATTATGTAACAAACAAACCGTTACTTTCAATTAGAGTCTTGTAAGTAATATACTTTTAACTACTAATTACAAACACTTTAAATTAATTTAATAGTTTATTTCTCGAATAAGAGCTAAAACGACCGGGTATTGCTTGCAGGTTCAATCTCGACTAAGCCGGTAATCACTTGTTATTTAAGCAGTAGCTTTACTTTTATATCCTACATTAAAATATAAGTTTTAAAATAAGCTATAAAAATCGTCGAGATGTGTGTTCATGATTTCATTTGCATATACTTTAAAATAAAGAAGGTGCGAAAATATGTATAACAAAAGCATTGTGTCAATCGAAATACATAATTACTTTTATGATTAGATAAAGAATAAAATCTTGTCATATTCGATATCTAACTTATCTTGCTTATTGAAACATAAATATCTGTTATTTAATGTACGTGTATAATGTAGAAGACCCCAATTCATTGTTTTAAATATGATTCTTTTCATTGAAATGATAATTTTAATGTTCCCGTTTTATTTCCTTATTCAAATCTAACGCAACCATTACACTTAATTGTCTCGAATTGTGCTGCGGCGATTTTTAACGACATTTTTTTCAACTCTTGGCTGTAAGACATATTTTTCAAAGTATTGTCAAAAGGTTTTGATTTATTTTTTAAATAAATTACAATAACTTTCATGAAATGGTCTTTGTAATAATATAAAGAGAAATATTTCTCAATTTATAATTCTTTAAAATATATGTACATAAAAAGTGCTTGCATTTTCACAATATGAAATTCAAGCTTGTCGTCAAAATTTAAAGCGGATGACATTGTGAAGCGAGTCTACTTATATAATGAATATATATTTAAAACCTACTCGAAACGCGCTATATCTTCTGGTATAAGTCTCTTCTTTTATTAGTGTAGATAGACAGCTATGAGATATAAGGAATTATGTCAAAGTAGTCGGAAAAAAAATCTTCGGGTCTTCCGATTTTCTTTCGAATGCTTATTAAACTATATATAAATTATATTACTATACTAACACTATACATATCGCGATTTATTTGTCTCAAAAGTATTGTACTATTAACTGTATTTTATTAAAACTATGTAATGTTACAATTATAAGTATAACACATATATTTATATTAGTTACACACTAAAACAAATATTTACCTTATAAAAGCATCTAATTGAATTATTAACAAAGATAACGCCACTGTTTCTACCATAAATCTTTAGCATAGATACAGGCAAAGATAATACTGACAATCTGGAATTGTCACCGATGGCTTCACGCTGATTTCGTAATATATTTCAAGTTAACTAACTAACAGAACCCGTCTTGAAAAATATCTAAATTTAATTACGAAAATCGAATGCAATGAATTCAAAATTAATAAAAAAAGCAACGTAGTAAGTTCTTAAGAAAATTGAGTGGGGAAAAACATTTCCTTTATAAATTCTTTATACAGGTTTCTTTTCATTGAATACAGTATTCAAGCGAAATTCATCCTTTCTTCATCCCCCATCTCTCATTTTAAATTTTAAAATAGACCCAACATTGGTCCACGTAACGCAAACATTGGACGGAGCAGTCATTTGCATGCATTGCTCCGAGACATATTTTCTTCGGGGCTCGATCTCAGCCTGGCCTCCTTTTGATTCTGCGGTAAACGGAAAGAGTACGGTAGCATTGTTAGCGAGTTTAATTAACGGTATAATTAAATTTCTACATAAAACTTCGCTGTGTATTTTCTACTTCAAAGGAAAGTCAAGGCGTTTGAATGAATTATTCTCGTCCTATCTCACAATCCACTGCTTCGTTTCTTATTTGCAAACACTACGGTAGCGCTCTGGAGAAGCATAAGCTGTATCCATAGAAAAGTTAGATTTTAGATTTATTAGAAAAAAAATTAGACATGACTGACTATAAATTTTCGAATGCGGCAGAATGTAGGAAAATGATCGAATAAAATTTTACATCTTCACAACTATAGTATACCAATAAACAAGTTATAATTAACCTGAATCACATTGTCGTTATGTGCGTGTGCATTAATTGGTTAGGAAGTTAGAATACAACACATAAAGCTACAGCGGGAATACACTTGATTATTATAAAACATGAATAGCGGAATATACGCTAACAATCTCACCGCGACCTATCATAAAAAATTAACCCCTATAGTGCTTCAGTTCCCTTTGATACGCTGCTTCCTACCAACGTTTCCCGACAACGGTATTATGGGTCCTTGATTAAAGCTGTGACGTGAGATGGCTTTAAACTGTGACGGCAGATCGCTCTCGACGACGGCTGATATAAAAGATTTTCAAATCTGATCCCTATTAAAAGATATATAATTAAATAAATAGATACATTTCAATTAATTAAAGTTTCTGTCATGGGCTTCGCGCCGATGAGGGGGGCTATGTCCAGCAGCGTATTAGTGTGGGCTGAATATGATGATAGTTTCTGAATAAATACGTCATTTTTATGAAAATTTCAAAAGAATTCGATATTCAACGGAATTAGTAGTAATATTAAAATTAGTGTAAATTATTAAATATTTAAAGTGTTAAACGATTATCATGAGCAACAAAATTACTTATTAAACATAGACAAAAAGGATTCGGCCCAATCGAAAATCATAAATGCAAATTTGAACACAGATTATAAAACCCGACATTAAAAGCCTAATTTCTGAACGCATTCATAACCACGGTCAGCGGCATTCGAAATTTAAATTTGAAAAGCGGCATTCTCGTTTGAAATGAGTCATTCCCAATACAGAGCTCTTCATGTTAACAACGCTCACATAAAATTGACTTTAAATTGTTTGAATATGCAATGTACAGTAATTTTATAATTGCCTTAATGGTCCGACAGAGCTTTGGTGTTTTCGAATAAAATTATATTAAAGTATTAAAAGCGTAACGTGTAAAATAATATAATTTCGGAATAAAATTGTTCAGCGTTTAATTATATTGTTGGATCGAAATTTTGATAAATAATTATGTAATTTAAAACCCTATGTCTTAATAATTACATTAGTAAATTCTTCTAAAACGAGACTGCTAACTTAAAGTGAAAGTATTGGTATATGTTGATGGATTGTGTATGTGTGTGTGTGTCATTATGTAGGTGAGAAGCATTTTTAATATAGAGCGAGCGGTGCTTCTTTCACGAAATAATTTGATATTTGAGATAAAACAGTCTTCAGATTTCATTAAGTAGTATAAACTCAATAAAGCCCATTTAATAAAATAACAAACACTCGATGAAAAACAAAACGTGATCGACGACAAAACCGTTTAGTCTTATCATAAACCACAATCAAACAGTGCCGTGATTGAGTTGAAGAAATAGATTGTTAATAAGCAAAGTATCCAAACAGGACATCCTCACCGGATGCCTCGAAAGTGGTCTTTACACCATTAAAAGCGATACGATCTGTTAAGAACTGCCCCCGTTGTTAAATTGTGCCCCGGCTCCTTTGTTATGCCCCGGCGATATCATCAGATATTATTCAGCTGTGACAGCTAAATTAATCTTAGTAGCCTATTTGATTAATGTATTTTGGATGTTTTAAAAAATGAAATGCATAAAACTTTTGATAATAAAACAAATGATATAAGATAGAAAAAAATGTTTTGTAAGAACTCTACTAATCTCACTTGTGAAATGTTGAGAACCGATTTATGGCGCGCTTATTAAAGTAAATATCGTTTATCAATAATAATTCAATTTTATTTAATTATCTATGTAACTTGATTGTCGAAAAAGAGTAACTACTGAGTTTCTTATCGGTTCTTCTAGCTAGAATCTACATTCAGAAACGGTGGTTTAAATTTAATTTAATCCTGTAAAATGATTAAAAATTGCTCACAAGAAGCACATAATTTTTGATTTTATCAATTTCTGACATTTCACGTTCGTTATCTGCGTTGAGTTTCGTATTAAAAAGTAACAGCATGTGAATGTCCCTCTGCTCCAATGCGAGTTCGTGGAATACACATGTGACAGAATTTCAGTGAAATTAGACACATGCAGGTTTCTTCAGGACTCACGATGTTTTCCTTCACCGTCAAGCACGAGATGAATTATAAACACAAATTAAGTACATGAAAATTAATTAGTGCTTGCCCGGGTTGGAACCCACGATCATCGGTTAAGATTCACGCGGTCTAACTCTTAGGCTATCTCAGCTTAAGTATCGACTTTATCTTCACAGAATAGCTGCAAAGCATCAACGTCTTATTATATTCACTCGGTGGTAGAGCTTTGCGCAAGCTCGTCAGATATTCTACCGCAAACAGCAGTACTTGGTATTGTTGAGTTCCGGTTTGATGGTGAGCGAGTCAGTGTGATTACATGCACAAGGAACATAATATCTTAGTTCCCAAGGTTGGTGGCGCATTGGCAATGTAAGCGATGGCCTATGATCGTTGGTGACCACCGTCAGTGTCAGTGATACATCATCAGGTGGCACATATCAGGTGGACATTGTGGCACATCATCAGGTGGCACGCTCGTCCGCCTACTTATGATATTAAAAAAATATCTGCGACTGTACGTTCCCAAGCTTTCTCAATAATAGCAGTATACAATACGAATGTCATTTTCGTAAAATAAAACACCGTAAGTTACGTAACTCACGCACAGTGAATGGCATTCAGATCGCGTAGCATTCAACAAGTTGCCAGTTAGCTGGGGTCAAACAGACGCTTTGTGAGTTCCGAACGAGTATGTCTCGTGAAATTGTATTACATAGTTACCATTGTAATCGTTATATATATGGGTATTAATATTGTAATTCGAATTATCCGTATGTTTGTTCCATTTATACAAATAACAAAAAATATGATGATGATGTACTTCTGACCGATTTCAGCCACGGTAGCCAATCACAAGGAGATTAGACAACTGCGCAGGACATATTACAGCACACAAGTTTGTATACGCAATCACAGATGCACTCTTCATTCACACTCTCATAACCCGGCAATCCAAAATGACCGGAAGCAGTCATTTTGGCGAAGGAAAAAATGCTTTAACGACGTGCTTTCCAAGGCACACACTTCCAAATTCCAGACTCCGGGATGCTACTGAGATTCTTCGACAGAAAAACTCATAAACTTTTAATCGACCCGACCTGAAGTTTGAACAAACACCTCAAGTTCTGCGGCCTTATATCTAGCAATAGACTAACGACGCAGTCATAAGCAAAATTATGTGATATACGTCACGTCCTTATAGATATATTCGATAGATATATTCGAGACCAAGTAATATCGCCGAACAAACATACGAATCCAATCGCTGGATCTATTTATATACAGTAGAGTGTAACTGAATGCAAAACGATTTACATCGACCATTCGAAATAGCACAAACAATCAACAAAACTGCGATACGTTACTTAAGCGAGCATTGAATAAAAATAATCCGAATGATACAATTCAAATGAATGAGTATTTTAGTTCATTCGCGTGGGATTATATCATAGCCGAACGAAATAAACTACAAACGCTAAAACTGATAATTCATACAATTTAAAGAGTCGTTTTTATTTAATTATAACGCCAACTTTACTACAAGTTTGGATATGAATCGAAGAACGCGTCCACAGCCGAGCAAACACCAATCAGAATGAAATGATGATTATGATGAGATAAAATATGCGAGTACGTGGTAGTACTTAGTACTGTTAACTGCCTGTAATTGTAACATTATTGCACAAAGGCCTCCTCTTCTATTGATCAGAAGTTTTGACGCTTATATATATTATGTAATATCTTTTTTATAATTATCCTTTGTGCTTTCCTAACGCCGAGATGGTCCAGTGGTAAGAACGCGTGAATCTTGACCGATGATCGTGGGTTCGAACCCGGGCAAGCACCACTGAATGCTGACGATTAATGACGATGAAGGAAAACATCGTGAGGAAACCTGCGTAATAATATCGTCAGATGTTACTCATGAATTATGCCTCATATCAAGCACTTTTACGTAACGACTGAATATACAAATTACTCTTCAGATTTTTGTAGTAGTTACAAAGTAGTTACGCGAACGCTAAAGTTGTGGCAGTAAGATTTAAAAGCAAGAATTAGCCCTCACTCTATGAGGACACCAGATAGCACTCATAAGATTTTCAAATGCAGCTTATATAAATAACCGACAGACATTTTATTAATTCGTAATATATATTTTTTTTATTAGTATGTTTTTAAGATTAGTAGGTACATATACAATGTATCACCAACCTTGGGAACTAAGATGATATATCCCATGTACCTGATGGTTTTCAAATTCTTCTAATTTACTTGGTATTACGTTACAAACAGAAATACTAATGTCCTTGTGTTTCGGTTAGAATGGATAGAAACAGTGTAACTTTAGCCTCGAGGCACACAATATATAGTACCCAATGTTGGTGCCGATGATATCGTCATCATAGCAGAGTCGCTGGAACAACTCACCGAAATGCTGCGTAGCCTAAGCGATTCTTCCCGGCGTGTCGGTCTCGGTATGAACTTGGACAAGACCAAGGTAATGTTCAATAGGCATGTCGTGCCGGGACCAATATACGTCGAAGGGAAACCTTTCGAAGTTGTTAGTGAATATACCTACCTAGGACAGGTCATACAAGTCGGTAGGAACAACTTCGAGAAGGATCGAAGAATTCGCTTGAGATGGGCAGCATTTGGCAACCTTCGTCAAGTCCTCACGTCGTATATACCGCAATGTTTGAAGACGAACACTAACTGCGGGACTAGTCCACAAATTCAAAGTCGCTCAGCGTGCTATGGAGCGAGCTATGCTCGGAGTATCTTTGTAGGATAAGATCAGAAATGAGATTATCCGGAAAAGAACCGGAGTCACCGACATAGCTTGCAAAATTAGCAGGCTGAAGTGGCAGTGGGCTGGTCACGTATGTCGTAGGACTGATGGCCGTTGGAGCAGACGAGTCCTAGAGTGGAGACCGCGAATCGGCAAACGCAGCGTAGGGCGCCCTCCAGCCAGGTGGACCGATGACCTTATGAAGGTGGCGGGTACCGACTGGATGCGGAAGGGGGAGGACCGGGAGCTTTGGCAGAATTTGGGAGAGGCCTATGTTCAGCAGTGGACTACGATTGGCTGATGATGATGATGATGAATGTTGGTGACCGATTGCAGATGTAAGGGATGGTTAATATTTCTTACAGTGCCAATGGGCGATGATGAACACATACCATCATACAGCCCAGTTACCAGTTTGCCCACATTATTTTTAATAAAAAATAATGACTAAAGGCAGCGATATCATACTTCAATAGAACCAGATACCATCCTCAAATATCATTTGCGCGCATTATCCAAAGTCATTTTGAAACAAATTATTCAAATTCTCCATAACATTTTCCTTAGATGTTCCGAACTAGTTTCGCGAGCGCTTAAACTTGTCCAAGAAAGATTTAAAACCCACCCAATGCATATATCACTGTAACAAGAGCAACCGTTGGCTTATCTTGATACCGAGTACTTACTTGAACTGTGACGAAAAAATGAAAGCACTTCAGGAATAGCGATGTTTTTTTTTTCAAGAGTAATTGATTGTACTGAATTGCTTTATAAGACAAATGCATAAATCATATAAACACATCTGCATACTAAATAATAGAAAAAAATATTTTCTTATATATAGATTCAATTAAAATTAATAATAAGATATAGATTTCATTCGTTTATTTTAATCGGATTATTTTTAATTAAAAAAAATATAATGATTATATATATATATATATATACATCTTAAAAGTTTAAATTTTTAATAATTACATTTAACACATGTTGATAATATATTTTTTAATCTAATTATTTAAAAAAACAGATGAGAAAATGTTTCCTCGGTCGTGAGTTGTCAATACTCCATTGAATTTAATATGTAATTTTAGTGGTCAGGTCGAATAGAGCTTACCAATAAAACAAGTCCATTATATGTTAAATTATAAATATGTAATGGTAAAAATATTAATTTCACAATAAATAAATAAATGACAGGCTCAAGCCCAAGATGCAGTTTCGACGTGGAGGCTATGTGGTCTTCGTATAAAAACATTGTTTACCATTTAATAATTAATATCCCCATAATTTTATAAAAAAATAAAACAAATTTTGTGTAAAGTAAAACGTAAAGTAACAGCCTGTGAATGTCCCACTGCTGGGCTAAGGCCTCTTCTCCTCTTTTGAGAAGAAGGTTTTGCAGCTTATTCCACCACGCTGGTCCAATGCGGATTGGTGGAATACACATGTGACAGAATTTCAGTGAAATTTGACACAAGCAGGTTTCCTCACGATGTTTTCCTTCACCGTCAAGCACGAGATGAATTATAATCACAAATTAAGCACATGAAATTCAGTGGTGCTTGCCCGGGTTTGAACCCACGATCGTCGGTTAAGATTCACGCGTTCTTACCACTGGGCCATCTCGGCTTAAATTTTGTGTGTTTTTGTGAATTTTCATTATTTTGTTTTGTGATTGTGAATATCGCTACTAATTTGACTATATTAATGAAGTAAGTACTAGCTATGGATTTCAATATCTTGCTTCTAAATAGCTGTGTAAAGAAAATCATAAATACTTTTATGATTTCTTAGAATTTATTTAATTGTAATTAATGATTAACTATTAACTCGTTTTTTAAAAGTGAATAAACCGATAGTAAACATCCAAACAAGTGCATCACTATTGATCAGTTTCTGACCAATAGAATCGCTTCAAGTTGGCGCCTAAGATAACGTCTTGCACTCGTTTGATGTGGGTTTTAGATTCAGTCTTTATGGTAAGCCCAGAGGTGTTAGACCATAAGGTGGAACTCAATATTTAATATTCTTAAATACAGATGATAAACACAAAGTTGCAATTTCAATATTTATTTACTAGTCCAGACAGATTTTGATGTCTTAGACATACAAAAGAACCTACGAAGTTATTACAAAACTATAAAAGTGAAACTATTTACATGAACAGTCGCGTGTAGAGGCCTCGTCGTTTTATAAGCTCGTATAAAAACTAATGCAGGTGTAGTAAATGTATGTACATATGAAGGTTTATAATATTGTAAGAAAATACGATGTATCCACATTTTTATGTATAAAATAAAACTTTGTATACAACAAAGGGTCTCAAACTTATTTCGAGATCAGTTTGTCGTCACGCTGCCCGAAGGAACTTAGTCGTGACTTTTATATATAATTAAGGACTAATAATTGTGCATGAAAACCGTGTAATAATTGTATTGTGATTTAATGAAGTTATGTAAAAGTGTGACTGATGTGTGAAGTAATTTAAAAATAAAATTGTGTGACAGTAAATTGGTGTTTTGAAACTATAATCGCCACCCTCGGTAGAAATTTTTATACAATACAGTACCATAAAGGTTTGGTGCGAGCGAGTCGAAAAATAAATTGCTTAAAAAAAAAAAAAGACGCATGCTAGCAATTAGCAATTATAACACAATTATTTTATACCTAATTAAAAGAGTTTATATAAAACTGCAGTTGCTACTACATTTGAATAATTTATAGTTATATTTATGACGTATATATAGAAGACACCTACTTCTATCCTAGAAAGTGTTAAGTCAACACGCTTAGGTACATTAGATTAATTTTACCTCTGGTAACTCAAATGGCAAAAAAGGTGTCTAAAAAAAAGAAAACATATAAATAAAGATGGTATTTAGATTGTTAAGTCGCTTACTTCTAATTAACTACCCCTTCATGTCAAAACAGATTAAAACAAATTATTATTATCGCTTGGAAGTATAATAAATACCCGATAAGGGAGAGGTACTAACGGTCGAATCGGCAAATAGTCCAACGTCGATGAACAATTAAAGCAAATGGCCATATTAGCTTTAAAAACAATTAATTCGATTAGTTTTAAATTATAAAAAGGAATCTATTGAAATAAGTCCTTATCATCTTCGATTAGAAGTTAAGATGAAAAGTGCTAAGCTAGTCCAACGGATATCCTTGCTATTGATTGGATTACGAGATGAGATTTTCTCAAATCTCACTCTCGTAGTAACGTTGGAGGGTGAATCTAACTAGGATGAAGCTAGCTGCTCACCCTGAATGCAATGCAATCTATTAACTAATACATAGGAAGCATAAAAGTTTAAAATATTGTATACACGTTTATGTCGCATTATGCGAAATCGGCTGGCTTTTAGCTCATATTTTTAATTGACAAATATTAGTATCCTGCAGTAGAAGTTTTTGGAAAAAAGCTATCACAGGTTTGTTCTGCTTTCTTAATAATTATAACACTACAACGTAATAACTAATACACTATTAGAGAATAAAAATAAAATCTCACAAATGAAAGGCTTTATGAAGAATTAATAAAATAAAAACAACTTTGGTATAAACAGATGAATAAATGTCAAGCGAGAAAAAAAAATACACTAATTAAAATACCATTTATGTCAACAACAAGGTCAATGTCAAAACTATCAAAAATACGAGCATGTGGAAAGTTTGCGAACGTTATCTTATACATATTATATAAATAATATAATCAATCGTAACATTTCAAATATGCTTAAAAATGCGAGTGCAGTATCGACTCTTGATTGGTGAATATAATTAGGCCACTAAGTCAAATCGAACACACTTCAAATTCTCGAAACACTAATTAATACTTCATCTATTTTTAGTTTATTACGTCACAATTTTATTAAGTGTATTGCTTACCAATGATGATACCAAACCATAGTGAGTATGCATATGTGTATAAGAAAAAATCAGCTACGTACCTGGAAACAAGAAAAATTTTATTAAGCAACGAATTAATATGAACAATTAAATACATATCTATACTAATATTATTAATGCAAAAGTAACTCTGCCTGTTTGGCCTTCACGGCTACACCACTGAACTGATTTTGATGGAATTTTGCTGAACCTACAATACCTGATGATCATGATAATTTTTTATTTTATTTTTTATTTTCAATGTAATATAATATTTTTTTTTCAATTAATTAATTCAATTTAATTTTAATTTAATTCCAATTGTTATTTAAATTATCATTATTATTATTTAGTGTAAATATGGAACCTTGTTCTGGAATAAAGTTTTTTTTTATTTTTTAATACCGAGACCCTTAACACGTGGACGAAAACTAGTAACTTACAAATACTAAATATAATTTCAGTCTATTCTACTAATGATAAAGGACAATCATAAGCCAGGGTACCAATCTACAGACCTCTATAAAACTGAATCGCACTTACTCATACCAGTTAATCTACCCGCGTTTGAAGAAGGAATGGTCTTTCTCTTTATGTTGTTATTTTTTATTGTATAGGTAGGCCTATGGCATATGGACCACCTGATGGTACGCCACGCCCATAGATAGTGGCATTGTACATTTCTTAATAAAAACATCGCCTATGCGCCACCAACCTTGGGAACTGAGATGTTATGTCACTTGTGCAATTACACTGGCTCACTCATTTTTTAAACCGAAACCCAACAAAACCAAGTACTGCTGTTTTGCAGTAGAATATCTGACAAGTGGGTGATACCTACCCAGACGAGCTTGCACAAAGCTCTACCACCGAGTGAACTTTGTGCAAAAGCTCGTCTGAGCCGCCAACCCTGGGAACTAAGATGTTATGTCCCTTGTGCCTGTAATTGCACTGGCTCACTCACCTTTCAAACCGGAACACAACAATACCAAGCACTGCTGTTTTGCAGTAGAATATCTGATGAGTGGGTGGTACCTACCCAGACGAGCTTGCACAAAGCTCTACCACCAAGTGAAGTAAGCGATGGTTAACATTTCTTACAATGCCATTGTCTATGGGTGTTGGTGACCACTTACCATCAGGTGGCCCATATTCTCGTCCGCCTACCTATACAATAAAAAAAAGCTCTACCACCGTGTATGTTGTATATAGTACAAGAAAATAATTTCGGTTATTTATAAGAACTAACAATAATCATAATTCCCCTAAACAAGTTTCAGCACTGGCAGCCGTTCTCAATAGAACATTTACTGCGAAGGAGATAGGATATTGCATTTATCGAATCCCGAACGAATGTTGCAACGCTATCGTGTAAGAACATTGGATAGTCCAAGTGTGGAGACCACGGTTCGACAAACGCAGCAAGGGGTTCCTTCCAACCAGGTGAACCTATGATCTAAAGAAGGTGACGGCCTCTGACTGGATACAGAAGGCGGAGAACCGAGAGCTCCGCGCACTTTATAAGAGGCTTATGCCCATCAGTGTTTGGTGTTAGGGAGGAACAGGGTGTAAAGTTCTTCATCTACCATTGAAAAGGGAGGATCCTCCGACCAGACGAGTGTTAGTCTGGTGGGCTACTGCCCGACGGTTGTTGTCGGGTTCTTGTATATAAGTTCAATCGCTCGGATAACTTTAATATCGCGATGTAGGATACGTCAGTTTTTTAGTTTTCGTATGTGGCGAGATAGATGTCGCGAGGATCATCATCATGATGATCCATTTACTTTATTCTCACGATGACAAAAAACCTCGATGAGAAAAATGTACACAATTTTGACAAAGATAAAATTATACTATTCAATTCAAAAGCGTCATATAATAACAAAACAATGATTGACAATAAAAGTGAAAAACAAATAAAATTTTCGTAAAGCATTTAAATAAAAGTAGAAAACAATCGAATGCAATTGAACTTAATGGTCCGTACGTCGGCTTGTTACACAATTACGTCGCAACGTTCGTTCGGGATTGGATGAAATTTTAACATTATAAATATTTAAAAGTGCATAATGTAACATTGGAACATTTTACCGTTTCCACTAACTAACTTTATTATACATATGATATAATTAAATTTAAAGAGAATCGGGTTTGTACATTTACAATAATTTCTAAGCTTCATTTATTTATATTTGTTTAAATTATTCAATAAGGTAAACCGTGCGAGTTGTACATAACAAAATTGCTATATATTACATTTAATATTATATATTTGCGTTATAAATAACGTTGAAACTATCGATTTTGTAACACAGATTTAAGAATAATTCAATCGCCTCTGAGCTAGAAGAAGAAATAAAGATATAAATAGTACTATTTGTACTATTTATATATTTTAATAAATTATATTCAGGTGGGTTAGCACTGTACTCCTCGCTATAAAATAATCAATATTAAGGAGTAACAGGCTCGTTCCTCTTTTCGTAGATAACAAAATGATTATGTACAATATGCTTTCTCTTTAAAGCTTTTTATAACAATATTAAACTCTATCGTTAACAAAATTAACAGGAATACTCAAATTCTTAAAAATAATTTCTGTGTTCGTATGCGTGTGTGTGTGTGTGTGTGTGTGTGAGCGGTGTAATTGTGACTTGTGATTCTGATGAGCAACGTGATTTTAAAAATATAATTCTTTTTTTTTCTATCTCTTTCCGTGCTGAAATCATGGAACTATGGAATTGTTTTTAATACTATTACGGTAAGTAATATCCCAGACCTATGGCATAATAATTCCCCCTTGGGGCAAATAAATATTTCTCTAAGCCTGCATATATCTGTAATCAAAGTTTGGTCGAAGAAATAGCTATTTCTTTTATATATTTAAATCGAACTTACTCCCGTACATTTTAATAGTTTTCCAACTCAACGAACTGAAATTTTCAATTTTCGCATACAATCTCTCATTTTATCCATATTTTATCGTTTCTTTTATATCCCATCTGCCGAGCTGTTCTGAAGATCTAACTCGAAACTCATTTCAGACGATCGTCAACTATTAAATAGCGTTATGCGACATTGATTATGACAATTATAACATTTAATAATATACGTACCAAAATAACATATCAATCCGACAAGTCCGTTTTCAACATTTCGTGAGTGAGATAATAATAATAATAATAATTCATTTATAATTTCAATAAATGTATAATGAGATACGAAGTATCGGAATGTAGTTATTTACACATATTGTTATATTGTAAAATACATAGATTTATGCATAAGGAACCAGATTTTCTGACACTTGTTTTCATAGAATAAGGTTATAAGCCATTTTATGGAAATCAACATTGGCGTCGTTAAATGTTTGAAAAAAAAGATGCCATTAATGGTGTCAAGAAATAAGTCCAGCTAACGTGTCTCATCTCAAATAATTATACTCTTTGCTGTTTGCGAACAAACTTTTTCGATCTTTAAGCAATCCATTCCGATGGTTTTTTTATTCAGTTCTTAAATATAAATCTGAAAGAGAAAGCCAGGGATTTAACAACTTACTAGTTAACAATTTTTAATAAAAGAAATAACCTGGAGGCAATTATTTTATTCCCAAGGTGTCGCGCTCATATATAAGCTCGCTAATTTATTTTATAAACAAACAAAAGTTCTACATTTACTTCGCTTTTTTTTTTTATTTAGCAACTGGGTTAATGCTGAATTTTCTGGGATACTATTATGAGACCACATTTATTGCCCCACAAAGATTCCTACTGACTTTATGCGAGGAATAATAATAATAATATCAAAAAAGTAGTCTTTGTTACTTGTATGATTTTATGAGTATCAAAATTTTGTTCATATATTTCCAAACGTATAATGAAGTCGCTTGTCTGGGTGTAAGTAAGGCTATGTGCAAACTCGTGTGCGTAGGTACCACCCACTCACAAGATATTCTACCGCAAAACTAGGTATTGTTGTGTAACGGTTTGAAGGGTGAGTGAGCCAGTGTAATTACAGGCACAAGGGACATAAAATCCTCTTAGCTCCCAAGGTTGGTGGTGCATTGGCCACAGATACACTGACTCACTCACCCTTTAAACCGAAACACGACAATACTGAGTATTGCTGCTGAGTAGATATTGATATGTGTACATATATGATTGAATATTAATTTTAATTAGTAAACAGTAAATGCCAAATAAGGGACTATCGTTTGAAATGTACCCCTATTATATTAAGCTACAGTTTAGACGTGCATTATAAATAATATAAAAGCAATTAAGCCCTATACAAGGCGAGGGTCCATTACGAAGTGATTGCAATGTGAATAATTTGTTTCCAAAAATTGCATGCATATTTTATACGCCACGGAATATGCACTTACATACCATAAATTTCGGTATATATATATATATATACATATATATATATATATATATATATATATATATATATATATGTAAATCAACATATTCTCTATGACAGGTTATTTTTAGGTTTATTAAGAGTCTAAAAAATACTTCTGTTTATAAAATGGCTTGGAGGATATTCCACAACGAAGCTCCACTGCAGGTTGGAGTAAATCACGTGGGTCAATAATATACTGACACATAATTTGTACACCTTAATATAGATGAAATCATTACACCTTATATTCCATAAGAAATAACATATTTCTCCTCCGATTTCTCATCAAATACATGTCACACGTGTCACGCGCATTCGGACCCTCATCACGTGAAATTAAACGAAGTGTCAATGACACATCGATTAAGTGTCGATTGTGTAACGTTATATAGTCATATCGATTTGGTATCTCGAACCTTCTGCCTTAATGATCATAAAAGAATTTCGAATAATATGTGAAGTATAAAAATTGAAGAGCCATGTTTGTATGGAAAGTAACGGTTTGTAAATGTCCCACTCCTGAGCTAAGGCCTCCTCACAGTTACAGACGAACGTTGTGAGCTTATACCATCACGCTACTCCAACGCAAATTGATTGGTTGTATGACAGCTCTTTTTTTTAGGACCTATTCTATATATGCATATGGGCCACCTGATGGTAAGTGTATTGTAGCAAATGTTAACCATCGCTTACATCGCCAATGCGCCACCAACTTTGGGAACTAAGATATTATGTCCCTTGAGCCTTGGGAACACAACAATAACAAGTACTGCTATTTTGATACTGATGAGTGGATGGTACCTATCCAGATATCTGATGAGTGGATGGTACCTATCCAGAGGAGCTTGCACAAAGCCCTACCACCACTAATCCAATATATGCAGATTTCCTGAAGATGTTATCCTTCACCGTCGAGCACGAGCTAAATTAGTCATGTAATCACCGGTTTGTTTCGATTTCAATAACTATAACCACATAAAAAACAATTTAAAATTTAAAATTCGAACGTAATAATATCATCAACAAGAGTGTTCATAAAAAAAGATAAGCAAGTAAATCTAAAATGTAAATTAAAACATTTATATATAATTAATATAACAAATATCTTTGTTATAGAAAATTCCGGTCTATTTCTTTTATTTAAATATTTATTTTATATTGACGGGTTCACCTGCATGGACTTAGATATAGTTGGACCCGATAGGTGGCGCTGTTGCTTATCCAGAGTATTTGTTTTAGTTTTCCGAGCTATTTTTTTACATAAATATATAATCCTTAATCAGCTTCTAGCACTTTTCAATTTATATTAATATTATTACATCAATTGTTAATATGTTATTGATTAACAAATTATTACGGAATAAAAAAATTATTTTACTTGGACCAAGTCGGGACGGTTTACTATCATTAATATATAATTACAATAAGTCTCAATCAGAATATTCAAGTCCATATTTTAATTTACAACCAAAACAAGCGTAACGAAACGAATCCTCTTATAGCAAGTTTGGGTATTCGAGTGAATTACCCGAAACAATTCGGGAGAACACCTGAGCACGTGACCTTCGAGACGAGACTACATTAACGAGATAAAAGCGTTTATGGCAATCACAGAATTGAAAATTAAAATAAAATGACGCATTTATAATAATTTAAAACTCCTGTTTGTGTAAATCTGCATAAAGAGACCGTGATGGTACCGACCACCCAGTGGTAAGAAGACGAGAATCTTAACCGCGAAACTGAATTTTCGCCACCACCTTTAACTCCCGCCACGTCTAGTTTTTCGAACGTAATGAGTTAAAAAGTCACTGAACGGATTGGCATACGGTTTTCGGAATTGGCAGAATTCAAGCTTAAGGTTTTGTGTAAATTGGCTTAAATATAACGATGACAGTCGAAGATGTCGGAAAAATCATGTCGACTAGTAACTTTACCGACATTATGTCCCGCGTAAACCAATAGGAATCGGGTTACATTTATAACGATATAGTTTTATGTAGACCCTTATTCTACCATGATTATTTAAAAGAAAACCAAGCAAATAAACGAGAAATATATGTATTTTGAGTAGATTTTAAATATTTTATTACATCCGGCTGTGAGCTCCGACTTTGATCTTAGATAATATCTCATTTATTTATTATATTAAGCATAAGTAATATATAATCTTTTTATATACATTCGTCCCTAATTTGAGACATTCTTAATTATATACAATCGAAATGTATTTAATCAAGTAAAATGTTTTACTTACAATAATTTCCTATTCGTAATTCCAAAGGTCTAGCAAAAATAATCAGTTATGATAGGAAACTCATATTATATTTGTTAGTTGTTTTATTAATTAAATCGATTATATTGCATGAAAATACGTATGATTCGGTTAAAAATAAAAATTAAATGATGAATGTTTAATTCATCATTTCATTCATTAAATGACAAAAACGAAAATTACTGTGCGTGTGTTGTGTAATCGAAACCATAAGTGACATAAGGATATAATGTATACATGTAATTACATCCACAAGAACACATGGATGGAGGCTCTTGAGCGTTAATAATTGTAAAACTATGTAGTGACGGTTTTTCTGACTACGTAAAAGAGACAAGATTAATAAATAACAAAAATGATCTACTGGAATTAACCGTCAATCGTCTATGTAGAACACAAACAAATAACAAAAATATGTTTTATTTTTTCATTACAAACGTTTCACTCAAATATTACATACACAGACGTTGGACTAACATCACACAATAATCCTATATATAAATTGGCATTTAATGAAAATATAATTATTTGAGATAAAAAAAAACTTTGCACTTAAATGCACTACACATGCTACACGGTGCACGAAAAACATTCGCTTTTCATTTTATCTAAAATAAATTTCCTTCAATACGCTTATAGCATTTATTTGTACCATACCCCTATAACAGTCGTACTCGAAACGGTATTCATTTTAACCAACGCTAGAACACGCAAATAATAATTAAAGGAGGCGAGCGTAAATAAGGGAATATAATTTAATATCCAAACGAGAATTAACTTAATTTATACGAATTTAAATTAATGTAAAATAATTTAAGTAGTGTAAAAAAAATTAATGCGAGTATTTTTTATTTAAATAACTTAATATGCTTACATTTTCAGAGATGAAATATGAAATTTTACAAGTTTACTTACAGTAAAATTTTAACTAACGACTACTGTTTGTTCATATAAACCTGCGTGGTTTCATCTGAGTGAAAAAACGTGGGTGTTGTAAAGAGTCGAATTTAGGAGAGTTTCCGGTTATCACCTTAACTACTTGTATAGCAAAAGAGAAATCAATTCATCAGTAAAAGCTTTTCCAAGGATCGTAGGCGTCATTTAGGCGGCCTTCTATGCCAGTTCAGAATCCGACCAAATGAAAAAAACCGTCTGAACTAAACTTTCTGAAAAGGATTATTTGGAGTAACACTGGCCTTGGGGACTCATTGCATATAAGCATTCAATTTAAAAAAATCGATATAGTCCTTTATTCTACCCGTGCGAAACTGGGACGGGTACATTGGGTATTCTAAAATCACACTACTGCTCTACTGTATTATAGACAATAGCACTAAGTAGTAGGTAAGCATAGTAATGGTGGTCGATTATTTTATACACAATCGCAGAAATATTCTGATTTGACAGGTCTAAAGCTATTACCGACTCTTTTTCATATGTGGATTTAAAAAGAGACAGAAAGTTAAATTCATTTCTAACAAGAAGCATCCCTATTTGGTTATATTTACTGGTGGATTGATTACTTACGACAATACGAGTGGTTGAGGGTAAGCGCCTCGCTTGATTGATGTTCTTAACAAATAATCCCTTGGTCAGCTCTTAAGACACCCACAGGGTTTGAATGGGGTGGCTTTATTCTATTCTATTGAAACCGCACCGCTCTATATGTACAGCAGTAATGTTAAAATTTAATTGTGCTTAAGTTATAAATTCTTACTCTTCTTCTTCGTGGGTGTAAGCGCGCCCTTCGAAGTCAGTACAACCCACTTAGTAGATATCTTATAACATTAAACGACCAAAAAGACGAGCCGGTTGGCGTTGTTGGTAAGATTTGCCTTTCACGCCGCAGGTCATGGGTTCGATTCCCACCCAAGACAGACATTTGTGTGCATGAACATGTTTGTTTGTCCTGAGTCTGGGTGTAATTATCTATATAAGTATGTATATGTATATCAGTATGTATGTAGTATATCAGTTGTCTGGTTTCCATAATACAAGCTCTGCTTAGTTTGGGACCAGATGGCCGTGTGTGAATATTGTCCCAGGATATTATTATTATTATTATTAATTATTATCCTTTTATATATTTCGTGTATCTCGGAATCGGCTCTAATTTAGTATTCAGGTAAGGTACTTTTAAGTATATCTATATCAAGGTGTACTTTTTTCCTTTATAACTAATTATTGGAGCCAAGCGAAGCTCGGTCGGCCGGTACTTTTACTGAGCACAGCAATACTTTGTATTTAAAGGCACACGTGTCATTACGAGAAGAAGGCAACATCTTAGGTAACGGTAGGAAGCGACTTGACAGTGATATGGATCACTTACGATCAAGTAATGTTAACTTTTTTTATTGTATAGGTAGGCGGACGAGCATATGGGCCACCTAGACAACGCCCACAGACAATGGCATTGTAAGAAATGTTAACCAACGCTTACAGCGCCAATGCGCCACCAACCTTGGGAACTGAGATGATAATTCCCTTGTGCCTGTAATTACACTAGTTCACTCACTGTTCAAACCGGAACAAAACAATACAAAATACTGCTGTTTTGCGGTACAATATCTGAAGAGTGGGTGGTACCTACCTACTAGACGAGCTTGCACAAAGTCCTACCACTGAGTAACGTATCACCAATGGTCTTCTGCATTTAGAAAATCAATTTTGAAAAATGCTGATAATTTAAGTAATGGGCGTCAATATCGACAGACAATCTGGATATATATTTCTATGTTGTTGAGACTATTCATGGTTATATATTTCGCTTCGGTCTCCGTTGTTGATACTATTCACTTATATAATGCCGGCATCTGTACCGTGTCGAATACCAACAATATCAAAGCTTTGTAATGAAAAATTCCACAATCATTATCTTAAACGTAGATCGCGTTGCAATAATTATTCGCTTTTGTGATTTCGCGACGATGGAACGGCAACAAAGGTGAAATTGGATAAACGTCGAGTGCATTTATTGTACTCGATGAACTGTAAGTTTTATTATTTTAAAATGGTTAACGATGTCTTTTTTTAAAGATATTATACTGATATTTTAAATATGGAATTTGTGTAGCTTATATAATTTATTAAAACAAAGACTTAGATATATACAAGTAAAAATTAAGAATAATTACTGGACAAATCGTGACCGCGTGGAATAGTGGCAGGAATGCTAGCAGCGTTTATCTCTTTGAATCGCAATTCCAATCATTTGCGCGGAAAATTAACCAGCCTTCCTGTCACCACTAGAGGTAAGACTAGGCGTTACATTTTTAATGTTTTTTTTTTACACTATTATAGCTTTTTATTTTGTAATACATAATGATCATGTGTTCCTGATCGATTTTCCGCGGAATAGTTAAATGTGTTCATTGTCAATACGTACTTCGTGTTAATGTCATAAGCCAAGGCTTGTTGCAATAACAAATAACTTTTAATTTTATTTAAACTATTAAGTTTGAGATAAAATCAGTAATATTGATTTAGTGTTTCGCGTAAGAATATAAAGGGCAAAATCGACACTCTGCTTTTTCAAATAGTAAATATAATTAGTAATAGTCAATAAACATTAGATTTAAAAAGTATAATAGCATTAAAATGCTAATCAAATCTTAATAATGAATACACGTCAAAATTATATAAAAGAAATAATATCATACTGCAAGAAATAGGCGCTGATCATATATTCATCTATTCCATCAGATATTTCCATAAAAAAAAACATGAAAATATTATTAAAATCCCATATTTCCTATCAGAATCCCATCCCATACACCTATACTCACCCGGTACGGATTCTATTTACGACGTACGAAAATCTAAAATATATCAATAACGAATTTCGTGTCTATTTTAATAAAATCTGTTTATTCTGCCGCACAACAGTGTCATATCGAATGATATGTGGGAGCAATATTTAACCAACATCCTAAGATTTCAATCTAGCACGCCCGGTAAAGAAAAGAGCGTGACTCGAATTGAAAACGACGTTATTGGAAAAATTTCGTTAAGGGAAAACTTTAGTTATTTCAGAAAATTTATAAGAATTTTGAAGACTTAATTAGTACTTTTATTGCTAAATCATTGGTGAACGTTGGACTTTCAATAGATAATAGCGGCAAGTGGAAAATTAATTACGTATTCTTTATTATTATAAGAAAAAGGTACATGAAGTGACATATGTGATGAGTGGATCGTACCTACAAAGACGGGCTTGCACAAAGTCCTACTACCAATTACCACATATTGAAATATTATTCCCACATAACCGTAGTATCCGCGGAATAACTTTGCCTAATATAAAATTTAATCTCGAATGAAAGAATATATAAGACGATATAAAAGCATGGTAAAATAAATATTCGTTGGTTTGATAAAATAATATATGTGTTCAGTGTGCTCAGTTTCTTGCCGGTTCTTCGCGTATGAAGCCACAATTCGCGCCGGTGGTAGCTTCAGATTCATTGTAATTCTGTAATAGATATCCGATGACTCCTTAAAATATAGATAATAAAGAGTATTTCATATTTTTATATATATATATATAGACGTGGATAACGTTTAATAGATAGACGTAACGTTATTGAATAAAGGTGTTTTTACCTTATATATATTCACAATTTTAATTTAATTTAATAATTCACCAATAACAGTGGATGTTTTTACTAGTGGCAGGGATTTGTGCATGCTCGTCTGTGTAGATACCACCCACTCAACAGACATTCTTACGCAAAACAGCAGTACTTGGTATTGTTGTGTTCCGGTTTAAGGATGAGTGAGTCAATGTTATTACAGGCACAAGGGACACAACCTCATAGTTCCCAAAGTTGGTGGCGCATTGGCGATGTAAGCAGTGGTTAACATTTCTGGCGTTGGAGACCACTTACCAAAAGGTGGCCCATTTTCTCGTCCGCCTACCTATACTATAAAATAAAATATAAATGTAATCGTTCTCAATGACAACCAGTCATCGATTATACCCAAATAAATGGTCAAGAAAACAAGACCATGAACAAGCATAAACTGTAAGTACCTCCGTAAGGATTCAATCTCATCGAACCCCACTTAGCATACGCGCGTGATCAGAATGTGTTTAGATAGCGATCGTATCGAAATTTGATGATAGGTAAGTTTATTGGAAACATTTGATCATATTGTTTAAGATAAAAAAATTATATAAAAAAATACTTTTCATTCATATAGGTTACCTTTATTCAATAGAATCGTTATTTTACATTATTATATAATAATAAACGAAATACGGGACAAAATCTATGTTACTCTCTGATAGCATAGCTGTCCATTGGTAAAATAATTTTTAAAATCTGTTTCGTGGTTTAGGCTTTAATGCGTAACAAACAAACTCACCTACCCATTTATAATATCATTTAGGATGTCAAGCTACTACTATTCTATGCAGTATACTAAACACTAGACGTAGACTTATAAGGTATAATAATAAAATACAATAACACTCAAATATTCTACCCATTGATCAAAAATATATCCTTATAATCCCATATCCTTATAATCTTTATATTGATTAATTATATTAAAGAAGGTCTAGATAGGTACTACCCAATAATGTAATTCTACCCAAATAAGTACTTTGTGTTACTTTGTTCCGACTTAGATAGTAAAGTCTAGTAACATGTGCAATGGGTACGTCTACATAGTAAGTAATGGTGTAGTGATTTATATATCATACAGTGGAAGTATGGTATCTCGTCATCATACCATTAAACGGCATTAATGGCAAATTGACTACTTCTACAAACAATATAACTAACGAATTTAAGATTCATTTTGATTAAGATCAATTAAAATTTTTTAAACTTTTAAATAAATTGACTTCAGATTAAAATAATCACTTACAAATATCTCAGTTTGACTTGTCAGACTATAAATCTTTCGCTTGAAGTTTCTTAATCTCATACTTGGACTGAGTCAATATAATTGTCTATTAAACCAGCTAGCGCTGCTAGGCCTTGATTATACTTAATATCAACTTATAAAAGATAATATTTTTTTTTCATAATTAAATAAATAGATAAAATAATCGCAATAATACTAGCCAATTTTAGATACTTATAAAAAGTGTCTAGATAACGATAAGGCCTATTTTACTTACATTACAAAATATATATTTATATGTATGTCTATACAGAAAGAAGGCTGTTTTTAGGTTGCGCTCTTCGTAATATAAGACTGCAGTGAATTTTTGGTCCGAGCCCAAAAGCTGATCTATTTTTGGACTTAGTTGTATAAATAGATACACGAAGGCTCATATTCGTTTACATTTAACAACCTAAGTTTAGAATGTGTATCAATTATAATCATAAACAATAATAACGGTATTGTTAATTAAATGATCTTCACTTATTTAAAAATATCATCCCATTTTTCTCAATTATATATAATAGTAGTTTCATTCCGTGTGTTGGAGAGCAGTTCAGTTTATGAAAAGCAAGTATTCGTCTTTCCTTGGAATATAAGTTTGGTTCATAGAAAATTTTCTCAAGAGCCGTTCACTGGTTCAGTTGCGAAAGCTTATTATGTAATCATCGTATTGTTTGTGCCTCGGGTGTATCTTACTTAATTGTTTTGATTTACGTTATACTTTATGCGTGCGTGCGTGCACTCCTAATGATCTGACTTCGATCGCTGGATCGCTGTTTCAGTGGAACAGGAAAATCGTTTCGGTTCGATTGCGATGAAGTGACAATAAAAATTTAATTGTATGACATCCTGGTGTTATTCGCCTGCCCTTAAAACTTCAAAGCTACAATATGTAACTTTAAAGTTAAATAACTAGTTTGATACATAAGATAAATTACAAAATATACATAATATGTTAGTCAATTATGCATCTTTCCTTATAAAAGCTCATTGTATTTTCGATATGCTTCTGATACAGTTTGTTCGTTTTATAGATATAAAACATTTTAGTGCCTTTTTATCTTTGGTTGTTTTAAAAAGGGTCTTTTTTATACCACTTTGATCTCCTTTATCTAACATTTTACGGTCAGTGTCGCTGTAAGTTCTTGAATACACGATTTATATAACACTAGGTGTCTGATGTGTCTTTACACACTTGAATTTATTTTTTTAATTCATTGAAGTATAGCTCATATATAAATTCTACATAGTCTAGTCTACAGAACTGTTCTTTGCTTATATTATTAATATAATATAAATAATAATAATAAAAAGTGATAATACTATTTAATTAAATTTATAACAATTATCGAACACAAATACAACCCAATCGAAAAGAGATAGCAAGATAACTTTATCCCTCTCCTTTAATAAGATAAGTCTAATTTTGGCAACTGCATTCAATTTTAAATCCTTATGAGTGTAAAGTAAACAGACCGTGTTGACCGATCGTAATCTATCCCCGTTTTAATAAGCTTTGAAATCGAAACCGTGCAAATATTTGCCGTCTCGTTTTATCGTAACGGAACGTGACCGTAGGAAAAGGATGGAGATCTTAGAATGAGTGCTAACATCGTTTAAAGGATATTAAAAGTCAATGTGTCGTCTAAAGCTTCTAACTTCATTTATTATATCTGTACTACTATATAAATCTATTGGCTCTGTCTGTACATTTTTTTTTCACCTAATTTTGGGATAAATAATCGTTTTATGATACAGTGATTCACATAATACTATTTTTTTCATTTTTGTCTGTCTGTCTGTCTGTCTGTCTGTATGTCTTCTTATAACTCAAGAACGGCTTGACCGATCTTGATGAAACTTGGTACACACAAAGAACATGTGATGGCGCAAATGATAGATATTATATAAGATCGGTAAACCCTACGGTATCTTATGAAAATTAATTTCAAATCGTTAATTACGTATTTAGAGATAGGGAAGGAACCGGATGTAAAGTTCCTCAACCACCATAGAAAAGGGAGGATCCTCCGACCAGACGGGTGTTAGTCTGGTGGGCTACCACCCGATGGTTGTTGTCGGGTTCTTGTATATATCTTCAATCGCTCGGATAACTTTAATATCGCGATGTAGGATACGTCAGTTTTTTAGTTTTCGTATGTGGCGAGATAGATGTCGCTACATCACTCCCCTCCGAGACCGGAGGTCGATAGCAGGTTGAGTCGTCCATACATCTTGTGATGCTTGCCGGGCCAGTGGAATGTTCCAGTGAGTCGGAACCAGATGCCGCATAGTTCACGGTGAGTCGGAACTGTCTGCGGTGATGCCCCAGTGAGTCGGGGTGATGCTGCAAATGCTCCAGTGAGTCGGAGTGGTGCAGTGCTGCGTAGTGGCTGGCTGCTGCGTCGACCAGGAGAGAAGTGCGTCTCTGCTTGCTGACCGGCCGAAGTGCAGTGTGCTGTGCCAAGATCGCTGAGAAGACTGTAGGTGATGACCAGGAATGCGCGTCCGCTGCATGCTGGTGGTCAGGATACCTGTAGTAGTCGTGGATGCTGGCTGGCTGTATGACTCGCTGCTCGAAAGCTTGAGGAAGTGATGATGACGTCATGATGACGTAGTTTTTTGCGAAGGCTGCGCTGACGTTCATGCTCGGGGTCACCAGTTTGGCGTCGAACATTGAAAAGGGAGGATCCTCCGACCAGACGGGTGTTCGTCTGGTGGGCTACCGCCCGATGGTTGTTGTCGGGTTCTTGTATATATCTTCAATCGCTCGGATAACTTTAATATCGCGATGTAGGATACGTCAGTTTTTTAGTTTTCGTATGTGGCGAGATAGATGTCGCTACACGTATTTCTTTACCAGTAGCCATATGCGTGTGTGTGTGTGTGTGTGCGTTATATTTTTATTAATTATACGCGGGTGAAGCCTTTGGACACAGCTAGTCTGCTAATTGACAAGATATATGACCGTTTTGTTTACTATAGTTATAATGTGATGGGTAAGCGATTGTTTGATAAATTTCTTGATTTTATACAAAAAATAACAAACTTTACGATTTACCAGTCTCAAAACTCCGCTGGAAATATTTTCTTTATTATTTTAACGATCACAATCCTAAGCTTCTTGTGGGAATGATGAGGATGACAATGTTTATTTCAAATAAGTGTATCAATATTTTAATGCAAGCTAAATCCAGACTCATTTGAGAAACAAAATAATCGTACATATAAAAAAAATATGTTGTTATGAAGATTAATTAACATCGACACCGACGAATCACATAATTATTAACAATAAAATAAATAAAACAAAGATGCAATGCATTATTAAATCTATATTAATATTATAAATGCAAAGTAACTCAGTCTGCAATGCTTTTACTCCTAACCACAGGACCGAATTTGATGAAATTTTGTATGAAGCCATTTTTCTATACCTAAACCTGTCCCCTCCCCCCTAACACGCGGCCGGAAACTAGTAATTAAAGATATAAACTGAAAAAACCTTAAATTACAAACTAATCATGAAATCAAGTAATATTAAAGTCATGGTTCATTCTCTTCTAAGTCGTCGAGAAATATTTCAAGTAGAGCTTGTCTGTGTGCCTCTAGAAAAAATTCCTGCAACGCCCATGATTATTAATGAAGTTTTGTAACGTTTTGAGATCATAAGCGTAGCAGAATTGAAGATTGATTTCGTTCCACTTCATATCTAAATGTGAATCACTATATAGAAAAATATTTTATACTAACGTTTTGCCCGCGGTTTCACGCGCGTAGTACTCGTTCCCGTGGGAGTACAGGCACAAAATTTAGCCTATGTTACTCGCTGATAATGTAGCTTTTCATTGGTGGAAGAATTATTAAAATCGCAAGTTTAGGCGCGACATAGTAACAAACAAACAAACAAATTCACATTTGAATTTATAATATTAGTTAGGATCATTAAATGTATGATTATTTACAGTATCGTGTAAATAATTTTCATGATTATGCTAAAACGTTAGATATTTGTTGGTATAAGCACAGTGGATAAAACTCACCACTTATTTTGCTGCCAAACACCCATATGTAGTACTGTTTTATTCCAGTATTAAAGATAAGAGCCATCCTGTGATAAGAGTGTATCCACAGGCACAAAGGACATAAGATTTGGAGCTTATTCCACCACGCTGCTCCAATGCGGGTTGGTGGAATACAGAATTTCAGTGAAATATGACACATGCAGGTTTCCTCACAATGTTTCCCTTGACCGTCAAGCACGAGATGAATTATAATCACAAATTAGGCACACGAAATTCAGTGGTGTTTGCCCGGGTTTGAACCCACGATTACCGGTTAACATTCACGCGTTCTTAACAAAGAGCGATCTCGGCCCACATTTAATTTAAAAAAAAAAAATGTAAATAAAAAATTATCATCAAATCGCTAATACTGATAGTACAATCAGATACACTATATTATTACTAAACGTATCGATGAAGCCGAGTACTTAAACAAACATTATGAACACTCCGACGTAGCTAGGATAACCACCACAATAACACTTTCGCTCTGCCCGCTGGAGCGTACGTTTACACGTTATTTCCTATTCGAATCGAATTCGAATACAATTCGATTTATGCTTAACTAAACAACAGCATTAGATATTATTTTACTAAACATATGTATTATCAAAATTTAGAATCCGTGCCGAACGTTGATTAACAGTAACAGCCTGTGAATACCCCACTGCTGGGCTAAGGCCTCTTCTCTTCTTTTTGAGGAGAAAGTTTGGACCTTATTCCACCACGCTGCTCCAATGGTTTTGTGGCGGGTTGGTGGAATACACATGTGACAGAATTTAATGAAATTTGATACATGTAGGTTTCCTTACGATGATTTCCCAACCAACCATTAACCAACCTTGACTGCCTCGTTGGTCTAGTGGCTAGATATAAGGCCGCAGACCCGGTGGTCCTGGGTTCAATTCCTAGGTCGGGCCAATAAATAGTTATTGGGGTTTTCTGTCAGAAAATTCTCAGTAGCAGCCCGGAGTCTGGAAGTTGTAAGTGTGTACACTCCCGTGCCTCGGAAAGCACGTTAAGCCGTTGGTCCTGCGCCTGAACTCTTTCCGGTCGTGTCGGATTGCCATCCCATCGGATTATGAGAGCTAAGGAAAAGAGAGTGCACCTGTGTTTGCGCACACACTTGTGCACTATAATATGTCCTGCGCAGTTGGCTAATCTCTCTTGAGATTGGCCGCCGTGGCCGAAATCGGTCTGGACGACCTTATTATTATTCCACCAACCCGCATTGGAGCAGCGTGGTGGAATAAGCTCCAAACCTGCTCCTCAAAGAGAGCAGAAGATGCCTTAGCTCAGCAGAGGGACATTCACAGGCTGTTACTCTTACTGTTTTTTTTTAATTTGAGACAGATGTTGTATAAATATAATAAAGCCGAAATTTAACCAAAGATTTGATACATAAAAAGTCAGTATCTAATGTCCTAGCAAGTTCTTATTTAAAGTATAAATATTTTTATTTCAAGAAATACATTCGTTTTTATGTAAAAATATCAGTTTCAAGTTTAAGCACTGTTTCAAACACGACGTGTGTGATATCATACACTTTCGCTTTGTTCAACGGCGCGTAAATTTTATTTAAACACGTCAAGATTGTTTTTTTTTTTTTATTTATAATAGGAAGTCAGGCTAGCGAAGGCGCAACCTGATTGCAAGTGTTTTGAATAAAAATATAAACATTATTTGAACAAGTACGCTCTTACAAGCAATTTTAAAATTCGTCATCTAATCGGATAAAACTGTTACTCTTTAATATTGTTTACAAAATTTTTGTTTGTATTTTTATATTTTTTTAAACGATTAACGGTATTTTAGTCATGTAAGAAGTCATAAATAGTGATAAATAAAGATTAGGCGTTTTACATATTTCTCTTATCATGCATTTTAAATTTAAGTGGAGAAATTCTACTAATATATTTAACACATTATCGGAATCGTATCGAAACGTAATCGTTGACGGTTAGCTTTTCGGCTGTCTTACTAAATTCGATTAACTTTGACTTTGACGTGGTTTACCGGCTTTTGTATATGGTAAAATCATACTGATTCGGTTTAATGAGGATTTTTTTGCATAGTATAGGTAGGCGGACGAGCATATGGGCCACCTGATGGTAAGTGATCACCAACCCCCATAGAAAGTGGCATTGTACATATATTAAAAAAAAAAAAAAACTTCGCCAATGCGCCACCGACCTTGTGAACTAAGATGTTATGTCACTTGTGCCTGTAATTACACTGACTCACTCATCCTTCAAACCGGAACACAACAATACCAAGTACTGCTGTTTTTCGGTAGAAATATGTATGTGGTAAGGAATAGTCGAAGCTGGATGGGAATCGAATCGAGAACAGTAAACGTTTTACATTAGTAGAATTGTCCTCCTATTACGTAATTTGAAGCAGTTACGTTCTAATGCGAAAAATAAATACAGACAGAAATAAAAACAGGACAGAGTATAGCAATGGCAATCCATGGCTTATTATTATGACTTTATAATTGTTTGATATAATTATTAGAAAAAAAGTTAAAAAATAACTAATAATATGTGCCTATACATATATTTTGTCGACTCGTGCGAATGAACGAGACGTTCAACCTACTTATCTTCATAGTATAAATATATATATTTAAATACAAATATCTGAACTTAAAATTTTTAAAAGAGAAAACGTGATAAAGTCCCTCGATACATCGTCCCGAGGATGTAGTTTGTCGAACAGTTTTTTTTTCTTCGCTCGACCCAATTTTATAGAGGATCAACTCTGTGAAAATAAACTCAAACAATAGAAGTTAAGGATAAAGCTCGAATAACTTTTATCGGATGTAGAGACATGTTAAATCTAGTAACATAATAAAAAATAGACGAGTCGATTTTATAGTCAAAATAACATGAAAATTTATTAAAAATGACCACTAAAACCATTCTGTTAGACCTTATCCTGTCCTATTAACAACTAAAGGGCCTCTCGGTCCTGGAGGTACGCCTCCAACAGCCTCCTGAGATAGGTCGGCACCCCATAGCACATTCACTCCTAGCACGAGATTGATATATACTATATGATAAATAACAAAACGGTTCTGAGTAATTCTGAACATAAGATTAGTTTTCATTTTTCTTTTATTTCAAAACAAAAATATCATAAAACGACTAATGATTTTCAACTTCATATAATATTGTCCCCATAAATCTTAATATGAACTTGGTTTGATACAACTTAGGTTTAAACAACTTGTATCTAAGTTTTACTATAACGACAGAAACATCTTTAAAAACACTGTAATAGAGTCGAAAATGGCTTTGAATTTTATACGTTAATTATTATATGATATCGAGCATTCTCGCTGAAGTTTCGAGAATTTTCTCAAGTTGTAAGTACTCAGAAGTGTCCTACAACTGAGATTATGATCTTAGATGGCTAGTATTAAAACATTATATGTACTAAATAAAATAACAGTCAATTATCCTTATAGTTATAGTTGGAGACGGTTCAGTGGTAAGAAAATGTGAATAATAATAAGTTTGATGATTCAAATCCGGTAGAAAAGAGTACGCTTAAATAAAATATAATATTTAGACTTTGCCTTTTTTTTAATAGTTTAAAACAATGCTGTTCCATAATACTTAAATTGTATAACATAAGCCCGACAGACACTACCTAAGTGACAACTACGCCTAATCTGTTACGGTGGAGCTTGTTGAGCGAAATTTACAATAACTTATTATATACTGTGACATATTTAGGTCAGGTTTGCAGTTCTAGGGAATGTCTAGACAAGATTTAGTCGTTGCAATGTAGTTTCTGTCCTATTTGTTAAGCATAATATGTGTAGTCTGAAATTCAGTCCACTAACGTGTACATATTTGGTTTGCGAGGAATTATATTGCAATATACATACATAATAAACACTATGAACAATTATTATAGTGTAGTGAGGCAAGATGAAAAATTAAAAATCGAACATTGTTTAACAAAATATATGTTTTACTCCCTCGCAAGCAATCTTACGAAATTCAAGAAGAAACACTTATGAATATAGGTATTTATAAATATACTGAATGTTTTTTTCTTACAAACTCTCATCAACCTTATAAAGGTTACATTAAGAGCTAAATTTTAAAAATCCTCCCTTAATGTGCAAATGGAACCCATGTGTAAATTTTCATGGTGCAAGCTCCAGCACTTTGGTCTGTACGTTGATATGTCATTCAATTATTCTTTTATATATCTATATAGTTCACAACCGATATTACTTGTAACAGAGCTAACAAACTATCGTATTTTAATTCGCGTGTCTCGTATTTTTTAGCGAGAAGCCGGTTAAAATACAAAGTACAGCGTTATATAGTTTGTGTGTTTCGATATTCGTCATTTATTTATCGCTTAGGCGATTGAACGTATTCTAATACGATAAACAATAAATATCGACGGGAAATAAATCAAATAGTAACACTATAATATTATACACACTGAGCGAAGTGAGACTAGTATTATATATATAATCAATAATAAAATCTTACAATTCAAATAAGAATAAATTCGTATATCAATTGTGTCTCACCAATGATCGATATTATTTTTATTGTTAAACAATGTTGTGTCTTCTTCTTTCGAATGTCGAATCAGTAATGACAGAAAGAGAGGTTTCAGCGTTCAACTAAACAATCGCTAAGCGATGTTTATAAGTAAGATCGTTAGTCTAAATTCAAAAGGTACACATGAAGCTAAATCACCTTTGTCTATCAGACTTGGAAATGTCAAAGGATATATGCTATACATTCGACCGTAGATGGCGTATATAACACTATCAACGGAGAGTCTTAAGTTGTGATGCACTTGTGAACGTAATCACATTATTCAATCATTCTCTCAGAGACAACATAGAGAACTAAACTATATCATCGTTTTTTTTTTTTTTTTAATGCAAATAGTATAGCTATTCTGTAAGAACAAGCTTACAAACAGAAGTCACTATCAGAAATTAATATGCGATATCAACTATATTTTTTATTAAAACCTACACGAATCTGATTTGCGTATCATCGTAACTCGAGGTGAGTTCATCTCGATTAGCACTGCTGATAACGGAACACGATATGAAAAAAAATCCGCCTGCTAAAATAATAACTCCTCATGGGTCAGGTATAAAAAAGTGGCCTGTATCCTTCTTTTGGGTTCAATCTTGCGTCATACCAAATTTCACCAAAATCTTTCTTGTTGAATTATTTTATATGGTTTAAAAATATATCAAGAAGGGATGTCGTCACCTCTACCCAATATAAGAAACACAACTATGATATAAGTATGTGTACATCTGTAGAATACGCAAACAGCTTACACCGTTTGATTCAACAGTGAAACCATCACAAATTTTATTTATTCTCTTCCTCCAACAGTTATTTGAATTTCTTAACGCTAAAGGAACGCAGTCACTAATAAAACAATTGAACAAGGGTACTGCTAGTACTAGCTAACTGGAAAAAAATACGGACCTAAAGGACGTAACTTTCTCAGTAATACATACGCCCCATAACACAAATCGATAAGGTCGATTTTCCAAACAGACATTTCCAAACATTTCAAGTCGATAAGATTGAATTTCCAAACAATACGCGTACAAAATTGCACCTTCACATGCTCTCTTTCAAGTTAACTTATTATAAATTCTCACATACAAGGAGGGAGCGAGTAATTCAATCGAGTGTACCCACAGGTCCTTTGTGGGTTGATAAGGAACCGTCGATAAAAAACCGTCTGGTAACGAAAGGCGAGGGTTGTCAATATAATAATTATGTACATCTTTAACAAAAACAATTTGTGTTTCAGACATTTTGGAAAATATAAAACCTAATTTACAAGATACAATTAGTGTTCATCTGTTTTTCTGTTTCGACAAAAACGTTTACTTATTTTATAAAAAAAAACTTAAGGTAGAAATCTTTCAAAACTGACAACGATTTTAGATATTATACTAAGCGCACATGTTAAAAAAACATTAAATAAACCCTTCCTGGATTTTTTAAATTGATATAAAAGTGACAACCCTAGCACGAGTTCTTTGAGAGCATCCAACTATTCTGTAAGAGTCAGTTATGTTTCTTCAATTCAAGCGACGGCATCATATCTGTTGAAGTAACGATAACTACGATAACTGTTATTTTTTACCAATTTAATTATTATTTTTTAAATATAGAAACCTCACTCTTGCTTATTCATTGATAAATATATACTATGAGGTCGGAGTTAAATGTGTTAGACCTGAGAAGAACTGGCGAAGAAGCTGTTATTATTTTATTATTAACTTAGCTGGATTATTATAGTTTCCTGCCTAGTCAAGTTTCTTTATTTAGCTACATTACTTTATCAAAAGAATATTATTCAAATATCACCCTGCTCACGCTCAGTCTCAGATGCCTCATCTCCTTTTGAAGATAATATTTCAAACGTTTACCACCACGCTGATGAAATGCGAGTTGGTCGATACGCTTCTGGCATATTTTCATCCGACACTTTATGGATGATAGCACACATTAGGAATGGCTATTTCAATATTTTTTTTGTAAACAGAACATGTTACAATAAAAAAACGACAAAAAAAAAACCCGGTGAGTTTCCTTCGCCGGTTCTTCTTAGGGCTGGGTATTTCTTTCCCGAACCGGTGGTAGTTCCTAAATTGACTATCAATAAGAAAGTATAATACTTCAATATTGAATAAAGTATTTTGAATTTTGAACACATAAAGGTCCCTTACGATGACGTTAAGCTCGACATAATTGAAAGCATTGCTATAATATAAATGCTCTTTTAAATAAGTTTATTACGTTTCATATATTCCTTTTTAAATTTCCAATAAAGTGATTACATATCGCTCCATTGACGATTCAATATAAATATCAATGAACGTAACACTATTAACTATTTAATATTCTTAAGTCCCGTATCGAGCATACTGCGAACAGTAATATTGTGAATTAAATTATAAAATTCATTGCATGTTTCTTTAAAAAAAAAAATGAATACTTGTTCTACCTGGTAAACTCAATGACAATATTATAAGTGGCTAATGCATTAAGAAGAAAATTACAAACATCATCATCATCATCATATCAGCCAAAAGACGTCCACTGCTGGACAAAGGCCTCCCCCAAGGATTTCCATTTTAGCCGGTCTTGCGCTGACCACATCCAGCGGCTTCCCGCGACTTTTATGACGTCGTCAGTCCACCTTGTAGGGGGCCTGCCCACGCTGCGTCTTCCGGTTCGTGGTCGCCACTCGAGAACCTTTCTGCCCCAGCGGCCGTCAGTTCTGCGAGCGATGTGCCCCGCCCACTGCCACTTCAATTTAGCAATTCTTCGGGCTATGTCGGTTACTTTGGTTCGCCTGCGGATTTCATCATTCCTGATTCGATCTCGCAGGGAAACTCCGAGCATAGCCCTCTCCATTGCTCTTTGAGAGACCTTGAGCCTTCTTATCAGGCCCATAGTGAGCGACCACGTCTCTGATCCGTAAGTCATCACTGGCAACACACACTGATCGAAGACTTTCGACTTCAGACACTGCGGTATTTTGGATGAGAAGATATCGCGTAGCTTCCCGAACGCTGCCCAGCCGAGTTGGATTCGACGATTGACCTCTTTCTCGAAGTTGGACCTACCTAGTTGGATCGTCTGACCTAGGTAAACATAGTTGTCTACAACTTCGAGTGCAGAATTTCCAAACTTTACTGGAGTGGGTGCAACATGGACGTTCGACATGATTTTCGTCTTGTCCATGTTCATTTTTAGACCCACTTGTTGAGAGACCCTGCTGAGGTCATCGAGCATAGTGCCGAGGTCTTCCAAGGTCTCAGCCATGATTACGATGTCATCGGCAAATCGAAGATGAGTGATGTACTCGCCGTTGATATTGATGCCAACTCCGTTCCAGTCCAGAAGCTTAAAAACATCTTCCAATGCAGCGGTAAACAGTTTCGGAGATATCACGTCTCCCTGTCTTACGCCTCTCTGGAGTTGGATAGGTTTCGAGTTCTGATCCTGGAGTCGGACCGACATGGTGGCGTTCTCGTACAAGCACTGTAACACCTTGATATACCGGTAATCGATTTGGCACCTTTGGAGAGACTTCAACACGGCCCAGGTTTCGATCGAATCAAAGGCTTTTTCATAGTCCACAAACGCTAAGCAAAGTGGCTGGTTATACTCCTCGGTCTTCTGTATAACTTGCCGCAGCGTATGTATGTGGTCTATAGTGCTAAAGCCTTTTCGGAAACCGGCTTGTTCGGGTGGCTGGAAGTCGTCAAGCCTTCGCTCGAGACGATTCGTAATGACCCTCGAAAACAACTTGTAGACATGGCTCAGCAATGAGATGGGCCTGTAATTCTTCAAAAGAGTTTTATCGCTCTTTTTAAAGAAAAGCACCACCACACTTCTGTGCCATGCCTTTGGCGTTTGACCTTTGGTTATGACGGAGTTAAATAGCCTCTGAAGAGCCCTGAGGATCGGTGTACCACCCGCCTTCAGAAGCTCAGCTGTAACACCATCATCACCAGGTGCCTTGTTGTTTTTGAGTTGTTCGAGAGCCATTCTAATCTCGAAAAGGCTGACGTCCTCAAAATCTTCGGTGTAATGTCGGGTTAGTCTTGCTCTTGGATCTGCAGCTTGACTGTAAACAGGTGATTGTCTTGTCGTGTACAGCTGACCGTAGAACTTCTCGACCTCTTCCAGCAGCTCGGATTTAGACGTGACGATTCTACCATCCTCAGTTTTCAGCCTCATCAGTTGACTCTGCCCAACAGACAGATCTCTGGCGAACACTTTGGAGCCTTTGTTCCGCTCGATAGCCTCTTTAATACGCATCGTATTAAATTGGCGAGTGTCGCGAGTCAGAGACTTTGAAATCCGTCTGTTGAGCAGCCGGTAACTGGCAGCATCATCTGGGGATGTCAGAACCATTTTCCGTCTTTCCTCCATAAGCCGCAGGGTAGAGGCAGAGATCTTTTTGGTTCTCTTTGTACGGCTGGTCTTGAAGACCTTAGACCCAGCCGCATAGACAGCTTCCACAAACCTGTCGTTGTATGCGTCCACTTCTTCGCAGTCTGCTAGGCATTCGAATCGGTTTTGGAGTTCGAGCTGAAAGGTTTCGGGATTTTGGATTTGGATACATGATGGTCGGAGCGTAGACTTCATTAGTCGGGACCTCTGGAGTTTGACATTGAGATTCAATGAGCCTCTTACAAGTCTGTGATCGCTCCCAGTTTTGACTGCATTGATCACAGAGACGTCATTGAATATTTGTCTTCTCGTCGACAAGATGAAGTCTATCTCATTTTTGGTTTTACCGTCAGGGCTCACCCAGGTCCATTTACGGTGACCAGGCTTCTTGAAAAAGGAGTTCATCATAAAGAGTCCCTCCTTCTCCATAAAGTCGGCCAACATCTGGCCCCGAGGGTTGCGGTCTCCAATTCCATGTGATCCCACCTTTACCTCATCACCGAATCTTTTACCCAGCTTCGCGTTAAAGTCCCCCATGACAACGGTGAAATGAGTTTTTTGGGTATGTATGGCTCTAGAAATATCCTCATACATGACCTCAACTACGTCGTCGGAGTGAGATGACGTCGGCGCGTATACCTGTATGACCTTCAACGAATACCGCTTGGTGATTCTGAGTATAAGGTACGCCACCCTTGTCGACACACTCTCGATTTTCACAACGTTGCTTACAAGGGACTTGTGGACTATGAACCCGACACCACCTTGGGACAGTTGATCGCCCTCTCGGAAGTAGAGAAGGTTACCGGATTTCAGGATTATCGTGTCCTCCCCCTGTCTTCGGACTTCGGATAATCCAACGATATCCCAGTGTAACCTGCTCAATTCTTCCTCCAGTTCGATAATCTTCTCATTGGTCCGCAGTGTACGCGTGTTATATGTTGCCAGGGCCAGAGGTCGTCGGTTTTGGTAACACGAAATCTGCCGGGGATTCTTAGCACCCCCTGCCCCGCCGTTACCATAGCTGTTACCGAGGCTAGGGATAGCAGGGCTGCCGGGGACTAGGGGCCGTGGTTTATTTGTATTAATCATTGGGGGGATGTGCCATAATCGCCACGCTTGGCAAACGGGTTGGCGATCGCAGTAAGTTGGTCATAGTACTCGGAGGGACGCTGCTGCCCGTTCTCCGGTATATATTCCCTCGGGTCGACTTCTACGCCCCCCACGGGATGAAATGGGGTGGTGATATTCTACGCCGTCACCACACGGCAAAATTACAAACCTATTAATTAATTCTAAATAATCTAAACATAAACAAAAAGTCTCTTATAAATCACGTATAACGTGATTTATATCTACTTTAAAAAAATTAACACAAACAAAACATAAATAACCTCCATTGTTCCGAGCTGTCAAACTGGAATTGTCACATTTGACAGCTGTCAAAACGGTTGACGCACGCGTCCGGCAGTCGCGTCCCCTCGGTGTAATTATAAAGATATAGATCACTCGTGACACGACGACCCGGTTGTTTAAGAAATTCGTTTTATCTTTTATCTAAAATTAGCGGTCGCGCTATCCGAGTTTTTTAATCTAGTTTTCGAAGTGTTCTTATAGATCTTTTAACTTCCTTCTATATTAATAACATATGAAGCTAGATTTGACTACTCATTGATCAGATGTTCTCCTTACTAATTTATACAACGGCCAAACTCAACGAAGAACAGCCAACCGTGCAGATGGTATTATAGTGCACAAGCACGAATGCACTGTCTATTATCTTAATCTAATTATGGGGTTATAAGGAATGGCAATCGGAAACCACTGGAGGAGCGGGTATGCAAACACTGGCAATATCCAAATTTTATCCCCTGTGATTTGAACCTGGGACGTTGGTTGAAGCTTATCAAGATGGTAATAGCAGTTCAACGGTTTTAATACCTCTAAAACACTTTGAACGCTACTACTTACTTCACTTGAAATCGTAAAATGTTTTTCTTCTATGAATTTAAGTTATGCCGTATGCGCACAGCAGAATAATTTTGTATAATATCAAGCACAAAGTACAATATAAATTACACGATACGGCATTATCGTGTATACGGAACAAAATTAAATTGCACACAAACAAAAAAATAAGGCAATTTACTTCTTGAAAAGACGAATAATCTCTCATATAAAATACATGAACGAAATTAATTAAAAAAACGAATATAAAATTTAAAGTACATTATTCTTACTTAATAAGCAATACGGACGACAAAGCAACTCATGTTCGCAAATAATTGTGGCCGAGTTATAAAAGTAGCCGAATGTGTTGGAATGTTTTCAGATAAAGGTCCACGCACATTTGACGTAGTGTTGCCAGCGAACGAAAGAGTTCTAGTTATCGACCATAGATTAAAGTCAATATTTATAAATAAATAAAATTATCGCTGATATTTTTTTTTATAATATATTTATTACTTTGCGAGAGTATAATTATTGTACAACTGTAAGAAAGTTTTGATTGTTATATTTTTTCCGATTGACGCTAATGTTATAAATCAGATTATGAAATTATTTATATATATTATTTGGATATATATTGTAGTTTCGGTATATAAGTTATATTTTATTATTAGGCAGAAACAAAGTTATTGGCAAAAGTTTCCAGGTGAACACTCCTGAACGTATAATAGTTATCAATACTATGTATCGGAGATTTGTGGGTCTACAAAATATCAAAAGAAACCCATTTTAAAAACACATAATTTGTACTCATGAACATTAATATTGGTATATTTTTTCATATGAAATTAGTTACAACATTATTTATATTATAAATGCGTAAGTGAGTTCGTTTGTTTGTTACGTTTTCATATCTTAAGTACTCATCTGATCATCATTTTCGCTTACACGTTGTCAGGATTACAGCAAATAAATTAGGGTACACCTAAAACACGCGGGCGAAGTCGGAAACGGCAAAGAATAAATAGAAGAAATCATAAGATATCTTCGACTTTCAAACTCAAACGATAATTCGTTACGTTAATATTTCGAAGACGTAATTAAGAATGCGGTAACACTAAACATTAGTTCTAGTGAAATTGAAAAACCCGTCGCAATTGAAAATGTACTTCATATTTAAGGTTTTAAAACTATGTCTGACGTTTTTCATTAAGACGTTTAAATTCCGGAACCGTTTGTAGTGGGACAATCAAATACTTTAAATGCCAAGAAGACAAGGAATTAATTACCAAATTAAACGGTAGTGGGGCTTTGTGCCGATCCATTTGTGTGGATCGCACTCACTTAAGTACCGCCTTAACATCTTAATGTGTCTAGTTTTTTTAACGTTACTGAGCGAATGTAACTACAGACGTAAGATTCTACTGGCTAGTTCTTAAAGACACTACGACATACATGTATTATTAAATAAATATATTTTTTTTCTATTGGGTAGGCAGACTGTCAAATACGTCTGGTTTTTTTAGAAATTCTGATCATTATTGTCACTAGAGGCGCTGTTTTCATTTCATATGAATCGCAGTTAACGTCAACACTATCGAATAAGTAAAACTCACACTAGGTACAGTGCTGTTTCAACGTAGCGACTAGCGAATACACATTAACTCAGAATTATTTCCTGATGCTTTACCTTATCTTGAGAATGTCGCCCCGTAATCGGATTTCAGACTGACCGCGTGTAAACATTAAAGGTGACTTACCTGCAACAAGAAAAAAAAAACAATTAACAATAGAATATGACGTTAAATTAAAAGTCATTAAATTATACACAGATTCGGTCCTGTGAACCGAATTCGGTCGTGAATCTTTACCAAAAATCAACAGGTTCCAATAATATGATGATAAATAGTTACCATCGTCGACAGACATTGGCGTTGTAAAAACATTAACCATTGTTTAAATCGCCAATGCGCCACCAACCTTGGAAACTTAGATGTTGTGTCTCTAGTGCCTATAGTTTCACTGGCTCACTCACCATTCAAAACGTAACACAACAATACCGAGTTTGCCAGTGAAATATGCTATGGGTAGGTGGTATCTGCCCAGACGGGGTTATCTGATAAATAAGCTGAGATGTCCGGTGGCTAGAACACATGAATATTGATCGAAGATTGTGTATTCAAGACTGGAAACGCTCCAGTGAGTTTTCAAGTAATTAAGGAAAACATTGTGAGAAAAACTGCATGAAATAGAAATTCTGTCAGCAAACAGAGGCATTTTGAACGCTTTCTGGGATCCTGTTGTATGCCCATGTATATTGCCCCACAAAAAAGGTTACTGACTATAAGCATTCGAGTAACAGGAGTAATTAGTTTGTGTTTGTTCCTTGTATCAATGTTATGAGTATAACATTAACAAAGAACATTATTTATATGTATTTTTCATTACTGTAAATAATAAGGTCCTCCAGACCGATTTCGGTCACGGCGGCGAATCTCAAGGGAGATTAGCCAACTGCGCAGGACATATTATAGTGCACAAGTGTGTGCGCAAACACAGGTGCACTCTCTTTTCCTTAGCTCTCATAATCCGATGGGACGGCAATCCGACACGACCGGAAAGAGTTCAGGCGCAGGACCAACGGCTTAACGTGCTTTCCGAGGCACGGGAGTGTACACTTCCAACTTCCAGACTCCGGGCTGCTACTGAGAATTTTCTGACAGAAAAACCCAATAACTATTTATTGGCCCGACCTGGGAATTGAACCCAGGACCACCGGGTCTGCGGCCTTATATCTAGCCACTAGACCAACGAGGTCAATACTGTATTGGAGTAGCTTAGTGAAAAGTGTCGGCTATGTAACATTTATTTTACTTTTTTTTTTTATATGCTAAATAAATAAAAATAATACAAACATATTCCACTTTAAAAATTCAAATAACAATAATTCAAAAATTAATTTAACTAAAATCTAGCGAGAAGCGCGTCGCTTACAATTATTTCCGCTAATATTAATTGGCTCGTTAATTACTTTCATCCATAAATCAGCGGTATCGCACATTTGTTACGCCGAGTCTTGATATTACTTTGTTGTTGAAGAATTTAAAATTATATTTCATTTGAAAATATGTTAACACGTATTGTTTAATGCGAATGTTATGTAGAGCCTATCCGACATTAATTGCAATCGATCTTATTTCTAAACGAATAAATGTCAATTTACCTTATTTTAAGGTACCCAAAGTCCGAATTAGTGTTTTTAGAATTACGTCTGTATGTGTATGTATGTGTGTTTGTGTTTCACTTCCATCTCACTCATAACATCTCTTATATTATCCATTTATCTTTTTTATACCTTATAGCTATAAAAATATTCAATTGTCAAAATTACAACGATATCATATTGGTCAGCTTCTAGTATTTTAGGCATTGATTGAAAAATTATATATATACAGATTAACGGCCTTATTTATAAACGTTGCTTAGTTACTGTTTAGCTAAACACTGATGTGTCTCTTTCTGTCATTATTGATTTGACATACGAAAGAAGAAGACAAAATGTTGTTTAACTAATGACCAGTTAAATAAAGTTTATGAATAAGGCGGTAAGTCTAAAAAATAAAGCTTTAGTTTAAGAATCATCAGAAAAAGTAGGTTAGAGAAAAGCGAAATATTTTACGTCAGAAGGATTTCACATAAACGTTAGATTTTACTGTTAGGACAACAACGATCTATACCTAACCTACCGGTAGTCATGATTAAGAAATTATATCATTCTAAATTCATCAATGTAAGCTGATAATATTTACAAATTAAATTCAGAACACGTTACCAAAAATAAAATACATCCACAGAAGTCTGTTAATGAAGCTTAGTATTTAATTAAAAGCAATGTCCTTGTCTATCAATTTATACGACATCAAGAACACTATATCGCACGTGTAGGGTCGCGCTGATAACATAACGCCAACAATTCCCATCACGTGAGCAAGTAGCTATCTCGTTATAGCGAACGTAAAACATGCCCATCAAAATAATACGCATCTAAGCTGAGAACGAGCGTTGAGCCACTAATACAGCGTTTTAATATGTTTCATATTGCTGACGTAAGTAAAACTAAAATTTTCTTTTAGCGGAATTTATCTTTCATATTTTCATACATATGATTTATTTAATATAAGATTATGTAACAAACAATATTCATTGAATTTCCTCTAAGTAAGAAGGTAATGTATCTTTTTTAACGATAAAAGTTTCCTACTTAACTGTACCCCAAAGTTTACAACAGTAACCTACCTATTAAGCATGCTGAATGTAATTAAGTTATAACCGGTTCAGAGTAATGGGCAGTCTGTATTGAAGTAAGCAAGATTTCAAAAATAAATAAAATTAAATAAAAATATATGCTATATAGAGTAAATATTGGAGTATATACGTACATTAATATTACAATAGGATATTTTATATACTGTATAATTGTACATGAGTATGAGTAAAATTAAGAAACTTATAAATTTAAAACCACACGAATATTACCGACGACGGCGACGGTTAGGCGGACGGGACGATTCTGACAAAAAAAAAACTATAACTTGTCTTTATATGTTCGTCGTACAGCATAAGCTTTATATTTAGATTCTATCTATACGAATCCGGGACGGGTAGCAAGCTTATAATAACAACGAACCTGACTACATGTACATCTTAAACCAAAACAAATTTAATACATAAAAGTAATAATCGCTCGTTTACTAGCTCTTCAGTATAACCCATTTACAAATTTCTTACTGCACTCATCCTCCTCGATGATCACATGCCTGGAGGCAATAGAGCACGCTTGCTCCATAATTATAATACATGTACAGACATGTACATGTACAGACATGTACATGTATTCACTTACGCTACATGTAACGGGGCATTCTCGTGATTTATAGACTTAGTTTTACACGCTTACACATATTTTCATGAGTTCTTATGAGTTTTGAAAATTACGATCGGAATAACTTTATCGTTACAATGTATAATCGAAATTGTTGTTCTTATCAACAAAATGATCGTCTCTCTACATTTATGAGAGTATATTGTTTTCGACTAAATACGAAGCGGAATTTCGCTTTTAATTAAACTCCATATTGTTATATTACTGAATAAATAATATTATACTATTTATTTTAATATTGCGGCACCGATCTCATCTATAGCTAAAATTAATGTATACAAATAAATAAACTTCTAAAAAAAAAAACAATTAAAATTTAATTAATTAATAATAAAATATTAATATACTCTTATACAAACCAAATCATGATAAAAATATATAAGAATTAATTTGTAAAATCGTATATACAGAGGGTCTTCTTGCAGACAACCTTTGTTTAAGGTATGTTAAATCATCATGTAACGTAATATAACGGGCTAGGAATACGAAGCCATCCTTGGAACAGAGTTACCTGGTAATAGGGCCTTGTAAATGTCCCCCCGGGATTGGTACCACCAATTCATTAGTCACAAACAAAATCATCAGTCTAGTGAATCATTGTTACTACCGACTGAAAGGATATAATTTTGGATGCCATGGATAGCTCACGAAGAGCAAAGGTGGACGCTAACAATCGAGCATTGCTCGTGAATTTATGAAATATTAAAAAATATATTATATGGTGTTCGCGCCTACGATTTTTAGCGAGCAATGCTTACGCGAACGCGATCTAAAACTACCCTGCCAACTTATCCGTTTATATTTTTATAAAAGTTGGTAGGGTAATAATGTGTCAGTGCGAGTGTTCTGTGATTTTCTTTTATTCTTTTTCAATTACTCAAGCTAACTACACAAGTTGTAACTACAATTTCTAGAACCTCGAGATTATACAAGTTTGAAGCAAGATTTTAGTTTTAATTCAGTTCGGTATCGGACTGCAGTGTCTAAGTAATAGACATATTGGCGACCGTGACAGGACTTAATCTGACGAAGATAATTTCGATTGAAACATTTGAATCGTGGAAGCTTGGAGTCCTGCTGGAATTGGTCAGCATCAGCGCCGTAGCAATCAGCTACCGGGCAGCACCGCACCGCGTCCAGTCAAGTATTGAGGAACGAGCTAAAACCCACGGAACATTAACATCGCCGGTCGTTGGACTTTGAACCACCGCAGCAGACTATAATCGCAGCTAAGTGTCCCTTTCAGTACCCTAATCCCTATTTCAATCATTTTCTGAACATCCTTTAATGGTCTTAATTTGTGCAAATATAATAGATAAATACGTAAATACATTTTTTACCTTTGTGAATAAGGTACGGTAGGTATTGCGTCATCCGATTTACCTGTTATATTTAAACAATATCAGGCAGATATTAATATCAAATAAGGTTGTTATTTGTTAAATTGATCTTTTTTAGTACTTTAAAGGTGCCGTTATTAAATTTTATAGTCGATATACCGACCGACTGTAACTAAATTCACTGTTATTTAGGTACCTCTTTATTTTTTTGTTTATGAAGCCCTAAATGCCGTCATTGTTGTGTCCCACGTCATTTTCTGTGTGGTGATTATTCCGCCGAACATTCCAGGGTTGCCGTTAACTAGTGAGCGGGACCGATACGCGCCGCCGCCGCCGCGCCGTAGCGCCGCGCCGCCACGTCACCGCGCTGTTTGTGCTCGCCAGGCACCACCTCGACCTCCCGTGCGGCGGATGCCACCAGAAAGGGGCGTGAGCGTTTTCATTTGTTATTTTAAGTCTTAAGCTTTCATTTTAATATTTTATTAAATTATTATAATTTAATTTCTTCCTCACGAATTTTGCAATAATCTTCAACACTTTACGATGGGAATCGAGGACGACGTGAAAAACTTGGCGGAACTAATAACCAAGCGTAGTTCTGTCAAGGGACAAGTAACCAAGTTTAAAAATTATGTTGATAGATTGGGTAAGTCGGAAACGCTTACTACGACGGAAAGGGCCGAACTTACTCTTAAGCTTAGTAGATTTGAAGCGTTATCTTCTAAATTTGATGATTTACAAAGCAAGATTGAGGTTATTAATTTTAATAAGTTAGACGAGGAGCTCGCGGAACGAGAAATCATTGAGAGGGCTTTTATAAGCAATATTGTGGCGGCTCAAACCCTGTTGCAGTTGCACAGTCACGTTGACAGTGCCCACGAATCTAGTAACTGTCATAATGTAAGCCATTGTGGGCTCGACCATAATGAAACCGGTTTTAGGCTTCCGTTAATTAACATTGCTAAGTTTGATGGTTCGCATCTTACGTGGATGGAATTTCGAGATACATTCAAATCTCTAGTTCATCAAAATAGTCGAATCAGCCCCGTGAACAAGTTTCATTATTTACTGTCATATTTAGAGGGGGAACCAGCTCGTACTGTTGCGAATCTCGAAGTTTCTTCCAATAATTATGAGGAGGCTTGGAGCCTGCTATTACAGCGTTATGACAACAAACGTTTATTAATAGATCATCACCTCAGTTCGCTTTTTAATATTACCGCACCACATAAAGAGTCTGAGAGGTCGCTGCGCTTCCTAGTCGATCACGTGACTAAGAATTTGCGTGCATTGTCCAGTCTAGGGCAAGCAACTGAGCATTGGGACGTTATTGTTATACATTTGGTTTCATCTAAGCTAGACAGTAACACATTTATGAGATGGGAGGAACACCGTAATGCGATGTCAACTGATACACCCACGCTTAAAGATTTTCACAAGTTTCTGAACGATCGTGCATCCATTCTAGAGTCAGTACACCGCAGTCGGGCTGAGAGCTCTTCTAAGTCTAATCATGGTCAGCAGCGAGCCGCGACTGCTGCTAATGCTAAACCGGAACGTTCACACTTGAAGTCATATGCGTGCACTAGTAACAGCAACACTAGTAGTGATCAACAACAAAGGCCGTCTTCTTCTAATTTATGTGCTTATTGTAATTCTACTGAGCATAGGATATTTGATTGTCCATCATTTAAGGCGATGAGCGTTAGTGATCGTATAACCCAGACGACTAAATTGAAACTATGTAAGAATTGTTTGAAGCCTGGTCATTTCTCTCGTCAATGTCGTTTCGGTCCTTGCCGAGAATGTACAAAAAGGCACAACTCACTCCTGCACCTTACTACAAATATCGAAGGAAATACAACTACTGCTGTAAGCAATATTAGCCCCGTCGACACACTAGCTAACTTTTGTAATGAGAATATTAGTCAAGTCCTACTGTCGACGGCTCTGATTGAGGCTGTCAATCCAAGGACGCGTAAATCGGTAACCGTGCGCGCCTTGTTAGATTGTGGCAGCCAAACCTCATTCTTAACTTTAAATTTAAAAAGAAAATTGTCACTAGATGTCACTCCTTTAATCTCTACGAATGTCATTGGCTTTGGTAATAATTATTCAGGAACTATCACAGAGTGTTGTGTTGTTCAAATTAAATCATGTAATACGTCCTTTAAGGTTACATCCAATTTTTATGTCATGAACCAACTTACTAGTTCGCTACCTAATTCTAGTTTTGATATGAGTTCACTTCAAATTCCTAGTAATATTATCCTAGCGGATCCCAAGTTCTATGAACCGTCCCAAGTTGATATACTCATCGGTTCGGATCTGTTTTGGGACATAATCGGCTCTGAGCAACAGTCATTGGGCCCAGGGAGTCCTAGATTACACAGTTCGAAGTTAGGCTGGCTTATTGGTGGTCCTGTGCCTTTGTTTAGCAAACAAATTAATAATAATGTAAAGTGTAATGCTGTTCTTACTAATTTTGCACAAGGTGATGATCCACATACTAAAATGAGTAGGTTTTGGGAACTAGAGGAGATTCCTTCTAAAGTTCATTTAAATGACAGCGAGCAGGCATGTGAGAGGCATTTTGTGCAACACACCCGTCGCTTGTCCAATGGTAGATTCTGTGTGAGGCTTCCTTTATTTAAGTCACCCGACTGTCTTGGCGATTCACATGCCATGGCCAAAAAAAGATTTTATAATTTAGAGAAGCGCTTCAGGAGACAACCTGAGGTCAAATCTCAGTATGTTGCGTTTATCCGGGAATACGCAGAATTGGGTCATCTCTCGGAAGTAACACTCGGTAGTCCTCCATTGAATTTATGTTACTACTTGCCTCATCATCCGGTGTTCAAAGAGAACAGTGAGACAACCAAAATAAGGGTGGTGTTCGACGCGTCTGCTCGCACCTCCTCCGGCGTATCTGTCAATGACATTCAGATGGTTGGACCTCAAATTCAAGACTCTCTTTTCTCTATATTAGTTCGGGCTCGCCTCCACAAGTACATCTTGACCGCGGATATAGAAAAGATGTACCGGCAAGTTGTAGTAGATGAATCCGATCGCAATTTACAACTCATCTTATGGAGAGAAGATGAGCGTGAGCCTCTCAAAACACTGAGACTTAATACTATTACTTACGGCTTCGCAAGTGCTAGCTATTTGAGCACGAGATGTCTTTGGCAGCTGGGGGAGGAGTGCGAGGATCCACTCACGAAAACTATTTTGCAACATGATCTATACGTGGATGACCTAATCACTGGTTGCAATGACGAAAATGAATTGAAATGCATTCAACATTCTGTGTCGGAGGCCTTGAAGGCAGGATGCTTTAATTTACGCAAATATAAATCGAACTCTCCTTTAGTTCTGCAGTCCTGTTCTTCAAGCTCTACTGATAAACTGGTTTTAAGTGAGTCTGCGAGCGCTCTCGGTTTAGGGTGGGATTCAGCAACAGATCGCTTATTTTATTCTTTTGACATGCCTCCTAGTACTGAGAAAATAACTAAGCGTTTTATATTATCCACATCTTTTAGAATCTTTGACCCACTAGGCTTTGTGTCCCCCTGTATAATTATCCCTAAACTGATTATGCAGCAGTTATGGCTCGATAAAGTTGATTGGGATGATGAAATTTCAAATGATATGCAAAGGGCTTGGCTTAAATTTTATAATACTCTAAATAATTTATTTTCATTCTCTATACCTAGGAAAGTTTTATGCGACTTACCAGTTATAATAGAACTACACTCCTTCAGCGACGCCTCGCAGAGAGCGTACGGCGCGTGCATTTTTATTAAGTCTGTAGATGCGGCAGGCAACGTGAGTGTTAATCTTTTATGTGCCAAGTCGAAAGTAGCACCTGTGAAGGCCTGCACTATACCTCGCTTAGAACTATGCGCCGCTGTGCTGGCGGCTCGGCTATGTAAGGCAGTCGTTGACTCGTTGAGGTTTTCTATAGAACGCAGGATCCACTGGTGTGACTCTAGCGTCGTCCTTGCTTGGCTGCGCACTAGCTCTAGAAAACTTAAAACATTTGTGGCCAACAGAGTCGCAGAGGTGCTAGAGTTAACCGATGTTAGGTGTTGGCGCTATGTACCTACCTTGCAAAATCCGGCTGATCTTATTTCCCGCGGGGCGTATCCTGAAGAACTTAGGAATAATAATTTGTGGTGGTCTGGTCCGGAGTTTTTATTGCAAGACGAATCATCATGGCCTACTTTGTCTAGAGATGTTCATCAAGACCTAAATGATCTAGAGTTAAGGGCAAATGTTGCTAATCTAAATAATAACACTTCATCGGTAATTCAATTCCATAATTTTTCTAAATTAAATCGACTAAAGCGAGTGTATGCGTATGTGTTGCGATTTCTTCACAATTTAAGAAACCCTAAGTCCAAACATCTAGAAGCACTAAGTGTGCAAGAATTGCAAGGCTCTTTTAATTTGCTTTGTCGCGTAGCACAACAGGAATCATTTCCTGTCGAATATGGCTTATTGGCTAAAAATAAGGCAATCAGTTCTCGGTCTAGCATTATAGCTCTTACACCTCTCATGGATGATAGTGGGTTGATTCGCGTAGGGGGTCGGTTAGACCAATCGTCTCTTCCATTTGAGAGCAAGCATCCAATTTTATTACATTCATCACACTACCTCACTATACTTATCTTTGAGCGGGAGCATTTGCATAAGTTACACGCTGGTCCACAGCTACTTCTCGCTAGCGTGCGGAACTATGTATGGCCCATTAATGGCCGGCACCTCGCGAGGAGAACTGTGCGCAATTGTATACAGTGTAGGAAGGTGCAAGGCAAGACCATGACTCCGTTGATGGGAAACTTGCCCTCGCAGCGTATTACGGTGGACTTCCCGTTTCGTAGTGTTGGGGTGGATATGGCTGGTCCTTTCCTTATCCTAAGTCGAAAGGGCCGCGGAGCAAGGACGACAAAATGTTATTTATGTATTTTCGTTTGTTTAAGGTTTAAGTGCTTGCACTTGGAAGCTGTAAGCGACCTTTCAAGAGAAGCTTTCATTTTAACTTTACGTAGGTTTGTGGCCCGTCGCGGAAGGCCTACAGAGATTTTTTGTGATAACGGCCGAAATTTCGTAGCCGCCGCGAAAGAAATAGGCAACTTTTTAAAATCTAATAGAGAATCCATAAGTTCCTTTTGTAGTGAGGAAGAAATTAAATTTGTATTTTCCCCTGCCTACGCTCCCCATTTTGGTGACATCTGGGAGGCTGGAGTGAAATCCGCCAAGTTTCACATCAGGCGTGTTATGGGCAATTCGCATTTAACATACGAAGAGATAGGCACCCTGTTTGCGCAAGTTGAAGCCATATTAAATAGCCGTCCCATTTGTCCTATGTCCTCGTCTCCAAATGACCTCCAGTTCCTCACCCCGGGGCACTTTCTGCTTGGTCGGCCGCTAACCGCATTGCCGTCACCGAATCTCGTCGACTGCAAGGCTTCTAATCTCCGACGTTATCAACGGCTCGAACAAATCCGACAACATTTTTAGAGGAGATGGCAGCACGAGTACTTGGCGGAGTTACAACAGAGAACAAAGTGGCGCGTTCCTGACACCCCTCTGAGGCTTGGAGACTTGGTGCTATTGCAAGAGGAAAATATTCCACCACTGTGTTGGCGTGTGGGGCGCATCAGTAAGCTGTTCCCTGGCCCTGACAGTGTATGTCGCGTGGCGGACGTTCAGACGACGCGAGGGATCTTTCGAAGACCTTTCACACGACTTAGCCCTCTACCAGCAACAGAGAATCAAGCTGAGGGTTAAAATCCGGCGATTTTAACGGCGGGGATGATGTTCGCGCCTACGATTTTTAGCGAGCAATGCTTACGCGAACGCGATCTAAAACTACCCTGCCAACTTATCCGTTTATATTTTTATAAAAGTTGGTAGGGTAATAATGTGTCAGTGCGAGTGTTCTGTGATTTTCTTTTATTCTTTTTCAATTACTCAAGCTAACTACACAAGTTGTAACTACAATTTCTAGAACCTCGAGATTATACAAGTTTGAAGCAAGATTTTAGTTTTAATTCAGTTCGGTATCGGACTGCAGTGTCTAAGTAATAGACATATGGTCTATTCGACCAAAAGAAAACGACGATCAACGTAAAATTGTTTAAATAATAAACATAATCAATGGCACCTGATTATTTACCGAGGGGTTTCATTTAAAATTGTCGCTTGTTTGTTACTACGACGATCTAATTGCGTTCTTCCAATTCGAGACCTATAATGGAACGGGGTTAAAGTCATAGGCGACAAGAAACTATAAGAAGAAAGATTTCACCGCTTCTGAACTTTTTTTGTTATTAAAATAAGAATGAGATGCACTGTATAATTCAGATTTCGATAGCAGTATATAAGAAGAGTGCGAACAATTAAACTGTATACGTGGCGAAAGATAAACCTTAGACACGTAGGAGACCATGTGTACCCCTAGACAGTAGACCCTTTAGAAGTACAGAAAAGGACTTTCTGTACCTCTGATAACAACAGTTTAGTCGTTCAGTCGCTTTCGCAAATGTAGTATTATAATATCTCATATACAAAATATTTGCGATTGTACACAAACAAAAAAGCGTTATTTTTTGCAAAAATATTAAAAATCCATATCATCTATCACACAATCGGCGATGAAACTAAAGACGAAATTGGTATTGTAAGACGAGAAAGCTTAATTAATCAGCAGTAAATCATGTAATCTAATTTGTTTTTTCTTTGTTATTTAGTTTGTGAAATAAATTGCGAATACACTAAATTTTCATATATATACATAGCCAGATATAATTAACAAATTTTATTTACATGTTAAGTTAGTTTATCATTGTTATATACTTTGAAACACTATTTTTGTATATGCATTAAGAAAATGTATTTCTAAGCTTATAACGTTTGCATCTTAATAAATAAATAAACATCTGTTTACCAGCAGTATTTAATAGTTACCGCTATCGCTTGTAAAATAAAAACGCCATTATTTAGCGAGTTCGCGGCGGTTTTCCCGTCGCCCCTCTGTTTTACGCCGGGGTTTAATTAAACCCATTTCTTTGGAGTCGAACTACAATTTTTCTTACAATAAAATTCGCCCTCGCAATGGTAACGTAATTAAATAGCGACGATAATTTCATTTGTTTTGTTCTATATACGTACGACTTTCGAACGTATTTATTAATATTTTCGTAAAAATACCGCGACTAGTTCGAGACTAGTAGACGGATCAAAGTGTCCTAGCATTGCATTTGAAGTATTGTTTAGCCATCACATAAATGGTGAAGAAATTGTCTGGAGTGAATAGCTAGGTGGTTTGAACTTACGTTTTCCGCCCCACCGGTTTACGACAGCAAAAGAAGAGGGTCACACTTGAATTTTCGTGCACATTTGGAACTATAAGATCATGCATAGTTGGCCAGTCTCCTATGATTATTAAAGCGTATAAGATATATATGATTCATTAAAGCGTAACTACTAAGTAAACTTTTTTGTAGTTCATCAATCGCCTACTCTTTCCCTCTCATATTTATTTTGACACACATCACATGGGTTTCCCGAATTTGTCATCACATTAACACTCCATCATTAATCCCTCTCTTGCCTCATTGCCATCTGCAATCATGCCTCACTCTCTTCTTGTAACATAATAGTGAATTACTTATTATTATGTTACAAGAAGATTAAGTAATTCACTATCTAATAAAACAAACTCTACTCCTATGTATGAAAGAGACAAAAAACCAACTTATCGTTAGAACAAGAATTTAAAACAGAATCATAATAAATTCTAATGTAAACGTTGTGGACAGAGCTTACAGCTGATTTCTGCCAACACAAGATAGAATTTGCATTTTGCATACATGAAACTGAAAATCTACGTATATTAAAAATACAACAATCAAATAAAAATTACTAACGCGACAAGGATAGATTAAAATACATACAAAATAATTCACGCAAAACAATTCCTTTTAGGTAAACAAATGTAAGAAGTAATTAGACTGCATATTCCGTAAATGTCTGGGGGCAGTGTACATGGTTTTATAAAATGATCGCAGAAAACGATCAAATTGCATCTGTTGCTAAATTAAAAAAAAAAATGTAAAGGACTGTTTGTTAGGACTGTAAAGGTTATCGTACAATTAATAAGTTATTAAATGGTAACAGAGCTTGGGAATGAAACGATCGCCTCTTAACAATTTTTGTTACTAATATAAAAAATTGTACAGTTGTAACAAAACTAGAAATAAAACGCTGTGTTTCGTTTGCCTTTTCTCAGAGATTTTCTTTATAAGACCGATAGTAGTTTTATATCTTAACCATTAATAAGCAAATGTAATGACAAAACATTGATTCTTTTTTTATTGCATAGGTAGGTGGGCGAGCATTTGGGCCGCCTGATGGTAAGTGGTCACCAACGCCCATAGACAATGGCATTGTAAGAGATGTTAACCATCGCTTACATCGCTAATGCACCACCAACCTTGGGAACTAAAATGTTGTGCCCCTTGTGCCTGGTGCTTGTGTACACTGGCTCACTCACCCTTGAAACCGGAACACAACAATATCAAGTACTGCTGTTTTACGGTAGAATATCTGATGAGTGGGTAGTACCTACTCAGACGAGCTCGCACAAAGCTCTACCACCGAGTAAAATTTGATTAATTAATTTGACATGAATCACTCCTAAACAAATGTCTATACCATTATGAGCTATTTTGTGTTTATAACGCGTAATTACTTTTACATGCTATTAGGGACTAAGATTCGAATAACGTCGTCAAGAGACTCGTCGTTCGGCTATCAACTATTTATGACACTATACACCAACCATGATTTGTCGACAATTTAAAATCTATAAACGTCTCAAATGACTGATGCTAAATGATACTCATATACATATAAAACAGTTTTGTTTTTGTTTGTTATCAATGAATATAAAATTAGCAAATCTATTTTACATGCAATTTACACGTCACGATAGTTTAATGATTTAAAATTCATATATGACAACAGTAGCCATTGCTGAAACGTATAATATATGGATCTCTTATACATTTGTAAAGGCTTAACCGGTGATTGCAAGTTCGAACCCAGGCAAGCACGATTATATTTTCATGTGCTTAAATATGTGTTTGTAAATCGATTCGGAGGTAAAGATAAACAACGTGAGACCACCTGCATGTATCGGTCATCAGCCACATGTGTATTCGACGGGATAAACTTCAAACCTTTTCCTCAAAGGGACATCTCGCTAGACAGTAACAGGCTATTAATTTACTTTACTGCCCCTAAAGATACACCACAATTGGATAATGAAAATTAAAATATCAAACATTATTCGTAAACACGGCTAGTCGAAGCGGATAGCTTGTGACTTTAGTTTATAAACATATCAACCCTAATTAATAACATATAACTCGTCGTTAAACCAGAGTGTTATTATAAATATTCCGACGTTACACCGAACATTATTTACGACTTCCGTCCATCTCGAACGGAATCACCATTAAATTTACTAGCGAATCGTTAACCGAATTACAATAATATAGTTAATGTAATATTATAATTTACGATATAATATAATTTATAATGATTACTATAGGAGAAGAGTTTTAAAGAATTTATATATGATATGTAATATAGCCGAGATCGCCTAGTGGTAAGAACGCGTGAATCTTAACTGATGATCGTGGGTTCCAACGCGGGCAAGCACCACCGAATTTCATGTACTTAATTTGTGAGTATAATTCATCTCGACGGTGAAGGAAAAAAACGTGAGGAAATCTGTTTGTGTCAAATTTCACTGAAATCTGTCATATGTGTATTCGACCAACCCGCATTGGAGCAGCATGGTAGAATAAGCTCCAATCCTTCTCCTCAAAAGAGTTGAAGAATCCTTAAGCCGGCAGTGGGCCATTGACGGGCTGTTACTGCTCTGTCTGTTATGTATAAACAGCTCCCCTGTGAGTGCAAATTCGAAACTTACCGCAGAAAGATATCAAACAATGTCAGAGGGTGATAAGCGTCAATATCATAAAACATTTAAAGGACTCATAAATTTCATGAGTGTGATACGAATTATATAGAATGTCTTTAATTATTGCAATAAAGATCAATATTATAAATTTCATCTATATGTATAAAATATTATCTGACTGACTGCCATATCAACGCACAGCACAGACTACTAGGGGGGCTAGCACCATGAATATTTGCATACGGTTTCCTTTTACACAGTAGGCCAGACACTAAAGATTTTGTCTATCGGAATTTTCTGTATACCGTAAATGTATATTTCATGGTTGTATAAAGCTTTATGATTAAGTTTGAGCCGGTTGGCGTGGTTGGTAAGGTACTTGCCTTTCACGCCGCAGGTCGTGGGTTCGATTCCCACCCAGGACAGATATTTGTGTGCATGAACATGTCTGTTTGTCCTGAGTCTGGGTGTAATTATCTATATGAGTACGTATTTACAAAAAAAAAAAGTAGTATATGTAAGTATATCAGTTGTCTGGTTTCCATAGTACAAGCTCTGCTTGATTTGGGATCAGATGAATAATGTCACAGAATATTATTATAAGTACACAATTTTTTAAAACCTTTTTTATTAAATTTATAAATCTGAAGACTTAAACAATAACATTTAAAACTATATCTTCTCTACTTTACTATTAATTAAATACTCTAAAATTATTAGAGTTGCTTAATAAAATGGTCATAGGGCGAATCCTCACAAAAAAATTTTGAAATCCATGCATCCTCGAGAATCAGTCACTTTGTAATCGAGCCGCATTACAAATTTGGTTTGATCTCGACTCATTATAGTTATCATACGGTCGGTGAATATTTTCGATTCACTGGCCGTGATAATTTATAAAATATCTATTCATCAATGTTGTATACAATTCGTTTCGGGATCCGATAAAGGGGGAATTGAAAGTCATCGACGATAATTAATGTAGCACCGGTTGAGACAGTCCCGTCGGGGGCAGTCGATTTCAATGATGCTCGGCAGTGTTTACACTCCCGTGCCTCGGAAAACACGTAAAGCCGTTGCTCCTGAGCTTGAACTCCTTCGGTCGTGTTGGGTTGGATTATCAGAGAATAGAGTGCACTTGTCATTGCGCACACATTTGAAGTTAAAAAAATACGGCCTGTAAGTGTCCCATCGCTAAGGCCCCTTCCCTCTCTTTTTTGAGGAGAAGATTTGGAGCTTCTTCACTATGAATTCATTTTTGAGGAAAACGTTTGAACTCGGTGGTAGAGCTTTGTGCAAGCTCGTATGTGTAGGTACCACCCACTCATCAGATATTCTACCGAAAAACAACAGTACTTTGTATTGTTGTGTTCCGGTTTGAAGGGTGAGTGAGCCAGTGTAATTACAGGCACAAGGGACATAACATCTCAGTTCTCAAGGTTGGCGGCGCATTGGCGATGTAAGCGATGGTTAACATTTCTTACAATGCCATTGTCTATGGGTGACCACTTACCATCAGGTGGCCCAAATGCTCGTCCGCCTTCCAATACAATAAAAAAATAAAGGAAAGGATTAGTCCAATATGACTAGTTTACTTATTTTTGTACAATTATGTTTAAACCACACTTGACAAAGCTTTAGCAACAAATGAGCCGTTGCTGTAGATCTCATTTCATTACTCACCCGTGACATGTACTGTATAGTTATATACTATTTTGATCCGTGTATTCTTGAAATATTATAATTATTACGATCAATGTCGCTTATCAGTTTACCGATTTCTACGACGAGTCTCGTCGAGTTTGTTCTTACAGAATATCCCTACTGCAGTTTTATTAACATCTCAATCAGTCAAAACGAACGACCACAGTTTAATTAAGCACAACTTCTACGGTAGCTTTATTCAACATTGTAAACTTGTTTAATCAAAATAAGAACTATTTAATTGAATTAATTAAATACAAAGTTACGTTAATATCATAGTACGTAAGATCATAATATATAGTATACGATTCCAATCATAGAAGAAGAAAAAATAAGTCACTAGTGATTTTAATATTCTTAGCTTCACTATCTTAGTCAGTAAGTCCTTCTTGGGTCTATTTCTACGATTACATTCGGCATATAATTTAAAAAAGTATAGCTTTAAATATCAAAAGTCATTATATTAAACGTATTATTCTATACAACAACAGCATAGCTCATAAAAAACTAAAGTAACAGCCTGTGTATGTCCCACTGCTGGGCCTATTCTCCTCTTTTGAGAAGAAGGTTTTGGAGCTTATTCCACCACACTGCTCCAATGCGGATTGGTGGAATACACATGTGACAGAATTTCAGTGAAATTTGACACATGCCGGTTTCTTCACGATGTTTCCCTTCACCGTCAAGCACGAGATGAATTATAATTGCCAGGGTTTGAACCCACGGCCATCGGTTAAGATTCACGCGTTCTCGTGGCGTCGAGGCTGCGGGATCGTGTTGATATAACGCATCCGCGGCTCCCGTGCTCTGCTCCGCTCGTGGCTTGGCGATGCTCTCCTCAGGCAGCGAAGGTAATTTCGCCCCCCCCGCACTCCTCGCTAGTGCGTACGGCAGCTCAAGGCCATCCCGGCTGCCGTCCTCCTCCTCCTCTGAAATATGACCCGCGAGGCCCCCACCTCACGTATCCACGGCCCCAGGGTTACGCCCTATCTTTTTGAAGCCCCGGGCGTTAGGGCTGTGTGAGGGCCGAGACGACGCCGACGTCGTCTCCGCCGAGCAGGATCGGCCCTTTCCCGTTCCCACTCCGCTGCCTCCTTCTGGACCCTGACGGTCTCACAGAAGGAGGCTACAGCCCTCCACGCCGATTCCCTGCGGAGCATCGCCGACACGATTGCTCGCCGGGACAGGTCTTGTCCGACTTCACGGACCAGGATCTCCCTCTCCGCACTCCACGCTGGGCACGCTTCCAACGTGTGCTGGGCAGTGTCCCGGTCCGCGCCACAGTGGTGGCACATCGCCGTCGATTTGCGTCCGATCTTACACAGGTGTTCTCCAAAACAACCGTGACCGGTCATTACCTGCGTAAGTCGGAAGGTGACTCGTCGCTTTCGTCTTACCGTCTTATTTTACTTAATTGTTTAACTTAAGATTCTTCATCTTCGTAAAATGATTCAAACATGCCTTTAAACTACTTTAATAAATCTTTTTTTTTTGAGATCTTCCGACACGTGCATGTTAAACATAAAATAACATGTCTTCTCGACATGTTATTTTATGTTAACAACGCTGATACGAAACTAGTAAAGCTAGGAGTATAAAATTTAGAGTAGGTTTCTTTTATGAGGTAGGCTGATAAAGGATTTATTAAATACAACCCCTAGAGAGGAAAATTACGGGGTCGATGTCTTGTATTGAAGTCTTTCATACTTCAAATTGGGGTTACAAGTTCTTATATTTCACAATAAATGAAAATTTATATTTAATATTTTGTTTAAAAGAGAATGTTAGGTATTCTAAATATTTAAAAAAGAAAACGATAGCTGTCACGAGACACCCGTTGGAACTAAATTCCATTCCATATATATTATTATAGCTATTAAATAGCGGGCTCAAATGAAATAAGCGAAAGAAGCGATTCTACGCTCTAGTTCGAAAAAATTATGAAAAACAAAATGTACTTGTAATTCACTCGGTGGTAGAGCTTTGTGCAAGCTCGTCTGGGTAGGTACCACCCACTCATCACATATTTTACCGCGAAACAGCAGTACTTGGTATTGTTGTGTTGCGGTTTGAAGGGTGAGTGAGCCAGTGTAAGTACAGGCACAAGGGACATAATATCTTAGTTCCCAAGGTTGGTTGGCGCATTGGCGATGTAAGCGATGGTTAACATTTCTTACAATGCCAATGTCTATGGGCGTTGGTGACCACTTACCATCAGGTGGCCCACATGCTCGTCCGCCTACCTATACAATAAAAAAAAGTATGGATATTTGTTCATAATACACTATTATTATAAAATTTCCTTTTGTATAAATACAAATTTATCTAGACAACCGAAATATTAAATGAAACATTTATAAATAATCAAACGTAGCCCAAATTATTTTTAAAGAGCAGAGTTTGTAAAACAAATGTTTGTAAAGTAAACCATTTGCGGAACATGTCATTATTTTAAATGAATGAAACGTTGGTTTAAAGTAAAATAATGTCAATAGTTTTTTGGTTAAAACATTAACGTGAAGCATAAGAATTTCTATGGAGACGAATTCGCTGGATGAATTCAAAGCATCTTATTGTATTCAAAGCACAATTAAACGTGCTAAAAATGATTAGTATGACGTAAAAGTAGTCACTCTCCTTAGCGAGTTCGTTTACCGATCACGGGTCGTTCGACCATCGAAAATTTCGGCTGGTGCCAAGCTGTCAAACGCGTGTCAATCAGCAGTATTAATTTCTGCGCTTTCTTTCTTGTTACCAAGAGAATATATAATATATTTAAAAACACATATCTAGGCACTAAATTTTTAATACAGATAGTTACTAAATTAAAATGTTCATCGTCTACTTACAAATGTCAAATACAAAGTGTCAAATACAGTCGGGTCAAGTACTGGAGGTAAAATCAAGGTAAAATTTGCATGATAGAATTTGAATGCAACGTTTCAAAATAAATCGCTTCTGAAATAAAGATTTTTTATTTGTTTACTCGATGATGTTCTCCTAATCGATTTCAGATAAAGCAGCCATTTTCAACACATACAAGTCAGCTACTTAGGAGATACTATGTTGCATACAGGTGCGCAAACACAAGTGCATTCCCTACCCCACCACTCTAATAGACCGATGAGATGGTGATCAGACACGACCGGAGAGTGATCAGGCGTAAGACCAACGACTTTACGTGGTGTCCTAGTTACGAGAAATGTAACCCTATAGCTTCCTAACTCCGAGATGCTACTGAAAACATTTTTATCGTTCAACCAGAACTCGAACTTAGAGCCAAATGAAATCGTACAAGCTAGCCGCAACACCAAAGAGGCAATCAAAAATTCCAAGTATAAATACAGCAAAGAAGTCACCGGCGTGACTAAACGAGTACAAAGTTTCATTGTTGTTTCGCGCTTGGACGCGCAGGTGTGGTCGTATCTTAACAGATTTGTTACAAACTTTAAAGTTACCCGCCACAAGAGCGCAAATACAAAAAGTTTTTTTTAAGATTTTAGAAAATTGAGGTTTTTAACATTATTAAACTCGTCGTTAACTTCGTATCTATTATCACTTTAAAACTCTTTATAATTTCGTTTATAATAAACATATTCTTAAATAAAAACGTTAACTTTTACGTTCTATACATAGACTACTAATACGAGGAAAATATTTATATATTTTATATAACACTTCCCTTCTGTAGTAAGAATAATACAAATTGTGTCAAATGACAGATCACCGAACGTCTTGCCAAAATCTGTCTACTGATAAATCAGCTTGGAGACGTTTTTACGTTTGTAGTAGTCTAACACACACAGTAACTAAAATCGAAATTAACTAATTTGCGTTTTAAATTGAAGATATTCCTGTATTACCTAAAAACTCTTTGATAACAATATCTTCTAACAAGGATCATTCGAAATTCCTTTGTTTTGCTTCCGTTAAAATTGTTAGATTCTAGGATTTTTTTCTACCACGATTTTTTTTTTATTGCCTATGTAAGCGGACGAGCACCTGATGGTAAGTATTGCTGTTTGCGGTAGAATATGATATAGCTAGTTCCAAATAAATTAAAGACAATTTGCACTTACGAAACACTTGCCTTAATGGATTGACATCAAATTTATCACAAATAATATCTATCTTTGATATTATTTAACATCAAATAATATCAAAGAAAAATAATAATATTTTTCGTCTATCATAGAACTGTTTTTGGAATATTTTTTATGAATAATAAATTAAGTATAGCTAGCACCTAAATGCGTAAAAAAGTAATGATACAAAATTAAAGAGCATCCCGCGCCGTAGGCATTTTCATCAGACATCACATTACTTAGCAATTTTCGCTTATAATTTTTTCTCATTAACAGACATGGTTAATGAGAAAAATTATAAGCGATATATATATTGAGCAATATATATTTTTTAAATTAATAATAAATTATTTTAAAAATGATTGTTAAAGAATAATTAAATAATCAAAAGATTTACGTTTAAGCATATTGGGCATGCCTAATCCATGTCTGGACATCGCCAATAATCATGAAAAAATGTAATCAAAATCCCCTTGTGCATCCTGTCCACAAGAACGGTAGAGTTCTGCCAACGTTGGTACATTGGGATACAGATATTGGTTACAACTAAACAAACTAACACATACCAACGTTGGTCCAAATACCGATGTAATAAATCGGTTACATAGAGACAAACGATGTCAGTTTTCATGCCACAGATTTGATGCCAAGAATTCCTGGTAAATTTCAACATTTACGCATTAACGTGAACATTATTATGCGTCGTCCTTATGACCAAAACATATTTTCCACGATAAAGTACGACCATTATAAAAAATGTCTAATTCAGAATTGGAATAAGGGCATTCTTTTAAAGTTTCAGTGGATTCCATCCCACATTGGTCTGACTGGTAACGAGGTCGATTGGCAAACTTAGCTCTTACTATTGCAGATGTTTATCATATAAAACCACACTATACCGAAGTTTTTGCAAAGTTCAAATTAATTTGTTTTACAATTTGGAATGAATACTTTAATGAGAGATCGCTTGATAAGGGGATATGGTATAGGACGATTCAATCCGAGCCTCCTCGTATACCTTGGTCTGTAAATAGCATTAATAAAGTAATAACATTAATAGAAGTAAGTTAGTTATAGCATTTAGACTTAGATCTAGACACATGCCACTAGGCAAGTTTAAACATCTAATGAGAAAAAGTGACACTCCCAATTGTGAAGTATGTGGTGTATTAAAAGATGTTTCTCACTTGTTATTGACATGTGTTCGTAACCTCAGTTTGAGAGAATCATTAAAATATGAACTAAATTTAAATTTTATGAATATTGGTGCTATGAAAATGTTTAGTAAAATTTCATTTAAAAAAATGACAATACGAAAGTTATACGACTTTGTTTTCAATTATAAAAAGGAGATCAGAAACCAATCAAGCCTTTTCGCGTAATTAAGAAAAAAAACCGAAAATATTACGAAAAAGCTGTTGAAAGTCCTAAACCCGATTCTTATCAATTATTGGTAATTGATCTAACGTTGGTCACCAACGTTATTTCAAGCGGTTACTGTCCCGCATAAGAATAGAATCGTTTTACTGCCTATAAAATTGTAGTACGCTCATCGAAATTACAATATCCCATTACGATCGCATGGTATTTTAGAATTAATTTCAAATGAAATAAAGGTTATAATTGCTCGCTCAGAAATGTTTCAATTAGTTATGGGTCGGACAGAAAGACTTCATTCAAGTGTTGGTAACAGTGGGAAGGATGGCAGTTAAATTGGTCGTAAAATTGAAGACAAGGAATTCATTTATTTGACGACGAAATAAGTAATCTCTAAGAACGTTTCCACTTTCTCAACACTATCGAATGATTGTATCCAATATTTCGTATGTTACGAATTAATATATGAAAATTTAACCATGAAGTAATATTACTGCGTGAAAAAAAATATTTATACATTTTTTTTATAGGATAGTAAGGCGGACGAACTTATGGATCACCTGATGGTAAGTGGTCACCAAATACCCTTAGACATTGGCAGTGTAAGAAACGTTTACTATCGTTTAAATAGCCAATGCGATTTCGAATCAATGAATTCCATATAATATTATGTATATATTGAACTATGACGTCATATCGATCAGATCAAGGTGAGAGCTATTTATTTATCTTTGATCCTTCTGTTATTGGAATCGGCTACATAATAGTACAGCCGTAAAATCTAGCCAGCAATGATTTTGCATCTGAAGTAATACCAGTATACGGTATTAGGATACTCGGTGGTAGGGCTTTGTGCAAGCTCGTCTGGGTAGGTACCGCCCACTCATCAGATATTCTACCGCAAAACAGTAGTACTTTGTATTGTTGTGTTCCGGTTTGAAGGGCGAGTGAGCCAATGTGTAACAGGCACAAGAGACATAACATCTTAGTTTTTAAGCTTGGTGGCGTAATGGCGATGTAAGCGATGGTTAACATTTCTTACATGCCATAGTCTATGGGCGTTAGTGACTACTTAGCATCAGGTGGCACATAAGCATCAGGTGACCTATATGCTCGTCCGCCTACCTATACAATAAATTAACAAAAATAGAATTTTATAAAAAATATTATAACAGTCATCGTTTGGTGTTAAGAAAAAGATTTCTTAGAATCCTAATATATTTCATAAATTCATATTTTTGTTTATTTGTTGTACACTATCTATTGTTAGATAAATTTATTAATTGTTATCCAATAAGGTACAAATATCAATATCAAACGACGGTTGACTTCTTAATATTTATTTTATTAATTGTAAGAATATGTATATTTGAATAATAAGTTTCATCAATATTTCTTAGGTAATCAATCTTAGGTTCAATAATACTAAAGAGTTTTTATTATCATAAGGGAGGTACCATTCTGTTTTCAAATGCATTCATAAAATGACTAAGACAAAAATGTAGCGAATTGTAAAATAGACACGAATAGAGTCGACAATTGTGTCTTGCTATAAATGATAGAAAATGGAATAAGAGTTGTTTTTTTCAATAACTGAACGTATCGAACACTATAGTGTTAAATTTGTCTTTCTAAGGAAACCGGTAAAGTCGTAAGTAAGGTCTCTCAGGTCGCATCAGATAGCCAGTTTCTTGACAAGGGACTATGCTGAATGTGGGAATGTGGAGTGTATCTGTTTTCACGTATACTTGTGCACTAAAATATCTCCTACGCAGTTGGCTAGACTCTGTTGAGATTCGCACTGACCGGAATTCGTTTAAAAGGACATAAAACAAAGATATATAAGTTTTGTTTGTTTCACGCAGTAATGTACTTTTAGAACGAACACATAGTATGTTATATGATAGTAGTACATACTTATAGGGACATCAAATCAATAAAGACAATTCTAAAAATCTTCACGTTTAGAATGTCACATAATATTAAATTATTCGGTGGTACAGCTTTGTGCAAGCTCGTCTGGGTAGGTACTACCCAGATATTCTACCGCAAAACAGCAGTACTTGTTATTGTTGTGTTCCGGTTTGAAGGGTGAGTGAGCCAGTGTAATTACAAGCACAAGGGACATAACATCTTAGTTCCCAAGGTCGGTGGCACATTGGCGATGTAAGCGATGGTTGACATTTTTTACAATGCCATTGTCTATGGGCGTTGGTGACCACTTACCATCAGGTGGCCCATATGCTAGTGCGGCTTCCTACACAATAAAAAAAAATTACTAAGTCAATGGATGATAGAATAAATCAAAACTAGTAACAATAATCTATTCATAAAACAAAAAACAAATTATACTCAGAAATAAGTACAGTACTATACCTAAGCGCATAACCGTTTTCGACGCAGGCCGTGAAATAAACAAAACACGATGCAATCTGTGACGTCTGTTTACGAGTGGATCGTAAAAATTAATAAGACGTAACGCCTTTAGGGAACATAAAACGTGGCAAAGTGACCGGCTATTATTTAACCATTAAAAAAGTATTTTGAAGTATATATTGTCTCTGACGTCTTAAATAATCTCTGCGATCGTTATTTTTGACACGAAAGTGACGTTTAGTACACTCGGTAACAGGCTGACATTATACGATGTCTCAGAGCTGGATCACGCTGCTTAATTGTTCCGCTTATTGGATATACGTATGGCATAATTAAATACGACAATGTCATAAAATTTTCTTTACATAAAAATAACGACTGGCAAATTGGCGACCATTGATGGTGTTGTCACCAAATAGTCACCAACGATGACCGTACCGATGCTTATGGGATAGATCAGTACGGTAAGACGTAGGTACATATAACTCATCCCTTACGTCGTCAAAACTTCACCTACTTTGGTAACTAAGATAATGAGCCTGAAATTGGCAGCCGAATTGTAGCACAGTACCAGAGAGTACCCGAGCTGTATGCTATGCTCCCTACTAAATCATGCTAGACGCGAAACAGTTTGAATATTCTCGGTACGCGTCGGTGGAAAATCCTATAAATGGTCTGAGACCCTCTTTTGGATGTCTAGAACGTATTCAAGCATGATTTAGTAAGGAGCATAGCATAAAGCTCGGGTACTCTCGGGTACTGTGTTTGGCTGCTACAATTCGGCTGCCAATTTCAAGCTCATACTAAGATGTTAGATCCCTTGTGCCCGTAGTTATACTTACTCACATTTGAATGATTTAGCTAGTATTTTTTATAGCATAAGTAGGCGGACGAGCATATGGGCCACCTGATAGTAAGTGGTCACCAATGCCCATAGACATTGGCATTGTAAGATATGTTAACTAACGCATACATTGTCAATGCGTTACCAACCTTGGGAACCAAGATGTTATGTCCCTTGCCTTGCCTGTTATTACTCTGGCTCACTGATCCTTCAAACCGGAACACAACAATACCAAGTACTGCTGTTTTGCGATAGAACATCTGATACGTGGGTGGTACTAACCCGGACGAGCTTGCTCAAAGCACTACCACCAAATGAATTTTCCATAAAGACACACGAAACCCTTCGACCAGATAAAATATAAAGTATTTTATAAACACAAATACACTATCACTGTCGAAACTGAGACGATGAAGGATATCAATAAGTAAACCAATTACACATTAATATGAAAATGTATCTTTCGATATCAGAGATGTAATAAAACTCATGTTAAATAATATATTAGATAGAATGATCATTAATTATTATAACTATCACTCAATGTTAGGGATTAATAACATGGATTAGTTCTTGTTATGTCTACGTAAGGGCGGTACTACACGAACTAAACTGTTAAAAAGCCGTATTTATATATTGGAAAATATTTTTAATATTCGACGAAAAACTAACTTAGATATTGCCTTTTCATGAAACAAATATTAACATTTCGTATCGAATTAAGTAATAGGAGAGTCCGCTAGGGAATGTCCGTCTTAGGGCTCTATATACACTCGTAAGTAAATCTTTAAAATTTAATTAAAGACACCACACTTACTATGTCAGATACAAATGAAATAATTATTTTTAAAATGTTTAGGTTTAAGCCTTCGTAGCCGAAATAATTCAGTGGCTACAACACCTGAATCTTAACCCAATAGTTCGAGTTGGAAGCCCAGCAAGAACCGACTGAAGTTTCATGTGCTTTCTTTTATAAAATAGAATTAAAATGAATTACTTCGTTTCATACATATATGGCAATCAATAAATACGATGACTACATCAACAATTATATTTAAAAAAGGAATTCGTTCTATTCAAATTTAAAAAACATTTCCTGCAAGCAGTGAACACTTTATAAAAGTAAACAAACTATCCATTAAACTATATATGAATCCACTGTTTAATACACCTAACCTTATCACAGAATCCCCACACTGAAATACCAACTCGAATCGTTTGTAAGATAACACCGCCTTAACGCGTGGCCCGTCGAGATAACAACGTTCGATAGTAAGGCCGCCATATAGGCAGTCCATTACGCCTATGCGAGTACACTACGTGCATATTGAATAACTAGAAATATATTCTCTAGAAATTTCTAGAAAATTTTATAACTACTTCGAAATGCAAAAACAAATAGAATACATATATGTGAATTATGTGTCAGAAATACTACAAAATAACACAGGGTTACCTTGTTTCGAAATTGCGCTGGTTGGTTTTTCGCACAATTGGTTTTCAAATATGTACATTTTGTACTAGCGCTTGTAGAAATTCGTTCTATAAATGTTGGATATTCTCATTGTAGATAATGAATATATATCTCAATATTTAACAGCTAGGGGTGTGTAGTGTGTTCATGTGTCGATGTGGGTAGGCCGCCTTAATGGTATTACTATCGTACACCTAATAATTATTACAGCATTAATGTGCTATCTGATTTGAAAGGCTCCGTCATAATATTTTATGACGAATGTCTTCCTAATGATGAGCACATCGCAGTATCTGATTATTTATTGCATAATATCGTATACCACGTGATATTTAATTAGTGTCTATGACGTAGTAGACTCGTTGGTCTACTGGCTAGTTTGGCAGCAGACCCTGAGTTTCAGGGAATAAGCCTTGGGTAGGGATAAAAAAAAATTGTTGACGAATTCTCGAATCGAAGTTTCTCAAAAAATCATTATTGGTATTACGACTGGTTATGCACAAACTGTAAAAAGTTTAACTTTAGAAAGGAACCCTAAATATATTAAAAGAACCTTGTATGTTGCCGTCGTCAGTACATATGAGGAGCCAGGTTTAATATTCTACGAGATCTTGGTCAAATATACCTTTAAAATTCAAACCGGCCCCTAAAGACAAACAATCGTTACGACCATTGAACCTACAGACGGTCATGATATAATCACGCAAACTTTAACTATAGAAATGTTTGATATTAGTTAAGTTGGAATCTTAAGACTAAGCCCCTTTATTATGTAAATAACACTTTGAACTAAATGAACTTGAATACCTTTTAGCTTATCACAGTTTGAGATGTTATTTTCATGATATATGTATATATTTTTACTAATATAATTAATGTGCCAGTTTTTTGTCAGTGATTCGCGAAAAAATGTCTAAAAAACATATGTATACTAATTTATTAAAATGATGTGTGAGTGAATTACACTGTACCGTAATTACAGGCACAATTAACGTAACATCTTAGTTCCCAAGGTTGGTGGCGCATTGGCGATGGTTAACATTTCTTACAGTGCTAATGTCTATGGGCGTTGGTGACCACTTACCATCAGGTGACCAATTTGTTCATCCGCTTACCTACTACAACATAAAAAAAGCTTAACCCTTTCTTTCTGATGAGAGGAATCCTTAGCCCAACAGTGGGACATTTACAGGCTGTCACTGCTTCCTACTATGTAGGTAATTAAGCTCCTCGAAATAAATATAATTAACAATAAAAAAATATTAGCATAGATAAACGTTAACAAAAACTTTGCAGCCCCATATTGGGCGCCAGTTTAAAATAATAATCTAAACATTTTTTTATTCTTATCAACAGCAAACAATTTATAAATAGTTAAATTTCACAACAACGTCTAAAGATATCCATTATAATAGATGTGACGTAAATACTGATGGCTCGATTTCTCTCCCCATCTCGGCACCGTTCAGAGAGATAACCCAGCGGAAGTCCTGTGTGGATAAGAGCAAATGCCTTAAAGTATCGCTTCAAACTGTTATGTAAAAGATCAAAGCCCTATCTCTTGGGAGCATGAATTTACAAGTATGTATCGAGAGATCGTTTTGCGTTCGATCGATGTGGTACTCAACACTCAAAAGACTACTGAAATTTATCAGCCAAAAAAGAAATACAATTGATTTTAGAAAAGGTAAAAATGACGGTTTCTATTGCAAACTTATTTTCATTAAACATCATTATAACTATTTCGTTGGTTAATTGCTTAGAATACAAATAAAACCGCAGTATCGAGGTCTATTCGAATACCGGGTCGGGCCAATTGGTCGGGTCGGTAATATACAGGGTGACTGGTGAATTACTATCGATACTTGAGGACGTGATATTTGACGATCATATATGACAAAATAAAAATTAATATAACATAAATATTAATAAACTTCTAAGTAAAGTTAACCAAAAGTTATGTAATTAATTACGCATCGTGTGAACACCCTAGCTGCGTTATCGACACAAAACAGTTATGTAGGTAGGTACATTTAGTTATCGCGCGGTAGTTTACCTACATCCAAACGCCGCGCGCCGCCGCGTGTTAACAGGGTAGCAGACTACCTTAGATAAACAAAAATGATCCAATTCCCTTCATACTTTAATCCTGGCTTAGGACAGGCAAAAATACCAAGATATTTCATTCGTTTAAGCAACCAATTTATTGACTAGGTAAATGGTGTGAACTTGACACAAAAAATAATATGAACTGTTTACCTATCTTGGTATTTCCGGCCTAAAAATGGAATCATACTTATTTACAACAATTGTCAATCATTAAACTACCTATTTACCTACATAACTACACTAACCTTAACAAATGTTCAAAGTGAGCTCCTTCTCGTGTGATACACAGTTCGGCACGTTTACGCATATTGTCTTTCACACGATTTAATACGAATGAGTCACTTTTAATAGTTTCGAAAGCACTAGTGATTTTTAATTTCAACTCCTCTCTGTTGACATACTCTGTAGCATACACAAGACGTTTTACCTCCCCCCATAAATAGAAGTCCAGTGGAGTGAGATCTGGAGAGCGAGCTGGCCATGGCACAGGCCCTCCGCGCCCTAACGTATTGTTTAAGTACTCACGTACCTGCGTCTGATAGTGCGCGGGTGCTCCGTCGTGTTGATAAAATAAGTTTTGGAGATTGCTCAGTGGTACATCATCGAGCATGTCATTCACCGCACTGTTTAAAATGTCTAAGTATGACACAGCATTGAGTCTTCCTTCGATGAAATACGGCCCTAACAAACAGTTATTTAAAACACCAGCCCACACGTTAACACTAAACCTGTGTTGATAAGCGTCCTGTCGCGTAACGTATGGATTGGAATGACTCCACCAATGTTCATTGTGTACGTTAAAAATACCTAACTTAGTAAACGTAGCTTCGTCCGTGAACAATATGTTTTTGTCCAAGTATTCTGCATTTGTGTATTGATAAGCCATACTTAATTACTAATAAGTAATAACGGGTCACACGCACACACGACAGATTAGGTATACGCGTAAGATCGATCGCTAGGCGCGCGCGCGGGAAGACGGACGTACAGACCTTACGGCGGCGCTCGCCCGACTAACGCCACGGGGCGGGGGTTGGGAGTAGCGACACACGGCGCGTGCGGCGGCGTGGTGTTGTATCAGCACGCCGCCGCACGCGCCGCCGGCAAGGCTGGGAACGGGTCCACACTTTATTTATTTATACGGAAATTTGGTCAAAAATTAAGTACCTATTTTTTTTTACATAATTCGAATGAGAATCATGTACCGAGTATTCTCCTTAAATATTGATAGTAATTAACCAGTCATCCTGTATAGTACACCTGTATTTGCTCGGACACTTCCGCTTATAATCTCCGGCACTGTTGCCTTTTCCTCGCTGAGAATGTCCGTTATTCTCAATCATTAGTCAGGGGAACAATATTATTCAATCAATCTGTAAATATAATAATTAATACATGACACAGGCATGAAATTTAGTAAGAACATATGTAGTATGTGAAATCAGGCAAAGGTTCAAAGGCCGAAAATAAAATTTCACAATTGACATTGCAAAATACATGCACAGTAGTTAAATTAACCTTCTTAAAACAATCAAATCTTATCTTTTACGAATGAAGTACACATGTTATAAATTTTAATTCATTTAATGTTGATTACAATCTATCATCTATTTTCAGATTAGAATAAACTTAAATAATTTCGTTTGTAAATAATACAGTAGAAATGTAGAATCCTAAGAAACATCTACAAGTGTGAAACGAGAACAAAACAATATGTCCTGTTGAATTTAACGTTAAACCAATAAAACGAGAGATTGCCAACAAGGAGACAAAGACAGTCAAACAGACGCTGAGCACCGATCTACTTCATTTGATTGTAGTCCTCAAACTGATATAAACTCGGATCTATATTTGCCGTTGAAAATTGATTCAGTAGATTGTACTTAACCGATGACATTAATTTAAAACATAACTTCATTTAGACATACATAATATAATTATAAATTTAAAAGTGAAAGATGCAAATCTTGTATTTTAGCGATGTTGTCTAATGTATGTTAAAAATATAGTTCTTATTTAGTTACTGAATTGATATAAATTGTAAATTGTTATAACGTATAAGATCAAATATTTATTTTACAAAGTAACATTTCATCAACAAAATGTGGTGGGGTTTAAATTTTCACGTCCTAATCATTTCTATTCATTCAATGTGATGTAATCGGCATAGGTGAAGAAAAGCGTTAGTGATATAATGAATGGCTAATAAAACATAATATAATATAGACATTTGGTAAATGAGTAGAACTTGACCAATTACCGTCAAATATTTGATAACGTCGATACAAAAATAATAACATAACACCCGTAACATAAAAATGAGATTCAGTGCGAAAGATTGATTAAGAACATTTTCTGAGTAAAGAAATGTTAACCAAAGAAATGTCTTCTTTTTCATCTCGTTCAAGTATCCATTTGAATCTTTACGTTAACGAGATAGGTTACTTTGAAATAAAATTATTTCTATTTAGTGAATTATGTTGGTTATTATTTTCATTTAGAAATGGACTCAAAATCTAAATATTATTTATTCAAGTAAGCACTTCTGAATAATCGCGTTATCGCGATATCGATCGGACTTTATATTCTACCGTGAAGAACGGGCAAGAAGCTCAGTAGTAACTCATTCCCACCAATTAATTTAATTACTATGTAAGTTAGGCTAGATAATTTACGACTTTTCTGGAATATGTGATTATTTGTTCGCGATTTATTTCGCTTTACTTGAAGTTACTTGCTCATCAATGTTTTGGAAATTTTATCGGATGCTCGAATACAGAGTATCCTTGTAATTTTTTATCACGATTAATATTTTTGGATAAAATTTAATGAATATATTTAGGTACACAGATAATCTTTAAATATATAATATAATATATCCTGGGATATAGATCCCAAACTAAGCAGACCTCGTACTGTGGAAACCAGACAACTGATATACTAAATATACTACTTTTCTTTGGTAAACATATACTTCTATAGATAATTACACCCATACTCAGAAGAAACAGACATTTTCATGCACACAAATGTGGTCCTGGGTGGGAATCGAACCAACGATCTGCGGTGCGAAAAGCAAGTATTACGCCGGTTGGCGTGGTTGGTAAATACTTGCTACTTGCGAAAAGGTGGCGTTTTCAATGCCCGCGGAGTTATAATCGGAATTTCGAAAGTTAAATTAATGTGGTTATAACTAGTTTATTGGAATATTATAAATAAGGGTAAATTTATCAAGAACTGTTTATAGTGCATAATATAGTGGAACGATTAGAAAATCGCTTGCAATTTGTAAATCTACAGCATGTTTACCTTTATTCGAACTCCGATTGGAATAGGGTATAGCAAGTTTATGTTAAACAAGTTTTACGTTTTTAAATTCCAAAATTAAATGTAAATAATGACAAATTAATGACAAACTATAAAAGCAAACTTAACGGTTCGATACATTCATATTGAATAAAGGTTTATAAATTTGTTCTGATTTTACTTATTTTGTTAATTACATTACTAACATCACCTGTGCCTGTAGAATATCTGATCAGTAGCCTACCCAGATGAGCACAAAGCCCTGCCACCAAGTAAAATAATCAATAAATACTATTTAAAAAAAAGTACAATTAACTTCCCTTTAACACAGCTGTTCTATTTAACATATATTCAACTTTGATATATGACGCCTTGTTTCAATATAGATGACACACATCTTGCAAAAACTTGATGTTTAATCCTAAGATAAGTTCACGCTCAACGCTTTTTTTCCTTTGATCTGTCATGATAAATGTCGCTGGCGGAATCTGATTTATAAGTCTCAATCCTTTTAAAAAAGCTATCACATAAATATACTTTTCTTAAGTTATTAAATGTAAAATAATAACCGAAATTTAAAATTATGTAATATTTCAGCACTTTTTATTGTCTTTTCAAAAATAACTAAGCTGATGAGCAATTGGGTCACCTGACGATAAAAAATCCCCACCGCCGAAAGGCATTGACATGAAATTATAACAATTCCTTAGATCGCTAATGCGCAACCAACCTTGGTAAATAAGACCTTATCTGCCCTGTGCAAAATTAAAACCATTACAACAATACTGAATATTGCTGTTTGGCGGTAGAAGGCAGCCTAAATTTTCCATCACTTACAAAACAAAAGTTTGTTACATGAAATTTTAGAGCTTCCTGCGATTTATATGTGAATCAATCCACGACCGTCTTTAAAGATCTACGTAGTCTATACTGTGCGATTACCGCTCGATATCAGAACAGTAATTATTCAGAACTATTTACAGCCTACATCGTTTTAAATATCTACTAATACCATTTAAGTCAAACAAACGCCATAACCTTTACAAATGTTTTCCTGAACTAGTCGTTTAACCCCCCAATTCATATTCATAGCAAGTTTCCGCTAAATAAACGCGACCTGTAATCCGTCACCCCGGCACCGCCGCGTCAGACATCACTCCCGAATTGTTACGACTGAGGTCAAACGTTATACGAACCGACGCGAATGTATATTCCGATTATATATTTTATTTATAAATGCTATAAATAAAAGGTATTTTCCTTTTGAGGCAAATAAAATTTTTTTGTTTGTTGAAGCCGAGTCACTGAATTTTCATGTGCTTAATTTGTATTTATAATTTATATCGTAATTGACGATGAAGGAAAACATCGTGAGGAAACCTGCTTGTATCTAATATCACTGAAATTCTGTCACATGTGAATTCCACCAACCCGCATTGGATCAGCGTGGTCGAATAAGCTTCAAAACCTCCTCAAAAAGGAGAGGAGGCCAGCAGCAGTGGGACATTCACGGGCTGTTACTGATTACTGATTGTTAAATAGGAAGACGCACGGGCAGTTGGGCCACCTGATGGTAAGCGATCACCGCCCATAGTATTTAGTAACCGTAAGAAATTTTATTCCATAAATCGCCAATGCGCCAACAACGTTGGGAACTTAGTTGTTACGTCCCTTGTGTGTCGTTACTATGTCTCACTCACCCAAATCTGAACACAACAATAATATGTATTGCTGTTGCGCGGTACAATATATGATTAGTGTTTGGTACCCAGACGAACTATTTCTTTTTATACCATACTACACACTAGAGAGGTCATTTAATTATTATGCTACGAATAAATTCGATTTGGAATCGATATTAATATGTAAATAAAATATTTATTGTTTATAAAGACGTACAAATGTTAACATAATTTTCAAAAACATCGACTGTTACTCTGTTGACCATTAATAGTGACTATTTGTAAAAATATCTCCTAACTAGAGTACAACTATTTAACACAACCGGTGTTAATCACGTCATCACTATGAGACATCACTTAAATATCGAGTTAGTTTTTCGAATTAAGCTTAAAATATTTATTTAGTTTAAAGTCGAAGACAAAAGTATATCGCACATGGGCAGAATTAAATCCTAGAAGTATTCTTTACAAAGAAAACTCAAAGAGCTAAATAGTACATTAAAAGAACATTTGTGCTTGTGGGAGATAAAAAAATCTATATAAATATAGATACTGTTAAATATTACTATATAGTATACTTATAGATATCTCTTTATTTACTTCGCAGTGTTCTCTTCATATTAAGAAAAAAATATAAAAATACGTTATATATAAAGTATTAAAGCATGTCAACGTTGATATATTACACGAATGACATGATGATATGCGGCGACACGAAGTTCCCTAACTAGGTAACTGCTGGGGAGACCATACATCAAACCTCTTAAGGATCCGTCTCATTCGTTCCCCGTCGCGTCGTCGTCGTAGCGGAAAGGTTCGGAATAAGTGACGAGCAAATATGTATGTATCACGTATTTTGAGTAATATCTCTGTCTTTTGCAGTATATCCCACTTGCGAGTCTATTTAAATGAACGCTGACTACTGACTGCACAGATAAAAAAGTAAAAAATAATATTTATAGCGATAGAACTACTATACGCCCTGGTAATTAAAGAGTTTCTCAGAAAATATAATTTCTAATGTGTATGTATGCTAATATATACAACATTATAATTCGATCAGAAGAATATATAATTAATTGAATTAAATCGGATAGATTTTATTACGAGAGCTCTTCCGAGAACTTAACCGAAATGAAATAAAATATACCCAAAAACGCAAATAGTTTTAAAACCAAGAACAAATCAATGTAAATGTTTCAATTTAAATATAACTGTAAAATATAAAATAATACGTTTGACAAAATATCATGTAAATGTTAGTGAATGTAATCATTTCATTTATTCCACAGTTTAAAAATGTTTTTGTTAAAAAGTTAAATAATTTTTTGATAAAATTGTTTTTAACGAATACTATTACTCCTTGTGCGTGTTGATAAATGTAAAAGATATTATGAAACATTAAAAAATTCTGAAGCTAAAAGAAATTAAGTAGCCTATATACCTTTACAACAACTATTAAACGTCTGAAACGTCACATCGAAACTAAAAACTAAATTTATAAAAAAATCTCATATCCCATAGAAGTCCTAAATTTATGGTCACCGTAAAACAGCGTAAAGTTCTTGTATGACAAATTGTTGGATCACTCAAGTTTTGGAGGGCGATGTACGCCTGTTGATAATGTATTAAAAATATTCTTATACATAAACACTGAATATATAATGATACTTTTTTTTCGTTAAGCGATATCAATAATTATACATTATTCAGTTTAATTGTATATTTTAAGGGTTACTGTGAAATTTCTTGAAAGAGATGAATTGATAAGATTTCTCTAGCACTTTAAATAATAAGTTTCCAGGAAATAATCACAAACTATTCATCTAAATTCAAAACGTCTATAAAAATATCCAAAGTAGTAAGTTTTTAGAAATATATTACAATTCTATAAAATCTGAGATACAAACTAATTATAATAATAAATTAAAATTCTTACCGGTATTCTCATTAGAATCTACATTTCGTACCGGTACGGTCGGCTTTAACGTTTAATTAAGACGATTAAAATGTAACAGCCTACTCGAATAAAGTTCAGTTTGATCATTTCAAATTTCCATTATAAATGTCGAAGATAAAAGTTTTCGACGGGAATCAAACTGGAATCAAACTTTGTAAATCGTTATGTAACATCGACGTCTCAACAACTCTAAAATTGTCAGACGAAGTCGAAAGACGAATGAATGATATCTAGAAATGCTACGATTCATATATTCTCGAAAACGGAATTAGCAAGGTATTGTATGTGTTTAATGAGGCCGAATGATTATGCCGAATTGCTAATGCACAAAATGCCTCGCAATCCGAAATAATACAAAAATATGGATTTGACTGCACCATGACCATATTTGGGAAGTTCCTGTTATTGATCTCTTAGAAAAGATATTAACTATATAAGTGGACTAAATACACACGGGGCAGTACAGATGCAGGTTGATATCCTCACGATGTGTTCTTACACCACCGAGCACGAGAAGTTTCACAATTATAAACATAAATTAAACAAACGACTTACTACTTTCTCGATAAAAGTCAACTTCGCACGCAACGCGAACTGTGAAGTGGAATAATCAAAGAAGTGCATTACATCGTAAACATTATTACCAGCTCAGTTGACGTTATAATAACGAGACGCTCGACGTCAACTCGTTCAGGAATATTTTACTTTTACAATATTGATTGATAAAACTTATTGATCATCACGAAATTAACTGTTACACAAAATAAAAACGAAATGTAATGTAAATTCGATTCTATTTTTGAAAATTTAAATTTAAGTATATTAATATTAATATCCTGGGACATTATTCACACAATGCCATCTGATCCCAAACTAAGCAGAGCTTGTACTATAGAAACCAGACAACTGATAGCCTTACATATTCTACTTTTCTTTTATAAATAAATACTTATATAGATAATTACAACCAGACTCAAGACAAACAGACATGTGCATTCACACAAATGTCTGTCCTGGGTGAGAATCGAACCCACGACCTGCGGCGTGAAAGGCAAGTATCTTGCCAACCACGCCAACCAGCTCAAAATCAAGTTATTTTCTTAATCATGTCATTTTTACTAGCAACAGTCTGTACATTTTCTCTTGAGGAAGTTTGAAGCAATATTTGCTCAAATGCGGGTTGGTAGATAAACACGTGGCAACATACATTCGACACGTGCAGGTCTCTAATGTTTTCGTTCACACATATAAACTGAATCGATCAACTTTTAACATTTAACGCAAGCAGTTGATCATCAAAGAGATATAAAACTTGTTCTATTCCTAAATAACTCCAACAGAACTAGCATTACCTAAAACTTTACGTGAACGTTGCAAATATATTGATAATGACTAGTCGACATATTTTTTTTATTTTTTTTTTATTGTATAGGAAGGCGGACGAGCGTATGGGCCACCTGATGGTAAGTGGTCAACAACGCCCATAGACAATGGCATTGTAAGAAATGCTAACCATCGCTTACATCGCCAATGCGCCACCAACCTTGGGAACTAAGATGTTATGTCCCTTGTGCTTGTAATTACACTGGCTCACTCACCCTTCAAACCGGAACGCAACAATACCAAGTACTGCTGTTTTGCGGTAGAATATCTGATGAGTGGGTGGTACCTACCCAGACGAGCTTGCACAAAGCTCTACTACCGAGTAAATATTATATTGAATATTACATTTTAAATAAAAAAAAAAAAATTAGATGCATTTATGAACGTTGCTACTGAAGATACTAATACTTTATAACAGCAGACATACGTTTTAGGCCTCATCTCTTGAAGATAATGTTTGGAGATAGTCGATATACATGTTACAGAATTTCATCAGAGACATGCAGGTCTCGTCACGATCATCACCGACAGTCAGATATGAATTACAAATACAAATTAATCACATGAATGTTAGGCTAGATTTGAACCCGACTAGACTATCAAGCCAAAACCCCAAGCCACTTTAATAAATGACCACTCTAAATCGTCTTTGTAGTTCATTACATAAAAGCGTTCATACATACAGACTATACATTTTTATAATACAATTATGAATTATATATTGAAATATAACAAGCACCATATAACAATACATAAATCTCCAAAGTTATGTAACGATAACATCAAACTTGAATGAAAGCTGAAACAACAGTAATGAAAACTATGACAAAGTTGGACAGTCACAAAAGAACTACAGTTATTTAATCTGATAACATTTGAATAGGGACAAAAATATCAGAACTAACAAACAAATACTACAATAACGAGTAAATAATTTAAAAAGTACTCAAAATCAATAATAAGGTCCTCCAGACCGATTTCGGCCACGGCGGCCAATCTCAAGAGAGATTAGCCAACTGCGCAGGACATATTATAGTGCACAAGTGTGTGCGCAAACACAGGTGCACTCTCTTTTCCTTAGCTCTCATAATCCGATGGGACGGCAATCCGACACGACCGGAAAGAGTTCAGGCGCAGGACCAACGGCTTAACGTGCTTTCCGAGGCACGGGAGTGTACACACTTCCAACTTCCAGACTCCGGGCTGCTACTGAGAATTTTCTGACAGAAAAACCCAATAACTATTTATTGGCCCGACCTGGGAATTGAACCCAGGACCACCGGGTCTGCAGCCTTATATCTAGCCACTAGACCAACGAGGCAGTCATCAAAATCAATATTTCCTATTTGAACGTGTTCGCTCAATTATGGGTACTGTGGATATTTATGATTTCTAGAGATGCAATAATATAAGCTATATGATTTAGTATATAATATGATTAATCCTTACTAACGTAACAAATGCGTTAATTCGTTTGTTTCTTTGTTACGCTTTTAAGTTTAAACTGATCAAGTGATCATCGTAGATTTTTGTCAGGCCTACAGAAAGGTACTCCTGACAATAATCTACATTATGTTTTTTTTTTTTTATTCCATAGGAAGGCGGACGTGCATATGGGCCACCTGATGGTAAGTGGTCACCAACGCCCATAGACATTGGCTTTGTAAGATATGTTACCATCGCTTACATCGTCAATGCGCCACCAACCTTGGGAACTAAGATGTTATGTCCCTTGTGCCTGTAATTACACTGGCTCACTCACCCTTCAAACCGGAACACAACAGTAGCAAGTACTGCTGTTTTGCGGTAGAATATCCGATGAATGGTTGGTACCTACCCAGACGAGCTTGCACAAAGCCCTACCACCAAGTAAGGTACAGAGGGTAACACAATAATAGAGGTTTTTTATAGTAAAACTGCGTGCAACGACATGGTTTTTGTCAGTAGTTAAAGCCTTAGTTTAATTAAAATTATTAAGGTATGATGCAATAAATTAATGATATAAAAGATTTTGTATTGTATTCTTTAGTATATGTTTGTATATACATGTACGTAATATACATTTAATGTATCTCGAAAACGGATGTAACGATTTAGCTCAAATGTTGTAATTGGTTAAGGTTTTCTTTGTTTATCTATCTATCTATATAGATTGCTGTAAAAGACACAACAATACATATGTATATAAAAACATGTGAAATATCAGTGATCGCAAACACGGGGTCTAAATGCCAAAGATAGCAACGAAGTAACAAAGTGGAGGAAAAAAATGGATGTGTAATGGCGCGGATTGAATGAGAAACTTGACTTTCATTCAACAGGTCTCCGGTTGTTGTTGCTTGTATATAAATTGACTCAGCCGCAATGTAAAGATGGGGAGCAACGAGATGTAATAGGTTCGCTCGCTCCATCGTCGGCAGCCTTAACGAAACTCTATAGATCGCGGTTAATCCAGACGCATATTTTATTTTGTTAATTGTTGCAGTGAGCTCACTATTTTAATTTTTTTTGTTTGGTGAGAAAACCCTTCCGCGACCCCCATTGACGCGTATCAAAGATCGTCGGTCAGTCCAAGCGTACGCTTTGCTACCTGCTCATAATGAATATTCGTGCATTTTATTCCATTCAAGTTAGTAAGTGCAGATTTTGTGATTGATGTGATTCCGGACACCTCCACATTTTTTATTAGGTTAACGGCTCACTTATAATGCTGTAGATCACGATATTCCATTTACGAATCTTGGTACGGGACAGTTAAAGTTATTAGTTCTTTTAGTCAAGAAATTCTACCCAGCAGGAAGTTATTAGTGTTAAACTCCCGTACCTCAGAAAGTTCGTTAAACGGTTGCTCTTGCGCTTATATCTCTCTCTGTATCTCTATTGTCTGAATGCCGGTAGATTATGAGAGTTAGCGAATAAAAGCATCAACAGTGCTTGCGCACTTGTGCGCTATAATATCTATTGTGCAGATACATTGGTTATCTTTGAGATTGACAGCTGTTGCCAAAATTCTGTCCAAAGAATAATAATATTTACAATTTTTATTTTTTTAATTTGAAATATCGTGTCACAATTAATACTTTGTTTTCTTTATTGATAAATGTCCACGACTCGCACAAAATATTTTAATAGTCACGCGATACGTTAACTTAAGTGTAAAGGCATTTTAGGGTAAATTTTAAATTTCGACCTTGGCTAGGTTATTCATTCGTGCTTGCAGCGATTACAATGTTAAAGCACAAGTCGTTTTAAAATCACTAGACGTAAAAGCATTATTAACGTTCATTGATTTTCAACTACCAAGTAAAGCAGTTACATTATTGTCGAATAAAATGAGCAAAGCTGGTTTTTTTTATAGAATCAAAATTATTTAAAATCTATAAATATAAAATGTTAAAAGTTTTAATGAGAAACGTTGTCATTTATGGCTTTAAGTACTCTATTGAATTATCCTTATATCCCTTGTGCCTGAAATTACATTTGACTCACACAGTTTCAAATAGAATTTGTTGCTGTTTGCGACTAGCATGATTAGCGGTTTGTGGCTCGTCATTTAAGCTCGAAGAAGAAGCTAATAATCACTCTGAACTAAACTAATAATCGCCGTCCTAAAACTACCTAATGCCTGACTCAAACTTAGAGATGCAGTACTTATGAACGTTATTCAATGGCATGGTATCCACGGCTGCTCATACAAAACGTAAAATAATTATAACATACTATTTCAGAATATGTAAAAATGTATTAGAAAATCGCGATTAACGAAGCGAAACAAAACGCGTGTAACACCTGTAGTTAAGACAACACTTAGACTCAATGACTTTTGTAAACTATTTCTATTATTTTTATGCTTTCGCTAGTGTATGTCTTGGTGGTGTTACACGTATAACAAAATCTCAACAAAAGGCAAGGAGACCAAACCCTGTAGATATAGATGCCACGTGATAAAAAAAAATAGCTAATCTGATTTCAAAGTCGGCTATTACGATCGCTCAACTCCTAATAGTGTTTATAGTAGCAAAACCACGAGTGTTACCTTTATTCAATAAAACCTTATCGCATTTACGAAGCAAAAGTTACGAAACTTAAACTATAGAGTACAGTTTAAACTTTTATTATAGAATCACGTCTCATAGAATTGAAACGTCTAAAATAGTTTTAAGTTTGGCGCTTTCGAGCGTTTACTTGAGTTTAAACCCTCGGTTACACGATGAATTTTTCGTTTCTAAAAGTTACTTTCGAATATCGTTCTTGTATTATACTTGTGTTTTGATACGTCTTTCTATGATTATAACTTGTGGAAGCATTTTACATATCTTTATAATATGTAACCTCTACAGATTAAGTGTCCGTAGCATTGTTTAATCTTAAATATATATATATGCCGGTTGGCGTGGTTGGTAAGATACTTGCCTTTCACGCCGCAGGTCGTGGGTTCGATTCCCACCCAGGACAGACATTTGTGTGCATGAACATGTCTGTTTGTCCTGAGTCTGGGTGTAATTATCTATATAAGTATGTATTTACGAAAGAAAAGTAGTATATGTAGTATATCAGTTGTCTGGTTTCCATAGTACGAGCTCTGCTTAGTTTGGGATCAGATGGCCGTGTGTGAATAATGTCCCGGGATATTATTATTATTATTATTATTATATATATATATATATATATATATATATATATATAAGCGAATTAACACTCTTCACGAGATCTCCTCTATCCGTCCGAATGACTTTAAATTTTACACAGTTACTCCTACCTCGACGTGAGTTATCGTGAGTCAGTAGAGCGGGATTCGAAATCATTGTATTGAGAACACACGACCGTGCCCGCACGTGCACACTGACCATGTCGGACGAACAAATTATACAAAGCACCTCGGCTTCTGCGACATGTATATATGTACATATATATGCACAAGGATCCACTATATATGCACAATCCTAGCAGAGCTTAAATATCCAGATATCAAATTGTATTTCGATCCAAAAAAAACTAAATCCAAATAAAATGAATTGCTAACATTACTTAGGCAATTAGTTTTACGTCAAAACGATGCTTACAGCAGTGATGGTATTTGTTAACGAAGCTTCTATTTCAAAATATTTAGGGAGTTAAAACGATGCATTTAATTGATCGATTGATTGAAAATTGCGATGCGTTTTACCATTTGTTTTTTACTATAAAAACATAAAAAAACTCAGTAATATTTATTAAAATTACTAAATTCACAAAAAAATAAAGAACTATTTATTTTGTCTTAGTCCTTTGAGACGGATAAATTTCCTGAAATAGAACTTAAATGATCACAAGTTACATAATCGCTTTAGAATGAACTAGTCACTCACCACAGTGATGGGATAAGCCGGGTTGATGATGGTGTAGAGCAGAATGTGGTTCGGCCGCGCGGGCATCTCGCGCTTACGCCTTGGCTCGCCTGACATGTAATTGTTGCCATTACTCTGTAAAGAAAATAAGTCAGTTAGAAATAATCCATAACAAATGTATATAACTATGTATATAACAAATGTATAAATGTATAAATAAATAAATAAATAAATAACATAAATATTTCTTCATACTGGTTTTGTGTAACACTATTGTGATCAAACCTCACAAATATAACCACACATATTAATTTATAAAAAATAATCATTTTAAAATATATATATATATATATATATCAGAATTAGTCTACCGATATCATACGAGAAAAGAAAAAAAAAAAAGGAACAAACTAGGTATTTACTATCGACTACGAGAGACTTAATTAAAACTAAAGCGAGACGTTAAAATTTTATTATTAATCAAAATTATATACAAATTGCTACACACGACCAATACCCCTCGTAAATTATAATTAGAATGAACGATATTAGTCGAAAAAACATCGAAAAAGAGACAGAATAAAAGTGAACGAAACAGTTATTTATGATCGGTCAGCCCCACGTGCCTCGTGATTCATACCCTCAATACGTACATAAAATAAAACACGTATGAATGTTAGCTATAAATATTCTAAACTGAGCGAATATCTATACGAATGTCATCTTATTTGTTTAAGCCGGGGCCAAGCTCGGTTCAATCCTCTATGGGATATATTACTACCTTGTGTTGGTTGTTTGTTCTCCTGCAGTCCCACTGAGAAGATACTTTTATGCTTTTAAGTAATTATAATACAACATTTCAATATAAATAGAGAACACAGAGCAAATATCTCATATTTATCTAGAAATACAAATGTTATAAAATGCAAACTTTTCTTACAAAGCCTATATTTATTGGTAGGATAACTATTTATTAGCCCCTTTGGTAGTATTATATAATATATTTTAAAGTGTCACAATGTCAACAAAATTTACTTTTGGAATATTCTTTGATACTAAAGTATTGATGAATAGAGTCGAACAGTAAAGTTGAACTTATAAAGGGACATTATTAAGGGTTAGTTTAAATTATCATCAACAATCCGTCTACTTATTCCAAATTTAAAAACAAACATTCAAGTCGTTCCATAAATACGTCACTTAAGTCTATCGTCGTGGGATATATCAACATTTTCCGGTACGCAATTAAACGTCCAACTGTCAAGGCGAATAAATCAAAATGCATTCGCACAGAGCACTTGGAACAGAGCTAATTGACAGTCGAAATGACCACCGTCAATTCCTATTTGACGTGATAACGACTGATAAAGTCTTGTGGGTCTACAATGGTTCACAAGGTTCAAAGTCGCTAGCTAGCGTTAATGTATATTAATAAAATTTTCCTAATCGCTAATGTAAGTGTTATAAATTATGAATCAAATGTGTTTTTAATTGAAACTCATAGCAGAATTATTTTTGACAAGAAATTGTAAAAGATGAAACTATAAATCTTGCACTGCTGGTCATCTCTCTCCTTTAGAGGACTGTGTTTCAACGCTGTTTCATTTCAGTCTTGTTTGATGTAAATGCGTCAGAATTGTTTTAACCCCGAGTACAATACAAATTAAGCATATAAAATAGCATATCTAGAGCTTGTGTCCCGCGATAGTTGTGTATATTGTGGTGTATATTTTTTATTTTCATCTACCAATATAAATAATATATAACAATACCTACACCTTTATACGTATATATGAGCTGCTAGTTTAGACATAATATGGTAACTTCAACATACAATTGATAAATTATTGATGGCTGTTTGCCGTAATGATCAATGTGAAGAGATATCCGCCAAGCCTAGTGTAGTAAGGAACGGGAGGAGTAACGAATGCATACGTCAAAATGATCTATTGGGGGTCCACAAGGTCCGTATTGTAAGTCATAGAAGCATGCGCAAACGACTCCGTGGCCCTCCTCGTTAAGACGGAAAGGGTTACCGCTGGTTTTTTAGTGGGTATTCCGATGTTCGGGACACACTCGGTGTCTTGGACGACGGCGAGTCTCACATAGCCAACCATAATCTTCCCGTGGGGGACCCGCGTAATGATTTTTTTTCCAGCGAATAAAAAATTTCCACACCGTGACAAGAATAGAAGAAGAAGAAGAAGAAGAAAAGATCCAGGACTTTTAGTTAGATAACAGTCTCACATAACCCGTTTCCCACTGCGTCCGGATATCTGACAAAGATCTTCTCGTTGTCAAAAAAAATGTAATTTATTGCTGTGTTAAATTAACAGCACAAAGATCACCTCAAATATTTTTAAAGGGTCATGTTTTAGCGGTATATAATTAACAACTTTATACTATACAAAGCAAATAAAAACCTTTATAACAATTTTCAAACTCTACGTACGTATGTCTCTGTGTTACAATTACTCTACAATATCTACGCGTCATTACTGTCACTCGGTACTGTCAAACAAGTCGACAGGGACGTGAGACTAGCTAGGCTGTTTACGAAGTGCACTAGAAATTAGACACGCTATAAATCATCAAACGAGTCGCTGATTGCTGATGCATTAGCGTTTTTAGTTAGTATTAGCTATGCTTTTACCGTTTCAGACATGCTCCTGGGGTTTAAATGGGATATGACGTTATTATTCTCTATGAGAAAAGTGTTGTTTTGCCTATGATGTATGTGCTTTTGCATGTTTACGTAGATATGTATAGATATAATATTATTAATAAAAAACAAAATGGAAGGCTTCGAGTATAGAACAAATTCTAATGTTGTTTTTTTAATTCTTTTTTAAGAAAATTTTGATGTCGAAATTAAACACTCAAATAAAAAAACAGTTGTAATTATTTAGTCACATACTATAAGCCGAGACGGCCTAGTGGTAAGAACGCGTGAATCTTAACCGATGATCGCGGGTTCATACCGGGCAAGCACCACTGAATTTCATGTGCTTAATTTGTGATTATAATTCATCTCGTGCTTGACGGTGAATGAGAACATCGTGAGGATCGTGAGGAAACCTGCATGTGTCAAATTTCACTGAAATTCTGCTACATCTGTATTCCATCAACCCGCATCGGAGCAGCGTGGTGAAATAAGCTCCAAAACTTCCTTAAAAAGAGAAGAGGCCTTAGCCCAGCAGTGGGAAATTCACAGGCTGTTAATGTACTGTATTGTATATCATAAAAGAGAGAGAGAGAGAAAGACATAATAAACAGTACATTGATCTTTTGAAGACTTAAAGAGATATCTGCTTTAAAACTCTACAGTGAGAATAGAGAGAAATTATTTACACCAGTATCCAGACAAAAACTAATAATATATAAAACAACAAATATAAACGTACTATATATGAAGCAATCATCGTTATTAGTACAACAATATTCATTAAAGCCCAACACAAAACATTTAAATTCAGACAAAAAAAAAACAGTGTCTTTATTGAAACAATCTCGTCTTATCATCGAATTGAAAATTCAACGGCATTGCAGTATTTTTCAAATCTACCAAGGCCAAGTTTATAGCTGAGATTAAGTTTCGTCAAGTCAGACGTTGCTACACTAACACTGAAATTAATAGTAAACAGGCTGTTATCAGCAAACAAACATGATAAAACGTGATGTTATGAATATTCATCAGACCTCGTCGAGACCGGCCTAATTTTCATTCAGTTAGGCTATGACAATTAGGGAATGAAATACTAAAGTTATATTTATACTAGATAACGAATACATAAATAACAAAATATAACTAAAATTAAAGGAAAATTAATTAATAGTAAGGAGCTGGTATGACCTAGTGGTTAGAATAAGAATATTAACCAACGATTGAGGGTTCAATTCGGGGCAAGGAATACAGAATTTTAATGTGCTTTCTTTGTTTATAATTCATCTCGTGACCGATGGTGAGCAAACCTCACAATCAAAAATTAAATGAATCTGCCACATGTGTACCAAACAACCTGCATTAGAGTACCGTGATAGAGTAAGCTGCATACTCTCTCAAGGAGAGGAAGCCTTAGCCTTTTTGTAAAGCTTTGCTTTTAAGATTGCTTAGCAGTTGATTCTAATAGGTAAAAATATGTATTTTACATCAACTACAGAGTTTCATGCAAGTTCTCACTATGTTTTGATTTATGTTCGACTTTTTAACATATGTACGAAAACAAGCGTAGTTCCTTTTTAAGTCACAATTATAAAAATGAATGGCGCAATTATGAGCTAACTTTATAGTAAAAATTAACAAACAGCCACGAGTGCGACATAATAAGCTGTTCAAATAAATAATAATAACAACGCTTTTTCTATTGTAGAAAATTTAATAGTGTTTAAAAATATTTGTTAATTCTTCTTCTGACTATCAATTAATATAGTATTGTATTAAATATTTGTATTTGTATCACGTGTATTAAATAAATAACATTTAAATTAAATCTAAAATGAAAAAGGTGTCAGAATAGCGATAAAGCATCAAAGTGGTCAGATGTTCGAGCAAAAAGTGACTTAGTGTATTCTTAATATTTGTGAAAATTTCAAATTTAACCGATAAATTATTATTCACAATTATAATAACATTAACAAAAGGTCATATAACTAATGAGTTATATGACCTTTTGTTCTTGACATTATGATTACACGTAAGTATTATTAATATTAACGCCGTCATTCTTTCGACGCGTCCTTTCTACTCTCTTTTCAAAACATATCAAGCACACTTTTATGTAAGAGGCGGTAAACGAGCAGGAGGCTCACCTGATGGAAAGTCACTACCACCGCCCATGGACATCTGCAACACCCGAGGTCTTGCAGATGCGTTGCAGGCCTCTGAGGAATGAGTATATCATATCGGTCCAGAAAAGTCGCTGGCGAACGCTGGTTCCACACAGTGGTTATGCGAGGCACGCTATAATGGATTTCCAGACATCGAGGTGGAAAGGATGGAACTTTGAGTTCTGGCGCGATGTCCGGTGGTGAAATTCAGCGGCCGGGACTACACTACACAACTCCTCAGAATATTCCCCGTGATATATATGCGATAGAGGATGCAGAGTGACCCAACATCTCTACGCAAATCCAAGAGATCTAGCCGGTCGGTAAGAGATTGATCAATAGATTAAGTAAGTTAAACCGAAATAAGTAATAATAATCGCTATATCAAAATATATGTTACAGGCAGACTTTTTATTGTAAAGCCAAGCGCCCGTAGCTAATAAAATAGACGTTATTGAGACAATAACTAACTTGGTTACAACTAATTTATACTGAGACGAAACTTGAACATCTTATTTACGCGCTACGAATAAATTGCGTACAATAATGTAATGACATTATAATGCTTTATACATGTTAATAGTAAAATATTATACAGGAGTGTTTACACATTTATTTTAGTACTTAACAAAACCAATATACATAAAGCTTATGCTCGGTGATAGAGCTTTGTGCAAGCTGGTCTGGGCAGGTACTAACCACTCATCAGATATTCTACCGCAAAATAACAGTACTTGGTATTGTTGTGTTCCGGTTTGAAGGGTGAGTGAGCCAGTGTTATTACAGGCACAAGGCACATAACATCTTAGTACTCAAGGTTGGTGGCGCATTGGCGATGTAAGCGATGGTTAACATTTCTTACAATGCCATTGTCTATGGGCGTTGGTGACCACTTACCATCAGGTGGCCCATATGCTCATATGTCTACCTATACTATAAAAAAATTTCCCGAAGATAGAGCTCGTTTCGGAAAAGATTTTAGTATAATATCATATATATCATGATGATACATGTAACAGCTGAGTTTTGCAGTTTCACTTTTATAGGCATTCTCGCCTATAAAAGTGAAACTGCAAAACTCAGCTTCATGATCAGTAATAAATTTAATGATTAATAATATAAAAAGTTTAATTCAATAAAAAAAATCATCATAATATTAGATCTCAGAATTAGTTTCTTGTTTACTAAATCAATTATAATGTCGGCAAATGTTTTTTTTTTTAAAAACTTTATCTGTAGATTAGTCCGTATCGCACTTTTTTTTTTCAGCCTGTCGCCGTCCACTGCTGGATCACTCATTACATAATTAAAATTTAAATACAAAATATTAAGTCAATTAAATGATTCAATATATTATATGACACCTGGAAATATAACAATTTATTAAAATTAATGTTACAAAAGACACGACTTATCTATGAATCATTATTCAAATAAGATCATTTAAAACGAAATGAGTCTGGACGTCTGACGTTATATAATAATAAAATGTCAATATTGTCGCAGCTGATACAGTTTCATTAAAATTATTTAATTATGATAATTATGTATGCAAGCAAAGAATATAATATTAGCAAAAATAGAATATAATTATACTTTTTTATTTTTTTATTTAGTGCTTAATTTTACGAAATACATATACTTAATTATAAAGGTTATCATTTTAGAATTCAAATTTAAATTTTGACGCTGCTAATAAAATCATGCGTACAGATTAAAATAACTTAAAAAAATATATTCCAAAGACAAATTATTTAAAAAAAATACTCAACACCTCGAGGATTCATTCCATTCCAGTAAACCATTTCTGAAGCTGAATAAATAAAGCCTACTAATCTTTTAACACCCAAAGCGTTCATTCAATAAGTAATTAAATAGAATAAGTGGAGATACGAAATACCACGTTAACACCGTGTGGTGTGGACCTGGATCGTTTACTCAAATTTAATATTCTCAAACGGGTATTAGTAGCGGAGATCATTAATGCCTTGGGATTACAACGAAAGGTATTGTTATGTTACAAGATAACATTAAGTAGAACTAAGATTACACTTGTAATTAACAAACGAATATATAAGAATATCTTCTGTACTAGTATAGGTTGTATAATAATACTAAATAAGTGATTTTTTAAACAATATTGTGTAGAAGCCGTTAAAAATCGTTTATGAGTTTATTTTTATCTAATTTATTTAGGATTTTTATCATTACGGCATGTCTAACCCATTGTATCCTAACCTATCTTACATATCAAATTATCTTATAGGTTTTATAATTAAGTTATTGACAAACAGACATAAGTAGTGCAAATTAAAACTTTACAATACAACATAAACAGTGGTGGTCATATAATTAGAAACACTTCTTATGAATAAAGAAAGTATAACTGCAACGTATAAATGTTCGTAAAAAATATACACATTCAATAATTAATAATCATGCAATAATATAGCCACTCAAATAAAAAACTCATTAAATGCATAAAATATAAAACATATCATACTTTTAATTACAAAATGAGTCTTACATATGTATGCGTTTATTTTCTGTTACTGGCTGCTTGGACGCCTAATTAAAAACATTTTAAAAAAGCATCCATAGCTCGTTCTTTTTTTGAAATTGGAGAATAACATTTCTTTTTCTATCATTTTGGCGGCAATTCAAAATGTAATCTGAATTTTATTTTGTTCAAAATGGGCAAAAATAACACAAGGAGTATAGTCAAGCACGGTGGCGGTACAATGGATCAATGGCAATACAAAAATATCTTAGAGCACACAATGATTACCTACGCTACTCGGACGATCATTTGCCTGTAACCTGGATCTTTCAGCATGACAATGACTCTAAACACACGATCAATAGCGTCAAATGTTTCCTTAGCGAACAGCGTATATCCGTTTTAGACTGGCCAGCAAGTAGTCCGGATTTAAACCCGATAGAAAATCTCTGGTATATTGTTAAAAAGAAAGTCTCAAACAAACGTAACACTAGTCAAAACGAACTATATGAAGCATTTGTTGAAGCATGGAATTCAATCCCCCTAGAAAAATGTATGAAATTGATTGAATCAATGCGACGTCGTAGCAGTGCTGTTATTGAAAATAAGAGATACGCCACTAAATATTAATTATAACTATTGGTAGGCTGTGGATAGTAGCTATTTCGTAAATAACAATACTAATAACTAATAATAAAAAAAAAAATTGTTTTTTATATTTCTTGTTGTTGTTTCTAATTAGTTGAAAATTATTGTTCATACCTTGTAACTGATTTAAATGTTCGTCCGTAATGTAATATTGAAACTGCACTTATGTAATGGGATTTTTATATTGTTTTTCTAATAAATGATAAATCGTTGAACATATTGTTGTCCTATTTATTGTTTAATTTCAAAATAAAAACGCTTGCGGTGAAGTATCTTACATAATGTCAAGGACCGTTGGTAGTGTTTCTAATTATACGATCACCACTGTATATACAGTTTGTCAATCTTATCATCCTTAAATAAACACAAACATAAAATCTATACATACTAATAATTTAATGATATTAAACGCTTCACTTTTCAATGATTAGGTTTCATAAATGTATATATTAGTAAAGATTTTATGTTAATTAGTTAAATAACTAGCGCGGAAACTGCGCTTATAAGTAGTTTTTATTATTTCATGCAAATTGTGACAGGTTGAAAAACGATGCTGTATTCAAATGCTATAATTAACAATTTCATCTAAAATAAGTGACTTATTTGTTAACTCGTGGTGAGCTTTGTGCAAGCGCGTTTGGTACCTATAAATTATTTATATCCAAATAGCAACAATTGCTGCGCTACGGTACACTCGCCTTTGAGTGAGTGAGCCGGTCTTGTGGTTAGTGAAGCATTGTCGTTGTGTGTTATATAAGCGGTGTTGATAACCGATATGAAGTGGCCAATTGCTTAGTTCCTACGTCGATAAAATCATATTCGGAGCTGTATATTCGCCGATTTTCAAGGAAGCAGTTTCGTTTCAACATTATAATCCAAATATCTTCATGACAAGAGTGAACAGATATCCTGTAGGTAATCGTGTTCCATTTTAGACTGCATCATTAGTCAAGGTTAATTTCAATTATGTTCATATAAACAGTTATTTGTATTCTATTCATATGATTTTGTTAAAGTGTTCAGAAACTTTACAAAACTTTTCACATTAATATTATTTTGTTTTTGAAGTGAAAACTTCTTTAGCGGCGTTGGGCACTTTGTTGTGATGGGTAAAAAATGTTAAACTCGCATCAGGTCACGTGACCCTGATTGAAACTTCGTAAGGCGGATTTTGAAGAGTTAAATTTTTAATGTAATATAAATTGTCATGTTTGTGTACGATAGCGCAATAAATGATTATTGTATTGTATCACATAAATGATAGTACATAATGATAGTTTTATACTGATAATTAAAGCAATTCGAGCAAAATTTTTCCCTAATCATTCCAAAATATCAAAAATGCACAACGTTAATATTCCAGTTTTCACTTCTGCCGGGACTCCCGGAGTGCAACAGGTTGTTTTTTTTTTTACTGTTAAATTACTATAAAGTTCACTCCACGTATAATGTATAAGTGGAAACATTGTTGACTTGTGTAAAACTTACTTTGTTATTTGTAGGAGGTTAGGGAAAATAAAAGGAGCGACTCCGTTTCAAAAGAGATATATTCTCCATATGTAATAAATTAATAAGACTGTAGTACAAGGAAAATGAAATATTTAAAATTGACAGATTCTATTATTACCAGCCAGCGGCTCATAAACATAATATAATTATGCAACCTTTTTGCACAAGATTATATTTTTGCTTATATAGTTTATTTATTATTAATAAATAATCCAACATTATTCAATGTCTATGTATTGTAGTGGTAGATTTATGACAATCATTAAGCAAGTGCAGCACTTCTATATTGAATACAAATTTTTGATTTTTAGATTTGATCTTTGATTATATTCTGCTGTATGTTAGAATAAATAGATAAATAAAATAAAGTAAAAATATTTATATTAAAAAATCACTCAGTCGCCGAGTCGACTCGCAATATCTGAAACTACAAAGCCTACAAAATTGATATCTGGCACGTACATATGTTTTATTTGGATTCTAACCAATCAGTAGGAAAAATATTAAAAACTACAATCGGAATTGAAATTTAATTTGTTCATATATTTCGTAGATCAATAGTATATTTTTATATAGTCTTATTTAAATTAGAAGTAACCACTAAAAAAGAAATAGTAATAGTCTAATGCTGAGACTTCTCTCATCTTGAGGAGAAGAGTTAAGGGCCTAATCATGCTAATCTAATGCGGGTTGATGAGGATTGTGGATTAACATTGGCTGCATTTCTATCACCGCCGTGCACAGAATTATAAACTCAAAGCATATGAAATCAGTCAGAAATCACTAGTACTCACCCCGGTTTGAACCAACAATAATCGGTTTAGATTCGAGTGTTCTAACCACTCAGTCACTTCGGCTCTAATCTATACTAATATTATAAACGCGAAAGTCACTCTGTCTATCTTTAAACGTTTTGAAGGCTAAACAACTGAAGCTTTATCCAATCATACTAACTGGTGAAAATGGTAGGATGGTAATATATTCAGTGTTATGGATGGCCTAATAAAAAGCGATAATTCATTACAACGTACAGTATATTAACTAATCACGTGATCGTAATATATTATTTGTGTAAATCACTAAATTCAAAAAGAAAAAAATCATAAAATTAAACACGCAAAGTTTTACGGCCTTAATTATAAAAATGGTTTAGCAAGGGATTAGTGAAACAATGCTGTCTTTTTTTTTCAAATGTCAAATCAATAATGACAGAAAGAGAGAAATCATTGTTTAATTTAACATCTGCTAAGCTTGGTTTATAAAACTTCTTTTATGATTTATAGGCCAGCGTTTGACCGTTGACCTGCCTGATGTAAAGCATCGGACACAGTCTAAGATGAAGCACGCTTGCCTAGATACCTGTTTACTCTAGATTTGAAGACACCAAGGTAGTAACTACATCACACACGGGAAATACATACTCAGAGCAAAGTATTCCACAGTTTAGCAGTGCAAGTGATAAAGGTAAGGCCGTTACTTACTGAGTGACTTACTTAAGTATCTTATTTGTTATTTCCGAGTAAAAATTTTATGTTTTAAAAATAAACAGAGTAATAACTATCAATCTAATCCCTGAAGTTTCAACCGTTGATTGAAGTTTTAAATACATCGTTACTTAATAATTATATTCATTTCTGCTTCCAGACAGTGTAATAACTGTACCAAGAATTTTATTAGACACATTTCAGGTACCGGTATATGAATGGCGCAATTTGAGCAAATTCAATTGAAAATATATATAATCAATGAAGTTATTTGAGTCGGCATAAATTTACACGAAGTTAAGGGGAGGACGTCCTTATTGATATTTATTTTTATTCCTTTCATACGATACGTAACTGCGACACGTGTTTTTTTTTAATGAAAATGCATTGCATTGATTATCCAACTTATGCTTTATATTAAATGGTATCAGGGAGTTATTATTATTCCGACTGGATGCGGAAGGCGGAGGACCGGGAGCTTTGGCGCACCTTGGGAGAGGCCTATGTTCAGAAGTGGACTATGATTGGCTGTTGATGATGATGATGATGATGATTAGGGAGTTTTACCTTAATAAAAAAAACTAAATATTCTTTATTCATAAGGTACAACGAGCAATATTATATTTTAGAAATAATAATCATTAATTACCTTATATTTCGAAACAATCATCATTTATGTCGATAATAATCGAATGTCCATTTTGTTAATCGACTTGACTTAATTTTCAAACTCGAAATAATGTAAAAAATTAAAAGATTATATTGGTTGGTGTTGATTAATATGTATGACTTTGTAATGAATTTTAAAATAAATAATTAAAGTAACTTAAAAGGTGGGAAGGAGTTTGTATACAAAACTTACTGTGTCTTACAAGTACTTTTGATTTTTGTTTTTTTAAAGCAACCCCCGGTTTTTTTAAAGAAGAACAAGAAACACATTTATTGGGCTTTTTCTTAAATAAAATCATCAACAATAACATCCTAAAACAGCATTTACAGCCAAGATCATATAAATAAACTAAGTGAAAACTCTGAGGTGGTCTGGATTTAAACTTGTAATCTTCGATTAAAAACCAGGAGTTCTATACACTGAACCATCGCCGTACATTTATTTTGTACTAGCTGTGCCACAGGGCTTCTCCCGTGTATAATTAATAAAAATATAATAAACACACACATATGGCTACTGGTAAAAAAATACGTAATTAACGATTTGAAATTTATTTTCATAAAATACCGTAGGGTTAATCGATCTTATATATGGCCTATCATTAGCGCCATCATATGTTCTTTGTGTGTACCAATTTTCATCAAAATTGGTCAAGCCATTCTTGAGTTATAAGAAGACATACAGACAGACAGACAGACAGACAGACAAAAGTGAAGAAAATAGTATAATTTGAATCACTGCATCATAAAACGATTATTTATCACAAAATTAGGTGAAAAAAAAGAAGTACAGACAGAATAGATTTATATAGTAGTATAGATAATACAGGTACGAGCATATGGGCCACCTGATGGTAAGTGGTCACCAACGCCCATAGTCAGTGGAACTGTACATTTCTTGAAAAAAAAAGAAACATCGCCAATGCGCCACCAACCTTGGGAACTAAGATGTTATGTCCCAGGTGCCAGTAATAACACTGGCTCACTCACCCTTCAAACCGGAACACAACAATACCAAGTACTGTTATTTTGCGGTAGAATATCTGATGAGTGGTTAGTACCTACACAGACGAGCTTGCAAAAACCTCTGATATAATGATAAGCTAAAATTTTGGACACTACGCCATTCGCATAACATAGTTATTCTGATATCAAATGCCCTTTGAAATCTATACTAATATCAGTAAAACAGCTGCAGTAGTCTCTGTAATAAATTCTTACCTTACTCGTCAATTTTTGAAAACCAACTTTGATATGCTTTGACGCGTAAATCCTTTAAATGTTTTAATTATTATAGTCAAAGTCGCAGCATATCACATGGCATTTTAGTTACGCTGGTTTCTTACAGACTAGCTCCACACATTTCGGTAAATTTTTTATGGTTTAATTAATTATTATGTGTTATTAAATTCGCGATAAACCTACCAACTGAGGTGAAGAAACCGATATTCTCTATATAGATATTATAACTATTTTAAGATATTTTACGGTAAAAGAATCTAGTATAAAAAAACTTTATCGCATTTATTGTCTTTGGGGCATTAAACCAAGAAATTGGCAACAGTTCCTTTAAATGGTATTACATACAATATTAAAATGCTGTTACGCAATTTGTGCTAATGTGCTAAAGCCTCATTTCTTTTGAGGAGAAGATTTGGAGCTTATTCCACCATGCTCATCTAATTGGGATACACATATAGCAGATTTTAAGCACATAAAAATTCTGCGGTGCTTGCCAGGGTTTTATCGCGTACATCGGTTTAGATACACGCGTTCTAAACGCTTGGTCACCTCGACTCTTCTATATACGTACATTTAAGCATTTTTATTACTTGTTACAAGTACTGTTATCTATATATACAAAATGTCAAGACATTACCTACATTTTATCGCTACAATAGAGCAATAGCACCGCTCCTTAAATCTCTTTAAATCGTACCTTATTTGAATTTCTCGCTCGGATGGCACCCTATGGCAATCTCACACTACAAATATATATAATCAAATGTAAACTTTATTTACGCAACCGCAAAGCATATATTCGTTTACCAGTATGTGACTATCTTTTTATCGCTTTAAAGATTTCGCGAACAAATTTAAACTTTAATAGTATCAAGTTAAGGTGTGATTTCGGTTGTTTACAGTTACAGGATTATAACAAAACATGACATTATTCTTCGACTTTATTTGCGTACAGAGTAGAGAACTCACAGAGCTGCGGGTGGGGTTTATTCGGCGACAGTGCATTTAAGTTTCGTAAGGCGAATTTCAAATTTAAATTCCTGAAAGTTTCGAGGGTATTTGTAAGGCGTTTGTAAGGATAATGGTTATTTATTAAACGATTTTAGATCTCGTTTTGCGTTGGTAGTATTTGTTAATAGTTATACTTGATTCGATGAAAACAAACATTTGTTTTACATACCATCATAACCAAAATAACATAATTCGAAAACCAAGTCATTAAAAAACAATTTCGTCAGAAATGTTGCACTAATATTCAACCTTGATTTTTTTTTGTTTCAATCCCACAGTCACAGATTTAAATTTAAACTCCAACTTGAATCAAATATACTACGATGGTAAAAATTACAACTCATTAAATAATATAGTACAATAAATACAGATTTCCTTATTTTCATAGTTGTAATGTGTATATTGTATTTTGAAAATGCATGTTGTGGTCGTCTTCAAGAGTCGCGTACTTTTTGTTAACACATTCAGTGTTTTTTTTTTTATTACACTTGTAAGTGTAGTGACTGCTGATGGTCCTTAATAAAGAAATAAATAAAAAAAACAACACGAAAAAAAAAATATTCGTCCTAGTAAGTGGATTTCTAGATAAATAAATGCAACAGGTTCCAATTTTTTTATGTGTTATAGTATGTACTACGTCACATTAAGGTCAACGCAAACATTATTTAAACAAGATAAAAAAGTCAAGCCCAAAAACAAAAATTCAACCTTTAAAATTTAATTATCTTTTAAAGGGAAATCCCCTCACATTTGAAATAAATCATTTTAAAAAAGGGACAGTGAAAATTAAGAGATAAAAGCAACAATGGCAACCTCGTCAGTGATAAAAAAATCATTAACACTATTTTATCTTAACGTATATTTGCGGCGTATACATTATATATATGTATATATGAGTATAACAAAAATTAAGCTTCTTTTTGGTGATGATATATTTTTTTTTATAGCATACGTAGGCGGACGTGCATATGGGCCACCTGATGGTAAGTGGTCACCAACGCCCATAGACATTGGCATTGTAAGAGAAGTTAACCATCGCTTACATCGCCAATGCGCCACCAACCTTGGGAACTAAGATGTTATGTCTCTTGTAATGTATGTTGTAATGTAATACCTGTAAATACACTGGCTAACTCACCCTTCAAACCGGAGCACAACAATATCAAGTACTGCTGTTTTGCGGTAGAATATCTGATGCGTGAGTGGTACCTACCCAGACGAGCTTGCACAAAGCTCTACCACTAAGTGAGTCCACATCCAATTAATTTAAACATAATATACAAAATACACATTTAAGAGTTAAGTTGATGACCCAGAGGCTAAATGATCTACAACCAGTACCGATATCACATTCTTTTTAAATTATAAAAAAACTGCTACGAAAGTATAAAATTTGGTGTAAGTTGTAATCTCAGTAACATCTCATCTCATAGTAGTTGTTTCCGTGATTCGTGCAGAAAGATAGAATATATTTAATAATAATAATAATAATATTCTGGGACATTATTTACACAAGGCCCTCTGATCCCAAACTAAGCAGAGCTTGTACTATGGAAACCAGACAATTGATACACTTACATATACTTTTTGTAAATACATACTTATATAGATAATTACACCAAGACTTAGGACAAACAGACATGTTCATGCACAGAAATGTCTGTCCTGGATGGGAATCGAACCCACGAACCCTGCTGCGGCGTGAAAGGCATGTATCTTACCAATCACGCCAACCGTTTCGTCATATATATTTACAAAAAAAAAAAAAATACTAATTAATTATTATTAGAGACGAGCTTGAAGGTACACACTACTAATGTAACTAACATTATAATTAAGTTAACAATTCCCATTATAAAGTCACATAGGTGTTTAATATTTTAAAACCACTTACACAGATTATGCTTTGCATTAAAATTTCCGACATTCGTACAATAGCACTACTCGCTTGTAACGTAACGTGATTTCAAACTTTGTTTGTACTTTAATAAATGTTATCTCCAGTGATGTTTTCTTTTCTGATTATATTTGCTGTCTGATTCTAGATATGACTTATACCTAAGTTATATATATGAAAGATAATAGAAGGTAGCTCGACGGGTTGCCTAACGTTGATATAATCGCTGGTTCAGTTGTACCCCCTATATTCGTATTTGAAGAGATAGTATTAGTAATAAAGTAAAATATATGAGATTTTCTCGCCATCATAAGTGTTCAGTATCAATGACACTTCTTGATCTTTGGATGAAATAAAATAAAAGCCTGTAAGTATCCCACAATTGCGCTACCTTCTGTGCGCATGTCACGTGTGATGAAATAGTGTGGAGCTCATTACACCACGACATTCCAGGTTAGGAAATAGATTTTTGAGTAAATAAAACCAATTCAATACACTTAGAACTCTTAAATTTTACAACTTTTACACAACACTTAGCAACAACCTCTAAAAATGTTGTACAAGTCCGTACTTACACGATAGTTTTTTTTTAGTAAGTATAATAAAATTGAAAACAAAACTTTAGGAGCCAAAATGTCGCGAACAAAATAAATATAACAATGTTATAAATACATAAACATCAATACTATTTAATATCAAACATTGAAATGATACTTCGAAAGATACACAACAAAAGCATACGAGCGATGAAAAACAAACGAAATATTGTTTCATTCGAATTTATTACTTAACAATACGTATATAAGAGTTAAAGTCGTCTAATCTAGGTCGTAGACAACGACAGCACGTTTGAAAGGAACTAGCAACATTGAAAAAGCCGCTAAAACTGAAGTAAAAACTAGGCATTTATATATAGCAGAATAAGGGGAAGCCATTTTTAAATGAAAGATTTTAAGTAGGTCACGTAACACTCGTATAAGGACAAAAAACACGCACTTTCTTTGAAAAAGAACAAAAAAAATCTCACTAATGTCATAAGAACCGGTTGATTTGTTTTGAATCCGGAATGAAAAACTGCTAATTGCCGTTTATACGAGTCTCATTATAGATTATATTTTGGCTGCCTCGTTGGTCTATTGGCTAGATATAAGGCCGCAGACCCGGTGGTCCTGGGTTCAATTCCGAGGTCGGGTCTATAAATAGCTACTGGGTTTTTCTGTCAGAAAATTCTCAGTAGCAGCCCAGAGTCTGGAAGTTGGAAGTGTGTACATTCCCGCGCCTCGGAAAGCACGTAAAGCCGTTGGTCCTGCGCCTGAACTCTTTCCGGTCGTGTCGGATTGCCGTCCCATCGGATTATGAAAGCTAGGGAATAGAAAGTGTACCTGTGTTTGCGCACACGCTTGTGCACTATAATATCTCCTGCGCAGTTGGCTAATCTCTGTTGAGATTGGCCGCCGTGACCGAAATCGGTCTGGAGGACATTATTATTATTATTAGATTATATTTTTTCGATGTGAGATATCCATTGGTGCTTCTTGGGAATAAGACGACGTATGCCGTGACGGCAAACGACAACGTTTTCTTGTGACGTCATGCCCGCTCTCCACCACCGCACTGCTTTGTGAGTGTGTGACGCGTGTACTTCGTTGCAATATACTATTATAATAATAAGAAACGTATAGTCCCCGTCAATAAACAAGTTTGTTGTGATTTGTTCTGTTCTGGTTATCGACAACTCACCTTGCGTTGTTGATAACTAGTGCAGAACAACACGCCAAAAATGCCATGGTACAACTTTAAATAATCATTAAAAGGTGGGGGTTTTACAACTCTATATATTTTATATTTTAATTGGACGCGACACACTCTACCACTATTGAAAAATTATTGAGAATGAGAAACATCGCATAGGTAGTGTGCGAGACAGAAAACGCGAAATTAGTCGATTATCTCTTTTAAATGGTCGGTGTGCCATATTAATTATATTATTATTATTAATTTTGCTAAATATCTTTTTATTGGTTTTCTTTAATTATATTTTATTTTCAATAAGCATCAAGTTCGAAGTTTCTAGAACGTGACGTTGACGTGGTGGACAATTTTCGTAATTATTATAATCGGTTACTTCACTTTTACGTCTTATACTTTATTTATTGTTGCATCTTGACTCTTGTTGTTACTTTGAGAACTCCGACGGTCAAAGGGCTGCATATACGATGAAAATGCTCAAAACCGTCTTCAATCATCAACAGTGTAAATGTCCTTCTCACAACGTCAATGGTCGAATAACTGATGAGTGGGTGGTATCACCAGGGATTGCACGAACACCCACCACAATAATTTATTGCTGATTATTGATCTACTTTTCTCAACACATTAAATACTTTACACATTAACAAAACACAACACACGCTCACAACCGATGACGTCACTCGAGCGTTAGTCATAAAAGCGCAGTGAATCATTTTGGCTGAGATACAAAGGAAAGGAGACATAAAAAAATAAAATTGTTTTATAGCTAAATAAAATCTTATAGTAAATCTCATATGAATCAGATACGATTTCTATCGTAAAAAATGGCTTTGATATCAAAGCATTCTTTACAATTTGTATCATGCGGTTTTATTCGTTTCTAATTAGAAGCGCCTTCGAAAACACGATTCCAATTCATTACAATTTTGCTGTTATACTAGCAGAAAGAATAGTAAAATAGAGGACTCTCTACCTACCCAACGGCCTCTTAAAGTCGAACTGCTGGTCAACGGTATCCTGTCCTCTTTAAAAGAAGGTTTGGAGCTTATACTACCGTTGCTGCTCCAATCGCGAATTGATATGAACACTTATATATTGCACTAACAAATGTGTTCTCATCATGTTGCCCTCCACTGCCGGACGCAATATGAATTGCACGGTTAGGCGGAGGTATTTGGGGCCTAGTATTAGGTATAGGAATATAATCTCTGGAACAGTCTCCCAAAACATATTCAAAAGAGTCCAAACATCAACCTCTTTAAAAAAAGAGTAAAAGAGCACTTTCTCTCACTACTTTCATAAATTTGAAACTGTTTTACTTTTATAATATTTGTGTATTTAGATGTAGTATAAGCATAATAATTTAGTATATATGTATTTATTATATTATAGTTATTTATGTAAGCGTAATACTTATTATATTAAAATTATTTTATATTATATTATATTAAAATTGTTTCTTTTATATAATATTATTAAGAGCATCTAATGTTGCACTATTTATACCTGCTACATAACACTATCTCTTACAGCTGTGGGTTGGCTGGAAGAAATTTCTTTTAGAAATAAGCCCGCCATTGTGAACAATAAATTCATGTGTAAAATTACCATGTAAAATTTCTCAGTGCAATAAAGAGTATTATATATACCAGGAGGCTATATATAACCTTGGAGTTCAAGTTGCATACCAAATTTCATTAAATTCGGTTTAGAAGTTCAGCCATAACAAGAAGACAAACAGACAGAGATCCTTTCGCATTTACAATATACAGTTCAGACAAACACAACTTAAGGCCGCAATCTTCAGTTAAGATTCAATTCTAGCCACTGAGCCATAACGGCTGTTTACCGTATAACTTGTACATTATATTTATTACGTTGCTAGTATTTGTTTATATAAACCAACAGTATATGATATAAGCTCAACGAAATTTGCATTCTAATGTATTTTAAATCGCTACTAGATGAACAGTAATAGTCGTAAATTATCTTTACTTTATCGTTACGATAAAAAGTAATTCATTTTCAATATTTATCAACGGCTACTTTATGCGCGATGAAAATATAGTTTTCAAGGACGAATTCGAGTACATAACTTCTATAAGTAGCGTTTAAACGAAAAGTTTGAGTCGTAAGTTACCATCATTCCATATTGTAATACTAATAGCAATAATGATATGTTTCATTATAGATGTTCTATTTTCCATGACGTAATCATTGCGCTGTTAAAAAAATATAACGAAGTGTAATGGATGGGGACGATTTTTTTTATTAAGAGAAATTATATATTCATATAATACTTTAAGTTATTTATATATTATATTATTTATTACCTCGTTGGTCTAGTGGTTAGATATAAGGCCGCAGACCCAGTGGTTCTGGGTTCAATTCCCAGGTCGGGACGATAAATAGTTATTGGGTTTTTCTGTCAGAAAATTCTCAGTAGCAGCCCGGAGTCTGGAAGTTGGAAGTGTGTACACTCCCGTACCTCGAAAAGCACGTAAAGCCGTTGGTCCTGCGCCTGAACTCTTTCCGGTCGTGTCGCATTACCGTCCCATCGGTTTATGAGAGCTAGGGAATAGTGAGTGTTTGCGCACACACTTGTGCACTATAATATCTCCTGCGCAGTTGGCTAATCTCTCTTGAGATTGGCCGCCGTGGCCGAAATCGGTCTGGAGAACATTATTATTATTATTTATATAAAAATAAAATGTACACTAAGTAAATTTTATATATCTACCGTGTATCGTCAACCCTCAAACGCGATGGTAATTTGGCGCTAGCTCAAACTACTTACATCGGTCGTTATTACCGCAATGAGAATTTGAAAATTACTCTAATGGTATCGAACATTACTAGCACTCGTTGGACATTATCACTTAATTTTTATTTTTTTAAAACTAGTAAAAGAAAATGTCCCGTAAATAGGAAAAATATAATTACGACAGTGTGGAATTAATTTCATTACACTTTGATGGAATTTTATCTGACATAATTCAAAGGATAAATTATAAAAACGAATGAATATTGTAAAACTCGGTAATTTTTTACCAATATTGAATCAGCTACCTTAGCTTGTAAGCCACGCTCTCAGCCCACGCGCTACAGATCCAGCTTTTCAATGAACATCAGATCCAAATGAAACTTACCAATCCACAATTATATAAAATACAGAAACTTATAAATGACGAACAAAATACATAACATTAGTCATTAATAAAAAAAAAAAACTATCATTTCATTTCACGTTTAGAAAGTATATTAGTACATTATTCGTCAACCCGCAAACGGCTGGGTCATTTGGCGCGGATACAAAGTTGTCTGAGGTTGTTAATACCGCGACTAGTATAAGAAAATTGCTCTGACGTATCTTTAAAGATGTGCAAATTATTTGACCATTTTGTCAAAAATATTCTAAAAAAAAATTTCACATAAAAATATATGACTTGAAATTAATTTATTCGAGAAAATATATCATGATTTTAGGTATATGTTGCACAAACATTTTTCAATGTCACAGCGAGGAAATGAGGTTATTTTTCTTAATAATATAAAGTAGTGAAAATAAGTATTTTACTTTTTAGCATGATATATGTGTGATAATAATTTATTGATGGACATTTACGATACTATGTCAACTGCTTAATAAAACATGCCGTATGAACACAATTCTTGGAACCGAAACTATCCAGTGTAACTAGAGTTATATCCATCGTGTATTACCGAAGATAACGGGTTCGAATCCAGGCAAATATCATTGAGTTTTATAAACTTAAAACGAGTTTATAAATCATATTTATAAACATCGTAGCGATACGATGCACCACAAACCATGCTAACGAACATTACGTCCATTTTTCCTATATTCATGCAATTACAATCACTCACTAACACGGAACATTGATTTATGTCGCTGTGTTGCAAAGCCACAAACACTACCATCCAGTCAATGATGTCTCGCTCCTATCTATTTAATTTAAATATAACAATACTTCAGACGAAATGAATAGTAAACGACTTAATTATATACCTACTCGTATTTACAACAGGGCACACGTAAAACAAATTAATTTTACAAAATAGAGTAAATATAAATTGTTACAATCGAGGTAAAATTATTTTATTACGTCGGTAATTTAGTGTTAATTAAAAGTTATTCACTAACAAGATATTATAATGAGTTTGTAATTTTAGTTTCTAGAAATGAATACGGTATCGCGTTAACATTAAGTACATTATATAATACTATGCAAAGTTGTCTTAATGATAATAATAACTATTTTAACACATTTATACTTAATGGTGTGATGTTATTTTAAAGGATAACAGTTTTAAACAAACAGTACATTTATTTATTAATATACTAATGTGTGTATTTCAATCTTACGGAAGAAACTCTCGATTTAAGAGACAAAAGTAATTTTATTTTTGTTTACAATTTGATGATGTATTTTTTTTCAGCTTGACGAAAGCCTCCCCCAAAGAACGCTAACCATCCCAATCTTGGGGAGCCCGCATCCATCCCGTACCTGCCACCTTTTTCAAATCACCTTGCTGCAGGGCGTCCTACACTACGTTTGCCTAAACGTGGTCTCCACTCACTTCGAACACGTGTCGGCTCCATCGGCCATCAATGCGTCTGGAGACATGACCCGCCCATTTCCACTTCAGCGTGCTAATTCTACGCGCGATGACGGTGACTTTAGTTCTCTGGCGAATGTCCTCATTTCGGATTTTATCTGCCAGAGAAACCCCACGCATCGCGCGTTCCATAGCTCGCTGAGCGACCTTAAACTTGTGGACCAGTCCTACGGTGAGTGTCCACGTTACGTCACCGTAAGTCATTACAGGTAGGACGCACTGGTTAAAGACCCTGGTCTTAAGGGACTGAGGGATGATTGATTTTATAAATTTATAGATTTATTGTAAAATTGTTAATACTGACCTAAACAGAGTTGTTTAATCTTCTTCGATATATATTTTTTTTATTTATTGATCAGGAAGCCAACGTTATATAAAATTAATATTTTTTTTCTTTATGCGCATAATAAAGTTGCTCACATGTATATTCTAATTGACAAAAAAAAAAAAAAAACAAAAAATATGTACATGTCATTAATATGCTTTACCGACGCCTACAGAGGTGAGAAAAGCTTCTTCGTAATATTCGAAAAACGTATCATTCAACTGTCATAAATGTTTTTTTACAAGAAATTAGTCTTATTCCCAGTGTCCCTGGGGTCCCTGTCCTCCCTGTCCTAAGAGCTTAGGACTACACCGCCTTTCGTATCCATAGACGACTTGTGTTTTGAATTATTAAGATTTATACAAATACATAAACAATTTTTTTTTCGCTATTTATAAAAAACAGAAATGGAAATCTTATTGGAAAAAAAAATCTGTTCATAATATTCGCAAAATGGCGAACCCATCGAGCGCGAACAATTCTGACGTATCAGAACAATTGGCCAGGACGTAAATGACCCCCGCTTTGGGGGTTAAACTGGCGGAAGGAGCTGCCTTATCTATCCCTTCCTTATTACGCCGACTCGATTTGTTTTAAGGGTCCGTTACTAGAATGGTAAGGCCTTCGTAATCTTTAAGAACATTCCACTCAGATTTGAACATAGTATTATATATTTACCGATGATTTTGTTAAGTTTACATTATCAAACACAAATCTAGATTTTTAACTGATTATTATCTAGATTGCATTAATGATAATATGATTAAAGATTCCATAAATTAATCTGTATTATAAATATTAATATTTCATAGCAATGAAGACATATATATAAAGTTTATTTATTTTATTATTCATAATTGAATTAAATATTTCGTATGCCTGATTAATTTTAAGTAACTTTATATAGCTTGACGTAATTTTCTTACTGCTTGTATTTTTAAAGACTTTTTTAATGTCTGCCTCTTTGCTCTTTTAATGTATCGTTTATTAATGGAAACTTCATTGGTTTATGTATTTTTTTGATTCAATATACTCATATTGTGTGTAACTTAATGTGTCAAAGTATATACCAGCGAAGCACAAAAAGATAGTTATTATTACGATCCACGAGAGATCTTTCATAGACTTTAAAGATGATTGCATCATTAAAAAAAAATTAAATATCACAAATATATCCAAGATCATTCTCCGTTTGATTTATAAAAAAAAAATCTCTGTCCAATCTTATGTCTAATCACTCCTTTAAAATATATATTTGAAAATCAAAAAACCAATATATATTATATACTTTAATGTATAAGATAATTCGTATTTACATAATATATCATTTAAAATACATTAAACACAATCGCGTAAGCGTGAGACCTTCCAGTTCTGCACTCATTATCGTCGAGATTAAATGAATCAGATAAAATCCGTCCCCGGCACGTATTATGCAGCTGAGTGAGAAATTGCAATAACCAGTGCAGGTGGATAGAGTCACAGATTGCATCCGGATATACGGGAAAATTGGGCCAGGATCGATAATCGGAGCTCATTAAAACGCTTATCACACTCAACTGGTCGCTGTACTTTGAAAATATTTATTTTATACTAGCTGTGCGCCGCGGTTTTCCCCGCGTTGAATATTATGTTATATGTGAAATAAAAATGTACGTAAACGTTTGAAATACTCAACCGATTTTGATGAAATAAAGATTAAACGGTACAAAATAATTGTTATTAAATCAGCTGCATTTCTAAAATCTGTTTTGAAAATTACAAGTACATAATTGGAATATATTTTTGAGTTCATCCCAAATAAGAGATTATACTTAGATATAATTTGACCGACACCTATGACAGTTATTTTTGTAGTGTGAAACTCTATTCTCGTTACAAGACGTAAAAAATACAATCAATCATTTGATTAGTCAAATGTGTTGTGGATATACCAACTAAATATTAATTTGAACAAAATAATTATTATCTTAATATAAATTATCTTAGTTTGCTATAAACTAATTTAATTATACCTATCTTATGTTAATGAGAGCTACATTTGAAACTATTATTAATATAAGTGGCAATAAAAACTCTGGAGGCGTCTTTCACACATTCAATAGAAAATTAGGTAACCGTACCCAATATAAATTATATATAGTCTGTGTTATATTACTGCTGATAATAAACATTAAAACATTCTTATATTTCGTATAAATTTTCTGAAACTAAAATTATTCTAAATCATATCGGTGATGTTTTATTCTGATCATATTTATTTTGAAAATAAATAAAGCATGTCCCATATAGGCTTAGTATGATAAGAAGCTAACCATAATAATCCATTACACAAATGCTTTGATAATACATGTAACAATGTTGATAATTTATTGCCTAAACCACAATATTAAATAGACAACGGCCTTAATCCGATTACGGCGAGAGCACCGCACACAGTTTCCAAAACAGTAACGCATTATCGAAAATACTAGCTGCCCGGTCCGACTTCGTATGGGTGAAAACAAATGTGATTTCTTTAGGGATCTCGGTTGCAGGGTCCAGGTTTCCAGGGTCACACATAAATACGGTCCAGCCAGTAAGGGTTCAGAGATACAGACACATATAGAAGAAAGAATTCTATATACATATAAGAACACATTTAAAATTCACCCTTTTTGCATGATTGGTATTCGTATTTTTCGCTTCACACGGGTAGCATTATACATTACTATGACATGCATTTACTAAACGTTAATACCTAAAATCAACAAACATACATTATTAATCTAGCAAGTAACGTTAATCAGGCTCTATATTTATCTTCCATATATAATATTTTTTTAAGTATCTGTATCCAGCATGAACCTATCGTCATGCCTCTGGCCGCTGGCGGCCGTAAATTGAACTGATCAGCGTCATTATGTCAACGTACCCCCACTACTGAAGTTGCAAGACCTGTGTATACGACCGTGATCTACATTTATACTAATAAAGAGGAGGAAGATGTATTTGTTTGTAATTGATAATCTCGGAATCTATTAAAACGACTAAAATAATAAACTTCAGTTGTCTAATTTGCTTTATGTCAAATTGTTAATTTTAATCAATTGTTAGCAATTTATTTTTAGTATATAATATCACTTTCACATAAACGTATTGTGTAATTGAGAACAATAATGATGTAAGTTGAAGTTTTTAATTGTGAACCCTATTACAAAGTGTAGTAAGGTGAGAGTGCAAGATGTCGAACATTATGGTGCCGAAGCCCGGGAACTAGTGAGTACAGTGAATTACAAATGAAATAAAATGCAAAAATAATTAATCAAAATCGTAAACTTGTGTTGTTCAGAAGAATAAAGGTGTAAGTTGCAGTACAAGTTATTATATATAGTTAAGGAAGAGTGCAACGTAAATTTTATCCTGACATAAAGACGTTACTGTTTTATCCGTAGTAAGTACGCTATTATTAGAAAATAACAATAACCAAACGTCAAAATGAAACGATGTCAGATTATGAAGAATTAGTCACAAATCGAATACCACGAGAAGCGAAGCCACGGGCAGCTATTTTATACTATTTTTTACACTTTGCAATATTAATGATATTGTAATACAAATATTCAAATAACAACTTTTACGATATGCCAATAATCAGCAAACACGCGACAAATGTAAACATATCGCATGTTCTCATTATGCGTCATTGTAGTAATTTCAATGCTAAACTGTATTCAAATTAAACGGTAGTGTTGAATTATAATATTAGATTCAAATATTTATCATTGTAACAACATTGCATATTTTTGAAGTATAAATGCAACAGGACTATTTAGTGTGTTTTTTTTTGTTGTTATTGAAAGACGGTGATTTTTCTATCTTTCTGTAAAAATAAAATTTAAATCCATTTACCGAATATTTAAGTTCAATAAGAGAGGGATAAAAAAATAAAATAAAAATGACAAACCTGGCTGGTTAAATATGGGTATTCATTACATATGCTACCGCCAAACAACAATAGTTCTTATTATTGTGTTCCGGTTTGAAGGGTGAGTGAGCCAATATAATTAAAAGCGCACATTTAAAAAAAATGGGTAATAGTACAGTTCCAATATTTGTGAGCAGTAGTGACAACGTAGCAACACATTCGTCTGTCTGCATTTATATTATATATATATATATATATACGGAGAATATGTATAAGTAAAACCGCACGATCGACAGTGGGTTGGCCTTTGGAGATGTAGACGAAATTTTCTCACAAAGGTTTCTATGTTATCGATGGACATGCATACGTCGATAGTAATGTTTTACCTTAAAGTTATCCGGTTCATCTTTTTCTATATAACGTCGAAAAAAACTTTTTTTTTTACTTTTACTTTTAATTGAACTAATACACATTAAGACCATATAAGATGATCTTATATCCGACAAAATAATGTTTTTATCTCAGCAAAATATTTCTAGTCATCAAAATAGATATAATAACCCACATTACCGCACACAACGCTATCACATACGTATTGTATATTAAACTCACATACTCTGTTATTAAACAACAGAATATAAGGCAGAACCCTTTACCCACTATCCCGTATAATGTACCAAACACTTAAGTATATAGCTTAAATAACAAGTAATTTACAAGCAACGACAACAAATTTCCGACTCCTTAAAGCCTTTAATCGTGTCGGCCTGCGGAGCATCGCCGACACGATTGCTCGCAGGGAGAGGTCATGTCCGACTTCGTGAACCAGGACCTGCCTCTCCGCACTCCACGCGGGGCATACCTCCAACGTACGCTGGGCTGTGTCCTGATCCGCGCCACAGATACTACATCCTGCCTAGAGCAAGATAATAAGATTCCCATTTATAATTTTAAATCTTATGTTCAAAGTCATTAATAGATAAATAAGGTGTATTACACATTACAAGCGATTACATTTGATAAAACTAACGAGCCACACGATGAAGCTGTACGAACGAGTTATTGACGCCCGGCTAAGATCAGAGAGCTCGTTATCCAACAACCAGTATGGTTTTATCCCCGGCTTATCCACAATCGACCCGATGTTTGCCATCAGCATGATCTCCCAGGAGTTTAGAGCTAAAAATAAACCGCTATACATGGCTTTCCTGGACATGGAAAAGGCATTTGACCGCGTACCTCGTAGGACAATCTGGTGGAGTCTTCGTAAGAAAAATATCCCAGAAAGGTACGTAGACATCATTGCTGACATGTACAGGGACGTAACATCGGTAATTAGAACTACAGTGGGTCAGACAAAACCAATAGTGGTGACTGAGGGAGTGCACCAAGGCTCAGTACTCAGTCCGTACTTGTTCTGCTTGGTGATGGATGCCCTAACTGAAAATGCTCAAACCCTGACGCCGTGGACATTTATATATGCTGACGATGTAGCTATCTGCACAACGTCCCGAGGTGAGCTGGAATATGCTCTTGGAGAATGGAAACAGCAGTTACTAGCAGGCGGTCTAATGTTGAGTGTCTCAAAAACCCAATACATGGTGTGTAACGACCCAGATTCACTAAATAGCTCTATTGTCATCGATGGGCAGCAAGTTGCGAAATGTGATGAATATAAATATCTGGGTACTATGTTGCATAATACAGGAAATTTGGACGCAAACATTCAACATCGAATTGCGGCAGCTTGGCTAAAGTGGCGAGAAGTAACCGGTGTAACCTGCGATCAAAGAATGCCAGTGAAACTCAAGGGACTTATTTATAAAAGTATCATCAGACCAGTCCTCACCTATGGGAGCGAAACGTGGGCCTTGACTCAGCGCCATGTCCAGTCCATGCAAGTAGCTGAAATGAAGATGCTTCGGTGGATGTGCGGAGTGACCAGACGTGACAAAATTCGCAACGAGTACGTACGCGGTAGCCTGGGAGTACGTGACATCGCCGACAAGCTCCAAGAAAGTAGGCTGCGGTGGTTTGGGCACGTCAGAAGAAGACCTCCAGAGTACATAGGAAATGTAGTGACCAATCTTAACGTTACAGGGTCAAGACCCAGAGGGCGACCTAAAACCAAATGGTCAGATGTGGTCAGAAAAGATCTTAGTTACTGCAATGTTACTGAAAACGATACTTCGAATAGAGCGAAGTGGAAGCAAAAGACTAGGAAGGCAGACCCCACCATCAGATGGGAATAATAAATGCACAGGAGAGAGAGAGAGAGAGACATTTATATATAAATATATATATAGAGTTCGTATTCGTTGATTTCGCTATCACAACATATCGAATTGGGTGGTAGCTTCGCATTCAATTAAATCCTATTAGATGACGATTCAGAAATGCATACATAATATAATGTATAAAGAATAAATAAAGTAGATTAAAGAGCATGTTTATCAATTTCAAATTATTAAGGATTAAAGTTCAGACTATTCAAATTGAGTCGGTCCAATCAATAAAGGCCATGTCTTTGCGATTGAGCTTTGAAGCGCTTTTAAAATTATCTTTACAAAAGGTACTAAATCTGCTCATGCTTGCATCACATCACTAGAGTATTTTGGTGTTGAGCATTGTAAAGGGAAGCTCCTCCGACCAGACGGGTGTTGGTCTAATGGGCTACCGCCCGACGGTTGTTGTCGGGTTCTTGTATATATCTTCAATCGCTCGGATAACTTTAATATCGCGATGTAGGGTACGTCAGTTTTTTTTAGTTTTCGTATGTGGCGAGATAGATGTCGCTACAGTATTATAGATAATGTAAAATCTATCAATATACATAAACCATAATATTAACATTCAGTCTGGTAGATATCGTATCGTGCTCTATAAACGTCTCCGGCTTATCGGCTAAGTTTCGTACTAAGCCGCGCTATAAGGGGATGGCTAATAAAACGTGTTGAAGATTCCATTGACGGATAGGAAAAGATTGGCTTTCAAGGTTTACGAATGGTTGACAAAAGACTCAATATTATACTAATGAAGTGCTGTATTTTGTTTTTTGACGTGTTTTATGATATACAGTATTTTTGTTCACACTGAAAATTATGAAAAGCAAAAAGGCAACCGAGGTGTTAATATTAAATTTATTAAAACTTAACATAATATGGAGTCGAATGAGACGAAAACTAATTGTTTAACACATTTTAATAAACCTTTAACTTATAAGTAAAGTTACAAGTAAAGTACCATCGAGAAAAAACAATTTCATCTTTTTGACACGATAGAATTCATAAAATATCATCAGTAAACCAGATTTTTTATATTAAAATTTTAGAATATACCTTTAAACAAAAGCTGTCAACAAAAAAACTGATTGCTGACAAAGTGCCTCTTTAGAATCCAATTCAGAAGACAAATTTATAAAAGTGCTAACATCCCTTGCCAAGTATAACTTCATCCTGATGCCTTGTCAGACAAGTGCAAAACTTGGTCCTTCGAGCCTGATATTTAAAAAAATATATTTTCTGTCAAACCAAAGCAGTCTGGCGCTGAAATAGGATCTTGCGACATAAAATGGTCCTATTTTAGGACAGAGGGCGTAACTCAATCTGTTGTTAAAGCTATCTGGGATGGTGAAGCGACTCAGCGTATTTCAAGGTGTTTGAAATTTTTACTTTTATATTTTTCGAAGCCACTCTGTTTAGATTGTGATAAGCGTTCGTACGAATAGCGTGTATTATAAAATATTTAAACATGAAACCTTTTCAATGTGTGTCATTTCAATGTTTATTTTAGGCAAATGTAATAAAATATCTAGTCGCTTACGGCGTCTATTGAAATTAAATTCAGTTTCAACAGTCGTCCTCAGCAAATAGGAAAATACAGGCTTACCTGTTAACAAAATAATAAATGTATCAGCAATCCCACCTCAATGAGTCCCTCGTGGCGTTGTTCACAAAAATACATTTTAAACCTTATGCAAAAAGCCATAAGATCTATTTTGCTTCGTCTATTAATTATTATAACGAGTCCGCTTGATATTTATAACCAGGTAAAAACATATTTTTGTTTAGACAAGGGGTCACAACGTATGGTAAAAAAGCAAACAAAACTTAAATAAACACTGAGAGCCTATGCGTGACGTTTTGACATTTCTGACACGGTAGCCCAGTTGATAAATTCACAGAAACACACTTCCGATACTAAACATGAAACAAAAAGTAATAATTGTTGACTAGGAAAAAAATATCTATGGTGATGTAGTTAATAGTGCACCAGCGTTCACATGCTAATACAGATGCGCTCTTTATTCCCTTTATTTTATTCGCACTCTCACAATCAGATAGGACCGACAAGAGTTCAGGCACGGGACCAATGGTTTTACGTGCTTTCTGGGGCACGGCAGGGTTATAGTAAATAGTGTATACAAAACTTATATATTAGAATACGTTTTACGGGCACGACCTCAGTTTAACTCAGGACCTCGCGGTCTGCGGCCTTAGACCGAAGAGTCAGTAAAAAACATACATTAAAAAAAATGTGTATTAGTTCGGCTTCAGCACGATAAATCTGTATAATTGCAAAAACGTATGACCATATAATATATATTAGTTTGCTTAAAACAAGGACACTTTCAATGCGTTGATTAGATAAAATTTAAGATTAAGCAGTAGCCCGAGTGCAACTTTATATAATGAAACACAGTTCCTCTATAATTTTAAATTGTTTTGCTTCCAACTGTTAGTTACATTTAGTATAAAATACTTTTGTGTCAACAAATATCGCAATATTACATTAGAAACTTAAATATCACGATGATTTCTATTCAATGTATTATTTATTTATACACCCGCTTAGATACTTTCTACGGTACATAATAAATAATATCATATCAAATTGTTTTAGCTGCGTCTACATTTATATTAAAAATTGCTTAAGAAGATTACAGTAAACAGATTTTTGTTATTAGACCACATATTAATAGCAAACGTACTAGAATTTATATCACAGAAAATATGGAAAGAATTTTTCTATATCTTGTGGTAAATTCACTTATGTTAAATAAGATAGTACATTATGTGCGAGTATAAAGAAAGGATTTTCCTTGTTCGTACCGCAAGTTCGCTTCCTCGCCCGAGGGTCAAACATAAAGTATCTATGTCTTATCAGTGAGCGAAAACTAAAAATGGAAGCTATCAGAAATTGAACATATTTGGAGTAAGTCTCCGCGTCTAACTATCTCGCATTGAAATGATCATTGGTAATACTTAATAATCAAATACAATAATATGACACAATATGTATTCGGTACAATTATTTGGTTTCACGGTTTTACCAGTAAAAGAAAATTAAAAAGAGTACATTAATTTAAAATATTTATATTTGCAATTTCAGGCAACAAAATAGAATATTCTATTTAAAGAATACTGTTTATGTGGATTAAACATTTTATCAAATCTATTTATACGGAAATATTAAGTCTATAAATGTGTGCCATTGTGATGCAACAATATTATTTTATAGTATTGGTAGGGGTAAAATTATCACTATATATATATATATATATATATTTATAGCATATGTTGGCGGACGAGTGTATGGGCCACCTGATGTTAAGTGGTTATCAACGCCCATAGACATTGGCATTGTAAGATATGTTAACCATCGCTTACATCGCCAATACGCAACTAACCTTGGGAACTAAGATGTTATATCCCTTGTGCCTGTAATTACACAGCTCACTCACCCTTCAAACCGGAACACAACAATACCAAGTACTGCTGTTTTGCGGTAGAATATCTGATGAGTGGGTGGTACATACCCAAACGAGCTTGCACAAAGCTCTACCGCCAAGTAACCACTAATTAATATTTCAAAAACAAATAATTTATACTAGCAATAACCACAAAATAGAAAGTTACTAATCTTTTCAAAGTAAACGAAGGCTAGCAAACATTTATATTTCATTTTAATAAAACAAAACTGTTTCAAATAAAATCTATATCTCAGTTGTACAATAACAACTGAGATATAGAATCTAGCACGTCTTAAAACCCAAGCGAAGTTACTGAACTGTGTACATAAAGACTCGGCTTTGTCCTGCGTTTTAATTAAGATGAATAGGGATACTAAATGCGAAAACGCTTTCTTACATTGTATTGCTGGATATTCTATATTTATGCGTATGTATCGGTTGCAATATTTCGCGTAATAACAAATATAAAACATCAGATGAACAACTTTGTTTAACAAATTATTTTAAAATTTATTAAAGATATGTGTCATTAAATGCACAACTATTTAAAAAAAACATATTAAACATGATGTAAGTAGTTTAACGGAAACACAACGAGTAAGTTTGTGTTCAGAAGCAGTCTGAAGTGTAATCGTCTGTCAGTAAGTTACAATTATGAGGCAACTACCGCCAACTGTTCCCAAGTTGTTATCTAGCATACCGCTCTGAAACATTGCAAAATGTGATCATGATGTCATTAGACGTGCAACATGTGAAATAACAAACGATAAGAGTGAAGTTGGTCGCAAATAAATTAATGAAAGAGATAAGTATTAATACTGCAAATACATATAATTTGTTGATGATCATAATGCCAATATAATGAACTATGTCAAAGCGAGGAGATCTAAGTCCATCAGGGTATTAATGTGGGCTAAATATATGATAATGATGATAAATGTAAGTCCGCAAATAATTGCAAGATCATATTTAATGAATTGGAATACGTAATAAAAATAATTACTTAAACAAAAACTTATTAAAGTTAGCGTCGTAACACTCGTAACATCTTAACAACCCTAAATGTTGGGCTACTGGAAAATGTTGACAAGAAAGATAATCCATCACGCTAATCCAACCAACGCGCACCGAGGCACAATTATTTCTCAAAATTCCTTAACAAAACAACACGAACGTTTTCACAAATCATGAGAGCAACAAATCCAATTCAACGCTTAACCATCTGCCCTTTCCCAGATTTGATACCACGATCATTGCTTAAAATCAAAAAGCAATATGTGTATAATGTTTTTAAAGCGGTATTAGTCACAGCATTTTGTATAAATGCAAATAGATAACATTTGCGATGACTATTCGATCGAAGTAGAATTTCTGCAGAGCTGATATGATCAGAACAAAATTACATTTTGTGATCTACCAATTACTAGACGTAATTTCATGTGTTCTTTACATTTAAATTGAAAACGATTTCCCTTTTTATAAAAAGGGAAATCGTTTTCAATTTAAATGTCCAGTCCTTTACTAAGAAATTGATATTTTTTTTATAAGATGCTATGTTGTTACCAACTAGATTAAGCTAAAGTTTTATATTAAGTAACGCCCACTGAAGATCCCTCCTTTTAACGAAATAGGTTTCTAGCATTAATATTATAAATAAAGAAGATCAAATGAGATATAAAAATGCGTATTTTTCACTAGTCTTTTATAGACTTAAATAAATTATATTAAAAATAAGGTCAGGCTTTTATTAGAGAGCCTGTTTGCTATTACATCATCTTTGAGAAGAATAAATATTGCGAACTTGAGCTAAAATGTTGAGTGGAATTCTAGAAAACATAGTACAAGTTTAACACAATTAACTCGTAATATATTTATAATATAAGTAAAAGATAAAACACTGACGGACATTTAAAAAATATACATAATAATATGCAAGTCTGTAGTTCTAGGAATAAGTAGACTCTGGTATCTACCGATTTAATAACAAATATTATAACACTTCTATAAATGTTAAATATTATTCAGACTTTAGGCATAGATTTGAGAAACGATCGACCATTAAATGTGAGCAAGACCCAACTGATAATTGCTTCTAAACGATTTTCTAATTGCCCAACATCTTCCCTGATTGGACCGCACGACGCAGCACTTTTATCCAAATGTTCGATAAAGGTTAACCATTTAAGGTTTGAGAATTCTAGTATTGAGGGTTTTAAGCAGTTCAGCATTTAAACAGAATATGTATTTTTTTTTTTTTTTGTACAGAGAGGGAATTGCATAAATACCATAAATTAATAGCCAAGTTTTTATTTAATTCACAAATACTGTTTCGTTTAGCAATTCATGTTTGTCATTATTATGCATATTTTATTTTTATTCCGTTTAACATCACCAGAAATTTGAAAATTGAATAATTGCCAATCATCCGTTGATCTATATTTCAATCACGATCAAATTCACAAAATTTAAATCATCCGAGAGGAAAATCCGATTAAGCAACCATACAATGCATGAATGCCTAAAATATGAAATTCAACGTGTCTAAAATTTAGTACGTATCAGTTATACCTATTATAACTGATTTAACAATAAGGAGTTTTACAATTTTTTAGGACCAGAGTTTTACACGTGGACAAAGATTTAATAGAAGATTACGAATCGAATACACCTTAGAAAATTCGTCACGTAGGATAAAAAGAAGGTCTGATAATACGATTGAAATAATTATGGGACCCTTTGTAGGTGTGTCTTAATGGAACCGACATTAAGTACATAAGAAGAATATAGGAAGTTCAGGGAAGTAAGGAGTATAAACACCTGAAGGGCGCAAAATAGCACCTTATCTTTAATTTTGCTATTTTATTTCTGGAACTATAATGTCCTAACTCGAGAAAAGCGTGCAACGTAAAATATACCTACGACGTTATTTGGTTTTATATTCGTCTGAACCCTTAGTTTCATCAACGTTTCTTACTTCGGGATTTCTAAGGTTTCATAATTATTTTTACTTGTCCTAAAACCAAATCTAGGCTGAATTACTTGACCCAGGTTGGAAAAAACTTAGTTGAATTAAAATTAGGTCACAGATTCCAAGTGCCTTCCACACAAGTATTTACTTGTATAAAATATTTCGACGTTTGACGATTACCGACGTAGCGTTTCAGTAGGAAATGTTAAGATTGGTTTACGAAGTATATGACAAATAAAACATGAACAATATAGATGTCTAAAAAACTAAAATAAGTCAAGGAAACTAATTTGTAATTAACTGAATTCTATGAATTCTTCTTATATTGTGATACATATAAACCTAAAAACGATGGACATTCATAGATTCGCATACATTTTGTCCAAAATTATTTTCCACATTCAATATTCGTTCTCTTTCTCTCCTATTATTTCAGGGTACACATTTCTCTGTTCAATAGTCACTCCATTACGAGGAGTTTTCGAGAGCTCTTCTGACGCCAACGAATGGTAAAATTGTTATTGCAATACCAATATTTTCTTAAGAGCTTAATTTGTTTCGACAACAATAACAGACAATAGATAAATATCGCGCAATTCGTATTGTTGGAGGATCATCGACTTATTGTCATTTTATTTATTGGGGGATATAACGGGTGTAGAAAATACATAGCAAAAATTTTACTCTAGCATTTTATTAGAAGAGGAAATATTTACGAGGAAATATACTCTTTGATATCTTGGCAGCAAACTGGTGATTTCATCAAGGCTGTAGGCCGGAGGGGCTATTTATTCAGCTCAGAAAACTGAATTAAAATTAAGTGTGAAATAGTGCTACACGAGACTATTTAAACATAAACAAAAGCATTTCCTAGAAACATATTACAATTGCTGCATTGTTTTTTTTAGTTTTGTAATAAAAATATAAGTACATTGAAAAAAATTATTGATGACAATCAATTTATCTTGAATGTTATTTTAGAAACTATTGAGAAGTTCCTTCGCCTGAAGCTAATCCTGGTTATATAACAGGTCATGATCTCCATAAAAATAATGCATTGTCATCGATATTGAACTAACATAAAATAAATGGTGACAATGACTGAAAATGTTGATTATAACGTGTTTTATTATTTGTTGTTTTATGCTTATAAGAGTAGTCATTCATTCATACATTGCGAGGCGTTTTAATTACGGCCTCTGGTTTTAATTATAATTTTCTAATGAAATTAAAATAATCTTGAAACCATATAAAATATGTTTTTTACATTTGTGGTTCATTATTATTTATTTACTAGCTCGCTCTGCGCGGCTTTATCGTTAGTGCTACGACCCGTTATTTAGTCAAGAGAATCTCAGTAGAAGCCTAAAGTTTGCAGTGTTTACAAATGCGTGCCTCGGAAAGCACAGAAATCCGTTAGTTCTGCGCCTGAACTCACTCCGGTTGAGTCGGATAGCCATCCCATCGTGTTATTCTTGCTCGAATGTGTGCTTACTCGAGCACTATATCGACGAGCCGGTTGGAGTGGTTGGTAAGACTACTTGTCTTTCGCGCCGCAGGTCGTAGGTTCGATTCCCACTCAGGACAGAAATTTGTGTGCATGTAAATTTATGTTTGCCCTGAGTCTGGGGGTAATTAATTATCTATATAAGTATGTAATTACAAAAGAAAAGTAGTATGTGTAGTATTATTATATATTTCTACTAATGTTGTCAAAAGTATCTACCCAAAAGTGCTTGCACAACCCCCTGCCTCCTAGTATGTGTTTCTGAATTGCGACTATTATTATATTTAAAAATAAAAACATATAATATGTCTGTGGATTATTGAGTAAATAAATATACATATACATATATATGACTATATAATCGGTCTGCTATAAATAACGAAAATACATTAGCTGGAGTGTAAAGTGATAATTTGTAAACTAATTAATAACTCCACACAATCCCATTTTCAACACAACTATTTAAAACCGTAGCGCTTATCTTATTCAAACAAATTATACATACATACGACTTGAAAGTAATTTACATAATATGAAGCGCATAAATTTTAATATATTAACTATATTATATATTTTAATATATTAACATATAAGTTAAAAATCAAAAGGCAAAATTCACGAAGTATTATCACTTAAAAACTCGCAACTGTCGAAATGTCGCTAGAAATGTAATAAAAGTTGCATATATGAAAATTATTTTAATTTCACCTCAACATTGCTGCTAGTGTAATCGTGATATTAATACAACTTACTTTATAAGTTAATATGGTCTATATTTTTAATTATTAGTTTAGGTGAACTTTAAAATAAATTACTGAAAAATGACTGTTTTTTTTTTACATTTAGTTTTCAACTACATACAAATAATGTCGGTATTTAAGATCGCTATTTCTGGGGATTTACCTCCAAGTCTAAAATAAGCTTAAAGGTCGGGATCGAAGCTTAGACAACTTTAGCTTAAAAATCAATCAAGTTTTAAATATACACTTTTCTATCTACTATAATCTATAGAATCTCCTTAAAACAACGGTGTATCATTTCTGAAATTGAAACGCTATGAACAGTGGAAGGAATTTAAATTAAAAATAATGTAATTTTTGTTTAAATTAATTAAGTTACATAGGATAAGTCTGTAATAAGTAAGTGTATAAATCAATAAACGAACAAATAATATTTCCCAAAACAATATTATATTTTAGAAAATGTTTCATAAAGTCGAAGTTATTAAAAAAATTATATAATATATTAAAAAAACTAATCCATCACAGAGTTCATACTTTCAACAAAATCCACAACTACATCGCTAGATTAAGGTGTACGTAACCTCTTACACTTTAAAGAATTCATATTTTGCAACGCAAAATGTCGAGATATGTACACGGGCCACTTATCCACAAACCTGGGGGGGGCAGCTTTTGTCGTGCCTTCAATGTCATTCACATGTCGAGATGATGCGAGGAATTTAATATCGCTGTGTACTCTAGATGCTTTTATTACACGCTGGTCTTAAGCTTGAACAGTCAGCAAATTTTAACGTGCAAAATGCATGACAGGAATGTTTTCAACAAATAAACTAAGGGATTTGCAAGCGAGTATACTCATGTTAATTCTTAAGATAAATGTTTTATTGTTTTACATATTGTGTTCATTTCAGTTTAATATTTCTCTAATGAAATATTAAATAAAACAATAATAGATTTAAAGATACATTTTGGAGATTTTCGTCGATAATTTTCTTTTATTTTGATACCGTTTACTTACATAAGCACAGTTAAGCACTTTTCCTACCACGCCGCTGCCATGCGGGTTGGTAGATACTCATGTGGAAGAATTTCAGTGAAATTAGAAACATGCAGGTTTCCTCACGATATTTTCATTCAGCGCCGAACACGAGATGAAATACAGTGACATTTGCTTGGGTTTGAACCCGCGACCAGCGATTAAGACTACTGGGCCATATCGGCGAACCGAACATGTTTGTAATGAATCCTAATTTTATACACGGACAAAATAGTTGGTAGAGAGGCAATAAGTAAATATCACTGTATAGTGACGAATGCTTACCTCGAGTTGTCTATGAAATGTTAAAATGTCAAGAAATGCACTTTAGAATTTACTCTGCCACTTTAACTGTACCCGCATACCTTTTGTGATATTTGTTTTAACGCGAGCATAAATTTTAAATGCTTTTGTTTCAAAGGTTCTTTACATAAGATCACACTTGTTTAAAAAAAAGACAAAGAAATATTTCAAAAATTCTTAAAGTACAGAGCAATAATATATTTTATCACACATAATTACACATTTTAAATATTCAATGAAATACTATTTTCTAAAATTATTTATTTATGTTCAACAATTAAATTGAAGGACAATTGATATATTGTTTATGAAAGTCCCGAAACTTGACCCGACTTTGAAACAGTTACATTAACGAAGGAATATGAAACCATTATAATAAGACATAATACTAACTAATAACTGACTGATGTTAGTAAATTAGGTTAGACTAAGCTTTAATGAGGGCTTCTAGTTCTGATATTATGATAAGAAAAAGAAATGGACCAATAAACATTAAAACAAAAGAATGACTATGCATTTAAATGTGAAAAATAAATTTGCAGTTATACAAATATTGAATTCTGACTGAGTGAAACGACGCCAAGAAAGTCATTCATACGCATCTTAAAATAATCATGTTTATTGACTGCAGTCTTTATTTCGCAATCATTGTTTACAAGACTTCAAATGTACTAAATTACGTGATTCGCCAAATGCCCGATAATGTTTTTCAACGTCCCACTAAATTTGGTTGCTCGTGGCGATCTTGTTTGTAAATTTCCAAAACAAACTCACTTGAACATTTCAAAGGAATCGAGTATTTGTAAAATTTATGATAAACATTTATGTTTACGGACAATTACGGCAGAGGGAATGATTTTGAGGGATACATTATGCACTTTAATCTTTTGATCTTTAAGCATTATTTTAGAAACAAGTTTCGTATTTTGTATTATTTACTTATTGCATCTATGTTACTTGTAAAATTAAAAAAAATTGGAGAGTTAATATTTTGTCTCAAGTAAGTAGTAAGAAGTATTTTTAAAATGTTTTTAACCGACTATACTATTATATCAAAATATTCATATTACATAATTTCGGCACGCATTGTGTAAATAGCGCTGATTACACACTTCCTGTTCAGGAAGATAGCCATTGTCACAATGAGGCTCGTCACCTACCCTCGTAGCCTTTAGATCGATGCAGTGACGTCACAGTTCAATTTAGACAACGCCTACAACGATATCGGTTGTAAAATTTAACGTTGCCACTAACATTGTAGAGGCTAATGGTTGCAAATTTTGCGACGCAAATTGTAACTGTAATAAAACGGGGTAGAGATCATTTTGGCATGAATCATATAACTTATTAAGGAATGTAGATGTTAATGTTAACCTAAATGTTTCATTGTCACAGACACAGCCCAAAGTCTGACATCGTTGCACTTATATATAGTGCGTTAAATAAAATTAACACACTGTACAAATAATTACTTTGTCAATCAATATACTCTTCATTACCAAGATATAATTTAGATCTTTAACCGTTATTTCATGTAACAATTGTTATTGTATAAACGAGTAATTTGATATAATTATTATAACTAATTGAATCGATTAAAATTAATTAGCAATAAATAATAAATCAATTTAATGTTTTACATATTTATGTTTATATTCACATCATGTTCGGCGGCGAATCAAAACATCGCGACGAAACATGCTCATTTCGGATGAAAACCCGACGCGTACATCCATCAACACATTGGAGTAGACTGCAGAGTACAGGAATCATTTGCAAACCTTCCTCTTAACAGAAGAGGAAGCCTAGCAGTGAAACATTAACATAAGGAGGCAATTAATCTAACGGAAAAAAATCTAGACTATTTTCTTTAACATCATCATAATCATCGTCTGCAAGCTCACTCTCTCTACGCAAGCCTTCGTCCTGCGTCCACCTGGACCAGATTTGACCCATGAATTTGTCGATGACGATGTCGTTGACCCGTCTTGCCGGACGTCTCAGGTCGGACGCTTGCCCTTAAATCACACAATCTTGGCAACCAAGATTTATAGACTATGGTTTACGATACAGACCCAGCATTGTAGTTATATATCATTAGTACGATAAAATGTAGAAGTATGAAAAGGAACATGCAAAACTTCTTGTTGTAACCTTTCAACGGCTTACGTTTGATAAATATTATATAAACCATTGCTTGATATTTTTTATATCTAAAAATAAATTCTATTCTGAAACCAATAAGGGTTAAATTTGCATGTAATCCTATGTAAATATGACTTCATAATCGGAAATCCCGTCCCTCAAACAATTAATTCAATCATCTGAAACTTTAAACCATCAATTAAAGTAGAGACCACTCAATATAAGGCTTTATTACTTACAATTAAGACTGAAATTTGTATATACCCTTATCGAATTATAATTACCATTTCTAGTTGCTGACGTCTATTTGTACAAGATAAAAACGACTTTATTGTTCGAGCGTTAAGCGCTATTTCATAAATCAAACATTTTAATTACTTAAATGGTTTCAATCGGCGTGTGTTTACTTTTGTTTGTAGTTTCTTGAGATATTAGTTTTAACAACATTGCAGTACATAGGGTATTGAAATTATTGTAATATGTATATTTATTTTCAATATTAAGAGATTAGTTTGATTAAATGTATAAATCTATATCTATACAATCTATATTTAAAATATATAAATTGAGAGTGATTTCAACTGGCTGTTTTAAGGTAATATGACTATTTGAAACTTACCAAAACAAAAACAACTTTCTTTTATTTAAACTACTGCTGTTACCTAATAATTCCAATATATTTTATATAGAAAATTCGAACGTACCACCTAACGTTCCACTTTTACGTACATATTGTCTATATATATGCATTTAAGTGGCAGATTGCGAAAGATTTTCGACACTGACTGAATTCTACTCTGGCGAACCCGCGAGTTTTGCTAGAAAATAATAATTATGTTGAATAGAACAGCAGTAATATTCTTATATTCTATTTATTGACTTAAACATGACGACTAGTATTACATTTACAGGCTATAAATTGGTTTTCCCATTCTCAAATAATTTGTTCTTAAGTCTAGTTTTTATATTAATAACGAACGAACGTTTCATTGCAGAATCGTGTCACCGATAAATAACGTGAGTTTAAATTTAATAGTTAATAACATTATTATGAGCACTCGTTACGTACTAAGATTGTTTACACGAGAAAGTTAGCAGAGACGACATCAAACAGCATCACAGCCCATTGGCCGTTAAGACAACAGTGTAAAAATATCAAACTGCGAGTAATTCCTATGCCTTGCACGTGTACCGGAGGTTATTTACTGCTACACTATTGAATTAACTTTGTTAGTGGTCTATCTGCGTGCGTTGAGAATTCATGTAACTATATATCGTATGAAAGTTCTTTTATAACGTATTATTATTTGACGAGCCGGTTGGCGTGGTTGGTAAAATATTTAACTTTCACGCCACGGGTCGTGGGTTCGATTCCCACCCAGGACATACATTTGTGTGCATAAACTTGTCTGCTTGTCCTCTGGGTGTAATTATCTATATAAGTATGTATTTACAAAAGAAAAGTAGTCTATGTAAATATATCAGATGTCTGGTTTCCATAGTACGAGCTCTGCTTAGTTTGGGATCAGATGACCTTGTGTGAATTATGTCCCATGATATTATTATTTTTATTAACATAAAAGGTATTCCAAAGTCATTTTTGGAAAGTTTCTGACGCAAACCTTTCACTTCTGTCACTTGCACTGAATTGTTAGCGCTATTTTTCAGCTGATTACGATTAACCTTCACATTGCTTTCGTACAAACGCTCACGATTTTGTTTGCGTTGACGTTCGGACTTATTTTATTCAATGTTTAATCTAGCTTCCACCCGTGGCTACACCCGACTATGTGTAAAGTCAACTATCTCTATTGCACATTACATTTAAACTCATTAATTCGTATTAGCGTGAAAGAGTAATTAAGATTAATCTATCCAAACACCATCATTATCAATCATCTATCCCAACTTTCCCGCTTATTATATTTAAAGGATAAAGGCAGACCTAGATATAAAGCAATTCAAATAGTTATTCCACATAATACGTAAATCTATTCAAATTATTTGACTCCTGTTATTTAGGTTAAATACCAACGCTCCTGTGTATAATTATATATATGTAACAAAATTTATCTACTTTTATGTCAACGAATTTAGCGTCGTCAAAACGAAACTCACAAGTAAATAAACCTTTGTATGCTAATATAGCACAATTAAAATATTAGATTTAGCTTCACACTTAAATGGTAGGTATTTGAAAAAAGTCGTCTTCATAGTATCGTTTGGCTAATATCCAATTATTCGATTGGATTCGAACTCCAATACCTCGGGGATGTCGTATGCACGGACCGTAATAACTTATTGTTACGCTTTCTATCATTATCTCAATGTATTTTTATTACCGCATCCCAGATCTCAGGTAATATTGTATTTGTACGTTATCAGTGACTCTGCATCTTATTTATTTATTTATCTTATGTCGAAGTACTAATTTATATAACTTACATTCTACGGTGAAAAAAAAAACTAAAACATTTAATTTATAATAATATAATTGTTATTTTTTTTACATTAGCTTAACTAACATAGGAAAGCTTCGCTGATTATTATTTATTCAAAATTATAGCCTATATATTCACTAGTAAAACCGATCCGGTGCCGGAACCGGTGTGTACCAAATTGTCATGGCGACGCGATCGGATGAACTGTATAATAGGTGATGTGCTGAAGCGCCACCTAGCGACGATTTACAATAGAGTTGATAATATAAAAAACCTTTTCCATGAACAAATACATATATGTGCCGACTTTTATAGTAATCGACTTAACTGTGTCGATGTCTATTAATCTCAGACAGACCAATATCTGTTTACTACACATACATAGATTGGATTAGTATTGTATTTGCGACTTCCTTTCAAAATGTATATAATGACTTTTGTATTACTAATTAGTAACTTTTATTATAAATAACGCTTTAAAGTGCTAACTTAAATGGACAGCACAAGATATAGCGTAAAGTAAAGCGCTTTTAATACATGTTGACGATGTTTTACATCGGAATTTAATAACGCCATGTTATCATGTTTACAGCTGCTATTAAATGGTTTATCCTTTGAACGAACTACAGCGATTTTTATACATAATTTTAACTCTTATACAAAACTACAAGTATAGAGCAAAAAAAGTATTATTATTGGGTATTATTATTCTCTAACAGAAGTTGTACGTTTAATTGGAGGAATGAATAGGAATATTAGTAATTCCTCAGAGAAGGTGCATTGCAATTACTCTATACAAAAAAAATGGTAAAAGTAACACAGCTGGGCGAAGATCTATTAAGAAAAGAAAGCTTGCTGCTTATTCCTCCACGTCATTTCAGTATTGGTTACTGACATGTGGTAGAATTTTAATTGTTACAGTTTTCTTCATGAAGTTTTCATATATAAATATAAAACACAAATAAAGTACTTAAATGAAAAAAATTGTTGTGTGTATCTTGCTTTCTAATAATAGTTATTACTGGTATAATTTATGTTATCTTTATTAATTTATATTTGAATAGGTAAAACATACAAAAATACCTACTAAAATCTTACTAACAATGTGCAAAGCCGGCTAGCAATAAGTATTTATTTAAATATTAAATAAGCATAATATTTAAATAGGCAAAACTATACAATACTTCTTTCTACTCTGTTTGTTAACCGATCTTTTTATATGATAACTATCGACGATGTTATCAATTCAAATTAAATTGATTTCAATATACTCTTCGAAATAGAAAAAAAAAAATCGATATATGTAATTTCATGTAGGTTTACGAACAATAGTATATATAAATAGATATGTATTAAATTACATAGAAAATTACATGTTGATAAATAAACGTAACACTCTCAATGGACTCGACTCGGTAACCGTAGTCGGGTCCGGAAACAAAACACAAACAGCCAGACCACACCAGCGGCAGCGGTGTTAACTTTACGAACAGCTGATAGAACATACTTACATAAATGACGTTTCGAATGTATGTCAGTTTTGTCTTATTAACCAAACCTTTATATAAACGTAAGGAATGTGTGCCTACACGTTACAATACTACCACTGGCTATAAGCATTATGACATAAAAATATCTGATTCATAGTTTCAATAACAGCGATTAATCTTTTTTTTTTTTTATTTATGTATTTTCATTTATTATTGATAACAAAGAAATCGAGCAAATGATATAAGTACTTCAGTCGAATAAGCTATTATTACATTTAAATCAACACAAAATTAAAATAAATTTAACATTACGGTTTGTTAAGTAGATTCTACCGAGAAGAGTCGAAGAAGAAACTCAGTTACTGCCAAATCGATATTCACAAATTGAAAATAACAGAAATATATTAAAAAAGCCTTCGGTAGAATAAGAATATATTATTACCTATGCTTAATGGTAGTTCGAAGACAAATTGCAAACACCCGGTCTGAACCGGGTGGCAATTGAAAAATGTGATTTTTCTCAAAGAAATTTAATAATGCCGTGTTTTAGTACTTATAAGGAAGCGCCTTTCGAAACGTTAGCGTTTGTAAAGACACGCGAAAGACGTGTTACGATAATAATCAACCAATCATAAGAAGTACTTAGAATAGTTAAAGTAAAAAAATACATATTCATCTATTTTATTATAATATTGTTAGTAGTAAAGTAAACGGCTGTACTTATCCCTCCGCTAGGCTAAGGCCGCCTCTTAGTTTGAGATGAAGTTTAGGAACTTATTCCACTACGCTGTCCCAAGCTGTTTGGTAGGTGCACATTTCGAAGATTTTCATCTAATACTAAATTTTCCTTCATCGAGATGACTTATGAATACAAATTAAGAACACTTTAGTTCGGTTCGGTTAATCTTCGGTTAAGATTAAAGTGTTTTGGACATGGGGCCCCCCTCGACCTTTTTAATAAATAATGTATAGGATATAAAGGGAATTTATAATATGCTAAATAATTATTAATATTGAAGACTTAAATGAGTATATACAAATCAATATTAAAATAAGAATTATGAAAATCATGGCCGTGTGGAATGGTAGCAAGAATGCTTGCAGCAGCTCTTTGAATCGCAATTCTGATGCTCTGGACAAAAAATGAGCCAGCCCTTCTGTCACCAGTATACGCGAATAAGACGATGTGTTTTATATGTGCCTTGCGCCTGTTACACTGGCTGCCTCAACCTTTAAACCAGAACACAACACTACTAAATATCTGGCGGCAGATATGTGATGATTGGGTGGCGCCTATCTGCACAAAACCCTACCACCAAGTAAACTACGTGCAAATGACTTCCTTAATCACATAATTTCCTCTACACGATCTGAGCTTCAGCTTTCTTGAGATATAATAATGTAAAAAATTCTAAGTAAGTATTCCTTGAAAAGGTATTACAAGGTTAAGGATGTCGACTGATCTTTTGAAGTCACAGAATTCCGAGAGCTTTTTAAATTTAAGCAAGAATATTTCTCGTATATTAAACAGATTCTTACTCGACTACAACGCATTTAGAAATATTCACGATTTATATTTGACTATCTTCTAGTACTCAATATTTTCTTAAGAAACGGCCTATTTTCGGTATAATCTATACGATCAATCATGCAAATCGATCCGACAGTTGCAACTTTAAACATACAAACAGTATTGAGGAGTAGGTTTGGGAACTTACTCAACCACGCTGCTCCAATGCGGATTGATGGATACACATGTGTAAGATCATCACAAGTAGGTTTCCTCACGATGTTTTCCTTCACCGCCAGCACGTGATGAAATATAAACACAAAAACAAATTAAGGACACGAAAATTCAGTGTTGTATGCCTTGTAATATTCGCATAAGATTCACGTGTTCTAGCCATTTCGAATTACTAAGATATAAAATAAAATTCTAACTCAATTTATTTTAAATGCGAATGTGAGTTTGTTTGTTTGTTACGCTTTCGGCCTTACTTTTACCAATGGGAATATACATTATCAGCGAGTGACTACATTTTGTCCCCGTATTCCCACGGGAACGGGAACAACGCGGGTGAACCGCGGCCAAAATGCTAGTATAATATAAATTATGTTTGAAGAGATATGACCGAGGGATTTGCATTGCTTGTTATTTTGTTGGGAACAAATAATTCAAAGAGACAGAAACAGGTCTTATTCCGCTGAAGTACTCTCCGACGTCTTGGCACTTCGAGACAAATGAGCGATGACTTAAAAATTAACATAGTATGATATTACGAGGGTATGTATAATAGACTATCCAATGCGTCTGCTAGCCACTACGCTGTTTAACTTTTCTAAGTCACATTATATAAAAAAATATAAGACAATAGAGATCCCGAGTAAAACTAGAGCTCTGTGAAGCAACTTCATATCTGCCCTCAAGGAAATTAAGTACAAATTTAAAAACTGTTTCAAAAGATAATATTACGTAAAAAAAAGTTTTAATGGACCACTTCATAAAACCAAAAACACATTGAAGCGGGATGTTGCTAACCCACGTCCACGACTCGATATAATGAGTTTTATTTATCCTTTTCTCTCTTCTCTCCATTAATTTTCATTTACACAATACATCAAAGGAGTTCAGCGCAAGAAAATTCAGACCAGCTATCCTTCGACTTCCCATGTTCCCTCTTGAATTTTAAAGAATCCTTTCTCATGATGCTTAAATTACGAAAGAAACCTACATTTAACAGTATAGTCAGTACATTTGGCTGTACATTGGAAGCTAGTCAGCACAAACTAATCATCAGTGTATTAATGTTCCTCGAACAGAACCACTGGTACAAATCAATAGTTCGCACGTTATATTTAAAGCGACAATATAACCTTTATGACAGACGATGAACGGTTATTAAAATTTAATACGACCTGTTAAAACGTTTAAGATTACAAAGTTATAGCTTTTTTTATGGCAAAGGTAGGCTGACGAGCATATGGGCCTCCTGATGGTAAGTGGTCACCAACGCCCATAGACATTGGTATTATAGGAGATGTTAACCATCGCTTACATCGCCAATACGTACCCTTGGGAACTAAGATGTTATGTCCCTTGTGCCTGTAATTAGCTTGTAACTTGACTGAAGACAAAGATTTGCGTGGTAAGATAAATTTGAATTAATTGTAAAAAGTTTGTATATACAGATAAATATAAAAGTAACCGACTGCAAATGTCGCTGCTGGTCAATGGCAGATATTCAATCGATACATGCAGCATTCCTAACTATGATATTATTCAACGCCGAGTATGGGGTTACACATGAAAACTCAGCAGTGCTTGCCCGGGTACAAACATGTAATCTTCGGTTGGATGTCCTAGCCACTGGACCGTCTCGGTTCTTACACGTGACTGAAGAGAAACATTTCTGCTAGAATTAAGTAATATAACCTTGAACTTTTATTCGTAACTCTAATTAAACTTTTAAACTTCAAAAGTACACCTAACTTTCAACATAATTGGATTAAATTTACTCTTTATTTTAAATAAAAAATATAAAGTTATCGTAATAAAAAAATAGAAATATATCTACATCGATATTTGTGTCGGAAAATCCGTCTGCCTGTATGTTACTTGGATTACAACTAAATAGGCGAAAAGGATTCACATGAACGTTCTACGTAGTACATAGTTATAGTAAGTCCTGATATAGAGCTAGGTTTTTTTTTGATTTAAACTCAAAATACAATTAATACAATGAAATTAATATCTAGCAAAGGTTATAATTTAAAAAATATATATGTTGCTATGTCTACTCGTTTACCATGTCGGCTATAAAAAGCAAATACAAATTATTTACACCACGAAAAACAAACTCTATCCGACTTTAACGTAAGTTACTCATCAAGTGCAGCTATTCGGTACTAGGTAAAACTTACCAATTTAAATAAGGGTAGAATGTGGATGTTTACTTATGTTGACTTACCTGTAAAAACAAATGAAAGTTTTATTAACATTTAATTAAACAATATTGAACAAGCAAAATATAAATAATGAAGGTCGAAATTTTTAATATAATTTGTATATTAAAAAGAAACACCACTGAGTTGCTTTCGCCGGTTCTCAGATATTAAGTATTTCCCGAACAGGTAGATTGGTACAGACCGATTCAGATTAGTAACTAAATTAATGAAATTAAAGAATCTTATTTATTTTTTATAGCATAGGTAGGCGGACGAGCATATGGGCCACCTGGTGGTAAGTGGTCACCGACGCCCATAGACATTGGCATTGTAAGAGATGTTAACCATCGCTTATATCGCCAATACGTTAACAACCTTGGAAACTAACATGCTATGTCCCTTGTGCCTGTAATCACAATGGCGCATACAACTTTCAAACCGGAACACAACAATACCAAGTACTGCTGTTTTGCAAGAATATCTGATGAATGGGTGGGTGGTACCTACCCAGAGGAGCTTGCACAAAGCTCTACCACCGAGTAAATATATAATATAATAATTTAACTAAAACCGAAATATTTTTAATCAAAATTGATGAATAATATCACAAAATACATTATTCATAGTAAAACTCAATACTAAAAAACAAAAAAAAAAATAATACGTAAAACTACTGTAATCAAAGCAAGTATGTAACGAAGAATCGAATTCGTGACAGCAACGAACTAATAAAAAGACCATCAAAATCCTAAAGTACCAGGCGTCTATAAACACCGAGGAGTTCACGATGATTTAACGACACGCAATATAGTTAAAAATATGCGGTTATGATGATATGCACACGATTCAACGTACGTCGGCTTGAACATAAAAGTAACAGTCTAGGCTTCATACATTGCCATGATAGAATATTGTATGTTGAAAAGGATAAGTCCACGTGCAGAGAAATCTTTAGATTCGAAAACGCTCGCACAGAAATTCATTCTCAATTATTTTCAATTTTGCTTTTATTAAAATATTTCTTTCTTACTATCACACGAAAAATAAAACATAAAGATAAGTATAGGTCGTGCGAATTTATTTAAAAAAAAAAAACAAATTAAATTGTTCATTTGCTTGAAAAACGCCAATTAATTATTATCTTTCATGGAACCCAAAGTTGATTGACCGAAGCGAAAACGAAAAATATATAAAATACCAGTGTAACTTTTATAAATGGGATTATATAAATACAAACAAATTGAGTCGAAACGATTTCATTTATATATACAAACTTTGTTTTTATTTTCTGAAATTCTTATGAGATTTTCTACTAACGAATTCTGAAATCGATATATAACCTGTCTAAGCCCGTAAGAACACTATTAGTTCAATATTAAAACGATATTGTTTTAGATAATTTATAAACTAAAACCAATGCTATCCTTTTTTCCCACTCACTTGAGAACGAGACAGAAATAATTTACACAATCATTTGTAAATCTAAGAATTTTAAGGAAACTATAAACAATTAATGCACATGCATTGATCTAAGGCCACATCCAAAGAATAACATCTTTAAGCTTATCCAATGCAATGCCAATAAAATTGCTCCGTGACCGAAAACATTTGCAGTTACAGCTCATATAAAATATTGTTAATTTAAAACGGTAACAAATTCACATAATCTTTAAACGAGACCCGTTACCCATAAATTTAAGCCTGTACTAGTCCCCGAGGGAGCACTAACTGTCTTTAACGCTTTCATAGTGATTACAAAACATGTAAAATGTAAATTTTCAATTGTATTTCACTATTATATAATAATTTAATAAGATAATAATTTAATTTATATTAATTTTTGAATACATGTGTTGTAGTGGATAGAACGCGCGGATTGAAACGATTAGGGACTTTTGTTTCCTATCAAACCTTCGAATCAGCTGATCAGTGTATATTCAGCTAATGTTAACAAATTCTACGATTGAAATGCTGTTTGACTCTCGGAGCAGTAACCTCATGTATGTATTGAGTCATCTCCGTTGAAAATAATTTTATTATTTTGGTAGCATTGATTAGATCATGTTGATAATATGACTGAGATAATCGATTGTAATACGACGATTAAAGCGTGGGCGGAGTGAACACAAGGCTATTAAGAATTGTTTTGTTAAAACACATTTTATTATACATATTTTGTTATCCCATGCTATATATTTGGAATATATTTTTATTTCTCTAAGTGCCATTATTATTAATATTGTAAGCCATTTCGGTTGTGGTGTCCATTTTATTATAGAGTAAACGCATTGAAGTCACACCATTGTCCTTCTATTTATTACTTACTTATATATATCATCATATACACATATGTATAAAGTGAATAATAATATAATAATAATATCCTGGGATATTATTCACACACGGCCCTCTGTTCCCAAACTAAGTAAAGCTTGTACTATGGAAACCAGACAACTGATATACTACATATACTACTTTTCTTTTGTAAATACATACTTATATAGATAATTAGACCCAGACTCAGGACAAACAGACATGTTCATGTACACAAATGTCTGTCCTAGGTGGGAATCGAGCCCACGACCTGCGGCGCGAAAGGCAATTATCTACCAACCACGCCAACCGGCTCGTCAATGAATAGTTATCAATATTAAGAACATTTATAGAATAATTAGTTAGATTAAAAAATATAATCATATTTAAAATTTTAAATTTAATAAATACAAAGCTTCGATAATATATATTTATAAAATTAGCATACACTAACTAAAGAGATAGTCGTAATTTATTATCTTCGTTTATCAAACGATTGATCTGATTGGTCAAAATTATTTGAATTTTAACGAACAAACTGTAACATTTAAATCCTAACATTTACAACCATTATTAATATTACAACCGTTTTTAACTACCCAGATATCAGATTCGATAAAGTTTTATCATGACGATTCGTATTCGTAATGTGCATGTATATAAAGGTGCTACTATCGAAAAACGGTAATTTTAATAGTGTTCTGATGACGCGGCACTTTACGAAATGTCTTATATTTTTAGAATAGTTTAATACGTGAATTACGTTAGTCACAGATAACTATAAAAAGATAGTACAAAAAGAAAATAGTCAAATGTCGACCGGTATGGCTTAGTATTTAGAAAACAATGACCATAACAGTCGATCGCGGCTTCAAATCCATGAAAGCAGCACTGAATTTTATTTAATATATGTTAATACTTCATCTCTCATTAGAGGTCACGAAAACATCGCGAGGACACTTATATGAATTATATACTGTCATATTTATGTCATATATAGCTGCGTCGTGTAATAAGCTTCAACTCTTCTCCGCAAGGACTTGCTCCTTGGGGAGACTCTTACTTTTTAATTATGTATGTATAGTATATCAAATATTTTATGTTTAAAACATAAATATATCGGACACAGCTTCCGCATAGAGTAATGCGCCATAAACAAGAGTATCGGCCCACCAGAGGGCACTAACTGTTCGCTGTGAAGAGATTTACCACATATTGAAGTGTTACACGAACATACGATGTAGTGAACGAGACATTTAAAATTAACGTTGAACCTTATTTAAACAATATATGTCACTGTTATTTATTATTGGTCGATTTAAAATCTATACATTGTTTTAAAAATTATTTATTATAAACGCAAGTACACAACTACACGCAAAACGTGACTGCATTTTCATGTGCTTAATTTTTTTTTATAGTATAGGTAGGCGGACGATCGTATGTGCAACCCGATGGCAAGTGGTCAAAAACGCCCATAGACATTGGCATTGTATGAAATGTTAATCACCGCTCACATCGCCAATGCGCCATCAACCTCGGGAACTAAAATTTTATGTCCCTTGTGCCTGTAATTACACTGGCTCACTCACCCTTTCAACCGGAACACAACAATATCAAGTACTGCTATTTTGCGGTAGAAAGTTTAATAAGTAATTTGTGTCTACAAGTAATTTGAACATGAAAAAATCGCGAGGAAACCTGCATGTGTCTTTTCACTGAAATGTTGCAACATGTGTATTCCACCAACCCGCATTGGAGCAGCGTGGTGGAATAAGTTCCAAAACCTTCTCCTTAAATATAAAAAGAGGAGAGGAGGCCTTAGCCCAGTAGTGGCTGTTACTGGAAGTCAGGATGGATAGGTAGTACAAAATAAACTCGTTTTGAATAAGAATCACGACGCCCTTGATCTTCAAAGACTTTAATGTTGTTCGAAATCGAGCACATCCATTCAATTCTATTACTGGCTTAGTTTTCAACAATGAAGTACGAATATATAATATATTCGCAATAATAAACTAATGCAAACATATAATCTTATGTAAATAATAAACACAATAATGATCACACGTACAACTATGCGACAAACACACTAATGCACGACTACTACACGAGCAGTGCAAAATAAATTGTAAAATTTTGAAATCGTGTAAACATTTATTCGGTGGTAGAGCTTTGTGCAAGCTCGCTTGGTTAGATACCATCCACTTATCAGATATTCTACCGCAAAACAGCAGTACTTTGTATTGTTGTGTTCCGGTTTGAAGGGTGAGTGAGCCAGTGTAATTACAGGCACAAGGGGCATAACATCTTAGTTCCCAAGGTTGGCGGCGCATTGGCGATATAAGCGATGGTTTACATTTATTACAATGTCATTGTCTATAGACATTGGTGACCACTTACCATCAGGTGATCCATATGCTCGTCCACCTACATATAAAAAAACCGTTGTACCTATTACCATTTTTCATCCTATTTGTGTTTCATTTATTATATATTATTTATTCTTAGTGAGAAATGACTTGACTAGTGGTAGTGATAAAATTATTCGAAGACAATAATGTAAATTAGAGCATATGATTTAGAATATTAAACTTATTATAACGTTTTAGAATAGTAGCAATGCTTATTATGAAAATTATTTATCATATTCAACCCATAAGTGTAAAGCTTGTGGTACGAGTGGCAATGACAACAAACAGCACACCGGGTCAGAATCGAATCTGCGACTCCTTACATCGCTAATCGGCCCTTAAACCATTGCGCTATTGACACTAAAATACATACCAACAATAATTTAATATTTTTAAAATCTACTATTAAAATATCTACACTATCTTTGTCATCTATTTCCATAACAGCTTTCACGCTGTATAAGCTATTCAAAATGAAATGTTATATGAAGTAGAGATCTTGAAAAAAATTGTTCCCGACGAAGCCGAGATAAAAGAGAACTATTAAATATCCAATGTATATTCATATCTAAAGTCGCGGAGAATATCAATAAGCCGGCAAAACTCGTAGAAACAATGAGATTCCAAAGTTTCCAGATGTTTGTAAAATTATTTTAAGTCACAGACGTTAGCGTGTTAAAATTTATTTTATGAAATTTCATGCACTGATATAAAACCGGACACAATATTCTATACAAGATTATAGATGACGTACAAATGACGATAGCGTGTAGTTAATATTTCATATGAAATATTTATACGTGTAAATACATACATACTTTGTTGAATTTTCTCGCTGGGTTCGAAAATCCAAAAAGATGGCAGCAGTTCCACGTTGATTTAATCGACTTTGGTTTATTTATATCTTTATTTATCATGTACTACGTACTATAATATAATTTTGCATGTAATAATATGCTTTATTTAGAAAGATTTTTTAAGACGACCCTAAAATTTATAATTAAAAATTATCTGGAAAGATGTATCTTTAGTTCACAATAAGTCTACTGTGAGATAAACATTACTACAATACTTATTTAAAAATGTATTAAAAGTAAACCACAATTATTATTTTATGCCACTATTACATCAACCTGTCATCGATATGTAAACTAAAGTATTAATGTAAACTGAGACCTCTTCTTATATAGCTGATAGTATTTATTTTGTTATTCTGTGAAAAATCGCTAACTCTCATAACTTGGACTATAACTAAATAAGAAATTGCACGGTGGCGCAAGTTTTGCGAAACAAAACCATTCGATTTTGTTCGTTAGGTAGTTCTAATTAGTTTTTGAGAGTTCTCATAATAAAATCTCGAAATTGAATGCGAATCGACTCATTGGTTTTATTCTGCAAATTCAATTGAGGTATTTTAAAGAAATTTATAGACGATTTATATTATTATTGATAAATACATCAATGATTTTAATTCGAGAAGTTTTGTATAAAACGATTTAATAAAAATATAATCATAACTAATATTTAGAAATAGTTTGTTACGCTTTCACGCCTAAGTGAATAAACCGATTTTAATAACTAATATTTAGAGTTAGTTTGTTTGTTTGTTACGATTTTAAGCCTAAGCTAAGCCGATTTAAAAAAATTTTTCACCACTGGAAAGCTACATTATCAGCGAGTAACATAGGCTATATTTCGTCCCACGCGAACGGATGAAACCGCGGGCAAAACGCTAGTATTACATATAACTTTCTATCCTTACAGAATAGCTCTACTTGTCTCTCACATTAAAAATCGCCAAGAAATTTCCGAACGACTTACAATTTTTAAAAAAATCTGAGAACTTTTCGAATAGATATTTACAAATCTTTCATGTCTGATTAACGTGACGCTACGAGTCTGTAATGTAGATTGTATTAAAAAGATAGATCAAATCAAAAATGCGGAGATTCATTATGTTTATATTTTAAACTCATTCTGTTGCATTTGGCCTCTAATAATTTTAAATCTTGAAATGAACTTTGAACTTTAAATGTAGAGGGATGAATGTCATATTGCAAGAGATAAGATAAAAGAAGGTAGAACAAGAAAAATGTGATTTGTTTGTGTTAGGGATAATATGTTAGGATACGAACGAGAGACTGAGACGAATGCACTGCGACGCAATAACGTACGATGCGATAGCGAATGATTTTCATCTATATTTTTGTTTCGGTGAGCCATTAAAAAGCTGGTATAGATGACGTAGATCGTAATTATTTTTCAAGTTTTAATCAATGCATCGTATTTTTACTGCCAACAAATTAATGTTAATCTTAACTAATATTATGAAGCTTTAGTTTCATTTTTAGACCTCACTATTATCTCCGGATCTACCAATCTGATTTGAAAATTCATTTTGATTTAGACTTGCTTATTATTTATTTTGACTTATTTATTAAGAAATATTATAGACTACATAACATCGGGTTAGACCCAACGACAGCAACTACTCCTTGTTTACAATTACATAATTATTATGTGTGACTTATAAGTCTACTAGGTGCGATGAGCACCTCTCCTCTACACTGATATCAGACATCACATCACATTAATACCTGTCTGGATAGATAACACCCAGTGATCGGTTATTATACCGCCAAACATCAATATATACCGATATTGTAATGCAATTTGCGTGGACCATTGTAAGTCTCATGATTGCGTAATAATCACGATTGTGTCATATTAACAACAATTACCGGGTGCCTCGTTAGTGTAGTAGATAGCTTATGAGGCCACGAAATTCTTCATGGATTCAAACCGTGAATCGGGCCAATAGAAATTTATTAAGTTTACCTATCGAAAATATTTCAGTTTTAAGGTTTACATACCTCGGAGAGCACGTAAAGCCATTAGTTCTGCGGCTGATGCTGATTATGACTATGAGTCTATTTATGTTTTCGCACTTGAACACTATAATAGGTCTTGGAACTTATAAACCATTCGTGGGGCCGATTTCCGGACGAGTCAAATAATAGGACTCAATCATGAATTTTATTAAAATCATTTTGTATATAGAATTGCCCGTAACTAATTAGTACGTTTGACTCTAGTAATTTATCTGACACGTTCGATTAACGCCCACGCGATTGGGCCACGCCGGTACCAGCGCTATTACCATCATTTTCCTTTTCTTTATTACGTAATTAAACTCCTGAAGAATCGCCATACTGGTACAAATGCACCTGAAAATTTGTGTCATTATCTCCCGGTCCATAATATTTAAAAATAACTTTTTCTGTAAACGTTTGCTTTAATAACAAAATGAACAAACGCACTCGCTATCATCATATAATAAACTCCCACGCACACTAACAGACTCAAATGTCATCACGGGTGTCACTTATGACATGTCAAATCAATAAAATGTCGTAACATGACGTTTACGGTTGCGAATTAAATTTGTCGATCGTTATCATCCTATTCAGCAGAGCTAATTTCAAACTGAACTCAAATTGAGCTGTTCATTTTATTATTATATGACGTTTCTTTATATCAATAATAAATTTATATTGTATCTTATATAATTTATCTTAAAGTTTAATATTCTTTATCATATACATAATAATGTCAAATAACACTTTTGGCTTGATTGACATTTCTCTCTTTCTGTCATGCTTGGTTTGACATTTAAGAGAAGAAGACGTAGCACTGTTTAACTATTTATTAAACCTTAAAAAAATTGTAGACAAAGCTCATAACTTTTAATGCCCTACACAACGTATAGAATAGACCGGAATGTCCAATAGCCTATAAATATCGATAGAGTTAAAAATATATTAGGTATTGTGTCATCATACTATTAGATAGAATTAAGCAATTAATATATAAATTTACGTCCCTATAATAAATTGATATATTTAAATCTTAATAAAGCAAAGATAGATTATGTCTTGACCCATTTAATACTAACATTTTATGCACCTTTCATGGTAATTAATATTAAACTTTAATTACGTTGAGATATGGTTGAAATTTGCATATAAGTTATCCTACAAAGATTTTCATAATACTTTGGGCTTTTCACATTGTCAGATACGACTTAACTTCTTGTTAAGATATTTTTATAGAAATTCTTTACTTAAAATGGTTCTGTAAGAAGCACAGTAAATAGTACCCACAATTAATGGCAACGCTGCCGCCTCACGAAGATCGCAGTTTTAAATCTGAGCAACCGACAATGACATTGCATGCCTGAAGAAAAAAATACGGGGAAACACTCATGTATCGAAACCAACCACCAATCAACTAATCCGTAGTGGATAGAGCTGAAGAAGCTCCAAACCAGCACCTTAGGAAAACACGAGGCCTTTCTCCAGCAGTAGAACATATATGATCTGTTAACACTAGCATATTATATTGTAATCCGATACGATGTTGATATCGGATCGGATATTAAAATCGTATCGGATTATCTTAAAACTTTGTAACTAATAAAGCGCTCAAGATTCACAGTAAGTATCATATATTACGCAAATGGCTCATTATATTCAGTGTAAATAGCATTACGAAAGATAATATCACTATATATCAGGGTGAACTTTATTTGTTAGAAATATTTAATATAAGGATACCTAACAATTTCAAACTGTTTTATTTAATAAATATATCAGTAACTATATCAATAAAATTAAACTTAAGTTATGATTTATAAACTTCAAAATAACAATATGTGTTTTACTTTTTAAGCTATTGTAACAATAATGATTAAATCAATAAACAAGTAAGGCCTGTAAATGTCCCACTGCTGGGCTAAGACAATGTCTGTTTAGGGAAAAGGTTTGAAATTGCATCTGACACATGCAATTGCTCACCGCTGAGCATGAAACGAACTTTAAACATGAATTAAGCAAACATTCAAATGCTTATAATATTAATAATACAAGTAATTTTACAATAGATAAAACTAATTTTACGTGACACCTACTTCTTTCAATATCGAAGCATCCGGATGAGTTTTAGTGACCCAAACTTGTATTTGAACCAACGCTCCAGCAGCCTCTAAAATCACTCGACCAACAAAGGTGGTAAAATATTACAGCCTTATAAACGTTGTTTAGTTGAATAACGTTGTATCTTCTTACAAATGTCAAATCAATAATGACATTTTATAAGTAGGTAAGGCTATTAATAAATAACGCCTTTACTTTAATACTAAACGTTGCTTAGCGGTCGTTTAGTTTTTTTTATTATTCACACAAGACCATCTGATCCCAAACTAAGCAGAGCTTGTACTATGGAAACGAGATAACTGATATACGACTTATACTATTTTTCTTTTGTAAATACATACTTGTATAGATAATTAAACCTAGAGCTAGGACAAACAGACATGTTCATACACACAAATGTCTGTCCTGGGTGGGAATCGAACCCACGACCTGCGGCGCGAAAGGCAGGTATCTGCCAACCACGCCAACCAGCTCGCCATAAAAATTAAACGATGATTTCGCTCTTTCTGTCATTATTGAATTGACATCCGCTAGAAGAAGACGCATAATTGTTCAACTGATCATCAGCTAAATAACATTTATAAGTAAGGACGTAAATTTTAGTTGGCAGTACTTAAATAGTTACACAAGATCAATATGTTACTTCTATACTAATTATTGTAGAACTGTCGTTTTTATAATAATAATTTAAGATTATAGAAATCGGTTCAGTTAAAATAATATAAAAGACGAGACGAAGACGAAGAAGAGTTAAAATAATCAAATAATAATAGAACACTGCCGCTTCGCTTTTGAGTTGTGATATACACATATTATACGAGTATATTAAACACGATTGATATTCTCAACAATTTACCACAAATGGCAATTTAACGCAAAATTTCATAATGTTAATTCGATTGCAAAACTATTTCTTAAAGGCAGACGACCACTGGTTTATATTGAGCTCCTATAAATTTGTAATCAAAACACACGTGTACTATCAACAAAGTAGTTTGAACGTGATTAAGTATCAACATAATCGCATCTTATAGTTTAGTTATGAACGCTACTACGGAATTATTTTACCGACTACGAAAATAGGAAGGTCCTTTGTATATCTCTTATGCTTGTATTTGTTGTTTTAACACGTTACCTACAAAAATCATTCACTATGGAAATTGTTTTTAGACTATTAGTCTATTAGGCTGTAAGTGATCGTATATGCTAGATCATTAGGTTCCAGGTACCGACGCAGGACCTCGGTTCAGGTACATAAAAAAAACCTAAAGTCCTCCGATCCTCAAGTCGAATCTTACGAGTACAACGGGTTGCACTCCGGAAGTGCCGGCAGAAGTGAAAACTTGAATATTAACGTTGTGCATTTTTGATATTTTGGAATGACTAGGGAAAAATTGTGCTCGAATTGCTTTAATTATCAGTATAAAAGTACTATCATTTATGTGATAAAATACAATATTCATTTATTGCGCTATCGTACACAAAAATGATAATTTATATTACATTAAAAATTTAACACTTCAAAATTCGTCTTATGAATTTTCAATCAGGGTCACGTGACCTGACGCGAGTTTAACATTTTTTACCCATCACAAAAAAGTGCACAACGCCGCTAAAGAAGTTTTCACTTCAAAAATCACGGCTGGACAAATAACCCTTATCTTTCTAAGTAGTAGTTAAATGAATATAAACCGCACTGTTCCGCAGAAAATTGGCGTATATTTGTGGCGTGTTAGCGAAAAACCTCCAATACGAGCCAGTTTTCTAACAATTTTCACGATGATATGCAATATTTTTAACCCAACTCAGATTTGTTACACGAAATAAAAACTAAGCAAGAAATGGATTAATAAAAAATTTGGCAACGAAATTAATAGCGTTTCATCAACCTCAAAGTATATTAGTATAACTACCGTTTCAACTGTATTTCTTTTCACGGGAATTATTAAAACTGATATTGCCGTCATAAAAGAATAACGTTATTTGGAAACATTTATACTTTTCGGATGTATCGAAAAGCACCGACAGTTACGTCTACGTCTGGGTGGTAAACCCACTCATCGAATGTACTGCAATAATTAGTATTGTTTGCGTTGCGGTTTGATCAACAGGGACAAGGGACACGAGATATTAGTTTCCAAGGTTGCTCGCTCGAATTGACGATATAAGGAACAGTTAATATTTATATTAGTGCCAATGTCTATGGGTGGTACTGACTTACCATCATGTGGCCCATTTACCGGTACTATTTCAAATATTTAATACATACCTATATATTAATGAAATATGTAGAGGCTATTAAACAGGACACCTTCTGTATAGAATCCATGTCCTTTATAATTTTTTTATTCGGTATGTATATGCTATTGGCCCTATTGGCCTCTACAGCGTCACTATAGTTTTTAAAAAACACGAAACTAATAATTCGTTTAATTCAATGTTCCCTAACGTTGGAATAAAATCATTTTTATTATATCGTCATTTCTATTTACTGCCGCACATAACAATAAAATGGCTTCCATAAAAATGGCTCTTTTATTAATATCAGATACACGAATGGCCGCTAATATTGGTAATAACAGTTAAATGCATAAACAACTGGATACGAAAGGCGGGGAATCTAGAGCTTTCGCGTACCTTGGTTGACGCATATATAAAGCAATAGATCACGATTGGCTGATTGTTATGATGGCGACAGGGACAACGCATGACCAGATCTAACCACGTAAACCGGGTACAAAACTGACACTTCGATAAGGCGTTTAGTATTCATACTACACGTCGAAGAACGTTCGAAGTTATAGAATAAATCTTAACGTCGCTATAGAAGGCGGATCTACTAACATTGTAAAGAGGTTTTGATACAGTTTTATCTGTATGTGAATCTATGTTAGTCGCGATCGTAGGTCAGATTTAAGAACTTCTTATTTGTTTCTGAATGCACTGTCAATCATGAGATCTATAATTTTAAGTAAAAATGTCGCTATGGCTTTGGCAGTAAGTAGTGACTTACACTAACAAGTATCGTCTGCCACTATTACCGTCCATGAAAAAATTATATGTTCATCTTTGTTAAAGATATACGTATCGAATAACTAAGAAAGCGATACAATTATCTTTTTTTCAAGATCGTATAGCATATAAGGTATTTGTCATTTGTATATTTAAGTCGCAGTTACTGTCACAGAAGCCGAGATAGCCCAGTGGCTAGAACGCGTGAATCTTAACCGATGATCGTGGGTTCATACCCGGGCAGGCACCACTGAATTTTCATGTGCTTAATTTCTGTTTATAATTCATCTCGTGCTTGACAGTGAAGGAAAACATCGTGACGAAACCTGCATGTGTCAAATTTCATTCAAATTCTGCCACATGTGTATTCCACCAACCCGCATTGGAACCGCGTGGTGGAATAAGCTCCAAACCTTCTCCTCAAAAACAAGGAGAAGAGGCCTTAGCTCAGCAGTGGGACATTCACAGGCTGTTACTTTACTGTCACACCTAATATGGTCTAAGTCTAGTGTCCATCTTCTTACATTCCTTCTACAAGACACATTAAAACAAATTTAAGACATTTTGTGGACCAACTGAGGATAGATACAAAAATGACAATACAAATAATATTTTAAGAACTATAGCGCAATTCAATCAACTATTAATCTTGTACAAAAAACACTACTATGTTCATTGATATCGATCTTATTCGCGTACGATAGTTGTATGTATATAGTTGAACCGTAAAATTAATTAATTTGGCGCGAGATCCGCGTGTAAATGCGTGCAAGTCGTATTTTACGTTTGTTTATTTGTTTTTGTATGAAACGAGATCGATTTGTGTGTGTGTGTGTGTGTATAAATTAAGAGATTTTTGTGGGTAATTGCCATCGTGGTGTGAATTTGCCAGAGTGAACCTTTAAAAAATATTTTTAGAATGTTTAAAACATCAAAACACGTGTGACTTTCTTTTGATGAGTAATTTTAGCTGAATACGCAGCGATCAATCTTAATCTTTTTTATTCGAAGCCCTGACTTCAATTCACATTAATAGAAACTAGTCTCTGCCCGGGGCTTTGTCCACATGGTGGGGGAGGGATTAGATTGGTGTCCTTTCAGTACGGACGTTGACGACCTGTATGCATGTATTCATGATTATCGATTGACTAGTTAATACACACTTTCAGATATATTCAGAGTGAACATAAATACTCCCTTAATATTTAAACACATTCAACGTTAACTCGATCACACACACATAATTTTGATGTAACAATTTTACAACGTAACGTAGTATTCTGACATCATGCGACATTGAAACTATAATAAATATAATAAAACGTAACGAAATAAAATATTACCGTTAGTCATTATCGCAAACGTTAAATTTATTGGTAAATACGCGTCCCCGTGGGTGTGTCCGATGTCATATGTCTACGTTCACCTGCGTGCATCACTATTAAGGCTCTTAAATACACGGAGCGATTTGAATTCTCTGTATAAAAATGTATATGAAGTTACTAAGATTGCTAACAAAATATGGCCATTGATTGGAAGACATGTTTGGTAATCTATTTCCATCTTAAGTAACTATTAAAATAGTACGAAAAACTATTACGTTTTTTAATTCATTCTTGTTGTAATGTAATCTGTAATTTTTGTTATCATATTTGAATTTTTGAAATAATCATTAACTTCTAATTAATTAATATTTATATATAATTGTTTCTGTTGGTATCAATATATGATATATATTTATTCAATGTGCAATAATTAAAAAAAATATTCAATTAAAAACATTAAAAACGCTTCTAAATTGAATAAAGAATTTGACTTGGAGTTTTACACAAATACTAATAGAATTTAACAACAAAGCTAATTTGAATCCAGGCATACAAAATACATTTTACCTTAATATAGTTACGAAGTAATATAAATATCTGTTCTCTACTTTATCATACCATATTATTTCAAGTGAAGTACTCAACGAATCGGAAACGCCATGTTTATCGCCGCCCTAACCCATTGGCGTACAGCCAATCCCGTGATACAGTGCATACCACGTTGATTCATACGCGGGGATTATTCCGATCTCGCAGCTATGTCGAGTGGCCTCACGATTATCGTGCGGTTACAGAATATGTGTAGAGTATTTCGCTAACAGCTTACATTAATGTCGGTTAAATATCCGAATTGACGTGATACAAAAACGAAATAAACTTGTAGTTTAAGCTTTTTGTAAATAGGTTTTTTAAGAGTTTTTTTTTTTCAATAAATAAACAAGTTACAAACACAAGGAACAAGCAAACTAACATGACCGGAAATTAAATGAACGATAAGTAGCATGTAAGGATAAGGGCCAGTAGCAATGACAAGCTAACATTCACCACAATCTAAACGAAAGAATAGAATCAGTTCATGAGATTAGATAAGAGTTATTGTATAAATCCTTTCTTTTAATGAGCCTGAAATTGGCAGCCGAATTGTAGCAGCCAAACACAGTACCCGAGATACCCGAGCTGTATGCTATGCTCCCTGCTGAATCGAGCTCGAATGTGTTCTAGGCATCTATTAGAAGGTCTCAGACCATTTATAGGATTTTCCACCGACGCCTTCCACCAGGAAAATATAAAATCTACAGATTTCTGATTTTTTTAAAGTTTTTGCGAGAGTACCCGAGCTGTATGCTGTGCTCCCTACTAAATCATGCTTGAATGTGTTCTAGGCATCTATTAGAAGGTCTCAGACCATTTATAGGATTTTCCACAGACGCCTTCCATCAGGAAAATATAAAATCTATAGATTTTCTGAATTTTTTGAAGTTTTCGCGAGAGTACCCGAGCTGTTTGCTATGCTCCCTGCTGAATCGGTCTCGAATGTGTTCTAGGCATCTATTAGAAGGTCTCAGACCATTTATAGGATTTTCCACCGACGCCTTCCTTCAGGAAAATATAAAATCTACAGATTATCTGAATTTTTTAAAGTTTTCGCGAGAGTACCCGAGCTCTATGCTGTGCTCCCTACTAAATCATGCTTGAATACGTTCTAGACATCCAAAAGAAGGTTTCAGGCCATTTATAGGATTTTCCACCGACGCCTTCCTTCAGGAAAATATAAAATCTACAGATTTTCTGAATTTTTTAAAGTTTTCGCGGAGTACCCGGTCTGTATGCTGTGCTCCCTACTAAATCATGCTTGAATACGTTCTAGACATCCAAAAGAAGGTTTCAGGCCATTTATAGGATTTTCCACCGACGCCTTCCTTCAGGAAAATATAAAATCTACAGATTTTCTGAATTTTTTAAAGTTTTCGCGGAGTACCCGATCTGTATGCTGTGCTCCCTACTAAATCATGCTTGAATACGTTCTAGACATCCAAAAGAAGGTTTCAGGCCATTTATAGGATTTTCCACCGACGCCTTCCTTCAGGAAAATATAAAATCTACAGATTTTCTGAATTTTTTAAAGTTTTCGCGGAGTACCCGGTCTGTATGCTGTGCTCCCTACTAAATCATGCTTGAATACGTTCTAGACATCCAAAAGAAGTTCTCAGACCATTTATAGGATTTTTCACCGACGCCTTCCATCAGGATAATATAAAATCTACAGATTTTCTGATTTTTTTAAAGTTTTCGCGAGAGTACCCGAGCTGAATGCTGTGCTCCCTACTAAATCATGCTTGAATACGTTCTAGACATCCAAAAGAAGGTTTCAGGCCATTTATAGGATTTTCCACCGACGCCTTCCATCAGGAAAATATAAAATCTACAGGTACTCTCGCGAAAACTTTAAAAAATTCAGAAAGTCTGTAGATTTTATACTTTCCTGATGGAAGGCGTCGGTGGAAAATCCTATAAATGGTCTGAGACCTTCTAATAGATGCCTAGAACACATTCGAGACCGATTCAGCAGGGAGCATAGCAAACAGCTCGGGTACTCTCGCGAAAACTTCAAAAAATTCAGAAAATCTGTAGATTTTATACTTTCCTGATGGAAGGCGTCGGTGGAAAATCCTATAAATGGTCTGAGACCTTCTAATAGATGCCTAGAACACATTCGAGACCGATTCAGCAGGGAGCATAGCAAACAGCTCGGGTACTCTCGCGAAAACTTCAAAAAATTCAGAAAATCTGTAGATTTTATATTTTCCTGATGGAAGGCGTCGGTGGAAAATCCTATAAATGGCCTGAAACCTTCTTTTGGATGTCTAGAACACATTCGAGACCGATTCAGCAGGGAGCATAGCAAACAGCTCGGGTACTCTCGCGAAAACTTCAAAAAATTCAGAAAATCTGTAGATTTTATATTTTCCTGATAGAAGGCGTCGGTGGAAAATCCTATAAATGGCCTGAAACCTTCTTTTGGATGTCTAGAACGTATTCAAGCATGATTTAGTAGGGAGCACAGCATACAGCTCGGGTACTCTCGCGAAAACTTCAAAAAATTCAGAAAAGCTGATACCGCGGGTAGGCACGAAAGCATAAACACGCAAATTTTAGAGCTCTGTATTTGTTAAATATTTAAATTAGTAATTTTCATATATGTTATAATTTAAGTGTACCTGTGTATAAGTTGGCGGTCACTGAACTTTCTTACAAATCATCACCTTTTCACTTTAATCACTTCACATAAATATGGACACCACAGCTGAGCAGCTTTTAAAAAGCATGGAAGAGCTTTCAAAATTATTTAACTTCAGGATGGGCGAGTTTGAGAAAAATCTGGCGCAACCCACTTCTGCTTCCAATCCAACAGTGAAAGCCTTAGCTGGTGAGTTCCAAACTTTTAAGACCTTTGTTTGGAAATCATTAGGCATTCTCAAATCCCAGATTGAACTTCTTGTCCTCGGCTTCGATCGCTTGGAGACACAGTCTAGAAGAAAGGTCTTACTTCTTCATGGCATTACGGAGAGCGTGGATGAGGATGTGGTAAAGAAGACGATGACTGTGTTGACGGAGCAGATGAAACTGACTAATGTTAAACCTGAGTCACTTGAATCTTGCCACAGGTTAGGTGCCAAAAAGAACTCGGCTCGGCCTATTTTAGTGCGCTTCACAACTGTGCAACTTCGCTCAAATGTCTGGAGGGCTAAAACATCGTTGAAAGGTTCATCAATTAAAGTAACGGAATTCTTAACAAAGTCCCGACAGGAAGTTTTTGTTGCGGCTCGAAATCATTTCGGGATTCGAAGATGTTGGTCTGCAGATGGCTTCATAATTATTGTTCTGCCGGACAAATCCCGTGTTAAGGTCGTGTCTCAAGATGAACTAAAGCAGCTGATAGCCAAGTATCCTAAAAACACGACAGCTCCATAGTGTTAAAACATATTTGTTAACTTCTTAAATTTGTTATTGTTACCATAATTATTTTCGTCATGTTTTAACATCCTAAATATTTTATATTGTAATTGTGGGTACACTGAAGTCTCTTTGTTCACTTCATTTATCTTAATTTCAAACAGTTAAACGTTATCTTTTTAATTTCACTAACTTTTTAGTATATGAAGGTATTCTCGATAAAAATAAAACATATGATTGACGACAATATTTGATTATGTCACTGTCAACTGTCAGCTGTCTATTTCACGTCGTCTACTATCTGTGAGCTTTGCGTTTGGTTATTGCATTAACCGCTTTTTAATTTTTGATTTAATTTCTATTTTAACTCAGCTTGTTATTATTATTATTTTTTTTTTTTTTTCTCTTATTATTTTTTCCGTTAATTACGTTATTGATAAAATTCATACCTATGTTTGTCTTGCAGTCAACTTATACATAGGAATAGTGTTGTTATTGGCAAATAGTTATTTAGTTTTTTGTATTTCTAGTCTATACCATAATTAGATATTTATACTGTTTTTTATAGTGTTATATATATATTTATATATATTTATTTATTTTCTTTCTATTTATTTCTACTTTGATGAACTTTGAAGATGATTATTTTTCTTGTACGTCAGATGATTATGAAAGTGCCTTAAGCAGTAACAATGACTCACTATCTGATACTGAACTTCTGGAGGCAAAACTCCAGAAAGTATTCCTCCCAAATAAGAACCTCCTTTCTCTGGTGCATGTCAACGCGCAGAGTCTACCAGCTCACCATTCTGATTTTCTCACATCCTTTGACACTAGTGTAGTCGATTGCATTCTAGTTTCTGAAACATGGCTAAAACCCTCCCTACCGTCTATTTCTTGTTCTTTACCCGGGTACCAACTGTTTCGCCACGGCCGCGTTGGGCGTGGTGGAGGTGGAGTGGGTATTTATTTGCGCGGAGACATTCCGGCCAACATTACTCTCTGCTCCCCACCACATTCTGTAGACTCTATAGAATATCTTTTTTTAAGTATTGAGATACATCATAAAAAAAATCTACTTGGTGTTCTTTACAACCCTAGTGATAAAATTAATTATTTTAATGACCTTGAAAACATTTTAGCTAATCTTTTACCGAACTTTGATCACGTAATATGCATGGGCGATCTGAACACGTGTATATTGAAAGACGATTCACGAGCACAGAAACTGAATGCATTGCTGTCTTCTTTTAATTTACATTTACTTTCAATGTCTTCGCCCACTCATTACTTTCCTGGCTGTAAGCCTTCATTGATTGATTTGATGTTTGTCTCTAACCCTCATTTTGTTATTTCTCACGGTCAAATGACTGCTCCCTTTTCCTATCATGACTTAATTTTTCTTACTTATAAAGTGCGCCCTCCTAAGGTTAGAGGCAAAGTATCTATTCAGCGCGATTTCAAGCATATCAACCTTGAACGTTTGAGAGAGGACGTAAGAAATATCGACTGGTCGTCACTACTATCTTCGAATAACATTGATGCCATGGTTAACGATCTAACTACTGAACTGATTCGTATATATGACATCCATGCTCCTGCACGACCAGTGCGGATGAAGCATGCACCAGCTCCCTGGTTAACACCAGTAATCAGAAACACCATGGCAAAACGCGATAAAGCCAAGAGTCGATATAAAAAGTATACATCTGAGGAAAATTTTGTAGCATACAAAAGACTACGTAACATCTGCAACAGAATGTGTAGGGACGCAAAACGTCGCTACATTCACTCAACAATCAAAAATCTCTGTCAAACCCAAGTTTGGTGTTTCTTGAGGTCAATGGGTGTGGGCAAAACTCCTGTAGCCTGCCACAGTTCCGTTGACCTTAAAGCACTAAATTCTTTCTTCACTAGCCCTCCCACTACTGTAGATCCTATAACGAAATCAGATACTCTTTCTTATTTATCTTCTCTTGAACCACCAAACTGTCCCTCTTTCTTTTTCCAGTTGGTTTCTGAAGATGTTATCAAGAAGTGTGTCCGTTCTATTTCCACCAAAGCCATTGGTAGCGATGGCCTCAGCCTTAATATGATTCTACCAGTGTTGGATGACATTGCACCAGTGATCACCCACATTATAAATTACTCACTTTCATGCAGTGTCTTCCCAACACTCTGGAAGAAGGCTATCGTTATACCTCTTCCCAAAACCAGCAATCCTACTTCTATGTCCCAATATCGTCCTATATCTATCCTCCCTATCCTCTCTAAGGTAATTGAGTCCATTGTACACGAACAACTTTATTCCTTTCTTACAACTTACAACCTGTTATGTCCTTTCCAATCGGGCTTTCGTCCATCCCACAGCACTGTTGGTGCTTTGCTGAAGATAACGGAGGATGTGCGGTGGGCTATGGATAACACCAAGCTCACTGCAATTGCCCTGTTGGATTTTAGCAGCGCCTTCAACTCCGTTGACTTTGACATACTTCTTGGTACTCTTCGTGCAGTCAACGTCTCTCCTCTCGTTATTAACTGGTTTCATTCATACCTCTTCGGACGCCAGCAATGTGTAAAAACCGACGATTCCTCGTCAGATTGGTTAGAGCTCACGGCTGGTGTCCCTCAAGGCGGCGTACTTTCACCATTACTGTTTTCTGTTTTTATTAATAACATTTCCCGATTTATTACTTCTCCCTTCCATCTGTATGCAGATGATCTACAGCTTTATCGACATTTTAGTTTGACTGAGCTGCCCAGGGCTGTTGATTTATTGAATATGGACCTGTCTGCTATTCAGTCGTGGGCTATATCTTTTGGCCTTCTTGTGAATCCCAAAAAATCACAAGCTATAATTGTTGGCAGTAGCAGGCTAAGAAGCAAGCTAGACTGGGGGCTAGTCCCCAAACTACTTTATGATGGGATTCCAATTTCTTACTGCGATTCAGTAAGGAATTTGGGTCTTATTATTGACTGCAATATGTCCTGGGTAGCCCAAGTCAATGATGTTAGCAAGCGGATACACTACACTTACCACTCTCTTAAACGTCTCCAATACTTTCTCCCTTTCAGCACAAAAATTATGCTAGCGCAATCTCTTCTTCTACCAATCCTCGACTACGCTGATGTGTGCTATTTGGATGTGACTGAGGAGCTACTAAATAAATTAGAGCGTCTTCAAAACCTGGCTATTCGGTTCATTTACGGACTACGTAAATATGACCATATATCTGCATTTCGTAATCAACTTAAATGGCTCCCTATCCGCCTTCGCCGTGATATGCACATCCTTTCAGTCCTTTTTAATATTCTTAATGATCCAAATTCTCCTGCTTACCTTCGCTCCCGTTTCAACATTCTTCCTCCTCCAACACGTTCCAGACGTTCCTGTATTACTTCAGAGTTAGAAGTGCCTAGAGGTAATACAAAGTTTCTGCTTAACTCCTTCACGGTACGTGCAGCAAATCTCTGGAATAGTCTCCCAAAACACATTCAAAAGAGTCCAAACATCAACCTCTTTAAAAAAAGAGTAAAAGAGCACTTTCTCTCACTACTTTCATAAATCTGAAACTGTTTTACTTTTATAATATTTGTGTATTTAGATGTAGTATAAGCATAATAATTTAGTATATATGTATTTATTATATTATAGATATTTATGTAAGCGTAATACTTATTATATTAAAATTATTTTATATTATATATATTATATTATATTAAAATTGTTTCTTTTATATAATATTATTAAGAGCATCTAATGTTGCACTATTTATACCTGCTACATAACACTATCTCTTACAGCTGTGGGTTGGCTGGAAGAAATTTCTTTTAGAAATAAGCCCGCCATTGTGAACAATAATTTCATGTGTAAAATTACCATGTAAAATTTCTCAGTGCAATAAAGAGTATTATATATTATATAAAAGCTGTAGATTTTATATTTTCCTGGTGGAAGGCGTCGGTGGAAAATCTTATAAATGGTCTGAGACCTTCTAATAGATGCCTAGAACACATTCGAGACCGATTCAGCAGGGAGCATAGCAAACAGCTCGGGTACTCTCGCGAAAACTTCAAAAAATTCAGAAAATCTATAGATTTTATATTTTCCTGATGGAAGGCGTCGGTGGAAAATCCTATAAATGGTCTGAGACCTTCTAATAGATGCCTAGAACACATTCAAGCATGATTTAGTAGGGAGCACAGCATACAGCTCGGGTACTCTCGCAAAAACTTTAAAAAAATCAGAAAAGCTGTAGATTTTATATTTTCCTGGTGGAAGGCGTCGGTGGAAAATCCTATAAATGGTCTGAGACCTTCTAATAGATGCCTAGAACACATTCGAGCCCGATTCAGCAGGGAGCATAGCATACAGCTCGGGTATCTCGGGTACTATGTTTGGCTGCTACAATTCGGCTGCCAATTTCAGGCTCATTTCTTTTAGTTAGGCGATTTAATTGCTCACGAGTGTATACAATCGTCTTTACAACTTTTACCGCTACATTTATATAAAAAATGATATATTTTTTATTTTGTTTTATTTTAAAAGGATCTCCAGCAAGGAATACAACAAGCTTTTAATAAGTTATGCGTGTTACAAGTCTATGTGCTCCTTCAGTTACAGGAAACCACAGCATCCATCTTATGTAACTAAGTAACAGCTATAACAGTAAGATTAAAATGAATGACTTTACACATTACTAAACGAACTAAAACAATAAACACAAAAAAAAACAAACAACAAACAACAAAAAAAATTGTTAATAAGTAATGTAAGTAAACGTGTAAGTTTTAAAATAAATTAGTGGCTATATTTATAGGTTGAATTGTACATAATAATTTTGTTACCAACAAAAAAGGAAACGGGACTGTTTCTCCTTCATATAGATTTCTTTTGTAACCTAGTGAGGTGTACGGTACACACTCACTACACCCGCTCGACTGGAATTAAATGAAATTGTACAAACCAAATTGTAACAATTACTATGTTCAATCTCTATTATGAATAAATATATTATAATTATTATTAGATTGGAATTTTCGGTTACTAATATTATATTTATCAGTTGTTCTATGTCGATGATTGGTTGCGTGTACGGTGAAATAACCGAGGTGGTCTGAAGATTGCAGGTTCGAACCCGGGCATTTTATATTCATCTCGTGCTGTTAACTATTGGTCGTTTTATTCAGTTTAAATGAACAATTACGATTTCAAATTACAAAAACAGTACCATAGAAATCGTTCTATAGATATTTCAAACTCAACAGAACAAACCGACGAACGAAACAATAACATAAACGATCCGAATAAAATCGTATCGTACCGACCACAAACAAATCTATTGACGAGTGAAACTTTAACGTGATGTTTGTTCAAACGTTAATGCTTTACGTTAAAATGGTGCACATATCAAACGAATTCAACTAATTGTCATAAATGGTCAAAATGTGATCTAGATCAAGATTTATAATTAAAAATCCTTGCCATTATGTAATAATAATAATATCCTGGGACATTTTTCACACACGGCCAACTGATCCCAAACTAAGCAGAGCTTGTACTTACTATGGAAACCAGACAACTGATATACTACATATACTACTTTTCTTTTGTAAATACATACTTATATAGATAATTACACCCAGACTCAAAACAAACAGACATGTTCATGCACACAAATGTCTGTCCTGGGTGGGAATCGAACCCACACCTGCGGCGCGAAAGGCAAGTACCAAACACGCCAACCGGCCAATAATAAATACATATTATGTACATACATATATTTAACACAGTCTATTAATAAATAAATAAATGTATTTTTCTTATTATTATGTACTTTAATAATATCGTATCGAATCGTTGCCAATATCACTACATATAAAAACAAAGTGTTTGTCTGTCTATCTGAAGGCGATAAACTCAAAATCTAGTGCAATTACACAAATCAAATCTTTCATTTGATACCCCACTCGGGTATATTCGCTTACTATCGTTTACAGCTAACTCAGCCTGCTGGCAAATCTTCATAGTAACTGGTTAATGTACAAATTCAAGATGGACATGTTCTTCTTAAATATACAGGGTTATTTGTATCGACCCAGCAACTCGCAGGACTAGATAGCTAACACCATACCCGTACACCGTAGAACAAAAGTTGTTGCTTATGGTGTTAGCTATCTAGTCCTGCGAGGTTGCTGGGTCGTTACAAATAATCCTGTATAAAAACATCTCAAAAAATATTCTTGGCAAAAAATATTAGAGATCTAAATCGATTGCCGAATTTTCGGCAGTGTTTGGAAATTGTATCTCTAATAGAAAGAAATTCATAAGTACTCGTTGTCAAGTAGTAACTTCTTGGTTCTGAATACCAGAACGAGGAGGATACCAATACCTCGAATATTTATAAATCGTATCAGTATTGGAAAAGTATCATCAGGAGCTATATTTCAGGATTGGAAGAATGATGAATGCTCTTCGAAATCCGACCTTTATTCCTTAAGTATTTATGTCACCAGAAATTTTACCATTGAAAATATTTAAAACCTACAATAAAGGATATATTTTTACATCGAGATTTTTTACAATCTTCATTTTTATAGCCCAGATCATTGTGAGTACTTATTAAGATTATGTCTGTATATAAAGTAAAGTACGTAAAGTATTATAAAAAAAAAGAGACAAAGCATCTTTACTTTCTGAATTTGGGATTGTATGACTCGATCGTCATATCTACCTGTATTAGCACGATTTAAGCAAAAATGCCATTAAAATAATTTTATTTGATTACAAATGAAGTAAAATTTATATAACGTTATTTATTAATATTCTCATCAATTAGGTTAAAATATTCCAACAGGATAAGACTTAAAGCAGTAAGTCACAGCTTGTTAAGGATCGTTTGTAATATAAACACTAAAAATAGTAGCCTTTTATCGCGCTATTGTATATAGAAGTTATTATATACTTCAGAAAATGATATTATACTATTATCTCTATCGCTGGAAATCCCTTACTATTTCTCGGGATAAATATATCATAAACTTGAAACAAACGATCGGAAATTCTGATTTAAATTCCCAGAATGATCTATGTTTTGTTTAATTTATATATACATATATTAATAAATCAACATAGACATCTAATCCGTGCCTATAACAATTATATCTAAATCAACTAACCCGTTAAATTCATCAAAAATTCTTCTAATTAAACAAACACGATGAGCTAGCGTATAAAACATCATACAGCACTCGCCACGTTCAGATGAAACGTTCCGGCCTTAATCCTTAGTCCATATATCGCGAGATAGTTCATACAGCGTGAACAAGTGTTGCTTACATAAATTTGAATGGATTCAACACACGCTCAAAAGCCCTGCTCCTCTTTCAAGGCCTTTTTATACATTCACAGAAAATGTTCATAGGAAAACATATGAAAATATAAGATGGATTTTAAAATTTATTTTCGGCGAAGAATTCGACACGGTCGTGTATATATTCACACAGACTATTATTTTAATAACTCACATCTTTCGTTTACTAAGAATTGTATTGAAATAATTTTCCTACAACGTATTACATTTCATATGATACACAATATTTTGAAAAAAATTCGGTGTACCGAATACGAAAATAGTAGATATGACGTCATCAATAGAAATGACGTAACAAGTATTATAAAATAAAAAAATTTCCTTTCAATTCTTAGTGTCTTACTTCCTGACAGTTTATTCGAGTAAGGTCTAAAACTAAACCAGATCACGACCTGCTCCCTGTTTAGACGTCTAGACGTTTTCAACTTAGCCTACATCCCAGAATAACGTTTTGGACGCAGGTTCAATATCAAGATGAGGTTTCAAAGGTCGAACAGTCATATAAGTGCATAGGATTAACAAGAACTAAATCTAGATAACACAATAATATATAATTTTAATAATTTCTATCGTATAACAATTTCTTGGACAAATATCAATATAACTACGATTAGTTTTAAGTTACAGTACCCGTACCTATATTTGATTTAATAAGTAAGATGACACATAGTCGTATTAATAGGAAATGAAAAGAACTTACTTCGGAGAGGACAACAACAATCAATCAACGATTCTTAAATAACGTCTCATTGACTAACGAAAGCCATCGTAAGTGTAAGAAAGTAATATACGTAATAAATTACACATTGAAGATCTTCCATAGATATTCATAATAGACATTCTAAGGCAAAACAAACAATAACGATCCAATTGTTACTAATCTCACTCTAATCTAACATCAACGATACCTGCCTATTAGTATTAATGATATCAAAGGCGTATCGGAACACTAACCACCGTGGAAACCCAAGAAGCTAAATCTCTCGTGGCTGTTAGTGGTTTATATTGAGGAGTAAATATAAACGAACAGTCAGACATACCGCATTATACGGGGTCTATGCCCCGACCATTATTAATCTCCGCTAATCGTGCATCACGCTCGGAATACCTGGCAAAGGTCGGCTATATCTGTACCACTCAGATGCCTCTTGATTTATTCGACTCAGTACTGAATTCATTAGTTTCGTTCGATCGAAGCGTCGGTGTAGCTCGTGACTTGCTTGAAATAGTAGGATACTTACAAAGATTTAATCATTAAACAATATATATCGTCTGCGCAATAGTAATCTTTGAAAAGTATTGATAAGCCATAGCAAGGCAGTGCCATAAATAAATAGAATACGTTAGAGTCAGATTCATATACTAAAGGTCTATTTTCAGTTTAATTATTTTAATAAATAAATATTGTTGTTTAGAAATAAAATATCCTACGAAGGTAAATTGGATTATGAAATGATGTCATCATATTATAGCCCTCAAAACAGCACAACACTACATGAATGGACAATATTCAAAAGTTTTAATAGGCCCCTTTTTAGCGGTATTTGTAAAACGTGTTTTTTGGCCCTATTGAAAGCACCTACCTAGTAATATTTTAATACAAGCGTTGTCACTGAACAATCTTATAATTTGTAGAGCTAAAAAGGCATTCGTTAGGGAGCTATAGTGCCACAGAGACTCACACAGACAAACGTTAAACTTATAACACCTCTCTTTTTACGTCGATCGTTAAAATTATGGGCACACGAGAAAAGCTTACGTATTATAACTAAAATCTATCAAAGTACAAGAGTCATTTGCAGCATGATTGCAATTAGAACAGTCCGACACCTATATATGATCTCTTTGAATTAAATATCACGCTCAAGTGCTCAGCACAGATCGACAATACTCGTGAAGTTATAAAATTATTATTTTTTAAGAATCGCATTAAATAATGGCTCTATATAATTAGTGAGACTTTTGGACATAAATGAGGTTCTAAATAATTTGATTCGATGTCGTGGTCAAAGTAATAATTTGAATACGTTAAATATCAAGCAATGGCTGACACGAAGCTTGCCATTATATTGGTATTATCCACGAAAAGTTCGAAAAGACGCACCCATGAACTTTTCGTCGATCAAATCATTAAATCTTTAAGGTTAAAATTATGGAACGATCGCACGACAGTTTATAGGAGGCTTTTATAAAAGTAAAAGATTAAGTTAAATTTATCGCTTGATGTTTTAGATATTTAAACAATATATAATAGATATTACAAAGGAACAAATTTCCAAAAAGGTAGACCATTATCAATGTCATTTGCTATTATCACAAATAATTATATTATTGGTCAAGAAAATTAAAATTTCTTCTCTTCAAATACTTTGACCGAGGTAAGTTAAAAACTAAAAACGGTAAAACTTGTAGACGGATGCTCCTTTATTTGGATTTCAAGAACGCGATCCTACTTGATTTATTGGCACCGGTCGTAAATTCATTAGTTCCATTCAACCACTACTGCGGAAGATTTACGATGATCTAGACCGTGACGTCATACTGTCGATTCCTTCAATAGCTTAAACGTTATTTGCACGTGATCCGAACAATTGTTCGTTTGCCAATTTTGCACTAATCACGATGAGCTAATCAAGTATAACCGTTATTGAAGAAATTTCCTCTCAACTTTGCAATTTTCAAAAAGTTTAAGAATTTCTTCGCAAGATAATGTTTCCTTGTAAAATATTCCTTTTTTACTTTTTGTATTGTAACGTATTCTTCCGACAAATTCATCAACTATTTTCGAAACACTTTAATCATTTGAAATTGTTATCTTATGAAAAAATAACATGAAAAAGAATATAAAAATAATCAGTTACAATAACTTCCCTGAAAACGCGGAAGAAATGTCATGCCTATCACGCACGCAATTTATTTACTTCGCGAGTTAATTATATACAGATAATTATCGTTAATTAGTAAAGAAATCAAATATCTAAGAGAAATATTATGCAAAAAAAAAAGTTTAGAGTAATCAATTTCAACCGAAGTTAGAATAATTTTTTTGACAATTATTAATTTATGGCTAGTTGCCAATTGTGTTTATTTTCTTAGTAAACTACATATTTTGAGTTGAGGCCATACGAAATATTTGTTGTTTATTAATAGCAACAATTCAGAGCTGATACAAAATCAATAATGTTAATCTTTATACGCCTTCAATGGAATCTATACAACCTGCTAATGCCTTAATCATGAGCGAACTAACTATATTTAATACTGATAGTAAAACAAAGCCATATCGAACAAAGTAGCAGAGCATTCTCCGTGCCAATCCATTTAATACCAATAAATCGGTAAAGTACATCGTGACACACGTGACCTATTTACTAAATTAGTGGTAGTGGTGTTACACACACACACACACACACAAACAAACCAACCGACACACAACCGAAAACATCGTGTTTGTTTCCATTGTAAAAATATTTCACAAGTAAAATTATGAGATAACATCCAAAATAAAATGAAATTAAAGTCTTCATTTGATACCGAATTCGAAAGAATTGTTCAACTTTTTAGCTTAACGTATTAAGTCAAACGTAAATGTAAGTTTTCTTTAATACAACACAGTCATAGCATTTAACTCACAAGTCGCTTAAGGCGAAACTAACGCATCTACTACTTTAAGCACCTCATTTGTCAAAATATAATTAATGGCTAAACCGGAACTTATTAAAATATATAGTGCATATATATAATGACCCTTGTTTTTGCTTCAATATACTTATTAAGTAGTAATAAGATCGTTAAAGATTATGAATGTCTGATGAAATAATCGAAGTTAACGAATATAAAACAATTTTTTTATTTTTTTAAAATTGAATTCTCCTCTATACGAGTTATATGTGTATAAAATTAAGGAGTTCTTCTAAAAAAAGTCTCAGTTGTAGAAGTAAATATTTTGTAATTAAAGTACAACGATTGTTATTATATTTTATTTTTCTAACGGTTATATAATTAACAATATCAGACGGATATTAGTTAGGGATTTATCTTAAAATAATACTTAAATATAAGACGTTATTATTAACACAAAGGTTTAGAGCTGATTCCACCATGAAGCACGGGTGGAAAGCGAGTGTATTATCCATCAGATAATACACGTGTGGCAGATTTATACCCGACACTTGCAGTTTTCCCCATGAATCATACCTTAGGTTAAAATTCACGTGTCCACTGTGCCATCTCAGTTCAAGACAAGACGTTATAGATCCGAATTATTAAATTAACCTTTTTCTACTCATTAGATAATATACAAATATATCAGCCGTGTCTTCAGCAATATCTTCGGATCTATGTATGCTTTCATATTTAATCCAGTATAACGAGTCTTTTGAAATTTGATGAGTAAAATAAATGTACAATCTTCGATTCTTCAACAAATCATAGGATATAAATATATTTTCAACGAAACAAGTGTGAAAAAACTCTAACGATTATACATTTAGACATACATACATCGCGAACAAGTTACTTCTATCATTACGAAAAAATATCGGTTAGTCATAATGAAAACTAATTCTCTCGTCTTATTTCAGTCCAACATTTGCGGTCATTTGTCTTGTTAATGGTAACGCTTGATGCCTGTCCGTCTGATGTCGCTGCGATGTTTTCATCTATATTCAAGCTTTGATAAGCCATTAAAACGTATAATTTATTTATATTTTAATTAATAAAATTAATTAATCTTATAGTAGTTATTTATTTATTATACGTCTAATTTTGTTTGAAGATTTAATCAAATTATCATGATTCTAATGCCAATAAATTAATATTAATCTGTACTAATAATGTTTGTTATAACATTAATCTTAAGATCTGCAAAGTTAATTTTAAAATAATAATTTTTCGCGTAATGCATCTCAATAATGAGAGACTTATGTTATAAATAAAATCACGCTACATTCCACAGGGACACACGGCTGTAGAAGCTAGAATTCGACAGCAACATTGCTTTTCTTAAATAAAAAATTTTTACATAATTAAAATGTGTTTACTAAACTAACATTGTTATCGGAGTACGCGAAGCACATAACATTAATACAGCGACAATTTATTTCCACGTAATATTTTATCAAATAATGATACAATAACATTAAACTTATTCTGTGTTTCTGAAATTGTAATTTCACATAATAGGAATGTTTACAAGTTATTTCAATGTTAGTGGTTATAATTGACAACGGAAGATAAAAACATATGTGAAATTAGAAATATTTATGTAAAAAGCATACATGAATTACAATGGTTTTTGATATTAAATTAAATATATTTACTTAAATTATGTAATGTTTTGATGTTATTAAGTAACATGTCATACATTACGCTCAAAAATAATGCTCTATATACGAGTATGTTGCATTAGACGCGCGTTTAGTGGCCACACATCGTTCATCAACTAAATATGGAGCGGGACAGCCCAGTGGGGAAAGGTTACGAGTTAATTAACATCAACTAATTGTAATTTTTTGGCAATATAACTTTTTTTGGTACTCTAATTACGGTTACCAACAAATTACGTTGCATTATATACATGTTTAGAACACGTGATCTTAACCGAACATTGCGGTTTGATTTGTGTTAATAAAATTCATCTCGTGCTCGACGGTGAAGGAAAACATCCTGTAAACTTACACGTGGATGAAAATCTTCGACACGTGTATCTAAGAACTCACATTCGAGTAGCGTGGTGGATAAGCTAACTCCTTAAAAGTAGAGCAGGTCTAAGGAGAGCAGTGGACACTTATGAAGCTGTTACTTCAATTTTTGTATCAATATTATTTCGTAATTTGTTAATTTTGAGTCTCAAGAAAGTACTCATTTTAAATTATATATAGTCAGTGTCATTCTATAACAACTCGCATCGAATCTAGCTCGTGAAATGTTGAAGACAGGCTTACGATCATACGCTATTTTGATGCGCGTATACTTCAAAGATATAATTATTATTGGCATCTCATTTCACTTTGACATTTCACGATCGGGGTGAGTTAGTTAGCTCTAGCTACATAATTCTTGGCTTTTGTGAATTCTTAATTTCCTTTTTTTTTATGAAATGAATAAGCGGTACGCTCAAACGCATTGACTTTGACCTGGACGCATCGACCTGGTCATGCAAATGTTCAATGGAAGGTCAACTTAACATCAGGTAATCTGCCTGTGCATTTATTCGCAAATAAAACGTATTATCACTTATAGAACATCGTGTGATTCACAACTTCTATTCGGGTATATTATTGCAGGAACAAATTAAGTCATTGACAATTTTACAGTGCAAATGGATGTCATTAAGTGGAACATAGGACGTGAGGGAAGTTAATATCTCACATATAAACTTCAGTTTTATTCTATGATAGTTATAAATGCTTGATAAGTATAAACAGTAGACATATGCCAGTTGGTGTTTTGTTCTAATTAAAAAAAAATTAAAGTTGCAACATAAAGGCTTTCATAGAAAACAATTTAATATTTTCTTTGTTTTATCTATCAATCAGTCAAGATGGAATTTAAATCAAAAGCTGCTATTTTAATATTCCTATTGCTTTTCGTTCGTTAGCGGTTGTTATTGAGCCTCATTATGTCGCCTCCGCCAAATAAACATTTTTCTTTAAAATTTGTTTTTAATATTTAAATAATTAATATTCATTACACTACACACAATGGACAATAGGTTCTTATATATTTTCCTGTAAGTAAAATAAGCCTATGTCCTTACAAATTTTATAACAATAGACTCCACGTTTTGCCGTGAGAACGTAACGAATAGACGGACAGAGTTACTTTCATTAATGTTTGTCTAATTGTTTAACTAATTATATAAACAATATTTTTTGGAGTTTTCCTAGTCGATTTAGTCCAGAAGTCTTTTCATAAGTATTACGTTTCCATATTGAAGAATCTAGCAATTCTAATAAAGCTAACTTGTTGGTGGGGCTTTGCGCATGCCCTTCTGGGTAAGAACCACCTATATATTTAACCGGTAAACAGTAATACTTACTTGATATGTAAGGTTAGGTTACTATTTCGTTTAGTGTCAATTTTTAAAGAGTAGGTGGTGTACAGTTTTTTTTTATATTTATAACATTAAAATCGATTAAAAAATATATATAAGATTTTATTTTCGCGTCAAACAAATTCAAACAATTAATCTTAATCGAAGTAAGCAAGGGGAATTGATGATCCGGTTCAGCATCAAAATAATGACAAAATTCACTTTGTTAGCGTAATACGGCGGGGCGATATTTTGTGCAGATTAATAGCTTAAAGCGTTGCTGTTATGAAAATTGTAAACTCCATTACGACTTACAAAAAAATATTTTTACGAACAATCTTTTCACGTAAAAATCTTTTCACGTCGTTATAAAATTAAATGTATTTACTCTAAGATAAAAGTAACTTTCCTGTTGAAAGTTAAAATCCTAAACACAAAAATGTTTGTTCAATATATATTTAATAATAATTAGCATAATAACAAATAAAATCATAACCTTTATTATCTTTTAATAATAATAGGTATAGAATAGATACTTACAAAAGAAGAATATATGATTTTCTATTGAATTTTTGTAACTTACCTGAAAAAGAAAAAATAATTTAGACATGATACAATATGAAAAACATTAAGAAATATTGTATAAATATAAGTTAATATATCTTATAACAAGTTACAGATCACGCAAAGTCAATAGATATTGTATTGAAATGTTCTGGTGAAAATTATCTATTTTCAATGACGACAATAATGAATGACACAAAACATATTTACTTTTTTCCTACCTAAGACCTTTGCTATACTAAGGTACTATATAATTATTTTGTTTTACTTTTACGCTATTAATCGCTTCAATTAGCTTCTTGTTACATGAACTACAAAAAACGAATAATATACTGAAATACTCTTAGAACTTTTACCCTGTGCTAAAAAAGAAAATTCACTTAATGATATTATCTTGTGTTAATTTCTTTAGAAAACTAATTAAGTGTTCTGCTTTTACGAATATGTTGAATAAAAGAAATTTGACTTATTGACGTTTATTTATTAATATAATGTAGTAAAATTTCCAATAAAACATCAATTAAAAAAAATCAAATAGGGCCTTTTACAAAAATATCTCATCGTTTTAAAACAATAATTAAACGCAATTATTTCATTTTTATTATTCTTGTATTATATTACTCGGAACTAGAGTTTTGTGCAAGCTCGTCTGGGTAGGTACCACCCACTCATCATATATTCTACCGCAAAACAGCAGTACTTTGTATTGTTGTGTTCCGATTTGAAGGGTTTGTGAGTCAGTGTAATTACAAGTACATCTTAGTTCCCAAGGTTGGTTGGCGCAATGGCGATGTAAGATATGGTTAACATTTCTTACAATGCAAATGTCTATGGGCGTTGGTGACCGCTTACCATCACGTGGCTCATATGCTCGTCCGCCTAGCTATAGAATAAAAAAAAATTGGATTCATTGTTTATGCACATCCAAAACAAAAAAAATTTATAAATAATTACACAGTTAGTAAAGCCGATATTTAATAGACCTTCTAAGTTATTGCATTAAAAAAATGTATCAGATAAATTCCACGATATTTCGTACGAGAAAGCAATTAGGCTAATTGCCACCCCAATTAGTTTACGGCGAAGATGGGGATACATCGACTTAATTAGTTACATATTTCATATACCTACATGTTACATATGAATATTTAAAAATATATTATACTCTACGAAATTAAACTTATTACATGTTCCAGCCGAGATGGCACAGTGGTAAGAACGCATGAAACTTGACCGATGATCGTGGGATCAAACCCGGGCCAGCACCACTGAATTTCATTTACTTTATTTTATGATTTTAGTTCATCTTGTGCTGGACGGTGGAGGAAAACATCGTGAGGAAACCTGCATGTGTTAAATTTCACTGAAATTCTGTCACATGTGTATTCCACCAATCCGCATTGGAGCAGCGGAATAAGCTCCAAACCTTCTCCTCAAAAGAGGAGAAGAGGCCTTAGCCCACTAGTGGGATATTCACAGGCTGTAACTGTACTGTACTGTACATGTTCCAGAATAAAAATCATATTATATATAATTTAAGAGTAAATGTTAGTTATTTAATAATAAAATTAAATCAAACGTGATACTGAAAAATAGTAGAATACATGGCGGTCTGATTGCAAAAAATCAGAAATCTCTTTTAGACAGCCTTGGGGTAGAGGTTATTATTTTTTAAATAGAATAAATAAATAAATCTTTTTCCGTCAAAAAATACTGAGTTGCAGCCCAGAAATTGAAAGTTGAGAGTGTTTAGACTCCTGTACCCTAAGGGTAAACTCTCAGCGGAGACGTCGGCTTGCCATATCATCAGATTATGAGAATTTTGAATATAGAGTGCTCATGCTTGATCAGTACCATATCTCCTGTACAGTTGACTAATCTTCGTTGTTAATACCGCCGTGGCCATAATGAGAGTCGAAAGGACATCATAGAACTGGCTCAATCAACATTAAAACCGTAATACATCAATACAGAAAAACTGTGGTATGGATAGTAGAGATTCCATTCCAGAGATGCCTGCGCTAAATCCAACCACTTACAAGACAATACATTCAATTACATTATAAAAATCAAATTATTTATTTAATCTTGAAACTGTTGATTGCTCGAATCATTAATATCTTGTTGAAAATTTTAATTATAAATAACATCTCAAGGGCTCGGTGTTTGTATTTTGAGACAGTTATGGGCTGTTAACGTGATTTATGTCTCGTCGTTAAGTAATCCAGTAAGCGTAATTAGAGGTCTTCTATTTATCATTATGTAATGTCTCAATTATCAAGACTTTAAGCACGTCAAAGACTTGTGAATGGATAACCAATGCGTTAATGTTTTGAATAGAGATGCTGCATATTTTGCATTTAAGCTCTGTACTCAATGTCCTGTGTCGGTAATCTAAAATCGAGCTAGAAACTAACTTAAAGACAAAAATTTCTTGGTGGAAGAGTAGGTCCACCCACTCATCAGATATTCTACCGCAAAACAGCAGTACTTGCTATTGTTGTGTTCCGGTTTGAAGGGTGAGTTAGCCAGTGTAATTACAGGCACAAGGGACATAACATCTTAGTTTCCAAGGTTGGTGGCGCATTGGCGATGTAAGCGATGGTAACATCTCTTACAATGCCAATGTCTTTGGGCGTTGGTGCCCCCTTACCATCAGGTGGCCCACATGCTCGTCCGCCTTCCTATGCAATACAAAAAATGGCGACAAAAACTCTTATGGTATGTCGAAATAGTTATCAAGAGCGGAGTCAAACCCGTTTAGATCAGTCAGTTGTAGTTACTATTATACTAACTATATCTAGTCTTAGATAAAATTAATTATTATTTTTACGAATCTCTTTAATACTCTCAATAAATAAGAATCTTACATACTGAGTTGGGAAAATACATAATGATTATAATATAACCAAGATTTCTTCGTGGATAGAATCGAATGAAATACGGACCAGCACTGTTGAATTTTTCACGAGCTTACAATTAATTTGTAACAAAACACAAATTCAGTTGATGTTAAACGATGAAGGAAACTTCATGAGGAAATCTAGAGGATTTCCTTATTATTATCAGAATTTCTTCTGCCACTAAAATACCCGTGAATCCTTAGTGGAACAATGTCGTAAGCAGGAGAAAAGGGGCATTTACCAAAATGGTAATATACGAACGTTGTCAATTTTTACTTTTATTGACTTCTATAGATATACGTGTTACGTAGCAATTATAAATACAATTTGTAAGGATTCCTCAGAATCTTGATTGAAAATCAAAAGCTGAAAGCCTCAAGTGTCATTCTAAAGTCTAGGTACTTGAAGATGAAAATCAAAGAACTCGCTTTTTATTATTCAATGTTAGCCGTTCGTTCGTATCGTTACATAATGAATCGGAGTAATTTTAACCATCCAATTAGTGACATCTAATCATTGATGTCCGTGTAATATGTCAAACAGACGACTGATAATCTATCCTACAGTACAGTAATAGCCTGTGAATGTCCCACTGCTGGGCTAAGGCCACTTCTCCTCATTTTGAGAAGAAGGTATGGATATCCTTCACCGTCAAGCACGAGATGAATTATTATAATCACAAATTAAGCACATGAAATTATGTGGTGCTTACCCGGGTTTGAATCCACGATCATCGGTTAAGATTCATTCTTACCACTGGGCCATCTGGGTTATCATACCTCAAAAACTTAATCATCAAGAACTAAAGGCGTACAAAAATACAATATAAATTGTATATGTGACCAATTTTAAATAATTTCTAAAAATAATATGTCAAGTATAGTTTAAGCTACCGCCGATTCGGAATGTAAATTATACTAAAAACCATGACCAGGTCCTCCAGTACTAATTAGGTTTTCAATGTTATAATAAAAAAAATATATATATTGCCTGTATCCCGTATAAACGTTACCAGTTATGGATAAAGCAACAGTAAAGAAAAACAATAAGAAAACGCCAGAGTAATAAACAATTGCATCATACAATTGTTTCTCAAGAGCAAAACATCGTATCTCATATTCTATATCAAAGCTACCAACAGCTTTGCCAGTGTATTTGTTCGAAACTTTGCTCCTACATATAATTGTTTGTATCAAGTCACAAAGCTCATTGCAGGAGAAATGTATCAAAGGTAAAACATTCAGTCCTCGACTTGTACCTTAATGAAACCAACGCAGCTAGACACTAGTTAATATTAAATATATAATTAATAAATACACATGATAGTCCGATATATACATATATAGAAAGCGAGTTGAATATTTTGTTTATTGATTCATGTGTGGCTTTAATAAATCAACGCAGCGGTATGTTTGTCGCAGGTTATATCCCCTTGGGCGTTTTTCATCCCCACTCCTTGCTTATTTGGACGGTAATTTAGGAATATTAGCAGTCACCAGTAATGCGCATCATTTTTTATTGTGTTAAAGTTTCATTACAAACTCAGCGAATCCGGTTATACTGATATTATTGTAATAATAATAATATCCTCCAGATAGAATTGCGCAGGAGATATTATAGTGCACAAGTGTGTGCGCAAACACATGTGCACTCTCTATTCCCTAGCTCTCATAATCCGATGGGAGGACAACCCGACACGACCGGAAAGAGTTCAGGCGCAGGACCAACGGCTTTACGTGATTTCCGAGGAACGGGAGTGTACACACTTCCAACTTCCAGACTCCGGGCTGCTACTGAGAATTTTCTGACAGAAAAACCCAATAACTATTTATTGGCCCGACCTGGGAATTGAACCCAGGACCACCGGATCTGCGGCCTTAACTAAAATATTAACAATATAAACAACCATATGTCCAATACAATTAAAGCCTTGGATTCATAAATGATTCCAATCAAAAAAAAAACAAGGTTTAATTAGGTATTAGGTTCATTTATCAAGTAAAGCTCGGCATGACGTCATCGAGTTATCATGTCGAAAATCCTTCATAAATGCAATATAAAAAACAGAATAGCTAACAATAATAATACCAACCTAATATTATACTGTTTGGAGGTTTCCCGGGCTAAATAACATATTCAAATATGACACGTAGGCAGCTAAGCATTTATTAATAGAATATAATTAAGCGCTACAGCGCAGCGTGGGTAATAATCTCAACCAAGTATCTAAATAGTTCTGACAATGATGTCAGGATCGTTGCTAATCCTACACTATATTAATTTTTCATCTTAATAACCATAGAGTACGGGCAGCGACACTGAGTTTGAATGTATTATTATTCCAAACCTACCAATTTAAAGACGAAACTTACTGTATAGTATGCATATATATTGGAATCGAAATAAATCCAATAGCAGGAGAAGTAAAGTTAAATAAACAACTTTGACCATTAATTGCCATGACGTCATTGTTCGAGATCTAAAATAGTCTATGGTCTTCATCTTTGTAGACGAAGTTTTTGGTCGAACTTTTGGAATATAATTACAGTGGATTTATGTAGTAGTTAAGTTAAATAGTGTTATATTATTACAATTAAACATATATTAATCAAAAATTGATTGTTGTGCATAATAAAGCAGAGCTATTGGAATTCGCATGGAATGTGTAATTTAGTATAGTTCATATAGTTTATATTTGTGAATACTTCTCGTATGTCAAAGTTACATAAGCATTCAATATAACACAATTGTCAAGTAAAGCTCGCGTTGTTATTTTAACGGCAATAAATCAAGTGTTGACACAACACCGACGGCTGTGACTGATGTGCTTCGGTAAGTAGATTCGGTAATACTTTCGCATTTGTAAAAAAAATAATATATTTTAATTACATTTCACGCTGAATATTCACTCTGTTTATACAATACTGTCTCTATTGTCGTCTTTCAAAAGAGTAATTAATCTTGACGGCCGTTCTCCGTCGGACGTTACAAACCGGTAGCGCTTGACTCGAAAAATTAATTTTCATTCATTATTTCAAATGTTATCGTAAATAAATTATACGAGATATAAAAACAACAACAAGTTAATAAAAAACAAAACACCATTACAATATAATAAAAAAATATATAGCAATACAGTAAGTGCATCAATAATTTATTTTACGATGACTAAAAATATGCGTGTTCATGGCTTTACTAGAAATATAATAACCGATATAAAAATAAAAATTAAACAATTATATTCTCCGTTTTGTTACGACGCTAATAATGAACAGGATAAGTATCGAAACAGCAACTACGTGTATCCCATCGCAAAGTTTATTATCTATACATTTTTTTATAGGATAGGTAGGCGGTCGGTCATATAGTCCACCTGATGGTCAGTGAACACCAACGCCAATAGACAAAGCCATTGTACATTTCTTTAAAAAAAAACATCGCCAAAGCGCCACCAACCTTGGAAACTAAGATGTTATGTCCCATGAGCCTCTAATTACATTGGCTCACTCACCCTTCAAACCGGAACACAACAATAATAAGTACTGCTGTGTATGTGAATATCTAATGAGTGGATGGTACCTACCCAGACGAGCTTGCACCACCGAGTAAACAGAGTAAATACTTGTATTATAAAGCCATTTAGTCATAAATTTTGGTCTCCCTTGTTATTATTATCTATTAATTAGATAATTATTTTAAATGTACAAATATTATGTTGTCTCCGGTCTTTATTCGCACGATGTTCGTATAAAGCATCAAGGAGAGGTAGAACAAACAAACACTTTCACGTTTATAATATAAATATTGATTTAACATTTATCAATGTGAGGCAATAAAGCTGCTGGCATTCATGCAACCATTCGCGTTTAATTTTACATAATATTTTCTTACTATATAATAATAATACGTCGTATATGGTTCTTTTTTTTTTAAATGAAAAGTTACCCTAAAATAACAAATGATAAAATATTACTTTTATAAATGCAATAATTTGTATATTGTTATATTTATGACTAAATCGCACTCCAACGGGTCCAACGAATTCTAATAAAACTTGGCATATTTATAGTTAACATGACCGTACGTCCCATTTTGTGCGGGACAGACCCGGTTTCAAGCTATGTGAATAACGTTTCGGGAAAAAAAAACATAGCAAAATATTCCGCAACGAAAGAGCAGACATTTACTGAATTATCTTTTTGGGAAAAAAACCAATCGCCTAAGCTGTACAAAGTCAATCGTAAATTTAATAAACATGAATTTTATTACCTCTATATGTTGTAGAAGTCATTCATTATTGGTAAAAATATAAAAATGATAGTTATCGATATTATATATATTAATCTTTATATTATATAAAAGAAGATCTGAATGACTGACTGATATACTGATAATACTTGGTGGTAGAGCTTTGTGCAAGCTCGTCTGGGTAGGTACCACCCACTTAACAGATATATATATTTTTTGTTTTTATTGTATAGGTTGGCGGCGAGCATATGGGCCACCTGATCGTAAGTGATCACCAATGCCCATAGACAATGGCATTGTAAGAAATGTTAACCATCACTTACGTTGCCAATGCACCACCAACCTTGGGAACTAAGATGTTATGTCCCTTGTGCCTGTAATTACACTGACTCACTCACCCTTCAAACCGGAACACAACAATACAAAGTACTGCTAATTTTTCTGCTGAGTTTGGTTTTTTTTTTGAAAATGTTAATCTCGAGTTCCGATTTGATAAATCTCATTGCGTCAGATAAACTTTTTTTTGAGAAATGTTATAGACTATATAACATCAGCTTACGACACTCGGGGGCGGGGTAGTCACGAGAAGATAACCACGCGGGTCAGCTAGTAAAAATATGGGACATTCATAGTCCTATATTTTATATAAAAATCTATCTTTGATTGTATATAAAAGTTTCTTATCAACGAAACGTTATTCGAAATGAATAAAAAAGTATCCGAACTTTACACGTGGGATTTTTTATATTTCCCTACAGAAATATTACTTATCGTGTCTAATGACATGACATTTATATTGCTCCTAATATTATTATGTGGTTTTTAAACTTGGTATACCAGATGTTAAGCTATAACAGGTATGTATGTACAGTGGTGGTCGTATAATTAGAAACATTACCAACGGTCCTTGACATTATGTAAGATACTTCACCGCGATCGTTTTTATTTTGAAATTAAACAATGAATAGGACAACAATATGTTCAACGATTTATCATTTATTAGAAAAACAATATAAATCTCATTACACAAGTGCAGTTTCAATATTTCATTACGGACAAACGTTTAAATCAGTTTTGAGTATGAACAATAATGGTCAACTAATTAGAAACAACAACAAAAAGTATAAAAAAAAAACAATATTTTTTTAAGGTTTTAGTAATTAGTATTGTTATTTACGAAATAGCTACTATCCACAACCTACCAATAGTTATAATTAATATTTAGTGGCTTATCCCTTATTTTCAATAACAGCACTGCAACGACCACGTCATTGATTCAATCAATTTCATACATTTTTCTAGGGGGATTGAATTCCATGCTTTGACAAATGCTTCATATAGTTCGTTTTGACTGGTGTAACGTTTGTTTGAGACTTTCTTATTAACAATATACCAGAGATTTTCTATCGAGTTTAAATCCGGACTACTTGCTGGCCAGTCTAAAACGGATATACGCTGTTCGCTAAGGAAACATTTGACGCTATTGGTCGTGTGTTTAGAGTCATTGTCATGCTAAAAGATCCAGGTTACAGGCAAATGATCGTCCGAGTAGGGAATCATTGTGTGCTCTAAGATATTTTGTATTGCCATTGATCCATTGTACCTTCAATCTTCCGAACGGGTCCAACTCCACATCCGGAAAAACAACCCCAAACTTTAATGTTACCGTGCTTGACTATACTCCTTGTGTATTTATAATTAAAAGCATTGTTTACAGGACGTCTAACATAGCGCTTTCCATCGGAATTTACCATATTTATTTTTGTTTCATCTTCACTTTTTTAGCGAATAATAATCGCTTCTCTCGGTGTTGCTTGGTAAGAAGCGGTACCTTTCGAGAGATTCTTCCAAACAATTTAGCTTCCACTAAGCTTCGGCGTATCAGTCTTGACGAGATGTTTCTCGGGTCATCAGGCGAAAAAACTTCATTTTTAATCTGGTTGGAGCCTTTACTTGGGTCTTTTTTAGCAACACGAACGATTAGCGTATCTTCTCTGGGAGAGGTTTTTTTTGGCCGAGCCTTTCTAAGAACATTTTCAACAGTTCCATGTGTTTTATAATGATCAATTGCATTGAAAACTTTCTTAACAGAACAATTTAAATGCCCAGCTATTATTCTGTACGCCCACTTATGATCTATATGTAAATTAACAATTATTTGCCTAGTTGATGCGACACAACTTTTATTTTTGCCCATTTTGAACAAAATAAAATTCAGATTAAATTTTGAATTGCCGCCAAAATAATAGAAAAAGCTAAGAAATAAATGTTATTCTCCAATTTCAAAAAATGTATTCTTTTTTTTAAATGTTTCTAATTAGGCGTCCAAGCAGCCAGTAACAGAAAATAAACGCATAAATGTGTAAGACTCATTTTGTAATTAAAAGTAAGATATGTTTTATATTTTATGCATTTAATGAGTTTTTTATTTGAGTGGCTATATTATTGCATGATTATTAATAATTATTGAATGTGTATATTTTTTACGAACATTTATACGTTGAAGTTATACTTTCTTTATTCATAAGTGTTTCTAATAGTATGAGAACCACTGTATATAGATCGATTATCCTAACCAATTAAAGATGTCATGATATAATTCACATATATTTAGTATTGTGATGACATTTCTCACGAGCAGACGAAACCTTTACAATTCGTCACACAGAGATCGATTCGCCGCGCTCCACAAAGAATTTCCTTTGATAAATCACTAATTTCGTGTCATTTCTGAGAACATGTAATATAAAATTTTAAAGATAACATTCGCACATATTTATATAACGAAAGATAATTTTATATAACTAGAACGAAATTATTTGTCTTCTTAATACATATTTAATACAATAAAACTTAAAAGCAATTTGAAGTCTTTATACATAACAAAGAACCCTAATTTTTTTATTATTTTTCGAAATAGTTAACTTTTATTATTTATTTATTATTTATTTTTTATTAAGGAACACCAACAGTTTACATATGCAACACTTACATTATACAATCTTACAGATTTTTTTTCAGGTCTTCATATGTACACCTATTACAGGTATTCACAACATTGTCTAAAAAAAAGTTTTATGACGAGCGATAACACCTTAATCTAACTTAATTAAACTTATTGTTTACACTCTTAGAGTAGCCTTAAACTTCATGGTCATATTTGACTGCAACGATTTAGATGTAACGTTTAGATCGAAACGTTTCGAACTTGAATTCACTACCATCACATTTGCTGTCTTACACGCGCTTTCATATTTCTAATGGAATTGGTTATAATTTTAAATTAATGTGTATAAATCATAATACCGCTGCTTAATACTTGTATCCTATTAAGAAGAATATTTTTGAGAGGACGTCAATTCTTCCAACGCGGATTTGGATTTTAGATATAAATACACTACACCATTCTTTCGACACATGCATGTTTTCTCACGATGTTCGTCTGCTAGGCCAACCACGAAATATAACTAGGCTCTAGTCAGGCCTAAAAACTCGAGATCGGGTTAAGATACTACACTACTACACAGAACATCTCCCTATGTAACTTTGTTAGTATGTCGATATAATCTTAACTTCAAATACAGATCGTGTTTAATATATCCGACATGGCCCAGTGGTAAGAACGCGTGAATCTTAAACGATGACCGTGGGTTCAAACCCGGGCAAGCACCACTGAAATTCACTCTTTAATTTTGAAAGGAAAACATCGTGAGGAAACCTGCATGTGTCAAATTTCACTGAAATTCTGTCACATGTGTATTCTACCAACCCTAAATAACAAGCTCCAAGCCTTCTCCTCAAACGAGAAGAGGCCTTAGCTCAACAGTAGGACATTCACAGGTTGTTATTGTTACAGTATGATTTCAATTATTTGTCATACAATTTAATATACAAGGAACTGAATATAAATATATATATATAATAATATCCTCCAGAACGATTTCGGTCACGGCGGACAATCTCAAGAGAGATTAACCAACTGCGCAGGAGATATTAGTGCACAAGTGTGTGCGCAAATACAGGTGAACTCACTATTCCCTAGCTCTCATATCCGATGGGACGGTAATGCGACACGACCGAAAAGAGTTCAATCGCAGGACCAACGGATTTACGGGCTTTCCGAGGCACGGGAGTGTACACACTTCCAACTTCCAGACTCCGGGAACTGCTACTGAGAATTTTCTGACAGAAAAACCCAATAACTATTTATTGGCCCAACCTGGGAATTGAACCCAGGACCACCGGGTCTGCGGCCTTATATCTAGCCACTAGACTAACAAGGCAGTCAGATATAAATTATAGGAATGTTATAAATGTGAAAATAAAGCGCAACTTGGAAGCGTCCCCTGAATAAATATTGCGTGTATTTTTACCCATTAACGTCTAGTTCCGGTTCAGTAACATAATATTTAGTGATGTTTAATACAAAAACACCACACCCATATTATCCTGATTGATTGACAGATCAGAAATGTACTACATTTGTGTTAAAAAAAATTTTTTAAATATTGCGAATAAATATTTTAGAGTAGATTGTAAAACATTTATATATTAAAAAATTTGAAAAACCTTAACGTTCAAAAATTTTATTAAAAAAATGATAACGTCCAAACAAAAAGTTTATTAAAAATTTTGAACGTTTTTATTAGATGATGATGATGAATGAATGAATGGTCCTCCAGACCGATTTCGGTCACGGCGGCCTATCTCAAGAGAGGATTGGAAACCTTCAGGTAGGTACCCGATTTCTATGGGGGAGGAACCGGGTTACGTGGAATTCTTACCCACTAAAACCACTGCAATGGCCGTCCTCAGCACGGATCGGAGAGGCTGCGGGATCGTGTTAATGAAAAGCATCCGCGGCCCCTGTGCCCGTCCCGGCGCGTGCTGTGCCCCGCACGTGGCTCAGTGGGGCTCTCCTCAGGGGGCGAAGGTAAACTCGCCCCGCACTCCTCGCTAGTGCGTACGGCAGCGCGAGGCCATCCCGGCTGCCGTCCTCCTCAGGGCCGTCGCCCCAACTTTGCGCGTATAAAATCAATTCAGTTATTCTATAATGCTAATTTCGACCGCAGCTATAAAAAAGTAGCCTATGTCCGTCCTAGGGGTTCGAGCTAGCTTCATACAAAATTTTATCGAAATCGATTTAGTTTTTTAGCCGTGAAAAAGTAACAAACAGACAGAGTCATGTTCATAATATTAGCATAGATGTACTTATCTTTTAAATATCAGACTGTTTTAACTAGGGTTTATTTATTTAAATACAAAAATATTCTATATATTTGTGTGAATAGTTTTTAGATTCCGTTCAGTCATTCGAACATGAGATATGAGCAAACATGCAAATAAATAAACTTTCTTTTTAAAATGCCTCCATAGTGTATTGGATAGCTCATACGGATGCTAGTTCGAGGGGTTTTTTCATTCACAGCAGCGGTCAGCATTTACAAAATTAATATAGACAAACAGTCAGTAACGCCACAGGCCATCTCTACATTGTACCGTACCATATTTTTCTGTACTTTTCATACATTAATTTAAATATAAGATCAATATTCAAAAAGCGAATGTACCTCTGTTAGAATGTTTGTGACTTAATTATTTACACCTAAATAAGCACATAGGTGTAAATGAATTTACGGGGTCTACGTGATTTTACAATCTGAGAGCTCGAGATAACATTTAGGATGTTATTGACAAAGTTAGATAAATTACAGAAACAAAACAAAATTATGTTTACATCTGAAAAAATACGACACATAATAGAAGATTATGTAATAATAATAATATCTTGGGACATTATTCACACAAGGCCATCTGATCCCAAACTAAGCAGAGCTCTTACTATGGAAACCAGATAACTGATATACGACTTATACTACTTTTCTTTTGTAAATACATACTTGTATAGATAATTACACCTAGAGTCAGGACAAACAGACATTGAATGGCGACCGTCCAGGAGCAGTGGAGCTGGAGCGAATCAGGACTCTAGCCCAACAAGCCTGGCGACAGTGGAGGCAATCCGCCCCCACTTGTGTCACTGGGTAACAAGAAGAAGCGGCACACTAACGTTCAGGCTGACGCAGGTACCGGACATGGCTGTTTCGGCAAGTACCTTCATGGGATAGCGAGGCGGGAGGCATCACCCTCCTGCCACGAGTGTGGTGCGCCACTGGACACGGCGCTCCACACCCTGACGGAGTGTGCTGCGTGGGGGGCCCAGAGGCATTCCGTGGCGGTGATAGTTGGCGCAGACCTCTCACTGCCGAGCGTGGTTAACGCCATGCTTGGCAGCGAGAAATGCTGGACGGAGATGGTCTCTTACTTCGAGAGCGTCATGTCGCAGAAAGAGGCCGCGTCGTCGAAGAAGAGCGGGGAGGAGACGTCGGCGCTATGCGCACCTTCTCGCCCCGCCCTAAGCCGCCAGGGCTAGCTGGGTTCTCTGTACTCCGGGAACCCAACTAAGAAAGGAGGCCCGCGTAATCGGGCCAGCCGTCGGGGCGTCGCGGTAGTATGCACAAGCGATCCCGTGCCGCTCCACCAAAGACGATCAAGGTACGCTGGTTTTTTAGTGGGTATTCCGGCGCCTTCAGCACCTGCGAGCCCCACATACCCCCCCCCCACTCCATGTGGGGGAAACGCGTAAAAAAAGACAAACAGACATGTTCATGCACACAAATGTCTGTACCGGGTGGGAATCGAACCCACAACCTGCGGCGCGAAAGGCTGGTATCTACCAACCACGCCAATCGGCTCGTCTGTTTCGACTCGATGTGTCGACTTTTTTAATCACTAGTGAAAGCACATCCCGTTCTCAAGGACAAGACAAACGAGGATTATAAAGATAAACAAAAAAACCATAAAAATTGCAAAGATTGATTGTACGGTGGCCGGTGCCGCACCGTAGACATGTTTTCACGCCCTTAAAAGCCAGAAATGTCTTGACATTATAAAAATTTTCCGACGCAATGTTTTATCGTGAGTTAAATGAACTATTTGTAAAAAGTAATTTATATTTTGCGGGGGAACAAATCCCTTATTACATCCCGGGATAAAAGGCACGCCAACTAAGGTGACGTAAGCTGAATGAAAGCAATTATGGTACGTCGTAATAAAAAAAAAAGTAATATCAATCTTATCAATTATTTGTCATTATCATTCTTTAGAATTACCAGCGAAAGAAAGATTAGACAAATATTTTTCAATTGTTATAATTGGTTAATGAATGTCTCGACCTCTGTATGTATATACATTGCGTAGGCTCATTAATATTAACAAATAAAACATCAAATAATCCAGTCCATAAAATGCATTAATGGTCTACATATCAAAATACACAAAAAAATATCATAAAAACCCAGCCATCCAGCGACCTGTTAATATTAAAAGACAAATGACTAACTAAACATCGTAAAACTTGTGAATAGTATAATTTATAAACTATAAAAAAGCAATCATCCTAACATATGTCAACGGAACAAAAACTATCATAAAATCACAATAAATCATAATGTACTACTTATTCCAAGCTCGAGAGACACCTGTTACGTCAATAAAACGAAGAAGTATTAAAAAAAATTGGACCGTTAGCAAAGCTACCATTATTTATTTGAAAACAAATATTTCTTATGGTATTATATAATTTACGATACTTACGATAAGATTATTTACGATTTTATAATTTACATATGGTATTATATTATATATAATTTACTCGGTGGTAGAGCTTTTTTATTGTTTGTCTGGGTAGGTACCACCCACTCATCAGATATTATACCGCAAAACAGCAGTACTTGGTATTGTTGTGTTCCGGTTTGAAGGGTGAGTGAGCCAGTGTAATTACAGGCACAAGGGACATAACATCTTAGTTCCCAAAGTTTGTGGCGCATTGGCGATGTAAGCGTTGTTTAACATCTCTCACAATACAAAAAAATATTTGCATTACTAATGTAGAAACTTCTCTTAATTATGTTTACAATTTGAATTATAATACATCTGATTATCTGATCTTATCTGATGCCCGGGATTGCCCGGGTAAATAGATGATTCCTTAAATATGATCTCGAGTTTGAGCTCATTTTATTTACTGATTTTTTAATTTATAGACACTAGAGAATAGCACCAAAAATGCTTAGAACTAATAATTGTATAGTACAAGGAAATTGTCTCCTAATTCTTCCAGACAACACAATCGTAAAAGAGACTTTAAAATAGAAACCGAGTAGGTTAGTGAATTATGGACTTACATATGTTTTGGTTGTTTTGACAATTCATATGAAATTACTCTTTAAAGTATTGCAATAAAATATATGCGTTTATTAACATTTCATAATTAAAATAAATTTATGTTTTATTACTATATTAAAAAGCTGCTAAACCTAAAATGAACTCATCTGTCATGTACATAAATAACGCAGTACATACATATTTCAGAAGTAAACAATGCAATCATAATTAAAACTCTGAACAATTTCTACAAGAAAATCAATGTAAAAAAAAGAACAGTTCAAATTTTCAATCGTATCGTTTCTGCTAACCGTACTTCCTCAAATTAATACGTAGAAAAGTTTAATTACAGCCAGTAGGATGCAAAGGCACTGAAATTCATTCCGACGAAGTTCAAAGTTAAATAAAATATGTTGCGGCAACTCGGTTCATTTTAAATTGTTTATTTTAATAGTATAAAACATTATTTGTGTTTTAAACGAGGCTGCTAATACATATTCAAGACTGAATCGGGTAAAGGATTTGATTTATCAATAAACTATTTGATTTTTAGTAATTATCGTTGAATCAGCAAAAAAATAAATAAAAATCGATGAAACTTTATGAACATATGATTTTCACGCGTTTTGGAACTTTTAGGTACCGTATTTTGTTTTTTGAAACCTATGACAACATTTACGCACAAAATCAAAATCGGTTGAGCACATAAACCATGAAAGCATAACATACAAACAATTGAACAAACTTATCTTTGCATTTACAATTTTGGTAAGAGAATTTAAAAGAAAAAAGATCAACAACCTTGCAACGACTTTTTGAAAAGACGTTGTAGTACAAAATAAACGACATAAAATATTTGCCGATTGACCTTAAATTAAGAACGAAAACATCGTCCGCATAAACATTATACAAGCAACGTTATTTAGTGTTTCTGATTGGCAGACGAGTCACACGACCTGACCGCTATTTCTGGCTTCAATAACTTTGTTCTTAAGCTCATATTTATTTCGAGTACCACATGTATTCAATAACACGTCAGATATAACAACAAAACTTTGAAATAAAACAATATTATATGCTGTAATAATTCATTGCGAACGGTACGTCGAAAGACCGATTCAATTTATTCATGTTCCAAATAATAAATTGATTTGAAGCCTTGTTAAATTATAGATAAGGCATAAAATTATGTATCTATACTAATATATAAAGCTGAAGAGTTTGTTTGTTTGATCCGGCTAATCTCAGGAACTACTGGATTTGATTTAAATAATAAGTGGTCAGTTTTATTTATAGCACAATACATAGCAAGCATTAAACAGACTGTTTACAAAAATGATACTCCACCCTGGCATCAGTTTCAATGTCGCATTAAAAAATCTGTTTGGGATGAAAAATTATATTTCAGAATTAAAGTTTCAGCGTATCATGGACATATAATATAAAGAAAAAAAAATATGTAACTTTTTATCAAAAATGAGCGAAATAATTCATCAGAATTAAAATCGAGATTCGATATCCCAACTCTTCTTTCACTACAATGAAAACGTGGATTAGTAAATGCAATGAGCATAATTGTGACCAGGTATGTTTCAAACAGCAATTTCCGATGAAACTTTAGAGACAAATTACATTTAAACATTTTATTAACAGTTAACATAGACCCATTATATCTTGGAGTCAATGCAGGCTTCTGTCAAATAAAAACTTTATGTAAATTTTTTACTATTCTCACATTCCATGACATAAATACCAACCAACAACAGAAAATGTTATTTTAAGTTTTTTCGCAACTACAAAACACTTTAGAAGCGCATCAAATAAATCTAACGTGAATGCAAAATAAAGATCAAAACACGGTTGAAGTATAGAATCGCGCTAGCTAAAAAGCTGACCAATTTAAACTTTCAAATTCGTTTAACGTGCAGGATAAGTTTCTCACTGACGGCGAATGGTAATTGTGAATGTCAACGCGTTCATTGTTTCATTGTTTTACCAAAAAAAAAAAAACGGTTAGGTAATGCTCATTCAAGTTGCTATCTATATATCTATTTCTTAATTTTTATAGATAAATATGAACATATAACATTTAGAAGATTTAGAGAAAAACCTAGATGGACATTTTGGAACTTGTAATTGGACTATTATTTACTATAAATGTGTTAAATGAGTATCAATTAATAATAGGACGACTAATGTTATAACTAATTTTAAGTTCAACATCGTTCTCATGTATTTATGGTTTTTGGGAAAATATTCTTTAAACATAATAGGACAAATTTTTGTGTAATATTTTAGGTAAGTTTCTTGATATTCTGGACCTACTAATTTCGGCTTCGTTTAGAAACACCACAGTCATGAGATTAATCTGAAGAGTCGTCGAAGTGATCATAGATAGATACATGGATCGGACTCCATCAAAAGTAAACTCGCATTTTGTTTTGTATTTTTAATGTAATACTACACAATATATCTTCCAAAATATTCAAATCTACTGCAAAAAAATTATGTCGTGTTTAATTTACCAATTAAAAATACGTCCGAGATGAAAATTTAAAATTCTGCGGCTAATTTGAAAGGAGAATAATTTAAAATGGCCAGCTATTTTCTAGGCGCACGTTTTTTCATTACATCTCCTCACCCTTTAGGTCTTTGGTCTCTAGCATCGAAATGAGCCGGAATAGCTGCTTTGCATAATCTAATAACAGCTCGATTCAGCTCACGAAGTTTTGTTTATATTGCTTTTATTCGCTTCTTTCTTCTAGAATCTAGAAAAATTAGCTTTCCTTTTTAAAACATATATGTATGTGTCTATTATTTTCTTTTCCAGAATCCTTATTTACTGCGTAAGCTGCGAGGGTTTTGGGTTATTTATCATTATAATGTGACGTAAATAACGGAGAAATAATTTGGAATGTACATATAAGATATTTATAGAAACAAGGTAAATAACTTATATTTTGAGCCACTTATACGCATTATGGATAACATTTCGCAATTTTTAGGTACTGTCACAAAAAAAAAGCTCATTAGTTAATAAATAATTACTATTATTAGAGTTATATAGTATCCGATTACATATTTGACAAAAATAAATGGAAATATATAAATGTCTCTGTCTTACTTACATAATTTAAAAATATATCATTTGCTTTTAGAGATGATTATAATATTATTTTATTTTCAAAATTGAATTCACTACGATCCATTACCAAACACTACTTTTATAGACTTTGTAAATCTCATTCTATAATATTAATATGTCAGCATATTTATGAGTAACTTTACTCGTTAAATATATACACTTTTCAATATAAATATTGTAACAATGCCATAGATTACATAACTTATTAGACCTTCGGACATTGCACGCTAGGAATTCTGCAACAATTCCAACGTGGCAACAATGGCAACTATTGGTCATCAGATATACATACATCGAATTACTAATACCTATTCTAATTGGTGTGACAACGATCTCTTGCTAAGTTAGTCTCTTACTCTTCCAAATAGAACCTCACCGCAAATATACTTCTATAAAAAGTATTTATAAGTTTAGGCTCTTACACCCCATGATGATAGAGTCCAAAGATTTTCTTTAACATCTCGAACATTCCTCGATATGAATTATAAAACAAATGAATCACTCAATGACGCCCGTTCGAATTTTAAATCGCAATCTTCTGATAATAATTACGTGTTCCACGCGCCGGGGCTTATTATACTTAAGATTAAATAAACGTTTAACATCCAAGGAATATTATTTGTGTAGAACATTTAGTTAAATCAACAAACTGCCTGTACATCGGTAACCTAAATCCGCGTCTATTAGCTAAATGGATTTCAATTTCTGTGAAGATTACTCGGCATTTCGTCATGTTTTCATACGATTGGCGGTTATTGTATGGTGTTTGAAAATTTATGGGTAATATTCGCGATATATGCACACTTTACACGGACTTTACCGTTTACATAAATACGCATATAAAAAAGGCTTAATTATATTACAATCGATGTATGTTATAAAATACGATGAATTTGATGATGAAGATTATTTTATAAAAACAAAAAAGTCGTTATAAATTATTTCAAATAAATCTAAATAAATAACAACAATACAAAGTAACAAATTATACGAATTAGTAAAACGAGTTCGTACAAGATTAAATGCTAAAAAATTAAAAGCATCAAAGAAAATTGAAGTATGTAATATGCGTTAAGAAATCTTAGTGCCAAGTTCCATTAGAACCAGTCCAATATATTTGTGATTGAGCAACAAATAAACGTCAAAACATTCCAATTTATTTATATTCATATCCCTTAACATTTGTCTATCAATCGTACTAAATCCCGTGACGTACGCAGATAGATAAACGTTTAACATCTTACTGGCATGCTCTGAATTGTTAGCATATGTATACACATCTATATTTATATAAACTAGTGGAATAGTATTTGCCGATGAAGTTATACATTTAGTATACCTGTATAAAGTAATTGAAGCAAGAACTTGGTGTGGTATGATGCACTTACTGGCAAGTCCATACTAATATTACGAATGCGAAAGAAATTGTCTATGTTTTCACGGCTGAACCACTGAATCGATATTGATGAAACTTAGTATGAAAAAAGTTTGAACCCTAAGAATGGTCATAGGCAATTTGTTTACCAATAATCTGCCTACTCCCAAGCACGCGGGCGAAGCCACAGGCGAAAACTGGTTCAACTATAGCCAAAAATGACGGAAATAAAATAGTAACACCCAAAGTATATACGGAAAAAAACACATCACCTTAACTAAAAATAACAACTGGGGACGTTGGAAGACATTAATAGACGCGTAGGTGTTAAATTCTTACTAAATTAACGAAACGAATGATTTATATATTATACTTGATGTCGACAGTGGATTGGATGCGTTTGCGTGGTATCTCACTTGACAGTTTACAAACAGCCATACAGTCATACTAATCGTTTGGACCACCTAGTAACTCAACGTCGAACACGATCGTGAAATTACAGAATGTGATATGCGACATTAACTTTAATAATTATAAAATTTAAAGGATACACGGATCAAAATAGTATATCACAATTAATCGATTTAGTGAAGGTGAGTTCCCACAGTATAGCAATGCTACTCAATACTCATACCTTTTACCAGTCTGTTCTTATGTATCAGTAATATCTTTCTCGAACCAAACAAAGATAGAACCAAAGATTTCAGATTCCCATCTACTCTTAGTATGCGAGCAACGTACTAATAGTCATTACCACGTATATATTTGATTGTGCAAATATAGTATGGCAATTAAACAATCAAGGCTTTCAAAATAGTCATTGATACTTGGATGCATAATCTATTTAACATTATCTACATCCTCACTAATATTATAAATGCAAATGTGATACTACCGTTATCACTCGGCGATAGGACACTTTGAAAGCTCCTCTGGGTAGACACCACCTACTCATCAGATATTCTACATGTAAGCAATGGTTAACATCTCTTACATTGCCAATGGTTATGGGCGTTGGTGACCACTTACTATGAGGTGGGATCCATATGCTCGTCCGTCCCTATGATGTAAAAAAACGCTTCCACTTCTTAATTATTCAAACGATAATGATGAATTTTGCAAACACATTGTCATTGTCAATTTGCTATACAAATTAAATAGGGTACCTAAAACCTATAACTAGTGGGATGTTTTAATTATTCAACCCAAACAAGACAATCAAAAAAATCGATCAACATCTATCAGCATCGGTCCACTAAATTGATGTTATATATATATTATATATCTTAATACATTAACAAACAAAAACAAATATACATAACTAAGACTGTACTACGGAGTCTAAATACAAAACTATTCGTCCAATAGTGTTGCACTACATCTTGGCACAGAGCTGACCACGCCTCCTAGTACACTTGCATGAATCTGAGATGACGAATTAGTATATTCAAAGCAAAGGGATAGCGTGTTTAAATCCTCACCGTCTTAATCGTTTGAAATTAATCTATTCATTATTCAAAGCTATTTATTTGCTCCGAATCGGCGAAGTTGTTTTTTTGATTTCTTGTTGGAGCGTTAAGCATACCAACCGTCTGAAGGCCCGCGACAATAAGTTTCTTTTAAAGTTTTTTATACAAAAGCAGTGATGAGTTGGCACACGGGTAATTATCGAATGTGAAAATTATTTCATATAAATCGAAGTTATTAGAATATTCTATTCATTTCGATGAACTCATTGGTGGGTGAAAACTGGGTTGGCGGCCTTAATCTAAAAGATATTATGCATATCTATGGCTATAATTTGAAATAATATTTCAATACATCTTACGAACCCATTAATAGTCCGCTTTGCTTTAAATAAAGCGAACCGGATTCCTATCCGAAAGCTTCCGCAAGTTTCAACAAAGCATATAATAAATGATTTATTGACTGTTACTATAAATTAACATGAACCTATGCAATTTGTTGTATAGTCTATGATAGGTTACGAGTGTAATATTGTATTCTACGAGTGTATATTCCGTATTTTGGGTTTTAATCTGGTCCATATCCATACTCTTAGATCTGAGATGTTCAGTGTTTTTGACGTGATAACGGCTTATAAATCGATGAACACTGGCTGCACGCACGAAAAAGCATGACTTATTGTCACGTTCCGCCTGAGCCGAGCGCGCAAGCGAGAGCACGGAACAAGCGATAGAGAAGCACGATCGGCCTAAGCGGTCGCCTTGTGACGCATCTATCTCTCTTCCACTCCATCGGCCGATGCGTCCGAGTAGAAGATTGTAATTTTCAATTAACTCCTTCTTTGTATTATACAAAATAATGATACCTAATTCAGTGATAATTCAATTCATTAAAGTATGCAATTTTTCATCAATGTTTTCTTATGCCGATATCACGTAAAATTAGCGTCCGTAAACCGACTTTACAGGCAACCAAGTATTTTTTTAAATGTATGTCTGAAACAATACATATTAATACATTTTACATTACGACTATTACCAATACGACAACAAATTCACCGTTTATGTAAATAGCGATCGGATGTAAGGTCGTCGAATCGCGTGGTGATGCACTAATAGCGTTAGAACTTCCGGTGCCGCGGTGTCACCACCCGGAATAATTATGTTAATTTTGTTTTTTTTTTAACTTTTTAATACATACGTGTCGCATCGTAATATCGACGATTCTTTTTCTTTTGTATATATTGATATCACCACGTCTAATTATACTAGTACAGCAATGATATTCTGTAAGAATTCATTACTCATCCGAATTTATTATTTTTATGCTTAACGTTATAATTACTATTGTCCATGACGAATATCACTTTCTGACATTTCACGTTTGTTTTTACCGAATAGGCCAGCCCTACTTTATCGATTATAAATTTAATAAAAGCGTTTTTTTTTTTTTATTTCACCTATTCTCTCTTTAGTCGTAACCCCGCACAGCCGACATCTGTTTACTATATAGAATTATAATAAAATAAATTTATAAACTCATATCGCCGATATTCATGAATTATTGATTTTCTTTACTAACAACAGACTGGCTTAGCGTAAAGCGATTATTAATCATACCGTATTGTTCTTCAACAACAGACCTAATCGTTTCAAACCAGGTCTCTAGATCGTAAAATTACTAAGTTCAAACTAGCGTTCATCGATATTTTAGACGATTACCCTTGGTTTATAAATTAAACTATTGTTATGAAAAGAAACTTTATTCATTATTCAAATCTTGTGTTTATAAATTCGAGCCAAGATTTTGATTAAATTTGTTACGTTTTCACATCTTATATATTCAAACGATCATAAAAATTTGGATAGTTTAAAGTAAATTAGTTTAAAGTAAAATCAATCGTGGAATTCTTTCGGTAGTCCCGTAATCAGGATTATTTCTAACGAAGTTTAATAGGACTTAAGTAGAAGTAGAAGCAACGATAATTCAACATAGTCTTGAATTTTTTTTCAAATTAATTCAGTCGTGTTTATATATTTTTTATACAACGAAATATATGTATAAGTATATAACAAAACAACAAGGTTTATTTAGCTGAACTTGTTCGAATTATTTTGCGAAATAAGTATTCACCGTCGTTGATTCCAATTCCAATCACTAATATATTATGCGTTGTAATTTGTATGTACATGCGTTTTGCAATTCGTTTTTATCAGAAAATCAGTCACGCCATGTTTTACAAGGGTAGGCTTTATGAATGAAATGAATGAACGAAAGTGTTCGTTAAAATGTTTTTCATTAAAAAGGCGCGAATTAAAGATTCAATATTCGTTCTGAATAAGCAGAATTTAATTTATAATATTTAAATCTAAACCAGAAGATTACTTGCATCATTTGGCTATAAGAAAAGGAGATGAATGTAAATATTCTTATTACTAAATTAAGTTTAAATTACTTCAAAACAATGCCAAAAAAACAATCAGTAACCGAATACCCTTTAAACTATAGGAAACGTAAATTTCAATTTAAATTATTTTGCATTATGACTTAAATAAATAATTTTATTAATACCTAGGTACGTTTAACGGTACAAAATATGAAATAAACATTTAACTAGTTTTTCTTCATCTTACCGATTTATATTTTGGGCAGGATGTTAATACCAATACGTTATTGTGGAGTGTAAATTTTGAAAATGTATTGATACATTGATAACCTGCTACGCATTGCTATTAATTTTAGTGACATTCCAAAGTACACCTTCATAGTAATGAGATAGATACACAATCACTATGTCAATTGTCAAAGTTATCTAGAATCAAGTATAGTTACCCTCACGATAAAAAATATCGCAATGTAGACAGAATAACACGCTCTTTCCACAATCGATATATTTATTTAGAACTGTTTACATAAAATTATTAAATTTTCAATATTTATAATTTTCTAAACGTTAAAAAGAACGTAAAATATAGAAACTTTTTATAATATTTAAAATAAAACTGGTCATTGTTATCGGTTTACGAAATTACGAGAATTTTTCCCGCCCGGAACGCCAGACCTAATGACCGAGGCATGTCAATCACAATAATTGACAGTCTGGCATCCAGCTATTTTCGTACACAGACGAGAAATGTTAAATATTTTAAAGAACTTTATAGTGGTATGAACTATCGATACTAAATTACCTAAACTTTGTCATGTGTCAATGTTGTAACCTCAAATAGTACAAAATCAACAACAGAACGTGGATATGACAACATGTAAACTCGCTGAATAAAAGACTACTAACCTTGTTATACGTTATTTAACGTTAACTGTAAATATACAAACGTTATCGGTATATATATGGCAAAACATGACGGTGGAATCGGACAAAACACGGCCATTTTCATCCTTATAAAAGCAGTAGTTAATTTTTTAACACATACCCTCTCTACGTCCAGGTCGGTTCCTAAGCACAGTCTCTTGCCACTACCACCGTTGTAAGCCATTGTACACCACAATAAAAACACAAATCACACCGAAACGCGTTTGATTAAGGACGAACACGAGTAATCCACCTCCTCCAGAGGTTTCGAGCAGACTGAAAGACCGAATGGGTTGAAACTAGCATCGAATGAATGGAACGACGACGCGGCGCCAAGCGCTTTTACCATAGACAATTACTGTCATGTTCGTTAATTTTTGCCATAGAAATAACTACAAACAAAATATGAATAAGTATTTTGGCAGCTACAAAATTGCCGGTTATAATGTGTTATTACATTTTAATATTTTTATATGAAAATAGACATGCTATAGGCAATCTGTCACTATCAGGATATATTTTCTTTATAAATATAAAATGTGTTTTTGTAATCTAACAGCAACTAATAATATTGACAATATTAAGTAGGCCAAACTTAGAAACTTAGAAATTAACTAAGAAAAAGCAAAAGAATAGCTACTTAGATTTTAATTAAAAACTTATATTTATTAAACACACTATCAATGTTGTGCAAATATTTAAAACTAAGTTACTGATTAAAATATTAAGAGAGAAACAATTTTAATGAATTCTAATGTTAAATAGTTTTTATTTAAATAATTCCATCCATTGTCACAGACTAATTCTGTCAACAAGAATACAATAACATATTTATTATTTTATTATTTACGCTAATAACGCTTTACATACTCATAATGATTTGTAAATTAATGTTTCGCTTGCTTGACAATTATGTGGATAGTGTGTACAGGACATAGTCGAAATGTAAATAGTTTTAGAAATTTAAACAGCAGAATATATTTCATACCTAAAACATATTTTGGTTGTAATTTAAAATATGACAAATAAAAAATTGAAAAATCTGAAACTAAGATTTTTTTATGTGGCTGGCGTTTGGCAACCTCTTTTAACTGTCAAAGGTTGATTGCACCTTGATTTTATAAACTAGTGCCTAGTATTTTTATAAATAATGTCGCACTAATAACTTAGTTGAATATGAAAACACATAATCAATAGACAGTATCGATTGTGAAATTGAGATAGAATATTACGAAAGAAATGAAAAATAACAATCACATAATTATGACGCTAATAGCGTAAACAACAGAAGCATTTATTTTACTTTGCAGGATCAAATTTATATTACTTCTGGCAATAAAAATGTTGAAAGGAATACGTAATCTTCAATTTAAGTTTAAATTAATTTAAATTCTAGTCTATTTGGTTGTTTTACTAAAATAAATAAATCAAATTTCAGACATTCGTGTATTATATTTATACATATTTATTTAGAAAATAAACCTTATTCAGTTATGTATAATTAACATAAAATAAAATAATGCAACTAATTATTGTTTGTATCAAGTTCAAATATAAAAGTACTATTGAGAAATCACCAACGGAAGATGTATTTGCAAATTATGGATTTGAAATATATCATATTTGATACAAAACAAAATTTCATTAGAAGACAGCATACAAAAAGTTAAGCAATTTATAATTTATTGTGTGTCTCTTCTTAAAACACATGTAGATAAGAAATATGCTGTTAAACATTTTTATAATATGATGTGACTTTTAATAATAGTAATAATAATATCAGAATACATGTATGTTTAATGTAATAGTTATATCTACATGTGTGAAATATGTAAATAAGGGTCCTTCAGACCGATTTCGGTCACGGCGGCCAATCTCAAGAGAGATTAGCCAACTGCACAGGAGATATTATAGTGCACAAGTGTGTGCATAAACATAGGTGCACTCTCTTTCCTTAGCTCTCATAATCCGATGAGATGACAATCCGACACGACCAGAAAGAGTTCAGGCACAGGACCAACGGCTTAACATGCTTTCTGAGGCATGAGAGTTTACACACTTCCAACTTTCAGATTCCGGACTGCTACTGAGAATTTTCTGACAGAAAACCCCAATAACTATTTATTGGCCGGACCTGGGAATTGAACCCAGGACCACTGGGTCTGTGACCTTATATCTGGCCACCAGACCAACGAGGCAGTCAATATGTAAATATACAACGTAGCAATACACATTCTTTAAATAAATCATTAACACAATATGCATCATATTGTGTTAATGATTTATTAACACAATATGATGCATAATGTTGTGTGGTTATGTAACATACTACTTACCAAATTTAAAATTTTCTGAATGAATACATCCAAGTAATAAACCTTGTTAGTGATTATCGTAGATTGTACTTATAGGGTTGCTGCAAAGTCTGCACTATGTATTTATCAAAGTACTTAATTAATAGAGGATATTTTAGTAAAGTCATATGATACATCGCCAAACTCTTACATGATTGAATTTTATGTATACTGCTTTTTTTTATTCAAAATATGAAATTAATTTATGTTGTGTAGTAATTTTAAGTAAATAATATTTGGATAAATAAACAAAAACTATTATTAATTTTAAATCTTTTATTTACACTACTTAACTTCTCTTACTGTTTGGTCTAACACAAAAAAGCTTTTATGTACAATATATATAAATCATGTTTAAGGCAAATACATTTTTCAAAAACTAAATGAAAACAATTACTTATATTGCTTTTCAAAACCTTTATTTTAATCAATATAAGACGTGATCTTGACTTATTAATTGTTTCCTTACTCAATGAGGTGCAGGCTTATGACCATCAACATAGAAATTACGTGTTGCTTTCGGCAATGTTAACTCCATTCCTTCCATTTCCTTTGTTAATACGATTTGACATCCTGCAAATGTAGTTAAAAAATAAGGACTATAATTAACTTTTGTGTTACGGCAAATCATTATAAGTAAAAATGAAACTTATAAAGTATAAAGAAAAATTCAGCTTTTACGCTCTTCTGTAAATAAAATTTAAGCAATCTTTTGCTCTAACAAGAGAAATAATGTTATCAAAGTGCAAAGGAATATGAAGCCATCGGAAATGTTCTATAAATGTCGAAAATAAAAAAAATAGTAGCTGCATTAGATTGCTAAGCATAAACTGTAATTACATAACCCCAAACTGAATAATATATCATTATTTTTCAATGACTATGGAAAACATGGACACTTTTAAATAGCATGTCAATGTCTGGGGTAAATATTACCACTTACCACAACTTGAATAAAAGATTTCATAGATGCATAGAGAGCATGAGCTTTGTTAAATAAAAATTGAAAACAATAATGTTGAAAATAAAGGTGAATAGTGAAAAACTAATTGTTCTCATTCTATTATTAATAATTTTACATTTATAAGAACAAGACGAAACATTGCGTAATTATGCAATCGTATATAATTTTTTTTAGGAAGGAGGTAAATGTATTTTGTTTATCTCTTTGCTGATATTAATGAATAAATTGTGTATAAACACAATAACACTGATTCACATAAAATGTCTTTCTTATAATTATAGTGTTAAACAATTGAAATTGACTTAAAAGTTACTTGTTCTTTACCTAATCTAGAATTTTCTTTCAAAAATGGTGCCATATCTAATAGATCATCTTCTTTCTCTTCTGGATCCGTTAGTTTATCGAGATAATCCTGGTTAACATATACATGACATGTTGTACATGCCAATGACGCTTCACAAGCACCTTAGGGGAAAAACAGAAAAATGTTTCAATTTGTATGTTTTAGTTTATATTGAATTTTAATTATAACCAATAATGGTTACCTGCCGATCAATCACTTAGGTTTGTTTTTTTTTTATATCTAATAAAGATATTTTTCAATTCTTGTAAATAATGTATGTTACTAACACATTATTATAGAGGGATTTGATTTAAAAATATTAAGTTAATTGAAAATCATTACCTTCCATCTCAACACCAAATCTATGTGCTAAATATAAAACATTGTCCCCGATTTTGCCTCTTACATTTGTTTTTTTACCATCTTTGTCTATGTACACAATATTTACACTAAAAAAAAAACTCAATTAATTCAAGTCTTAAGTTAAAGGAGCATTGATATATAAGCCAATTTTACTTTTTAAGGTTAATTTTATATACTATTTTATAATTAAGCAAATAAAACAAATAAATTTACATTACAGTAAACATTACTGAGTAATTAAAATAATTTACGCAAATTATCATTATTCAACTTACACTTCGTCCTCTGATTTTGGATCCTGCCATTCATATTCACCATGTCTTAATCCTGAAAAATAGTGTTAATTTTTTTAACCTTTTATGTAAACAGGATCACGTAAAATATTTTATTAAAAAGAGTAAACATTACTTGAGGTTAAACTGAAAAACTTCTTTTGACCATTCGACAAACTTTGTCGTTGTACTATTTTAATAGGACGAGCTATATGAAGGATATTTAACATTCGAAACATTTTTCGTTCTAAGCAATGTCAATCATGTTATTATCAAATAGATATAAACAAATATTTGTTTATAGGTTAGAAATTAATGAGAAGATTGGTAAAGTTTTGTCAATTGACCACCAATTGACATATTATGACATTTCTTCCTTCAAAATGTTGATAAGTATGACAACTATTAAGATCTCAAACTTTATTATTTATATAATAAAAAAGAAAAATACTTTTATTTTAAGTTGAAATGGCAAGACGTATATTGATTTTAATGATGTATCAATAAAATGAGATATATTTATATTAATATAAAAAAAATACTTCATATTATATTTAAATTAAGTTGTAATCGCAGCAACACCTTATCAAATGTCATACACATTCTTGAAAAACGTCAATAATCACATCCATATTGCCCATTTTTCATAATGATTTTAAAAAATATAGTTATTGATTTTTACCACAAAGGCGTTGAGGACGAATAAAGAATATAAAATAATGATTATAGTATAGGATTTTATTATATTTAAAATAAATTACGGCCATAGTATCTTATGTTGTGAATATTGGTGATAGAATTTTATTGTAGAATAATAAGGTAAGTTTTACGATCTAATGACGTGTATTTCGCAATATCACTAATAAGATGATATTTTGTACTTTTTGTCTCATTAATATTTAGAAAAAAAACTTTTAATCAATTTAATAAGTGTTTTGATTCCTTTGTTATTATATATGACAAGCTAATAACTAGTGATATAACCAAATTATGTCCATGCTGGCTTTATATATAAATAGTATATCTACTGTTGTCTCCTTTATCTTATCTTTTTAAAAATTTGTATTAATTTATAACTCTTATTATCATTTCTTTATCAGTCTCTTTAAACAGTATGTTTTTATATCTTAGACGAATCTTGTTAGGACAATAGTATGTAAATAACTTATTAGAAAAAACTTATTTACACCAGTTTCATTAATATTTTATATAAACATAAAACTTAAAAGAAAAATGCATTGAGGAGAACTGTTAGCCGCTGTAGACAATTAAAATTGGTTCATAAACTTTCTAAATGCTATAAAAAAGATATATAAAACTTAAATCAGTTTTAATAAACTTCACTTGTAATTGTCAAGAAGAATAAATGCATGTATTAAGTTTTTACGCAACTTAATACATTAAGTTAATAATATTGTAGTATTAGCTATCAATTTGAAAGCAAATTCTATTCAAATCTATTGAACTTATACTATGAACTAATCTCAATTTTCTTTTTATCAAGAAAATAATTAGCTTGGCTAATTTTTTTGTAACATATACACCTGAAAATAGCATGAAATACATTATTGATGATTTTGTAATAAATAATTGCCTTTTTTCTGATATTAAATCTAAAAAGCAGTGACTTTTTTACTTATAGAATAATTTTAAAAAATGGTTTGTTTTATAGTTTAGTTCATTCGAACATCCAGACTGATCAGGCTTGTTATTATTAAGGTTTTTTTTTTTTAATTAGCAATACATAGTAAAAATATGTTAGACTCATAACATGAGAAAACATGGTCAAAATTATTTTACAGAAAAACAGTGAAATTAAAGTAAATATTTACAAATTAAGCAATTTATATAAATTGTACATACTCGTATATTAGGTAACTATTTTTTTATGTCTGAAGTGTGTATGTGTAAGCCGGTAAGGCTATAAATTTGTTTTATTATTGTGAATGCAATTTCTTTCGTTTTTTATTTTCAGATTCATGTAAATAGTTTTAAAATGTCTTTAAAAGAAGAAAAAGTGGATATCAAAGATATAAAGAATGAAAAACATGATGATGCAGATAGAAAGGATCCCACATCGTTCTTACCTGAAGAGCCGATGACTTATGAACTAAAAACTAAGAAGAAAAAAAAAAAGAAAAAACAGGAAGATCCATTTAAAGATATCGAGGAAAAAGTTGCATTACCGACACCCACATATTACGATCCTGTAAATGAACGAGAGCCTGAACCAGTTCTGGATCCAGAAGTTAATATAAAGGTCGAAAATATTGAAGTTGAGTTGGATTTTAATGATGTGAGTTATTGTTTTAGATAGGTGGGATTTAAGAATTGATATATCAGTGGCTCAAAATATTTTAAATACTAGTGATAAATCTTACAAAGATGCTGGCAGTATTTACTTTTAGATTTTGAATGATGTCATAATATTGTATGTAATGTAAGTTACTATGTCTATGAAAATTTTTTTTTAAATAAATGGTCAGATGGATGGGCTAATAATGCTAACTGGTCAAAGCTATTCCATAAACATTAGAGCTATAAGAAACTCAAATGTACCTCCAACCTTGGGTACTAAGATGTTATGCCCCTTGTACCGGCAATTACACTGGCTCATTTACTCTTTAAACCGTATCACAGTCGTACTCTAATAAATATTGCTGTTTTGCAATATAATATGTGATGTGTGGGTGCTAAAAATTATTTATATTTAGTATTTAGATTTTTAACCCTTATTTTTGATAAGTAGTACTACTATTCATGGCTTTATCAAAACGTTAATGGAAATGAAGATAAAATATTCGGTTTAAAAAATAAGTTAACCTTTCCAATAAAGCTAAGCCTTGATAGCCCAGTGGTTAGAAGACGAGAATCTTAATCGATGATTCCGAGTTCAAACCCAGGCAAGGCGCATTGAATTTTCATACTCGGCGTGGAAGGAAAACATCGCGAAGATACCAAATTAAAATCTGCCAATTTTATCCAACCCGCATTGAAGCAGCTTGGTGGATTAAGCCTCAAACCTTCTGCTGGAAGAGGAGAAGAGTCCTCAGCCCAGCAGTGGGACACATAAAGACTGTTAATCTACATTAAAATGAACAATATTTATTATTATATATCTTACATAAAACTTGTATATATTTTTATTTTTCAGTTCGCTAACGATAATGGGTTAATGTTAGAAGGTCCGCAAAGTGAAGATAGTCAGGAACCGGCTGTGAAAATCGAAGAACAAAATCATGAAGCTGTGCTATTAACATTTGAAAGTATAATCAACGATAAAAGCGTCATCGGTTTCGGCCCAGTGGCGGCACCAGCTCCTAATTACGTGTGCAAAGTTTGTCATCTAGTCTTTCAATCGACAAAAACACTAAGAATGCATCAGAAAAGAAAACATAAAGTATTTAGGAAATCGTTCAAATATATATGTCATTATTGCTCAATGTCGTACGAACAGAAGAATAGTCTCGTTGCCCATATCAAAAGGAAACATGGACCAGATTCAGTTAATGATGATGGGGAAGAGAGGACATGTGATGTGTGCGCGTTAGTTTTTAAGGGTATGACGAGATTACGTATGCATATGCGGAGGAAACACGGATCTTTTGAAGAGTCGTTCAAACATGTTTGTGAGGATTGCGGTCTTACGTACGACAAATATAGAAGTTTAATCGTACACATACAGAGAAAACATTCGAATGAAAAGAAGCCAGATTTAGACCAATGGTACAATTGTCCGTTCTGCCCCAAAGTGTTCACGAAAAGAGAAACGTACGCGAGACACGTACAAAGAAAGCATCGTGTGAACGATGATGATGACGTCAAACCTGATGACGACACGGAAAACCTTTTGAAGAATTGTAAGAATGAAGAGACTGGAGAAATAACGTGTAAAGAATGCCCTCTAGTCTTCTCCTCGCTCAATTATCTTAAACTTCACATGAGAAGAAAGCACAACGCGTTAAAGGAAGATTTTCGCTTAAAATGTAGGATTTGCAATTTGTCATATGACAAGATTGAAAGCTTAAAACGTCATATACGAAGGAAACACGATAAGGGGTCTTATTGTGACGTGTGCGATAAACAATTCGAAACTAGGGATATGTATCTAAGTCATTCACACAAGAGAATGATACAGGAATGTAACATTTGTGGGCTAGTGTTCGCGTCACAGGGTGGGTTGTGCAAACATTTGCGGTGTACGCATAAAATACAATCACCGAAAACAATTGTCTGTACTTTGTGTAACGAAACGTTTCACGATAAACGTCAACTGAAGCCACATTACATGAAGGTGCATCTTAAAGTATCGTACACTTGTAATTTCTGCAAGAAAATATTTAAAGCGAAAGAAAGTTACAGACGGCACGTGCTCTTAAAACATCCGTCAAGTAAGCCGAAAAGTGATAATCAGAACTGCGATCAGTGTGACGAAACATTCTCTGACGAATTTGAGTTATGTCGTCACATAAATATCGCACACGGTAAATCGCACACCGGAGAAATAGGACCCCTATCGTTAATAGAAATCAAAAAGGAAGAAGTCGAAATCCCAGACACCTTCCAATGCTCAAAATGTCCTGAAAACTATGCAAATTGGGAGCAATTGAAATTACATTATGAACAGAATCATCAAATAGTACCTGAAACGCAATGCCAAGTTTGCGGTGAACTGATACCTGGTAACGAACTGCAGAAGCATTTAAAAGCGTTACACACGGACACAACGGTCCAGTGTAAATATTGTGAATTCGAAACGAGTAATCGTGCTAGTATGACACAGCACATGTTGCGTCACAAAAACGCGACTACCCTTAACTGTGATTTCCCCGGTTGTAAATACAAGACGTTCTACGAGGATGCCATGGATAAACACAAGAGGAAGCATGCCGATCAGGGCGTGAAACTCCAGTGTTCCCAATGTCCGTTCCAAACTATGAATAAGTATATCCTGAAATATCACGAAGAAGCCCACGTTACGGGCAAGAAAAGGTATTCCTGTGATCAATGCGATTACGCAACTATATTGCCAGCGAACTTAGTTCAACATAAATACAAACATTCCTCGGAGAAGAGGTTCAAATGCGAAGTTTGTCCATTCGCAACAAAGTACAACACGTCGTTACGTTTCCACGTTAAGAAGAAACATTGTGATCTCCCGACATTCAGTTAAATGTTAATGTTTTTTGAAAATTTAAATAATATTTGGTGTTATGTCTTTATAAATTTTGATTTATTAAAACAAATATAATTATTTGTTCAAGTTTTTATTTTGACGTTATAATTTCTTGTATCCTTTCGAATGCATTAAGCATTTCTCTAAAAAGTAATGTATATAGGAGTTGCCGATTCCTACTGCGCCGGAATACTTATTAAACCGCCGCTAGTTAAATTTTTCAGGCATTTCGTCTCTACGAAGTTCCTTTCGAGACTATTACATTATCTAGTAGGCCCGAAGTGGTATGTTCCAGTTATCACATTTATCTGATGAAAAGTATCAAAATGATTGCAATATTTTAAGAAATATAATACAGCTTAAATCCGATGAGGCCACGTCGTTACTCCATACATTAATAAAATTAAACTATTCGAAATTAGGTAAAGATGAAGAATTAATTTACTTAAAAGCAATTTATAAGAATATTCGTTTCCGAATAAAAAAATGCATAATTATTTATTAAAGATTTTTATATTATTCGTAAGAAATATATAATAATGATTACTTACATCCTTAATTAATCAATTAAAGACAGTTTTATCGTACATTGTTCAAATCCGGTTTCATTCGCACAGCAATCAAGACTGAAGTCCAAATTGTAGCGAATAACGACTTATAATTAAAAAGCAACTTCCGTAGCTAGATCACGAGAATTTGAACCGAAAATTCAGGGTTGGCTATCGGACAAGACACCACTGAGTTTATCTAATCTTATGTTGTGTAAAAAATTGTACGTTATATGTTAAGGACATTATTATAGTTATTAGGAATATTTTATAAACGTACTAATTATTGTCTACAAGATTATTATATTATTTATGATAAGATATCGACTTATTTCAAAGTACACCAGAGGACATATTATGGTAGGAGTGGTATAGGACTTTGCGGACACCCCAAAAATGGTAATTAAAAGAATACAGTAAATAATACATAATCAAACGTTTATTGTGATAATAATACAATAATAATTAATTTGTCTCGATTAGTTGCTGTTATAAGGAGTGTTTACTGTGAAATAGAAAACAATAGGCGGCTCTAATTACGTACCTGTAGGCAGTAATTGGAGCCGTTTTGGCGTTCTTTGTTCTATTCCAATATTGTTAAGCCGAAAGGGTTGAGTCACGCTCTAATCTCAAGTGGAAAGCGAAACTTATTGAAAAAGATTATCTATACTAATATTATAAATGCGTTTATTAAAATGTTTGTCTGTTACGCTTTCAAGGCTAAACCAATAAACCGATTCCAATAAAATTTGTTCTGAAGCAAGCCTACTCCATGGAAGGACATAGGCTTCTTTTATATACCTAAAGTCAACCTATCCCCAAACATGCGGGCGAAGCTGTGGGAGAAAACTAGTATATATAAGGTCCTCCAGACCGATTTCGGCCACGGCGGCCAATCTCATGAGAAATTAGCCAACTGCGCAGGAGATATTATAGTGCACAAGTGTGTGCGCAAACACAGGTGCACTCTCTTTTCCTTAGCTCTCATAATCCGATGGGACGGCAATCCGACACGACCGGAAAGAGTTCAGGCGCAGGACCAACGGCTTAACGTGCTTTCCGAGGTACGGTAGTGTGCACACTTCCAACTTCCAGACTCCGGGCTGCTACTGAGAATTTTCTGACAGAAAAACCCAATAACTATTTATTGGCCCGACCTGGGAATTGAACCCAGGACCACCGGGTCTGCGGCCTTATATCTAGCCACTAGACCAACGAGGCAGTCAATATTATATACATATATCATAACACTAAAACCTTCGTGAGTTGTAGGCTTTTTATATACCTAAAATCAACCCAACCCCTAACACGCGAGCGAAGCCGTGGGAATACTTGTAGAATATATTGTATATAATAACGCTAAAACCCTCGTCAGTTGTGAAACACTAACATTTAAGGGGGGTGTTACAGCGTGGCACAGCTAATAGTACAATGAAGTGATAGAAAGGTGTCTTACAAATAGACAAGTAACATGTTCCGCAAAACTCATTTTAGTTAGACTAACTTATTTCGTTTTGTGTTATGGTAAATTATTTTGTGTGTTCGTATGTATTGTACCCATCTATATAAAGCAGGCATGAAAGGTTGCGAGTTCATACCAAAAAGATAGAATGAGCGGCGGGCGTGTTTTTTTGATGTCAAGTGACTACCACCGACCATAGACATGTGCAACACTATGACGCTGTTAGCTTACAAGGCTAAGGCTGGCTAAACCTCGGCGGATTCATTGAAACGACGTAGTAGAAAATTTTAGGTCCTAAAAAGGCACAATATTCCGCAATAGCATATTCAAAGTTACAGTCAAAAAAACTTTTTTTATTCACTTGGTGGTAGAGCTTCGCGCAAGCTTTTCTGGGTACCTCAACTGCCACATTACCTACGTATTTTAAATAAAAGACTAAGTCACTTTATACGTCTGTATGTTTGTTCACTTAATTATTCTTCTAATCTACGTATATAACTTGACGTAATTTCAACGTACATTTTACAATACATTCATGGATATTTTGATTATATTATACCGATTGTGTTAGAGCTTTGTGCAAGGTCGTCTGGGTAGGTACCACCCACTCATCATACCGCAAAACTGCTTGATATTGTTGTGTTCCGGTTTGAAGGGTGAGTGAGCCAGTCTAATTATTGGCACACGGGACATAAAATCTTAGTTCCCAAGGTTGGTGGTGCATTGGCGATGTAAGCGATGGTTATAATAACTTAATATTAACTGCCAATCTCTAATAGTAAATTTAACGCACACGAAACCGGGACCTGACTGACCGGGGACTTTTTTATTGTATAATTTGTCTGACGAGCATATGGGCCACCTGATGGTAAGTGGTCACCAACGCCCATAGACGATGGCATGGTAAGAAATGTTAACCATCGCTTACATTGCCAATGCGCCACCAACCTTGGGAACTAAGATGTTATGTCCCTTGTGCCTGTAATTACACTGGCTCACTCACCCTTCAAACAGGAACACAACAATACAAAGTAATGCTATTTTGCGGTAGAATATCTGATGAGTGGGTGGTACCTACCCAGACGAGCTTGCACAAAGTTCTACCACCGAGTAAATTATTTATCTATACATACTACTACATACTGTATATGACCTTTTTTTTTGCTAAATTGAATAAAATCTTTATAAATAAACATGAAATGGCTGATAGGACAAAAAGAGCGTACAAAAAAAATGCATACTTTATAATATCTATAATAATATTTGCCATCCAAACAAATTGAATAGAATTAACTATGTAAATAATATCATTACAAATATCAGTACAAATTTCATACAACAATAATTTTGTATGAAATTTGTAAGAAATTAATTTATTAGGTACCTATAGAGATGATGAAAAAGTATTGTGGACAAAGTCGATCCGTATTTGCTAATTTTCATAAACATTTTACACTAATTTAATTGAAAGTAATATGAATTTAATTAATATAATATAAGCATTGAATTGAGTTAACATTTTTTAAATTATTTAACTGAAAAATATAAACTATCAAATCAGTGTGTTCGGCGATTCTTCATTTCAAGGCAATTGCTTAATTGTGTTTTTTAAACGAATTTAGCATAGAGTCTACTTACAACGAAATACAATCTTATTTTGAAAAGAAGTGTTTAATTCTCTAATTAGGAAATATTAAAAATATATATAATACATCTTACAAGATGAAGATAATAAACATGAGATAAATATAGCAAATACTTGCGATAAAATAATTGCTAACATAATTATACAGTATACTTATAATTGTATAAAGATTCCAAAAATGACCGATAATAAAGAACCATTCAAAAATCATACATTTCTTGGTTTGGTATGAAGCTTAATTTTACAGCATAAGTTGATCAGCACACCTATTGACTTAAGCGTTTAATTTATTATTTAATATATTAAATTACACTACAGTTACAATATAGAAGTCTATAACTTATGTCTTATGTCGTCAAAGTATATACATATATTTATATAATTATGTATTAACTATTGAAGTTTGTATTAAGTAGATATTATACACATCCCTATTTATAGCTCGAATTTGTGATACTTACGATAAATATTATAATTATATCAAATTAAGTAGGTAAGTACATATTGATGTTTCTTCTAAGTAATTGATTTATGTTTTTTTCATGTTAAAATGATCTTATATAGTGGTATCGATTTATATATACAAATTTCAAATTAAAATAGCAAACGTTAATTGATTTACTGTTGTATTTTCAATGACATTTACGTAAAAAAATAGTTCACATTAAATTATATTTTACGTGTAAAAAGAAGTAAAAATGTACTTTCTAAAATCATTAATCATACTAGATAGTATGTATACCTATTAAATGATTTTTTCTCTATCAAAAGGTTATTTCAAATTCTAATTTAGGCATTCTGTCAAACGATTATTTATCTAATTATTTAATATTTTTAATCTATGATAAGCATTAATAATGCAACTGTCAAATGTCAAACTCTTTATATTTTAAAACTCTCAAGCTTCCTGTACTAGTTTTTCTCTTTCACTCTTATGCAACAATAGCTTAGAGCGACTGAGAAAAAAATCTGGATTGCATACTGTGTAATGAATGACGACAGTGGATTCTGCCCACCGTAAAGAAACGTCGCGAAAATTATGTACATACTACATAGTACATACCCACTTTGTTGTATCATTGCTTCATGAGTAAACATTAGAATTTAATTAAATAGTTGAGTTTTTATACACCAATGTGATAAATATATTTTTTTTTATATAGTTATAAACCTGTTCTAGAGACAATGACTTTATTAAGTCTTCCAATGCTCGTAGTGGAAAATATATTATCCTATCTATCTTACGATGAAATTGCTAAGCTCAGATTGGTAAGTATATAATTTTATTTATAGGTATGACTATTTTTTTAGTAACCCCCGTTATGTACCTGCCTGATTGTTATGTTCTATAATTAACACCGTCGCATTTTCTTCGAGAATGTGTATGTAACGTCAGTGTTTTGATACGATTATTTAAAAAATAAGCAAACCTGGGCAAAACGTTTACTTTTATTTATTTACTAAGCAAAATAACATTTTTAAATAAATCTAAAATACAATATATCCAATTAAACTGCTATAATTTAAAATCATTTTAAATTTAAATATCATGGTAAGAAATTACAAGGTAACTAAGGTAAAAACTCTACGAATTAATATTTAAGAGTACACCTTGATAACATGCTTTAAAATAAAATTATTGTACTGTAATGTATAATTAAATTCTCAGATAATAACAAAAGTCTTCCTTTATAAAAGCTATTATTTCATAAAATAAAATATTTTGTTAATTCCACAAGTAGCCAACCACTGATTAATTATAACCATAATTCTTTAATCATTCAAGAACTAATAATTACTGTAGTATTTGAAATTCATCTAGATTGTTCTTAGGTACTATTTAATATTAATTATAACTAGAGTAATGATATATTAATTAATATGTGTTACTGTTTAAATAATATATTGTTTATGTAAATATATTTTTGTTTTCAGGTATCAAAACCATTTAATAGTATAAGTATGCGTTTGCTGAATAGAGGTTTTTTAATAATAGAAAGACGACATGCATTGGCCCTCAAGAATGTTAAGGCACAGTTACCACGTAGGGAATCAGAGCGAAGGTATATATGAGTTATTATTACAACAACTTACAGAATTACTTAAAAATTTAATATTCTAAAATTATAAAAAAAGCTTTTAATATATTTTCTTTTATACATGTATTTGTTGTGCCTCATTTATCTTTTATAATGCTTCATAAAATACTTTTTAGTAATAAATTTTGTATTATTGCTGTTTGGTAACCTAATTACTGATGCATGGGTGGCTTCTACCCAGATGCTCTTTGAGTACTTTTCGATAGTATGATCAGAAATATCCCAAATTGTTATCAGATTTTATTTGAATTAAAGTATGTTCTGATTTTGATTAATGAAGTAATAAGTGTTGATTGGTTGATAATATTTTGACCTCAACTCAACTCAACTCAACTGGTCTAGTGGCTAGATCCCCAGGTCGGGAAAATAACAAGTTATTAGGTTTTTCTGCCAGAAAATTCTCAGTAGCAGCCCGGAGTCTGGAGGTTGGAAGTGTGTACACTCCCTCGGGCGTGCCTCGGAAAGCATGAAAAGCCGTTGGTCCTGTGCATGAACTCTTTCCGGTCGTGTCGGATTGCCGTCCCATCGGATTATGAGAAATAGGGAATAGAGAGTGCACCTGTGCTTGCGCACACACTTGTGCACTATAATATTTCCTGCACAGTTGGCAAACTTCTCTTGAGATTGGCCACCGTGGCCAAAATCTATTTGGAAGACATTATTATTATTATTTTGAGTTTTTTTTTATTAAACTATTCTAACAATGATCACTAATTAAACAAAAAATATATTTAATTTAGATTAAAAATAATATATAAATGGTAGTCCTGTTATAAACTCAGTGTCTCACTGCTGGGCTGTCTCTCTGTTGAGAACTGACTTGTTCGATAAATGTATGACAGAATTTTATCCGACAAATGTTGGTTACTGTATGATTTTTTCCAGCCTGAGGTGAATTATTTGACGAGCCGGTTGGCGTGGTTGGTAGATACCTGCCTTCCGCCCCACAGGTCGTGGGTTCGTTGTCCCAGGACAAACATTCGTGTGCATGAACATATCTGTTTGTTTTGAGTCTGGGTGTAATTATCTATATAAGTATGTATTTACAAAAGAAAAGTAGTATATGTAGTATATCAGTTGTCTGGTTTCCATAGTACAAGCTCTACTTAGTTTGGGATCAGATGGCCGTGTGTGAATAATGTCCCAGGATATTATTATAATAAATATAAACTAAGAACAAACAGAACAATTTGAATTTTATTTTGTATGAGTTCAGGAATTGATTATGAAATTTTTAAACTATTTTTTATTTTTATTTTTTTCTGTTACAGATATCATCCTTTGGCTCGTCACTGTGATATCCTGACGTCAATAGAGACACGTATATCAATGCTCAATATGACATACTCCAAGTTTATAGACAATGGCATCTGTTGTTTTATACCAGGAAAGGTACTCACCAAAGACAAAATTGTTTGTATTACATACTAGCTGTATTTGTTGTGGCTTAGCTTTTAGAAACTTAAACATAAGAATATGTGTGTTTTGCTCTAGATCTATAACTCTTATCCTGAAAAGAATTATATAAAAACATATTTATTTGTTATCATTAGATATATTTTTATAGAATATATTTAAGACCAATTGGATGATTTAACCGAATTTCATTTAGGAAACCAATGACCTACCAAGAATGGATGAAGTTGTCTATGTATGTCTGTAGTTGTCTATGTATGTCTGTAGTTGTCTATGATGTACTCATCATCGGCTCTTTTGTTTTTCTTAAATACATAAAATATAACTCAATATGCAGGTGTTGTGTTTCTATCTTCTATCTGCTCATAATGTATTAAATTTTTCAGGTGATTGATGAAATAAGTCGCGTACTATACATAGTAGAGACATCAAAGTCGCCGCCTCGTGCTCACGAAGTGTTGCAAGAGCTACGTGATATATCCAGTATGGCGATAGAGCACTTCGATGAGAAAATATCGCCCGCCTTGAGACGAAAGTTACAGGAAGGTGTCGCACCACCTCCACCGAGGCCGTCCCCTCCAGGTCACTATTTAACTGTCAATGTCAAATTAACTGTCAATGTCAAATTAACTGTCAATGTCAAATTTAATTATCCTTACATATTCAGATTTTTTTGTATAAATAAACTAAGCTAATAATTATAAAACAGTTGCACTACTATACCACTTGTATACTTAAACGTAAGATAATAGATAAGACAATACGCATTACAGATAGATAAATATGCAACTGGACATATTATCCACTTAGTAATATCTTTGGAAGTAAAATAAAGTGGATATAAGTGGAATAGTGTTGTATTATAAATAAGTAATAATAATGTCCTCCAGACCGATTTCGGTCACGGCGAAATAAAGAAAATAAATAAATCGCACGTTTGTGTCCAATTGGCTCAGACCACTTACTGAGGGTGTAAGCTAGTTGATTTGTGGCTTTTTATTTTAGTCGGCATTATTTTATCGCATATGTTCGCTGCTGAGCAGTAGTGTCACGGCCTTACATGTGCCAGCGGCGTTTCAAAGGCACTCAAAGGAGCCGCATAACGACTCTGGTGTTGTCACATTTCAAAAAATTTGCTCGATGTTGGGGAATTATGGCATTAAAATGTGTATTTTAAATTACAATAACATTTTTATAATAATTAATATTTGATATTTAATATAATTTTTAGTTATGTCTATAACACACCAATATGCCCCTTTCGGGACGAACAGGGTTTTTGTTACAGCCTGTATATTAATCGAGAAATGTTTGTAGTGCATAATACAGCAGAGCTATCAGCAAATCGCATGGAATATGTAAATTCTTCTTCAAATGGCTATTAAAACTAATAACATTGGTTTATTAATGGTGTTTGATCACGTGATAATTTTTCAGCTGTTATAGCTCCAATAGCCTTAAACCATGAGATACAAGCGCTCCGTCGGAGGTCGATACTGAACGCAAGGCTGTCCCTGTATCTTGCGTCGCAATACAAGAAATTCCATAAACGGGTAAGATTATATATGTAAAGTGAATTTCTAAATGTTTCCATTAAATATATTTTGATTATTGAGGAGCCGGTAGGCGTGGTTGGTAAGATATTTGCCTTTCACGCCGCAGGTCGTGGGTTCGATTCCCACCCAGGACAGACATTTGTGTGACACATGTCTGCTTGTCCTGAGTCCGGACTCTTTTCATTTTCAAATATCTATATAAGTTCTCTCTACTCGGTGGTAGAGCTTTGTGCAAGCTCGTCTGGGTAGGTACCACCCACTCATCAGATATTCTACCGCAAAACAGCAGTACTTTGTATTGTTGTGTTCCGGTTTGAAGGGTGAGTGAGCCAGTGTAATTACAGGCACAAGGGACATAACAACTTGGTTCCCAGGGATGGTGGCGCATTGGCGATGTAAGCGATGGTTAACATTTCTTACAATGCCATTGTCTATGGGTGTTGGTGACCACCTACCATCAGGTGGCCCATAGGCCCGTCCGCCTACCTATACAATAAAAAAAAATACTAATAATAAATTTAATTATCAGTATTCGTATTAAATGCCATCAATGGTAAGTTTAAATGTTGTAGTGATTTCAGATGTTGAGTTACAAACGTATCGCGGCACTGCAACAAAAGCAAATAAGAGATTATCAGAAGAAACAGAAGCAGCAGGATAACTGTATAGGTGAGGCTTTTTATACCATTATTATGACTGTTTATAATGAATTACGAAAGCTATGTGTTTCTATTATAGTCTCATTTGACGTTTTAAAAAGGGGTAAATGATGGTTTTGTTTTTTTTAGTGTTGCCACCCGATGCTATGTAAGAATAGTAAATTGAGCCTTAGACATAAGGTTACAATTTATAAAACTTGCATACGTCCCATACTAACCTACGCTAGCGTTGTGTTCGCTCACTCGAGCCCACACAACATAGCTAGGTTACAGTCCCTACAAAATAGATTCTTACGCATCGCCTCGGGTTCCCCGTGGTACGCGCGTAACGTAGATCTACACAAAGATTTCCGACTAGATTCGATAGCAAAAGTACTTAAAGATCTCTCTATTAGGTACTTCAATAAAGCGTCGCATCACGCTAACCCCCTTATCTCTAAGGCGTGCGCTTATAGCCCCTTAGAGTCACCCTATCCCGATCGAAGGCGTCCTAAGCACGTCCTATACGATCCAGTCGATGGACTTAAAGCAGCCAACATTAACTTGTTAAATGCCACAGTCAACACACACCGACCCCGCCGGCGGGGTCGAAGACTCTCACTCTCATTCATTACGGCCCGTCGACGCTTAGGTGTCTGACGGCGTAAATAAATGCACACGTCTTTCTTTTTACCCGATTTTAACGGCGTCCTAAGCCGAGGTCCGGCCTCACAGGAGGCACCCTTAGGACGTCCGTTCCCCTTGAGCCACATTTATGTCGGCTCCCATTCTCCGGCCTGAGTTCATCTCGGCCCATCCCGCCCGGTGACGCTGTAGAGGCCAATAGGGCCAACAGCATACTCAAACCGAAAAAAAAAAAAAAAAAAAGAAAAAGTGTTGCCATACGAAACTGACTGACTGACTGACTTACTTAGTCTTGTGGCTTGTTCCACCTAACTCGAGTACTAGTAAAAATTGTATTATTTTCTCTTTTCAACACCTATGTACGTGTTTTTTATATGTTTTCCTTATTATTATCTTATTTATTTATATTTATTGTACACAACATGGAAGAGATGTAGAAAAAATCTGGAACAAATTTTTGTATAATTATTCAGTCTTATGGTCAATTAGCCAAACAACCAAATCGAAAGGGAGAGTTTAACATGGATTCCGGATAGGTTGTTCAGTATCAGATATACATACAAATACGTACAACGTAGACGTCATACACACAATATGTAATTAAATTATAATAATTTATGTATTTCAGCCGAACTCAAGAGGCGTATAGAAGAATGTGACATAAAATACATTGAACTGACGCACACGAACCAGGCGGTTGGCGGTAAAGGTGAGCGACGCTTCTCTTCTTTTTAAGTGTGTCCGGTGTTTGTCGTGGATTTCTTAAACTTCATGGAAAATTTGCAAACGTACCCAGGCGCGGGTTTATAGATCCAAGGCTCCTAGACACTGTGACATTTGAGGCCCCCCATTCCGAAGCGATTATAGTAAAGTTTTTTGTTAGCTGGATGAGCCTCCTCAGCTGGTTAATGTCCTGTAGGCTTAGACAATAAATCTGGGGCTGAACGAACCAGGATCTCTGCGGTGATTGAAGAATCCCACCATCTTCTGAAATTATCGAAACTTGTCTCGAGCTCGACCTCGACCTCGACCTCCTTGACAGTGTTCGACACGCTTTCGATGTTACTTTCCTTACAGGGAGGAAGAAAAAGACAGTGTACTCTATCTAATAGCGTTTTTCAAAGGCGGATGTCTAACTTAATCTCTCTCTAATTCCTTTTAACTCTATCATATAAATATCATATATCTAGAAGAAGAGTTTTTATATACAAATATATTTCTTATCTCTACATTCCATAGATATGATAGTCGCCATTGACATTTGTTACAATATTGGTGTCTATGGTCAGAGAGCACAGTTTATCATTCGGTCATTTTCATGGTATAGCATGGTAAGCGGACGGGCAAACGGGCCACCTGATGTTAGCTGATCACCCCTGACCTTAGACATTGGCAATGTAAGAATTATTAACCAATCACTATATCGCCAATGCGCCACCAACCGTGGGAACGGAGATGCTATGTCCCTTGTAGTTTCACTGGCTCACTCACCAATAGTATGTATCGCTGTTTAGCGGGGAATAACTGATGCGTGGAACCTACCCAGACAGACAGCCCTACCTAGTTATCTATTAAGTGTTTTTTTTTTTTTTATCTAATATATAAATATTTTAAATTTTAGTTACAGCTACTGAAAACTCAACAGGTACACAGCCGCTAAGGCATTTCGGGAGTCAGATCAAATTGGATTTATCAGTTCTGCCAATCGGTACATCTAAGAGGAATCAGAACATAAGTAAGTGATATAAATAAATACATATATATTAAAATTGTAACAGCTCTGTCTGCACGTGAACTTTATTTAACCTAACTCGTTGTTAAATCAACTTAATAAACTTTATTTACTCACGTTAACTTGTAATTTTTTTTAATGGAATCATTCAATAATATATATTGTTAATATTATAATGACTGTCTCGTTGGTCTAGTGGCTAGATGTAAGGCCGCAGACCCGGAGGTCCTGGCTTCAATTCTCAGGTCGAGACAGTAAAAAGTTTTTGGGCTTTTCTGTAGTTTCTCAGAAGCAACTCGGAGTCTTGTGCATAAAGCATAAAAAGTCGTTGTTTTCGCGTCTGAACTCTTTCCGGTCGTATTGGATTGCGAAAGTTAGGGAATAGATAGTGCACCTGTGTTTGTGCACTATCGCCTGCACTGTTATCCAAAGTAAAAAGTAACAGCCTGTGAATGTCCCACTGCTGGGCTAAGGCCTCTTCTCCTCTTTTGAGAAGAAGGTTTTGGAGCTTATTCCACCACGCTGCTCCAATGCGGATTGGTGGAATACACATGTGACAGAATTTCAATGAAAATTTGACACATGCAGGTTTCCTCACGATGTTTTCCTTCACCGTCAAGCACGAGATGGATTATAATCACAAATTAAGCACATGAAATTCAGTGGTGCTTGCCCGGGTTTGAACCCACGATCATCGGTTAAGATTCACGCGTTTTTACCACTGGGCCATCTCGGCTTCACTGTTATCTGTGCAGTTAAATAACCGAAACCTTTCAGAAAGACATTTCATGTTCTACCGTTCGTTCGTTTGCATATAACAATAATTTCCATATTTACTGGAATTGGAAAGAAAAACGCTTGATATCGCAGTTGTTGATGTTGAATGAAGACTTTCAGGGTGTATGGTATCTCCGTAAAAAAATGCATCAAAACCTATTCAGAGTAATGGAAAGACAGAGCTACATTTATTTATCTATACTAATATATAAAGCTGAAGAGTTTGTTCGTTTGATCCGGTTAATCTCAGGAACTACTGGTTCGAATTTAAAAATTATTTTTATGTTGGATAGTCATTTTATCGAAAAATGCTCTTGGCTTATTTTTATTTATTATATTTTTATTAATTATACGCGGACGAAGCCGCGGGCACAGCTAGTTTATTATAATATCAACACCAACAACAAGTAAATCGAGTGTCTCCTTAATTATAGGTGTCGCAAAATATATCAACATTTCAAGTTAACAAAAATATAATTAGAATTAAATTATTATAAAATGCTCACATTCACATATTTATAAATATTATCGAATGACTTATTAAAAAAAATGTTTACAGTATTACCGAACATAAAACCAAGGAATCCATCGATCAAGTTGCCCAGCTTATCAGAAGACCAGGAGCGGAGATTAGATCAGAACCCTGGACCGTCCACATCGAACCAAAGTCCCAAAGGGAAGGTTTTATCAACAATGGCGAAAATACGCGGACTTACGAACGAAATTAGAAATTTGACGAATATATCAAAATCTATTGAGGGTAGGCTAAAGCGTCCTTTGAGAACAGAAGACGATGAGATAATATCGAAAAAACTTAAACAAGATTAACATTTATTAATAAATATTTAGACCAGACCTGTATTTTTCTTTTTTTTTTTTAAATCTGTAAAATCTCTGGTTATATTGAAAAACCATTATAATATACTCTGAATTAAATCATTAGACTCAAGTTTGTTTCTTTTTGTCGTAGAAAATTTGTATAGCATTAGATTTAGATAATAAATACGTAATAAACAAATGTAGTGGAAAATTTAGTATTTTAATGTTGCAACATTTTACTAATAAACTGTTTTATGTCTTCATATCTATTATCTTCATTAATTTAAATCATTTAATATACATAAACATATTTACTTGCACTCTTAATATAAAAGTAATTTTTCACACGACGTACATTTAAAAAAAATATGTTGTGTTGCCATATGAAACGAAATTATATTTGAAAATACTCTCGAACTTTAAGATAAATTTCTTTTATGATGTAATTTAATTGATAAGAAATCCGCCTTCTTATATCCTTTAGCGTTTTATTCATACTTATTAGTGTATAAGAAATTTTTTGTAATTTTAAATTTATAAACGTTATTCGTATAGTATTAACAGATTAAAATATTTTCAAGGTTTATAAGACGCTTTGGTATTTTAGAGAAAAAAAGGAAACGTTTATGAGTTTAACTAAAATTATGTTAAAATATGTCTACATCGATATAAAAAAAATTAACAAGTGTGTGAATGCCAAGGTACTCACGAGACTTATTGTGTAAATAACAAATCGTACGCTGACGTCATCTGACGCTTGAAATCACGGTCTTATACACAGGTCTATCAACAACAGTAGTGGGGGACTTCGGTTTAATGATTGCGCTGTTCTGTTCAATTTACGGCCGCCAGAGGCATGATTATAGATGGGTGTGCTGTGCAACGAAGACAGAATAGCATTCTGTCTCTTTTTCTATCACACTTAACGCATGCGTACCGCGTGTCACTCTACCGGCACGTGAGCGCACCCATCGATAGCAACGACGTACGTTGACGCGAAATAAAAGTTATGACACGATCGTACCAATCTCTCGCCACTGAAATTGGGCTTCGTTGATAGACCTGTATACAAGACCGTGCTTGAAATCTTACGCTTACTCGTCTAAAGCTCGAAGTCTCAGCCCCAACTATGTACCACACGCTAATGTTTACACATCAAAAATAATCACTCACATTACAGCTCTTGTCTAGAACAAATATTTGTAAATGTTATAGAAGAGAAAGCATTCTAGAATCTGGATCAATCGTTACATCTAGAAACGTTCTCAAACTAGACGTTGAAGCTTAAATAACTTATCGCTTAAACAATGTTCAATTAAAATAAATATTTTGTTATAGAAAAATATTTTACATGATTATTGTTAATGAAGCTGATAAAGTTAATGTTTAAATGTAACTGCCAGAATATTTGCTAAAAATATGCAATAACGTGCCAATTTCGAATTAAATTTGGTATCACTACTATTATGTCAAAGTTATTTCATTTCATCCGTCTTCTGCTAACTTCACATGTCCGAATTTTAAACCAAGACTTTGATTAATGTAATCTGATTAAGGATTACCATGATAATCTTATGATACTTATATATTGAACAAATATAAACATTTGGATAATTATGATAAATTGTTGTATATCATTTATAAATCGCACTAATAAAACAGAATAAACGCTCTGAAAAAATATCGTTAAATTATTTTATAATAAAAAAAAAAATATTTTGATGTAAATAAAAGTATTGGAAATATTTAAATTTAATAGACGTTGACGAGCTTTCACACACCTATATTGTAGTATCAGCGTGGTGTCTGAACTTTTTCGAGCAGAGTAAAAGTGGAGGCCATTTACAATAACAAGCTGTCACTTGTTTTAGCCGAGCCGAGTAGGCTCTGTGGTAAGACTAAGAACCCGTGAATCTTAACCGATGATCGTGCGTTCAAACCTGGGCAAGCACCACTGAATTTCATGTGCTTAATTTGTGATTATAATTCGTCTCGTGCTTAACGGTGTAGGAAAACATCGTGAAAAAACCTGCATGTGCCTAATTTTACAGAAATTCTGTCGCATGTGTATTCCTTCAACCCGCATTTAAGCAATTTGGTGGAATAAGCTTCAAATCTTCTCCTCAAATGAGGAGAGGAGGCCTTAGCCCAGCAGTGCGACATTCACAGGCTGTTACTGTACTTTTTTATGATGACAAAAGAAAATATGGCAATCTTGCAGATTTTTATTTTTTGTGAATAAATCAACCCCGATACAAGCACTGTAGTATCCTTTCGTCGGGTTAGCGGTAGAATATACAATCCCCGTACCCGTCAGGGGTCAATAACCTTCGGTAAGCCCGTCCCTTGGCTTATTAATGTCAAATACCTAGGAGTCATATGAGATAGTAAGCTAAATTTTAAACCTCACATCGCACAAACCTTCTTTGTGCTAAGACGACTATATCCTGCTATGTCATGCTATGTGACTACAGTCCATACTGCATGTTGTCCTGCGCAGATGACTAGTTTTCATTAAGGATTATGAGAGTGAGGAAATAGAGAGTGTATCTATGTTTGCGCACACACGCCTGCACTGTTATCTGCGCAGTTGAAATTCGCCGCCTTGGCCGAATTTGGCCCGGAAGACATCAACTACCTTTCATTCTATACACATTTTAGTCTAAATCACGGTAGGATACACAGGTCTTGCAACTGAGTCCAATTTCAGTGGTGAGAGATAGGTGCGAGTGTGAGTTACAACTGCTAATTCGCAATACCATCCGCTGTACAACGTCGCTGCTATCGAAGCTGATATTTTTCTCTCCCAAGTATTGTGTTATTTAATCATTGTTATATCGTTTTGTTGAGTTTTGCGGATGTTTTGTTATGTTATTTAACTGTTTTGTTTGGATTTGAAAAAATGTTCGGGATTATTATTACGCGAATTGTCATGCCTCAGGCGGCCGTAAATTGAACTTAACAGCGTCATTATGTCAACGTACCCCATACTGAAGTTGCAAGACCTGTGTATACGATCGTGGTCTAAATGTCCACAATTGACAATTTGTATAGGGATTGGGGTCGAGTCTTAGTAGTTAGTTATGTACACAGAAGTTGAAATATTTAAAATATTACATGTAAAAGGGAGAGTTGATTATGAATAATATTTAAGTAATTTTCACATTTGCAATGTAAATAGTTGCGTACTTATTATGTACTGTACTGTATACACTTTGTGATATAAGAATTAATGAAAATACCACTGAGTTATTCGTGTATATAGAAACTTAGTTAAATATAGCGTGATATGTAAAGGGCTTTCTATTGCTTCTATTTAAAATACATATAATATGTTGAGAGTATTTATATTACTATAAATTTGCATTTTTTTTTTAAATACAATTGTTGTATAGGGTTTTCCAATAGGGACGCTTGAACTTTGACAGCTGATTGCGGCCATGTTGTTTGAGTGACAGCTGTCAAATGCAGTGTGTTATATTCATTCCGTCCTCCCAAACCACCATGGCAGGCTACAGTGTCGAGCAGCACGTGCAAATCATAAAATTGTTTTATGAAAATGGGTCTTCAGTTCGAGCAACGTTCCGCGCACTTCGCCCGTTTTACGGTCGCGATGATCGTCCTGCCGAGTCGACTATCCGTCGATTGGTGGACAAATTCGAGTCAACCGGGTCAGTTAACAATCAGCCGGTTCCCGTGCGTCAACGTAACGCGAGATCTGCCGAGAATATCGCCGCTGTGCGCGACAGTGTCCTCGAAAACCCGCGGCAGTCAATTCCGCGTCGCGCACAGGAACTCGGCCTTTCGCAGACGACAACTTGGCGAATTTTGCGTTGTGACTTGAGCCTGCACCCGTACAAGATCCAGCTGACCCAAGAGCTCAAGGTTAATGACCATAGACAGCGCCGTGTGTTCGCTGACTGGGCATTAGAGCAGTTGGAAGTTGACGCCGATTTTGGCAAAAAAATCATCTTCAGCGACGAGGCGCATTTTTGGATGAATGGCTATGTCAACAAGCAAAATTGCCGTATTTGGGACGAGACCAATCCACACGAGGTTCACCAAGTGGCAATGCACCCGCAGAAAGTGACTGTTTGGTGCGGATTTTGGGCCGGAGGCGTGATTGGTCCGTATTTTTTCGAAAACGATAATGGTGTGGCCGTCACCGTCAATGGTGAGCGATACCGGTCGATGATAACCAACTTCTTTTGGCCTGAAATCGAGAATATGGATCTGGACAACATGTGGTTTCAACAGGACGGCGCTACGTGCCACACAGCACACGCTACGATGGAAGTTCTGCACGATCAAGAGCCCTTAATGGAAAACCCTATATAACTAATGTAGTATTTTCCTCTTAATGTCATTGATAATAATTTTACGTAATCATTGAATTATTATGGAGTGGTTGAAAATAACAATTAAATGTCGATAGCGCAATGGTTTACAGTCGCTTTAGCATGTAAAAATCACAGATTTGATCCCGACCAATTGGCAAGTCGTCCTCGTTCCTAACTCAAGCGTTACCTGTAATTGAAGGTTAATAGGAATGTCAATAATCAGTAAAAAAAATGGGTAAATTTATTTATTTATAAAAACATTATGTACATTAAACTTAAAAGTTAAATTATGAGTATTTTTTTGCATTTAATAAGTATTCGCGTAAAAAACAGTGGCATAGACAAACACCGTTTAAAAATAAATATATAATATCGGTAAATGATTAGAATTTTTATTGCACGCATTCAATTTTTCTACAAAATTTAATTTAATATATTAAAAAATGCCAAAAACATTGCACATTCCCAAACAGCTTTTTCAATGAGAAATATTTTTTTATTTTACTTATATTATATATTTCATATCAATGAAATCAATTTAAATTTTTAGCATTTAATTTTACATATACTAACATGGTCCCAATAAATCAGATGACTTTGAAATATAATTAAATTAAATTAAACTTCGACTAGTAATAACTTTGTCAATGTTAGTAACGCTTTATAAATAAATACAATTTATATTTTCAAAGGCAACATGATAATCCGGAAAATCCGGATTTTGTAGACCATATCTAAAAATAGCGATCTTTAATTTTATATTAAACAATAAACATTGGTTACTTCATTGTAAAATTAAGTAAATTTGATTATAAAATTAAGAAAGATAAATAACTATAAAGTTAAAAGAAAAACCTATTTTAACACTGTTTTTTTTTTTTAAATAAATTGCAAACGATTTATAAGTACTTATCTGTAAACAATAAGTCAACAAGAACTATATTAACCATTTTTAATGCATAGTTTTTATCGCAGAATATTTTAAGTATTAAATACGTATTCATATTGTATTAATTAATATAAAAAAATATCACATTAATTCTAAACAAAATGATACGTGATAGTCTAAACCATTAGAGCTATTATTCAAAAACACAATATAACCTTTGCAATCCATTTGATATCTCATAAGCTGTAATTTAACGATTAAAAAGTTTAAAGTAACGATGATTTATAATCTGTTACATAGACCTTACATAATGTTAGCGAGGAACTGCAAAAAGTCAACATATCACATCGCAAAATGACATTAGCTTTCTATTATTTTCTCTTTTCTCAGTTTTGGCGGGAAAAGTGATATATATTTTGGTTAAGTTTTTTAAGTGCGCCATTTTGTGTTTTGATCTGTGACTGAAGACACGGAATTTTTTAGTTATTTTTTGCAAAAAATCTGTTTGTTTTAAAAACGTGAATTTAAACATAAGATATACCTATTTAATTTGTTTTTTTTTTTTTAATTAAATATTTATCTTCACTGTGTTTTATTTGTACTTTTCAGTTTATTCACAACATTATTTAAAATAGTTAATATTAATAGCTTAACTTACTTAAAATAATTTCTGATGTTCAAATCATTACAAAACCACATAGATTAGCGTCTTTAAATTTGTTTCTTACAATTTGACTGGTGGCTTAATTATTATTATTGTAAGTGATCATACGTAATATCTGCATGGAAGCCTTCGGGGCCTGCTGAGTAATTGACCTGCTGCATTCTCCCATCTGGTAAAAGCACGTGGTATTGACCTTTGGTATTCTTGCCTTTTTTTGCTTCACGATGACCAAAATAATTGCCGCTATCTTGATCTTTAACTCTGTACCCGAATTCGTAGTTAGCTGCATATTTGAGCTGAAAGTTAAAAAAAAATATTGCTGTACTTTTAAATGACTTATTTCTTGCAAGGGCTCTTACGGCTTTAAATACTAGACTTTATAGGATCGAAATTAATTGTAAAACTCATGATTAATACATATTTAGACGAAATTTTTTCTATGTAAACACCTCGATCATTTTATTTTCAATAATAGGTCCCTACATATTAATTAATATCTACCTTTCATTGAAGTTAGACGAGTCTGGGATTGTTAATCATTCAGTATTGAATGTTGGTCCGTTCAGATTATTATATGTACAAATACTAATATTACGCATCACTCTTTTATTAATATCGACTTTATTCAAAATCCATAATGCTCAAAGAATTATCTACTTAGCTATTAGTCCAATTATTACGTCGGAAAAAGCGGGACAGAAATGCATGTGAACCGAGAAGGTTAAATTTTGGACATTATGTTTCGAGAAATGCTTAATTTCAAATTGTCGACCAAGATTTCCAATGTACATTTTCCGCCATCTTGAAAAAATGGTAAGGGTCTTGTAAAAAAAACTTAATTTACATTTTTTATACAATAATTCGGTTCTCCTTTAAGATACGAAAAATTGGATGCAATACTTTTTTGTTGCTTTTTTACGAGCTACAATTAAGGTCCATATATAAGAAAGACATATTGTGAAACTGTGGTGTTCAATAAATATGATAATGTCGAGACTATTTCCAATTACAGGTGGAATATTATAGGTATGTCAATATAAGTTTATTCCTAAGGACTGTTTCGTATTGAATTGTAATAGTCTGCTGTTTTTTTTTTATCTGTAGACTATATAGTGTCAAAATATACGATATTATTTATGATGTATTTTTTATTTAATTTGTTTTACCTAATGTATCCTTTATCAGATAAATTCCTGGATAACAAAGTAAATTATATTTTAAAACAATGTAATAAAAATAATAGAATAATATTTCCTATGAAATATTTCTAATTTTATATATGAAATTGGTATAGAGTTCCCTAAAATAAAGTCATTAAGTAATCCGTGTTCTCGTTACTTTAGAGATGTAGGCTGAAATAAGACAAGATATCGGAATTTTACTATAAAGAAATTGATATAGCTTATGATATTTTTTATCTATATTGATGTTAGGTTTTAAATTTCAGTACACAATATAATATTTGTCTTTAGTCCTTCAGTGGTTGGAATAGGTTATATATATAGGCAAGTGCTCGTATACAATTGAATAAATCCACACAACTCGTATATAAATAAGTTTTTTTTTTTTTAATTCAAACCAGGTAGGTAACTTGAGTAACGGTTACAAATATTAGATAAGTCTTCTGAAACGAAACCACTTTCTGTTATTCTAGATTCTAGAACGCATCTGATTTAGAAAGTGAATTTATTGTGCACGATATACAATAGATTTTAAACAATACTCTTTAGGTTACAAATTAAATAAAACACACATTTATAGTATTATTCTTTAGAACTAATAAATTAATTAAAGAGTTTTGAAATATTTTAAAAGTTTAATCGTATTTATTAAAAAATATTTATCTGTAGAGAAAACGAAAACGCTCTGTGTTTATTCATAAAAAGGTGCGATAAAGGGTAGGAAAGCCATGAAGTGAGTTTTGTCACTATTCAACCTCATTACAACACTTACAAGCATTTCGTTGTTCAAGTGGCTAGCTTATTAAGTTGCATATCTTGGTAGTCTGGGTTGAATTCCGAAAAAAAAAGTTATTAGATTTTTTACGTCAAGAAATATCAGCCCGGAGTTCGGAATGTGCTATTAACACAAAGATCCAGTTGTGGTTCGATTGAAGTAGGATCGAAAAATAGTCGGATATCGTTAAATTAGTAGAACAAACGCCGAAACGCGAAATCGGTCAGAGAGATATTTTAAATAACTTTAAAAAAAAATTACTCTGACTTATTACCTACCATTTAATTTATATTTGAGTTAAAGTTACCCTCGAGCTGTTATTTAATGACAATTTAACATAATTATCATAAATCATAATAATCATTGACTACGTTTAAATCTTTATAAATAAATGTAATTTTGTCAGTTATTAGACATTGTGACAAGTCATTGAAATATAATGTATCATAATAATAATATTTTTAATTAAATAGGTCTTTGTCCGTTTTCCTTATTATGACACATAACTTTCGATTTTATCAACCATTATTATTACTAATAGGTTTTTTGAGTGCAATTTTTTACAATATTGTGATTTAAAAATTATTTAAAAAATCATATTTTAATTATAAGGAATGTTAAAAAAAAATTATGTGTGAGATTATGAACAACACAACGCATTTTATTTCGTTCCTAATCTATACAATTTCCTCCAATTTAACATAAAATTTAACGCCTTGTTTTCAATTGCACAATTAATAAAATGCAACATATTCATACGTAAAATTGTTTTGTATAACTAGTTTGTTGCTTAACATTCCAATCATGCTTAGATTAATATTCAATATTATATTATTGGGCTTAGGCTTGGCACACATTAGTAATTTGCAACCAAGGCAATGGAATTTATAATTCTGCCAAGATTTTGAAACAAAAAATAAGTACATACACGTTAATCCTTTTTACGTCAGAAAGCTTTTACGAAAACTTTTCTTTGTTTATAAAGGAATATTATAAATATTTAAAATAAATTAAGAAATAAATACTAAATATATTTTTTTTTATTAAACTAGCTTAGAACATTATATAATAAATAGCTTATAAACAATATTAATAAATTATAATTTACATATTAGGGATTACATTTACAAGTTAAACTTATGGAGTTTGACCAAGTTACTCTTTACATGTCTGAGTGGGTATCTCTTTCTATACTTTCTTGGGCGTTGTAACGTTTTCTTTGATTTATTTTCTTTTAATAATTGATAAACATCCAAATGCTCGATATTCAGATTGTGGTGCCCTACTAGTTCTTTTAACTGAGACTGAGTCAGCATATACACGGGCTCGACTATATCTTGGAAACTTCCTAAAGTAGAAACCGATTGGAATTCAAATTTTTGCGGGTAAGTTTGAGGTGTACTAAATATATGAGGCGAACCATAAAACGGTACCCCATATGACGTAGCCGGGGGTGTACTATGGATCTGGGAGAAACCAGACACGCCTGGGGCACGACGGAAATGACGGTACTTGTTCGAGAAACTACCTTTCGACTCCAAGTAAGAACCAGCGGTTGGGGGATTATTTTGGTGAGATTGTTTAAAATTCGTACCGAATTCGTAATCAGGCGAACTGAAATCATCGTAATTACCATATTCATCTTCATCATAAAACGATTCATATTTTTTATTAGGTTTGTTTGATTTTATAGGAATGTAGTCATAATCATCGTTGTAATCGGTTGCCTCACCGATCGGAAAGTTAGGATTTAGAAAAACGTTGAAATCACTCCCGCGTTTCTTGCTAAACGGATTTAACCGTATAAGGGCTTCGGAGGTGGGTGTGTCTGAGCTATTTGTGGTCATCGGCTTACTTGAAGTTTTTTCATTTGGCAAAAGAAATGGATCGGTTTCTAGCTTAGAACGTTTACTGCGAACTTTATTTGATGTTTTTAACTTTATATCTAATGGTATACTCACGTTATCATCTCCATAAGCAGATGTTTCTGTACCGTCTTCAGATAAATGTTGCACTCCAGTGGGTTGAGCGTTGTGGTGTAAATATATTTCACTTGTGTCAGCATCTGTTTCCTTGTTGAAGAAAGGTTGATAGCCGTAATGCACAGCGCGGTATGAATCTTTTTCATCATTTAAATAGTTTATTTGACTAGCTTTACTGTCGTCACTTATTACTTGACTTGCAACTTCAACTTTGTAATAATTATTGCTTTTGGTAGTTACAGTTTCAAGTTTTGATGCTGTTGTTGAAGCCGTTGGCTGAGAAAATGTTATTGGTCGTTTGTTTGTAGTTGGATCTTGAATATCGTCTGTTTCTTCTGTTATAGGTATGTGATCTTTGATTGGGAGCTTTGGCATGTATGCATATTTTGTGAGGTCGTAATTTTGGGGTGCAGCTTGAGTAGGGTCCTTTAAATAAAAATAATAATCTATTGGTTCATTTTCAACAGTATCGTCTGTTCCTTTTTCAGAATTTAAAAGAGCTTTGAATGTCGATAACTGTTCCGTGGGATTCTTTGATAATAGAGAATTGAGTGCTTCTATTTCTTGAACTGAACTAAATTTCTGTGTACCATATCGCTTAGGGTAAGTAGGCGTACCCTCGCTCGGTATTGCTTCTGTATACAATTTGCTCGGTTCATTTGTTTGAAGATGATTTAAACCAATGTTCCCATTAGGCTTTATTGTTACTTCTTGGCCATAATAAGGCACTGGTGACACATATATTGTTTTATATCTTTTGGGTTCTAAATATTGGTGATAATCAGCAGAACCGTAAGATCGATGATTTCTGCTTCTCGTATTTTTAATTACTGCATCAGCTTTTGTAATTTTTGTTGATTCTGATCTTTGGATGGATGAGCCTCTTCTTGGAAGATCTTTTCTTTGATTTTGTACTCTATTTGATGAAATAGGTTCATTAGGCAACGTCTGAGCTGCGTTATCACCATTATTTTGTACTCGTTTATTTTGACCTCTCTGTCTAAGTGGGCGACCTCTTGTCGTAACCGCTGGTGTTACAGGACTATCTTTTAACGTTGCTTGTTGTTGTTCTATTTCTAATTGATGGTTTTCTTGTAATTCATGATACGCTTTCATATAACTATCAATGATTGGAGGACCTTTCGTCCATCTTTGTAATTGAGCCTTGTGTTGTCTTATTCGTTCAGCATTAAACATGGCTTGTTGATTGCTGGCGTGAAGTCTCGCATTCTGTTTCGAATTTCCAGCCAATGGGTTGCCATATGGTAGTATTCCAGGACTGTTTGAGACCTTCGGCTTGTCATCCATTCTTGTTTGTTCATTGATAACTTCGTAGACTGGTCTGGCATTTGGTTTGGTAGTTGCTGATGATATTGAGTGTGATGTAATGAGGAGTAATGCTGTGATGAATTGGATATGAAACTTTAGACGTGTCATTATATCTGGAAATAAGAAAAATATTGTTAAAAATGTTATTATCTATTAACTAATGACGTCATAAGCTTAAACCTATTTATAGTTTCATTTTTATATCTCCAGTCATCGTAACAGGATACCATACGTATAAGTTTTTAAGTCTAATGATTTTAAGGCAAATTGATTATAACGAGGAAATAATTTTTTTACAGTTTACTTACAATAATTTTCAATAAAATTATGTTTACTATTTTGAAACTTATTTCACATATTCACTATAAATTATTCATTTAAAATATTTACTCATGAAATCAGACAATTAAATGAATTTTAAATATGTGTTTTAAATAATATATTAATTGTTTATGTATTACATTTATTTACTTTCAGTAATTAACATAACATTTAATCACACATACATACTACAGACGTTCATTAATTCCCAAGAGTAGTATATCATTTTAAAGTATATATTCTTACGCAAGCAATATACATTTAATATTGGTTTCTTATAGCGACTAGAAAGGCTGATGGGCAATTAACCATTGGTCCAGACACTGCACCTTCGTCAACATTGTATAGTATAATTTATGCAAATGTTGCCAACATTCATTTTGTTAATAATTTCAAAATATATGACAAAACCAATGGCTTTACATTTATAATATATAATAGATAAATATAAAACAATGAAATCTATTTGATAAAACTCTAATAGTGATTGACTGACAGACAAATTCAGTCTAAAATAGAGAGTTCTAGAAGCTTGATATTTTTTATCCTAAGGATTAAGAGTTAACCTTTGGGATGAATGTTTGTATGTTAGTTCATTTTCAAAGTTAATGAAAACTTAAAATAGTTTATTTAAATTAGGAATAAATAAAGAATAGAAAGATTTAAATTATGTATGTGGAAATTGTTTTATTTAAAATCAGATGTCGAAGCATTTTCGGAAATTAATCCCCTGAGAACGTTATTATTTTGAAGTTTATTTTGAAGTTTTTTTTTAAAAGTTGGTAATATGGGTGTATTGGTGTTCTTTATATAAATGTCAAACGATGTTTTTAGTATTTTTAATAATATGTAAGGAACGTAGTTTTGTACATGATTCATAATATCTTTAGTCTTTATTTGATTTGGAAGTGGCTCCTCGCAGAAAACACAAGTTGTGCTAGTTAGTGAATAACTATAATATTTGATAAAATTCGAATATTTCTTGCGATATTGCCAGTGGAAAATCTCATCGAAAAATACTAAAAATATTTATAGTTAAGTATTTCGTTAAATAAGAGTAAAAATAATAATATTCCACACATTTAGATTCATAATAAATTTTCCTCAAATTTTCAATTATCCTTATGTTCGAATTGTTATATTATTCATTACTTCTTTAGGATACCGAATCTTTTTAAAAGGGGGTCAAATAAACGATTAAATCGTTTGAATTGTCCACTTTCTCTTAATGGTCATGGCGTGTGCGCGTTAAACTCACGATCGCATTACTTGATTAATTAAATAATTACCGAGTTTACTACATATATAACGTAAGATTGCATAATTTAATTGAAGAGAAAAGTTAATTAGGTAGGTTTAATGAAGTAAGATCTTAACCATTTTGATGTTGAAAAAGGGGTCCTTACCATTTGCTTGTAATACCAAGTTTAACCACCAAGTATTGTTGGTAGAGCTTTGTGCAAGCTCGTCTGGGTTGTACCACCCACTCATCAGACATTCTACCGCAAAACAGCAGTACTTGGTATTGTTGTGTTCCGGTTTGAAGGGTGAGTGAGTCAGTGTAATTACAGGCACAAGGGACATAACATCTTAGTTCCCAAGGTCGGTGGTGCATTGGCGATGTAAGCGATGGTTAACATCTCTTACAATGCCAATGTCTATGGGCATTGGTGACCACTTTTCATCAGGTGGCCCATATGCCCGTCCGCCTAACTAAGCAATAAAAAAAACGACAATTAACGTCGAACGTTTTTTTACAACAAAATTAACATGACGTAACAAATAACAATCTCAAAGTAACAAGCTCAATGACTTCACTTTCACTCATATATGAACAAGTTTGCATGTCCGTACGTCCGTTGAAGATATGTCGGAACATAAAACTGTTTACAGAGATAGAGTCATTGAATTAAATAATTTCCTGCGTTTAGCTTAACCTGTTCTAAAGTATTTGTAGGTTGGTTTAAAGCTAGTTATTTTTAAATTCGCTTTCATATAAATTATTATTGTGGTAGGGTTTGTGTGCCCACTGGGTACCACCTTATTAATTATATCATGAAGTAACGGGTTGAAGTGCAAGTGTGCCAGTAAATAGACGAGATAATATCTTACCAACGCATCGATGCTGCAAGGAATGGCTTACATATATTTCTTTGCGAATGTATGTAGAAGATCGTCACTTAACCTTCATCGATTTTGAAGATGGATAAAAAAATGACATAGTTGCCATGACAAAGCATTACGTTCATCACACGCGGTGAAAGTTCACACTATATTTTCTTTTAATTTAACTCCAAAAGTAATTGAAAAGGTCCGTTTCGTATCATTCTAGGTTAACATAAAAATTTCTGCGTTTATATACTACGTGATATTCGCAGGATAATCTGTGCATATAGGCGCAATTAGAAACAAAATTACATAAAGCGGGCATTTATAAAATTCTATTATATATACTAGGAAAATATACCATAGTACCATAGAGCATTTGTTTTATGTATAAAAAAGCATCAAATATGTTGAGGTGAAATATTCGTTATATTTTAGGAAAAAATAATTGTGATGATCATATTTTAAGTAGTTGGGGCGTGAAAGCGTAACAAAACACAAAAAAACACACTTACATTTATAATACAGTGATACTTACGTATTAGTAAGTACTAATAACAAAGGGCAAAAAGATTTTTCAAAATTGAGCCGCTTAGCGTGGTTGGTAGAGACTTGGCTTTCGCGCCGCAGATCGTGGGTTCGATTCCCACCCAGGACAGACATTTGTGTGCATGAACATGTCTGTGTGTCCTGTGTCTGGGTTGTAATCATCTATATAAGTATGTATTTACAAAAGAAAAGTAGGATATGTAGTATATCAGTTGTCTGGTTTCCATAGTACGACCTCTGCTTAGTTTGGGATCAGATGGCCTTGTGTGAATGATGTCCTAGGATATTATTATTATTATAAAATTTGCAGATATTTCTAAGCTTATATTAATCGCTATTTTTAAATACTTTTTGCCAATTATTATTTACTTTTATTTCTGTGAAACAAATTCAATCTATTAGGTATATTCATGAAAATAGCAGCTTACAGTATACGTTTTGAAGCAGTTTTTACTTGGACTACTAATTTTGGTAAATATCTTTGATAGAACTTGAAAGATAGTATGAAATTGAATACATTAAATTTTCTTATATATAACACGACGCGACGTGTCGTGTCGACATCGTGTCGTTGTCGTTTCGTATTAAGGTTCGTCCTAAACAATTTACATTGAATACAATGCCACCAAGGTTCCGGAAATAACTAAGCTCAAACGTGATAATAAAATTCACTATTCATACTACTATAAAATCCATAGGATACTGTCTGTCAGTCTAGCAGCTTATAATTATAATTTATACATCTTATTGATATACTGTATGGAGATAAATCGTTTTCTTAGGTGGTACTGGTGTCAACTTGGGGGTAGGGACAGACAAACCCGTCCGGGTAAGCACCATCCCACACATATATATAATAATATAATATCTTAGTTCAAGGTTAGTAGTGCATTGACGATATAAGAAATGGTAAATGTTTCTTACAACGCCAATGTCTGTGTTCGACGGTAACTATTACCAGCAGTGGTCCCATTTGCAAGTCCATCTACCTATGTTATATAAAGAGAACCGTTTACTACTAAACCGAATTTAAAAATTATTTCACCAATAGTAAGCTACATTATTTGCGAGTAACATGGGCTACGTTTTGTCCTCATATTCCCACGGGAACGGGAGGTACGCGGGAGAACCGCGGGCAAAATGCTATTATTTAAATAAAAGGTTATAACTAATTAAGTTTTAAAGAAAGAAGCCGAGATGGCCCAGTGGCTAGAACCCGTGAATGTTAATCGATGATCGTGGGTTCAAACCCGGGCAGGCACCAATGAATTTTCATGTGCTTAATTTGTGTTTATAATTCATCTCGTGACCTTGACTGTGAAGGAAAACATCGTGTGGAAACCTGAATGTGTCAAATTTTACGCAAATTCTGCCACATGTGTATTCCACCAAGTCGCATTGGACCAGCGTGGAGGAGTAAGCTCCAAACCTTCTCCTAAAAAAGGAGAAGAGACCTTAGCTCAGCACAGGCTGTTACTTTACTTTTTACGTTTTTTTTTTTATGTTTTAAAACGAACTAACTTATTAAGTTCTGCTGTAAAGTGTTATTTCACGCAAACGAAGTCGAATATAAAAGATAGTTAATTCGATTGTGTACTAGAATGTTTTTTTGTTACATACCTACTCGTAGTATTGTAATAGTAATTGGAATATTGCTTGTATTTGTAGCTATGTTGGATTGTTAGGTATATGCACACATTTATGTATTGAATGTTAAATCATTTTATAAGATTTAGATATCGTACCGTAAAAACACAGTACTTGATACTGTTGTGTTCCGGTTTGAAGGGCGAGTGAGCCAGTGTAATTACAGGCACAAGAGACATAACATCTTAGTTCCCAAGGTTGGTGGCGCATTGGCGATATAAACGATGGTTAACGTCTCTTACAATGCCAGTATCTATGGGCGTTGGGCGACCACTTACCATCAGGCGACCCATATGCTCGTCCGCCTACCTTTAATAGTAATCTAACTCTAATAGTAAATTATATACTATTTACTATTAAGACATGTTGCGTGCCTCGTAAAGCATGTAAAGCCGTTTGTTCCCCGCCTGAACTCTTCCAGTCCTGTCGGATTTGTCGGCCTACCGGATTATGAGAATGAGAAAATAGAATGCACTATAAGATGTCCCCTGCAGATGGCTAGTCTCACTTGAGAATGGTCGCCGTGACTAAATTCCGGCCGGGGCATAATATTAACGATATACTGTTTTTAATGTAAGTCATTGCGGACACGCTGCGTAAATCCTTATTAATTTGAATATTTATAATATTATTTCTAAGTTAGTTAAAAGATTCATTTATGGAATCGTTTAGGTGAATTAATTATTATCTATGAAACTTGTAAATACGATTATGCAATGTGATCAACGATTTACATTATGTATTTTAGTATATCCGTGTTAATATTAAATTAATATGGCGTCAGTATGATCTATTATAAAATCCGGTATCCCGATATTATATATAGGAACTACCTCAAATCGTGGCTTTGCTTGCGTGGAACATGGATTTTAAAATTTTAGAACTTACCTTCAAACCTTCATTCTTATTTAACTTCAAAGGTTGAATTAAATTAAAAAAAAAGTATGTCCATCCTTAGTATTCAGGCCTACACCGTACAAAATTTCATTAAAATTGTTGTAGTTTTGTTTTTTTAATTGCGTTTCATTTGCACAAAATGTAATCGCAATACATCCTAACCAATCATGCAAAACCGTCCAGCCGTTTATGCTTAATTGAGTAACAAATATACAGACATAGTCACATTTATAATATTAGTAGAATTATTATGTAAATCAAAAATGTTTATTTTATTATTGGGATTTCGATTTAATTGCACTAACGTGTATTACTATCGTAGCGGATATTTGTAAGACAGCCGTTCTAGATAATTATCGCTTAACGAATAACGAAAGATATTTTGTCATTTTTACGTCATGTCCTAAAACGTTTCGCATACCGGTGAATGGTGGCAAGAATACAGCACTTCTCCGTTGAATATCAAGACCAGCGAATGAATTTTTATAGGTATTTTGAAAGTGTATATACTTTGATACGTCTACAAGCATAAGGGTGTCTTCGATTCGGGCTTTTTTAGAGTCTATCTATGTGGATTGTGGATCCATAAGTGTGTATGCTTAGCTACGTTTCGCATGTCGTGAAGAATCTATACCAAACACATAATTAAGTTTTCATTTAATCTAGTTTGAATAGGTTCTTCCCTCGAGTTCCCGCACGCGTTTATCCGAGAGCGAGCTAATACATTAATTCGCGCGAAGCTGCGCGCATATGTTTGCGCAGACACGTTCCTGCGCGCTACTTATTGCATATCCGCTTATATTATCTGGACCGCCAATCGATCGGTTTATTTGCTTCATATTTTATTCCAATAAGAAATTAGTAGTGTAATCATAAAATCGAACCTACAATGTTTTTTAGACTAATATTTGATGTTTATAATACTTATTATGTAAATCGATAACAAAAACGCTCGATGTTTTGACTTTCGTTTAGTAATATATCGACATAAAGTTAATTAAAATATTATCTGTAGCGAGAATTTAGATTATAATCGATTACAGAACAAAGACACGGATTATTGTAAAAAATTAAACAAAAAAACAAAATAAAATGCCTGAGACAGAATTGTACTCAGCCCATTGTCATTGGGACCGAGGTTGTGTTTTAGGGTTACGTGGTTAAATGAAAAATCCTCCATACACTATCTAAATGCTACGCCTAGTAGTATTCTAATGTCTTAACATCTGTAACACGTTTTGAGATGTAAATATAGTAGTAGATGATTTAACTCTTTTTTTTTCTTTTTTTTTTATTGTATAGGTAAGCGGACGAGCATATGAGACACCTGATGGTAAATGGTCACCAACGCCCATAGACATTGGCATTGTAAGAAATGTTAACAATCGCTTACATTGCCAATGCGCCACCAACCTTGGGAACTAAGATGTTATGTCCCTTGTGCCTGTAATTACACTGGCTAACTCACCCTTCAAACCGGAGCACATACAATACAAAGTACTGCTGTTTTGCGGTAGAATATCTGATGAGTGGGTGGTACCTACCCAGGCGAGCTTGCACAAAGCTCTACCACCGAGTAACCCTTTCACAGTCTCGATCATGTAGGACCAATGCCTGTATGAGGGAACTTGGTTTGTGAAATGGTAAATGATTGAACAGTGAACCTATTTACTAGTGCACCCACATAGCTTATCTTCAAACGTAACTATCGTAACGTATCTTCAAACTATAAATATTTATTGTTATATCTGTTTCGAAAAAACTATAGTAAGAAAGAGATTTACATAAAAATGAGGTTGCATTCTAAACAATAATTATTAAGTTAAACAAGACGGATGCTTAGTCAGTAACAGCCTGTGAATGTTCCACTGCTGGGCTAAGGCCTCTTTCACTCTTTTGAGGAGAAGGTTTTTGGAGCTTATTCCACCACGCTGCTCCAATGCGGGTTGTGACAGAATTTCAGTGAAATTTGACACATGCAGGTTTCCTCACGATGTTTTCCTTCGCCGTCAAGCACGAGATGAATTATAATCACAAATTAAGCACATAAAATTCAGTGGTGATTGCCCGGGTTTGAACCCACGATCATCGGTGAATATTCACGCGTTCTTACCACTGGGCCATCTCGGCTTATTTGCTGAACGCTTAGTCAGTCGATATTCAATAAAATATATTAAAAAAAGATAACTATGAATCTATCCATGAACGTCGTTTTTTCACATAAATATAATTATTATCATAAGAGTATATTAAAAGTGTAATTAATTGATTGTGTGAACTAAATGACTTAAATTTTTTGTGTCGTAATTTCCGTTTTATATAATATAATTACTCACACATAGTAATTATTTTAAATTAAATATCAATTACGCAAATTAAATTATATATAAATATATATTTGATTTAATTAAAAACATAGCGTAGTCGTTTTAAAAGTGATTAATTAGCACCTTAGGTGATATAGCAATGGGGAGACATAGGTTTAAACTTTGAATCAAGTTTTGTTTGCTTAGTATTTCGAAAAAACGAAAAACTAGGATACTAAATTGCTTTTTTTACATAAAGATAATAATTTAGTTCATATACTATTAATTTGTATTAATAATAATTGTAATTACTTAATTATTTAATTGGAGAAACTAATGTTATGTAAAGCCTATTTCATTTGAAAGAAGAATAAAATTTCATCATAAAAAAGTTTCATCTAATATATTTAGTGCAATATGTTTAGCATTTTTTTTTGTTTTTCCCTTTTCTTTCTTTCGATGATCGTGAGTTCAAACCCGGGAAAGCACCACTGGATTTCATGTGCTTAATTTGTGATTTATTAATTCATCTCGTGCTTGACGATGAAGAAAAACATCGTGAGGGAACCTGCATGTGTCAAATTTCACTGTAATTCTGTCACATGTGTATTCCACCAACCCGCATTGCAGCACCGTGGTGGAATAAGCCCTTCTCCTCAAAAAGAGGAGAAGATGCCTTAGCCCAGCCGTGGGACATTCACAGGCTGCTATTGTACTACTGGGTGCCTAGACAAGTGGCTTTTACGTTAGTAGAATAGAATAGAAAGTAATGATCAATGTATGAAATTGACATTCGCGTAACCAAGGTTAGCAAGGTTACATGTCGAACGCGAATGTCAATCTCATACATTGATTATTATTTTCTATTCTATTCTACTGACGTAAAAGCCACTTGTCTACAGGGGCTGTTCATCTTTAGATATATAATACAACATTATTACAATTAACTACTTATGTACTTTAATTTTACTTCCATAGTTCGCATAACTTCTCAGTCACTAAAAATGCTACATTTCCACGACTCCATAATGCATACCATTGATTGTATTCAAGTAGTGCTATTCGGTAAGGACTCACTTCACAACCCATCCGTGAAATGTTGACAATCGACGTATAGTGACATACTATTTTGATACGTGTATTTTTGAAATGTTATGATTATTAAGATCAATTTCGCATATCGCTTTTTAAATATCACGACTAATTTCTATGGTGGGTTTCGAGCTCAGACAATAGCTCTGAAGATCTCGATTCTTGACCAACGATATCGCGTCATTTCAATTTCAAGTTGTTTATTTTTAGTCCTGTGACTGGAATGAATATTGGTATTTTTTATTGTATATGTAGGCGGACGAGCATATGGGCCACCTGATGGTAAGTGGTCACCAACGCCCATAGACAATGGCATTGTAAGAAATGTTAACCACCGCTTACATCCCCAATGCGCCACCAACCTTGGGAACTAAGATGTTATGTCCCTTGTGCCTGTAATTACACTGGCTCACTCACCCTTCAAACCGGAACACAACAAATACCAAGTACTGCTGTTTTCCGGTAGAATATCTGATGAGTGGGTGGTACCTACCCAGACGAGCTTGCACAAAGTTCTACCACCGTGGAATATAAGGTTATTATTTCATGTTTGTAATCGTTTCAGATCATTTATCAGTCAATGTATCAATTATATATAAACTGGTTGCTTGGCGGACAGACATTTCAACACAACTTAACCCACGAAACTTGAATTTTGCACAATTCAAGGTTAGTCGGTCTTAAAATTTATGAATGAACTAAATTATTATTAAACGACGGACGTATGATTGTATGTTTATGAGTCTGTTATTAAAAAAATTCAAGACATACTCTTTTCCCGTGAGGGAATATGAGAGTGAGTATATGGGACAACGATGGGACAGCAGCGCCAATGGCTTTACGTGCTGTTTGAGGAGCAACTGTGATAATACGTTCCATATTCAATATTCAGCCTACTGAGATTTTTCTACAGTATTGTTGAGCCGATCCCTGGGTTTGACTCAGATGCTGCATAAGCTAGTCACTAAACAAACTAAGTGTCACATGCGCATTGCACGCTTACATTCTGCTTGCACCCGTGTTCTTGTTCTGTGTGTGTGCGTCAATTTACGATTGCGTCTTTGAGAAACATACTTAAATGGCGTTTTTATACGCAATCAGATAAGAAGCTACAATAAATCTCTGATCCATGACCTTGCTTGCATGTACCTTGTATTTTATTCCAATTAAATTATACGCTATTTAGTACACTTTTCGAGGTCAATTTAGTAAATGTATTATTCAAATGTTTATTATTATTAAATCTTCAGATAAAATAAATTGATTACGCAGTGCATATACTCCGACTTACAACGAAATTATTTCCAAGCTCTATAAAATCCAACTATTAAGACTTGAACTTCCATTTAATAATAGGTTAGTATTGATATTTTTGTGGGTGTTATACATTATATCATAAGTATTTAATTATGTCATAGGCATAGATGATAAAAACGGAGTTACATAATAGTTTTAAAGGGGTGCGTCTTATTTTATCTGAACACAATATCGACTATCATTCTGACGTTTTTAAAAATAATATTGAAACTAATTCAATTAAACTTTCTTAAAATTAATTATGCTTTTAATTGCGTACGTATGAATAAAATTTCTTTATAGTCAAAGTCATTAATTATAAACATAAATGTTCTTTTATTAACGTCATTGTCAAATTGAGACTTTTAAAATAGGGTCACTGACAATTTTTATAATAAAAAAAAAGTTTTAATGCCTTATTTAATGCAGAACCATTTGTAAGTTTGTTACACACGCACTTGACCGCGTTTAACGTTTCTCATACTATTCAAGTGTTAGCTGTATTGTCCATGAATTATAAAAACGCAATTGTATGCGTAATTTGTCGCTTTTGTTGTCACTAATTTAACTTGACGATGTGATTTTTAGTTCGTGTAATTATAAAAAATACAAATAATAGCAAATGTCCTTCTAACCACAGCCTTGGCGGATATAAAATCAAATAATATACAAGCATTTCCGCAAATAATATTTTAGTGCAAAAACATTAATTTTAAAATTTCTTGCAAAAATTGATATTTAGAGAACTCCATATTTTTGTATTGGATTTATTAAAGAGTGTGATAGAGCACTAAAACTTGGAAATTTGGAACCATCTCGGCAGTTTATTTAGTCTAATATTATCAGCAATTATCAAAAAATACACTTGACATAGTTTTTTACTCTCCGGCCAAGTACCTACTTTCCTTTGCCTCAAAAACGTTTCTTACAAAATGTTGAAATTTTCCCCTTAGCGTACTCAAAGAAGTTTCGTTTCAAAAAGGTTACATATTCAAAGTTTTAAATGGAATAATAAATAATTTATTCGAACGATGTATTTGGTAACACATAATATTATATTAGCAAATAGTTGGCGAGTTATCTTCCGATGATTTCCGAACGGATGATATATGGAAATTGATGTTATATAATCTGTTATGTAACATACGTATCGGCGCGTTTCCGGTTTTAAAGATGGCCGGTTTCTCTTAAAGAATCAATTGGATATTTCGATATAGAATGTTAAAAATATTTCGTTTTTATTTGTGCAAGTAAATGATTTAAAATTATAGTTAATTAGTTTTAGATATGTTATTGTTATATTATCTATGCATATTTTTAGATTATTTTAAGCAGATATAACTAATAATAATTGTTATTTTATTAATATTCGTTTCTATTCCTTATTTTATCATTTTGATAGTCAGCGTCAATTATATAAACATGAGAAGTTAAGTTAAACTTATAACCGTCCGTCTCCGTCCGTAATATTCCGTCTCCGCATGGCCAAACATCCTTCCTGAGTCAAGAATTCGTGTAGTAAAATTTTATAGTTATTTTTAACGTAGCTTATTATTAAAATTTTAATATTGTTCTGAAAATTATTTACTAATAAGGTTTGTATTATAGTACAAGAATATAAGACACTAGCTGTGCACCGCGGCTTCCCCGCGTATAATTAATAAAAATATAATAAATTATTTTATGACTATAATAACACACACGCACACACACACACGCGCGAGCACAGTGTACAGACAGAACCAATAGATTTATATAGTAGTATAGTTGAGGAATTTGTATATACTTAGTAACATGTTTATTTCAGTTAATAAAAAGAATAACTGTTAAGTTTCTCGTCGATTCCTTTTGGTAGAATATACATTCCTAACCGGTGATCAAAATACAAATGAATCCCGTAATAATAAAGTCTTATTTGTGTAGTTTAATTTTGATATACATCTCGATTTTGAAACTTAAAAAATGCTTACTGTGACTTATGTATAACTGATAAAGGAAAGCTGGATTAAATTTTTGTAGACATTATTTAAGTATTTTAATTCAGTAATACGTTATTTGTATGTTGACTAGAACTTACACTAAGAGGCTCGAAGCACGAGATAGCCACTGGACGACCCAGGCAGGTAGAAGCGAGAAAGCAACTGTTAGGAAGTATCCAGTGGCATTTACGACATGCAGATTTTTATGAAACTTCTATATAACTTTTAAATATTGATGCTTGTAAGCATACTTGAAACTGCAGATAAGTTTCACGAATACTATCTTGGTAGTAGGGTTTTGCATAAGCTCGTCTGGGTAGGTACCACCCACTCATCAGACATTCTACCGCAAAACAGCATTACTTGGTATTGTTGTGTTCCGGTTAGAAGGGTGAGTGAGCCAGTGTAATTATAGGCACAAGGGACATAACATCTTAGTTTCCGAGGAGAGTCCGGGAGAGTGTTCTGCACTAGCCGCCTCTTCACGCCTCGTTTGAAGTAACCCAGGTTATAGAAGGAGCGGAAACGCGAGCTGGTAAAGAATTCCATTTTTTTTGTAACTAACAACTGTGGACTGAAAGACTTATTTAGTAAAGTATTTGATAAAGTTGTGAGTTTGCGGCTGACGTTCTATTTACGAGTCGGATTGACGTCCCATTGGATTATGAGAGTTAGCAATTACAGAGCACTTTGAGTATGTTTGGCCATTGAAATAAGATAGCCCATCTATGAGTAAAGCTCCACTGAAAATTAGCTCCGATATCGCCGGCGGCGTGGGCGAAATCCAGTCAGGACGCAGTTCGATTAAAACAAATTACTTCTGTAACTGTGAACGTAATGTCAAGTACGAAACAATGTATTCAAAGTCGTGTTTAAAGCCTATAGCGACTCAGGTCGCACCGTTCAAGGCGTACAACTTTCCTTCGTAAACTTTAACATTTCTGTTCTTCAAAATATTATTTGCAATTAAGTTTTAATATTAGTTAATAATAATAATAATTTATTGAGAAAAAAGCATAGCCTTACAGATAAAAATAAAGTTTTTATATTATTAAATAAAAGAAATATTAATAATAAAATTAAAATAACAAAAATAATTAAATAAATAAAGACACAATTATGATATAGAAACTAGGTACATGAAATATTGTAGGCTAATTATAGTTAATACTCAAAATAAGTCTATTGACTTCCAAACTAGGATAACCTGTACCTTGGAAGTCAAATTTCACTTTATACGACCACATACTTATAATAATAAACGTGTTTATTTTTTTTAATTTACTTCTACTTTCGACACGTAGTTTTTGGGTTAATAGAGGAGTTTATTTCACGTGTCTGTCTGAGACACGTGAAAGAGTTGGAGAGTTCTTCCGAATGAGCGCGGAGTACCGCGGAGGCGCCACGGACGTGTTATGTTAAAATGATTATTTATACCCGCCTCTCATTGCAAAGGACTATCGTTATGTACATCGATTATACTGGGTACCACTCCACTCCACTCAGTGGTAGAGCATTGTTCAAGCTCGTCTAGGAAGGTACCACCCACTCATCAGATATTCTACCGCAAAATAGCAGTATTTTGTATTTTTGTGTTTCAGTTTGAAGGGTGAGTGAGCCAGTGTACAGTGTACTGGCTTTGCGGTAGAATATCTAACACAAAGCTCTACCACCAAGTTACGCGTATAACTGAGCTTCCTGTCGGTTCTTCTCGAAATAATCAACCGAACCGCAGCTTACTTTAAAATTACGTTTCAAAGATGGTTTTAGTTGTCTACTTGAGTAAAGAACATTTTGATTTTCTAAATAATTATATTTTATCTGTGTACCTAATCAATTAACTATAAATGAGGTTTTCGGCGGCTTTTCTCGATTGAAATCGAAGTATTTTCACTTGATAATGGAAAAGTGTTTGTAATGTTACCGACATTAGGTATTTGATTGACTTAATAAAGCGGAAATATACAATACTTAAATAAATCACAAAACTATATCCTACAAATATTTTGGTATCTCAATTGATTCTTTCCGTTTAGATTAAAATATTTATTTTGATTATTAATATGAATTTTTATTTTGACTCGAAATGGAACTTATAATGAAAGTCGGACAACCAGCCATTTTGTTTTGTTTGTTTTGTTAGATACCGAGTGAGAAAGGTGTGTTGGCAAATAAATAATTGAAATACAAAATTATTTATTGTCTTTTAATTGTGATTCAAAACCTAACTTAGAGGGCGTAAAGTGCAGTAGTGTAAAATAAAGTGTTGTGCAGTTTATGTGACTAAGTCAATAAGAGAAGGCCGTAACAGTAAGAGCTCACTTGTATAGCTAAATAGAGTTAATTTGAATACATTCAAATATACTTATACAATAATACGGTCAGTAGCTCTAAACATATTTCTACAAAGATATGAAACACTCTTAACATAAATCATTAACACATATGATAGATAGACAGCAATAAAATAGGCCACAAAAGAATAAGTTCAACCCAGATCACATGACAGAACTGAAGCATTAAATCAGAAATTACGCATATACAAAACGCTTCACTTTTATTCAACGTTATAATTTAATTCTAATTGCGCCCAATACTTCACTTCTACAAGAACTTTAACAGGAGTAATTAAAAATACTATAGTATTTGGATGTTTCTTAAAATACGCTCGAAATCTAGATTAGTTTTAGTAAGCCCCTGTTGGTACTACTAACGATGGATAGTTAAAGACCTACTACTTATACTGGGTTAATGTTTACCTACTTTATTTAAGCATACTTATTAAATATAATGTGAATATGGTTATTATACGTATTAAATATAATAAAGATCTGATACAATCTGATTTTTAAATAATTAATATATATATTTTTTTTTAAATGTCAACTAAGTATATTCAGCTTTAATGTAAATTTCTTGTACAAAATAAGTAAAATAAATTTTAATCTATTCTTTATTCTTTTAATAAATTAAATAATGTCACAATTCGATTTATTAAAAACAAAAATATGTAACAGATAAGTATTAGCATTATTTTACCTATACATGATTGTCTTAATTTAAACAAAGTAGTAAAAACAAAGATTTATTTATTAACTTGCTTTGAAATCATAATAATTAAAACAAAACGTCATATTAAAAAAAAAACAACATATTATAATATTTCCAGTTTACCTAAATAATTAGTACGATACAAAATTTTTAATCTACATTTTTACGTTAAGCATTTATAATATACTCACATAACACACGAGTCCGAATAGCACAGATAAATAATTTAAAAAAAAACTTATATACACATTCGGTTGTTTTAACACGAACGAAAACAAAAAATCAAAATGGTGGTGTTCACGCGTCTACTCGTTAAGGCTCACTGCTTGAGTAGTGATTGTCGTTTAAGTTTTCAAGACTTTTCGAGTTTGGAGGTGGATGTTCCCATGGTATTTGTTTATGTCCGTACGATATTTAGAATAATTATCATTAACAATGAACACATTTAACATTTGTTTTGTCATTTCAATGACGAAAAAGAACATTATTTTTTTTTCGAATCTTTGTCTGCCATAAATATTAGAAAAAAACATATTCCAAACCTTAAATATAATTTTCTTTGTATTCTTTTTTCAAAATATTTTTATATAATTGACAATAAATGTTGATTTTTTTGAATTATTTCTTGTTATCTGTGCTAAATATATTTTATATACTATCTATTCGGCTTGCCTTAAAGAAAGTTCCATTGACATCCAGTATTTTTATCAAGGCTATTATAGCTAAAAAGGTTTGAACTGAATACAATATTCAACACCTGCTTCCCCTGAGTCATTCTTAGTGGTATTAATTACGGTTACCATGAATAAAAAATATGCTTTACACTTCCAAAAACGGCTACACTTCGAAATTATATCCAGCATTTATTATTATTTTAATTAATGTAACATTCTTGATAGTACATCAATAACTTTTTTAAATTTATCTGAATATTCTTAAAATACAATTTAACGGTGACTAGCGTATGATTACCTTAAACTAAACTTTATAATAAGTGATTACTGGAACAATTGTCAATATAATCTTTTTTTTATAGGATAGGTAGGCGGACGAGCCGATGGGCCACCTGATGGTAACCAACGCTCTCTGATATTGGCAGTGTAAAAAATGTTTACCATCGCTTACATCGCCAATGTACCACCAACCTTGGTAACTAAGATGTTATGTCCCTACTGCCTGTAATTACACTGGCTCACTCACACAACAATACCAAGTACTGCAGTTTTGCGGTAGAATATCTGATGAGTGGATGGTACCTACCCAGACGAGCGTAAGAAATAATAACCATTCCATACATCGTCAATACGCCACCAACAATCGGAACGAGATCTTATGTCCCTTGAGGTGAGCCTGTATTTACACAGGCTCACCCACCCTTCCAAACGTACCACAACTTAGTATTGCTGTTGCCTTAGAATATTTCATAAGTCACCTTACCAGACACGAAGCCCTTTCAGTTTAATAATTAGTGATATAATTACTAATGATATACTAATATCTGATCCCAAACTAAGCAGAGCTTGTACTATGGAAACCAGACAACTGATATACTTTTGTAAATAAATCCTTAAATAGATAATTTCATCCAGACTCAGGACAAACAGACATGTTCATGCACACAAATGTCTGTCCTGGGTGGGAATCGACCTGCGACGTAAAATGCAAGTAACTTATCAACCACGCCAACCGGCTCGTCAATTAAAAGATTACAATAGCAATCAGACCTTGTATAATACATCCAGAAACAATACGTTAGATAATCTTTGAAAAGTGATAAAATTAAACCAATATTCTTGAATCACGTGAAGTAATTTCGTAATTACGTGAAGCAAAACCATATGATACAACGGTATTGTTATACGAGTGAAAATGTCGACAAAAAGTTGAATTTCGCGTTCAATCGCTGGGAAAAATAATCTAGTATCAGTGAACGACTTGTATAGCAGGCGATTTTATTAGAAGTTGTTCGAAATATGAATTCAATAACGGTTATTTTTTTAAATAAAATATTATCGCATATTTACTTCGTACTATAATATTATGACATTGACAGTGAGGGAATAGAGAGTGCACCTGTAATCGCATATTTAATTGTGCACTATAATATATCCTGCGAAGTTGGCTATTCTCCCTTGAGACTGATCGCTGTGGTCGAAATCGGTCAGGAGGAAATGCTTTAAAGTAATAAAGAGTATTAAAGAGTAAATAATTAAGAGTTGCTTTATAAAATTCAAATTATTGTATAATGTAAATTTATGTTCTGATATTATCCTCTCATAATGACCGATAAGGGTCCCTCGTTATTGCTGAGTCAGTGTTTTACAAAAACTCAACTATACTATGAATATAATTTTGTAATTCGAATTTCTGTCCCCGACTTCTCAAAATACCTTAATTTTGTTTTTACATAAGATCTAAAGAAATATTCACTGATACATCACCATTTATATACCTACCAATTGAAGATTAGATTAACCTAAAATACCTACGCCGTTTCTGTTTTATTGACTTTTTGGTTTAAATCGAAATAATTTTTTTACAATTAAATGTCTGTGAGATTTAAAGGCTTAATTAAATTGAAAGCTATATTCGACTAATAAGGAACATAATGTGTTATATTTCTAATAAGTGTAACTGTTTAAAATATTATGTTAATGACGATTTGATTGCAATGTTATAAAAACAAAATATATTTTATTTAAGTAAACTGACAAAGATGTGCTTTTGTGTCGTTATTTTAGAAGATTAAATATAATAATGGAGATTGGAAAGCCACCAAGGCTTCGGAATGTATGACTCGACTAAAATCCTCAAGTCACATTTTTATATAACTTAATTATATAGATAGATATGTTAATCATAATATTATTGTAAGTAACGTATTTTGTTTTTATAACCTCTTTTATAAATCGGTTTTATTTTTTTAATATTACTTATCGTATAATTCAATAATATTAAAATATCACATATTTGTACATAAGTAGAACCATATGTAATATTTCAACTAAACCTATAACTGGCTCGTTGGTCTAGGGGTATGATTTTCGCTTAGGGTGCGAGAGGTCCCGGGTTCAAATCCCGGACGAGCCCTATCACTTTTTTTTTTAATTTATACGTATTCATTTTCGTTTGAATACATTAGTCTTAAATGCATGTTGCTTAAAACAATGTAATTTTTTTTTTCATATAATTATCAAATTGTTGTTATAACGAAGTAGGTCCAGATATTATTGCACATTTTTTAAATTCACACATCAATGATTGATGAAACATTATTTTTTTTATTTTAAGAAAATTAGTAAGCAAATATTAAATTTATTATAAATTAAATATTTTCCAAAAATTTCGATCAAATTTATACATACTTTCTTTCTTAGTAACGCCATCTAGTGACAATATAAGGCAATACGTTTATAGCTATTCACAAGTCATCTGTATAGATGGCGTTGTACTGCAAAATTAGTAACTACTTCTGGAATACTAGTGATATTATTGGTTTATTGGATGTTTTATATCTTTTCATATTTTATTTTGTATTTAATTTATCCTACTGCACCTTTAAAAGTATTCCTTACTAAGGAATCTAAGAATATATGGTCTAATCTAGTGTGCAATAAATTGTCGAGGAATCGCTGCCTCTGATATTACAAATTATATTGGTTTCGGAGTCAGAGTCTACCATCTATGTTGCTTTTATAAAAACCCTAGATTTAGATAATACTGCAAACAAAATTTGTGTATATATTTTTGGGTGCAAATAAAAATTTATTATTATTTTTATTATATTGTGTATTACTTAATAGTGTTTTTTATAATGGTGTCTGTTTATTGTAATTTCTTTAAATAGTGGAAAAAGCGTTGTTATCATCGAGCTTGTTGATAGTTTCATATATTTTGTGGTTGAATGTATTTATAGTTAATGTATGTTTATAAATCATTATGTTTATTTTATATATAATTTTCATATATTTTATAATTAAACTACTAAGCTAAATAACTAAAGTAAAGTTCCTTAATACAAAGTAGTAATCTTAATTTAATTGTTTAATTATATTTCTAGTGGCTCACCAGTTGGCGCCATTAGCGAGAATGGCCAATGGCCGCCATGACCAATATTGGTCGCCAGCTGTGTTCAGGCGCAAATCCAATGGCTTTACGTGCTTTCCGAGTGACAGAAGCGTTAACGCTACCAACTTCCAATTGGGCTGCTACTGAAAATTTCTTGACAGAAACCCCCAATAACATTTTTATTGGCCCGACTCGGCGTTCGAACCCACTACTTCGAGATCTATAGCCTTATGAGCTCGCTTCTAACCAACGAGGCAGTAAAAGTAAACTAAATATAGGACAATATTACATCATAGATAAATTATATAGATAAATTACCTAAGCAATCTTTATGTACATAATAACATAGATTGAATTTTTAATTTTGAAATTAGAACGTGGGAACTGCATTTAATAATATACAGATAATATAATAAGAAAATATTATAAAATCTTTGTTGGTTGTAGATTTTTGACAGTTGACATAAGAAAGTGTAATGCTTCAATGTTGAATAATGATTTTGTATTGGCCGGCCTTTAGGCGTCTTCTACTTTGAAGTTTTCAATTACCTGTTTTAATAATAGCAAGAAAAATTTAATTGTTTGTACCTTTTCTTCTTCTAAGGCCTATCTTCTTAGGCTTGGCACTTATTCCACCATGCTCCAATGTAATTTGGTGGGTACAAATGTGGCAGAATTTCAGTGAAATTAAACACACGCGGGCTTCCTCACGATGTTTTCTTTTTTACCTTTACCTGTCACCTTAGTCCAACAGTGGGACATTCACAGCCTATTTACTTTAATGTTACTAATTAAACACATGAAAATTCAAAGGTGCTTACCCGGTTTAATTACTGAAAAGGTTTTTTTTTAACATTATATATTAAAAAATCAATAAATATATAAACACGTACAATATTTAGTTATAAATGAACAATTGCTTTATTATTTACCTATGTGATTCAATAACGTAGTTCGTGGTGACCATGCCACTCGCTTAAATGTTTAAAAATTATGTGTTTACAAGCTGAGACAACACGTTTGAAAAGTATGCAATGATGCATCACATTTTATAAATCGATTGAATTATGAAATAATTACTAAGCATATATTTTTAAAAATTGCAAACTAAGGTTATGTTGCAAACAGGAAATAGCGGTTTTATTTAGTTTGAATCGGATTTAAATGTCAATTGAAGATGACATACTTCCAAGAACATGAAATTAACTCTTGTCACATCAATAGTTATAATTTAAAGTGAAACTGTGAAGCGCAGCAATTTAGATACTAATGTTATATACTAAAATCTTCTCTGAAGCGTGATGCATCTTCAGATATAAGTTTTATGTATATTTGTTTAGAAGTTTTTTGTTGGGCATAACATTATACGTTTTCACATTTATTGGTATTAATAGATATATATAATGATTTAAAAATTGCATTCACAAATGGCGTTAGACCAACTTGTTTAAACACGAAGACAAATTGAATTTATGGTTATACCTATACTGATATTAAACTTAAGAGTTTGTTTGTTTGATCCGGCTAATCTCAGGAACTACTGGTTCGAATTTAAAAAATATTTTTGTGTTGGATAGTTCTTTTATCGAGGAAGGCTCTCGGCTTTTTTTATTTGTTATATTTTTATTAATTATACGCGGGTGAAACCGGGGGCCACAGCTAGTATTATATAAAAAGAAAAACGCAAGAGTTCATTCAAACGATTTTATTATTTTTTTTTTGTTTATTTTTACATTTATCCACATTCATTTATTTCAAAATTCCCATATCAGATGCCGCTCATGAAATAGTCGTCGGGTGGACAAGGATCGTTCGTATCGATAGGTTTGTATCGATAAATTTTACCTCTAGTACCGATAATTATATTGTTCCTATTATCAAACGCCATACCAGTTATTTTGAAACCAAGCTGTCCTATTTTAACTGGCAAGATGCTAGATGTCGATAACCGGAACAAGGAACCTTTCACAGCAACAATTGCTTCATCATTAACACTGAGACGTAGGACATATTTCAATTGTCTCGTAAAACCTTTATACTGTATAGGTTCGTATAGATCGATTGAAAAAAAGTATAATTTACCGTCAACGTATTCGTAAAATACATTACCTTTCGAGTCCAAAATGAAATTGTACGCTTTTGGTATTTTGTCGTAGCGTTTTATAGCTGCTGAGCCGTTTACAAAGCGAAATATGTCGTGATTCGTACCGGTTGTTATATACATTCGATTGTCAGTTTTGTCAATAAAAATGCTTCGGATATCATCGTCTCCTATTGGTCTCTCTGCTGTTATTTCTGAATGTGAATAATCATACGTGATCAAGCCTTGATTTGTTCCTATATAAATGACATTGTTGACAGCATCTATACCAACACATTGCCCGATGATGTCATCAGAGACTGGCAGTTCTTTGATCCCTAAGGATCCGTGTTTCAGAAGATATATGCCTTTGGTGTAATTTTTTTTATGGAGAACGAAGAATATGTGTTCCGTTTGGGGGTCCACGGCTATCCCAGTTGGATATCCATCAATGGTCGCGATTAAGTGTCGCTTGTAATAATCGTTGCCGATTTTCGTTCGTTCACATTTATCTGTTATCACTTTTGTAATAATGACGATAAATATTATTGAAGCAATCACTTGCTTTATCGCGAACATTTTGATTTCATGTCAGGCGTGGATTTATCTGCAAAATTTAATACGAACGTTGAAAATTATATAAAAAAAAAATGTCGAAACCAAATTGTTCCACAGCTAGACAAAGGTTTACGTTTAAAGGGAAGGTAATGAGAACTTCCAACAAGATGCGATGTGTAAGTAAATTACAAACGCTTAAATTACAAACAATGCTTAAACCGTCATTAATTACTTATTCACAGAATACATAGCGTCTTTATATAAATACTTAATTGGAAGTTAGTTTAAAAGATTGAAAATTCCACCTGATATTAGATCGTATTCGGTTGATTTTATGAAATTAAAATAGAAAAGTAAAGTAATATTAATTTCAAATGAAATTACCTGACAAGGTGACGTGCACTTTCCTACGAACAAATGTTTAATGAACTAAACCGTATGGAGTCTTTATAAAACATAGCTATTGTGTCAGATGTCTGTCTGTTTGTAAACACGCACCGTTTAGCTTGGTATATATATCCTGTTCTAAAACACTGAAGTTTTGTTATGATTTATATCAAATTTCATTGGAAAATCGTAAAGGGCATTTGAAGGTTAAACATGGTCCTTCTACTAGTCTATTTTGTCTACTTAGCTTTTGTTAAGTAATAATAAATTAAATAGAATTTCTTCGGTGATTATGATCGTAAATAATAGCTTTATTTATCGTCAATGACAATTTATGATCCGCTCTCTTTTTAGGATAGGTTACATCAAATCGTTTACCATAAAAACCAGTGTGTCAACCAGATGATTGTCAACGTTATATGGAAGAACTTAAGGTATATTAATAAGATGAATTATCTATAATATATGTATGGATTTATAAAAATAAGAAGGAACTTATTTTTCACGGTGCTTAGTAGAAATTCGTGTATCTTAGCTAGTTTTAAAAAATGCTAAGATCGCATGGATGTCAATCATTACGAGGCGAACCTTCTACTAGCTTTTTAATGGATCCTTAATATTACATTTTTTTTATTCTATTCATGTTTCATAATTCGCATAACAATACAATGATTTTAATACCATTAAATATAGCTTTTTTAAATCTCGAATTAAATGCAGGTGAACTGGCCTATAGGACATTTAATAGTCAGTGGTTATTTCTTTTTTATATAGAATACGAAGGCAGACGTTCACATGGGCCACCTGATGGTAAGTGGTCACCTACACCCATAGACATTGGCATTGTAAGAAATGTTAACCATCGCTTACATCGCCAATGCGCTACCAACCTCGGGAACTAAGATGTTATCTCCCTTGTGCCTATAATTACACTGGCTTACTCACCCCTACCACCAAGTAAAATGTTACGATCGCTTATAGATATTATCACTATAAGAAATTAAATATTAGCCATCCTTTGCATCGCCAATTTGCCACCAACCTTTGAGAACTAAAATGTTAGATACCTTGTGACTCACTCTTCAAACCGTAACACAAGTATTGCAGTCTGGCAGTAGAATATGCGACGGGTAGAGTACGTAGGTACTAGTCATACGAAGGGCTCGTACAAAATCTTACCATCACGTTAATAATTTAAATATTATATATATATATATATATATATATATATATACTACTAAAGTATATAATTAGTTAATCACCTGTTAACAGCACGTTCAAGATATAACAAATTCAAATAATTATCAAATAATTATGAATGAATTGATTAAAGAAATAAGTGGTCCCAAATTGATACACCTAAAGATCACACTGTATTTGTATTAACGTAATGTGATAATGTAATGATGTCATATCTAGTACTAGACTATAAAATTGTAGATCAAACAAAGGCCCTTTAAGTAGGTACAATAGTTTTAAATTTCGAATCCAAATTAGTATTAACTCAGTTCTTTAATTACCTCGTTCATTTAGCTACAGTGATCCAATTAAGGTAATTTATTTTAAAACATAGATTTGATCTTACCGCTTATTTATTTTTAGTATTATACGTTATAATTTATAATATATTATTATAATTATATATATTATAATTATACATATATTATACTTATACATATATTGTACGTTATGCTTCAAATGGTTTACTACAAACTAAATCGTTTAGTTTTAAGTTAGATAGTAGATTTATGTGAACTCGTATTAAATGGGAGAAAGTTAATGTTGAATCAGTTTGGAAACTTAAATATAAATAAAAAGGACAAAGAAATACTTAAAAATTGTTTTTATTATATATGTTTATTATTCGCATTCCAAATCACCAAATTCATAAATAATTCCACTCGTTGACAAATATAAATTCTCACCAAAAAATGCTATGCCCGATGGTATGAAATCTAAGTTCATCAACTTCTTAGGTATCAAAGAATCTGGTTATATATATATATTATAATTATACATATATTATACTTATACAAATATTGTACGTTATTCTTCAAATTATTTACTACAAACTAAATCGTTTAGTTTTAAGTTAGATAGTAGATTTATGTGAACTCGTATTAAATGGGAGAAAGTTAATGTTGAATCAGTTTGGAAACTTAAATATAAATAAAAAGGACAAAGAAATACTTAAATTTTTTTTTTATTATATATATGTTTATAATTCGCATTCCATATCACTAAATTCATAAATAATTCCACTCGTTGACAAATATAAATTATCACCAAAAAATGCTATGCCCGATGGTATGAAATCTAAGTTCATCAACTTCTTAGGTATCAAAGAATCTGGTTTTAACCAGTAAATGCCATCATTTGCAGCTAGAATCACTCGATTATTATCATCGATCGTGATCGCTCTAGCCGAGTTCTTTGGTATACCGACAAATTCAATTGGATCTTGGAAATCTTTTAATAATACTTTCACGTATTTGGAATCGCATTCGAAAAATATATTCTCGTCAGCGTCCACGGCTAACATAAAGGCGCATGGAACGTTTTCTATTTTAGTTTTTTCGTTTTTCTTAACGTCAATAGCGTAAACGAAGCTCTCTGGGAATAGAACGGCGTATAACGTGTCGCTATTAACTGGTTTGAATAGCTGAGTTATATCTTCATCTTTGAATGCAACGAAATTAGCTTTATCTGTTTTATTCAGTACAGTTAAACCATCATCACTTGCGATGTAGACTTTATTGGTCTTTACGTCAACAGCTGCTGCTTGACCATTTATATTGTCAACTTTGATTGGTTCACCATTCCTCAGGATGTACTGATCCATTTGTGTTTGTACATCATCATCTTGTAGTGTATCTATGTCTATTAGAGTGAAATGAAGATCCTTCGTGTTTGGGTTGATGACGAGGTTCGTTGGTAGACCTTTTATTGTCAAAATTGATTGCTTAGAGAATCGGGTTCCGTCGTAGGTATAGGAACAGTTTTCAGCGTAAACGGATGTCAATGTGAGGAAGATCAATAATGGCAACATATTGATTTCTGTAATAGAAAAAAACATATGTAAAAAATTTTGTATTTCTGAGATGGGTTTTGAAGAGATTTGTGATTATAATTTTTTGTCTATTCAGGAATACTAGATGAATGTTCAAATTCAAATTCATGCTGGAATAAATATATATTTTTTTAAATTAGACTTAGTCTTTGAATTGAAATATTAATTATCCGTTAATACTAAGTCTATCCAAGATTGGGAAAACGGTCGGAATAAAATGTATGTGTTGTTTATTTTCCATTGATAAGGATTCTCACATAATAAGAGAAAGTGCTGTTATCAAAAGTAATGTTTTGATCTTTCGCATTAAATAAAAATGGTCGTTTGTCTTCGTATAAAATTTTAATGTACCTTAGACTTTTAAGTTTTTACACAAAACACTTTGAATAATATATTTCACAGTAAATATTTCTTTATAAAATAAATAAAATAGTTAAAATATAATTCGCTATAAAATCCATGTATAATGTGACACTCTCGTCTCTTAATTGTTTTTAAATGTAACATTTGTTTTTTAATTTAGAACAAATAAAGACCAAAGAATAAATGCAATAGTAATAATCAATCTTGTATTTATTTGATTGTGTTTAAAAATAGAACAGCAAACAATAAATGAAAAAATATTTATATAAATTACTAATTTAAATAAAAAAATATTTGTTGATTACTGAAATCGCACTTAATTCACAACAAAAAAAAATTTTGACTTACATTGTTTTTTTTTTTTAAATTAATTCCTTTACTCCAAGGCGTTACAACGAACACTGCCGCGTAACAAAAAAAAAAACTTCTTATTCTTAAACGCACGAGTTCATTAAACTTATATCAATGTAGGGCGAAAAGATTGCCGAATTTTAATTATTTATTTGAATTTAATGTCTGTTTATACTTGTTTATTTGTTTGTTGGTTTGTAAATGTTTTTGTACGGGCCATTGGTCGCTATATAAGTGACTTTATAGGAAGGAAGGAGTCTTATAATGTGCGTGTCCATTGTTCCCACACGATATTTAGAATTTCGAATGATATATAAGTATGTTATATAAATTTCGTGGCTAGTTTATAAGGCAGTAGATTTCATGGCAGAGGCAGTAGGTTCTGGGTAGAAAGAACAGGGTCAGTAATATATTTTTTTAATTTTTAATGTTTTTAAAAAATGATAAAATGTACACAAAACCGCGAGTTACACCTGTGGAATTATTATTCTACTCATTTATATGCTCATATCTCTAAAGTCTCAGGCTACCTTCAATCAAATTTCACGAAATTCGATACAGTTCCTTCATAATTGCATACCTCACAAAGAGACAAATAGAATTATAACATTAGTCCGAATGGCATTATTATTTATTTCTCAAGATAGTGGACAGACAAATGGTCAACCTGATAAGTAAGTGACCGTTAAGTGGCACATTGATACTGGCTGTGACAGATGTAAACACTACGTATATGCATCTCCGACAAGATTAAATATAGAATATTTCTATAAGAAACATTGGATTTGTGCGACATTCTTTTTTTTTTTTTTTTTTTTTTTTTTTTTTTTTTTTTTTTTTTTTTTTTATTGTATTGGTTGGCGGACGAGCGTATGGGCCACCTGATGGTAAGTGGTCACCAACGCCCATAGACAATGGAATTGTAAGAAATGTTAACCATCACTTACATTGCCAATGCGCCACCAACCTTGGGAACTAAGATGTTATGTCCCTTGTGCCTGTAATTACACTGGCTCACTCACCCTTCAAACCGGAACACAACAATACAAAGTACTGCTGTTTTGCGGTAGAATATCTCATGAGTGGGTGGTACCTACCCAGACGAGCTTGCACAAAGCTCTACCACCGAGTAAAGAGCTCTAGCGATTCCTTTCTCATATTAAAAATTGTAAATGTTTCTCAAAAATAACAAAAACATCCCGATGATACTTTTATTTAGATTTTTCTGTAACGCTAATAATAAGTGGGCGATAAAAATACGGGGTTGAAAAAATCAATACCGTTATAATACATTTATTTATTATATCCCACAGAACATTTATGTTTAGATATTTTTTCATCTTAATAATAAATACATTTGTATGTGGGAGGCAGGAGCCCAAACTAGGTTGCCCTGTGCTAAGGGTCTCCTGACTTTTTTATTTATTATTAATATATAAAAACAGATATTTGTGTATCTGTTTGAGATGAATAGATCTATTTGAGATGACTATTTGAACATCGCCATGAAATAGTTTATATTGTATCGGAATATAAACTATTTCATGTAATAGTTCATGAATAGCTTACAAATAAATATAAAGACTGCAACACACATCAGTGAGCTAGTAATTGATGACATAAATGGAGGAAGGTGTCATGAAACAAAAAAATGGTGTGAGTGCCGAGCTACTCGCAAGAATTCATGTGTAAACATGTGAGCTCATGTACACATTGATGCACTGACAATAACAAATCTTACGCTGACGTCATCTGATTTTTGAAATCTTGCGCTGACGTCATATGACGCTTGAAATCTTACGCTTACTCGTCTGACTCTCGACATCTCAGTTAGTCTACCGTGTGCCGAGCGCTAAGATCTTTACATAACAAAATATGATTTAAAATATCTGTTAATTTATTTTTTGAGTTTAAAATCTTAATAGTATATAGGCCATCAATCCATTACGTTTGTAGCTCTTAAATTATTAAAACCTAAGAGCAGAAGTGATGATGTTTTGTGGTTTAAAATGTTCGCTGATGTAACAAATTCGGAATGTTCAAAAATGCGACATGATATAATCCTCTTATGTCTTTAATAAATTATAAATAAAATGGACATATGCCCTGATATACTTGTGTTATATAACGCAAGGACTTGTGGTTTAGTTGTGGTTTCCTATGAACTGATAGTGTGTTTTGAAATAATATTAAAATATTCAATTATCACAGAACTGACTGACGGTTGAAACTAGTTCAGAAGTTAGTGATGGGCTATTTTTTTTAAAATTTTATTATAGATATAGGCACACTGGTAAAATTCGTCGATAGTCACAGTATACAGGTGTTGTTCGTTGTATGTCTATAGAATACTTCTATATGTTGGATGGAATAGTAGCCGTTGCCCAACAGTGGAATTTAACCCTTTTACTGCGTAATTTAAGAATTTACAGGGCCGGATCAAACAAACAAACTCTTCAGCTTTATATATTAGTATAGATATGAAAGTGATATGCGCTATGTACAATAATAATTATAAGAATTAAGGGATATCCCTCTCTATCTCTCTACATTAACTGGTGGTAATGCCTTGTGCAAGCTCGTCTGGATAGGTACGACCCACTCATCAGATATTCTACCGCAAAACAGCAGTACTTGGTATTGTTGTGTTCCGGTTTGAGTGAGCCAGTGTAATTAAAGGCAGAAGGGACACATCTTAGTGCCCAAGGTTGGTGGCGCATTGGCAGTGTAAGCGATGGTTAATATTTCTTACTATGTCAATGTTTATGGGCGTTGCTGACCACTTATCATCAGGTGGCCCATACACACGTCAGTCTATAAAAAAAAAAATCATCCATTAGTTCCTGAAGATCGTGGTCGTAGTAGTGTTAGCTTCATCCGTCGTTAGACTTCCTAGCGAAAGTACAGAAATCACTTGACAAGTTACTAAGTATTTAAGAGATACACTCATCTAAATAACGTATAATAAGTCGATTGATTGATTGATGTTTCCCGAGAGAGATACGAAGAGAGTTCTTAGAGAACAGCAATATTAATTATATAAGTCGCACCTTCAAAACATGGAGTTCTTACCAGCACACGTGGGGAGCAAGCTTGGTTCCTTACAGGTCCTCTTATGACCTGGATTCCTTTAAACGAGGCGTGAAGAAGCATCTTGCAGGCCGGCAAGGCGGGGGCGGCTAGTGCAAATCATTCTTCCTGAATGCACTAGCCGTCGCCGTGTTTGGACTCTACTACCACTTACCATCAGGTGGAGTAGAGTCATTTGCCTCCCGGATATTATAGAAAAAAAAAGGTCAGGCACCAGTGATATGTATGTTACTTTCGTTGCATTGGAAGTTATTTAATTATAGAAATAATTTATAATTAAAGTAAACTAATAATACTATACATAGTTAAATTTATTTATTTATTTATATACACAAACAGAATATATTCAGAACATTAAAATTATGAACTTATACAATTTTAAGCAAGTCTACACCCCAAAACACACACGGAACGCTCGTAAAAATAACATGAATACATGCAGTTGCTTAAAATAAATTAAACATATGTTTTATTAATCAAATAAATATATTGTTGTTGATTCTAACCGGGATTCGAACAGAGCTCTTCGATATAACAATCTTATAATTTAACATCTAGACCACGGAATCAGTTGATATATCCAATACACAATAACGCATAATCTTTTTTTATAGTATAGGTAGGCGGACGCGCATATGGGCCACCTGATGGTAAGTGGTAAGTGGTCACCAATACCTATAGACAAGGGTATTGTAAGAAATGTTAACCATCGCTTACATCGCCAATGCGCTACCAACCGCGGGAACTAACATGTTATGTCCCTTGTGCCTGTAATTACACTGGCTCATCCACCCTTCAAACCGGAACACAACAATACAAAATACTGCTGTTTTGCGGTAGAATATATGATGAGTGGGTGGTATCTACTCAGACGAGCTTGCACAAAGACCTACCACCGAGTGAGTTACGAGAGAACCTATATTAAAATCGTCACAATCGAGTAAATGAACAATGAAAACGGTTAACACGTATACCGTTCACGGTTAACTGCAAATTGCGTGTTAAATGTTGTATAATTAATAATTACGTTATATAATACACGCTTTTATTTCATACGCATGTGTTGGATTGATAAGTGAAATTTCGTGAAAAAATGAACGTATTTATGTGCGCTGTTCAACGGGCGAAATTAATATTAGAGCGATCTTAAATATGTATCAAACGATTGATATTAAATCTACGTCCCAATTAAATTGAGCTGTCTATTCATTACTTTTATCAGACTATTTATTTCAGGCAAACTTTAATGTCATATGATCCTGGTAACGATAAAAATATTTCAGTTACATAGTAAATTATTATAATATACGGTAAAGAGCTACAATTTGTTTTAGTCCAGTTATCGAAATTTAGGAATAATAACTTTTATCGTTTTTTTTATTAATTTAAAAATAATATAAGCAAAAGTCATACTTTCAAGACATTTAAAAAAAAATGTTTTTTTTTTAAATTATTATAAATAGGCGGACGAGCATATGGGCCACCTGGTGGTAAGTAGTCACCAACGCCCATGGACATTGACATTGTAAGAAATGTTAAGCATCGCTTACATCGCCAATGCGCCACCAACCTTGGGGACTAAGACGTTATGTCTCTTGTGACTGTAATTACACTGGCTCACTCACCCTTCAAACCGGAACACAACAATACCCAGTACCGCTGTTTTGCGGTAGAATATCTGATGTGGTACCTACCCAGACTAGCTTGCACATATCAGTAAGCAAAATGAATCATTTCTAAAAAATAATAATCGGAAATTGAAATTAGAGTAATTATAAATTAAACAGTAAAAGAAATTAATTTACAATTGATCTTAAATGAGTTTATGCTGATTAATAGTTTTATATTAATCTTATTTCGTTTTCATTTCAGGTTCCCAAATGGATTCGTTTGAAATACATGGCAGGTTTCTGGTAACTTCCATTCTACTCTTTACTTACACGACATCTTTGAGCATTAAAGATAATCTGGACCCTTTAATGTTTAAATCCGAACAAGTTATCTTTTCATCAAATTACAATATAACTAAGCTATTAGTACCATCAGATGGCACCACATATTTTCTAGATGACGTCACAGATCTACCATCTGTATTTTTTACAATAAACGATACAAGATTAGACGGTGGTAGTTGTATATATGTATTGGAAGATTTAGCTGCCTATGAAATACTCGAAGGAGGACGAGATTCTACTTCCGATTATGGTGAAGACAAAATAGTTTACTTCGGTTCTAAAGATGGCGTGTATAAATACGACCCTGAAAGTTTATCAGCTAAGAAATACGGACCGTTTCAGGATGACATCATTCAAATCCAAAAAGCAAATGGAAGCGACACAATATACTATTTAACTTCAAACAATAAATTATTTAAATTGGAAAAGAATGGTACGATTCGAACAAAAGTTCAAGCAGTTACTTGTGCATTAGAATTTGTTTTGGACACATCAAATAATTTATACTTTACAGCTTGTGTGGATGGTCTGCCACGTATAATTAAATCAGATGGAAATTTGGTAACTTATACAGCTATTGTGACAGATGATATAACAGAAATACATCTTTTACGGCCAGCTTTCATAATGGTGGAACGAGTACCATTTTTCGGCGATGGTAATCTATATATGTTGTATGTGAATGGAACGAGTGAGAAAAAAGATCTTTATATTAACAAACAACCATCAGCATATAGTATTGATGCAGCTTTATACATGGTCGCGGCGTTGGATGGAAAAATATATGAGTATAATGTTATGGAAGCTATGTTGAAATCAATGTTTGGCTTTACTTCCAGCTGGTCGACGGATCTTAGTAAAATTGTCATGTCTATTATAGAAACCACTAAAGATGGTATTTATAATTGGAATTCCGTTTGAATGAAATCTTAACATACAATTTTAGTAAACATGTCATAATATTTTAAATTTAAGTATATTTAAGGTATAGTGCTTAATCATTTTAATGTATATATAGAAAATAATGATACAATCCATCATGTTTAATATATTTTATTACTGTATTTTATTAATTGTATAAAAGTATAGATTGTGTTGTATTCATTAGTAATCACAATTTAAGCACGTTGATGATATTTTCTACTTTTTGTTGCGAGTGATCGAAAATCATTGTTATCGCTTTTTTTGTTTAGGAAATTTTTCAATTCGTCTAATAATGTACCTAAAAATATAGTCAAGACATTGTATTCATAAATTTTCTTATCATAAGCATAATATTGGAGCAGGGCAGCTTCTGGGGCATATGCCGAAGGCTTGGCTTTGGGCTTGAATACAATTCCAGACGGTTCACTTGTACCATTAGCATAGATAACATAAACGGTATTATCAACAATTATAGGAACACTATCTTCCAACATGAATGGTGGCTTGATAAGATTTACGTTGCTTGGATTTTCTGGGAGACCCTCAATTTTCTTAACACCGTCAGCTGTGCGGACGTATGCTTGCTTATCATCCGAGTAAAAGTAAATGTTATTAGAATAATCCAAGACTATTTGTTTTGCGTTAACCACGTCATCTAATTTCACCTTCGTCGTTCCACCGTTTGACACATTGAACAATTCATGATTAGCCGTTAGAATATACATAATATCACCGGATTTTTCTTTTGCAATACCAATTATATTGTCGTCGACTGTACCGTATTTATCAGCAGAGTTATTTTTTCGATTGTAAACATAAATCCCGTCTTCAGCCCCTAAGAAGACTAATTTGCTGCTATCGCCGGATGCAGCAGCGTCTCTACCATGCTCCAAAAGCTTAGTCGCCTTTCCGTCTTTAAGTACATAAAGACCTTGGTCTACTCGATCACCATTTGAATCAACATCAGCTTCTACAAAAAATAATATTACTTCTGAATCAGTTTCATCCGAACTCGAATTAGATTCCGATGAAGATGAATCATCTTCATCGAAGTTAATGCTGTTTATGGGTAGAAGTAAATTAACAATTTCATGTTCAGCCTTGTATTTGATGTATTCTGTTGGATACATGCTCTTGGTTACCAATAAATTCTCATTATCTCCATTGTTAGATGTGGGAGCTGCTAACACACTGCCGATCAGCGATAAAACCGTGACAGCAGCTACAATCCTCATTGTGATATCTGTAAATCAAAACAAAGTACGTTTATAGCATTACCTTCTACATTACATAATTCTAATTAATATATTTTATATATTGAAATTTAAATAACAATCTTAACCCTTATCTTTTTTTGTAAATATATAGTTTTTGATAAAATGTGTTTTGTTTTCTATATATCTTGTGCTTTATTACTTGTTGATTATAATTTTATCATCAATATTTATTATTATTACGCTTATTATTAATTAATTAGCCGATGTTGAGGTATATTATTACTGTTTAACAACAATGTTACGTATTAAATATTATGCTTTAATTATTTTGTAGTTTCTTTTTTCTTAAATTATTTGGACTGTTCTGTATCAGTGTAACCTTTTATTTATCCGGTGAAATAATTAGCGCAATTAGCATTTACTTTATAATGAAATTTGAACATTTTAAAAAGTAAAAAGTAACAGCCTGTGAATGTCCCACTGCTGGGCTAAGGCCTCTTCTTCTCTTTTGAGAAGACGGTTTTGGAGCTTATTCCACCACGCTGCTCCAATGCGGATTGGTGGAATACACATGTGACAGAATTTCACTGAAATTTGACACATGCAGGTTTCCTCACGATGTTTTCCTTCACCGTCAAGCACGAGATGAATTATAATCACAAATTAAGCACATGAAATTCAGTGGTGCTTGCCCGGGTTTGAACCCACGATCATCGGTTAAGATTCACGTGTTCTTACCACTGGGCCATCTCGGTTAAAAAGTAAATGATGGAATATCAGTAATGCCATAAAAAATCCATTGCAATTTGTGAAAAAGTAAGTATCGCGTCGTTTATACACGTTAAATATTACACATGTTACTATGACTACTATTATTCTTATGTTGGCCGCAGCGTGATGACCACAGCGTGATAGTTTATGACCAGGGTCAGATTTAAAGGCTTAGAGTCCCACGGAGAACAAATGATGTACTCCGTAAGGTCCATAAATACTTTTAATATAAATAACATTTTTTCTTTTATGTGTTTTAACAAAATAATTATGTAGATATATGTATAAAAGTAGAATTATAGGTACATACACAATCGTATATATTATATCGAAGTCGTTACTACTCAGAATTGTGATTTATTTAGAATTTTTTGATTAAAATAAAGGATAATAATAATTTATTTATAATTTCAATAAATGTGTATAACTATTAACAATTTTATCTGTGATTTAAGATAAACATTGTATTATTGCTTATATAAAAATATTGTAACAAAATATATATCAAAAGGCTAACTTAACATTCAAATAATACCATATTATTTTTTAATCCTATATTACTTACTAAAGCATTTAAGTAGCATTTACTAAAAATTTTAGTTTTGCTTTTAATTTATTTGGTGACTGGAACTCACTATCCTTCATGGGTTATTTAAGTAAGTGTTAAGGCTAGCAATTTACCAACCCCCAGAATGGGTAAGCAGTAAGCGTGGAGCTGTATATATTGGTTTAGTAAGGTCGTACATACATGTATATATTGGTTATTGAAATAAAGGATAAAATATAGGTGATATAATGAAGCTTATATCAATTTGTTTTTGACGAAGAGGTCAAGTCAAATGTTACGCTGATAAGAAATGATTACACGTTATAATAAAACATCTGTACATACCTATGTACAAACAAATGATAAATAATAGGTATGTATATAAAATTACTACTAAAATTAAATTAAACTATCAAAACAATTATTAATTACTCGGTGGTAGAGCTTTGTGCAAGGTCGTCTGGGTAGATACCACCCACTCATCAGTTATTCTAACGCAAAACAGCAGTAATTTGTATTGTTGTGTTCCGGTTTGAAGGGTGAGTGAGCCAGTGTAATTACAGGCACAAAGGACATAAGGTCCTCCAGACCGATTTCGGCCACGGCGGCCAGTCTCAAGAGAGATTAGCCAACTGTGCAGGAGATATTATAGTGCACAAGTGTGTGCGCAAACACTCTCAGCTCTCATAATCCGATGGGACGGCAATCCGACACGACCGGAAAGAGTTCAGGCGCAGGACCAACAGCTCAATGTGCTTTCCGAGGCACGGGAGTGTACACACTTCCAACTTCCAGACTCCGGGCTGCTACTGAGAATTTTCTGATAGAAAAACCCAATAACTATTTATTAACCCGACCTGGGAATTGAACCCAGGACCATCGGGTCTGCGGCCTTATATGTAGCCACTAGACCAACGAGGCAGTCAAAGGACATAACATCTTAGTTTCCAAGGTTGGTGGCGCATTGGCGATGTAAGCGATGGTTAACAGTTCTTACAATGTCATTGTCTATGGGCGTTGGTGACCACTTACTTATGCTATAAAAAAAGTTGTTAAATATTTAATCATCTAAATGTATGTCAATTTGGTCTAATAATAAATAAATTCATAGCTGGGCTTAATGCCTTTCCTTTTTGAGGAGAAAATTTGAAGCTTCTTCCATTACACTGTTCCAATTCGAGTTGGATACATATGTGGAAGGTTTTCATTTGACACATGCAAGTCCCTCACGATGTTTTCTTTCACCGCCAAATACGAGATGCTATTTTTATAATCACAAATTAAACACATGAAAATCCAGTGGGATTTTAAGCGTCAAAATACGTTGATTATTTTCAATTAGCTGCTTTTTAAGATTAATATTAATAGCGATCCGAGAAACGCGGCATCAATACATTTTCAGTGAAATTTTGATAGAATTTCTAAGCAGGAGTGTGATTATTTCTAATTTTTTTTGTAGGCTAGCGGACGGTGTTTTGTGACCACCGCGCATGTAACACAATAATAACCATTTCTTACATCGCCAATGCGCCACCAACTAAGATGTTATGAGCCATGTGCCCGTAGTTACACTGTTTAAATTTACACTTCATACCGGAACGCAACATTTATAATATTAGCTACATAAAAAAAAAAAAATAGTAATATAAAAAATATTGTTTATGTAATAATCTGTTATGAAAAAATATATTAAAATGTATGTACCATAAAATGCATGCTGTGGCCGTCTTAAAGAGTCGCACACTTTATATTAAGTCTGAATATGTTTATATTATAACATGTGTAAGTGTGGTGACTGCTGATGGTCCTCAATAAATAAATAAATAAATAAATAAATAAATACAGTGTTTGTGGTAAAAAATCCCTTTCTATCAAAGACAACTTATGAAATTCACGCTTCACATCAATAGTATAAATAAAAAGCGAAGCGTAGCAGTTTATATACCGACATTATATACTAAAACCGACGAAACACGCTACACCTTCTGGTGTAAGTTTTATATAAATCGTTTATTAACACTCTCCGTCACAATATGTATTTTAAAATAAGCGATTTAAAATTACATCGATTTCATAAAACGCTTTTTAATTACTAGGGTCATTCGAAAACTATTAAAAACAAAAGATAGATAACGCCAGATGTAAACATAAATGAGGCATTTAATTTTAAGGAATTGAAGTTTTAATAATAATTAAAATTAATTTAAGCAAAATTAATGAACACTTACCGGCCCAGGCGTTACTTGAAACTGACACAAATGATTATTTCAAAGAGTATTATATACTGATAACTTCAGAACGCACTATTATCTTGTCGTTATATTAAAGACAGTTTGTAGTTTCCTGTACAATTGTGGAGTTCTCTTACTAATGGTCCTCTTGACAAATTTCGGCAACAGCGGCCAATCTCAAGAGAGATTAGCCAACTGCGCCGGACTTATTATAGTGCACAAGTGTGTGCGCAAACACAGGTGCACTCACTATTCCCTAACTCTCATAACCCGAGAATTTTCTGACAGAAAAACCCAATAACTATGTATTGGCCCGACCTGGGAATTGAACCCAGGACCACCGGGTCTGCGGCCTTATACCTAGCCACTAGACCAACGAGGCAGTCATTCTTATTAGAATATGTAATACAGTGTATCTCATATTCTCTAAAGGATGTGTGATGTAAAAACATAGTACGAAATATAACATTTTGTCAATTTTATAATAATTATTTATTTAATACATTTCTTTGGCTTAAAATTTAGTATAAAATAATACATTTTATTATTGAACCATTCATAAATATATTTTTAGTTACAAATTTTTCGATTTTTCAATTCTTTATATTTACTCATATTAATAGTATAATATAATTACATTGATTAAGACAAGAAATAACATTTCAAAATTCAAAAATTATTTGTTATATCGTTAGCGCGATAAATTAAACGCGTTAATGTTGACGCGGTCGTTTTGCTTTCTTCGCGGCCGATAGGATTTTATCAACATTGTCGTCAATTAATGTATCAAACGAACTCATAACATTATCATATACCATAGCGATGATATTGAATTCATATATATTTTTATTGTACGCATAGTATTGTATCAAGAAAGCGTCTGGCGCGTAAGCTGAAGGTTTGGCTTCAGGTTCAAATGTAATATCAGCTAAACTGCTAGCACCATTAGCGAATATGAAGTATAAGCTGTTGTCGACAACGAAAGGAACTGCATCGTCAAATATGAATAACGGTGGATTGATAAGATTAACGCTGCTCGGATTTTTCGGTAGACCTTCAATTTTCTTAACACCATTAATCGTACGGACGTACACTTGCTTATCCTCCGTGTAAAAGTATATATTGTTAGATAAATCTAGGACGAATTGTCTCGCGTTGACGACGTCATTAATTTTTTCTTTTCTCATACCATTTTTCGATACTTTGAACATTTCATGATTCTCCGTCAGAATGTAGATAACATCCCCTGAATTTTCTTTGGCAATGCCTATAATACTGTCATCGACTACTCCATATTTATTAGCGGAATTGTGTTCATAATCATATACGTAAATTCCATCTTTAGCTCCGAAGAATGCTAAGGTGCTATTGTCTATCGATGCAGCTGCATCTCTACCATGTTCTAAGATCTTAGTTACCTTTCCATCTCTCCTTACATAAAGACCTCGGTCTACACGATTTCCATTTGAATCGATATCAGCTTCTACGAAGAATAATAGAGTGTTTAGCTCAATTTCATTGGAATTAGGGTTGTATTCGGTTGAGTCGCTGTGATCATGTTCATGGTTCAGGCCATTAATAGGTACCATTAATTTTACGATTTTATGTTTTCCTGAGTATATGATGGCATCCTTGGAAAACAATTCCTTATGGACAACGTATACTTTGTCTTCGTAGCTAGAGGTGGGAGCGCTTAGCGCCAGACCGACCAGCGATAACATCGTTAAACTCAAGAAATTCTTCATGGTGAGATCTGTAATAAAGAAAATAAATATTATATTGCTTTGTTTTATAAAAATCAATTTAAATTTACATATATTTTTCAACAACATGATGTTGATTATGTCTCATTACATTTTCAGAAGTTCAAGAAAATGTCCCAAAAGTTTTTTTTATTTTCTTAACGTTAATTGGATTTTGATAATGGATGTGTTTAGTTTAACAGTTGTCACACACACACACACACACACACATACACATATATCTACATAAAACTAATGGAATTTAACGACTACTTATCTAAGAAACTAATGAGACTTATTATTATCAAACCTTATTAGAACTGTGCGATTAATGGTCCTTCATTAGTAATAACGCATAAATATTTACCTTTATAAATAAACAAATATATGTTTCATCACTTAACATAACTTTATAAATTTAATAGATTTATAATTGTTATCAAATTTGCAAGATTTTAATTCCGTTACAATATTTGAAAAAATAATATATTTGCATAGCAATGATTCCTTATTCTTATCCTACATTTAAATATGTCCCAAATAAGAAAAAAAACATTGTATAATTAACACAAAGATTTGTTAAATATCATTAAAAATGAAATAACTATTAATTCTAGATCTAGTGTTTGCAGTGTAAATCTGTTCAAAAAATATATACATAATCACGGGTCATAAATATTATTTAAACAAAAAAGTTTTCGTATAAAAAATATTTTATTCTCGTATTAGTATCCGAACGATTGAGCACACATAGGCTAATATGATAAACTTGTGACATAAAGATTCAATAGTACCAAATAGAATATTTTTTGAAAAAAGAACACTTTTAAACTCGAATAAAATAAAACCTTTAAAATATTTTAAAGAACACTCACCCGAACAACAAGTCAACGTCGAATGATATTCAGCCTTAAATTATTTTATTTAAATATGCTCTGTATTAGATTACTTAATGTAATACATTTATCATAATGTATTCTTAATGAACAAAGAATTCCGACTTTCGTCCTATCTCCGACTATTATAGTGCACAAGTGTGTGCGCAAACACAGGTGCACTCACTATTCCCTAACTCTCATAACCCGATGGGACGGCAATCCGACACGACCGGAAAAAGTTCAGGAGCAGGACCAACGGCTTTACCTGCCTTCCGAGGAACGGGAGTGTACACACTTCTAACTTCCAGGCTCCGGGCTGCTACTGAGAATTATCGGCAGAAAATCTCAATAAGATTTTATTGGCTCGACCTGGGATTTGAACCCAGGACCAACGTGTCTGCGGCCTTATACGTAGCCACTAGACCAAGGAGGCAGTCAAGTCTTACTAAACAAAGAATAGTAACAGCTCGTAAATCCCACTGCTGTGCTGTCTCTCTCCTTATTGAGAAGAATGGAGGTTATTCCACTACGCTGCTCCAATGGTTACACATGTGGGTGATTTTCATCTAACTCGTGCAGGCTTCTTCATAATGTTTTCCATCACGTGATGAATTATAGACACCAATTATGCACATGAAAATTCAGTGCTTGCTCGGATTTGAATCCACGGCTTTCGCTTAAAGTTTGTTTGTAAAATTTTGAATAAATCAGAGCAGCAGGGCCTTTATAAGTTTAAGGGTCTAATGATTTCACATATATTATATTAGGTCCTTACATATAAAATTAGTGTTTTATCGTACTGACCACTTGGATCTGAAATATCTCCTCTTTAGTTAAAAATTCCAAATTCAAATTTATAAATTCATTTAGCTGGTACATTTGATTTTTGAAAACAGCTATTCATTTGTTTTTTCCTCATTATTTTTTTCTTTGGCGTCGCTTATTACCGCACAATGGAAAATATGAAATATCGGTATATTTACGAGTACGAGTTCTACCGTGGTAGAAGGATTAATGATGTATACGGCGCTGATGTCGCAAAAGAAAGCACGGTACGTTTTTGGTTTCAACGTTTTCGTTCTGGAAATTTCGACCTTCAGAACCAACCCCGTGGACGGCCGGAGACCAAAGTGGAAAATGAAGAATTAAAGGCTATTGTGGAAGTGGATCCATCACAAAGCACTTCAGAGATAGCTGCTGGCTTCGGGGTATGTGATAAAACTGTATTAATCTACTTGAAGCAAATCGGGAAAGTAAAAAAAACTTGAACGATGGGTACCTCATGAATTGAGTGAATCGAACTTGCAAGCACGCGTCGACTGCTGTGTTACTTTGCTCAACCGACGCAATAATGAAGGGATTTTAAATCGAATTGTGAACATTACTTGTGATGAAAAGTGGATAGACGAAGACGATAATCGGAAGTGCTCGTCGCAATGGCTGAACCCTGGAGACCCAGCCAAATCCTGCCCTAAACGAATATTGGCTCAGAAAAAGTTACTTGTGGGTGTTTGGTGGACTAGCGCCGGTATCGTTCACTACAGCTTTCTAAAATCTGGCCAAACGATTACGGCAGATATCTATTGTCAGCAACTGCAAACCATGAAGGAAGAACTAGCTGCTAAACAACCGAGATTGGTCAATCGCTCTAGGCCACTGCTGCTTCACGACAACGCAAGATCACACACTGCACAACAAACAACCACTAAGTTAGATGAGCTACAATTGGAATGTCTGCGACATCCACCGTACTCCCCGGACCTTGCTTCAACAGATTACCATTTTTTCCGGAATTTGGACAACTTTTTACAAGGAAAAAAATTCAACTCCGATGCGGCAGTCCAAACCGCCTTCAAAGAGTTTATTGATTCTCGCCCCCATGGTTTTTTTAGTAAAGGGATCAATGAACTACCTATGAGATGGCAAAAGTGCATAGTAACAACGGTGCATACTTTGATTAATTAAACATATTTTACAAAAAAAAAAGACTTTATTTATTTAGACGTACAAATTTCACATGCAAGGACCTAATATATTTTGTTTATTATATTTCATCTTTAATTTATTTTTATACGTATTGTTTTAATTGAATGCATGTTTCTTGTTACACATTTTTTATTATTATTATTATTTTGTCGATATGTTTTAAAAATGTTAAATTGGAGTGAACGAAACTTGTTTTGTATAATTGCATGATGAGTTAGACGATAATTGCGATGTACATTGTTAGTAAGTAACAACCTGTGAATGTCCCACTACTGAGTTAAGACCTCCTCTCCTTTTCGAGGAGAAAGTTTGAAGCTTATTCCACCACGCTGCTCCAATGCGGGTTGGCAAAATATACATGTGGCAGAATTTCAGTGCAATAAGACACATGCAGGTTTCCTCACGATGTTTTCCTTCACCGCCTTGTTTTATGGTGTAATAAGCTCATTAGCTCAATGTGGCTTTTATCAAGAGTCTTATAATAAACAGTCACTTCATAAATGTTATTATCGAACGCATAATACTGTACTAACATTGCATCTGGGGCGTATGCTGAAGGTTTCGATTTAGGTTCGAAGTAATATATTTTGCAATTGATTTAGGTTTATACTATTATCAGCAGTTCGGACGTACACTTGCTTATCGTGCAGTAAAAGTAAATATTATTAGAATGATCCATCTTAAATTGTCGCCTTAGATTCAATATTTGCACACTATTATACGTTCGATAAAGACATTTATGATGTCGATGTTTTCGATACGATTTTTAAGAAAAATTGAGCTGTTTAGTGTATCATGGCATAAATTCGAAACTTCCGGGTTGTCGCCAACGCACAATAAGATTTTTTTACTGATTGAAAACTAATTTGCTTAAACTGTCATATAATCGTTTCTTTATATTTAAATAAATGTTAACTCGGCCGGTAACTGGTAATTAGTTTTGCTTAAATTATTTTCGATTATCATTATAACATCAATACTTTAAAAATAAATGCCTCGTTTATGTTTAGATCATTGTTTTCTTTATCTATCTTTTCTGATGGTTTTCGAATGACCCTAGTAATTGAAAAGCGTGTTATCAATTCGATGTAATTTTAAATCGTTTATTTCAAAATATATATTGTAACGATCTGTGCTAATGAACGATGTACATAAAATTTACACCACAAGATTACGCGCGTTTCGGCTGTTTTAGTATATAATGTCAGTATTTAAGCTGCTTCTCTTCGCAGTTTCACACACTTTTTGTTTAGACTATTGACGTGAAGCGTGAATATTATATATATCGGCGCAATATCATTTATTTAAGTTATTTACTTAAGATATTGTCTCTTAAAACTAGTTACAATTATTTAGTGAAAACAAATCATTTCAAATGAATCATTCATTTTTTTCGTTGTCTAAATATGTTTTCATAAAAACTTTTCATTTAATTAATATTCTAAAATTATTATTTTAAATTATAATTACTAAAGTCATTATTTTAAATAGGTTAAGTTCATGTTCACAATTTATAGAAATGTTTTATGATTATTTTTGTAAAGCTCCCCACTCTCGAGTCTGGTATAAATACGAGTAGTGGCCTTTACACGAGTCAGGCCGGCACAAGTAGCCGAGCAGTGCGGAGCTCTGCTCTGTTATTTACATTCTGAATCAATAAAAGGTTTATTGGAAGAAGTTGTAGTGTTTAATTATTACTACTATGAATAACGAAGATTGTAATGAAGATGACGTCAGCATTGCTGACGTCATTATTTTTAAAAACAATACGACGTCCGATACTTCGTCATATATGATATTCACTTTACCCAGTTATACCTGGGATTTAAGCCCAGAACCTTGGGATGTACACAAGGAATCGATACATTCGGTAGAAGATTGCTTAGAATATATATAAGGTCCTCCAGACCGATTTCGGCCACGGCGGCCAATCTCAAGAGAGATTAGCCAACTGCGCAGAAGATAATATAGTGCACAAGTGTGTGCGCAAACACAGGTGCACTCTCTTTTCCTTAGCTATCATAATCCGATGGGACGGCAATCCGACACGACCGGAAAGAGTTCAGGCGCAGGACCAACGGCTTTGTGTGCTTTCCGAGGCACGGGAGTGTACACACTTCCACCTTCCAGACTCCGGGCTGCTACTGAGAATTTTCTGACAGAAAAACCCAATAACTATGTATTAGCCCGACCTGGGAATTGAACCCAGGACCACCGGGTCTGCAGCCTAATATCTAGCCACTAGACCAACGAGGCAGTCATTCTTATTAGAATATATAATACAGTGTATCTCATATTCTCTAAAGGATGTGTGATGTAAAAACATAGTACGAAATATAACATTTTGTCAATTTTATAATAATTATTTATTTAATACATTTCTTTGGCTTAAAATTTAGTATAAAATAATACATTTTATTATTGAACCATTCATAAATATATTTTTAGTTACAAATTTTTCGATTTTTCAATTCTTTATATTTACTCATATTAATAGTATAATATAATTACATTGATTAAGACAAGAAATAACATTTCAAAATTCAAAAATTATTTGTTATATCGTTAGCGCGATAAATTAAACGCGTTAATGTTGACGCGGTCGTTTTGCTTTCTTCGCGGCCGATAGGATTTTATCAACATTGTCGTCAATTAATGTATCAAACGAACTCATAACATTATCATATACCATAGCGATGATATTGAATTCATATATATTTTTATTGTACGCATAGTATTGTATCAAGAAAGCGTCTGGCGCGTAAGCTGAAGGTTTGGCTTTAGGTTCAAATGTAATATCAGCTAAACTGCTAGTACCATTAGCGAATATGAAGTATAAGCTGTTGTCGACAACGAAAGGAACTGCATCGTCAAATATGAATAACGGTGGATTGATAAGATTAACGTTGCTCGGATTTTTCGGTAGACCTTCAATTTTCTTAACACCATTAATCGTACGGACGTACACTTGCTTGTCCTCCGTGTAAAAGTATATATTGTTAGATAAATCTAGGACGAATTGTCTCGCGTTGACGACGTTATTAATTTTTTCTTTTCTCATACCATTTTTCGATACTTTGAACATTTCATGATTCTCCGTCAGAATGTAGATAACATCTCCTGTTTTTTCTTTGGCAATGCCTATAATACTGTCATCGACTACTCCATATTTATTAGCGGAATTGTGTTCATAATCATATACGTAAATTCCATCTTTAGCTCCGAAGAATGCTAAGGTGCTATCGTCTCTCGATGCAGCTGCATCTCTACCATGTTCTAAGATCTTAGTTACCTTTCCATCTCTCCTTACATAAAGACCTCGGTCTACACGATTTCCATTTGAATCGATATCAGCTTCTACGAAGAATAATAGAGTGTTTAGCTCAATTTCATTGGAATTAGGGTTGTATTCGGTTGAGTCGCTGTGATCTTGTTCATGGTTCAGACCATTAATAGGTACCATTAATTTTACGATTTTATGTTTTCCTGAGTATATGATTGCATCCTTGGAAAACAATTCCTTATGGACAACGTATACTTTGTCTTCGTCGCTAGAGGTGGGAGCGCTTAGCGCCAGACCGACCAGCGATAACACCGTTAAACTTAAGAAATTCTTCATGGTGAGATCTGTAATAAAGAAAATAAATATTATATTGCTTTGTTTTATAAAAATCAATTTAAATTTACATATATTTTTCAACAACATGATGTTGATTATGTCTCATTACATTTTCAGAAGTTCAAGAAAATGCCCCAAAAGTTTTTTTAATTTTTTTTAACGTTAATTGAATTTTTATAATGTAGATATATTCTATATCATAATGGTCAGTGCAAAATGAATTTGCTTATTTACTTGTGGAATACTAAACGTTAAATGTAAGTTATTAATTTACAAAATGTTTAATGTTATTTATATTCTTCTTCTTCGTGTGCTTCATTACTGAAGGTCGTGTTGGTCCTGAAATGCTTTATATAGTGTTATTTATATAGTTTATTGTTAATTCTTTTATAATTTGTATGACATGATTCAATTGTAGATTGACGATTTAGTGCCCTGTCATCAGAGTTATTTGTAACCTCGCAGGACTGGATAGCTAACATCATAAGCAACAACTTAAGAAACCTGTATAATGTATCAAGATTCAAATTTAGACGATGTTTTCAATTATTATATATAGAAATTGAGATTGAGATGAAGCCGAGATGGCCCAGTGGTAAGAACGCGTTTCTCTTAACCGATGATCGTGGGTTCAAACCCGGGCAAGCACCACTGAATTTCATGTGCTTGATTTGTTATTATAATTCATCTCGTGCTTGACGGTGAAGGAAAACATCGTGAGGAAACATGTGTCAAATTTCACTGAAATACTGTCACATGTGTATTCCACCAATCCGCATTGGAGCAGCGTGGTGGAATAAGCTCCAAAAAACATTCTCCTCAAAAGAGGAGAAGAGGCTTTAGCCCAGTAGTGACACATTCAAAGGCTGTTACTTTACTATATAGAAATTTATGTTGATGTATCTGCTTGAGATGAAAATATATTAGTATAGGGTTTTCCAATAGGGACGCTTGAACTTTGACAGCTGATTGCGGCCATGTTGTTTGAGTGACAGCTGTCAAATGCAGTGTGTTATATTCATTCCGTCCTCCCAAACCACCATGGCAGGTTACAGTGTCGAGCAGCACGTGCAAATCATAAAATTGTTTTATGAAAATGGGTCTTCAGTTCGAGCAACGTTCCGCGCACTTCGCCCGTTTTATGGTCGCGATGATCGTCCTGCCGAGTCGACTATCCGTCGATTGGTGGACAAATTCGAGTCAACCGGGTCAGTTAACAATCAGCCGGTTCCCGTGCGTCAACGTAACGCGAGATCTGCCGAGAATATCGCCGCTGTGCGCGACAGTGTCCTCGAAAACCCGCGGCAGTCAATTCCGCGTCGCGCACAGGAACTCGGCCTTTCGCAGACGACAACTTGGCGAATTTTGCGTTGTGACTTGAGCCTGCACCCGTACAAGATCCAGCTGACCCAAGAGCTCAAGGTTAATGACCATAGACAGCGTCGTGTGTTCGCTGACTGGGCATTAGAGCAGTTGGAAGTTGACGCCGATTTTGGCAAAAAAATCATCTTCAGCGACGAGGCGCATTTTTGGATGAATGGCTATGTCAACAAGCAAAATTGCCGTATTTGGGACGAGACCAATCCACACGAGGTTCACCAAGTGGCAAACCACCCGCAGAAAGTGACTGTTTGGTGCGGATTTTGGGCCGGAGGCGTGATTGGTCCGTATTTTTTCGAAAACGATAATGGTGTGGCCGTCACCGTCAATGGTGAGCGATACCGGTCGATGATAACCAACTTCTTTTGGCCTGAAATCGAGAATATGGATCTGGACAACATGTGGTTTCAACAGGACGGCGCTACGTGCCACACAGCACACGCTACGATGGAAGTTCTGCACGATCAAGCGCCCTTAATGGAAAACCCTATATATATATATATATGTAAGCATGGAGAAGGCTTTACATTTTTAATTCACTACTACATGGCTTTAAAGTTTACGTGTTTAGTTTAACAGTTGTCACACACACACACACATACACATATATCTACATTAAACTAATGGAATTTAACGACTACTTATCTAAGAAACTAATGAGACTTATTATTATCAAACCTTATTAGAACTGTGCGATTAATGGTCCTTCATTAGTAATAACGCATAAATATTTACCTTTATAAATAAACAAATATATGTTTCATCACTTAACATAACTTTATAAATTTAATAGATTTATAATTGTTATCAAATTTGCAAGATTTTAATTCCGTTACAATATTTGAAAAAATAATATATTTGTATAGCAATGATTCCTTATTCTTATCCTACATTTAAATATGTCCCAAATAAGAAAAAAAACATTGTATAATTAACACAAATATTTGTTAAATATCATTAAAAATGAAATAACTATTAATTCTAGATCTAGTGTTTGCAGTGTAAATCTGTTCAAAAAATATATACATAATCACGGGTCATAAATATTATTTAAACAAAAAAGTTTTCGTATAAAAAATATTTTATTCTCGTATTAGTATCCGAACGATTGAGCACACATAGGCTAATATGATAAACTTGTGACATAAAGATTTAATAGTACCTAATAGAATATTTTTTGAAAAAAGAACACTTTTAAACTCGAATAAAATAAAACCGTTTAAAATATTTTAAAGAACACTCACCCGAACAACAAGTCAACGTCGAATGATATTCAGCCTTAAATTATTTTATTTAAATATGCTCTGTATTAGATTACTTAATGTAATACATTTATCATAATGTATTGTTAATGAACAAAGAATATTTGTTGTTTAACTAAATGGGGTTAAGTTAATTATATTTTTTGTACAAACAAATACAAGATAGGTTGAAAATTTATATGTTTAGTTGTACAGACATTCAAAGACTTATAATAACTTTATTATCCTGTCCTGTCCTGACGATATTTAGGACAGGATAAAAAAGTTTATATTTTAAGCTTCCGAAATTCGTATTTATCTTTATTTTTACTTGATTGAATTTTTTTTTTATTTAATAAATTTAAATTAGAAATAAATAGTAATCTTTAAATTACGTCTCTATACGGGATCTACATTCCGAGTGAGAGAATATTTATTTGTATAGGTAAACATAATATAATCAGGACATATATTAAAATTACGAAATTCTATAATTTTAAGCTGGATTAAATCCCTAATCATGTGTACACGGCATGCTCATTAAAATTAAATGAATAGGAATAGAATAGGAAGTGTGCTTATGTTTGCGTTTCTTTTTTTTTTTTTGCAATTTTCCAAACACATGTTGAATAACAATTAAACAAAATAAGAGCATTATTTCTTCTCTTCTTGTAGAATGACCATCTTGTCTGCTACAAAGCCCTACCATCATTGTCATTGGGAGAGGTGGCATACGATCACGTGTATCAACACATGCCGTGTGACATTCCTTTTTGTGATAGAAAACGGTTGTGCAGACATCGATTTATGTTTATTTAATTTTTAAATTATATATATGTCGAGGGGTCGGACGTCAACTCGTTATCATACATGGCGAACTTCGAAATAAAAGCCTAGTCGTTCACGTTAATAATCTATTTTCAATATTAAATCACAATAACTTTAAAATATTACAATACGATAACAAGATGGAGGACAATTCAGTTGGTAACGCAGCGAGTTCGTCCAATCGACTGTGTCAACATACGCGGTCCCCGCGCCCACTTCAAAATGACATTTTTCGGACGTCACGTGTTCTTTACGTCATACCGACACAGTGGCGACCTCGCTCAAGCGTCCAGCTTGACGTTGCCGGCTGAATACAATAATTAATCAAAATAATTCTCAATCAAACTTCTTGATGCTTCGACACGGCCATCGTGACATCTCACACGTCCTCGTGTGAGGTACCTAAAAACATAAAAGGTTCTGCAGTAAATAAAATTCCACTCGGCCACCCTGGCCCAAATAAGAACTCACAGTTCCTTAGCAAACAAAACACGGCGATAAAGTACCAATCAAATCCATTAACTATCATTCTGAATTAACAAACAGCTTCTGGACAACCTTTAGCTGGCGTCCGATGGCACACACAGATAACTGGTCCGGCGTCCGAACACGACATGGACAACCTTACAGCATCAGATAACACCAGGATAACTGAGCCAGCGTCCGAACAAGCCATGGACAACCTCTCAGCATCCGACAATACCAGGATAACCAGGCCGGCGTCCGAACAAGACATGGACAACCTCTTGGCATCCGACAACACATTGATAACCGGGCTGGAGTCCGAACAAGCCATGGACAACCACCCGAAATCCAACTATCGAACCGCGTCTTACCATACTGAGAATTCTTTGTCATGTTTTGTATCGCTTGTGTACCGGTATGCTGAGCACTCTCAGCGAGTCGGACGCTCCCAACGAGCCGAACACTTTCAGCATGATCAACCACACGTGCTGATTACTGCAGCACCATGCGACGAACACGCTGCACGCGCCGTACGCGCCGTACGCGCCATACGCGCCTCAAGCGCCGTACGCGCCAGACGCACCGTACGCGCCTCACGCGCCGTACGCGCCTCAAGCGCCGTACGCGCCGTACGCGCCATACGCGCCTCAAGCGCCGTACGCACCGTACGCGCCAGACGCACCGTACGCGCCGGACGCGCCTCACGCGCCGTACGCGCCGTACGCGCCATACGCGCCTCAAGCGCCGTACGCACCGTACGCGCCTCACGCGCCGTACGCGCCTCACGCTGACAGGTGACGCTCGGCCACTAGCACTACGCTACGCAAGCAACACCACATCCGGCAGGCTGGAGCGCCTGCTGACTGGATATGGGTCAGCCATCAGCACCAGTTGTGCGCAGAATGATGTATCGCACCCGAAGCACTGAAGCACTATCCTCGTGTGTTACTCTGAAACAATGTTTGTCACACAGTATCACTTAGCTCGGTCACTCCTGACCACACATCGATTTCGACCTCACTACATATCATAGATAAAGGTCTCGCGACTTTAACTATTAAAAATTTTTAAGAACTAGCTTTTGTCGTAAGATTAACCGGGTAGTTAACTACAAGCTGTACTTCACCTAAAGCGTCCTGCCAAGAACGATCGTTTCACTCTACAGCGGACAACATAGACTTTAATACCGACATGAACAATGACGTAAGTATTAGCTAAATTTAATGAAAACCCGAACCACAGTAACTTTGTGTAAAACTGCGCACCATTTAATCGTGATATTTGGTCTGATATAAGTGGTAATAGATATCGATCGGGTAGTGTATTACTATTAAGTTCACGATAATCAATAGTCAATACACAAACTATCCGAACCGCCCCTTTTCTTAATCAACAGAGCTGGGCTTGCAAACGGCATACTACTCTACATGTGAGTAATAATTGTTTAAGTCATGACCTTTAGAAATTTTAAATTATTTCACGGTCATATTAACACTAAATCTCTGCGACAATATTTCGCGCTCTGCCTTGATAATATCACTATGCAAATAGACATACGACAACACATACAATAAAATTTCGATTAAATTATTATCAATCTCGAAAATACAAAATATTTGAACAGTGCTGAGAAAACTTGACAGACTGTGACTACGTTCTGCTCAAGTTTCCCAAAAAACTTACAAGAAACACTTTCTTTAATAAGAGAACACTCAGCACCTGAATCATAATGGAATGTGAAAGATTGACCTTTGTGTTTTAAACTTCCTTCAGGAGCCAAGTTACTACGTCACGCTTCGGACTCCATTACCATTGAATTTTGACGCGATGTATCTCTTCGCACCCAATATTTATGTCATTGATGGTTCGTGGCAGCACTCATACCCCGACGAAGACACGGCCGCAGAGTCCCGATGCTCCTCCAGTCACGATCACTTCCCGCAGTTGCAGCGGTGCGGGGTCCCGAGTGTAGGTTTCGTTCCTCCGACGACGTTAATCGAGCTAGAATGTGACACATTTGTTCTGTTAAGACTTTATCAGAGTTATGGCTGTTATTAGGCGGCATGTTTCTTAGCTATTATTACACAAGATCACTGTTAATTAATAATAATCCAAAGCAGGGTTGTTAAATAACGAAATTTTCGCAAGCTAACTTGTGAATTTACTAAGAAACTTATAAATTACGACACACAGTAAGACATAGTGTCTATCGCTTTTAAACAAATTGGAACGCACTCACCAGATCCTTTTCATCGTATAATACGTTACCACAGGTAGCAGAGCGGATCAGAACACATGAGGTTCCGATCCCACTTCTGATGTCGAGGGGTCGGACGTCAACTCGTTATCATACATGGCGAACTTCGAAATAAAAGCCTAGTCGTTCACGTTAATAATCTATTTTCAATATTAAATCACAATAACTTTAAAATATTACAATACGATAACAAGATGGAGGACAATTCAGTTGGTAACGCAGCGAGTTCGTCCAATCGACTGTGTCAACATACGCGGTCCCCGCGCCCACTTCAAAATGACATTTTTCGGACGTCACGTGTTCTTTACGTCATACCGACACAGTGGTGACCTCGCTCAAGCGTCCAGCTTGACGTTGCCGGCTGAATACAATAATTAATCAAAATAATTCTCAATCAAACTTCTTGATGCTTCGACATATATATATATATATATTTCCTTTTCTGTTTGTGTGATGTATATAATATTCTCTGTTTTATGTATCTGTTATCGGCGTGTGATATAACTATGCATTATATTGTTATATTATTAAATGTAGTTTGTCAGTTAGAGCCGGGAATATTGCTTGCTTTTCTGCGGTGACCCAAGTTTGGTCTTGCAGGGTAGCCCACTAAATATACTACATAGAACTAAAATAAATAAATCAGTATTGTATAAAAATGTTACTCCATTTGCCTCTTTTGTTTTGCCTTATATACCTAACGGTAAATAAATTATATAAAAAAGCGTGGTAGCCACTTACCGTCTGTATTAGCCCAGCGTATTTATTTTTTTAAATAATTTTTAAAGCAATTAATTGATTTATAAAAAAATCACGCCTAAATATTGTACCTTATCTCACAAGGATGTTTAGATATAAATATTTATTCAATTAACTAATTGTCAAACTTTAAGTAAATAGCTATAATATTGCTATCATACAAATAATATAAGCAAAAGAAATAATATAATCTATCGTTTAAGCGGAATTAATTAATTGCTTTCAAACTGCCGATAGTTTGGTAATCGTTTTTAGCTTTTAATAAATGTTCTGTACACGAAACAAACACGATCTTATTAGGTCTTGTCCCAGTGTTTACTGCTATAATCTATACTAGGGTTTTCCAATAGGGACGCTTGAACTTTGACAGCTGATTGCGGCCATGTTGTTTGAGTGACAGCTGTCAAATGCAGTGTGTTATATTCATTCCGTCCTCCCAAACCACCATGGCAGGTTACAGTGTCGAGCAGCACGTGCAAATCATAAAATTGTTTTATGAAAATGGGTCTTCAGTTCGAGCAACGTTCCGCGCACTTCGCCCGTTTTACGGTCGCGATGATCGTCCTGCCGAGTCGACTATCCGTCGATTGGTGGATTCGAGTCAACCGGGTCAGTTAACAATCAGCCGGTTCCCGTGCGTCAACGTAACGCGAGATCTGCCGAGAATATCGCCGCTGTGCGCGACAGTGTCCTCGAAAACCCGCGGCAGTCAATTCCGCGTCGCGCACAGGAACTCGGCCTTTCGCAGACGACAACTTGGCGAATTTTGCGTTGTGACTTGAGCCTGCACCCGTACAAGATCCAGCTGACCCAAGAGCTCAAGGTTAATGACCATAGACAGCGCCGTGTGTTCGCTGACTGGGCATTAGAGCAGTTGGAAGTTGACGCCGATTTTGGCAAAAAAATCATCTTCAGCGACGAGGCGCATTTTTGGATGAATGGCTATGTCAACAAGCAAAATTGCCGTATTTGGGACGAGACCAATCCACACGAGGTTCACCAAGTGGCAATGCACCCGCAGAAAGTGACTGTTTGGTGCGGATTTTGGGCCGGAGGCGTGATTGGTCCGTATTTTTTCGAAAACGATAATGGTGTGGCCGTCACCGTCAATGGTGAGCGATACCGGTCGATGATAACCAACTTCTTTTGGCCTGAAATCGAGAATATGGATCTGGACAACATGTGGTTTCAACAGGACGGCGCTACGTGCCACACAGCACACGCTACGATGGAAGTTCTGCACGAGCAATTTCTGGACATGGTCATCTCGCGCGGAGGCGACGTGAACTGGCCACCGAGATCGTGCGATTTGACCCCGCTGGACTTTTTCTTGTGGGGTTTTCTTAAGTCGCAGGTCTATGCCAACAAGCCGCAAACCACCGATGCCCTCAAAGTCAACATACGCCACGCCATCGATCAAATACAGCCCGATTTGTGCGCCAGAGTCATCGAAAATTGGACCTTTCGTGTGCGCGCCACCAACCGAAGCCGTGGCGGTCATTTGAATGATGTCATATTCCATACATAATGGGGTCGATAGACCTTCCAAATAAAAAAAAAAATTCGCAAATATCTCTCCTACATGTATTTTTTTTTGCATTTCAAAGATCAAGCGCCCTTAATGGAAAACCCTATATATAAAGCTGAAGAGTTTGTTTGCTTGATCCGGCTAATCTCAAGAACTACTGGTTCGAATTTAACAATGATTTTTGTGTTGTATAGTCCTTTTATCGAGGAAGGTTCTAGGCTGGTTTTTATTCATTATATTTTTATTAATTATACGCGGGTGAAACCGCGGGTACCGCTAGTATATCATATAATGACTGCCTCGTTGGTCTAGTGGCTGACATGTAAAGCCGCAGCCACGGGGGTCCTGGGTTCAAAACCCAGGTTGGGCCTATAAAATGCTATTGAGATTTTCTGTCGAAAGTTATTAGTAGTAGCCCGGAGTCTGGAAGTTGGAAGTGTGTACACCCGTGCCTCGGAGAGCACGTAAACCGTTGGTCCCGCGCCTGAAGTCTTTCCGGTGGTGTCGGATCGCCGTCCCATCGGGTTATGAGAGTTAGGGAATAAAGAGTGCACCTGTGTATGCGCACTATAATATCTCCTGTGCAGTTGTCTAATCTCTCTCTTGAGATTGGCCGCCGTGACCGAAATCGGTCAGGAGCACCATTATTATATCATATAATTTAAATCTTTATAATAAAGCTGCCCATCACGACTTAAATAAGGAATATTTTATACTTGGAATCTATTGTGAAGCCAGATTGCACCACTACCTACTACCTATGTAAGTCAACCAAGGATTTGATTAAACACAACTATAACCATCAAGTCTTAATTAAGCGTAAAGAGCTACAAGTCGAACTACAGAAAGCGAAAGATGCAGGAAATACCGCTTTTATAAAATATGACAAAATTATTATACTGAGCAACAAAAACCGCCCACAGAAACCGTCAAGCAAAAGAAACCTATCAGAGTCCCCGGAGAAGCACCACCCTGACAACCAAAATGTTCAAAAGACTAGTAAACAACCACCTAAGAAAAACAAAGGGGACATGAAGAACTATATAATACAAAAGCCAAAACTAATCCTCGCTCAGACAGAATCAACTCAACGCCAGTCGAAGACATCAGACTACAACAAGGCATAGCAATCAAAATCAGACCCTCTTCCAACCCCTAATCTCCCAGTACGGCCGGTCACCGCGGGGGAGTTCGACCAAAACCCCCCAAGAACAACTACCAAAACGAAAAATACCGTCTACATTTGCACCCTCAACGTAAGATCATTATCTTCTGATCAAAAATATATTGAGCTGAAAGCTGCACTGTCAGATATTAAGCATGATATTATAGGTTTGAGCGAAGTTCGCCGCCTTGGAGAAAAAACAATCGAAGACGACGAATACATCTTCTACTATATACATTGGCCAAACAAAAGGACTATATGGAGTAGGTTTTCTAGTAAGGAAGAAGCACAAAGATAACATTATAAAATTTACCGGAATATCCGAAAGAGTGTGCGTACTGGAAATCAAAATGGAAAACCCGTGTTTTGCAGTAATTCAAGCGCACGCCCCCACTGAAAACTCATCACAAGAAGAAATAGACAATTTTTATGAGGACTTAGCGAAAGCTCATGATTCCACATCTACTGAGTACGTTTTTTCTATAGGCGATTTTAATGCTCAAATCGGAATTCCAGAAAAGTACGAACGTTTCGCTACAGGAGAGTATGGCTACGGCATCAGAAGCGGTCGAGGCACGAGACTAATTCAATACGCGCAAGAATACAACCTAAAAATTATGAATACAATGTTCAAAATAAAACCAAAAAATCGCTGGACATGGATCTCTCCAGATAAAAACACAAGAAACGAAATTGTATAGCATGACCACGAAGCACCACATGGTCTCTAAATATGAAGTAATACCATCTTTCTCTTTTGGATCGGACCACAGACTACTAAGAGCAACAATATACCTAAATTCAACAAAGAAATGTAGGCGTAATTTCTCTAATACATCCACTAAGCTAAAAACTCTAGCGGAGCAGGAAATGTACCTTATAAACCTCTACAGATTTATACCAGAACTTATAAAGAATCAAAACAACTATAATGCAGAGGAGTACTATCAACAAATCATGCACTATATCAAGATAAGTCTAAAAAACATAAAAGGAGTACATAAGAACAAAATCCTATCCGCGAAAGCGCTAGAACTCATGAAAGAAAGAAGCGAACTACAAAATAAGCCCAAATTAAGCGTAGCTGATAAAGAAAAACTGAAAACTTTGTATAAACTTACCAATAAAGAAATAAAAAGGTGCTACGCTACCTACAGAACAACAACTATACAAAGACACCTCAATAATACTAGGTCTGTCCAAAAAGCTTATAAAGAGCTAAATCAAGCCAAAACATGGGTTCCTTTTCTCAAGTCTGGCAAAACAAATAACAAATGCAAATCTCGCATAGAAATCATAAATGCTGCTACTGACTTCTACGCTAATCTATATAGACAATCAGACACACAAAATGAAAACATGGTTTCCTACAGCGACACAGATACCTCTCCAATACAACAGTTTACAGTAAATGAAATATTGAAACAAATAATGAGACTTAAATATAATGAGAACAAGAACATTCCTAACCGATTTAGACTTTAGCTTTCCCCAGAATGTTTGGTGTGCGTGTTATAGTGGAGATTAGGAATTATGGGGCGACACTACCATATTTTTAACAACCAAAACCCATTTATATAAAGAAATCACCTACCCTCTGTTTTCGTAATTACTCCCATTTTGTTAATAAGCATATAATAATAATATTTTTTGACGTCTAGGTACATATTAAATAATAGAACACAAATAAAAATTTCAAGTCATTTTTGCAAAATATCTTTCATAAAACGTTTTATTATTACTATTATATTATAAAAACAATACTATATATACTATATATAATAATACATTCTTAATAATTGAAAATTAAACAATCAAAAACTTTCTTTCGACAGTTCGTTGTAGCAGATCCCACTTTTCGTATCAGTCAAAGATTTTTAGACATTCGCTCTGCATAAAATCCCATTACTCGATTTTTCGATGATATGATTGGAATCATTTATTATTCTCTCAGTTACATTAAACCGTAAGCTTCGTTATTGTTCTCAGGTTAAATTGTACAGGATTCCCCATTTGGTTTTAGTGTGGTGCAACGCCATCTATTGACAAGTTGCAACAACTTAGGTAGTATAAAAATCGTCTAGTTGTAATCGGAAAATCGAAAGTTAAATTAATGCTGTTAACACTAGTTAAGTGAAATAGTGTTTTATTTTAAATAAAAGTAAATTAATCAAGAACTGTATATCATAATACATCAAAATAAATAGAAAATCGCATGCAATTTGAAAATCTACGGTGTGTTTACATTTATTTCTAACTCCGATTGGAATAGGATATAGATTACTTACTAGTTATGTAATTCAGGTTAGTGTTAATTTTTTTATGTTATTAATTAATCTTGTACTCGTGAGGAAACTTGCATGAAACATAATCATTTAGAGGAGAGGAAGGTCTTTGCCCAGCCTTGAGTCGTTTAAATCCTCATCCGAATTAGACTTCAGTTTTATAACGTTATTTATAAATAAACTAAATATATAAGGATATGAAATAAAAATCTAAATATGAACTTAAATAAAAAAATTTATTTAAAAAATCAAATGCTCACTTTACAATATTAAATATAAAATTCGTATATTCACATTTGTTCTAAGGCATCGTCATGGAATCAACATTGTATTAATAAAGAAAAAAATTGTAAAAATGTCAAGCGTCAGCCATTTTACGCCTTGAGATTTTTACATTGGTCCACTTAAAGACAAAAAATTGTACTCATCGTTACCGATTTTTACGAACGAAATATTTTTTTTGTGAGAAACGATGGTTATTGGGCAATGGTATATGTCATCAAATCTCACAAAAAAATATTCGTTTGTCAACAATATAATAAAAAAAAAAGACAAACAAATAACTAAGTTTAATATGAATTCGATTTTACTTAAGGCAGTTTAAATTGAAAATATAAAAAAAAAAAAAACATATATTAATTATCAATTAATTAAAAACAAACAATATTTACAGTTTTGGCACGCATTGTATGAATGTAACATAGAAAATCGGAATATATAAAAAAAATGCGTGATATGATAAAAAATCTATAAAAACTTGTATCAACAATCAAAGATTGTTTGAAATTTTCTTCAAACAAAAAATATAGCAAGAACAAAAACTATGGAAAAGCGCATAATTAACTTACCATCAAAAACTGAATCAGCAAAATTCAAACCAGCGTCTAATATATACTACATAGGACACTATGTAAAAACTTTTTACATAGGACAATATGTAAAAAAGTTTAATAACTCCTCAAGAGTATAATAATAAATAATCGGGAGTTTGTATTATTTTGATTAATATAATCTTTAAATAACAGTATGATCATTTGAAAAATAAAAATTTGATATTTTTTTTTAATAAAATATATTTTATTTAATTAAATAAAATTTTCTTTTTTCTTAAATGATAATAAAAAAAATCCTGGACAATAAATAATATAGAGTTGTTATTGGTAGCATTTGCTGATTCATTTTATAACTAAAAACTTATTTATAAATCTACTTAAAATATGAATTAAAATGAAACCTTAATTTTATTTAAATATTAAATTATTGCTGATTCGTAATTAATATTTGCAATTTTTGTAAATAACTTGAACACAAACACTTCTTATGATAACCTATAGAATGTTTAAAATGTCAGTTAACTAAGGAACTTTGAATTTAGAGCTGTTACTGTTTTTTAAATATCGAACACAATATTTATTACCAGTAAATCTGTGCATTAGTATTGTTAAAGTCGTTAAATAAACATTAATAATAAAAAATAATGTAAATAAAAAAAAAAATCTCAGAAATGAAATCGTTAAAACAAACTGGATATAGATAGGCAATGCCTTTAAGCACTTTTTTTTTTAAATTATCTTATAGATTTTTAGATTAGTTAAAAGGACATAAGTGACAGCAAAATCAAGCCTATTAAAAAGAGCTGTAATTTTACAGTCTTCGGTATGAAAAATGATACTCGTTTTGAAGAACGGAAAAAAATTGTAGGCATAAACGTCCTCGTATACAAAGAAACTCCATTAAGTAAAAATAATTTACAAGGAATGAGCAAAACATGGAATAACAATGAATCGGTGTGATCCTCACTTGGAGTGCACGAGGTTGAGGAACTCCTCGCGGGTCTTCGGGTCGTCGCGGAACACGCCCAGCATCGTCGACGTCACCGTCTTGCTGTTGATCTTCTGCACGCCGCGCATCACCATGCACATGTGTCTGTTGGGGGGAGATGACGCTTACTGATGGTGAAGATTTACTTTTTCTATATAATACAGATACGTGACCGGGCAGATGGGATACATAATGGTAACCACCACCACCGCTGCAGACATTGACGTCGTGAGAAATATTAGCCATTCATTACGTCACCAATGCGGCCTCAAACTTGGTAACTAGGGTTTGACACAAAGCAATACCACCAAGTAAGAGTGACACTTGATGGATCTGTCAATACTTGTATATTGTTTACGAGCTACTGTCACGTCTTGAAAACATAGAAGATCAAATACCATTAGTTAACCATCCGTTAGTGGACGCGATCGCCCATAAATACTGACACTTAAAAATATTAGCAACATCTGACACTGACAAAGTGCGGTACAAGCTATAGGATCTAAGATATTATGTCCCTTTTGCTTGTGTTGTTATATGTATGTTGAGATACACAATAGTACGATTTAGAAATGAATTATCCGATCTCCATCTGGATCTGTTTTAATTTTTTGTCAGTTGTATGCAACTAAATAAATTTGAAATTTTGGAAGTTTTCTCACACTTTCGGATAATTGGTGAAATTTATCCGTTTTAGTACATGGAATGAATAAAAGCTTATTAACTCGATAATTTGTTTAGAGATGGAAAATGTAATGTTTCATTATTTACAGTATACCCGTACGTTTGTATTACATAACATTTATGGCTGAAAGTGTACTCGTAACGTAAGTAACGCAATAGCCAAAAGGCTGGCTGAAGGCCCAATAGATAAGAGTGTATGTGTGTGTGTGCGTGCATACGTACACTCCCTCGATGACGACGGCGACGCCGGCGGGGCGCACGGCCTGCGTGACGGCGACCGCGATCTGCTTCGTGAGGCGCTCCTGCACCTGCAGCCGGCGGGAGAAGATCTCCACGATCCTACCGACGGACAGGGTATTGTAGTTATACACGTGATCGGTGTGAATCATTCATATTATTTCCCTAATTGAGTTATCTCTAATAGAATATTTTTTGTGATATACATGAATTATTCTACTTTTTCATACTATTGTGGAAAGACCGTGATGGACCAGTGGTTAGAAGACGAGAATCTTAACCTATGCTTTCGAACTCATAACACCATTGTATAATCATGTGCTTAACTTATGTTTATAATTCATCAACTCGCACTGGAGCAGCGTGGTGGAGTAGGATACAAAGATTAAGCCCACATACTCCCCCCACTTTTCAGGTGGGGAAAACGCGCAACGTGATTGCCAGCGTTAAAAATTAGGGGTTCGAGGAGAGGAGCCTTATATGTCTGCCGACAAGGCATTGAGAAATGTAAATATCGGATGGACTTTGATACATGTATTAGTAAATTAATTTTAGTACGTTATATCTCGATAGGATTGGAGGGCCTTGCTTAGAAGGACGCATCTATAGGCTACTGCTTAAATTAATTGTAGGAAAATAATTTCTTACCTGGCTAACTTACTGAGCCCAAGAATCTTGCCTTGGGGAAGGTAACCGATGGAGACCTTGCCATAGAATGGAACAAGATGGTGCTCACACATGGAAAACATTTCTATATCCTTAACTACTACCATCTCATCTGTGTCTTCATCAAATATGGCATTGTTCAGGACCTCTGTAAAAAAATCAATAGCAAAATTTACTTCGTCAAATTGGCCTTTGCAAGAACTTTTTTTATTTCAAATGTAGGCGGACGAGCATTTGGGCCACCTGATGGTAAGTGGTCACCAACGCCCATAGACAATGGAATTGCAAGAAATGTTAACCATCGCTTACATCGCCAATGCGCCGCCAACCTTGGGAACTAAGATGTTATGTCTCTTGTGCCTGAAATTACACTGGCTCCCATACCTTTCAAACCGGAACACAACAGTACCAAGTACTGCTATTTTGCAGTAGAATATCTGATGAGTGGATGGTACCTACCCAGACGAGCTTGCACAAAGCCCTACCACCAAGTACGTATACATTGATAATCATAATTATTTAATTAAACTTTGGGTAAATATTAAAGGTGATATTTCTTTTGTCGTTACAAATAATTAATATCCTATTTAAAATGAAACCTAGAAAATTGGCGTTGGATAGACAAGAGAAAATAATATGAAACATGTTAATGTTGATGATGATGGTGGCGATTCTGAATTAATTTGACGAATAAAAATATAGGTAATATCTTAAGTGTGAAGTTAAAAAGAAAAGCATAAATTAAAGTTTGTAATTTTGTTGCAGAAACTGCTACCTAATTCATCAATGGATAGATGTTCAAATAGCACATTCGACATCTCTGTGATAAACATCGCAATGAACACTGTAAGATGTCAAATAAACTAATCCTAGTATAATTATATTGTTTTTATCAAACACATCTAAGAAAATCATGTTATTTTTTAAGTATGTAAGTCTGTGTGAATTATCAAATGTTACCTTCGAGGCTTTGATCGTATCCCTTTGTAAAGAACAACATCGCCTTAGCGGCACGTTCTGGTGTTTTCAGAAGACCCTGTCTCTCGGGGTCTTCGCCTAAACCTGTAATTTAAAAAACCTCACATTAGAGCATAAAAAAAAATTACAACAATATTTTAAATTAAGAATAAAGTAATAATTTAACGATGAACTAAATGATACATTAAATAATATACAGGGTTATTGGTAATTAGACGTATTCCCGTTAGGAGGTGATAGGGGTGACTGTTTGCGATAATTTTAACCCCCATATGCATGATGCAAAAGTAAACCATTTTTGAGTTATCATGTTTTTTAGCTTTTTTCATAATAAGTCAAAAATGCAACATCAAAAATTTCTAAAAAATAAAGTACCAATTTATATCTAATTTTTTCTTCGAATTTATAAAAACGTGTAACAATGGTTATTTATCAATATTAAAACCATAATTATCGGCCCAAATTCAAAAATGCGAGACGAAAAACGATATTATTTCAATATTTTTTGAGACTTGTTTCCACTAAAATGCCTTAAAAACAAAAAAAAAACTAACTAAATAAAAACATAAACCACAAGTACCGGTAAGACCATGGAAATTTATAGATTGAAGAAAAATATGTCGGCGAGAATGTGGTGACGTCATTAATTTGACTATTTACCTTGAGACGAGAGTGACAGCAGACTTTACGTTGTTATATAACTCTGGATGAACGTTAAACGAACACGGAATTACGTTTGAATAATTCTTTGGTTTAGATTACAGCATAAGATGGACTTCCCTAATGTCTATATTTATGTTATGTACGCCTATAAATATCTAGATTATAACCAAAAGTAAAGAATTGTTATAGTTGAAATAGAAACTTGGTCAAGTACCTTTAAATTTTGTTAATTAGATTTCATTGAAATATTTTTTAATTAAATAATGAAATAAAGTTAAAAAGTAAATTCATTAATGAACATTGAAGTTAGTAGAAATCTTTGTATCATTTTATTCTTACCGTTACCACTAAGTGAATTTATAGAACGCTTCTTACAGCACTAATTTATTAACTTTAAACTAATTTCAGTAAAAATGTCATATATTAGAGAAAACTTGGATTATGTACATTCCTAAGCACACATTAAATATAAGGAATAGGAATTTTACCTGTAAGTAAAAGCCTGTAGGAGTTTGCCATGTCAGGTAGCAGTGCCTCCCTGGTCGGTGGTCTGTGGTCCAGTTCCAGGTCGTGATGGAATGTGCAGTTCTCATGGCCTGGAAAAAAAGATAGACATATGTTGATATTCAAATCTTAATTAAGTTTTATTGCCATTAGTATTTACTTAATTGAAGTTATTGCATTGAATATGTTGCAGATTATATTTGACCTGAGGTAATCAAGGACAGGCAGAAATAATATCTTTGTAATAACTTACAATGTAAATAATAATTGCTAAGTTATTAACATTGAAACGTGATTATTTTAAATTAATAATATATAATAATAATATCCGGGGACATGATTCACACAAGGCTATCTGATCCCAAACTAAGCAGAGCTCGTACAATGGAAACCAGACAACTGATATACTACATATACTACTTTTCTTTTGTAAATAGATACTTATATAGATAATTACACCCAGAATCAAGACAAACAGATATGTTCATGCAAACAAACGTCTGTCCTGGGTGGGAATCTAACCCACGACCTGCGGCGCGAAATGCAGGTATCTACCAACCACGCCAACGGGCTCGTCAAATTATACAGAACCTGTCAAGAACTTAAAAACAAAATAAGAAAATCGATTGATAAACACAGGAGAAAATGCTAGTGAGCTGTTTTGTCCTAACTTATTCATATATAGATGATGTGTTTCTTTTATCATAATCCGTTTCACCAGCCATCACCAAATCAGACGACAATTTGATTATATTATCTAAAACAATAATTTTGAAATGTCTTTAATACTTATAATTCTTCTCATAAAGGAGAGGAGACCAACCCACTGCTGGGTCGGTTTTGAGGCTAAACCAACAGTGGTGTTGCTCAACCCTAATGGTAAATTGGATCGGTTATTCTTTTTTCAAATTAATATTTTTAATGAACCGAATAAGGGTCCTCCAGATCGACTTCGGCCACGGCGGCCAATCTCAAGAGAGATTAGCCAACTGCGCAGGAGATATTATAGTGCACAAGTGTGTGCGCAAACACAGGTGCACTCTCTTTTCCTTAGCTCTCATAATCCGATGGGACGACAATCCGACACGACCGGAAAGAGTTCACAGAATTTTCTGACAGAAAAACCCAATAACTATTTATTGGCCCGATCTGGGAATTGAACCCAGGACCACTGGGTCTGCGGCCTTAAATCTAGCCACTAGACCAACGGGGCAGTCAAAAATCTTTATATTCCAATTTTTAAATTACTAAGTATATAATATACCAAAATGCTAAATGCTATGCACGTTTATTAGAATCACCTAAAATACTATAATCTTCTCTAATATATAACCATACAGCATATTCAACTAAATAAATATAAAAAGTTCACCAAAAAAAATTTTTGCCGCATTTTATAAAGACTCCACTGTAGACCAAAATAATATAAGGAAAACGTTATTAATTTATTGTTTTTATATAAACTTTAATAGGAGCATGTATGTAAAAAGATATATTTTTTTTTTTCTTCAGCTTCTTATACTTTAAGTTATTCTGGGTAGTACATAGAATATTATCTATCATAACGTTCCACACTCAATGATATACCCCATTCCAGAAGAGGGTGAATATTTTTACATTCGTACATGCTAAAGAAAACGTGGAAACGTTAGAATGAACGTGGTATTAAGCGTTGTAAATATAATCTGTGGTAGTTCTGTATATTGGAAACTACCATATCCTCTAATCGTATTCTGTTAATGATGGGCTTAACAGAATAGATTTTATTCTAGATAGATATGGAAGAAGAAAAAAAAATGTTGCCAGAATAATAAATCTGGATAACTGCTAGTCCAGAAAATTAACAAACCCGGTGTAGTAGAGGTCCTCGGTGTCATTGGTGTTCCTGGTACTTCTAATTCGCTCTCAGCGTCGTTCATGTGAAAATTCTTCAGCGCTTCTGGCGTCTTCTTATACTTGCTTACAAATGATCCTTTTCCCGCACAAACGTCGCCATTTTCTTTGTCTTCCGAAATCGAATTTCGAATCGAGCGCGAACTGACGCGGCGTATCAAGGATGATGGCGGCACCGGTTGTTCAGTTAGATCTTTTCCATTGACCGCGGCCATTTTTATCTTATCATCAAGTCTATAAATATTTTTATAGTTAATTTAATTTTTATTCGATTCGAGAGAGCGTTAAAGAAACGTGCAGATTGCGTCGATTTACTTTAGGAATGAAGTTTTATTAATGTATCTTTAGGTTATCTGTACTTATTTTACGACTTGTCACTTGATAACCTAATTTACACGCTTCCTAGGGGACAGTATTGTTTTCTAACATGTAACTTTGTATCATAATTATTATGTGCCAGTATCTTTTGCTAATGATTAATATATATGTAATAAATAATTTTGTATGTTTGATATTATTTTATTATTCTTCGATTAATAACGTCCAGTGACTGATTTTTATTAAGAGTTGTTAGATATTTTGTTTTTTTAGCTTTATTTTTTACTAGCGTTTTGCCCGCGGTTTCACCCGCGCAGTTCTCATACCCGTGGGAATACCGGGACAAAATGTAGCCTAAGTTAGTGGTTTAGGCGTGAAAACGCGACAAACAAACTCACATTCGCATTTATATATTATAATATTAGTTACGATATTTTAGGTATTAAATTTTAACAGACAATTTATAAAATTACATATAACCAGTAGCATGCTATTGTCAATAATTAAAATTATGTATTATATAAAAACAAAGTCAGATTAACTAATTTAGCTATGTTCTGAACGATTGGCATGCCTGTCACGACATCCGCTTCTGTCGGCCAATAAGAAGCTCAGAAAATTGAGCGTATTACATAAATAAGAGCAGAAGTTACTTCTTTAATTTAAAAAAAAATCCATGACAGTTAAATAGCCGTGATAAAATATTTCGTTATTGAAAATAAGACGCATCATACAGATTATATAATAATTCATTGAACTGTTATCTATATATGTGTTACGCAATTTCTCTAACATTTGTATCATACTAAGAAAGCAATGATAAGAAATATTATGTATGTCTTACACGAGAGGATATATTTTAATTCATATATAATTAATTAAAGATCATGCGTTTTAATAAACACGAGTTGATGACGCGTCCAAATAACTGTTGTGTGTCATTTCTCTTTAAGATATGGCCTTACTTGTAATCGTAGTTTAGCGAAGTGATTAGTAAATTAATGTTGTGTCTTCTTCTTTCTAATTTCAAATTATTAATGACAGAAAGAGTCGATCCAAGCAGTCGTTTAGCATCGTTTAAAAGTAAGGCAATTTTTTTTTTAACATATTCTTAAACTATCTGTGCCTCGCGGCTTCGCCCGCGTATAATTAATAAAAATATAATAAATTATTTTATTACTATAATAACACCCACGCGCGCACACACACACACACACACATATGGTGACTGGTAAAGAAATACGTAATTAACGATTTGAAATAAATTTTCATAAGATACCGTAGGGTTTATCGATCTTATAATATATGGCTTAACATTTGTGCCATCACATGTTCTTTGTATGTACCAATTTTCATCAAGACTGGTCAAGCCGTTCTTGAGTTATAAGAAGACATACAGACAGGCAGACAAAAATGAAAAAATAGTATAATATGAATCACAAAACGATTATTTATCACAAAATAAGGTGAAAAAAGAAATTGAATAGACAGAACCAATAGACTTATATAGTATAGTAGTTAAGTAGTAATAGATTTCGCCGTATTTAATGTTGACAATACATTGAAAAACAAGGCTTATTACTTGATAAGACTATATGGATGGTAAAAAATAGGATACATATTAAATTAATTGTATTTAAATAAAATAATAAATTAATTGGTGTTTAATTAATACTGGAAGGAGCTTTACGTGGTGAGTGAGTGGGATCTACCCAGACGGGCTTGCGAAAAGCCTTTTAAGAAAATGTGTTAATATTTGTTTAGATCTCTAAAATTATTATAGAAAACTTTTATCACGCGTGTTCGGCGTGCTGTTGTAGTTATCAGAAGATAATGATTTCCCTTTTATGGAGACGAAGTAAAGGTTCTCTAGGCATTCGCAAATGTTAAGTAATAAATAATAATAATTAAGAGTGCGCCAAGTGATGGAAGCAACGTTTAATGATGGTAAGGATTTTGAAAGAATAGGTAATTTTTCCAAATGTAACTTTAATGCATTTTTAAGTTAATTTTGTAAGGGAGGTAAGGCAAGAAGGAGAAGAGGAGCGTTGGCCGTCCAACGACAAGATTGGCGATGATGATGTCCTTCTGAACGATTTCGTCCAGAAAATCGGAAATGTTGCTAGCATTTTTGCCAAAATTCTTAATTTAATTTTTTTAATTTTTATTTGTACTTATTTAAGGCTTCAAATTAAAATAAGTAAATATTTAACGTATAAAATTGAACGCTAGAATATCTATTTATCAAGTCTTCAATACCGTTTGATCGAACCGACTCGAAATTAAGTTTTATTGTTTTGTAGTGCCTACCCAAATTCGAATCCGGTATCTTCAAGATTCAAATGTTTTATCAAATATCATATTTTATAACATGTTACGCGTGTGAGCTTAAATATGCGCGTGTTGGATTTATTAATTAATTTGTTATTTATTATCTACATGTTAACATGATCAATAAATTAATCATTGATTTATAAGTTCAAAACTGCATGTTTATCAATAAGTTGCAATCGTGCGGTTATTGATAAGCCAAGTTAATTGATAATGCAACATTATTGACTGTATCATTTATAGTAATTAACTATTTTCTGCAATGAATACGGTTTTACAACAGGATCTCAGTGTGACCAAACAGCCTTCTTGCTTTCTTAAAAACAATTAGTTTAATGATATAGAAACGCAATAGAACAAACATACAAAGATTTTTTTTATTTATTAAGATATTAATCTAAGTATTTTAGCACAAGGCGGTTAGGTTGAGTATTTCTTTGACCTAGAAATCCGGTCATTGTACGGTCGCTGTTGTCACGAATAAGATTAAGTTGAAGCTTCTATTATATATTTGTAACATTAATGTACCTATATCTAAATATTATGTACTACAGTGCTTTTATATATATATTTTTGTAAACTCTTATTGTCCGATATGACTCGCGCAATAATATTTCGTCGAGAATGACTTTAGCCAAAAACTAGAAGAACTATTAAAAAAAAATCAAATTAAAATTTAAAAATATCGATCCTTCAGAGAAATTCCGAGGAAAGGCCTTTCCATAGCTCGCTGAGCGACGTTAAAATGGTGGGCCCTGTCAACGCACTGTCAGTGTCCACGTTTCGGCTCCGTAGGTCATGACTGGTAAGACGCACGAATGCTTGACATTGCGGTATCCGTGACGAAAATAATAATATCTAATTAATTTTTGATAAGTATTTATTATTTTGTCGTATTGAAAATACTATTTATAATTATATTTGAACGAGATAATTAATAATTGAACAAACGAATATCAAACAGAGTTATTAAATAGTAAAAAATATATTCTTAATTACTTTTAAAAGAGAATAACTTTGTTAAAGATCCTAGGGTCCATTCCAGTAGTCAATTCCACTAATGTAAAACTTTTACTTACGTTTTCGATTCGATTCAGCTTCAGCTTCGACTATTCCTTATAAAACCGAACTAATATGATGTTACCATATACAAAAGTCAAAAAACCATGTCAAACTCAAGCTTAATTGTTAACTTTTGACGTTCCAAGTGTCCTTACACTTCGAATCGCAACTGAATCGTTATATTAGTAGAATAGAGAAAACGCTAAACGTCAACGATTATGTTTCGATTCGATTCCGATAATGTGACAATTGTGTTAGTAGAATTGGCCTCCAGGCTTGGGGCAAAGAGCACATAGACATAGAATCGAACCTGCGTTATTAACATCGCATAGCGCAAATACATTTGAACTTAATGCTAGTCAATTAGGTAATTTTAACTCAAACAGTAATAAAAATTCCACTCAACAAACTCCACTCTATAAAAATTTCACTATACTTAAAATCCATTGTTTGTTGCTATATGTATGTATGTATAACACACCTAGCGTCGAAACTGAAAGTAAATTATTCTATTTATAGTTCGGTCGCGTTCACAACTACCTCAGTCTCAACAGATAACAATTATTGTGTAGATATGTTTGTGTTTCTGTTTGTCCCGGATTTCCGGATTAGTAATCCGATTAATATCGAACTTTTACATAACGATAGGCTATAGTTTCGGGATAAAAGCCTATGGTTTACGTATATACATCTTGTTTTAGTAGACGCTAGTTACGATAAGGAGAAAATATTTTCGATTGGTCGAACGTTTTCGAAGCAAACGTTGGCAAAACTAAACAATTTTTCTGTATGTGTGATTTGTAGATCTCTTAAATAACAATAGGCAAGTCACAGTTGCCATTTTTGTTCATGTTTAAAACTCGGGAAAAAATACCTTATATATTTGATATACAGTCAATATATTCATAATTAATACTTACATAATTTTACTTGGTGGTAGAGCTTTGTGCAAGCTCGTTTGGGTAGGTCCCACCCACTCATTAGATATTCTACCGCAAAATAGCAGTACTTTGTATTGTTGTGTTCCGGTTTGAAGGGTGAGTGAGCCAGTGTAATTACAGGCACAAGGGACATAACATCTTAGTTCGCAAGCTTGGTGGTGCATTGGCGATGTAAGCGATGGTTAACACTTCTTACAATACCATTGTCTATGGGCGTTGGTGACCACTAACCATACGCTCGTCGTCCGCCTACCTACCTAGTTGCAACTAAGAGACATTTGAAACAGGCTAGCTATATTGATATAGCTGGAACAAACGGCCACTAATCGTTATTCTATATGATAATTTGTTTTATTTCTCACCGAATAATGTTATACTAATAAATAATAATTATAATTATTATTCTATATATATGAATAGGCAAAGACAAAGGCCGCAAATATTTTTTCTCCGCTATTTGACAAACTGTTTACCGTTTGGCCTTTGAGAAGGTACTGTTGAAAAAAAAAATGCAAATTCAAAAAATATGTTTTCATCATCGACTTCGACATTTGGCCGAGCATAGTGCTCGGCCAAATGTCGAAGTCGATGATGAAATACAATTAAATTATATATGTAATAATCCTTAATTGTCTGTTACGTCATGAAGTTATATATCAAAGTAGATCTGGATAAGGACATGGACACATAGATAACATAATTTACGAGGGAAAAAAATTACGCGTGCGCAGACGCGGGCACAGCTTTTTAATATATCACTTTACATGAGTTTAATATTAAATATCATACAAAAATGATTAATTATATATACATTTTAAGTTGATTAAGTTTCGAACTTATGTTATAATTGTATTATAAAAACGAGTTTTAAAAAACCAAATAACTAACTCACTTAATTTTGACATTGACCGTCTTTTTCACGAGGATAAACGCTTTGAACGATTTGTTACAATTTCTTGTCACGTATATGCAAAAATGATCTTTATGACTATATAATACGTACGATAATGCGACGAACGTCACCGATACAGTGTTTTGATTTCAACAATATCACAATGATACATTGATGTTTGACCTTAGCTCGTACAGACAGCAAAAAAAATTATATACTAGGTACTGTGCCCGATTTAATGTGGATTTTTAAAATATAGGTACATGCATTTTTAACAAACAACATTAACAAACATTACTTTTGAAAAGTTCTTCTTATATATATGATAGTGTAGATTGGACTCGATCGACGTTGTGATCGAGCTTAAGATCTTTTAAGCAAAGTAATAAAAAAAGAAAAAACTTATTTCAGCCGTACGAAGTCGAGATAGGCAATTAGCATAACTATATGATTTATAGTCATATCAATCACAATTTACGTAATAGTATCTAGTCATAATTAATGTGTTCTTAAATTTGATTTAAAGGTTCTTTTCATTTTGATTTTAATTAAAAACCTAAAACCAGTTCCGTATTTACAACAAAAAATAAAGGTAAATGCGATGCCATAAATCAATTCAGATATGAAAAATTGCCTTATAGCTTCTTTTTATAAATAACATTACACGTTTTTTGCTGACCGTATATATCGCAAATTAAATAACAAAGACGTAATGTTCCTGTGAATTCTAGTAACGCGGGCCATAAAAAATATTACATGTGATCTCGTAGGTTTTTGCATGCGATTATGTACTTTAATGACATACAAATAAGCTGTATTATTACGTTAATTAATACATTATGTTTTTTTGTTGTATAATAATGTAATGTTGTAAATATTTTATTTTAAATTAGTAAAAGTATCTAGAATATTTATGGTACGATTAGTCTATTCGCGTTAACATTTGAAGCCTATGCTAGATCGATGTGGCATTCGGAAATATATTTTTTAATTCGAATATCGAAATTCGAATTGTCGAATTTATAAATTGTACGTTACGATATTTTTTTTAAAAATAGAAAGTAAAATAAGGAAAGTAGATCACCATACTGTTATAAGCTAATCGGTTCGAATATCGAGCTCTGAATACAAATTAATTTTAAATACCAAACACATTCTTTAGTTCGTAAAGACAACAAAATTTACTATTTTTTTTTTAAATCGCAATGTATAAATATTTGTGTAATGTATCAAAATATCCCTCTGTTGAGTTTTCATACGACAAAATTAGGGGCTTATTCTACCATGCTCCTTAGTGGGTTAGAAAAAATTGTAACAAAATCAACTCGATAAAAGCTTTGGAAAATTTTCTAAGTTGGGACAAAATTGGATTAGTTACTATTCGATGAACTTTTTTAATGACTTGTATTAAGCTAATATAAATATTAAGTGTGTTTTTGTATGTAATACGATGAGAGAGATCACTCAGATCTTTTTTTATCTTTTATAGCATTTATTTGACTTCGGTGTTTTTAGGCGTTCCATATTGAAACTCTTGAAATAATTTACAAAACCATTCGGCGGGGCAAGAAAACGAATGATCCCACTGATTTAAAGGCAAATCATTGCTCAATTTCAGTGGACGTTCAGTTAGGTGGAACATCCCTTTTAAATCTTACAGATCCTTCCTTGTATTTTCGCTGGGACATTGGTAGTTTTGCATCATACAGTTTAGGCAGTACATTCGACGGCGACACATCATTGCTCAATTTCAGTGGACGTTGAGGCAAGATATGCAGAGGATCTTCAAAATTTAATTTATACCTAATAGTGGGGATGATTTGTTTTCTTGAAGTTTTTTCTTAATTGTTTTGTATTTTTGTTAAAACAGTTTACTATTGTTTATAGTGTTCATTTCTATTGGTTAATATTTTATTTAACTATAGAAGCTAGACGATTACCAAAAATAGTTACTTAAATAATATGATAATTATTGATAATGCTTAATTCCTGTGAAATAATTTGTTAAAGTAAGTATTATATTTTGTCCAGACAAGCTAAAAGCATTGTCATATTTTCTAAAATTCTTCCTACTAGCATTATATAATATAAACATATTTTTATTTATTTAATTACATAAAAAGTTTATATACTCTTTCTTTATATACTTTTTTCTTATTCAGTACACATGTCTTATAAAGATAACTTGTAATTTTTAACTTGCGCGGTATTGTTACCTAAGCGACGAAACGGCGAATACATATTATTGAGTTATTTAAATTATCTCACTATAATAAGCAGTTCAGTTGCTGATTTGATTCTGTTCGATATTCAAACTAATTTGAAAGAAGTAAAAATCTCGTTATCTATTTTAGTGTCACATGTGAGAACGAGATAGCAATTTTTTTTTAATTTAAAATATCTCATTTATATTGATATATAACTATTTAAATCGCGATTTTTATTATTACCTGTGTATTTAATTACTGAAATGGAGGTTACTCTAGATAAAATACCTTGTATGGGAAAAGCTAAGAATCCTTCTGATTCAAAGTCCATAAGTTAAGATATACATCACGGTCTAAGGACACAACCTTAACTAGATCGATTAACGAATGGAATTGTGTGTATGAATAAATTTTAATAAATTAAAAATAATATGATATACTTTAAAATACTTAAATAGACTATATAATAGAAACAAAAATAAAGGATGAATTTTCTTAAAAATGGTATTTACTTCATGTTACATATTTTTTTAAATTAAATTACAATCAAAAATATATTGAACGCCGCCATGTTTGTTTGCTTACGTCATAATGCTAACATTTGGGGCTTTTAGTTTTTCTTTGAGCTGTTTTTATATCTTAGGAATATTATTAATAATGTAAAAATATACGGAATGTAAATTGTACTAGTGCAAAAATGTGGTGCGCTCAGAAAAGTTATACTATAAGGCCGGTTCTACACTCACCCATTAATCGTGACTGCGTACTTTACCCGCGTTTCGAGTGTGAACTTTGCGTCAAAAATATGACCCTCTACATTCGCAACGCTTCTTTCATTCCCTTTGTCCTTTGATTAACAACCGACACCGAACGGGGGACGAGACGAACTAACTCAGGACTTATAGAAGAATGATCGCGAAACTTCAAAAAGTGATAGGCGAGATATATTCTGTTATTATAAATGCGAAAGTAACTCTTTCTGTCTGTTACGCGTTCATGGCTTACTTGATTTTGATGAAATTTGGTATGAAGCAAGCTCGAATATCACGGAAGGACATAGGCTACTTGGCACGCAGATGAAGCCGCTGGCGAAAACTATATTTATAACATTTAAAGGATACACGCTTCAAAATGATTGAAAACTGTATGTTCTTAAAGAATACAGTGAAATTAGTAGCCTAGTAGCCTAGTTTTGGTAGGCGGACGAGCATATGGGCCACTTGATGGTAAGTGGTCACTAACACCCTTAGACATTGCCATTGTAAGATGTTAACCATACCTTACGTCGCCAATGCGACACCAACCTTGGGAACTAAGATGTTATGCCCCTTGTGTCTGTTATTACACTGGTTCACTCACCCTTCAACCGGAACACAACAATACCAAGTACTGCTGTTTTGCGGTAGAATATCTGATGAGTGGGTGGTACCTACCCAGACGAGCTTGCACAAAGCTCTTCCACCAAGTTAATATCAGTTGATAACAATATTTTTAACGTATGCTTTACGATAGAAATTATGAGTGAGCCAGTGTAATTACAGGCCCAAGAGAACAATGACTAATATCAAAGTTTTCTTGTATCCGAGTACATAATAATTTTGTGTTTGTTTTTGATAGTCTTAATGACTTTTTTTTATTTTTCTATGTAATTTTTTTCATAAAAGATTGGTACATCGGCATGCTTATATTTGCAAAGCAGTTTTGCTTAGTATTGTTGTGTTCCGATTTAAATGATGAGTGAGCCAGTGTTACTACAGAAGAAAATCTTAGTTCCCGAGGTTGATGGCGGATTGGCGATGTAAGAAATGGTTATACTTCTTTATTTTTCTTGCATCTGATGTTTAAACTCTTAAGTAAATGAATCGGTTTTTGTGATGTAATATATGAAGACGGCATCATAATTTTTTTTCAAATCATAATTTATAATAAAGTGTCGAAACACTAACGAAATCGTATTATGTAGGATTAATGACTCGCGGATTTATTCTACCACAGTCCACAATTCAATACAAAAATTTTAAATAAAGGTTGGTACAAAAGGATGTGTTATTGATTAAAAATTTTAGGTAGAAAAAACACATGATAAAAATTAAAGAGTAGCTGTACGGTTTAAATCCTAAGTACATATTACATTATATAAGTGTATATAAACAAAACCGATATCAAATAAAATTCGAGCCCATATAAATTTTTGAACCCCTATTTTTGACCCTTCGAGGTGGTGTTTCTTCTTCAAATTTTAATGGGACCAAACAAGAAGTTTACCCTTCCGAACGATGGAGTTCTGAACTAACGAACGTAAAAAAATACAACCTAATTGAGAAACCTAGAGAGGAAAAAGTAGAGACTTTCAAGTTGTTGAAAACTATAATCAGACTTATATATACTTATAATAGTACATAAGTCTGATTAATATATTATAACGTTTCTATATAGCCTGGAAATGGTATTCCTTGAATTAGATACAGGATATTACATACATAGTATACAAATTATAGCGTTCCTTTTTTAAAAATTTGAACTAATCATTTTTCTATTTCGTCTCATTAAAATTTTCCGAACCGAACCGAATTGCTTGGATAAAACGTTTTTTTTTTTTAACAGATCGAATGACGATGGTCTTTTCGACGCTTTCTTTAGTTAACAGATTGACTTTGCTTTTTATATAGAGATGATAAAAAATATATATTTAACATAGTATATAAAATGTTTCATAATATTTTTAATATAAACAAATAGCAACTAAAGTAATTAATACGAGTTCTAAGTACAAAATGACCTCACGAAAAGTGAACGTTTGTCCTTATTCTTCTTAGTACTGTTGGAAAGATAATTTTGTTTGATTTATAGTGATTTAATTCTTTTTAAGTTTTTTTTTTAAATTTTATTTTATAACCTTGTACAAAGAGATTGGTCATGATTTCGTTTTGAAAATACAAAGTATGAAATGTAATATTATTTTTAATTTCTTTTAGGCGTAAGTATACAAACATTGTGTTTAAACATTATGTTCAATATTATATTAACTTTTATCAATAATTAGTTATTCGGTTATTTTATGTTTTAGAAATATAAATGATAATTATTATTATTATATCTTACGTTAGTATATTTGGAAAAATAATTTTACATATAAGCTGAATTGAAATTCGTTATATATTTTGGAATGGTTACTCTAAGCCGTAGATAAGCCTTTTATTACCTTGTAAATTTATCTGTACCGGTTTATAGGTTTTTTCTCTAATTGTGTTCAGAATGTGGATAATGTAATCAATTATATTTGCACTGAATTAATTAAGGCTTTAATTTATTATCTGTTGTTAATTTTTTCGAAAAAGAAAAAAAAATTACATCCACTTTAAATTTGGAATTTAAGCTCTGTATTGGATTTTTATATAGGCATATTTGTAAGCAAAAAGCGTTGTTTTTAAATTCGCAGTTTTAGAAATGAAAATTGTACATACACTTCGATCTATATAAATGCCAAATCCATAGATCAAAATAAAAAAATAAAAAAAACTAATCTGGCATTGAAAATTAATAATTCATTCTGTTATCGCTCATGAAGTTTTCTGTCACTTTTCGAGGCTGTATCAAAGTATACTTCCTCTTTACTTACTTTTAATATCCTTTAAAAAAGACACTGGCACAAAACAAAAAATTAACCGCGCAATCCGCACTTACAGCATGTACTTACGAGGTTCCTTGGATTTAAAAAAAATAAATAAAGATGGCACACACGTGCACACGCGTTGGACTTGTTTGGCTGACTGGATGTAAAGCGTATAACAGATGACTTTTGTAATGCCTTGTGCGCTTGTGTGAAAACTGGAAAATCAATATGGCGCCCGTATTTTATAAGGACCTGTTGAGTTTCGCGGGTTTTTTTTGACAATTACATTGACGTGTATAATTAGATGTTTAAGCAAATGACATTGCTTTTTTAATCTGTGGAAAATTTTAGTTATATTCATTTTGTAATGACGTCAGAAATACCCATTGATGTAGATTGATTTTGAAATTAAATATTTGTTGATATTTATCACGATTCCGTAATAAAGTAACTGTAATGCTAATTAATACTAATTAATTATCAAAACTATTTAAAAATATTGTTTTATTTTGAATTTGCGCTTACATTAAATAAAATTGATAATAATAAGTATAATTAAATAAATCATAAATCTTAATCTTTAAAAAATTTCATCAGATATCCTGGATGATGAGCATCGTTGAGTAAGCTACAAATATTTTTAACATAGTACACATACAACATTTTGACACTAACGATCAATTAAAAAATGCTTTCTTACTCTATATTATTTAGGTATATTCATTGGTGGCCTGGTGCTAAAAGGGCTTTGGGTCAATAACCCTCGCTTTTGGTAAACATAATAGAAAGATAGGATGTTGGTGGTTTTAAAAGCTAAAATCGGGGCTTAAGCACAATTATATATATATTTGTATTGGGGGAAATGATCCAGTCATTATATACTTGATAGGCAATAGAACTGAGTTTAAAACTATATAAGTGTAAAAAGATTGACAAGGCTTTAGAAAACGAACGTTTTCTCTTTCAAACGTATGAAGTTTATGTAAAATATTAATGTGCCATACTTATTGACTGCCTCGTTGGTCTAGTGGCGAGATATAAGGCCGCAGACGGTGGTCCTGGGTTCAATTCCCAGGTCGGGCCAATAAATAGTTATTAGGTTTTTCTGTCAGAAAATTTTCAGTAGCAGCCCGGAGTCTGGAAATTGGAAGTGTGTACACTCCCTTGCCTCGGAAAGACGTTCTACGCCTGAACTTTTTCCGGTCGTGTCGGATTGCCGTCCCATCGGATTATGAGCTAAGGAAAAGAGAGTGCACCTGTGTTTGCGCACACACTTGTGCACTATAATAACTCCTGCGCAGTTGGCTAATCTCTCTTGCGATTGGCCGCCGTGGCCGAAGTCGGTCTGGAGGACCCTTATTTACAATAAATAGATACAGTCATTGTGTTATTTGATTAATCTAATCGGTTCATTAAAAATATTAATTTGAAAAAAGAATAACCGATCCAATTTACCATGAGGGTTGGGCAACACTGTTGGTATATATTATAACAACTTACATTGTAAATAATAAGTCTTTATAAAACAGCCTCAAAACCGACCCAGCAGTGGGTTGGTCTCCTCTCCTTTATGAGAAGAATTTAAAATAATAAAAACAAATCGATTTTCAGTTTTAATAGTCGATTAAGTTTATATCTATTTGTATTCGTGTCCAGTAAAGAAGATTGCTAGGTGCAAACTTATTAGTATTATTAATAATTTTTTACAATTATTTGTAACAAAATCTCTATATATGTGATTAGGATGCTTAAATGTTCCATGTTATCAAAGATGCGCTTAATTTAATTTCCCTTAGTCGTCTCTTACAGCCACTGAAATAAGGTATCCGGCCTTATGGCTAAGATCAAACAACAGCATAACAGTGGGTGGGGATTCTACTCTGCCAGAATCATTGAAGAAAGGAAAAATTGTTGCCAACGTTAAAAAAAGTAATATATTATTAAGGAAAACAATTTTGTAATTTGTTAGTAAGTTAAGTAGAGAGACACAGAAAAAGTAAGCTGCTAGAAAGAGACGACACTAATATGTTGTGACGTAAAAAATCACACATATAATTTATTTAATTGTTTTCGAACTAAAGGGTAAACAAATCGGTTTTAGGTTGTTTAGGGGGTAATAAGTTGCAACAATGAACAAGAATTAATAAGAAACAATGTGTCTTCTTTCGAATGTCAAATGGTGTCACATACAGGCCACATTTACTATATAAAATCAATGTGTTTAAAATACTTGTGTTTTCAAATAAATTATTTCCGCATAGCAACACTGTTCATTATAAAATGCAATTTATTATCAAGATCTCTAATGCGTGTTAAATTGCTTTTAATATGAAAAGGTTGTATATACCATCGTTGACAGGATATGTACTAATCTTGGTCACAGCTAATTTAAAAATAATAGTGTAGAGATTAATTTTTCATGAATAAACTGTTTATTAATTATTTAATCATTGAATCTTACGTACATTCATGGGATTTAGTCATTAAATGTAATATATTTGTTTAACAAGTCTGAATAATTAACGTAAACGCGTATGAAACAAACAAATAAATTTCATAGAAATGTAGTTAGCAATTTTTACAATTGCTAACTACACGTATATAATCTAGTATAATCTGTTATAAGGAATATAATATAATATATGTATATTGTACCTTAATATATGAATATTAAACTTAACACAATTGTGCGACTCTTCATGACGGCCACAATCCATATTGTTAAGTTAACTTATGTTAAGTCTGAATGTGGGTTTATTATTACACGTGCAAATGTAGCGACTGATGATGGTTCTTAATAAATAAACAAACCAACAAAGTCACTATCGCCTTCATAACATTGATTAGGATTGTCATTTAAGCTGTTGCATGTTTCCTCGCGAGGTTTCCCTTTACCGAGTATTGCCAACCGGTTTATCCTACCAATGGTCCATGAACCGATTCGGGAAACACCAGCTCGATATTGACGTTTAATCTTGTTGATACACGGGAAGCCCGAACCAGTATGTTTAAGGACAACGGTAAAACCCTGAGGTAAACCAAGAAAAGAAAGTTTTACCTTAAAGCTTAAAGTTTTATAATGAATTTTTATTTAGAGATGGAAGCGCTAGCGTTCCTGTAATTAAATACACTTTATTGTATTTAATTAAATGATTACGTTAAAAATTAAAAAGCTCGACTGCCCTGAATGAATGAATGAATTTAATGTCAGTTTCATTCGGGATGTTGTCAGGAATTTGGGATATCCCATACAATCAAATTGATACTTATCCAATGAGATAGGCTTAATTTTATAGCAGGTCTAATCTATACATCAGTTTATTTTGTAAAGTAATTAGTAAATGTCATGATATTTAATTATTTAACTATAACTGACGTACGCTAATGAGTAACGTATGATACACATGCGCAAGAGCAAACGTCCTGTGACGTCACATTGTCAAACGGTATTAAACATGAGCGGGGTTTTCTGTATTTGTATGAAGTTTTTTTTTTTTACAATTATGACGTGACTAATTACAGAATTAATAAGTGATTAATTTACTGTTTATTTGTCGAAGAAACGTAATATTTTCTCACATTATTTATTAAAAGATAATGCATTAATTAATTTGCAACACAAAACCATGGTACGAGAAGCTTCACTAGATATCCTGTATATGTGTGTCCTAATTAAAAAGTAGTAAAATTTGATCTATACTAATATTATAAATGCCAAAGTAGCTCTGTCCGTCTGTTAATCTTTCACGGCTGAACCACTGAACCAAGCTTGAACACCAAAGGCTGATATGAGGCTATTTTTTTACCTAATACCCGCCCCCTCAATCCCTAACAACTCCCTAACAAGTCTTAAATATTACTAGCAGTGATCCGCGGCTTCACCCACGTATAATAAAAAAAATATAATAAATTATTTTATTACTATAATAACACACACGCGCACACACACAATCACACACTCACACACACATATGGCTACTGGTAAAGAAATACGTAATTAACGATTTGAAATTAATTTTCATAAGATACCGTAGGGTTTACCGATCTTATATACGGCCTATCATTTGCGCTATCACTTGTTCTTTGTGTGTACCAATTTTCATCAAGATTGGTCAAGCCGTTCTTGAGTTATAAGAAGACATACAAACAAACAGTCAGACAGACGGACAGACAAACAGTCAGACAGACGGACAGACAAAAATGAAAAAATATTATAATGAAAAAAAAAATTACAGACAGAGCCAATAGATTTATATAGTAGTATATAGTAGTAGATAGATATATTAGGTCCTTACATATGAAATTACCGTTTTGTCGTACTGACCACTTTGATCTGAAATATCTCCTCTTTGGTTAAGAATTCCAAATTCAAATTTATAAATTCATTTAGCTGGTACATTTGAGTTTTGAAAACAGTCATTCATTTGTTTTTTTCCTCATTATTTTTTTCTTTGGTGTCGCTTTTTACCGCACAATGGAAAACATGAAATATCGGTATATTTACGAGTACGAGTTCTACCGTGGCGCCAGTGCTGCAGAAACAGCTCGAAGGATTAAGGATGTGTACGGCGCTGGTGGTGCAAAAGAAAGCACGGTACGTTTTTGGTTTCAACGTTTTCGTTCTGGAAATTTCGATCTTCAGAACCAACCCCGTAGACAGCCGGAGACCAAAGTGGAAAATGAAGAATGTTATTGTGGAAGCGGATCCATCACAAAGCACTTCAGAGATAGCTGCAGGCTTCGGGGTAAGTGATAAAACTGTATTAATTCACTTGAAGCAAATCGGGAAAGTAAAAAAACTTGAACAATGGGTACCTCATGAATTGAGTGTACTTTGCTCAACCGACGCAATAATGAAGGGATTTTAAATAAAATCATTACTTGTGATGAAAAGTGGATACTGTACGATAATCGGAAGCGCTCGTCGCAATGGCTGAACCCTGGAGATCCAGTCAAATCCTGCCCTAAACGAAAATTGACTCAGAAAAAGTTACTTGTGAGTGTTTGATGGACGAGCGCCGGTGTCGTTCACTACAGCTTTCTAAAATCTGGCCAAACGATTACGGCAGATATCTATTGTCAGCAACTGCAAGCCATGAAGGAAGAACTAGCTGCTAAACAACGGAGGTTGGTCAATCGCTCTAGGCCAATGCTACTTCACGACAACGCAAGACCACACACTGCACAACAAACAACCACTAAGTTAGATGAGCTACAACTGGAATATCTGCGACATCCACCGTATTCCCGGGACCTTGTTCCAATAGATTACCATTTTTTCCGGAATTTGGACCACTTTTTACAAGGAAAAAAATTCAACTCCGATGCGTCAGTCCAAACCGCCTTCAAAGAGTTTATTGATTCTCGCCCCTATGGTTTTTTTAGTAAAGGTATCAATAAACTACCTATGAGATGGCAAAAGTGCATAGATAACAACGGCGCATACTTTAATTAATTAAATAGAATTTACAAAAAAAAAAAATGACTTTATATTCCTCCCGTACAAGACGCCAATTTCATATATAAGGACCTAATATTTGAATATAAAATTAATTTGTTCGTAGCCTACTTGTTCATGCTTCAATCATCAGATTTAATTTAAATTCCGAACAAGATGTTCTATATAGACAAATAGAAAGCAGCTGCCCAATTCTACTAACAAATTGTTACTTTATCGCAATCGAATCGAAGCGTGATCGTTGCCGTTCATCCGTTTTCGTATTCTTTAATTTAATTATCGACTATTGGCATAAGTGTTAACAAATAATTTTGCTTAGTAACGGTATATAATATCGGTTCGTTTCAGATTCGAATAAATATAGAATAGTCAAAGTTGTATTGAAATTGAATCGGCAACGTATCGTAATTGTTGAAGATTAGTAGAATTTGACCTCAGAACGTGTTCGTGAAATGTCAAAAACTGACATTAACTAATAATTAAAACATTTGTAGCTTACGCATATCAAAACTGCAGTAAGAACTGCAATCGCGAATATGTATTTGATTAGTAATATATTCATTATTTATTCATCATGCAATTCTTAGTATTTATTCATTTTTAATATCCAATATGTCATATGTTAATGAACATTAGACGATTGGCTTATGACTTGATCTTACTAATACACAGTATGTATAACTATTTTATTAAACCAAGAAAAATAATTACTGGTCCACACTTCTATGAGCTAGCGATGATTTGGCCCAAAGGTTGAGTCTAGCGGTGCAGAGGCAATACTGCCAGCGTCTTGGGTACAATGCCACAGGACAATCTTTCAGACGTCGTGTTTTTTCTTTAAAATGTGTAGTTTTTTTTTAAATTATAGACTTAGATTTAAATATAATGTTTTTATTATATTTAAACTTTAATTGCTAGCAAAATTCATTGCTGTTAGAATTTAGGCTATACACCTGTGATCAGATAGGGATTAATAGGACAAATAGGGCTCTTTTTCTCTCTCTCTATCTCTTCTCCGCCGCCGGTTCCTCTGGTCAGAGTACGTATTTCTTTTCCGAACCGGTGGTAATTTCTTTGACAATTTGATAACCAATAAATATGGGTAATGGTTACTATGCTGAATAAATGATTTTGTTTTGTTTTGAAGAAATAAATAGATAGCAACATATACCATAAGTCAAGCTATAAAATTGCAAATTGTGTGACGTCACAGATACACAACAAAACCATTAAAAAGAATTCATGTGATATATGATGACAAAGGAGGAAACAGATTAAAACTAAGTTTTCCTTCTCAACAGATTGTGTGATCAAAACATGAAAAAACACTACGGAGATTGCTCGGTTTCCTCCGTATTAAATTACTAATTTCATGAGCCTATTTGTAATTTCATCTTAAGATGGCGCCACAGTCACTTTAGACCAATTAGAGATACATAATAAGTATTGCTACAATAGACACTTGTAATCCATTTGTGTGCGTGAAAATATAAAGTTGTTTTTTGTTAGTGGATTTTCAGTAAAATAATTTATACGTACAACTTAGAACTATTATAATATACAAAATTATATTAAGCAATATTTTTTATGGTATAGGTACGCGGACGAGCATATGCCACCTGAGGGTAAGTAGTCACCAAAGCCCATAGACATTGGCATTGTAAGAGATGTTAACCATCGCTTACATCGCTAATCCGCCACCAACCTTGGGAACTAAGGTGTTTTGTCCCTTGTGTCTGTAATTACACTGGTTCACTCACCCTTCAAACTGGAACATAACAATACCAAGTACTGCTGTTTTGCGGTAGAATATCTAATGAGTGCGTGGTACCTACCCAGACGAGCTTGCACAAAGCTCTACCACCGAGTAATATGTAAATGTTTAAGGAAAATATATAATTATAAAACATCAAATATTGTAAAATATAATTGAAATTCTTTGATAAATCAAATAATTAACTATAACTACATATCGAAAAGAATATTAAGGAAATAAATTTAATGTTATTCACAACCGAGAGAAGATAAACGAAGTGGCAATGGGCGGGGGAGTCCCTACGAGGAGACCGAGGAAGAAAAGTCGCCGAATGTAGGCCACCACTCGGAAAAACGGACACGATACCTCCGTTATCACAATTGCAGAATCCTTTCTAAGCGAGCCTCTTAGAAAAAGTGTCCTCTAAGCTATGATTTACTATGTATTACAGTATATATGTAGCTGTGTTAAAAATATGGTGGTCACGTGACATGAGCCAGTCAATTAAAGAAAACATGTATATAAATATGGATCACATATTTATTTATATGTAAAAAACTAAACTTGTTCGTAAATCATGGACAAAGAATGGATGTTCGGATATCATATCCGAATAGGTAGCAAGGGAAGGGAGAAAGAATTGCGCAAAGTCCTACCATCATAAATATCAATATTTATTTACATAATACAATGTAGTAATTCTAATTACGATAGACATATATCCATAAGATCTGCCTGTAAGCCTAAAGCACTGTATGGTATCTAATTCCCAGTCTAGTTCCAGGATGAAATTACAGACCGAGTGGCTTTTAAACTCAAAGCTGAAAGTGCTAAGTTGTTAATCCACTGAATTATAGCTTTGTATAGCATCATTTTTTTTTATTGAATAGGTACGCGGTAGGGCCGACGAGCATATGGGCCACCTGATGGTTAGTGGTCACCAACGCCCATAGACATTGGCATTGTAAGAAATGTTAACCATCTTACAACCTTGGGAACTAAGATGTTATGTTTCTTGTGCCTGTAATTACACTGGCTCACTCACCCTTCAACTCGGAGCCCAGGAATACTGAGTACTGCTGTTTTGCGGTATAATATCTGATGAGTGGGTGGTATCTACCCAGACGACCGTGCACAAAACCCTACCAGTAGATACCTCTATGTTAAAATACTCACGGCTTTTTATAAATATTTATTATGGCGGTAATTAGTTAAGCAATAACTGCACGTTTATTAGTATGTCTGTTACGTATAAATTGTAAATTTGCTAGGTGATTATTGAATACCAGTTTCCCCGTGTGAGGGGTTGGGGCCGTTGCTAGGCACCCTTAACCCTTTAGGCACCCTTTCTGTACTCCTGACAACGCGCATACAATATTTAATTCTTCCTTGAGTTAAAGCGTAACAAACAAATAAACCAACTCGTTTCGCAGTAATATTATTAGGATTTATTTACACAATATTTTTTGTTTATTTACAATTTTTTACTCACCCTTAATGTCAAATAAATAATACAAATTACATATCGTCGCATAGGCAACAATACAGCGCAAGTTAATAATGTCAAGTCATCAGGAGAGACAAAAAACGCACTATCTCCTTTGAAATACTGTAGAAATGTGTACTGAATGCATACATATGCTTAGATTAGATACAATTATGACGTCACAAGTTAAAATATATGTATTTAATACGGTATATCGTCGCTTAGGTAACAATACCGCGCAAGTTAATAATGTCAAGTTATCAGGAGAGACAAAAAACGCACTATCTCCTTTGAAATACTGTAGACGTGTGTACTGAATGCATACATATGCTTAGATTAGATACAATTATGACGTCACAAGTTAAAATATATGTATTTAATACGGTATATCGTCGCTTAGGTAACAATACCGCGCAAGTTAAGAATGTCAAGTTATCAGGAGAGACAAAAAACTGATGATCTCCTTTGCGATACTCTAGACATGTGTACTGAATACGTAAATATGTTTAGATTAGATGCAATTATGACGTCACAAGTTAAAATATATGTATTTAACACTCTATATATTCTCGTTATCAAATATGTCTATTAATGATACTATGACGTCATTTATTGCTAAACAAATGCCAATGAATCTTTTAATGTATTCGTCTAATAGTTTGGAAATACCAGCGTTTAAATATAGGTGATTTATATATTGTCATATAAGAATTAGTTACAATTATTAATTAGAAGAATTTTAATTAGTTCAATGGAATTACCCGGAGAGAGACGGCAATACGATTAGGATTTTTCTGTGTAACATTTAAAACTGCATGTTATTACTGTTATGCAGGATTAGCTGAGGCTGAGGAGAGAAAATAACGTCTAAATTTCCGAACTGGTGATAGTTACTAATTTGACTATTAATAAGTGTTTTATTTAATTGCTTTGATGTGTCTACATCAACTTTAAGCTGTTGTGTACATAACTTTATATAATATCTACATAACTTTAGTTAAGTTCAATCGATTTTGATGGAATAAAAAAGTTACCCTGGAATGCTTATAATATTTAAAATATACCCCGGAAAAACAATAAGACAAAATTATTGTATTTTAGAAAAATAATAAGCAAGTTCATAATCACATAAATACACTTCAACTTCACGGAAGTATGAATTTCACGTAAGTAAAATAAAAGTTTTATATTTTATGGACTCATGAATTTGAAATCAAAATACAGTAAATCAAGAATTCAAATTTATAGCTCGAAATTATTCGTTATATCTCCTTTTGAAAATACGGAGCTAACTTCCTATCAAGATCCTCAGCAAGATATCTCCGAAAATATTTGATGTATAAAAATTCCTATCGGAAAAATTCTGATGGAAAATTATTCATAGAGTTATGGCTAAAAAAATAAGGGTAAACAAAAGTCACGTTTTAATTCAAATTCACACAATTTACCGTTGCTAAGATTGGGGGAACGGTAAAACTTACAATTAGCTTGAGAAGGAAAAAAAATTATTTCGTTAAAGCTTTGATGGCTCAGTCGTTAGAACTTAAGTAGAAATAAATTTCCACGTCCTTTTTTTGTTGTTGTTGGCTTCTCGTGTTTGCTCCTGATGGAAAACATCGTGAGGAATGCCTGCATTGGATAGCATTCTTCCACATCTATGTGGCAATCCTCATTGAGCGAGGTGGAGTAAGCTTCATAATATCTGCTTAAAATTATAGGAGGCCTAATTCCAGTAGCAGGACATGTGAAAAAGAAACTGCCTGTCTGATCCCTACGCGCCCTCTTCAGAATTAATCGATGTTATTCTGCAATCGTTATTAATGATTACATGTTGTAATTTTAATCATTAATCTGATTACATTCTCTCAAGTGTTCTTTAATCTGTGCGTTGATACTCAAGATATTGTCTTTATAAATATATATGCTTTAAATATAGCATGACAAATTATGCGGACGACTGTCTTTTTCTACCATATTTATCTTTAAGCTTATTATATACGGTTTTATGTACAGTATTCTGTCTTCTTAGCTTAATACAATATTTTATTTACAGCACTAAAAATGTAAGAAGATATTGTTAGGATTTATATTCTAGTGGAGCTTTAGTTAAATGTGATGATCTCCTTTTATCGGTATCTGCCACGACGACTAATTCTTATGAGAGATTAGTCAACTGCGCAGGATATATAGTGACGGATACTCTTATAATTCGATGGAACGACCGGCGGTGGCGCAGGACCAAAGGCTTTACGTGCTTTCCGAGGCACGGGAGTGACTTCCAGGGTTCTGGGAGGAATTGAGAATTTTTGACGGAAAAACTTAAATATTTTTTTATTGGCCTGACCTGGAGTGCGACGTGGGTTGAGTTTACTTAAATACCAATAATGTCTCATGTTATTATTATTATTAAAAATACCTAGCACTGTACACGTGTAAAATCTAGATAAGTTACGGTTGTCGCGGTTATTGTAGCAGACGAATAAATAGATGGCATGTCTCAGTAACAGCCTGTGAATGTCCCACTGCTGGGCTAAGGCCTCTTCTCCTCTTTGTGACGAGAAGGTTTGGAGGCTTATATGGTTTAGTAAATAGCGATCGATCATTTGCTCATACAAAATTTGAATCATAATTTTAATTCTACGAGAGAATTATGGTACATTAATTTATTTTTTAACATATTTATATGTTGCGGTAAATTATCCTAGAGTTTAGTGTTTCGTGTTAAGAAACAGTTATTTGATATTAAGAGCAATGACATATCTTGTATACAGGTGAATGTACGTTGCTTTGTTTTAATAAACATAAATAAAATATATTCATTTATTTTTTATTGTTGTTATTGCCGTCGTAATTGTTTTTGATAATTTTATGTATTATTCACAATCTTGAAAACAGTTTACTTTGATAAGCGAGAAAAAGTGTTCAAAGGTTATATTTATATTGAATCTCTTTCTCTCTTTTAAGATTTATATATATTTCAGGAAACAAACAGCATTATAACAATAAACTACAACAAGAAATACATTAACTAATAAATTTTCAATAATAAACAATATATTAAATAATAATAAATTTTATTTCTGTACGGAAAGTTTACTGTTTGCCATGTAACATTAAATTAATAATGTCCTCCAGACCGATTTCGGCCACGGCGGCCAATCTCAAGAGAGATTAGCCAACTGCGCAGGAGATATTATAGTGCACAAGTGTGTGCGCAAACACAGGTGCACTCTCTTTTCCTTAGCTCTCATAATCCGATTGAACGGCGATCCGACACGACCGGAAAGAATTCAGGCGCAGGACCAACGGCTTTACGTGCTTTCCGAGTCACGAGTGTACACGCTTCCAACTTCCAGACTCCGGGCTGCTACTGAGAATTTTCTGACAGAAAAATCCAATTTCTATTTATTGGCCCGACCTGGGAATTGAACCCAGGACCACCGGTCTGTGGTTTTATTCTAGCCACTAGACCAACGAGGCAGTCCATTATAATATTTAATTATCAACTAAATAAAAATTGATGTTACTAGGCTACAGAATAATACTGCTCTATGAACAAATATTTATGCTACAGTAATAATAATGTCTTATGTGCGGATTTCGTTTCGTCGTTAAAGAAAATTATCAACTTTAGGTCCTTTTTTATTTTTCGTGTGATTGTCAGTGTCTTTGATAAAATTCGTTTCAAAGGTCTCATAAGGTTAAGCCATAAGAAAATTAATAATACTTTTATCATTTTAATATATTTAAATAGCATCTTAAAAAATATAAAAACGTAGAAAATATATATAAAATTATACATTTTCAATATTCGACAGATTTGGCTATTGTATATGATAAGCATAAAATGTATGTGTTTTATATAGTTATAATTAATGCGATGAGTTTAAAGATTTTATTTCAATTACAGTAGTGTCAAAATCGTTGCGTCAGTTAAGTTTGGCCAGGCATTTATAAACTACAAAAAAAAATTATTACTTAATTGTAAATAATGAACTCATTTATAATGAGTAATTAGCGAGTCTTTGTCTGCTCTTTTCAGTGTAATTAAAATTCAGAAACGGTGATAGGCTTACTTTCATATATCTTGTAATGTTCTAAAGTATATAAGAGCCTACTACTAAAATATAATTGTATTTCTTAACTTTACTTTATAAATCTATTGGTTCCGTCTGTACATTTTTTTTTCACCTAATTTTGTGATAAATAATCGTTTTATGATGCAGTGATTCACATTATACTATTTTTTCCTTTTTGTCTGTCTGTCTGTCTGTATGTCTTCTTATAACTCAAGAACGGCTTGACCAATCTCGATGAAAATTGGTACACACAAAGAACATGTGATGGCGCAAATGTTAGGCCATATATAAGATCGGTAAACCCTACGGTATCTTATGAAAATTAATTTTTAGCCATATATGTGTGTGTATGCGTGTGTGTGTGCGCGTGTGTGTTATTATAGTAATAAAATAATTTATTACATTTTTATTCATTATACGCGGGTGAAGCCGCGGGCCACATATTTATATATTTTAATGACTAGTGTAGATACGAATCGCAGGAGTTAGAATATATAAACCATAATTTTATACATTCAATGTGATTTTCCAATAGTTTCAATATAAAAGACACTGTAAACAGTCCTTGATTAGTATATTTTGATTTGTCCTAACTAATATTACAAATGCGAGTTTGTTTGTTTGTTACGCTGGCACGCCAAAACCAGTCAACTGATTTTAAAAATTCTTTCACCATTATCAGCGAGTAACATAGGCTACATTTTTTTGCCGTATTTCCGCTAGTAATCATATAATATGAAATGAGCAGCTCTCATACATATGTATATACATAGACACATATTTCGTTTATTTCGGAAACGGCTTTATATATTTGGCTCCTATATTGTATTTAGCTAAAGTTTTGCTCCTAACGTAACATCTTAATTCCCAAGGTTGGCGGCGCATTGGCGATGTAAGCGGCGGTTAACATTTCTTACAATGCCCCAATGTCTATGTGCGTTGGTGATCACTTACCATAAGGTGGAATATGCTCGTCCACCTACATATACCATAAAAAATAAATAATCTATTTATATTTAACGTCTCCTGTGACTCGATTAGGCTATAGAAATTATTATTGCTCCACGTGATCATGTTTCCTACAATAGCTTTTTAGTTTTACCGTATTTGATTACGATCGATATAATCGTGTACATTTTCTTAGTTGTGATGGTGAATTTCTAAAACCATTCTAAATAATGATCTAAATAATTATGACATAACAATCTGCTGGTAATGCAATAAGCTATATAATAAGGTAGAAGCGATCGGCGCGTGGTTGATACTGTTCATAAATAATAAAAAGAAATATCCAACTCGGCAGCCATTTAATATCCATCATCACTTCCACAACTCCAATTCCCGCCCTTTTAAAAGACAGTGTTGCCAACTTAAAAACATTAAAAGGCAGTTGCCACTTACCAGAACAATATTACGTCATACTTATTTATAAATTATAACAATATCATTGAAATATCGGATATCAAAATAACATAAATTAAATATACTAATAATATAAAATATATCAATCTCCTTAATCACAAATTGTAGGTAGCTTGGATAGGCTTGTTACATGTAGATTTCTTCATGTAAGGTCCTCCAGACCGATTTCGGCCACGGCGGCCAATCTCAAGAGAGATAGCCAACTGCGCAGGACATATTATAGTGCACAAGTGTGTGCGCAAACACAGGTGCACTCTCTTTTCCTTAGCTCTCATAATCCGATGGGACGGCGATCCGACACGACCGGAAAGAGTTCAGGCGCAGGACCAACGGCTTAACGTGCTTTCCGAGGCACGGGAGTGTACACACTTCCAACTTCCAGACTCCGGGCTGCTACTGAGAATTTTCTGACAGAAAAACCCAATAACTATATTGGCCCGACCTGGGAATTGAACCCAGGACCACCTGGTCTGCGGCCACAGGGTCTGCGGCCTTATATCTAGCCACTAGACCAACGAGGCAGTCATTTCTTCATGTATTAAGTATATATTAATGTTAATTTTGTTAGTTCTACTAAGTATTTTGAAATATAACACACGATCGAGTTTATGCTGTTATTTTTCGGGCCGTTTTTGACGCCCCTACCGGCAATCTAGTACATTATTGACCGAAGATATACATAAATGCTTTTTTCTAAGTACGCTGGATTTTAGAAATATTATATTTCGCTTAACAATTGTTTTAATAATGGTTAATGTTCTACCCTTGTATGTTAACATTATTTGTGTCGTGTTTCGTGAAAATAAAAGCAAATAATAAATAAGGAAATAAATTATGTATGTATTTATTCAATTTAATTGTTTCCAAAAGCCAAAAATATCGTTGTCCTTGTGCCTATTTGAGCTTTAAAGATTTTATATAAATTTATAATTTAATGTCAGGTATAAAGTACTAATGAAGGCCGTTCGCAATCTTTAATTTAAAATACAATAAAGTTGTTAATTTGAAAATAATCATTGTTTTTTATTGCTATAATTAAGTTCAATCAGAGTGACCGTGCTATTTGATTTTGTAGGATAATTCTTGCATTAATATTTATATATAATTACTTCTCATAAATATAAATAGTTTTTTATCATTATTGAAGCATTACCAAGTGTAATGCATCTTGATTCATAACTATCAAAAATACTACAATTCAGATCTGAAAAGAACGAAAACCAACAGGTTTACACATTTTCTTTACCAACATTTATGTTATATAATAATTTATTGGTGTTCTTAAAAAAAGATATAATCTCAGAAAGAAATATTTGTTTATTCTAAATTAATAATATATATTTATTCTAAATTAATAATATATAATCTTTTTTAAATATTTATTCTAAATTAATTTATTTTATTATTTTAAATATTCGACTAAATCTCAAAGTGAACGTAATATTAGCACAGAATAAATCTTAGCCGACAAAAGGTCATTAGATACAATTCAAGTACTGTTTACTTTCTATTTTGATTAATAAAGTGCAAAACAATATTAAACGTTGGAGGCAAAATCGATTTGAGAACGATGACCTCGTGTTGACCGTGGTAAGTCAAAATGGATGATCATAACCTGACGTATTATGTAAGGAACTAATTATATTTATTTCAAGGTATTAAACGTAGCCTTAGGCTTTTATATTTAATCAATTATTTATATTATCTTGTTTATATGAATGTTTATAAAAAGCCGAGATGGCCCAGAGGCTAGAACGCGTGAATCTTAACCGATGATCGTGGGTACAAACCCGGGCAGGCACCACTGAATTTTCATGTCCTTAATTTGTGTTTATAATTCATCTCGCACTTGACGGCGAAGGAAAACATCGTGAGGAAACCTGGATGTGTCAAATTTCACGCAAATTCTGCCACATGTGTATTCCACCAACCCGATTTGGAGCAGCGCGGTGGAATAAGCTCCAAACCTTCTCCTCAAAAAAAAGGAGAAGAGGTCTTAGCTCAGCAGTGGGACATTCACAGGCTGTTACTTTACTTTACTTTTGTTTATATGACAAATGACATGTATTGGATATGAAAGATGAAAGATTTCATAGAGTCAAATATATATACTTACTTATACATATATGTCATTCATTTTCTCAATTTCGAAGTTAGATTAAGTAATTTGGATCGTCGTTGGTTGATAGTTTCTAATGACGTAATAGTTGACCTATTAACTTGCAGTATTGAGTTGGATTAGTTAATCTGATTTTGATATTTTCAGTAAAGGTGATATTATGACGTAATTCGCTTTTTGACAGATGAAACTGATGCTAGCAGTAATTTAACATTATAATAAATTAAACTACACTTAAAATGTTCCGTATTATTTTATTAAATTAATATTTTGTAAACATTTCTTCCAAAATTTTGCGTGTGGGTGGGTTCCTTTCTCGTCCGAAGACGATATGAATTGTAGACACAAATCAAGCTATAGTAATGATATAGACAAGTTATTAATTTTTCTTTTTTTTTGTTTTATCGGTAACGTATAGATTAAAAAACGGAAAAAAAATTAAGGTCAGGAAATGATAGAGATGAAATTTATTTCATAATAATAATGACTTTGATAAAACAAATCGTTCTGAATTATAACAAAACTATCACTTCAAAAGGTCAAAGGCCCCACGGTCAGCTGTTCGTGATTTTATTATCTGCAAACGATTTTATAACCGTTATATATTTTTATATATTTTATAAATACATTTGTGAATATCAATATTTTTTTTAGTCAATATTCAAGCATTACATTTATTGCTTATCAAATCATTAACTACCACCGGTTCGGTGTGAGAATATTCTGGCCTGAGCAAAACCGCAAGAAATCTCAGTGGGTTGATTTGCTTACTTTTATGTACCTTACACATTTTAGGTTTTTGTAATGTTTATGAAGATTTTAGGTTAAGTTCAATAAGCATTTACAATTTATAATATAAAAACGAAATAGCTAAGAGGTCGTTTCATTCCCAAAGTGTCCTATCTGTGAATTCACTGCACACAAACGTTCCTTTACATTATTTTGAATTAAAATATTTCGACAATTCTGAGATCCTGTTGTACAAACCGAATACATTGATCCACAAACGGGTTGTATTTTGGCAAAAAGAAATGTGTACTACGTTTACGTAAGTATATTTTTTTGGATACGTGTATAATTTTAAATATTTATCATATGCGTAAAACTGGCCTGGCTTTTGATACTATGTACAAAATATTTGTAACTCGTATTATATAATTAAAATAATTGACAATTATGTTAAAAACATACTATTGCGTTTAGTTATTGCAAATATTATTAATATACGTAGCTAAGATTCTAATATGTCAAATATGAATGTGTATTTTTAATTACTATAATTACATAAATAGCTAAATACAATTAATGTGATGTAAAAATGTTACATCTTATCGTCCATTAAAATTCTTGAGGATGGTTTAGGTGTAATTCATTACCACTACCACCGCTTAGTTACTATTGGTTGATTTGAATCCAGAACATAATATAATCATTTAATTGTATTTAATTAAGAAACATACATGTATATTATATAACTTAAGTTTATAAGAGTAAATACTGAGTTTTTTTCAGGTTATTCTTAAGTGAACTATAAATTTAAGAAAGAGCCTGCTTAAATTGACTATTGTTTTAAATTAAATAATTTATACCTTTTATAAAACAGAGCATCTAGAGTAATTTATCTGCCTCTTCCATATACATGATGTACAAGCCTAAATTTTACTAAATTGGTTAAGTTTATGCTCAAATGTTCCGTACATTAGATTTCCGTATAATATTATAGGTAGACTATCTCACATATATTAAAAAAAAAAAAAAACTTTCATATTAAGTCCCAGAGTTCAATATATAATTTACTCCGGCTATATAATTTACATAATATAAATTACTTATTAATTGTAATTGGTGCTTGTCATCTGGATGGTATCCACTCATCACATATTCTACCGCGAAATAGCAATACTTAGCAGCGTTGTGTTCATACCGTGAAGGGTGAGTGAGCCAGTGTCACAACAGGGACCTAACATTTAGTTCACAAGGTTCGTGAAGCATTGGCGATGGCGAAGGTTCCGTCGATATTTCCTACAGTGCCAATGTCTATAGGCAGTCGTGATTACTGATCATCAGTTGGCCATTTATCAATCTGCCAATATATTAAAAAACAAAAAAAAAAAGTACGTTAAAGTCAGGAATGTCCTAAAAAAACATAAAACATGGAGATCTTAGGACATCAGTCAGTCATTACAAGCGCTATTCAATGAAGCCTTGATGTTAATTAGACCATAGCGTTCTCTAAGACCTAACTGAGCGGAAATTTGCAAATCATAATCTTTTATATACATTATATTTTAATATAAGAATGTTGTTATAATTATGATTTTTAAGTGTTTTTTATTTTATTACAGAGTTACATCAAGATTTTATTCAAGGTGAGTTTTATTGTGATAGGTTTTATGAAATTTGCTTTTAAAACCAAATTTAATTCATAATTATGTTAACACGTCCACGGTTTCGCTCGATAATTCGGAATTATAAATACTAATTTGTAAAGCTCTATCTTAAATATGTTCAAACAAACTTTCATCCCATTTTTGACTGCATTAGGGGTTAAAAAAAAATCCTTCTTTAGTGATAGCCTGCTGTGTTAACGGGTGGGAGGTAGTTTGGGCTTGCGTTGATAAATCAATCAATTGGTTAAGTCTTATCTGTCATAATTTATGTTTGTGTGTCTGATTGAGAATAACATTTTTTCTGGTCACCATGAAAGTTTATATGTATGTTGTAATGGGTGTAACTTGCTTCTAGATGGCGCTCCATATCAATTCCTATACAGTGCTATTTTGTAAGAACAAACTCGAAACTCACGAAAAACGGTCGTAAAATGTCACGAAGTGGTATGCGACATCGACCCTAATAATCACAACATTTCAAGAATACACGCATCAAAATAGTATATCATCGTAATTCGGTTGACAACATTTCACGGGTGAGTAATGAAGTGTATTCTAATAGAATAGCACTACTGCTAACTGATCGCCATGATATCTATCAATAGTATCGTCTACCAATCGTACCAATTTCCTTGACTTGTCTAGAACGTACGTACCTGTGTTTGCGAACACACTTGTGCACTATTGCAATTTAGAATTATATAATATTCTTTATTTTCGTAAATAATTGTAAATACAATGACAATTTACAAATGACCTGCATGCATTGTTACAAATTTTAAAATATTCCCTCCTGATACTCACTCGACGCAAAGCTGCCCAAAACACAGGCCGCGTTTCCGCGCTGTACGACACTTATATACTTGTAAAAACGGTTAGTCGGTGATAAAACTCAACTTTAATTCTTTAGTTTTTGGATGAAGATATTTGTGTAATATCTTAGCAAAAGGACTAATTTTTTAAATTAATTTTAAAGTGCAGCTTCTCTCGCTGAGAGCATTTAAAAGTCAAGTCTAAGTGCAACAGTCGAATCGTTTTTGATATAACAAGTTTTTGCTTCTTTCACGAGTATTGGCTTGCTATGTACATCTATGTTATTATATACTTTTCTTCTATAAGATTTTAATTCGAAAATAATAATGTTTTGGATGTTTCTAAGTCAATCACTCGACAATGGCGGGACAGATTTGGATGTAATTTAAACAGAGATAATTTTTATATTATTATTATTATTATTTTGTTTTTTATTGTATAGGTAGGCGGGCGAGCGTATGGGCCACCTGCTGGTAAGTGGTCACCAACGCCCATAGACAATGGCATTGTAAGAAATGTTAACCATCGCTTAAATCGTCAATGCGCCACCAACCTTGGGAACTAAGATATTATGTCCCTTGTGCCTGTAATTACACTGGCTCACTCACCCTCAACCGGAACACAACAATACCAAGTACTGCTAATTTGCGGTAGAATATCTCAAGAGTGGGTGGTAACTACCCAGACGAGCTTGCACAAAGCTCTACCACCGGAAAAATTGATAAATGATTGATGATTTAATACATAATATATCTTACATCTGCGCCTCACAGGATTAAGTTAGTTTTAAATTCGTTGTTTCATTCGTATTTATAAAATGCTCAACATTTTTTATATAAGTCGTCTATTATCAAATTTTTTAGACATACATAGGCCATGGAAATATATATACTGGTTATCAGTATATAGGGTAAATAAACGCTACCATTACATAACATAGTAACAAATTAAACGGATCATATAATGTATTTTTATTATCGTTTTAATTGATTATATTATTTCTGTTATGTTATGGTAGACTAGCTCTGGTCCGAAGTTTTACTCGCGTGGGATATATCTTATTAAAATTCGAGTTTCAACTTAAATTTATGTTAATAACTTATGTTTTCTTGTAACATAATAAGGAAATAGGTTATAAGAAGTGGAAAAATGGTTTCGAACAAATGTTTAAACGCAATTCACGTGTCGAATCGCTGTTTTTTTATAGAATAGAGAGCGGATCGAGCATATGGGCCACCTGATGGTAAGTGGTCACCAAAGCCAATTGACATTGGCACTGTAAGAAATTTTACCCATCACTTACATCGCCAATGCGCCACCAACCATGGAAACCAAGATGTTATGTCCCTTGTGCCTGTAATTACACAGGCTCACTCACCTTTCAAACCGGAACACAACAATACCAAGCCTATATATTTGAGGAGTTCCGTCAACTTCTCATGGATCTATTAAAATTGGAATTGAATAGAAATGAGACCAATTGAAGAAGTATGTAGTTTTAAAAGAAGAACTTATAAATAACGGAGTTCTAAGATTACAAACAAAAATATATCAATCGAATTGAGAACCTCCTCCTTTTTTGAAGTTAAAAATACCTCAATAAAGATTTTTTTTATTATTATTCTTAGAATAATTTTAAGCAGCTCTTAAAATTGATTTATTTAAACAAATCATATAAAACAAGATATGATATAACAACGTCAAAAAGACAAAAAAAAAACGCTTCAATTCACATTACGCAACTGTTCCTTAATATTGAATCATTTAATTCTCACAGTTTTCAAACGAGGCAAAAAATATTATTAGATTGTTTACATTTTTTTAAATATAATACTTTATAAGATAAGAATTATATACTATGACGTCTTATATAAGTATATATGAAGACAATAAATATTCAAAATAACCGCTTCGCTTCGAACTGTAATAACTAATGTTCAAATGTCTATGTGAGGCAGCGGCATTTTTATTATTATAAAATCAAAATAACTGCTTATTTTAAAATTAATATGGCTATTTGAAAATTACCAATACCAAAACAACATTTTTTTTTATTTTTTGGCTTGGTGGTAGAACTTTACTTGGTGGTAGAGCTTTGTGCAAGCTCGTCTGGGTAGGTACCACCCACTCATTAGATATTCTACCGCAAAACAGCAGTACTTGGTATTGTTGTGTTCCGGTTTGAAAGGTGAGTGAGCCAGTGTAATTACAGGCAAAAGGGACATAACATCTTAGTTCCCAAGGTTGGTGGCGCATTGGCGATGTAAGCGACGGTTAACATCTCTTACAATGCCATTGTCTATGGGCGTTGGTGACCACTTACCATCAGGTGGCCCATATGTTAGTCCGCCTACCTATGCAATAAAAAAATAATAATAGATTACGTCTGCTATGTAATAATTTTATATTATGTATTTAAGCATTATGTATGTTTTAATGGTAGATTTTATAGGATCGTCACAAGCCGAATAATACGCTGGCGAAGTCAGCCAACGGGTTTTGCTAGTCTATACTAATATTATAAATGCGCAAGTAACTGTCTGTTCACTGTTACGACTTCACGGCTAAACCACTGAACAGGGTACGATGAAATTTTGTATGAAGAAAGCTTGTACTCAAGGATGAACGAAGGCTACTATTTTGTACCTAACACATGTACTTAACTGACACGGGCGTAGCCGCGTGCGATAACTAGTATTTATTTAAAGTGAGACGTGAAGGGGCCACTTGATGGTTCAGAACTACCAACAATAGATTAGAAAATATTAGAGTAAATAGATTGGTACAATAAACAATTCCTCACAACATCACTGTCAAGCTATATCTTAGCTTATGCCCTTTGTGGTGGAGCTCAGGCTAACTCACAATTAAAATTAAAATATATAATTACACGAAGTGTACAAGTTTAGTGGTAGACCAAATAATGAGTAGCTGATACGCCCATACAGGCAGAAAATCATAATTATAATATAAAAATTATAAGTACGTAAATATATGACGTCACACCAGATGAATATATAAGGTAAAGGATAAGCAGTCAGTGTACGTAGGTTGACGTGGCTACAAGAAAAAACCCCAGGGAAAATACATAGCAATGTTGTTTAGAAAAAACGTATATATCCGAATGAGAATGACTACTACGTTTAAATATAGGGCTGAAATTATTTTTTAAGTTATTGGGAACGGTGGCGAAGGTTTCTAGGTCTGGCCAGTTCTAAAATCTGGTAATTTTCCATTTTTTATGGGAAAATATAATTTGTTTACTTTGTTGCTAGCTTATAATTAGATTCCGAAGGTTTCGGCTTCGAATCACGGATCGAGTTAGTGTCGGCTACTTTATCTCTTAAGAAATTGTTGGTAATAACAATTCCGTCGGAGATAAGTCAAGCAATCTTTCTAGTCGTGACGGGCTTCCATCCTATCTGACACAGAGAGAGAGAGAGAGAGAGAAAAAAAAGAGTGTACCTGTGTGAACACACTCTTGCGCATATTATATATACATATAATATGTTTATATAATCCCCGATCGATATCGGGGAGTCTTCATTGAGAATAATCGGGACATAATCATCATAGCTTGCAGCTTAACTTTTTGGCCTCAATTTTTTTATTTTATAAATATTGACGAAGAAATAATCTAAATAAAATGAATTAATGAATGAATAAACAAGAGATCAATTCTTTAACAAAGACAATATTGCATTTTTATTACACCTAATGATTTATTAATATTTATATAACCTTGATTTCAATAGGTTTTTACGTGATACTTGATTTCAATTGTCATACTTCAATAAAATCATTCATTAATCGGTTTATAATGTAACTTGGTATTTTCTGTTCGCGTTAAATTTTTTCCCCTTAATACCCGTGATTCGTACGCCTTTATTAGGTTGCAATTTATCTCTATTACAAATTTCTTTATAAGTTCAGAAGTTTGAGGGAACCAATAGATACTCATAATCAATGATCTGCCAAATTAAAAATGTCAAAACGTTACGACAGTAACAGCGGTGGCTTTTTGTCCCATGTTGGAATATATCATGATTGTAACAGTGAATAAGCCAATTGATAAAAAGTTTAAATCACAACCCAAGGTCGTTTCAAGGTTACGCGTTACGTAGTTTTTCTACTACCTTTTTTGTTTGAAAGGATTTTTTTTTAATTTTTCCTAATTTTCGTTCAGAAGCCAATTTTTTTTTTAAATGAAATTCAAAAAGTTCTTAAATAAATTTAAGAACAATAACTGTGAGAGACAAATCAGGAGTTTTGTGATAAACGCGTATATATATAACGCGTCAATTCTCTTGTGTTTTTATACCCTTTTCAGAAACTATATGGTTTTAAGGGTGTCTAAGATTTCAAATTCCTTAAAACCAGATGTTAGAATAAATTAATTGTGTATTAAGTTAATTTCATAAATATTATTTCGCCGTGCTTTTTAGAAAAAAAATATATATATATATATATATATTGTAACAAACAGAGAAGATATATTATATATTTTATAGATCTTTTAATTTTATAACAACTTCTTTCTTAATTTGTAGGTAATCAAATTAATATTGTTTTATTTACATATAAATATATTTTTAAATGTAAACATATTCCTATAAATATTAGTAACGCAATAATATTTTTGTAAATTACTTTCATTACATTTGTAAATAAATGTTTGATTTTATATACGAAATACGGTGTGACCAATTAATAATTTTAATATCTTATTATACTTGAAATTATAAGCTAGAACTTAAATTTAAAAAAATTAACTTACTATTTTCAATTTTCTTCCCATTTTTGGCTACGATCATGGATCCATTTTCTTTGCACTCGTTCGCTACAAGCTCCTTCATTATCACTTTTTTACGTTAAATTCAAAAGTCGAACGCGCGGGTTGTGATCGTTTCGCGCGCTTTCCAACGTCACTTTGACAGCGCAAATTACAGCCGAATGGCAATGGTACCGGTTATTGGAGCGGGTAACCTGTTCGCTTATGTTACGGTCAAGGCGATCGCGATAAAAATTAATTAAAAAAATATACACAATAAGGACAGCATTAACAGATTACGCGTAATTGTAAGGCTGTATATCTGACGATTGTTACCACACGGTTTGTTTGAAAAATATAGTGCTTTTGTCTGCGGTCGACAGCAAAATGGCACGTATAGAAAAATTTTCGTTTATTTATATAAAAGCGAAAACCGTATAATTTTTGTTGTTTAATATTGTGTAATATTATTGTTATATGAAAAAAAAATCATTGAATATTTCTCTAATATGTTATAATTGTCACCGTAATTAGAAGATATGTACGTTGGAAAAATTGTTGTTTCTTGCGTCATGTTTATTTTTTCTAATCATAAGATAAAAAATGTTTATATTTTTTAAATTATAACACTGGTTCAAGCCGTGATTGTCGAATGAACTTTTAATACTATAATATAGATACTACTATATTATAAATAGATATTTACTATTCAAATTATTATTTACGACTACAATTGTGTCCATTCAAATAATTAACAAAATCCATAATTTCGGTCTTTAAGAAGGTGTTTGTTGATTCAATGAATGAAAATAAATAAGAAAATATATAACAATGACGCTGCTTCAATGCGGGTTGGTGGAATACACATGTGGCAGAATTTGAGTGATATTAGACACATGCAGGTTTCCTCACGATATTTTCCTTCACCGTCAAGTACGAGATGAATCATAATCACAAATTAAGCACATGAAAATTCAGTGGTGTTTGCCCGGGTTTGAACCCATGATCATTGGTTAAGATTCACGCGTTCTTACCACTGGGCCATTTCGGCTTATAAATAAGTACATATATAATAAACAATTTCGATGTACTTCGATGATGCAGTGCCCAAATGCAGTGAGTAGAAATTTATTGATGAACGTAGTGTCATATTGCTTAAATAAATTTCAATGGATGCACTCAATGACAAGTTGCTAAATTTCTTCGATAAATTACTAAGGTATGAGCTCTGAGAATGTTGAATAATATAGTGTTGCTATTCAATATTTATAGAATCTTAGTAATCATAAATTTTATATATTACAAGCGTTTTGCCCGCGGTTTCACCCGCGTAGTTCCCATTCCCGTGGGAATACGGGGACAAAATGTAGCCTATGTTACTCGCTGATAATGTAGCTTACTATTGGTGAAAGATTTTTTTTAAATCACCTTAGTGGCTTAGGCGAAACAAACAAACAAATTCACTTTCGCATTTTTATTATGATGTACATTTAAATTGAAATGATCACGATCACAAAAATGATTTATTGACGTCTTTTTTTTTTTTTTTGTAATTAATAATTGATTGAATTTATCTAGTTAGTGTATCATCGCCGTTCTAATTATGTGTTAATAAAATAAATACATAGTGATTTTTAACCCAATACATACAGAAATAAAATATCTAGCAATTCCTTCTCTGATAACATAAAACTTAAATTGAAAATTTAGTCAACTCGAAAATAGCTTAAATACTTTTTTTTTATTGTATAGGTAGGCGGACGAGCATATAGGCCACCTGATGGTAAGTGGTCAACAACGCCCATAGACTAATCACTAATGCGTCACCAACCTTGAGAACTAGGATGTTATGTCCCTTGTGCCTGTTACACTGGCTCACTCACCCTTCAAACCGGAACAAAACAATACAAAGTACTGCTGTTTTGCGGTAAATACCAAAATATATTATTTTAAATATAAATTTAACGTACATTATGTAATGATAAGAGCTAACAGTCATGTACTCTAAGGGTTATCATTAACCTTTAAGTATGGACGTGGAGTCTCACAGGCTACTCGATGTTTTCGTTTTCTTAGTATCACCTAATTCCCCCCACTCCCTGCGGTTGAGCGACTCAGTAGCTTGTGTTTTAGTTGTAAAACTACCAACGAGGGAGGAGGTTGCGTCTTCCAATGAATATAACTTAAGTAATGACCATAAAAATATTGACCGGAGCCTGTCAGGCTACACGTCCATTGTTGCCCTATGATATATTTTATAAGGGCGATTATTTTTGTTTCAGATTTTGTAGTACAAAATGTCAAAAAACAATAAAGCCGGTAGTTCTAAATCAAAACGACCATCTAGTTCTGTTCAGGGCCCTGCGAGAAAAACTTTTCGTGCAGGAGATCCATCTTTCGAACAAGAAGTGAGTGAGTTGTTGTTAGCTTCGGATCAGTCTGACAATGAAGAGAATATTGAAGATTTTTTTATATTGGAGTCCGAACTGATACAAAATCATGAAAGTGACAATGATGAAGATCAGAACCAATATCAGGACCAGGACCAGGACCTAGGAGAAGAATCGGGTAGTGATAGTTCGGACGATATTCCACTATCGGAGTTAGTGACAACTAACTATTACTACGGCAAAAATAGGTATAAATGGGCCAAGACGCCGCCTTCGGCTAGGGTACGTACCCCACAACATAATATTATAACATCTCGTGCAGGTTCTTCAAAATTGACTCCTGAAGATGGTAAAGATCACTACACTATTTGGAATAAACTTTTTGATGAAGAAATGCTCCAGTGCATTCTAACATGGACTAATATTAGAATTTGTAGTTACAGAACCAAGTTTATCCGTTATAACAGACCTGAATTGAATGATTTGGACATGGTTGAACTCAAAGCCTTTATCGGTCTATTATTTTACTCAGCTGTTTTGAAATCAAATGATGAAAACACGAGTTACTTGTTCGCTTCAGATGGCACAGGTTGCGATATATTTAGGTGTGGAATGTCAGAGACAAGATTTCTGGTTTTGTTATTATGTCTACGATTTGACAACCCAGATGATCGTGAAGAGAGGATGAAGTCTGATAAGTTGGCTGCCATATCCCCTATTTTCAATAAGTTTGTGAGTAATTCTCAACAGTTGTATGAATTGAGCGAATGTGCCACAGTAGATGAAATGCTCGTCAAATTTCGAGGAAGAAGTCACATGATATCATACATGCCAAAAAAACCTGGTAAATATGGATTGATAATACGAGCACTATGTGATGCTAATAACTATTATTTTTATAATGGGTATATTTACTCTGGAAAAGACTCGGATGGTACCGGAATTGGTTTTCATCTATTGAGCTCGTAAACGAATTATACTCACGGAAGCTGACGTATGTAGGGACGCTGAAGAAGAACAAGAGGGAAATCCCGATTGAATTTCAACCAAAGAAAGATCGAGAAATAAACTCTACTTTATTTGGATTTACGAGCACAAAAACGTTATGCTCATACGTGCCAAAAAAGAATAGAGCTGTGATGCTTGTATCTTCCATGCATCATAGTGACCAGGTAGATGAAAATACTAAAAAACCTGAAATTATTATGTATTATAACTCAACTAAAGGGGGCGTCGATGAGGCTGACAAAAAATGCTCGATTTACTCCAGTAGCCGTCGAACAAGGAGATGGCCTATGGTGTTGCTATATCGTATCCTAGACTTGAGTGCCATGAATGCGTACATTTTATATAACATGCACCAATCAAAGGTTGCGGTGAGAGGAGATTTCTTAAAAAAATTAGCACGTGTGCTTGTGGTACCTCATTTGCAAAGACGTGTTATAAATACACGATTGCCAAGAGAGCTGAGGTTGACCATGACTCGAGTTTTAGGTAATGATATGGTTACATCAGATGTCCAGGATCAAGAAACCAGTCAAGGAACCAGAAGAGCATGTAGAATCTGTCCCGCGAAAAAACATAGGATGACTACCCATATTTGCGTTGGGTGCAACATACCTGTGTGTCTCCAATGTTCTAGACCTTTGTGCACTGACTGCCAATAAATTTACGTTGTTAGACTGTTGTCAATTTTTTTTATATTTGTTACCTGAAGTAGGTGTTTTGTGTTTTTTGTTTCTTATATATTATATTTTGAGAAAAAAAGACTCATTTTGTTATAGGAATAAGTTTTTCTGTTTTTAATACCTAAAATTGTAACCTAAGTAGATTTAGACTGAAAAGTGCCATAATTTTTTATTTTTTATAGTTTGTATAATTTTCAAATAAAAGTTGATTATATAAGCACGTTATTTTATTGTTAACTCCCATAACTTTAATATTCAATCAGTTTTAAAGCGATCTTATATTAAATTCCCCAAAAAAAAAGTGTGTGCATATAGGAGCCTGTGAGACTCCACGTCCACAGTAGTGTTAAGAAAAAATGACGTCCATACTTACAGGTTAATCATTAATAGGGTCGCAATTTTTTTTAGGAAATAACAATTTGTTATTCATAATACAATTTAGATTATACTATCTCTGTACATTACATATATGTGACTTATTGCACGACATAAATATATTTTATGATCAATACTAATATATAAAGCTGAAGAGTTTGTTTGTTTGATCCGGCTAATCTCAGGAACTACTGGTTCGAATTTAAAAAATATTTTTGTGTTGGATAGTCCTTTTATCGAGGAAGGCTCTAGGCTTATTGTTATTTATTATATTTTTATTAATTATACGCGGGTGAAACCTGTGGCACAGCTAGTATATATATTTTATAAAATATAATATTTTAGAAAATAGTTTGTTATTATTATTATTAGTATTGCATTGTACATAATCAGTAGATTATTAGGAGACGAGACTTCCATGCATTAGAAATTACTATACAATTATTTGTTTTGGCATCAGATTCATTGCCAACCGCAAGAATCTAACTATACGTTTGACCAACATAAGAGAAGAAATGAAAGAAAGTGATGTTATATGTCGCTATCGAGTTGAAACTGTGTACTTTGGTGTTGGCAGTCGAATAAAGGTTTTTGATATATTATCTTTACTTATTTATATTGCAGGGAAACTTACAATGTGATGACACTTAAATTATAATAATATGAAAGAATACATGCATCAGCTTAGTTCCACCGATAATAATTATGCAATCGCTAAAATTTAACATACGTAAAATCACATAGCAAGTGAGATTAATAAGGGTGTAGTAAATTTTTCTTTTTTATCAAATAAAATATTTTTTTAATGAAAACAGGCTACATTGATATATTTAAGTCAGGGAAGTCAGGATATGGCTACAATAACAAATTATAACAAACTAAAAGAATAAATATTCACATAAAGTTTAATAAGTTCACACGCGAGCCTTAATGGCTTATTTAAAAAAAAATTACCTTGCAACACAGGTCGCTCATTAGTTAGTGCTTATATAATAAATACGTTTCCGGTTCCGGTGTTCTAACAGTGAGGACGTTTGTCAGAGCTCTCTGAAATAAATAATATTAAAATCAGTCCAAACGAAACGAAAACGTACAAATTGTGAAAAATAATAAAACAAAAGATATTATAAAAAATATTCAATGAAATCTACTGTGTTTCAAGTTAAAACTGCAACAAATAGCAGCGAAAATAACTAAAGTAAGCATAAAATCAATAATCATCAGTCAAATACCAACCCAACAAACCTCGAACAAAACTGACAACACCACGGAAGGACTTAGTGTTGTCATATTATATTAAAATCACTGCCATATCTACAGGGCATACAACATAACAGATATACATTACGTTCCTTTTCAAGCATTTTCCAAACGTTTTGTTATTCCATCGCAATAACCTTAAAAATTACAATGTCTGATGAAATGTCAATATCAATGCTTTATGCAATGATGAAAGTAGATATGGAAAAACAAACTGCTTTAATAACTGAAAAAACACAAAACGCTATAATGAGCATTGATGATAAAACTAAACCATTAATAGAAGAAAACAAAAACCTGAAAACAGAAATAGAGAAACTAAACAAAAAGGTAAATATTCTTGAAACTGCAATAAAAAAGAATAACGTCATAATACATGGATTACAAGAACCAGATGGGAATTATACTCAATTATTAAAAAACGTTACAGATTTTTTTCAAAACATTGATGTTAAAATCGATACTTACGACATCAGCAGGATGTATAGAATCGGTACACATACAGAGGGCAAAATAAGACCATTAGTAATCAATCTCACAACGTACAACAAGAAATTGGATATACTCAAAAATAAACATAAATTGCCAGAGTCGATATATATCACCGAAGATTTTACCAGAGAAACTTTGGAAAAACGCAAAGAATTACAAAAGGAGGTCCAACAGCAGAGAGAAAGGGGAAACTACGTCTACATAAAAAACGACCAAGTTGTAGTGAGACGAAATGGAAATAGATACAAGAAAAGGATCATCACATCTGCCTGTAACACGGCAGCATTGGTGTGTGACTGGCAAAACTAAAATTACCTGTGGCAACACATTACACACTACACAGAACAAACTGTAACTAATTTCTATTATAAATATTAGATTCAGATCTCCCTCTCTGAGACAAGTAATACATCAAAATAATCTGAATTCTTGGCATCGGTTAAGCATAAACGAAAACGAAAAAGGTCAACCCTTTTGGACTTGCCGCTTAAAAAGCAAAATTCATTGGAAAAAAAGAATATATAAATAAAAGGAAAAAAATAAAGATTTTACATATCAATCCTCAACCAACCAGCCTTGATACTTGAAGAACAGATGAATCTCTACAAGAATTAAAATATGCCTTAGATTATATATATTGGATATAATTGGTTTTAATGAAGTGAGGATAATAGGTGATAAAATGTAGCAGCGCGGAAAATATATTTTCTATCAAATTGGAAATACACAAAGCTTAAGAGATGATTTATTTAAAATGCTACATCATATCATGCTGTGATGATATAGATTTCTAGTAAACCCCGATTTTTCAAAAATATTAACACAATTAATATATTTAATTTCTATACAAATCACCGAATGATACGAGGAATAATTTATCTAAGCAACCTGAAGAAAAAGAGAAAGATTGAGACTTGAGAAATTCAGTCAAACCTGATTTCGCTTACCATTCCAGAAAATTTACTGATAACACTGAAACTTAGTCTCGGCTATTGACTATCATGAAAATGTACAAGAAAATAAAAAATCAGAAGAACTTCAGAAGAACGGAAGAAGAAGTATGGAAGAAGAATTTCAGAGAGTATTTGGAATATTGCAAAATTCCAATAGAATAAAATGACCGATATTCATATTTCGAGCACATTATTTTGCCATAAAACGTAGGACGGAAGATTTTGCCCACTCATATATTTGGAAGACAAGAAATGTATTCCCTACCTACGAACCACAAGCCTGTGGCCTTACTGATAAATATAGAGGAGAACTTGGAGTCTGTAAAACTAAAATGAATAAATTCTAAACATCAAGTTACGCTTACAAAATTCAACTATTAAATATAAGATGATAGACTTTAGTGACAAACGTCAAAGATATGGTGCAAAATCCAAATACCACTTGGTGGGTAAGATGAGAAATGAGTCGAAAGGTGATACAATGTGATACCCTCGTGATGGGAAAAAGAAGAAAAAACGTCAACGATGAGATTCGATCAAAATAATTAGCTGAAACATCAAGGATGAAACGTTAGAATTTGCGGAAATTGTGGCAAACTCTTGGGGATGTCGTGCAAACTGATGCTAAGTTCAATGATGTCGATAATTTAAATTATTACATACCAAACGTGTATGACTTCCAGCAAAAATACCTATTTTAATTTATTTAATATTAAATTTAATTATTTTTATATTACTTATGTCAATTTAGATTTTATATAATTGTAACAATGAATGATAATCATAATTTATATTATATAAGATGGCAAATATATACAAGTAAATGTTTAAGATAGCAATATAAGTATTTGATGTCAATACAAAAACGTAAATTAATTATAGTACAGTATATAAGAATGACATTAGATGTAATTAAAATATATACTGTATGTGTATAATATATAAGAAGTTCGGAAATTAACGGACCGAAATAAAAAAAACCTAACATACAAAAAATGGCATTAAGCATAAAGTTATATTAATATATTAAAAAGCATAAGAAATAAACGCAATTTGAATTTTAATGTAAACATAATTTAACTCAAAGTACACACAAATATTATAGTTTTGATAAAACAAATTATGCTGTGTCATTTAAAAAAAAAAAGTTTGAACGGAACATTAATTATCATTGTTTTTTTTCTTATTTATCATTCTATTATATTCTATCTGTGTTCTGCGGTTCTGCCTGCGATAAATTCGTTATGCAAATTATACATGGCAATTTTCCTGCGTGTGATGAATAGTTGCCAAATTGATTTGTCGTTTATAATAATGGTTCTATTTCTTAAAAATCAAAGCGTAGTGTATAAGTATTCTTAATAAACAGATTTTTGAACGCAAAATGAATAATTCAATTCGGATTGATACTTTTTGAGATAAATGCACTTGTAACTCTCCAGTTTTAAAATTTGAATATAGAATAGACTTACTGTTTTACCGATAACCATGTGGCTCAAATATGTATTTCTTCGCAGAGAAAGTTCGTATACTTTGATGCAACTCGACAATAGATGGCGTTGTAGCTTTTACCGATCATGACAATTGGAATGGAACATGTCAGGAAAACGCCCGCCGAGTTTTAATAGTATGATACAAATAAAGATTATATAAATATTCAAATATATAACTATTTGATATGTTAATTTGAATTATATTATTAAATATATGAGTATTTTGGTGCAGTCGGTGCGGGCAAATATAGTGCAAAAGTTTAATTACACACTTAAGTATATAAAGTGCATTATTAATGAGCAATTCAGCATGGCTTTGCTGACTACATACACTCGGTATCTAGGGTGGCTTAGGATTAGTATTCGGCGATGGACGCCAGACCATCGCGAATATCTGTTATCTCTGTAAGGTGTTAGAATATAAGAACTATGCCAACATTAAATAAAGATGGATGTAGCGTAAGTCAACTGTCTAGATTAACTAGTTATTAACTTAATTAAATTTAAACTATATCTATATGTTAAAAACAAAATGCACATAATTTTATTCCAATTATATGTGTGAAATAAAAAAAATATCCTTAAATTATGGTATTGTTTTCATGTATTGGTTATTTTACTTAAGACTTATTATTAAGCAGCAAAAGCCGACATGGCACAGTTACACTCCTATGAATCAATTACAGGTTCAAACTCAGACAAATACCATTGAATTTTCAAGTGTTTAATTTGTGTTTATAATAATTCATCTCGTGCTCGGCGGTGAAAGAAAACATCGTGACGAAACGACACATTTCGGACGAAAATCTGACACATGCATGTATATCGTTTAGGGCCTGATGAGTCTTTAGCAAAGCTCTGGGATATTAAAAGGTTACTTACATAACATTGAAACTAGGATTCTCGTATCATAATTATCAACCAATCTTAAACCATGGCCTTTTCCAAGGTGCGACAAAGCATCCAATTTCCATTTTGAACATCCATTCAGGTGGGGCTGAATTCTCTCAACCAAGACTCGTCTCCTCTAACGACCATCGGTTCTTATACATATTATGGCGAAGTCTACTTTACTATTACTTGGTGGTCATATATTCTATCGCCAAACAGCAATATTTAAAATTGTTGTGTTCCGGTTCGAAGAGTAAGTGAGCCAGTGTAACAGGCACAAGTTCATAACCTCTTAGTTAACTCTTCTCACGATGGATCTTAGTCGTTTATTTATTGTTGTGTTGTATTTTTGCGTTCCTATTGTCACGTGACGAAAAAATATATACAAAACAAACGAACAGAAATACCGTTTTATAATATTAGTATGATTAGATGATAAAAGTGTTATCTAAAGTGCTTTAAGTTTATCATTTGCCGAATTGTTATCAGAGCACGTTTTTATGTTCACGTTAATAACAATGTACCTAATGTTTGTCAAGTAAAATTTATTTACTTTTGTTGAGAGTTAATTAAGCGTAAAGCGCTTTAGGTTATATATAACTTTCGGTAAATATTTACAATCGCGGCTTTTGACATAAATGGCTCCAAATTTTTATGACATGTTTTTTTGTCAATAATGAATGATATTTCATGCAATATTGAGGAGGGCGAAGACATACATTCTTGTTTACATCCTAGATCGGAACGGACTGGTCTAGGAACATCCTAGACCGCTCAGACCACCTACCTCGAGTCCTACCACTCATTGTTCTTTTACATCATTTTATGTCGTATTTTAAAAAAAAAAAAACATTTTCGAAGTCTTCTCCCTTGTCTGGTTTTCATAGTACGAGCTCTGCTTAGTTTGGGATCAGATGACCTTGTGTGAATAACGTTCCAGGATATTATTATTATTAATGAAATTGGGCACTCCAATTCTTTATTATTGTCTCGCTAGATCCACCGGTTTAGTCTGTACGTTATCCGTCAATCATTATAAAATCTGTCTTATATTAGATAGAATAATTTATAAGTTTTCACAACTCTCAATGTACTGCCATTTTTAATTATTACAAGATAAATCTCTACATAAACATGGAAACTTCCTTGTGAATAAATACCTAGACAATATACAAATTTTCCTAACCTAAATCTTCGAATCGAATTGCCATTTAAAATAAAAACCCTGTCGATAGCGAGTGACTTATTAAATTTCCGAGAATATTCTCTGATTGCTAAGATTGTAAGGAAAACCGCAATCACTTTTGTGTTTTAAAAGTAAAATACATTTTTCATCGTAATAAAAATTAGGTCTATGCCATGTGCTTCTTAGAGGTAATAATAATAATAAATATTCATTAAAACGCATTTTGTATATATTCAAAGATGCCAGGAAGACCATACAATGATCTCTACATTACTATACGATATTCTATTCAGACCACAAGAGCAGTAAAGACAAAAAAAAACTTTAACCTTAAAATAAATTGACATCATTGATCCAGATCTAAAATATAATCTTAATAATAATGATTTTTTTTATTTATAGCGTAGGTAGGCGGACGAACGTATGGGCCACCTGATGGTAAGTGGTCACCTACGTCAATGCGCCACCAACCTTGGGAACTAAGATGCTATGTCCCTTGTGCCTGTAATTACTACTAATTGTATATAGATTCGTTGAACTTCATCGTCAAGTTATAATAATAAGGTCCTCCAGACCAATTTCGGCCACGGCGGCCAATCTCAAGAGAGATTAGCCAACTGCGCAGGACCTTTTATAGTGCACAAGTGTGTGCGCAAACACAGGTGCACTCTCTTTTCCTTAGCTCTCATAATCCGATGGGACGGCAATCCGACACGGCCGGAAAGAGTTCAGGCGCAGGACCAACGGCTTAACGTGCTTTCCGAGGCACAGGAGTGTACACACTTCCAACTTCCAGACTCCGGGCTGCTACTGAGAATTTTCTGAAAGAAAAACCCAATAACTATTTATTGGCCCGACCTGGGAATTGAACCCAGGACCACCGGGTCTGCGGCCTTATATCTAGCCACTAGACCAACGAGGCAGTCAATTTATCTGAATTTAGAAGTAGTGTTGTATTATAAATAGATAATTATTAACCAAGAAGTCTTTGTGGCAAATATTATTGCAAATATTATCACATCACCTGCAATACGTACATAAATCAAAGGTTTTTTTACATCTACTTCTTTGATTGAACAATTATTATTAAAGTATATAATGGTATTTTTGCAAGAATTAAGGTAAATAATAAAAATTACTGCATTACACTTACATAAGGATATCCGTCTATTAATATCGCTTGATAAGCGTAACTGCTTCGTTAATCGAGTGAAAGATTATAAATGTTCATAAAAACTTATTGGGTTTTTGTCAAGGACTTCTCGGAAGTGGCCTGGACTTATCAGTGTTACGTTTTCGCGCCTCAGAAAGCACGTAAAGCGGTTTGCCCTGCTGTACTGACTCCGGTTATGACGAATTTCCGTCACATCAAAATAAAAAGTATTACTCCTTGGCTGTAGAGTAATTTCTAAATAGTGCGTGTACATCGCGAAGTCTTGGGTCCGAACCCGAGGTTGTGCCAGTAAAAAGTCATTTGAGTGTTTCCGTTGAAGATTCTCAGTAGCATCCTGGGTTCTGGAAGTTGGAAGTATATATGTACATGTGCCTGAGAAAGCACGTAAAGCCTATCTCCTACGCCTGAACTCATTTCTGTCGTGTCGGATTGCCGTTCCATTGGATTATGAGAATTATGGAATAGTGAGTGCATCTGTGTTTGCGGACACAGTTGCGCACTATAATATGTCCTGCACAGCTGGTTGATCTCTCTTCATGTGTTACCAAACCCTGTCCTGCATAAATGCAGTATATAACTAGCAAGATATTTATCATTACTTAGATATTACAATATTATAATTTAATTTAACGTGACCTTTAAAACGAGTTACATTGACTGGAACATGTTATATTATATAATTAATGACCGTGAAGACTAAACAATATACAAAAAGTGATTGTCAATTACATTGTGATTATATCGGTCAAGCGTGAGCCGTGTTTCGTGATAACGTCCAATAGTCGATTATTATATAATAATCATAACCTTGAATAATACAGTTTTTAATACTTCGTTATGTGCTATGTGCCTATTATTTTTAATGATTCGTTTTTTAAAATGCGTTTTCAACTTTTTTAAATTGTTGCTGGTATATTTTGTCCTTTTATATAGACTATATAGGTTATAAGCCCTATGTAAATATAACTTGATATAAATGTCAAGACGGGATGGATGCGGGCTGCCCAGGATCGGGATGGTTGGCATTCTATGGAAGAGGCTTTCGTCCAGCAGTAGAGGGCAAAAGGATGAAAAAAAAAATGTTGAGATGTTACCACCTCTCATAGACACTGATTTAATAACAAGAATTGTATAATCTTCCTAACCTTGATCCTACCTATCTGGTGGTAGGGATTCGAACAGAAGGAGAAACTTACCTTGCAGGCCCTTACGATGTTTACTTTCACCGATTATTGCTGAGCAAGCCTTGAATTATATAATAATATATGGCATATCATAACTGAAAATATTTATGATCTACTTGAACACGGCTGTTGTTTATAACGCGTAGTGATTTAATTATAATTTTTAAAAATAAAATGTTATATAAATAACAAAATGACCATGCCGCATGCCGTCCAATAAGCCTTTTGATTATGCTACATTCTACCTTTTTTATAGGATAGATAGGTGGACGAGTGTATGGGCCACCTGATGGTGTGGTCATCAACGCCCTTAGACATTAGCAGTGTAAGAAATGTTAACAGCTTACATCGCCAATGCGTCACTACGCACAATTAAGATGTTATGTCCCTTGTGCCTGGCCTAATTACACTGGCTCACTCACCCTTCAAATATATAATATCAAGTACTGTTGTTTTGTGGCAGAATATCTGAGTGTGTGCTACCTACCCAGACAAGCTTACACAAAGCTTGTCTGGGTAGGTAGCACACACAACCTAACCAAGAGACCTTATTCTTCTGACAGCCTTGTTAGTCTAGTAGTTAGATTAGAAAGATAAGTTAGGCTGCAGAATCCGAGGTTCTGGGTACTAACTCAATGTCGGGCTGATAAAAATTGATTTTGGGTTATATGTTGAAATTTTCTGTCTGTCTGTCTTTAGCAGTAGTTTGGATAGATTAATCCAGTCCAATCAAGTCTTCAGTTGATAATGATGTACTCATACCCATATGACTACCTCGTTGGTCTAGTGGCTAGGTATAAGGCCGCAGATTCGGTGGTCCTGGGTTCAATTCCCAGGTCGGGCCAGTAAATGGTTATTGGGTTTTTCTGTCGGGAAATTATCAGTAGCAGCCCGGAGTCTGGAAGTTGGAAGTGTGTATACTCCCGTGCCTCGGAAAGCACGTTAAGCCGTTGGTCCTGCGCCTGAAATCTTTCCGGTCGTGTCGGATTGCCGTCCCATCGGATTATGAGAGCTAGGGAATAGTGAGTGCACCTGTGTTTGCGCACACACTTGTGCACTATAATATCTCCTGCGCAGTTGGCTAATCTCTCTTGAGATTGGCCGCCGTGGCCGAAATCGGTCTGGACGACCTTACTCATACCCTGTTTTCGCAATGGCGTTTATTTTCAAAGTCTACGATATATTATAGTGCTCAAGTATATGCACACTATAATTTAATAATCACTAAGTACATTAAGTAAGAGTTTGTCTTCCGTTTAGAAGGGTCAGCGAGCCAGCGTGAGATTATTGGTCTTCATGATGGGCATCATATTGATAATTCTAGTTATATAATTAACAGCATACAATATACCATTGTACGTGGACATAACGACGTATTAGCTCATGGAACATTTCTATCGTTACAGGAAAAATCATCTATTTTTTACTCAAAATTCAAGCAAAGTCGATTTATAAAAATAGTATTTTAAATCCATCGCACTCCAGGTCGACTTGTGTATTTTATGAAAATAGAATGTATTTTATTTTTATTTTGAAGGTTATTTCAAACAAGATCTTGACCTTTTATTTATAGATATAATAAAATAACGGGGCCGTTTTTGGCATGAAATGTTTTCTTCGAAAATGCCATTTATGGGGAGATTATTATCGATCTTGAGTTGCCGCTGAGCAGGTTCCAATTAGTTATAAAAAATAATCTTATTAGTTAAGCCTATTACTCTGTTACTTAGTTTATGTCTGCACTTTCACAATTGTACTTTTGAATCGTCAAGCGTTTCCGCCGGCTCGGAATGTGGATTCTACCGAGAAGAACCGGCCAGAATCTTAGTAGTGGTAAAATAATTTGGTATATCTTTCGCAATAAATAAAGCTATGTTTCAATATTGCGACATTAGACTTGCATTATACTTGTTTTGTCCCTTGTGCCTGTTATTACACTGGCCCACTCACCCTTCAAACCGGGACACAACAATTAACTAAGTACTGCTGTTTAGCGGTAGAATATCTGATGAGTGGGTGGTACCTACCCAGACGGGCACACACAGTTAAACTAAACCTAAGCTTAATCTTAATAATATTAGTATACGACTAGCGACCTCTATGTTTAGTTTCACAGTTATATCTAAAGAAACACTTTCTAAAATAATGTCTGCTAGACAAATCGTTCGAACGAAACCGAGTTTTCAACTAGTCTTATATATAAACATAGGTAACCTAGAGACGGTAATTGCCTTTATTTTTATTTACTCCTAAAACTAGTTACAATATAAGTATACAATAATAAACCATAAATATAAACTTATATGTCCCTGAAAGTAGATCGCAACCATTTATACATGAACACAGCATGCATATGTGCATAGATATATATTATACAAATGTTAGAGTAGTTTTAAACAAACCACAGAATGATTTGTCATGCTAATACAAGGGGAAATATAAAAATGCTTATTAAAAATTATTTTATAGGTATGTGGTCTGTACTATATAGCTATTGTGCGTCTGTATGAATAGCGATTCGAACGATAGTCGAGAACATTGGCTATTGTCGTCGGCAGATTTTATGATACAATCACATTCGTTCGCAAAGTTTCGCCTCCCTGTAAACTATATCTTGTTCGTGAAATCACAAAAGCAAATTATAAAGTGATGCCTCGTTATTTACTACAACTAATAATCTTTTTTTTCACGCAGTGGAAACCTTTAGAAAGGTAAGCCTCGCCCACTGCGATGGCCGTCCTCGGCACGGATCGGAGAGGCTGCGGGATCGTGTTGATATAACGCATCCCGTGCTGTGCTCCGCTCTTGTTTCGGCGGAGCTCTCCTCAGGGGGCGAAGGTAATCTTACTCCCCCCCACAATTAATAAACTATCTCTACTTCGTACGGCTAAAATAATAAATATTATAGATAGTGAGCTGTTCTTAATGAGCGTCTACTTCGCGAAAGGAGTGTATTTTTTATTTTTTTTATTGTATAGGAAGGCGGACGAGCGTATGGGCCACCTGATGGTAAGTGGTCACCAACGCCCATAGACAATGGCATTGTAAGAAATGTTAACTATCGCTTACATCGCCAATGCGCCACCAAGATTGGAAACTAAGATGTTATGTCCCTTGTGCCTGTTACACTGGCTCACTCACCCTTCAAACCGGAACACAACAATACAAAGTACTGCTGTTTTGCGGTAGAATATCTGATGAGTGGGTGGTACCTACCCAGACGAGCTTGCACAAAGCTCTACCACCGAGTATATGATAAATTTCAATCTTCTATAAGTAAGTGCAATTTCGCTTATATATTGACTGCCTCGTTAATCTAGTCCGTCTAGTGGCTACATGTAAGGTAAGATTATTTTTTGTAGTTGATTAATAACTTTTTAGTCACTTTGTTATCCTATATGCTTACTCTGTATTGCGTGACATCACATTATAAAAAAAACATAAGATAATGTCATAGTGTCTTATTCTCTTTGATATTGTCAAGAAATGTGGTCAGTGAAATTGCGGTCACCATGAGCGATGATGAATCGTGTTCCGAATGTTACTTGGAAAGCATCGAAAGGAAATGGAACCAAATACTGTTAAATTGGGTATATCCGATATTTTTTCTGATTTTAATTTCTGTCACTGAAGATAATTGTTTATTTATTAAACGTTTGCTAGCGGACATGAACTATATGTTAATAAATCATACTAGAAACATTTTATGTACACCCATTTGAAAGCAAACACTGCATGCATAGTGTTCTTGTGCCGATTACAATTACTTAAAAATAATTAATGTGCTCGACTATTATATAACAGTAAAAATACGATGATTATAATGGAGAGAATAATTTGTATCAACTTTTTGACTATCAATGTAGAATTGATCTACATTATGGACATAATTATACAGTGTGTAACAAAAACCCTGTCCGATCCGTAAAGTGATTATTAGTATTTTAAAAATGATTACATAAATATAACCGACTCACGATACCTAATAACCACTTCACGGGTCGGACAGGATTTATGTTACATACTGTATATACTAACCCAAAAAGTGCAGAATTTCTGACCCAAAGATTAAGGTGAAGAAATCGCTAATAAACCATAAAGAAGCCTCATTGTATTTATGATGATTGACGAAACAAACTTGTTTATTGATCAGTGTTTCCGTATTTCTTTATTTCTACAAATCACAAAAAAGTTCATCATCATCATCCACAGTCTTCGGTATCCCACTAAGTAGTGATTGTAGACCTCTCTCTGCAAGCTATCTGTCTCGATTCGTCACCAATCTCGCTCCGATTTTGACAAAGTCATCGACCCATCTTGCCGCAGGACGTCTGACACTTCGGTTCTCTTAAATCAGATAACACTTCACCTATTGTGTCACTATTTACTCCTGTTACGATGCCTAATGTAATATCTTCTATTTTTTTTCTACTAATGCTCCAAGATGTAAATATTTCAACCGTATATATATTATTCTGCGTATAGGACTGCAGTAAATAATATTATCAAAACTAATAATAATAATTTCTCCATTACTAAGGTAAACAAATGCATTGTATTAAGAGAAGTACAAGAATTAAGTTCCAACATTTTCATGAGCATTATTAACAAATACAAGGATGATATAAGCATTGATGAATTTGATACACTTCCATTACGCTCAGATGGTATTGATTTTTTTATAAGGAACAAATTTCCTATACTGAGACTTTGGTAAATTTTTGTTATTAAATTTTATCATATCATCAATAATATAGTTGGTAATATTTCAATTATCTATATAAACGTGAAAATCGATTATTTTTTATTTTTAAATGTATTTGAAATATGTGGATACATTTTAACGAATTCACCAAATCAACAGGACACTTGTTGAAGAAAATGATTATGAAAAAATTACATTGATAATGACGTCATTACTTTTATATTATTTCTGTACAAATTCGCAATACGGTAAAGTTGATGCTGATATTTATGAAAATCTTTCCAAAGAAGAACAAGTGATAATATTAAAGTTTTGCGAAAATTTAGCTGAAATGGAAGTCACTATTAACAACATTGGAAGAGCTTTAAAAGGTAATATCGTTGTTTATTTTTTAAATAGTTAGGCAAATGCGGCACGTGATGGTAAGTGGTTACCACGGTCCATATTCATTTCCACTATAAGAAAAAATAAGTCTGTAGCTACACTGGCTCACTCACTTTGCTTGGTGGTAGAATATGGGTATCTAAAAATTTACCTTGCACAAAGACCATACAAAAGCTAAATAATCTATCTAAAGTTAAAAATCATTTAATATGGATTTTTAGGTGCATATGAAATATCTATTAAAGAAGAGAAGACTGATAAAGAGATACAAAAAGCAAATGAAATTGATTCAGAGCTCGAAGTTTCTAGCAGCATGTCATATGATCTTACGAAATCCCGGACACTGAAATTTAAATCTTCAATAACCGTTTTGCCATCAGTAGTTACTGATACATCTGTATCAAAATCCTCATTAGAAAGATTTACTGATGAGTCTGATTATAAAGTAGGACATTTGGGAACTAAGCTGGCTAGAGAAAATATTGTTTCAACGCCTACAAGTAATATAACAGAAGTTCAAGCCAATGAATTTAAACATAAATGCAGTAATGAGCGCATCGTTCATGGTATTCATATTTATTACCAAATAGTAACTCCTGTTAATGTATTTATTTAAAACTACAAAGATAATGTAATAAGCTGTAGTGATACTTTTTACGATTGACTTAATTAACTTTGTCAATCTTTTTTTAATAAAAGATTCAGATCACCAGTCTTGTCAGTTGAATTGCTCGTGTACTAAGTGCAGCCCCATAGGCCCATGCTGTGGTGACCCAGGCAGCACTAAGGAATTTTGTGACGATAATCCAAAGGCTACTGTAACCTCAAAGTAAGCCGCAAAGCGTAATGTCTTGTTTACATTCTACTTTCTTCATCTACTTTTTCTATATAATAAAGACTGCGAGTAAACCATAATATATATAAAAAATGACAATTTTTATATACTAACCTAGCTATCAAGTTATTTTTTCAGGAACCGTATGAAATGGCGTTGTATAATAATATTTGGTTCGATAGCTTTATTGTTATTAATAATAATAATATCAGCAATAGTACTTTGGTTGATGATAAATATCAGTCCATCACACACATTGACAACTCTTGAAGAGAAAAGGTAATATAAAATTATATATGACTTCATTTGTTTGATGAAATTACAACTTTTAGAATTATGTTAATTTTTCTTCAGTTATCGAGAAAATGTGGGCTGGACATGGATATGTCAAGATAATCTCTGCCAAAGAGAGTTTAATTCTCCCTTCAATGTAACTACGTACTCTTCTATAAGTCGTTGTACATTATTGTGTAGCGGTTTACCGCTATGGCCTTACCCAATTGGCTATACGTATTACAATAAAACTATTGTAACAATATCAACAAAGAAACTTGAATATAAATTTAAATTTGTACCATCTAATGCAGTTCAAGAATGTTTATCTGAGGGTTTTAATTTATTCTTGAAATATCTGAGTAGACTTGAAAAAAGTAAGACAAGGAATTTGAATGACGATTATGACGTCAAAAAAATGTATATACAAATCGATATTGAAGGTGATCCTGATCCAAGATTACGGTTAAACACAGATGAAACGTATTCACTAAACTTAGAAACAATTGAAGATCAAGTCTTTATTAAAATCAACTCCGAGTCGTTTTGTGGTGTTCGTCATGGACTGGAAACATTGAGTCAGCTGATTCTATTAGACCAAAGTACAGGTCACTTAATAACACTCTCAAATATCATTATAAAAGATGGTCCTACGTATAAGTACAGAGGTCTCATGATAGATACTGCAAGAAATTTTATTCCAATAATCGATTTAATGAGAACCATTGATGCGATGGCTAGTTGTAAATTGAATACATTCCATTGGCGGATATCAGACGCTACTAGTTTTCCATTACATGTGGAAAAAGTGCCTGAATTGAATAATTATGGACCTTACGATAAATCAATGGTTTATACGAGAGACGATGTCAAGTTATTGGTGAAGAGAGCCAATGTAAAAGGTATTCGTATTATAATAGAAATTGCTGCACCAGGTCCCGTCGGAAGACCCTGGTCTTGGTTAACTGAAACAACGTACCCGAAAAAAAATGATAACTTGACATGCGAAAGTATTCTCTGCCTACGATTGTCCATGAAAGAGTCAGTTTTTAATACACTCCAAAAAATTTATACAGAAATTATTAAGTTAACACACGTAGATGATGTGTTTCATTTGAGCGATAGTCTGTTCTCATTTATTAATTGCTACAACTTAATAAATGACAGAGATGGATTTTTGGACAAAGCGCTAGTACGTCTGAAGATGGCAAATAAAGGTTTTCTTCCAAGACTACCTATAATATGGTACACTGCCCATTTAAACAGAGAATACGAAGCCAAGACCTGGAATAGACTTGGCGTTCAATTGAATAAATGGGATCCAGATTCATCAAAAGATAATTTAAGTAAATTCAGAGTTATACATTCATCTAGATGGGATTTATCTTGTGAGATGATAAAGCAAAGATGCTCTAAGTATAGGTCAGAGAGAATTTTATTTCAATTACTTTGATTTTACAAATTTAACGTATTTTCTCATTTAAGGTCTTGGCAACAGATGTATGCATGGACCTCTTGGCGTAATTTAGATACATTTACTGTTGAGGGTGGCGAATCTATACTATGGACTGATATTGTTGACGCTAGTACGAATCTTTGATTGTACATCTTTTTATTAATTAAGTCTTTATTGCGTACAATTTACAAACATTATATAAAAGAACAGGTAGTACATAGAGTATTCAAAGGCAGCCTTATCACACACAGTGATCTCTTCTAGGCAACCTTTATAAAAAAAACAAAAAAATATATTTTTAGGTAGGAACGATAATCTATTATTAAAATTTGTAAGTTTATCTTCGATGCCAAATGATTGGAAAAATGTTAATGATATTTGGTGCTATAGAATTTTATGATGTTTTCATATATTTCACGTTTAGGTAACTTAGATTACCATTTATGGCCGCGCGCAGCAGCTGTTGCAGAACGTTTGTGGTCAGACGTAATCGCCAATTCAAGTGCCAACAAATTTGTTTACTTGCGTTTAGATATGCACAGGTAAGATGAAACTACACGGAAATATAATATCGATACAATTTACATTTCCTACGCTTGCTTTGCTAATTCTTTTAATTATTTTCTATTACCATTTTGGTGGCTTTAATTTTTCATATGAGTAATTGATGATATTTGATTTTATTGTAATTGAAATTTGTGTACAGATCTCGTATGCTTCTTCATGGTATAAGGACTCAACCAATTTGGCCAGCTTGGTGCAGTTCCAACCCGAACACTTGCCTTAAAAAAGTGCATTAAATATTGGAATCAATAGATAGATAACCCAAATTCACGTTAAAGCAATAACATCATCTTTAAAAATCTGGGAGTGATATTTTAATTATATTTTTAGCGTAAAATCTATCGAATTTACTCATAAACCTTGCTTAGAATGTTGTCAGTTAAACAATACTGTCTTCTTCTACCAAATGTGAAATTAATAATGAGAGAAAGAGAAACCTTTTTTAGCGTCTGTTTAGTTAAACGCTGATTTCGCTCTTTCTGTCCAATATTGATTTGACATTCGAAAGAATGGCACAGAATATATCAAAAGAAATTAAAGAGCTTTATTTAAGAAAAATACACTATTTATTAAGAAAAACACAAAAATTTAAACAGAAAATAATGATATTGCAAAATTAATTATTAATATAAGTAATAACGATAATTATAATTCTTATCATGATATAAAGAAAATATATTTAAAAGGACTCGCTTATAAGGCCTTTGACGTTTGTATAAGTTCCGACGACACACAATATCAGACCAAATGTAACAATCAAGACGAACCTCCAAAATCTCCACATCATGAAACCTAGACCAGGATCAGTCCAATCCAGGCACAGCTCGATGAAGGCCGGATAAATAAAGCCCATGTTGGAAATGCAAAAGGAACCCAGCTGAAAATTTTATAAATTGTATATGAAATTAAAAGACAGACGTTATTTCGTCTTTATCAGTCAGTATTTATTTAATAAAGCTGAACTAAGAGAGAGACAGATCCATTACAGTAACATCATGTGAATGTCCCACTGCTGGGCTAAGGCTAATTTTGTATTATTAATATCAGTTTGACAAAGTCACGTCGCGATTGTCGATGTTGTCAGTAGAGAACGCCTTAATATATGAACAACGTATGTATTAGATTTATTAACAACTGACATATTTAATTGAATAATTTACACGAAAGCGAGATTCAAAATCGTTACAACTTTATTTCAGTTATTACTTATAAAAGTAGACATATATTTCAAAAAAAATATTCTAACTATAATAAAATAAGTATTAGTTTTAGATTACATATCGTCGCTTAGGTAACAATACCGCGCAAGTTAAAAATGTAACGCGCAAGATATCAGGACAGACAAAAAACTGACTATCTCCTTTGAAATACTTCAGACATGTGTACTGAATACATAAATATGTTTAGATTAGGTGCAATTATGACGTCACAAGTTAAAATATGTGTATTTAATTCTGCATATTATATAAAATGGCTTACTTTTTTACTAGTTACATTAAATTAAACAGCAGACGCTATATCATCTGTTGAAATATATTTCAAATCGTAAAAACTCTATTTACATATTAAATACGAAATTGGACAAGAATTTATGGTCAGAAAAAAAATATCTAACTTAAAATCTATCTAGTCTAATAAGGTTAATATAATGAAGACGAAAATGTAGAAACATATTAGTCACAAGTTAAACGAATATAGGAAGATACTATGAATACTCACCACTCCAATGAATTTGGATACATTTGGAAACGTAGTAGCAATACAAGTTATGCCACAAATAAATAACGCTCTATATACTCGTTCCCATAGCCAATACTTCGAAGGATCATAGTTCTTCTTGATATAAAACCACATCAGGTCGAATGGGAACCAGAAGTTAAGAGCAAACGTCACGTATATCATAAAGCCGAGGAGTAACTTTAGTGCTATTGGAAACCTGGTGAATTAAAAATGAATAAGCGGATATAAGGGGTTTTCCAATAGGGACGCTTGAACTTAGACAGCTGATTGCGGCCATGTTGTTTGAGTGACAGTTGTCAAATGCAGTGTGTTATATTCATTCCGTCCTCCCAAACCACCATGGCAGGTTACAGTGTCGAGCAGCACGTGCAAATCATAAAATTGTTTTATGAAAATGGGTCTTCAGTTCGAGCAACGTTCCGCACACTTCGCCCGTTTTACGGTCGCGATGATCGTCCTGCCGAGTCGACTATCCGTCGATTGGTGGACAAATTCGAGTCAACCGGGTCAGTTAACAATCAGCCGGTTCCCGTGCGTCAACGTAACGCGAGATCTGCCGAGAATATCGCCGCTGTGCGCGACAGTGTCCTCGAAAACCCGCGGCAGTCAATTCCGCGTCGCGCATAGGAACTCGGCCTTTCGCAGACGACAACTTGGCGAATTTTGCGTTGTGACTTGAGCCTGCACCCGTACAAGATCCAGCTGACCTAAGAGCTCAAGGTTAATGACCATAGACAGCGCCGTGTGTTCGCTGACTGGGCATTAGAGCAGTTGGAAGTTGACGCCGATTTTGGCAAAAAAATCATCTTCAGCGACGAGGCGCATTTTTGGATGAATGGCTATGTCAACAAGCAAAATTGCCGTATTTGGGACGAGACCAATCCACACGAGGTTCACCAAGTGGCAATGCACCCGCAGAAAGTGACTGTTTGGTGCGGATTTTGGGCCGGAGGCGTGATTGGTCCGTATTTTTTCGAAAACGATAATGGTGTGGCCGTCACCGTCAATGGTGAGCGATACCAGTCGATGATAACCAACTTCTTTTGGCCTGAAATCGAGAATATGGATCTGGACAACATGTGGTTTCAACAGGACGGCGCTACGTGCCACACAGCACACGCTACGATGGAAGTTCTGCAAGATCAAGCACCCTTAATGGAAAACCCTATACAAAACAAAAAAATGAATTCGTTTTTTCGTAAGATTATCTAGTTTCGATTTATTTTATACAATTAGAATATGATAAGTTAAGCTGAACTGGTTTAGAGTTTGACAATACTGCTCAAAAAGTTTCATCCGACACAGCTTATCTCGGGATGTTCTTCTTTGCCGACAAAATGAATTATAAACACTAAATAGGCTCTTGAACATTCATATCATCTTCGTTTAAATCTATGTTTTATATCCACTGGGCCAGAAGGGCTGGCTAAGTTCTGAATGTCATAAAGGTACAAAATTGAGATTTTTAAAATGAATAACTATTTAATACTTTTTAATATAACGTCTTATGTATTTATGTAAAAGTAATTACGGTTCTAATGGAAAATTAAGTGTAACAGGTGATCTGGACATTTCTCCAAATCCCCAGTAGCCGAAGAAACCGATGGTAACGACGATGCTTACGACGACAGACATACCTGTAATTGAACGAATATAATCCATAAAATCAACAATTTATTAAACTTAAAAAAGCTTAACAAAAAATAAAACAAAATTGTAGTCTAATCTTGGTCCTGAAACGTCCATAGAACTGAACTGGTCATAGTTTTACTCGGTGGTAGAGCATTGTGCAAGCTCGTCTGGGTAGGTACCACCCACTCATCAGATATTCTACCGCAAAACAGCAGTACTTTCTATTGTTGTGTTTGAAGGGTTTGAAGGGTGAGTGAGCCAGTGTAATTACAGGCACAAGGGACATAACATCTTAGTTCCCAAGGTTGGTGGCGCATTGGCAATGTAAGCGATGACATTTCTTACAATGCCATTGTCTATGGGCGTTGGTGACCACTTACCATCAGGTGGCCCATTTGCTCGTACGCCTACCTATACAATAAAAATAGTCAGATTAACGAATTTGGCTATAATGTTGTGCAAATTATTTGGTTGAATCTTACGTTACCGGATATCACCGTCTACTGACTATTCGGGTTAAAGCCAAATCTATTAATTCGACTAACTCGAGAGAAACACCGAGATGAGTTCTAAGCAAATATACCAGCATGTTTTTTACCGTTTCTTCTTGCTAGAGGCTGTTTTCTGAAACGGTGGTTTATTTAATATGTTGAAAAACGCTTTATCGTTATTTTTTCTTAAAATAACTATATTTGTTTTTTTTTTTTTAATATAGCATCGACATGGTATAGGCGCATGATATAACCCTTATTAACTTTTTCACATAACAAAAAGATACAAGCTATTCCAAATTGATTTTATGTGCATTTAAGGTTTGAAATGTACAATATACCTCCGAACAACGCAAGACCCATATTCCTTGGTTCTTCCATATTGTTCTCCACAGCCATCACCGCACCAAGACCTTCCATGCTGAATATACAGACGCCCATAAATTCAAACAGACCCGCAACAGTTTTGAATACCGGCAAGTCTAGAGGACTAGATTTTGCTACTTTCGATGCATAGTGAACTGTTGCACATGCCACGGTAACTGTGATAGATATTATTTTAATATTAGTAAAAATAATATTTGATTCAGATTCGGATTTTGAAATAGATTAAATTCGGAGTTGACTAATTGTTGTAATTATTAACTCCATGATAATCTATATGGATTGAAAAGTAGCTGAAGACTGAAAAAGACTTTATTTAATGATAGTGAGAAATACATCCTGTAACAACTACAACTTAAAAATAAGTGATAACACAATTATTCGGAATTATAAGGGCAGTGAATGTTACTAATGAAATGTGATGGATTGAATGATGAACGGATTTTATATTAAATTTAGTCTAAGCAAAATCACTAACATATAATAAAATCAGCGACGATAGAGAACGGTGCAAGGTATTTCAAGGAAGTGATCATGCCAAGAAGTACACATGGTACTACAAGACAAATTATATACACCCTGAGAGGAGGGTTGCCTTCCAAAGTGACTTCATTAGTCCCCTCAACAAGTTGCTTGATAGTACGCGCCATCATGATCTGATAGACGCAACAGGAACCGAAGAGATTGAAGCATATAGTAAAGTCCACGAGGTACCTAAAGATATTGCACCATGATATGTTACAACTTAAAGTACTATAAATAGAATGTAATGAAACAAGAATGTATCAAAAATATAATAAAACAAAAAATATATAATTACAATTATTTAAAAATATTAAATAGTTAAGTAAATGACTAAATTTGGATCGTCTATGTTTGTAATACCTGAAGCATTTGCTATATTTCCTTATGCTGACAAACGGTCCTGTCTCCAGTGTAGCCTCAGCAAGATCAGGGTAACTCATTGCTGGTACTTGTACTCTTCCATAAATCCGTTGTGCTGAATGAGCTATCATCTAGGTAAGATTATTTTACATACACATACAAAATCCACTCTATTAGCTAAAAACTAAGCTATGTGAAAAATTATAATATGAAGATTGTAACATATGTGAACTTGTATTGAGTAATTAAGAGGATGGATTTAAATAAGATTTCGCCATACAGATATCATCTAAATTATTACGTCATATTCCACTTTTTATTGGGAAGCTTAAACAACATAGCAACTCATAATTTCACATATGTCATAAGTATTTACTTACATACATAGCGTAGCTGATGCAAAACCCAAAAACAATAGTCAATACGAAAGAAGTCCAAAGTCCGCACATTTTGTAGGACTCATGAATAGCGACCACTCCGCCACCAAGACAGCTCTTTGCGAGGTTACCAATGGTTTCAACTAAACTGAAGCATAACAAAGAATGTTAATAATCTTTAAAATTTAAATTATTACATCTTCAACCTTTTAAACTGTACTTGCTTAAAAATTTTGTATTGTGAAATGACCATAAACTGACATTTGAGCCAACACCACTGCTGGGCTAAGGTCTCCTCTCTTTTGGAGGAGATTGTTTGGAGATTATCCACTCTGTTCTAATGTGGGTTGGTAGGATACACATGTGGCAGACATTGGACGCAGGTTTCTTGACGATGTTTTCCTTCAACGCCAAGCACGAGATGATTTATGACAACACACATAAAAGTTCAGTGATGCTTGTCCCCTTATAATATCTATGGTAAGGATTCAGAAACTTTTATCGTATTATTGATTTTAAGAGATTTTCAAATAATCAGCACGATAAAACTGAACACATCGTTTTTTCTATTCAAAAAATATCTATCACAAAAGCGTCATCATCAATATGTCATTTAAAATATTAAAGTAAATATAAGAAAACTTTATTTTAAATACGCTGGAGTAATTTTATACTTAGTCCTTTTCCTGCCTTGTGGTCTAGCTGATTTGAAGTCATAGTTTCTAGCAGCTTCTCCAGTGGCTTTTATTTCATATTTGTGACGACCACCACGATGGGGTGAACGACTCTGTTTTAATATAAAATATTATCCATTGAATCATAAAACTGAAGGCTTTATCTGTAAATATTGCTTAGAAGGTGATCAGTTAAGTAATGCTGTGTCTCCGTCTTTCGAATGTAAAATCAATTCTGACAGAAAGGGAGAATTCATTGTTTTACAGAAAATGTATTTTAAAATAGTAATTAGCACACGTAAAACAAAATATTGGTTGATATTAAGAGCGGCTTTACTGCTAAAGATCATCTTTTACTTTAATTGGTTGTAGAGCTTTGTGCAAGCTCGTCTGTGTATTTACCACCCACTCATCAGATATTCTTCCGCAAAACAGTACTTGGTATTGTTGTGTTCCGGTTTGAAGGGCGTCTGTGACCACTTACCATTAAGTGGTCCATATGCCAGTCCGCCTTCCTATGCCTTAAAAAAACTCTACTACTGTACTTCTTAAAGAAGGTTTGCAAATTTAACAATTAAATAACATGTCAATACGTCACATTTCAAACTAGTATTATGATTCGCTGGCCATTATCCCAATTATCTGGAGTCAGGAGTATAAAAATTTGGTAGTCTTTTAAGGCTGGCCTGCGTAAGGCCGTTCTTCTGTAATATTATTGCTCGTTTGGTTCCCTGACATTCCCTAAAGCGCTCACATGCTTCATACGATTCTTAAAACCAAATATCTTGTACTTTGTATCGGCTTACGACACTCTCGTATTCAAAAACGGTGGATATTTAGTTATATAAAATATATTTACTTACAGGCGTACGATTCATTTTGAATATAATGGTTATATTCTTTTTAATCGTCGATGTAGACACTTATACGCAAAATCGCAAAGCAAAAACATCTTTTTTTCACAAGTAAATATTAAGAATAGTACAATTAATTGAATAAAATTTGACAGTCATTTATTAATGGTTATGTTTTCGACCAGTTATACGTTGTTCTAATATGCCAACGATGGGAAAATAATGGACAATATGACACAATTAATATTTAAAAAACTAATATGGATTTTGAGTTTATACAAATAATTAATCATTTATAATATTGTGTATATTTTGTATGTTATTTAGGAAGGTAAATGAGCAATATTTCGCATTCTATTAGTTCCGTCAAATTAGAAATCAAACTATTCCTACAATTTTATTGCCAAGTGTCAACAACAATCTTTAATGTCATCTGACGCTCGAAGTACAATAATAAATAGTCTATTCCAACCACAACAGGAATAAACCCATATAAACAACTTTGACACCGAATTGATGCGATGTCATTGGTCATCGATATCAATTGACGCGATATCATTGGTCGAGATCTTGTATAATCTATGATATTCACTATGGATCCGCGAAAAGATGGCGTTTTCAATGTCCGCGAAGTTGTAATCGAAACTTCGAAAGTTAATTAAATGTGGTTATAACTAGTTAATTGGAATAGTGTTGTATTATAAATAAGGGTAAATTAATCAAGAGCTGTTTATAGTGCATAACATAGCAGAACGTTTTAAAAATCGCATGCAATTTGTAAATCTACGGTGTGTTTACCTTTATTCCTACTCCGATTGGAATAGGGTATACAAACTGTCGGAACGCTTGTTACCCTACACCCTTCGAGTTCGGTACACACTCGGTACACTAAACTTAAGGCCTTTACTACTAGTTTAAATGTTTTTGAGAAAAATAACATTCTTTAATGTATAACATGTAATTACTCGATGGTAGAGCTTTGTGCCAGCTCGTCTGGGTCGGTACCACCCATTCATCAGATATTCTACCGCAAAACAGCACTACGTTGTATTGTTGTTCCGGCTTGAAGGGTGAGTGAGCCAGTGTAATTACAGGCAGTACTTAGTTCCCAAGGTTGGTGGCGCATTGGCGATGTAAGCAATGATTAACATTTCTTGCAATGCCATTGTCTATGGGCGTTGGTGACCACTTACCATCAGGTGGCCCATATGCTCGTCCGTCTACATATACAATAAAAAAAAAATAAGTTAAAAAATTAAAATATATATTTGTATGTAATTTAATATATTAATTTTATTTTATAAATTATATTTTCATTACTTACACTCGAAATAAGTTAAAATAGTTTTGTCGAAATTCAGTTTTTATCTCCTCCTGTATTTGTAAGTGTACTTAAGCGATATTTAACAATGTAAGGTATGAGGACTATCAATAATGACATACGCTTCAATTTTAACAAAAACGTTTATTATTCAAAACAAAATGCGATTACCAAAAATATATATAAAAATACATTCATATCATATTAAAACAATATAAAATATATGTACATGAACAAAATGTTATAATTAACTTGACTTACATATTTGACAATACTAAAATTATAAACGTAACTACTGAAATTTTACTGAAATTTCAAAACAGCGTTGAATTACATTAGAAATTCCTCAAAATACTTCTGAGATAAGCTCTTTAGCATTGCTGTATGTACCGACGATGCAAAGAACTGTACCAAATATCAATATCGCGACGAACTTCCACAGTCTCCACATCATAAAACCTAGACCTGGATCGACCCAGTCTAGGCACAGTTCGATAAACGCCGGATATATGAAACCCATGTTTGATAGACAGAACGAGCCGAGCTGTGAAATAAAATAGAAGAAAAATGTATTTGTGGTGTTCAATATAGCCAGGGCCAGATTTAGGGGAGGGCTACTGGGGCTACAGGCCCGGGGCCCCCACAATGAAGACTTCGGAAAAAAAATATCTTTTAAATTCCGAAAAATAAACACTAGTAAACAGATAAAAAAAAATGTTCATTTTATTTGGAAAATAATTTGGGGCCAGGGCATCCACTCCTTTGTTGCCCCGCGGCCTCCAGACCTCTAAATGCGGCCCTGAATGTGCTATATTGAATAAAGCACTGCTGAGCTTAAAAGATAGATTCGTTTATGGACTTGCGGATATAAAGGTGCTCGGCAGTTATATAACGTTAGATTATATTGCATAACATTTGTTGTCTAAATTTGTAACAAAAGTTATAAATTGTTTGTGATGTTATACAACTTCATGTAACTTCATACTACTAATTACAACATGATTATAACCTATTATACACCAACAAATTATAAATTATTTTGCGTGTACATAACATATGACAGACCCAAAGTAATGGTTGCAGGATGTTATACGATGTTATACAACAGTTAAACCAGTATGGAGCGTTTAAAACATGTATTTTATTTATTTTATTTTAAAAGGTACATCAACATCACACATATTAAGCACTTATAAATTAACGACTTACGGCTATTATTACATCTGATATGAGTGACAATTAATAGAATAGATGTACACATAATTTCAAAACTTATTGTCTAACTATTCTAAACTAAGTTAAAAGTTTAAAAATGAAAAATTAATATATAAAAACAAAACAAAAAAAAAACATTTAATTAAATTATGAACTAAAGTGATGATTGCTGTTGAATTTTTTTTTTAAACGATGGTAAGGTTTTTTTTATTTTTTTTTATTTTTTATTTTTTTTATTACATATACTATATAGATATATGTATGTATATATGATTTATTTATAAATATCTATAATCTGTTTTATATTTTATTTATTAGTATTTTTTTGTATTTATGTATCTGCCATATTTATTGAGTTGTTTTTGTTATTATTTCATAATGTAAGTTTTTACTGCACCACCATATTGCCGTCTTCCATACACATTATTCCTCTAACCCAAAGGTTGTCTGGAAGAAATGGCTTATAAGCCATAAGACCGCCTTTTGCTTGGCCAACTTTGTTTTAAAGAATATAAATATATATATATTTTTTATCTTTATATATATTTGGTGTGCAATAAAGAGTAAAATAAATAAATAAATAAATAAGGTATCAAAAAATATGTCAAGATTTGGAATTTTATAACACATGTTGTCATACTCGGCACAGATTCTGTTCATAGAGCTGTGTTTGCCGATATTTGTACGAGACAATGATATGTGAAATAATTTCGTTATGGGTTTTCTGGGAGTTCTTGGAGGTAACATTCTTAACATGTTGTATCAAAATATTACAAACTTTTATAAAATGTTATCGTGCTACACAATATTTTTACTGCCGTGTGGAAGCACCCTAACAGTTCAGTGCGTCGTTGAGCTGTCAGTTATCGTATGTTAATAATAAACCGAGTTAGAGACAGGAAAGTTATTCGAATCGAACGATTTATTTGTATAGTATATATGTTATGGAGGTCACATGGTTACTTCAAGATCACAACGACTTCGTAAAATGTAAAAGTACAACGCATAGCCTCTAGCAATGCGTTTTAGTTTTAGCATCTTATAAAAGGTATGAGCTAATTATGTCGTAACAGTTTTGTCGATAAATAATTTTAAATTACATATAAAATTATTTTTTATCGACGCCGGTTAAATCTTGATTAGCTTAGTTCACTCGGTGGTAGAGCTTTGTGCAAGCTCGTATGGGTGGGTACCAACCCACTCATCAGTTATTCTACCGCAAAACATCAGTACTTTGTATTGTTGTATTCCGGTTTGAAGGGTAGCCAGTGTAATTACACAACACAAGGGACATAACATCTTAGTTCCCAAAGTTAGTGGCGCATTGGCGATGTAAGCGATGGTTAACATTTCTTACAATGCCAATGTCTATGGGCGTTGGTGACCACTTACCATAAGGTGGCACATGCTCGTCCGCCTACCTATTCAATAATAAAAAACAGCTTTAAATCGTAAATTTTTTTATGAGAGAATCTGTTTGACATTCTTAGTAATCGACATGTGTATCGTACTAGTATCTGTATGAGTAGGTGGCCTTAGGTAGCTTTGAACTTTTCTATAACCTGGACAAACTGTATGCAAAAATTCATGATGATCGATAAAATAATAATTAACGTCTTAGCAAGCGTAAAAAAAAAACAAACAAATTGACTTTCGCACGATATTAATGAGGATTGTAGTGAAACGTTTTATAAGTATCAGTGACAGAATAAAACTTATGATCTTTTGTAAATACGATCTGCCCTTTTTAATTAATTCTGGTAACTTATCTATACTACCATATAAATCTATTGGTTCTGTCTGTACATATTTTTTTCACCTAATTTTGTGATAAATAATCCTTTTATGATGCAGTGATTATTTGACATGACATTATACTATTTTTTCATTTTGTCTGTCTGTCTGTATGTCTTCTTATAACTTAAGAACGGCTTGACCAAGAATTGGCTTGATGAAAATTGGTACACACAAAGAACATGTGATGGCGCAAATGATAGGCCATATATAAAATCGGTAAACCCTACGGTATCTTATGAAAATTAATTTCAAATCGTTAATTACGTATTTCTTTACCAGTAGCCATATGTGTGTGTTTGTGTGTGTGTGCGTGTGTGGGCGCGTGTGTTATTATAGTAATAAAATAATTTATTATATTTTTATTAATTATACGCGGGTGAAGCCGCGGGGCACAGCTAGTTACTAATATTACTATGTATTATCAACATAACATAGGTACTAACTGTATTATGTATTTCCTTCAAGAGGTCGATCCAGATTTGATATTTCTATTAATTTAAGCAATTAGAGAAAACGTCATAAGTGGTGTTCTTACCAATCCAATAAACTTTGTCACAGCTGGAAATATGACAGCAATCACCGTGATGACGAACACAAACATTCCCCTGTACACTCTCTCCCAAAACCAGTACTTGGATGGATCGTACTTCTGTTTGATGTAATACCAGACAAGTTCAAAAGGAACCCAGAAGTTTAGAGCGAACGTTACGTAAATCATAAGCGCCATCATAACCTTCAGAGCTATTGGGAACCTGAAAATAATAGGAATGGAATATGCGTAGTAATAAACTCAAAGACCGATTTCAGTCAAAGCGGTCATGCTCAACGGAAAATAACCAACTGTATTGGAGATATCATAACTCACAAGTGTATGAGCAAGCAGGTGCACTCTCATTCTCACAATCCGACGGAACGGCAATTCGACACGAATGGAGAGACTGTCATAGAACTAACCACTTACCATTTCCAGAAACGAAGAAAGTGTTAATATTGCCACTCTCTAAGCTTCGAGCTGGTCATTAGCAGCAATAAAAAAATCTCAGTCGATTTTTTTTACTAATCCAATCTTGGGTTTGAACCGTTATGATCTGCCTTATGAGATAGCATATAAAACACAACGTAATTATATCGTCCCGTGGCTAAAAGCTTAACCAAAGATTGTAGGTTTAACCTTCGGCACCACTGAATTTCAACATGCATAATTTGTATTTATAATTCATCTCGTACTCGATAGTTAAGGCGGTACTAAAACAAGAACTTACGGCTCTAAAGGAAAGTTCAGCGTGACTGGTGATTTAGATTTTTCACCAAAACCCCAGTAGCCGAAGAATCCAACAGTTAGTACAATACTAACCACTATTGACATGCCTACAAAAGAATAAAACATTTAAAAAAATCTTATACGATATATAATACATTAATTAAATTTGAAACGTATTTAAAATGTTATATGGAATAAGCTTAGCCTTCTCTTTAAAAAGGAGAGGAGATTAACAGGCTTCTTTTATGATTTATAGACCAGCATTTGACCGTTGACTTGCCTGATGTAAAGCATAGACAAGGTCTCAAGGTCAAGGTCAAGGATGTAGCAAGCTTGCCTAGAAGATACCTGCTTACTTTGGATTTGAAGACACCAGCATTGTACCTATCGGGAAATACAGACCCAAGCAAAGTATTCCAAAGTTTTGTAGTGCGAATGATAAAGGCTTCGTACGTAGTCGGGGAATTTCCACTGTGTACCTAAGGCGCTTTGGTCGTGTATGTCTGGCCGTTCGATAGTAAAAGGGGGCATGCGGAATTAATTTGTGTAATTCCTGAGCACTGAGTTGAACATTAAAACATGTGATGTGATATTTTATCGCACTTAGCTCTCATGGAAATCATGCTAGGGAAACCTGCATGAGTTGTATGAAAATCTACCATGACAATTTACTACTATTTCTCCATTGACCCATGGCATGGTAGAGTAAGTTCCAAGCCGTCCGTGGTATGTCAAAAGCTACAAACCTCCAGCTAACACAACAGGAATCTTTTTAGGCTCTTCCATAGAATTTTCTATTGCTAAAGTGACACCGACCCCTTCCATGCTAAACACGCAAACTCCCACAAACTCGAAGAGTCCGGCGACCGTTTTAAAAATTGGAAACTCTAAAGGAGACATTTCAGCCGTCTTTACAGCGTAAAACACTGTTGCACCTGCTACTGTCACTAAAATAAAAATAAACAGTTTTTATTATGATAATTCTGTGTTAAAATTAAAAACTTATTTGAGATCACATTTTTTTTAAAGTAATGAAATAATAATTAAGATAAGCCGTGCAGACAATAGTCTTTGCTTATTATGCCAATAAGATGTCAGTCATTGTGTCTGTCACAGATTATAGTAACAAACTTAATTTTATAATAGTTATCTCATCTTTTCTAAAACTGATACCCCCAAAATCGCGTTCTAAATACAAATCCATAAAAAATTGAATTTATTTAAAAAACATGCTAAAAGAATATCTTACCAATAAAAAAATCTGCTACAATCGAGAACGGCGCGAGGTACTTGAGAGTAGTAATCATGCAGATAAGAACACATGGGATAAGCAGCATCGCGATATATGCTCTTAAAGGTGGATTGCCCCCTGTGGAGATGTCGTCCGTCCCCTCAACCAGTTGCTTGATGGTTCGGGAGATCATAATCTGGTACACGCAGCAGGAGCCAAACAGATCCACGCAAATTGTAAAGTCGACAGCGTACCTGGATTCAGTATCGTTTTCATTAGTTTATTGTTAATATAATTGAAAAACTATGAAATATATGACCCGGTTTGTCGAATCGGATACCGACCTAAAACATTTACTGTATTTCCTGAGACTAACAAAAGGACCTATCTCCAAAGCCGCCTGAGCCAAGTCTGGATAGGTCATAGCGGGCACTTGCACGCGACCGTAAATCTTTTGAGCTGACTTCGCAAGAATCTGGAATAATACTAAGGAAGTTACTACTCTTGTTACAACTTATGTTGATAAAGTATTTTAACAAACATATTATCCTGTAGGTGGCTACTTATTATTAAATATTTTAACCGACTTTGTTAATCAAGCATACCTATAACATTCACTACAAATTCAAATTCAAATATATTAATATACATCTGTGAGTGTGAGCTGTTAAGTAAATAAGTATAAAATGTAATTTGTGCTGTTGCGTAAAAATAATTGTAGCAATATATTTTTTACATCAATTTGCTATTAAATTCTGTAAGGAGTTACTATGATCATGTGAATATAAATAGTAGATGTTTATGTCACAATCCGAGGTAATAAGTTACAGAGTCAATGTTATTATAATATAAATAATAGAACCAAAAGTATCTAACTTCAAAGTTTGTCATTAAGCCACGTCTACTCACAAGCATACAATAGCTGACGAATACTCCTAGCATCACAGTGAGTACGACAGAAGTCCACAGGCCGCATTGTTTATAAGATTCGTGTATTGCTACTACTCCACCACCTAAGCAACTCTTGACGAGATGGCCGATTGATTCAATTACGCTGAAAACGTGAATAAATATAACATTTGTTGGAGCACAGGATTGATACGTCATTATTCTTCCCCAATGCAAGCCGTGACCGGGCGCTCATCGAACAAAAAGGTTTATTATGTTCAGCGCCTTTGTTGTTGCACATACTGTATTGTTTTTTTATTTAATTAAATAATTACTAAATCAAGTTGTTATTGTCGTGATTATTTGAAATAAAATAAGTTCTGTTATTGGTAACTAGTGTTTATATATGATAAGGTACCGTAGAGAAACTTTTTCCAATTTATATTTTAATTTGTGTAAGGCTGTCTGGGTAAATACTACCTCTCATCATATGTTCTACCGTTAAACAGCAAAACTTTTGTTGTTGTGTTCCAGTTTGAAGGGTGAGTGAGTTGAGAGTGTAACTGCAGGCAAAATGGACGTAACATCTTACTTCACAAGGTTGGTGGAACTTTGGTAATGTATGGAATGGGTAATATTTCTTACGATGTTAATGGTGGTGTTTCTTACCAGTGCCTAACTAATATAATAAAAAATCGCCTTATTATTTAAGTAATGTTTGCATACTTAGTTCTCTTCCCAGGAGGTCGAGCGCTGAGGAAATCGTAGGCCTTTGCAGCATCGCCGGTTGCTTTAAGTTCGTATTTATGGTGACCACGGCGACCTCTACCGTCATTAGTCTTTAATAAAATATAATATATAATAAATTAATGAGGTTCTTTTCAATTCGAATGGCATTTTTAGGGTTCCGTACCCAATGGGTAAAACGGGACCCTATTACTAAGACTCCGCTGTCCGTCCGTCCGTCTGTCACCAGGCTGTATCTCATGAACCGTGATAATTAACCGTGGAACCAGAATTTAGTCTTTATATAGTCTGGATAGAGTGAGTCAAGGAAAATTAAAAAAGAAACAGCAATAATCGGAAATTACAACATTGTCAAAGCGATGAACCATACAAGTTTGGCGCGATAAAGTAACAGCCTGTGAATGTCCCACTGTTGGGCTAAGGCCTCTTCTCCTCTTTTGAGAAGAAGGTTTGGAGCTTATTCCACCACGCTGCTCCAATGCGGATTGGTGGAATACACATGTGACAGAATTTCAGTGAAATTTGACACATCCAGGTTTCCTCACGATGTTTTCCTTCACCGTCACAAATTAAGCACATGAGATTCAGTGGTGCTTGCCCGGGTTTGAACCCACGATCATCGGTTAAGATTCGCGCGTTCTTGCCACTGGGCCATCTCGGCTTTATTAATTTTCATTTGCCCGTTAAATTATTGAAAAAAAAAACTTTACCTCGCTTAGGCGTCCATCCTAGAAGAAAAAAAAATGTTTGTGAAATTTTAATAAATTATATTTTTACTTATATATTGGATTCATATGACTACTATATACTAACGGGCGTCCGAACCATTATATTTTACATAACCAATATATATACATTTAAATTCACACAAATTTTATTAAAATAGATTTGAAAAATTGCAAATAATTATATTTGATCTGGTTTTGACAGAATAATGACATTTATTTCAGCGTAAATATGAAATAAATGATTATTTGTCCAAGAAGAAAAGCATTAAAGTATTTATATATAATATAACAGGTATTTAAAAAAAAAAAACTTATTATTTCTCTCTTTAGGCGTGAACAAAAATGAAAAACATTCTTTTTTTAAGGAAAATATTGTGAAGATCCCATAGCCGACTACCACCACTACGACGATGGCTAAAATCTTGAATCTGGATCTTGATTTGGAGCGAATGTCTCATGTATCAGGAGGCTATAAACATCGAGAAAGTCTCACCGAACGCGGATGACTCCAATTTGGTTATGGAGCGAGTGCCATGTAATAATAGTTCTCCAGACCGATTTCAGCCGCGGCGGCGAAGCTCATGAGAGATTAGCCAACTGCGCAGGAGATATTATAGTGCACAAGTGTGTGTGCAAACACAGGTGCACTCTCTCTTCCCTAGCTCTCATAATCCGATGGAACGGCAATCCGACAAAACCGGAAAGAGTTCAGGCGTAGGACCAACGGCTTTACGTGCTTTCCGAGGCACGGGAGTGTAAACACTTCCAACTTCCAGACTCCGGGCTGCTACCTACTGAGAATTTTCTGACAGAAGAGCCCAATAACTATTTATTGGCCCGACTACAACTCTCCCTAATCAAAGATTAAGAAACGATTAAATTTTGTAAATTAAATTAACAATTTTTATAATAGCAATCCCCATTTTAAGGAATTTACCAATATTCTAATATTATTTTAGTAATTTACCCCTCCAATTAAACAAATGATGTATGATGGGAATTGTGATAAAAATCCAAGGTTCAAACCTGGGACTTGCGTGCGGCTCGTAAGCCGCAGCACTATTGATCCTTATATGGTTTTGTATTACCTTTATATTTTTCTTTTTGTATTTTTAAGAACGTTAGGAAAGTATTTTAAATAAAATTGATTCTTTTGATTGAGTTTGTTATATTTAAGTATTTAACTTAATTAATAGTAAGATGATAGGAGCACTATATAGTTCACGCTCGATCGATTGGCGTGCGTTAATTCGGCACCTCTAGAAGCGCTCGCGCAGTACTTAATTCGAACGCCCCACAGTATGAACGTTATTTTGTTATCTGACGTGACCTTGGGTCACTGACATTTCACTCTGTAAGCCGCGTAAAAGAACTTCGTGCCAAAAATATTATCATTTTCTCTGTCAGTTATCAGATAAATCACCTAAACTATATTAAGCCCTTCAAATTCTGCTAAGTATGAGTCGGGTAGCCAGACGAAGGATTCTGTACTACTCTGGTGTCGATTTTTTACTATTTTATGTCTATTGGTTAGAATAATAATAATATCCTGGGAATTTATTCACACAAGGCCATCTGATCCTTGATCAAACTAAGCAGAGCTTGTACTATGGAAACCAGACAACTGATATATGTACTTACATATACTTTTCTTTTATATTTACATACTTATATAGTTAATTACAGCCCGACTCAGGAAAAACAGACATGTTCATGCACACGAATGTCTGTCCTGGGTGGGAATCGAACCCACGACCTGCGGCGTGAAAGTATCTTACCAACCACGTCAATCGGCTCCTCAGAATATCATTAAAATGAGTTGGGATTATTTAAAAATATTCTATTGGATGAAATAAAACAATGTTTCTTGTATATAATTATTTACAAACATTAATTGTTTATTTAAGATCAAAAATATCACCTTCTGCGTTTCTAATAGAAGGCACAAACACCTAGTGTACAGTATGAATGTAATTAGTATAGTTCCATAATCACAATTTACTTGTATTTAAAATTACAATTAATGTAACCGGTATATGTTTTTAATGTTATATAAGAACAAAGGTATTAAAATATAGGGTTTCGAAAATTTGTTAGTCTTTGAAAAATGTTTTATTCGTTTGCAATAAAAAAATAATTAAAAATTTAAATTTCGAGTTTGAATTCATTTTGTAATTTAATTCAAAATTACATTTTTCAATAATTAAAAAATCATTACGTACATATTATTACAATAAATATTCGCCATTGACGGACACGTCAAGGAGGACATCATTACAATAAAGATATTAAAAGCGATACGATTAAAAAAAATTAAGACAACTTTTTTTAAAAAGATTATATAATAAAAGTATCACCTTTTGGGGTCACTAAGTAATGTTATTTCTTGTGTCTCTATATAGTTAATTGTACTTTTATTCTATATAATTAATGTAATCTCTTCTACATAAGATATTATAATGTAAAAACTTATTTTTATATAAAAGCGCCACATTATTCATTATATCTTAAAGAAAATATTCACTTATTTAAAAAGCGATTTTAATAGTAAAGACTAGCTGGTAAGTCATTGAACTGTCAGAAATCTTCGTTTTTTTTTTTCTTGAAATGTCAACGTCCGATTTATTTATTTTTTTAATATAATCGCACTAAAACTTTTATTTCGACCTGTCAAAGTAAAGTTACTTTGAAAAAATGTTTTTTTTTTATATTAAGATTTTTGAAAGTGCAATGTCTTTAATTAAAATACAGTGAACTGGAAGATTACAATTACATTAATAAGGTAAAGCACCTCTTGGAACTATTGTATATTAGGCACATTATTTAAAACTACATATAACTGGTATTAGTTTATATATCTATTTTATTTAAAAATGGCAGATGTTAAAAACATTTCGATTCTTTTTAGGCTGAATAATTTTTATCTGTAGCCAAGTGATGATTAAAAAATGTAATTCATTATGGTTTAAATAAAACTGTAACACTTAATGTGATTAACTTAAATACACTTTGGTAATAATTACCTATATTTTTAATACATTAAAACTAAAATTACTTGTGAGAAAGTTTACATTATAATAAAAAGGACATATAATTTTAATCAACGAAACTTACCAATCGAATGAATCATTAATTTAATTAAAACATAATTGTATAATATTTACAATAAAATAATTAAATACAATAATAATAAGATAATTTTAATTACATAATTATTTATTTAATGATTTTCGAAAGCAATAAAAAAAAACAGAACATCGTGGTTTTTAAGTAACTTGGCTTTTGTTATTACGTCTTTTAAAAGTTACTTTCATATCGAATATTTGTACTTCATTTTGCATATACTATATCGAAACAAACGAATAGAATTTTAATTAATATTAACGTCAAAAGCCTCTTATATGAGTATACGTTAAAAGTTAAAATGCAATTGTCGACAATTTTTTTTTTTGTTTCGATAAAATTTTTAATCACCAACATTTATACAAAAAGCGGTGTTCGAACATCGATTTGAAAAAATACGATCAAAACAGCGAATGTATATACTTGTCTTATATTTCATACTAGTAATAAATAATTAAGCTATTTTGTCCGTTTACATTCGCACGAGGAGATACATGAGAGATGCGGCGAGGACGAGAGACGAAGAAGTGACGGAATGCGCGCTGTCTCGGTACACTGAAAAAAAAAGAATGATCTTACAATTTTGCATATACTATATTAAGCATACTTACCTTACCTTAAACAATGATTTAAACTGAATTTTTAACATTTTCAAATTATTTAATTAATTGTTCTCTTATTTCTTAAGTAAACTTTTTTTACGAAGGAAGACGAGATCATCTGATGTCATAGAAGCACCTTCTACTACTATTTAAGATTTAAGATGTTATGTCCCTTGTCTGTAATTACACTGGCTCAACCACCACTGGCCTTTTAAACCAAAACAAAAGAATACATAGTATTTAAATTTAGCGATAAAATAATATCGCTTATTTTAAACGAATTTACGCTAAACAATTAAGCGAAAACAGTTACTTAATAACTTTTTTTAATTTAATAATTGTGCTTACCTGAAGCGTGTTGAATGTACTGCGGCTGAGCTTCTATAAAGAAAAAAGCAAAAAAAAAACGAAAAATTAAAAGGAAAATATTTAAAAAAATAAATAAATAGTAAAAGCGAAAATCAATTAAAAATAATAAAACCTAAGCTATACCGTACTATATACATAACATACCAATTTCAACGAAAGCGCTGTCCGTGTGTGCGCTCCAGCTCTTGACGTTCTTCACTTTGACCGTTGCTTCATACTTTCCGCTCTGCAGTTGGTCGTCGAGTGTGTAGACGACGTCATATTCATGGTTCCTGCGTTCCGGTACTGGCACACTCAACGTTCTCCACTCGCCTTCCTGTAACCCCACAGATAATATGGAATTGTTAATATAGTTCGCACTTTAAAATTGTAATTACAATTTAAAAAAATTATAATAAAACGACTTCATATTGATACAAAGTCGAAGTGTAACAATTATTTAACATTTTGCTGAAATTGCTTTCAATTATTGAATTTGATATTGTAGTGTTCTAGAATATACAATAATGTCATTATTTTTAATGCCCTGTAATCTTTTTTTTAAATATTTAGTGCACGAAGGTATTATTATGGGAAAACTAGGGTTTTCGCCAAGCAGATTGATTTATAAGGAATATTTAGATATATGACTCATTAATATTTTGTGTAAATTGTTTGAAAAATGATCGCTGATGGTTGAAGATGTGAGAAAAAAACATGTCGACTGGGAGTTTTCGTAACTTCAGATACATAAACCAATAGAGTCACATAATATATGTATACAGTAATAGCTTGTGAATATTCCACTGCTGGGCTAAAGTCTCCTCTCCTCTTTTGAGGAGGAGGTTTTGGAGCTTATTTCACCACGCTGCTCCAATGCGGGTTGGTGGAATACACATATGGCAGAATTTCAGCGAAATTAGACACATGCAGGTTTCCTTACGATGTTTTCCTTTACCGTCAAGCACTAGATGAAATTTAATTACAAATTGTAGCACATGAAAATTCAGTGGTTCTTGTCCGGGTTTGAACCCACGATCATGAGTTGAGATTCACGCGTTATTACCATTGGGCCATCTCGACTTTATATATGTATAATACAACGATATCAACGTTTTATGTAGACCTTTATTCTACCCGTGCGAAGCTGGGACTGGTAAATAGTTCGACATAAATGGTAAAGCATTATACAAAAGTGTAATTTATAAATGACAATTACCCCAGACATATCTTTGAGTTGGAGTTCAATCTGTTCCACGGGCTGGTGTGAGAGTATAGTCCACGATAGCCTGGGTCCATCCACTTCAAGACGCTCAACTACCGGGCTCTGTACGAGGTCGATAGATCGGTTGTGTGAACCGAATTCATTTTCAGCCTGAAACAAATTTAATATTTGTTAATATCTATAAATGATCATCATCTAAAAAAGTAACAGGAGTTTTATGTTATTTTACTCTCTTGTAGTTATTAATATGTTTTATTAACACAAACCAACTAAGGTATAAATTAAACTTACCTCACAAGTAAATGTACCAAAGTCTTGATCGTCATCCGGGGTAACGGTGAGGTTGGAGTGTTGGCCCCTTGTGCTGACAGTGAACTCAGTAGAAGACTCCTTGATACGTTGACCGTCTTTGTACCAACGAATGTGGGAACTAGCGAAGAGACAGATATTTATAGTATTTTTTGCCTATTTTAAGAACAAAAAGGTATAGCAACACCCCATAAAGGCAAAGGCGTATCTCATCTTGAGATAAAATCATCATTATTTTCATATTTATCTGGATAATATTTACCATCAATGGAATCAATGCATATTTAATATACAGTACTTACGTTGGCTCATCGTGCACGGCGCATTGCAGAACAGCTTCGACATTGATAGCGGAATTCACGACAGTCTTATGAACATGAACGCGAGGTTTACCTGAAAATGGTTTTGTTATAATATAATAAAATATATGGATCATGGATTTTATTATATACAAAAATAAATCTTAAGTTTTATATCGATATAACGCTTAAGCTTCGACTTCAGACAATTTTATGAATGCTACATCCATTAGTGTGTTCTGGAAACAAACAGTTTCATGCTTATTTTAATAAATATAAACAAATAATACAGAATTCAGTTCCTAATAATTATTATTAATAATTAAGTGTACATTATATGACATACTAGCTGTGCTGCTATGCCGCGGTTTCACCCGCGTATAATTAATAAAAATATAATGAATAAATATCAGCCTAGAACCTTCCTCGTTAAAAGGACTATACAACACAAAAATAATTTTTAAATTCGAACCAGTAGTTCCTGAGATTAGCCGGATCAAACAAACAAACTCTTCAGCTTTATATATTAGTATAGATTAGAACTTACTTAAGGTATAATACCTAAAATACTTAATAGTTATTTTACCTAAAATTATATGAAGGTAAATAACTTACCTTTCACCGTAACGTAGACTTCGGCTTGATTTGAACCAACTCCATTGAAAGCGTAGCAGTAGTATTTGCCGGAATGCTCACGTTTAACGTTCTTGATAAACACAGAGTTAAATTTGAACTCTCCATCCTTTTCTGCCAGACGCTTGTTCTGCAATGATTAAATGAAAAAAAAAATATTTAGCCATTTTTTGATTTTTATGTGACTTTTTATTGTTAATATTCACAAAACATCCATCGTTGAAGGAAGCAACAATGCATTCAGGTCACTGATAAGGAAGAAGAATTCTGGATATCAATTTTTTTAAATCTTTATTTATTCAATTGAAATCACTATTTGTAGTCCGAATTGAAGTTAATAATACTTGTAACAGCAGACTAACTTTTTAACAAAAGGTAAGGTAAGTAGTGGCTGTTGTTTGAACTCTTGATCAGGTAAGTTTACTGGTAAGGTAACTATTGAATCAATTATATTTTTCATAGTTACTAAAGCCAAAATATACCTAGTTTTTTTTAAAATAAATCTTATAATTTCTTGATATATCACAATTGAAATATTCAATCTTATAAGTCAGTACTATTGATATTATTGCATATTATTTCCTATTTACGTAATTAATTAATTACGCTATGAGGCGCCGCTCATCCGGTAGTCGGTCTGTGTTTCCTTGTCCGGGAGAACTAGGTTGAAATGACATATCAACCTGTCAATACATCATGTGGTGTTTATTTGTTAAATAGCGGAAATTCCTCGTTGAACTTGACGTTGTTATATAACAAACTTAGATGAGAATACATAAATATTTACTAGATGCTAGGACTTCGTGTTAGACCGGGTAGGTATCAAACATTCTACCGCAAAACAAAATATATGTATATAACATTTACATATATGTTTATGATAATTATTAAGCAAAATATTATAGTTATAAGAAATCGTTACCTGTCATAGAATTATTGCTACAAATGAAACTTACCCCATTTTCTCCATCTCTTGACCAAACAATTTGAGGTGGGGGCGATCCAGAGACTTCGCAAGTGAGCAGAAAATCGGAACCTTCCACAATTTGACCGTCATCGCTAGCGGTGAACCCTATATAAATAAAAAAAAATGTAAACAAATTGAGATAAAAAATAATATATTTCGCTGAAACAAGAGCGTCCTTCTCCAGGAAAGCAAAATTATCGTAAATCCGAAAGCATAGAGTGTCTTCCTGATTGTTGACCTGTTTCGGCTATAGCGGCCATTTACATCGGAATATAACAAACTTCGCGTGCGCAAACACACATAATCCTTTACTCTCAATATCTGATTCGAACGGCAATCCGACACAAATGGAGAGAGTTTAGGCGGAAGACGAAAGGCATACATGTTTAATATAATACAACGGAATAGTTTGGTGCTTTTTGTATTGGACGCGCTAATCTCTGAAAGTACCAGTCGGATTGCTCATTTCTCGAGGAAGGTAATTTGCTATTAACAATCACACTACGGCCTAAGGAGTCAGAGCATGAACCTTTAACGTGTAACCGCGTGGAGCAGCTAATAGCAGTGTACTTACTGATAATTTTAGGAGGTTCGAATATAACTAATGTGTGTTCAATGGTCGCACGGTTCATCTGTAATATGTCACACTTGTAAACGCCGCTGTCGAGTAACTTCACATCTTTTATCAAGAGATCAGTGGAATTCGCGGGACTGAAAGATAAAACACAACAAGATTAAAATATAAGATAGATTAATATCAAAATTAAGGAATCTATTTATCAATTTTCAATACTTGAGATGCTGATGATGTCCTAAACGATTTCGGCCAAGGCAAGTTCAATAGAAAACAGCCAACTGATCTGGTTATATATATTATAGTGCACAAGTATGTACGCAAACACAGGTTTGTTTTTCTAATCCCCCGCTCTCATAATCCGATGGGACGGCAGACCGACACTACCGGAAAGAATTTAAGCGCAGGACCGAGGCACGGAACCGTAAACACTTCCAATATACAGGCCCTTGACTACTACATAAAATTTATCGGCAAAATACCTATTTTTTTAATAGGCCAAATAGGATTTGTACCTAGCACCTTCAGATATGTGACCTTATAATCTAGACAATCAAGAAATATAAATAGATTCATGTAGATAAATATTAACTCACATTGAAAATCTGTTCTCGATTCCGTAAGAAGTTAAATTTTGATCCAATGGCTTCTGAGTTCCTATGAAAAACTTTCCATCATTCTTCGTCCACTGCACAACGACGCCGTCTGTAACAATCACATTATTTAAACCCTTGTATTCGTAAGAAGAAAATGTATATTGTTGCTACGTCACTAACTTACTTACGTGTTAATTGTCGCGGAGTTAACTAAAATAGACCTCACTCATATGTAGACTTGTGATGGACTGTCAATATCAATTTCATCTTGTCAAAGATATTAGTATGAGACCATAGACTATTTACTATTTTTAATGATTTGACATATGCCTAACAAATGAGATTCACGCTTGTAACATTAATAGTCTTTCTAGGTGGTAGGGTTTTGTCCAAGCCCGTTTGGGTAGGTACCATCAGATATTCTACCGCTAAAAAGCAATACCTAGTATTGCAGCGTTCCGGATTGAAGGATAGTGAGCCAGTGTCAATACAGGCACAAGGGACATAACATTGACGTTCCCAAAATTAGTGGCGGTAGTCTATGGGCGGTGGTGTCCCCTTAAAATCAGGTTGACTATTTGCCAGTACCATTTGTATAATTTAAAGCGGCTGAAACTGCTAAGCGCAGCTACTTTTATATTAATATTAACTTGTAACCACTGAGCCATTGTGGCTTTTAAGTATATAAGAACAAGCTTTTATCTAATAAAACTGTTAGGTTCATTTCATTATAATACGTAAATGGTTGTTTTACATTATCGCTAAACACTCAAATTAACTTATTTGATAAACACGTCATGCAAGTCGTAAATATAGTCTCGCTCTTGCGTTATAAATTGTGTTGCGTCACAAGATGGCGTTGTTCCGGTGGCGCCAAAACCACTTCCGTCTAACGGTAACGTAGTGACAGACAGCGTGTCCACTGATTATGTAAATCATTTTATTATTAGAAGTGACGTTTTGTGTCAATTATATCAACTATATAATAAATGTTTTATTTATTCTGTCTATAAATAAATACTTACGACATTGTTATTGTTTTCGGTTTCAGTAAAATATTTCACTTTATTATTTGAAAAATAATTTATGGTTAAGCGACCTTAACTCTGGTCAGAAATGTGATGGGTGCTCGTATAAAAACTGGTTTTATTAATTCTTAAAATTGTTTGAATTGGCACTATATCCTCTTTTACAATTTTTGAGGACCTTAAATAGAATCATCTATACTTTACACTTTAACATAACTGAACATAATATAAACAAACCGTTACATATTCCATGCGATTTGCTAACAGCTCCAATATTAACAACGACTGACATTCAAAAAGCCATTTATACACGAATCATATTTATTATGATAAATATCACAAATAATTTTGGAATAAAGTTGCATACTGCCAATTGGTATCGGCTAAGAGAGTCTGAAAAGAACTTACCTGCTGGTGAAACTTTACACTCCAATCTGATATCTTTTCCAAGTGTAGCATTGTAATTAGTAGGTTGTGTCAATATAATAGCATCCGTTTCTTCGTCTTCATCTGCATCATTGCCTGGAATTATATTATATGGGTTAAATTAACAGTCCACAAATATCCCATTGGTCTTCATGATGATTTCCTTCAAATCATGCGGTGATTGGGTTTTCACCCAAAATAACTTAAAAATCGGTATATAAACTTAATTTGAACTCTCGAGATTCCGTTATGATACACGTGTTCTATCCTCTGAATCGTGTTTGCTAAGTGTTACACCACATTAAATCCACATTACTATACTCGAGAAATAAATAAATAAGAAGATATAAGTTAAAAGTCTGAGCGATTATATCAAGGATTCTTCCATCGACTTGTGACCTCGTTAGCTCTTCTACCACACTTTAGGACAAGTTCGATTGAGAAAGTTAATATGTCTCAGTAACGCAAAAATATGGCTGTAGTGATACGTTTATGGCATTTTGTAGCGCTATTGCTAACGCTTATTTTATATCACAATTACGTCCAATAAATAATTAAACTTCTTCACTGTTATGGTAGCCTCATGGATATAACCGGTTCGGAAAGATGGTTCTGTTGATTTCAAGAAGCAATCAGCAGTAAATTTATTATCTCAACTTTATCCACGATCTGCGTTGTGATCGTTTTATTTTGGTTTTTTAATATATATAATACAACGGTGCGGAGAGCCGTTAATGCTGTACAGAGCACAATATGTGCGCTAAAACTAGTAAATCAATCCTCATATTATAAAAGTCAGTGGATAATGGAGAAAAATCAACTAAGTTTCTTTATAAACTGAACTAGATACTCGAACTAACTACTCTAGACAAGAAAAATGTATTTTATGTATAATCCGTTCTTAGTCAGTGTCTACGTCGGGGAAGAAGTAACTGTGACAAATTTTAAGTCAATCGGACGCATAGTTTAGTCTCTTGATGAGTGGCGTTTCCCTTAACTTGGAGATAACTTTCGGGAACAAATCAGAGGCACTGCTCAGAATAAAAGAAGTAGGCATACCTTCAGCGTCGTTTTGTGCTTCATCGTCAGTCGCTTCATCAGCCAGAACGTCCTCGTAGTGAACATCGTCGACTTCACGACGGTCCCTCGAGTGTCGGGCTTCTGTAATAGAAATATTTTTTATCATAAATGTTAAAATAGGCCTGCTTAAATAAAACAAATTGAGAGATTCAGATCATAAGTTTTACTCCTAAATGTGTCTAAAGGGATAAATAAATTGGTCATGTTTTCCTAAGCATATTGTAATTTTCAATTTATAAATAAAAGGACTTTTAGTTTATTATAATTATGAGTATGATTCAACTCATTATTATAGTGTAAAAACATTGAATTTTTCGTCTAGCTTCAAAATTTCATACTTCAATAAAAACTATGGCAAGGATATGAATCAGTGAAATAGCTGAGAGCCTTCATGTCTGTAAAGTACACTCAAGGCTTTCCCTCTTGAGATGAGTAAATAGGAACACAAATCCAGTTCTTGAGTCCAACAATAATATATATTATATGATAAATATCAAAAGTCGAGATGGTCCAGTGGTTAGAAAACACCGTGAGGAAACCTGCATGTGTCTTATTTCACTGAAACTCTGCCACATATGTATTCCACCAACCCGCATTGGAGCAGCGTGATAGAATAAGCGCCTCTTCTCCTCAAAAGAGGAGAGGAGGCGTTAGCCCAGCAGTGGGACATGCACACTTCACTTTGTTACTTTAAAGATCAAAAGACATGTTCGTACATCATATGTCAGCTTTAGTAAGTAATTGATGTATAAAACAAAAGTCGTCTTTACTTGGCTTGAGAATATATTGGACTTTATTCCAAAAACAGAACAATGGCACAGAAGTTATATAATATAGAAATAATGTCGAAGAACCTTCGACCGTCACTTGTTTTACTTAAAGGCATACATACTTGTATGTATCTTTATTAATCTGTTTACAATTCTAATTTACAACTGCTTAATTCTGTTGCTATTGTACGGAGCTTTATAAGGACATTGAGGTAGAAGGCACTACCATAAACCGTCCCTGATATAATAGCACTTCTGTAATGCTTAAGCAAATACCTCAGGCTTTGAAACGTTTGGGGCAAGTTATAAGCTTATAAATTACAGCTTCGGGGTTATGTATTAGATAACTTTGATTAAGAGTATTTACATTAAACATACATTAGAACCAATTATGGAAAAAAATATATAACTGATCGGTTTTTTTTTATAGCATAGATAGGCGGACGGGCATGATGGTAAGTGGTCACCAACGCCCATACTCAATGGTATTGTAAGAAATGTTAACCATCGCTTATAGGGCCAATGCGCCACCAACCTTGGGAACTAAGATGTTATGTCCCTTGTGCCTGTAATTACACTCACCCTTCAAACCGGAACACAACAATACAAAGTACTGCTGTTTTGCGTTAGAATATCATATGAGTGGGTGGTACCTACCAAGATGAGCTTGCACAAAGCTCTACCACCAAGTAAATGTTTAAATTTCGTATACTATCACTGCAATTAATTTTATTACTCTTTATAAAATCTGTTTATTCAAAATTTTTCGACTTGTACCAAACGCTATTCCAGGCATGTTCGCTTGTCTTTCAAGACGGTAATAATTCTAAAACTGTTCCTCGATTGGATGTTGATACAATATGTTTAGTTTTACCTTTTATAGCTCAGCATTGAATGCCTTAAATGATTCTGTTTACAAATATTATGTGTTGTTTATTTATGTTTTTTTTTTTTTTAATATTAGTTTTTTAAATGGTTTTAGTGTTACGGTATTTCTTTTGTGTGCTTAGTTGGTCTAATGACGCTACTAAGCTCATTTTGATGATTCTGCGAGTGCTTGTGTTTAAGTAGTCACTTGAGTATTTATCTGCTATGTATATAAATTATGCTGTATATTCCATCAAAAATATTACATCCCGTCTCATTGCCTCGACTGGTGACAAGAGGGCTGGTTTATTTTTCGCCCAGAGAATCGGAATTGCGATTCAAAGGGAAAATGCTGCTAGCATTCTTGCCACCATTCCGTCACGATTTGTACAGTAACTATTTTTAATTTTTATTTGTATTTATTTAAGGTTTTAATGTTAATAAATGTTTATAAATATTAACTTAAATTTTACGACAAATTGATATCTAATAGAGTTATCAATATTTTGTATAGTTGATTCCTTAGAGGTTTTCTATCACAGAAGCTACATTTTTATCAAAGTAAAAAATATTCTCAGATCAATAGTTTACATTATACATAAAAAGTAAAGGAGAGTTCATTATGTGTTCCGACTCAAAGCTATTCAACTCAATCAGTATGCACGGTGTAACGGACAAACCGACACGCAGTCTTTCCTCGTCCATAATATTACATGATTTATATTCACTGAGCCTCCACTCATGAATAATACTAGTACTTCATGGTGACTTCATTCGCATTTGAAGTTAGGTAATCCAATATGTTAAAGGACAAATTTTTTAAAATTAAAATAAATAAAGTTTTTTTTTTCTACGAAATACGAGAAATTTATCAAATATAACAAATATCAACAAATAGAATTAAGTGGGTTAGTGAAGATATTTTCGAAGCAAAACTTCTTTAAACGCCTTTGAGCTTCTTAAATGAATACATTTGTATGTTTGAAATGAGTGCTTTAATAAAAACGCTTCTGAAGCAAACAAAATTAAGTCCTAAATGCAATTAGAAATCGGATTGTATGTACTACCTTTTTAAATTTAGACTTCCCATATATTTATTTTTTATTAAATTATAAAATAGAATGTATATATTGAAACGATTACTAATTATTATTTACAATAATTAAGTACTTAATTATAATAATTGTTGTAAGGTCACCAGGGCGTTGTAAGAATATAATTACAATATTATATATTATCGTGATTATGAGCAATAAATACGAATATAACCTTGAAATTATATATAGACATAACATTATTACAAAGTGTAAAATATTACATGGATACGTAAGAGAGCTTAAAAGCTTGTATGTTTTAATATAATTAATCCTCCGATAAAGGAAAATCCAGTTATAACCGGTAAGATCAATAAAAAAGCGGTTATGGAAATTTCGTAAAATTTATTGTATTCACAATAACAATAAATCAAAATATACCTTCATATATGTAAACTCTTACGATAAAATTTAAGTTAAATATATTATAATCAACTTCAAAAATTTATAATACATTTATACAACTTTAAACGCAATCGAAATGTGCTTAGTATAATGAAAAAGTACAACGCGATGTAATTTGGTACAATGTAACTTGTATAAGGAAGTAAGCTAACGGGCGAAGCGGGTCGTTTCAATTAATTCTAATCAACGGACAGACAACATCTATACATACATATAAATATAATAGGTCATTCTATACTAGATTATCTATTGGCTAGACCTTCATTGTGCTTAGATTAACACTAATTATATAAAGGCAATTAAAATCACATTAAGGCAATTTGACATATTTGCTTAATGCAATAATATATTGTCTGTGGTTTTTGTCTGTGCCTAACTTTTAACTAATATTATAAGTACGGATCCTTGAATGAATTTACTGAATGAACGAACGATTTGATATTAAGGATTTCATGTGACTCATCAAGATCATCTTGAAGGTTTAAGCTTTTTCCTTAAAAACGGAGTTCCATACAATGGGTTTGGTCTAACTAACCATTAGTTCTAATAATCTGTCAAAGTTCATTGAACTGACTGATGGCTGAACGCTAAACTATCTTGATGCTTCAACATCGACTGTTATACCAGAAAAAAAACTTATTTAAAGTAACAAGTCACAATAAGAATAATTACATTAATCTCTGAATAAATAAATCTAAGACAAGAAGTCTGACACACGTACAGGCCTCTCGAGGTTCACAGACCATCATATGTATATGTATCAGAAATATACCTTAGTAGGTGTTAGCTGTGAAGGTGATAAAGTTGTCGCTAATCTTGGGATATGGTATATTATATTTTTTTTTTTATAATTCCCGCGAGCCCTAATGTCTCTACTGCACCTGATGGTACGTGGTATTATAAATTGTATCTGTTAGTACGTGATTTAAACGTACTGAAACTTTGTTTGCAATTTAAAGTCACAATTGGTGTTTCTACAATACAAGCATTAACTATAACCTTAAACAATAAATAAAATTGTAAAATTGTATTGTATTCAAATTATTATTCAATAAAATATATTCAATAAAATATATTATAATTTTGTAGTTTAAATATTTTTCTTTTTTTTTTTTTAATTTATTAGTGTGTGCTTTTTTTCTCTGTTAATGTATTAACTGTATTTGGAAACTTTATTGGTATTTGTGCATGATATCTTTATTAATTGTATGTTTAATTCAACCGTTTGTTTCCTGTTTTTAAATAAATAAATAAAGACGTCAAGACGTAATAAAGACTCAATATCGACGTCAGTTAAAGTGGCTTCCTATCCGACTTCGCCGGAGCTTGCACATAGTATCGCTTCTTTTTAATATATTAAACCATGGTAGCCCTGATTACCTACATGAGCGTTTTCTGTTTTGTCCTACTCGTGAAAGACCAGTACGCGCATGTGTGGCGTCGAAAACTCTTGAGGTACCATTCTTTAATACTACTTCCTTTGGTAACTCGTTTTCCGTTGTTGCCGCTCGCCTATGGAACTCTCTTCCAGATAATATTTTCCATAATAATGTTACAATAAGATCGTTTAAAATCAGAGTTAAGCAACACTTTCTTTCCACTTAAGTTTTATTTATTTTATATGTATGTATATATTTTTTTTTTGTATCTATGTAAGTTGAATGTATATATATATATATATATTATAGATAATGGTATATATTAATATATTTATTTGTATTTAGTGTGTAATATATTCATTTATCGTTAAGTCTACTTGAATTTTATAATATAAAACTAATTGATATTGTACCTACACCATAAATATGTATTACAAATAATCTCCACTAGATTCAGGGTTTCTGGAAGAGATCTCTTGTTAGAGATAAGTTATCCCTTTGTACACATTTTTCATTTATATAATTTTCTGTATACTCTGTTGGTACATAAATAAATAAATAAATAATAAATAAAGGCCTTTAAAAGTTGCTGAGCCGACTGTTTAGTTAAACACTAATTTCTGATAATAAACACGCTCATTAAAATAACATTAATATAAATTAAAGAAGCGTTACATCAAAGACAAGGAACACACGTCTATGGAGATATAAATTCAAGAAAGAAACCAACTGATTTCTCTCTCTCTCTCTCTGTTATTAGTGATTTGACATTTGAAAGAAAAAGACAGATCTAGCTCTAACTTAAGGAACATTAGATGAATTTATGACGTCATATGTAGAACACGAGTAAGATCACTAGTCGAAAAGATTCCCAAAATACTTTTATTGACCCCTACTAGCGTCCTCTCTATTCGTGTCATGTCATTTAGGCTGAATGTACACGGTCGGTTTAATTAGTCAGACTAAGTCAATACCCTTGATCTAGTTACACTGGGACGCATATAGGTCCTCTAGTGTATATTTAATTTATTAGTGTATTTAATTAATTAATCCCATGGGGCTTAGTGATAGCACTCTTAAGCACGATATGGGCTCATTTAATGTTACGTCGTTTATATATTAACGTTTTTTAGAATTGCTAATGTGATATTGTCATTATATATTTATCAGAAATTACCAGCTCCTAAATATATATACAGCTGGATATACTTTCTGAAGTATGTAACAAAAGTCATCGGAAATTGGTTAAGAATAATAGGATCGGCGATTGGTGGGAGTCTGACGACGATGAGATGTGCAAGTTTTTACCCAATTTTTCTTTCATTGTTGATCACGAGATTAATTAATATATACACAAATTAAGCACATAATATTTAAATAGTGCTTACTTGGAACGTAACGTCACACTCGGTGGTAGAGCTTTGTGGAAGCTCGTCTGGGTAGTTACCACCCGCTCATCAGATATTCTACCGCAAAACAGCAGTACTTAGTATTGTTGTGTTCCGGTTTGAAGGGTGAGTGAGCCAGTGTAATTACAGGCACAAGGGACATAACATCTTAGTTCCCAAGGTTGGTGGCGCATTGGCGATGTAAGCGATGGTTAACATTTCTTACAATGCCATTGTCTATGGGCGTTGGTGACCACTTACCATCAGGTGGCCCACACGCTAGTCCGCCTTCCTATACAATAAAAAAAAAAAACACGATCTTCGTTTTAAGCTCAAGCGTTCTATGTTGCTGGCACAGTTGTCAACTTGGTTTTCATTACTTACTTTTAGGTATAGGTACAGTAAGAGTAATATCGATCCAGTGAGGCTATTCCGTAAGAGCGAACTCGAAACTTAGCGAGGAAAACTGACGTGAAATGACGTGACAAGGGACATAACATCTTAGTTCCCAAGGTTGGTGGCGCATTGGCGATGTAAGCGATGATTAACATTTCTCACAATGCCATTGTCTATGTGCGTTGGTGATCACTTACCATCAGATGGCCCATATGCTCGTCCGCTTACCTATATAATAAAATAAAATAAAAATATATTAAAATTAACATCCATTTTTTAAAAATAATATTTTTATAAGAAATTAAGTACTGAATATTTTTTGAGTATCAAGACTATTACGTTCAAGTATAAGCAACGGTCAGTCTTCTCATAGACACTAAATCTTTTGTTTGTTTTAGTTTTTTTTTACAATATTGCATAGATAGCAAGTATAAGCAACGGTCATTCTTCTCACAGACACTATAAATCTTTTGTTTGTTTTAGTTTTATTTTACAAAATTGCATAAATATTTATAATTAATTATAAATAAATATTTATAGGTTATCTATCTATTTGGACGAACGCAACAAAACCAGGATGATTATTAAATCAGTGTGGCTTAAGCACGTACGACAGTTTCATACGTGTAGCGAATTTGATATAGTTTTGGCTTTAAAGCATTTACTGAGACGAAATGAATTTAAAATAAGGAATCGAATCCAGGCGATGAAGAAATAAGGTCATAGTAAACAAAAAAATAATAAAAATAATAGCCTTACATTTTTTGTATTATCAATCTTATTGCTATAGAATTAAAGTACAATTTGCATAAAACCAACATTTCGTAAGCCCACCCTTTGGATATATTTATATTTTTAGATGATTCACATATGCAGCTGGTCAAATATTTCTTATTGGATATTATTGGAACGCACAGACGGTCATCAGATCAATATATATGTTTATATAATAGGTAAATACTAAAATACGGCTCATCCTAAAATTAAAAAGTAAAGACCACAGAAAGCAATTAAAATTGTAATTATTACTGATATTATAAATGCATAAGAGATTGTTTGTTACACTTTCACGTATTAACTATTTTTATGGCATAGGAAGGCGGACGTGCATATGGGCCACCTGATGGTAAGTGGTCACTAACGCCCATAGACATTGGCATTGTAAGAGATGTTAACCATCGCTTACATCGCCAATGCACCACCAACCTTAGGAACTAAGATATTACGTCCCTTGTGCATGTAATTACACTGAATCACTCACCCTTCACATCGAAACACAACAGCACAAAGTACTGCTATTTTACGGTAGTATATCTGATGAGTGGGTGGTACCTACGCAGACAAGCTTACACAAAGCCTTACCCTATCGCCAAGTAAATAAACTACTAAACGAGCCTCATGAAATGTTGCATACACTTTCTTAGGGAAACTCCTTCTTTTGATACGATACCTTATACCTACCCCCTTACAAGGCTTTAATTCTTCGATTGCAATACTGTCTAGGATTATAACATGCAGCATTAAGATAGATACATAAGAAAAGAACACACGTATATAGAAATTTGTGAGCTTAAAGAAGAAAAAACAACCTGACTGAGAATTTAACTATATTATTTATATATATATATATATATATATATATATATATATATATATATATATATATATAATATCTTTAATTGGTTGTTTAAAACATGGCCGATAAAAGCGAATAGGCTCATATATCTTCTTTTCACACTTACGACATCAATTAACGACGATCATGGACTGCATTATACAAAGGGGTAATGAGCCAGCCATTGTATTACATGGATTAAATACAGCTCTTTGACTATACTGGGGAACAATTGCGGAGATATGGCTCTTTGACTATCATGGGAAGTCTTTCCTGAAATAAAAGGAGCATATATCAAACTGTATCTTATATTTGGACCAAACAAACATTGGAAAAGGTTTAAAGAAAATCTCGAAATCTTTTCATAGTTATTAATGAACTTTATTTTAATAAAGAGATGAAACACAAGAATGGGATGCGACGAAGGATCGTAATAACTAATGAATTAAATCGTAGGTGATGTTTTTTTTTTATAGAAGAGGTAGGCGTAGATAAATGTGGTCACCAACGCACATTGACATTGCCTTTGTAAGAAATGTTAACCATCGCTTATATCGCCAAATCGCCACCAACCATGAGAACTAAGACGTTATGTTCTTTGTGCCTGTAATTACACTGGCTCACATTAAACGGGAACAGAACAATACCAAGTACGGCTGTTTTGCGGTAGAATAACTGATGAGTAGGTGGTACCTACCCGAGCGAGCTTGCACAAAGGTCTACCAGTAAACATTTTTATTTACCCAAAGTAGTGTAACGCCTTGTCGCACGAAATCGCATCGCGTCGCAGAATTCTATGTTGCGAAATCGCATTTCGATTCACATTTTTGTGTGTCAACTCAAAATCCAACCAAGTTTTAAACTCACAATTATATTATTATAAAATACATAATAAGGCATTTACAAATTATATTTACAGCGACTATCGACGAGGACATCATTTTCGTTTTGAAGATTAATTAAACAAATAAACTATAAAAAAATTGCAAAGAACAATACCATGTTATGTTGGTTAATTAAAAAAACAATTGAATATCGTCATTTTAGAATTAAAAGTATTTTCTTCAGGAATGAGACGAATTAAAAACCTTTAACCACCTTTCAATCCTTCAATCCATCTTGTGTAGTTTTGTTTTAACTGAACCGAAACGGAAGTCCGTCTCGAACATTACAAGCATGTTATTGAACTCATTTTATTTTTAAATTCGAGTGCTTTTAGACGTACTTACAACAATTTTAGATGACCATTCGTTAGCACCCGTTATTGATTTAATTTAAATCAATATGGCCTTATAATTTTTATCTTTGTATAAAACGGTGATAAAAAATTTTACCGCTCTACTTATGCTACACAGGCTTATTGTTCGTGAAAAATATTCTGAACGTCATTTTTTTTGTAAGTTGATGAATGAATTGAATAGACATCTCCATCTATATTGAATGAGAGTAATTTAAAACACGAATGTATTACTTGGACAAAGCAAAAATGTTTAAAAGTGATTTCAAATCGAAAATGACTTAAAATCTTTGAACTATTATATTTCCATTTGAATATAATAAATTTGAGGGATTTTTTTAAGAATTATTGTAATAACGTATGCATGTACGTAACGGAGTGACTTAGGGAATTGATGCGTTGACGACCAGTGGCAATATTGGTCCACGATGTTGTTAAAGCCATGGATAATAGTAACAGTAACAGCCGGTGAATGTCCCACTGCTGGGCTAAGGCCTCTTCTCTTTTCAGGAGAAGGTTTGGAGCTTAATTCCCCACGCTGCTCTAATGCGGGTTGGTGGAATACACATGTGACAGAATTTAAGTGAAATTCGACACATGCAGGTTTCCTCACGATGTTTTCCTTCACCGTCAAGCACGAGATGAATAATTCATCACTAATTAAGCACATCCACACCCACGATCATCGGTTAAGATTCACGCGTTCATACCACTGGGCCATCATGGATGCTGCACCAGATTGACGCAAGAATTAGTGGGCTTGCTAAGAGAGAGGTCCACACCCAAGAGTGGGCTAAGGAATGTTATGAATGATGATGACGATGTTATCGATCAAAGCTATTTGTTTTTCTATTGCTCATCTCAAATGTTAGCGATAAAAATTAATATTATTTGTATAACCAAGCCGCTTAGAAGCAATGTTTTGATAGCATTGAATATTTTTCAAATGTTTATTCTATATAAATCTTCGTGTGGTATAAGTGACAGGAAAAAAAAAAAAAAATTTTTTAACAAACATGTTTTTCTGACGGTACTAATTTACAATTAAATAAAAAAACTATAATTGATTCAATACTTAAGCTTGAGACCTTGGAAAATGTCTACAAAGAATGTCTGTACTAGGAAACGCTTAAGCATAATTTTTTTTTTTTTTTTAAACTTGTTGTTACTCAGCTTATTAATCATCAAATGGGTAATAAATGTTTAATCCCTGCAAATATATAAAGTTAATTAACATTTTATTTTTTATTTTTATTTTATTAAATTTTTATTTTTATTTGGGAAACACAGTAAACACCACATATAATATACAACAATTAACCCACCAATCAAGTTTCCACCTAAAACTAATTCATCTATAGCAGTAAACAAGCAATTCCGTAAATTATAATTATCAAGATTGAAAAAGTTGAAAAACCGCAAAAAAAGAAAAATATATATATAACACAAACTAAATTGACAAATAAATACTAACTTTTCTTTTAAATGTATTGAGCGAACAAGAAAACAAGTCCAAGTCATTAAGCTTCCTATTGTAATTCTTACAAGAGCGATAAATAAATTCATTTTGGGCATACTTCGTTCGAGTAGAGGGTAAATGAATTAAGGCATTATTGCGTGTGCTCAGTTTTGTACGTCTAAAATAAATTTTGCTTAAAAGAAAAGGACTATCATCTAATTTATGTATTACTTTATATAAAAAAATTTGATCTCGCAGTATTCGACGATCCAATAGAGAAGTCATTTTAGGCGGATTTAGATTCAGTGTGAAACATTACTTTAACGGTTAACCGGCTGGACTTAGAAGTCCAAGTCCCTGTGTACCGACATTTTTGCCTGGGTGATCTTGTTGATAGAGGTACTCCCCTATAAGCTGTTGCCTTGCCTAGGCATAAATCCGAGGCTGCTTATGGTTATATTATAATTTGTTAACAAGATATAGAAACTGTCATTTATAATACACATAAATAATTACATACATTACATATATAAAGACATGTTTTGCTTATGTCATTTATAAAATAGTTTTAATATATATTGTTACAGCACAATTCACATTAGTAATTTGGTCATTAATGATATGATGCCTATAAACATTTGGACACATTTACTAAGTCGTGCCTGTAATACACTGGCTCACACATGCTTTAAATTTTATATGATCGTTTAATATTTACTATTGGCGTATATCGGTAGAATGACAGGTACCTAATGGTCTGAGGTTCAATCTACATTTCAGTCTACACAATCCCATTCTGTGGTGATCTATCGTATATATTTGTTCGTATATATAACTCGTAGGAAGGGCTTTGTCCTGGCCTGGCTGGGTACGTACCACCCACTCATCATATATTCTATCATCAAACAGTTATTCTTAGTATTGATGTGTTCCAGTTTAAAGGGTGAGTAAGCCAGTGTAACTTAAGTTACGAGGGATATAATTTCTTAGTTGCCAATCTACCAATTTTATAAAAAAAATAGTATATTATCTTTAAATCGCTTAAGCAACGAAACTTGTACCACAAACAAGAATAATAAAACAGGTGGAATCCATGATTTAACCACACGTTTGTTCGATATCCTCTTTAAACCAATATTATACAAATAAACTTAAGATATGCTCTTGACACACATTCTCGATGATTATGTTTTAATATGTTGCAGTAATGTAACGACTCTATGCGAATCATTGTCTGTAAGAGAACATTGCAAAATTTGAAACGAAGTTCTTTTACGCGTCTTACAATAGAGCGAAATGGCAGTGGTCACATCATGTAACGAAATAGCGTTCATACTGTGCCTACCAAACACTACAAAATGCGATGTGTTGTGTCTTCGAATGTAGGAGGTCGATATAAAGGAGGTTGAAGTGCTTTATGGTGTGACAAAAATACAGTAATATAATCAACTAAAGTCTACATTTTAAAATACGGTTTGAGTCGAAAAATCCGTTCCCGTTGGGGATCCCCCGACCGCACAATTTTTATTTATTATTTCTGAAAGGAGGTTTTCCTCAAATATTACTCCTTGTTACGTCAGTAATACTTCACTTCATACTAGGTATATTATAATAGTCAGAATGCAAACTAAAGCAAACTATTACGTATATTTCCGACACATAAATTATTATAAATATACATGGCGTGAGCAAATTTCCACACCACATAAAACATTGTTAACCGTTTAAAAAGATCGTAAATGTTAAATTTGGGAAACGGTCCGGATTTACGCGTTAATTATTTAGGTTAATTATTATAGTTTCAGCTAAGTCTTTAAAATGTAATCATATTTTATTTATATCAGAAATATATTAATTCCGTCATCGCTTTACAATATTGGTTGTAATGTAAGACAACTCCGAATACTCTTTAAATTCTTGATAAATATGTTTTATTTACATTGCAACATAATATTCCATAGTGTAAGTGAAATGACGTTATTTTTAATACTTGCAACATTGTTTAATGTCAAACAGGATTGACATTTAGGTTTCGCGCGTAAAACTTTACAGACGTTCGCGAAAGTCATGAAACACATCTCATGAATGACATCATATCTTTGAGAACGGATGTTATGATTATTTTTATTAAACCGAGATGGTGAGATGAGTCACGGGTTTTATGATTACTTTCCCGGAATTTTCTCATGTGATAAGCAAGTCTCATGACTATAAACTTTTGTCCTAGCGAAAATAGTAATTAGTAAGAGAAATGCAATTTCGTGCGTTTTTAAACGATGATATGTTTTAAACATGGTACAGTAATATTATTATTATGAGTGATTTATTCAAATCTTTAAAGATTTTTAATGGCTTAATTATTTTTCGAAATTTGTTTGTTTTTTACTTGAATCTATTATTTACCTTTATCTGCATCTTGGTCTAGAGGCTTGATATAAAGCAGTTACCAAGATCCTGAAAAACCGATAGTCTACGCCTAACGCTTGAAGTATTACCGGTCATGTCGGATTTATCGTCTCATCGGAATATGAGAGTGATAAAATAGAGAGTTCATCTGTACTTGTGCACTTTACACACTTGTGTACTATAATATGTCCTGCACAATTCGCTAAGCTTTCTCGTCAGAATAATATCATATATAAAAATGAATTTCATCGACATCATTAAACCGCTCACCGCGATAAAAAGCATATTTAATTATTTTGTTCATGGAGCATGTTCCTATATTATTTATTATGTTACATAATATCTTACATATTTTGTTATAACTCGTTACTCGTCACACAACGCTCTGCAGTACATCAACTGTCATACCGTTCTGATCGCCATGACATTTGGTATACAGGTGACTGCAGAGCATAAATAATCCTAATCCTAACTAATGTTATAAATGCGAATGTGAGTTTGTTTGTTGCGCTTTCATGCCTAAACCAATAAACCGATTTTAAAAATTCTTTCAGCAATGGAAAGCTACATCATCAGTAGCATAGACTACATTTTGTCCCCGTATTACCACGGGAATGGAAACTACGCGGGTGAAACCGCGGGCAAAATGCTAGTTATACATTTGTTCGAATTTTGTAATTTATAAATATATATACATAACAGTAGATATTACGAAAGGTTAAAATTTATATCTCAATTTAAAACTCGATTATTCTATTCGATTACACAAGAGTTATTAATTCTAAGATTTTACTTGATTGCGAAGACGCACATCGCGTTTTATTAAAGCTGTGAGATTATGAAGTCATTAGGGAGTTTCTAGTGAGATCGTTTAAGATTTTTATCATCTTAATAACAGTAATTACCGCCTATGCGTTTTGTTTATTTCATCATACAAAATAATATTTAACTTAAACTAAAAGTTGATGTTATTTCAAAGACATTTTTTTTTCTTTTAAACATGTATATAATTTATTCGAAATAAAAAAAAATAACGATAAAAATTAATAAAAAGGACATTTTTCATTGTGTATGATTGTATGAATAGTTCTCAATAGCTTGTCGATATATAGTTACGACTTATTGAGCTTATTAACAAAGAATCGATCTTCACTTGTTTAATGGTATTTAAACGTAAAAGGCACAAATTCGAATATTTTTAGTTATAGTCTCTAGATAATAAAAGGGCTAAAATTCAACATAAAAACATTAATTATATAACAGCTGTATATTAATATGATTGGTTAAAATCCGAGCAAGCACTTTAAAGTTTTACGAGCTTAGCTTGTTATTTATAATTCAACTCGTTAAGTCCAACATTATTAAGATTGTTACGCTGTATAAAAAAAAATGTACTGAAACGTGCGTTATGTAAATATAATTTCACATGTAAATAAAAACAACGATACGAATACCAATCGCAAAATTATTCAAATAATAATTTATATATTGTTTCAAGAAATCCTCGTAATATCGTTACTTTAAAACTGACTCACTGGTATTACAATAAAATCCACGTTTCGTACTAAATACAACAAACTGATAGATCTTATCGATCTGTAAGATGTGCTGTGAAATATTGATCTCCTGTTACTATTAAGTAAGTTGAAACTAATAAGAGTAAGTTGAAACATTTAAAATGACTCCTTAAGCTATTGTATGTAATCTCCATTATGGATGTTAATATAACATTGAGATAAATATTTGTAATGTAACGTGAAGCTACAAGATATATCAAATATCTAGATACGAAACAGCGGAAATTAAACAGCGATATTAAGACATTTAATAAGGTCAGGTAACTAACATCTTGATGACAGTTTGTTTTGTCCCAAAACATAAGATATTGACATTAAATTCAATTGAATTCTTAGTCAATCGTTTTTTAGTTGTACCAAGACCAACGGCAAAGATTATCGCGTCAATGACAGGAAATATGGACTGATTTTTTCTATCAGTTGTCATCTTGACAAATGCTTAATTTTTTCCTTTTCAAAGGCAAAAGTGTAAAGTCATACAGCCTACCCAATGTGTAATGTATTTTATTCATAAATTTATAAAATTGAAAATACATTAAATTTTAATTGTTATATATAGAGGTCCAATGAAGCATATAATAAAATTATATACGTTATAGTAGGAAGATATGGCTATAATTTCAGTATATCTATGTTATAATTACGCGCCAAAACAGAAGCGTCAAATTACGATATTGTCATATCATAAATTCTAGTTCCCAATAAAATTTCATTTGTATTATGAGCTTGGTATAATTTTATCATTCTTCCCACACCCTGACCCAGTAAACGCGAAAGTACAATAAATCTCTAATTTAGGTTATTCTTTCTATGGGAATTAAGTACTATTGATGAATTCGTCTGTTGTCATAGATAATAAATATTAAGAATTGTCTGAACTTTTGGGGCACATCGTTATGCGGATTATGTAAGAAATTAGTGGTATTGAAAAGATATAGTATTATAATATACAATGTGAATTTAAACACGTAACTTAAATCATTTAGCGTCACATACGTTTCACTCAAATGTTAATTTAAATTCGATCTTAAAATTGTTCCCAAAAGCGCCCCAAGTATAGACTTCAAAAAACGTTAAATTTTGAAAAGTTACATATTTTGTATGTCTGCGAGACTGTGGTGCCGTCATTAATTTGACTATTGAATGTGAGACGAGAGTGATGGCTTTTCGTTGTAATATCAGTCAGGCGGAACGTCAAATGGACAGCCATAGATCGTGGACGTCATCGACGAATCGCCGTTAATTTTAATTACTTTTGAATTATTCTTTAGTTTGGATTACAATATAAGATGGATTTACCTAATGTCTTTAATTACGTAATATGTCTCTACTCTTACGCCTATATGTATATAAATTGCCTATATAAAATTATATTTTTAATAATGAACACAAAATATAACAAAAAAACGAAATACTATTTACACAAATACCACGATGGAAGTGCTTAGAAATTTCTAGAAGATAGTGTATTGAGTAATGGCAAGCATTATTGGTTATTAATTATTTTTAATAAAGTTTTATAGTACCTCGTCTTATTAAAACATCAAATCTATCAGACATTCCGTGATTAACGATCACTGAACATTTTCCTCGCTCAAAGCATATGGCTTGCTTTTAGCTTTTATTGCTGCCTTGTTGGGAGATAATTATAGATTTTATTGCTACCTTCGCCCCTTAAACGATTTATTTTCTTTTAACTGTTCTATTAAAATAAAACTGTAAAGACATTTTTGGTAGGAAAAGTGTTATCGAATATGGCAACATTTGTGAATCATTATTGTGTCAGTGACAGACATTCGATTTTTAAATATCGGGAAATTTACATATAGTAGCGTATTCATACATGACATGTGGAGATCCACTTAAAAGAGTAAGTATTTACTTACCAGTTATTTTACGAAATAGCAACATTTTATATAGCTTAATACTTTTGCACTATCTTAACACACTACAAATCTTATTTTATTTCCAATGACTAAGACAATTTATCGACAATCTACAGAGCCATATAAGTTTACCTCTGCGCGAATGTATGACTCCACCTTAAGAAATACAAATAAACATCTTATTTAAGTACCGCATTATGTTTTAATAGAATTATACGGCCGATTGTGATGAATATTTCATGCTGAATCACTTGGAAGTTTAATGATAAATAAACGGATTACTAACAGGCTTATATACAGACTAACTCTACATTTACGTTACGCATATTTAATATTTTAGGCCCTATTTGTGATATGGCTTTGTGCAAGCTCTTCTAGGTAGGTACCACCCACTCATCAGATATTCTACCGCAAAAGGGTGAGTAAACCAGCGTAGTTACATAACATCTTCGTTCCCAAGGTTGGTGGCGATTATGCGATGTAAGTGATGGTTAACATTTCTTACAATGCCAATGTCTATGGGACCCCCGTCAGGAACGAAGTTCTGTGCGATATTTTTTCGATTCAAACCGTGTTTAAAAATTTAGATTTTAATTGATGATATTACTGTTTTTTGTCATATCAACAAGCAAATCAACCTCCTTTACATCGATCTTCTAAATTCGAACGCCGAACGCATCGCATTTTGTAGCGTTTGGTAAGCACAGTATGAACGCTATTTCGTTATATGACGTGACCTTGGGTCACTGCCATTTCACTCTACTGTAATCCGTGTAAAAGAACTTCGTTCCAATTATTGTATGTAAATAATACACGCATCAAAATAGCGAAATCACTGTTAAGTCGGTTGTCGACATTTCAAAATTAAGATAAGAAGTGAGTCCTCACTGAATGGATATCATCATTAGCCTATTAATTATACTATACGAGGCGGAAAGAGGAAAATAATTCAAAGTATTTTAATGAATGAATGATAATAATTAAGGATAAAGCGTAAATGTCGTTATTTCTAGTAGTTAATTTAACTGGGAAACCGCAAGAATTTCAATAGTTCGTCCAGAATTTACGGAGTACACGCGAAGCCAAATTACCAGATAGTATTATTTTTTGTTTTGGAAGCCTTTGCCGACTTTCAAACAGATCTACAAAAAACTACCAAAAAATAAATATTAGAAATACTAAATACATTCCAAAGATTAATTGCATTCCAAATTTATGTAATTTTATGTAAATATGGATTTGAGTAAAGGGTATTATTACTATTTTTTTTTAATGCTTTTAGAAGACGTTAATTAATATTTAGACAACATTTCTAGCACACTAGGCTGACAGACACACACATACTTCATAAATTAAGCGGAGCTCGACAATTTATTTAAAAAAGGTTATAATCAAATTATGTATCTTTTTTTAAATATATAGTATTGCATAGGCTAAGCTGGAAAAAATATTCTGATAGGTCATTTAATTAATCGTAAGGCTATTGTCGCCATTTTTCTTAATAAATTAATTAAGACTAAAAAGTTTTTATTAGATAAAAGTATATAAATTATCTTTATACTAGTAGATTAGTATGTTTTCTGTAACAAGGAGAGAAAACAAACGACTACAATGCCATTACCGTTATTGTCCTATAAAGAACATGACATCACTGGCGTTAAGCTTAGGTCACACTGGTTGGGGAAGGCAGATTATTTCTTATTATTTAAAAACAGCAAGACGCATTTTTATGCACAATTCTGCTTTATTTATTTTCAATATGTCATAGCCATTAATTTTATTTACATACCTAAAGGTTTTCTGTTTCACCTCTTACAAATCTGAGTCCTTATATATTGTAACGAAAGAGTATTTACATAAAATACAAAAAAAAGAACAATGACAGTAAGATGATAAATTTAAATTTCGAAAAAACTGTAAAAAAATAGGCAATAGAAAAATTAGAACGCATTAAAAACAAAATGTTGCCATACCATAAAATGAGTCCCAAAACCTAAGCTATATATTCTTAAAAAAAAAAGTTATTTTGTTTTATGTAAGTGTGTCCACGACACGTGCAGTATTTTTCCATACAATCTAGGTCATGGATTATGTGCTTATGGGGTGGAAAGCTTTTATTTGCTATGGCCTGTGGGTGGTTTAATCTGCATTTTCTACGTATATCGGACGTGTGTGACATTGAATTATAACGAAACTTTATTAAAAAAAAAAAAACAAACACGAGAATTATACCGTAAATATTGTTTATTTTTAATAAATCAAATCATATAGATCGATCAAATAGACATACGTCATTAAGTCAACTGTCAAATTGACAGAATTCGAATTTTGTTTTTTTTTTCAAGTCGAATCTTCATACATCTGTAACTGCTGACTATAATTCTTTAAAGTATGATCCTAAACGAAAACGATAGTTATATGAAATACGTGTTGAAACTTAAACTTATTTTAGAGTTTTAATATTTCATGATTCGATATTTAGGTCACACATGGGTTAAGAACTTAAGTTGCTCTTAACGAAAATCGATCCAGCTGCTTTTGTACCATCTTAATTAAATTTACGACCTGTTTCATAACCACATCCCATAAATATATTAATATATATTTTTATTACATACCAATCGCACATACTTTATATTACATACCAATATTTATATATAATGGTTATATATATATATTCATAATAAATCCATTTACCCGATTGTGATGAAACTTTTTTCTTAATTTTTTTATAGTAAAGACATTTCTCAATAAATAGACTATCTATGGCAACATTATTTTTTAAAATCTGACTATAAATAACGTGTGCGATAAGATTTGAATATATCAAATCATATAAAAATACCTCATTTTAATGTAGAAGCATTACTCTTACTTATTGTTAGTCAAATTAGAAACAACCACCGTTTGGGAAAATAAATACCCTGACCTGAAAAGAACCGGTGAAACAAACTCAATAAAGATATAAATTTAAATTAAGAATATAATAATTAAATAAATCATAATTATAATAATATGTTACATAGGTAATAAATGTTTGCTGAGTTATATAATACCGTAAATGAGTTCGTTCATATTATAGAGTATAGACGATGTTTATTTCATCCATTCAGTAAATAATTTAAAAAAAGTTTATAAAACCTCTTTTCAATAAAAAATACGTTTTTTTTTTAAAAAAAAGAACATTGTTCCCGCTTATTTTAAATTGTCAATAATTTAATGAGTTTCAAACTCCTCGATAGATCCGAGATAACGTTACGTATTCCAATCATACATAGTCTAGGTCATGCGCGAGCGTGACTAAGGCTATCTAGACTTACATTGGCAGTAGGATGTAGACTTTGAACGTTACATATTAACATTATTATGAACTCATCAAATATACTTAGAATATTACATATAATAGTGCAAGTGATGACCGAGTAGCTGGAAGACGTATCTTAATCGAATATTGTGTGTTTCAGTCCGAACTTCATTCGCTTCAGAATCGTTTCGCCCAAACTTAGTTGAACAAATTCGCCCGTGAAATTTTCCTCTAAGCGCGCCCAAAGAGGTTTTACATCGAAAATTAATTCTGAACAAAAAAATTATTTAAGCTCGAAAGTTTCGTTCACAATAATGTAATGTATAATTTATTTTTATAACTAGCTTATGTACACTCATTTATTTTAATTAAATCCCGACATTGTCAGTCAGCATCATGCGTAATTATTGCAAATTGATGCGTTATTTTACAATTGTGATTGACGTATTTCCGTTGCGTTTTGCATTCCACGTCAAATAAGCTAGGTAACCTATGCGTTTAACTTTTAAAATATTTCCTAGGTAGGTAGTGGAATACTTTAAACAGGTATTAGATAATTAAATGCGGATATTACTCAAAGGTTTTATATCAAGTTTATGACGCGTCATAAAAGTGATCATTTTCAAGGGGGACAAGCCAATTGACGTGAGCCAGGAATTTAGGTTCCACAACAACCGACAAGAATCTTAGTAGACACTCTTTTTCAAACGAAATACATTATGTAATGTATGGAAATCAACGAATACGAGATTCATGATTTTTCATAAACATATTCTTGTAATGCTTTGTATTGTTAATTTTGAAAGTATTTGCACTCACAATACTAGTACTTTACCCGCGGTTTCGCTCGCGTTATAATTCAGAATTGCTTCATACATTTTTCTATACCTCTATATACATTGCATCGTATGCAAATTTTCATGATGCCCCAGTTGGGCTATGCGTTGATATTCAGTAACACTAACAGCCCGTGAATGTCCCACTGCTGGGCTAAGGTCTCTTCTCCTCTTATTGAGGAGAAGGTATGGAGCTTATTCCAACACGCTGCTGCAATGCGGGTTGGTGGATACACATGTGACAGAATTTCAGTGAAATTTGAAACATGCAGGTTTCCTCACGATGTTTACCTTCAACGTCAAGCACGAGCTGAATTATAATCACAAATTAAGTACATGAAATTCAGTGTCGCTTGCCTGGGTTTGAACCAACGATCATCGGTTAAGATGTGTTGATATATCATTCAGTTATTCTTTTATATATATTGATATAGAAAAATTAAACTAAACGTTTAAATCCGTGAGTCTATTCGTTCCAATATCGTTATGTGCCGCAGCGAGACATATTTCCACGATGTCGTTACTCAGATCTTGTATCTGATGCACTTTTATTCAAACAATTTAACTTTAATACTGACGCGTGACAGCGTGAAGTGCGTTCGTGTTGGTTCAATTTACAAGCGTTAATATTCTTTTTTATTAATGGACCAAGGTCTGGGAATATACAGTCCAATTTATTTATATTCAAACTCATTGGTGGTATTATTGGTTAAATTAATATATTTTATTCTACAAATAAATAAACACTAGCTTCTATTATCCTTCCGGCTTCGCACAGATAGAACAATCGACATAAGTTTTATTTTGAGAACAAAAATACCAAGAAAATCTTAGGCCATGAAAACTCGCAGAAATTTCATCACAATCAGATGAATAGATTAGAAATGCGAACAATCATAAAAACATTATTTTTTATTTATATAGATATCGTTATATATATATATATAGTTAAATATAAAATTGGTACCACGCTACCATACGGGTTGCAACGAGGTTGACGAATGAGCTTAATAGAGTTGACCTCTTAAATTAATACCTAAATAAATCTTACCCATGCCTCGTGACAGTTTAGTTCCACTCTGAATAATCTTTACCATTCTAACTAATATTATAAATGGGAAAGTGAGTTTGTTTGTTTGTTACGCTCCCACGTCGAACCTATTAAACCAATTTTAAAAATTCTTTCATCAATGGAAAGTTACATTATCAGGGAGTAACATAAACTATATTTTATCCTCGTATTCCCACGAGATTGGGATCTACGCGGGTGAGGCCGCGGGCAAAACGCTAGTATTATATAAAGAGTAACGACTCTCACTCACTGGCGGATTAATGCCTCGCCAGCTCTAGAATTTACAATATAATAAATCGATTTTATCGGTGGTAGAGCTTTGTGCAAGCTCGTCTGGATAGGTACCACCCACTCATCATATATTCTACCGCAAAACAGCAGTACTTGGTATTGTTGTGTTCCGGTTTGAAGGGTGAGTGAGCCAGTGTAATCACAGGCACAAAGGACATTAAATCTTAGTTCCCAAGGTTGGTGGCGCATTGGCGATGTAAGCGATAGTTACCATCTCTTACAATGTCAATATCTATGGGCGTTGGTGACCACTTATCATCAGGTAGCCCAAATGATCGTCCGTCTACCTATAAATTAAAAAAAATCAAAGAAAGTCTAGGTTTTTATTAATTTCATTCCATAAATATTGGTTTTATTTAATTATAACAATCATTCTATAACCATCAATTTAATTTGTGATTGATGATATTTATCGGCTGATAATCTTGGGACAGATATATTTATTAATATAAAAAGTCATATAGATTAAAACAATATCACACATACATACAATATTCATACATCAATGAGATGTTTTTTTTCGTTTCCTCATTTCTCAGTTCGATCGCTTATAACTTACGACTCAGGTCAATATGTCGACTCATGCAGTAAGCGTGTTCCTCAATTGCCTCTCATCATCTTATATGACTAGGTTATTGAGGAGTTATCTTCCACTTGGAGCTGGATTATATGACATAATTTAAACATATTATTAGCCGGCGAAACTCTCAGTACTTCAGTTACAACAATTTAATTACATAGGTGTGATCATTATATTCAATTACATTATATAAATATATAAACTTATAAAGTCAAATAATTTAACATAAAGCTACCACCGTTTCAGAATGTAGAGCATACCGAGAAGAACCGGCTAGAAACTCAGTAATTACTCCGTTTATAATATTGTATGTGATTCTTAGATGTAAATTTCTGATCTTATATTACATATATTGTATTAAGGTATATTAAAGGTATATATTTTTTTTACTTTTTATATAATATTTTAGTGGGTCTGAACCGGCAACGATTAAGTCGCGTTCTAACCACTGGGCCATCTCCAAACACTTATGCAATTGGCCCCTACCTTGACATTTACAACTTTTATCAGATAAATATAATATATATTAAATTAACTACATATAAACAAAGCTGACCATAACAGTTTGTACGAAGCACATATGTATATGACAGGATTATGTTGCGTTCATAATTAAGCCTTGTAATAAGATATATTTGAATCTCGGATGATTTTTTATAATTGCACGTTATACGATACATTTGTCGGTATGTCCGTCTGTTGCTATAATCTCTTAAATTAAATAAATATAAATTAATATGTTTATGATGTCTATATAGGTATTAACAATCGTAGTTTTATGAAACCTATCTGTCTCAGTAGTTTGCTTATACGGTGTCAAATCTAGATATCTTGGGTTTGATTCCCAGATCATTACTTGGTGGTAGAGCTTTGTATAAGCTTTGTACAAGCTTTGTACGAGCTTGCTCATCAAATATTCTACCACAAAACAGCAGTACTTGGTATTGTTGTGCTCCGGTTTGAAGGGTGAGTGAGCCAGTGTAATTACAAGGGACATAACATCTTAGCTTCCAATGTTGGTGGCGCATTGATCGATGTAAGCGATGGTTAATATCTCTTACAATGCCAATTTTTATGGGCGTTGGTAACCACTTACCATCAGGTGGCCCATATACTCATTCGCCTACCTATGCTATAAAAAAAACAACGCAATAATTCCCAAACCTCGGAAAGCACATAAAGTCAACATCTAATCTCTCTCCAGCTGTGACGAAGTACCGTCCCATCGATATAATAAAAAAATCCTACTTATACGTATGTACAGATAGCTAAATTATGACCTCAGATGATGAACCAAAGTTATATTATTTATTACCATAAGGCCATATATTGTTTTATTTAAATATTTACTTATCACCTTTTAAAAACGGTTGTTATTAAGGCGTTATTTTTCATAAAGTTCGAATGTCAGCTAAATCTCTAGAGTACAGGGTGTGGCAGAAACAGAAGACCATAAGTATATAAGAGTGATGTCATCAATTGGGTCATAGCTATTACAGCGACCATGACATTAATGAGGATTTATTTTAAGCAACAATTTATAACAAAGCATGGTGTTTTAACATGTGATTATATTTTTAAGCATACTTGTATAAGTTAAGCTTGTCATATTAAAACTTTAATATCAACAATGTTTTGAATGTATGAATGATTGAATGAATGAAACATATTTATGTGTTAAACTTTATACTAAATTATGGGAATATATACAATTTTTTTTTTTAAATTGAATTAGTTTACCACTAAAATAATTTAAAAAGAAAATGTAAAAGATTTGATTTGTGTATAGAATGATTTGAAACGTAATAAAGATAATGATTTCGGTGCAGATTAAAAACGCAAAACTTAAGTTTACAAATTGATAATAAAAAGAACCAACTAGATTTTCGATATATTTCGGTTATATTTCTAAGTCTAAATCTACTAAAGAAATGTTTATTCATGACAAATTTTAATAAGTAGAATTATTTTTTGCGTCAAAACCTTCCATTTCTATGTTTCATTCAAATTTGACCTTGAAAAACTGAACGCGCCCAAAAAAATGTCACTTCAAACATAAGATTCATTCATCACAACGAAACAAAATAACAAAAAAAAAATACACTCGTTTGTCAAAGCTAATCAGAATCACAAAGCTGTTAATGCATTATGTATGGGCTTGCAAAGACGCCATTTTGTTTTCACAATAAGACATATTAGAGATACGATTTTCTTACGGAATTTATATTTTTCAAAGACAAAACAGTACCAGCCTTATTCTTATCTATTTGTCAACGGTTTTGTTTTGTCGAGCTTCTGATTTCAGATTATTTATTATTCTCATTACAATTAAATTATTATTAAAAACTCTTCATAATGTAAATAGTTTATCTAACTACACCGAACACGAAATGCCTCCTAAAATATTCTAAGCTACTTAAACTCATTTAAAAGGTAAAATAATTATAAGTAACAGTAAGTAACAGCCTGTGAATGTCCCACTGCTGGGCTAAGGCCTCTTCTTCTCTTTTGAGAAGAAGGTTTTGGAGCTTATTCCACCACGCTGCTCCAATGCGGATTGGTGGAATACACATGTGACAGAATTTCAGTGAAATTTGACACATGCAGGTTTCCTCACGATGTTTTCCTTCACCGTCAAGCACGAGATGAATTATAATCACAAATTAAGCACATGGAATTCAGTGGTGCTTGCCCGGGCTTGAACCCACGATCATCGGTTAAGATTCACGCGTTCTTACCACTGGGCCATCTCGGCAATAATTATAAACTGATTCGGAATTAAAACCGACAAAAACTCAATAGTTAAACATTTCCCCCAATTCAATAACTTGAATTTCTACGTTCTTTCCGAGGCACGGGATATATATCTTCTAGGCTCCGGGTTGCTACTGAGTATCATCGACAAACGAAATAACCCTTCAGCGAGGTGGGATTTGAACTCTGGTCCTCGGTATCTCGACACTTACATTATGACTTGTTTCTTCCATAAAACAAGTCATAAAGAAAATACTATAAAAATGACTGACCCGATTATAAGTAGTAAAAATTATACACTCGGTCAATGAAGATGACACGATTCCAAAAGAAGAAAGTTTTCTGAGAAATGTTTCTGCTGCGAAACTCAAGGCATTCAGGAGTAAGATCGAGTTAATAGTTTTGAGTTTCTCTTACAATAAGACTTATTTTATATCTTTACAATATCAGAATATAACGCTATTTTGTTTTAACATAATTGTGTACGTTTTAACTAAATAATTGCAATGGATTTTTGTAATTTAGTTCGATATTTTTTCCAAATAATCCTGTTAGAAATCGATCAAACAATTCGTTAATATTTTGTAAAACTATTAAAGAATGTAACGTACAAAGTAAAAAAATGACAGCTTATTGAAAACTAGCCTAAAATTATTCAACCGCTTTTAGAAACAAAAATGCTATTTAATATAATCGAAGGACTTTTCTTTCCAGAAATCCTCTAATCAACACAATAATATATTAATTATAGAAATACTATTTCTGAAACTGCAATATGACAGATAATATTACGTTACCACAGATAATATAAGCAACAATACAATCATAACATTGACTAATATAATTTATCACAAAATTATTCCTAACTGTAACCTTGAACCAAATCTCATGAGATTCAGCAGACTGTATAATCTAATCGTTTATTTGCGTAACACGTGCAAATTCTTCTACCATATGTTAAAGACTAAAGTGTAGTTCAATATTATCTGTCAAACGAAAAATTCGCTTTCTTTTTTTCAAATGAAGTTTTCTTTTTTGTAATATAATAAATGTCACAATTTTAAGTCAGATAAAGACGAGATTATTATTATATTAAAATTAAAAAAATGAGATGTTCGAATTTAGAACATTCATTCGGTGAGTTGAAAAACGTCACACAGTTTAATTACATTTTATATATTTTGTGATTTAAAATGTTTTCTGTCATACTCCCTATGTATGTATGTGTATGTTTAGTGTCCTTCTAAGGCTAAAGAACTTCTCGTGTAGCGGGAGTGCCTTCTTGTGTTAATTGTTTGCATGTGAATGTGTTGGCTTAATTTTGTTTGAGCTGTTGAGCTTAATACAAAAGTTCTTGTAATGTAAATGAGTAAATGATTAACTTTCATTACATAATTTATTGTATATAGTATATAGGTACTATATACTGTGTTAAAAGTAAATATTATATGTATTAAAATATTGTTTAAACAGTAACTGGTTTATGTCCAAGTAAGCATTAAAGATTTTAATTCGTCGTGACGTCATTATTGGCTTATCGTTATATACGTACCCGTTAAAAAATCTTGACAGTGCGATTCAGATTTGACATTTATTAATAAGCGCCATCTGTTGGCTCTCATTTATAACTAACCCATTAAACTTTTGTCCAACATTATTTCGGTGGAGTTTTGTTAAATTATTTTTCTCTTATCTAATTTATATTAAAAGCTTCCGTTTTTAAATGTGATCTCTAAAATTTATTTGTGAAATAAGGTCTCGTCCATAATGAGAACGTATTATTAAACGTTGTAGTCCAATAAAAATGACTTTATAATCTCTACTACACTAGATTAACTTGTGAATACAAGGCAATCTTATCCAAGTATAGTTCTGTTGATACAATTTCTTAACACATCAAAGAGTTCCGACATAACAATTAATACGGGCATTACTTTTATCCTTTGATGCCAGAATAATAAAAAATACACCAAAAAGGTTTTAATCTCGACGCACGAAACTCGTTCAACTTTACAGCTTTATAATACGCAGGTTTAGTTGACTTGTTGCCGTTTCATTCGCTCTAATGAAATTTGTATGAGTGTTAAAAGGACGGCGGATACGCGAGCTTGTCTAAAGTGTTCATTCACATAGGGAGTCACTGCGCCGCATTCTGTAGTAGTGATGTGTAATGTTGCTAATATAGACATATTAAAATAATTTCTTATCAATATTATGATAATATTTTGTTGAAAAACATAAAACAATGCAATTGAAATATCTGTTAATTATTTGTTTAGAAACTTGTACCAAACAATTTTGTCACGCGATAACTATGGCAGTAGCCAATTATTTAAAGATTCCACTAATTTTGGATTTAAAAACAATTAATAAATGTTCATTTTTATGTTCATAATAATAATATAATACTTATTTTAGACGAATGTGATATTATTATATTTTATTTTTTATTTCATAGGAAGGCGGACGAGCATATGGGCCACCTGATGTTAAGTGGTCACCAACGCCCATAGACATTGGCATTGTAAGAAATGTTACCATCGCTTACATCGCCAATGCCCCACCAACCTTGGGAACTAAGATGTTATGTCCCTTGTGCCTGTAATTACACTGGCTCACTCACCCTTCAAACCGGAACATAACAATAGCAAGTACTGCTGTTTTGCGGTAGAATATCTGATACCGGTCGTACCTACCCAGACGAGCTTGCACAAAGCCAAGCACTACCACCAAGTTATGTATACAGAAATAAATATAATAATATTAGAATCATAAATATAAGAGTTAATAGACGTACTTATGCATTTGATCTATAAATCAATGTAAAAATAATTAAATACGATAATATTATTAAGATAAATCGATAGTTTATCACACAACACTATTTAACCGGGACAGCCAACCGGTTGCCCGCTGGATTGGCAAAGAGTTTTTGTCTGGATGGTTAGCTTATGTAATTTTCTATGTAAGGAGGTTTCATTCATAGCTGAATTGACGCTAACTTCACTTTCATTCGATTCAAAAAAACTATAGTATATCTCAACTACATGTACATACATAAAGAAACACACACAGCCAGTTCTCAATGAAATTGCTAATGACGTTCTAGATCATTCTCAAGTGGAGAGGAGGCATTACTAATTGTTACTTTATTATTTCATAGAGTTTTGTTTGTCTATACAATATTTAGGTATTAATTGTCACTGAGTTAAGTAACATAGACCTAACACACTTAGCTTTGTGGCAGACTGTCATTTTATGAATGATATTGGGATTGGGATCATAGACAATTTATAATTTTTTAAAGATTTGACATATCCTTAACAATTTTAATGACGCAAAAGGAATAAATTTGAGATTTCAAGAGAAAATTAACGTCCGTAAACATTTTATGCGAATGGAACGCAAGCAGTTTTTATTAAACAAACTAGGTGATAAAGAATTTTTGAGATATTTCATAACAAAATGTCTTCTAAGAAACATACCTGATATCACGGAACCGGGCGCAGTGTCATTTCATTCCTTATCTTGATAAAGTAACCATAAAACTCCCATACCGTGTAAGTCCTTTACAAACAGACGAGATGTATTATTTTTATTATATACACACATCGAAATGTCTAAATGAATTCGTATTACGTGTGAACGTTAAAATAATCCACTGTTCGATTTGATTGGTTAAATCAGTCACAATAAACGCCGATGATTGCTGGATTTGTTTCGGCCTTTTTATTAATTAATTTCTTTGTTCAAATTATCATGAAAGTTATAGGTTATCTGTTGGTTATCTTGCGAAATAACACACTGCTTGCAATTCTTTGCTCTACTTTGATGACCTCATCGATGTAAGCTAAAACTAAGCTACAAATTGAGAGCCTACTGAAGTACTTACTAACGCCTATTCTTAAGTCACTACGAGCCCGCTCTCGACTTAATGCCACTGGTAGCTCCGCTTTAAGCTCATAACAGTTGTGAAGTTCAAGTACGTACTTCTAAGTACTTTTATTTTTTTCTCTTATAGTTATTCTAGAATGATACCAACACCTAATACCAATAACTTGTAACAACACAGAAGACCAATGTAACATTAATTTGAATCATATGAGGTTTGAAAAGTTTTGTCAAGTTAAGTTGTCAATTTATTCACGTTCAAGAATGGTTATTGAATATATCTATACTAATATATAAAGCTGAAGAGTTTGTTTGTTTGATCCGGCTAATCTCAGGAACTACTGGTTGTAGTATAGTCCTTTTATCGAAGAAAGCTGATTTTTATTCATTATTTTTGACGAGCCCGTTGGCGTGGTTGGTAGATACCTGCCTTTCGCGCCACACTTCGTGTGTTCGATTCCCACCCAGGACAGACATTTGTGTCATGAACATATCTGTTTGTCTTGAGTCTGGGTGTAATTATCTATATAAGTATATATTTACAGAAGAAAAGTAGTATATGTAGTATATCAGTTGTCTGATTTCCATAGTACAAGTTCTGCTTAGTTTGGGATCAGAGGGCCGTGTGTGAATAATGTCCCAGGATATATAGGATATATAGGGTTTTCCAATAGGGACGCTTGAACTTTGACAGCTGATTGCGGCCATGTTGTTTGAGTGACAGCTGTCAAATGCAGTGTGTTATATTCATTTCGTCCTCCCAAATCACCATGGCAGGTTACAGTGTCGAGCAGCACGTGCAAATCATAAAATTGTTTTATGAAAATGGGTCTTCAGTTCGAGCAACGTTCCGCGCACTTCGCCCGTTTTACGGTCGCGATGATCGTCCTGCCGAGTCGACTATCCGTCGATTGGTGGACAAATTCGAGTCAACCGGGTCAGTTAACAATCAGCCGGTTCCCGTGCGTCAACGTAACAATAGATCTGCCGAGAATATCGCCGCTGTGCGCGACAGTGTCCTCGAAAACCCGCGGCAGTCAATTCCGCGTCGCGCACAGGAACTCGGCCTTTCGCAGACGACAACTTGGCAAATTTTGCGTTGTGACTTGAGCCTGCACCCGTACAAGATCCAGCTGACCCAAGAGCTCAAGGTTAATGACCATAGACAGCGCCGTGTGTTCGCTGACTGGGCATTAGAGCAGTTGGAAGTTGACGCCGATTTTGGCAAAAAAATCATCTTCAGCGACGAGGCGCATTTTTGGATGAATGGCTATGTCAACAAGCAAAATTGCCGTATTTGGGACGAGACCAATCCACACGAGGTTCACCAAGTGGCAATGCACCCGCAGAAAGTGACTGTTTGGTGCGGACTTTGGGCCGGAGGCGTGATTGGTCCGTATTTTTTCGAAAACGATAATGGTGTGGCCGTCACCGTCAATGGTGAGCGATACCGGTCGATGATAACCAACTTCTTTTGGCCTGAAATCGAGAATATGGATCTGGACAACATGTGGTTTCAACAGGACGGCGCTACGTACCACACAGCACACGCTACGATGGAAGTTCTGCACGAGCAATTTCTGGACATGGTCATCTCGCGCGGAGGCGACGTGAACTGGCCACCGAGATCGTGCGATTTGACCCCGCTGGACTTTTTCTTGTGGGGTTTTCTCAAGTCGCAGGTCTATGCCAACAAGCCGCAAACCACCGATGCCCTCAAAGTCAACATACGCCACGCCATCGATCAAATACAGCCCGATTTGTGCGCCAGAGTCATCGAAAATTGGACCTTTCGTGTGCGCGCCACCAACCGAAGCCGTGGCGGTCATTTGAATGATGTCATATTCCATACATAATGGGGTCGATAGACCTTCCAAATAAAAAAAAAATTTCGCAAATATATTTTTTATTATTACCTACATGTATTTTTTTTTGCATTTCAAAGATCAAGCGCCCTTAATGGAAAACCCTATAAATTATATTTTTATTAATTATGCGCGGGTGTAACCGCGGGCACAGCTAGTATTTAATACAAGCATTTTATCCGCGCTATTATACCAATTACCAATAGATCTTTTAGAAAAATTTAGTATTTTCATACAAACTTTTATCGTACTTCCTTAGTTTCGAAAATGTAACACACATTTTCGAAACTTCGTATGCATATTTTCATGTTGCTTGTCCGTATTATTAGTTTGGTTAGACAGTTATTTTGTTATGATATAGATTTAAGCAAGGTAGAGTACATTAAACGGGCGAAAGATGCATAATTTAAAAGAGTATGACGACATACATATATACATTTTCTAAAAGTAAATAATATATCAAATAAATTTTTATTTATCCACATTACTAAGCATGAACGTCCTATGAGAGTCAATCTAGACTCAAATGTAGGTCGTATAAAGGGTGATGTAACCTTGCTAGCAAATATATTTTCTAATTAATTTGTCTATGATATCATTGTCTAGACAAATATGATCTAATTATTTGTATTGGTTATACATACAAAAGTATATTAATATAATAAAATCATTATAAGCTTAAAGTGATGAGAATTGATTACGATCAAAATATTCATAAGTAGAGACTATTTTTAATATAGAAAAATTTGATGCGAAATATATAATTTCGTATAACAAAAACTTTTGAGATCCACGAGCTGTCATAATTAAAATTTCAAATTGTCTGTCAGTAGAGATGCGCTCCCGAACATTGTTCGAAAACACTAGTAGCAGAATTGTATTACTATTTAGTATATACCTTACTTTGCTATATAATATAGTTCTACGCTATATATTATTCTTTCTTCTGACTTTAATTAAAATGAATAAAATAATAGCGTCTGTCTGTGATTTCAAAATAACTGTATCTCTTAAAGTTAACTATTGGCGTGTTACGAAAACAAAAACATCATTTTCTTATTTTAGTTGACCGCTGCATTATTATTGAAATATTTATTATCATGTTTAATTCAAATAAGTACGTTCAAATGATACATAGTGTTAGGTTAATTTATTAACTGTTATCCAATAAGGTACAAATATCAATACCAAACAATGGTTGACTTCTTAATATTTATTTTATTAATTGTAAGAATATGTATAATTGAGTAATAAATTTCATGAATATTTATTATGTAATTGGAATTGTTCAATAATTCAATAATAACGATTTGTAAAGTTTCTTCAGAGTTTTTATTATCATAAGAGTTACCATTCTGTTTTCAAATTAATTCATGAAATGGCGTTAAGACAAAAATGTAGCGAATTGTAAAATAGACGCGAATAGAGACGGCAATTGTAACTTGAAATAAAAGCTAGAAAATGGAATAAGAGTTGTTTTTTTTTAATACTGAACGTCTCCAACAATAGGAAATTATGTACGTTTTCAAGGATTTTCGTCACAAACTGAATTTCACGCTGACAAAGTTTGGCTTCCAGTAATTATTATTATGTATTATGGATGTAAATTAAAGTTTACTATAAAATGTCGGTAGGTTTCATAGATATCTAGAATATAAATTCATGTTCTAAATGTTATTACATTTAGTATATAGGCCAAACGGATCTACATTGTAAACAATCTTGGAAGATTGTTTGATATAAAAAAAAATTTAATACATAAACCGTGTTTTGTTTACATTGGTTTGATTTATGGGATTTTTTTTCTTTATTCAATTTGCAGGTTTTTCGATGTAACAAAATAGCACTAAATAATTATTATATTTTGTATTATAAAAACGAATTGTTTAAAGACAATCTCCCAAAGAGTAAACTCCTAATAAATTATCTATAGCGAAACGCTCAAGCTCCATGCGCGGGCGCACGGGTCAACGATCCCAATATGGCGCTAAAATAGACCGAAAGAATGCCCGCCATTTCAATTCTAACCTCGGTTTGTTTCACAACACAAACAATAACTTCACACTTTTAAAGTACAATAAAAATGTAAATACTGTTTAAACGGGTATAATTTCTTAGTTCTATAATTTTAACTAAGAATAAAAAAAATCGATTTTTTTTACAATAAACTGAAGACAAATGCAACTTAATATTTTATTAATTTAAATCTATAGTTAATTTTATCTGAAAAAAATATATATCTGTCTGTAACGATATCACGACTAAACCAATAAACCAATTTTGATAAAGTTTGGTATGAAGCAAGTTTGAACCCTAAGGGAAGACATACTTTTTTATACCTAACATCTGACCCCCACACACTAACACGCGGGAGAATATTTTACGCGCGAAAGTTCTAGTAAGTCATTGTTTGTTTTAGTTAACAGTAAGTCAATAGAGATTCGATTTTCAAAACAATCGATTCCATTATATCGATACAATTACCGATTTAATTAATCTTTCAATGGAATAATGGAGATCAAAAGTTAACGTCAGTCTTGAGTAATTAAAAAAATATCTCGTAATAATCTTTGATTAAGTTACTGTTACTTTGTTTTAAATGACTATTTAAATGATTGTTTTATTTACTTTAGACTTATAATAATAAATGTTACGTATATATTATTAGCTTATAACATTTTCTAATAGCTTATTTCTTAAACTTTACATAGAGAAAGATAGAATCGCTGTCACAGATTATGTTATAGTTTTGAAGTTTCATTTAAATTCGACCTTGAAATTTTACATTTAATTTCAGAAAAATAAACCCAACTTAATTTATTATTAATTGTACGTAACAGAACACACACATAAAACAGATAAACACATGTTAACTCAACACGTGTGTCGAATATTACTCGCAGGCAACACATTGGTAGACACATTTAATTTTTTTTATGAAATTAATTCAACAAGTACAACACTCAAGATCGTTCAACAACCGTTAAACATCATATAAATCGTTTCATTCGATTGTATCGATTAAAATCATCCCTTCAGGTCAAAAAACTCTCAATTGGTTAAATAATGAATGAATGGAATGAATTTCAACGATTCGTCTTATGCGGGTTTTTATTGACACTGTCAAATGTCACTTGGACATTTTTCGTATGCTTTAAATATGTAAGTAACGGCGGCAGAGAAGGCACTTAATTTTTTTTTAATAATGTGACTTAAGGCCTTTGAATAAAAGCATTAGAGTCTTTATCGGAAAATAAACAATTACACCAATGGTGCTGTTGCAGTCTGTACGCTTTATTTTATATTGATTATGTGTGATTATTTTATACACATATATACATTAGATACACTTTATGAACACACACACACGTACGTAGTCACAAATTCATTCATTAGATCCTCACTTAATAGTTTTACTTTACTTACAGTATTTTAATCAGTAATTAAATATACGTTTAAGCTAATTGCGTAATCAGATTTTTGTTTTAGTGACATGTCATATAGTACCTCATACAAAAAGCCGTGTATATTGATTTTTGGATTACCTAATACATAAATATACACTTGAAATTGTTCCAATGTTTTAAAATACACACGTGAATTCGTCGTCCATGTGTCATTGTGTGTGTGGAAGACACACAACAACACTGAAATATGCAGGTTTCCTGATAGTATTTCACAGGTGCCCAATTCTACTAATCTATAACCATTACGATATGTTCCCGATTCAATTCCGATCCAAGTTTGACTAATCTATATTAATTCGAGTCGATACTTAACCGATTATATTTTATTATCATTATTTCAAAACCAAACTTAATTGTCAGCTTTTTTGCCAATAGTCGATAAAAAAATTAAAGAATAGGAAAACGAATAAACAATAACGATCACGCTTCGATTCGATTGCGATAAAGTAACAATTTGTTAGTAGAATTGGGCCCCTGAATACGAGTGATTATAAAGACAAATCAAACAGTCTTTACACCGATTTGAACCTGCGACTTTAGGTTGAGAAGTTCTATCAAATGGTGTTGGTGACCACTTACCGTCGGGTGGCCCACATGATCGTAATGCCTATGCCTATCTATACTATAAAAAAATACATTCATAAACATGTTCAGTATATAACCACGGAAATCTCATTAACTAAGTAATAGTGTTTATTGTTCTTTGTTATTAAGGACTTTAGTGTGAAGTTTTATGGCCTTTAACTCCCTTCAATAAACGGACTGTCTGTAGCGAAAATAATAATTTTAAAAATCGAATAAGTAAAATAATTAAAAAAATATATATTGACAAATCAAAAACACTAAAAAGTTTTTAATAGCATTTGATGTCTAGATTACAGAGCACAGTAGTTGACAGATGTCCAATCATTTATATATTTGACAGATAATAAAAAAGTAATTATGTTTATGTCGAGTTAGATGCTTCCCAATAATTGCTTATTTGTTTTGTTTAATTTCAACACTAAATGATGAGTATTGCCTCGTTTTATGGCTTAACGTTTTGATTTATAGATGTTTTAATGGCAATAAAGATTAATTAGACTTCGTGATTAATGTAAGTAGTTTCGAGCATTTTCTTTTTGTATTGTCTGTGGTAAGCTAGTATTTCTACTCGTATCTATTAAACATATAAATTATATAATTCACAATTCATAGAGGCCGCAAGTAATTTATTAATAAATTCTTTTACGTTTCAACAAAAGAGGTGTTGATATAATCACAATACCCACCGAATTTCCCTACAATAGTCCATAAACTATTCAATTACCTGTGTAGGTACCGTGTAGCCGCGCCCTAAGAGTTTTATAGTCTTTATTTATACTTGTCATTGTCAAAATTATGGCGCCATTTTTAATTTGTATTGTACATGATGGCGCATCAAACTTTATCTTTATCTCTACATAAAAATATGTGTGTTTGCCTTTGTGATAATTTTACTGGTACTTCGAATTGTTTTTCTTTAAACCTTTTCCAATAATTATTAAAACTTTTCAACATCGATTCGTTATGAAAATAGGTTAATTATATTCTTTTCACACTCTACTGACCTTTGAAGTGTTAAAATTATACAAGTATAACATGTTGTAAATGACGACATACAATAGCGGACATTTTGTTTTCTATTGTTATAACCGAAATTACACAAAGGAGGTTATTAGGTAAATGAGTTGATTGTAGCTATTATAATCGATGTTGTAAATTATATTTAAAATTAAAACAATTGTATTCATACTAATGGAAAATATCTGAACTTTTCCCGGAAAATGAAAAGAATTTATAGGGTACCTAAAGTCACGCAAACCAAGTATCTGGCGTACCAACATCTGTACAATAAATATCTTTTATTATCTATGGTATTCCAAGGAGGTTGAATAGCTAAAGCTAAAGATGTCTAAAGCAGATAATGTTAGAGAATAATTCATTTTAAGTAAAAGGAATCGTACACCCACACGTGTAGATACGATCTTACTTTACGTTGTGTTCATTGTATGTATTTTTGAGGTGTTTACATTTTTCTCTTATAGGAATAATTATTTTAGACTTTAGTTGAGCATTAAAATAGTCGTGATTTTTATGTTTCTCTAATAATATTTATTATTTAACTTTACAGGTAGGCTTTGTGTAAGCCGTCTGGGTAAAGACCCGCTCATCACACATTTTACCGCCGAACAGCAATATGTGTTCCGATTGGAAGGGTGAGTGAGTGTCGTATGGCATTTGTTCCTGCTGCAGGCACACAGGCACAAATGTCATACGACACCAAGGTTGATGGTGCATTGGCGATGTAAGGAATGGTTTATATTTCTTACAGCACCAATGTGTATCGGTGGTGGTGGCACAAATTGCACTCTGGGTACCTACTATGTGAAAAAAAAGTTTAATGAATTATACACCTTTAAATAAGTAAATTATTACTTATACTATATTAAGTTATTTCCATTATATAATATGTCCATTAGTTCTATTTAAATTTCTTGGAATTATAAAATTTAGTTAACGTCTAAGTTTACCTAACTAATTAAACAAACAGTCCAAAAAGCCAGGGTTCTAATTAATAAAAAAAAAAGTGACACAAATGCGTGACTAAAAAAAGTAGACCACCCGATTCGAAATTCGAATTCACTAAATAGAACTAACCATGTTCTTGATTCAAATTATTAACGTTGGTGATATACCAAGCTGTTATACCAGCTTTTATTTTATTTATTAGTTATGTCTCATAATTCAGTAAATATTAATTAATTAATTACAATTCATCACAATCTGCTAAACACTAAGACGTCATAAAGACGCAATCAAGAAATGAAAATATGTTTAACATATTACGAATATATCCAGAAAAGGTAGTTTTATTAATTAACAAAGAGTACAACTGGATGAATTTTCAGATAGCCGCGTTAAAATAAACGATACAATTTATTGTGACAACTAAATCACCTTTAATTGTCGACGGATGTGTATGAGCTTACAGTGAAATGTTTGTAGTCGTGAACATGGTATATACGAATTGTTCGGTCTGTCTGTTGAAATAGAATTCACGCTCAGTTTGATAATAATGAGAAAATGAAGATAAAGATCCATCATGAATGTTATTATTAATTTTAAGGTTTATATAACGCTATCATAACGCTGTTATATAAAGCTACGTAAAAGTCACGTCTGTACTCTATATAAAACTTAATCGTAGACAGTATTTATCGCCAGATTTATAATATAAATCGATGATCTTAATGTAGGTATTAATAAGGTAAGCTTCACTTTTATTTATATAAGGGGTCATTGACCAGTGTGTGGAAGGAGTGGGATTTGAAAATGTTTCTATTTGAATATCCATCCATTAACGTGGATAACACCCTCGATGGGTGAAGTGAAAAAAAAGTCTATGACCTCTTGGATTTCTAGCTTGCTTCGTACTAAATTCCATCAAAATCGTTTCACTGGCTTAGCTATGAAAGCGTAACAGACGGACAGGCAAATTTACTTTCGCATTTATAATATTGGTATATATATGAACAATCAAATTAAATTAATAACTTTATATCCTACACTAATAAAATCTAAGTACTGTCATTAATTAAATGTCTTCATTTTACTTTGAAAACAATGAACATTTTATTACGGAATTCACGCGTGGTTGTTCTTAGTGTGGCACAAACGTTAATTTCGTAGCTTGGCAACAATTACCAAATTCCCTGCACCCATATTGTTTTAGTGAGGGGGTTATTAACTTAACTAGTGATGTTATTTTATCGACCTTTTATTAGATATTTGACACGTTTTACATACACTGTTAAAATTTTATACGTATTATATATGTATAAATTTTATAGTTTGAAATAATCGAAATATCTAATTACATACTTATTTCAACTTACTAATTTTGATACTTAATTTTTACATATAAAAATAAATTTAATTTTGTAACGCGTTTAATTGTGTACGCGTTCCTAAGCCGTACAATCTGACACGTGTACTAGGGCTTCTAGCATAATAACACCGAAGCACACGGTGACGAGTGAGTCTTATCAATTAATTTAAATTTAGAATAAAATTTAAAGACTCCATCATTTACATAATGTGTTAGATACCTTAAAGATTTGCTTTAATTAATAAAACTTGTTATTAATAACAAATGAAAGTGTTTAAAAACAAATTTTATTTTTGTGTTTATTTGCTTAAAAAACTGTATACGTTCATAAATAATCCTCGTTAAACGTTTTAAATCGTAGTCGACAAGAATATAAAACTAAATGTAAAACTTCGTGAAAGTGCGACTAGAATTTCAAATAAAATCATCAATAGATCTTTCGATACGATCAAACGGTTATTTTTAGTCACATCACTCACAAAGGGCGTCACCGCGTCGCGCACGCTTTGAATTTATCCAGACATTTGCGTCTAATTTACCTATTCCTAACATTAATAGGATCTTATACCAATACAATTAAGGCTCAATATACTCTAACTCATAATATCATAGATGTATAGCTTCAATGTCAAAATGAAAGCGGGAAACACCGAAATCACGCTGTCAATCGCTCGTTGCTCGGAAGCCATTTTATTTTTGTCGAATCAATTAAAATAATTGATTTTACAGATGCAACGATTTCTCGATACTGGGAATTTTTATCTGCCGCGTCACCGACCTATGTATGGGAAAGTGATTCGGAATTCAAAATTTTGTTTATTTTTTTTATGCCGTTGAAGCAAAGACATCGCCTTTTTATTTTGAATTTGGAATTTAAAAAAAAAATTGATTGTTTTTTGTAACACCGATTTGTGAATCTCAGTTTAAAAAAAAGGAATAGACTTTTTGGCCTTGTTTCAGCTCACTGCTCTACCGGTCGTTATTGGACTCACAAACCTAATTCTTTGCTTATTAAACTTGACACATTTTATGACAAATGTCCAAATAGTTCTGCACTTCGTATCGTGAAAGGACATTTCCAAGCTGTCTGCTACAGATACTAACAAAACATTCCACAAAGAACCAATTAATAATTCAAACATTCAACAAACAAAAACACCTATTGCATTACATTCCAATCGTAGCCAAAGGCTATATGCTATGAATTATCAAGCAAATAAATTAATATTCACATAGAAATCTAATGTAATCATAATTATTATGACTAACACGCCGGTCACACCTTCAATAGATGACTATCTACGCTAATAAGGCCAGTATAACTTCAACTATTACACCACACATTTAATGCAGCCCTCGGGGTCTCTATACTTTGGTCTATTGGATAAACCAGCAGAATTGATTAGAACTATACTTCAAAGCATTTTGTATTAATCAATAGGTCTTTTACATTTGGTTTATATATATACGACTGTACTAAATAAACTATTATAATTTGAGCTATAATCCTTAACACTCTTATTACGAACAGAGCTTTATATAATTTGGTATTACTAGTATTAGATAAGCTTTTACTTTAACTCAACAAAAAGAGTCTAAAAAATTTGGATGCTTGGAAGCATTTAAATCAATATTACTTTCAATGATTTAGTTTTTTTGCCATACAAAAAATATCTTTAAGGTCATTGACATTAGAAACATAGACAGTTAAAATATATCTTAAAATTTACTATACATGTATGTCTATATGAATGCTTGTCGCTTTTGTAATGTCCATGCGTTTGTAAACACGCTTGTACCGGCGGTGAATCGTGATACGACGTCAGCGAGCGTTGCTGTCACGTTTGAGCTTAGTTTAATCGTTTACATACGCAGTTGACCGCGGCCGCTGCGGTGCCGCTTCTGTTCCAGCCCCGTGTGTAAACAGCCTTACACTAGTGATAACCCACCTAAACTCGCTGAAGACATAATATAGAGATGATACAACGTCTATATATTATAAATTAATTTCATACTATCTATAATAATATTACTTTTATATACACTTCAATGTTGTAACAGCTCTATATTATATATAGGCAGATTAGCACAAACTATTTCGCTGTATCGCTTATTTAAATTCATCCCTAATCCAGAACTCAGAGAAACTGGTTAATACCGGTTACATGTGGAATAATTATATTGTTTTTCATTGACAACTCATTAATATTCTATATGTGAAGGGCTAGTGGAACCCTACGCGATACAATGTAAGTTTCGTCATAACTATTTTCGTTCATACCGATCACCTATTCAATATTTAGGGTTCGACTTGAATGGAAAGCGTCATTTCCATATTAGGTTAGTCGGTTAAAAAAAATAATAATATTTTGTTGTCTTTTTAAATATATTTATTCGTTTATAATTACATTGATAATATTAAAACAATCAAAGCAATAAAAATCACACATTATTAGAATTTCATCTGTGGTATCATTAAAGATTGCCATAAAAAAAAACAACAAAAAAACAAAGTAACAGCCTGTTAAGTAAATGTCAATTAGCTGTAGAAAGGTCTCCCCTATCCTTAAGGGAAAGGTAAGGAGGTTATTTCAACACCTTACTCAACTGTCTGATTGATACATATGGGACAGAATTACATCTGAACCACTCAACATGAGGAATTTTCTTTCAACGTGAAGCAAAAAATGATTTATAAAAACAAAAATTTAGCGCTTGAAAACGATGACTTTGTTAAAATCTAATTTAAAAATGTCTTTATGCGAGCAGGCTTACAAATCATCGTTACACAGCATTGAATTTAATAATAAAGCCACCTCTCCGGTTTGTAGATTCTAACGAGAACAATCGGCAAGGAACTTAGTATTATTTCGTCCAATCATATGTATTTTCATAGTGTTAATTTTCTTACCCTTACAGCCTAAGTCTTCATATCATAATATTTTTACCTGAAAATAAAAAAAATATATAATTAGTAAAACTATAATACAATCAATACGATTTTCTATTAAAAATTAATATATTTTACATAAGAACTATTTAAATAAAAGCCATGCAAGTCAAAACAATATTAAATACATTTGAAGACGCGACACTTTCCTTAAGAAAATCGAGCACATTCTATTTTTAAAAAGTTGAATACAATCAATGACAAAACCATAATCAAGAATTTAGCTAAACGCGTTTATTTCCCGCCGTTTTTAATGTCAGTTGCGTCATTGTAATTTCGCAATAAAGCGTAGCCATGTTTATTCAGACGCCTACTACAATCCGTATGTTTGTTTTTCCCACATCATTATTCTCTATTTGTTGTTAGTTTTTGAAATATGATTGAAGATTCTGTAAGATTTTACATTTGCGATTAATATTATGTTCTTGAATAATATAGCTCAGTATACGGGGCGTTGAGTCATCTGATGGTAAGCCCATATACACTGCCGCCGAAATATTAACCATTCCTGACATTAAATGACGAGCCGGTAGGCGTAGTTGGTAAGATACTTGCCTTTCACGCCGCAGGTCGTGAGTTTGATTCCCATGACAGACATTTGTGTGCATGAACATGTCTGTCCTGAGTCTGCGTGTAATTATCTATATAAGTATTTATTTACAAATGAAAAGTAGTATATGTAAGTACATCAATTGTCTGGTTTCCATAGTACAAGCTCTGCTTAGTTTGGGATCAGATGTATAAAAAAATGAAAATAAAATAAAATGCGCTACCCACCTTGGGAACTAACATGTTATGGCTCTTAAGCCTCTAGTTACACATATACATTATTGTAATACTAATAGCTGTTTGGCGATAGAATATATGACGAATGTGTCAAAAAAATCGTTGGCTGTTATAAAAAAAGATGAGCCAGCTTTTTTATAATAATGTGAATGTACAATTTTAATTTGGTTTGAATTTAGAATTTCAACATCTATTGAAATCGCCAAAGATTTGTTAGTTAGACGGTTCTATGACAACTGTCACTGTTCCAAGTGTTTGGAATAATTTTTATTTGCTATACAAAAAAAATTTCGTCTATTTGGCGTTCTAGCTGAAAGATCAAATTTTAATAAATTAAAAAGAAAGCTTTTAATTCGTGACTCATTACTCTTAATAAATTTTTCATCGACTCGTACGTATGCAAAGTTTAAATGGCATGTATTTCACAGTTCATTCACAACGTTATATGGGCCACGTACATGCATTAACTAACATGCGCATGGACTTAGAATACACGATGATGCGCGTGACGGTATTAAATACGGGGACCTGTTTAGACTATTAGCTATTTAACAAATTCTTCATTTCTGTTTTATGACATTCTAAATTCGAATATATCAAAGGATTACCGTATTGCGATAAAGTGCTTTAAAGCCGGTATACAGGGTTCTATTTTGCTTAAACAACATAATATATTGATTAGCAAATGCATATTACTTCTTACATTTTTCAACTGTTTTCTGAAGTAAGTTCGAGTTTGTTCTTACAAAATAGCCCTAAAACTTAGGAACCAGCGAGCTACTTACCTAAATAACATTTGGGGAAAACTATTTTCAAACATCTATTTTCTCATATATACATCGAAACTGTGTAATCTAAAAAAGCGGAAAGTATCAATCTAACGAATCGTTTGTTTAGTGGCCTACTTTATTGCACGTTTCATCCTAATAACCTATTTTCCAACACAAATTACAAATTGGACCAATCAAACCCCACCCTAACATGATCCCAGACTCCGTATAAATATTATTTTAGCCCGGTTCTATCTGGTTTCAACCACTTCGTACTGCCCTATGTTACCTCTAATAGTACTAAATAAATTCGAGACACAGCAGATAAAGAACCATAAATGCTTGATCCGTAGCTTTGAAGTGTGACATATTTAAGACAGTTCAAATATTATTCGTGTTATAGCCATTTTATACAATTTATTGACCTATATTATCATAGAAATAGTTTATTTGGAACGGTCTTTTTAAATTGGGCGTAATATTATTGTAAGTAACGGAAATTACTAAGATAAGTTTGACGCTTATGCAAATAGAAGTACTTTTTTGAGATATACCAAAAAGAAAAGAACCAAAAGCCAGCCAACATTACTAGATATATGTACGTAAATGGATAGTTCTTGACAAGAGTTTTTCGTAAAATGGACGATAAAGCCAGCTGTTTTATAATGTTTGCTTAGATAACCTAGTTTTTTAAATTTATGTGGGATAGGTGATTGAATTTTGTTGTTAATTAATGTCTGGCGTTAAATGAGCTTTGTGAAACATCTTGACTGAAGGTTGCTTGAAAAATATGTGTAGAGTAATCTGTAATTTTGATAGTTTTGAAACTTCAGGTCAACGCTAAGCTTCGCTTTACAATAAAGATAAGTTAATTTACCAAATATACTAATGTTATATTAATGTTGCCTGATACAATAAAGGAAATCTCTAGAATAATGATAAAGAAGAATAAGGTACAGATAAAGAAAATATTACGCATTATAATTTAGCTTTTGGTATAACTTAACTAAAATAATAATAATAATAATAATAAATCAAACTGTTTTAATCATAAAAATAAACAATTGCTAATTTGCTAAGCAATATATTCTTTACTAGTTACTTCATATCAGTCAATTCCACTAATTACAACATCCCATTTCAAGAAACACAAACACTTCTGTCGATTAAATACACAAACATTCACACATACGTAATATGTTGCCATATGTCCTTAGCTCATTAATGTCACAATGTATGATGACATTTGAAGACTAGTAAACGCCTACCACACTTCTTTTATCTATACTAATAAATGAGGCAACATTTATTTTTGTAAAGTTTTTGGTGGAATATGCTCCTAACTATCTCCTCTACAAAAGGGGAATTTTTATTGCATAATAAACTGTATTACTTTTGCTTTTTTTGCCTTGTTTATTCAATTATACATTGTCAATTGTACAACGTGTCAATTGTGACATTGACATAAACTCTAACACGTATCCTTGTGGCGAACTGTCATCTAATCAAAAATGTTTGTATGAGACCATAGACAATTTAGTATTATTTCATGGTTTGATTTCTTTTTATAGTATAGGTAGGCGGACGAGCTTATGAGTCACCTGATGGGAAGTGGTCACAAATGCTCATAGACATTGGCATTGTTATAAATGTTAACCATCGCTTACATCGCCAACGCGCCACCAACCTTGGGAACTAAGATGTTATGTCCCTTGTGCCTGTAATGAATATATATCTTTATATGCCTGACATATTCCTACCATATAATTGTATAATAGATAACCTAAATTAAACTATAGGTTGTACAAATCATGTCCGCTTTGAACCGTAGCAAGAATGCTGGCAACATTTCCCCGTTGACGTTGTTGTGGTTTCAATTATTTTACAGTTGTTTTGTTGAGGTTAGATTGCATCGTCAATCAATCAATCCTGTGGATAAAATAAATAGATCTAAAACAAACTTCAAGTTCGGATACATAAGTACTTTCAAATATTCCACAATAGATTTTAATATTATATACGCTTGGAGTTTTCTTTATCAAAAAATGTATACCTACTGAAACATTGTAAAAAATAAATAATATTTTATTTGTAAATAAATTTTTAAAGGACATAAATTAATTTTAAATTATTTAAAAAATAAAATATTACTCAAATTTAAATTAGGCTGAACGAAGTAAGATCGTAGCCGATATTTAAAAAAAAACATCTTGTAGTTTAGAGTAAGGTATTCACAGGTATATCGCTAGTAAATATAACCACAGATTAAAATACCGGATCCACAGACTATAAAGAATGTGGACCGAATCTATTTCCGCGAACAATGTCCGTATTGGATACCATCCAAGAATTGAAAACATGCAACTATTAATGGATTTACATAATAAATTTGGCTATAAATTTAATTAATCAGGTCGATAGTTTGTTCGTTCGTTTGTGAGTTAGCGGTTACGATTGAATTCGATACATAAATACTCTAAACTGTTTAAATGAGTTTTAAGTTTTCCAAGTTATGAGTCTCCAAGCTCTCATAAATATTTTAATGCAGATATATATAAGTGTAGAATTTTATGTTACACATTGGTATAATTACAAAATATTAGAAAATTATAGTAATTAAGGATATAAAATTATTAAAACGCTTATTGGTTAAATAATTACTTAAATCTTTTCAAGTACTTTTTTCTTTAGAATTTCAAAATTATTATATAAATAGAACCGACACACGATACCTAATATCCACTTCACGGGTCGGACGGGACGGACGGTTTTGTTACACAAAAATTAAACCACTAAGCCGATTTCAGTTAAAAAATATATATATATTATTCGTAAGTGGGTTGAGATAATATTGTTATATATTCCCAAAACTAATTCCAGATTCAGAATTAACTATTTCTAACTCAGTTAAAATACATCAAAAACGATTCATTAGTTTTCGAACATAAATTCATATTAGTTTATATAGAGCTGAACATTAACTTCGATACGGTTCCAGGTGCCCATAACTTCCTCAAACCGCACAAACATTTGTAGAACAATGTATCACTGTCGAAATAAAACATGACTGTGGCTCCCGAAATAAACGCCGTTATAAAAACGGTAACCCGGTTAGTAGAGGAATTACACAATGTACAATGTTTATTTATTGAGAAATTGTACTTTAGAGTTTAATATCATCGTAATTGCTTCGGGCTAGTGGCTAGATATGGGTTCAAATCCCAGGTCGGGTCAATAAAGTGATTGGGTTTTTCTGTCGAAGATTTGAGTAGCAACCCAAAGTCTGGAAGTTGGAAGTGTGTACTTAATGCCTCGGAACGCACGTAAAGCCGTTGGTCCTGCGCCTGAACCCTTTCTGGTCGTATCGGATTGCCGTCTCATCGGATATTAGAGCGAGGGAATAGAGAATTCATCTGTGTTTACGTACACACTTGTTCCACTATAATATGTATTCATTATTTTTACGTACAATAAGCAACATTGGTAATCCTTAAGAACTCCATTACTCACCCGTGAAATGTTGACAACCACCTTATGTTGATATACAATTTTGATGAGTGTATTCTTTGAAATGTTATGATTATTAAGCAATATCGCATACCACTTTTTGACATTTCACGACCGATTTCCGCAGAGAGTTTCGAGTTAGTTCTTACAGCCCTCCAGGTCACTGCTTCGCCAAATATTTATCGCGAGTGAAACCGCGGGAACCGGCTTGTCGATATACATATGTATAAATATGAGATATATTATTTTGAAGTACATTCCAGTAAGAAATGTATTGAAAGAGCTCATTCATGGCTCGCGTTACGGCGCGTGCCACGGCCAGACCCGAGTGGATTGCGTAATAGCTTAGATTAAGCACTTGTGATTTATTGCAGTAGAGTAGTAGTGTGCTATACTTTCTTTGTGATATTATGTGTTGGAGTAGCTGATATGCTTAAGCATGGACCGAGTACTCCATGATACGTATTTAAAATAGATAAGCAGACGGTCAAATGTACCACCTGAAGGTAAGTCACCACCGCCCATAAATACTGGCAATGTAAGAAATGTTAACCATCGATTACTTCGCCAATGCGCCACCAACCTTGGGAACTAAGATAGTATGTCCCTTGTGCCTGTAATTACACTGGCTCCCTTCAAACTGGAACACAACAATACCAAGTACTGCTCTTTTGCGGTAGAATATCTGATGAGTGGGTGGTACCTACCCAGACGAGCTTGCACAAAGCCCTACCATCGAGTAATTTTTACTTGGTAAGCCAGTGTAATTACAGGCACAAGGGACATAACATCTTAGTTCCCAAGATTGGTGGCGCATTGGCAATGTGTGCGATGGTTAACATTTCTTACCCTGCCAATGTCTATGAGCGTTGGTGACCACTTACCATCAGGTGGCCCATATGCTCACCCGCCAACCTTAAAATAAAAAATATATTTTTTTTTGTATATAAACATATCAAATAAATAATTATTTTTATATATTTTAAAACTCTCATTTTAAATATAGAATAGAAAAATGAAATCAATTTCCGTATTTGTTCGGACTGAGTGAAAACTATGACTCAGTCAATAAGACGGAGAGAAAGTACGATACCAAAAACGCTGATGTATATATAGAGAACGATCGAGATGTCCGTCCGTCTGTCTCAGTGTAAGTGTCACGGCCTTTTACGGATAGACACTGGTCTGCTTTTACCTATGAATACTAGTCACGTACCTTTATCGATAACCCTCTCAATATACTATTACAGGACAAACTGATCAATTGAGACTCGAAATAGTCCATTGGCTAAATCACGCGAAACTTAACCAAATATTGAGGGATGGAACCAGAGCAACATTGAACTTATTGCTTTATTTGTTTTCCTAATAAAATACCATCTCTCGACAGTGAAACAAAACACCCTGAGAATATTCTGGAAACCACTAAACCAATTTCACTCGTATATTTTTCATGTTTCATCATTTCAACGTTCTTATTGAAAAAACATCGATATTGTCCGTCCAACACTAGCCTGACACAATTCTATATAGGTCAAACGTGATCTCATCTGCCATATATAGGCAGGCTTGTCTGGCATTCTCGATTATTGATTGCCAATGAAAGTCTTAGAGAAGTCGGACCTTATTAGGGGTGATTAATTTCTATGATAATTGGTGTATAAAAAACTCGTTGCAACAAGACGTTGGCACGTGGTCTTGGTGATAATATACCAGCTTACAAGAATACAATTTAAATTCTTTTAACTATAAGGTATACTAAAGGAACTTGATCTGCTTTTTAAATTTAAGACATAATATTTAACGGTTAACACACTCCCCACATTTTCTATCGCCAAACAACAATAATTGTTTTTGTTCCGGTTTGAAGTAGTGAGCCAGTGTCACAGGCACACGGGACATACCATCTTAGTTCACAAAGTCGGTGACGTATTGGTGATGAAAAAGATGGTTAACAATTCCTTGACCACATACCATCAGATGACCCAAATCTACCTACATATTTAAAATTAAAAAAAAAAAATCTAGCCTTCACCGTTGAATGAAATGATTGAGAGAAACAAAACAATTAATATAAAATTACAGTTTAAATTAATTACTCGACTATTAATTATAGTCATATATAGTGTTGCCATTAATTTAAATTAACAATTCTTCAATATAATTGCTGATGATATATTATGACAGCAAAAAAACTACAGGAAGCGAAATATATTTTAATGCATTTTTTTTTTCGTCAGCTTTCATCAAAACCCACTTCCATAGCCGTTAACCTTCGAAGTTAAATATAAAATGTTTACACAAATGGTTAAAGAAAGACATTCCTGCATATTGTCGATGTACGACAATTTACAACAGAGCAGTTAAAATATATTTTCCTTAAAGAACGCCAATCTACTTTTACATTTTTTTATTTTTTAATTAGATTATTTACGTGACAAGCGTGACTTTTGTTTTCTAATATATATATTTATATTTTCATGGTATGTCATTACGTGGTAGGGCTTTGTGCATGCTCGTCTAGGTATGTACTCGTACTTACCTTAGATATTCTACCCCCTAGCAGAAATACTTCTTTATTGTTGCCTTCCAGTTTGAAGAGTGATTGAGCCAGTGTAAATATACGTGGAGGCTGGAGCATTGAGGATAAGAGATGGGTATAATTTCTAAGGCCAACGTCTAAGGGTGGCGATGATATCTTACCATCAGGGGGCCCATTTGTCATCATGTATTTTACTGTAAGTATTTTGTCTTGGTGTACGATAAAGTCTAAAGTGAAAACAAATTTTTACAGCAGTGGGACACTTACAACCTTTTTTTTTTATAGCATAGTTTGGCGGACGAGCATATGGGCCACCTGATGGTAAGTGGTCACCAACGCCCATAGACATTGGCAGTGTAAGAAATGTTAACGATCGCTTACATTGCCAATGCGCCATCAACCTTGGGAACTAAGATGTTATGTCCCTTGTGCCTGTAATTACAATGGCTCACTCACCCTTCAAACCGGAACACAACAGTACCAAGTACTGCTGTTTTGCGGTAGAATATCTGATGAGTGGGTGGTACCTACCCAGACGAGCTTGCACAAAGCTCTACCACCAAGTAAAAAGTTAATGCTGTCAATGTCAATGAGCAATGATGACGACTTTTAAAAAAAAACATCCTATGAACATACATAAATCTTTATTACTCTGTACAATATTAAAACAATGAACGCTCTGTGCGTTCACATTATTTATTTTTATAGTTCAACTTTTAATTCCTGTATCTTATATATATTTTATTCATTAAGAGCAACGTCGATGAAATTTAATGACTTCACGCAAAAAGTGACAGACGATAATTGTTTTTAAAATGATAACAATCTTTGAAAAATATAATCTTTCGTTATTTAAAAATGGAATTTTACAATCGAAAAAGAATAATGGATTTGAACATACAATAAACAACGCTATGTTTTTACACAAAATATTTCATGGACAGATTTAGTTGCTGTTGTACACAGTGCACAAGTTTCTGCTCAAACACAGAAGCATCCTCTGTGCTTCACATACATAGATGGTTCGTCACGACCGAGAGAGATTAGACGTATGGCCAACACAGGTGTTTATTTTAGTACTGTTGCTACGATCAAGTTACAAGTATATATAAAGTTGACTTAGGCAACCGAGATGTCTCATTGGAGACAGCAAGTGAGTTCATGTGCTTTATTTGGTTTATAATTTTATTTATCGTGCTAGCTTATCGCTGTAACAGTCGGAGTCTACCCATGTATACCCACAGTCAACCCACAAACCCACATTGGAACGACGTTTATATTATTTTCTTTCATCCTCTCTGTATGAAAAAGGGCTTTTATGGGCTATTTTTATTTATTGTATAGGTAGGCGGACGAGAATATGGGCCACGTGATGGTAAGTGGTCAGCAACGCCCATAGACAATGGCAGTGTAAGAAATGTTAACCATCGCTTAAATCGCCAATGCACTATGAACCTTGGGAACTGAGATGTTATGTCCCTTGTGCCTGTAATTACACTGGCTCACTCACCCTTCAAACCGGAACATAACAATACAAAGTACTGCTGTTTTGCGGTAGAATATCTGATGAGTGGGTGATACCTACCCAGACGAGTTTGCACATAGCTCTATCACCGAGTAAATTTTAAAGGTTATACTTTTATCTGAAATCTAACTATATAATATAAACATACAATCTATAACTAAACAAACGATGAGTCACGAAAAATTATTGAAAGTCCCATATTTGAATTTCAAACAGTCAAAAATTTGCACGATTACAAATTTAGTTTGATAATAAATCAAATTAACAAGATATTGCTTGTATTAGTGATTGATCAATTACTTGGAATGGCGAGAATGTTGGTACCATTTCCGCATCGAATCGCAATTTACATTCATTAGGTCATATGTTATATGTATGTAACTGTAATACATACAAATTACGAATACATAATACTTGGAACAAAGTCTATATAATTCTGAAACGATAAGTAGAAACACAAATAGCAAATTAATATATGTCACGTTTGTATTGCTTTTAGTTCTAAATCATTGACGAGCCGATTGGCGTGGTTGGTAAGGTACTTGCCTTTCACGCCGCAGGTCGTGGGTTCGATTCCCACCAGACAGACATTTGTGTACATGAATGTTTGTTTGAAAATAAAAGTAGTATATGTAGTATATCGATAGTCTGGTTTCCATACAACATTATTAGTGGGGCATTATAGCCTTGCCTCTTATGTTTACCAATTAATAGGTAGTGCATAATCGAACCTGCACGTTCACAGCACCTGAACACCATAGAACAAGTACAAGCATCCTTGATCTATTTTATGATCTAATATGAAAATACATTGCAACAGTAGCATCCTGAGGATGAACTTGGCAGCAATCCAAGTATGAATAAAGCTTACATCATGAACTGTAATCAATGAAATTAGTACACCGACGGACAAACAAACATGTAGTGTCGTGGTGCTAAAACTGATTGTACATCACGGCTATTTGAACACAATGCTGTTTTATTTACAATAACCGAGCTTGCGTGATAATGTTCGAATTTCAAATCACAGTTCGAAATTCGAAATTTCAAATCTTCAAGGAATTCATCAAACGTCTGACATTTTTTTAATTAAATAAAAATATAGCCAAGGCATAATCTACAAACCATTGAATTATATACATACAGATAGACAAGACAATGATTTAATAAGTTGCATTTAGTTACTGCGTCTATAATTAACATCAACACGGGCTATCATCTTACAATACATGTATTTCAGTAATAACTGTGAATGAGCCAATAATTACAAGCGCATGTGACGAAACACAAATCCATAGCGGCTTTTGCTAATGAAAGGTGATCAAATTTGACAATTTAATACCTATAAAACCAATTTCTCAAAATATTCTCGCTTTAAACAAACAGCCACAAAATATATGGCTACTTTCATATAACATACTCAAATATTAGTAAGGATGACAAAAATCACACATTTTAAAAATAAAAGTATTTTCATTCTGAAACTAATCTGTTAAATATCAATTATAGATAAAAAAATATTCTAATAATGATAAACAGTTCGGCAATCAAGATATAATAATCGTCAAGGTTGAAACTTTGACCTAAATATTGTTCGCAGAAAAACATCACTGAAAATAATTCACTCTGACTCAACATCCTTTCATTCTATTAATGAAAGCCACATACATTTAAAACGGCATTTATTTATATACCAACTACGAATTTTCAATTTGCAAAAATATATAAATTCGTTTTTAAATGACCACACCTATATACCATAATTATTTACACGGAAGTTAATGGCAAAAAAGTTGCTTAACGTCATTAATTGTGTTTTTTTTTTCTTTTTCAATAATTACACTGGCTCACTCACTTCCCTTTGTGCTTCGAGTTTGGGTTTGGGTTTTGAGCTGTCCATCTGGGTACGTGCCTTCCTTTTTTATATTATGTCTTAATTATATCTTCTATTATCTTAATCATTTCTTACCTAATATATTAAATATACTCTTATTTCATCGAGCGTAATTTTAACAAATCAATTGAATTTAACGCTGAAAACGTCCGGTCCGTGATGTTGATTCTTAGTCCGTCTACCTTCTCTTATTGAATAAAGAGGTAAAATCTTAATACAACAGGTCCTGACTAGAATAACTGGTGATTAAGGAGACATTCGCACATAGCAATCTCTTGATCTATCGGCGTTTTATGCGATTATATGTTTATGTATGAAATAAATAATGCCAACAGACTCATTTGATTTTATAGGAGACAGCAGAACATAACAGTGTATTTATGCGATTGAACAATACACGAACGTATAAGGAAGCTTTAAATTATATAAAATATTCTTATACTAACTTGCTGACACCATTATTACAATCACAATTTAAAATAAGTAGACACTTGGTCTAATAACTCTAAGTCTTGTCTTCAAAAAAGGAGAAGAGGCCTCAGTCCAGCAGTTAGACATTGACAGGCTGATACTTTATTTTTTAATTATTACAGTAAAAGTACCACTATTTAAAACAGCATAACAAACGATAGAATATTTTGAGTAAGAACCGAGACTGACCAATTGAAAAAGCTTTAAACTTTATCTAAGAAACGATATTTGCATACCAATTTGAGTTCCATCATAAAAAAACGTGTGCGTCTCGGGACGCTCGACAGAAGTGATAATATTTACTATAGGGTTTTCCATTAAGGGCGCTTGATCTTTGAAATGCAAAAAAAAATACATGTAGGAGAGATATTTGCGAATTTTTTTTTTATTTGGAAAGTCTATCGACCCCATTATGTATGGAATATGACATCATTCAAATGACCGCCACGGCTTCGGTTGGTGGCGCGCACACGAAAGGTCCAATTTTCGATGACTCTGGCGCACAAATCGGGCTGTATTTGATCGATGGCGTGGCGTATGTTGACTTTGAGGGCATCGGTGGTTTGCGGCTTGTTGGCATAGACCTGCGACTTAAGAAAACCCCACAAGAAAAAGTCCAGCGGGGTCAAATCGCACGATCTCGGTGGCCAGTTCACATCGCCTCCGCGCGAGATGACCATGTCCAGAAATTGCTCGTGCAGAACTTCCATCGTAGCGTGTGCTGTGTGGCACGTAGCGCCGTCCTGTTGAAACCACATGTTGTCCAGATCCATATTCTCGATTTCAGGCCAAAAGAAGTTGGTTATCATCGACCGGTATCGCTCACCATTGACGGTGACGGCCACACCATTATCGTTTTCGAAAAAATACGGACCAATCACGCCTCCGGCCCAAAATCCGCACCAAACAGTCACTTTCTGCGGGTGCATTGCCACTTGGTGAACCTCGTGTGGATTGGTCTCGTCCCAAATACGGCAATTTTGCTTGTTGACATAGCCATTCATCCAAAAATGCGCCTCGTCGCTGAAGATGATTTTTTTGCCAAAATCGGCGTCAACTTCCAACTGCTCTAATGCCCAGTCAGCGAACACACGGCGCTGTCTATGGTCATTAACCTTGAGCTCTTGGGTCAGCTGGATCTTGTACGGGTGCAGGCTCAAGTCACAACGCAAAATTCGCCAAGTTGTCGTCTGCGAAAGGCCGAGTTCCTGTGCGCGACGCGGAATTGACTGCCACGGGTTTTCGAGGACACTGTCGCGCACAGCGGCGATATTCTCGGCAGATCTCGCGTTACGTTGACGCACGGGAACCGGCTGATTGTTAACTGACCCGGTTGACTCGAATTTGTCCACCAATCGACGGATAGTCGACTCGGCAGGACGATCATCGCGACCGTAAAACGGGCGAAGTGCGCGGAACGTTGCTCGAACTGAAGACCCATTTTCATAAAACAATTTTATGATTTGCACGTGCTGCTCGACACTGTAACCTGCCATGGTGGTTTGGGAGGACGGAATGAATATAACACACTGCATTTGACAGCTGTCACTCAAACAACATGGCCGCAATCAGCTGTCAAAGTTCAAGCGTCCCTATTGGAAAACTCCTTATAATACTTAATATTATCGAATTACATAATATCTTAGTTCCCAAGGTTGGTGGCTGATCGTCGTTGGTGACCGCTTACCTTCAGTTGGCCAATTTCCGTGTCCGTCTTCAAAGTGATTTAGTCGTTTCTCTTATAAAAAATAAAAAAAATAAAGTAATGAAGCATTACAACGCACGCTGGGTATAATCTTCTTCTTCTTCTTCTTCTCCGTGTCACTCTTGTCAGAGCGGTCGTGGTCGTCATGTAGTGTTACGAAATTATCGGCAGGGATGTTGTTTGCTTAACGAGCGTTCGCCATGTGTCTCTATGACTGGTGAGCCTGGTGCACTCATGCAAAGGACCGCCAACAGTTGTTTTCACTTGGTCGGTCCATCGCATGGCCGTCCTTCCTCGCGGTCTGGTGCCATCCACTTTGCCTTGAATGACAAAACGCGCTATGGAGTCATTTCCTTGCCGGGAGACGTGCCCAAAGAAAGTTAATACGCGTTTTCGAACCAGTGCCGAAAGACGCTGCTTGATGCCGAGTTCTTGAAGAATGGAGATATTTGTGCGAAATTTAGTCCACGAGACCCTTAGCATTCGCCTCCAGCACCACATCTCCAAAGCATCGATTTTCTTTTTTTCGACCTCCCGCAAAGTCCACGCCTCCGCACCGTATAGAAATATGGTAACCTGCCATGGTTTGGGAGGACGGAATGAATATAACACACTGCATTTGACAGCTGTCACTCAAACAACATGGCCGCAATCAGCTGTCAAAGTTCAAGCGTCCCTATTGGAAAACCCCATATTAATTTATAATATATTAAATATAATTTAAATTAGTACTTGAGAGTTGCTAAATTATTATAAGTGCTATCTGTATACGCTAGGTGGCGTTAGGTTGGTAACTCTCAGGTAAAGCAGTCCGCGTCGGTAATAGTGGCGCCGTAACGCGTTACGTTACGAAGCGGTTTACCCTCCCATAAGAAGTTATCACTTCAAAAATAATCACTAAATGTCTTTTACCATTCTTTATGTAGACTTTCACAAATTCTAATATAAAAGTCGTGTCTTGTTTGCCTGTTCTGTAGATTCTAGCAGCATAAATAGTATTTCAATGAGGGCTCTCTGTAACCCATCCTTAGGGAAGTGATGAATAGAACGAGATTGCTCATCAAAAATGCAAAAGCTTGGTCTCCTACTAACTGCTTAGTGCTCAAGCAAAAATGTTTTTTTTTATTGGTGCCTTTGAATGCTTTTAAGCTTATATCAGAATTTTCTTGTTATTACAAGAACATTTATTAAAAATGTAGATTATAAATGATAATTAATCAATACAATTTATTTTCTTCATCGCTCTTACCAGCACTTTTGAATCGTCATTTAACAATATAAAATCTAATGTATAGCTACCACAAACGGAGTCGGTAACTTAATTAAACGGAGAAAAACTACGATCAATTAAAATAGATTTGTTGGTAAAAAACCGCAATTTTTCAATTAATCCAAGTCAAATGACTTTTGATTCATAGCTGCGTCTTATATTATTTAACATAAGATCATAAAATGTTAGAAAACCCCCAACGATCTGCCTTATATAGCCAATAAACCAACAAGGCAGTTTTCCGTACTATAATCCAATTGGTCATATTCAATTCAAATTCGCATTGAAGGCCAGAAGTCAAGCGATTATAAATTTAGGTCGCAATAATTTAATGGATATCGATCAAGTTTAAGAGGGCGCAGCAGATTCAACGGCTAAACATGTAGGTAGATTACTTTATTACAAGAACAAATCGAGAAGATCAATCTAAGAGTTGAATGGACTACAAGTTAAGGAGGATAATCTCCATAGCTAGATATATATATAGATATATAGATATTGACACTGCAAGAAATACTGTAAGCACGAAGTTATGGGAAATTATGTCCATTGTATTTGTGATTATATTGGTTCAGTTACCCTTTAAAATGGGAGCCTAGAATTTTTTTAGTATATAATATGTTTAACGGTAGATTGATATGTGTGGTATACCAAAAAATATATGTAAATAATATTAATACGCTTGGACCTTGGAGTAATAGTGCAAAAAAAATCATTAAAAATTATTACACCCCGTCTTATTGCCTCTACTGGTGACAGGAGAGCTTATTCATTTTTCGCCCAGAGAATCGGAATTGCGATGCAAAGGGGAAATGCTGCTAGCATTCTTGCCACCATCCCGCGGTCAGGATTTGTACAGTAACTATTTTTAATTTTTATTTGTATTTATTTAAGGCTTTAATTAAACTAACAGTTGTGTACATTAAAGTATGTAAATAATTACACAAACAATCACGTATAGATTACATGTTACAATTCTCTTCTCCAACTATAGATTTATCACAAAATATTTTAACGAAGAGGGAAATTGAATATTTTCATGGTTATGCTATCAGCACCTGGTTCCACTTCTCTTATTTTCAGTCCAAAATAGCTTCAAGTCCAGCTCGCAGGCGTGATCCTCGTGTAAACAACACACAAGGTTTCGTAAACAATCTTAGATCTATTGTAAAGGTGAACATTATTTTAATGTACTCAACTTGGCCTGTTTCTGATTAATTTAGGTTAAAAGCCAAAAAGCCCTTGGGATTCTTACTCGTCTAGAGCGATTTTTAAAGCGCTTTTTTGCTTGAATTTAATGTCTATTCTATATAAACCTTGTTTTCAAAATAAATAATTATTTATTTGTAAAGGATGAGTTACCCAGTGTGATTGTCAACGTAAGTGTCTTGAAAGGTAATATCTAAAGACTTAGTGTCAAGGAATACTGATTATGTAAGTTACTGTAAGCCGAAATGGCCTAGTGGTTAGTAGTTTGTAGTAGAATCTTAACCGATGATCGTGAGTTTTAAGCCCGGTCAAGCGCCACTGAATTTCCATGTGCTGAATTTGTTTTTATAATTCATCTCGTGCTTGACGGTGAAGGAAAACATCGTGAGGAAACCTGCATGTGTCTAATTTCACTGAAGTTCTGCCACATGTGTTTTCAACTAACCAGCATTGGAGCGGCAAACCTTCTCCTCAAAAAAAAGAGTGGTTAGATTAGGCCTTTGCCCAGTGGGACATTCACAAACTATTACTGTTATAATAATTATGATTCTATTGATAGCTATTATTCGAACAAATATATTTTCGGTTTAAGAAATAAGCAAGTACAATTTCAGGTACGTAATACATACCTTACATCTCATCGTTATAAGCACACTGACTTACTTGTATATAAACAGAGTATCCAACAAGAAACTCAGTATGTATATATTGAGTTCTCCTCTTTTGAATCTATTTTACAACCGGGTAGAGCATTCTTTCATCTCGTACATCTCTGAGTAAATTGGTTTTGCATAAATAATAACAACTAATAATATTGCTCCACCATCAAAGCAATTTTATTAAAATATCTGGACTGTGGGTGGTACTCTAAGGGTCAATTCTGAGACCAGTTTTTTTTAATTACACACTCAATAATTTCGGGTTTGAATAAATATAAGGATCTATACAACATGAGCTTCACAAAGCTCGCCGCTCAGTATCGCTTTTGTAACGGCATCAAGCTTATATCCTGAAATAATTTATATTATACACTCATCCGCACATGTGAGAAACTCTATACCGGTTGCGCAAGCGCTGAGCGTTCCCATTGCTTGCACGTTTCGTTTGACGATCGCATGTATCAGTTGGAGGATAAAATAACATAAAAAGAAAATCCCATAGTTAATAAAAAAACTTAGGTGAAATATCTTGGTAATTTTATTGTGATCTACAAATAGTAATATATAAATCTATCGTTTGTTTCATTTGTATGTACGAACTTAATCTTTGGATCTACTAGTCATATTCTACAGTAACAGCCTACGAATGTCCCACTGCTAGGCTATGGCCTCTTCTCCTCTTTTTAAGGAGAAGGTAGAGTAGTCATATATGTAAAAAAAAAATTTTTTCTCTCAATTAGCTGATTTATTGGGTACGCTAATATATTATTTAAGCTATCACCAAGACAAGTTTCATCATAATGTAGCTATTAGTTACCTTACCATTCTAAGTATGATGGTGTGTAACGACAGGCGCGAGGGATCTAACATCTTAGTACCCAAAATCCACTCCACATTGGTTATGTAAAAAGTAACAGCCTGTGAATGTCCCACTGCTGGGCTAAGGCCTCTTCTCCTCTTTTGAGAAGAAGGTTTTGGAGCTTATTCCACCACGCTGCTCCAATGCCGATTGGTGGAATACACATGTGACAGAATTTCAGTGAAATTTGACACATGCAGGTTTCCTCACGATGTTTTCCTTCACCGACAAGCACGAGATGAATTATAATCACAAATTAAGCACATGAAATTCAGTGGTGCTTGCCCGGGTTTGAACCCACGATCATCGGTTAAGATTCACGCGTTCTTACCACAGGGCCATCTCGGCTGTCGGTTATGTAAGGAATGTTATATATTTTTTGCGTGGTGGTGAACACTTACAATAGGGCCGTCTGCCCCTCCGAATTACGTGACTTTTTTGTGATCACGTCACTCTAGTGCGATTTTCAATTGACAGGCGAGTGACTCGACAACGGAAACGCTCTATTAGTGATAGCTCTCTGTAAATAGGTCACACAGACGCTTTCTGCGCGCATTTGTTACATTTTTAACTACTATGATACGATGTAATTCACATAGTGAACAAACAGACGAGAAATACTTCTATATATTTATATATAAACCTTTTTTAAAAGGAAGGCAAATACTTAAAGCTGGAGTTCATATTTAGGTGAAACTAGTTGCTGCCCATTGCTTCGGCTGTCTGTATACTTACCAATGACAACATGTATGCATAATTTCACTATGATCGCTTGAGTTAAGACGTGAAGTCGTAAGAAACAAACAAACTCATTGAGTACGAAACAGATACATTCTTACATTATAATAGATTGGTCTATCTCCGTTTATATAATATTAGGCATTAATTACTGATTTTCACTGAAAATTTATAAATACTACTTAACTTTTACTAGGTGGTAGAGCTTTGTGTAAACTCGTCTGGGTAGGTACCACCCACTCATCGGATATTCTACCGCAAAACAGCAGTACTTGGTATTGTTGTGTTCCGGTTTGAAGATTGTGTGAGCCAGTGTAATTACATGCACAAGGGACATCTTAGTTTCCAAGGTTGGTGGCGCATTGGCGATGTAAGCGATGGTTAACATTGTATTGTATTATTGGTTCCACACAAACTTATTTATATATCTAGAATCTACGAAGATTCCATATGACATATACAAATAATTAATAATAGTGTTACAGAAGATACATTTTAAAAAATCATCTGTGTACATATACGTTCGTATAATATTAGGCATTATGTACATAGTACATATAAATAATCACTACATACAATCTTTGTCATGGCAGCTTGTAGGTCTTAGTTTAAGTTGGGCTTTATTGGTCTAATGCAAACTTTTTTATTTAATATAAATATACAAAATCTACGAAATAATCGAATATTTATAATTGGTTAAATTTCATTGAAAATATATATTTTGAAAATAAATTAATATTAATAGGCTATGAACATAAATAAAAAAACTCCTACACTACATATGATTACAAAGATGTTTTTAATTGAGACTCAATTAATTTACAATTAATTCTTTAATTTACAAAAAAAAAAACAATCTGTTCATTTGGCGCATACGGACAAGTAAACATATATCTAAAGTAAGCTAGTGATGTCCGTGTGTTTCAAAATTTCTATCGATATTTTTGCAACTGACAATTAATATAATAATAATGTTTACATATATGTTCTCTGTATCTAAATTAACTATCTCTAGTTTGATATGACTTGAAATCATTGATACTGATTTGAACCGAACTTGCAGTATACTAACTTACGTATTTTATTTTGAAGTTTTTTTAAGCGACTTATTATTTTCTCAGATTCATCAGAGAGTTATATAATTAGCAAATAACTGGAAACAATAAGCTTTGAGCGTCGATAATTGAACAAACCACACCTAAGGCAGCCGCCCGTGACGTTTAGTGTCAAATGAAGATGTAATAGGGTGACTATGTTTCGTTTATTTAATGAAGGATACAATGGGAACATAATTTACTAATATATAATGTACTTTGATATTTTAAATAAGCCTCTACATCTTTGACAGATGATTTAAGCAGCATCGCGAAGACACTTGCGTTCATGACTACTAAATTTTCATGTGTTTAATTTGTGTTTATCATCTCGTGCTCGATGAGGAAAACATCGTGAGGTAATCTGCACGTCTATCCATCTGCATTAGCTCGCCTTCTCAAAGAGGCCTTAGCCCAGCAAAGGGACATTTACTAGCTTTACTGTTACTTTTGATAAATATAACACAAATTATTTATCAGAATTATAATTATGAATTATTCTCAATGTTTTCAAACGGAGAAAGATCTACACTAAAACTAAATTTAAACTCTCTTTAATTATAAATCACCTAGACCTAATTTTGCTAATTTCGTTTTCATGAACATAAGCTCGAGTGTTCTGCGTTAATTTGCTAATACATATTTAATATACACTCGGCGTCAAAAAAATCGCACCTTTTGAAATTTTGACTTCAAGCGAATAATACTCTTAATTTATTTATTGTACCCGGTTCCGCGGTTCCAGGAGACTGGAGGCTACATCAGGAAGCATGGATCCGGAAGACGACGTTGCACTTCCGACAGAGACGACCGCTATATTTTGTCGACGTCTTTGCGTAACCGATTCTCCAACGCCGTTGAGCTGCAACAGCAGCTCCGAGCAGCTCGGAGGACGTCGGTGAGCGTCTCCACAATAAGAAGAAGGCTGCGAGAGAAGAAAATCCAGGCCCGTAGGGCTGCTACTGGCCCCAAATTGACAGCAGAGCAGTCAGACTTCAGTTTGCCCAAGACCACGTGGATTGGACGTTCGACCAATGGAAGTCTGTCCTCTTCTCCGACGAGACTAGGGTATGCCTTTTCTGCAATGATAGACGTAGAAGAGTATACAGGAGGCATGGGGAACGGTACTACGTCAGCTACAGAGGAGGATCCTGCATGTTCTGGGGCGGAATTTCAATCCAAGGAAAAACCGACCTTGTGTGCGTCTCCTGCACTGGAGGTGCACAGAGATACTGGAGGACCATGTGGTTTTGTCGGGCCTGAATTCACATTCACGCACGACAACGCCCGCTCCCATACGGCAATCATTGTTCGGGACTAACTGAATCAGGTTGGGATCCCCGTGATGCAGTGGCCAGCGAGAAGTCCTGACCTGAATCCCATAGAGCACCTTTGGGATGATATGAAACGCCGGGTGCGGTCTCGTGATACTGCCCATGCCACCCTTGAACAGCTTCGGGACACCGTCGTCGAGGAGTGGAGTGACATTCCTCAAGAACGCATCGTGACGTTGGTGAGGTCAATGAAGGATCGCATGGAGGCTGTAATTAGGGCTAAGGGAGGTAACACTAGGTTCTAAGTTTAGTTTTAAGAATTTGTTTTAGTGTATTTTTTAATTTTGTTATGTAGATTAATTAAATTAAGTAATTTTGACGTGTTTTTCCTTTTTTCATGAAAAATGTTTTTTATATGCTTAGTAATCACTATCACAGTTTTATTATTTAAAGGATTCAATAACCTTTAAAATGAGGCCCCACACTTATACCTTACTATAGATGAAATAGGGTTTATAGTTGCTTGAAGTCAAAATACCAAAAGGTGCGATTTTTTTGATGCTGAGTTTATTAAAAATTTTAGATATATTTAAAAAAAAATGCATTTATGTATTATGATTTTTAAAAACACAATATTTTTCATTTCATTTATTATACTCTGCCTTATTCATGTTAAGAGATGCGTACCTGTAATAAAAAAGAAAACACATTTAAATTTTTTTTACATTGGCAACATAAATAGAAATAAAAAACGACTTAATTTCAAAACAATCGAAAAAAGGCATTCTAATTTTAAAAGTATCTTAAGGCACATCGAAAAGGAATTCTAATTTTAAATGTATTTTTAATAATCAAACGAATTCTTTCATAAACAGCACTCATGCGTTTTCATTGTAAGTACTTAGTAAGTTAAAAATAATTAGTTATCTCGATGAATGATTCATAGACACTTAAGATTTATAAGTTTAAATAATTTCAAGTGTAGAAGTCATTAATTGATTCGATGATTTATTTAAGAGTATATTTATTTAAAGTATTTTTTATTTTATTTTTGTCAATAATTTTTAAACATTTTTGTAGAGAATCATTAGTTGGATTAAAAGGTAAAAGATTAGTATTTGAAATGGTTTGCGTAAAATGTATATGTTTCTTCTTCTTCTCTTTAAATGAGTTGTTCTTCTAATTAATAGCGGCCACGGTAGAGATAGTCAAGGGAGGCTAGTCTATTACACAGGATATATATATTCACAAATGTGTGTCACAGAAGCGAACTCTCTATTCCGTCACGATCTGATGAAAGGAAAATCTGACAGAACCGAAAAAAAAAATCAGGTGCAAGACTGCTTTACTTGCTTTTCGTGAGCCGAGTGTATTTTTTATCTAAGCAATAAAGTAAAATTTGCAGATTAAATAAATCCAGATTTTTAAATAATTTAAAAACGAAACGAAACATTCTTCCACATTTCAGTCAGTGTCTATGGTCACATTTCGTCCATATGGCGTTCCGCGTCGCCGAGCGGTCTCTGACCTCTTTATGGTCAAGTTTAATCGCCAAATTTGGTCCGTCACAGAAACGGTGACTTAATGACGGACTGTTTATGGTTAAATTGTTTTTAATTTTGGCCTACTTATAGCTACTAAACTTTAAATTAAGCGAATTTAAATACGACTTTTTTCTCTGCCTTTTATCTTTAGCAAAGTAAATTTAACTGCCTTTTATCTAAAATATATAGCAAAGATAATTTCAAAAGTCCATTATTTTCCTTGAATATATATAAAAAATCCTTTAAGTATTAAAATATACATTTTGATATTCTTAATTATATACTTAAGGGTTGTGTAGACATAACTACATTAAAATAAAAACTAAAAAATATATTCTAAAAAAAACATTACATACATTTATTCACGCACTCCGAGTCTAATAGTGAACGCACGCGAATCGATTTACAATGCTGCGCAAATCTATACTAATATTATAAAGGCGACAGTAACTCTGTATGTATGTTATCCTTTCAGGGCTAAAACACTGTATCGATTTTGATGAAATTTGAAATGAAAGTGAATCCCCAAGGAAACAAACCCCGTGGCCGAGATCGGTCTGGAGGACATTATTATTATTATATGCATTAAAATTCTGTTTAATTTTAATCGTTGACGTACTATTTTTTGATCAGTTGTTATATATAAGACATCCATTGTCTTTTCTTTTATTGTGTAGATTGGTCGACGAGCATTTGGGCCACCTGATGGTAAGTGGTCACCAACGCCCATAGACAATGGCATGGTAAGAAATGTTAACCATCACCTACATTGCCAATGCGCCTCCAGCCTTGGGAACTAAGATGTTATGTCCCTTGTGCCTGTTATTACACTGGCACACTCACCCTTCAAACCAGAACACAACAATACCAAGTAATGTTGTTTTGCGGTAGAATATCTGATGAGTGGGTGGTATCTACCCAGACGAGCTTGCACAAAGCTCTACCACCGAGTAATTGCGATTAAGAGGAGACACGCTGCTAACATTCTTGTCACAATACGTGGTCACGATTTTTTATGTTAATAATTATGTAATAATGAAAACTAAACTATTAATAAACCGTTTTATTTATTTACACGAATTACGCAATAGCCGATCTGATGTGCTATTCATCCTTCAACGAAACCAATCGCCAATTGCGAAACAGACTATACAAATATTTACGCTAGATAATGTGTATTTTTTGTCTGAGTGCTTCTATGTAGGTTATTGACTTCGATTTATATATAATAGAAGTAATCTTGTCTGTCTATGGGATAGTTTTTTTAATAGGAAGGTAACCATACCTAACATCGACAATGCGTCACCAACCTTGGGAATTAAGATGTTATATCCCTTTATATGGCATAGGAAGGCGGATGAGCATATAGGCCACCTGGTAAGTAGTCACTAACGCCTATAGACTTTGGTATTGTAGGAGATGTACACCATCGCTTACATCGCCAATGCGCCGCCAACACTGGCTCACCCTTCAAACCGTGACATAACAATACCAAGCATTACTGATTGGCGGTAGATGTTACGAGTATGTACGAGGGTATATAGAGCCGGGCCTGTACAAAGTCCTACCACCAGGTAAAATTTTAAGAGCCTGTTATCAATTACTACGTTGTAACTTAAATTTATATGAAATTTTATTAATTTATACATATTTGATAATACAAATAAATAAGTAAAATCATAATGAATTGTTGTTTTTATATAATCAAAATACTTAAAAATTACTTTGCTTTCATTTCAGTAACAGCCTGTGAATATCTCACTGCTGGGCTAAGGCCTCTTTTCCTCTTTTTGAGGAGAAGTTTTTGCAGCTTATTCCACCTTGCTGCTCCAATGCGGGTTGGTGGAATACACATGTGACAGAATTTGAATGAAAATTTGAAACATACAGGTTACCTCACGATGTTTTCCTTCACCGTCAAGCACGAGATGGATTATAATCACAAATCAAGCACATGTAATTCAGTGGTGCTAGCCCGGATTTGAAACCACGATCATCGGTTAAGATTCACGCGTTCTTACCACTGGGTCACCTCGGCTCACTTTGCATTCTGTGTAATTATTTTTTCAAATACATATAAGATAAATAACCAACAGTTTCATCACATACATAAAATTTTAATCCTAATTCCTACTTTAAAAATTAGTACATTGACTGCACTAAAATTACTAACAACTAAGTTTATATCTAATAAATCCGAACTTAGATAAATCACCTAGACCTAATTTCAGCTAAAACTAAATATTTAGACTTACTATCTAATAATGGTTTCATCAGAGTGTTGGTTTGTATATCGACCTCGTTTATTTAATAGATTATATAAAATATACTTTCAAAACTTTGTTGCTGTTTCGTTTGCGTGAATTTCAGGAATAGTTTAAGTTAAAAAACCGGCCAAGTGCGAGTCGGACTCGCGCACGAATGGTTCCGTAACATTATAAAAACCGCAAAAAAATCACGTTTGTTGTATAGGAGCCCCATTTAAATATTTATTTTATTCTGTTTTTAGTATTTGTTATTATAGCGGTAACAGAAATACGTCATCTGTGAACCCTAAAAAACAGGAATACAGTATTTACTATTCTCCATCAGTAAAAGTACATAAATAAGTATGTACAGATGAATCAGCTTGAAGAAATTCAATACCATAACTGTAAATAAATTAAGAAATGTTCGGTGACATTTTTATAGGAAATGTTATATATGGGTAGAGATGAGGCCTTATTAATATCAGGATGAAAGCGAGGATGAGGATGACTACGATGTCTGAAGATAAAAAAAACATGGTATAAATTTATGGTTTATATGTACAGTGTTACGTACGAATATTTAAAAAGAAAAATACATGCTAAGTTATTAATCTGCTGACGGTGCACTACTACATACGTAATAGCGTCTTCAAACTGATTTGACTGTATATGAAAAATTAAATCTAAATTTTTTTTTTATATAAGTCTACCATTTTTTGCAATTATAACAATATAAAGTAAGAGCAGGCAGAAGAACTTATGTGTAGATGGTGCCACCTAGCCTACCCCCAGTCAAAGCATTCAGAATATACCCATCATACTATATACTAAAGCGGGTTTTACTAAAATCGAATATATTGTTTTTGAGTTATGCCCGTTGGAAAACATAGTCAAATCTTGTATTCTTATATTTAGTATAAATAATAATAAATATAACTTTAAACAAACCTGTTAGGGTTGTTACCCGGTAGTATTGGTACTGTGAGACTTCAAAATAAAACCACCGAGTATGTACTGCTGGTCAGATAGTGTAATTGTTCTCACTTTATGAAATTACAAAAATTGTATTGTACTTTAGAAAAAACATTTTTATAGCGCGATGTAAAATACATCTAACGCCATCTATTGACGAAATGATAAACTAAATGATTATTTGGCATAATGTCATTTGATCTTGAACAACCCATTTATGTATAATAGATAATTTGAATAGCATAAAATGAATTACTGAACTAAAACAAATAGGGTTCACAAATTGAATAGACAAACGAAAGATAAATATTTTAAATATTTTCGGTCTATTGAACAACTATTGTGGGAAGTTAATAGTCCAGTAAATGTTGACACATTACTGAATACTATTAAACATAATAACACAATGATTTCTGGTGTTAAAAACGAGACGTCATTTATATATATATGTATGTATACAATTAACAGCGACATTGACCCATAAAACAGCGTTGTTTAAAAAAAAAGCGCGCTAATATAAAACCGCCATTTTGTTGATGGAAAGAAAGGTTATGATTTTTTGAATGTGTTCAAACGTTTTATTTGGATTTTTAATAGTAAATGAATGAGTTATTTACATAAATTTGTAACTTGATACGAAATTTATATATAAATGGTGGTATTTAAATTTTACTCGGTGGTAGAGCTTTGTGCAAACTCATCTGGGTAGGTACCACCCACTCATCAGATATTCTACCGCAAAACAGCAGTACTTTGTATTGTTGTGTTCCGGTTTGAAGGGTGAGTGAGCCAGTGTAATTACAGGCACAAGGGACTCCCACTAGTTCAAAAGGTTGGCGGCGCATTGGCGTTGTAAGCGATGGTTAACATTTCTTACAATGCGATTTTCTATGGGCGTTGGTGACCTTCCATCAGGTGGCCCAAATGATCGTCCGCCTTCCTATACAATAAAATATATATATATATATATATATATATATATAAATTTATAAGGCTCTGTACGTATATTCGTGCTATTCTCAGGCATTAATGTCTGCATTTTCTTTCCGTTCGATAGAGGTGAAGGCTTGGAGCTTATTCCATCAGGCACCTGGAATGGATACGGATGCAGTACTTACGTATTTTCATCCGCCGATAACGAGATGAATTTATGCACAAATTAAGTACGAGAAAATTCAATGGTGCTTGTCCGGAGTTCGAACTCGTTACTTCAGTTAAGACTCTTGTCTTCTAGCCACTAGGCTTTAGGATTATTTTTCATATCCGAAACAAAACCAAATAATGGATACCCTGAGCTTACTACGTTTACGCTTACAGAAAGTTCCGACTATTGTTTAGGTGATATGAGCACGCACACGTACATCTACTGAATGAACTTCCGCTTTACGTATTTTAAATGATATGTATTAGACTTAATTGATTTGGTACACCTTGTGCAATAGCGCATCGCCCTACAATAATTTATATAGTTAAACATTTTTAATATCATAACGTCACCTGATCAAAATTTTCATATAGAAATTTTTGTTCGCGCTAATAACGAATATGATAGACAAAATACATCCTTTCAAAGTCAAATATTATTTAGAAAGAGTAGGTAAGCTTTAGCGTAGCTACGAGTATGGGGCTTTTATAAACTAACATAACGTCCTCCAGACCGATTTCGGCCGTGGCGGCCAATCTCAAGAGAGATTAGCCAACTGCGCAGGAGATATTATAGTGCACAAGCGTGTGCGCAAGCACAGGTGCACTCTCTCACTCACATAATCCGATGGGATGGCAATCCGACACGACCGGAAAGAGTCCAGGCGCAGGACCAACGGCTTAACATGCTTTCCGATGCACGGAAGTGTACACACTTCCACCTTCCAAACTCCGGGCTGCTACTGAGAATTCTGACAGAAAATCCCAATAACATTTTATTGGCCCGACTTGAAAATTGAACCCGTCACCGGGTCAGCGGCCTTATATCTAGCCACTAGAACAACGAGGCAGTTTTACAAACTATTGCTCTATTAATTTATCCAGACGAACTTGATGAAAACTTTATATATTATTAATTACATAAAAAAAAGAAAGCAATTAAAATTGTAATCAATCGATCGATGATCATGCTGGAAATTATAACATGCATACCAAACCACAAGTTATACAAAGATACTCTGAACTCGAACAACACTAGGGACATTTGAATGATTGTTCTTAAAAAAATATATATATTTATATATATACAACCGATTTATAATAATAGAATCCTTTAATGTAAGTTCCCGATCCACTGGAACACATTCAAACATATAGTTCGTAATAAATTTACGAGGTAGTTGATAACCTTAGCTCTTTTATCGGTTGCATTATTTATTGCTTAACCCATATCGCTTGTGTGATGTAACGGGTTGTTTTTCATCGAATGACTCTCTCTTGCGTGGTCCATGTGAAAGTTTTTTTTTTATAAGACAACTATACTAAAATACACCAAGGTAACAATTGGTACAGCCAAAAAAGGACCACCATTATAAATATTTTTTTGATAAATATAATAATTGGAATCAATAATAAAAATTCTGATTATTTTGTGTGAAAATTAACTAACCCTCCATGACCTTACCAGTGGAAGCAATAAAAGGGTCGGTTTATTCTACATAAATGCAGATCATTAATGTCATGTATGTGATTTCAGATTAGCGGCCTTTCCCTGTTACATTTAACCTCACGTGGTAATTTAATGTTAAAAAAAAAAACATATATATTTATAATTTCTCTATGCTTTTCTTGAAAACTGTTGAGCAAATTTGACAAGATTTCAAGGCGCATGTCTCCGTGACTCTGAGTCTCCTTTAGAAGTATTTAGGTTAAAAACTAAATGCTCACATTGTACAATTATACCCGCGAAGTTTTACTAACTTATACCACAGATAATACCGGAACACACTACCTTTGTGGCACGCCGACCTAATTACGCGACTTACGGTACTAAATTACGATTGAACGTAAAAATCTTCAAAAAAATCATCAACTTATCGATCATTCGATTTTCAAAATTGACAATCTTTAATCGAATTATTCCGTTTCCATTTATTTTTACTTCGTCTTTTATCTTTTTTAAAATATGATTAATTAAATTTAATAAAAATATTTCGATTCACAACATCTCTAGATAAACTTTCGTGGTCTTTGTAATGCCATCATTTAACTGTTGTTTGGTTTGTTTATATTGTAAAATAAATTTAAAAAAAAAACTACTTTTCGCCTGCATGTTTGGTAAGTGTTACCACTTTAATTTTAATTAGTTGTAATAAAAATAATAGTCTATGACTTCTAATAAAATTAAATAGTCTATGACTTTCCTCGGTTCAAGCTTGCTTTATACCAAATTTCATCAAAATCGGTTCAGTTTTCTAGGCGTAAAAACGTTACAGTCAGTTACTTTCGCATTTTTAATATTAGTATAAATATACAATAATAATATACTATTAGCAGTACTTCTGAATCGTCAACGGTAACCATCTTTTTGGAATATGGGTTCTTGCGAAAATGACTGTCAACGTATGAATTTAAAAAATACAAATTATTAACCATTCATAAATTAATCTATTATGTTATATTGACTGCCTCGTTGGTGGCTTTAGTTAGTTTAGTGGCTAGATATAAGGCCGCAGAACCCGAGGTCCTAGTTTCAAATCCCAGGGCGGGCCAGTAAAAAATTATTGGGTTTTTCATTCGAAAATTCTCAGTAGCAGCCCGGAGTCTGAAAGTTGGAAGTGTGTACACTCCCGTGCCTCGGAAAGCTCTTCAAGCCGTTGGTCCTGCGCCTTAACTCTTTCCACTCGTGTCGAATTGCCGTCCCATCGGATTATAAGAGTTAGGGAATAGAGTGTGCACCTGTGTTTGCACACACTAATGCGGAATTTAAACAGATTAAGCAAATATTAGCCGTTTTAAAGTTTATACAACCTAATATTTACTAATAAGCCGAGATGGTCCAGTGGTAAGAACACGTGAATCTTAACCGATGATCGTGGGTTCAAACCCGGACAAGCACCACTGAATTTCATGTGCTTAATTTGTGATTATAATTCATCTCGTGCTTGACGGTGAAGGAAAACATCGTGAGGAAACCTGCATGTGTCAAATTTCACTGAAATTCTGTCACATGTGAATTCCACCAACCCGCACTGGAGCAGCGTGGTGGAATAAGCTCCAAACCTTCTCCTCACAAGAGGAGAAGAGGCCTTAGCCCAGCAGTGGGACATTCACAGGCTGTTACTATACTATACTACTATAATATTTACTCGAAATTTCCTTCTATTTCCATAATAACCACTTGGCATAGACCGAAAAATACAATGCCTAATAAAAATGTTTTTTCATTCGGCAATTAAAAAATAGAACAGAAAGAAAACAAACCAAAAAAAATGTATTTCAAAACGAATAGGAAAATTCAAAAAGCATCGGTGCCATTAATAAAGCGAAAATATATTCGGAATGTAAGATTGTTTTCACACGACGTCGACAATCGCAGCGATTTTCTAAACCATTTAAAACAAAACGTTTTTTTAATCCAAGTATCATGAAATCTTATTTCAAATGAAACTATTTATAATGATATTGATTCAATAAAACGTAAACATACCAACTAAATTGAATTACATTTTTTTAGTAACACTAAAATACAATATTGCATATATTTATATAAACTTGCTTATAAGTATTTGTATTATGAAAATTTTATTTATTACACATATCTTAATTTGGCTTCTTATTTATTTACTACATCATTGTACAATGTTCATGCTTTTTTTTATAGTTGGAGAAGTAAACCAAGTTAAAATCAGGACTCAGTTGACTGCATCAGTGATATTTTTGTCGCGTATATCTGAAAGACTCAGAAATTCCATAGCAGATATATGCGAAATGCAGCGTTTTTTTACGACAGTCTGATACTCATAATTCTTGCGCAATATATGGAACGCAGCCAAAACTATGTTATGTAAACTCGAGATGCATTCTATGTCTAGTTAATTGATTTCAAACGTCTTTTTATTTGTTTAAATAATTTGTTTTTAAACTAAATACACTACTATGGCAAAACATTTAAAAAATCATATAATAGATGAGGGAGAATGTGTTAGTTCGATTTAAATAAAGAATAAATCATTTCTAAATGTCATTTGTATTTTTTTTAATTCGACCATTGTGGTATCTTTATAAGCGTCTTGATCGTTAGCTGGTTATAGATTATGTGACGTCACTAAATTCAAAATGGCGCCCTCAAGAGGACATCAGATTTCCTATTTAAAAAAGTTGAAATAACCATGTTGGGTATCAAAGCGTTTAAAATATTTATTGAAAATAATATATAATTATTAACCAATCAAAACTTCAACATCAAATTGTTTCCGACGTTTGTTATAAGGAAATGTACGGGACGGACGACGATGACACCATAATTAAAGATTCGATCTTGTAATTAAATGTTTCTGTAATTATGTATTACAAAAGCGGTAATAAAATTATACAAGCTTTGTGCTCTGTGTGAAAATATTAAGAGCTGGTAAGAGACCCACTGCTGGACAAATATTGCTCTTATATATTAGTCGTCAACAACATTTTTGGTCATTATCTGTTGTCAACAATAACATTAGTAACATGTAGGTTTTAGGAAACAACTTATTTATACTGATGTTGTAAACAATTACAAACAATAGCGTTGACAACTGAAGTAGAGCCACTAAATATCCGACTGAGAGGCCTCCTATCAAGGTAAGATGCACATGGCACATTTTTTCATCCACTGCAGGATTCCTCGCAATTATTTCCTTTGATGAATTATAACCGCGAATTAAGCTCGTGAAAAATTACGCTTGACCGAGTTTGAATCTACAATTTTCTTTTAAGATTTAGATATACTAGCCACTGGGGCATCTCGACTACAACTGTTAACTAATTCAGCCGAAATACAACTTCAAAGATCATAGAGTTTCAACTTTTTATCACGAATACCTATTAACCAATAAGTCACGAATAATTCTTGCGCGAGATGTATTAGAGAGAGACAAATATACAAAGGAAATAAAATTATTTCCCGTTCAGAGCGAGACAATAGATCAAAGAGACCGACCATTGTGATGCTATCTTCTTCTTAGTATATTTTTTAACCACTGACATACGTGTCGTGACGTGCATTCTACAAGGGCTATGATTGGTTGAGAGCCGACATTTCGTAATCCTGTCGCGTCTTCGAATCGGGATAAGCCCGACTTATGAAAGATTCGTGTTATAAATTGAAATTCGAATTAAATTTCTTTCATTCAATAGCTAAGCATTAAAACAAGTGGCAAGAACTATCTTGAATTTATATTATATATCCTACACAGCCGCGGATTTATGCCTTGACCAACAAGGCCCCGCCAACCGAGGGGCTGCACCCAGACAAAAATAATCTAATTTTACTCTAACCTCTTCAGAATTTGGGGACCTCAAATGTCAAATCCCCTCTAAGTCCAGTCCTGAGCCTACATGAAATAGAGAATAAATTACAAGAAAACTCCCATATATTATATTCTTCTTTTATATACAATAACGTGTAATAACAATGGCAGAAGTCCATTGAACTAACAAAATTTAAATGTCATATATTTTTTATTTATTTAATCGTCTTAAAACTTAATCTCAACCCATCAACCATTCGTATTCCAATCAACGATAATTGATAAACGATGATAGTGCAAAGGTGATTTTAATATCACGCTTCGTTAGCCATGAATTCGAAAGATTAAATATAGATTAACACAGTGATCTCATTTCCATTCGTTCCCATTCGTTTGATTGAATGGTTATTGATAATCAAATTTCGAATTTGTTTTTGACATTTTAATAATAACATTTATTTTCTGTGCTTCGATTTCAATTTTAAATAAAAATAATATTTTTTAGGTAATCATATTAATAATAAACTGATTTAAAAGACCTTTAGAATGTTTTAAAAGTAGAAAAACAGAGACTAAATTAAAATACAAAAGTATACATTTTTGTACTTTATCATATAAATAAAAAGAATAAAGTAGATATTAATTAAAAAATATTGAAATCATAAATATTGACTCTGAATAAGTTTTTATTGTTTAAAATAGGCAGGCAGACTGGTGGTGTGCAGCAATCAAAGCCCAAGATATTGCCAACGTAAGAAATACCATGAATACGGGAATAGTACAGTATGTCTGTGTGTTCGTAAATAATAAAAATAGCTATTTTTTCGTTTTCTACTATCACAGATACAAATAGCATTATAAATTTTTTTTCGACATATCATTCACGACATGTAACAATATTTAATACTGTCTCGTTTTACATAATAAGTATACTGAATATTAAAGAAACATATCGAAGTGCGTTGATAGTGTTCGTATAGAGCAGGGGTTACCAAACTATAGTCCGCGAGTGTCACTTTTTATGTGGTCTATATTTAGTGGAGAACATCATTCATTATCATTTCGTTATGATATATTTCCTATTAAAATTGTACATAGGTAACCACTCATTAATGATTTTTTATGAAAACTTTATTAATGTCCTCTTGCGTACTAAGCTCAATGTGTCATACTGTCTGTTAACTAAAAATAAAAAGTAATATTATCATCAAACATAAATATTGATATGAATGTGTTCAGTTAATAAGGTACAAGGAGGCAGCGTCATTACAGCCATAAGGGACACAATAATACTACATTATTAATAGCACACTATCGATGTAAGGGAGAGCTACACTAACATATCCTGTGATATTGACAATGCTGATACCAGTCCCTAGTAGGCCCACTCGTTTTCTTATCCTTAGCCTTCAAGACCAAGCAAAAATCAACGAACACTGCCGACGTTAGCTGGGCATATCTGACATTGAAAGTAAGGTGAATTCATTAGGAATACCAATCTAAGAAGAAGTAAATATACAAGCTTTACATACCATTCCATGCGATTGACTAATAGCCAATCTACTATGTTATGCATTACAAACAGTTTTCAATTAATATATATTAATTTATAATACAATGTTATCCTCCCAAACAACTTAAACATGTATATAGAATATTCCAGATCTCAACCAATGATATCGCGTCAATTGAATGTCAAAGTTAATTAGATGTTTATTCGTCTTTACTCTTAGTGGTCGGAATGGGCTATAGGTAGCGGACTGCCCGACCCTTACTTTGAAAAGTTTGAAGGCCCCTGGAGTGTAGTTAAATCAACGCCCCCACAAACCAGTTTACTGACCACCGTGAACAGTATAGTTATACCATACGATAAAAATACTAACCTTGACTATTCCAGTTTAATTCATAAAGAAATAAAGATGTAGTATGAGATCAAGATGCAGTCTCTAGTTATTTAGATGACACGTTAAGTTTAACACTCTTTTCGCTCTATCATTATTAATTTCACATGCGAAAGAAGAAGACATGGCATTGTTTAACTAATCGCCCGCTAAACAATGATAATTTGAATGACGACGACAATGACATTTATAAAAGAAGAAATTTAATCCATTACACTCAACGCAATTTCTTTGATTTTATAGTTACGTCAATTTTGCCGTTTGGTAACTGAATGACTAATTGGGTACTGAGCCGAAATTGCTGGCAAAACAAAACAGTAACAAGTTCTAAATTTAAAAATTTAATTGTATACAATTTTATTGATAAGATTTAACTATCCATTTTATTAATAATAAAATTGTTATAAATTTAAAAGGATTCCTTTTACTCCATCTTGCTTTTCATCTTAATTGAATTCTCAAAACACTATCTCGAAGGAGGTTATCTAATTTATTGTTTTATAATGCTTGTTTCACACGTAATAAAGGACCACTATCGGCTTAATAAGGCCGTTAATAACCGTCTGAAAGGGCTTTGTCTTACTTTTCTCGGAAGTGTGAAATTTATTACGTGGCAGTTTATTTGTCAACTTGGATGGATTGAGAAGTTTGTTCTGCATCCTGTTTTTTTTATCGACCTTTAAAGTCACGTATGTAATTTATGGGCGGGATCGAGTTAATTAAAAAGTAAACTATAATAGAATATTTTAGAATGTAAAATAAATTAATATAATTTATGTTTGTCAAATAATATATAAAAATAATAATATTCTGGGACATTATTCACACAAGGCCATCTGATCCCAAACTAAGCAGAGCTCCTATTATGGAAACCAGACAACTAATATACTACATATACTACTTTTCTTTTGTAAATAGATACTTATATCGATAATTACATCCAGACTCAGGACAAACAGATATGTTCATGCACACAAATGTCTGTCCTGGATGGGAATCGAAACCACGACTTGCGGCGCGATAGGCAAGTATCTACCAATCACGCCAACCGGCTCGTCGTTTATATCGTCATAAAAATCTCTACAAAATATGCTAATTTTGTTTCGTCTAAATCTCTAGTAGGTATTTATTAATAATACAGCAAAAACGGTCAAGAGAGGTACATTGTTACCTGGTTTTCTGGGAACTGACCATCTTAACACATATACAATAGATACCTTTTCTAAATCTACGTCAATATGTTTTTTTTGTAATCGCTAGAATTTTGCCTGCTAGTGCAATGCATAGATTATTAATATCTCCTTTCAGTTAGCTATCCAAGACCGGAGAGAATTCAGGCGAAGCATTTAGCCTTAGCATTCACAGAAGTTTAACCTAGCAAATTCCTACTACTGCGAAATACTTGAAATTTTCAATCGCTCTTTATTTTCCTTTAAATATTTGAAAATGGAATCTCAAGATCACAGCGTTAAAAACTAATTACGACGAACGAGGTTTTATATAAACAAAAGGGTCGTGACTGGCTGTCATTTTTATCAAAACAGTATGTTTTTTCTTAAATTTATTGTCGCATAGCTCATGCGTGACTAATCGATGATAAATTAAAAACATACCCATATGAGTATTCAGTGCGGGAATATTAGAAGAAAAAGTGTTTATTTTAACTAGTAAAGACATTTAACATTTAAAATTTATATATTTATTTACCGCCTTATTCATAAACTTTGTTTAACTGGTGATTAGTTAAACAATATTTTGTCTTCTTCTTTCGTATGTCAAATCAATAATGACAGAAAGAGACAAATCAGTGTTTAGCTAACCAGTAACTAAGCAACGTTTATAAATACGGCCGTTAGTATATAACTACTATCACAGCATCTATTATATGCGCGCGTTGAAAATAATACTTCGTAGTACAAGTTCTGTAGTTAACTATATAGTTGCTTACTTTGGATTTTCTTACATACATTATATATGTAAAATAGTTTTTTTTTTTTTGTATAATGTCTTGTTATTTTTTTTTAAAGCATAGGCGGACGAGCGTATGTGTCACCGTAGTGGTCACGTAGGAGTAGTGGTCATTGTAAGAGATGTTAACCAACGCTGGCATCGCCAATGCGCCACCAACCTTGGGAACTAAGATGTTATGTCCCTTGTGCCTGTAACTACTCTGGCTAACACACTCTTCAAATCGGAACACTGATGAGAGGGTGGTACCTACCCAGACGAGCATCTTAAGTCCCAAGGTTGGTGGCGCATAGGCGATGTAAGCGATGGTTAACATTCCTTACACTGCTAATGTACCAAGGACGTTGGTGACCACACATATAAAAAAACAAAACTCTTTATGTATAAACATATGTTATAAGGTCCTCCAGACCGATTTCGACCACGGCGGCCAAACTCAAGAGAGATAACGTGCTTTCCGAGGCACGGGAGTGTACACACTTCCAACTTCCAGACTCCGGGCTGCTACTGAGAATTTTCTGACAAAAAAACCCAATAACTATTTATTGGCCCGACCTGGGAATTGAACCCAGGACCATCGGGTCTGCGGGCCTTATATCTAGCCACTAGACCAACGAGGCAGTCAACATAATATGTTATAATATCACTAGCAAATTATTCGCTCAGTTGATAATATTCCTAAAGGATTAAGTATCATTCTATGAAAATAGACATCTTTATCTTACTAGTCAACGTATCGTTTGGTGTTGTATTACATGTTTGTATTACAAGAATTTATGATTTAACATACACATGCTTAAGTTATATGGAAACGTAATTTAATAATTAATATACTGTATAATTAGTACAAATAAACAAAGAAATCATCATCTCAGTATCGACTGCATATTAACCATATATTCTTTAAATGTCAAAGCTACTATTTTTTTCCTTTTTTATATTATAAGTAATTGGACGAGCATGTGGGCCATCTGATGGTAAGTGGTCACCAACGCCCAGAGACAGTGGTTTGTATAATTCTTAAAAAAAACAACTTCGCCACTGCGCCACGAACCTCGGGAACTAAGTTACGTCCCTTGTGCCTCTAATTACACTGGCTCGCTCACCCTTCAAACCGGAACACAACAATACCAAGTTCTGCTGTTTTGCGGTAGAATATCTGATGAGTGGGTGGTACCTACCCAGACGAGCTTGCACAAAGCCCTACCACCGAGTGAGTGATTACTATTTGTAAGGCCTCAACATTGATACGTTATATTATCCGAATAAAGTTAATTATATTTAATTTTTATTTGTATTTATTTAAGGTTTTAATGTAAAAAAAGGCGGAAGACTTTATCAGTGTAAATCTTTTTACTTATATATGAAAATGATTTGTAATTTTTGGCAGATGAGCCAAATACTAGAATGTTTATAAAAGATTTAATAGAAAATAATTATTATTCAATACAACACAGAACGGTACAGAAGTAGATGTGCATCACCGCATCATGACATTTAATATCAAATTACAACAAAGATAATAATACGAAAGACAAAGATAATTTTAAATTCAATCGTTATTTTTGATAAATTGTAATTGTTATTTTTTATTATTATTATTTTAGTTTCTATTATCCTATTAATCTGCTATGAATGGATTTTGATTGACATAATTGTGAAGACTTGATTGGTTTTTTTTTTTTTGTAATGTGATAATTTTTTTTGTGTATTTTATTACTGTTTGTCTTGCTTAAAAAATATAATAAAATAAAAATAAAACCTTCTTCAGTACAAAACACATATGCGCACAGAGTTGGAAATAGGTTGGCAATCGATCAAACTGCCTCGAAGTATATTAATCTAAAAAAGATATACAAATATCCATCTTCATATATATATTATGGGTAGGCTGTAACTTTTTTATCGTTACCCATCACCCAAAAATAACGACTCGAACAAAACGATTACGTGCGCGATCACCCACGCTCTGGTGGTCCTAACCCTTATACTTTGTAATTTGGAATCATTACGGTTTTCTGTCTCGCCCCACCGCTCGCATGATGTTTGAATCGACCATTCGATACGGGTATTAAATATTTAGTGTCGTCATAAACGTATGATTACATAGTAGCTTATATTATTCCCTTCGAGGCATTGTAGGTTTAATAGTTTTATATTTAACTGGGATTTCTGCTAATCTATAACGATAACGATACGTTCCCGATTCAATTATGATCCAACTTTGACTTATCTATATTTATTCGGATCGAAACCGAACCGATATGATGTTAACATATACCGTTACTTCAAAACCAAACTTAATTGTTAACTATTATGTCAATAATCGATAATTAAATTAAAGAATAGGAAAACCGTCAACGATCCCGCTTCGATTCGATTGCGATAAAGTAACAATTTGTTAGTAGAATTTATCCCCTGGCGTATAAGTTATATCTGTAGTTTCATCTAGACGAGCTTGCACAAAGTCCTACCACCAAGTGGTACCTATCTTAAACAAACTTCCAATAAAAAGCAAAAAAAAATTTACAATACTTCATACCCACTCAAAAATATATATCAAATACAGTACTTTATTGAATATAAAGGCGTTTTCGAGCAATAGACAGAATTAACTAATAATAAGTACAGGACGCGTGTCGGTCTGTACATCACCTGCGGCGGGTGTGCCGTTCAAAATGGCCATGTTTTGTTTAGCTATATCGGTGTATGGTTACCATGAATTCCGGTCTTTTATATTATTAACATTTAAATAGATTCTACATATATAAACATAAATCGGGACTATATTAAAAAAAATAGGGGTTATGTATTAATACAAATTATGTTATATTTAATAATCCGTCCGTCCGTGTTTAAATGTCCGTCCGTCATGTCACCACCTTCTCACCAGTTATTCTACCACCAAATAGAAATAACGCTGTGCTCTTGTATGAATTATGAGTGAGCTGATGTACATACAAATCCATGGGGTATATATACAATATCAAATTCTCTGGTGACCACTTACCATAAGGTGACAAATTAAAATGAAAAATTGTTATCTCATAAAACCAATTTACACTTAAATAAGATGACAAATTTTAGCTATATGATAATATTCGTTCCGAACAGTTTTGAAGACGGTGTGACAGAAATCCAAAGGAACCCGGAATAGACAGCTAAATTCGTTTCTGTAATTGGAACAAACTTCATAAGCCAGACATAACACAACTAAGTTTGTTACGAAATTTGAAGAAGCAAATAGATTTACCTAAGACTGATGACATTATTGATATACTAATAGATTTATTTAAATAGAAAAGTAAATTTGGATACTTGGACAATTTTTTTTTTTGTTTTTAGTTTGGACTTAGAGTAAAAACTATTATCATAGATTGACGCTGGCTGGAAATGTTAAATTTAATTTGGATTTTTTTTTTATTGTGCGTGCTATACGCACTTAAACAAAACAAGAGAAGATACGCCAACGGCACTGACAGCACGTCTGTCGAGATTTGATTATTAATTATTTAAAAAAAACATCAAAAAAAGTATTACCTTTCGAAGTTACATCAAAATTTCAATTATGAAATATAAAAGCTTCGGCCGGAACAATCAAAGAAAAACAAAATATACTTAATTAGTCAACAAAAATTACTTTAATTATTATTATTTAAAGCGTTGTTGTAAGAGATTTGACGAACAACTATAAATGGGAAATGTTATTTACCAAAAAAACCATATGTTACGAAAAGCTACCATTAGTTACTTAAAATTGTATATAACAAAAGTTCACGTAAAATATACTTTTAAAATATTTAACGAGGCATTCGTCTCGGTGCATTAACGACACAGGTTCGATGACCGGTTCACTCATTGTTTACTAACAAGCCACGTGAGTTTTAAGTTTATTCTTAAACTGTTTAACATCTCTATTCTTTCGCGTGGTTTAAAAGTAAAAAGGTGCTAAGCCCGACTTGAACTTAAGTATTAACATGACTATGTAAGTTCTAACCTTTAGGAATTAAATTTAAGGAATTTCTTGTTGGTTATATAGAAGATATACATTTTCCAATTCTTTTTTTATATAGGATAGGTTGGCGGACGAACGTATGGGCCACATGGTAAGTTGTCACCAACGCCCATAGACATTGGCAATGTAACAAATGTTAACCATCGCTTACATCGCCAATGCGCTACCAACCTTGGGAACTAAGATGTTATATCCCTTGTGTCTGTAATTACATTGGCTCACTTACCCTTCAAACCGGAACACAACAATACCAAGTACTGCTGTTTTGCGGTAGAATATCCGATGAGTAGGTAATACCTACCCAGAGGAGCTTGCAAAAAGCTCTACCACCATGTATTGGTATTATATTGGTCTGAATTAGCTCAATGCTTAGAACACGTATCTTAACCAAAAGTTGCAAGCTTAAATCTAGTCAGCGCGACTGAATTTATAAATGCTTAATTTGTGCTTTTATCATTTCGTGTTCAGTCGTGAAGCGAAACATTGTAAGGAAACCTGCTTGTGTCGGATGAAAATCTGCCACATGTGCCACCAATCCGCTTTGGAGTACCATGGTGTGAGCTTTAAATATTTCAAAAGTAAAAGATTTCCAGCATAAATGCTGGGCTAAGGAATCTGATGGGATGAAAATTAAACACTGGTTGAAACCATCGGATTATGAGACAGTGTGATGTGTGAGCCGTGTGTGTGTGCGCGCAAACACTTGTGCAGTTATATCTCACGCGTAGCTAGCTAATCTTCGTTATGAATGGACGAAATCTATAAGTTTACATACTAGAAAACACTTATAACGCTTTTTCTATTATTTATTAAAACTTTTGAAAAATTATGTTAGTTTTAAAACATTATTAATTTTTGTCCTTAGACGTTAAAATCAATGGAGACATTACACAGACCAAATGCTGCTCATTGTGTAGTTGTGAATGGCTTTCTTTCATCTGCAATCACCTTTACCGAAGCACGACCTACTGTGTACTATCCGCTACTTAATCTTATTTCTAAGTTTTTTTTTTAAAATTTCTGTAAACAGTCACAATGGGCAATGGAAAGATCTCGAAAATCTTAACTAAGGACTTAAAAACATATTAAATTACTAATATATATATATGTTCATTCGGAGTATGATTTTACTTACTCGATGGTAGGTAAGTGGTCACTCATACGAAATATTACCCATTATTAGCCTTTACATCAATGCCCCACCAACGTTGGGAACTAAGATGTTTTATAAATCGTGGCTGTAGATACACTGGCTCACTCAATCTTTCCACTTTAACATATCAATACTAATTATTGCTGTTTGGCGATAGAATATATGATGAGTAACATAAACTGTATAATATGTTTAATTATTAAAGTAATAAAAAATAATTTGTACTTTTATCACAAACCATAAACAAATATGTTCAAATCGTAATTATAAGCTGCAGTCCAACATCAAATTCAGACAAGCACCGACCTTACCATTTTTCACTAAAAATATTAATTGTAAAAACTTTTTATTTTACATCACCTTTAAACCAGGTATTCGAAAGAATTTGTGAACGAAAAAAAAAGCAACGAAATAACTCGTAACAAAAAATAGCGGTTTCTTTGTATTCGAAGTCAAGAGGAGATTACGAACAATGGGCGAACTTTACTGTTTGGTTCCGATTTTATCGTCATCTCGAAAGAAACAATACTATCCAATGACCGTTTAGCTTTACACTTCCTAAATACGAATTCAAACGATTTTAAACCTTATAGCTTTTAGAATAAGGTACTATAGACTTAAGGTGAATGGATAAATAAATTTGGTGATAAATTTTGTCGTTATCACAGTACGAATAACCCTCGCTAAATGCTCATAAAGGTCTTGATGGCTTTCTTATGTATTTAGTTTCCTTTTAAAGGAACCGTCTCCAGAAACGAGGTCGTTAAGCAATAAAATTGATAATGGATGCGCACTTAATTCGTAGTCCAGACAGACTTACACTGATAATTATTTAATTTTCAGTACAAATTCTATAAAACGAAGTCAAAACTCACCGTAGAATTCGAACGTCAAATGTCAAATAGTCATATGCGATTTCGACTTTAATAATTATAAAATTTAATGGATACAAGTACCAAAATAGCGTATCAGAGTCAGTTTTCAACAATTCACGAGTGAGATACGAAGTTAGTTAGCACTGCTGGAGTTGTATCATAAAATCATTGTAATTTAAAATGGTCTCGTTTCGTGTTCCTTTGTTTCGGTAGACTTGTGTTCTGTGATAAATTGTCATTGATTTTAACAGTGGCGATGTCTCAATAGATAATGAAACATTTTCTGTAGTGCGATTCAGTAAGAACCGATTCACTTACCCGTGTAACGTTGACAACCGACTTACGGTGATATACTATTTTGATTCGTGTATTCTTTAAATGTTATACTTATTATGGTCGATATCGCATGTCACTCTCTAACATTCACGACCGTTTTCTGCGGTGAGTTTCGAGTTTGTTCTTACATAGACCTACTGTTAAGTGATCGTTTTGTATGTCTACTATACTGTTATTAAAGTGATTGCAAATAGAGTTTGTGTCCCGTTTTTATATAGTTAGAAAAGTTGTCGCTTACTAATAATAGATTGCACATCCACTTGAACAATTCACTATTTTCAATAAATATTTATTTAAATTATTTTTATATAATAATAATAATTTAGAATTCATAAATACGTTTTTATTATAGCAATAAATTAAATTCGAAGTAAGTTTATTTTTATCTTCACAATAGGTGTTGAAATTTAATACCAAAAGGAGTTAACATTAAATCATCCACTACGAATTGACATAACTAATATCTTAAACAAAAAACACAGGAATTTAAATTTACAAAAAAAAATGGACATTTTACGATTTGACTCGAAATGCGCTCTGCAGGTGGCATTATAAAAACGACACCTCATTATCTATGATTTTAGAAACAATAAAAGTTTAACCTGTCTATTGTTATAAGTTACATGATTTTTTTTTATTAATAAATCAAAATTTATCGAATTACTTCGAAATTCAAATAAATAATGTTCATGACGTCTGTCAATTTGTAGTATTTTATTACATGTATTGATCTATTGTGTAACACGCATGCAAACAGATTAGGTCAAGCGGGCAGCTGCTAGATTGAATAGGTATCATATTTCAGACGTATCAATTGAATGTATGTTTGTTTCTATTTATTGATCTATCCAGGATGATTATACATTATATACACTCGGCGTCAAAAAAATCGCACCTTTTGAAATTTTGACTTCAAGCGAATAATACTCGTAATTTATTTATTGTACCCTACCAAAATTAATATCATTTGAAAGCACAATTAATACACTTTAAAAACGCGTATCGTTCTTTTCTGTAAAAACAATAATCACGAAACGTTAGGGTCTTTAAAAAAAAAGTGCTGAAAAGCTCATTAGAGGACTCACTACTTGTGCCACCTAGGACACGAATAAAAGGGGGGGTAAAAATTAATTATGGGTCATTAGCTATCCAGACATCACAGAAGTCACACCTGAACAGCTCCAGTAAGAAAAAAACCCTGACAAATGGATACCACGACAGAAGAAGCAGCTCAAGTGGTAGCACTACTGCAATCAGGACTACGCCAAGTTGATATTGCTCGACAACTCAACATAAGCCGTTTCCGGGTGAAACGAGCATCCCAGCGGTTCCAGGAGACTGGAGGCTACATCAGGAAGCATGGATCCGGAAGACGACGTTGCACTTCCGACAGAGACGACCGCTATATTGTGTCGACGTCTTTGCGTAACTGATTCTCCAACGCTGTTGAGCTGCAACAGCAGCTCCGAACAGCTCGGAGGACGTCGGTGAGCGTCTCCACAATAAGAAGAGAGTGCGAGAGAAAAAAATCCAGGCCCGTAGGGCTGCTACTGGCCCCAAATTGACAGCAGAGCATAGGCGAGTCAGACTTCAGTTTGCCCGAGACCACGTGGATTGGACGTTCGACCAATGGAAGTCTGTCCTCTTCTCCGACGAGACTAGGGTATGCCTTTTCTGCAATGATAGGCGTAGAAGAGTGTACAGGAGGCAGGGGGAACGGTACTCACAGGCCTGCTTTGAAGAAACCGTCAGCTACAGAGGAGGATCCTGCATGTTCTGGGGCGGAATTTCAATCCAAGGAAAAACCGACCTTGTGTGCGTCTCCTGCACTGGAGGTGTACGTGGCCAGGGGTCCCTGAATGCTCATCGGTACATCACAGAGATACTGGAGGACCATGTGGTCCCGTATGCTGGTTTTGTCGGGCCTGAATTCACATTCATGCACGACAACGCCCGCTCCCATACAGCAATCATTGTTCGGGACTACCTGAATCAGGTTGGGATCCCCGTGATGCAGTGGCCAGCGAGAAGTCCTGACCTGAATCCCATAGAGCACCTTTGGGATGATCTGAAACGCCGGGTGCGGTCTCGTGATACTGCCCGTGCCACCCTTGAACAGCTTCGGGACACCGTCGTCGAGGAGTGGAGTGACATTCCTCAAGAACGCATCGTGACGTTGGTGAGGTCAATGAAGGATCGCATGGAGGCTGTAATTAGGGCTAAGGGAGGTAACACTAGGTTCTAAGTTTAGTTTTACGAATTTGTTTTACTGTATTTTTTAATTTTGTTATGTTTTTAGATTAATTAAATTAAGTAATTTTGGCTTGTTTTTCCTTTTTTCATGAAAACTTTTTTTTATATGCTTAGTAATCACTATCGAAGTTTTATTATTTAAAGGATTCAATAACCTTTAAAATGAGGCCCCACACTTATACCTTACCATAGATGAAATAGGGTTTATAGTTGCTTGAAGTCAAAATACCAAAAGGTGCGATGTTTTTGACGCTGAGTTTATTATACATAAATCGAATCAAAGCTTACCACATGTCATCCGCCAACCTAAATTAGTACAGTGGGGTGGAATAAGCTCTCAGCCTCTCTTCTTAGATAGGACAGGATATCTCAGCAATGTGACACATATACGCCAATTAAATATATATTTAACAACTACAATAAAAGTTTTATATCCTTTAAACTTATATACTTTATGAATTTTTTTTTCGGCCATGGCAGTCAATCTCAAGGTATATAAATTCTTCTGGTTCCTATAAAAGCCGCAGATTTACGTACGTTACGTAATCTAAATAACGTATTAAGTACGACTTAATAAAAAAAATTAACGACTTGCAAAAACACTTCACATTGTTAATGGGCTACTAATTATTATAATTCTCATGAATTAAATAGTTTTCATAGTGTTCGATACTTTGGCAAATGTGGCCAGTATGCTTCAAGTTCAAGCACTATTTTATATCGTATAGCTGGCATGACATATATTTATTATATTAAGTCCTTACAAATTTAAAGGCTTAAATTAAATAATTAATTAACCTAATAATAAACTTGTTCGAATAGATCGGAAATATTATTTAAAAACTGAAATTGTAGTTTACAACAACATACACAGATAAGATATAAAATAAATTAATTCTATTCTCTAGATAATTATTGCTTAAAATTAAGATAATAATTCCGTCCCGAATTCCCCTAATTAGTCAACTAGCCGTATAAATGTTTTTATTAAACATGTAAATTCCCCTTATAATCCATGGAATGAAACCGCCAAATGGGCGGCAGATGTGCGCCATGTTGATGACGTCATACCTAGAATATTCTGTTTATCATCTAACGGCTACATATTATATCATTTGCTTGAATAGGTGTGGTATATACTGGGGCCCTCCTGAAATGACGATATACGCAATGTGGCTGGGAGCGGATGGAGATTGAGAGCTGAAAATCGAGCTCAGAGTCCTATGACCAGCAGTGGACGAGAACGGAATGATGATGATCGTCATCGTCATCGTCAAACCTACATTATCCTCCAGCCTATTAACTATATATGCAAACACTACACATCTACTACCTACTCTATAGTTACGTTAAAGAAAAACAAATTCCTTAACTTATAAGCAAAACGCAAATTTGCTTATATACATATATGCCTCTAAAACAAAACAAAAGCTCAGGCTACCTACCTTTTCTCGAAGCATTACTTCGTATTTTTGAACCCTTAAAGTTAAAGGACAGTGCTAGAAAGTCCAACTTCTCAGGATATGATGTCAATGAAATAATATAATAATAACAATATCCTGGGACATTATTCACACAAGGCCATCTGATTCCAATCTAAGCAGAGCTCGTATTATGGAAACCAGACAACTTATACACTACATATACTACTTGTCTTTTGTAAATACATACTTATATAGATAATTACACCCAGACTCAGGACAAACAGACATGTTCATGCACACAAATGTCTGTCCTGGGGAAACCACGACCTGCGGCGCGAAAGGCACGTTTCTACCAACCATACCATCAGGCTCGTCTTTATTAAACTTGCCAAGTTACAAATAGCTGTAACACTTTATAAATTATTAATATCAAAAGATTTCATCACTCACTGACTGACAGTTGTCTTACCAACACAGTCGTTTGAATTTCCTTCGAGAAAAAGCTTTAGGCGCCGAGACGACGGCTACGGTTACCATGGCAACGCGTTTTGGTAGGGTGCTTGTTATTAGTTGAATAAATATTACTTACATCACTTAGAATAAGATATAACATACAAACATACACAAAAGTTATAGGACAATATATTTCTTCAGTGTGATAGTATATCTTTAATTTACTTTTCCAAGATTATTGTTCAATAGTTAAATTTATGTATTGATACAAAAAATACCATATAATCAGTGTTTTGATCATTCTACCTGTTAGATTCACGTTTAGAATTTATTTTGCGACAAAGTAACAAATGACTGCGTTGAAATAGTTCTTAGGCATTAATGTGCGAACTGTTATTAACGATACGAATGAAATCGATAAAGATCTTGATAGTCAAGATTATCTGATAGTGGGGTTATGAGACTGACGATATAGGAAGTAATAAGCGTTTACTAAATGGGTAAAAATTTATCCGTAATCATTATTGAATTTTTTTTTTTATATAGAACAAGTACAGGTAAATGGGTCACCTGATAATATGTGGCTAATACCGCCCATAGACATTAGCGGTTTAAGAAACAGTACCTGGATGACCGAGCTTTGCTCGGGATTTTTTGTTAAAGCAGTTTGTAGCTTTAGTGTTGTTGTGTCGTTAAAACAATTAGTTGCTCCCAATTAAAAAAAAATAGTATTATTACTCGCCAATAGATGTCAGGAAGAGCCATATTTTTCAGTTTATGTTTAAGTTGATTATCGATAAAGTTGATCATTGAAAACACGGATAAAACGACATTTTCTAAAAATGAATCCTAGCTAGATCGATTTATCGCCCCCAAAACCCCCTGCATACTAAATTTCATGAAAATCCTTAGAGCCGTTTCCGAGATTCAGATTATATATAAATATATAGACAAGAATTACTCGTTTAAAGATATAAGTATAATTTCCTACATGGCTTACTTTTCCTGAACCATATTCTTCAGAAGAATTTGTAAATAGAAATTAAAAAAAAAAAAAAAAATATAACTCCCCCTGTCGATGTCGTTGTAGACAGAAAACGCATAAAAATGAGATCGCGTCGCGATAACTTTTGATAGCATTGTGCGCTCTTAAACATTCGCTGTCCTTCTCAAGCGTGTACATAAGAAAGAAACGGCTATACATTTAGTCATATCAATTAATTTATATTAAATAATGTATATAACATGATCACAATATTATCTTACTATACTAAAGCTGTAAGTCGATATTTATTTACAAATCAATGTACCGTTGAACTGTAAGTTCGGAGAAAGTGTGCCGACCCAGCTTTGTGTGTCTACAATATATTAACACTATATTGTGTTAATGCAATTTAACATTCATAGAGATTACATCGAATTAAACGATAATTAATTAATTAATCACTTAATAATGTAATGATAAGAGCGATAACTCCTATTAAGTCTGTCTAGATTTGCTGAGGAAGTGTATAATGATGGAAGCGATATCAAGTAGCTTAACTTAGACTTATAAGGGAAGCTTCGAAAGTTCATTTACACATTCATATAAAATATTGTCGGATGTTGTTAATCTTCCCAATTTTCAAATGTACTTTACGTTCTTATTTATTAATTTCTCCCTATCTGTCATTATTAATTTTACATTAGAAAGAAAAAGACAGCATTATGTAAGTAATGATCCGCTAAACGTTTTTAAATGAGACCGCTAATATTTGAATGTAAAAAACTTAAATACAACAGCAGATCAATCAATGATGACGTATCTTCGATGCCAACTGCGCGGGGCATGTTACAGCGCACAAGTGTGTGCGCAAACACAGGTGCACTCTCTATTCCTCATCTTATGATAAGAGTGAGATGGATATATTAAGCCCATTTCAAAATTTTCAAGCATTGTTTGCACTTTATGTGTTTTCTTTGGAATGGATTGACTTCAACACTTCCATACTTTGGACTGTTCCTAAAATATTTTCGACAAAATAAGCCAATAATTATAGACCTGACCCGGGTTTGAGCCTAGAACGAAATCTGCGCTCTTATACACTACATTTATGTATATAGTCAATTTTACATTGATGAAGTAATTTGTACTGTTTTTGAAACTGAAGATTACTAAACATATAATTATATAGATATTTGAAAATAAAAAACCGATAATAGAAAGACACTTTCCTTTTATCTATGTGATAGAATAATCTATTCCTTTGTAAGCAGACACCCTTGATCCGACGTACATTGCGGTCGACCCAAGTAATTATTAACGCGTAAACCAGACATACTGTTTGTGGTTAAAGTTAACTTGAACTAGTTAAGTTTTATAATGTCTGACAACTCCTTTACCTACGGCTATCATCTTCAGAGCTATTCTGTAAGAATTTATTTACTCCTGGCATTGATGGTAGGGCTTGTCTGGTACCTACCCAGACGAGCTTGCACAAAGCTTTGGTACTCACTAATCAGATATTCTACCGCTAAACAGCAGTACTTGGTATTGTTGCGCTTTGGTTTGAAGGGTTAGTGAACCAGTGTAATTACAGGCACAAGGGACATAACATCTTAGTTCCCAAGTTTGGTGGCGCATTGGCGATGTAAGCGATGGTTAACGTTTCTTACAATGCCAATGTCTATGGGCGTTGGTGACTACTTACCATCAGACGGCCCTTATGTTCGTTCGCCTACCTATTCTATATAAAAAAAACAAAGGATACTCACTTACGAGTACATTACATCGAAGATCATATCAATTACATAAAAAAATGACTTAATAGAATTTAAAAAATAAAAAGAAATGTTACATAGGCGTACTCAGTATATTAGGAATTACAAAAACTTAAACAATGGTTATTAAGGCTATGTTGTGCAAATGTGATTTCAAGTATAAGAACTCGAAACTCGCCGCAAAACACTATTGTTAAATATTAGACGGTGATATGCGACTTTGATCTTAATAATTATAATATTTAATGGCTATTAGCATCAAAATAGTGTATCACCGTAAGTCGGTTTGTAAATATTTCACGTGTGAGATGCTCATAAACGGGCACGCGAATAAAGCAGCTTGATAGCGCTTTTTGTGCTAGCTTGCTTTAAAAATACTATTATTTCAGATTTAAATCTTGTCATATGTTTCTTATGGATAAAGAAACTACCGATTTTAATACTAAGATATTTTCATTAGTTTTAGAGTTTATTGATAACAAAAATAAAGCAAATCATTCCTCTTTACAATATTATTATGAAATAGAATAGATGAATTCAAAGTGTTATTTCAATTAAGATAATTTTGCCCAATTGATTGAATTTTACTTAACCAAAAAAACGAATACCACGGTTCGAAATAGTATCACGTACATAGGCATTGTTGATTCAAGCGGCGACTTTGTGTCAGAGTGGTCGCACTGACAGCGATTTGATAAACAGATTGAGAAATATTATATACTAAGTACAATTCATCTTTCTTCTATACCAATAAATGAGGAGCCGAACTCAAACCGTATTGTAAAATGTAGATTATAATTGATTATATTAAGCACAGTATGAACGCTATTTCGTTATATGACATGACCTTGGGCCACTGCCATTTCACTCTACTGTAAGCCGCGTAAAAGAACTTCGTTCCAAAAATACTACATCAATTTACGAAAAACTAGAAGATGTGTATTTAGGAGAAGGGTTTTGTATTGTTCGTGTATTATATAAATAGCAATTATCATAGTTAATGCGTTTCAATTACATTTTTTTGTTCATTATAAGCATAATATTTGCAACAAAATTGACCGTCAAATTAATTTTCATATTATACACGTGGCATTGATACCAATTCGTGCTCTCTTAGGCAGTGCTAATAAATCGCTAATTTGATAACGTTCTGTCAGATCAAATTTTTTCACACATCACATAATACGAAATTAAATGAATTGATGTCACTTAAAAAAATCAAAAGGGGTTCTTCAAATGTTTATTTATATAATATTTCTGACTCGAGCAAGATGACAAATGTCTAAGAAATAAAACTATTAGTAACTAACCTCCTCCGTTAGCTACACATTTGAGGAGAGGGCGTTTTGGACCTATGTATTAAGTAAGGGTAGCTATCTCTATTCAAAATTTCATCTACAATCTTCATCCGTCAAGTACACTTTGCGTGATAGAGTAACAAATATCAATCCATTCTCAAAAACTTTCACATTTAAACCATCAGTAAGATATAAATATATTACGATAATAAATATTCCAAATTTAATTTCAATTACGCGCTGATACTAGCACCATACCCACTTTAGATTCAAAAAAACATTTTTTTTGAATTGCTCCTCGTTACTTCTTGGTAAAAACTACATTTGTTTAGACTGACGTGATCGTTTTAGTTATTTGATCAAACATATATGTATAACGGTTACATGTTCATTCATACTAAATAATTTTCAAACGAACATATTCCAATTTTGAAAAATGATATATAGTTTTTTTTTTTTATTTCGTGCAAAGAGTTTTTATAAATATTTTATTATAACTTTTAACATCAATTTGTATACTAATCGTTTTCGAGTACGTGGGGAGGGGGGCGGTATTCTGTGTATTACTTTATCTATACTACTATATAAATATATTATTTCTGTCTGTACATTTTTTTTTCACCTAATTTTGTGATAAATAATCGTTTTATGATGCAGTCATTCACATTATACTATTTTTTTCATTTTTGTTTGTTTGTTTGTCTGTCTGTCTGTCTGTCTGGCTGTCTGTCTGTCTGTCTGTATGCCTTCTTATAACTCAAGAACGGCTTGACCAATCTTGATGAAAATTGGTAAACACAAAGAACATGTGATGGCGCAATGATATGATGATGGTCATATATAAGATCGGTAAACCCTACGGTATCTTATGAAAATTAATTTCAAATCGTTAACTACGTATTTCTTGTAGCCATATGTGTGTGTGTGTTTGTGTGTGTGGTGCGTGTGGGTGTATGTATGTGTGTGTGTGCGTGTGTGTTATTATAGTAATAAAATATTTTTTTATATTTTTATTAATTAGACGCGGGTGTAGTATATTAATATAGATTAATTTATTTACTGGTATATTATACCCGTGTTAGTAAATCTAAGATTACAATTCTTTTTTTGGCTCACAAAACTAATCGTATTCATAATGTAGATTGTTTTAAGAATCATCAAGAAAAGTTAAAGTAAAGTAACAGCCTGTGAATGTGCCACTGCTGTGCTAAGGCCTCCTCTCATCTTTTGGAAAAGGTTTGGAGCTTATTCCACTACGCTACTACAATGCGGGTTGGTGGAATACACATCTGGCAGAATTTCAGTGAAATTAGACACATGCAGGTTCCCTCACGTAGCTTTCCTTCACCGTCAAGCACGAGATGAATTATAAACACAAATTAAGCACATGAAATACAATGGTGCTTGCCCGGGCTCGTTTTATTAGTTACACTTTTCTCTATAAATACCATAGCTATGTTAGTAAGGCATATATGTATATCTATGTTTATCTATGGAGGTATTCAAAGAGTATAATGTAGATTACCATCAGTTTACATGTGAATGAGGAATCACAGACCGACGTCCCTATTGTTAGGCAATATTCGGTTCTGTGTAACCTTTGATGGCGCCGTCATTACTAAGCATTTATTTATGAGAATTAATTTCTTTTGGAATCAATGTTATCCTACTTATGTGGTATATGTTCCTTCATAGTTATATATGTGTATTGTATATATATTATATTTGAGACAGAAGTGAAAAAGCAATTGAAAAGAAAGTTTTTTTATAGAATAGGTAGGCGGACGAGCGTATAGGCGAACTGATGGTAAGTGGCCACCAACGCCACCAATTTTGGAACTAAGAGGTTATATCCCTTATGCCTGTAATTACACTGGCTCACTCACCCTTTAAACCGAAACACAACCAAGTACTGCCGTTTTACGGTAGAATATCATAATAAAATAAAAATCGAATAAAGCAATTAACAACAAACGAATTTAAATACACTTTTATCAAGAGACCAACTGAACAATTTAAATTAACTGATTTCCACAGCCACATATATGCCAGTGACTGACTGACTGAGAGATAACTATCTATGTATCGATTTTAGATATTTATAGATAAACTCAAGTACATTTTTTTATTAAAAGTTGTCTAAATAGTAAGAAAAATAACTATGCACTTTTGTTGTGGTGTTATCTTTCATACAATTTAACTGTAGGTTACTGTACGTCTAAAAATTTTTTTCTAGCGACATATAGTCAAAGGCGTTCATTGAAAAGTTTTCGGGTACCAAATGTTATTCATTTAAATAACAAATGTTATGTAATGTGTCCACTTCACCTGAAACGCATTGTTTATTACAAATAACAAAATTGAAAGCGTGTTTCAATGTCGGAAGTCGGCCATATATCGTTTGACAAAAAGCGCGCTAACAACGCGTCTGACAGTTCGTATTCGGATTTGGAATAGTTTAAAAATAAAATGCATTCTCTATGGCATTGTTTGGTGATAGTGATGTTCCCGCGTCGATTATTGTGTGGTCGTGTTTTCTTTCATGTTTTATTTATCGTTATTTGCATTGTGAAAAAAGAAACTTTCTTACCGGTTTGTCGTTTAATGTAAATGTCTGTTTAAGTTACCTGAAATCAAAAAAAATATTTTATTAAAAAAAATAATCTTAAAACCTTTTTGCGTTGCAAATATTTCATTCAAATATTTCATTTGGTAACGTTGCACACAAATTTGACCTTAAAATTTTACTCGTATTGCTATTATACTTAAAAAAATACTTACGTAAATATAAAACAAAACTTAGTGTTATAATATGTATTATATTATTCTACCGCTAGGCAGCTCTTGGTATTGCTTATCCAGTTGGAAGGTGAGAAACCCAATGTAATTGCGGCACAAGGATCACAAAACGCCTTGGTTCGTAGCGCATTGGACATGTGAAGTATGCTTAATTAGGTTTACATTGGAGGCGGTAACCATTGACCATCAAGTGGCACCTTTGCAAACCTATAGCCAAAACAGGAATAAACCCAAAAAAACAACTTTGACACCGATAGTCCGATGCATTTGGTCATCGATATCAATTGACGCGATATCATTGGTCGAGATCTTGAATAATCTATGATATTCACTATGGAATCGCGAAAAGATGGACCGTTTTCAATGTCCGCGAAGTTGTAATCGGAACTTCGAAAGTTAAATTAATTTGATTATAACTAGTTCAGTGGAATAGTGTTAATCAAGAATGTTTATATTGCAAAATACAGCAGAACAATTAGAAAATCGCATGCAATTTGTAAATCTACGGTTTGTTTACCTTTAATCCTACTCCGATTGTAAGTGTATACTTTAAAAAAAAATCTCGAATGGTATTTTTGTTAAAAGTACCGCACCAATTTCACTGTACATACAACTTTCCGAATTATAACTGTAATTAGTGTGAACCAGTTTTCTCGTTTCGTTATTAATTGTGTTAGTAACGTTACTTGTGAATCGTTAAACAATCGTTGATTGCATTTGTTTGAAGTTTGATTTGTTACGTCTGTTAATTACTTTAAGTAATCAGGGAATATCCCACGGTTGGGCTGGCGTTGACGGCCTACCTTTATAGTCTATGGGACGACATTTTGACACAAGCCGAGTGTCACATTTGACACGAGTTGAGGTGATGGACTAACTTTGCAATAAGAAGCATGGGAGAGAGTCTTTATACCAATTTCTTAACTTCGAACTTTTGCTTTGTTTTGTTTTGGACAAAAATAAAATATTTATTAATTGAGCTTCCAAATCCGGGAATTAACACAAGAATATTTTTTATAAGATTAATATTCTGAATTTAAAAGTTTGTATGTTTGTTAGTTAATCAAACAAAAACGGAAGCGGATTTCGATGACATTAGAAATTGAGATAACTTTTATAATTCCTAAAACCTACCAATCACACGAGGGCGAATATATCATTGATTTATATTTGTATTCCACACGCAATTCAGTAGACAGTTCTTCATAAATGAACTCGTTTTGGGAATGCGGAATCCATTATCCAACACGAGATTAATTCGCTTTGACATCCAATTCAAATCGTCATTTGATATTAACAGATTCGAACACACGACCTAAATATCATCAATCAATACATATCAAATATTGATGATATAGTTTTTACTCTGTGCTTTTCACTGTTGAATTTATGCGAAATAAAAACTCACTCGTCATTCCTACACCTTTCTCTATGCAAGCAATCACGTTTCATACCGTTTGCAGTTCTGTAATAAAAAAGGGGGGGGGGCTACTCCAAGTTGCTATATGATCGTTATGTTATCGATACTTTTAAAACTATTTTTAATATACCAGCACTGCCTGTATAAGCTTAATTTACGTTTATAAATTCATCTCGTGGTCGGCGGCTATGGGAAGCATCATGAGAGAACATGTGGTGGACGAAACTGGTTCTTCTCAGGGCTGGGTGTTTCTTTTCCGAAACGGTGGTAGTTTCTAGTTTGACAATCAATAAGAAAGCGTAATAATTGAACACTGAATAAAGTAGTTTGATTTTTAACACATTTACATCCACCAGTGAAATATAGAGTAGAATTATGGATCAAGCTCTATATTTGTTCCTTGGGAAGCCAGCAGTCATGGCATATACATTTTTTTATGAAAAAAGGAAGGCGTACTACCATATGGGCTACGTCATGTTCTAGAAATATTAACCATTACTTACATCGCTAATGCACTACCAACCTTGGGAACTAAGATGTTATGTCCCTTGTGCCTGTAATTACACTGGCTCACTCAACCGGAATACAACAATACCAAGTACTGCTGTTTTGCGTTAGAATATCTGATGAGTGGGTGGTACCTACCCAGCCGAGCTTGCACAAAGCTATATCATCAAGTAAAATATAGTTCAAAAATAATAAATATATTTATTCAAACATTGTAAATTTATTTTCATGTAATTACTAATATTCTGCTTCCTATAATATTGGAGTGAAAGCGTCGAATAAACAAGGAAATGTTTATAATTAGCCTTCCTATCTTATAAGTAAAACAAGACGTCAGAGCAACGTAGACACATCCTGGGACCTTTTTTCTTTTATTTCTTCCAATACGACTAGTATTAATAGAAGCTACTTTGATCGCTACTACGTTGGCGATAGAGTATATTATAGATTGAATTTCTGTTGCTATCTTTAATAGTTCGAAACAAAAGTGTTATAACAGATTATTTATAATCATAGAACATTTTCGAATCGAGATGGTGCAGTGGTTAGAACGCGTGAATCTTATACGATTATTGTGGGTTCAAGCCCAGACAATATCAATGAAATTCTACCAGATACATATGTGTCAGCTTGGTGGAATAAATTTCAAACCTTCTCCTCGAAGGGAGAGGCCTTAGCCCAGCAATGGGTCATTGACAGGCTGTTAATTTTATAAAACATTTAAAGTAACTATAAAAGGCTACAAAAATTTAAAACACAATCGATTAACGAAAATTAAAATTAATAATAATATATTTAAACGAAACTGACCTTTATTAAAAACAGTTGATACAACTGTAAGCATTTATCCAATAATATCGTTTAAAACTCTCTTATAATTGTTTTCCATAAGAAATAGCTACTGTACAAATCATGACCGCGTCGAATGATCGCATAATTCTTGGCATTTTACCGTTGAATCGTAATTCCGAACCTTTTTGCTAAAAATAATTTTATTACTATAAACGTCAAGGTATCTCCGAATATTTGTTACTGAATCATCACAAGATGGTTTGTAATAACATATGGGAATGAAAATAGAACGATTTGTCACGGAATAAAGAGATTTAATTAAGAAAAAAGGTTTTATATTTATTTTATTCCAAGTGTAGTTAGCAGGTAACACAGTTGTACTTTTAAATAATTAAGGTCCTCCAGACCGATTTTAGCGGCTAATCTCAAGAGAGATTAGCCAACTGCGCAGGAGATATTATAGTGCACAAGTGTGTGCGCAAACGGACGGGACGGCAATCCGACACGACCGGAAAGAGTTTAGGCGCAGGACCAACGGCTTTACGTGCTTTCCGAGGCACGGGAGTGTACTACCTTATATCTAGCCACTAGACCAACGAGGCAATTAAATCATAGACAATTATTAACAACAAAATACTTAAATAAAACGTATAATATTCGCAATAGTTATATTCTGATTTAGTTTAAAACATATTAAAAATAATTATTTCGTATCGTTTTATTATGTGACAATCGAGAAATGTACTTATAACAATAATATTGAATAGAAAATGACCCACCCGTATTTAAGTAAGCCGCGTGGCATAAACTATCAATATCCTCAAAGGAACTGCAATAACTATAAATAAAATATTCAGTGGCAATTTGAACCTTAAGCAATTTAGCAATAAGGAGAAACGTTGATTAATGATAGTAATTTGGGGACGCAAATTTTTAATTTACCACTACAAAGGATATTAAGCCCAATACTTTTCGATATAAAGTTGAAAATGCAATGGAAATCTTTAATAAGAAAACATCAAGCTACTACATCAAATGACCCTCGGGTATGTCAATCAATAACTTTGAAGTTGGAGTAATATTGCCAATTGTGATGTCTGAGTGTTATTAGGAAGTCGACAAAGTTATTATTTGTCCAATAAGTCATTGTCAAACTGAAAATCCTGAGAACGCTTTCAATATCCTTCGAAACAATTTTAAAATTATTGAAGAGGTATTTAGAAGAGATGCGTTTATTATAGGAATAAATTCAACCGGCAAATATCAAATACAGAGGTAATATTTGTATGTTTGTAATTGATAAACTCAAGAACTACAATAGCTATTTTAAAAATACTCTCACTCACAGAAAGCTTCATTATCAGCGAGTAACATAAGCTATATATTATTCTCAAAAAATTAGAGATCCTTACGATATTTTCAATAATGTAACCCTATTATTACCTACGTAATAAATAACGAAAGTCGAAAGTCCAGACGAAGTCAGGACGTGCCACTAGTCTTTCATATATCAAACGCAAACCAAACACAAGCAATACAGATGTAACAATCAAATGATGGGACATATGGTCAAATAAATTAAAAGTTAAACTGTTATTTAATACCCTGCAATCCAATTGATTGGCGAAAATTAACAATGACTGCGCAAAGCCATATTGTTATTTTAATTCGGTTTTGATATAAGAAATTATGGGGGCGTTCCGAATTAAGGGATTTATGTTATGTGAGTTTAAAAATAAGTTAATCATTAACTTGTTACGTATAAATTCAGAACAAACAAAATATGGACAGTAAAACGTTAATGCAAGATCTATTTAATGCAAAACCCATTTTAACACTTGAAATTGATTCAAGAATTGAACTGCAGTGAAATAATTTATCCGTCTACATTATTTCTTGACGTGATTTATATATAAATAATATATTAGTGATAGAGTTAAATATAATTAGATAAGTATTTTGGTTGCTATAAAGATATATTGATATGATAATTTTGAATTTTGAATGCTCGATGTGAAAATTTATTTTTTCAGATTATAAGTAACACCCTTGAGACACCTCAATTTAAATACGTTCAGATTTTAAGCGAACTATCTTTCATTTTGCAGACATATATTGTATGGAATATTCTAAAGTTGAAATTTACCCAATTCGTGACTAGTTACATGATTGGTTTCGACTCCATTGTATCCAGTATTATTTGCAACACTAAATTGTCGTGCATAGGGGCGACTCCCTAAAAGGAATTTTTTACATTAATACTCACGTAGGGGCTTAAAGTGCATATTTTATATTCATTAAATTAAAACTTTACTTTTAGAACTACAACTCAAACATACATCTTTATATATAATACTTCTGCATATGTGTATGTCCCTGAACTCTTAAACGGCTGGAGTGATTTCAATGACACGTTTTGGTGTATTTTAGTAGGTCTAAAATGGTATAGATTGGACCCAAGAGGTAGCGAAGCGCTGCGATTGTATTTGAAGACTTTATATAACAAAACAATAATCTTGTAGCATTTATTTAAAAACTTACTACAGGAAAGCGGATGAGCTCATGGCCCATTTTGTTATAAATAACTTCTGACCTTGAACATTAGTAATTATAAGTCATAATACCCCATGGGTAGCAAACCGTAGAAAATTAATTAAAATAATTTGTGCCTACAATTATATCATAACCTATTGTAGATATAAGAATAAGCAAAAAAAACACAACTAATGTATTTAAATGAATATATTAAATATATATTAACATACCCATGATATACGTCCAAAATCATATATATATAAAAAAAAAAATGGTCGGTCGAGGGACCCACATCAGGAACGAAGTTCTGTGTGATATATTTTCGACTCAAACCGTGTTTTAAAGTGTAGGTTTTAATTGATTATATTACTGTATTTCTTTCACACCAAAAAGCACCTCAACTTCCTTTATATCGGCCTCCAAAATTCGAACGCGCAACGCATCGCATTTTGTAACATAGACACAGTATGAATGGTATTTGACAATTGGGCGAACACTAATTGTATTAAAGACAGTTGGGGAGGGGGGGACTAAGCATCAAGTATTATTCAAGAAGTTCAAAAGATTTCTTTAAATAACTTGACATAATATAAAAGTACCTTAGTATTAATAAGAGCCATTGACCAAAGGCCATACAAAATGTAAGCCATTACGGCTTAGTGAAGTGAAACTCATGGCTCTAACGATTTGAACCGGGGTCGAAAGTCAAAACATCGTGGACCTCAAATATTATGATAATTATATTCATATATCATAATAATATTATATGACATCTTGGCTTTCTCTTATCAATTAAACTATATAACTTGTGGAAATTTGTAGGATTTCAATATAAAAATTGCATTACGTAAAAAAATATTTAAAGTTATACGGTATAATTATGGATCCTATCTAAAAGACTGTAATTGAAGGTATTCAATTAAAATACAATAATTCTATATTATGTTATTATAAATTACTTCAATACAATAAGTACCAAATTTTAAATTGTTTTATGCTACAACTACAAATTTTATAATTTCATTTTTCAAATATATATAATGTATTCATAATGCAATTAAAAATGGCCCAATTTTTCATTCCATATTTAAAATTAATTGTTAAATGTCAATAATTGACACAAGTGGTACTCCAACAGCTCGAGTGTGTCACGCAATTATGTAGCATTAAAATTCTTACAGATAACGAATTAAATAACGTTATTGTTATTTAAATAAACGTAACTTAAAATAATATTTAATGCAATATAAGATTATCGCTATTTAGGGAGCTGAGAAAAATAATACATATTAGTTTTATATTTGTACATAAATTTTATTAAGTAGGAAGCCAAGCCAACACTGTATACAATTTTGTTTCTTATTGTAGAGTACAATCTTAATAGTTTTAATATAAAAATTGCATACCTCACTTAAAGGCTAACTTAACATGCATAGGAAAAAAAAATAGTACATTCCTTAAAAGTAAACTTTAAAAAAAGAACTAAACGCTAATTTAAAACATTGACAATTAAAATACCATAAATAAACAAAGTCATGGGCTTACTATGAGATATATACATATAATGACGGGGAAATGAGTATTGTCCTGCCTGTATGATATTAAAATTTTGGTTATATTGCTTAGTGACTGTTTAGTGACACACTTTATCTCTTTCTGTCATCGTTGATTTCATATTCGCAAGAAGAAGACACAAGATTGTTTGATTGGCAGCTAAGCAAAGTTTATAAGTAAGGCCTATTTTTAACATTCGTGAATTAAAAACAATATATATTTATATATAATAATAATAGGTCATCTTTTTTACTGGTATTTTTAAACTTTAAAAAGAAAACATCATTTTGCTACTCCTCGAGTTTATACATAGTGGTGGTCAAGCATTGTGACATTTCTAAATAATAATATCGTGGGACATTATTCACACACGGCCATCTGATCCCAAACTAAGCAGAGCTTGTATTATGAAAACCAGACATCTGATATACTTACATATAATACTTTTCTTTTGTAAATACATACTTATATAGATAATTACATCTAGACTCAGAACAAACTGACATGTTCATGCACACAAATGTCTGTCCTGGGTGGCAATCCAACCCACGAGGTGAAAGGCAAGTATCTTACCAACATATATATTATATTAATTGTGTACAAGTATATGTCTAAGCCCGTATAATACGAAGCCAGGTGGACACGGTACTAACAAGAATACCAAAGAGGTCGTTCCTCGAAGAACCGAATGATTATGTATAATTTACATGTTAAAGTACATGTACACACGTACATGTGCTTGTGACTATATCTCACTTGGTGGTAGGGCTTTGTGCAAGCCAGCCTGGGAACCACCTACTCATCGATCTACCACCTTATAGTAATAATCAGCATTGTTGTGTTCTGGTTAGGGAGTGAGTGAGCCAGTGAAACTTTGGGCACAAGAGACAACCCAGTTTCCAATGTTGGTGATAGTATGTTAACCAAAGATTGAGTGCTTAAGCCCGGCGAAGCACCAATGAATTTTCACGTGCTTAATTTGTATTTATAATATCTTGATACACGCATATGTCGGATAATTCTGCCACAACCACCAATTGGAAGTATCTTCTGGAATAACCTCCAACACAACTCTTCTACTCAACAGGGAAGAAGGCCTTAGTCCAGCAGAGGCATATTCAGGAGTCGTTACTGTAGTTTACTTTGTGATAAAATCTACTTGTATTGTATGAATTAATTTCTTATTTCTGTAAATGCAACACCGGAATTAAAATTTAATAAGCTAATAAAAACGTCGTCACTTTAACACCCAATTAGAAACAATATGGCCGCCATAGACAATAACATAAACAATACCGAACAATAAACAAGGAATTCTTTCCCACGCGCCGTTATAATCCCTCCCTTTCCCACATCACTTGAAAGAGCGAGATCGATATATTTGTTGTAACAAATATTAATGCGTCTATTTGGCGGTTTCATACATAACAATTAATATTTATTATCGACTTTAGTTGATCTTTATATAAATATTGAATTTAAAAAAATCTACTTAAATTTTCTCTGTATTTTTAATTATATAAAACTAGATATTTCGGCCAAGGCTTGGAAAAAGAAATCTAGGTTGACAGGCTAGTTTGACAGATAACCTAAAGAAGAAAAAAACTTCAGGGCTTAAAATATTACTGTTTTTTTACGTATAGGTCCTCCAGACCGATTTCGGCCACGGCGGCCAATCTCAAGAGAGATTAGCCAACTGCGCAGGAGATATTATAGTGCACAAGTGTGTGCGCAAACACAGATGCACTCTCTTTTCCTTAGCTCTCATAATCCGATGGGACGGCAATCCGACACGACCAGAAAGAGTTCAGGCGCAGGACCAACGGCTTAACGTGCTTTCCGAGGCACGGGAGTGTACACACTTCCAACTTCCAGACTCCGGGCTGCTACTGAGAATTTTCTGACAGAAAAACCCAATAACTATTTATTGGCCCGACCTGGGAATTGAACCCAGGACTACCGGGTCTGCGGCCTTATATCTAGCCACTAGACCAACGAGGCAGTCATTTTTTTACGTATAAGCTTTATCACAACAAGGTAAATAGTAACAAAATGGTAGATGTCGATTCACTCTTGTCTAAAATACCCGGATTTTAACGCATTATATACACCTGAAGGACCATGCTTCGTTTGATTGTCGGAGTGGACACAAATTAACGGTAGCCTATGTCGACCAGTATCACGATGGATGGAATAGTAAAATGCAAAATGCGATAATTGATAAATGCACAATTGCACAGTTGATATTTGTGAGACAATCTTTGTCAATAAGGCAAAGCTAAAAATTAAAAAAAAATAAACTTCAAGTCTGATACGTTCGATCGAAAAGCATATTCGATATTCGATTGGATAATTAGGTCATAAAAACCGTTACTATGGAAACGCGTTTAAAAATACATCTTTATCGCACTAGTTAAATTGTATCAGAATTTTGACTCGTTCACACGTTTCAATAAAGAAAGAGACAGATGTTTGGTAATAGTAATCATTTACAACGTTTAAGCGGTTATGCGGGTAATTTTCGTTACTCTCAAAATGTTTCTTTAATTATGGATTTCGACTTAATTGTTATTAATGAGCTGTATAAAGACTGAGAGAATATCTGACTTCTGTATTTGTTTTACAAGCTTTTATTTTACTTCGCCTGTTAATATACAACGATAAGCTGACATTATACACACGCCATTAACAATGCTGATAATAATCTAATGCATATTCAATTTTATTCGTTTTATAATATATATATATTTCTAATATATAAATATGTAAATGTGTTTATACTAAATTCATTATTAGAATTGGACAATGTACATATTTTTATTTATTGAAAAAATTACATTTAAATTTGTCCAATAAACACTGAGATTTTTTTTAATAATTCCAATTACAGTCTAATTAGAACACAATTTGTATGTATCTTTGCCTAAATGTAATACCTGTATTAAAAAAAAATATGATGATTCTGTTATAATATTTTGTTTTAAGCAAAAAGCGCGCGAAATACTTTCCGCCATATTGTTTCACAAACTGTTACGTGTTTTACAATACCGTAAACGATATACCCATTCGAATAATATTATTAAAGGAACCAGTTATGATATAACGTTACCTGGACCCGAACCTACGAACAAGCGTGATAATCAACCGACTAACAATATGACATTGACAAATGATAGCCGTTCGTCTAAACAACATTAGTTTTTTATGTTACCTTAGATTTGTTTTTGAAGTTTTAGTATTTCAAATTATTTATTCTGCCTTTATTATTGAAGTTTCATGTATATATAATAAATAAAAATAGAATAAAATAAGATTTTTTTATATTAATAGACTAAAATAAATATGATGGCGCAATAAAAAACTGGTGTAATATGTCCCACAGCTGGGCTATGTCCTCCTTTTAAGAATGTTTAGAGAGTATTCGACCTTTCTAATGCGGATTGATACATGTGGTATTGTTACCTACCACATGCAGGTTTCCTTACGATATTTTCCTTCACTGCTAAGAACAAGATACATTATAAACACTAATTAATAAAAAAACGCATTGGTTCTTGAAATGAAACAATTGACATTCGTTTAAGATTAGTATGTTAACATTGGGCTATACTGGCTGTTTTTATTTCAATAGCTTCTTTGGTAAAAATACAGTCTGACGTATAAATTTTGTTAAGCGTTTATTCTCTCTTTCTGTCATCGTCGATTTGACATTCGAAAGAAGAAGACAGCGCTTAGCTAATCAATCACTAATGATCATTTATAAGTCATTTATATTTAAAAATCGAAATATTGCAACAGTATATATGTATGTGAATGTGTTTGTGTGCATTCTCGCGATCACGCATCAAATTCAACACGCATTCCGCGTTGCTGAGTCACCGGGACTCGAACCGGTCGTGTGTGAACTATAACCCTACTTAGTTCCGTACTCTTGAATATTATTTTATGAAATTCAATGCCCTTTCCCAGGAAGTTAAAGAATTAATCATTTAAAAAAAAACTTTTAGTACCTATTTAGTAAAGACTTGACAAAAGTGTGTCTATAGTTTGTCTTTGCACAGAGCCCAGATCTTGACCAAATGTTATGGGTTCAAGCGAGGAAAAACACCATGAACTATAGTCTAACATGCATGTGTATCTACCAATCGCATGAGAGGAATAAGCTCATATAAGCTAGTTAGTAATTAGTAAGCTCAAGCTCAAGTTGCTCAAACGTAGACGTATCCGCAGTGTGACATTTACTCTGTCCCCCCCCATTCGATTGCACCATAGACTATGTCAATTACTTTTTAAATCGCGTGAGCAATTAACGTTTTACATAAAAATATTAAAATAATAATTTTGTAGGTTTTCAAACGTTTACTCTTGCCATGCAATTCTCGAAAACTAAAAAAGGGTTGTTAAATTTAGATTTACATTACAGATAATAAATATTAAAATTCTCGGTATTCATTTTAATCGAGTAAAAATTTTGCTTTTACAAATTCAAATCTTAATGACTTTCGGTTTTATATGTAAATGTGGTTTTGATGGGTGATTACTTTTTGATACAAAATAGCTGTCGGTAAAATAGATACTGGATACAAAGATGGGTTAGCACAGCACCCTACCATCAATGATTAAAAACAGTTAATTAACGCAACAAGAAACAATATAACAAAATCTGAAATCAAAAATCGACTTCCTAACATGACAGGATAAAAAAACAGATGCAATTACAGACAGCTAAATTTCGACGTACAATAATCAATACTACCAACTTTCAGAACATTATGTAAACTTGACACCTTTAAAATCATGAACAAACGTAACCACAGACATTTCAAATTTCAACCTCGCACAATAAACCTTAAAAAAAATCTCTCGTATTATTCAACCCTCTAAATATCTCATACTTCCTTCCAAATGGTTAACCCGTCAACCCTTCACTAATTACCCTCATATAACCGTGAAAACGAATGTGACAACCCGTTGATAGATTACACGTCAGCATCGACCCCATATTTTTAACTATTATTATAATAAAAAAAAAAGTTTATATTCTTAACGTGTTTACTATAATCTATGCATATATTAAATCTGTCAAGGGGTTTGTCTGAACGAGAATTTTTAAAAAGATAAATATAAGTAGAATGTTATTATAGATTCAAAAGCGGTATATTCATTCAAAAGCCGAGATTGCCCAGTGGTAAGAAAGCAGAATTAATCTTAACCGATGATCGTGGGTTCAAACCCGGGCAAGCACCTAGTATAAGGCTGGCCCCGAGGTCCTAAATTCAAATCCCAGGTCGGACCAATAAAACCGTTTTGAAAGATTCTCAGTAGCAGCTCGGACTCTAACAGTTGGAAGTGTGTACACTCTCATGCCTAGGAAAGCACGCCAGTGTAAGAGCGATTAGAGAGTGTACTAGGATATGTACTGCGTAGTTGGCTGGTCTAAGTCTGACCACCGTGACCAAAATCAATTACGAGGACATAATTATAATTCCCCAACTAACACAACACATTATTTTATTCTTAAATGTCAATTTTTTTTTAAACCAAACGCCAGGAGATCATTCTGCTCCCAAAACATAGATTAAAAACTGTTAGGTCAAAACCAGAGGGATAATATAACATATTAACTCTAAAGTTTAACGAGCCGTGTAATATTTGCTTCACATTCTATTAGCGTTAAATACCTTATTAATTAATGAAGCGAGCCGCTAAAGGGTTACTTTTTATTCTGTAATAAATAGTGTCAATGACCGATTGATCCGTGACAACTTTAAAATCATAATAAAATATTAAGTATGCTATATATTTTATCAAAAATATGTCATGGTATCAAATATACGGCAATTCCTTAGAAGTTTTTGTGTTTTGCAAAGAGAGACAGATAAAAAAATTGTTACGCACTATGTGACTATTTAGAATTTAATTCCAAAATATTGTTTTTAACTATAAAAATACCTTTGTGAAATCTGCTATCTTTAATCACATAAATATAGAAGCCAATATAATTGCCTCTCGCTGTTATCAGATCGCAGACAAACTGTCACTGTCAACTTGACAAGACAACCATTGTTAAAATCACATTTCGTATCTATTTTAATTGTATTTTAATAAATGAGATAATAAATATTAAAGGACTTTTTTTTTCAACTTATCACCGTCCACTGCTGGACGAAAGCCTCCCCCAAAGAACGCCAACCATCCCGATCACTAATGGATGAAGGGATGTAAGGGGAGCCAACAATGTCCTTGGGCTTCCTACCGTCAACCTCACCTGCCCCTGGTGCATCCTGCTAATCAACAAACGAGGCTCTGGCGACCGAAGCCGTGGCAGTATAACCACTCAAATGCTGGAATCCGAAAATTAAATGACATGTCATAATAATACTTGCTTATATATACTTACTTATTAATCAGAAAATTTTGAAACAACTTGTGAAGTCAATACTTATTGTTGAATTCTTTCCAGATGAAGGGGCAACGGTATTGCACCTTACTGTCTGGTGAATGCAATCTTAAGATTTTCTAAATAAATTCAACACAGCTTAGTAAAAACCAGCTATATAGGTAGATAAAATATTCATTGTTTTTTCTATCATAATTTTATTGTTACGTAGAACTTTTTTTTTCAATTTTCAAATGGATAGGCAAAGAGTTAACTATATACAGCTTAATATTTTCTTGATAATTATTTATCTGTTTTAAAACAAGCGGCCTTGAACTTACTCGACCTTGAGGTACTGATTTCGCAACTAGGAAAACAATTTAAAAACGATTGAGTATATTAGTTCGCGAAGCACAATAATAATTGTACGCGATTGACATTGGCCTTCTGGCAGGGTAACCATTAAATCATATTTATCTAGACTGTCTATAAGAATAAAATTAAGCCTAAGCCACACTTACTACTTTAATGCACATAAAAACTCATTGGTGCTTACTGGGTTTGAAAGCGATATATTCGGTTAAATTTTACGTACTCATACCATTAATCGTATTCTAACCATGGGACCACTACAGCACTATCAGATTATCCAAAGACAGTTGTACAAAAAATCATAATGGTCTTGTAAAACTAGTAGGCATTCCATTTAGTCATTGAATAATGCAGTAAACTTAAATAAATGCTTTTTGTTTAAATGATATAATTATATTATATAAATAAAATGATGTTACAAACATTTGTGCCATATGTAGTTATATTTTATATAAACTTTCTAATCTAATTATGATTTAAAATTATAAACTTTTTTTTTAAATAGTTAATGGCTACCCTACTCCCATGAATCAGACTATCTCTTAAGAAATTCACGCTCAATTAATATTGATTTGAGAATAATTAATGAAGCAATTATTGTCTTCAATGTTTACTGTCTGGCTTAATTGAGATTCTCGATTATTTTTTCTAGATTTAGATATGTCGTTTCTATTTGGCAAAATAGTCAACTCAAATATCGAATATAGTACCAAAAGGATTTAATACAAATAAGTCTTAAAAGTGATTAATAATATATCTTCTCTATATATAGGGTTTTCCAATAGGGACGCTTGAACTTTGACAGCTGATTGCGGCCATGTTGTTTGAGTGACAGCTGTCAAATGCAGTGTGTTATATTCATTCCGTCCTCCCAAACCACCATGGCAGGTTACAGTGTCGAGCAGCACGTGCAAATCATAAAATTGTTTTATGAAAATGGGTCTTCAGTTCGAGCAACGTTCCGCGCACTTCGCCCGTTTTACGGTCGCGATGATCGTCCTGCCGAGTCGACTATCCGTCGATTGGTGGACAAATTCGAGTCAACCGGGTCAGTTAACAATCAGCCGGTTCCCGTGCGTCAACGTAACGCGAGATCTGCCAAGAATATCGCCGCTGTGCGCGACAGTGTCCTCGAAAACCCGCGGCAGTCAATTCCACGTCGAGCACAGGAACTCGGCCTTTCGCAGACGACAACTTGGCGAATTTTGCGTTGTGACTTGAGCCTGCACCCGTACAAGATCCAGCTGACCCAAGAGCTCAAGGTTAATGAGCATAGACAGCGCCGTGTGTTCGCTGACTGGGCATTAGAGCAGTTGGAAGTTGACGCCGATTTTGGCAAAAAAATCATCTTCAGCGACGAGGCGCATTTTTGGATGAATGGCTATGTCAACAAGCAAAATTGCCGTATTTGGGACGAGACCAATCCACACGAGGTTCACCAAGTGGCAATGCACCCGCAGAAAGTGACTGTTTGGTGCGGATTTTGGGCCGGAGGCGTGATTGGTCCGTATTTTTTCGAAAACGATAATGGTGTGGCCGTCACCGTCAATGGTGAGCGATACCGGTCGATGATAACCAACTTCTTTTGACCTGAAATCGAGAATATGGATCTGGACAACATGTGGTTTCAACAGGACGGCGCTACGTGCCACACAGCACACGCTACGATGGAAGTTCTGCACGATCAAGCGCCCTTAATGGAAAACCCTATATTATATAACCAAGTTCCTCGCCGTGTCTGCATGTCTGCCTGTCTGAACGCGATATACTCAAAAACTACTGAACGAATTTTCATACATTTTCACCAATGGATAGAGTGATTCGTGATGAAGGTTTAGGTGTATAATTAATTAAGGTTTTGTATAAATTACCTAAGATGGGTAAAAAAAAGCATAGATGTAAAAAAAAAGCTGAGATGGCCCAGAACGCGTGAATCTTAACCGATGATCGTGGGTTCAAACCCGGGCAAGCACCACTGAATTTCATGTGCTTAATTTGTGAATTTAATTCATCTCGTGCTTAACGGTGAAGGAAACCATCGTGAGGAAACCTGCATGTGTAAAATTTCACTGAAATTCTGTCACATGTGTATTCCATTAACCCGCAGCGTGGTGGAATAAGCTCCAAACCTTCTCCTCAAAAAGAGGAGAAGAGGCCTTAGCCCAGCCGTGGGACATTCACCGGCTGTTACTGTGATAAATTAGCTGAAATATGACGATAACTGTTGAAGATGTCGGAAAAAATAACGCTGACGGGTAGCTAGTATATGAAACAAAAATAGGTACTGACTATTTTTGTATTTTCCGTTATTTCTTCATTATGTTAAATAAAATATTGTTATGTTATAAAAACTGTACTCTACCGTTTCTTTAAAAGTCGCGGCTCTACAACATTATTAATTTCACGGTGGAAACAAGAAATGCTCCCGCGTGTTAACATATGTGGCCGTAATTACTAGTAGACGTGGTATAGCGGTGTAAAATAAAAATATATTCAGTCACTCCATATCAAACCTTACCTATCGATAATTTCAATGGAATCTTATATAAAATTTTGAATGATTCGCAGTCTTATGAAGAACACACACATATGAAGAAAAAACTAAGTTAAGATTTATAAGGCACATCAGTATAATGTCAAACTGTGACGAGCCGCCATCTTTTTTTGAGCTGTCACAGTTGTACTAATTACTTCGTTCAGAAACACGTTGCAGTTGACAGGTTAAGGAGTTTTTATGGGGTTATTTGTCACATTCATTTATGCATCCTAAGAATAGATATTATGAATTATAATTTTAAATACGCCCCTTTGTGTTTTTATCGCAACTATTTCTATCACAAAGATATATTTATAAAATAAATATGATTGGTTAAATTTTAAAGATTACATACATTTATATATGTCGAGTCAATACTATTAAAACGGGTGAAACTGCGACGTGTAGCGTACATATAATGGTGCACGAGATATTATAGTGCACAAGTGTGTGCGCAAACACAGGTGCACTCTCTCATCCCTAGCTCTCACAATCCGACACGACCGGAAAGAGTTCAGGCGCAGGACCAACGGCTTTACGTGCTTTCCGAGGCACGTGAGTGTACACACTTCCAACTTTCAGACTACAAGCTGCTACTTAACCTTAACCCAATAACTTTTTTACTGAGCCGACTTGAGAATTGAACCCAGGACCTTCGGGTCAGCGGTCTTATATCTAGCCACTAGAATAATAAGGCAGTTAAGCTTACATATATAGTAAGTAATATCATATACTAAAACTTTCTGCGTATCGTGCTGCAACTTCTGACATGTTCTATGTATATTCGTTTAGGAGTTTTTAGTGAGTCATAAAAAGTCACCTCATTTATTAATTACGGATAATATATTAAAATAAGTTATTTATACGTGAAACATTTATTATGAAATCATTCGATTTTCATATTTTAATGATATTGATTCGAAAATGTCTATATTGAACGCAACTGTTATTTTTTTAATTTTAACGTGAATGAGTGTTTCTTGGTGAACGTTACAAGTTATTTTTACCCCACATTATTTTAAGCCATTAAGTTGGCATTCGTTGAAGTTAGAAGGCCCATGTGTGAGGGTTTCATCGGATTTGTCCTAGCTTAGGAAAAATACAATCTAAACGTCATCTCGTCCACGATTATGGGAATTTATTAAGTATTACATTTTATTCGTTTTGTTCCTTGAATAGTGTATTAAGTTGATCTTTTCAATAATATAGTCGAACAGATTTTTTAATTAATAATGTATGTGTAACCTATTATAAATATATTTCAAACATTTTAATTATAATTAAAAATAAACAATAAGTAAACTTTGTTTAATCTACATGGATAAAAGGAACACTAATTTATGTACGAAAACGTTTGCAATAAAACAACTCAATCAGCTTAATGGAACTGATTTTAAAATCTCACGATTTGACCCACACATACATACTAACAGATGAAGTCGACAGTCTAACGGGTATTTAGTTAAACACTTATTTATCTCTTTCTGTCTTTATTGATTTTACATTCGAAAGAAGAGGATACAACATTGTTTAACTAATCACTCGCTACGTAAAGTAAGTTTATAATAATAATAATTTGCTGGGACATTATTCACACAAAGCCATCTGCTCGTACTATGGAAACCAGACAACTGATATACCTACATATACTACTTTTCTTAATTTTAGTAAATACATACTTATATAGATAATCACACCCAGACTCAGGACAAACAGACATGTTCATGCACACAAATGTCTGTCCTGGATGGGAATCGAACTCACGACCTGCGGCGCAAAAGGCAGGTATCAACCAACCACGCCAACCGGCTCGTCTTTAATAATAATATTTAACGAAATATTTTTTTTCATATACCTATAATTATATCAAAGAACTCCTTGTCCTGATAAATATTCGACATGGCAACCCTAGTTACACCATAATGTTTTCATTACACGCACATATTTTAATTTTTTCTAACGATCATTCAATTTTAGTTATTGTTTAGCATTAGTTAGCACCCCACAGCTGTACTGTGGGGTGCTTTTTCGAGACGAGTAAAAAAAAAGAAACGTCTCTTCAATATTGACAGTTCTAAAAAATACAGCGTAATATATACTTATTAATTTACGATTTGAAATTGGAACAAATCTTTCAATGATTTGAATTTCGAATATATTTTTTTTTAAATGTTAAACTGAATATCTGCTGTCGTCAAACAAAGTCACTTCATGTTTAATTCACACGCCACCAGATCAGAACCATAAAACCAGCCATAACATAACTGTTTAAAAATTGAAAGTTATTTCCTAAAATTGACTACATAGTGTAAAGTTACCTTTCTCCTTCTTTTCCAACGGTGTTGACACTTTCGAACTAATTTGCCACAGAGTATACAAAGCCGTTCGTTCAATCCCTGCGTCATCACAAAACAAGCTAAGCTAAGCAAAGTGACGCACGTCTAAATATACTTGCCCTTTCGTTAGCAAACACAGTCTGTGGGGCATTTGTAGATACACGATCACACCAATCGCTTAAAGGCATATGAATTATACATTATTAGTTAGACAATACAAAAAAGTTTAGTTTAGTAGTATTGTTCAAAAAAGGGACATAGTGTATCTAACCTCTCTAACTTTTTTTTTTAAAGAATAGGCGGACGGTCCTATGGGCCACCTGATGGTAAGTGGTCAACAACGCCCACAGACTTTGGCATTTTAAGAGACGTTAACCATCGCTTACATCTCCAATGCGCCACCAACCTTGGGAACTAAGATGTTATGTCCCTTGTGCCTGTAATTGCACTGGCTCACTCACCCTTCAATCCCGAACACAACAATACCAAGTACTGCTATTTTGCGGTAGAATATCTGATGAGTGGGTGGTACCTACCCAGACGAGCTTGCACGAAGCTCCACCACCAAGTAAGGTATTATAATATATATAATACTGATAATTGGTATTTGTTTTTTTCAACTCATAAGTACTTCTCACACCGGACGGATTAACAAGAACTTCACACAAATAAAATGCAATATTTATTGCTAAACTTAGACTTAATGCAGTGTGAATGCATCCAAAGTTAATATTTGAAAATAAAACAGTTGAACTTCTGCGAAATCGTTTTATCATACATCAAACGAATATAGCATCTATAGTCTTTCTGATTTATGACTATTATTCCTTAAATGTGAAGAATAATTTATTCGAAATAACCTAAATATATCATCACAGAACTATAGTACTTGTGGACCGAATCTTTAGATCTATTTTGCGTTGAATTAAGCTTAATTTTTTTAGAAAAATAGTGTATATAAATACTTTTTAAAATTAATGACGCGAAAATTAAATACACGTAAAAGATAATGTTAAATATATTTAAATGCTTAGTTAAGACTTCAAATACAGGTATTCGTGTAATTTAATTCGGAGTTATCTTTACGTACGTGCTAATTTTGTCAGCGGTTCTTTTTACATACGGTTATATAATAAGAAAAGACTGAACGATTTTTTTAATGTTGTATTCACAGATCTCGCTTGCACCAAACCCATATCACCAAGTGTTTATGAACTCTAATAACATCTTATAAATATAATCAATTTAATATTATATGAGTTAAAATTATCTAAGTGATGCATTTAATTCCTAACTCTGCGTTAGTTTATAACTCATAAAATAATTATAACTACAATGAAAATCTAGTTCCATTAGTAGGGTCATCGATAAAAGCATTACATCATACGGGGAAGTGGCGCAAGCGCAGTAGCAATGTTTGGTTAGGATTTACGAGGGAACGTGATGCAAACACACATCTTATCTTGTCGACCTATGCTTGACTTAGTTAACTATTCCTGCCCTATTTGATAATATTAAGAAAGTAAAAACTTGAATGTTTTTACTTAATTAGACAAATTAATTATGGATTAAATAAATATTTTGTATGTGAAGGATCAAAACGATAGAAAACTTGGGTCTTGAACGAGTGTTTAATATTTATTTTAATAAAGTCTACAGTATGTGGCTGCCACTTACCATCAGGTGGGCCGTATCAATATAAAAAAATCAAACAAATCAGACTTATATTGCTTAACTGAGTCTAAGCTTAGTAAAACTAATGCAACATGCAGTGGCATGATTATACCAATACATAGTAATATATGAATTTAACTGTCTACACAGAGTCTGCATTACAACTGCACGTCAGCTGCATAACAGCATCATAACTGCACAACGATCGTTAAACCGAACTGATTGGGGTGAAATTTGGTATGAAGCAAGCTATAACGCCAGGTGGGGGGGCATATGGTACTTCTTTTACCTAAAACCTGCTCACCCCCACTAACATGCGCGCAAAGTCGCGAACTTTGAGAGTCATGGTGCAGGATTTCTACTGACATATTTATTTTTGAGTATTAGTACACTATGATGACTAGTCTCATTAGGAATGCCCACCATGCATTATTAATATCTTATAAATCTTGTGTCTATACACACTACTGATATCATATCTCGCTACCGTTAATATCAATGAATATTGTATTAGCCAAACCGCAGTGAACAATAGTCAAGATTACGTCTCCATGATTGTTTCACGGTCTAGGTGGTATCAAGGTTTTCCTTTATTGGATCTAGGTATTATGATTGTTGTAAACCACAGTTTTAATAGTTGTTACGCAATAACACTTAAACTTAAAAAACTGAAGTGCTAAGAAAAAAAGTCTTGGAGATTATCTTATAATATGATCTTGGTTGATATACATGCAGCGTAATGTAATGTGATTCCTCACGATGTTTTCCTTAATATTTATATTTGATCCAGTAGTTGTAACACGAGAATCTTTACCGAAAATTGTGAATACAAACTTGGACAACTACTGAATTTTCGTGTATAATAATGTCGTCCTGGCCGATTTCGGCCACGGCGGTCAATCTCAAGAGAAATTAGCCAACTGCGCAGGAGATATTATAGTGCACAAGTGAGTGCACTCTCTTTTCCGTTGCTCTCATAATTCAACACGACCGGAACGAGTTCAGATGCAGGACCAACGGCTTCACGTGTTTTCCGGGGCACGGGAGTGTACACACTTCCAACTTCCAGACTCGGATGCTACTGAGAATTTTCTGACAGAAAAACTAAATAACTTTTTATTGGCCCGACATGGGAATCGAATACAGGCCTCCAGGTCTGCGGCCTTACATCAAGCCACTAGACATTTTTTCATTTATACCTAATTTGTCAAGGGGGAAAAATACACATGGGAAATTTTCATGTACCATATTATATGTGAAATAATACAAACCTTCACCTTAAAAGGACAGGTGATCTAAGTCCACACTGCTCACAATATTTTATTATATTATGAAAAATACAAAAAATTACCTACAAATTACTAAGATAACTCTAACCTTCAAATGTTTCATAAAATATACAAAACGTGGTTATCGTTACAAAACATTATGTCATTACAATATATTTGAATATTTTGAAACCATATCGCAATCAGCAGCTTATAACACGGGAATGTTGTCAAGCGACTTGTAAGCAGTAGGTAATTTAAGTTATACGTACTTTATCAACATATTTTATGCCTTTAAAAAATTTCTTATCTGTACATCATTTTTTATCTGTGTATTAAATTTTATTGCTTTTCGCGCGTAAATTTCATTGCAAACAAAATGACGCTTCACGTATTTCTGTTTTATTTTATATTATAAAGTTATTGTTTTCAGTAAAAAAGAATAAATATTCTAGAGTAAGACGGATAAATGGATCACCTGATAGTGTATAATAGTTCACTCTAACGCAACCATTCCTTACACCATGAATGACGTTAATGATTTCGGCTCTATGTTATTATAAAATGCTATGTATTTAACCCTGCTATTACATAAGCTGACCATTTGTGATAGAGTAATGATGCAGGCTCGCACAAATCCCAACAAATAAGTTTGTTGCTATATAATTTACTATTTTTATGTATTAAGTAGAAAACGAATTGCATAAAAAGTTAATTTAAACATGGGAGCCTAACCAATTTGCAATAGCGGATTCAATCACGTTCATTCGGTCACTGAATGATTGATTGATTGAATGGATTAGGCGAATGAACCATTGTGCGTATTGTAATGTGCACGATTGTTCCCCGACTGTAATGGTTGCGTAATTTACATTATGAATTTAAATCGTTTTTTAATCTAGAGTTTATTTACTATTTGATATTGCATGAAATATGAAATGTAGCTATTATTGTTGTGTTCCGGTTTGAACGGTGAGTGAGCTAGTGTAATTACAGGCACAAGGGAAATAACATCTTAGTTCCTAAGGTTGGTGGCGCATTGGCGATGTAAGCGATGGCTAACATTTCTCACACTGCCAATGCCTATGTCTCGTTGGTGACCACTTGCCAACAGGTCGCCAATGCATCACCAATCTTGGGAACTAAGGTGTTATGTCCCTTGCGGCTTTAATTACACTGGTTCACTTACCCTTAAAACCAGAACACAACAATACTTAGTATTGCTGTTTGGTGGTAGAGTATGTGATGAAAAGGTGGTACCTACCCAGAGGGTGTTGCACAAAGACCTACATTCCTTTCATCTTCTACCATTGAATCGGAATTATTTTGCTTTTTCCACCGTTTACAAAACCAGTAATTAACAGTATCACGATCTACATTATATATTAAAAAACAAGTATTTTTCCATTCATTATATATTTGTAATATAACAAGGCGGTAGTAGAATTAAATAACTTATAATTGCTACTAGCTATATAATTGCGTTTACATAGTAATTTTATGACATGACTGTGACATGACATGATGAGTCTTGAAGTTGCCACAGTTGACCATGCCTTGGAAAGCACTTAAAGCCCGTCCTGTACCTGAATCTGTTTCGGTCGTGTCAGATTTTCGGATAATGAAGGCACAGAGAGTGCTCTTATGTGTGCGCACATGTGCACTATATTGTGCTACGTAATTAGAAAACGATCAGGATGACATGATTACCATGATTACATATTTTCCTTGTAAAATAACGATTTAAAAATGCTTCTTAAAAATACTTACATAAACTATATTTTTGTATATAACGTCTAAACTTCTAACAGCCTTACTTGTAAACGAAGCATTACGGCTGTTTAATTGATATCTCTCTTTCTGCCGTTATTGATTTGACATTTGAAAGAAGAAGACACAATATTGTTGAACGTTTATAAGCTGCAAGATACTTGCTATATTTTAACACATGAGAAAGATAATAGCACTTTAATAACACCCACAAGGGACATAACATCTTCGTTCCCATGATTAGCTGTGTATTTGTAGAATGACTCATGTTTCTTACTGTCGGTGGTGACCACTTACCATCTGGTTGCCTGTTTGACTTATATTAAATTGAAAAAATATACTGTAATATTTTTTGTCTTTTTAAAAGTGTAAGGTTAAAATTTTAGATTAGAAAAGTGGTTTTATTAATGAATATAAAAGTATTAGTTAAGATATCCGATTTGCAATTTTGTAAGAGAATATTGACCTTGAAAATTTACTTCACTTTGGTGTCTTAATTACTGACTAAATAAAAAACATAACTTATTTAAATCTCTTCAATTAAATAATATTTTGTCTCTTTCTTTTAACCTTGAAAACATAATTTGGAAAAAAGAGATAAACATATTATTCAAAGCTCTAATTTAATTACCTTCATCTGTACGAATTAACAAAAAAATCATTATCTTTACAAACGAAATAATAAAATTAGACGATAATATCTATCATTACCATAAAGCGCCATCTTACAAGACTATGTAATTATAAAAACGACTAATTAATAGATAAGGTCATTGAACTCAAGGTGCGACTGATTTATAGTCTGTAGGATTTGGCGAATCGGTAATATTTATTCGATTTTATCACGATATGCTCCCATTACAGCATGGAAACTTTAAATTAAGCTTTTTGCGTTACACAGCTATAACCAATTTAATTGAACGGGCTCTTAATTTCCAAAATTCATTTAAATTTAATAATTTTGGTTTAATCGAATGTTTCTGTATTAATATATAACTTTCAATTATATGATTATTATTATAGGCAAAAAAAACTGAACTTTTTGCAATAATGTTCTGAATTTTAAATGATCAATTGAAATGAGATATTCATGTAGTTTCGTTTTCATTTATTATTCCTAATACAATAATAACCCATTTCCTCTAAATTCTCATTAATAATTAAAATTTCATATTATATCGATCAAAAAATTATGCATACAAATTCTAACAGAATAATAACACTATAAAAAACTTAACGGTGCATTAAGCATTATCATAGCCGAACACAAAAAATACCCGATGAACCTTTGACAGCTGTCATGTTGACAGGTGGGTTGGGGCGTTTTGACAGTAATTGTCAGCGAGAGCCATTATAAATCCGTATTACAATCCGTTCACCGTGAGGATAATACGGTTAGTCTTAGTGATGTAATAGCAAACTGGTTATAAGGATTGACAGGATACAAAATGTCAAGTGCGTTCAAATATCGCAACTAAAAAATCTTTGTAATCAAAGCAAGACCGATAAAAAAAAGCCCTGTTTTTTATTTTAGTAGTGAAACCTCTTTGAGTGCGATGAGAGTGAAATTTCCAGGTCATATTTGAGTTAACTGGTTCTATAATTATGCAAAAACGTTTATCTTCACACACGTTATAGTTGTAGTAGTAGTAACAACCTGTGAATGTCCCACTGCTGGGCTAAGGCATCTCATTTTTGAGGAGAAGGTTTAAAGCTTATTCCACCACGCTGCTCCAATGAGGGTTTGTGGAATACACATGTGGCAGAATTTCAGTGAAATTAGACACATGCAGGTTTCTCACGATGTTTTCCTTCACCGTCAAGCACGAAATAAATTATAAACACAAATTAAGCACATGAAAATTCAGTGGTGTTTACACGTTACAATTTATTAACAATTCAAAAGTGTATTATATAAATTATTTCGTTATATATATCTTTAATCAGAACACGAAATAAAACCTACGCATTTAAATAGTAACAAAATTATATTAATGATAGAACATTATATTTTTTTTTATTCATGAAACAATGTAATAACCCACACTTATTATGCCATACATCTTGCAATATTGCTTAATCTGTACAACTTCTCTTTATAAACTCAGAACAGGAAATACCCACAAAAATGACATTCACAAAAAAAATATATTAAATTACGAGCCAATCGTACCGGCTTCGCATGGGTTGATAAAGAAAAATGTATTTTAGATAGGATTCGCGTAAAATTCGTTCTTAGTGAGCAACTGTGACAAATTGCAAGTTAATCGAGCGGATAGTTTAGGAGATATCATGATGAATCGTGTTTTGTTTATACGTATACATTTTATTTACATTACAAAAACACATTTTACAAAAAGCCGAGATGGCTCAATGGTAAGAACGAGTGAAACTTAACCGATGATCGTGGGTTCAAACACGGGCAAGCACCACTGAATTTCATGTGCTTAATTTGTGATTATAATTCATCACGTGCTTGACGGTGAAGGAGTGCATCGTGAGGAAATCTGCATGTGTCAAATTTCACTGAAATTCTGTCATACGTGTATTCCACCAACCCGCATTGGAGCAGCGTGGTGGAATACTCCAAAACTTTTTCGTCGAAAGAGGAGAAGAGTCCTTAACCCAGCAGTGGGACAGTCACAGGCTGTTACTATACATTTTAATTACATGAAACATTTCACTTCTATCAAACTCTCGCTTCTATGTACGATCATAGATAGCTCCACCTACGCTCATAATGTGGTATTATCAGTTTTTGACAATCTCATGTATCATTATGAATATCCATTGAAAGTAACGGCGTGATTCTAGTACATTCTAGATGTTCTCTTATAATTTAATAACTTGTTAATTATTATACAAGTAATGAATTTAAATAATTTAATTTTACTAACTTTGATTTAATTATATATTAACTTGAATTTGTATGTTTCTTTAAAAGCTTCAATAAACGTGTAACACGTAACACGAAACTACCCACAGAACCGTCCCGAACTGAAACATCCAAGGCCCCTAACAACTTTGACATTTGAGTCCCCACAATCTAAAGATACAATAAAATTATATTATTTTTGGATGGGTTGGGCCCCTTGATTCGCGGGGCCCACGATCGTGAGACGTCTGAAAGATGCGAAATTAACTATAATTGTCAAAATAGCGCCTTACCGTAAGTCGAATCACATTTCACAAGTGACATACGAAGATTACTTGCAGAATAGCACCGCTGTACTGATCGTACAAAATCGTTTTGTACATCTTAAATAGACTGAATTGAGATTATATGTTTGTATTTTTTTTTTTAAAGTGGATGACCTCGATACTGTTTTTACGACAATTTAAGATCTAGCGGAACGCAGAGCTCGTGTTAGTGGATTAGTCATCTAGATATTTTTTTGTATAACTAGCTCCTATTTAAAAAGACAATGACTTGCTTTTATTTATAGTATCGAATGTTTTTCTTTTTTGTTGAAAATGTTTACAGTTATAAAATTATCTTAGAAGAATTTTTGGCGCCGAAAACTAGGGCCATTTTGTTTGTCATATGGATAATCCATGTGAATAGTTGAATCTACGTCATGAAATTTAAAAGTAAGTGTTCAAATTTTAGGCTGTAACCGCAGTACCAAAAGTCATAACAAAATTTAAAAACAAGTTATATCATACAGGCTGTAACGAAAACCCTGTCCGACCCGTGATGTGGTTATTAGCTATCGTGTGTCGATTCTATTTATGTAATAATTTTTAAAATACTAAGCAAAAAATTTATCCTGGAAAAAAAATAATTTAATTAAATGACGAAAATTACATGGCAACACAGGCGCGGGCAATAGCGCTCGATAGCCTATCGGGTAGCTAAAACACGAGGTCATGACCTCAGTAGTCCACGTGTTTACAACCAACAGTGTCGTTAAACACAATTATTTTTCTTAAGTAATTTTTTGCTTAGTATTTTAAAAATTATTACATAAATAGAACCGACACACGATACCTAATAACCATTTCACGGGTCGGACAGGGTTTTTGTTACTGTTTCAGGTTGAACAGATTCTGCTTAAGCTTTAGTAAATTATACGTACATACGTTTTGTGACAATTTTTTGTGAATAAATAAAACATATTTAAAATGATTACCTGAACATTGTGCGACGTACGCCAACATAAACAACGCCATACATATAGACAGCCTCTTCAACTCCATCGTATTGGCACTTAGGTCACTGGTTTCAAAATTAATAAAAAATATAAAGTTTCAATATTTATTAGGCACTTTTTACACACACTAAAGGCACATCACAATCCACGTCAGGCACTAGATTTTCGTTTATCTGTGGAAGAAAATTAAATATAATTAGTTTTATATAAATTAATTAAATAAACGTATTCCAGTATTTTTTTCATATAAAACCTTTTTTAGTGCATTTTGTGTTGGATTCGGTTGACATTCTTAATTATAGTAGAAATGTAAAATCTATTGTTTTAACACGTTTAAGTTTGGTTTCTTTTATTTGTAATTTTAATTCAACAACAATTCTACTAACAAATTGTCATTTTTTCATTTTTATCGCCTTTGTACTTCTTCTGCATTTCTGGATCATATGATTGCATTCATTTGTTTTTTTTTTTAAATATTTACATTGTGAACAAAATAGTCACCAAGTAACTCTCAAATAAAATAATAAAAGATTAAGAATAAATAAATTGTATTCGATCGTTTGAAAGGCATTCGAAGAGATATTTATTTGCTTCAATAACGGTAAAGGTCGTAGAGTAATTTCCGGCCGTGATAGATATAGTATTATCGCCAACTATAATTAGTATTAAATGCAATCATATTAATTGCAAATATAATTAACGTTCATTCGCTATATTCATATAAAAAAAATTGGATATAGTTGTTTTTGTACCGTCTTTTTACCACGATTAATAAATAATTAATTATATTTTTTTTAATTTTACATTTTTTTAAATATAGTTTTTACCTATAGGAAGTTTATTACAGTTAAAAAACTTAAGATGTACGTATGTAACATACAATCTGAACGTGTGTTTTGAGCAATAAAACAAAACTCAGAGTTTTCTTTAAACCACGGGTCACTAATGTTATATCATAGTGTTCCTATTTGGGAGCTATGAAGTAGATAAGGGCAGGTCAACTTTCAACAGACGAACAGACGTCACTCACGTGAATGCGATAGAGCACGTTTGTTGCTGAATATGCTGTATCATTGAACCTTTATGGTTAAAGGAAAAATTACTCATTTTTTTATACCCCATATAGTCAGACTGGAGTATTAAATATCATACCATGTAAGTGGATTTCTTGTAGTCACCGTTAGTAGGAGAATTTATAGGTTACAATAATTTTTCTCATTTTTCTAAAAAACTGTTTTGTCTTTCGAGGCGAGCGCTATTCTTATTATTGGTTGAACTGTAAGAACAAATTCAAGTCTAATGTCAGAAAGTAATATGCGGCATTAATTATAATAAACAATTATCACACTTAAGAATCACACATTAAAATAGCACTGTAAGTCGTTTTTCTCGAAGCTACGAGGGTACTAATCTCCTGCATTTGTCAAAAAGGCAATTAAAAATTTAAGCCCCATCAAAAATCAAACCTTAAACGCTATGACTTCTGTGTCACATCAGTCACATCCAGTGTCACATGGACACTTATGAAACGCAAAGAAATGTTTCATAATGATTTTATTATCTGTATCAAACTGTCAGTTGTGTTTGGCATAGATAAAAAAATCATCAATAGCATCTTTTAATAACCCATCTATAACGGATGTTCGTACTTACGAGGGGTTAGTATAAAAATAACCATTATTTATTGGACTAGCGGCTTCCTTCCGAGTCTTTGATGTTTCAGATACATCGGAGAACAGAGCTCACCATTTGTAATCTTGTTAGTGAAAAAAAAATGTCTGTTGATTCAAATGCTCTTAAATGCTCGTTTTTTAAGATGCAACGATTTTTTTTGTCATTCGAGCTAGTTTAAGCCTGTTTTGACGTAATTGATGATTGACGGAAAGATGGAACTATTATATGAGGTAAGGTAATATAGAATAAAATTGCAGGAATTATTTATTATTAGAATTAGCTTACACAAAAAAAATTGCAAATGTAACATTCAAATTTGCCTAGCTTTGCATCAACTGATTATTATGAACTAGGAAGGCTAACGAGTGACTGGACCACTCGATGGCAAGAGGTCGTATTTTAGTGGAAGCATATAAGTCTTATAAAATGATGTTATATGTTAAATGATTGCTATTTGATTTCAATAAGTGAAGAATCGGTAGCACTCGAACGAACTTCCACACGACCTACCAGTCAAGTCAAAATCAATATAGAAGAGTCAACCTTATGACCTTATGCTTATCTGTTGTCAAAAAAACTACCACGCCTTTGAAAAGAAATACTTTAGAAGTGAGAAAAATCCACAAAAAAACAGATAGATGAGAATACTTATAATCAGATTCATTAAACATTCACAATTGTCCTTCAAGCTATAAATCACTCTAGTGTTCCATTTTATGTCATAATATTGTAAACAACAATTTCGTCTGCAATCAAAACTGGTTTCCGAACGATTAAGCACATTATTTGAATTAAAGCCTAAACCTGTTTAGTCACGTTAAGTTAAACAACAAGTGTAAGAGTTAATAACTAATATCATTAAGTTTCATGTACTTGAACACTTCGTTTTATTACGTTTTACTGGCATTAACGTGTATCCAATTTGTTCTAATCGGTTACTCCGAGTGTCTATTTAATTAATTACTAATAAATCATAGTCGATATTTCACAACTAAACATTCTCTTAACCCTTAAACATGATCACGTGATCCTCGGTAAACGTACGCGTTAATCCGCTTAACTTTTTTGAGTTTAATACTCATCTCAGTTGAGTCTACATTCTAAGCCGGCGCTAGTTGAACAGTTATTTAATTTTGTAAAAAAATATTAATGAAAAATCTTGCTTATAGTTATGTCGTTCAGTTTATTTTGGAAAAACAGACGAACAAACAAACAAACAAATTTTCTGGTGATTGACAGAGTGATTGTTAGAAATATAAGCCCAATATCTGTGTTGTGCCTCATTACTATAAATATACTAGCTCAAGTAATTTGTAATTATCCCACAGCTGTGACAAATCAGTTCTCTTAAAGATAACTGTTGAAGGTTTTGGTACGTGCCTGCTTAAAGTCCTACCATTTGACTGGAAGGCGATATTTTCAATTTAAATTAAGTATTGGTAATGTCTTTTAAAATAACCTAAGTCAACTGCGTTTCCATTATTTGGTATTCGCATCTCAAGTAAACATATAAAGTTACTTCATTATCTCCGAAATAAACTTCAACCTCACATAAATAAACGTGAACAATAATCGTATACTGAAGTGCCAAGGTTGTGACCAAATGGCACATCAGTATTGGCTAATTGGAATGTTGGTCACCAATTCTTAAGAGAATAAAGTTCTGTAAAAGGAGATACATTTTTGACAATTATTTGATATGACCAAGGTTGTTGCAAATAAATTGCCCAATCTTAACCTAATATTCTATTAGTAATTAAATATCCCATTGTTGTAATAGTTAACCTATCAACTGACACAGTGGTGTTAATTAACATTTCATTTGATCAAAGCCGCGATGGCTCAGTGGCTAGAACACGTGAATACGAAGGTTCTGGGTTCAAGTCCGAACAAGCTGAAGGTAAACATCGAGAGCCGCATTTGTCTGAGGAAATTCTGGAATACGCCCCAGGCCTTCTATAGTCAAGAGGAGGAGAGGATATCGTGTTACTTTCTTGTCCAATTCAATTAGCATTGTTGAATTTTCAATACAGATGTTGAACTGTAGGCTGCAGTTGTAAGGTTTTAACTTCAGTATTAACCTAGTAGGATTCAATTTAATTATTTTTATTCATCTATTTGATATTACTAACATAAGCCTATATATTAAGCAAATGGTTCTTGTAATTAAAATAAAGAAATCAGTAGTATTATTGTGTACTTATCATAAAAATACATGTTTCTACAATAAAGGGCTTCATCGCTTCAGAGCGATTTATATTTATATAAATACGAAATACAGAAAAGGACATAAGGTACCTTAAAACTGCCCTCACCCTTGAAACGAGCGAAGTCACAGGCTAAACTAGTAAGCAATAAATAAATAAATAAATTTTATCCTTACAGTTATTGTCATGAACGCCATAACTTTGTGCAAAATTTCTCTAAAAATGGCTTTCAATCGTAAGATTATACACACACATATTAACTGCACCACACAAACAAGAGCTCATCATCATATAAATATTGCATAACGCGTTTTGGATAGGAAATAGTATCTGAATTACATCAATAAAAAATGTATGTTCAAATAAACATGCTTAACAAAAACGCGTCGAATTATTTAACCCGAGTAATAAAAGGATTACTAATTATCTAATTCAATTCGAGATTCCTTATTCAATTAGATAAATATTCACAGCTAAACAGGTGTGAACAAGCAGACGTTACCAAGGTTATCTCACCCATTGACCCATAAACACGATAATCATCTAACATTGACACTGTGTTACATTATAACCTCGTGTTAAGTGGCTTGGGTTGACTATTATCATATCCAGCGTAACTCTTGACTCCATACGTATATACTATGTAAACATTATTGTATATACCTTGGATAAGCACTTGCTTCAGTCTGTATCTAGAAACGACTATCTTCTCTGATTGGACAAGTAAAATTTCATAAAAATCAGTTCATTAGTTAAAAGGTAAAAGTGTAACAAACAAACAAATAAACTCTCTTTCGCATTACAATATTAATAAAGATTTACAAACAGCTCTTTATATATCAATAAATATACAATGTACTTCAATGAAATATGAATGCGCGCAATTTATTTAAGTGCAGCGATTACCTTCAAGTATTCGCGGAATAATCAATAGCATACTATAAACAAGCTAGTCTCACTGTCTGTCTAGAACTCTTTGTTATATGTATATATATATAAAGTAAAGTAAAAGTAAAATAAGAGCCTGTGAATGTCCCACTGCTGAGCTAAGGCCTTATTTCCTTTTTCGAGGAGAAGGTTTGAAGCTTATTCCACCACGCTGCTCCAATGCGGGTTTGTGGAATACACATGTGGCAGAATTTGAGTGAAATTTGACACATGCAGGTTTCCTCACGATGTTTTCCTTCACCGTCAAGCACGAGATGAATTATAAACACAAATTAAGCACATGAAATTCAGTGGTGCTTGCCCGGGTTTGAACCCACGATCATCGGTTAAGATTCACGCGTTCTAGCCACTGGGTCATCTCGGCTTCTATATATATGTATATATACATACATATTTACAAAGTTTATTATTAGAGCCAAGCGAAGCTCGGTCGCCCATACTATCAAAATAACGCATAAATTCTTGTAAATAATTTCGTAGTCATAAAATCTTTGCTATCTTATCTTTCAACTCGCATTTAGTTTTTTTACCATATGCCTCAACTTATATGACAGATGAATGTAACCATTACTTTATTTCAATATATTAACGGAGTGATACATTATACACGCTAACTCAAAACGCACCAATCAAAATTCAACTATAAACTTTATATCAACTCAACTCTAATTTTCTCTTTAAGCCGTCAGTTGATACACCTTGACTTTGGATTAATAGTGTATAAAAAAACCACTTCTCTTGTTGGGCTGTTGATAGCTTTTTACTATGCAACACGGTCATTAAATCAAAATCAAAATATTTTTTCTTCAGATAGGTATTTAATTTTTTAATCGCAATGTTACAAATATATATTAAATGTATATCTATCATAATATATATAGATACTAATTTCTGTCCGCGTATGTAATAATGGTCCTCCAGACCGATTTCAGTCTCGGCGGCCAATCTCAAGAGAGATTAGCCAACTGCGCAGGATATATTATAGTGCACAAGTATGTGCGCAAACACAGGTGTACTCTCTATTCCCTAACTCTTATAACCCGATGGTACGGCAATCCGACACGACCGGAAAGAGTTCAGGCGCAGGATCAACGGCTTAACGTGCTTTCCGAGGCACGGGAGTGCACACACTTCCAACTTCCAGACTCCGAGCTGCTACTGAGAATTTTCGACGGAAAATCTAATCCCAAGTCGGCCAATAAAATTTTATTGGCCGACCTGGGATTAGAACCCAGGACCACCGTGTTCGCGGCCTTACACGTAGCCACTGGACCAACGAGGCAGTCATGTACCTACGTGTGGGAGGGATTTAATAAACTTTTATTCAGTCAAATTAAATTGAATTAATTGGGAATAAATTTGCTCAATGGCTTATATATATAGGAACTTTATATTATAATGTTCGCTATAATAGATCACTGTACGAGCACTCCTAGAAGTGGAAAACATGATAACAGTTATCGCGAGATAAAATAGACAGCATGACATCAGGCTCAATCTACATACATATATATAATATAAAAAGGCAACGTCCTGAATGGCTCGCTATCACATCTTAAACTGTAACATATAAAGATTTAAGTTACAGACGCTCTGATAAAGTATTTTGAGAAATTTTAATTTCGATAACATTATTTTAGTCGCTACTATCTCAACAATTTAATATGTTACGATTTTAGATTTACTTAATTGTGAAGACTTGATTGGTTTGTGATTTTTGCAATGTGATATTTTTTTGTGAAATTAGTAAAAGTTTGTCTTCCTAAATAAAAAAACAGTTACGCACAGGTTCGCTGAAAATAACGTTAACTTTGGAAATCGTTCTTTTTAAAAATTTAAATTTAGAAAGGCTAAATGTTGCTAGATTATGTTCAAGTGTTACCAACTGCAAATTTATATCCTTGTATAATCTCATCATTAAATATATTATATATTTTTAAACTCTTTGCCTTATCTATTATCTTATACATATTTTATGCGACTTGTCTGTATGTCTGCCTATCTATTCGGATTTAAATCAGTTATATACGATTAATTTCTACGTGTTATATCCACTGCGCCATATCAGCACATACAATACGGCTATATTTCGTCCCCTAACAATAGCGGTTAATTTCGATTTCAGCCTCCTATACGTTATATCGTGGGGATCTCCATCGCACGTCAATAAATAACGTACTTCTATACGAGTAGATTTTGTTAAGACCGTTAAACGAATTTATAGCTTCGGCGTTTTAAAAAAAATCCACGAAAATTTCACAAAAGTTTTAAAAATAGTTCAAAGGGAATTTTATTGAAAGATTTTATTAGGAGATTTAAGTTTATTGATAAATCTATAACCTAACTTCCATATGAAAAAATAATATCTACTTTTGATCGTATTCTCTTATTTAAAGGTTTCTGTAATCACAGCTGACGTCTATACTAATATTATAAATGCGAAAGTAACTCTGTCTGTCTGTTATACTATAACGGCTAAGCCACTGAAATTATTTTGATGAAATTTGTTATGAGACAGGCTTGACCGCTACGTTAGGACATCGGCTACTTTTATTTGCGCCTACCACGCGAGCGAAGTAACATACTATGTGAATCTTAATCGAAGAGGTCGAATTCAAACCTAGGCACCCAGCATCACCGAGTTTACGTGTGCTTATTTTTTTTTGATACAGATAATATATAAACTGCATGTAGGTAGTATGCATGCTAAGCAGTAGGACTTTTACTGGCTCTACTTTTACTTTCATAAATAAATTTCTAAATTCGTTACGCATTCGAAATTCAAAAATAACATTTATTCGACATTATATAAAACCTCATTATTTCAATTTTAAAAATAATTTCATCACGATGCCAGCCAGTATTATTTATCTTGATATTTTATATAAATCGAGACATTGATCCGGTAATATAATACGATTGCCAGCCATCTGGCAATTGAAATTGAATTACAATTGTAATACACAGCCGAATGTTTATTTCAACCTTGGAGAGTGAAGTTTCCAACGCTATTTGTAATGTAATTCAACTTTATATTAGCCAAGAACTCAATTATTATTAAGACAATCCACTTAGATTCTACTTTAAAATAATAATTAAGTAATGTGTTTTAATTTCATAAAGTAGGTTTTTAAGTAATAAGAATGAAATCATTGCCTCAAAATATTCCTAATTATAAAAAGTCACATGGTATTAACAGCTTTTAAATGTCCAACAGCTGTGTAGGAGCTTATTCCGTCACGCTGTTCAAGTCCGGGTTAGTGGATAAACATATGACAGAATTTCATTTTAGACAAAGGTTCCGAACGATATTTCACTTTACCGTTGAACGCGATATGAATTATTAAAAATTTTAAAACGCGAAAACACAATAAACCATTTCCATATTTGAAACCGCGAACTTTAGTTAAGGTCCTATTCACTTACACACAACTGAGCCATCTCGGATATTAACGGACTTCGACATGACAGTGACACAAAATTTTGCGATAGCGACAATGAGTCACCTTATGGTGTCTCGTTCTCTCATTGTCTGTCTCATTCTAATAGAAAGCGAAGGCGTTGTTTGTTCGTCTGACAGTTTGCACGTTGTAGGTAAACCATGAAACGCTTACAATTATTAAGCGAGAAATTAAAATTGAAGTTTTATATACGAATAAAAACAATTTTACATTTAAAACTAAATTAGAGTAGAATGTATTTTTAAATTAAATTTTAAACAAAAAATTATAAACAATGGATAGTTATACACATTATTCAAAAACTAAACTCATTAAAATTATGTAATAAAATAGGATTATTTTTAACGAAAATAAAATAAAACTTAATACATTTTATAACAAGTAGGTATACTTTCATAGACGTCTTTTCTATTTTAATATGGTGTCGAAATATTTCTACTTTTGTTTTTAATAAATGTAATCTGTCAAAGATCCTTTCATATAAGGTATAAGAATATAAGGTATTATCATGGTCACCACGAAGGCTGTTGACTGGTCGACGCGGTGTGCTAACCATTATTTGAACAACAAATTCACGTTAAACTCAAGGATGTTGGTTTTGACATGGTTTAAATGTGTTACGCTAAAACTTTATCAAAACGACTTTTTTCCCGAAACTAACAATAAAATTAAAGTTATACTGAACAAACTAACGGTTTTGGTCCATCTAGAACGAAATAATAGTTTTAATTCAAAGAATTATTAGTATATGACGTAATCAAAATGGCGGACAGTTATTAACTTTAAGTCATTTGTTTTTGTGTTTACATAAAATATATTGAATACTAAATATGATTTCAGAATCTATTTGTAGTATACAATGATAAAAGTGGTAGGTAGGTAGGTATTTATGCAAATCATGTTGGTACCACTCATTCATCAGCTTACCGAATTGGTTAAAATAGTGAGTAAAATGTGATTTAAGCTAGGATAGGCTACAGATACAAAATACATACAAATTAGATCACATGTCAGGGAATTATTGCCAGTGTAAGGAATTGCCTCTACTTCATGCAGTACCAATATGGCTGAATGCAACCATTCCTTTGCCTAATTACTAAAATAAAAAAAAATCTAACACACAAGCCGTTGTACGCCTAAAGCCATACGAATAGCGAGTTAATGAATAAAGTCAATTCATCTTATAATTATTTCAATCAATACGTGATGAATCGGTTATTTTCTCAAAGAGCTCTCTATCTCGATATCGAGTAATACTGACCTAAGGCTACTGTTTCACAATTACTTTTACCTCGGAACAATATATAATGGAAGTGCCATAGATACACAACAAAATCTGCACAATATATAAAAAAAATTAAGCATAAGATTTTAAGGTTAAATTTTAATACAACGTTAGCTAATGCCACGTTAGCCATATATATTAATATTAATATTCTTATAGCTATATACCAAATGAAAATTATGTTATATAGTAGCTACCCGTCTAACCTTCGCGAAGGTAGGATAAGTGTCTTTATAAAACGTGTATATTGAAAGATAAACATACAAAGAAAAAAATCTATTTTTAGTCTAGCAACCATCGCCAGAGTCAGGACTTTCACAGGAAAAGCCAGGTCTTCATCAAAATCCGACGAAGATATTAGGAACGATTAGAGGACAAACATAGAAACATTCGTATTTATTTATATTATACTAGCGTTTTGCCCACGGTTTCACCCGCGTAGTTCCCGTTCCCGTCGGGATAACGAGGACAAAATGTAGCCTATGTTACTCGCTAATAATGTAGCAATCCATTGGTGAAGCAATTTTTTTAAATCGGCTTATTGGTTTCGGCCTGAAAGCGTAACAAACAAAGAAACAAACTAACTTTCGCATTTATAATATTAATTAGGATTAAATATAATTTACTTATTATACACTACAGATAATGAAAACTCCAGATATTTATATTTAGCACTATAATTATCTCAATGCTAAAAAAATTGAACATTAATGTTTTTTTGAATGAATGGGTACTTTTAAACGATTAAACTAGTAATAAATGGTCACCCAGATGTATTTAATGATAATTAATAATTATTCATCATTGGCGCTTTTAATTCATTTTTTCCATAAGATACCATTAGTTAATCTATTTCTATACATATTATATGTAAATTAAATCATTCAACGTAAAATTATTATACAGTTTTAAGGTTATATTTTTTCTTCATTACTGGAACCATTTCCAATTATAATTCATCTTTGTTACAAATAATTTAGAGCGCGATTTCTCTTAAGGTCTTCGCATAACAAATGCTTTTGATTGATTCTATTACAAGTTATGACATTCTTGTTCGAAGTGAATATATTTTATATATATATATATTCACCATATAAGTTATATTCACGAACAAACGGGAATATTCGTGTGTTTATCTATTTGTTACAAGATCACGCTTAAATCACTGGACTCTTATAAAAACTGCCATAAGAGTCGTTTATGTAGATAAGTGCCGTTTATATAAAATCATAAGTCTCTTGGTGGTAGAGTTTTGTGCAAGCTCGTCGGTGTAGGTACCACCCACTCATCAGATATTCTATCGCAAAACAGCAGTACTTCGTGCTGTTGTGTTCCGATTTGAAGGGTGAATGAGCCAGTGTAATTAAAGGCACAAGGGGCATACAATCTTACTTCCCAAGGTTGGTGGCGCATTGGCGATGTAAGCGATGGTTAACATCTCTTACAATACCAATGTCTGTGGGCGTTGGTGACCACTTACCATCAGGTGGCCCATATGCTCGTCCTCCTAACTATGCTTTAAAAAACTACAAAATGAGTAAAAAACAAAAAAACAACTATGACATTTAATTGACGCGATATCATTATCATTGGTCGAGATCTGGAATATTCTATGATACTCATTATGGATTTGCGACAAAATGGCGACTCGAATATCAAAACTTTGGCAGTTAAATTAAAGTGAGAATAATAGTGTATATAAATATAAATAAAGTAATAATAATAGTCCTTGATTTTTAATCTGTTTAACATTATTAAATGTGTGTGAAGACGTCTTTAGGTTAGAAATTGGAATAATTCTCAAATGCTACTTCGTAGTAGATATTTATTATAAATACTTTAGATAATAAACGTACTTAGTTTATTAGTAATTTCTAGAGTTCATAAGTTATTTACTGAGAAATGTAAAGTACTTTACATTCTAATTAGTAACTTAACAAGTGTTTTTGTTTACGTTTTTTGATTAGTAACGGCTTCACATATATACAAATATTGTTTAGGGGTTGACTAGTTAATCAATGCTGTCCTCTTCATTCGAATGTCAAATTGATAAAGACAGAAAGAGAAGACAGCGTTTAATTTAACAATTATTAAATCTTCATCATCAGCATCCCTTTGTCGTCCACTGCTGGACATAGGCCTCTCCAATGGCACGCTACTGAGCTCGATCTTCAGCTCTCAATATCCACCCGCTGCCAGCCACTTTGGGTATATCGTCACTCCACTCAGCCGGAGGGTATCCTACGCTACGCTTGCCAAGGCGTAGTATCCACTCCAGAACACTCCAGAACACTACTCCAAGGTTATCGGTTCTGCGACTTGTGCCCAGCCCACTGCCACTTCAGCTTACTAATCCTTTGGGCTATGTCGATAACTTTGTATGTGTAAAAAAAAATTCTTTCAAATAACTTGAAAAATAGAATATTAATATAAAAACGGAAATATATTATTTCTTATTTATCCGTTTATTTGTTCGCGCTCGCCGCTTAGCCCGCGTGTAATGGAGTCAATCCCAGGTGATAGATACCCTATGTCTCTTTCTGTAACTCTGTATGCAAAATTTCATAATAATAGATTGTGTAATTAAGACGTAAAAGCGTAACAAAAATACTTACGCATTCATAATATTAGGTAACGATCAGATATAGGTTTCTTTAAGTTTTATTTATATATATGAAGTTATCGATAGCGTAAGGTCTTCATAGTTTAAGGGCCAAGATATACTTCAATATAAAAAAATATTATTAGCTTTGATGGACTTGAAAACGGCTCTATATATATAGTATAGTGGGGGGCATACTAAAAGTCCAAATCTTTATGGTAATCCTAAATGTAAAGACACTCGTTAGGACACCATGAACGAGTGGATTGAGGTTTATCACGCACCTTATGGGTGGGGCATGACGAATTAGTAACATTGGTCTAGGGGACGGTGTTCGTTATTTGAATAAATATTATCCGACGACGGTAAGTTGTCAAGCTAGATACGTATGTAGCTTTTTAACTTGGTAGACTTTTATTTCAACGGTTCTATTATACTATAGAATATTTTTTTATTGACTACTAGAATATGACAGTCAGCTGATTATTTTACTCTGTAATCTATTTTACAACTGCCGAACAAAAACTTATATAATGATCGTATATATATTCAGTTGAGGAATTACAACTGGCTAGATACAAAAAAAAGCGCGCGAAAATATGAATTAAACCGCCAAAAATGTTATTTATAGGTTCACGAACATTGCCGTTAATTGGCGCGACTTATAATTTATTATGTGTTTGATTTATTTTAAATGGATTTTTAAGATTGATTGATTTAATATTGAGCAATTTACTTCAATTTGTATATCTAGTGTTTCATTTATGTAAAGATTTATTCGTGGTTAGTTTTTATTTATTAAACTAAGCTATTATCTATCTACTTGGTGGTAGAGCTTTGTGCAAGCTCGTCTGGGTAGGTACCACCCACTCATCAGGTATCTACCGCAAAACAGCAGTACTTAGTACTGTTGTGTTCCGGTTTGAAGGGTGAGTGAGCCAGTGTAATTACAGGCATAAGGGACATAACATCTGAGTTCCCAAGGTGGGTGGCGCATTGGCAATGTAAGCGATGGTTAACATTTCTTACATTGCCAATGTCTATGGGCGTTGGTGACCACTTACCATCAGGTGGCCCATATGCTCGTCCGATAACCTATGCAAAAAAAAAAAAAAAAATAATAATAATTATGCCCCTCAAGCCTCTAGTTACACTGGCTCACTCACCATTCATCGGCACACAACATTATTAAGTACTGCTGTTTAAGCGGTAGAATATATGATGAAGTTGTCCAACCTTACCAGATGGTCACATAACCTTACCATGTGAAGTTTTTTAATCTGTTCCACTTCTATATATATTGAAAGCATGTCATGACTAGCTTATATATTTTTTATACGATATTAAGTGACAGTAGAACGATTATGTACGAAGAACATCGCTGCGCAAGATCTTTTATCAGAAAGTGATATGGGACATTTGATAATAATAATTATAACATGTAACGTATACACGGACTATAATCGCATATCAACATAACTCGACTTCCAACATTACGAGATACGAGTCGATACAGAACAGTACTGTAAAACTTAAATGGACGTTTTTATAATCAACCATTATAGTTTAAAATAGTTTACTGATAAAAAGATAAGCCAAATACAGTATTTCAATGTAATTCGCCTTATATACCTTTATAGTGGTAATTAATATTTATATACTACATACAGTAACGACATCGTCAGACTGTCTGCCGGGCTAAGGCCTCTTCTATTATTGAGGAGAAGGTTTGGAGCTTATTCCGCCACGCTGCTCCAACGCGGGTTGGTGGAATACACATTTCATAGAATTTCAGTGAAATTTGACACATGCAAGTTTCATCACAATGTATTCTTTCACCGTCAAGCACGAGATGAATTATAATCAAATATAAAGCACATGAAATTCAGTGGTGCTTGCCCGGGTTTGAACCCACGATCATCGGTTAAGATTCACGCGTTCTTACTACTGGGCCATCTCGGCTTCTATACAACATAACTATATAAAATCTAAAGTTCAACTCCGTTTGAGAAATAAAAGTAAAAATAACTTTGGTCATAAAAAAATGGAGCGGAAATCGAACTATGTACTTTTGTGTAAGCGACTGTACAATACTATTCGGTCAATCGGCTTCATGATAACGTGGCATTGACGCAATAGCGATAGCGTATCGATTCCATACACAGTAATCACAACGTGACAACATTATTGAAACGATCTTATATTAGCAGAAATATTTAATCCTAATAAAAAAATCTCTAACCAGTAAAGGAATATGTATTTGATATTATATATATATAAGGTCCTCCAGACCGATTTCGGTCACGGCGGCAAATCTCAAGGGAGATTAGCCAACTGCGCAGGACATATTATAGTGCACAAGTGTGTGCGCAAACACAGGTGCACTCTCTTTTCCTTAGCTCTCATAATCCGATGGGACGGCAATCCGACACGACCGGAAAGAGTTCAGGCGCAGGACCAACGGCTTAACGTGCTTTCCGAGGCACGGGAGTGTACACACTTCCAACTTCCAGACTCCGGGCTGCTACTGAGAATTTTCTGATAGAAAAACCCAATAATTATTTATTGGCCCGACCTGGGAATTGAACCCAGGACCACCGGGTCTGCGGCCTTATATCTAGCCACTAGACCAACGAGGCAGATTTGATATTACTATGTCACTTGAATGGTGAGTGAGCCATTTGTATGAATAGCCAAGATGGCACATTAGTTTCAATTAAGTAACTTAAAGAATAAATCCACATTAAACGATTTAAACAATAAATTCAAAATTAGAAATATAGTATAAAAGTTCCAAATTCAAAAAGTAGAACGATTTAAAAGAGTAACTTAATATCAGTTCCAAATTCAAAAAAAAAAAAACGTGCAACATTATAAAAAGATTTGGCTACCCTCAAAACCAGTAAAGGAGCTGAGAGGGAAATATTTAAATACAAAATTGAATACTAACGAGATGCTATATATAACAGTCATACAGATAGTTTGCATAAATGCAAATATTAAGCAGGTTGTTTAAATTCAACTTTATAAATAAAAAGTGAGAGAAAAAATATAAGGCTTATAAGTCAAGTTTTCGCTGCAATGTAGCGTCGGAAAAACAAACAGGTCATTTTTAATTTTTTTTTACTATAATTTTTATTACATTCAGGACGTTTTGATTACGGACGCTAGTACTTTCTACGAGGCGTCATTCAAAAGTGTCCCAATAAAAACGTTTTTTAAGTTTAGAAGTTATCTTTGATATACTATACGAACGATGTCAAAGGCACGTTCGTAACTTAAAAATGATCGTTCTCATGTATAATAAGAATTTATTAAATATATGAATAGGACATTAGTGTTTAAATTTCTTAAAATTTGTTGTAGCTAATTATTCGTAATATAGATGATATTCTTAATTGGGTTTATTTATTCTATAAGATATTTTTTTTAATAATAACAAGATAACAATTAACATATAAAGCAAAACTTACGTTACTGTGATCTGAAGAGATAATTTTTTTACAGTATTTAAAGTTTTATATTATAAAGGAAGCATATCGGCCAATATTATATTTTTTATGTTAACGCTACTTCATCTCGTTTTACCGGTACGAGTGGTTATGGTAATGTCTTCTGAATGAGGCATCCGATTCTCTTTGAACTCGCTAAAATTGTTAAACGTCCACAGGAAGTATTGGACAAGTTTTTTGTAAATAACATCGAACGATGTAGGTCGAATCGATTTCGACTCGATTACAATTCGTGATAAGTTTTTTTTCTTAATATTTCTTTAAGACATGAATGCTACGTAAGCTTATTAAGCTATGAATGAAATTTTTAATTTGAAAATCAACATTATTCTTAAGAATTATATTACAATATTTTTAAACGTAAATCGTAACAAATATTTGTCAGAGTATATTTTTTATCTATGCTTGATACTTGTTTTTTTTTAGGATTAAGCAATAGTTTTTGTTTTTAAGTTAGGCATACTAATAACAATAGCAAATACATTATTTTATTAATTGTAAAATATATTTCGATATCTTGGTACATTGTATAATTTATCTATATTTACATCAAATATATCTATTTCCAATAGATTCTTATCTCATTACATCTCCTAGTCGACAGATCGTCAAGGGCAAACTAATCAGATGAGAATAGGTCAATTGGCCTCCTACAGTGTAACAATTATTCGATTATTACTCGATTATCGTTATCATTAATCGATACTATCAACTATCAAAAGTGAATAATTGTGTTTAAATACAGAAACAGAAAGTTTTGTTGTTTGGTAGTGTTAGAATATTCTTTATAAATGCAACTCAATCTGTCAAAATGTCAATACAGACGTCAATTGATTTTGACATTGCATCTCTTGACCATCGCTCGCAGGCTGCTGTGTGTTTTGTTATCTTCTATTAAAATATTAAATTATCCGCTAAGTTGTATATTTGTTGTAACCTTACCTATAACCCTTCAGGTAGTTGGGTTATATGGTATAATTATTGGTATAAACTATATCAATAGTCGTAATCCACTGGGATGAAGGTGGTCCATAGACCCAAGTGTAATGAATGCACGATATGAATTATAAATACAATTGGAGCATAACATTTTTTTATAGATTAGATAGACGGACGAGCAAATGATGGTGAGTGGTTACCTTCGCCCATAGCCATTGGCATTGTAAGAAATATTAACCATCGCTTACATCGCCAATGCGTCACCAACCTTGGGAACTAAGATGTTATATCGCTTGTGCCTGTACACTGGCTCACTCACCCTTCAAACCGGAACACAACATTACCAAGTACTGCTGTTTTGCAGTAGAATATCTGATTTTAAAGCCGCAACCATTGGTTAATATTCATGTGTTCTTACAACTAGGCCAATCTTTATCAAAATTCACGTTCTGCGTTATTAAACTACAAATCTTTAATTAATACACCTGATTATTTAACTAATTACATATTAAAACGCCTTCAAAAGTCGTTCAACCGTTACGAAACTTTTTGGTGCGTACTTCAGTTCGCTCACGATAGCATTAACCGTTATTTGACACAATTAACTTTTAATCTTGTTTGCATTTTAGAATTTAGTACAAAAAGCGTAATGAAATCCAGAAAGCAGTGCAGACTTCAGAAAATTATTAGTAACTAGCATTTTGCCAGCGGTTTCATCCGCCCGTAGTTGCCGTTCCCGTGGCAATACGGGGACAAAATGTAACCTATGTTACTCACCGATAAAGTAGCTTTCCATTGGTGAAAGAGTTTTTAAAATCGGCTTTGTGGTTTAGGCGTGAAAGCGTCATAAAAAAGAAACTCACTTTCGCATTATAATATTAGTTACGAATTAGGATATGTATATTAAACCTTACCCCCTTAGATTTTAACTCGACTAGATTCTCTAAAACTAAGGTGGAAGAGGTTGATGTGCTACAACGCCACCTACATTAATCTTTCTACAGTATGTCAAATCTCTTGATTCGAATTTCAAAATTATTCGAATCTTTGAAATTTCGTTGAAAGTGGTAGTGCCATGCTGCATACCTTCAGGTTGTAGCCGAATGGGCCGGCACGCCCGGGGAAGTACCACTCTCTCACTTAAAATCGGCGTAAAGTGGTAGCCATGCTACCGCGTTTCGTTCGGTATGTGAGAGACCCGGAGGCCCAATCCCCCCCCCCCCACAAAATGAGTGCGCAGAATTTAAGAGTACTACCCCAGGAGGGTACCATCTGCGACCGCGGTGGACAATCCCTCTCTGGACATCCATGCTCAGGACATACACCACCTGAGCTGGGATGCCCAGGCTGCCCTTCGAATTCTGGGGGGGGCAATTTTGCGCTCTTAAATGGTCGGGGCAAACGGAGCAGGCATCTTAAGGCAACCCCTTCCGCCCTTGCTGTGGACTTCTGCAACATAAGGGGACTGAATTCCAACTTAAACGCCGTCCACTTCCATCTTGAGACGGCGAAGCCGGCCTTGCTCTTTCTAACCGAGACCCAGATATCGTCCCAGGCGGACACCTCATTCCTTTCCTACCCGGGGTACAAGTTGGAACATTCCTTTGTACCACGGGCTGGGGTGTGTGTTTACGTCAGGGAGGATATCTGCTCTCGTCGCCTCGCCTATCTTGAAGGGAGGGACCTATCCATTCTCTGGCTGCGCGTAGACTGCGATGATCATCCGCGAATCTATGCGTGCCTATATAGGTCCCATAGCGGTAATGCCGAAACGGACCGGCTCGTTGAGCACATTCAACGGGCTACAGATTCGGTGCTGCAACAGATCCCATCCGCAGAGATCGTGATTCTTGGCGATTTTAACGCCCACCACGCCGAATGGCTTGGATCGCGTACTACCGATCACGCGGGGAGATCTGTGGTCGATTTTGCCTTGGCATATGATCTGGCACAACTGGTTACCTCGCCAACGCGAATCCCAGATGTGGAGGATCATATACCTTCACTGCTAGACCTTCTGCTAACCTCTCATCCGGATGGGTACCGTGTTTCCGTAGAGCCTCCTCTTGGCTCGTCGGACCACTGTCTTGTCCGGAGTACAGTGCCGATTACACGCACCTCACGGCCTCGGTTCGTGGGATGTCGCCGTGTGTGGCACTACAGGTTAGCGGACTGGGATGGGATGCGGTCCTTCTTTGCATCCTACCCATGGGGGCGGATTTGTTTCTCGCCGGATGATCCAGATGTCGTTGCTGACTCGGTCGCTGATGTTGTGTTTCAGGGTATGGAACTCTTCATTCCGTACTCTGCAATACCCATCGGCGGCAGATCCCGGCCCTGGTTTGGTCGCTTCTGCAAAACGGCATCCCGCCGAAAGGTAGAATGCTATCAAGCCTGGGCTGAAGCATCGGCATCTTGTGATGTAAATACCAGCGCACTGAAAAAGGAATACAACTCTGCCTCCAGGTCTTTCAAAAGTGTTATTTCCAAGGCTAAATCGGAGCACATTGGCAGAATTGGTGAGAGACTGGTGCGACTTCCTTCGGGAACACGCGCATTTTGGTCTCTCGCTAAGGCTGTCTTAGCGAATTTCTGTCAGCCCTCCCTTCCATCTCTGCACAGGAGCGATGACTCGTTGGCCCATACTGCGAAGGAGAAAGCCGACCTTTTGGGATCTCTCTTCGCGTCCAACTCGACTCTTGATGATCAGGGAAAGACACCACCGACAATCTTGCGGTGTGATACCACGATGCCGGAAATTAAATTCCGGCAGAGTGCAGTTCGTAAAGCACTTCTTTCCTTAGACATCCATAAGTCGAGTGGGCCCGATGGCATTCCTCCGATCGTGCTGCGTACTTGTGCTCCCGAGTTGGCACCGGTCTTAACGCGTCTTTTCCGCCACTCAATGTGTAGGACATTAGGCGTAGTCCCAAATTCCTGGAAGACTGCTTTGGTGCACCCGATCCCTAAAAAAGGCAATCGCTCTGATCCAACAAATTATAGGCCTATTGCTATCACCTCCTTGTTCTCCAAGATAATGGAGTCCATCATTAACTGCCAGCTCCTGCGGTACCTAGAGGAGCACCAGCTGATTAGCGACCGCCAGTACGGCTTCCGTCGGGGTCGCTCAGCCGGTGATCTTCTAGTTTACCTTACTCACAGATGGGCTACTGCGGTTGAGTCCAAGGGGGAGGCATTAGCAGTCAGTCTGGACATAGCGAAAGCCTTCGATCGGGTATGGCATAAAGCGCTTCTCTCGAAGCTTCCTTCCTACGGGCTTCCCGAGAAATTATGCAAGTGGATCACCAGCTTTTTGGCAGATCGGAGTATCAAGGTCGTTGTCGACGGTGCATGCTCTGACCTAAAATTTGTCAATTCTGGTGTTCCACAAGGCTGCGTTCTTTCACCTACTCTGTTTCTTCTGCATATCAATGATATGTTACAAATTAGTAACATTCACTGCTATGCGGATGACAGCACTGTAGACGCCCTTTACACCGGCCATGCTAATATTCCTCGAGAACACGTCGACGAGTGTCGGAACAAACTTGTATCTGAAGTCGAGATCTTGCTAACCAAAGTCTCGGACTGGGGCCGACTAAACTTGGTCCAATTCAACCCCAATAAGACTCAAGTTTGCGCGTTAACCGCAAAAAAGACTCCTTTTGTCATATCTCCTAATTTCGAGAATACTCCACTCACTGCCACAGCCAGTATCGGGATACTTGGCGTCGAGATTTCGAACGCTGTTCAGTTCCGCGGTCAACTGGAAGTTAAAGCCAAATTGGCTTCCAAAAAGCTTGGAGTGCTCAACAAGGCGAGACAGTATTTCACGTCGGCCCATCGCCTAAATCTTTACAAGGCGCAAATTCGGCCCCACATGGAGTACTGCTCTCACCTCTGGGCGGGAGCTCCCCAGTACCAGCTTCTTCCTTTTGACCGCATTCAACGTAGAGCAGTTCGAATTGTCGACGATCAAGCTATTACCGACCGGCTTGATCCTTTGGATTTGCGTAGAGATGTTGGGTCACTCTGCATCCTCTATCGCATATATCACGGGGAGTGTTCTGAGGAGTTGTTTGGTTTAGTCCCGGCTGCTGAATTTCACCACCGGACATCGCGACAGAACTCAAAATTCCATCCTCACCACCTCGATGTCTGGAAATCCACAACAGTGCGTTTCCTAAGGCATTTCCTGCCTCGCACAATCACTCTGTGGAACCAGCTTTCGCCGGCGACTTTTCCGAACCGATATGACATTGCAACCTTCAAGAAGAGAGCGTACTCTTACCTCAAAGGCCGGCAACGCACCTGCAAGTCCTCGGATGTTGCAGGTGTCCATGGGCGGTGGTAGTCACTTTCCATCAGGTGAGCCTCCTGCTCGTTTGCCTCCTCTTACATAAAAAAAAAAAAAAAAAATCTTAATTTCGACATTTTTACGTTCAGTCACCGTGTTTATGTATGTGTGTGTGAGCTTGTCGCCTTACCTGATTGGTTTATTGTCCTGAGACACATTAGTCGTAAGTCAATATCCGAACGTGTATCCTTCATACCTTTCTGTTCGGACGATTAAAATCGTTCTCGACAATTACTTGTCGAGAACAATGTCGGTATGCCTATCATTACTTTTTACTTGAGGCGGGAAAGTGAATTTTTGCAAGTGAAGTTTCACTCCATATAGCCTCAAACCAACAATAATTTGTTTATTGCACCGGTCTTTTTGAAATTTTATTATTTTAAATTTGTTGATAGTTATTATCAAAATGACTTGCGATAAATGAAGATTGCCATACGATTTTTGATCATAATAACATCACTCTCGTCTCTAAGTTTTCATTTAAATTAATATTAAAAATAAATTCGAATCATCGATAAATAAGTCGTTTGTTACAACTCTATTAGCCTTGCGGACAAAATGAAGTGTTTGAAAACAATAGCCTATTAAATCTGGATCGAACTAGAAAAATCATAGAATTTCATACTGGAAATTACTACATATAAACTCAAATAGAAACGACAAAAATAAATTTCTTATAAACTAATTTGAAAGTATAAAAACAGTATTACAAGTTTTATAATTGAAATGCAAATTATTTGTACATTTAAATACGCATATTGATGATGCTTCAACCATTTATGATAATGTATTGACAACAAACAACGGTTACAGGAATATAACGTCAAAAAATAATATCATTTCGAAAAGTTCCATACAAGATAGCACTCAAAAACGATGACAATTGAACTGTCATGGCGCCCAAATAGATTTTACTTCAAATAAGTTTTAGTCGTAATTAGTAATTTTCAATTGAAGAGCCATTATCTTCGTCATCGCTTAAGAACATAAAACAAATAGGTAGGTACATTTTTAAACAAATAGATAGATTTTTGGTAAAAAAATTTAAAAATTATTTACTCAAGCTGGCTTTACTAAGCACTTTAAAGTCACCATGTTACAGGGTCAAATTGAACGTACACCACCGGAATATAGATACTGTCGATACAAACTACTTAATCTTTATTAAACTATCAAGTCACACAGAAAACTTTTTTTTTCTTAACGAACGCGAAGGCACAACTTTTATCGCCCGTATTTTTATAATTTATCAACAACGTTCTGAGTTTTTTTAATATTTATTATGTATATCCATATATTCTAATCGGTTAAACAAAGCATTGCAAAACATCTGGTTTATGTCAACAATTTATATAGATTACGCACTAAATATACTTACATAGTATTTAATTATATAATCATTATCAATATTATAATAATAAAACAAACATTACACATAACAATATGATAACTACTTTTATAAAATATATTATTTACTTATGTTTATTGTCATAGCCTTGGGGTATTTTATTTTAATTTATTGCACGAAGGTAGAACAACATACAGGCAAATATGTAAGGGTCACCGCCGAGTTAAACATATAATCTATAACATATATCGACTATGTACCGACAATCACGTCTAAATGGCACGCTCAAGTTCTAAGAACTGACCATCTATGAACATCTCTTTGTATTTTATAGTAAAATTTAAAATAGATAATAATTGCTAAATTCATTTTAAAAAAGAACTGAATTGTGTTAAATATGTTTAAAATAGGAACGTAATTGTATTATATTAAGTAAAAAGACTATCATTCAATTGCTAAATTCATTTTTAAAAAAATTACTAAATTGTGTTTAATATATTTGAAAATGGAACGTAATTTCACTTTACTTTAACTATCAATCGTATTTACTTATATTTGTGATATGAGAGTGAAGGACCGTTGTCGTGACTTGAACGATTAGCTCACAAACAAGATTATGTTAGTGAATCGTGTAATACAGATTTTCAGCTAAATTGGCAAATACACTCCCGATAATAATATAATTCTGAAAGTTAAATACAAGTTGAATATTAGGTACTTTTAATTTGGACACAATAGTATTAGTACTGTAGTAGCAAGTATTAGACTATCTAATTGATGACGCTAATTTATCTTTATATACTTGTTTCGATCAGCAATTATATGTATATATGAATAGTCTACTTATACTCGGTGGTAGAGCTTTGTGCAAGCTCGTCTGGGTAGGTACCACCCACTCATCAGATATTCTACTGCAAAACAGCAGTACTTTGTATTGTTGTGTTCCGGTTTGAAGGGTGGGTGAGTCAGTGTAATTACAGGCACAAGGGACATAACATCATAGTTCCCAAGATTGGTGGCGCATTGGCGATGTAAGCGATGGTTAACATTTCTTACAATACCATCAGGTGGCCCATATGCTCGTCCGCCTACCTATACTATAAAAAAATATATAGGTCTATATAGGCTTACTTGTACTTATTGTACGATTACTGGTCTTTGATCGTTGGTTGGTTTAAATATAATAGAGTAATTAAGTTATTGAGTTTGAGTAAATGACTCACTGTTAGTCTTCTTGCCTGTTTAATAGTTTTTGAGCCTGTATATCTGTGATAAAACATTCTCATCATAACTCCTTAGTGCTAAATCGGATTTAAGGGTCTTCTTTGACGTTTGTTGAAATTCGAAGGTCGGGATTTCGATAGAATTATATAGAAAGCGATGCTCCACAACCTTGAAATAAATCACACAGTTAGCCAATGAATTTAACTTACGTGTAGAGCATTCGAATTTAAGATAATGTTTATGGATAAGTGTAAAAAAAATCAGAAAAGTCACTAAAACGTGTAAAATCGCACTTCCTTATTGAGACGAAATTATCGTAATCGTCGCGAATTTAGAAATGAATTTTATCAAATAATAAAGTTAAAACTATAAAGAAACGTCTGGAGTCTTCATTTTTTAATAAACATTTTCTTATTTTTTGTTATAATAAATTACAATGAAATTGTACGCGTTTTCTTATGCGAGCCGCCGATAATCCTCGCAGACCAGTCGGCCACGCGCCTCCGAAGTGAGAGCACGTCGGTTTGCGCCGCATTGATAGATCGCGATCGAACCGTGTACTTACACAAAATCAATGTGTGCGTAAATAGCGTATTTAGTATGTATTTGAACGTTTTAGTTGTCACCGACTGTTCATCTTAAATTTTAGGAAGCGAACCGACTGATGTATTCTGTTTTTTTTTTTGGTATTTTTAGTGTTTTATCATTTGATACGATATTTTTACTGATAATATTTTGTATATTTTGTAGTTTGATAAAAAAACAAAAAATAACTCGAGTTGAAATTCTAACTAGTTACATAATTATAACACTCTCATATATAATGATACATTGCAATTTTTTTATAAATAAATATAATTTTTTGAAATATTTATATATATAATTACTTATTTCGTCCATTTCCTAGTTATATTGGCCAGTAAAACAACAACTGAGGCAATAAATTTATTGTCGTATAAATTCAAATTATTCTTATTTTCATTGATAACGTAAAACTAAACAAAGTATTTATAAATAGTGTTTTGAACACTAAATAATAAAAATGACCAAATCCCATTTATGCATAAAACGAAACACGCGTGATGGCCCACCTAAAAAACCCTCATTAGTCAGTAAATTACTGACTCTCAACTCAGCGGGCAATATAGTACTCAAGTGGAAATGAGTAGAACGAAGTACATAATCCTTGTAACTGTGATCTAAGAACAGTAGTGGCATCACACTAAAGAACACACTTCCAATTGGAAGACCGCCACGCTTGTATATATAATAAGCTGCGTTAAAAACTTTAATACCGCGATTCAGGGATTATACATTTTTATAACATTTTTCTTTAAAAGTTTAATTATTTTATGTATTTATTCACATATTTTTTTTTTATATTGAGTAATTAAAGAAATAAAACATTTATTATTACAGTAATAATAATATTGTTCTTATTATTTTAGCATAAAATGTTTCTTTTAGTTTTTTGTTACGTCAAAGCGCTATCTAGTGAGGATATACGAAACGTTTTCATGCCTCATCGTCATCATTGGTTTTGCAAATTGATATTTATCCGATTTCAGACTTACAAATCGATTTCAAAATCCGATTTTAGATATCTGAATTCGGTAATGCCTAGCCTCATCAAATCGCCTGAGAACTTAGCTATCCTTTTATTTTATTAGCTAACGTGCTCAGGCAAATATAGTCTTTAGGTACTTCATCAGTAAGGTCGATTATTGTGTAATAGATTTCCGTAGCAGAACCAAGAAACCGAAAGTCGAATCGCAAAATTCCCGCTATCAATTGGTTAGAAAGAGAGAAAGTGAATTTCATAGTAGAATAAATGTTGTAAAATATATATTTCGATTCAGGAATTATATATTTTTCTTTAGAAGTTTAATTATTTTATGTATTTATTCACATATTTTTTTATATTGAGTAATTAAAAAAATAAAACATTTATTTTTACAGTAATAATAATATTGTTTTTATTATTTTAGCATAAAATGTTTGTTTCAATAATGTTTATATAATGTTTTTCTTGTATTCCTATTGATCTATTTTTATTTCACTTTTTGTATATATACTTGTTCCGTTTTTTAATAAAGCATTCCACATTCGTCTTTCGTCAATTTTTTTTTATTATTCCACATTACGACATCAAGAAGTTTATTTATACCAAACTACTCACCTCAACGCTATAGATATGTATTTGACAACATTTCAAAATCAGTGACAATAAAGTTAAAATTTAGTTTAGGAAAAAAAAGTGCGACGACCCCACTCTGCATACGTATATGTGTGCGTGCCGTGCCCGAGCCTCGATAGTTGCGACAGTAGCGCTAAAAACGTAAAACTTCGTGCGGCGGAACGTCAAAGAAGACCCTTAAGCCCGCTCTCGTTAAGAGTAAAGGTCATGCTAAGGAGTAAAGGCCTTTCCGGCGTCAACCTAACAAACTGAAGATTCCGAGTAATGTCCGTTGCAGAGGGTTTCATATAAAGAATACTAAACAGCTAGAATTGATACGGTTACGATCGCTTTCCGAGTTGATATGTGTGCTTCCTTTATTATCCACGCCTTGACTCTCTAACGAAAAGTGAAATACAAAAATTATAACCTCAATGAATTCCAAGCAAAGTAGCACAGCTTGTATAGTAGTTATGTAGTAGTACATAAATATTAATATATCGAAACCGTGGGACATAAAAGCTTTTAACCTTGAAATTCAATATGAAAACGAATTTAGCAAACAAGGGTTGAAAACAATGGTAAATGACAAAAAATATAAAGGTGTCAAAATTAAATAGAGGGGAAGATGGGACCTTGAAAAAAGGGGTCCCATTTGAATAATAATAATTATTGCTTAATCATTCACAAGATAACGTGGTCTTTCATATTTAAGGGTAATTTCACGTATTGTTATTTTATAGGATCAAACGCAGACGCGACTTTATTATCTACATTAATTTAAAAAGGCTTACGTATCGTCTTTTATTTAACAGTACAAAAATACTACAAACTAATTTACTTTTGAGTTAAAATATCTATCCTTTTTAAAAGATATCATAGAAATAGAAATGTTTTTTTTTTCAATTATTTTTAGGTTGATTCATATTCCAAGACCAGGCAAAAGAAATAATCTTGCAGCCAAATTACATCCTCTTTTTGCGTCCGTGGGCGGCACAGATGATTAAATTATGAATGTACCCTTTTTGTTACGGTGCAGGTGTATTTTTTAGTCAATCATTTCTTTATGCATATTTAATATAACTACAAAAAAAAATATTGTCTGTAATAATTATTATTATAGTTTTGTAGAAAGAAATCTTTTGAGTTGAGGAAAGTTTTTGATTAATAATAAGGCGAATGTAAATAGAACGAAGAACTACCGTTATTATCTTTAACTCACAAATTGATTTCCATAGTCAATCTATTACTTATCAAGAGATTGCGATAAGTGTAACGATTACTCAAAAACGTCTGCGTACGATTATGATTGACATATATTTTGGGAATAAGAGCACTAGATCAGTGTTATTTTAATAAATATTACGTAAATATAAATAACAAAACTTTTTTTTAAATTTTATTAAAAAATATAAATGTCACTTTGACAATAAATGGCGGGAAAAAATATTAAAATGCGTTACGTTTTGTTTATTTACATTTTCTTAATGTTTACATCATATAAAGTACAAATGCGTTTGTCTGTTTGTTCACCATATATCGTGAGAAATATTGAATTATGGTCTTTGGTTAGTTAATAAAAGAAACAATGACGCTATTACTCATAGAAGTTGAGTAATATTGAATGTCAAGGCGAGGAATTATGCAAATAAATGCACATAATCTGCTAATTGCGTAATATGGTCGCATGTATTTGCGTGTTTTTTATTGATATAATAAATGACTAAAGAGTTTTTTTAAAAAGTTTTTTTTATGTTATTTTATAGTATTATATGATATTAATTTTTATACTTAAGTATAAATATTATTATATACTATCTAAAATTGTGACATTTTAGGATTTAGTATAGTTTATAGATAATTTTACGCTTCCGATAAATTTGATTGAATATCGGATTTACGTTTTCACGTGATCTTATTCACGTACACAACTATTAAAAATTGATATTTTCCGATCTTGCAACACTGAAATCGTACATTTTAATTTAGTTTATTAGACGTATTTAAAGATTTCTATGGTAATAAGAATTTTTGTAAAGACCTCATAGAGCTGTTCTGTAGGAACAAACTTGAAATTCACCACAGAAAACGGTCGTAAATTGTCTGAAAGCGAAATGCGATATTGACCATTATAATTATAACATTGCAAGAACATACGCATCAAAATAGTATATCACCATAAGTCAGTTAACATTTCACGGATAAGTAATGTAGTAAGTCCTTACAGAATGTCACTAGTGGGAAGTTAATTGCAAAAGATAGGTTGTAAATAACAACATAATCCAATTAAAATAACCACTTTGTACCCTTGAAATAATCTATGAAAGAACTTAGACTATAAGTCAACAAAAAAAACATTGAAACTATAAGGAAGAGTATACACACGTCATTAAAAAAAATTTTTTTTTAATCGAATCATCATATATTTTTTTAAACGCTATGTATCTTACATATAGTCAACACAATTTAATTTTACATAAATTATATCGTTACAATTATTCAATTGATTAATTTACAAATCCCGCGGATTGGAAGGAAGGAAATGCAATTAAAAAAATACTAATCAATTCCAAATTTTTTAATTAGTTACGTTTTTTCTTTCGGTTTAAACTTTGAAGATAAGAACACGTCATTTCAGTTTATAATTCATGCTAAATTTATTTATTCTAAAAATTCTTCTTAAAATATCTACGTATTTTATAATTTACTCAGCAACCTTATCTGTGTGGGGATTTAATTAGTTTTTCTTAAAGTTATACTTCTTTAGCCGCGATAGTAAAATTTTACGTTGAACGGAAATGACGTCACAAAATGACACTACGAAATTCGTTGCGAAAGAGATGTATATATATACTTATATATATAGTATATGTAAGGAAGAAAACCGAAAGTAAATTTCTTTATAGTTAACTACCTAACTACATAACATAAGTACAAAAGTAACTACACGAATCTCTTTTTCCAGTAAAGTATATTTTATACCATTTTTTTAATTTATAATCAAGACACACACATAACGCATTTAAGTATTTTTATGAACTATTTTATATACATAAATACATATATAATAGTCTCTATCTTTACACCCTATCAAATATATATATAATGACAACAAGCTAAGTTAACTTTTAGTGCCAGCTTATAATATAATTCTTAATTAAACTTGGAAATCTTAATCGTAAGCTTAAAACGCTCCAACACGTAGCATACTAGTCGGACGAAACCATATGGTATATAACCTTGGTGATATATACATATAATAAAAAAAAAAACTCGCTGAGTTTCTTTCGCCGGTTTTTTTCAGGGCTGGGTGTTTCTTTTCCGAACCGGTGGTATTTTCTAGATTGACTATCAATAAGAAAGTGTTATACTTCAATATGGAATAAAGTATTTTGAATTTGAATAAAAGTTTAACGACTCTGTCTGCATGCTACAATTTTCAAAAGATCATAGGAATGCTATCGATATGGGAGCTTAGGAAAATTATTATTTTTTTTCTCCGAGTCTATAGCTATAAATTTTATATAAAAGTGATAAAATCATGAGAGAAATGGTCACCAAATATATTATAAACTCCAAAAATCTGAAGACAACGTGGACGTATATCCAAATCTACTAAAAGTAATTTATTTTCTGATACTTCGCGTATCACACTGTTTTTTTTTTTGTATAATAATACTTAATCCATAGTAAAAATTAAATGTACAAGGAAAATCTTTGAAAGAATTGACTGTAAAATCATTTTCATAGGTTACTTTTTTTTTTAAATATTACAGGCACAAGTTTGACTTAGTTAAGTCTTTAGGCGACACGTTAAGTCACACGACACACAAAATTATTTAATTTTAAAAAGTTCAGTATTTTATAAAATACCTAACTAAAAAGTTATTACTGGTTGTTCTTACCTCACGATGAATTTCTTTTCTTATCAACCGGCCATACAATGTTTAATCAAAACTAAAATTAATTTAAAAGAACTGTTACATATTATAGAAATTGAAACAATAAGAACGTTTTTTTTTAAATTAATAAAGTTGCACACCTGTGCACAGTTATCGGATCGAAAAAAAAATTTGGATGACTAGATAGCATCTTCATGCTCAAACAAATAAAGAAATTTTCAGGCTAACGATAAAAGAACTTTCACACAGAAATCACGGCTTATCGCGATCTAAAATAAATATCTAGATATTTTTAGGTCATCAATAAAACGCTGTAAAGGTATTCTTACCAGATAAAATGATAAATAGTTTTTTTTTTTTAAATTTTGTAGGCAAAAATTTACTATCCGTATTCCTTAGATTAACTGAAGACTTACTGAACAGTGCCTATTTTTTTTAAAATAAGTTCGCAAGTTTTTTGTAATTGCGTTTATCTAGTTTTTCAATTATATTAAAAGGTTATTCAAAGATATAATTTATAGGTTGAATATATTATCATATGTCTACCATAAAAATATTTTATTACTATAGCATTTCATTGTAAGTAATAAACCATCTCTGGCCATAAAATATTTTCGTACGCAGCCGCTGCATCTATTCTAAAATAATTTCTTACCGCACCGAAGTTATTTTCGTTTTCGCAATAAAACCAACTCAAACTATATATCTAAACATCCAACACAAAATGCACAGATAAACTCTATAACACATCACTTGACACAAAAAAATAAAAGAAATAAAAAAGAGGTTTTATATCTTCACGAATTTTTCTTATTCAAAATTCGAACGCATTTATAACTTTTTTAATTTAAAGGTTGGCGGGCACCTACCGGGCGGTTGTCACACGACTGTTCCGCCGCGCTCGCAAACAGAACTGAGACTACTTTCAAACTCCCGATTTCCGACGCTTTACTTTCTGAGCGTTCCGAATATACTGTATAGCATCTCACAGTACATTGTTACTGTGTGGGTACGATTAGTGTAGGACGATAGCTGTATCGATAGATAATATCGATAGCTATATAGCTACATATCAGCGTGTTTAATGACATTTTAAATGTAATAATAGATAAATGCATTTTTTATCAATAGCACATATTATAATAATATTGTAACGATTATAACAACATCGTAGTAAATATTATGCTATGCTTTTAAAATTATTTGTTTAATGTTTAAATAAAGTTAAAAAAATATATATATTATAAAACACAAGCTCTTATAACTAGGTGATACTGTGGTGCTGAGCCACCGTTGGCTAATAGTTTCGACTAAATCAGCTGGCTGTCTGACGTAAGTTGATACGACCACTCTTATTTAGATGAAGCAGATTTATAGATCTATTCTGTAACCTTTTAACGTATTATTTTATATTATTAGTAATATATTATATAGAACTGTTGGACACAGTACTAGCTCAGTGCATTAATTTAAACCTTTTAAATAGTATTTTAGCTTACACAATGATTTATTAATGACAATAAAATGCTTTTCATGACGACGATGTCCAGGCAAGGGCGACTAGCTAACTGCGCAGGACATATTATAGTATACAAATGTGTACGCAAACACACCTGATGGTAAGTGGTCACAACTGCATTTAAGCTTTGGAATTTTTAGAATTACCCATCCTTTACGTCGCCAATATGCCACTAGCTTTGGGAATCCGTGGGGGAAACGCGTAATTCGTAAAAAACTTTTGTACAATGTCCTATCACCTAGTAAAAATTGGAGATTATAGTTTGTCTATCATTAATGATATATACATAAATAAGTATATGAAAATTGCTAATAGATTTCATGTAACTTTATAATGCTGTAATTATTTTATGAAGGCATAATGAATTAAAATTAAAAATTGTGTATTAAATTCTAAATAACTTTTTTTTTTATTATTTATCGCCAGTACGTCACTACGTGTCCATTTTTATTTTTCTTCGACTGATAAAATTACCTTATATAATTTATTTTACGTGTTTCTGTGTGATATTTCTGTTGCCCAAAGTGTTTTGTTTCGTAATTGACTTTATTAGTTATTTCAGCATAACTCTCTTCGAAATGATTAAAAGTAAATTAATTCATTTATTTATTTTATTTTTTATTAAAATAATATTGACTTTTTTTGTGCTATAGCATAGTATTAAACATTACTATAGTTTTTTGTAAATAGAGGATGACTATAACTATAAAATAATCAAAAAATATCGACAAAAATTCCTCTCATCACTGTTCTGGAACATTATCCCATAATACACATACAAATTTGCTGAACACCCACACATACACACAGAGTAACTAGAGCTTTAAAGCTTCAGACGTCCACTAATGCAATTTCAAACGTAACACCTTGTCATAAAGTTCTAAGTTCCTTGTATGTCCTTAAAAGTAGGTGACGTATGACTTCAGTCTACAGATTACAGCAATTTTTATTGTCTCGTGCCTTATCGTATAACTTTTATATAGGCTATCTCTATTGTAAGATGAGTTAAATTTATCTTGTAAGATTTGGGTGAAAACATAACTTATTTAATAGTTGTTTGCAAGTTTTTTGAAGCGTAATTATTTTACAATTTGTGTACGTTTAATTCAAACAGACTTTTACCATTTTGTCGTAATTTTACAATCAAAATTAAACCTTAATTTATCACGGCTGCGGAATTTATCTTCCGTAAATAAATGGCTAGACACTCGAAACAGTGTTTTACACATTCTTACTAATAGTATAAATGCGAAAGTTAGCTTGTTTGCGAAAGTCAAAGTCAAATATCTTTATTCAATATTCAAGCGTTACACTTACTTATTGATTGTCATAAATCTACCACCGGTTCGGAAATAAACACCTCAGACCTGAGAAGAAACGGCGAAAAAAACTCGGCGGGATTTTTATTTGAAGTGAAAACTTCTTTAGCGGCGTTGTGCACTTTTTTATGATGGGTAAAAAATGTTAAACTCGCGTCAGGTCACGTGACCCTGATTGAAAATTCGTAAGATGGATTCTGACGTGTTAAATTTTTCAAATAAAAACTTCTTTACGTCGTTGTGCACTTTATTGAGATGGGTAAAAAATGTTAAGCTGGCGTCAGGTCACGTGACCCTGATTGAAAATTCGTAAGATTTTGAAGTGTTAAATTTTTTATGTAAATAATATAAATTGTCATGTTTGTGTACGATAGCGCAATAAATGAATATTGTATTTTATCACATAAATGATAGTACTTTTGTACTGATAATTAAAGCAATTCGAGCAAAATGTTTTCCTAATCATTCCGAAATATCAAAAATGCACAACGTTATATTATATTCAAGTGTTCACTTCTGCCGGGACTCCCGGAGTGCAACCCGTTGTTTTTTTTATATATCTCATCTTTACAATACAAGCAATTTATACAATAACAGAATAATATTTTTTTTTATTTGAAATACCTGGAGGCGATCGTTTCATTCCCGAGGTGTGCAATCGTCTAAGAAGTTATTGGTTGTGTAATATCCTTTTACACACAAGCGCTCCTTAACAATTCTTAAATTTCACTTGTTACACTCAACCAACCATCATAGAATTTTGGATACAAGTTGTAAGTGGTACAGACAAGGTCGTACCTAACACCCCCTCACACTATTAAATCTATTCAAATAAATGATTGTTATGTAATCGTGAGACAATCGGTCGAGAAAATGGGACACCCGATGGTAAGTGGTCACCATCGCCCATAAACGTTGGCGATGTACGAAATAATGACCATTCCTTCCATCGCCAATACACCACCAACCTTGAGAACTGAGGCGTTACGTCCCTTGTGCCTAACTACATTTCATGTTTACTCTGAAACGCTTCGTATATTCAGTTTAATCACTGAACATACATATAACAAATTTTATTTCAAGTATAATCAGACACGTTATAAATATAGAAATGAAGGGTTAATAAATAACGCTTAAAATTTGGATTTAAATGTCCCTTAACCCTTACAACGTGTGATATATCTTAAATAAACTCACCTACACACGAGACGAATTGTAAGAATGATTTATATGTTAATGGATTATACCAAGCGTGCATTGTAATGCTTCATTACTTTATTTTTTTTAATTTTTCGATACTGTTCGTGCGTCAGTTAAATAAAGCTCATCTTGCAATATTTGAATTTTATAATATAATACTAATAATAATATCCTGGGACATTATTCACATAAGACCATCTGATCCCAAACTAAGCAGAACTCGTACTATGGAAGCCAGGCAACTGATATACTACATATATTACTTTTCATTTGTAAATACATTTTCATACAGATAATTACACCCAGACTCAAGACAAACAGACATGTTCATACACACAAATGTTTGTCCTGGGTGGGAATCGAACCCACGACCTGCGAAGCGAAAGGCAATGATCTACCAACCACGCCAACCGGCTCATCAAATTTTGCATCACCAATACTTATTTTATAAGAGAAACGACTAAATCATATTGAAGACCGACACGGAAATTGGCCAACTGAAGGTAAGCGGTCACCAACGACGATCAGCCACCAACCTTGGGAACTAAGATATTATGTATTTCGATAATATTAAGTATTATACCTACGGATACCTACTCAAACGGTCTTGCACAAAATCCTGCCACCAATAAGACTTCCACGATAAATGAATCGGCAAGATAACCAGTGTCGTATTTATGAGACGGTTGTCTGAGACGGACCCCCAATACATACTTTCTGAAACAAAACAACTTTAAAGGTTAGGTCGATAACTCCGCAAAAATCCCTAAAAAACAAAATTGAAGCTTAATAAACAAGCAACTCGTAACTTGCATGGAAACGAGTTGGAAAAAAAATTTCAAAGTCCGTGCACGATCGTGAAAAAAAAAGCGATTTGTTCCTTGGAGATATGTATTTCATCAATTTGCTCAATAACCAAAATGTATAAGAGAAAAAATGGACCAAGACCTTAAAAGTAGAAGAATGAAGCTTCACAATGCTATTTTTTTTAATCTCGATATGACTATTTATCACCGAAATACAGCCTTCCAAACTTTGGTGTAAAAATGAGGAAAATTTCTTGTTCCTTTAATTGTTTCCAGAAGTGTATATACCGTGTAAATCATTCATGACAGGGCTGGTTAATTTTTCGCCCTGAGGATTGGCGTTGGCTAGCATTCTTGTCACCATTCCACACGGGCATGATTTGTACAGTAGCAATTGTTTTCGTACATATTTAAGGTCTTAATGTAAATAATTCTTATGAGCATGATGATTCTTAAAAACATAAAAATAGTTGTTACTAAAATGAAACAATACAACACGAGTTTGTTCCATGTAGGCGCCTACTCTTATTTACCGCAAGATTTTTTTATAACATAGGGAGGCGGACAAGCATATGGGCCACCTATAATATATAGGATAGTAAGTGGTCACCAACGCCCATAGATATTGGCATTGTAAGATATGTTAACCATCGCTTACATCGCCAACGCGCCAACAACCTTGCGAACTAAGATGTTATGTCCCTTGTGCCTGTAATTACACTGGCTCACTCACCCTTCAAATCGACAAACAACAATACCAAGTATTGCTGTTTTGCGGTAGAATATCTGATGAGTGGGTGGTACCTACCCAGACGAGCTTGCATAAAGCCCTTCCACCAAGTAAAGCAAGTTTATTTTATAATAAATTTAAAACATGTGTGAAATAATAGATAAGAGATATTATTTAAATAAAAAATAATATATAGATGATAAAAAACGTAGAGTAGTTCGTTTTGATGCAAAAGATTTTGCTGAAAAATAGTAACTACTGATTTAAATGGCCATTTTCTACTAGAAACTACACGGCGAACCGCGGCGGTCACTTTATATATTCAAAAAGTTCTTGTAAGCCTAATTTGTTAAAGAATATTTAGATTTTGTTCGAGTTTATGCCAAGCATTATCATTGGTAACACATTGGTCACTCTTTAATCTGCGCATTTAATCATTACGTTAACCTTTGAAGCAGACGCGTAATATATATAAACATTACATTAATGTAATCAATAAAACGAAATCGAAATGTTATTCAAATTATTTTCGAAAAAAATTAAGTCTGACAACACCAATTAATCTCTTTATATAATATTTTAATGATATTTTATTAGTAAATTTAAGTGTTTAATTTATTGTACATAAAAAAGTTTGTTTCATGGTCACGCCAATTAAAATGACATAAAATAACATTCAATTCTAATTATTCACTGATAAAATCGAATTAACATGAAATATTATAAAAATCGAAATCGAAAGAGACGAATTTACTCGATTTGATAGCAATCAATAACAGATCAGGAAGTCTTCGTGAAGTTTTTTTACAAACATACCTTTTTTAAAAATGGCGTCAGACACACTCGTATAAACATTTCATAAATGAATCATTAAAAAAAAATGTGAATTATTTAATCTAAGAAAATGTTCAACTGTATTTTTTTTTTAAATATTTTAATACCAAGGATAAATATTTCTACGTCTAGACATACTAGGAAAACATTTAATCTGTGACAAATATCTTGCCTAATAAAAAATTAATGTAGACTGTTAAGATTAAATATGTAACCTGAAAGAAGTCATAAAATAGATTTCGATATAGGAAGGTATATATTATTCAAGCATTTCTTTGCTTGTAACTTTTCGAATACTTATATTAAGGAAATCTCCTGTTTTTTAAATGTGTCAACACTCTCTTATTACTCTTTAATACTTATAATGCCGCTGTGATTTTTGAATAGTATCAAAAATCACAGCGGCATTATAAATATTTTCTTTTTAATTGTCACAGTACACTGTCAAGCTAGGATATAAACCTACTTCACCAGTTGACTTAAAATGTATCGTTTTAATGCAATTTTCTAAAGAGCACTATACTCTATTCCAATCGGAGTAGGATTAGAGGTAAACATACCATAGATTTACAAATTGCATGCGATTTTTTAATTGTTCATCTGTATTTTGCACTATAAACATTTCTTGATTTTTTTTTTAATTGAATTATATCGCAGCAATTGATATCGGTGACCAATAATATCAGTTTAGTTCGGTGTCAAAGTTGTTTATTTGGGTTTTATCCTCTTGTGGTTGTAATATGCTGTACGTCGTGCAATCCAAGTCTTATTGCATGACCTTATTTAATAATCTTAATGATTTTTCGTTGTGCCAACAGGGCACAGATTATTGACAGTGTTACGTAGGATGGATGTGATATGGAACAGATTGACCGTTGGAACACTACATAGATTTGAGATTCAAACCGATAGGTTACGTGACGTTTTTTTTTTTTTAAATCCTGGTTTGACATTTTGTTTTGTCAGGATTTGTATTAAGATAAGTTCAGTAACATACCGACATGTATAATAGGGCAACTTAAGTTATGTTAACTTATGTTTTACAATCATTATAATATATTCTCGGCCATTAACTCAATTTTAACTAAAACTTACATAGGTTATCTGTTAAATAAAAATTTAATAAGTTAAAAATCTGGTTGCATTTATCATCATTATCATCATCAATCCTTGTTCGTCCACTGCTGGACATAGCTCCAATGGTACGCCACTGAGCTTACACGAGCGAAACGATTTCCCGTAAGCAGGCGGAATTTTTACTTTTTTTTTAAATCTTTTTTTGTCAATTGTTATTAATATTATTCCCAATAATAATGATCTAATAATATTTTTATTTTCAGCTCACATTATGACTTAGTTACCTAAGCGGAAAACCCAAGAGTTCTTAAAATCTAGACCACAATGACTGAAGAGCTTAAATAGAGTTGCTTATGAATGAACACATCTGCGGTTGTGGTCTCAATTGTTTTACAAGAATATTTTCTTAAATTAAATAAATAGTCATGAGGTAAATTACTTTTTAAAATTGAAAATAATAGTTCATATATTTGAAAACAACATGTTTTTGTAGACATTACTAATAATTCTCACTCCGCTTTTATATTTAATTAGAATGGAAATAACCTAAGAGTTAATCATTCGTTCTAATATACAAAGGAATGAGGATCGAATTTTAGTTTCTTTTTAACACAGGTACAAGTCTTATTTGGTTATATGAATGACTAGTAATCCCGTTTTTGATTGACCGCTGAAAACGGCCGTAAGTTTTCAGATAGTGACATGCGACATTGACTATAATAATCATAACATTTCAAGTACACACGCATCAAAATAGTATATAATCAAAAGTCGGTTGTCACCATTTTACCGATGAGTAATGAAGTAAGTTCTTACAGAATAGCACTGCATCTGGTATTATATTCAGCTTTCGTTGCAATCGCATGACATCAATAAATGACTCACGATGGTGACCCTAGGTTCATAGGATCCAAGGTCGTCGTGACTCATTTATGTATTAGAAATGCAAAACCCTGATTTATATACTGATATATTTACTTGTTGGCACTTCATACAGGTTAACTGGGGAATCCCCGTTCTTAAAATGTATGACAGATGGCTTTTACATACTTTCAAAAAATAACAAAGATAACTCTTTATTTACAAACATCTTGACCTGCACTCTTGTCTGGTTATTAGTGTAAACGGTTCCAGATATCTAACCCTGTGATGGAACGCTTTGTAAATTGTACTTAGTAATTGTACATTGTCCATTTTATTATTAGACGTGGGTAAGATTAGGACATTTTTTATATTCAGACGGCCTTAACAAAGCAGAGGGATGGTCTCGCCTCCCACTGCTGTATGCACTAGCAAGATGAACGGTGGAAACCACCGTGGTATGTTGAGAGGAGCTCCGCCGAGAAACGAGCAGAGCACAACACTGAAGTACGCCATCGCAGTGGTTCAGCCAGATGCCAGATGAGCCTTAACCCTTTTTTTTTTTTTTGCTGGGAAAACTCATTACGCGTTGCCCCCCACGGGAACAGTGAGGGGGTATGTGGGGCTCGCCATATGTCCAGGGCACCGAGAGTGCCCCGGTCATCGGAATACCCACTAAAAACCCAGCAGTACCCTTCCCGTCTTTACGGGAGCGCCACGGGATCGCTTGCGCATGCTACCGTGACGCTCCGACGGCCGGCTCGCCTATGCGGGCCTCCATTCACTAGGGAAGAATCCCAGGGTACTGGGAACCCCCCTAGTCCCGGCGGCGCCTATTGTGGCGGGGGGAGAAGGTGCGCAAAGCGCCGCTTTCTTCTCCCTAGTCATCTGCGGCGGAGCGGATCTGCAGCGACATCCACCTCGCGCTCCCGCTCCGAGGCCTCCTTCTGCGACATCACAGTTTCACAGAAGGAGACCATCTCCGACCAGCACCTCTCGCTTCCGAGCATCGCGTTGATGATGCTCGGCAGGGAGAGGTCTCCGCCTACAACCGTCGTCAGGGAATGCCTCTGGGGTCCCCACGCGGCACACTCCGTCAGGGTGTGATGCGCCGTGTCAAATGGCGCATCACACTTGTGGCAGGATGGTGACACCTCCCGCCGCGCTATCTCGTGCAGGTACTTACCGAAGCAGCCGTGTCCGGTAAGTACCTGCGTTAACCTGAACGAGAGCGTGCCTCGTTTCCTTCTGACCCAGCGACTCAAGTGGGGACGTACCGCCTCCACTGTCGCCAGGCCCGCCGTGGGGGACCCGAGGTCCTCCTCCCATCGGGTGATCAGGGCTTGCTGGGCTAGAGCCCTGATCCGCCCGACTTCCGCCGACCCTGGACGGTCGCCGCGTTCCCTCGCCTCGGCCCGGAAGCGGTACTGGACTGGAGCTCCCAGGGCGGGTCGCCCGCGAGGAGGGTCGCCGCTGTCCACGACACCGTACGATAACCCCTTATCGCCCTCACCGCTATGACCCTCTGCGGTTTTCGCAGAAGGGCCCGGTTGGAAGCGGTGAGTGCGTCCACCCAAATCGGGGCACCGTACAGTGCCATCGACCTCACTACGCCGGCATAGAGGCGCCGGCATAGCGATCCCGGTCCTCCCACGTTGGGTAGGAGGCGGCCTAAGGCGGCGGCGGCATTGACGAGCTTCGGGCCGAGCTGCACGAAATGCTGCCCGAAGCTCCAACACCCGTCCAGGATCAGGCCCAGATATTTCATCTGGGCCCGCACCTCGATCACCGTCCCGTGGACGGTGATACTCGCCCCTCGTGGGGGGCCCCTCCGTGGACCGTGGAAGAGGAGGGCCTCCGTTTTGGATATGGAGACCCTCAAGCCCAGCATCTCCATCCGGTCCACGGTCAGGGTCGTTCCGACCTCGGCCAGGCGGGTCGCCTCCCGAAAGTCCCGCCCCGTCGCGGTGATGAGAGTGTCGTCCGCATAGCACAACACCCCCATACCGGGAAGGACGGGGGCTCTCAGGAGCCAGTCGAAGCCGACGTTCCACAGAATTGGGCCGAGAACCGACCCCTGTGGAACGCCGCAGCCAACCCGATGCCGGACCAACCTGCCGTCGCCCCCCGCCCAGACGACCTCTCGGTCCTGGAGGTACGCCTCCAACAGCCTCCTCAGATAGATCGGCACCCCATGGTATCGGAGTGCCTCCCTGATCGTCTCGAATGGGAGACTGTTGAAGGCGTTCGCCACATCCAGCGAAACCGCCAGGACCACTCGCCCCTGGGCCACCGCTTCCGTGGTCCGAGTCTTCAGGGCGCTCAGGGCGTCGACCGTCGAACGACCCGCCCTGAACCCGAACTGAGCCTCTGAAAGACCCGGACCGACCTCGTCGAGGTGCTGAACGAGACGGGCTGCGAGAATCTTCTCAAACAACTTGCCCGTCTCGTTCAGCAGCACAATCGGCCTGTACGCCGAGGAGGAACCGGGTGGTCGGCCCTCCTTTGGCAATAGCACCAACTTCTCTTGTTTCCAAGGTTTCGGAAACTGCCCGCTGTTCAGACATTCGTCGAACAGCCCCCGAAGCCTTGCACCTAGGTATTCCAGGGCGTCGCACAGAACACGCCCTGGAACACCGTCCGGACCCGGCGCCGTCTTCTTGGCCCTCAGGCGACCGAGGGCCATCTGAATTTCCCGCTCCGTGATCAGTGGTGGAGCCACTGCGTCCTCTACGGACGGGGGGCCATAGGCGGAGGGACAAACTCGCCTGGGTGGGGAAACAGTTCCCCCACCAGGCGCAGGAGGAGCTCCGGCGGCAGCGTTTCCGTCACGGGGGCGGCTTGGGTGCGGAACTTTCCACGCACACCTCGATACGGCCGCCCCCATGGGTCTCGATTGAGGCCCGCCAGCAACTCCTCCCTCGCCTTCTCCTTGGCCCGACTTATCGTCAGCTGGCGGTAAGCGGCCAAGAGCTGCCCCTCCAGGTCCGCGTCGAGGCCGTTGCGCCTGCGACAGCGGACGTAGGCCCTCCGCGCCCGACTGCACGTCGCCCGAAGTTCGGCTATTTCGGGCGACCACAAATCCCACCACCAACCCATGGTCCTACCCACCTTTCGGTATACGGACCTAATCACGGGAGACGCACTCGTTACTTGCGATGGCTCTTTCCCGAATGCGCACTTCGCTCCCTACAAATTCTTTTTCCTGTCCCTTTTCCTCTTTACACTCTCCCCTATTGGGGCTGTACATCACAAAACAGTACTTCGCGTTCGAGCAGTCGTTATCAATTCCTCTCCAGTTCTCTCCTTTTTGCGTGCCACTTATGCGCAAAAACTTTAAAGTCTTTGATAACCGTCTTCGCTGTTTACCATTTCTTGGAAGTGAACTGGCCCAGCAACTGTTCTATGCCAGTCTTTGAGCATTTCCTCGTCGTTCTTCGTCGTACATTGTGCAGGCCCACAGGATATGATCCCGGGTTTCTTCAACGGCGCCACACATGCACGCTGCTGTCTCGCTGAGCGTCATAGCGTGTAGGCGCCCATTGAAGCACCCGTGACCACCGGCTCCACCAGTAGACTTGTCGGCGCGGAACTCTGCGCCGGGTCCTCGGCATGGCCGCATCGCAGACCTTTTTGAGGGCGCTGCGCATGCGGCCCGCCAGCTCCTCGACGCTAGCGCCCTCCTCTTCCCGTCCCGCGGAACCCCACCGCTGCATGATGGCAGCCTCCTTGACCAGTTCGCGATCTAACTGGCCAAGAGACCACCTCGGCAGCGTGGTCGGCACCCTCTGGGGTTCCGCCGACCTGCGAGAGGCGGAGATCTCAAATCGGATATAGCGGTGATCCGACAGAGTCTCCACCTCTTCCTCTACTCTCCAGTTCGACACTCTACGTGCTACCACCGGGGTGGCGAACGAAACGTCCACCACGGACCCCCCGTTGTGGCGCACGCAGGTGTGAACCTGCCCCTTATTTAGTAGGGACAGGCTGGAGAGTAGCGAGATGAGCCTTAACCCCAAGTAACTTATCGCAAGTCTGTCCGAACCCTTAAAACGTACTGAATGACTAATCATTAAAAGTAAAAATATTTCCATAGTGATGAAGACATTGTAACACAGACTATGTAATATTTATTTATAAGATGCAATATTATTTGTATGCATTACATATATAAATAATGTGCAATGTTTCTGAGAATAATTGTGCGTTTGTTTGTTCTACATTGCAAGACTGATTATTTTGTTGTCATTTAGTTTCAAACATTTATTATAAGCTGATGTTTATAAATATCTAATTAATCATTAAAAAAAACATGTTTATTGACTAGTTTGACTTTGATGAATTCTCAATAGTAATCTTTGTACCGATTGTATATAATTTCATTAATAGACGTTTCAATAAGATTATACTCTATTCCAATTGCAGCAAATATTCTTGATTAATTGACCTTTAATTATAATACAACACTGTTCCACTTAACTACTTATAATTACATTAATTAATTTATTTATTTATTTATTAGTATAAAATCAGACAACCAGTAGTCCATTATATGTTAGTAGGAATGATAAAATTAAATTAAATTTGTTAGTAACTTACACTATAATTTTACATATGAATATTCTATAACTAAGAGCGATTTAGTCCTCTGGAGAAGTTTTTCCATCAAAGGACTATCCGCCTTACCAGCTATTATGCGCAGAATGCTGTTGTTGTTGCCACGGACTCCGGAAAGGAGAGAGGCGGTTTTCTTTCGCTCGTACGTGCTTTAGCAAACATATTGGAGGCACTACTCCAATATGTTTAACTTTCGAAGTTCCGATTACAACTTCGCGGACATTGAAAACGCCATCTTTTCGCGGATCCATAGTGAATATCAAAGATTATTCAAGATCTCGACCAATGATATCGCGTCAATTGATATCGATGACCAATGATATCGCATTAATTCGGTGTCAAAGTTGCTTATTTGGGTTTTGTCCTCGTGGTTCGAAAGGGCTATAAATTATTTCTGGACGACAATTCAGCTACCTTTATGAGTAACGCCAAACATAATATAAGTGCATAAATGAAGTCATTCAATAGTTAAAATCTAAATATTATTTATTAAATAGATTCTTGTAAATACATGAATCATATACGACCACTTGATCGGAATGTAGATTTTTTTTATGTAAGGGGGCAAACGAACCCTGATGGAAAGTGACTACCACCGCCCATGGACATCTGCAACACCCGAAGACTTGCAGGTGCGTTGCCGGACTTTTAACAAATAAGAACCAGCAAGACTATCAGATACTCATTTCTCGAAAGAAATATATAAACCTTATTCCAATCGAAGAAGTATTAACGAGCATATGGGCCACCTGATGGTAAGTGGTCACCAACGCCCATAGTCATTCATTCACAGGTCATTGTACGACGACGACAGACGATTGACAGACGAGTACCTTCTTCAAGCCGGAGCCATAGCAATACATATTATTAAATATTGTAAATTACTTAATCAAGCAATTTCACGTTCCCCACGATGTATCATAATATCTGGCCAGTATATTCTTTCACCAAAAAATAAATTAAAATTAAAAATTAAAATTACCCGCCATTTTGCTAGACGATCGCCATATTGTCTATTTAACAATGACGCATTTAAAATACAACATTATCATTGAAGTTGAAAATGATACTGCATTTCCTACATTTAATTCTGGTAATGTTATCTCTTGTGACCTTACTTCAATTAACTTTACAATCAGCCACGAACACATACACCATTAATAAAAAATTTAGACTACTATCTTTTTTGTTTTTAACTGTATGTTGTACAAGAAATAATCCAACTAATTTTATAAATACGAGTGAGTTTGTTTGTTTGTTACGCTATACGTCAGAGGTACAACGCAGCAGCAGGTGCCTTCACGTCCAGGTGCAGCCGCAGACCGTAACTAGTTAAATACTAGTAATAAGTTTCATAGCCTATAGCGTTTTATCTACAGAATAATGGTTATATTTGATTAGATACACAATACGTAATACATAAAGACATAATAAATAACTTTTTAAGCTATTAATTAAATTTGGGATAAAATAACGGTAAATTAAGGAGGAAAAATAGCCTTATTGCTTTTGGGACTTAAATATATACAAAGTATAGTAAGCTAATTCTGTGCAAAACAATACCTCTTGGGATGTTGACAAGAACGCAGCATATTTTCCGAATCGGAATTCCGAAAGCGCTATCGAAAAGAAAATTGACAAACATTATTTGTTAGGGTAAAATTAAATAATGCCTTTAAGAGCTTACGTAAGATTTTTCTTATTTTACCACTATACCAATATTTAAAAAGAAATCCTACGATAATTCTTAAATGGTCAGAATCTATTTATTATATGTGTATTTTATATTTATATTGACACATATTTATTAGTCTGTTTTAGATTAAAGTAATGTTATTTTGTTTATTATTACAGCACCACCTGCCTCATACCCTTTGGGTTATTCCTAACACTGTTGGTTGCCTGGAAGAGATCGCTATGTAGCGATAAGGTCGCCAAAATTGTATGCTACTTTTATTTAGGCTGTATCCATGTTTTTGTAAAAAAAAATTCCTCTGTGATGTACAATAAAGTATAAATATTAATCTATCGCGATCTCGGAAAACTGAACGAAGCTTTAACATTAGTAGTTCTGTGATAAAATCGAGTATTGCGCAACATAAGATGCGTTATATATTATGGTAATGTCATGAATGATCTAATTACATTGACTCCGGTGACCTCAACATTCATTAAACTGTTTCATTCATATTTCCATATCGCATTGTGTGGTATTGTTCAATTATTGTTGTTTTTATGATGCTTTTGAAATAACTACTTGATTAACGCTGTTTTACTCGAACCTTGTCTGGTCGGAGCTTAACCTCTGAGAATCGTAGATTTTATATACTAAATATATTATACAACGTAGTGTAGGACGAATGTGGTGAGGTGGACCGACGATTTAAAAAAGGTGGCAGGTACGGGATGGATGCGGACTGCCCAAGATCGGGATGGTTGGCGTTCTATGGGGGAGGTTTTCGTTCAGCAGTAGATGACAAAAGGCTGAAAAATATCCGAAATATTTCAGAAAACACATAATCCATAAGATTATTAGAATAAAAATCAATGAAATATTGAAATGAAAGTTTTGATTTTCCTCGTTAATCGAAAAATAAATACCAACTTAAGAAAATAATTATAAAGCCGAAGCCACACATGTGAAATCAAGGAAAATAACAACAGGAAAATATTATTTATTAATTGTCAATAAGAAAAAATAGTAATAATGCGGCACTTCATTGATGTTTAAATGTGCAAATGATTACCAAAATTGTATGACAATTCGTACTTCGTGTATGCTAAAATGATCACGTACAAACAATATGGTGCCAATAATTGTAATTGATATGATTATTTAGACATAGGAACTAGACTATATAAAGGATCACTGTTTTGGACTTCCACTCCACACGAGCTATCATAAAATTTATGATATTTGAATTTGCAGTGATAGAATTATTACCAATGATTACAGCTTACGAAGAAAACATTTTAATAAGAGGCCAAAAAATAAGAAAATCTATTTATGTGAAACAGTATATATAATATATTGTATTGTTGTTTTTTTTTTTATTGTATACGTTGGCGGACGAGCATTTGGGCCACCTGATGGTAAGTGGTCACCAACCCCCATAGACAATGGCATTGTAAGAAATGTTAACCATCACTTACATTGCCAATGCGCCACCAACCTTGGGAACTAAGATGTTATGTCCCTTGTGCCCGTAATTACACTGGCTCACTCACCCTTCAAACCGGAACAACAATACAAAGTACTGCTATTTTGTGGTAGAATATCTGATGAGTGGGTGGTACCTACCCAGACGAGCTTGCACAAAGCTCTACCACCGAGTTACACTACTAGTTCACAATCTAATTATTCGTAATACTTTTGAGCGTCTCTTTTTATTGATTAACGAAACAATAATTATAACAATAAATAACCTAATATTGTAACAATAGGTGAGCTTAATTTTTCTAATGCTTACGCTCGCATCATAATTCAGAATCACTGCATACCAATTTCCATAGCTCTGTCTTCCAAAATAAAGAATTTGCATACAAACTTGCATCCCTTTTGTTAAATTTAGAATCCAAAGGTATGAAAACTTTCATGGCACTATCCTCAGTAGTTTAGGTTGTGCGTTGATAGGTCAGTTAGTCATTCTTTTATCTATATATAAATAGATAGATATACTTTTAGAGTAATTCACCTTATCTATTAATTTGTTAATGATATTTCGACATAAGCTTTTAAGTTTTTTAATAGGTATTCCATAAAGGAACCGCTGACGAAATTAGCAGACATAAAGATAATTCCGAATTTAATTACACGAATACCTGTATTTGAAGTCGGTAAACTAAACAATTATATAGATTTTTGCGTCATAGATTTTAAAAAAGTATTTATATGCACTATTTTTATAAAAACTTAGCTTAGTTTTAAGCAAAATAGATCTAAAGGTTTGGTCAATACGTACTATAGTCCTTTGATGATATATTTAAGCTATTTCGTGTTCATATATAAAACAGTAATTGGTGGTAGATCTTTGTGCAAGCCCAGTCTAAGTAAGTACCACAACATACCGTTAAATCAAGGTAACATTGTCCAGTGTTGTAAAAGCAATTGACAAACATATTTAACACTAATATATATGACGAAAATTGTGACTTAGTCATAACATGTTTGCATGATTTAATATTTAAATCTAATATGTCATTTCTAAAAATTACAGATGAAAAAATAAAGGTGACGGAAAAAAAAAAAAAAAAAAAAAAAAAAGAAAAGAAAAAAAAAAGTAAAAATTATGAATGAAATAAAACGGGCATATCAATACAATAATTAAATCAAAAATTTATTAATTTTTTTTAATTTATTAATTTTTGTAATGATTTTTCATATAAATTGTTTCATGTTGATAAAGCCAAAAATGGCTCCTTATCGACCAAATTAAAACAAAATAGTTTAGATACCCAAATTTCACTTCCCAAATTCGTATCACGGCCTTTAATTTTGATTTAAAAAAAAATGTTGAAAATAAATCCTTACACGAAAAACATCCTTTACCAAATCCAGCATCTGTACTTCCAAATCCACCTTCTCAGAATACTTTTTTACAGGTTAAAGATGAAGACACCTATGCTTCCATTATGTCATTGGGTGACATAACTAAGCTATGCAATTTTATGGTAAGGTGATTTTACCACATCTTTATGGTGCAAGACTTTGTGCCTTTAATAAAAAAGACGGAAGTATTCGTCCAATTGCAATCGGGTCCACTTTCCGCCGTTTGGCATATAAATTAGCTTGTAGGCACATAGTTTCCACCTTAAAAACTAAATTTCAACCTACACAACTCGGTTTTGGAAGTAGAGGTGTACCTTGTTAAAAGGAAACGAAGCCGAAGTACTTCTAAAAGTTGATGTAAAGAATGCTTTCAATTCCATAGATAGAGCAACCTTGCTTAACGAAGTCTCATCTTATTTACCTGAAATTTACCCTTATGTTTGGCAGTGTCAAACATAAGGGTTCACCATCAAAGCTTTTTTTTGGCGAAAAAACAATTAATTCTAATGTAGGCGTTCAGCAAGGAGATCCATTAGGTCCTGCTCTTTTTAGCCTAGGTATCCATAACTACATCTCAGATTTAAAATCTAAATTAAACATAGGGTACCTAGATGATGGAACCATAGGAGGCAAAGTGGATGATGTCATTGAAGATTTAATTAAAATTACAGAACGTTTTAATAAAGTTGGTCTCAAATTGAATTTTTCAAAATGTGAAATTTTTTTCACAAACACTATCTTCAAATGATATTTATTCGGCAACGGAGTTATTTTATAAAATTGCACCTAATATTAAAATTCTTCATAAAAATACGCTTGGTGCACCACTTTTTGACGAAGGTATTGAACCTGTTCTAAATGATAAAATAAAAATTTTTTTAGACAACGTCGACAGATTGGGCGTCTTAAAATCTCATATTGCTTATACTATTTTGAAGCACTGTTTTTTTTTTCCAAAATTAATGTACATTCTACGCGCGAGCCCAGTCTGGAAATTTCCTGGCCTTACCAATAAAATCGATGCCATCCTTAAAGATTCTTTAGAGAAAATTCTAAATTTATCTCTTGATGAGTATTCCTGGACCCAAGCTACACTTCCGATTCGCCATGGTGGCATCGGTGTGAGGAAAATTTCAAGTGTTGCCCTTCCAGCCTTTCTCTCTTCTGTACATAGCATTACAGGCCTTTGTTCACATATTTTAAAATCAAATACACTGAAAATCACAAATGTTACAGAGGCAATAGAAAACTGGAAGGTAAAATGTCCTAATGACGATATCCCTAAGGAAGTTACCAAACAAAAACTTTGGGATTCGCCACTAGTTCATGTTACACAACAAAGTTTTTAATCAAAATTTAACAAGTGCCAATAACCGTGCACGGCTTCTAGCTTTATCAACTAAAGAGTCAGGTCACTGGTTACATGCGGTACCCTCTAAAAATCTTGGGACGCTTTTAGACAATGAATGTTTTCGCATAGCAATAGGTCTCCGACTGGGAACACAGTTGTGCATTGAGCACAGGTGCCCGTGTGGAAAAGAGGTCGACTCTTTCGGCTTACACGGTCTTTCTTGTCCAAGGAGTTCAGGGAGGCTTTTCCGCCACAGTTCTCTTAATGATACTATTAAAAGGGCTCTTGCCACCATTGACGTTCCTGCTCTTATTGAGCCTCATGGAATTAGTCGTGATGATGGCAAGAGACCTGATGGACTGACATTGGTTTCCTGGGAACGGGGACGGGCCCTTGTGTGGGACGCAACATGTGTTGACACACTAGCCCCGTCTCATATCAGAGAAACAATGTTAAAAGCCGGTGCTGCCGCGGAAAAAGCTGAAACGAACAAACGTAACAAATATTCTTCTCTTATTCAAAATTATATTTTTATTCCGTTTGCAGTTGAAACGCTTGGACCTTGGAGTAATAGTGCAAAAAATTTCATCCAAAATATTACACCCCGTCTTATTGCCTCTACTGGTGACAGGAGGGCTGGTTCATTTTTCGCCCAGAGAATCGGAATTGCGATTCAAAGGGGAAATGCTGCTAGCATTCTTGCCACCATTCCACGCGGTCACGATTTGTATAGTAAATATTTTTAATTTTTATTTGTATTTATTTAAGGTTTTAATGTAATTATTTAAATTAAATTGTATTTTATTTGAATAAATAAAAAAAGATGAACTTGATCATACGAAATAGGAACAGCTAATAAAAAAAATTACATATATCACCTTTAATTTTATTGACATTTGAATTTTACACAAATATATATATATATATATATATAAATATGTATTCTTAACAATCTTCGACTAAATGTATCAATTCCTTGTGCCAGAATATATTTAAAAAAAAGAAAAGCGCGACATCGCCCGTCATAGACGCCATTTGCGCCAAAGAAGATTACTTTTTTGGCGCAAAGTTTGGGTGCTTCGAACATACAATTATGCTGTCAAGGAATATTTGTCGTATTAGTTGGTTTTGCTAGCATTTAAACTTATTAATGGTATTGTTTTTGTTTTTTTTTTATTTTATAGGTTGGCGGACGAGCGTTTGGGCCACCTGATGGTAAGTGGTCACCAACGCCCATAGACAATGGCATTTTAAGAAATGTTAACCATCACTTACATTGCCAATGGGCCACCAACCTTGGGTATTGTTATTTGCTTATCATTAATTATAAAGTCATTTTCACTTCTGGTTTGTAAGAGTATTGTAATTTGTCAACTCTTTGTCGCTTAATAAAAATACAATACGTCTCACTATAGAAAAATATCCACAGACAATAAAGAAAACTCGTTCTCAACACTAATCTTAAATCAAATTCATATTTAAAAAAAAAAATTGTAATTAGGTTAAGACATTTTTGCTTCTTATTTAAATAATATTTAAACGGTAAAACCATTTTCTATGTTAACCTAATAACACATTCCTTGTGCTACATAATAAAAATGGCGCCTAAATCCATATTGACGTGTTTTACGATTGATTTATTACTTACCAAACAATGGACAGTGTACTTATTATGTAGAACGTGTCTTGGAGGCGCTAAATCAGCTTTCTAGCCTAGAAAAATAAATTTAAGGAATGCTTAAGCTTTTTTATTTATCAGCTACTTGGTCTTACAAATCAAACGACCTTGAAGCAGGACATCAACGTAAAAAAAAAGCACGACTTCTTGTAGCTTCTGAAATTGAGTTAGAAACCTATTTCAGACTCTACCCTCGCAATATCAAGCAATCGTAAATAAATGGTGTTGCTGCAAACGCCTATAGTCAAGGAGCTCTCAAAATCATGACTCATAATATTTTTTAACATTTTTAGCAGTCAAGCCCAAACGTTGTTTATGAATGCATATATATGTATATACCTATATATGGCTTTAAATCTGCCTTTCCTAGCATGAAATCGCTAAGGGACGGTAAAGTTATATAAAAAAATCCATTACGACTTGGCCACAGCATCCCTACTATCTTAGAACCAAATTGTTTTTGCGGGGATAATGTTAAGTGACCTGACAGAATAACAACATTGACATGTAGCATGTAATATATCTATTATTATCAGTAGCAGCCCGGAGTCTGGAAGTTGGAAGTGTGTACACTCCCGTGCCTCGGAAAGCACGTTAAGCCGTTGGTCCTGCGCCTGAACTCTTTCCGGTCGTGTCGGATTGCCGTCCCATCGGATTATGAGTGCTAAGGAAAAGAGCACACACGTCTGCACTATAATATCTCCTGCGCAGTTGGCTAATCTCTCTTGAGATTGGCCACCGTGGCCGAAATCGGTCAGTAGGACCTCATTATTCTTATTAGTACATCTATATTTATATATGTATCTCAACAATAACAACCAGCATTGTAGTGTGGTGAAATAAGTTCTATATCTTCTCCGATAAAATAGAGGAGGATAAGGTATTACAACAATATCAAAAACTAAATTAAAATGAGAATAAATTTCTAGATCTAAAATATTTTAATCAGGAACGCGGGCTGGGCTGAATATCTATTAATAAAATATAAAAACAAATTGTTCCATTTTTAAGTGACGTCCTTCCATTCAGGTCGTCTATTTTCATGCCAAATAAACCTAGACCGCTTTGATGTCTAAGAAAGTAACGTGATTTGGCTTCCTCGATGATGTCACGAAACGATCGGTGAATTAGCAAAAAGTGTAGAGCGACCATAATAAACTGCCAGTGGATAATTTTTTTTATATTTTACCATTTCCTGTTACGTGTTTTGTTTTACAACAACGTTAATTTCAGTTATTTCCTAATATTCAAAAGTTTTGTTTCGTCATGGTTACGTAATATACAAACTTAAAAAGTATTTTTTTATTTTGTATAAATACTCATTCATTAAAGTAACACAGCTAATAAAGCACTGCCTAAGCCTATAATACAAACGGAAAAAAAAACATAACCAAAAAATTGTTTTAAGAATTCGAAATGAATCAAATATTACGGTCATGAAACAGATTAAAAAATCTTCATAAATATTTGAGATGTCAATAATAAAACATTAAATAGGCTATTAAAATAAATAGTCATCTGTTTTAACTTAATCATCGCTATAAAATGGTGACACCATGATCTGACTCACACGAGTTACACATTTAACGCTCTAAACACGCAACGCATTTTTGGACCAACGTCCCGTACGAGAACGTGACGAAAATACTAAACAAAAAATCATTCTAATTACAAATTGTAGTATCGATCGACTATATATATATATAGATACATCACTTTACAAAGTTATTGATTCATTCATTCATTCTTTTATTTACAGCAAACTAACATTTGATCAATCAAATAAAAAGATCAAACTTGTACCAATATCGCTCTGTTTAGGTAGAAGGATGAATGAGGCAGGGTTATTACAGGCATATCAGATATTCTGCGAGCAATCGTGTCGGCGATGCTCCGCAGGGAATCGCAGTGGAGGGCCTCCTTCTGTGAGACCATCATGGTCCAGAAGGAGACGGCGGGGCGAGGAACGGGACAGGGCTCGACGAAACGACGTCAGTGTCGTCTCGGCCCTTCCAAAGTCCCGACGCCCGGGGCTTAAAGACGGGTCGTAACCCTGGGGCCGTGGATGCGTGAGGTGGGAGCCACACATGTTCTATTTCAGTTGGCCCTGAGGAGGATGGCAGCCGGGATGGCCTCGCGTTTTCGTAGGCACTAGCGAGGAGTGCGGGGGGGCGAGATTATCTTCGTCCCCTGAGGAGAGCTCCGCCGAGCCACGAGTGGAGCACACCACGGATGCATTATATCAAGACAATCCCGCAGCCTCTCCGATCCGTGCCGAGGAAGGCCATCGCAGTGGTTTTAGGGGGTAAGAATCCCACATAACCCGGTTCCCCTCCCCAATGGAGCCGGGTACCTCTCTGAAGGTTTCCACTGCGTGAAAAATAATAATCATGAAGGAACAATATATCTCATATCATATCAACATATATCATATGTGTGACAGTTTAAAGTGTGATTTATATTTATTACAATGCAATAGTCTAAGGACTAAGATGATGATGACTTTCCTTTCCTTATAGGCCGAATAATATACAAAGGCTAAATTTAAGGGCAACTAAGTTTGGTTAGATTTTTGTGTTTAAAAATTCAAAATTGTTCCATAGCACCTCATAAGAAAAAGTAGTATGTTCAATCCGATTATTAAGAATTTTAAGAAGTACGGGAAGGAAGATTTATTGACCTAAAGCAGCTAAGATATCAAAATTAATATAATTTATATAAATGATGATAGATTTCAAACATCGTTATACTTATAATGTGTATTAAAACACATCATTTTCAAAACTTATATATTATATTATGAGTAATATGTAACTTTTATGTGAAACATCTATTGGTACGCTTTGGCGGTAAGGCCAACCCGTATGCCGTGACGACATGCGAAATGAATAATGACATGATTTTTGCTATCCTGCTCTCTTTCTGCCACCGCTCTCTGCTCTCTTGTGTATACGCGACTGTTATTTATACAATGTGTGACTACAGTTTATTCAAGAAACTATGTTTTTATTTATTTTATTCCATATTTTTATATATTTTCTTATTAATCATAAATTATTAACGTAATATTAAATTCTATGTTATATATATCTTTCGATGTTTACACATCCGGTCGTCCCATGCCATCTTCCCTTTTAAATATTTTAACTTGTTTTGTTTTAAAGGATGAGAGATTAATGGAATAATCTAGCAAAATTAAAGAAACGTTAAGAATTATTAAGTATCACAAAATATTTTCTTAATTAATATCATGTGTCAAAGATTAAAACCACGGTCGTATACACAGGTCTTGCAACAACAGTAGTGGGGGTACGTCGACTAAATGACGCTGTTCAGTTTAATCTAGAGGCATGACGATAGGTTCGTGCTGGATACAGATACTCAAAAAATTATTAAGAATAAGAATAAGAATAAGAAAACATTTAATCATATAAGAAAGATTGTACATCGAAGATAAAATTATACTATTTGTCCAAAATTATATCACGTTTGACGTTTATGTGGCCGATGCCCTCGCTTTACACACTTTTCCAGCGAAGGGTAATACGGTTGACCATTTTTTTTTCTTCTGCTTTTCACTCAATAACACTGTGTCATAATATTGTTTTCAGAATGTTGTATTCAAACATGTGTTTATTATATAATGAACACATTTGATGTAATATACATATATAATAAGCACAACACGAGTTGTTTTATTGTGCGCTAAAGTAAAATTATTTCGATAGGCGATAATAGCGACGTACAGCGGGCGAAAATGCGAAATAGAAGTTGTAACACAGTCGCACCTATCTCTCACCACTGAAATTGGACTCGGTTGCAAGACTTGTATATACGACCGTGATTAAAACTTTAAAATTGCTACAATAAACAATCGTGGTATTCGAGGAACTGTCAAAGTGTTGCGACTATTTAAGTATAATCTTTTAATAATAACTCAAGTCATTACTTAATATTATTGACGCCTTGCAATTATTGCCTTACTTTTAATATATGTATATAAACTAATTAAATTTGCCGTAAATGTTTAATGACAATATATTAAGTTTCAATAATTTGAAAGATGGTAGCGCTGCCTGGTTTGACAGCTGCAGTCAATTTTGTGACATCAAACGTCTGATTTGTTTTCATATTATACGTCGGAATGTAAAATTCAAAATTAAATAGACTTTGCACCTTGATAAATTGTGTTTTAGTTCAGTTGTTTTTATTAAGTATTCTTTATTTAAAAATTCATTTTATATTCTTAACACAATGTCACTGGTAGCGAAATCATTAGTTTTCGTGAATTCCGTCAAATTAGCACCCGGTAAGTGAATATTTGGGAAACGTTGTTATGTATTGTTCAATATTCGAAATAGTTTTTTTTAAATCGTTTAAACTTCGTTAAGTTTATCGTATTTATATTATTCACAACATTGAGGATTTTAAACTCTTTCAAAAATCTGATTTTGTTAATAACTCTATAATCAAACTATTTTTTTAAATCCCAGGAATCTTATCAAGATTGTATTCATCTAAAATAGAGGTGCCACAATTTGAGACATTAGCAATAACTGTTCCTAAAAAAAATGTCTTCCACGTTGAGATGAATCGTCCTAAACAGTTGAATACTTTTAACAAAGTAATGTGGAAGTAAGTATTATTTTTTTAAACTTCATATAAAGGAGGTTTTATATGACATTTTCATGACATATTCTTCATCTTTTTAACTTGGAAACTGTATACATTAATTATAATTTACTTGGTGGTAGAACTTTGTGCATGATTCCACTCATCAGATATTCTACCGCAAAATAGCAGTACTTGGTATTGTTGTGTTCTGGTTTGAAGGGTAAGTGAGTCAGTGTAATTACAGGCACAAGGAACATAACATCGTAGTTCCCAAGTTTGGTGATGCATTGGCGATGTAAGGTGTATGTAAGATGGTTAACGTCTCTTACAATGCCTAATGTCTGTGGGCGTTGGTGACCACTTACCATCAAGTGGCCCATATGCTTGTCCGCCTTCCTAAGCCATAAAAAAAAAAGAAAAAAAAATTAGGTTGATTGCACAAGTCCAATTAATGTTCCTGCCTGAAAAGGCTGCCTTTACATACTTTATATACTACCTGTTCTTTTATATAATGTTTGTAAATTGTGTGCAATAAAGACTTAAAAATAAAACTCTTTTATCTCACCTGTAGAATTTTATTTGATATTTTTTTCCTTTCAGAGAGTTCTATGACTGCTTCATGTCATTAAATGACAATCCTGAATGCAGAGTTATTGTGTTGTCTGGAAAAGGGAAACATTTTACAGCTGGTAAGATTATTTACAAATTAACAGTTTTAAAAACTTTAACAATTTAAGAATGACTGGTGAATGTTTTATCCATTACAGGCATTGACTTTAATAGTCTTCTCGAAGAAGAAAGCAAAGCTCAAGAATTTGATGATGTAGCGAGAAAAGCTCGTATTTTCCAAACACTTATCACATATTGTCAAGTGAGTTATATCCCATCAATTTGTATTTATTGGAGAACAATAATAATTCTTAAGTTATAGTATTCATAATCAATTCGTTATTCGTCTTAAGTTCAAATAAATCTCCTTTTCATGACAACTATTTTTTAAATTATCATTCAAAATAAAATACTTGCAATCTATTTTCAAGATTACTTTTTTTTTCTTTTGCTAACTATAAAACGTACCAAACGTACCTAGTAATACAATAAATTTTACTAATCAGTAATATTTGTTACTTTCAACTACTGATATACTATTGTTATGGCCGTACTTATACATGTGATTAAACATTACTGTGTTTAAATAAACAGCCAGTAAGCTAAATTTGTAATTATTTATTAAGGCTTCAATGATTATGATAATACAAGTGCTATTAAAAAGATTACATAGTAATACACTGCACAAGATGTTCTTAATAAACATTGCTTACAGGACCATTAATTAAAGACTTTTCTCTCTTTCTGTCATCATTCTTTTGACATTTAAAAGAAGAAGACACAGCGTTATTAACTAACCACCATACAAAAAAATATATAATATGTTAAGCTACAATAAAGATAAAGGATAAAAACTTTTTTTTTTTCAGGATGGAATAACAGCATTGGAAGATTGTGTAAAGCCAGTGTTATCTGTGGTGCATAACGCTTGCATCGGCGCAGGAGTGGATCTCATCACAGCTGCTGATATGAGGTAACTTGAACATACATATCCAGTAACGTCTTGTAATATTCTGTCAAATACAAAGGTCTCCTGTTTAGAGAACATTGTGGGTTAGTGGGTGTATATTAATTTACTCCATTACACCGGACAGTTCAAATATTCGATACTTGCCTTTATTACTTGATATAGTACCAGTTTGAATTTTGAACAGGTGGATCTTAACTATAAATTGCCAACTAACTCGAGAGTAAAGGAAATCATAGTGAGGATATCCAAGTGACGGTTAATATTTTGTCAATTGTGTAACCACCATACTGCATTGGACTAATATGAATAAGCTTCAAATGGACTTATCATATCGAAAGAGTCGTTTGCCCAGCTGTGGGACTTACAACAAAATTGTGTGCAAGATTTCACCCCAGGAGTGTATGAAACTGATTTAAAATTTCTGGGAGAACAGAAAAAAAAAAAAAAATTAATTTAATAAAATTCCAGATACTGCACAGAAGAGGCGTGGTTCCAAGTGAAAGAAGTTGACCTTGGTCTGGCGGCAGATGTGGGATCCCTGCAACGACTGCCCAAGGTAATATTGAGTACTAACAGCTAGTGCAGTTTTAGCTGAGTTTAAACATTACTGCTCCGCACATGTGGGGGAGTGGTTATATTATAATTTTAACTTTAAAAAAAATGAAAGCAGACCGGTTGGCCCTTCGATTTCATACTGTGGTAGCCACAAGAGGAGTAAATGGAGAAACAACTTTGACATTCAATTGTCGCGATATAATTGATCAAGATCTTGAATAATCTGTGATATTTATTATGGATTCGCGAAACAATTGCATTTTGAATTTTGGTGAAATTATAAATAAAATTTTGGAAGTAAAATTAGAATTAATATAATATAATGTAGTATGGTGGAATAATGTTGTATTATAAATCAATATTTGTTGGGGTGGTATGTGGGCTACGCCGGTGTCCAAGGCGCCGAGTGCGCCCCGTACATCGGAATACCCACTAAAAAACAGCGGTACCCTTCCCGTCTTAACGAGGAGCGCCACGGAATCGCTTGCGCACGCTACCGTGACACCTACCCCCTCCCCTGACCTGCGGTTGAAACTAGTTTATAATATACCTAGACTTGGGTTATATTATATTATATATTTTTTAGGTTATTGGAAACACATCAACAGTGAGGGAACTCTGCTTCACAGCGAGGAAGTTGGAGTCCAAAGAGGCGTTGGAACTTGGCTTGGTCAGCAAAGTGTTCCCAGACAAAGACACGTAAGATTATATTTAACTCTTATAATCTGGGTTCCTTCAGACGAGGTGTGTGGCGTTTTTTTTTTATAGAATAGGTAGGCGGACGCTCATGGGCCACCTAATGGTAAGCTATGACCAATGCCCATAGACATTGGCATTGTAAGAAATGTTAATCATCGTTTACATCACCAATGCTCCACCAACCTTGGGAACTAAGATTTTATCTCCATTGTGCCTTTTACATTGGCTCACTCACACTTCAAACCGAAACACAACTACATCAAGTACTGCTGTTTTGCGGTAGAATATCTGATGAGTGAGTGGTAATATTCTCAACCACCTTAAGGTCATTTGAGGTCACTCTTTACGGTCATCCTTATACTAAACTCATCCAGATTTTGTTTTATGTACCATCCGAGGCACAGGATGATATTATTACTAGAAATTTCTCCACAGAAAACCTAATAATTATTTTCTGGCCCTTGGCCTCGGGGTATCCGGCCTTATAAGCCATCCTCTAGACCACACAGGCAGAAATACTATTGGTAAAGTTTAAAATAAAGTTATAAGAACTGTTACAATATTATCTTTTATTTCAGTGCAATTCAACATATTCTTGAAATAGCTGAAACCATCGCGTCCAAGAGTCCAGTGGCTGTTCAAATGACGAAGAAATCAATGGTCTACTCCCAGAGTAGACCCAACAAGGATGGCCTCGAACACATTGTAAGATATTTTACATCAATATTTTTACATATTCGTACCAAGATCACGCTCAGTGGATAGGTCACTAATAACAAAAGTTACAGCGAAGCTAAGCTATAACAAACTTTTTATCTTTAATTTTTTTTTTAAATTATACAGCGTGTAACAAAATTCGTGTCCGACCCGTGAAGTGGTTATTAGGTATCGTGTGTCGGTTCTATTTATGTAACAATTTTTAAAATACTAAGCAAAAAAATTACTTAAAAATATATATTAATTGTGTTTAACGACACTGTTGGAGGTAAAAACGTGGACTACTGAGGTCATGACTATAGCATGTCTTAGTCATGTAAATTTCGTTATTTTTTTTTTTTTTTTAAATCCGGTTTAAATTTATTGCTTAGTATTTTAAAAATTATTACATAAATAGAACCGACACACGATACCTAATAACCACTTCACGGGTCGGACATTCTTAGACACATTAATAATGTATATAAATTGTAATGCTAATCTGTCTATTGTCCAAAATTTGTTATATTTGTATGTAAGTAAAACAGAGATTATTGTCTCACTCTCATAGGAATCAAGTACGACACAAATAATAGCTTTCCCGAAATACACTACACTACTGGTAGCACAGACTATGAATTCGATGACTTTTTTCCGACCCAGGGATCGAACCCAAGACGTCTAGACCAAAACTTAATTTACTCTTGCATATGTATACAAGATATACGTGTTGATTGTTTCTTTATTAACTTTAGTATCTGTAAATTGTCGCTTTGAATATTCAACTACCAACTCACATACACAAAGAATATTCCAACTGTTAATTAATTACAAACTTTATTAATTATAAAATTCATAATTTCAGAAATTAATAAATCAAATGATGCTGCAAAGTGAAGATTTAAGAAAAGCGGCAATGGCCCAAGCTACTAAGACTGTAACAGAATTCGATAATTTGTAATAAAAAAAAATAACTAATCTTAATGTCTAAAGATGGATTCTATCCATCTATATTATACTACAAAAGTTGTATTAATTTAAGTGTAATTGTTATTAACTTATTATGTTTTATACACAAATTAAATATATACTTTATAATATACATACGATTTTATTTCCTTAACAAATTAATTATACAAAACTTCTATGCTATGCTTCTATATAACATTACACGAAGTTAGAATGGCTGACGTCATAGCTAGCTATGACGTCACTGTACCGCCTATTAACTGTAAAATCAGGTAACCTACTTTTTAAAGGCTTGCATTTACGTTATACGAATGACCTGCCCAAATATAGACCATCTATAAATAGAATCGTAGGTCCGCTAGGCGACTGTGAATGGTGCAAGCTCCTTGAAAATAGGGCACACTGCAATGATTTGACCTATATATTTTTCAATGGTCAGATGCATGAACGAGAAAACGGGTACCCATAGCGAAATTTTCATTCAGTAACAGTCGAACTCTCGAGGTCGAGGTGACCTAGTCGGGGAATATCGTTCGTTACCGGCGTAAGATATCCAGTTTTGTGCTCAGTGTTAAGTAAAGCTGATATCCATTGTTAAAATATTGCATTATATTCAATTAATTAAAGCTGAGTTATACATTGAATGTAATAGTTCCTCAGTGCAGTTATATCTTGTAGAAAATGTCAAATCATTCAAATTAACCGCCTAAATTTATTCATCCGAAGTAAAGATACGTCATTGGCTGTTACAAAGATACTGATCTGTGATTGGTAGATCTTGAAGCTAAGACGTAACAAGCCAATAGTGAAGCTAGTTTCATAGATATTGCACGACCCCCGCGCCACCTGTCGCTCGCTCACGCTGCGTTCATTGAATAACCCGCCCGGACTGTTTTATTGACGCAAGCGTACTGAGGCCCAACAAAGGGCCGAATTAAGGACGGTTTTCAAGTGAATCTGATGTATTTACGTCTTAAAAATGGTGAAATCTGTGAAGTGGCGTTTGGAAGTTAGAGTGTTTGCAATCTCAAATCATGACCGAGGCCTCTGAAAAGTAAGTTTCCCTGTAACACAATTTTGGAAGTACGTGTACGTCCTGCTCTAGCTAGGTAGGGCCCTACCCCGGCCATTTTCGGAGCTTGCTGAATGTGCTATACCGTTTTTAGTCATCTAATAGACTTATCTTAGAACATTTAAACTTTAGTTTTGCCTAAAACTGATTTACAAGCTAGCATGTATGAAATCCATGATGTGCGACCGCCGCCCTTAGGTCACCCCGTGTGGTGTATAAGTATAATCAATGACTTAACGTTCATTCACAATAAAGTACTCCTTTCGGGGTCATTTGCAGCTAGCTCTAACGGAGCTGTTTCACTCAATGAATTACATAGCGGATTCACTAAGCTGTATATTACGTGCTGTGTTCTGTGAATTGAAAAAAAAAATGAATGAAACTGGTTTCATTTTCAATTTCATATCATTACGGTATTGTTGCCTATTCTTTTTTCAAATAAAAGTGAATAGTAGTACTCTATAATTTGGATACAGATTATGATTTATAAATAAGATTTATAATTAAAATATGTCTTAATATATCTTATATTATAATAACCAGATTTTACCATGTATTATAAATTGCAGTATATTGTGACTAGCTTGATAATGATTATTAATTTTAATTGAAATATAAAAAATATGCTATTGAAAAAAGGCGAAAATGAATTACCTTGACCAAGTACCAAGAGGTGATTAAAAAAAATTTAAGAAGCGATTATTCAAAATCCCTATGTTCTTAAAATAACGAAACCAAGCATTTGCATTGCAAATTAGTATTTCAAGTACTTCTCATACTAATTCCAAGAATTAATGTGGGTACTAAAGTCTGAACAATGTATCGCCCAAAAAGTAACAATGAAAGATCTTGTTGGCTCATGGATTGAATATGAAATTGGTTAGTTAAGCAATGTCACAGATTAAAGTGAAGCTTAACTTTAAATTTAAAATGGATTAAGATGTCTGGAAAAAGGTATGTGTAATGAATTTATTTTTTTATAATTTTATTTTTATGCTAATATATAAATATATTATTGTGACATAACTTATGAGAAATTACAAGTCATATTTTGATGTATGAATGGGGATTGCTGTATGTAGGACTGATTACTTCATATGAGAAATATATATATATATAATATAGAGTGTACAATATCCAAACAGATGGAATAAATGCAAAGCGAATTATATTATATTTTAACTATACCAATACTTGTTATGTTGAATGCACTCCACTCACTTACTATTTTTGTTGAGGAGCCTCAATGATGATTTTGAAATGTATTAAGATAACATACAATGTTTAGATATACATAAGACATTTAAAAAACTTAGGCTTACAACAAATTAATGAATTCGATTGATCTATTATATCAGATCATCTTGTAATATGAAGGCCTTATAAATGTTGCTTAATGGCTGCTTTGTTAAACACTACTTTTGCTCTTTCTATCATTGATAAATTGATATTCGTAAGAAGAAGACAGCATTGTTTAACTAATTAACTGCCAAACATTGTTTATATTATGTTTGTTTATTAACTTAAACAGAGGTTGAGGTTCTGAGCAAGCATGTCACGACTTTATCAAAAACATTCAATTTATGTAATACTGTCGATAAATATGTGAGGAAAGCTGTAATCTCAAATGTACAATTTTAATAATATTTCATATATCTGCTTAACTCACAATTAACCAATTGCCTAAGTCTTTAAAGTGGGATTTCAGCCAGAGATAAGTAATGTTAAATGTCAAATGATAAATTATATATCGAAAACTTTTTTAAATTAATTTAAATTAAATCCAATTAAAGTACTGGGACAACATGACTAGCAAAAATGTAAGCACATAACACATTTAAAATTCAAAAAATTACATGCAATTTCCATGTAGCAAAAATGATTGCCCTTAACAGAAGTACTAGGCTTACATGACTGTAAAGATGCTTAAATTAGTTAATCGAGGAAGGCAGGAAATGACAAATTATGCTCGTTTGCTACATTCCGATGCACTTGTTCTTAATTCCTCATTACAATGAAAGGCTTACTTTTGTAGATGCTACTTGAAATTAAGATGTCTTAGATTTCAAGTTATTAATAACTAGACATTTTTATTTAGCTCATATGAATGTGTCTGACAACATTTTTTTTTTTAATAATATTAAAATTGACTCTTGATTTATTGCAATGTGATTTTTTTATCATAAACTTTTGCAACCAATCTTTATAGGTGATATTTCTAGAATATTATGTATATGAATAACACATACACCATAATAATAAATTTACTCGGTGGTAGAGCAAGCTCGTTTCCATCAGATATTCTACTGCAAAACAGCAGTACTTTGTATTGTTGACTTGAGGGACATAACATCTTAGTTCCCAAGGTTGGTGGCGCATTGGCGATGTAAGCGATGGTTAACATTTTTAACAATGCCATTGTCTATGGGCGTTGGTGACCACTTACCATCAGGTGGCCCATATGCTCGTCCGCCTAACTATACAATAAATCCAGAAATAAAAAAATAAATTTTAAAATAGTGCAGTGATTAAATGAAAATATAGCGTCAGGAACGTTCCACTCATATGTTTCATGAACGAATGTAAACGTGAAATGCGACCTTGAAACATTTTTTTTTTAAATTAAATATATCGCTCTTTCTTGTTTGTGGCTGGTACGATTGATTTTCTTGCACAGATGCTGGCCATTTGGAAATTTTTTTTTTTTTTTTTGTGTAGTGACTATCTGGTGCGCGTCCGAGCGCAGGTCATGTGTCGAGACGAAGGCACGGGGGGATGGATGGCTTTGGGTGGTGGCGGCCTCGCTGATGTTATGGTGTGTCGACGCGGACCAGGTAAATATATCTAATTATTATTATAATTTGCGCATTAAATAATATTCAGACTTCACATAGTAAATTAAAACATTTAAACTTGTATTATTCTTAAAAAAAAATGTTGAGTAGTAAGTGGCGAAGGGCCGTCATTGTACTTTGCTTTATTTCCAACTTAAATTCCTATAAGTCACGATTCTTAATTGCAGTAACTAATAGTGATTACTGATGCCATGTCAGTAATTTTGATAAGCCTGAAATTGGCAGCCAAACACAGTACCCGAGAGTACCCGAGCTGTATGCTATGCTCCCTACTGAATCGGGCTCGAATGTGTCCTAGGCATCTATTAGAAGGTCTCAGACCATTTATAGGATTTTCCACCGACGCGTACCATCGGGAAAATATAAAATCTACAGATTTTCTGAATTTTTTAAAGTTTTCGCGAGATACAGTTTGAATATGGAACTTAAAACAACAACAACAGTTGGCACTTAAAATTAGGACCTGATAAGTTCCTATCATCGATCAACTGTGATGATTGATATATAATTAATGTATATAATAAATAACAGGTAGTGGAGATATCAACGGAGATCCATCTCCGACAAGCACAAGCGTTTCTCACACCGAGTACTACATACATGGCAGACGTATCAGCGATAACACTGTAAGTTATATGATCCTTTCTTTCTTTGTTCTGCCATAAAACTTTTATATATATACAGGGTTATTTGTAACGAGCCAGCAACCTCGCATGACTAGATAGCTAACACCATAAGCAACAACTTTTGTTCTACGACTTTTGATTTGTTAGATTTTATTTTCATACAAAAATAAGTATTAATTTAATTTCCCGCTTGAACGTTTATAAATCTACGTGCATCGCAAAGATTGACGCGTCGCGTCGTCCTTTCGTTTATGAATGAAATATAGACCTACAAATGTCACGACAGTACGACAAAAACTTGTAAAATCACTTTTTTTTTGTCATGTATTGAGTTATGTCCGAACTCGTTGAACAAAAGTTGTTGCTTATGGTGTTAGCTATCTAGTCCTGCGAGGTTGCTGGGTCGTTACAAATAACTCTGTATATCATAGGTAGACAACTGGACATCTGGTCAAGATGGTAAGTGATCACCGTCCATACACTGGGGCGGAATTCTACTAATGTATATCGATTACAATGCGTTCTCGATTCGATTCGAAATTTGAAGCCCCCCTGATCTGAAGAAATACTGGAGACCAATTCTACTAACAAAATTAACACATTAGCGGAAACTAATCGGAACATAATTTTTGACGTTTAGCTTTTTCCCTATTCTACTAATACAACGATCCAGTTGCGATTCGACTTGATGGAACGACAAGTCTTGTTTTTTTTATATCCTAGGTTAGCGGACGAGCATATGGGCCACCTGATGGTAAGTGGTCACCAACCCCCATAGACATTGACATTGTCAGAGATGTTAACCAGCACTTCAGCGCCAATGCGCCACCGACCTTGGGAACTAAGATGTTATGTCCCTTGTGCCTGTGATCACACTGGCTCACTCACCCTTCAAACCGGAACACAACAACACCAAGTACTGCTGTTTCGCGGTAGAATATCTGATGAGTGGGTGGTACCTACCCAGGCGAGCTTGCACAAAGCTCTACCACAAAAAAAAGTTAACAATTACGTTTTTCATTATTTATGTTTAGATACTTATAATAATAAATTTCAGCTCGTCCTCGACTGCACGGTCAAAGATGACTTCCAGTACCACAAAGTCATGCCGACCTTCCACCACTGGGTGTCGGACGAGAAGAAATTCGGCCTGACGTTCCAGACAGCGGCCGACGCGCGGGCCTTCGACAAGGGCGTCCGGATCGCCGTCAACGACTTGTACCGTTAGTGTTATTATTATTATTCACCGTACAATATTCATTGACAAACCGGTTGGCGTGGTTGGTAAGATACCTGCCTTTCACGCCGCTGGTCGTGGGTTCGATTCCCACCCAGGACAGACATTTGTGTTCATGAACACGTCTGTTTGCCCTGAGTCTGGGTGTAAGTATATCAGTTGTCTGGTTTCCATAGTACAAGCTCTGCTTAGTTTGGGATCAGATGGCCGTGTGTGAATAATGTCCCAGGATATTATTATTATTATTCAGTATATATTTATTGTATATTTGGAAAAAAATAATCAGCAAGTCTACTGGGTTTCTTGCTGGTTTGGTTGCTCGGTTGAATCTCTGAACCGGTGGTAGCGCTTGACGATTCATAAGTACATACTTACTTGTAATAAAGTTTCTGAATAAAAATATTTTGTTTTTTTTTCATCTGAAAAATCGGGACGTTTTCGCGTCCCGATTTTTTTTTCATATCGATCGAATACCCTAAAATATATCTATACTAATATATAAAGCTGAAGAGTTTGTTTGTTTGATCCGGCTAATCTCAGAAACTACCGGTTCGAATTTAAAAAATATTTTTGTGTTGCATAGTCCTTTTATCGAGGAAAGTTCTAGGCTGATTTTAATTCATTATAATTTTATTAAATATACGCGGGTGAAACCTCGGGCACAGCTAGTTTTGAATATAATGCGTATGTATATTATTATAATTATACAAGTATGTAAAGTTTTGTATATAAACAGGTCTAGGTGGTGCCTGGCCGACGATGTACGGCTACGAAGAGAGGAACTCTGACGCGAAACCGAAGGAGGACGATGAGGAAAATATCTTTGAAGTGAGTGATTACTTATTCCATTCCCTTAATTTTCATCTTTCATCTCTTTCCAATACTCTATTTCTCTTTGTCTTTTCCTCTGTCTGTATAAAGTTACAGCCTCGTTGGTCTAGTGGCTAGATATAAGACCGCAGACCCGGTAGTCCTGGGTTCAATTCCCAGGTCGGGCCGATAAATAGTTATTGGGTTTTTCTGTCAGAAAATTCTCAGTAGCAGCCCGGAGTCTGGAAGTTGGAAGTGTGTACACTCCCGTGCCTCGGAAGTCACGTTAAGCCGTTGGTCCTGCGCCTGAACTCTTTCCGGTCGTGTCGGATTGCCGTCCCATCGGGTTATAAGAGCTTAAGAAAAGAGAGTGCACCTGTGTCTGCGCACACAATTGTGCACTATAATATCTCCTGCGCAGTCGGCTAATCTCTCTTGAGATTGGCCGCCGTGACCGAAATCGGTCTGGAATACCTTATTAAGTTACGTAGTGTGGCGGTTTGTCAAAGGCTTTAGTGTTCATATTAACAGACAGAATACAGTAATAAGACCATTAACCAGTTGGCGCTTCTTGTGTCAACATCAACAACAGTTACGTCTTACAATTTAATTCAATTTTAAATAAGTTTGACGATTCCTCGATTAAAAATATTTAGCTCCAGTGCTTGTCTGATATATATAATCAGTGTACAACTGTTGGTGTAGTGAACAGTGAGCTATTAGTAGTTAAAAACTGTAAATAATCCGTGTTTACAATGACATTTAAAAAGTGACCTTGTGAGCAACTGAACTCGAACAACTTTTTTCCCTTTTCTTTGTAGGAGAAGTGCCATATCGGTTTAAACTCTTGGACAAAGTGATTAGTGCAATTTTTGCGTAGTCCCAGTGCAATTATATCAAATATTAAGATTAAAATTCGTAATTTTATCATCATAGTGCCAACATAGTGCCATCTACCCTTCAGCGTCGAAACTACAGTCATTCCCGATTAACGTAAATCGATCCTACAAAAGGAACAGAGTCAACGATTACGCGACACTGCCGAAAGAGGTCGCCAGTAGTCTTTATTTATAAAACTACTGTATTATAGAACACTACCAGGCAAGATGTTGTGTGGGGCATGTAATAAACACTTAAAGGGGAAAACGAGTGGTGAGACTGATGTCGTCATATGTTCAAAATGTCCGAAAAAATATCACACTGTCTGCTTAAAACTAACTCGGGAAGATAATAAGTTGATCAGGTCGAATAACAATAAATACATATGCTCAAGTTGCAAAGTAAATAACACAATATTTAAAAAAGCTAGCCCAGATAGCAACTGCTCGTCGCCTAAACAGTCCGATTTATCCGGCTCAACATTGAATGAAATTGAAGTACGCGATTCAAGGGATTTCATCAACTCCGCCCAGAACTTAGCATCGATGAATGTCAGCGAGGTGTTATCGTCATTTACTTCAACCCTCCAGCAACTACAGCGCGCTTTTGAAGCGATGAAGCAGGAGATGACTGATTTCACAGTATCGCTCAATCACACAACAGAGGACGTCGCTATGTTTCGTAAAGAAATTTCAGAGATGAAAGGACAGCTAAAAGAACTCGATTCCTACAAATCCGAAGTAAAGAACCTTCGCGCCGAGGTTCTTGAGCTGCGCCAGGAACTTGAAGCAAAAGAACAACGCCATCTGTTGAAAAACGTTGAAATAACCGGCATATCTGAACACAACGGCGAAAACTTATACCAAGTGGTGAACATAATGTGCAATAAGCTAGGTGTACAACTAGACCCCAGAGACATCGACGATGTACGGCGCGTTGGGCTGCGCGGCGGCGGCGCAGGCGGCGTAGAGCGGCCGCGACCGGTCGTGCTGACGCTGACGCGCCGTGCCCCACGCGACCAAATCCTGCGCGCTGCCAAAGTACGCCGCGGGCTCACCACCGACATGCTGGAGATTACCGGAAACTCTCGCCGGGTGTATATAAACGAACACCTCACCAAGGTAAACAGAGTACTGTTTAGTAAAGCTCGTGCTGCCGGGTCCGACCTCAAGTTTAGATTTGTATGGACCTCGAATGGAGCCGTTTACATGCGACGTACCGAGACTAGCTCGGTAGTCCGGATCACATCAGAAGCGATATTAGAAAAGCTTCGCAAAGACCCTGCTCATAAAATCCAGACCGAGTCGTTTCGAGACACCGCCGATTAAAAGCAGATTTAGAGTTATACTTATATTTATGTTATTAAATATAAAAGCTTTACTTATGTTGTTACTTATAGTTTCTTTTAGAGTTATATTTATAGTTATATTACTAATTACAATTTTTTTTCTAGACTTTTATGTAAACGTAAGCTATTTGTCGCTATATGGATCTAAAAAAACTATGTCTCCGGTAATATGTAAGGTTTTTAGTCACGGAGAAGATTTTAAATTAAGCTTAAATAGGCTATTTAACAACTACAGATGTGCCCATAATATTCTTTCAAACTTAACTGTTTTTTACAAAAATGCAATAGTAATAAAATCGATTCACAATTTTCGCCCTAGGTTTACATTAATAATTAGCTCTTGTCAGTCGATTAAAGGCTTTAACACCAATAAGACAGTGTCAATTCTAGATTATAACGCCAGTTTTGTGACAGGTTTGCAATCTAAGATGCGATGCGAAAACATTTCAAAATTTTTTCTGAATAATTCAATCCTTTTAATAAGTTCTCAATTTAACAGCCCACTTAACAGTGAACATTTCACATACATTTCTGATACAATTTTACTTACTTTTCTAAAATGAACAGTGCTGAAATGATACACGACATAGACTCTGCTTTCAAAATAGCATGCCATGAAATCCCCTCTCCTGACCTTTACAACACAGTTTTTAAGCAAAAAAAGAATTTTAAGCTTTTAACTTTCAATATTCGCAGCATAAATAAAAACTTTGATTTCTTCCTATTAAACCTGCATAGAACACAGGTGGTCTTTGATGTCTTGGTGCTGACTGAATGCAGACTACAAGATACTTTATCGATAGAAGTAATACCGGGCTATCGCTCATACTATACTACGCATAATATAAATCAAAATGGCGGTGTCGTAGTGTATGTTAGAGATCACTGGAACGCAACTGTATCAGAACCGTCATTCAAAGAAGCGTGCTGCCTCCTGGTGGATATTCCGAACGTATTCACAATTCTCTGTTTTTATAGATCTCCCTCTTTCACAACAACTAACTTCATTTTAGAACTAGAGACCACACTCAGCTCACTCATTTCTGTGAACCAATTAATCATTACCGGAGACTTAAATATAGACATTCTCTCCTCCCATAACCAGCGTACTAACGTCACTGAATATCTTTGTCTTCTTGCCGAAAACGGACTGATACCAGCCATTACCATACCTACACGTGAAAAAGCATGTTTAGATCATATATATGTAAAGACAAATCGCTTAGTGACAGGTTTGGTATGTGACTTTAATGTGACGGATCACAAAGCTTCCGCTATTGAAATTTCAAACAACTCACTGAACCATCCTAAGCCAAACCGAACAAAAACAGTAATTGATTACGAAGCTGTCGCGTTGGAGCTTTCATCAGTTGACTGGTGTGAAGTTTTGAGTGAATCTGACGTGAACACTGCAACTAATACCTTTATATCCATAATTCAAAATATCATAGACAAATACTTGAAAATAGTAAAGATTCCTAGATCTAAATTCACACTGAAACCTTGGATGACACCTGGACTATTCCGTTGTATTCAACACCGTGACAGATTACATTTAAAATCAAAGCAATTCCCAAATGATGCGGTCCTTCAGCTAACTTACAATAGATACAAAAATTTTTGTAACAATCTTCTGAAAAACCTTAAAATACAACACGAAGAACATGAACTTTCCGCTAACACCCATAACAAAAAACGGCTTTGGAATGTTGTAAAAGACATATGTAACATGAAGAGGCAATACACTCAACCCATCGAACTCATTTCATCAGAAGAGACATTAAATAACAGTAACAAATTCTTTTCATCTGTCGGGCAAAAATTAGCTGATCTTATCCTCTCACAAACTGAAGAATCGGAAGAAAGCCTGGCAAGTAAATTACTTGACAGTCATAGCATAGATAGGTCATTTTTTATGCACCCAACGGACTCTAAAGAAATTGAATTAATCATGATGCAGCTAAAACTTGATAGCGCACCGGGCCTTGACGGTATAAGCAACAAACTCATCAAACATATTAAAAACTTTATTATAGTACCCATCACTCATATTTTCAATCTTAGCTTGGGTACCGGCTGCTTTCCGGAGCTCTGGAAGGTAGCATCCGTGACTCCCATCTACAAAGATGGACCCAAAAACATTCCCGGAAACTACAGGCCAATATCTTTGCTCAGTGCTTTCTCAAAAGTTCTGGAAAAATTAGTCAACATACGACTTGTGAAATACCTAGAGCATTACGGTCTTTTATCTGACAGACAATTTGGATTCAGGCAGAACCGATCCACAGAAGATGCTATCTCACTTTTAGTTAATCGTATTTCCTCTTATTTAGACAGTAATTATAGTTGTATTGGCGTCTTCCTAGATTTGGCCAAAGCATTCGACACGGTATCGACCCAAATACTACTTCGAAAACTGCAACATTTAGGCATCCGAGGTTTGCCGCTGCTGTGGTTCAAAAGTTATCTCTCCGGAAGGTCACAACTTGTTAGGGTAGGTTCATACAAAAGTGCCACGGAACCAATAAAATTTGGCGTACCACAGGGCAGTATCCTTGGCCCAACTCTCTTCATAATCTATATAAATGACATAATGAACCTCAAAATTCCAAACGCTGAAATCATCTGTTATGCTGACGACACAGTGATTCTTTTTAATGGCAAAAACTGGGAAAGTACTGTCGATTCAACAGAAAAAGGTATAAAAATGGCATCAGACTGGTTCCGTGCTAACTTATTGACCCTCAACAATAACAAAACTAAATTCCTCTGTTTTCATAAAACTGCCTCGTCGAAACCATCCTTTTGTCCTGTTATAAGAATTCATTCCTGTAAAAATTACCCTACAAATCCCTGTAACTGTGACACCATTCAGCGCACTGACGTTATCAGGTATCTAGGTTTGTGGGTTGATGACAAATTACATTTTAATAATCACATTCACAAGCTCTCTACGAGAGTTAGAAAATCTATCCTTATTTTGAAAAAACTCCGTAACTGTGCCGATAGCTCACTGTTAACAATGATTTATACCGCGTTGTGCCAGTCATTGATCACTTACTGCATCACAGTCTGGGGCAGCGCGGCGAAAACGACTATGTTGGAAATCGAAAGAGCGCAAAGGTCCGTGTTGAAAGTAATGTTAAGAAAACCCTTTCGATTCCCAACAATGGCCCTATATGCGGAAGCTAAGGTTTTGTCTGTTCGTAAATTGTTTATCTTTAAAATTTCTTTAGCAACTCATAAGTCACTTAATTCCAGAACTTACTATAGCACTGTATGTAATAAACGCATTTTCAATTTACCTGTTCCAAGAACACTCTCCACTTTTGGTAAACGATTCGGGGATCACATAAGGGCATCAACTTATAACGCCATACTAAAACACTGTAACCTTAAAGAATGTACTATAAATGAAGCAAAAAAACTAATTTTTAAATTGCTTCTCTCTTTAAACTACACTGAAACAGAGAATATGCTAGCCAAAGCAACCTAACTTATATATAATAATAGTTTATTGTCATGTCTCTATAAGAAGTTTAAATTTTATTTTTTATATTTAGTCATATTTTTAAGTTTCATTTGTGTACTGTTTTATTTAAGTTTCTTCTGTAATTTTGTTTATCGAGTATCTCTTACGTAATTTTTGTTAATTCTCCTATGTAATTTTTAATTGGTTCCTCGCGATACAGGCGAAGCCTAGTGCGAGGACCCCTGGCAATATTGTAACAAATTGTGATACCAAATAAACGAATTTGAATTTGAATTTGAATACGATTTGCTAATAGCTGCGATATGTTATGTACGAACAGTCGTTAACTACTTATGTATGTATATGCCCTTTAAATGTATGTTTGTACGTGTGCGCGCAGCCCATCTACTTCGAGGTGCTGCCGGTGCCGGAGTCGCGCTCCAGCTCGGAGAAGTCGAGCGCCAGCCGCCGCCAGGAGCTCTCGCAGACGCCCATCCTGTCCGCCATCACGCTGCCGCACCACGCGCACCACCCGCTCAGCGGTGTGTGACTGACACGTCCCGACTCATGCCCAACGACAGAATCTTGCCCAATGAAATTAAACAAAAAAAAATTACAAACTGCAAAATCGTCCGTAAATGAACGCGTGAATCTTAACCGATGATCCTGCGTTCGAACCCGGGCTAGCTAGCACCACCGAATTTTCATGTGCTTAATTTGTGTTTATAATTTACTCGTGCTTGACGGTGAAGGAAAACATCGTGAGGATACCTGCATATGTCTAATTTCACTGAAATTGTGCCACATGTGCATTCCACTAACCCACATTGAAGCAGTGTGGTGGAATATACTCCAAACCTTCTCCTCGAAAAGGAAGAGGAGATTGACAGATAATAAAATTTTAAGCGATGTTTAAAGATGTTCAATGAATTCGATTGCCGATCTCATAATATTTTAATTAAAATTTCATATTATTACGAATGATCTTATTACAGAATCTCTGAACCTGCCGTATGATGACAAACTCGACGATTCTGATACAGACCGCTGTCCCTATGTCCATCTGTCAGCTGTAAGTATATATATATATATATATATTTCATTTTTTTTTTATATAATTTTTATTTGATTATTGTATTTTTCTTACAAAATTTTAATTTGTAATTTAGCTAAAGAAAATAATATCAATTGCTATCCAATTGCTATAACACAAACGATACGTAATATTGCATCTTGTTTTTGTCATACCCACATTATTTTAAGTGACGAGTCTAATATGTTGTTCTTTATTTTTGTGTACCGTCCGTATGTTGTATATATAATATTTAAGTATGTTAATATTGTTTTCTCAAACATTTAAAGTGAATTGTATTCTTTTTTTTTTTTGAGAAATAAATTCATAAACCAAACCAGAATATCTGTAAAGTATAATACATATATACAGTGACGTCATTGAAAGGTCCTATCTATTGAATAATAATTTTTTTGTACAGAGTAGGATTGTAAACTAGTACACTTGGTGGTAGAGCTTTGTGCAAGCTCGTCTGGGTAGGTACCACCCACTCATCAGATATTCTACCGCAAAACAGCAGTGCTTGGTATTGTTGTGTTCCGGTTTGAAGGGTGAGTGAGCCAGTGTAGTTACAGGCACAGGGGACATAATATCTTAGTTCCCAAGGTTGGTGACGCATTGGCGATATAAGCGATGGTTAACATTTCTTACAATGCCATTGTCTATGGGCATTAGTGACCACTTACCATGAGGTAGCCCACAAGCTCGTCTGCCTACCTATACAATAAAAAAAATCAAACCATAGACAATACACTGAATACAGATTTTTAATAGACTGAATAGACATTCTTCGGATGATGAAGTTGCATCCTGAATTAAGTTCCTTATATTCTTAAAAGACGCGACTGCCTTTGCCCAGCCGTGGGATTAACTGTCGTTATATACTTTCCAGGTCCACGAGTACACGTACCCTCAAGTGGGGCCGGGCGGCGTGATCAGCTCGGAGAAGTCTTCGCCGAACACGAAGCCGCCGCTGTTGAAGCGTGACTCCGGTAAACGACTCGAATTACATTAGAACATTTTTTTTCATGTGATGGTAAGTGGTCACCATCGCGCATAGACATTGGTGATGTGAGACATGTTAACCACTCCTTACACCGCCAATGCGCCACCAACCTTGGGAACTAAGATGTTACGTTCCCTTTGCACGTAGTTACACTGGCTCACTCACCGTTCAAACCGGAACACAACAATACTTATTGCTGTTTAGCAGTCGAATATATGATGTGGGTGGTACCTACCCACAAGACTACACAGATAGGCTTGCAAAATTGCCTACCACCTATTAAACTTAACAACAGTTTAAGGAATACAGCTTACTTCGTTTTATCCAATCCAATTAATAATATTAAAAATGTTTTTTTCCTTTCAAAGGATCGTTAAAGAAATGCGGCTACAGCGGCGCCCCGCCGTTACCAAAGAAGCACACGGAGACTTTCCAAGCGAGAGTGAAGTGCAGGTGAGATTTGTATTTAAATCGCACTTTTTAATCGTCACTTCACAATATTCATATATACAGCGTGTAACAAAATTCGTGTCCGACCCGTGAAGCGGTTATTAGGTATCGTGTGTCGGTTCTATTTATGTAATAATTTTTAAAATACTAAGCAAAAAAATGACTTAAAAAAATATATTAATTGTGTTTAACGACACTGTCGGTGGTAAAAACATGGACGTGCTGAGGTCATGACCTCGTGTCTTACCTATCCGATAGGTAAGAGCTATCGAGCGCTAATGCCCGCACCTGTGTTGCCATGTAATTTTGGTCATTAAATTTTTCCGGGATAATTTTTTTGACTTGCAATTTGCCATAGTTACTCCATCGCCGACGTAGGCGCTCACTAAAAACGGATTATACGCAAATCCTATCCAAAATGCATTTTTCTTCTTATCTAACCCGTGCGAAGTCGAGCCGATTAGATAGTTTTAAATTTTAATATAAACCCACCCATACACAGTATAGATTAGGTTATTTAAGAGGACTTTTTTAATTTAATGGCGTACTGTTAGACGAGTAATTTTTCCACCTAGTGGGCAGATTTCTATTATGTCTTTTTAATTGTTTCTTAAAATTGTAAAATAATACCATTTGTCTTATTAAGTATCTCATGGTCTGCGTTGAAATAAAACGTCGTGTTGAAACTTGCATGTGTTGTGTTTAGATTTTTTTTTTAATAGAGTAGGTAAGCCGACGCGCCATGGGCCACCTGATGGTAAGCGGTCACCAACGCCCGTAGTCATTGGCGTTGTAAGAAATGTTGACCATCGCTTACATTACCAAAGCGCCACCAACCTTGAGAACAAATATGTTATGTCCCTTGTACCTGTAATTACACTGTCTCACTCAGCCTTCAAACCGGAAGCGAGCTTGTACAAAGCCCTACCACCAAGAATATATGTACACGAAACACATTGTACTCAACACACGTTACACAGATCGTTATGCACATGCGCAGTAATTATTAAATATAGCGTTTGATCTGTTACATGTCTCAGAAAGAGATGAGAGATGTACAATAACTTTTTTTCGAAAATCAACCTTATTTCGTTAGCAATAAAGCAGATAATTACAGACATATTTTACTTTTTCCATTGCGGTGGTTATTTCCATAAATTTTGACGTTTGGTTACAATTGGCCCATACTAATTTGAAATAAGACCACAATCGGATTTGTGCTGTTATTTTTCGGGCCGTTTTTTAAGCGCTTAGCGACACTCGAGTACATTATTAATCGAGTCAGCTATACAATTCAACTGATTTTGAGGAATTTCGGTATGAAGCAACCTTGAACCCCAAGGACATAGACTACATTCATTTACCTAATATCCATACCCCCCTCCCCTTAATCGGGACTAAAACTAAAACTAGTTTACTATTTTTTTTTTTATTTCAGATATTGTCAAGAGTGGTATTTGGAAAGCGCAAATAGGAGAGGCGCTTGTAAGTTCGCACCGGACTGCTTTCGATCCTGTATCGACTGTGTTTCGTGCATTAAATGCGCTCAGGTATTTTGTTTCATTTTTAATTTATTAAATTTGAATATTCTTAATTTATAACAATTATCAACCCTCTTACTTAGCCCTCCCGCCGCTAAGTAGATAAAGATAAGACATGGAACCGTTTGGGAGGTATAATTCTACAATAAATTATTTTTATATAATTGTATCCATTTAAGCAGCTTAAGCTCCCATGTTGCAGGCTTAATTCAAACTTAATCCTTACTTTACTTATGAATCGTCAAGCGCTACCATCAAAAAGAAATGAGTATGCTTAAAATGTTTACGGAAAACCTACTGGTATGTTTCGGCTGTTGCCTTGAATCTGCTATGGATTAGGACTTTTCCATACTGTCCCAGTTTAAAACTACACACTGTATAACCAACTCTCTTAATTTAGTTACTTAATTATTATTAATAATTCAAACAAATTATTTTTTTCAGTGTATGCTGTATCACTGTATGTCCGACTCGGAAGGAGATTTCGCTATGCATCCTTGCACCTGTGGCCCTCCCACTGATAGTTGTGCTAAACGGTATGTAGTTTTATATATTTACCTCCATTAGGGCCATTTCGGCCCACCAAGTAAAGCTAAATATATAAAAGTGGTAGTGGTTAGACCGCGTGAAACACCACTGAATTTTCATGTGCTCATGTTTGTGTTTATAATTCATCTCGTGCTTGACGGTGAAGGAAAACTCCGTGAAGAAACCTGCATGTGTATTCAAATCATATGTATTTTTATGTTCCGGTGTGAAGGGTACCGAGAGCCAATGAAATTACATAAACAAGATATGTTGCGTGTTAGCGCCCAAGATTGGTGGCGCTTTAAATATTTCTTACGGAGACAATGTTTCTGATTAGTATCTCCTACCATCAGCCGCCTGTGCATGTGTAATATAAAATAATAACTTAGCTGTTATTATTGTATATAAGCGATACCAAAGTTGCAAATTCGGTCCAAACAACTTGGCCTGACACCTTACTCATGTACATATTATTAGTATTATACAGTAATTGGAGAGATGTCAAGTGGAAAACCAAAAACATAGACATGCTATTAAACTTTGATAACAGCCAGATACCACTAAAATGCAACCAGGTGTAATAAATAATATATTAACACCTTATAATAATTTCATCCGCAGTTGGATCGGTATAACACTTCTGAGCCTGCTAGTACCCTGTCTCTGGTGCTACATGCCTCTGAAGTGCATTCACCGGACAGCAAAAGCGTTCAATCTCACTGGAGGCGTGCACTCTCCACAGCCCAAATAGGATTCGCCGTCACATATCGCTGAAACGAATATGTGACTAAATTAAAATCATCATCCGAAGCTAAAACTGCCGAAGTGTTAAGTGTTTGTGACATATGTGGCACAGTGATAACTCCAATGAAGAAGTAAGGATTGTTAATGTGGAGTGAGAAATCGAAGAAAAAGCAGACAAATGGATATCCATCTGCAATTAATTGTCATTATTTATAAAATGATTTCAGAAATTCCAATCTGTGGAATATGTGAACGAATATTAAATGTAAAAGAGGTGTTTTAAAATTTTCCATATTATAAGAGTTTTTCATATTATCTTATTGAATTCAGTATTTATACCGATGGGTAATGTAAAAATGACATTTTGAAAATGTTAATTTGCTTAAAAAAGTATTATGTATATGGAAATAATGATATATTTATTAAACATATTTTATTATATAATATTAGTGGCTATAAAATAACGAATTCCAACTTGCGTTTAAATCCTAAAAGTTTCTAAAAGATAACAAGAAATTTTAAACCTGTTAAAAAGATAAAAATATCAATTAAAATTTTTACTTATTTAACAAAAACTGTATTTAGTACAAATAATAATTCTTAACGAACTTTTAACAAAATAAATATATAAGATGTTTTAAAATTGATGTGCTTAAAAGGTATTTATGATCTGTGTCAAGTGTTGGGATTTTTTTTTTAATGACAACCCTTGTTATGGGTCTTGACATTAATTAGCATTCAAAATAATTTAGAATGCTATAATAGTTATTTACAACTTTTATACAAAAAATAAATGCAATCGAATATGGTTTTATCTGTGTTGCCAGTTTATGAGAAATTTGACAACTATGCTATAACTTAAAGGTTGTCTAACTCGCCATGGTTTAAAAGGTATTCAATTGTACGTAGTGCCATATTTAATCTTTTTAAAAGATTTGATTTTCAAAATTCAATATTTTATAAAGTTATTGGGTCTTCCAAGGTTTCGTATTGCCCGGCATTTGTTTTTATTGTTATATAATTAGTTATATATGTATTGTTTATATTTTTCGTAAATTCAATTTAGATAAAACGGTAGAGTCTTGCTAATCTGGGCTAAAGTTGACTGTTTGCTGTGTCAATATCTTATTTATAGCATAGCATAACTTATAATTATGTTTTGTTTTTTTCTTTATTAACCCTTACTTGCCACACCTCTGTAGAATTATGTACTTGCTACCATGGGGTAGATTTGTACCCCAGTGACAAAAATTGTTGTAGAACATATTGAAAGCTTTTTTTTTAAGATTGTTTAATATATATAGCCAAAAATAAAATTTAAGTACACTAAAAAAAATACTAAAGACAACAAAAGTGGAAAAATGACTCCAATAGGCCTGTGGTAGTTATGTACTTGGTGGCAAGTAAGGGTTAATTATTTTCGGACAAACGTCTAGATAATTAAGATTCTACTGTATATAAGTCACATATCTCACTTATGTTGTAATAATACCTTTTTTATTTACCGTCATATATGTGAGTTCAATTATTAATAATTTCAGTGCACTAGACCAAGTTCAGTCAGTATTATTAATAAAATTTCTGTTTTCCTATATGTAGTCCGTTTTTTTTTTGATAGAACATATATGATGGTAGATTTTATAATAATTTTGTACAAACATAAATATGCATTTCGTTTTTATAGATCTGATTTGTTTACGGGTATAAATGTTACCTTATAAAAAAATTCGGATCTTTTATTTTCGTCTGTTTTTTTAAAAATATTTCAAATTTAACTCAAACATGATATGTATAATATATATCGTAATTAATCGTAATGTCACTAAACAAATATAATCGTATATAATTAGTGTTATATAGAATGTGCATTCATAATTTTTAATTGTTGAATGGTTTAGGCTTAAGCTTTAATTTATTCAGTTTAAGATTGTTTTAATATTAATATTTAATAATTGATTAAAAGCACAAATTTATATATGTTCATAATACTTATTGAAATATTAAACTATATAACGATTATTAATAATGAATGTACGGTTAGGATTAAATCTAGTTAATCTGTTGAAATTTTATCATATTAAATGTTCATGTGGATTTTACATGTATGTCATTATAGAGTAAGGATTATTCACGAATATTTATTGCTAACATTCTCTCTGTTCTAATCTAGTCTGTTACTGTATAATTTAATAGTTCAAAAAGGTGTTTTACACAATCACTTGTAAAAAAAAAAAAATGACCAAGGACTTTTGTATGAATTACGTATAAGGCATGAATTCGTTTCAGATTTTAAAACGTTGGACGTCACACTCTCGATAAATTTTAACATTTAATCAATAATTATATATTAAATTTGTAATAAATATATAAAATCGACACCGTTTTTGTAAGAGAGGGCTCACTTACGGAAATCGTCTTCGATTTTTTATATCGCTTTGTTGTTTTTATACCATACGTAATGTGGTATAGATTCCACGAAGGGCAGGATCGTAAACTGATGACAAACCAATACAAACTCCAGCGTCGGGCGCCCAACAGTAATGAAAGATCTGAGACGTTTTCGTCACCGTTACTCTGCTTTAAAATTTGAAGATTAATAAGGATTTAATAATATATAAGTATTTTAACTGATTTTTGACTACGTATGAAAAAAAAATTCTCAAAATTTTACTTTAATGTTTTTTTAAATTTGTTAAATAGAAATTTAAAGAGACTATTATGTATCTGTAGATTGTATTTCTAATAAGAATATTGATGTTTTAGAATGTAATTGATGAATCAACATTTAAATTAAACCCAAAGTTTATGTACGTGGCTGGTGGGCGACACGAGATGGTTGTTTAAATGATGATATATATGTATGATAGTATTGATATATAAATAAATAATCGTACAATATATAAATTGTATTATTTTCTTTCATCATATCTGAGATTTTGGTATTATGGGGACGGTCGCATACACAGGTCTTGCAACTGAGTCCAATTTCAGTGGTGAGAGATAGGTGCGAGTGTGAGTTACAACTGCTAATTCGCAATACCATCCACTTGAGGTACTACGTCGCTGCTATCGAAGCTGATATTTTTCTCTCCCAAGTATTGTGTTATTTAATCATTGTTATATAGTTTTGTTGAGTTTTGCGGATTTTTTGTTATGTTATTTAACTTTTGTTTGGATATGAAAAAGTTTTTGGGATAATTATTACACGAATTGTCATGCCTCAGGCGGCCGTAAATTGAACTTAACAGCGTCATTATGTCAACGTACCCCATACTGAAGTTGCAAGACCTGTGTATACGACCGTGATTATGGGCGTAGCTAACAGTTTTCTTGGTACAGAGAAGTTTGAGTGGTCCTCTAATTTTGACACCGTTATTTCGTATGCTATACATATACCAACTGTAATAGCAATCGCTTAATTAAAGGGTAAAACAGTTGTGGTGCAATGCCATCTAGCGGTGAATAGCTATAAAGTGGATACTATAAAAACTATATGTGCCAATTCTCATGGTGGTCGGTCAAACAACATGGGTTTAGAGCTTTATATTTATTTATGTAACGATGTGCGTTACGAAATAAAAATATAGATGCTGATAATACTGATTTAAAGTTAGCCACTATTTATAAAGTTACTACATAATAACTAAAAGGGCCGTAAAACCGCCGTATCAATCGTATCAAAGGACCCCCTATACAGAACTCGTGTAAGTAAAATCCTAAGTAAAATTCCTAAAATGTCCAAAAATCTCACTTGAATTCGTACCTAAATTTTCCGGGAAAAAATAAAAATATTATACACATTTGAAAAATAAATTTCAATAGCTAGTTTAACTCGTTGACGGTCAAGGCGATAAATTCGCGTGCCACGTGCGTGGGGGTACGCTTCTTGGGCACTGGAGATGACGTAAATATGCTTCTTTTATATATATGTTAATACGTATATTATTATATAATTTTATACTCTATTGGTAAATTGGTCCAGTGCTTCATGTGTAATTGAAATAAAAACGAATTTTATGAATGTATCACGATCCACGAACGAACGCCGCAGTTAGGAAATTTGATAAATTTAGATAGATACATACATATAAATTTGCCAAATTTTGATACAGGGCCCATCAAGGGCAAGCTATGCCCATGATAACTATATTTAGCAGTGCTCAGGTCCATCATTTTAAATAAATACACCTATACCCGATAAATCGTATTTTATAATAATCGTATTATATAAAATCAGCCATTCATATCAATTTTTAAATTAAATCAAAATCCGAGATAAACGTTTATTTACATTAAAGCCTTAAATAATTATGAATTTATGGACATTGAACTCTTATTTATTCTTAATTTATTTAATCAACTTAGAAAATAACACATTTTTACAAATACAATAATTGCGATATATAAGGATGGTATTTCCCGCGCTCCCGCCGATGACAGATCATTGTATCGTTCAAAAACTCGAGCTTGTGTTATATTGTACGCCTGTACGGGTTCTTCTTCCAATAATTGAGTTATGTCCGTGTAATCTGATGTTGATGGCAGCGTTCTACCAGCTGAAAATTAAAAATATATATATTTTATGTGCTTTAAAATGGTATTTTTTAATAATCTTTAAATAATCCAATGATTTTATTTTATATAATAATAATGATGTTGAATGCCGTTCAATCACATCTGCGATGACATATTAACTGTACATGAATGATTTTTAAAAAGAAATTACCTCCTGGCTCCGTTGCAAAATGTAAGACAGGTGACTGCTTACTCCATCCGTACCTTTAAAAAAACCAGTTTTATTAAGTTAATTCTTAAAATCTTATAAATAATAATACAATAAAAAGTTAATACCTATTTCTGGACGTAACTACAGCTTCGTATACTGTGGATGGTGTAAGACCTCTTACTGTATATACTGCGCTGTGAATCGGACCTGTAATAAAATTAATAACAAATTCTAATACGACATGAAAAAAGACATTACTCTGTGCTAGAGCTTTGTACAAGCTCGTCCAAGTAGGTATCACCCACTCGTCAGATATTCTACCGGAAAACAGCAGTACTTTGTCTTGGTGTGTTCCGGTTTGAAGGGTGAGTGAGCCAGTGTTATTAAAAGCACAAGAGACATAACATCTTAGTTCCCAATGTTTGTGGTGCATTGGCGATGTAAACAATGGTTAATATTTCTTACAATGCCATTATCTATGGGAATTGGTGACTACTTACCATCAGGTTGCCCATATGCTCGAAAAAACATGGTTTCTTAAATGATAGTAATACTATAAATACGAAAGCAACTCTGTTTGTGTACGGTAGGGTCTAACAGAGAGTTCGAGCGTCAGATGACGTCATGAAAGGTTTTGAGCGTCAGTTTACGAGATTGTAAGATTGTTATTGTAAATGCGTTAATGTGGTGCAAGATCGGTAACTCACTTGTTTACACAGTAACTTGGCATCAAACTATTTTTTTACATCATTATAACTAAAACACTGAAATTCTCGTAATGTAATTTGACATGTAGGTAACTTTAGACCTGTATTTGAATATAGGAATCAACCGGTGACATTACATTCTAACAACTACTGAAATCTAAACCCTGACAATGAAAAATAACCCGCTGAGTTTCTTTCGACGGTTCTTCTCAAGTCAGGAAATTTCTCTTGCAGTGGCAGTTTCTAATTTGACGATCAATAAGTTAATTTAATAAATGCTCTCATATTGCATAACTAACGACATGACTTTCTTTTTTTTATTGCATAGGTAGGCGGACGAGCATATGGGCCACCTAATGGTAAGTGGTCACTAACGCCACTAGACATTGGCAGTGTAAGAAATGTTAACCATCGCTTACATCGCCATTAAGCCACCAACCTTGGGTACTAAGATTATATGCCCCTTGTGCCTGCAATTACACTGGCTCACTCACCCTTCAAACCAGAACACAACAATAACAAGTACTGTTGTTTTGCGGTAGAATCTTTGATGAGTGGGTGATACCTACCCAGACGAGTTTACACAAGGCTCTGTCACCAAGTAGATTTGATTCAAAAGCTTGTTACAGTTAATAAATATATTGAATACATACCGTCATTGGAATCTCCGGGTACTACGATACTGCTCCACAAATTGGCGGGAGGGTTCGTCGTGAACGCATCCGGTTCAACAGTTGACAGACGGCCGTAGTACGGACGAAGCCAGAGGTGATATTCTGTTGACACACACAAAAATCATAATTTGTAGTAATTGTAATTAAGTTTTATGGTTGAGACACATATGCATTTAATAAACTTATGTCTTCTCGCTTATTTATAAAGTAGTTTGCGCATAATGATGAGTTAAACTCACTCAATACACAAATAGCGGGATCGTTGTATAACCATGTTGTGCAAAGTCAAAGTATCTATTTAATGTCCCACTGCTGGGCTAAGGCCTCTTCTCCTCTTTTTGAAGAGAAGGTTTTTTGAGCTTAATCTACCACTTTGCTCCAATGCGGGTTAGTGAAATACACATGTGACAGAATTTCAGTGAAATTTGACAGATGCAGGTTTCCTCACGATGTTTTCCTTCACCGTCGAGCACGAGATGAATTATAATTAATTAAGCACACGAAATTCAGTGGTGCTTGCCCGAGTTTGAACCCACGATCATCGGTTAAGATTCACTGGCCGCTGTGTTCTTACCACGGGCCTATTTCGGCTTTTCGATTTGTTATATAAACATGAATATAATTACATATTTACATATACTTGAAATGGATCAAACCGATCGTTTCATCAAGGTATATAACATGTTAGATAATTTAATTTATGAAATTTTAATGGTAACTCTAACAGTAGGTTTAGTGTAGCAGCATTGGCGCCCAAAGTGGGGCCAAAAGCAGTTTTTATTTTTTAGATTTTACTGTAACATGCTATGTCAAAGATTGATCTAAAATAAAACATGCGAAATATAAAATGTCTTGTAATCTAGCCAAAAGACCAGTTATATCCTATAAAGTGTGTTACCCTATCCGACCCATGAAGTGGTTATTAGGTATCGTGACTTAGTTCTATTTATGTAATTATTTTTAAAATACAAATCAAAAAAATTACCCCGAATAAAATTAAGAGACTAAAATTACGTCGGCAGAACACGAGATAATAACCACTTCGCGAGTCGGAAAGGGTGTTTGTAACACACTGTATATATAATATAATATTGGAAAAAAAAATCTTAAATGTCGAGAACAATACACAAATAATACGAACCTATGATCGTGGAGTAAGAATCGACTTCCCAAATGAGAGTGAAGCTTGTTGAAGTCGCCTTGTTAAGGGTTGGGTCCACTTTGAATGATGCAACATTCGGAACACCTTGTAAGACAAAAGTCTAATTTCAAGTAAATCATACAAAAGATTTGCATTGCAATGTACATTCGAAGGGTTAAAAACGAAAAAAAAAACCAGCGACTGCCATTTTGAAATTTTGATGACGTAATGGCATTTTTTTACTTTGTATACAAACGTCGCTTCAAAATACCCTAGTGGATTGAACAATGTGATTTTAAAGGAAGATCACGTTATATATTGTTAACACCAAATACCATATACTACATAATATATGGTTAAATATTCTTTATTATTATCATTAGAATTAAATTCATTTACATGAGGACTGAAACTAATTAAAATTAACACTCACATTGTATCCGATAGTACAAAAGAATACATTTTAATCTTAATACATTCAACTAAAATCGTAAATACACAAACACTGCAAAATAAATATTACACAAATATGGGTTGTTTTGGTTTTGTTTTGTGCTTAATAAATTATTTCATTTAATTATAATATCGTTCTAGACATCCACTGTAGTATTACATAGTTTCGTCTCATCATGTAACGCTTCAAAATTTAAAACCGAATGATCTCATATGTGTCACCTCCTTTATACGTGACAAATGACATTGGCTGAATATTTTACGCTAAACTAGATATAACGTCCTCCTGACCGATTTCGGCCACGGCGGCCAATCTCGAGAGAGATTAGCCAACTGCGCAGGAGATATTATAGTGCACAAGTGTGTGCGCAAACACAGGTGCACTCACTATTCCCTAGCTCTCATAATCCGATGAGACGGCAATCCGACACGACCGGAAAGAGTTCAGGCGCAGGACCAACGGCTTTACGTGCTTTCCGAGGCACGGGAGTGTGGACATTTCCAAATTCCAGACTCCGGGCTGCTACTGAAAATTTTCTGACAGAAAAACCCAATAACTATTTATTGGCCCGAGCTGGGAATTGAACCCAGGACCACCGGGTCTGCGGCCTTATATCTAGCCACTAGACCAAGGCAGTCGAAACTAGATATAAACACATGCCAGAAAAAGAAAAAAAAAATAACACGTAAATAATGTATAGTTAAATAAAAAACACAGACTATTAACAATAATACACTGGCAACCCTACTATATTACACACATACATACACTCGCACGCATGCACGCTCCCATAAACACATTCTTGTTCCATTCATTAATTACGTAAGACGATTTAGGGGGCGGGGGGGTCGACCATGTCTTATTTTTTCTTACAAGGGGGTGGGAGGGAGTCTTGATAGTTCTTACGTAAGATCACAAATATACGCAAAAAGTCACCTGGTCGTTTGCAGGCGAAAAAAAAGCTCATCTTCACATTTTTACGAAAAAAACGACACTGGTATATTATATTTTTCCCAAGGGTATATTCATTTTTTCCTTTAGATTCTTACGTAATAAATATTAAACAGAGGGGGAGGGGTCGGCCTATTCTTATTTTTTCTTATTTAGGAGGGGGAGGGGGTCAAAAACTAGTAAAAATCTCTTACCTAATAAATGAATAATTATATTTGTATTTTTTACTTCTCACTTTTATACATTTACCTAATATTTCTGTTCATGTAAACGGGAGTGGAGGCCTGGGGTCTTGTAGAACAGATTTTTGTCTTGCGAGCACCAGTCTTCACATTATTAAGTTGATAATTATTAATTTGACGAGCCGGTTGGCGTGGTTGGTTGATACCTGCCTTTCGCGCCGCAGGTCGTGGGTTCGATTCCCACCCAGGACAGACATTTGTGTGCATGAACATGTCTGTTTGTCTTGAGTCTGAGTGTAATTATCTATATAAGTATGTATTTACTAAAGAAAAAGTAGTATATGTAGTATATCAGTTGTCTGGTTTCCATAGTACAAGCTTTGCTTAGTTTGGGATCAGATGGCCGTGTGTGAATAATGTCCCAGGATATTATTATTATTATAATAAAACGTTATATGTATGTAAATTTGTAAAATTTATGTGAAGAAGTAAATTTTTATTATTATTATTATATTACGTACTCACCCGTTAATTTAAAAGAGACATCAGCCATGCCAAGCTTGTTCTCCGCCCTGAATGTGTAATTGCCAAAATCTGTCTTTCGGACCGTTCTGAAGATTAATTGATGTACTTTATCTTGCACTATTATTATTACCCTGAAACGTCATATCCATTTAATAATATGACGCATATAAAGACAAAATATATAGTAACTAGTAAGTTAAAAGCGATTATTTACTGATTTTGGTATGAAACTTCGGTTAGGCATAATGCACTCTAGCTACGTGATTTGATTTGATTTAATTTATTGATAAGTGAATATGAAATTTAGAAAATTGAATTTATTTCATGACCACTGAATTTCATGTGCTTAATTTGTGATTATAATTCATCTCGTGCTTGACGGTGAAGGAAACCTGCATGTGTCAAATTTTGATTAAGTAATTTTAATTATGTAATAATGTTAATTTTTGATTATAATTCATCTCGTGCTTGACGGTGAATGAAAACATCGTGAGGAAACCTGCATGTGTCAAATTTTATTGAAATTCTGTCACATTCGTATTCCGCCAACCCGCATTGGAGCAGCGTGGTGGAATAAGCTCCAAACTTTCTTCTTAAAAAAAGAGGAGAAGATTCCTTAGCCCAGCAGTGGGGCATTCACAGGCTGTTACTGTACTGTAGTCGATAAAACTATATTAAATAATCATTATGATCCAATTATTCGTTATATTTTGTATCTATAAACATATATTTAAGCGAAATACCTCTCATCACGAGATCTAAACTATCCGATTGGTTGGAAATTATAATCATATTTAATTGATGAATCCTGATGAATGATACCTATCGTCTGTTCGTACGAGTTTCCCGTCCCGGTACCAGGCGGTGCGCGCTGGTGGTATAGAGAACTCCAAGTTAGCCGCTAGCACTGCTCTCAAGCCTATCGCTGTGTGGACAAAACTGCGATCCGTCGTCACGACGGGAGCATCTGCAAATTATTGAAACATATTAGCTACGCAGTTTATTATTACTGTAAAACTAATAACGTGAAATAATTATACCTGTATTGTAATTTTGTCTCCTTTCCAGATTATATGAGATGAGTAAACTAATAAGGTTTATTATTATTATTATTATTTATTGTGTTGGTAGGCGGACGTGCATATGAGCCGCCTGATGGTAAGTGGACACCGACGCCCATATACATTATCAGTGTAAGAAATATTAACCATCGCTTACATCGCCAATGCGCCACCAACCTTGGGAACTAAGATGTTATGTCCCTTGTGCCTGTAATTACACTGGCTCACTCGCCCTTCAAACCAGAACACAACAATACCAAGTACTGCTGTTTTGCGGTAGATTATCTGATGAGTGGGTCGTACATACCCAGACGAGCTTGCACAAAGCTCTACCACCAAACGAAGTTATTCAAAACAATCATATATTGATGTTTAAAAACGTTGATTTCTATTCATAATTTCATTGGCTCTATATTTTCATTTAAAATAAACTATTTAATTTCTTGTCAGTTTTCTACCTGTATCATATGAATGTCCTCCGGACCGATTTCGGCCACGGCGGCCAATCTCAAGAGAGGTTAAGCCAACTGCGTAGGAAATATTATAGTGCACAAGTGCGTGCGTGCTTTCCGACGCACGGGAGTGTACAAACTTCCAACTTTTAGACTCTGGCTGCTTTTGAGAATTTTCGACAAAATCAATAAGGTTTTAATGGCCCGACCTGCGATTTGAACTCAAAACCTCGGGATATGCGGCTTTATATCTAGACTAGACCGACAAGGCAGTCGTTTAATATTATCATATTAAGATTATGTATTAAAACTATTTAAACATTTACTAGCATTACATTATCTTTACGTTTAACCACGTAACTATCTGGCCGACCTATAAATATATAATATAATATCTAATCAAAGACAATAAGATAATCCCATAGACAATTATTACTTTCATTAACAAATTAGGCTTAATTAATAATCCTAAAATTTCTTTAAAATGTTTGCCCGCGGCATTTGATAACATTTGATAAGTATACGTTCATATATTACCTTGTATGATAACGGTGATGGAAGCTTTTACCGGATCGCCAACACCATTGTTGACAATACATTCGTAAACTCCGGCCAACAGACGGTGCTCAGCCCGGAATCGAATTCGCGACCGATGTTCTAACAGAGCCATTGATTCGCCCTGTTTGATAAAGTTATTGTTAGATCAACTATATTATAGTACATGTATATTTTATGAAATGAGTGAGTGGACTGGCAAATAGGCTACTTGATGGCAAACGGTCACCACCGCTCATACGCATTTACGATGTATTAACCACCCATAACCATAGCGGTAGAATATGTGATGAGTAAGTGGTACCCAGGTGGGCTTGTACAAATGTCTACCACCCAGTAAATAAAGTTGTAACAATAATGTTTGAAATTGATCTTAAATAACAAACGTGCCTATTTACATTATACAATCATCTAAATCAATCAAATAGAAAATTGTGCAGTCGGCGGATCCCCGTCAGGAACGAAGTTCTGTGCGATATATTTTTCGACTCAAACCGTTTTTTAAAATGTAGGTTTTAATTGAATATACTATTGTATTTTTGTCACACCAAAAAGCACCTCGTTCGTTCCAATATATTAATTAATTTTGCTTCCGTAAAATTCGAAAGAGCGTCCCTATAATAACGTTTCGTAAATTTGACATATCTATATGTGTCATAAAAAACTTGATTTAAACAATTTCAACAGCTCGTTCTTGATAACTCAAAATCCTTTACTGTAGAATTATTCACAAACTCGAGACTCACCGCGGAACAGTCGTAAAATGTCAAAAACTGACATGCGATTTTGGCATGATATTGACCATAATAATCATAACATTTCAAGAATACAAGCATCAAAATAATTTATCACTATAAGTGGATTGACAATATTTCATGGGTGAGAAAATAAGTGAGTCATTACAGAACATCACTGCTTATGTACAACGTTTCTTATATATATAAACCATTAAAGATAATATGAACTTACATTTTTTCTCCAATTAACAACAGGCGTGGGCGTGCCGGCCGTCTCACAGCCGATGTCGACGTATTCACCTTTTTTCACTTCAAGAAATCCTTCATCGGGTACAGATCGTACAGTTGGAGCATCTACGATTGATTTCAAATTAATTGATTAATTTGAACGAGAATATAATAGACATGAGAAAAGAGGCTACGGCTGCTGTTCAGCCGACTCATTTACTCTTGAGGAGAAGGTATCAATCTTTCTCTTTCCTAGATCTCTATTCTCTAGAACTTTTCCTTCATCGCCGAGCTCGATGAATTATAACCATAAATAAAACATATGAGAACTAAACGGTTTGCCCGGGATTAGATTCTCAAAATTGGCTTGAGATTCACATGTTCATTTTTTTAATTATCATGTAGTAATTGGCGGTGAGAGAAAACGTCGTGAGAAGACCTACATGTGTCAAATGAAAATCTGACACGTGTATAACCGACGGGAATTGGAGCATCGTGGCGGAATATACTCCAAATCTTCTTAAACGGATAGGAGCAGCCCAGCTGTGGGACATTTATTCAATTTATTATTTATACGGCCTAGCCGACACATGCTGTCTAATAAATGCTCTTCGAAAGAACGTTTTTACTTCATCTGTTTGAAAACGTACTTAATCCCTTCATCTTCACTGCTGTTATGACTTTTTTTCTCGTCAACGATTTAAACTACCCATTCAAATTTCAAAAAAATAAAAAAAGACGAGATGGCCCAGTAGTAAGAACGCGTGAATCTTAACCGATGATCGTGGGTTCAAACCCGGGCAAGCACCACTGAATTTCATGTGCTTAATTTGTGATTATAATTCATCTCGTGCTTGACGGTGAAGGAAAATATCGTGAGGAAACCTGCATGTGTCAAATTTCACTGAAATTCTGTCACATGTGTATTCCCCCAATCCGCATTGGAGCAGTGTGGTGGAATAAGCTCCAAAACCTTCTTCTCAAAAGAGGAGAAGATGCCATAGCCCAGCAGTGGGACATTCACAGGCTGTTACTTTACTTTACTTTATTCAAATTTATTTTTCAAATGTGTAAATCAAGTCTGTTCATTTTGCGTATGATCTTACAGTTAGAGTGACATTTTGGATAACATTTTACGATTTTTTGCTTAGTCGGCTTGGGGGCCCTGTACCTAGGGGGCCCCATATCTTTCACACGGCTGATACAGCTGATACTTGTCTTGTTAAAAAAAAAATGTCACATTCGTTTGTCTGTGAACTATTAATTATAAAAAAAATATATTAAAAACTTACACTGTACTTCTATTGAATGTGTTTGTCTGATCGGGCCCCAAGGTTCTGGTCTAATAACCTGAAAAATTCGTAATTAAATCAGGACGATATGGCGTTTACAATTTTATTAATATCGTTGTATTTCTTGTATAAATAAAAAAAATACTTCAACGAATATGCTGACATTTTAAATATTGCTCATGTCGATTTTATACCACCGGAGGTTGAGTTATAACTATAATGGCGATTCAGCTTTTTTCTTTTAAATATAATTAATAAATAAAGTACGAAAGAGCATGGCACTCGTAATTAGTCCCTCTGTACACATTAAGTACCGCCTTCCTCTCAATATAGAGACAAACTTAAAATCCGGAAACGGTCTGATTGATGAATGGAAATGTTAAGTATTGTGTCAAATTGTATAATAAAGTGCATTTATTTTAATAACATTGATTAATACACATAATAAATAGATGCTCACGATTAAACTATCGATATATTTACAGGATTAAGTGTTGCGCCAAAAAGTAACCTTGTTGAGTATTTAACGGTAAATTTATAGTAGTTTAGATACGGGCTGTGGTGTTCATCGCGAAACAGTTGGGCAAATTGATTAATTGTGTAATTGTATCCTCTATACTTTAAACAAACCGACGCCTAGTGATGTTGCTTTATCGATAGAATAAGATATCGATTTTACTAGAATTATATTCCGTTTAAACGATAGTAAAATCTATTTAAAAAAAGTTAATTAAGTTCTAACTAATATACAATAAGATTAATGTATTTTTAACTAAAATAAGCTTCTATCTACGTAGCACTTAATCATTACTTAATGTGACTTGTTAGTTAGTCGAATGAAATTGTTTTGAAGTCGTTATTTGCATTAATTCAAGTTGAAAAGTCAGGTTAGTTTATTTATCAAAACAAAAAAACATTTTTATCGACAAATGTATTACGTCACTATGCTCAAATAACGCCACTTTCGGTTGAAGGGCTCGCGGCTAGTTTAAAGTAATTGTTGAAAGAGTACTTATTGATGGTTAGGACTTAGCAATACATATGTAATCAAAATGTAATTTATCTAGAATTAGTACTTACTTCGCAAGTATAATCAGCTGTGTCACTTGATGTAAGCTGATCTATCTGCAGACTGAAGTTGGCGTGCATCCTCGTGTTCAGCGGTAGCAGGTAGTTCGGGTCCTGACTATCGCCGAGGAGCGTGTCATTTTTGTACCATCGGACACGGTGTTTTGTTTCTGTAATTAATATTGACATTAATATTCTCAAAATCGTATGTATACTTATAGCCGAGATGGCCCAGTGGTTAGAACGCGTGAATCTTGACCGACTATCGCGGGTTCCAACCCAGGCAAGCACCACTGAATTTTTATTTGGTTAATTTGTGATTATAATTCATCTCGTGCTTGACGGTTAAGGAAAACATCGTGAGGAAACCTGCATGTGTCTAATTACACTGAAATTCTGCCACATGTGAAATCCACCAATGAAACCCGTATTGGAGCAGCATGCTAGAATAAGCTCCACACCTTTTGTTCTAAGGAGAGGAGGCTTTAGCCCAGCAGTGGGACATTCACAGACTTACTTAACATTACTTTTACTTTACTTTACCATACTACCATTTACTTTAAATACTACACAATGCCTCGGAATGAACATAAAGTGGTACCAATAGGGGAGGCCTTTGTCCAGTAGTGGACGTTTTCCGGCTGAGGTGATGATAATGATGATAAACATGTTACATACGTTGATATATAAGAACAAAGTATTACTAAAAGGAGGCTACTAATCTTATAAGTAAGTTTACTCAGTGATAGAGCTATGTGCAAGCTCGTCTGGGTAGGTACCACCCACTCATCAGATATTCTACCGCAAAACAGCAGTGCTTTGTATTGCTGTGTTCCCGTTTGAAGGGTGAGTGAGCCAGTGTAAATACAGGCACAAGGAACATAACATCTTAGTTCCCAAAATTGGTGGAGCATTAGCGATGTTTTTTTTTTAAAAGAAATGTACAACGCCGTTGTCTATGGACGATGGTGGCCACTTACCATCAGGTGGCCCATATGCTCGTCTGTCAACCTATACTATAAAATAAAAAAAAGTAATTTAATTTTTATTTATTTTACTTGAAAATTTACCAGGGAAACAAAATCGCATTTTCATCTAGTTCGAACCGGTTCGCACTGGTTATATAAAAATGAACTTTCGACTCGCTTGTTAATAAAACATTGTTATTCTTATATATCTATAAATAGGGGGGGATCGACGGTCAACTGGTACACAAAGATCTGAATCTATTCTCTTCCTGCCGCGAACGACACACGGACGTATTTATTGAGCCGAGTTCGTGGAGGCGGCATTTACGTTTTAACGACATTTGTTTTATTGATATGATAATATAAGGATAGTCAATTTTTTATATTATCCTTTTATTAACATTCACGCGGATTCAATTCAATACTTTATTTTTATCGAATTCGATTCAACGGTTTAGCTGTGAAAGCGTAAAAGACAATATTAGTAAAGGTTACGAATTTTTCATTTATTATCAATTAAAAAATAATCTTGTGAGTTAATGTAATGTTTAATTTCATTATAAAAACTACTATTCATTATTCTTGTTAGGGTCTTCGTATCATATCGTAGTAGGAAACCTACCTCGGTGATCATAATGGCACTCGTTATTTAACATATATTTTATTTGTAAAACTTTAAACAGTTATAAAAAACTTTTGCAATTAAACTTTTATGAAACATAAAAAACAATTCGTTCTATCCCCAAAACAATACACCTCACTAACATATACAACCTCGTTTGATAAACTTTTTGAAAAAACCTCTGGAAAAAAAAGAACGCCTCCTCCAAAAAAATTGTCCTACATTCAGTTAGGTATATAGATTTGGTCTTCCGACAAGGGGCAACAACACCGCTTTGTTAAATACGTGCACGACACAATAATGTCGCTCTTTTGTACTTTTGTCAATTAATAAATCGTCGTACCGCATCTGATTGCCTGCAAATTATATATTTTTTACATTAATTTGTTATACAGTACAATTTGAATGAATAACAAACTTAGGCAGAATATAATAATACTCAATAAAAAAAAAAAAAAACAAGGCCTCTTACACTTTCAATGTGTGATTGTGTTACAAATAAATTGTAACTACACGTCATAAAGAACAAAAAAATTACTCAAGTATAATATATTTTAAGGTTAATCTGATAAAGTTATGATGGAACTAAATATTTCTTTATATTTAAATGTCAAATTATTTAATCAATTAATGATTCCCCTTACATAAAGTCTACTACCATTTCGGAAAAATATACGGCAAAAGTTAATAAGATTGTTGTAGGTAGTATTTAATAATTCTATAAAAAACAGTGAGAAATAATCTTTTAATTTCCGAGTTCTCGTATTATAATTTTTATGTTATATGATAAAATCTGCCTCAAATCTTCTGAAAAAGAAGAGAATGTCTTAGCCCAGCTGTGCGACATTTACAGGCGGCCTATCTATTCATTTTTTATCCAAAATTAACATTATATGTATGATTGCACCTAATCAAATATAACCCGTAATACATCATTATCATTATGAAATATCAAACCATTAAAGGTAACCTAATAAAAAAACTAATATTACAAACAGCTCTTTATTACAAAAGTAAAATTAGTTCGACGTCATATAAATAACTTAAACGCCACCACGGGGCTGTAATTTGTACATTAATAAAAACGACTGCTACATAAATTATGATAGGATATTTGTTTAAACTAATTTAGAAGACGAAGGGACCCCACATACGTTGTTAAAATTGAAGTAAAGCTTGTTTTACAATGCCACAGCTCTCGTCCGATTTTGGAGAATGTTTGAAGCCACCACGCTAGTCCAAATGCAGTTTGATACACTTGTGGCAAAGTTAAATTCAACAACGACACCATATGAGTGAAACGTTTTGGGATCTATAAATATTTTTTTATCAAGATTTTAATTACCGATTCATAAATGTAATATTTGAATACCGAAATATAGTCTTACAGATTATATTATTTAAGGTAGCCAATATATATAAGTGACCGCTTAAAATTGCGCAAGGAAAAAACATAGAGCCTAATCATAACAGAATTTGTATAAATTTTAATGTGTATCAGTACCCTTATTTAAAAAAATAAGAGTAAACCGTAAAGCCAAGACGACTTGAGATCACGAACAATAATAATATATTTTAGAAACTCCATTATATATTTTTAAATAATGGTGCATGAAATGAGATTATTATTTTTACAACTTTATTTACATAATTTGTTTAGGCACAGATCGACGTCTCTATTCAATTTTTGGAACGAAGTTTTTTTACGCGGCTTACAGTAAAGTGAAATGGTAGTGGCCCCCAAGGTCACGTCATATAACGAAACAGCATTCATACTATGCCTACCAAATGCAACAAAATGCGATGCTTTGAGCTTTCGAATTTAGGAGGTCGATATAAAGGCAGTTGAGGTCCTTTTGGTGTGACAAAAATACAGTAATATAATCAATTAAAATCTACATTTCAAAACACGGTTTGAGTCGAAAAATATATCGCACAGAACCTTATTCTTGACGGAGGTCCTACCGAACACTTTTATTTTTGTGACTTTCAGGTATGCTAGGAGGCCAATGTTTTTCTTCTCACTACAATCTATTAATTTAATCTTTTTAACGGTTTCAAATTGCTTAAAAGGAACTTCTTGTATAAAATTGATTTTGATTGTTAAACTTTATAACGGAAATCATCGTCAAATGTCTCAGTAAAATAAAAAGAAAACTAGATTTACTTAACGTTACAAGACATCATAACATTCCGTTCCAATTGATGATAAAGGAATTCTTTAAAAAAAAACGTGCCCGAAAGATGCGCCGGCGCATTAACCGCATTATTATGCAAATGTAACGTCTAAAGCTTTTGTAACTAAAGCTTTTATATGTTTAAGCTATTTGATTCTTAGAAAGAGATAAAAGTTTGATAACTCTATTATAATAATTACTAACCGTTTATATAGACAGCCTTATGTTTATTTATTTATATACATAATTGATAAATTTATCATAATATCAACACCAAAAAGGAGTACACTAATAAAGTATATAAATCGAGTAATAAATTATATAAATCAAGTGTTTTCTTAATTACAGGTGCAAAATATATCATTTGCATGAAATTCAAATTAGAATTTACAAAAAATTACGTATTCGAATCGGTATTAGTGAGTTATAGTTATATTTTGATGTGATAAACTATCGGCTTTACTTATAAAAATGTGTAACGGCTGTTTAATTCGTCACAATACACCTGTGTTCGCACACACTTGTGCACTTGTGCTTAATTCAATATTTACAGTAGGGAATAAAACGATAACCTCTTGACTATACGATAACTGCTATATCGTAATAAAAAAAACACAAGGGTTTGACAGCCAGAACAGTAATCATATATTTTTGTTGCACTACCCTAACCTTTCACACATCAAGTCATCAAAGTATTGTAACAGGTCTTATATCAGTTTTATTTAATGTTTCATAATTTCGCTAGAACTAGCCTACTGTAGATTATACAAAATATTTCGAATTAACAAGATTTTTTTTGTGTTAAAAAATATGGCTAGTGATAAAAGATGGTCTTGTAAAAATCCACCAAATAAATTTTGTAACGCGTGCGGATGTTAGGTTGTGAAAAATGTAAAAATAATACGGAAAAGATAAAAGCAGCATATTGCTCCTATTTTGGATTTACGATTGGAAATCTTGAGAAGTCGTGGACACCACAAATGTGTAGTGTTTCTTGTTACATGGGACTTTTGAAGTGGATGAAATGTAAACAAAAGAAAATGCCTTTGCAGTGGCGAGAGCCTTCGAATCATTTAAATGATTGCTATTTTTGTACGACAAATGTCTCCAGATACTCAAAGAAGGATAAATATTAAATAAAATATCCAAATTTCGAGAAAGCTTCAGTCATATCAAAACTTTCTACACTCTTAATTAGACTTTTTTCCTAATAATCTTGGCGCAGTAAGTGATGAACAAGAAGAGAGGTTCCATCAGGATGTGCCAACAATATAAATAAGATACCAAGGACAAGGGGACCTAGCTATGATAGCAGATTTTTGTTGGTTCCTCAAAGAAGACGATTGAACATCACACAAAAGGCAAAAGAAAAGTCACTAATCAAATTAGACTTGTATGTTTAAGCTTTAAATATTCTTTAATATTATACATTTAAAATTAATGCCATTATGCTAAAATTTGCTATGCTTTTAATTTATATAAATTGTTTAAACGATTTTTTTGTTATTTTTTCATTTTTTTCAATTATCGCTGTAAATTTAGACCTGTTACACTAAATTCACTTTCAGTTTCTAGTTATGACAAGTAATTGGAATCCGAAACGAGTAAAATTTTGTCAGTTGTTTAAAAAAGTTTGATTTTTGTTCCCTTGTGTAATAAGCAATTACATATATCTGTCCGAACGCGATATACTCGAAAACCACGACATGGATTTTCCGACATGTGAAAACCGTATGTTTTCACGAATGGACGGAATAATTCATAAGGAAGGTTTAGTGATTATTTAGATGGCTGAAATGAGACGATTATCGGAAGATGTCGGAAAATTATCATGACGACTAGTTACACTGATGTGCGCCGTGTGAACAAATTTATAGCCTCTTCCAACCAGAACAGGAATATACCCAAATAAACAACTTTGACACTGAATTAATGCGATGTCATTGGTCATCGATATCAATTGAACCTATTATATTAGACATGTTCCAAAACTGTTTAATCAAAGATGTCAAAGTAATGCTCTTGTTTTTCCGTGGAGTGGAGACCTGGTGATCTGTAATACAGACATTCTAATGCCTAACTCAGACACCAGCTCTTCACACATTTTAGACTATAATGGTATATCATATGTACAAATTACCACCTATTCATTATTTAAGGTCTGTTTTTTGTGAGGAGAAAAAAAATAAACGTTATTGACGCGATATCATTGGTCGAGATCTTGAATAATCTATGACATTCACTATGGATCCTCGAAAAGATGGTGTTTTCAATGTACGCGAAGTTGTAATCGGAACTTCTAAAGTTAAATTAATGTGGTTATAACTAGTTAATTGGAATAGTGTTGTAATATAAATAAAGGTAAATTAATCAAGAACTGTTTATAGTGCATAATATAGCTGAACGATTAGAAAATCGCATGCAATATGTAAATCTACGGTGTGTTTACCTTTATTCCTACTCCGATTGGAATTGGGTATACAGATTTACATATGTATGTATTACGATTTAAACGTTTTATGTACACCATTATTATACCCATGTGAAACCAATAATGTTAGGTTGTCTTTACTTACTATTATTATACATGCGAAAGTAACTCTGTCCGTCTGTTACGCTTTCACGGCTAAACCACTATCTGGTGAAACCGACTTTGATGAAGTTTTGTATTATACTTGGTGGTAGAGCTTTGTGCAAGCTCGTCTGTGTAGGTACCACCCACTCATCAGATATTCTACCGCAAAACAGCAGTACTTGCTAATATTGTGTTCCGGTTTGAAGGGTGAGTGAGCCAGTGTAATTACAGGCACAAGTGACATAACATCTTAGTTCCCAAGGTTGGTGGCGCATTGACGACGTAAGCGATGGTTAACATCTCTTACAATGCCAATCCCTATGGGCGTTGGTGACCACTTACCATCAGGTGGCCCATAAGCTCGTCCGCCTACCGATGCTATAAAAAAAATAAGCTTGTACCTTCTAAAAAACAAAGGCTATTTATACCTAAAAACTACCCCTAAATTACCCCGGCGAAGCCACTGGCGAAAACTAGTTATTTAATAAATAAAATTATTTACCTGAAGCATCCACATAGCAAGGCAACAAAACGGTATCGTTTTCATACGTTTTTACAGTCACAGGGACACTTTTGAAAACCTTCTCACTCAATATCACTTCCGATAAAAACATTAAAGCGATCACTTTATAAATTAATTCCATTTTTATTTAAAGAAATAAAGAAATGTTTAATAAAAAATATTAAACACTATCAAATTAAATTGTTATTTCTAAACGTCTTCTTTTTAATTAGTCATTAATTATATTTAAAAGAAATACTTGGAACGCAAGTTACGTTAAATAATATGTTATCAGATGCGCGCGCGCAGCTCACAGATCGACATACGTCTGCTCGTTGGCGCACATACTCAATGAGTAAGAATTATTCTGAGGGCACTGTGAGCTTTAATTGTAATCAATTTCATATCTTACTAAAGTACTATTATTTAAAAATGCTTTCAAATTGTAGTTGCTTAAAATATTTTTCGGTTTCTTTACTCCTGAAATATTCAAGTTAATAATACAAATATCACAGACATTCGATTTTTAAAATACTATTTCCAGCCAGTGGCATATTAAAACTATTTTTTATCTGGAATACCTCACGAACAAAATTATAAAATAGATGTAATAATAGTTTTTGTGCATTATGTTTTTAATTATAAAATGCGTAAGTAGGTTACTCGCTTGAAAAGTTTGAAAAATTTAAATAAAATTTGACATAGACTAGATTACTGGATACTTTTTAAATTACCTACTTACATTAAATCATTACTTTAAATATAGTGCAGCGGACTGCTAACAGCGACTATCTTATAAGCATGTCGATGCATATATTTTATGTGTAGGCTTTGTGCAAGACTGACCACCATCACCCACCTGTATTATTATCACTACTTATAAGTCTTTTACACTCTTTTTTCTTAGCCTGGTGTACTGACAGTTATATTATAATAACTAATCAAAGTTATTAAGATGAAACCATTTGACATATTGCAACACAAGTAGTATTCACCAGCTATTTTACCGTCTAATCTATAAGTGGTATCTTTATTTAAGTGGTACGCGAACCGTGTAATAACAGACACACGGGACGGTACTTTAGATCATCAGCCGAATTTTATTGGTACAAAAAAATGTTCATATCGTTAATTAAGTGTATGAACGAGCTGACCACTTACCATCAAGCGGTTTGTTTTGCTGCTGTCTTCCTAGATTATGAAATTTAAAAAGAAATAAAATTCATGTTACCCCAATACTTTATTAGTGAATAAATTTCTTTAATAGAACAGATCTCATTGTGCCTCATCTTTATCGCATCCCGTCAATTAATTGATTCACCTTTGTAAAGGAGTCGGCATTTATTAAGATTAGTCATTTAAGACGCGTACAGATCTAGTGTCCACTTCATAAGCACTTCCCTTTGTATTATGCACATTACAGATTAACAAGTGCAAAAATGATGCAGTTTCTTTGCTCGAAGTGTCGGTGACATCGTTCATCTGGATTTTAAAGACATTTATTCTCAATAAGACATATTAGTCACTTACTTGAAGTTATATAATGTGTAAAATCGAATTCTTAAGTGCTATGTTTTAGGTAGTTAGGAAGTTTTCATAATTTTAATAGATGGGTATTTTTTAGGTTAATTTTAAATATGGCGAAATTTACACAGTTAAAAAATTGTTTAGAAATAATTTAAAAAAAGAATTAATAAATTAATAAAATAAAACAAACATGAAAATCAATTAAAAAATATGCTGATCAATATAGTCTGTGTGTCTATTGCAATTTTTTTTATTTATTCTTTAGCGTTAACGTGAATTACGGTTTGTATGGAATTCTGTTTATTGACATTAGACGGCACTGTTTTCACGTCAAAAGTATCAAACACCTCGCAGTAGGCACACAGTACAAAGCTCTAACTACCTTACTTATACCTACTATAGCGTGTGATTAGTTAAACGATTCCATCTTCTTCTTTCGAATGTCTAATATATAATGAAAGAAAGAGCAAAATCGATGTTTGAATAAATAGTCGCTGAGCAGTGTTTATAAGTGAGTTTAGTTTATAACAACTTCTGGCATCTATTCAATTTTACGATCTAAAATAATATTCAGTATTTAAATCCTAGAATTCTTATTTATTCGTTATTTAATTATTATTCGTAATTTAAATCGTTTTTGGAGCTAACATACAGCCTACTGCGCGCCAAAGTTTTTTTTCATACAATGGCACCAATCTTCCATGTGAATGCTTTTACTGGGCGTATGTGTACTCAAATAAAATCAAAATACTTTATTCAACTCGATCGTTGATACTATGTTGGTTCTTAGAACTTCTATGGCTTGAGATGCAGTGCCTACTCTACTCCAATGGAACCTCATAACTATAAATATGCCAGTCCCGACTTCACATTAGTCAAATTGGGATTTTACGTTACGTTACGTAAATTTTATAGACAGAACACCCAAGAACGTTTTTATCGCCTTGATTCGATACTTGAACTAAGGACCTCAGGCTTAGCGGACTCATAAGCTAGCTACTAAACCAAAGAGGCAGTAATACTTCAAAATACTGCATTCATCTACAAATGGTTATTAGTAAAGCAATTACACATATACAATAATTGTTTAATCATCAAATGTAATATATATGTGTGCTACAATTAAAACATTAACTTCTTCAAGAGCATAAAATCGTTGCCTTTATTTTTGAGAGGTTAATGCGTTATATACAGATAATTAAACTCTTTAAGCAGAGTTTAAAAGAGAAACGTATTTTATAGTCTGTATCGATTTACTTATGTACCGTAACTAATATTTAATTTGAATGAATGCGTAGGATGTTCGAAATTTAAAAATGTTTTTAATATCTTTTTTTTAATTTTTAATGCATTAACGTATTTCATTTCTTTTTTAAATTAATAATATAGCCCAGATGGGTCAGTGGTCTAAACTTTCATAGCTCCTACAATAAGCCTTTATAAGAATCGTATTCCACCTCCTCGTCACATTGCGTGTTGATAGCAGATATCTGGCATATGAACCTGTTACCTATGTTTAAGATCCATATGTTATATCCACCTGTCTTTGAATTGTCTACCTGGCTTTGAATTGAATATGAATTATTGACAAATAACTTGTCACCCTATAAAAAACATCGATAACGTCTGTGTAAAATATGAAGGTGTTGCTCAATTTTTAATTAAATTTGCGACGTGTTTTTAAATCAATGTAATCTTAGCTAAAGAGGAGGTACGTGGAGTAATAATATATATAGTCTGGAACTATCCCAGTGCTGGGCTAACCCTCGTTTTTGGGAAGAAAGCTTGGAGCTTACTTCAACACTATGTAGATTTCCTCACGATGTTTTCCTTAACATCCAAGAAAGAGATGAATTATGAATACAGATTAACCACATGCATATTTGTGAGCACTTGCCTAGATTTAAACCTAATATCTTCGGGTAAAATTCACGCGTTTTAGCCACTGATCCGTCTCCGCTATAGTTAAGAAGAGGTAACCTAGATAGGAAAAAACACGTCTTAGTTTAAACGACAATACAGTTTGATTAAACAAGTCGTCATCGAGATAAATATAGTTATGATTAACAATAATGTAAGCCATTCATTTCATCTATTTCATCTGTAATTGTTTGAAATTTCTAAAAATAAACTAAAACCTCTTTCTTGTTATTTCGTGTAACGAGATGATATTTATTATCTGTGCCCCAAGCGCTCCAACAATATTGTATTGTAGTCAAGCTTGATTAGCTCCAATTAAAAAATTGATGTGTAATTGGAATTTGGAACTATGACTGGCATGGGTTGACATACTAAGAAACTAAAAAAAAAAAATTTACTCACAATGTTATTTTTAAAGCAATTTAATGACCAGATGGTAATTTAAAAACAAAGTACACTATGTCGACATGTTACGATATTATATAATTATATTCGTTGAAGTTCCTACCACCGAGGTAGAGCTTTGAGCAAGCTCGTCTGAGTATGTACCACCCACTCATCAGATATTCTACCGCAAAACAGCAGTACTTTGTGTTGTTGTGTTCCGGTTTGAAGGGTGAGTGAGCCAGTGTAATTACAGGCACAAGGGATATATAACATCTTAGTTCCCAAGGTTGGTGACGCATTGGCGATGTAAGCGATGGTTAACATTTCTTACAATGCCATTGTCTATGGGCGTTGGTGACCACTTACCATCAGGTGGCCCATATTCCCGTCCGCCTTCCTATACAATAAAAAAAAAATTACTTTTAAGAACTTATGTTCTAGAATACTCGCTTAAAGATCGTGATGATCTCCTCCTAAACGATTTCGGCTAGGGCGGCCAAACTTAAGAGTAGGTAACTACAGAGTACAGGTATGCGCATGGGACATTATATCTTAGTTTCATTACTTGATAGTGTATTGTATTGGCTATTAATATTTAATTATAAAAAGAAAACTTTTTCAAGAGATCAGTCTCATATTATTATGAGACGAATATACGATGAGGTCACATACTGAAGCCAGATAATAGTAGACAGATATCTAAAAGACCTAAGAAGCTCACACAAAATTATGAAAGTGTTTGACAGTGACTTTTGTTAAACACCTCCAATGATTATTTAGTTTTGAAATAAAGAATATATACGTAATATCTAGGAAGATAGACAAGTATTGTTATCGGATAGGACAGCTATAACATAGTACATAATATAATCAAACAAATGCTTAATTTTTTTTAGTAAAAATAGTTCTTTGACCTCTCTTTATTGTGTTTACAATTCATTCTTAATTATATTCATAAAACTTGGTAACAAAATTATGATATTGGTTGGATAAATATTAGTTAAAATTAACCAACTTTTATTATGAGTTGAATCATAATTCAATGATAGAAGACCAGCTATTGTGTCCACCGTTTCAAGTCATTGCTCAATTTATCTTTCAAGTGACAGACTGTATTGAATTGACGGTATAGTCGGTATATTAAATAAAGTGATCCATTCATATGTGGGAATAGCATTATAATGACCACTTTAATCCAACGATCTATTTATTTACTTTTATGCCTAGAAAAAATTGAAAAATAAACATTCATAAGAAAAAAAGGGAAACAGAGAAGAAGAAATCAATTCAATTCAAGTCTAGAAACAATAAAAATTTATGCAAAACTATCCGCCGGTTCGGAAAGTAGAATCTACTAAGAATTGGCAAGAAACTATATAAATTACTCTTTTCACCCATTAAATTACATTGATATTTACATAACTGCTTACAGTTATCTGCTTACAGTATTATGCATAAAAATCAACAAATTCTAAACGAATATTGTAGTTTCAATTATAACAGGTATCTTTGAAATTATTTGCATATTGAGTAAATTAGCGAAATATGCAAAAAAGTATAATAACTACTTTAAAGAAATCACAAAGGCAACATTACAATTGTTTAAGTTAAGTTTACGCGCGTAGTACCTACCTCAATTTATTCTTATAATAAAGTATCAATACGATTTTTTAAGGGCAACCTTAATTTTTTAGATATTAATATAATTTATAAAATGGCAACATCGTTACAAAATGTCCGACGGCAATTGCCAAAGCGAAGTTAATGAACCGCCTTGCGCAAAGAAAATTAAAAAAGACGAGAAAAATGATAACGGCGTAGCAGAAGTGGTGCTAGAATTGAAAGACTTTATACCTAGCAAAATATTAAACAATAATACGAATAGGAAAACTGTTTGTGTTCAGGGAAATTTCAAAGACAAGAGTGGTGTAGCGTTGGTGGTTTTAGAGAAAAATGCTTTCAAAGAAGACGAATTAGATAGCACGGGCTATTTTTCTGTTGAAAGCGAGTTGAAAACGTTTTTCCAGAACGATATTTACGGGAATTTCGAGTGTTTTCCTAAATCTTGTATTAACGGTGAGTGAAACACTTTACAATTTCCTTAATACTTTTCTCTTCGCATCTACTTTCGATTCTCAAGGTTTTGCATTCGTTTGTGCCGAGTCAGACGCGACTGGTATAATTTTAAGTTATTTCCGTCTCCAAATCGTGAGTAAAGAATTAATTTTAGTGTGCACAGTATTCTGCTGTCAACATTTATTCACGGTTATCCCAAGTAATGCTTTGGCTCACACAAGTTTATTAGTATAAGTTACGTTGGTACCTACGCATATGTTAATCCATTATAAAGGCATAAAAAGTTTTTAAGCTAGAGTTAACATCAAACATAGATTATATTTAAATGCAGAGTATGTTTCTTTGTGAGATTTCATAATTGCGTAGGTACAGTTTTTTTCGGAAAATATATGAAGACAAAACAAAGATTTTTACTTTTCTTTTTTAAATATTCATATTGTATAGTTATTTTCTTGTTTAATAGTGAATAAAACAAAATTAATCTTATATTTTTTATGTGTCAACTTTTCTTCCATATGCTTGATACAATGGTTGATAATTCATATTTCCTTTTATTATTGAACTTCTCGAAACTTTCTCAATAAATATGTTATTTTCGTAATGAAATTTATAAATACAATATAATTTTACATCTTCATTATCAACTTGATGTATATTGTTTTCATTTCTTTGTTAAGAAATATTACTCAATCATTATCTCTATCTTGTCTTAATAATAGTTACAGCTTAATTAAAACATATTTTATATTATTTGCTAACCAGTTAACTGTGTTTAAAATCATACTTATTGTTCTGTATATTTCTTAGAATAAATAAACCATGTTTTTCTTTTAAATATATCCCTTAAATTGCCAATAATAGTTCAATATTATTGTTGTTTAACAATTTTGATGAGTATGCAAAACAAGATTAGAGATAAATCTTATTAAAACAAAACATTTATTATTACATAAATTATAATTAAGCTCATATTGTCTTTGTGTTTAATTGTAATCATGTTTCTTTGTTCCTATATAATTGTTAGTACCAATTCACATTATTTAAATTTTTATTTCTAGGTGTTAAAACAACTATAATCTACCCAGCTACAGAGAAGCATATAGCCAAGTTCAGTCAACAAGAGATACATATAATACAAGAAACGTCAGACTGCTATAATAAACTTACATTGCCGCACATAGAAAAAGAACAATTTAATTTACAGGTGAACTTAGCTTTTGTTCATTTAATAAAATATACTGTATGGGTCATCAATTTACTCGGTGGTAGAGCTCTGCAAGCTCGTCTGGGTAGGTACCACCCACTCATCAGATATTCTACAGCAAAACAGCAGTACTTTGTATTGTTGTGTTCCGGTTTGAAGGGTGAGTGAGCCAGTGTAATTACAGGCACAAGAGACATATCATCTTAGTTCCCAAGTTTGGTGGCGCATTGGCGATGTTAGTGATGGTTAACATTTCTTGCAATGCAATTGTCTATGGGCATTGATGACCACTTACCATCAGGTGGCCCATATACTCGTCCGCTTACCTATACAATTTAAAAAAATCAATGTACTATATAATCAAATATGATAGTTGGTTTGACACATTGAAGTCCTATCTGAATTAATTCAAGATGAAAAAAGTGTGATATAACATGCATGTCATAATTCTGCATTTTATCAACTCTAGGTTTGGAATAATTTGCTAGAATAAGCTTCTATAAAACTTCTCTTTAATATGGGAAGGAATGAAGTAATGGTCTGTTAATTTTTTAAATGACTTAGGATCCTCTATGTTGAGATTTTACTAAAATTTTACGGAAAACATAGCTAGCAAAAATAATGTAAATAATTATATAACATCAATTCATGACATACTGTTTAAGTTTATTATGCCTTAATCTAATAAGGATGCTTGTAAGAGACTTGAATAAAGTATAATTTCATTTTATATTTTGTGATTTTTGTTTTTCTTAGGTATTTTTAATTTCGGTATTTTTAATACCGAATTTAGGTATTTTTAATAAAAATTAATTTTAATTAAAATACATTAAGTAGAATATTTAAAAAATTTCACTGTACTGCATATTTGAAAATGGAAAAATAGGTATCAAGGATCTCTTATTGTTCTTATTTATGACGAATTGCTAATTAGGAGTGATGTTATAAATAAATATAATTTATAATAAATTAAAAATATTTTCTTTTTTAGTGGGTATACAACATCCTTGAAGGTAGGAGTGAGCAAGATAGAGTAGTTCACGACAATAAATGTGAAAAGGAAGGCTTTGTTCTGGTCCCAGACCTCAAATGGGATGGTTTAACAAAGGAGACATTGTATTTGTTAGCAATTGTTAGACGAAGAGGTATCAAGTCGTTGAGAGACTTGGATGAAAGCCATCTGCCATTGCTGAAGAGAGTCCGTGACGAAGGAAAGGTACGATCATTAGTTTCTAGTAAAAATAATATACTGCCATGTTTATTTCAGATTCACATATCACATAATTATTGATTTACCCTACTAGACTGGTTTGCTAGTTGCTAACTTAAGAGTACTTCTAAGTGGATAGTGAAGGAAAATCTGTTTTTTTAAAAAAAAAGCGTGCGGGATTTGTTTTCCCAGCCCAAACATACAGATGGCAGGCCGTTCAATATGATCAAACTTGTAGCCTTAAAAGCCTCAATTTTTTGTGCCTCACTCTTCAGGCAGGTTCAATGTGATAGATTTAGTGTAATATATTTACAAAAAGATTTTTGAAAATAGAATTTAATAAAAACTTTTAAAAAACAACTTTTTATAAAAAATCGAATTGAAGTTACTTTAAAAATACAAGAAACAAAAAGTAAGTTTTATCTTTGTGCTTTTAATAAGTGCAAGAATAAACCTAAAAAAATGCAGAATTTAATAAACAGTCTCACCAAAAACGAACATAAGGAAATCGTAGCACCAAAGAAACTTCAAATATTGGACAAATGTGTAACGGACATAAGAGATATCTGTGAATGCTTCAACGACTTCTTTTCAAATGTAGGATCGGTATTAGCTAATCAAATTCCTAGACATTATCATAGTAATAATTCAATATATTGTAAGCCTTCATCTCAAGCAACTACGCTAACCCAACTTAAACCGACTACAGAAAGCGAAGTAGCTGGGATCATACGTAAGTTAGATTCCAATACTAGTTCAGGAATAGATGGCATATCCACTAAATCTCTAAAATGTATTTCAAACTTAGTAGTTGGAGAAATAACTCGCAGTATCAATAACAATTTTAAAAATGGAACATTTCCAGATAGTCTTAAAATCGCCAGAGTCACGCCAATATTTAAGACAGGGAGTCAATGCGAACCAAGTAATTATCGACCCATATAGGTACTTCGTGTTCTCTCAAAAATTTATGAGAGGATTATCTATAATCGCTTAGATACATATTTAACTAGTCAAAATTTTTTGTATAAGAATTAGTACGGCTTTATACAAAAATTTAATACTCTATCAGCAACAGTAGATCTAATTACAAAAATAAAACAAAGTATCGATAACAAACAAATAGCCTTAGGAATATTTATTGATCTTAAAAAAGCTTTTGACACTATAAGCCACAATCTGCTATTACAAAAGTTAACGGCCATCGGTATAACGGGAGATGCATATAACATTATTAAATCTTACCTCACTAACAGAGTCCAGATTGTTAAAATTGGAAATATACAAAGCAGTCCTAAAAATATTACGTTCGGTATACCACAGGGATCGATATTGGGACCACTGTTATTTCTTACTAGCTGTTGCCCGCAGCTTCGCTCGCGCGTGGTCTTTATCTATACTAATATTATAAATAAGTAAAAATAGATTTTTTTGTATGTTTGTTTGTAGCGAATAAACTAAAAAACTGCTGTACTGTTTTTAAAAACCTTTTTTACCTACAGAAAGATACGTTATCAGCGAGTAATTAGCTGCCCGTCCCGACTTCGTACGGGTAAAATAAGGATTTTATCTCGTACATTTTTTAATCAATAAGATATAAACATTTACCAATCGATTTATTCGCCCATCCAGTATAGTGTATGTGTGTTCAGTACAGGGCATATAATAATCCTACTTCCTACTAATATAATAAACGCGAAAGTTTGTATGGATGTATGGACTTTGTTACTCTTTCACGCATAAACTACTGAATGGATTTTAATGAGACTTTACAATAATATAAGCTTAGGGAATACCAATTAAGTGGTACATATGGCAATAATGGAATATGTTTTCTTTATCCAAACATCACTAACATAGTGAAGTTCGTATATTTCTCCCTAAGAGATATTGATATAAGATATTGCGTATTTTGAAGTTCATTATTTGCACCCAACTCTTCCAAACAAAAATAAAAGTTTCTAAAAACTTTGAAATTCATGTTTATTAATTCAACAAAAAAAGACTAATAGTAGATTTCTATTTTTTGAAATTTTTATACAAATGCTTTTACCCCGTTTCTCCCGTTTGGAGTTAAATTTCTAAAAACGACGAAATACGTATACATAGCTTTAATACTAAATACCATTCTTCTTACACCAAAAGTGACGGAATCCCCATACAAACTTTCAACCCCTTTTTTACCCTCTTAGATTTAGATTTTCAAAAACGCTGAAATACATTTTTATTTATTTTTAGCTTGTTCATTAAATTTCATGCTTCTAACTTTAAAAATGACGGGTTTCTAAACAATCGTTCAACTCTTTAGGGGTAGAATTTCCAAAAATTCTACCTTAGTGGGTGTTATAAAATGTATCAACTGCCAAAATTTCAAGTTTCTAACCCCCGCAGTTTAGGCTCTGCGTTAATGAATCAGTTAGGAAGAGTAATAATATTATGTGTATAGATTCAACTTATTTTGATGAAATAAAGGCTAAACGGAATCTTGAAATAGTTCTTATAATAATTCGGTTATTTTAATTTTTAGACGATTGAAAGATTAGACTGGACATACAGACATGCAGACAGTAAAAAAATTAAAAAAATGATTGCTTTGGTTTTGGTAAATCGTAAATAGCCATATAACCTTTAAAACAGGCAGTTATTTTGAAATAACAGACAGAAACTTCAATTTTATTTATATGTAAAGAGATGTGTGGATAATTTATTAATTAATTCGTTTTTGTTATAGATTTATGTTATTTTATGTGTACAATATAAAGTATAAAGTAAAGGAAAAGTTTCTTCTGTCAGAGACTAAATAAAATCAGACTTAACCAAGGCTACTAATTTAATTAAACAAAAAAAAGGGAATTTAAACAAATGTTGTCCATTGAACTTGACACACATCTGAATAAGCTGCTTAAGCGGCCATTTTATGTAGAAAAAGTATATAATATACAAACAAAAGCAGCTATATAACAATTTTAATTAAAGTTTCAAAAGCAGTTATTTGACCGCTCTGGTAGTTTAAGTGTTAAAAATGAGATGACACTTATAGCATATATATATATATAAATATATACATACATTAGCTACGTTTCCACCAACAATAATTACACAATCATTAAAATAAACAAAACTTATATAAAATCAAACAGCTAAACAAAGATATTTTTTTATAATCAAATATAATTAATTACTTAATGAAAACACAAAATTAACAAAAACAAAATGTAAATGAAATCACATAGCTTAAGCATTATTACATTGAGTAAGGCCAATAAAATGCAGTAAATAAATGATATATATATTTTTTAACCAAATACAATTAAAAGGCAAGCAAGAATATGACTACAGTACAAAATTTATAACAAACTAAAATATTGAATATTAAGATGGGTTGGTACATTCATTTTATATAAATTAATACATTTAATACATTATTATTTTTAACTTATTTATGTTATTTTTGCAGTGATTTTTTTTAAAATATATAATATCAATATCTGAGTACACTTAATTATATATTATATGCTAGCACAGATCTACTTCTTCCTATTCATGATTATGCTGTCGCAAGCTTGATGTAGCCAAAGACCAATTGAATTAAGCTGAGAGATTACAAAATACTTTTATTCGGTTTATATTGGGATGAGGCAAATATAACCACGTTTCACAATTTTGTTCTCTTCTTAATTAGTTGCCCGTCTGACTTCGTAGGAATATGCACATCTTCTCTATTCTGTACTGTGTGTTGTTTAACCCTTTTACTCCCCCTTCATCACTTTATATTCATTAGATGATGACGGTGATGACGATGTCTCAGTGCTTTTATTTATGTGCTCCGTATTTTGTTGTTCGATCACTACTATTTTAGCTATCTCTATAGCTTTCTTTAGTGACAGATCAGACCGTTGAAATAATCTTTGATGTTTGGCGAGCTACTCTAACACATATTCGCTGTAAATTTATCACTGACCAATGACTATTAATTCAACGAAATCGCATTTTAAACTGAAATTTTCTAGACTCGTAATAAAGTTGGTTATATTTTCGTGTTTGCTTTGTTTTCTCAAAAAAAATACATGTCAGGCCATAGTTAAATTTTTCCTCGGTCCGAAATACTTGTTACATTTATTAATGAGGTCTTCTAAAGTAATTTCTGTTATTTTAATGTTGAATGAATTGAACATTTCGACACCTTTTCAACCAATCGAGTGTAACAAAATTGCTATTTTTCTCTATTTACACTTCTTATACATGGCCAGTGGCTAATACTCCTTATATATATCCAGAGGCTAATAAATATAGTTCAAAATATGGTTGCCATTTTTTCCGCGTTAAATTGTTATTTATTTCGTTGTTTAGAAAAACCTTCGGTAGGTAAAAAATTATAGGACAAAACATAGGATAAATCATAAGCAAAAATGTATATTACATGTAATATTTAATCTCTTTTCAGTTTGACCATAACCATTTTTTAATAAATGTTCTACGTGTATCTTTAAATTGACATAACTTTATTATTTATGAACCGATTGAAATAAAACAAACACTAAATGTTAAGTGAAGTTAGCCACAATACATTAGTGAAAACCGCACTCAAATCCGTTAAGCCGTTTTTAAGATTAGCGTGCACAAACGCACAGACAAACAGACAAAAATTCTATTAATCATTGTTTTGGGTTCTATTGTGTTTATAAAGACCCCCGATAAAAGTTTTACTCATTTATCTTCCATGTACAGACATCGACCAGTTACAGATTTATTATATGTATAGATATATATAAACAGAATTCAGAATATTGGATTAAAAGGCGATGTTACTCTTTATGCTGATGACACTTCCCTGTTTTATTTTGGTAACTCTATCAATACAATCATTTCAGAAGCACAAGAAGACTTAAATAAATTAAATATCTGGTTTCGATATAACCTACTAACAATAAATACTACTAAAACAGATTATATAATTTTTTCAGCAAAAAATAAGAGAATATCACACCACAAGCCATTAAACAATCAAATTATAAATAAAGTAGGCGAAGAAAAGTATTTAGGATTAATTATAGATAGCCACCTAACTTGGAAACCACATATTGAAAAAATTGAAAGCAAATTAACATCATTAAATGGAATTATCAGAAATATTTCTAGTAAAGTATACGATTTATAACTCTCTAATCAATCAAACCACATTTAGACTACTTAATAGAAATCTGGGGTACAGCTGCCCCAACAAACTTAGCGCAATTACAAGTTAAGCAGAACAAATTAGTAAAAACACTTTTTAACATCGACTTTCTCACATCAACTCAAAAAAATTACAAAGATACAAAAATAATGAATGTCGCTCAAACCTACAATTACTTTATTTGCATAATAGTCAAAAAAAATATGGACATAAATGTATACACGGAAATACAATTTAATTAAAACCAACAATCACAAAGAATAAAATTAAGAAATGCTATTGACATAAAACTATCAAAACCTCGTACTATTAACTATGGAAAGACAAATATAATGTTTGACGGAGCAAAACGATATAATAATTTACCAAACAATATTAAAGAAGCAAAAAGCATGCGTCAGTTTAAGATGCTATTAAAACATACATATTATGTTAAAAGTAATATAAAATAATACAAATACATAATATGAAACAACTGTAAAATAATGTAAAATAAAATAATTGATTAAATTTTAAAACATAAAAATTAAATAATCAAAAAAAAAATTACACTAAATAAAAATATAAACAAATTAATAATAAATACATAAATTCCCACTCACTCATACCACTTCCAGCTGTATTTAATCCGTGTATTTGCGATAAGACCAGTCCATCGATAATAATGCAAAGTATTCACAGATGGGTATCTGTGAATACTCTTTTTTTTTCTAATATGCTTTATAAATGTTACTTTGTTATGCCGCTAGGCAATTATTGTAAATGATTATTTTATGTTCTCATGTAAATGAATATAATTCGTAATGAGAAATAAAGATCTTTAACCCGAAAAACCAAATATAATGATAGACTATTACGAAATCTAAACATTTTTATTTATTTACAGAAAGCAATCTTTGAGAAATACAAAGTCCCTGGCAGTCAACTAAGGATCTACTTTCATTACCAGCCTTCATTCTATCATCTGCACATTCATTTTACGTACTTGAGGCACGAGGCCCCCGGCATTTATGCAGAAAAATCACACCTACTTGATACCGTCATCAATAATATTGAAATGATGAGCGATTATTACAAGAAAGCTACCTTACCCTTCACCATCCGTGAGATGGACACATTGTTCAATGTTTATGAGACAAATGGTTACGTACAGAAAATTAAACCAGATATTAAACTAATCGATAAATAAATTTAGTTAAAATTTAGATCATTCATTCCAAATTAATATATTTGGACCAAAAAAATGTTAGTAAAAAATATTTTTATGGAACTCCGTTCCCGTTTACGCAGTTGCAATGTTTATATTACAACTAATGTTGACTTCAAAAAGGACTGCAATTTAAAAATTAGTATACAATCTAATTGTATTGTACTCAATTATTATGATAATGATGAAACAATGAAAAGGAGAGACAGCTTATCATCCATTGAAAGTCTTTCTGATTTTTCTGAAGATGAATCCGATGTCACATGCATAATTCCTATACAGGAGTTCTGTTTTATCATACCAAACTCGATGTCATGCCTTAAAATCGAAAAAAATACCATATCATTTAGAATATTAACCGAACCAAAGAAGGGTGGAAATTTTTATACGGAATTCATTACAGCAGAAAATAAAGAAATAAAAGTTGAAAAATTGAATACAAATTTAAAATTGGATGATGAAGTAAAGTTTGCATGTGCGAATTGTTCTAATGTAATATCAAATAATTTTGTAAAGTTTAATAGAATTTTAGAACTGCCGTCTACAAATTTAGATATGTCAGAATGGTTTTGCCACGGTCACGGTCACGGTCATAATCACGGTCAGGACAACAATCACACATCACAGGCACACACAGACGTGCTAAAGCCGAACAAATTAGATTTTCTTTACCGACTAACATTCTTCGTTGTGAATAACAATATTCTATCTGAAAGATCAAATAAATTCAATTCGAAGAGGACCGTGTACCATTGTAACAGATGCTTGGCTTGGTTGGGTCTTAAAAGTAAGGATACCGTGAAATTATACAATGCAGACGTTAAAATCCACAGCAATGATATGGAGAAACATGTATTTTCTCATAAAAATCCCCTAAACAACATAAGTACAGATGATTTTATATACACAATTGAAAGTATGACCCGAGAATTCAATCTGGGCTTGCAATATACAATGATGTGTAAAATAGTTCTAGAATGTACAATTTCAGATGCAAAAAAACAATATTTATTAATATGGGTCATGGATAGAGAGTTACAAGTTTTAAGGAATGTAGAAAATCATAAGCCAAGTGATACAATATTATTACGATCGAGTTTGTTGACTAAAATTTTGTATAAAATTGAATCGGAACTTAACAGTGAAGTTGAAAATTGGCTCTCTGATCCGTCAGTTGTGTCAACAGACATATCGAAGAGCATGTTCTGTCACGGAATCAGTCATTTGGAACACATGTCATTGAAAGTACCAGAATGTTTTCGCTACACAAATGGTTATTGCGTCAGTTATTTGAAAGCTTAAACACCAAATAAAGCAATTGAGTACATCAAAGTGTTTTTATTACGTCATATTTATTCTTATATATAACTAGCAAAACTTGACAGAAATCTTGCTTGTATTTACCATGTTGAGGTGTTGCTCCGTCTAGCAGTGAGTTACAACTACGGTCTTGTATACAGGTCTATCAACGGAGCCCACTTTCAGTGGTGAAAGGTTGGTACGATCGTGATATGACTTTTATTTCGCATCGAGGTCGCTGTACGTCGTTGCTATCGATGGGTGCGGTCACGTGCCGGTTGAGTGACACGGTACGCAAGCGTTACGTGTGAGATAAAGAGATAGAATGCTATTCCGTCTTCGTTGCACAGCAAACCCATCTATCGTCATGCCTCTGGCGGCCGTAAATTGAACAGAACAACGCAATCATTAAGCCGACGCGACGTACCCCCATTACTGTTGTTGATAGATCTGTGTATAAAACCGTGGTTAAAACATTGTGGATAATATAAACCATAGAATAATAACGCTTAGAAGGAGTGTAAGCCCAAGCGAATTGAAGTCATTCAAATTGTGACTAGTCTCAATACATTTGACGTCACGTCAGTTGACAGAAAACCACATTGACACGTAAGTACTATTTGGCAACTTATAATTTTAGCTAAAATATATTCATCAAAACATAAAAAGAATTTGTAAATAAAAGACGCCATTACAATAAAAATGTTACCAGCTATGGAAAATATATTTACCACGATTGCTTAATATTTTAAATAATAAAAATAAATAAATATTTAAAATTATTATTTTAACTTTTTTAAGTTACGTGTAAAACATTAATACTGTTCAACTAATTATATTATTTTTTTCTTCATATATTTATAAAATAAAAGCAATACTAAATAATATGACTAAATAAATTAAAAAAAGAGATCATTATAATAATAAAAGCTAAAATGAAATAAATAATATTGCAATATATAATTATAATACTAATTGATTAATTGTAATCTTTTTTAGCTTTCCTTCGAATTCAATTGGTGCTGCTCGATAGATAGATAAAATACAACTTAATCGAAGATAAGAATATTCAGCGAAAACTTTTCAGCGTTGTTTAATTAATTTTAATGAAAAAATAATAATGTCCAATATTATTGTCTGACAAATTGTCACTTCTGAATACAACCTACATAATAATTGAAATTAATTAAATGCAAAAATTGTAATTTGTATTGTATTTATGTGATTTTGTTTTAAAGGTTACTTGTGTGTGTACTGAACCCGTAAGCATTTTCCTAATTAGTATGCATGTTTTGTATTTATGTTATTGATTAATATTAAAATCCAAATTTATATTGTTTCTTCTTACATATCCCGTCCTTATTCCATACAAATCTACTATTTCTCACAATTTACTGTCAGAAAACCTTTCACCGTTGTTTAATTAATTTTAATGAAAAAATAATAATGTCCAATGTTATTGTCTGACAAATTGTCACATCTGAATACAACCTACGTAATAATTCAAATTAATTAAATGCAAAACAATATATTTCATAATTCAAGTTCAAACAATATCAATTTCCTCACTTTATGGGGAAAATGTGTATTCACTTGCAACATAATTCGGTCGTATGTGGGCATGTGGTGTATGTAACGTACGTGACACTTAGCACGAATTAATTCTAGTGACTTCAATTTTGAGCGAAACCACGGTCGTATACACAGGTCTTGCAACTTCAGTATGGGGTACGTTGACATACAGATGCTATTAAGTTTAATTTACGGCCGCCAGAGGCATGACAATTCGCGTAATAATGATCCCGAACATTTTTTCAAATTCAAACAAAACAAAAATAACGAAAAATCCGCAAAACTCAACAAAACGATATAACAATGATTAAATAACACAATACTTGGGAGAGAAAAATATCAGCTTCGATAGCAGCGACGTACACACTCGCACCTCATCTCTCACCACTGAAATTGGACTCAGTTGCAAGACCTGTGTATTCGACCGTGAGCGAAACTTTGTATGACACTATCCTTCTAAGCGTTATTATTCTATGATATAAACACTTTCATGACAAAACATATTGTGTCAATTTTGATGGTAATGAAAGTCGAAGTCTTATTTTAAGCAAATAACCAAACATCCATTTTTATATAAGACGAATAGCTGCTAATGGCTGGGATTTTTAAATAAGTCATATTAAGAACTGTTTTTATTTTGCGATATATTTTAGAACTTAGCTAAATATTTATTTAACTTTTTCTCTAAATTTGTGTTATGATTTGATTACATAAATCAAACGTGAACTGTAAGCTATTTATAACTATGTATCTATAATAATAGCTAGAGTTTTTCCTTCCTTATTATGCAGCCCGCTTGTGTAGCGTAATATTATATTATGTGTGGGGTAATGCGGCCGCTATCATTACAATATTTGTGCTGCAAAAGGGCTATTCGCGCGATCTATAACAATATATTTATACAATTAATGAATTTATGGATAGCACACTTTGGGAATGAGACGATCGCCGCATGGCTATTCCTTTTCTGTAAAATATACATAATAAAAGACAAAAAAGAAATATATCAACCCGCTGAGTTTCTTTCGCCGGTTCTTCTCAGGGCTGGGTGTTTCTTTTCCGAACTGGTAGTAGTTTCCAGTTTGACAATCAAGAAAGTCTAATAAGGTCCTCCAGACCGATTTCGGCCACGGCGGCCAAAATCAAGAGATTAGCCAACTGCGCAGGAGATATTATAGTGCACAAGTATTTGCGCAAACACAGGTGCACTCTCTTTTCCTTAGCTCTCATAATCCAATGGGACGGCAATCCGACACGAACGGAAAGAGTTCAGGCGCAGGACCAACGGCTTAACGTGCTTTCCGAGGCACGGGAGTGTACACACTTCCAGACTCCGGGCTGCTACTGAGAATTTTCTGACAGAAAAACTCAATAACTATTTATTGGCCCGACCTGGGTATTGAACCCAGGACCACCGAGTCTGCGGCCTTATATCTAGCCACTAGACCAACGAGGCAGTCAAGAAAGTGTAATACTTCAATATTGAATAAAGTGATTTGAATATTGCTTCAAAAATAATACAAACATTTAAAAAAGACATATTAAAATGTAGGTACCTATATAATTACGGCCTTATTTATAAACGTTGCTTAGTTACTGTTTAGCTAAACACTGATTTGTCTCCTTCTGTCATTATTGATTTGACATACGAAAATAGAAGACAAAATATTGTTTAACTAATCACCAGTAAAATAAAGTTTAGGAATAAGGCGGTTAGTTAATAAATAAATATTTATAGCACAGAGCCTAAGTTGCTTCCAAAGATACTGTATATAGACCAAGCTATTTAAGTAAGTAATAAATTTTGTTTACCCTTAATTAAATGTGTAGTAAGTCCTCTTTATTAAAAAAAATTGCAGGAAGTATAAAAATGTTAAAGGATGGATAAAAAATACAATAGTTGTTGAAATTTCATCTTATTTATTAATTAACAATAAATATGTAATTAGATATTATAATAACAATACCATTAATGATTTAACATTAAATTATTGTAAAGTAGTCCCTAAATCTTCTATCTGTGGTGTGCCCCTCAGCTGAGAGATTCCATTGACGATGATTGCGTAATTGAAATACCAAAACAAAATGAAGACCAAAGCAAGTAGAACATCTGCATTTAACATGTTAAGGATCTTAATAACAAAAAAAATGATTGATGTAGGTTTTATTTAATGTGTCGTGGTCATTATTTTTGATTATAAATATTAAATGAAATGTCGCAAAGATATAAAGGGTTCAAAGAATTTAAGTCAAATATTAAAAATATATATGACATGTAATGTAGTGACTGGGAGGTAGCAACCGCTCATTTAACAATAGCCCAATTGGTATTACATCGTCGCCATAAATGACTTTCCTACACTGAGATTTTTAATATTTCAGCAATGAAGCAACGTCTCAGGCTAAACATACAGGTCTACCAGAACGTGACATATTTAATTACCTCTTCCACAAATAATAATAATCCATTTATGTAAAGACTTTGTTTGTAGTGAGGACAACAATAACCTAATCAAACTTGTGACATACCTTTAAATTAATTATATATTTTTACTTCGTAATTATCAAAATATCATATAACCTCATGTCGGTCAAACTGAGTACTTTGGATACTGATAAAATGCTATCATCAATTTAATCAGTTGTATAACAAATATGAATCACTCTTGCATAAAGCTAATTAAAATTTCTCAGGTCTTTTTTAAATTCATGGTATTAATTTTAACATAAAACAAGTATATAAACAATGCAATCATAAATAAAGACTGAATTTAACATAATTTTTTTGAGTAAAAAATCAATGTGTTATTTAAGACTTCTATTTAATTTTCCTCTTATTTATTAGTTATGTATAATATTTTATACTAAAGAATTGAAACTCATAAATGGAAATACACAGAAAATTATTACAATTACATCAATAGGATTTTCTATAGATTGTGAACAGGAAAGCATGTTTGGGTATTACGAGTAACTATTGTGCCGACAACAAATTCATTAGTCATTATTAAGGATAAATGATGCTCAGCAACAATTATGCAGAACGAAAAAAAAATTCAAACAATCTATCTGAATATTAAAAATGTGAAAGTAAGTCTGTCCGTCTGTTATGCTTTCACAGATAAAATTATAAATTGATTTTGAAAAAAAATTGGTTTGAAGCAAGCTTAAGCCCCAAGGACATTGGCTAATTTTGTTTATACTAAATGAGACTTATTTAATTTACAGCAATTAATTAATGCATATATTGGCACAAAAGAAAGCAATCAAAACTCATTTTTTGTACTTTTTAACAGACAAAATAAAAAGTGAAGGTTCTCAAATATGTTATGAGCATATATAGTATATAAAACAATATATTATTACTTATATACACTTGAGCCGACCTTTAATTATTCTATTCACACTTTACATTTCCATGAAAGATATCAATGTATTCGGTGAGAAATTAAATAAGACTTCAATAATTTTACTAAGAAGTTAATGATTTGACCGTTTTATATTCAACAACTATGTTATTTCTGAATCTATAGTTATTATTCAAAAGGGTTCATAAATTAATTTGGAGATATTAAAAACATTATTACATATTTTAAATTACATCTAGTAATCTTAATATATATAAATATATTAAGTATTATTACTTATATATTTTTAATTATCTAGAAAATTCTAAAAGTTGATATTCAAAATATTTATTAAAAAAGGATACGTATTACTACCTTTTCCCAAGGTTCAACCATGTAAAGTTCAGTGGAAACCAGGTATCTTATATACCAATGTTTGATGAATTTTTGCACTCTTTTAATAGAATCCATGATAATTTACAACTTTTAATACTTTAATTTATATGGAATGAGTTGAATGTTCTCTGAAGTCGCTATTGGAATGACTCGTATCGTATTTTGTAACTATCTTATTTATTACTATGTATTTGATTTCCTCAACTTATCCTCTACTTATTCAGTTTTACTTACTTTAGAAAAAAATATTTTTCAACCACGGTTTTTCAACTGACAATGACGGCAGTCTTTATGTGTTGCTATATTTATTGTTATTAAAACCTGACAGCTGCCAGTGTTGCAACCCTTTTATGTAAAAATAAGGTTTATTTCAATTATTGTTATAGAAAATAATTTTAATAACTTGCTCTATTAATCTACGAATACCTATTATAAAGTGCTCCTCGTGACGTCGTGTGCGTTGAATCACAACAACAATGAGAAGGTCTCACCTAAGTGGAACTCAGATCTATAGGGTTTTCCATTAAGGGCGCTTGATCTTTGAAATGCAAAAAAAAATACATGTAGGAGAGATATTTGCGATTTTTTTTTTTATTTGGAAGGTCTATCGACCCCATTATGTATGGAATATGACATCATTCAAATGACCGCCACGGCTTCGGTTGGTGGCGCGCACACGAAAGGTCCAATTTTCGATGACTCTGGCGCACAAATCGGGCTGTATTTGATCGATGGCGTGGCGTATGTTGACTTTGAGGGCATCGGTGGTTTGCGGCTTGTTGGCATAGACCTGCGACTTAAGAAAACCCCACAAGAAAAAGTCCAGCGGGGTCAAATCGCACGATCTCGGTGGCCAGTTCACGTCGCCTCCGCGCGAGATGACCATGTCCAGAAATTGCTCGTGCAGAACTTCCATCGTAGCGTGTGCTGTGTGGCACGTAGCGCCGTCCTGTTGAAACCACATGTTGTCCAGATCCATATTCTCGATTTCAGGCCAAAAGAAGTTGGTTATCATCGACCGGTATCGCTCACCATTGACGGTGACGGCCACACCATTATCGTTTTCGAAAAAATACGGACCAATCACGCCTCCGGCCCAAAATCCGCACCAAACAGTCACTTTCTGCGGGTGCATTGCCACTTGGTGAACCTCGTGTGGATTGGTCTCGTCCCAAATACGGCAATTTTGCTTGTTGACATAGCCATTCATCCAAAAATGCGCCTCGTCGCTGAAGATGATTTTTTTGCCAAAATCGGCGTCAACTTCCAACTGCTCTAATGCCCAGTCAGCGAACACACGGCGCTGTCTATGGTCATTAACCTTGAGCTCTTGGGTCAGCTGGATCTTGTACGGGTGCAGGCTCAAGTCACAACGCAAAATTCGCCAAGTTGTCGTCTGCGAAAGGCCGAGTTCCTGTGCGCGACGCGGAATTGACTGCCGCGGGTTTTCGAGGACACTGTCGCGCACAGCGGCGATATTCTCGGCAGATCTCGCGTTACGTTGACGCACGGGAACAGGCTGATTGTTAACTGACCCGGTTGACTCGAATCTGTCCACCAATCGACGGATAGTCGACTCGGCAGGACGATCATCGCGACCGTAAAACGGGCGAAGTGCGCGGAACGTTGCTCGAACTGAAGACCCATTTTCATAAAACAATTTTATGATTTGCACGTGCTGCTCGACACTGTAACCTGCCATGGTGGTTTGGGAGGACGGAATGAATATAACACACTGCATTTGACAGCTGTCACTCAAACAACATGGCCGCAATCAGCTGTCAAAGTTCAAGCGTCCCTATTGGAAAACCCCTTATATGATCAATCATACCCAAACGTGTCCACGCGTATATATCTAAAGAGCGCCGACTGCCGATGACGCGCTGTTGCCTATAGCATTGAAAACCAATAAATACCAATATCCCACGAAAATAAAACTAAAAATGTTATATACTTAAATATTATAAGTCTGCTCATAATCATTTACTTAAGTAAACAACAACAAATATATTGAAAACCGGAAAGAATTATTTGCACTAGCCGTCCCCGCATTGCCGGCCCGCAAGATGCCTCTTCGAGCCTCGTTGAAGGAACCCAGGTTATAGGAGGAGGGGAGCAATGTGCTGGTAAACAATTCAATTTTTTGAAGGTGCGACGAAGAAAGGAGTTGCCAAATTTCTTCGTGCGCGATGGAATTGATGTGACAGTTAGGCGGTGAAAGGAGAAGCAGGAATCAGAGAGAAAAAATATAAATGTTATGGTGAATATCCAACTAGAGTTAAAGTATAATGAAATAATGCATTGTAATTTTAAACCATATATAAAAAAATGAAACAAATAATATTATTAATAATTTTATTAAATGATTTATTAATTTCGTTAAGATAATGTGACCTTACACTTAAATATTGGTATCAGCCGTTACTTATAATACAGCTAAAATAATGTTGCAAGCCTTAAAAATAAAGTTTTTACACTGGTATTAGATCCGTAATGAAAATTACGCTTTGTACTTATGTTACAATTACAATGAAAGGTAAATGCATTATAAATGATTAAAAAACAAGGAAATAAGTAAATCTTGAGGGCACAGTCACAATATATTTCTAATGAGATGTTCTCTAACCTATAAAGATTATTTTTAATCTATAGAAACCTGTTGTGGACGTATTTACAAATCATTAAGTAACTGTACCTTCCATACTAAAATAAAATACAGCAATGGTTTTTAATATATAGTTATATACTTTTTAATTTATTCGATTTTAGAAGCAATGTAAAGTTGCCAGTATTTTTCATATGGTAACATTAATAATATAACTAATTAATAAGCGTGCACGAAGGATTTAATGCGATCTATGTTCCTATATAAATTTATAAATACGAAAAAAAAAAAATATTAAAACTTTATTTTAACCACACAATTTTATAATTTATATACAAATATGTAAAAAATGGTAATTAATTTGTCGTCAGTCTTCCACAAGGCACCGATATTCACCAATAATTGTATAAAAATAGTTGCCATTACATTTAATTAGGGAATTGGCACAGTTTATTGTCTATAATATTATTATTTTCAATTCCATTTCATAGCGTCTTATTTACTACATATCATAAAAGTTATCGCGTCATTACGAACCAATAGCCACATCGCTGGCTAGCTTTTTGTTTTATTAAAAATATTTCTCGTACTTTTATCGTCAGCACGATATAAAGCTATAAGCCGTGATATCCGATCCGACAGTAAAAGAGCAGAGCGTCCGATAAGTGTCGTTGCCGATTATTTTATCGGATCAGAATAATCATTAATAAAATTCAGTCATCTATATGTATCCGACACATTTGTCGCTCCGATATTTGTGCCGGTTCGAACCAATGTTGCCAGCTCTCACTTCGCTTATTTAATTAAAATCGATTACAAAATTAATCGATTCAATTCAAACGAATCGATATTATAATAGGAAATAAAATTGACGTTTTAATTAAAATAATGTACTTTATCAATCATTATCGAACCATCACGCAAAATTCATTGAACATCTACACAAATTCTGTATATAAAACGAATTAAATAATATATACAAAACTGTATATATTGTATAAAAATGGCAACATGGTGTTGCTATTTGAAAAAATGATTTAAAATAAAATATATTTAAAAAATCTTACATATCAGGTAGATATATTAAAATCGAAATATTCTTTATATCCCATAAACATTGCCATAGTCATATTCGTAAATTGGCATTAAGAACAGCCATATTAATTTTATCCCAATATATTGAAAATAAGAAAAAATGAAAGAATATTTTCTGAGATTTCTTTAGAACCCCTTTTATAATATGGCATCGCCACATCGTATATGGCAGATAACGCCGCCATATCGGCCATATTATTACAAAGTCACACCAAGTTTTTATTAACGTTTTTTATTCTAAATACTCAGTGTAGCCCTGGGCTCCGGTAAATATGACATCTATCCATATCCTGGCAGCTTCCCCGGACGGCGCCATCAGGTAGTACCGTCTCTGGCGCGTCTTCACGATGAATGTCGTCTGAGGGTTCGGAGATTTCGATGTGTTGCCATGATCAAGATATACTTCTTCTATAACCTGTAATGTAATCGAAATATAATTAAGTATGGACGCAAGGTTTGATCCTGAATATTATCATGAATAAATTTTCATTTTTTTTAAATAACTTCATTTTTGAATTTGGAATTTTTACACTATAAATTGTAAACACACGATCGATTTCGACTATCGTCGTAGCCGCTTGACACAAACTTTACACTCAACTGGGGTGAATAGGAACATTAGTAATTTCTTTAGCATAAATATTTTTTTATTTTTTTTTATAGTTTAGGTAGGCGAACGAGCATATGCGCCACCTGATGGTAAGTTGGTGACAACGCCCATAGTCATTGGCAATATAAGAAATGTTAAATGTAGGACTCATCAGATATTCTACCGCAAAACCGCAGTTGGTACTGCTGTGTTCCGGTTTGAAGCGGATGTGAGCCAATGTAATTACAGGGACAAGGGACATAACATCTAAGTTCCTAAGGTTGGTGGCGCACTGGCAATGTAAGCGATGGTTAACATTTCTTATAATGCGAATATCTATGGGCGTCGTCACCAACTTACCATCAGGTGGCCCATATGCACGTCCGCCTACCTAAACAATAAAAAAAAAAAATGCAGGACGGGAATCTGACAAGTATGTATACAACTCAAAGTCCAAATTCCTTCTTTTTGATAAGAAAAGTAACCATTGCGGTCTTTATTACTTTATTACACATTAAACATAAAATATTAAAATCAATAAGCGTATGTTACCTGGAAGTAAGCGCCGCCACGCGGTTTCTTCTCGCTTTTGTCCCAGTAGTAGACGAACGTTTTCGTTTCTCGATCGAAAACGAACCACCTAACGAATAAAAAAATCAATCTTAAAACAACGAATTTGATTACCGAGTGGAAAAGCGAATAGATTTAAAATTTGTCTAATATTTATTTCACAAGGGCAGTGGACAAGCCAAGATGGCCCAGTGGTAAGAACGCGTGAATCGTAACCGATGAGCGTGGGATCAAACCCGGGCAAGCAACACTGAATTTCATGTGCTTATAATTCATCTCGTGCTTGACGGTGAAGGAAAACATCGTGAGTGTCAAACAATCTGCATGTGTCAAATTTCACTGAAACTCTGTCACATGTGTATTCCACTAACCCGCTTTGGAGCAGCGTGGTGGAATAAGCTCCAAATCTTCTCCTCAAAAAAGAGGAGGAGAGGCTTTAGCCCAGCAATGGGACATTCAAAATCTGATAGTGGACAAGCGAAAGATCCATCTGATCAAAAATGTCTCCCCTTGACTCCAACTACGGGATCTAAGGACGGCTTCTTACGTATACCTAAGGGGAGGAGGGAGCGACTGCAAAGACACCAAAATATACGTGGCCACGGAAACCAGAATAGCGGCTCAGACGTCTGAGTACATAGAAGACTTCGTACGGATAGATAAGAAGAAAAATGTATTCTGCATAGGATTTGCGTAAAATCCGTTCCTATCGTTAGTGTGCATCTACGTCGGATGTGACAAACTTCAAGTTAATCGGGTGGATAGTTAAATCTAGTGATATATACAGGATTATTTGTAACGACCCAGCAACCTCACAGGACTGGATAGCTAGCACCATAAGCAACAACTTTTGTTCTTCGACTTCGGACATAACTCAATACATGACAAAAAAAGTGCTTTTACAAGTTTTTGTCGTACTGTCGTGACATTTGTAGGTCTATATTACATTCATAAGCGAAAGGACGACGCGACGCGTAAATCTGCGATGCGCGTAGATTTATAAACGTTCAAGCGGGAAATTAAATTAATACTTATATTTGTATGAAAATAAAATCTTACAAATTATCAAAAGTCGTAGAATATATATATATATATAAATATAATAATGCATTTGTATTTATTAATACTGTCATTGTTGTCGTACAATAAGTATACAAACCTTTTGGACCAGGTGTGGAACTTCGCTCCTAACTTGTGCAAGTAGCCGCGACATGAAGTCGAGTTAACCGTCACGTAGGGGCACAGCTCGATCTGATGTCCTGGACCAATATAAAACGTTAAAACGAGAAGGAAACAAAACCGATCTCAGAAAATTATTTATAAAAAATATTATATGATTTAACCAGTCACATAACTTTCTTTATTTGAAAAAGTATCCTTTATTAAGTTAAAACACAGAATATTATTCAAATCAGGCAGGCAGTTCCGGAGTTTAGCGCATTCAAACATACATATTCTCAAACTTTATAACAGAAACTTTACAAACCTACTCCGCTCAAAAAAAATAGAGGAGAGGAGGCCTTAGCCCAGCAGTGGGACATTCACAGGCTGTTACTGATACTATTTATAAAAATTATATTTATATCAATTGAACAGAAACGTTATTTTTGCACAACTTTAGACATTATTATTGTTTTCGCAAAATATAAAAAATACAGAGTGATATATATAGACGTGGCCGTCGTCGCCAACGCATTGTTTCGTCTTCGCATAAATCTAACCTAATATTTAATAAGTGAGCTATGTAACGCAAAAATATTCTCTTTAGAACCCGACATTATAACTTTCAAATGTTTATAATTAGTATATATGTATATTTATATAACATACCAGCGGATTCAACATGCCTCCGTAGATCGAAGTCGTCGCGGTCCACCGGCAGGTATCGCGTGAGCGGTCTCTGCCATTCGTTGGCGATACCGCGACGGCTGCGACGTGGTGCGTTGCCAGCTGATACTGAAAATATAAATACATAACATAACATTATTGTTTATTAATAGATACTACTTACATAACATTATAAATATTATACAATAAATACATTTCTATCGTAGGAATAATTCGTAATTTCTATGGGTATTATTAATTTCATATAAATTTATAAGCTTTGTCAACTGCTAATCTTTTACCGCCTTATTCATAAACTTTATTTAACTGGTGATTAGTTAAACAATATTTTGTCTTCTTCTTTCGTATGTCAAATCAATAATGACAGAAAGAGACAAATCAGTGTTTAGCTAAACAGTAACTAAGCAACGTTTATAAATAAGGCCGTTAAAGATTACTCGATGTATTCATAATCATTAATCGCTTATATCATATTTAATTATTTTTTTTACATTAATTTTTGGCAGTTATTATTATTTTATTTTTTTTATAGTTTTGACATATTATTCCCAACAGTTTTTCGGTAATCAGGTTTTGTAGAATTGATTTATTTAAGAAAACTACGAGAATTTCTTACCGTTTCTTCTAACTCGAGGCTGTTTTCCGAAATGGTGGTCGAATTAAAATATCGACGATTCTAAAACGCTTCATTTCAAAGCTTTGTTAAATAAATACATTCGATTTCTAATGGTGATTACTATTATGCGGATTATTTGTAATAAGCTCTACAAAAAAAAAATAAACAGATAATACACGAACAAATTTATACGTACATATATTATCTCTGCTGAAGTCTGAGGCGTGGCTGAGGGGACGGCTGTCATCGCTACGCTTGTCATCCTCTGTGGACTCGGTGCGAGAGTTTCGAACTTGAAGCTGCGAGAAATATAGCACGTTAAAACCTTTGAATATTCACTCAAAGACTATGGAGAAATTATATTTATAAATAAAAGTGTTGACTTTGACAATCAATGAGAAAGTGTTTTGATGAAGGTTCTTCGGGCCGATTTCGACCACGGCGGAAAATCTCGAAGAGCGATTAGCCAACTGCGTAGGACATCTTATAGTGCACAACTGTGTGTGCAAACACTGGCGCAAGAACAACACCTTTACGTGCTTTCTGAGGCACAAGAATATACACACGTCCTATGTACTAAAACATATTAGTCCTCAAACGACAAGGGGCTTATTACAAAAATTGTATTAGAATCGTTTGAACTTGTACACACACAAACGCACACGGTGGTAGAGCTTTGTGCAAGCTCGTCTGGGTAGGTACCACCCACTCATCAGATATTCTACCGCAAAACAACAGTACTTGTGATTGTTGTGTTCCGGTTGAAGGGTGAGTGAGCCAGTGTAATTACAAGCACAAAGGACATAATATCTTAGTTCCCAAGGTTGGTGGCGCATTGGCGATGTAAGCGATGGTTAAAATCTCTTACAATGCCATTGTCTATGGGCGTTGGTAACCACTTACCACCAGGTAGCCCAAATACTCGTCCGCCTACCTATATAATAAAAAAAAATACAGAATCCTTACAATTTACGAAGCTAATATTTTTGTAATTAGGTCCATGATTTTTCTCAATATTTTTTTTCTGTGCATTACACCTTGCCTACTAAAGTGTCCTTTAAAATGTCATACATTAGTGGCATTCCTTCCTTTTATAATTGTATATACATACTAATATTATTAACGCGAAATTTAGTGAAAGACATCAACATTATATTTAAAAAAAAATTAAAGTAATTTTTCGATACGTAGAGCTACTTTTTTTTCAGTTTTAATAATTCAGACGAAGCGTCCGTGGCCTTGTTGAAAGTAATTGTTATTTTCATTATTTATTGATCACCAATATTAAACAAAATATACATTTATATTTAAAAAATGTACGTTACATTAGCAAGCATTTTGCCTTGAGCATATTTCAGTTACTCTGGTTTAAAAGATACTCACGAATAAAGGTTTCGGAGTACAATTGTCGAGGCCCCAGCGCGAACTCTTTATCAGTGTAAGCCACACAGACATAATGCAACACTCATTTACGTTCAATTTTTTTTTTTTATTTGGATGTCCTTTAAGCTCTTATTGTTCCTTTTTTAAATTTATAATTTTAACGCACGGCGACTTCCTAATAATCTTTTAAAAAACACAATTTATTTTATATATATTTTTTAATTTAGTTAATAGATAATAAGTGTGATATAAACTATTGGGATTGTATTTTGTATCTGTGGCATAAGTTTAGTATCGTACAGATTATTATACTAACGATTTTAAAAATTTTAATGGTTTTTTTATCTTTTGTTTTTAAAACCTTTATTTTTATAAATTGTAAAAAAAAAAGTTAATTATTGGGTAAATTCTATACGTTTCGGTGGATATTTCCCTAAACATATACCGGCATAAGCCTGTGAATGTTTTTTTGAGGACGATAAGTTCGAAAATACTGTCTTCTTCTTACGAATGTAAAAATTATCGATGAATGAAAGGGAGAGGTGTTTAACTAAACTTTTTTTTTATATAGCTTAGGTAGGCGGTGGTCGGGTCGTCGGAGAGATCCCGTGGCGCTCCCGTTAAGACGGGAAGGGTACCGCTGGTTTTTTAGTGGGTATTCCGATGACCGGGGCACACTCGGTGCCTTGGACATATGGCGAGCCCCACATACCCCCCCCCCCACTGGGGGGAAACGTATAAAGCGTTTTCCCAGCGTCAAAAAAAAAAAAAAAGGCGGTGGTAGGGCGGTAACTACCCAGACGAGCTTGCACCGAGCTCTACCACCGAGTACTCAAAAGCCGTTAAAAGTTTATTATTAGTTGTTTACACACTCCGCAATGAGTCTAACAAAGCGATGTTTAAAGACACGCGAATAGCACTGACAGTATATACACGAAACATTAAAATTTATATAACTTATATAATAATAATGTCCTCCAGACCGATTTCGGTCACGGCGGCCAATCTCAAGAGAGATTAGCCAACTGCGCAGGAGATATTACAGTGCACAAGTGTGTGCGCAAACACAGGGGCACTCACTATTCCCTAGCTCTCATAATCCGATGGGACGGTAATCCGACCCGACCGGAAAGAGTTCAGGCGCAGGACCAACGGCTTAACGTGCTTTCCGAGGCACGGGAGTGTACACACTTCCAACTTCTAGACTCCGGGCTGCTACTGAGAATTTTCTGACAGAAAAACCCAATTACTATTTATTGGCCCGACCTGGGAATTGACCCCAGGACCACCGGGTCTGCAGCCTTATATCTGACCACTAGACCAACGAGGCAGTCAACTTATATATATTAATATTATAACGTATTATATATATACATGTTAACTTATATATACTAATATTATAAATGAAATTAATGAAAATAACTCTTTGTTTCGTTTTCACGGCTGAACCACTGGACCGATTTTGATGAAATTTGGCATGTAACAAGCTTGAACTTCGAGGCCAGACAGGCCTTCGAGGCCATTTTTTTTAACTTTATACCCGCCTTTCCCGGGGAATGCCGCGCGAACGATAATATTGAATGAAGATAAGACTAAGTTCCCAACATTTAATTAAGACATACTATATCAAAGAAAAATATTACAAGAAAGAAGAAAATATATAACATAATCATATTAATGCTATAAATGTTAGTAATTTTTGTGTATTCTCGTTAAACAATTTCTCAAAAACTGCTAGACGGCTAGATGAAATTTATATATAGCTTATATATAGCATGAATTAGTACATAACCCTACTTTTTTATTTCATAGGAAGGCGGACGAGCATATGGGCCACCTGATGGTAAATGGTCACCAACGCCCATAGACATTGGCATTGTAAGAGATGTTACCATCGCTTACATCGTCAATGCGCCTCCAAACTTGGGAACTAAGATGTTATGTCCCTTGTGCCTGTAATTACACTGGCTCACTCACCCTTCAAACCGGAACACAACAATAGCAAGTACTGCTGTTTTGCGGTAGAATATCTGATGAGTGGGCGGTACCTACCCAGACGAGCTTGCACAAAGCCCTACCACCAAGTAAACCTATCACACGCGGGCGAAACCACGGGCGGAAGCTAGTTCATTTTATAAAAACTAAATATTTAACCTATTATCATATCAGATCCATATAAGTATGCGCAAGACCGACAAAAGTAAACAGCATTCCTGTACCAACACATGGTAAATAGAATAATATTAAAAACTCAGTTTTTATCGGTAAATAATATTACGCTGAAGTAATTCATTACAAACACAACACGGCAAGCGATGCGCGTTGTGTTCTCTCGACAGAAATACCGCTGCGAAAATATTACGTCGCGTAACGAATTAGGGATCGGACACACCTGCTACACGCGCTAAAGAGGATAATAGCTGTAAAATTGAGACGATAAATATACAGCTTCGGTCACACTATTGAGAATTTATCATACCAACTAATATACGCGAAAGTGAGTTTGTTTGTTACAACTGCGCGATGTTTAAGGCATTTTCTACCTCGCACAATCACTCTGTGGAACCGGCTTTCGCCGGCGACTTTTCCGTACCGATATGACATAGCAACCTTCTAGTAAAGAGCGTGCTCATTCCTTAAAGGCCGGCAAGCAACCAGCAAGCCCTCGATGTCAATGGGCGATGTCCATGAGCGGTGGTAGTCATTTTCCATCAGCTGAGCTTACTGCCCGTTTGTTTGCCCCCTCTTACATAAAATAAAAATAAAAAATAAAAACTTTCACGTCTTAACTACTCAATTAATGATCATTAATTTTTTATCGGAGAAGGAGATATATAACACCTGACACCCCATAAAATTTAGCAACATTTTGTCAGTGTTTAATAGTGCCCATGGAGGAAGAGCCACTTATTCTCTTAGATATATTTCAAAATTACATAGATCGATTTCGTGCACAGTCTACTATGCTTAATGGGTACTAGTCAATTGTGCAGGAGCACAGTATCATACTGCACAAGTATTTGTAAAAAATAACCCTCCATCTATGCTTTCACTATAATAAAGTACAAATCACTCGCTCAACAGTACATTTCATTCAGTTACGCAATTCAAACCTTGATATAAATGAAGAATAGTTTTATTTACATCGTGTCAACGTATTTATTATTTAAGAAAATATTTAAAAGCAAATTTTCTATATGTATTTCGATTATGTAAATTGATTTTCAGGTGAATCATATCCAGCTGGCATGGCGATGGCGCGAGCCCAAAACATACTCACCCCACAGGATGAATGCTATCACACGTTTTAGAAACTTCCGAAATATTAATATATCTCTTAAGCTTATATCATTAGCTTTTAAAGCTGTCAACGCTTAATTAATTATGTTTATTTATTGTACACATTCTGTTTAACAAGATTTAATCCGCACATTGAAGATTTTTTTATTTATAGAATAGGTAGGCGGACGATCATATGAGCCATCTGATGGTAAGTGGTCACCAACGCCCATAGACATTGGCATTGTAAGAGGTGTTAACCATCGCTAACATCGCCAATGCGTCACCAACCTTGGGAACTAAGATGTTATGTCCCTTGTGCCTGTAATTATACTGGCTCACTCACCCTTCAAACCGGAACACAACAATACCAAGTACTGCTGTTTTGCGGTAGAATATTTGATGAGTGGCTGGTACCTACCCAGACGAGCTTGCACAAAGCCCTACAACCGAGTAGATTTTACCTATATAGAAATTTTACCTATTTAGAATTTATAGTTTAAGCAGCGGATACTTTTATGATATACTAGCTAATCGTCTCGGCTTCGCACGGGTAGATAAATTTAAAATAGCGTTCCTAGTGAGCGTCTACGTCTTCGTCGAGCGTCGCTTATACATATATAAATAGATATTTACATTAGTAATGAAAATTTGCTATCAGTCCCTGGACTATGAGTGATAGGTGGTGCGATAGTTGGCGTGATGAGCCCTCTATCAAGGACACTATTCACATTATGACGTTGGTAAACTCTCTCGGGCAGCTGTAGTACATAAAACTTGTTTAGTCGCCCATGATGTTTTTTGACTTTTACTGCTGCCCATTTGATTTTTATTTGTAGTTTGGCATGGATTTCACTATTAGTAATGGGAATTATATAATTGGTATTCATAATGTTATCATTTGAGAAATGCTATATTCTATTGCTTCGTAACTACACATTCCTGCATACGTCATCCTTCCTTAGCTTCTATCTTTTTCATTATTTTTTTTTCTTATTATTTGTATCTGACTTGTTTTGTTTCTTGTTTTTTTTCCTTGTGAGTGTGCAATAAAGTTATTCATTATTATTATTATTATTTCTGAGTAACATTTGCATGCTAATGTATACTCATTTGGCACTAACAAAAGTTTAAAAAAATACTCGACTTTATACACTGATGCACTTTTATGTATCTACATCAATAATATGAATTAATTCAACATATATTTTCAAATGCAAAATTTTAATAAGTATTATTTAAGAAACATGACACCAGCAGTCTGTCGTCGCGGCCGTTATGTGAAAATCCTACTTACATATTAGAAGTATCCTAATTATATAGTGCTGAAGGCACATCGGCCATCGACTTCACAGCTATAATTCTGTAATGTGCGGTCGCTTTAGCCGTAAACGTCAGCCGTAGGAAATCTGTAGAAATTATTTAAGTCGCCGCCACACCTACGCGACGTAAAATTTATACTAGTAATATAAAAATTAAAATCTTGGATGTAAATATTTATTATTACAGTGATATAGAGTTTTATTACGTTTTAATATAATATTATTTTTAATGTGTTAATTTCATGAGTTTTTTTTCGTGTTTAAAGTAATATAATATTCACAGATGTTATGAGAATTTGTAATGTCGAAGAACATGATAAAAGTTTGTACAAGTTTCCTTTGGGTTAATAACGATGACAAGTTCAAAATAATCATACCTCGAAGTTAATTTGAAATACAACATCCCGCTAATAACACAAATGCGAATGTAAGTTTGTTACGCTTTCACGTCTTAACTACTCAACTAAACATTATGAAATTTAAAAAAGTATACTTACTTAAAAAAGTATATTTACTTGGTGGTAGAGCAATGTGCAAGCTCGTCTGGGTAGGTACCACCCACTCATCAGATATTTTACCGCAAAACAGCAGTAGTTGGTATTGTTGTGTTCCGGTTTGAAGGGTGAGTGAGCCAGTGAAATTACAGGCACAAGGGACATAACGTCTTAGTTCCCAAGGTTGGTGGCGCATTGGTGATGGTTAACATCTCTTACAATGCCAATGTCTATGGGCGTTGGTGACCACTTACCATCAGGTGGCCCATATGCTCGTCCGCCTAATTATGCAATAAAAAAAAATAATAAAAAAAAAACGCAAAAGGACATAGGGTATATAACAACTGCCCACTACGTCACATACGGGTAGTATGCATCTATACGAATATTATAAATACGAAAATAACTGTCTGTCCGTTACGCTTTTATGGCTAAGCTGTGCCGATTTAGATCAAATTCGGTATGAAGCAAGTTTGAACCACAAGACTTTAAGGCTGTTTAATACCTAACACTGTGTCTCCCCTCTAACAAGCGAATTAAGACGACGGCGAAAGCTAGTTTTAAATAATTTTAACAAGTAGGTTATACCATTAAACATAGAACTTCCTCAAAATTTTTCGTAAACATGCTAGTTAACGTTACCTTGAACGAAGTATATTTTTAATTTGGAGGCCAGATTCGCAATTTTTTATATTAGATTCAACATAAGCCGGCCCTATTAAACATGGCCGACATTAGATGACAAATTAAAAAAAAAAAAACAACAAGATGAAATACTTTAAAAGCCATGTCGTATAAATGTAGTTTGATATTTTACTGTGATATTAATTCTACTAATATTTATAGCTTTGTATGTGTGAATGCTTGTTAGTCGATTACACAAAAACGGTTTGATAAATTTCGATGACATTTTTTTACCCAAAACGCTGAAGAAAATCATTACGCGTTTCCCCCACGGGAACAGTGGGGGATAATCTGGGACTCGCTGGTGTCCAAGGCGCCGAGTGCGCTCCGAATACCCACCCCCTAAGAAACCAATGGTACCCTTTCCTTCTTAACGAGGAGCGACATAGGTCGCTCGCGCATGCTATCATGGCCTACCTAAAACACTCTCCTAACACATTCGCTGGCGAATCCGCGTGTATAAATGAGTATTCATATCTGTGACATTAAAATCATTATATATTTAGCGATGAAGATGTGCAACTATCGATTTTCGTTTGAAATTTTCGAAAACGTTTTAAAAACGATCGATATAGCTCAAAGTGATCCGTCCGCTAATAGCCAGCAAGTCTGCCGAGATCAATACATCTTACGCGTCCCACGCATTTACCGAATGCATAACTTCAAATGTCCGTTTTATATTTTCCAAACTGGATCCAAATTATTTCACTTCAGTCGCAATATTTATTGAATCCGAATAAAACAAAGAAAGTAGTTGCGAGGCGACCAGTTCGAATGTTCCGTTTTCTATATATGATTCTTTATGTATATATTATTACATTTTTTAATTTATGTTAAAGATGTTTTTTTTGTTTTGTTTTTCGTCAATTAAACATTTTTTTTTGAATATTAAGTAAGCCTATAATTGATTATATATGTATTTTGTTACAATATTTTTGTAAATGGAATTAGACTATCTCTATTTGATTTTATTCCTGTTTGATGGAATAAAATAAAATAAAGTATTAAATAAAAGTCAAAATGAAACAAATAAGGGAATTGGTTAATATAATATTTTTTATTATAATTTTTTATAGAACGCAAATACTGATGGAACGACATGGAATTGAATATCGTTTCTAAAACGAGCATTTACGGGTATTTACGTTATTTCCTGACACAACACGTGTTTTTGAGATGAACGTGGAACATTAAGAATGTACTCACTTAGCGCCAAGTACGACCTAGCTCGAGTACAACCCAACTTACCTAGGGTAACAGTATACATAAGCGTGTATAATTCAGGCGTGTTCTGCAAATTCGAGTTAATTCTCTCACCTTTCATTACATTTCAGTAGTTTGATGGAATATATTATGTGCATCAGACTTTTTATCGGCACCATTGTAAATTTACTAACTCGGGACTAACAAAGTCATTAAACTGACGACTTAGTTGAACACACAAAGTATTCACACAAATGCTCTGGTTACCAAAAAGGTATTGTTGTGTTCCGTTTTAAAGGGTGTGTGAACCAGTGTAACTTTCCATGTGGATATCGAACTAGGGAAATAACATCTTAGTTCAAGGTTGGTGGCGCGTTGGGGATGTAAGGGAAGGTTAATATTTCTTGCAATGCCAATGACTATGGGTGGTCCATTTACTTGCCAGTCTGCCAACTAAATAAAAAAAAAGGATTTTTGTCTTTGGAAATTGTTATTGAACTTCTTTGGCGTCGGATTTTAGAATGGTTGCCATGACCAAAATCGAGTAAGAATTACATCTCTTTCTTCGACCAGTAGAAACAGGAAACAAAATTCCCTATCCCAAAGCTAATACTATAACGCCTACGCCGGTGAAACCGCGGGCAAAACGCTAGATTGATTAAAGCGTTTTGATTTCATTAGTAATGGTGTTTCTTTCGAAACAATTTAAAAAAATGGCGCTTTCTTTTAACACGAAACGAGACGATTCGCAGTAATTTATAACGCTTTTGATGTGGAGTTATACATCTAAATGATCCGAAATCACCGCGGGGTGCGTCAAACATTAATCCTCAAGGTCGGTCCGATTGTTACGTCGAGATTCCTCTCTGTTACATGTAATAAAAAAATTCATAGCTATGTGCGAAGTTTTCAATTTCCTGCCAAATCTGACCGCGATAAAGATCACTGGTCAGCTGTGTTGATGAAAGCCAATGTCTATGGGCGATGGTGACCACCTACCACCACCGTCCACCGTCCTACATCAAAACGCCTCGTTGGTCTAGTGGCTAGATATAAGGCCGCAGACCCGGTGGTCCTGGGTTCAATTCCCAGGTCGGGCCAATAAATAGTTATTGGGTTTTTCTGTCAGAAAATTCTCAGTAGCAGCCCGAAGTCTGGAAGTTGGAAGTGTGTACACTCCCGTGCCTCGGAAAGCACGTTAAGCCGTTGGTCCTGCGCCTGAACTCTTTCCGGTCGTGTCGAATTGCCGTCCCATCGGATTATGAGAGCTAAGGAAAAGAGAGTGCACCTGTGTTTGCGCACACACTTGTGCACTATAATATGTCCTGCGCAGTTGGCTAATCTCTCTTGAGAATGGCCGCCGTGGCCGAAATCGGTCTGGAGGAGGACCTTACATCAAAACGTCTAAATGTTTCCGATATATACTATCTACAGTACGACAACCTTAACTAAAACGCGTACGTAACAAATTAATTTTGCTAGCCGGTCTGAAGTTAAGTTTCGAGGGGCTACGCTGTTTGCCCAGATATAGTTTTGTACATATTTATTGCACAACACAATTATAGTGTAGCCGATTATCGGTTTTCTTTTTGGTATAGGCAGGTGGACGAGCAAATGAGCCACCTGATGGTAAGTGGTAACCACCGCGCATAGACGTTGGCGAGGTAAGAAATAATAACATTTCTTTACCTCGACAAATGCGCCATTAACCGATGGTAACTGGGAAGTTATGTCCATCCGATATTCTGCTTAGCAGCAGAATATCTGATGAGTGGATTGTACTCACCCAGGCTGCACAAAGCCCTACGACCAGGTGGATATTATTTTTGCCAAACGTCTCGGAGTGGCTAACGTTAGGCTGGCTAAGTTAGATTGCGAACATTATACACTATTACACCTAATTTTAGTGTAAGTTTGTAATTCCCCCAATATTGGTCAGTATACTATCAATTTGGCGCCAGCGTAATAGCCATAATATAATAAATTTGAGATTCTACGGTTGTTGTACGCGTTTCATTTGGACATAGCAAGCAATCTAAGAAATATTAACCATTCAGTACATCGCCAATGAGTCACGAATCTTGAGAACTAAGATGTTATGTTCCTCCGTCTGAACAAGTGGGTGGTACCTAGCCTGACGGGCTAGCACAAAGCCCTATCACCAAGTACATACATAATTTCATACAAGACAGAAAGATTGTAATTCGTACGACCACGTATTTCGTTTGGAAAAAGAATAACTATTGCGTCTCTTGTCGTCTCTTCGCCGTAGAATCTATTTTGCGAACTTCAGTGCTATTCCGTAAAACCTCACTTCATTACTCACCGGTGAAATGTTGACAACCGACTTATGGTGATATAACTTTTTTATTTTTTTATAGCGGACGAGCATATGAGCCACCCGATGGCAAGTGGTCACCGACGCCCATAGACATTAGCATTGTGAGAGATGTTAACCATCGCTTACATCGCCAATGCGCCACCAACCTTGGGAACTGAAATGTTATGTCTCTTGTGCCTGTAATTACACTGGTTCACTCACCCTTCAAACCGTAACACAACAATACAGAGTACTGCTGTTTTGCGGTTGATGAGTGGGTGGTACCTATGCAGACGAGCTTGTAAAAAGCTCTACCATCGAGTAAGTAGTTTGATACGTGTATTCTTGTAATTTTATAATTATAAAGGTCAATGTCGCGTACCAATTTCGACATTTCCCGACAGTTTTCCGCGGTGTGTTTCCGTTTTGTTCTTACAGAACTTACTGGCTTAACAATCAATTGGATCTTGTAATCTGACGAGTCAAAATTGCTTATAACAATCAGCCAGTCAGAAAATACTTTATAGTTTGACTATGATTTGAATGAAATTATTATTAAAAGAATATATAAATGGCAAAATGCAATATCGTGTAAATTATGTCGATTTATTTTAAAGTTCAATGAATTTTTATAATTAAATAAATTAATATTTGCTCAAAATTTCCTTTTTATATATATTTTTTTTATATATTCGAAACAAGGTGTGATAATAGTATATATTATTTTTAGGAAATGTACGAGTGTTTATTATATAAGTAATACGAAAATCAATACTAATATTATGGATGCGAACGTAATTCTGTCTGTCCGTCACGTTTTCACGGCTAAACCGATTTTGAAGAAATTTCGTATGAAGCGAACTTGAACATCAAGGACATTTTTTATACCTAGCACTTGATATTTTTTTAGTGTAGTTTATTTGAATGTATGTAATCTTCCTTAAGTTGGTATTATTTAATTGATCACAATGACGCATGAATATGTTTACAAGTTACTTGGCGAAACTCAATAAAGATGGCGGAATTATTGTTTGTTTAATCTTTCGGAACAGGCATCAAGCTGGAAGTTGGTTATAAATATTTCGACGATTATAATGCAGTTATTTTTGTATATCCATGCATTATCTATCTATTATGGAAAAAAGCAATTGTTTATGTAAATTTACGGTGGAAATTCAATGTTTGTTATTAATTTTATTTATTTTTTAATTATATTTGACATTATTAATCATTAAATAATTTTATTTGTTTTTTTTTTTATATATCGATAAGATAATTATAAAAAAAAATTACACCACTAAAAACACTAGGCACTTATTCGCGTACTTAAAAAAAACAATACACGTCGTTTCAACCGAAACTTTTCGCGCCAACTGAAACGCCTTCTTTTTTTAATTCAAAAATATATTTTTATGGCACCTTGACACTAGCCACGCTGCCAGCCGGTTTTACACTGACACTACGACTAATTTAAAAGTTAAATTTAGTTTTCTGAAATCGTGGGCGGGTACAAAATGTTTACGTTCATAGTCAAGTTTTAATAGATTATTTTTTTTAATTTTTTGTAATGGTAGCTAGATTGGGTTTGATTAATACTCTTTGACGTGCCGTTGATGTGTTCGGGATGTACTCTAATTTTTATGAACTATCTATCAAGTGTTTTAGTGCATTCCAATATTAAAATGTAAACGTTGCTTTTGCTGTTTTTTGTATTGAATCAACTTCCGCCGCGAGGAGATAAAGTACATAATATGTATGTATTATCTGTCACTTGGTATTTGGAGTCGATTATAAGAAAGATTAAGTTTTAAAATAGCCAATTTGTGTAAATAAAATGTCATTTTTTATAAAATGAATTGATGATTCTAAATAATTTCTCACTCATTTTTTATTCAAAGCTATATAATTAGTTTATAGTGTTTATACCCAAGAGTTAATTTAAACACAAGAGGACAACAATTTTACACATCAGACATTAATAATGAAAATGGCAGATAAATTCCTCACCGTTTTATTTTAATATTGTGTTTAATCAAAGTTACAGTCAGCATAAAAAATCGAAGAATACTTTATTTTATAGTGATTAGTTAAATATTTTTGTTTCTAAATGTATAACTAACTCAGATATTTCAAAACATAAATATATATAAAAATGACTCATTAATAAACAAAACAGTTTTAGTTGAAGTCATTACTGTGTTTGAAGTTGCTGTGATAACGCGGAACAAAGGTAGTGAATGTGTGAATACTAAAAATATGCCTGATAAGTGATAACGCGTGCTGATAACAGAGGATTGCTTATAAGTATATAAGATTGTTTCACGTCATTCTACATAATGTACGAACCGCGATGGCTCAGTGGATAGAACAACGAATCGTACATTATTCGGTTCGAATTTGGATTCATTTTGACTCATGGCGAAGCTATGTGTTAATTCTCTATTAACGCCAAAAACGGAAACGATCAATTTTCCTTCAATTATTTAAAAAAATATCAAATACATATAAACATATTACAAGCTCTAGCTCTTGAATCACTTTCGATTTTACAATACAATGCAAGTAATTGCCTTGAAAACGAACATTTGTTTTAATTACGGTTCGAAGTAAATCCTTTCAAAATCTCTTACCACCCAAGTTTATAATAACTAATAATAAAATCAATTTGTCAGTCTATTTCGAGACTACGAGTAGATGAATGGTTTCCTTCGTATACGGATGCGTTGCATTTCCTTTACAAGACCGCGTAAGGAATTTCCTGGTATAAATTGACATCAACGGACTCTTGAAATGCATGTTCTTTATATCTTCATATTGATTTATTAATAGTTTAAAAAACTACGTTTGTCTTAACGTTAGTTCTTTATTTTATTCTCTTAGGTAGGAAGACTGGCCGGTGGAGCACGTGATGGTACGTGGAAACCACCGACCACTGATAGATATTGGCATTGTAAGAAATATAATATACATTAAAAAGAAATGTTATGGGAATCGTGCACTGGTTCAGTCACCCTTCAAGCCGGAACATAACAATACAAGTATTACTGTTCCGCGGCAGAATATATGATGAGTGGGTGGTACCTATCCAGACGAGCTTGGATAAAGCCCTACCACCAAGTAAGTTCATCATTCTTGCATCTTGGCAAGCAAGAAAAGCTGTTGTGCCTGAACTCCCGGGTCGAGTCAGATGTTGAAGACGTCGGAAAGAGTAATGATGGAAAGAGTAATGACGTCGGAATTGAGAGTTTTAATGGCGTAGCATAAATCAAGAGATATACAATATTATAGTATGTCTTACGATATACACGTTTTATGAAGACGTTTTAGGTATCTAGTTTATTATAAAAGGAGGTAATCTATTATTTATTATACTAGTATCATAAGTGTTGCCAAAAAAAAACTTAGATGAAAGAATATATTATATTATATTATAAGTATAATATTATAAGATAAATTGAAAGTGAGAACTTTAATATTAGGTATCCTATTCAAATCAGTAAAGTAATGTGTCTAGAACACATACCTAATCTCATAAAATCCTGTAAATGCCTGGTACGCTGTACTAGGATCTATCGTTTAAAGCTAAGGTATGAAGCTTATTCCGGTGTCTCCTCGTCCTCGTTCACAAATCTCGTGCCGTGGAAGTTAAGTACGAAGTTTTATTAAACTTTATACCCAGCAGTGGACACTATCTGGTCTGCTAATGTAATATAAAATTGTAAAACAATTCAACTCACCTCCTCAATTGACGACGACATAAACCCGGAACTGAAACAGAGAAAAAATTGGTCATCTACAAGTATAATCTACAATAATCTATATACCTTAAGTTATAGATTTCATGAAGTGAAAAAAAAAAATACATTCTAAATTTAAACTTATATAAGAAATTTAAACCAAAACAATAAGTCCTAAAAACCTTCGACTCTGTGATATATAAAATAATACATTATTTATTTATTCGTCAATAAACAATTTGCAAAACATCTAATTCTTATAGATTAATTGTTAATATCAAATATTAATTTACTTTTTTTTTATTGCATAGTTAGGCGGACAAGCATATGGGCCACCTGATGGTAAGTTAACCAACGCCCATCGACAATGGCATTGTAAGAGATGTTAACCATCGCTTACATCGCCAATGCGCCACCAACCTTGGGAACTAAGATGTTATGTCCCTTGTGCCCGTTATTACACTGGCTCACGTACCCTTCAAACTGAAACACAGCAATAGCAAGTATTGCTGCCAAAGATTTCCACGTTGGCCGCTCTTGCGCTGCCCGGATCCAACGGCTTCCCGAGACTCTTATTACATCGTCTGTCCACCTTGTCGGGGGCCTGCTCACGCTGCGTCTTATGTCTTGTATATTATTGTTGTATGTTTGTTTATTTTTTACAAATGATATACACAAATGATTAAAACAATAGATACGTACCAACACATAAGTGATCCGTTCGTTTTCTTTTTATCCATCATTCGTTCTTTATTCATTTTTCATTCATAAATGAACGAATGTTTACGACTCATAAAACTGATATGAGTTATGACACTCGCGGGCTAAACATTTTCAATAAAAACTATTTAAGATAATTTATTACTAAATTTATAATAGTATTTCATGGACAGATTTATAGTTGAGGCTTAAACTTAGAATTAACTTTTATATTAGACTACATAGTTTTCGATATAGGCTTCACCCGCCCGTGAGGGGTGGGGGAGTTGTTAGTTACCCTATGTCCTTTTCAATATCCCTGACAACATATATATAAAATTGCATGACGATCGTTTGAGTAGTTAAGACGTGAAAACGAAACAAACTCACTTTCTCATTTATAATATTAACTAGCGTTTTGTCCGCAGTTTCACCGCGCAATTCCCGTTCCCGTGCGAATACGGGAACAAAATGTAGCCTATATTACTCGCTGATAATGTAGCTTTCCACTGGTGAAAGAATTTTCAAAATCGGTTTAGTGGTTTAGTCATGAAAGCGTAACAAACTCACATTCGCATTTATAATATTAGTTAGGATAGGGTGTCTTACATAATATTGTGAATGGAAATACTTTAAGAGGGGCGCCTAAGATAACAATTTATCTATGATAATGTATACTTCACATACATACACTACACATACAATAAGAAGCAATATAAGTGTCGGGGTTTAATTACAGAAACTAATATAAACAAATATGTAGGTATATTTTATCTATGTGAGTTCAATAGAATTAGACACTGAAAGCAGATCTTATTTAACTTTTTTTTTATAGTATAGGTAGGCGGACGAGCATATGGGCCACCTGATGGTAAGTAAACTAATGCCCATAGACATTAGCATCGTAAGAAATGTTAACTATCGCTTACATCGTCAATGCGTCACCAACCTTGGGAGCTAAAATGTTATGTCCCTTGTGCCTGTAATTACACTGGCTCACTCAACCTTCAAACCGGAACACAACAATACCAAGTACTGCTGTTTTGCGGTAGAATTTCTGATGAGTGGGTGGTACCTACCTTAGACGAGCTTGCACAAAACTCTACCACCGAGTATCTAGTGTAAGGATCTACTCGAGTAAATCGGGGAGCCGTCATTAATATTTAAACGAGAGTGATTGCATACTTTTTGCTGTTATGTCACTTTGACAACGTCAAACGGGCAGCCATCTTGTGATTGAACGTCATCGACGGAACGCCGTTAAATTTAATTACATCGAAATTATAATATAAGGTGGAATTACCTAATGAGTTTATTCGCATATATATATAGTTTCATGGAAGAGATCGCTACGTAGCGATAAGGCTAAGATTGTATCTATCTGTTATGTATTTTTTAATCTTTGTGTACAATAAATTATATTCTATATATTTATCAGGGACTCAGAAGCTCTTATATACATATGTTTATATAAATGAACCAGAAAATCTTTCGTCACACGGTTTCATTACGATCCATCATCGTCGAACACGAGATGATTTATACAAACAAATAACGTGCAAGATTCAGTACTGCATCCAAACATTCAACACTCAGCTTTATAAATAACACACAAAAATAAAATATTCGTCTGAATTTGAACCCTAAACCTTCTATTAAACCCAAATAATGGTGATTGGATATTAAATAGCATCCGTTGCGTGCAATTTAATATCCAATGACCATTATTTACAGCCTACAAACAAATGTATATGAAGGACACACATTTACAAAACCTTTTGCACCCATTAAAAGACGAGTAACACAAATACAGTCATTAATAGTACACATATTAAGTAACGAACGCGGCGTCGTTTGAATATAAGGTCAGTTTTACACGAGCCACGCCCTCCATGCCGGGCCACGCCCTCGATGCCATATCCTTTAATATCCATAGTTAAAACTGACTTCACAATACATCGAAACATTTCAACTGATATTAAACGAATATAACTCGATGGTAAATTTCACAAAAACTTACGACATTTAAACAAATAGAAACTAGAAAACGTCTCGGACGCAGACCGGTGACAAATGCAACGCACACACACACATACGTGTTAGTGAAAACTTATGTACTCAATTGTTGCAAGCTGTGAAGGTGTATAAACATTTGAAGTTTATACGGAACGCTCTTTAAATACATTCATGCAACATTTTATATGAATTTTCAAAGGAATATCAAAAGATATATCCTGAACGAATCCGACAGTATTAACATAATATAAATAACGGGTCAAAAAAGGGCTTCTTTTATTGAGCAACATGTACATGTAACATGTAGAGTAACATTGAGAAACATATTTATCCGAGAGAAGGGAGGAATAGCCCCTATGCCTGCAGAATATACAGGAAAGCTCATATTTTTGAGGACGATCTCTCTCTAAAGACATTTGCATGATTATGATGGGAGACTTGTCAATAATTGATCTTCGTTGGAATTAATATAGTGCTCAATATGAGAGCATATATAGCAGCGCTCTCTGCTCCCTCTAGTAATACGATAGGATGGTAATAGGAAACGACTGGAGTGAACTAGGGAACAGAACCATTGGATTTATATGATTTCAGAGTACGAGTGTCCGAAACAGGATTTTGTTTGGCCTGTGTTGGCTATGCCCTGCCATTTAAGCATTAAGCTGGATGTTGCGAAGCTACTTAAGGGCTCGATATAAGTGCGTCCTAATAGTACCTCCTATAGGGCCGCCCCTTAGATGCCGGTGACGTCGTGATCTGAATATGGGTATTCCGAGAAGAGACGAGAAAATCAAGCAAATTTTCATTACATTCAGTATTAAACTCACAAACTTTTTCAATAAATAATATATTCTGGTAATGAAACCTTCAGTTCTTGAATCTTCGTAATGAATTTTTTTTTTTATATACTACTTAAAACGTTAATTTATTGATATTATTTTCATATGTAATGATGATTTTGACTTTAGACAAGGACGTGAAAACAAATCGTTTATTTTAAGGAAGCGAAAAATTTGTCTTTGAAATATCCGTTTTGCATAGCGGCATTGAACTCGCATTTAACGTTGAAGGTTGTGGATTCGTGTTCGGTTATATATTTATAACAATCATATAAATATTTTTTTAAGTCCACGCGTTGATATACATAAATCGTTGAAGGAGATGAATGATGTTAGAGGTCATCGACACATCAAATAAAAAAGGAAAGCGATAGCCTGTAAATGTCCCACTGCTGGGCTACGGCCTTCTCTCCTTCATTGAGAAGATGCTTGCTGCTCCAAGTCGGTTATGATGGTTGTATAATGGTGGACACACGAGTGAAATATTTTCACGATGGTTTCCTTCACCGTTGAGCACGAGATGAACTATAAACAAAAAATTTTGAAAATTCTGTCGTGTTTTACCCGGATTCGAACCCGCAATATTCGTTTCAGATTCACGTGTTCTCGTGTGCCATCTCGACTATTTGTTCTTTTAATCGAGTTATCAAAAGCACTCACTCTCAAAGTCGGAAGTTTAAAGTGTATCTATTTGAAATATGACGTAAACATTTCGAAACGAACGTAAACACGCTGTATAATATATAGGATAGTTTGTATTTGTAAGGCCGTCCTGATTGTGTGTCATAAATGTGTCATATGGAGGTACTTGTGATGATTACAAATACTGGGTCGATACCGAGCGAACAATGGATTGATATACATTCGAAATACGACTCTATCCGTTTATAAATAAAGTACATTTCCGTCGTTACGTATTTTCTTATTATTATTAAGATATAGGACAATATGGGTCAAATTTCACAATAATTGGTTACATTAGGGCAATCTGACATACAATTATTATAGTGACGCTTTGTTGTAAAGGAACGCTTGTTTGGAAAAAGTAAGTTTATGGATGATAGCACACTATGGAAATGAAACGATCGCCTCCTGGATATTTTCTTTTATACTGAAAATTTGTACACAATTACAAGAAATATAAAAAAAAATCCCCACTTAGTTTCTTTCGGCGGTTCTTCTCAGGTTAGAGCACTTCTTTTCCGAACCGGTGATAGTTTCTAATTTAACAATCAATATGTGAGTATAATGCTTCTGTTTTGAATAAATTATTTTTGAATAAGATTAATTTACAATGACAGAGATGTAGAACAGTATAATCACGGCTGGACTGAAAGTTGGTTGGCGATCTGACACATTAATCTGATGTATTAATCACCATCGCCCATAGACATGGTTCACATTCAGAAAAATTAACCATTCCTTAGATCGCCAATTTACCACCAAACTTGGGTACTAAGATGCCCCTTGTGGATGTAGTTATATACACCAGCTCACTCACACTTCAAAACGAAATACAACAAGACTGAGTTTTTTTTTAAATTGTTTAGTCAGGCGGACTAGCTTTTCGCCCACTTGATGGTAAGTGGTCATCAACGCCCATAGACAATGGTATTGTAAGAAATGTTAACCATCGCTTACATCGCCAATGCGCCGCCAAACTTGGAAACCAAGATGTTATGTTCCTTGTGCATCTAATTACACCGACTCACTCACCCTTCAAACAGGAACACAACAATACAAAGCACTGCATTTTTCCTGTTTGGCAATGTATGTCCAGTAGTGGGACATTCAGATACTATAGCTTTTTTAGTCCATAATAATAATAGTCGACCTTTGACAGTCAACTAGTTATATACACGTAGCATTTAACATCTGACCTCGACAACACATAATGGCCGGACAAAGGAATACAGTTATCTTCCTATCGAAGTTTATATAATTATACCAATCTATGATTATTAAAGACCGGTCGTTAGCCGTGGCCTTTGGTATGATGTATAATAATATCACTCTCATAATCCGATGGGACGGCAATCCGATAAGACCGGAGAGAGTCCAAGACCAACGACTTTACGTACTATCCGAGGTTCAGTCCAAATTTTCAACTTCATGATTCAGGTTGGTATTGAGACTATTCGACAGAAAGACTCAACTTTTTAATGGCCCGACCTGGGGTTTGAACACATGACCTCTGAACCTGCTGCCTTATAACCACTAGACCAACGTGGGATAGCGAATAATATACATAATCATATATATGTATATATATATATATATATATATGTATAAACATATTTAAACGTGAATAAACCTGACGACCAATAACTTAGCATTTAGATCAAATATCACTGAGTCACATGGCTTATGCTTGTCTTTTAGACCCGAACACAGAATCGAATGGCAGTATCGGGTAGTGGGTTCAAATCAAAGCGAACGCGAATGACTTGTTTCAAATTATTTCATGTTTACAATCAATCTCGTGGTCAGATGTAAAGAGATAATAACCAACCAATTACGTTATTCCTGACAAGTATATCAACCAATCCAGAGTCGAGTAGCTATAATTTCCGTGACCAATATTTAAGAAGCTTTTGCTCAGCTGTTGGAAGAACTTCAGTTATTTTAGTATACCGCTGATATCCTAATGGATCCTTACAATAGTGCACAGTTACACTAATTGACACTAATATCTATATACATTGGTGTATATAAATATATAAGAAAACTAAATCTAGCTATGATTCCGGGAGATACCCTTTTTATATACTGCAATTACATATACAATACAGCATACAGTACAGTACAGTAACAGCCTGTGCATGTCCCACAGCTGGGCTAAGGCTGCTTCTCCTCTTTTTGAGGAGAAGGTTTGGAGCTTGTTCCACCACGCTGTTCCAATGCGGGTTGGTGGAATTTACATGTGACAGAATTTCGAAGTGAAATTTGACACTTGCAGCTTTCATCACGATGATTTCCTTCACCGTCAAACACGAGATGAATTATAAACACAAATTAAGCACATGTAATTCAGTGGTGCTTGCCCGGGTTTGAACCCACGATTATCGGATAAGATTCACGCGTTCTTACCACTGGGCCATCTCGGCATTTCATATAGCATACGTCATATTTCAATTCATACTCAAACGTCTTACAAAATTTCATTCAAATCCATTCAGTAGCTTCGAACCGATTGTGTAACAAACTTTCACATTTAGAAGTTCACACTTTCTAATAATCATAAATTAATATAATTATTTTCATATCAAATTTTTCAATCGACACTACATTGTGACAACAAAACATTAAAAAAAAATTATCTATCAAAATTTTGACATTTAATAAAATACTATTATTATCCTATATAATTGGGTTTTTTTTTTAAATTTCATTACGTTTTTAGACAAAACACTCAAATTATAAATTTTAATAACACAAAGAATGTACATAGGAGCGCGTGTCGTTTCGTCTCGCTCGTAACGCGTTCGCGATTCAACTAACGACTGATAGCTTATCAGATAGGTCATGTATTGACTCAGGTTTTAGTTGCTTACGGATTATATAAAAAATGTAATTACATTGAACCAATATCGTGAAGTATCAATAATATGAAGTATATTAACTTTCGTTTTAATAAATAAAAATATGACGAAAACACTTTTTTTTTAAGTAAATGATCATGCCATGGTCATGTCTATCTTCTATATACATACATATATACTAGTGTTCACCCGCGGCTTTGTCCGCATGTAAGGTAAATGGGGGGGATGTTGGTGCTGAGGAAATTGTAATTACAGGCACAAGGGACATAAGATCATAGTACCCAAGTTTGGTGACGCATTGGCGATATAAGCGATGGTTAACATTTCTTAGATTGCCAATGTCTATGGGCGTTGGTGATCACTTACCATCGGGTGGGCCATATGCTCGTCCGCCTACCTATTCTATAAAAAAAAACTGGTAATAAAAGAAGGTGATAAAAAGTAACCTTTTTCTCGGGTGTCTTTTTTTTCGCTTGCTTCATATCAAATTTCATCAAAATCGGTTTAGTTTCTAGTTCACGTAACAGACAGACATCGCATTTGCATATATAATATTAGTGTATATATAAAAATTTGAAATAGAGATATGTAGATTAAAATGTCATTTTCAAATATCAATAAGAAATTGCTTATTTTGTAATGATCGACATTAATTTTGGTATGAATAATTTGGATTTATGTGTCAGATATTTAATTACTATTTTTATATTAGAAAGCCGACGTAATTTGAAATTTAAATTTAAAAAAAACTAACCACCAAACGAGTCACAAGTATTAAGAAATAACAAATTAATATATTTTTTTTTTACAAATTATATTTGTGTCTCAACAGACATGTGAGTGTGCTTTTGGTGTATTTTATCATTTATTTATATCAATATATTTATTATATTATAAAAAGTTATTGACTATGAGGAATTCTCAGCAGCAGCCCGGACTTTGAATATTGCCAGCGTTTACGATCCCGTACCTAGCAAAGCACATAAGATCGATCCTAACTCATTCTGGTTGTGTCGGATTTATTTCTTTTGCGAATGGTAACCGGACGTAATCGTTCAGGAGGACATCATTATTATCGTAATCAATATAGTCTAGATAGCTCAGTCGAGAGTCGAGTCCAGATAGTTCGAGATCGAGCTAAAGCACCGTGTTTTAGCTGCTTATTTTTTACATTCATATCAGTATAATGCATTTGTAAGTACATACGTACATTTAGTTCATTTATTGGGCGGGAACGTCTTGTTTTTTTTTTATAGCATAGGTAGGCGGACGAGCATATGGGCCACCTGATGGTAAGTGGTAACTAACGCCCATAGACATTGGCATTGTAAGAGATGTTAACCATCGCTTACATCGTCAATGCGCCACAAACTTTGGGAACTAAGATGTTATGTCCCTTGTGTCTGTAATTACACTGGCTCGCTCACCCTTCAAACTGGAACACAACAATACCAAGTACTGCTATTTTGCAGGAGAATATCTGATGAGTGAGTGGTACCTACTCATATGAGCTTGCACAAGACTCTACCACCGAGTGACTTGTTTTTTTATAAATATTTTATATGTATTATACCGATATGGTAAAATTTGCGATATAAACAATATCTCAATTAACAAAAACATTCCAATAAATCCCGTTTACTAAGTGGCCTATCTCAGCAGGCCGACCGTCGGGACGTCAACGGTAGCATGCGCAACCGATCCCTCCACCAGACGGAGAGGATACCGCTGGCTTTTTCCCCACAAACGCCCCCACTTCATGTGGGGGAAATGCGTAAATGCGTTTCTCCAGCGAGAAAAAAAATAAAGAAAATGGACTTATCTGGTCCAAATATTGAGAATTAAAAATATTAAATAGTATTCAGTTTATTAGCTTGACATTTTTTTATTGCCAAACTGACATGTCTCCCAATAGAAAGATAAATATAAACGTGAGTAGGCAAAAGAACCATTATTTTCTAATCAGGTCTAAAACTCTATCGTTTCTTCAGAATCATTGTATAAATGTAGTAGTTATTTAAAATTGTCTAAAATGTTGGATACAAGCTGACAAGAATCATTATTAAAATATTTGTGATGAAACACGTGTAATTAAAAATCTTCTAGAAGTTATACAGCGTGTAACAAAATTCGTGTCCGACCGTGTTCTATATATGTAATGATTTTTAAAATACTAAGCAAAAAATTTATCCCGGATTTTTTTTTTCTAATTATATGACTAAAATTACATGGCAACACAGGTGCGGGCAATAGCGCTCGATAGCTCTTACCTATCGGGAAGCTAAGACACGAGGTCATGACCTCAGTAGTCCGCGTTTTTACCACCAACAGTGTCGTTAAACACAATTAATATATTTTTTTAAGTATTTTTTTTGTGATTTGATGTATAAATCAAATTAAGTACAAATTTCGATGATTGCATACTCAAACTTGGGAGGGAGAAACATTTCATATACTTATGTTTACATATATTTTGTGTTTTTAATTCATCTCAGGCTCGGCGGTGAAGGAAACCTGCATTGTAGTAGTGAGGCGGAACGAGCTCCCCTTCCCCTAAATAGGAGAGGAGACCTTAGCCTACCAAGGGGCGTTTACAGGCTTTTACTTGCTTACTACAAATTTTCTTTTTTTATTTAAGCATGTTAAACCTACATTCCTCATAAAACTACATTCCACGTAAAAATCTATTAGATGAAAAATAGTTTGAAAACCAATTAAAAAAAAATACAGTAACTTACCTCTCATCGTAAATCGTAGAGTTGGTAATGTTGAACTCGTCGAAGCTGGCGTCGTCGATCGTGTTCCCGAACGACTTTCCGCTTTCAACGTTAGAGCTGTCAAAATCGCTTGACAGGTGACTGACAGCTGACAGGTGGCTGATCGAGCGCTGACTGACGGTTGACAGCTGACAGCTGTCCGTCTTGCCCTTGGTCCGCTGGTCCCAGAGTTTTTTCGTTTCGTCTTGGACTCGCCGTTTCAATTCGGATATTTTTTCACGTTCGTTCTCTATTACTTGGCAACCTGTAGTTTTATTGTCTTATTTATTATTACGTAAGATTAAAAAACAAATTTTAAAAGATTTTGACTAGCTTTCTCATAAAGAAGTAACTAATATGCATTCAATTTTAATCCTCTCATAGAAATACCTCTAAAATATTAATGACCAAAAACCTTTCATACACAAAATACGAGTACATACGAAGGTTCGAACGATTTGTATGTAAATAAGTAATATAGTAAATACATATCGCTAGAAATAAAAATGTATATATAATGTTTTCCTGACCGACCTTGGCAGCCAATCTCAAAAGAGATTCGTTTTCTAGACAGGGCATTATATATTGCACAAGTGTGTGCGCAAACACAGGTGCGCCCTCTATTCCTTCAACCAGATAAACTAGAAAGAGTTCAGGTGGAGGACCAACGGCTTTACGTGCTTAAAAATGTATATAGTAAGTTTTCATTAAAACGATTTACACTTGTCGTGCCGTCGAGAGCGATATATCGCCGAAGTTACGTTAGTCATTATTAATCTGTTTAAATTTCTCAAATATGGCATTTTATACAGATTGAATATGAAATAAATTCCACAAACAAAATAACATTATTAACTGACCTTTTTCTTCCAACATCTCCATCCTTTTCCTTTCGATTTCCATCAAGCTGTCCAAAGTCCGCTTCCCCAACGAATTGACGTCTGTATCGCTTGATAATATCGGAGCGTCCATAGTCACTTTCGATATTCTATCTATATCATCTTGCGAGGGGATCTTTCCAGCATCAGTCATTTTTTGGAATTCAATGCGTACATTCGGTTCATCGCCGCAACTTTTCCTATGCATAATCTTCCCTTCCTTACGTTGCACTCCATCAAAGGTCTTATTCTGTTCCTGATCATCCTCCTCCTTGATGGGTTCGTTCGATACTTTATCGGGCGATAACGATTTCGATTTGACGTATTTATTATCCGTCATAGCCGGTTTGATATTCTTCACGTAACGGTTTTTTACATTTTGTTCTGTTTCATCGTTCCTCGTTTCCTTCTGAGCGTTCTCTTTTCGTTTCAACGAATCCTTTTTGATTATTTTACCGAGAGCAGCAAACGTTGGTATTTTCGACGATGAGTTACTTTTGATTGGCCCGTTATCTTTTTTATCTTTCCGCTTCGAATTTCTCAAACTATTAAATTTGTCCAAAGACACGTCGACTTCTGTGTTGTCGTTGTAGAAGATATTCTCATTTAAACTCTGCGACATGATATCGACTTTCTCTGGTTTTTTCTTATCTTTGCTCTTACGTTTCAACGAATCGAAGTTTCTTTCCCAGAAACCTTTCTTCTCCTTAGACGATGTGGAAGATTTAGACGGACTACTGTCTATTTCTATCGGATCATCTATATCTGAGGCGACTCGTCTTTCGATATCAACAATCATTGATTGCGACATTTGGTCAATAGAATTGAATTTATCCTTCAACAGTTTCGTATGATCTTCGAAATTAGACATTTTGGCGACGTCTACATCATCACTGTCAGAAGTTTGAGGCGAGTAGCCGAATTCACCAGACTTCGCTCTCGTCTGATCCGTATAAAATGCGCTATCAGGAGATTGTGTCCTTTCAATATCATTTAGTTTTGTAACTATTGGTTTCAGTTCTTTTTCAATAATCTGTACTTTGCCAGTCAAATGTTCGACGTGATTTAGTAATTTCACATATTCGGCTTGAAGTACTTTTGTTTCTTCTAACGCCGATGTTAAATTGTTATTGGCTTCTGATTTCAACGTGAGTATTCTGGTTTTTTGGGCGTCGATTTTTTTAGATAGAAGTATTATATCATTTTGTAAGTCTTCTCTATTCGCGAGCCTACAAATCATACAAACATTAATTAATTTTTCTTAACATTATGTATGTCCTTATTAAATAGCACATTAATAACTTCTTAAAAGGATAATGATAAGACTTACAGTTCGGATTCTTCTTCCAAGTGCTGGAACTCAAGGTCTTCAAAAATCTTGGTCTCATTGTCTAATATATCTTGAGCGTTCTGTAGCTCTTCTAATGTGGCTTTGTTCTCTTTCAAGTCTTTAACAATTCTGTGATAACAAAATAACTCATTTTTATTTTGAAGTTAAAGTATTTAATTTTTAAAATGTATTCTCAATTTTATTCCATTTTGCAGGTTATTTTTTTAAATTCTATTCAAGGAAATCTTAATAAACTCTACTTACCTATCTACTTTCATAGTGGCAACTTCTACTCTATCTCGCATCTCATTCTGTCTTATTTCCTGCTTCTCCTTCAACTGCTTGATTTCTTCCTCTATTGCTTTCGCTTTATCGACTAAGTCGTTTTTCTTTTTCTGTTCTATGTTGAGAATTGCGATTTCTGAATCGTATTCGCCCTTGATGAGTGCTTTCTCCATTTCCAACTTAAAATAACAAATTAATTTGTATTTAATATATGTATATAAAATCACTGATAACTAATAAAAAAAAATCATTACAATAGTTTAACAGAGTAAAAATAAAATTTCGAAGTAAAATTGTGAACTAAGAGAGCGATATTACTTCTCATTCTTTTTATCATCCATAATTAAATTCTAAATTAAATAGCATTTAAAATATTTGTATTTAAAATTCTTATCTTAATATTATTATTGATTTTGTATTTCATTATTATTTTTACTCGGTGGTAGAGCTTTGTGCAAGCTCGTCTGGGTAGGTACAGCCCACTCATCAGATATTCTAACGCAAAACACAACAAATACAGAGTGTATTGTTGTGTTCCGGTTTGAAGGGTGAGTGAGCCACTATAATTACAGGCACAAGGGACATAACATCTTAGTTCCCAAGGTTGGCGGCGCATTGACAATGTAAGCGATAGTTAACATAAGCAATGTTAACAATCGCATCGACAATGGCATTGTCTATGGGCGTTGGTGACCACTTACCATCAGGTGGCCCATATGCTCTATGGTACATCTAGGCGGACATACCTATACAATAAAAAAAAAAATTATTTACGATGTTACCTAAATACTGATATTGATTTTTGATTCATTGTGTATATTTGTTGTATTACTTGTGGGAGTTGACAAATAAACAAACATTACAGTACCTCTCTTAATATGTCATCTTCTTGAGATCTTATTTCTGTCATCTTACATTTGATCTCGTGTATTTCCGTAACCAGTTTCTTTCTTTCCTCTTTAAGATTATCATATCTCGCCTTCAACTCATCTATACTTTCGTCCAAAACCGCTGAACCTATAGAATCAGCTTCTGCGTCCATTTTTTTTATATCGTCAGCGATTGTTTTGATGATTTTTTCTCGTTTATTTTCTTTTAAATCTTTTTCGAATTCTTCTAATTCCGGTATATCCGCCATTAATTCGTTTTTAACATCGTCGAAGCTTTTATTTTTAGTCATCGTAGCTTCGACTATCTCATCATTCTTATCTACATTGTCACTTGTATCTCGAGTCGAATCGTTATTTTTATCTGGAATAATTTTTGAATATCTAAATTCTATATCATTAGTTAAATCTGCATCATCAATCATCGGTATTTCCTCTTCTAAGCTCAACTGTTTTTCGATACCACTCATTTTGATTTTATCATCTTCATTAATGTGGATGCCATCATTAGTCCGACCTTCGGTATTGAAATTGGGTTTCGTTGAATTATCAACGGGAGGTGGCGTTGGGAATATGAAATACTGCGGAGACGGCAGATTTTTATGCGCGAAACTAGTCTTTATTCTCGTTCTGGGGCTTTGTGTGTTTGGCGATTTTGGTTTGAAGCCTAAATTATTCTTGAAGTAGACATTTTCATAGGGGCTGCCGATCGGTGACGACATGGAACCATTTTGAAGTTTTCTTATCATAATTGGACTAGACAAATCGTTTCTCGGTACATCATCGAATACTGGGATACCTATTTCGTCCATCCTGCCTATATTCTCATAATTATTGTCAGCCTGTATTGTAACTTCTGGCGTTAACGTTTCTAATTGTGTTGGTGATTGTGATGTTTCGTAATTTTCGTAACTAGATATATTTCTTTGTATGGGAAGAGATTGACTCGATGGTGAACTTCTATTATGACTAGTATCGAACCTGGAAATGATAACACTTATTAACATTTGCTCTTCAATTGTAATAAGAAATAAATAATTAAATATTTTTTGATAATAAAGATAACGGATGAAATAATATTTATCTATGGCAATGTAAGTAAATATATGACTGCCTCGTTGGTCTAGTGGCTAGATATAAGGCCGCAGACCCGGTGGTCCTGGGTTCGATTCCCAGGCCGGGCCAATAAAAAAATATTGGGATTTTCTGTCAGAAAATTCTCAGTAGCAGCCCGGAGTCTGGAAGTTGGAAGTGTGTACACTCCCGTGCCTCGGAAAGCACGTTAAGCCGTTGGTCCTGCGCCTGAACTCTTTCCGGTCGTGTCGGATTGCCGTCCCATCGGATTATGAGAGCTAAGGAAAAGAGAGTGGACCTGTGTTTGCGCACACACTTGTGCACTATAATATCTCCTGCGCAGTTGGCTAATCTCTCTTGAGATTGACCGCCGTGGCCGAAATCGGTCTGGAGGACCTTAAATATATGTTTTCAAATATTGTTAAGTAAATTTTTTTTTACGTAACAAGATTAAATGTTTAGTTCAGGTTATTAATTGAAAATAATTTTATCTTAACAGCGAGGAGTTTCGAAAATGTAACCCCTAAGGCTAAGTAATAAAAGGGATGAAAGTTTGTATGAAAGTCCTTCATTTTGAGATCTATGGAAATTGGTATTTAGCAATTCTGAATTATGACGCGAGGAAAGCCACTAACAAAGAGTTAGTCGGTTATAAAATTATGTCCAACTCTATTACCTAATATTTGTTATGTCATAAACCAAAGTTCTTTTCGATGATTATGAATCCTGTACTTACTTATAGTAACCCTCGCTAGTTTGTACAAAGTTGGGATTGTTCAGCGTCACGCTCCTCGGTAGTGAACCGTTCGTTATTATCTTATTGTGCGGCCTCTTCTCAGTCGGTGTTATTGGTATACCTGAAAATATTCCGACATTTTAATATTAAAAATTCAATACCACATTATATATGTAAAGAAAATCATAAAATATAAAAAAAAAATCTGAAGTCTTTATTTATTATGTTGCCATAATAAAAAATACTTAAGAAAAAGTTGAAAAAAAAGTGTCAAATTGAAAAAAAAAGATTTATAATTTTGAAATTGAATGATAAAGATAAGGATAAAATGTAAAGACACATTTTCAAATTCACGCAAGTAAAGCGTTATTAATTTATTCCTAAATACTCAAGAAGAAACATATTCACAAACATATATATGTATATTTTTCTAAGTAAGTGATCGCAATATTATTATTATTATTAAATGTTGTATTGTTCTTCGAATATTCCCAGCACTGTTTTCAGAAATACATCAAATATTTCTCCGATAAGTTGTAATGACTAGACATCTATATACAGATGTATCTTGTTTAGAGATACCCTCTCCTTCTCGAGTTCTCAATACTATTTACAATGGCAACACTCCTATATCCAATACGCTGCCATATTACTAAGACACTAAACAGCGCGCCTAATTTAATCTAACAATTACTTTCATATGCAACAAAAATATATTAAAAGCTACATTCAATTATTTGAATAATTTACATTCTAAATTCAAAAAAGGTGTCTGTGATCCATTCGGCCATTGGGACGCAATGCTGGCAAACATAGAAACATTTATGTCATTAATAAGACATCGTAATCGGTCGATGACATGACAAGATAATCTAACCCAATTAAAATGTACTTTAGATTACCTGAAGTTATTTGTCGTTCATATTCAGCGCACATGTTAAGTATTTCTTCGAGGCGGGCTGTCTCTGCTTCTTTCTGTTCTTCTTCTTTTATTCTATCTTGATAAGCCTGAAATAGATAAATAAAATGATTTTTTTATACCACAGATAATAAAAAATATAAGTTCAATTGTCAAATGGGATTTCTTGGCCTTGGAAGCGGACCTTTTAAAATCGAATTATACTAACGGATGGTTTGGTATTTTGTTGTAAGTTTCTAATTGAGAAGAGAAAATCGGTCTTCTAAACAAGGAATTTTGCCGTTAACAAATTAAGCATGATACACATACACTAAAAGTTCTATATTCGCTAGGTTTTAGTGTATGAAAGTCAACACCGATCGAGCCGCGTCTACTTCCCTAAGTTTTCTCAGACAACATACAACACACACACACATACACAAACTTTTAAGCTTATTTGACAGCCAAAAACATATTTGTTATCCTTTTCAACACCATACACAATAAAAGGGATAAAGTAAGAGCCCATAAAATAAAGTGCTATTGAGCTAAGCCTATCATCTTTTAAAAATTAGGCCTGAAGCACGTTTAATTACATGCTAAATGGCATGTTGGATACACATGTTGCTGATTTTTATCAGACATATGCCGATATATAATAGTTCTATATCAGCCTATATACGATTTCCATAAGGATGGAAGCTGATTAAGAAAGAAAATCTTGAAGAAAATTCAATTTCAATTACATTCATCCAAAAGTACAATAATATGCTACCCTAATAATTTTAACAGAGAGTATTTACATAATATAAATAATAGGTCGCTGTACTTTGACTGCCTCGTTGGCTTAGTGGCTAGATATAAGACCGCAGACCCGGTGTTCCTGGATTCAATTCCCAGGCCGGGCCAATAAAAAAATATTGGGATTTTCTGTCAGAAAATTCTAAGTAGCTGCCCGGTGTTTGGAATGTAGAAGTGTGTACACTCCCGTGCCTCGGAAAGCACGTTAAGTCGTTAGTCCTGCGCCTGAACTCTTTCCGGTCGTGTCGGATTGACGTCCCATCGGATTATGAGAGCTAATGAAGAGTGGGGTCACCGTGACCGAAATTGGTATGGAGGACGTTATAATAGGTCGAAATACATTAAAAATACAGTCAGAAAGGATGCAGGAAAGCCTTATCGTCATGAGGGAGATATTTTCCTAATAACATTTGGTAGATGTTTGTCTTGATCGAATTCAGTCTCGGCGGCCATTCTCCAGGGATAGCTAACTGCGCATTATATATTATAGAGCAAAATTGTGAGCGATCAATGGTGCATTTATTATCTCTAACACTCATAATACGATGGGATGGCAAAAATGACACGAAGACGTAATTACAAGACAAGCGGTGCCTTGCAGTATTACCTGAGTTAAAGACTATTTTATGATTAAATTTCTTTGGTCTTTAACCAATGTAAACTTTACATGACTTCAGCCTATCTGATATTAACATATATGTGAAGCATAGTTGCGACAAGATAAATATATACTTTAATTGTGCAATTATTACTTCAATCAGAAGTTACATGATACTAATATCATTTCAATAAAGACTTCTTTAAGATTTAGACTCACCAGATTAACAAACAATTTATCAATCTTCTTTATAATCGTATTATAAATCTGATTCCTAATGTACAATTCGTTGAACTGGTTCACTTTTAAATGATTGCCGACAACAATGACATTACTGTTCTGTATCGGTGCTGATATATTCGATTTTTTCTCACAGGCAACACACATGTCGGCCATTTTGGAAATGTCACTGCGTAAAACGTCATACGATTGTAAAATTTGTTTCTCTAATTTAATTATTTTCGCGTCTATATTATTCTCGTGATTTCTCGTTTCTTTGATATAATGGTTAGTTAGAATTGTATTTATCGTACGATATATTTTAATATCGCTTCGGAGTTTGTGAACTGTTTCGAGTTTATCGTTTATAGAGTTCGCTATGTCGAAGATGGTGTCGAAATTTTCTTTCCGGTGACTTTTCGAGTCGAAACTAATCTTCAAATCCTTTAAAGCGAGCGTGTTCTTCTTGAGACTCGTTACGAATAATTTTATTAAACGTTTATGTGAAAAGTCCTTATTGTTATTTTGTTGAGATTTAGGCATTTTTACACTTTTATTATACATGGTGAACACTTTAAAAATATTAATAAATTTTATTTTATTGATTGTGTTGTTTCATTATTTGTGACCTTTTAGAAAATAATATATATTAGAAATGTTAAAAAAACATAAATACATATATTACGACATACAATATATAATAGTACCACTGGTTTGTCACACAGAAAAAAAAAACACACACGTGGTTTACGGAAAGATTAAGAAAATTATATTATTTATTTAATTTTAAATATTTCTTTATCACGTTAAAAAAAAGAACGATATTTATAATTTAAACACTCAAATCACTTCTTTTTTTTTAATTACTTAATATTTTTAGACAACGAGATTGCACGATATCGTAAATAAAACTAATTTGTCGCAGTGATACCGCATTGTCAATTTATCTTCGCTATCAGGCACAGCTATTGTTTTCTCACCGACTGATTATAGCTTTATCAGTTTTAATTCTACAATAAATGTTGATTATGTGACGTATAATTATATTTTGCTACTTACTTCCTTATGTATATCTGACAAGGTCGTTAAAGGAAAATATACTTCATTCAAATGGGCTCTTACACTTTACAAACGCGTTTTTTTTCATAATATGGTGGGTGTCAGTGGCGTAGCATGGGGGGCGGGGGGTGCGGACCACATCGGGCGGCACTTTGCCGGGGGCGGCATCGTGCCGCCCGGTCACAGGTGGCGGTTAGAGATAAAAAAAATTAAGAAAAATAATATATTCATTCCATTTTCAGGTTAGTGTAATTCAATAAAAGTACCCTTTTTACCATGCCCCAAATTTTTTATAATAAATTGCAAAAATAAGCGGGTGGCAAAATTGGAATCCGCACCGGGTGCTAGTTACCTATGCTACGCCACAGGCAGGTGATGAGTGGTCATATGCAAAAATTACGACAAATTTACATATGCATGCTAATTATTACAATTGATATCAACATAACGTAAAGATCTACTACTAGTCCAGTCAGTAGGGATAAAAAAGACCTTTCCCTTACAAACGTTTGTGTAGGTTTGTACTATGATGAAATATTCGCTCGCTAAGTGTTCGCTCGGGCCGCCACCTTGGATGGAAGGTGCCTATTTTCAATATAAACGGTTGATTTTTCACCAGATTACAAACTTAAGCGACATATTTCAAAATTGTTACAACACCACCTTCAGTAGGGCAAAAATCTAACTACACGATTTTTTATTAGCTACATATACAAGTGTAACAAAATTCGTGTCCGACCCGTGAAGTGGTTATTAGGTATCGTGTGTCGGTTCTATTTATGTAATAATTTTTAAAATACTAAGCAAAAAATTACTTAAAAAAATATATTAATTGTGTTTAACGACACTGTTGGTGGTAAAAACATGGACTACTGAGGTTATGACCTCGTGTTTTAGTTACCCGATAGGTAAGAGCTAGCGAGCGCTTTTGCCCGCACCTGTGTCGACATGTAATATTCGTAATTTAATTTAAAAAAAAAAATCCGTGATACATTTTTTTGCTACACGCATGGAATGTACGCGCCAAAGCCATTTTTCAGCGAGATAAAAAATAAAGATTGAACTAAAAGTTTAAATCTAATCTAAAACCTATACACCGTAATGTAACATAGAATTTCTCTTACTTTAATAAAACGATTCTATAACACAATGTGTGTGTGCATTCTACATGACTCGCGTGACGTCATCGTATGTTCGAGAAAAACGAGACGATCGGTTTTGATACTTTTTAACAAACGCATCTAAAAACCTACTTGAAGCTACACGCACGATGACTAAACTTGAATATTAATATATATATTATTTCGAGACTGCTGGTAACATGCAAACACACATTTACATTTTATTTAGACTATTTATTTTATTACCACTATTAAAACTACCAACATGTCAATGCCTCACAGATAGGCTTCGACCTCCTAGTCCTTTTTGTATAGTATGTTTGATTGCTTATTCCACCACGCTGCACTAATGTCGCTTGATGGATACTCATGTGACTAATTATACCAATAATTCCTTCACCGACCACTAGATACATAATAAGCCGTGGCGCATACTTGGGTTCGAACCCGTTATCAGCGGTTAAGATTAACGCATAATGTATATTATAAGATAATTAAAATGTTGCACCAACCTTGATTCTCATACTCTCAGCTTCAAAACTCCTATCGTAGTGACAGTTCGCGTAGACCGGCGAATACTGGGGGTTCCTATCGTACGCTGGGGAAGGCAAACACACAACTTTCCCCACACCGCATATCCTTCCGTAATCACTCAAATCCATATTCAAACTCTTCTCGTTCTTGCAATCAAAACTATTCTTGCTTTCATTCTTGCATTCCAAGTTATTCTTGCTCGATTCAATCTTGCAATCTAGATTGTTCCTTGTATCATTCCTGTCAATGTTTATTTTGCCGTAGATATTGTTATCAGGTCTGCTTTGCTGGTCATTGTTAATTTTCTTCGGTAATTTCTGATCAAGTCTGGTATCATCAAAATTCCTGACGATATCGTCGATTTTCGTCTTGTTACGTATAGCTACGTTTGCGTATGAACATTTCTTCGGATCCAAACTATTATTTTCGTTGAGGACAATCATTTTCTGCTCTTGTTTTACTTTGTTCATGTAGTTCGGTACGTTCCTGTTACCGAGCACGTCTTTAGCTGGAGTGTTGACTGTTAATGAGTTAGCGCTAAACACTTTCGGTGATATTTCGATTTCGCTCGCCGTATAAAACTGACTTCTGCCAACGTTTTTCTGCTGTTTCGCGTAATATTCGAACTTCGATACTTTAGCCATGATACTGCCAATTTTCGGTCTAGATTCTTGGTCTGAATTTGAGTCTGACGTGTCTAGATCTTTGTAAGGCTTCCTGGGTGCGACGGGCGGTTTCTTTCTAGACATTTCCCTGAGCGTCATGTCTAATTCTTGGTCGAGTTGTGACAGGGAATTGTCTTTGTATATCTTCTGTATGTTTGTGTTTTGGTAACATTGGTTGCTCGATTCCGAGTGGTGGTTGACATAACCTGTTGATAAATAAAAAAAAAAAAACGATAATTCGATGTTTAAATATTTTGAAATTGTTTAGTTCAATTTAATTAATTACAATGATATCAATATGTCAATGTTAGATATTATTAAAAGTAATCAATAGCTTAAGCATAAGACTTAACACGGAGACATTAACTCGGAGACTCCGAGTCATGTAAAGTCCAATTGTCGGCCCCACTCCTAACAAACGAATTAAGCTTTATTCGAAAGAAAAATATAATATTAGTTATTCCTTGCAAACGGGTATAATTATTTTTCAAAATGATTATTGTGTGTTTAAATCTAAAATCATAATAAGCTTATAGGCCACCAGCTGTTAAGTAGACATTTCTTCCTATCATATAACAAAGATCTGGTTAACTCAGCTTTCCAAACGGGCACAACAATACTAAATAAACATTTTTGGCGTTAGAATATATGATATGGGTGTTACCCAAACGGGCTTGCACAAAGGTCCTACAACAAACTATAGTTCAATAATTTGTACAACACAGTTGCACAGTGTTACCAACACTGACAACATTATTGAAATTGTCGAATTAATATAAAACTTCTATAATATCCATCCTGACAATTGAAATTGATGACTGACTTCAAAACATACGTGAGCCCACACTGTTCCAATATTTAGCAATAAATACACAATTACGATTGCCACTACACAGTGATAAGAATTGTAAGCTTACTGGTGGGAGCACACTGTTCGTTTGGTGTAAACTGTATGGGAGCCATCGAGACGTGACCGGAGGGTAGGACGGATTTCATCAGCTTCGCCTCTTCGGGGTGGTTGAAACGGAGGTAGTTCGAACGACCAATTGTCAACATGCTACCTGGAATTTAAATTGTTTACATTTATTTTTTTAAAAGAGAAAACACATCTACTGTATATATATATTTTTTAATCTTTTTTATAGCATAGGATGGCGGACGAGCATATGGGTGGATGGGTTACCTGATGATAAGTGGTCACCAAAGCCCATAGACATTGGCATTGTAAGAAATGTTTACCATCGCTTACATCGCCAATGCACCACCAACCTTGGGAACTAAGATGTTATGTCCCTTTCGCCTTTAATTACACACACACACAAACACACACACACAAGTTGAAATTAATTTTCATAAGATACCGTAGGGTTTACCGATCTTATATATGGCCTATCATTTGCGCCATCACATGTTCTTTAAGTATACCAATTTTCATCAAGATTGGTCAAGCCGTTCTTGAGTTATAAGAAGACATACAGACAGACAGACAGACAGACAAAAATGAAAAAAAAAATGTATAATGTAAATCACTGCATCACAACGCGCTTATTTATCACAAAATTAGGTGAAATACAAAAATGTACAGAGAGAGCCAATAGATTTATATAGTAGTATAGATATAGATTAAAAGTTAAAATACCTTGAGATAGACGGGTAGGTTTTTCAACTGGTAACCCATCGAGTAGCGTGGTACCACTGATGGGGTACAACGTGACCACACCGTGAGAATTCTCAACCCTGCAATGAACGTTCGCAACCCCCGTGCCGACCACGTATATATCGCATGTCGGATCCGAGCCGATGGTAACGCGACCTGAAATTAAACGTTTAATGTTTTAACATAAGGAGTTTTTACGCTTGTGTGTATCTATGTGTGTGTGTTTTTGTTCATGTGTTGCTTGTTTGACTTTGTGTGCGTGTGTGTGTGTGTGTGTTACAATTATTAAAGTAAGGTATTGATCAATAAATAACTTGTTAAGATCTCGTAGCGTATTTAAATTACCTGAATTTAATCTTTAAATAAAATAGGTACTTAACAATGTCCAATAATATACTGAACCAACACAAATGAATTATTAAATTACTGAAGACATTTAGAAATTTAGAAATATTCGAAAACATTTCTGACTTTTTTTTTGTCTCACTAATTGTGACCAATGTGTACATTTGAAAAAAAAACTGAAAAATATCGTTAGATACATATATGGACATTAGTCTGAGGTAGCCTTTCGAATTCGAAATTCAAATTTCGAATTTCTATTGTATACAAAAATTGCTAGATTTTCAAATCCTTTTGTATACATTATATAGAATTAAACGAATACCTTGTTTAATCGGGTGTAGCGTGACGGCGGTACTCAGCCTCCCAGTGCCGAGACTGACCAGGTGCGGGGTATTGGTTGCCACCCTAGAATTAAAAAAAAAAAGAATAGTAGTAGTAGTTATCTGACTTAAAATAAAGGATGTATATGTTCGACGCGCTTTGTTCGTTTGAATGTTCATCGATTACTCAAAAACGTGTTCAATTCAAATAATCGCTACAGATCGATATGGATTGCCAAAATATATAATCAACTAATAACAGGCCGGACTTACTATCCAAAGACCCTCGACACTTTGACATTTAAGACCGCCCCAAGCGGTTAGGGTAAATTTATATTATTTATGAGTGGGTGGACCATCGGTTGGACAGGTTCCTAGGCCAGTGCCTTATAGCTCTACGCATAAATGTCTTATCACGTCATTATACGTTAATAATAAATGAATTTGTTCAATGTGTTAAAATTGCCATATCAAAAAATAATTGGTAAAACAAATATTTTTTTATCCTTATCATCATTTTCAATAGAAGCCGTAAGTTTAACTAATTTGAAAAACTAGCCAACAAAACAAACACACGGATCGTTACAACTTATATATATATCATAGTAATCCGGTTTGAAGGGTGAGTGGGCCAGTGTAATTACAGGCACAAATGACATAATATCTTAGTTCCCAAGGTTGATGGCGCATTGGCGATGTAAGTAATGGTTAACATTTCTTACAATGCAATTGTCTATGGGCGTTGGTGTCCACTTACCATCAGGTGACCCATATGCTCTTCAACAACTAAAACAATAAAAATAAAAAAATCGAGTCAAATCCAAAAGAAGTAGATTTTTTAAATGAATTATATATATTTAAGCCGCAAAATAAGTAACAATGTAACAATTTACACGTTTGGCAGGTATTTTAAAAATAACGTAATGCGAAAACGTACACATTTCAAAGGTTTTTACGATGCCGTAACTTACATATATACATACATAATCGTCTTAGCTTACTTACATTATAACGTCTTTACAAAGTTACACATTTACAATGTATTTTTATGTATTTATAATATGTATTTCTTGTAAAATACGTTATAACAAAAATTGTTACTTTATATTAAATAGACTTCTTGAGGAAGTTCTTTTAATATTTATTTTATTACAATTGTTGGCTTAATTAATAAAGAGCGTCATTTATTTTTGTTGTGCCAACGTTTTAAGGTGTGAACTTGAGAATAAAAAAAAAATTAAAAACGCTTTAATCTCCATTTATAGATATATCATGTATAGTAAGCTATAATAAGGCAGTATTACATCAAAATCGAAACAGCTTTGGATATTTCTAAACATAAATAATAAAATCCTCGCTCGAGAGCAATGTCCTGTACACAATATGAACACTGAAACCTAGGTACGCATTCAGGACTAGGTAATGTGCACGGAAGCGTGACGTCACAGGAAACCAGTCTATTTTCAGGAATCGTGTTCCCTTTGTTAGTTTCACTTTCAGCTTTTATTAATGTACCAGCTATCAACTGACTCTTTGTTCGTTCGGACTTTCTATGAAATTCAAGTTATCTCGTTGAATATAGAATCATGACACATTATTATTAGTACCAGTAGTTACACTGGCTCACTCACTCACCCTACCACCAAGTAAATAAAAGTTTGAAAAATGCAAATTCATATATTATGCTTCCGTCAAGTATTCAATACTGATTCGAATTATGACCACTGTTCGAACACTAGTTTATCATGAAAGGTAATCATCATCCGAAAGGTACGTACCATATATGTCCAAAAATATAACATAAGCTAAAATAATAAACGGAACTGTACCATATATGTCTAAAAAAAATTAATCGAACTTAGTCCCAAACAGTATTGCCTAATTTTGACAAAACGTAATACTAAAATATAATAAATCACGAGTTATGACTATAAATAATAAAACCATTCAGATGTGACAAATAAAAGTCGAGGATAAAAGCGTGTCGTGAAATATAAATAAAAGTTAATCTGGCATGTGTCGTCTTTTGCATCTGTTGTGGATATTTCGGTACGTGTAGGGTGTCCATTATATTTGAAACAAAAACAAAATGTAATAATACTTAAAACTTTATTATAACAGTATCTTAACAATTTAAACTATTTTATATAATACTAACTTTTCCATATTTGGGTTTAATAGATTTTAATCAATAGTGTTAATAATGTCCATTTGTGCAAGTGTGCGCGGCGGTTAATATCAAAGACTCGCCTGCACAGAAAATATAGTGCACAAGTGCGTGTGGAAACACAGTTTAACTCTATATTATCTCAAAATTTAGACAGCAATCTGACACAAGAGGAGAGAGATCAATCGCAGGACCGAACTGCATTTCGATTTTTCCAAAACATGGAGCGTAACACTGCCAGTATTTTAACACTACTGTATCTTGGATTGCGTCTGATGTCATGAAAGGAAATTCAACAACTATTTTATGCACTCGGCCCGTGATTTGAAAACACAACTTCGTAATCCGCAGCATTATTGTTAAGTATACATTAAGACTAATAATGATAGATATTACGGAAAACAAACTTACCATGGTTCACATTTTGAAGAGCACATTCGTAAACTCGTGTTATTAATTACTAATCACACTCAATAACTTTTAAGAACTTATCTGATTGCGAAAAACAGTTTTGTTTACTTTGTAAAACATTATGACGTCACTTTCATCAATCGGGATCAGGTTGGAATCAAGACCAAATAATTCTAAAGACGTTTCAAACACAGACCCATAATAACCACTGATAACGTAGCCCAATACAGAACTACTACAAACGAAGTAAATCAAACTGGCGTATCAAATATTACACGTTAAATTCCGTTGTATCTCAGACTGATAACAGATGACTGACAACGTGATAACAGTAACAAAACGACGTTTTGTTACTTCGTGTCGATACGAGAAGAGTTTTAAGTTATCGTAAGGAAATCAGTTAACATATATGTATGTATTATACTTTGTCCATTTTATTAATAGTTTTTGACAGCTCACGCCCATATAGTTTTGTATTGATTAAGATAAAATTTCATACAAAAAAATAATGTACTTCATAGACGGGTACCGCCCCCTTAGCGATGTGTCACCGATTGCTGCGATTGTGCCACAGATTACAAATAATCGATAGAAATAAATGCTAATATGTAAATAAGGTGTAATATGTTATTTAATGAGAAAAACCAAATTTTAAGGTTGTAACCAATAAAATTAAATTATTAACATTGTATAAAGTTTTACTTTCTTCTTAGTATAAGGCATACAAATAAAAGAACTAAAATAGTTTAATTCCTTTTAACATGAGCCTTCAGAATCATCATTTAATTCTTCTTCAGTAATATTAATGATTTTATTTTATTTATATTATTTACAAAACAAAATTAGCGATATCGATTATTATAATACCGGCCAAAAATCTATTTATCACGGGACTTTTATAGTAGTATAGTAAAGTTAGTATGGTCAGCAAAAAAAAAAACAAATTAATTTATTCCTGAAGTAGTTTTCATCCGTGGCTTCGTTCGTTTGGCGTTAGGTATAAAAAATCGCCTATCCTCCCTTCAGTTCAGGTTCAAGCTTGCTTTATAGCAATTTATTAGTCAGTTCAATTGTTTAGCCGTGAAAGCGTAACAGAGAAACACAAATAAATTACATTATCATTAATAATCATTATGTAATGAGATTAATTTCTATTGATTTTGTTTGTTAAAATATATATATATATGTCGAATAAATAATACAAAAGTCAAACAAAACATATCACAAGCTTCACGATGAAAATGAGCTACTTAAAAAATGCAGTAATTAATTCAAGACGCATCGATAAAAACAACACTATCATTTGTGAGATTGTAATTCTCGTCTTTCTTTGTGGTGATTACCTCACGATTAAACGAGGCGTGTAATAAATTACTAATTAAGCGTTAAAGTGGAAACTGCACGGTATTATCGACGGCACGAGTGATTTTGTCTTTTTTTTCTATTTTATCACCGAATCTAGTTTCCTATATGTATATAGAAAATATTCTTCTTCTCAGTCGTACACTCCTGACGGAGTGGTCGTGGTCATGGAAAGTCTGATGAGTTGGTTGCGGTTTTTGCGAGACTTTTCCATTATAAAGAAGATTCCAGAAAATATACTGAAAATGCAAATATTGAGTGTCTGTGGCCTTACATGTATCCAGTGGCTACATGTAAGGCCACAGACACGGTGGTCCTGGGTTCAAATCCCAGGTCGGGCCAATAATATGTTATTGATATTTTCTGTCGATAATTCTCAATATCAGCCCGGAGTCTGGAAGTTGGAAGTGTGTACACTCCCGTGCCTCGGGTTATAAGAGTAAGGGAATAGAGAGTGCATCTGTGCTTGCGCACACACTTGTGCACTATAATATGTCCTGCGCAGTTGGCTAATCTCTCATGAGATTGGCAGCCGTGACCGAAATCGGTCTGGAGAACCATTTCAATTCCGCCATACTGGTTTTTTCTTGACATCACATATCTCAAAGTAATAAGCTGAAATATAAAACCTAAGGACACTTGGTTTGTCAAGATAAGTAGCTCGGGAGCTACACGGAAACAATCTAACCTTTTTTGCTTCGATTTATCGGATAATAAACAAGAAACAAATCTTGATATATCAAAGATCTTTTGAGGCATAACTTGTTAAAAATATAACTGCATTACAAACTTGAAGAAGTTAAGACGATTACGCGTTATTCTGTTTACTTTCTCGCTTTTATTTATTCATCATTGTTATGTAATGTCCAACTAAACATAAGATAATTATATTATTACGTAACTATCTAGTCGATTTCAGGAGTATTAGTTTACTTTCTATTATGAATACTATATAATTTTATGGTCTTGGTAAGCGGACGGGCAAATGGGCCACCTGATGTTAAGTGATCACCATTGCCCATAGACATTGGCGATGTAAGAAATATTAACCATTCCAACATTACATCGCCAATGCACGATCAACCTTATAAACGTTATGTCCCTTCTGCTTGTAGTTCCACTGGCTATCTCACCCTTTAAACCGGATCGCAAAAATTCTATGTATTGTTCTTCAGCGATAGAATATCAATGGACTGGGCGGTACCTACACTGACCTACTTGCTCAAAGCCCTACCACAAAGTACTAAGTAGTACTAATATTCTACCATCACATCTTAGTTTCAATGATAGGAGGCGCATTAAAGATGCTAGAAATCAAATCATAAATCAAAGAAGTCTAAAGCAACGTTGTAAATTTATCATAAGATGATAACACATACCATTAATTAAAATAAAATATAATCTAACTAATAATTTAAACTTGGTCACCCTATTCTCTCCTAATTTCAAATCACCTTTAACATTTAGCCCGTAAGGACGTAGATTGCATAGCAATCAATTTTATTTATAATTATCATGGTTTTACTGACAAGCAAGAATGAATCTTAACGCTTTTAGTTAATTATCAATTACGCAAAACTACATATTTTGACAGTACTGTGTTGTGTGATTAGACATTTAACTATTTGAACTTTATGTTATTGGTTTAAGGGCTATTTTTGTGTAATAGAAGGAAGTATTTATAAACAGCTGACACATGCAACTTTAAAAATAGGTGTCTAGCGTCATAATGACTGTTTGTTTATTTTAATTTTTTACTTTAAATATATATATTTTAAAATTATTTTAATCAAATTCTTTCAATTGTTTTTTGTTTTATTATTTATATTATGATTCAATAAAATGAATGAACGATATGATTCGATAAGATGAATATTTCTGCTGAAACAAATCAAGGGTTTGATTTTTAAATAATTTTAATAGACTGTATACTTGATTGATTATTAGTTTTAAAAACAAAAAAAAAAACTATTAAACGAGTTCATTAATGTCACATAACTTTAATTTTTTAAACAAATATGTACCGTATTTACTTCTAAAATAATATTGACATTGAAGAATAAAATAGTACGTTCAGTTTTATTATGAGAAAAAAAAAAGCGTCACGGCATACGAATCAGTCATTAACTCAAACGCGCTATACGTTTTTCACGACAAGAATATTTCGATTCGGTTCTCTTTTTTTTTTTTTATAGTATCGATTAGTGCACGAGCATGTGGGCCACCCGACGGTAAGTGGTCACCAACGCCCATAGACAGTGATTTGTATATTTCTTAAAAAAAAAAACAACATCACCACTGCGCCACCAACCTTGGGAACTAAGATGTTATGTCCCTTGTGCCTGTAATTACACTGGCTCACTCACCCTTCAAACCGGAACACAACAATACAAAGTACTGCTGTTTTGCGGTAGAATATCTGATGAGTGGGTGGTACCTACCCAGGCGAGCTTGCACAAAGCTCTACCACCGAGTACATCACATCATTTGCGAGTCTCACATCATTTACGCGTTTACATCTATAAAAAAAAAACAAAACATATGAACTTATGTATTACATAACATGTACTCCACATAACCATTAGAGCTAATCGCATAAACCTCTAGCGTTACAGTAATCTAGACGCCGCGTTAGGTTACCCGACTCACGAGTTTTGTATAGTCGGTCATGTGTGATATCGTCTGTGGTATTGTTCATTGTGATGATAGTTTTGAATAACAATTTAACTTTTTAAACTTAACTAATACTATTTGTCAATTTTCGGCCAGGCAGGTTATATATCAATTTAGTTGTATTTAATTCATATATCTAGGCCAAAACTTTAAGTTTAACGGAGTTTCCTGCCTTGGTAGGTAATCGTCATGTTACAGGACAATTTTATATGTGTTAGCATAATTGAATAATAATTGTGCAAATAAATAATATAATTAGTGCCAGTATCTACGTATGTACGTATTTATGTATGTAAATAAAGGAAATCTACGTCTCGTTTATTTAAATCATTTACGTAACACTAGCCGTGAATTCATTGAATAAACAAGCAGATCTTGATTTACGTGATATCAACACTAACTAAACATTTATTGCCTTCAATAAGTTACGTACATCACAAAACGCCGGATATAATTCGTCTATACTCTATAGTATAGTTGGATTAACATGTGGCAGAATTTCAGTGATATTAGACACATGCAATCACATATGTTTCCTCGCTCTACGAGATAAATAATAACTCACAAATTAAGCACATGAAATTTCACCATCGGTTAAGCGTGCTAACCAATGCGCCATCTTACATACGTTACATACATGACGTAGCTACGAAGACTGCGTGTCTGTGCCAGGTGACATTTTTCTACGTGGGTTTCCACCAAACCGCAAAGAAAAATGGTGATTCAATGAATTATAAGCATTATCTTTAAGAGAACGCCTTTGTCCTGTGTGACAAATGAAGGATGGATCCGATACGACTTGAAATCAGGTATAATAGCAACGATCTTTCTAAGAACGGTAGTCTAACACTACAAACTTTAGAACTCCAAATACCTAAACCCCTGCTATCGAGTAATTCCTTATCGAAAAAATCCAATGTCTTTTATCTGACACACCGAGATTCATATCCGCATATTAATCTAATTCAATATCTTATTCTATCTATCTAGCTGTATAAACTGTTTAGATTTATAATAAACTAGCTATAATTGGTTTCCATACCAATAGATTACCTAGATTTCTAACCATGTCAAATTTCACACTCATCCGTGGGTGCAGTATGCTTAAAAAGGGGTACAAAGTTTTCTGGTCAATTCTTACACACATAGTAAAACCTAGTGCATTTATATATCGTTATAAATTAATAAGAAACCACAAATACCATTTTGATAACTTCCACAACCAATATATATACTTAAAACATCGTTTGTCCTGACTTATTATCAACGCAGAACTAAATCTACTTGAATAGTCGAATCTAGAGACTTTTGAAACATATTTTTATTTCATAAAGCACAGCGAGATTTTTTGAAATTTCAATTTCAAAAAGGGGCAATGGCCGTCCTTCTTATAATAACTTTGTATGAATTTTAACCTTACGAAGTCGGGACGGGCAGTTCTTGTAACAAAGTAATGCCAAAACATGCAAATATTTGGTACCGTTTAAAATTCCACAAACGCTATCGATGATATCATATTGACGTAACCATTCCTCGGCTCGAATATTCAATAGCTTTCAAATGCCTAACAGACGGTGAATTACGGTTCATAGAATAGTCGATATTTTAAGTATTGATATATTTCTTATATTCAATAAATAAACAAAGGCTTTAAAATATCGAAGTAAAACATTACTTTCATAATTTCTGGTGAAATAGGTCTAAACTAGACTTCTGTTTGAAGCTTCTCTTTTCCTATCTAAACTAACAGTGTATAGTAGAATCGTTTGTTTGTTTCATATATGTTCGTGTCACATAAGGTCTTCCAGACCGATTTCGGCCACGGTGACCAATCTCAAGAGAGATTAGCCAACTGCGCAGGAGATATTATAGTGCACAAGTGTGTGCGCAAACACAGGTGCACTCTCTTTTCCTTAGCTCTCATAATCCGATGGGACGGCAATCCGACACGACCGGAAAGAGTTCAGGCGCAGGACCAACGGCTTAACGTGCTTTTCGAGGCACGGGAGTGTACACACTTCCAACTTCCTGACTCTGGGCTTCTACTAAGAATTTTCTGACAATAAAACCCAATTACTATTTATTGGCCCGACCTGGGAATTGAACCCAGGACCACCGGGTCTGCGGCCTTATATCTAGCCACTAGACCAACGAGGCAGTCGTGTCACATAGTCATTTATTAAACGAAGACTATTATAAAATCTCGCTGCGAGCTCCGGAAGAGGCGCAGTAACGTTTAACACGCTGAAAGCGCAGCAGCAGCTTTTCCTCTATATAGATACTAAATAATTAAACTTAATAATTTGTACGTCATGAGAGACTTGTTGTTCTCTTTCTAGAAGTTTCAAGTTCTTTTTTTTTTAATTTAAGTTAGGAAACCTGGCTGGCAAATGGGTCAAACATGGTAAGTGGTCACCAATGGCCGTACACATTTGACACTGTACTGTAGAAATATTAACGGTACATCGCCAATGCGCCAATGTGTTCAGTTGCTATGTGTAAAAAAGTAGCCTATATACTTCCTTGGGTTTGGGTTCCGGTTTAAACTCGTTTCATACAATCCATTAAATTCGGTTGAGGTTGTTAGCCGTCCTCACAGGACAGACAGAGTTAATTTCGTATTTATAATATTTGTAATTTGTAAATCTATGGTTTGTTTACCTTTAATCCTACTGCGATTGGAATAGATTAAATAAGTAGGTATTATACACATTACATGTGACCTAAAGTATAAACGTATGTAAATAACCGGATGTTTACAGATTAACTTAGGATATTAGATTAGATGACATCCTTCATGAATTGCACTTGACTCATCTGGAATAATGATGAACGATAATAATACTTGGAGATTTCTACGAGATAACGATATATAGATATAACGATATAATATAGACTCAAAACACATTTTGCAAACTTATCGTAACTTTTTTCATATTTTTTTAAGAGTTACCTACTCTTAAAAAAATATGAAATAACTCATTACTCTTTACTAATAAAATTATGTTTTGATATTCTATACATAGTATTTTTTTTCTTTTTTTATCAGTGGTTAAATTATTATTAAAAGATAAACAAAAAAATTATCAAGGATTTTTTTTTTAATATGACCAAAATTACATGGCACCGCAGGTGCGGGCAATAGCGCTCGATAGCTCTTACCTATCGGGTACCTAAGACACGAGGCCATGACCTCAGTAGTCCACGTTTTTACCACCAACAGTGTCGTTAAACACAATTAATATGTTTTTTAAAGTATTTTTTTTGCTTAGTATTTTAAAAATTATTACATAAATCCGACACACGTTACCTAATAACCACTTCACGGGTCGGACACAAATTTTGTTACATCCTGTACAATATTTGTGCCTAGTGCCGAGTTTTGTTACTTATATCATAGCGTCGATGGTAAATGCGTTTTATATGGAATCATCATTATTTTCACTAGCCAGCGCTTTTTATATCCCATAAGTACACACATACACACATACACACACACACACAGGCACACAGAGTAAATAAGGCGGAAACTGTTTCATCAATTATTCAATATCATATCAATTTGGTAAGCCAAGTTAACTTAGTACTTTTAGGTCATCTTTATTTATTTAACAAATAGAGGCCCGGTCCGATTTCATACCAAAATAAGTATTTCACCCCGTGATACATTTTAAACACTGTAATATCATAAGCATTTGCTGTTATTTTTTAACTGTAGATTTGATTTGCAAAGTGTATATATTTATATACATAAAATGTTTCAAAATAATATGTATTTATTTCGATAAATTAGGAGATACCTTAGTAGAGAGAATGAAGCTAAACTTGCTTGAGTTGTCGTAATTTTTTCCTCTTTTCTTAACATTTTAATTATACTGCGAATTATTACAGGTTACTTTGTATCCTTCAACCTGTGAGTGTAGTGTATTAAGTCAAAATCAAAATACTTTATTCAATATTGCAGTATTACATTTTCTTATTGATTGTCAAACTAGCAACTAGCACCTGAGAAGAACCGGCGAAAGAAACTCAGAGTGTACGTAATGTATGTATGTGTAATTGTGTATGTAAGTGTTTATTGAATTCTACTACAGCACCTTATATGAAATAAAGTTATATTACTATTATTATTATCTATAAAAGATAGGTATTATGCCACCCCTTAGTTTTTGGTAGAAATTTTGGAGAGATCTTGTGTATCCTGTGTTTGACCTAAAACTATAAACTAAAATAATATGGAAAATTTTATGTAAAGAGTTTTAACGTAAATCGAAAAAATAAATAAACAAAAAAAACAAAACTTCTTTACAATATTAATGTGATTTATCAATGCACGCTATTAACAAAAACATTACACAATCATATTAACGAGCCATTTAGATTTTCGCGTAGATATTTCGTAACTTTTATAAGACGTAGGTTTTTTAGTGACGTAACTATTAATCATTTAAACGAGAACCTTATCTTTTATTAAGACTATAACCACTTAAATCATTATATTGAAATCTATACGATAATTATAAATCCGATAGTAACTCGGTCTGTTACGAAGTTTTTTATGAAGCAAGCGCGGGTGATTACTAGTTAATATGTATGTTTATTGATTATTACAATTTTTTTTGTATTCTTTTCGGGCAAGGCCTTCAAATTACGCAAAAATCAGCATTGGATGAAGAGTAAAGAAACACATGAAAGACGCACATACTTTACTTGGTGGTAGAGCTTTGTGCTAGCTCGTCTGGGTAGGTACCACCCACTCATCAGATATTCTACCGCAAAACAGCAGTACTTTGTATTGTTGTGTTCCGGTTAGAAGGGTGAGTGAGCCAGTGTAATTACAGACATAACATCTTAGTTCCCAAGGTTGGTGGCGCATTGGCGATGTAAGCGATGGCTAACATCTCTTACAATGCCAATGTCTATGGGCGTTGGTGACCACTTACCATCAGGTGGCACATATGCTCGTCCGCCTATAGAATTAAAAAAAACATACATATATTTTTTATTACTACCTACCCGTACCAGCTTCGCCCGGGTAGAGTAATGTTCCACACAAAATGTTTGTATTGAAGGAGAAACATACAAAGAAAATTCTAGATCTTTTGGTCCAGGGACGTTCCCGGACTTATACAGCAACAACTCATCAAATTTTCATAATAATCTGATCAATTGGTTTAAGAACGCATCGAGGATCGATAAACATACACAATTATATTAAGTAATTTTAAGACGAAGAAGCGTTCGTTGGTATCAAAATTATAAGAACTCATTCTTAAAAAAGAAAAAATAAAATAAACATTTAAACTTGGAACTTTCTGATCATAAACATTTGGAACAGAACAGAAATGGTTTATAATTACACAAGCAAAATATCTTATGGCTACGCTCAATAAAGAGTAGAAAAAGTAGTCCCACCCAACTGTGGCGAGTCGAATGTAAACAACTGTGACTCAAGAGTCGACGACGATACTTTCCCTGTAAATGATTCAGAAAACACGAATATACAGTTAATTAAATCGGCTGTAATGTTTAATTTGATCGTAAATCTTGAAGATGATGCGGTCCGCGCTGTGATCAACATCTTTGTGTAATTCATTCATTATACAATAAATATATTTACAAAACAATTTATCAAAGTGAACTGAGGCGGTGAGGTAGCTGGAAAAAGTGAATCATAATAATCGAAGAGTGCAAAACAGAGGGAAGCACCGCAGAACTTTCATGCGCGTAATTTGTATTTATAAATAATTCATTTCATGCTCCCTTTGAAAACCGGCAATGAAGCAGCGTGGTGGTATAAACTCCAAAACTTCGCCTCAAAAACTAACACTCGCCTCGCCTCGCCGAGTCCAAGTCCAACAGTGAGATATTTAGAGGCTGTTAGTATACTTTACTTTTTAATACCATTTTATAACAAAACAGACTTAGTAAAGTAATTATAGTAATATAAATATACAAAGTTTGGTAGTTTGATATTATTTAAAAAATATTAGCATACAGTAAATAGTCTAATAGTATCGACATTATTACTTATTGAGAAGATCTTTTGACTATATAACAATAACGCTTCGAGCCACTGGTCGATAATTTCTCAGTAGCAGTCCGGAATCTAGAAGTTGGAAGTGGGTACACGCGCGTGGCCCGTGGTCCTGCGCCTGAACTCTTTCTGGTCTTGTCGATTTGCCGTCCCATTGGATTATGAGAGAGCGCGTATTTGGTGTCCCTTATTTACAGATCTGGTGTATGAGTATGAAGAATATTTTCGAATATTCGTAAAAACGTTTTATACAATTTATAAAACTAGTTTCAAATAATAAAATTGTGACTTTCCTTATAAAATATGTAATAGATTATCTTTTTAGTTTCGACGTGTTACAATATAGCATATATAAAAAAAAAATTACAACACAATCTCATAACGAACACAGATTAAAAATAACGAAGATTTAATTAGATTTCTCGGAATCGTTTAAAAATGTAATGAATCATTCGATTCGTTAATTTTAGACATACTAAAATACCAAAACATACGCTATCCGACTATCATTCCTTCGTCACAGTGCGCGATGGCAAAGACTAAAAGAAACATACGAGAAACATCAAAGCGGGCATTTTGACGCCTCACTTAATACAACAAACTTCGTAAATGTCACAGTAAATCATAATTAAATATAAATGTCAAGATGAATAATTATTGCGTTCGATTTTTAAATTAATCAACGAATTATATACCATTTATTGAAATTATGAGCTACTTTATCCTTAATTTAAAAAAAAAAAACTTGGCATTTCCTTAACAATCCAATGCCAATATAGTTTATTGTACCACGTTTCTTATACATAACAAAACAAGGTCTAACATTAATTTGTTTTTTTTTTTTTAATATTGTCCTCCCTGATCCAACTCCTCCGTGACTTCTCTCCATCCTACGTGACATTGATAATACCTATCCTTTAGCCACAATTAAAAGCCACTCACAGAATTAGATTTAATTGCAAGAAATTGATTTTACAAAATATATTATATTGTGAAATTAACTTGAAGTTGCTGAAATTAATTTCACATACCATTGACGAAAATTGCAAATTAATTATAAGCTCAAAATTTTCCATATTAATCTTACTGAACGTGAATAATACGAAATTCGAAAAGTGAGAAACGATGACCAAGAAGCCAATCCTCAAACAAAATTGTGTTTTTACTTATAGATGGAGTTAATGCTATGTATCTGTTAAATGCTAAAATTTAGACTGTGATGCTGGCCGGTAATAACCATGCAGACATATTAAAATAACATTAAAACTAGTTAAAGATAACACCAAGGCACGGACTACACGTCTGTGAAGTTACAAATAATGACAATGCACGTAGCATTGCTATTTAAGGAAGTACTAATTACTACTATTTATCGCTTCAATTAAGCGTAAAGCTTATGCTCGTAGTGACGACAATAGCCCAAGGGATCTGGATGAAAGGTTATACCGTCGACTTTTATATCGTATCGTTTTGCCCGCGGTTTCACCCGCGTAGTTCCCGTCCCCGTTGGAACACGGGCACAAAATGTAGCCTATGTCACTCGCTGATAATGTAGCTTTCCATTGGTGAAATAATTTTTGAAATCTGTTTAGTGGTTTATGCGTAAAAGCGTAACAAACAAACAAACTCACTATCGTATTTATAATATTAGTTAGGAAAGTTGTGAGCAATAAAAAAAATAAAAGTAATGCAATATATGTAGGAAAAAAGTTAAACTTACGATCGCTAAGTCTGGAAATGATCGATGTAAGATAGCACCACAGATGAAATGTCCACATTACATCTGGTTGATGTTTATACGGTTAAATAATAAATCCTGCTCTTTAATTGATCAATCATTATTTAATTTTTATTATCATCGTAGAGTTCAAAGACCAGATCGAATTTCCATCACTCGCAGCCATTAATCCGCTCTACACTCTACGCTTATCTGATCTTTGATCAGAGCCAGGAATAGTGAGTTCGTTGACCCATAGTTGCATCAATTCATGTTAATTGTTACTGCATTCGGTCAACTGTTTACCAACTTTGATGTTTGCTTCCTCTCAAATGTTATGTTTCGAATGAGATAAACATTTCGGGCACTTTCAAGATAGAAAATCGTTTTATAGCTCGAATATTTAGGACTACTGGTTGCCATTTGATGTTGAATACGCTTTGAGTTTTAAATAAAATTTATGTGATGAACGTTTTGGTGTGGTTGAAAAAAGTTGGTTAGAATTGTATTTTGCTGAAATGTATTTTGATTTTAGTGTCTTTATATAATTCTAATCTTAAGTATAAATTCAGGGAAAAAAATCAGAGTCAAATTTTCTTTTATTTTTGAAACATTTTTTTTTTTGTAACTTTGAAACAATTATAAACCGAATGAGTTATAATTGTAAGTAATGGATTCTTGAAAACGTAGTCATCAGTCTCTGACTTAATCCAAGGCCTCTAGGGACTTTGTTATTTAAGTAAACCCTATTCCGAAGCGGTTAGAGTAAAATTATATTTTTTAAAGCTGAGTGGAGCCCCTGAGCTGTCATGGCCGTTAGACCGGTGCCTTCTAAGCCTAGACATAAATCTTGTAGTAATGATTTTGATAAAACAAAATATCGAAATCTGGAGACGTATTTCCAACGCAAACTGTTGTTATATTTTGTGTAATTAGCATCTAAATAAAATTATCGTGGTAGGTGTAATTCCTTTATATAACATATAACAACACTTTCTTTATGTAATGTTCAAATTCCGTTTGAGGATCAATATGTACGAATAACCCAGTAGTTACGGGCGAAATTTACTCTTCAAAGTACCTTCTTGTCTATGTCTATATAATAAATAATATAATATATAAAACTTAATACCGAAATAATAATTTAAATTTGCAAAAGTTAAAAAAATAGCAACCAATTTAATATTATTCTTTGAATTAAAACCTCAGTTGTTCTGAGTTATCGTTTTTCGTTTCCTTATTTTACATTACATATAATTCTTTTAAACGTTAAAATTATTCATGTCGACATCAATTTATACATTACCGCGGTCGTTATTCGGGGAAGACTTCGTACGTGCCTCACAATTATATGTAACTTGTAAAACGTTTAAATATTTATTACTTAAATACAATGTTAACTTAATTAAATATAATACATAGTAATATTATTTACATTATATTACCAACCCACATTGGAGCAGCGTGGTGGAATAAGCTCTGACCCTTCTCCTCAAAAAGGGAGATAGACCTTAGCCCAGTAGTGGGACATTCACAGGCTGTTACTTACTTTTTACTTTATTATTGACATTAATAATAATTTTGCATTCGAAACATTAAAAAAGATACAAAAATTAAATGACTCAATGAAAAGGCCTTCTATCCTCTTGAGGAGATGAGGTAGAGGTTAAGACCAGCATGGTGGACGCTGTACCAATGTGTATATAGATGTAGAGACTAACATTAAAGCGTCAGTCCTGCGCCTGAACTCTCCCCGGCCGTGTCAGATTGACGTCCCAGCGAATTATGAGAGTAAGGGAATAGAGAGTGTATTTGTCTTTTTCGCACACAGTTGCTGTAATATGTCCAGTTGACGTGGTCAAGAGGGTATCATAGATGAAGCAGAATTTTATCTCAACATGTATCGACACGCAGGTTTCCTTACGATGTTTTCCTTCATCACTGAGTACGAGATGACTTGAATTGATAAATTATCGGCAAGCACTTGAACCCGCATACTTTGGTTAAGATTCACGTGTTTAAAGCCTTGGGCTATTTCCACATGAATATGTTTGTTAAATTATTCATTTATTCCCTGAAACTAACAAGTTCTTAGGAGACCAAAACATTCCCGCCATTGTGTCTGGATCGACTTCCCTTCGTTTAAATATTATATCTAAGTTATCTCAATTACAAACACATGACAGAGTCACATGTTCATATTTATGGCTTCCGATTTCCAGCCTCGTAGAACCTTGTCGCAATTAGATTATACAATCACATGATTCTGAGTTTAATTATAGCTCAATATTGCCTATATTGAGCTGCCAAACAATCCAAAATATGTTAATGAACGTATTATAATAGTTTCGATACATCGATACTAATATTATTATAAATTGCGAAAGTAAGTCTGTCTGTCTGTTACGCTTTTACGGTAAACCACTGAATCGATTTTGATGAAATTTGATATGAAGCAAGCTTAAACCCCTAGAACATAGGCTTTACCATACCTAGCACCTGAGACCACGGTGAGTCACGAGGGGGAGGGGGATGTCAAGCCGCGAGCGAAAACTAGTCTTATATAAAATTATATACAATTGCTTGTATATCTATACTAATATATAAAGCTGAAGAGTTGGTTTGTTTGATCCGGCTAATCTCAGGAACTACTGGTTCGAATTTAAAAATTATTTTTGTGTTGTATAGTCCTTTTATCGAGGAAGGTTCTAGGCTCATTTTTATTTATTATACGCGATGAAATCGCGGGCACAGCTAGTATAATATAATTGTGTGATGATCTTGCTGGTACTACTGTAGGAAAGCGAGGTTTATCCTGGGAGGGTCGGTAATGTAGGGAAGCGAGTATTGAAATACACGAATGTTGAAATGATACTGTCTGTTTTAATATGAAGCTGCTAATTATATAGTCTTACAGCTATAGGATATATATTATATACTTACACACTTCACTACATAGTAGTACCAGCAAGATCATCATACAATTATGTTAGTAATAAATTTAAGTTTTAAGCTTGTCAAACGACAATTCAAAAGCCTATTTATATAAAGTTTATACTTTGATTCAATTTGACTTAATTATAATACGAATGAATGGATGAACGAAATGAATGTTTGAATATATATATCATACCAATAACTCATTCACGACTGAATGGATTTAAATGAAATTTGGCATACGGATAAATTATGTCACGATAATTACGACAAAGTTCTACATTTAAATTTGTAACTGATATTAAATATTAAACTGTTTGTAGTTTTTGTGATACGTCCCATATAAAGGAACCGGTTGAAAACAAGTGCTATGTTTCTACAACTATAGCTAAACAACGGGCTTAGGATCTATATATAGGAAAGAATCGAATACCAAATGAAATCTACTTGGTGGTAGAGCTTTGTGCGAGCTCGTCTGGGTAGGTACCACCCAATCATCAGATATTCTACCGCAAAACAGCAGTAATTGGTACTGTTGTGTTCCGGTTTGAAGGGTGAGTGAGCCAGTGTAATTACAGGCACAAGGGACATAACATCTTAGTTCCCAAGGTTGGTGGCGCATTGGCAATGTAAGCGATGGTTAACATTTCTTACACTGCCAATGTCTATGGGCGTTGGTAACCACTTACCATCAGGTGGCCAATATGATTGTCCGCCAACAGGCTAAAAAAAAGAAAAAAAATTGATTCTAGTCGAAGCGATTTCTCCCATATATATTTTGTCAATATTTATGTAAATAACAGAATACTTTTTGCAATTTCTACACGTTTTATTGTTATCTACAAATGTAGCGTCAATCGATATATAATTTGTCCGTGCATTGGCGCCTAGTCCCGTATACAGCTTTACTTATAAGCGCTGCATAGCGGCTGTTTACCTAACACATTTTTCGCTCTTTCTTTCATTATTGATTTGAAATTTGAAAGAAGAAGACAAACTATAGATGCACAGCATTGTCATGTATTGTGTGACATAAAAATATTCTATCTGTGGCCAATATTTAGGTACTAATGTCTAGCGTATAAAGCTGCAGCTGCAGATGCAATGCACACTCCAGATCGAGACGGTAAAAAGTTATGCTCCTCTCGAAAACTTCTTAGTAACCTGAACTTTCAATGTTGGCTGTATTTGCGTCACACTTGTGAAATAAAAAAAAAATCACAAGAACATCATTCATCATAAATTTGTTACCTCTTTTCGTAATAGTTCTCCCGTAATTGGTTGTACATAATTTGTTTTAAGTCAATGTAAAAAAAAACAGCGTTTAGATGTATCTTACGTCCAGCTTTTGAAGAACCAAATAAATAAATCATCTTCATAATATAACAACTATAACAAGTATAGCTAATCTGGCTGGTAACAGCAATTTCTAGATACATATCAACTTGTATTGGAATGTCTAAATACCATTAATATTTAAATGACATTCGAAATTTATTACAAAGTCGAAACATGGTTATAACGAGGCGATCTAAATCTTTCAAACGAATACGGAGCCAAGGTCTCTGACGTAATCGGTTAATTTGAAACAATACAGCGACATGTTAAGATATTAAAATAATTGCAAGTATTACAAAGTTACTCATTTAAAATGTTACATTAATTAGTACAAAGTCAAAGAATAAATAGACAACCTGCTGAATAGGATAAATTATTTCTTCTATCACCACAATGGAAGACGTTGGCGATGTATGAAATGTTAATCATTGTATAAATCGCCAATGCGCCACCAACCTTGGGCATGTAGCGACATCTATCTCGCCACATACGAAAACTAAAAACTGGCGTATCCTACATCGCGATATTAAAGTTATCCGAGCGATTGAACATATATACAAGAACCCGACAACAACCGTCGGACGGTAGCCCACCAGACCAACACCCGTCTGGTCGGAGGATCCTCCCTTTTCAATGGTGGATGAGGAACTTTACACCCGGTTCCTCCCCATCTCCAAAGGCACTAAGATGTTATGTCCGTTGTGCCTGTAGTTACACTGGCTCATCCACCCTTTAAACTGAAATACAACAGTACTAAATATTGCTGTTTAGCGGTAGAATATCTGATGAGTGGGTGGGTGGTACCCAGACAGGCTCGCACACAGCCCTACTACCATATATTAATTATATGTTTCAAGACAATGTTTGATATTTGACGATCGTGTTCAATCTATCTAATTCAATAGTTTGTAAACCTAATGCTTAACTAAGGACTACTAAAACTACAAAAAATATATAAGACCGTACAGTAGAATCAGTTAGCCAAAGTACTTAATAAAAAATAGCAAGATATTCCGCCCGCATCGTTGTTGTTGAGAGTTGCTAAATTATTATAAGTACTATCTGTATACGCTCGATGGCGTTAGGTTGGTAACTCTCGGGTAAAGCAGGCCGCGTCGGTAAGCGACGCCGTAGCGCGTTACGTTACGAAGCGGTTTACCCTCCCATAAGAAGTTATCAATTCAAAAATATCTGAAAATTTAAAAACAATGAATATATCGATATTTATTACACATTAATGAAATTTATAGTAACACTTATTTATAATAATTTGAGAACATTATATATTTACTTAATGCGTCGTCATATATGTATTAAGAGATCTTCAGTTCCTTATAATTACACTAGATCGCGAATCTCGCCAACCGGAACGCAAATATACACTTTTTCTGTTAAATTACGTATCAACTGTTTACTAAACAGTTTTTATAGTATACGGTTAGTTTATTTAAAATAAAGTTTCAACAAAAATGGGTTCACTTAAGTGACGAGCCGGTTGGCTTGGTTGGTAGATGTTTGCCTTACGCGCCGCAGGCCGTGGGTTCGATTCCCACCCAGGACAGACATTTGTGTGCATGAACATGTCTGTTTTTTCTGAGTCCAGGTGTAAATATCTATATAAGTATGTATTTACAAAAGAAAAGTAGTATATGTAATATATCAGTTGTCTGGTTTCCATAGTACGAGCTCTGCTTAGTTTGAGATCAGATGGCCTTATGTGAATAATGTCCCAGGATATTATTATTATTAAGTCCAATTCTTTTAAATATATTTTTTATCAAATCGCCCTTCGCCTTCGCCTTTTGAGAAGCCCACGGTTCGATTTCTTGTTAAAAGAATTTTTATTATAGCTACTTACAGACATCGTTGCAACTCATACGGGACATTAGCTGGTATAATAAAATACGGTACATTACCCTTACTTATATTGTAAATACGAAAATTAGTTTGTTTTTTGTTACGCATTCGCATCATAACTTTTTAAAGTTTTAATATTTATTACATAGGAAGCGAACACAATGTGCTATGTATATATGTATATATCTGTCCTAAAAAACTTAATAATTTTAAATATTGTGACATTTACTAACGTTATGTATAATGTCATTAAAGGCTAACCGCCTTATTCATAAACTTTATTTAACTGGTGATTAGTTAAACAATATTTTGTCTTCTTCTTTCATATGTCAAATCAATAATGACAGAAAGAGACAAATCAGTGTTTAGCTAAACAGTAACTAAGCAACGTTTATAAATAAGGCCGTTTCTCATCACGCTATTATACAAACCTAATTTTGCTCACTGCAATTTAACATTTTTAAATCATAACCATAAAAAAGCAATGTTTCTGAAACATAAATGAAATTAAAGAAAAAAATTCCTATGCTAAAATTTTAAGTGCTAATGATAAAAAAAAATGAAACAAAAAATATTTAATTTTTGTTCCACTTGATTCAACAGATCTTCATGAATATGCACACACGTTATCAGTGATACAGAAAAGGACATAGGGCCCGTAACTCCACGCACGTGGGCGAAACGAAGCGGAAACTATCATTGAATAAAATAGAAGTTGGATGTGCAAGAGAGAAATTGAGATAAATGAAAGAGAACAACACTACCCTGACACTATTTTATATTATATAGGTAAGCTGACGGGAAGATATGCCACCTGATGGGAAATGGTCACCATTGCATAGACGTTGGCGAAGTCGAAGACATATCAACTATTCCTTACAGCATCTATGCACCGCCAACCTTTGGAACTAATATTTCTTGTGGCTTTTTTTACACTGGCCTCACCCCGGTTCACAACAATATTAAGGATTGCTGTTTGGCGGTTGGATATGTGATGAATCGGTGGTACCTACTCAGACAGGATTGCACAAAGCCCAACACCAAGTAAAACAATTGGATCCCATTTAGGAATAAATGCGATTGGTGAATATCGTCTACATAAGTGATTCGTTGAGTCACCGTTGAGAATCACCGCAGTGTTCGAAATTTGATTAAGGATATTTAAAATGTTTAATTACTACACACTAAAGAGGCAACTTCAAACGTTCGCAGTTCAGACTATTTAAGAGTATTACATTTGCTTTTTAGTATTTAAGTAATTATTTAAGTTATCTACCTTTTACTGAATAGTATTATAAAAAATATCATCCGTATTTTTTATAAAAAACAAGTAACGACCACAAACATATTCATTACTTTCCAAAAATACATTTTAAATTTACATGGTAACACACTTTTGTTTGAACGAATTAAACCAGAAATCGTAGCATTTAATATACGTAAAGATACAATCACGACAAATAACGAAGGTAACGAGTAATTTCTCGCTCCGCTGACCAACCCCGGATGCATTACATCGAATAACGGCCCAGATATTATCGTCCTTAACACATTGTAAGAAAGATTAAGTTCACTTAACTATTTCGTTTTATTTCAGACATCTAAATATATTATCGAATTCATCGGAAAGGCATATATACATATTTATAAAATTATATACTGAAAATGAAAAACGGTTTTACGAATAACTTGTTTTGTTAAAATACGCTAATGGCTTAATCCAAAACTATAATAATATTCGCTGATTCTTGAATTATATAATTTACAACCACATTGAATGAAAACCAGTCTAACAACATTCAGATTTCAACAACCTAAAATAGATTCTCAATACATTGTACTAGCGTTCAATGTTAATTGAAAAACCGGTTTGCCCTATGATGCGAAACCAATGTCGTTCCTAAAGAGTCAAGGTAACAATACTAACCTTAAAGCGCTTCCTTGCTCCCGAACATCGACACCATTGATAGGGTCATCTGCCCTGGTCGGCAGACCCGACATTTTGCACCAATCAGCGCACGGAACGCAGTCCTCCGCCAATTAGAGGCGTTTATCGCGTCATCGTGACAATCGATTAGCCAATCGGGATCATTGTCTGTAAAAAGGCAGTTACGGATTTAAATTCAGAAAGCGAATCAGCTGAACATATAAGGCGAATGGAAAGGAAGTTGTAATCGTAATATAAATCGCCGTTACATAACTGTTTATCAAATATAAATTAGTTAAAAGCGGTTTAACATATGGAAGACGATCGCCCACTTAACCGATATATTTTGCTACTTGCTCGGTATGAGCTGTGTAGGAGATAAATACACTGTACACAGACCGCTAAAATCTTGTTTTAATTCGTTGTAGATGGTAAGTAAGCCAGTGTAATTATACCGTTTGGAGACTTAACTAAGATCAGTAGAATCGGCATCGCTTTGGCAATGCTGACATTGCTGAAACCTAATATCAGTCTACAATGTCACACCAACGGTGACCATGTACCATATAATGGTATATAATATGATTGCATAGTGGTATTTGATGGTACAGTGGTGGTTACACCGGCTCAATTATTCTTCAAACAGTATTATTAAAGAGTATGGTCGGCGTCTATAGAATAACGAATAATAGATGGGCGTCGTGGGGTTTCAAATAAATTGAATAAAAATGGGTCCATATTGGAATTAAGTATTTAAAATTCTTATATTTATTACATTTGATGGCTAATTAGATATAAGACTTATGTACTAAAAGCTAAAGCATATATTTTATTACATAATAAAATATAGATCTTGATTTCTCCTGGTATTAAGTGTAATTAAATCCAATATCGAACCTACGACTTTCATATCGCTTTTCGAGCTATTATCGTTGGGCTATTGACGCTTTCACTGTGTATTTACGATAAAATATTTAAAAAAGTATGTAATAAAAATAATAGCAACATTTAAGTGTATATTTAAATTACCTTATTGTATATAATAACTCTTAAATAGTTTCGAATAATTATAAAACGATCAAGTTATTGTTTCTCAAGGTTTTTATATACCGAAACGATACTATAATTGTGGCGATGGTAAACGAGCCGTTTATATATACATGACATTATGTATATGTTTATATAATTATATCTTTGTTTTTTTTTTATAATTTTGATGATGAAACCAATTTATGGGAACAGATAAAAATTTGAACGATAATTTCAGAGATAAATTAAACTAAAATGCGATATATAATATTTTTTTTAGAAAACATTCTGGAATATTGATACTGTATTACTAGTAAACTTTGAACTACATTATCTCGACCTCTTGAGTAAAACATTCTCGTAGTAGAGTACGGCTCTTCCTTACTGGTATTAACCAGTCCGGATATGGGCATTACCCGAGCAATACCGCTGTGTTTTTTGTATTAATTACATATTGATCTCTCATTGATTAAAATGTATCTGGGGATATACAAACTTATTCATAATTGTTTAGTTTTAGTTAGACTGTGATTTCTCTCTTTCTGTCGTTACTGATTTGACATTCGATAGAAGAAGAGAGCATTTTTTAACGAATCACCCGATAAAAAATAAAAGGTTTTTAAATGGCCGATAATAATATACTACTAGTTAGTTTAATATAAAAAATTAAATATTCATAGAAATTCACATATTGATTATTAATATTACACAAAAAAATAAATTGAAGTAAGTCGTAAATTATAATTTAAATCGAATAAATTCGTTGATTTTGATGTGTGTGGCCTCGTTCGTTGGACTCATTACAGTTCTGATATATGCGGATCGACTGCTTTTGTAGTTTATTTAAATCTTTAATATTGTAGAGAACGTAGTAAGATCATAACATTGTACAGTTCGAAGAAACTATTACAGGAAAGGTAGCAACGGCGGTTTTTAAATAAAACCATTTTTTTTTTCTGCATAGCGATGCGGATATGGGCCACCTGATGTTAAGTGGTCTCCAACGCCCATAGACATTGGCATTGTAAGAGATGTTAACCATCGCTTACATCGCCAATGCGCCACCAATCTTAATCTGATGAGCGGGTGGTACCAACCCAGACGAGCTTGCACAAAGCTCCACCATCAAGTACATCACTATCACTTTTACAAGCACTTTTAAATCGTCATGTGACAGTTTTCAATGAAATGTAAAGCTGCCACACCGGTTCGGATTGTAGATTCTATCGAGAAGTATCGAAGTATAGTCTTATATTTTATTATAAATGTGTTTTTAGATTTTTCCAGTCTTGTTATAAATTATTACGAGTTTACATTTATTTTTATCTTACTTTAACTGCACCTTTCTCTTACCATAGTTTTTTTGTGTGTGAGAGAGAAAAAAAGAAGAGTAAAAATTACTATTAAGATGCACGTGGTGATTCTCATATCGTCCTTAAATTCTACTTTTACCTAACGCTAATTTCAATACAACCTTGTACACAAATACACACAGACATAAGCAAATCACTAAATACGTAACACAAAAGCCGTTACTTACGTAAGTGTTAACAATCTCTTTGCACGTATACGTTATTTATTTAACGAACTATGTTTAATGGGAACCGTCTGGGATGTAGTGGCGTAACCCGAGATTTCGTGTAAAACGACGGCAGACTGGCAGACGGCCCATTTTTATGGTGCATGCGCAGTGTGTGACACATATATACCAGACATTTCAAACTAAGTTATATCAAAAAAACCAGACAGCGAAGTTCTCGATTTAAAGGGCGTTAAAAGGTCGTTTGACTGGCCCCTTTTTTTAAATAAAATTGGTAGGTAAATTGGTAGGATTAGAGAACTACATAACGGTAAGTGGTCACCATCGCTCATAACTTAAGTAACTATTACTATTTTTTTTGTTTTACACTATTTTTTATGGACTAGCAAATTTTTTACAGCACCTAGCAAGTGGTCCAGTGTATCACCGCCCATGGATATTAGCGTAAGATTTCTATAAACCAATATATTTTACATCACCAATGCACCACCAACATTGGGAAATAAGATTTTATATCCCTTTTGCTTGTTACACGGACTTTCGACTGATACTTCTCAAAGGATTGATAGCTAAGGGACTAACTATAATCCAGCTGGTTCCATTTCCCTTTAAACCCTCTTGAAATAGTCTATCACTCGTGTACATTAATCGCTACTTCTCAAACGCAGTGCAGTTTTACCCTTTACGCGAATTTTTTTGCTAAAAGGAATTAGACCGATATGGGAATTCGTTTTTAAAATACGATTAGCAATTAAAATTAAGTCTGCATTTAAAAATCGAATCGAATTTTTTTAAACATTCATACAGGCTGTAACATAAACGCTGTCCGACCCGTGAAGTGGTTATTCAGTATAGTGTGTCGGTTCTATTTATGTAGTAGTTTTTAAAACAATAAGAAAAAAATTTATTTCGAAAAAAAAAAATTAATTAAATGACGAAAATTACATGGCAACACAGGCGCTGGCAATGGTAGTCCACGTGTTTACCACCAACAGTGTCGTTAAACACAATTAATATTTTTTTTGCTGTATATATAGATAACCATAAAATTATACATAATAGCATTTCGTAGCGACTTGACATGTGTCATCTGACTGACTGTAGAGTAAGGAAATTGAGTATTCACTTCTGTATGTATGATTGAAAGTGCGCGCGCGCAATTGTAAAAAGAAGCTTTTAAAATGAAATTGGTTACCCGGAAGACCACTGTAATTGATAAAACCGCCTTTTATAAATACTGTTTGTAAATTATGTGCAATAAAGACATAAGAAATAAATAAAAACACAATCAAATTTAGCAGTAACGTTTAACGAGGAAACCACGCGGTTTCTTACTTCTCATATAATGTAACATAACAAGCGTTTTTCTTATCAAATGATAACAAACATTTAAAGCCTGCTGATATAAATATCGTTACACTAAACGTCTAACAATGTCAGTTCAATTGACATTGGCAATTTATCGTCAACCTTGAGACTTGTATTGTTTCTCTCAGTCGTATTTTAGCAATATCATCGTTTACACCGTAACGAAAGCATTGATTCGTCTCAGATTCTGGTTAGGAAGATACATTTAAGGAAACATCTCAAGCCACTTCACGGTATAAATACTACTTTTATATTAATATCTATAGTGTATTCCGTGGTTTCGTTAAATTTGCGTGATACTTATATGTTTATGCCTGTTTCATAAAGGTGTATATGATCTGTAAACTGTACCTTCCTCTGGGCAAGGGTTTCGAGGCTTATTCACCATTCTGGTCTATTGTTGGTGTATAATAATTATTGGTCATAACCGATCGTTGACGTTGGTGACGAAAAAAAATATTAACCATTTCACACGACGCCAATGCGCCACCAACCTTGGCTACTAACGATAAGATGTTATGTCCCTTGTGCCTATACTTACACATGCTCACTCGACACTGGGTTGCATATCAGATCTTCATTCGCGGACCAGATGAATTACATAACTACAAAAGCTTAACACAATAAAAATAATTGGCGATAGGCTGGGTAACCCTTAATTGTCGTTTAAGATGCACACGTTCTACTAGAGTATCTGGGCTTGGGCATCTATTTACAAACGGTTGTTATTTTATTAAAACTGTATCAAGACCATTTAAAATTTGTACATAAAATAAAAGACTTAAGAATACGAACTGTCAACCAATATATATATTTTTTTATTTTTTCAATCCGATTATCAGTTTCAACTGTCATCACCAATGGTATAATATTGGTAACGAGTATTTGCGATATAATTAGCCCGTATTATTCTAATTATTGTTATTACGCTATTCGTTCTCTCGACCTGAATTACCTTCGTTTTGTAAACATTACGTTGAATCCAATGACCTTGTTCTACAATTCGATTATTAGTTTATGGTTAATTACACACGAGCAAATATTAGTGGATCAAAGGTCAATATATACTTTTTTCCTTTTCTAAGTTCAAATTTAAATTTTTTGAGTGACATGAAATGATTATACTTAATGATAGTAAAGAAAATAATATTTTTATAACCTTTTAGTATTTAGTTCATTATAATTAAAATATTTGCAAGTAAATATAGTGACTAAACATGTACAGGTATTAAATATAAAGTAAATATATGGAATTGAATGAATACGTTTACCATCGGCTTGAAAAAAGAATGATTTGAGGAGAACCAGCGAAAAAAACTCGGCCTATTTTTATTTTTTCAATATTTAATATAAATAGCCAGGAATCGATCGTTTCATTTCCAAGTTGAGCATCATGAACTCACTAATTGTTTGACCTTTGCATACAAACGTTCCGTTACATTTTTTTTTTTTATTTAGCAACAGAATTGCAAGACAGAGGTTGTCTGTGAGATACAGGTACAAAATTAAAAAAATCTTTAAAAAATTATTGCTGATCCTTGAAGCAATAGTGCTTCATGGACGAAAAATCAAGAAGTTTTGGGTTCGAATTTTGCAAAAAAAAAAATAATAATGTCGCGATCTCACTCCAGTCACATAGATAAGCTATCTTCGCTAAGGATACAGTACAGGAATGAGTGCGCACACAGATGCACTCTCTAAACCTGTTGAGACGGCACTAGACCAAAGAGAGTCACATCTAAAGGCTTTAAGCCTTTTTTTTCCTTCTCATTGCTTCTGAGCATTTCTCATCAGAAAACCCAATAACTTTTAATAAATCTATAAAGTCAAGAAGACATTAGAAAAACCCAGATTATAAGAATTTTCCTTCCTTCCTTAAACCTCTGTTGCCTCACTCAGACCTTACTGTTTTTTACTATATATAGTCAACTTGTAATAAATATTTTCTTATAAGCATATTTATGGTACACTCAGAAATAATTTAGGAATAACACCAGAAATATAATTTTATTATATCTTTCAAACTCTCGAATGGTTGATAGTCAGCTGTCAAGTATTATCGACTATTGAATGAATGTATTGGGTGAGCGAATGTTAGATGTATGTACGAATGATCGGAATATTTATTTGTTTCAACCTTTAATTTTACATCGATTCAATGTAATTACTTATTAAGTTTCCAATAATATTGTTAGAATCAGAAGTCCAAATTAATTCAAAAAATAACAAATAAGGATTGCATTTTCATTTACGATTTTAATTAAAACGAAATAATCGATTACGCAAACTCAATACTTTTTAAATAAGTATTCTGAAAATAGACACGCACACACAAACACACACAAAGACAGCGATTCCTCGTTGGTTGTTAACGGTACGAAAGCCGAGAAGCAAGTCATCATTTGATTACACGTGATTTATAATCTCGGTAGGCAGGTTTGACAGCTCGGAGGGGGATGCATTATAATATATTATTTCTTGGGGTGTAAGAAATGTAATTGAATTCAGTCTCCCAAAGTCCTTAGGGCTTTATGCAAGACCGTTTGGGTAGAAACAACCCACTCAGGCCCTTATACTAACAGCAATACGTAGCAGTATTGCGATTCGGTTTGAAGGGTGCATATGACAGTAACCACAGGCACGAGAGGTTTAATACCTAAGATTGGTTGCGCATTGGAAATGTAAGGGTTAATTTCTTACAGTGCCAATGTCTATAAGCACTGGTGACCATTAAGCCAGGTTACCAGTCTGCCTAGCAATTTTAAATAAATAAAAAAATCACAACCCGCAATGTCAGTATTAATACTAATAAAATTAAAAGTTCAAAAAGTGCCATTCATTTCAATCAACCTAATTACATCCAAGGTCGTCTGTTACAGATCGTTATCAGTGATAAGGTCGGATTTGCATGCATTTGTTTTTTATGCTAATTAAACGTGACTTCGCTCGCGTAATATGAAATATATCAAATTTAATTATATATATTCAAGTTTACTCTTATTCAATAGGTCAATCACCGAGATGGAGATAAGAGGAAATCTTAACCAATCGGTCTCGGTTCAAATCCGGACAAAGACCACTGAACTTTGATTTGCTTAATTTGTGTTTATAACTCATCTCGGTGAAAGGTAAACATCGTGCGGATTCATGAGTCGGATGAAGATCTGCCTCTTGGAATAAGCTCCATATCATATCAAGAGAAGGAGATTAGTGACATTTTTCATTTTAGTAATTATTACATTTTCATCGATCATATTATAATATACATATATACTAAAGTTTTCGTTAAGTCACGTGACACATCAATGAATTGTAATAAATAAATATAGATTTATTTTAATGTTTAAATACTTATTATACATAAAATTATTCAAATGAGTCATTTTAACATTGCTGAATGTTAAGAAATAAATTTTGACCATTTTATTCGTTAATACTCATAATTTCAAAATCGATTTATTATGAAACATAAAATATTTTAATTAAACAACATGGAAACTACAAACTAGAACTGCATTTCCAAGAATTTTTAATAATTTTCTGATCAATAATAAGGTTCAAAAGAGGCTTACCCACTACACTGATAGATGATGGTATATAGGAGTTTTTTTTTTTTGTTTTTGACATTATTCACGCAAGACCATCTGATCCTGAACTAAGCAGAGCTTGTACTATGGAAACCAGACAACTGATACACTATACACATACTACTTTTCTTTTGTAAATATATACTTATATAGATAATTACAGCCAGACTCAGGACATACAGACATGTTCATGCACTCAAATGTCTGTCCTGGGTGGGAATCGAAACCACGACGGCTCGCAAGGCTAGTAGCTAGCTTAGCTTGGCGTAGTTAGCTTTTCTCTTTTAAATCTACGTTCTTATGATGAAATCAATCTATATATATATATGTCATATTTAATAAAAATCGGGTTCAGCATTGCAAACGTCACAGTCACGAAGAAATACTTTCGCCTTTTATTATTATGATTGATGGATGTTTATCTCTGTAAAACTTTCTAATCATTTTATAATTTAGTGCTATATATGTATGCAGAAATGATGAATCAAGAACCTTGAACTTGAACAGACATGACCATCGAGCTCTAAATAACTTGTGAATTTACAAACAAATGACGTTTTTAATTGTGTATCGAATGAATGAAATAAAATTAAAATGTATATATATTTGCATATTAAATAAATACATATGGATATATTAATCAAGAACTGTTTGTAATATGGCAGAGCTGTTAGCAGATTGCATTGAATATGTAAAACAATGATTTATTTATCTTTCAAGTTCCATTGGAATATATTACGTAAAGATTTTGTACGATTGTTTCTTGTTTTATAATACCCAGGAGTGCAAATGACTCTTCTCCACCTGATGGTAAGTTGTAGTTGAGTCCCAACGCGACGACGGCAGATGCCTCCTCACGCCTCGTTTGAAGGAATCATAAGATGAGGGGAATCTGCTACCTTCTCGATAGAACTATCCATTTATCTTCGTTCGATGAGTATAACTACCTTTTAAATATTCAAATTCAACTTGTCACCTCTAAGACCTCGCCTCTTATTCACAATGGAGTTTATGTTTTTGCAATTAAAATTTATTGTAATGTAAAATGTGTATTGTCCTCATATTAGTTTGTCACTTACGTTGACTATCATTAAAACATCGTATGGTATAAGTGATAAGGATATAGAGTCGTACACACTTGCGCGATTAAGCGCTGTGAAGTTTTGTAACTAATGTTCCGCCGATGCAAGAATGCGTTACTATGATGACGATGCGATAAGACAGGTCATGAAGAAATAGAGATATGACTTTTAAGTGTCGTAGAGTTACTATAAAAATGTATATTCATTTACTTGTTCTATGTAACTAATAAAAACATTAAACACTTAAAAACTACAAGGTTAAGTCAACTTTTTATATTTGTAATGTATTGCTAGTCATAATCAACTGACTGGCATTAGAAACGCATTCTCATAGCGGCCAGACTTTAGTCTTTGACAAAGCCACGCCCACATCCGCTATTGTATAAAACTGACTGCAAACCACGGCAGATACTATACTGTGTATGCAATATACTAAATTGACATAGATCTATTAACTTTATATATATTGCTGAGCTACAGCACCATTTAGCGAGTAACGAAAAAATGTAAAACACGTCAACATTATAAATACATAAAAATGTGCGGTCGGGGGACCCCCGACAGGAACGAAGTTCTGTGCGATATTTTTTCGATTCAAACCGAGTTTTAAAATGTTGATTTTAATCGATTATATTACTGTATTTTGTCACACCGAAAAGCACCTCCTCTATATAGACCTCTGGGCCACTGTCATTTCACTCTACTGTAAGCCGCGTAAAAGAATTTCGTTCCAAGAACATGAAGTTCATTCATAACAGACATTCTACAATAATTTACAAAGAACTTAAAATTGGTACATGTTTCAAGTACACTATAATACAAACTACACTATAATTACAAATATCAAAAATCTCCAACAAACTTTATTCTAAGCAAACGAAGTCGCGTGAACTAAACGTAAGATATAACGATAATTATAAACGCAGACCAGACAAAACAAAACAAACCACAGACTTAAGAATATTCTTTCAGGGTCAGTTGTAAAAAAAAAAACAGTTAATTTAAAAATCTTATAAGACTATGTCTTAGACCATTCCCTGTACGTGTCTAGACTGTAGTGTCCACGCGATTGTAATTGGGAACCACAACAGTTTACTAAAACGGCTACTTTTCCTGTTGCATATTTACGAAGGATCATTACCTACAGTGAAACTTTCTTCAACCGTTAAAATTATATATTTTTTACATTTTTTATTATTATAAATTTAACAGAAAGGTTTTTGTAATTTGTTTTACAGTGAAGACAAAAATGATAATAACCAAATGGCCCCGTGGATTGAACACGTGGGTTTAGATGAAAGATAAGAGAGTTCCAATCCAATCTAGATAAGTGTCAAGTTAAATTGGTTTGTGTTAGTATTTGTATTAATCACGTGTCGTTTATTCAACACGATTTGTCTGAAGTATTTATCGTTTTTTTTATTGCAACGCCTGTTTTTAAAAGAACTATTGATATTCCTGATTAAACCGCCCCAATAAAGCAAACAGCTCGGGTTCGGAGTTAGCACGACAACAGCCCAAAGGGCCAGGATTGAACCTACGATTTTTTCATCGCTAGACGGCCCGTTAACAATGATGCTATTGACGCTCAGTATGATTATGTGTGTATATATTTATTTACAATGTATTCGCTGTTGCCTATAGTAAGATACTTTATAAAATTAAACCAATTATATATATGTATGTTATGTACTGAAAACAAAGATATGAATTGAATTTGAACATGAGCGAATCACCCTCAGGCCCTCGGTTAAATAGCCTAAGGTCACCTTTGCAATTTCGGCAGTAAATTATTGCAATTACAAAACTTTTCATATGAAATATATTATACAATATACAATTATATTAAACCGTCAGTTTCATAATTATTCTTGCTTAGTTAGCTTGTAATTGCGTATGGTTGTGTGTCAGGAACACGGATCACAGATCAACCAACCCGTACAAAAGTGCGGTAAAATAAACTCCTCAAAAGTATAATCCTTAGCCCAGCAGTGGGAAATTATATCACTACTAATTAAATCTCGAATCTCGTCCAACTCACCATTCACATAGTAGTTCAACTCATTAATTACTTGCTTCATTAATACCACAAATTCCTTAAACGTAAGATATAATGTCAAGGCGAACATAATTAAAATCGGTCAATGAATTTATTTTTCAACTAAAGTCATTCAGTCTGTCACGATTTCAATTATCTGGTTTATTATTTTTAAATATAAGTACGTACTTGTATTAAATGAGAGACTTTTGTTTCAATCGTAATTTGATCTCGTGACGTGATAAGGGCGTTTAAGGTTAAGCGGGCTTGTTTTTGGGGGCGAAAATATAATCGAGATGATATGAGTATTTTGTTGTTTTGCAACTTTCCAAATTTACTTGCGGTGTTGCCTGGCTTTGCTTTATTTGGTGGTAGGGTGGTAAAAAGCCGAGACAGCCCAGTGGTAAGAACGCGTGAATCTTAACCGATGATCGTGGGTTCAAACCCGGGCAAGCACCACTGAATTTCATGTGCTTAATTTGTGATTAATCATCTCGTGCTTGACAGTGAAGGAAAACATCGTAAGGAATCCTGCATGTGTCAAATTTCACTGAAATTCTGTCACATATGTATTCCACCAACCCGCGTTGGAGCAGCGTGGTGGAATAAACCTTATCCTCAAAAAGAGAAGAAGAGTCTTTAGCCCAGCAGTGGGACATTCACAGGCTGCTACTGCTGCTGCTACTGCTACTGCTACTGGGCTTCGTAGGTTCCACCAACTAATCACTTATACTACCGCTAAAAAGCATTACTCAGTATTGTTATTATACTGTTTTAATGGCACAAAGGACGTAACATCTTCGAGTAACTAAGGTGAAGTCGCATTGAGGATGTATAGTTAATATTTCTTACAGTGCCGAAGTCGATATGCACCACATGATGGTGGTGGACGATTTTACAGTCCGCCAACATAAAAATAATAGGAATACACCATCTCATTAGAAGGACGTGCTATCACTGTTATGACATAAGCAAAGTCGTCGACAAAAACAGTTGATATAGAATTTTTTATTTTTTTAACTATTAATAATAATTAAAAAAGGTATAAATATGAATGAATCTCTGTACTTGTACGTCATCGCTTAAGATCATTTGACGTCAGCCGGTAAATACTTAATGTGTAAACGCCTTATGTTCATTACAGGCTAAGCTGAGACGTAGGACGATACGGCCTCAGTTTGACGGCCTCACTTGAGTTGCAACACACACGTTGCTTAAAATAAATAAATTGAACCTACACAACGCTTCGACATAAAATTGATTGTAAAGATGACGTGCTATTAATTTGATTATTAACTTAATATACGTCGCCCCTGACTCGCTTTTAACTAGAATTACCAAATCCTAACGAATATTATAAGCGCTAAAGTTTTTTTTATTTGATACGTTTTTACGTCTAAATAAATGCCTCATTTGATCATCAGGACTTTTTGAATATTTTTTTTTTTTTTTTTTATTGTATAGGTTAGTGGACGAGCATTTGGGCCACCTGATGGTAAGTGGTCACTAACACCCATAGACAATGGCATTGTAAGAAATATTAACCATCGCTTACATCACCAATGCGCCACCAACCTTGGGAATTAAGATGTTATGTCCCTTGTGATTGTAATTACACTGGCTCACTCACCCTTCAAACCGGAACACAACAATACAAAGTACCGCTGTTTTGCGGTAGAATATCTGATGAATGGGTGGTACCTACCCAGACGGGCTTGCGCAAAGCTCTACCACCGAGTATAGAAATCGTCAGGGGACATAATGTATCCCCACCCACTATATTATTACATACAACAGTGTTGTTGAAAAGAAAAAGCGCGCTAATTTAAAAACCACCATTTTGCTGGTGGACAGGTAAAGTAATAAATTCATTATTTGTGCAACTTGTGATTTGTTGAATCTGTTTAAATGTCTTATTTGGATTATAGGGAGTAATTGAGTGACTTATTTACATCAAAAAGACCAAATCGAGGTTTCTGCTATATAATTTCACTTCTGAGTGCTAAATAGATAATATTCATATAAGTTTAAAACGGTGCAGTTCAATAAAGTATATTTCTCCTTGCCTGGAATTGAACACGCAACCTTCAGTTAATATATACGTGTTCCATCCAGTAGGCAATTCGGTCAAACTTATTTACATTTCATCATCCTGAATCCGATTCTATCTAACTTTTAATTAGTAAGACAGAAATACCGCAGATAAAAAAAATAGGACAGTGAGCTAAAATACAACAAACAACATTTTCAAAATCACAGGAAATTAGTCGTTAAATCCAAATTGTAGCGAATAAAATCGCGTGTACCAAATACTAACATACGGAGTTGCACCAGTAACCCTATATTCCTTCGTAACCGTAATCTTATGTCAAAAACATTAGTTAAACGTTTGTTATAAAAGACCATACGATTCGAAGAAATCCTAACTATACTATTATGAACGCGAATGTGAGTTTGTTTGAACACCAAGCCGATTTTAAAAATTCTTTCACCAATGGAAAGCTACATTATCAGCGAGTAACATACACTAGGCGTCAAAAAAATCGCACCTTTTGAAATTTTGACTTCAAGCGAATAATACTCTTAACTTATTTATTGTACCCTACCAAAATTAATATCATTTGAAAGCACAATTAATACACTTTAAAAACGCGTATCGTTCTTTTCTGTAAAAACAATAATCACGAAACGTTAGGGTCTTTAAAAAAAAGTGCTGAAAAGCTCATTAGAGGACTCACTACTTGTGCCACCTTGGACACGAATAAAAGGGGGGGTAAAAATTAATTACGGGTCATTAGCTATCCAGACATCACAGAAGTCACACCTGAACAGCTCCAGTAAGAAAAAAACCCTGAAAAATGGATACCATGGCAGAAGAAGCAGCTCAAGTGGTAGCACTACTGCAATCAGGACTACGCCAAGTTGATATTGCTCGACAACTCAACATAAGCCGTTTCCGGGTGAAACGAGTATCCCAGCGGTTCCAGGAGACTGGAGGCTACATCAGGAAGCATGGATCCGGAAGACGACGTTGCACTTCCGACAGAGACGACCGCTATATTGTGTCGACGTCTTTGCGTAACCGATTCTCCAACGCTGTTGAGCTGCAACAGCAGCTCCGAACAGCTCGGAGGACGTCGGTGAGCGTCTCCACAATAAGAAGAAGGCTGCGAGAGAAGAAAATCCAGGCCCGTAGGGCTGCTACTGGCCCCAAATTGACAGCAGAGCATAGGCGAGTCAGACTTCAGTTTGCCCGAGACCACGTGGATTGGACGTTCGGCCAATGGAAGTCTGTCCTCTTCTCCGACGAGACTAGGGTATGCCTTTTCTGCAATGATAGGCGTAGAAGAGTGTACAGGAGGCAGGGGGAACGGTACTCACAGGCCTGCTTTGAAGAAACCGTCAGCTACAGAGAAGGATCCTGCATGTTCTGGGGCGGAATTTCAATCCAAGGAAAAACCGATCTTGTGTGCGTCTCCTGCACTGGAGGTGCACGTGGCCAGGGGTCCCTGACTGCTCATCGGTACAACACAGAGATACTGGAGGACCATGTGGTCTCGTATGCTGGTTTTGTCGGGCCTGAATTCACATTCATGCACGACAACGCCCGCTCCCATACGGCAATCATTATTCGGGACTACCTGAATCACGTTGGGAACCCCGTGATGCAGTGGCCAGCGAGAAGTCCTGACCTGAATCCCATAGAGCACCTTTGGGATGATCTGAAACGCCGGGTGCGGTCTCGTGATACTGCCCGTGCCACCCTTGAACAGCTTCGGGACACCGTCGTCGAGGAGTAGAGTGACATTCCTCAAGAACGCATCGTGACGTTGGTTAGGTCAATGAAGGATCGCATGGAGGCTGTAATTAGGGCTAAGGGAGGTAACACTAGGTTCTAAGTTTAGTTTTAAGAATTTGTTTTACTGTATTTTTTAATTTTGTTATGTTTTTAGATTAATTAAATTAAGTAATTTTGACGTGTTTTTCCTTTTTTCATGAAAAATGTTTTTTATATGCTTAGTAATCACTATCACAGTTTTATTATTTAAAGGATTCAATAACCTTTAAAATGAGGCCCCACACTTACACCTTACCATAGATGAAATAGGGTTTATAGTTGCTTGAAGTCAAAATACCAAAAGGTGCGATTTTTTTGACGCTGAGTTTACTTAGGCTACATTTTTCCCCCGTATTATCACAGGAATGGGAACTACGCTGGTGGTGTATCATACGAATTACTGACCCAACTTGGAAAGTTAACTACTTTTCATATATGTATTGGCTGATTTGACAAAGCGTTTTATTATCGGAAGAAGATTTATTTTATTTATTTATTTAAAATTCAACATTTATTAATATATTATATAAAGCACACAATATTACATATCTCTAGAATAAAAGTACATTGTATATGTATTCCATTTACTGGTATATATATTGTATAGGTAGGCGGACGAGCATATGGGCCACCTGATAGTACGTGGTCCAACGCCCATGGACATTGGCATTGTAAGAAATGTTAACCATCGCTTACACCGCCAATGCGCCACCAACCTTGGGAACTAAGATGTTATGTCCCTTGTGCCTGTAATTACACTGGCTCACTCACTCTTCAAACCGGAACACAACAATACAAATTACTGCTATTTCGCGGTAGAGTATCTGATGAATGGGTGGTACCTACCCAGACGAGCTTGCACAAAGCCCTACCACCGAGTAAATAAATATAATGTAGGTAACATTTACTTTATTTATATAATTTACTATATTTACATAAATATACACTACTGGAAACAATTAAAGGAACAAGAAATTTTCCTCATTTTTTTACCAAAGTTTGGAAGGCTGTATCTCGGTGAAAAGTCATATCGAGATAAAAAAAATAGCATTTTGAAGCCTCATTCTTCTACTTTTTACGAAGAAATCTTCCTTTTACACAGTAAGTTAGCACTATGGAAGGTTTTTTGAAAATTTAACCCCTCAGGTAAATAAATCGAATGAAATTTTGTATGAAAATCATTCATTTAAAAAAAACCGGTTTTGGTAATTGTTATATAGCAATTTTGACGCGAGCAAAGCGGTACAGCTCTTGTGGCACATATCTAGATAGATCTTGAATAAACTTTTCTCTTCTATTTTATAATTAATACTAGTTGGAAAATCTCCAATTCAACAAAAAAAAAAAAACAAAATATGATCCTTACATAAAACCTTATTTGAATGAATCATCTCATTTCGATAATAATTTTAAGACAAAAATGTATAATTCGTTACGATATATTAGAAAGCTAACCGACACCCACATACTTGCTATATTGCGTAATATATAACACAAATATGTATGTAAAGTGGCAATTATGATGGAATATAAAAATATTTTTAATAATAATTTAATAAAATTGCAATTTGAATTGCATCTGTGAACTTACCTGTTACGTACGTGTATATTGGAATAAATAGCCAGACGACCCAAGACGGCCCAATGGGTACACACGAATCTTATTGAAGGGATTGAATCTCGTCTCAATGAACTACATTCTACAGCTCGACGTTGAAGAAAAACATCGTGAAGAATAAACGTATGAAATCTGCCACATGTGATTGATGAAACCGCATTGGTGCAGCGTGGTGGAATATGCTCTAAACCTTCAAAAGGAAAGCCATTGACTAGCATTAGAACAAATACAAATGTTACGTTACTGATACTATCAAACGAGACATAACTACATAATTACTCTCATTTAAAATCACGGAACCATGTCTTTTTTTTAATATATATTACACAAATAATATTAATGATTCAATTTCACAATTCACGAGTAAACGCCTCCTCGTAAAACGTTAAAAAAATGGTGAATTTAAAACTTTCTCGGTGAGAACAAATTATTTAATTCAAGTTGTAAAGATAGCAAACATTCTTGCATTAAGTCTTTCGTTTTTTTTTTTTATTTATTTGTCGGATTACCTAAGTCTCAAAAGTACTTGTTATAGATTACTGAAATAAAATATATTTCGATTGTAAATAATAATGATTAAGTGTGGATGACATACATATTTATAGAGATCAATATAACCCAGAAGGGCTTTTTGGAAGCCCGGGTAGATTGACCACAGCTAAGCTTTGTTGTGTTCCGGTTTGAACGGTGAGTGAGCCATTGACAAATGGAACACAAAATCTTAGTTCGCAAGCTGGGTGGCGCATTGACGATGGATAGGTAATATTTCAGTGGCTTTGTTTACTAATTACCGACAGATGATTCATTAGCCAACACGCGTAGCTATTAAACAAATTATGTGATTATGTGTTTGCGTTACATAGCCAATTCATTGATACTTGAATATATAACATGACGCTCCGACTCGCGGGTTAAACACGCAACAGGACTTATTTAATAATAATAATAAATATATAATTGGTATTTAGGAACATGGGCATTTATTTTCTATTTTAAAGACAGATATTAACAAAAAACGCTGTAACATTGCCGTTTGAACAATGGTAGAAGATTGTCGAGTCACTCGAACCTTTAAACGGTCCAAGTTAAATGGCGAAGACGATAAATAATAATCAACATAATATACGTGTATGTTTAACTAATAAGTTATATAAGTATATTATATAAATATATATGTATAATATATTTCAATTTACATTCAAATATTTCAATCATATTTTATTATAATATTATTTACTTATAACTAATAAATAAATATCCTGGGACATTATTCACACAAGGCCCTCTGATCCCAAACTAAGCAGACCTTGTACTATGGAAACCAGACAACTGATGTACTACATATACTACTTTTCTTTTGTAAATACATACTTATATAGATAATTACACCCAGACTCCGGACAACCAGACATGTTCATGCACATGTAGCGACATCTATGTATATTGTAACAGCCTTTAACTGGTATTATATGTTAGCACTTTAACTTAACATCATTATATATACATACATATAATTCTGTCTGTGGTTCTAATAAAATAGAAAAAATATATAACATTCTTGGTATATTCCTGAACGCATTCTATAAATGTCACACCTATCGATACTTCTTCAACATGTCACGCAACGCAACGGGTCATCTGGTCAAGTTACATGTTCTCCCATCACCAATAATTCCGTGCCTCGGAAAGCACGTTAAGCCGTTGGTCCTGCGCCTGAACTCTTTCCGGTCGTGTCGGATTGCCGTCCCATCGGATTATGAGAGCTAAGGAAAAGAGAGTGCACCTGTGTTTGCGCACACAATTGTGCACTATAATATCTCCTGCGCAGTTGGCTAATCTCTCTTGAGATTGGCCGCCGTGGCCGAAATCGGTCTGGAGGACCTTTTAATACAAGAATAAATTGTGTTGGAAATATTATTATATAGTGAGCTAGTGAATTATCATCGTTCCCGGTTATCCTAAAGAGTTAGTGAACTGTAATAACTTAAACAATTAGAAAATCATTGTTGTGTCGTTGTAAAGTGTGATCGGTGTGCGAGCACAATTTAATAAATGTTCGCGGGATTAGGTTTAAACAAATTCCCATAAATGAACATGCTGCATTATATATTAAGATTTTTTTTTTTTTTTTGTACACAGATATAATTTAATAATTTGTATAGGAAGGCGGACGAGCGTATGGGCCAACTGATGGTAAGTGGTCACCAACGCCCATAGACATTGGCATTGAAAGAGATGTTAACCATCGCTTACATCCCCAATACGCCACGAAACTTGGGAACTAAGATGTTATGTCCCTTGTGCCTGTAATTACACTGGCTCAATCACCCTTCGAACCGGAACACAACAATACAAAGTACTGCTGAAATAAATATTTCCAAATAACTAAAAACAAAAATAAAACTATTCGATATTTGTACAATAATAAGCTATTGCTTATTATTGTACAAATATTTAAGCTTTATATATCTAGAGATAAAACTTCGTGCCGCTACCTCCTATTACATGGACTATACATAAGTAGGTATATTGGAAAGTGATCGACAATTGCAACACGAGTAATTTAGACAATTTAAACATTATACATGCGTTCTCTACAACAATAATGGGCGGACGAATGGGTGAATTTACTGTATATCTATGTAATTACATAAAAGGCCTTGATCACCGGGTATTAGTAGATATTAACTACTTTCTTTTCTTACTCGTAATACTTACAAACCATAATTTTTTATCCGTATTTGACACACGTTGGACAAAGGCTTATCTTCTCTACTTTGTAAAAATAATATATGAACAAAGTTTATATATATATATATATGTATATCGGAGCGAGACAATATTAAATAATGAAAATCAATTAATTTTGAGAGTTATAATTAATTTTGTTAATTTTTATCGTTGGTAAATTATTCTGTTTAGTTTATTAGAGCGGTTAACACCGAATGGAGTTGTGTCTGTCACGGCGAACGTCATGTCAATGATGGACTTGTTGACAGCGGTTGTACGCGGTGATCATTCGCAAACCCATTGGCTCTAAATCGCTAATTATTATTGTAATCCCTAATTATTGTACAAGTAATAAGTGTTTGTACAATTAAAATTGTAACAAAAGACAACATTGCTGTCCACTTATTTTAACGTTTCCTGAAGTATTACGCCCACCATGGATTCCCGTACTAACGAATTCACGAAACAGCTATTAGATTCGAGCCCGGCTTTTCGGACGTCCCGTTATATATATTATAGTATAAATTAAATGCAAGTAACAAATACTAACCATGCTTTATTATATTGATTGCGTCGTTGCTTCAGCGGCAAATCTTTTACAGGCCCTGGATTTACCGTGCCATCAATGAGAGTGATGGAAATAAAGATTGCATCCGTATTTGCGCGTACATTGGCCGAAACAGTATTGAAACTTTGTATGGAACAATACAAAATATATAATTATAAATAAATATTGAATAGGGAATTTGCTTATCAATCCGATTGACACACTTAATGTCATCTTAAGGCCACACCTGAAGTCTACAAAGATTCAAATTACCGTTATCAGCGACATAGGATGCTGGTGATAAGCTGAGACAGATAAGCACGGGTGGGCTAGTTTGTTTTGCCTAGATAGTATTGCAAAATTATGTTTAACATTCTTAAATAGATTACTAGGAAAATTTATAATGATGACAAACAGAAGACGTTTCATGAAGATTTATACCTTTAAGTATATTAAATTAGATATTTATTCGTGTGTCTGAAGAATCACAGAATGCCTTCCGAAATTAGTTAAAATTTTGAATAAAATTATTTTATAAAAAATACTCAGCCACATATTGGCCCCAAAGCAATTAACTTTATGGAATTACCTGCTATGCTTGTACAATTAAGTCACCGTATCTTTGTCATGATCCTAGTTTTATTGGCATATTCAAATAATATAAGTATTTATTTAAAAAATCAAAACAGTCTTCAAGTAAGCACCGGGCTACTACTGAGAATCTTCGAAACTGACTAACATTTTATCGACGCGACCTGGGATTTGAACCCAGGACCTCGGGGTCTGCGGCATTATATCTAGCCACAAGACCAACGCAGCAGTCTAGTTGCCTATTATTATTATTTTGTAAACATAAAGGTGAAATCAAATAAAACAAAACATTATCGATTCGTACTAGTTTAACTAAATGTGAGATTATAATACTCTTGTTTTGTAAAATTTCTAATGAAATACATAACATTATCTTTACATTAACGCTAATCGGCGTATCACGTTTCATATTGAGATGAATAAATGAGAAAACTAAACGAAATCATCGATTTATGAAAATTACAATATTTATTATTTACTAGCGAGCTTCCTTCGTCCGGGTCGAACATTTATCTTTTTACGCCAATAATTACTGTTATAGGAAAAAAAAAGTATACCTTGGTTTACATTATTGCGATTTTCCTAGAGATCACTAATTTTATGAAAATGAAATAAAGCCTATGTTAATCGCTGAAAATGTAGCTTTCAATAGGTGAAAGAAATTTTAAAATCGGTGAAGTAGATTTTGTGTTTATCCGTTACAAACAAACATACAATAAAATCAAATCTTTCTTTATAGTATAGAAATATGGATATAAACAAGCAGTACCATCAGCGCTGCTTATTTGCAATTATAATATATTGCCTTATATTGCATATAGAATACTTATTTACATTGAATTATATTATGAAAATCAAAATATATTACTATACAAATAAGTATCCACGCACGGCTTCACCCGCGTTTAAGGGGTGCGGGTGTTAGGCACCCTATATCCTTTAATGATAATCGTTTGGGTAGTTGAGACGTGTAAGCGTAACAAGCAAACCAATAAACTCATTTTCGCATTTATGATATTAGTTATGTTAATGTATTACAATTTAAAATATATTTAACGTCATCAAATATTAACTTCACTCTGTTTTATCATCTATAAGTACATAATCTTATTGTGAGTAATATGCCTTATTAATTAAGGGTTAAAACTTGTTGGAAATGTAAGATTTCATCTAGGTTATGTCATAAATATTATTCACATGAATGTATATTTGGTATATCAGTATAATACAGGACTAAGGGCTCTTCTCTTTTGAGGAACTGATTTGGAGCTTATTCCACCACGCTGCTCCAATACGGGTTGATGGAATACACATATGACAAAATTTCAATGAAATTTGACACATGCAGGTTTCTTCACGATATTTTCCTTCACCGTCAAGCACGAGACGAATTATAATCACAAATTAAGCTCATGAAATTTTGTGGTGCTTACCCGGATCTGAACCCACGATCATCGGTTAAGATTCACGCGTTCTTACCACTGGGCCGTCTCGGCTTTTGGTATATACATACATAATACATAAGTATAGGTACGACTATCAATCGCACACCGACGTTTCTACGAATCAATTCGAGATATTGATACATGGAGACTGGAGTTTATTTATACAACATCTTCTAGGAACAGAGATGCATACCGTTATAGTTAGATCATATATTTTGTTTATGTTCTCTGCAATATTATTGTCGTAATATTACATTTGCAAATCTATTGGAACGATGACATTACATTTATGTCATATTAGCTATTATTATTTACTTTGTGGTAGAGTTTTGTGCCATGCAATGCAATATGTTGATATGTACCTGAAGGATAAATAGTTAAGAGTATCATATTATATATATATATAAGTGTAGATCAATTAAGGAGATTAATTACATTATCAATTAAATTTAAAAAATGGAAAACTGTTCATAAATATAAAATCTTTCTTTTTTGTATATTCATTATATTATATATAATAAAGAAAGAAAGAAACAATATACTTATATATCATATTCAGATTGTTTCTTTCTTTTTTTAAGTTTCCTTTTTGTATATTTATGAAATGTTTTCCATTTTTTAATAGCATGTTTACCTGTAATTGATCTCTACACTTAGATAATAAGTTAATACGTATTAGTGTAAGGGATTGGAAGTAAACCTAATAAATAGAATAAAATAAAATAAAGCCCGTCCGGATAAGTACCACCCACTCATCAGATATTCTACAGCAATATTTAGTATTGTTGTGCTCCAGTTAAAAGGGTAAGTGAGACAGTTTAACTACAGGCATAATGTACATCAAATCTTAGTTTACAAGCTTGTTAGCACATTGGCGATATAAAGAACGGTTACTATTTACAGCGTCAACGTCCATGGGCGATGGTGACCACTTAACAACAAAAAATTAATATATCCTGGAACATTATTCACACAAGACCATCTGATCCCAAACTAAGCAGAGCTCGTATTCTGGAAACCAGACAGCTTGTATACTATACATACTTATATAGATAATTACACGCAGACTAATAAAAATTACAAACAGACATGTTCATGCACACAAATGTCTGTCCTGGGTGGGAATCGAACCCACGACCTGGGGCCGACGGCAAATATCCACCAACCACGCCAACCATCTCGTCGACAAAATGTGGCCCATTGTGGAAGGGCACATGGGCCATTTTATAAAAAAAAAGATGACTTTGCACAAGTACTACCGTTGAGATTTTCGTGATCGTTACCACTGGGCCATCGTGACATTATGTATGGAATGGTATATAAAAAAATATGTCTGAATATAATGGACATATTTTCTGCGAAGGTCGTGACGTCATCCTTTTTAATCGCACTAAAAGGTAAGTCTTATAGTTAGTCGGAACTTGTTTCTTTCATCCTTACAAACAACTTGAATCGTAAAGTACATTAAATTTTGAACCGTGCTGCAACGAAAAAGAATTGATTTTCCCTAAACTTAACACTTGTGTCGATTCATGTACTTTATGATGTAAAAATATAAATGGCGAATACCTATTAAAATGGTTTTTTTAAGATCACGTGAACCGACCACTGGACCATCTCGACTCATACTCGAACAATAATAATAATAATATATATTTATTCAAGTAATCATTATTGTACTTACATTTGCATGTAAGTCTCTTGCTAAATCACCTGCCCAGATTAATTATTAATCTTTGATTTAGTTTTTTTTTATGGCATAGGTACGCGGACTAGCATATTGGCCACCTAATGGTAAATGGTCACCAACGCTCATAGACATTGGCATTGCGAGAGATGTTAACCATCGCTTACATCGCCAATGCGCCACCAACGTTGGGAACTGAGATGTTATGCCCCTTCTCTGCCTGTACTTACACTGGCTCAGTCACCCTTCAAACCGGAACCCAACAGTACCAGGTACTGCTGTTTTGCGGTAAATATCTGATGAGTGGGTGGTACCTACCTAGACGAGTTTGCACAAAGCTCTACCACCTAGTATGGTTGTCTGAAATGGCTATTGAACCATGAGACCATGATCCCATAGACAATAAGTCATTAGCATTTTTAAATAAAAACATTCATGCACTGTAATGGTCACGTGTGACATTTAAATAAATTAAATTTAATATAAAATTTATAAACAGGTAACTTTAAATACATGCTGAAATGCACAATATGGCTGATTCTACTTCATACTTTTAAGATTTTTGTTAAATCGAGTTCGCAATATTTGAATTTTCATTTAAAGGTCAACGAAGCCGACGAGTATCAGCTAGATACGTAAATATACTTTAAATACGGTCTACAACTAAGTTATCAAACTGTACGCGACTATTAATAACTCGAAATGCAAATAAGTTATCAAAGAAACGCGATAATAGTATTTATTCGCAAACAAACAAGAGTTATTATCGTTTAATGCTGATAAAATTATTAAAAGATTAGTCACTTACAAGTCATTGAATGCCTAGATTCTGGAATACAGAATAAACTTTGTTTTTGGAAGTGACATAAGCATTCACAACTATGTATAAATGGATTGAATGGAGGTGAATCTGATTCGAATACCGTTACGGTGAACGGCATTACAGTCTTATCACGTCATACATTGCTCCCTCCCCGCCGCCACTTTCTACTCCTGGTGTTTTTTTGTTTTATATAGTATAGGTAGGCGGACTAGCATATGGGTGGTAAGTGGTCACCAATGCCCATGGACATTGGCATTGTAAGAAATGTTAACCATCGCTTACACCGCCAATGCGCCACCAACCTTGGGAACTAAGATGTTATGTCCCTTGTGCCTGTAATTCCACTGGCTCACTCACCCTTCAAACCGGAACACAACAATACCAAGTATTGCTGTTTTGCGGTAGAATATCTGATGAGTGGGTGTTACCTACACAGACGAGCTTGCACAAAGCTTTACCACCAGTGTGTGCGAGACATGTAGGTATGCATACTTTGTTACGATCGTACGTTTCGGCATTATTGTCACATTTCATTTTCAGAACAATTCATCTATTCTCATAACGCGAGGCGATTATTTTACAAATTTATAAATACTTAGTTTAAAAATAAATAGTTTACGCTCTTTTATTTAATTAAAATTTGAAGTTTCCAATGATTGCTTGTGTACGGCAACATAATAAGTCGTTTCTATACTAGAGAGATGGGAAAACACAGGTAAGACCAGGCAGGGTCTGTCTGCCATAAGTCAAATACCATAAGGCATACCTTTAGTTCAAACTAGATCTAACCGGTTCATATAAATTAAACAGAGCGTAATAATCATACACATTCAACTTCCATCGTATTACCTGTTCTCAGTGCATTAACGATAAATAAACAGGAATGAGGGCGAACTCAATTGTTTGAGACGAAAATAACATTAACTATGATGCACAGATTGACCCTATTGTATTTAAGATTAAGATACATCATTATAACAGCATCGTTGAATGATTATAATTTTCAAGAAGCTGTTTTCCATGGATAAGATAAGTAATGTATTTGTACCCAGTGTTTTCATGTGCTAAGGAAAGAGCAACGACTCGTATTTTACTTAGCGAGTGAAAAAATAATAACAAACACGAAGAGTTGACTACCACGCTGAAGCGTCAGAGGAAAATTGCGTCGTGATTATCGATGAGGGAGACGTCAACAGATAGACAGTAAAAAGAGCACAGGACGCTCTTGAACAAGATGCACTGACGATAAAGAAGACACCGAGAAACCGCTGTTAAAATAAGGATGGTGTTGCGCGTAATAAGACGTTAATAAAGCATAGAATTTGTCATGGAAAAGAACTTCTTTGTTTACTCAGAGAGAAAAAGCAGACAAGAGTGACAGGGCTGTTTGAATTGGAAATACAATTTTAAGTTTCATAACGAAATAACAAATAATTACATCGATAATTAAATGTAGACTGTACACAAAACATGAATAATTCATGAAAATCCCTAATTTAAATATACTATTACAAGCGTAGAAGTTCAATGACGTCATTTACTATGAGTATCATTTTCGAATAGAGTTCATTAAAATATAAACATAAATGTTTCTATTTAAGCCAATAAATTGGCGTTGATTGAATATACCTACAATTGAGATGTTGTTATCTTCATGTTATAATTATCACATATACATGTACAAACAAATATACACAAGCACTAGTTTCACTTGTAAAACATATAACATGTACATAAACAAAATTCGCCTCTATCGTTTGGACAAAATCATTAACTTTCAGTTGCTAGCTTTAATAAAAAGCTTTGTAAGCATCCTCATTTAGGTCGCCATTGTACATCTTACAATAGATATGACTATCAACCTCAATACATTTATATTGAATTGTTAAAAAAACACTAATAAATTGAACGTTAAATTTTATTCATGACAACCGTGACCGACTTTATTTGAAATGGATTTCAGATAAATACTTCTCTACGTAAAGTCGTTACCACACCAAACGACCAACCATCGATTGAAATCATCAATCGGTGGTAGAATGGAACAGTCACTTGTATGTTATATAATAAATTAACGATACTTTTTAAGCAATACTGATGGAGGCGACCATTAATTGTCGATCAACCAAAGCTACCACAGTAATTTTTCATCGATCGACCGTCAATGGATTGGTGTGTTAATAGCTTAGTTACGCTCATTAATATATTTACTTTTTATATAGAATCAATAACATAAAAATAAATTTGTTTGTCTTGCTTTCACGACTTAAATTTATAAAGATTTTAACAATATTTATTTTCTTAACAAAAAATGTAAAAAAATTAACTTATAAATTGTTACTTACAATATTCAAAATAACTATGCTAATTATAATCCTACCCGTGGTATAAATTATGCAAAGTAACCACTCACTCATAATATCAACCTACCGCCACACTAAATACTTTATTTTGTTATGTTCTTATTTATATGATGAATGAACCGTTGTATGAATTACTAGAAAAATATATGTACCATCTTGAAAATCGTAGTTGACGACGAAAGGCTGAGTAAGAAGCTGTTTATATTTCTCACCACCAATGTCTCTTGACAAAAACCAAACATAAAAAATTGTGCAGTCGGGAGACCCCCGTCAGAAACGAGGTTCTGTTCGATATTTTTTCGCCTCAAACCGTGTTTTAAAATGTAGATTTTAATTGATAATATTACCTACTGTATTATTGTCGCACCAAAAATTACCTCAACCTTCTTTATATCGACCTCCTAAATTCAAACACCCAACGCATCGCATTATATAGCATTTGATAGACACAGTATGAACGCTATTTCGTTATGTGACCTTGGGCCACTGCCATTTCTACTGTAAGCCGCGTAAAAGAAATTCGTTCCAAAAAGATTTTTGTACAACCAAAAATATTTTATCGCATTAAAAAAATATACTTTGTACCTAATCTTATGAAACAGAGTCAACAGTTTTTTTATTTTTTTATAATATTATTACAAACTTGAACGTAATAAACAATGACATCATGTTAACAGTAGCCAGACCGCAGAATAGACGAGTTATTAGCACGCACCGAACATTAACTATAACCACGAGATGTGATACCATTAAAATTGAATTAGTTCAAATTGCGAACACAATAATATACAGACTCGTTTTATTTTTACGGCGCGAAAACAGATGATCGTAATGTCTGTTAAGTGTATCTCTATTAATGGTGTATTGGTCAGCATACATTCTATTACTTCGTTCAAAGCAAAGTGACGTCACAAAGGTTCCGAAACTATCGTCAAATGATATCTATTCGTACAAGCAAGCGAACGAAAAGCAACAATACATAATAATTTAAAAAGAAAATATTTCTTTCAGATTTTAACAAAAAGTAGATCTTAGCGCATCGACCAGCCATCCATAGGAAATGGCAAAAAAAATTAAATACATTTAAGAAATAATTATAGCCTTATTACTTTACCTTTAACAAATAAAACACTACATTCAAGATCACAATCCGTATTTCTAGCCTATTCATTTCGTTTATTTTTCTCATGCCCATTGAAAAAATGTGATGATGAAATTAATTAGCTCAGTGAATAAACCAACAATATTAATTGCGAAGCGAGGCCTGATACGAAATTAGATAAGCAATGTTTCGTCCTCTTTTATCTTGAACAATTATAATCTTGTCCAAATAACGGAACACTAAAAATTGCGGGGGTTCCCATCAATATTCTTAAATTAGAAAATGATGATCTAAAATGATCATGAGATTCGTTGTATAGATTAATGAACAATGATATGTTAACACCCGCCGACCAGTTTAATACCAACAATGCTTTCGTCTGATTCAAAGAATCGTCTCTTTTTATAAAGCAAAAAGCGCCGTTGTTATCAATAATAAAATTAATTGAGATAAAACAACTTAGAACATCATCCGATCATTGTATAAAGTTATTTTAGTTAATGCTCTTTGAATGTCAATTTATGATCTACCTTGTTGGTCTAGTGGCTAGCTTATTAATCTGATGTCCTGGGTTTAAGGCCCTAGATTAATAAAAACGTTATTAAGGTTGTCCCAAAATTAACGCAAGATTAGAATTTGCCGCCATTTTAACTTTGGAACCCCTATACAATACAGTTTGGATTACAAAAATGCAATACTAACTGTCAAAAAATATGAATCAGTCTGCGCTATCCCATTTCGAGACAACAATCTGTTGTAAAGTTGATTTGAATGAATGAATGAAAGAATCGACGAATGATAATTTAGAAAAACCATGAATGACCTGCAACTGTATACATATTTTGTCGACCAACATTGTGTCAGACCGAGACGAATGATTCGAAACGATTTTCCCAGCGTCCATTTGAACAAAGGGTTCACGCTTGATATTCGTAATTCTAAAATTCGCTTCGAGATTGTCAATTTTAGCGGTAACTTGGTACGATTTTATTATTATTTCTAGACGAATTTACTGTAAGTTATATAAGGTGGGAATAAGGCTGTTATATTAATATAACCCAGAAAATACTAACTGTTAAGTCATAAAAAACCGAGCAGTTATGTCCCTATTCTTTTATAACGTTTTCCTCATTTTTTCTTACTAAGTTAACATTTAATACCTCGTTGTTCGAAGTGGTTTTTATAAAAATAACTTTTGTGGGAGACGGCTTGATATCAATATAATAATTAAGAGCCTTACTTATGAACGTTACTTCGCGAGTGATTAGTTAAACAATGCTGTGTCTTCTTCTCCTTTCGAATGTCAAATCAATAATGGCAAAAAGAGCGAAATCATCTTTCAACAGTTGTTATGCAACTGTTTGTTTATAATAATTTATGAACGCGTATTTAAAATTTATAAAATGAGTAACGTGCCTATTTATATTTGTAGAACGTTAATATGATTCTATTTTTGAATACTCCCGACTCACTATATCAAAAGAAAAAGTACGTTAAGTGTCGTTAATTTTCGCTCCAAAACTTCCCCGGATATATTCTAAGATCAAAAATACATATTGAACAACGAGTTCCATTCAGGAAAACCGTTATGAAGATCACGAAATGAAACGGATACATACGATTTGGCACGACGTATCTTCCATTAAGGGTCTTCTTTGACGTTCCGCCGCACGAAGTTTTACGTTTTTAGCGCTACTGTCGCAACTATCGAGGCTCGGGCACGGCACGCACACATATACGTATGCAGAGTGGGGTCGTCGCACTTTTTTTTCCTAAACTAAATTTTAACTTTATTGTCACTGATTTTGAAATGTTGTCAAATACATATCTATAGCGTTGAGGTGAGTAGTTTGGTATAAATAAACTTCTTGATGTCGTAATGTGGAATAATAAAAAAAAATTGACGAAAGACGAATGTGGAATGCTTTATTAAAAAACGGAACAAGTATATATACAAAAAGTGAAATAAAAATAGATCAATAGGAATACAAGAAAAACATTATATAAACATTATTGAAACAAACATTTTATGCTAAAATAATAAAAACAATATTATTATTACTGTAAAAATAAATGTTTTATTTTTTTAATTACTCAATATAAAAAAATATGTGAATAAATACATAAAATAATTAAACTTCTAAAGAAAAATATATAATTCCTGAATCGAAATATATATTTTACAACATTTATTCTACTATGAAATTCACTTTCTCTCTTTCTAACCAATTGGAATAAAGCGGAATAAAAAGGATAGCGGGAATTTTGCAGTTTGACATTCGGTTTCTTGGTTCTGCTACGGAAATCTATTACACAATAATCGACCTTACTGATGAAGTACCTAAAGACTATATTTGCCTGAGCACGTTAGCTAATAAAATAAAAGGATAGCTAAGTTCTCAGGCGATTTGATGAGGCTAGGCATTACCGAATTCAGATATCTAAAATCGGATTTTGAAATCGATTTGTAAGTCTGAAATCGGATAAATATCAATTTGCAAAACCAATGATGACGATGAGGCATGAAAACGTTTCGTATATCCTCACTAGATAGCGCTTTGACGTAACAAAAAACTAAAAGAAACATTTTATGCTAAAATAATAAGAACAATATTATTATTACTGTAATAATAAATGTTTTATTTCTTTAATTACTCAATATAAAAAAAATATGTGAATAAATACATAAAATAATTAAACTTCTAAAGAAAAATGTTATAAAAATGTATAATCCCTGAATCGCGGTATTAAAGTTTTTAACGCAGCTTATTATATATACAAGCGTGGCGGTCTTCCAATTGGAAGTGTGTTCTTTAGTGTGATGCCACTACTGTTCTTAGATCACAGTTACAAGGATTATGTACTTCGTTCTACTCATTTCCACTTGAGTACTAGATTGCCCGCTGAGTTGAGAGTCAGTAATTTACTGACTAATGAGGGTTTGTTAGGTGGGCCATCACGCGTGTTTCGTTTTATGCATAAATGGGATTTGGTCATTTTTATTATTTAGTGTTCAAAACACTATTTATAAATACTTTGTTTAGTTTTACGTTATCAATGAAAATAAGAATAATTTGAATTTTTACGACAATAAATTTATTGCCTCAGTTGTTGTTTTACTGGCCAATATAACTAGGAAATGGACGAAATAAGTAATTATATATATAAATATTTCAAAAAATTATATTTATTTATAAAAAAATTGCAATGTATCATTATATATGAGAGTGTTATAATTATGTAACTAGTTAGAATTTCAACTCGAGTTATTTTTTGTTTTTTTATCAAACTACAAAATATACAAAATATTATCAGTAAAAATATCGTATCAAATGATAAAACACTAAAAATACCAAAAAAAAAACAGAATACATAAGCCGGTGCGCGCCCTAAAATTTATGATGAACAGTCGGTGACAACTAAAACGTTCAAATAAATACTAAATACGCTATTTACGCACACATTGATTTTGTGTAAGTACACGGTACGATCGCGATCTATCAATGCGGCGCAAACCGACGTGCTCTCACTTCGGAGGCGCGTGGCCGACTGGTCTGCGAGGATTATCGGCGGCTCGCATAAGAAAACGCGTACAATTTCATTGTAATTTATTATAACAAAAAATAAGAAAATGTTTATTAAAAAATGAAGACTCCAGACGTTTCTTTATAGTTTTAACTTTATTATTTGATAAAATTCATTTCTAAATTCTCGACGATTACGATAATTTCGTCTCAATAAGGAAGTGCGATTTTACACGTTTTAGTGATTTTTCTGATTTTTTTTACACTTATCCATAAACATTATCTTAAATTCGAATGCTCTACACGTAAGTTAAATTCATTGGCTAACTGTGTGATTTATTTCAAGGTTGTGGAGCATCGCTTTCTATATAATTCTATCGAAATCCCGACCTTCGAATTTCAACAAACGTCAAAGAAGACCCTTAATTCGGGGATATTACGGAAGATGACTGCAAAGTTCCGGAAACTATTTCAGGCGACCCAATTCGTTGGTTCATGTTTACGACTTAATGTTATATCACTATAAACGGTGTATTTGGTTGTATGTGGTGTTTAGGTGATTAGTAACGCCTTATTGTCTTAGCGAGTTAAGAAGTTGGTTCAATTCAACAGTGTTCCTCTATTCCTGAATGATATTTATTTTTGCAGTTTAATAATGTATTGATTTTGAAAATTCTAGGTTTTTACCAATTAAGTATATTCTGAATAGAAATCCTAACCGGTCTTTAAGCTTGTCCAATCAAAAGTACTTGTAGAATTCTATTAAATAAAAACATTTTTAAAACTTTTATTTGGCTTGTTACTTCTATGATGTTCTGTAACTGTTGATCTTCCAAATCGAAATCATTACAAGTATAATAAAAACAGATGAAATAATCTAACCGTTATCATTTCTGATGTCACGTGGATGTTCAAATATAACTAAATTCACTTGGCACTTTTTTTTAAATAAATCACATGGCAAATACTAATAAAGCAAAGACCACACAATTGGACACTCGCAGCTGGTTCCATTAAACCAATAAACACTTAAGTGGCATATAAGCTATCTATTACAGAGCGAATCGTCCAATGATATCATATAATTGCTTCGCCGAATGCACTTACCCTCATCGATTCGCTCAATAAAACACTATTTAAATTTCATGGCATTCTCGTCTTTAACTTCTACTACATAAAGACTATATCGAATCGTTTACACGGAATAATTACTGAATCAATAGACAGTAGGCGTTAGAAAGTCAAATTAATTAAAGGGGTTAAACCACAAAGTAAAGAAATCTATGAATCATGTTCCACTTCCATTTACGAAATATTTTTTTATTAAATTATTTTTCATTCATACAGTAACAGCCCTTGAATGTCCCACTGCTAGGCTAAGGCCTCTTCTCCTCTTTTTGAGGAGAAGGTTTGGAGCTTATTCCACCACGCTGCTCCAATGCGTGTTGGTGGAATCCATTCATATTCATTCATACGTTTCATTCAAATTATAATTTAAATAGACTTGTAACAAGTCTTGAATCATCAAGTGTTTCACGGCTTTGGATTGCCAAATACAGAGCTAACAATTGTTAATTTGTCTCATATAAGTTCTGATGAAGATACCTTTTTTCGGTCGTGCATTTGAGTGTTGATTATTTGAATCTGTTAGGAGTTTTTTATTTATTGTAAATATGATAAACGAATGAATATTTACAATAAATGTAAAAAAAAAAAACAATGAGATGACGACTGACAGAAAGAAGTGGAAAAAAATACAGGTTGTGCCGACCCCACGTAGTGGGATAAAGGCAGGAAGAAGATGATAAAGAATGAATTGGTAACATAGGTTTAGAGAGAATCAGTTAAATATTATAATGGCAATACGTAAGCCACTGACCAAAATCGTTATAACTCTTGCACTTTTAATTATACTGACTCACTTATCATTCATCTATTGTAAGGTTTTGGTAAGTCTGGTTTACCAACCCGCCAGTTGTTCTACCACCTTTATCGGTGTTCTAGTTATTTTTTTTTGTTCTTGTTTAAATGGTAAGTGGAAATTACAGGCATATGACATCTTAAAACTCATGTGATTTACATTACATACAGTTTCAGTCTCAAAAAGGGGAAGGTTCTAATTATTTGTTTCGAAGACAAATTATTAAAAATAAAAACGTCACGACTAAACTTATAAAGTAGAATAAGTTCGATCCTTTGCCTGTTGAATTTAATAACTTCACCTTGGGATGGCGCTTACGTATAATTGAAATGGAACGACGTCAATCATCAACGTTATTAATGAAAATAATTCTACGACAATTTTATTAATTATTATTAGATAAGCACATTAGTATTCTTCCATTTCCATGGTCTTTTGGATGGATGAAGGTTATTAAACCGGTACACTGGATCATAACAGTATCTTGCATTTTAACACTAGGCATACTTTTTCTATCCCTTAAGTTAACATAAACAATCGTCTCTTCATTTTATATCTTTGAAACGTTACATCTGTATGTCTAGGTATAACATCCGCTGGTTGCGACGAAAATAACCATTAATACTATGTTATTATAAAGGCTCGAACACAAATGCGCAAACATTGCACTGCGAACGAATAATTTGTGAAGCTACTGCAACACATGTGACTGCTAGAAAATTTAAATTTAATTTTTTTTTCATTCAAATAGGCCATCACTTATAATAAATGTTATCGACTGATAAGTTAAACACTGGTTTCTCCCTATCTCTCATTAATGATTTGACATTCGAAAGAAGAAGACAGCATTGTTAAACAATAGTTATAAAGCCGTTAGTGTTAAACAGCGCGCTAAGCTTATTATCAATGACGATTTCCCTATAGGCTGAATAAGTCCTGGCCTAGGGCGGCAAAATTTAGAGACATTTTTTTTAGTAGTCGCGTCCTCTGTGCATGTCGCAAAAAAAAACCCGTATGAAGATTTCGATTATTAAAAAATCACCAATAGCATGGCGGCAGCCTTCCTAAGCCTAGTGCAACATGTCATCAGAATATTGGGATTATATGCACTAAGGATTGCCGTTGCTGTCATGCATTTTATCGCCGAATATAAAAAAAATATTGTCCAAGTAAGAAAAAATGCTTTTTAATAGTACTGAATTTAATATTTTGAATTTTAAAATCTGGCAACCCTTATCTTACTACATAGAACATCTAGAATAGTTTTTTAATACTATTTACATAAAATATATTTCGGTAGCAGTACTATTTACTATTAAATATCAAACTTTCACCTTAATACAAATAAAAATAAGACTAGCCTTTTACTCTAAACAAATTCTGAATAAAACTCGATATTATTTGAAAAACTATCTTAATTGAATGCATGACATCACACGCGATCACAAATGATACAACTTTTTATACATAGATTGCTCAATGAAAACAGATAAATTACTTAATTCATTAATGATTGCAACACTTATTAATTACGCGAAAAAATACCACATAGCATTCCGCACAATTGCATCTTCATTGCATCTCCGAAGGCTACAGCTGATCAATTAATTCACTTCCTCAATTGTGAGGGAAGACATAAAACTTTATCGCATTTCACGACATTGAAAAATAAAAAACGAATATCGTAACAAGTTTCGAAATGAGTTATAAAAACTGTACATTAATACTTATCTCACAATATAATATTAACTTTTTTTTTCAGAGTCAACATGGTTATTAACCGAAGATAGCAGATTCCGACTGCACTACTGACTGACTTGACTTTTTATATTTTTTTACTTATTTTTATAATCATCTCTAAGAAATAAAATGGATTAATATACAACTAATAGTTAATTAATATTCATAAGAATTTAGGTCAACATTAAAAATCAAGAATTTACTCATGTTAATGTTTGTATTAAACAATTATTCGGACATCACATACATCAATTATTTGGACATCACATATATATAATCATTTTAATTTATTTATGGATGGGTCAAAATAAGAGCAACGAGTTCAACTAGGCTATTAACAACTCGTCCTAATTTCACATGTGTTCAAAGTAATGATTCTCAAGTGCTTTTATTACACTCCGAGTGCACCATGTGATACGACATGTTAACTTCTTTAATATGAGAATGCATGTTACGGACTGCAAACTGTACACAACTTTAATATATAATAACTTTTTTTCATTTAAGTTTAACTTACTGATGTAACTTCAATTAAACAATAGAAGTGTTAATTTTTCAGCAATTCTTGCGAATGTAATTTTAAATTTGAAATATACCTACATCTTTTTTATGTTATCTTTATAAAATCTCCGCATACTACATCTCCATGACGTTCAATAATTTATTATTTGTCATTTTTCACCAATATATGTAATAACATGTAAAAAAAGATCTTTGTATGTCTTTTCAAAAACTTTTCACTCATGCAAGGTTGTGAATTTACTCAAATTTATATGAAAAAGGTCCTTTGCCTGTATGTATGTGTGTTTGTATTATAAATATATTGACTACCAATGTCTGACATAGTGTATTCATTACATACAGCAAAAAAGTTTTAATTAAATAATACTATAATTGTTTGTAATCAGCCTAACACCTCATTGAGTCAGTTACGAAACACCAATTTAACACACATGAAGAAAATTAACACTTATTGTGGATTGATAATGCATCTTCTTATCCCTGTTACCATTTATATGTACAGTGACCTCTGTTTACTAATATTAATGTAATGTATATTAAAGAATATATTTTATGTTACAAGGTAAATGTCAAGTTTCATTTTAAAGAGATGTCATAATTAATTATCTGTCTCAATTGTGAATAATTTGTACTTTACATTAAAATTAAAACATCTAAAAATTATTACTGTTACTTGCAAGTTTGGTTTGATCAAATTTAATAGAAGTTATTTCATTATGAAATTTGTACATAATAGATTTAGTGATTATGTAAAATCTAAATAATAAGAGATTGGTTGTTCATTTTGCTGTTATAATTTTAGTGATTGGAATAATATTGCTATCTATTCAATTATAATATTTTATAACAATTACCTCTTGTATAGTATTATATGTTGGTGAAACTGCAATTTCATAGCATAGTATTAATATTACAAATTTATTAATTACAATTATGATTATAAAACACTATCAAAGATGTTATCTGAAGTTTCTTGTGCATTCTGCAGAACAACATTCCAATGATGTTGTAATATTGAAATAATATTATTGGCATGTATGCGATTATTTTTAAATTAGCATTTCGTTTATCTCCTTAGGGTAACTAATATTTAAAAAAAGATACAAATATTAGACATATAAAATAATATGTGTGTCATAGACAGGTTAATTATAATTTCTATCAATCATTTAAAGTTACATCATATTTTTGTTTGTTTATAAATTAAGTTATACTTTTATAGTAAAGTTTAAATAATAAAGTCAATAGTCATTATAACTTGATGTTTTAGTCAAGTATACTCTTGAATTTAAAATGCAAATTATGGTAATAATGCAGTTCTGTGTTTCAGGAACAACAAAAGTAAGGTACTGGTTTGAATACCAAACAGGTTTTGTGAATGGCTTATTTTTGCAATGTTAATCTTTGCATTAGAAGAGAGCGATTTTTTTATTTTTTTTATTTTCAAGTCGTGATCTTGTTTAAGTCTCTAAACTAAAAGAAGTTCGAGCTTTTTTTCATGATGTCATGTTAACTGTATAAATCCAAAGTGCCTAGTATGTTTTGTGAATTATGTGTGATTAATTTTATACTTATCAATTATTAATAAATCTAAACGAAAACCAGAAACGTCTAATTTAGTAAGTTGATACGCGAATTAAAACTTGTTCAAGTCATAAATACAATTGAAATTTGTACCATAAGAGATTTTACTTGACATCGAGGTCAAGCTACAAGAGGTTAAAAAAAATTGCAATGAAAGTCAAATAAGGCGAAAAGGCTCAAGCAACAAATACAGATCTCGAATGCTAAATATTACTTACATTAAAATGGAAAACATAACATAAACTCACCGTAATGTGAAGATTTTATCACACAGAATCACTTAAATTTGTACAACGTTGCAAATTATGTAAAAAAAATCAAAATAATCACAAGACAATTGGACCATAACGAAGATTACTTTAAAAGGAAAGCAATGTCACCGTTTATATTAAATATCACAGCATAACACTACACATTTTGTAAATATTTTTTTATTAAAAACTAATAAAAACATAAACCGAAATGAAAAAAAAATACGGGCAAAGAAATGTAAACAAAACAACTACGAACGACACCCAACAAACTGTGTGACTAACCAAACCAGACTGAAGTTAGGAGAAGATTGCCATTTGGCAAAGGATCTGAGTAATGTCACAGAGTATAAAATAAAAATGACAGACCACAGAGTGTACTTTTGTATTCGATTACAGAAATCGAATAAATTTGAATTTTATCATATGTAACAATAGGTGTTTTTTTTAATTAGCAAGAACTTTATTGATAAATACCACTGTATTTTTAAATACAATAAGATTATAAAGAATAACAACAGTCAAATATCTGCTAATGAGTTATATTCTGTAATAAATGTAAGCTGTACAATCCAGCAACCAGACCTACCAATAAACTTACAGACTGTACAGTCGTATAAGAAAATAGAATATTTACTATATATTTTATTCAATAAAGTCAATTATATTGAAAATTAATATTAAAAAAGTATTAGTTAATTATTATGATTTCTTTACACAAAAATAACCTCCTTTTTTATTCGAAATATGTATTATTCACTTATATTGGTCAAAGTATAGAAGATAGCTTCATTATCTTATTAATCATACTATCGTTTTTAATTTCCATTGAAAGTAACTCGTATTTGATTTATTGATTTGAGATTATATCGAGCCATATACAGTGTATATTATTACTAATGCATTACAATTTTGGCGCCCAGTTATCACCTTCTTAAAAGGTATAAAATTATGATAATACAAAAAAATATTGTAATATCTATAGATAAAACTGCAATTTTACTATATATCGAGTAACTGAATCGATTTTAATTCTGTGAATTGAATCGGTATTTTATCTGTTAAATTAGATAATCTGAAGTTAGGTATAAATAGAAAACACTGAGTAGTTGAGTACTGACGGTTGAAACTTGTAATTCTCGTTTCACGTAACTACATATGTACATTTTCGAAATTATGATCAATATGAATTATCCATTTTGTCTAATTATCAGATAATATCCATAATTAATGTCTGTAATTGTATGTAATAAAATCACTTAACTATCAGATAATTCATTCATAGCAATACATATTATTAATATTGCTTTAAACTTGCTTGTATTTCTTCATTCTAAAATGAAAACGTTTGATATAAAACTTTTAAATAATTATTATAGCTTAGTTTTAAGACCGCAATATATATACTTCGTGAGATTTATAAAGCTTAGCTTCAACCATTGTTTGCCATTGATTTTACACGTAGAGAAAAATATATTCAGATTTCGGTTTGTTCGCTTTTCAAATAAACACTTAAAATTTTAAATCTATAACGTATATATACGTTGCGCGGCAATTATTGTAGGTATTTTATTTAGGATTATTTATAGATAGTCAAAGTAAAAATAATAAATGACCACAAAACTAGAAATACTTACTGTAATTTTAGTAAGAAAACTAGTTGTTCCTTTTATAGAATCCAGTGTAATAAGTTTTAATTACCAATATTAAGTTCATAAGACTGCTCATCAGGTAAACTTCCTGACCAGTTGGCCTTTCATATGAGATACTCAAACGACAATAAAGCATTCTGTAATTGTACAACTTCTGTTGTTTCAAGCAATTTTTAGAAAAACAATGTAACAATTACTTAATATGTTTTTGTATTAAACAAAGTTTTATTTTATTTTATTTTTATTTTTTTGCAAATGATTTTTGCAAATGATTATAATAAGAAATGAACTAAAATACATGTGTAGAATATTATTAATTTTTATTATTTTTCAATGTTTACATTTTATTTTGCGCTATTATAGTACGATATTAAGCATTGTGTCTAGGATTATAGTTTTAAAGCCGATCTTGATATGAACATTTCTATTAATGCTTCTTTGAAGACCTGAAAATAAATATAGTTTTTTTTTATTTTTATTGTATAGGTAGGCGGACGAGCATATGGGCCACCTGATGGTAAGTGGTCACCAACGCCCATAGACAATCGCATTGTAAGAAATGTTAACCATCGCTTACAATGCCAATGCGCCACCAACCTTGGGAACTAAGATGTTATGTCCCTTTTGCTTGTAATTACACTGGCTCACTCACCCTTCAAGCCGGAACACAACAATAAAAAGTAGTAGTAGCTGTTTTGCGGTAGAATATCTGATGAGTGGGTGGTACCTACCCAGACGAGCTTGTACAAAGCTCTACCGCCGAGTATTACCGAATTAGCTTTTTTTAATAATCCTAATTAATTAAATATTCATTGTTAGTATAGTTACTAATTACTATGTACATAAAAGTTATAAATTTACTGTTAGTCAATGTCCCACTGCTAGACTAAATGTCTTTTAAAAATAATCTTTCTACTGAAAAGAAGGTTAGGACCTTTTCATAAAAAAGTCAACCTTTTAATGGAACTGAGTAAATAAAAAAAGTAACTATATGTAGTTTACTTGAATTTTGGAGAGAAACGACGTCTTCTGGTCTCGTTGGTTTCGAAGGAGAGGTCTGCGGTTTTCGCCTGTAAATAAATTGAAATGGGATTTAAGAAAAGTTATATGTTATAAGTTAGTGCTTTAAAGTTCTTTTCGTCTTTAGATAATTAGTTTATTGTTATATTTTTCCTTTAACTATGCCATAATTATAAAGCAAAATTGTTAACAAAGGATGTGATGATTCGTCCAGGATAGTATTTCACGAGAGAAAAACACACAAATGTAATGGTACATTTAACATTAAACATAATTAATTTGCATTTTCTATAAAATGCAATAAGAATATACCTCAATAGCTTCTTGAGTAAGATCGCCTTTAGGGGGGCCGTACTCAGCAAAGCCAGGGGGACCGTACTCAAGGAAACCTTCCGGAGCTTGCTCAATTGAACTAGAAAAAAGAAGTTATGCATAAAATGTTTTCAAACGTTTTAATATGATTAAGGGAAAAATATTAAAGAACATTCGTAGTAGATCTATCATTGGGAATTAGACTAATAGCGAAAATACAAATTGTCATACCCGGTACTTTGAACAGCAGTTACGTCACTGACTGCTTGATTTTCTTCCGCCTGTAACATTATTATCGTTATTAATGAAATGTAAATTGAAATTACTTCAAAATTTGTAAAAAAACAAAAACAATATGCTTAGAGCCATACTTGTGCTTTGATTTCGTTTTCAAGGCTAGCGATAATATCGGGGATGTTCTGAGCCTGTTGAAGAGTAATGAGAGTCGATGATAAATCTGAGTTTTCAACTGTTTCAGTTTTTTCGGTAACATCAGACTGAGATTCAGTGATGGATTGAACAGATTCTTGTTGGTTCACTGATTCTTGGGACACTTGCTCGGAGATAATTTCAACTACTTTCGACACCTCAACGTTGGATGAAGTTGATTCTTGGGAGGATTGTTGGTTGGTTACTTCCGTCTTCTGGCTACTCTCTTGAGTGATAACATTCTCAACAGTGCCTTCGGAAGATACAATATTTTCGAACTGAGATATTTCAACGTTAGTGTTTGTTGTTTCGACGCCATTCGCAAGAGTTGTTTGAGAAGTTTCGACAATCCTTTCAACTTCTACAATTGGTAGATTGACTAATGTAGTCTTCTCTTCTAGGATGACTGATTCTGTGGTACCTTCGGATTGTTCTGATTTAGCTGAAAATAATAAGACAATATTTTAATGATTATTCTAAAATGTTATTCTATTTTCGAAGTGTTTGATATTAATTTGTATTAAATATTCACCTTCAGAGTTTTCTGTGATGGCTTCTACTTCAGCTTCTACGACTTCTTTAGTCTCGTCATTAAATAGAGGTATAATACCAAAAGTTTGTTCGGTAGCTACATCGGGCAGTCCTTGGTTGATCAAATTCTGGGAAACCTCTTGAACTTTCGGTGGTCCGTATTCACGGAGGAAATCAGAACCCGATGCTTCAGAACCAGCGAGAATCACATCTTTAAGAGGATTTTCGGAGGGTTTCTGAAAAAGATATTTAAAATATAAACTTAGCCACATCACGAACGATCCAGAAAACATTATGAGTGTTTTTTTTTTTTGAAAATATTATCAAATTTTTAAAATATAAGCTTTATATTTATAATTATTATCACTGCAGTTACCAAAAGCTTAACCTTATACTCATGATATAATTTCAGTCTGATCAAAACATAATGTCTTGATAGAAATTTATTTGTCTTTTAGTATTAAATCAATAAACAAGTTTAGTATTTGTGCTAGCTGGAGGGAAGGATTCATAAAATCTAAAATTAAGAAATCATTGTACCACTTCTGAAGGAAGATAGAAGGCTGGTCCGTCTGGCCTCCATCCACTCGGCAGGTAGGGTCCGGATCCCTTGCCAGATGCTGAGGCCACTACGAGAACAACTAAAGCCAAAACCTGTAAAACAAATAGAAAATGAAACACATTAAATAATTAGAGTTAAAAACGAAAAAGTTTTCATCCAATCTCTTATTAATTTGAATTCTGCTTATAAACCATCCCTGAAAAGCTTAGAATAAACTCTAAAACATATTTAAAAAAGAAGAAAGGAGAAATCCTTTGCTTCGCACTTTAATATAGATATTAACATGCTGAATTAATTATTAAAAAAAAACAAGTTACAATCAAAGTAACAATATAAAATTAATTTTATTCAATTTAAAACATTTCTCTAGCAAATAAATTGATGATTTTATAAAACTAGCTGTTAAATTATGTGTATATAGTCTAACCTCGTACGATAAATAGACTCTTTAACGCAAATATAAATTTACAATCACATTAGAATAGCTTGAAATTATGAAGTTCAAATAAACAAATTCTTCAGTTTAATATAACAGAACAGATTATAGTGATATATTAAAATGATTTACCTTCATGTTGATGAGATATTGAGATCTTCGAAAGTGAGAAGAGAATGATGCCTCCTTCTGATCGATGCAGGTTTATATACTAAAAATTGTACGTTGATAAAAAAAAAATCAAACAAACCGAGGCTTTTGGCAAATATTTGAAATATAATTGTTTGATTGTCTTTTGCAGTGGACGCGAATTAGAGCGACGGCCAAGGTTGAATTTGAAAACGAACGTTTATCTGGACCTTATGGCTAACTAATTAAAATAATATCAATTTTCTTTGCTCGGCATTTAATAAGTAATAATAATTATCATCTTTATTGCGTTTACAACAACAGTAATCAGATATATTAAGACTATATTGAACTAAATAAAAGACAATATTGAAAAAAAAAACATGTAAAAATGCCAATCTTTTTACTGAATGATCACTTCCTGATTAAGGAGAACCCCCAAGATGATGCTTCAAGACATATCAGCTATACAGATGTATAATATATAACAAATACTTGTAATGTATACACGCATCCGGTATTTTACTCGGTGGTAGAACTTTGTGCAAGCTCATCTGGGTAAGTACCACTCATCAAATATTCCAGGGCAAAACAACAGTACTTTGTATTGTGTTCCGGTTTGAAGGGTGAGTGAGTTAGTGTAATTACAGGCACAAGGGACATAACATCTTAGTTCCCAAGGTTGGCGGCGCATTGGCGATGTAAGCGATGGTTAACATTTCTTACAATGCCATTGTCTATGGGCATTGGTGACCACTTATCATCACGTGGACCATATACTCGTCCGCCAAACTATACAATAAAAAAAAATTATGCAAGTGAATATTATTAATACAACATCTTAAATCGTATTCGTCACAATCGACTTCTATTTATTTTTATTTTTTATTTGTATTTATTTAAGTCTTTGATGTAAATAAATAGGTTAATTAATAAAAAAAATAACAAAAGTGAATAGACTTCTATAGCAAATTACAATTTAAATCAGAATGCGTCTTTTGGTCGAGTATGATGGAGTCCAACATTGAATAATTCGCATTTACATTAATTAAAAAGATGAGGAATTATTTTTGCGTTGAGCTCAGTGTAGCTCAAACTTTTCGACATTAAGTTTTCATTGTAGACGTTAATTTAGATAGAAGTTGGTTTTAACTTAGTTTTTTTATCGTAACTTAAATTTAGTAAGAGTTATTTTCGTTTACTACAATATTTTCATCGTTACTTTCTTCAAAATTTTACGTCTCTTCTCTGTGATTTACTCTTTAAAATGGTATCAGGATAGTTTCGCGTTTATAATATAACTAACGCTGTGCCCCGCGGTTTCACCCGCGTATAATTAAGAAACATATAATAAATAAAAATAAGCCAAGTGCCTTCCTCGATAAAAGGACTATCCAACACAAAAATATTTTTTCAATTCGAACCAGTGGTTCCTGAGATTAGCCGGATCAAACAAACAAACTCTTCAGCTTTATATATTAGTATAGACTACGGATTCTATTTACTGGCTATGCCGCGGGGTGTCACCCGCGTTATACTTATTGCGTACAATATATAATTAAATATAATTTTAATTAGTTGACATATATACTTACATAGTAAGGCAAGCTTGCGAACCTTTCTTGTCGTATAGTTTCACTTACCCTTCAAATCGGAACACAACAATACTGAGTCCTTATTGCTGCGATAAAATATATGACGAGTGAGTGACACCTTCCCCGATGGAATTGCACAACGCCAAAAGTAAATCATACATGCCTCCGATCTATAGGGTTTTCCATTAAGGGCGCTTGATCGTGCAGAACTTCCATCGTAGCGTGTGCTGTGTGGCACGTAGCGCCGTCCTGTTGAAACCACATGTTGTCCAGATCCATATTCTCGATTTCAGGCCAAAAGAAGTTGGTTATCATCGACCGGTATCGCTCACCATTGACGTTGACGGCCACACCATTATCGTTTTCGAAAAAATACGGACCAATCACGCCTCCGGCCCAAAATCCGCACCAAACAGTCACTTTCTGCGGGTGCATTGCCACTTGGTGAACCTCGTGTGGATTGGTCTCGTCCCAAATACGGCAATTTTGCTTGTTGACATAGCCATTCATCCAAAAATGCGCCTCGTCGCTGAAGATGATTTTTTTGCCAAAATCGGCGTCAACTTCCAACTGCTCTAATGCCCAGTCAGCGAACACACGGCGCTGTCTATGGTCATTAACCTTGAGCTCTTGGGTCAGCTGGATCTTGTACGGGTGCAGGCTCAAGTCACAACGCAAAATTCGCCAAGTTGTCGTCTGCGAAAGGCCGAGTTCCTGTGCGCGACGCGGAATTGACTGCCGCGGGTTTTCGAGGACACTGTCGCGCACAGCGGCGATATTCTCGGCAGATCTCGCGTTACGTTGACGCACGGGAACCGGCTGATTGTTAACTGACCCGGTTGACTCGAATTTGTCCACCAATCGACGGATAGTCGACTCGGCAGGACGATCATCGCGACCGTAAAACGGGCGAAGTGCGCGGAACGTTGCTCGAACTGAAGACCCATTTTCATAAAACAATTTTATGATTTGCACGTGCTGCTCGACACTGTAACCTGCCATGGTGGTTTGGGAGGACGGAATGAATATAACACACTGCATTTGACAGCTGTCACTCAAACAACATGGCCGCAATCAGCTGTCAAAGTTCAAGCGTCCCTATTGGAAAACCCTATATTTATTACAAAATAGTTGGTAACAATTTGCCACCTAGTTCGTTGCCAGCTCCATTCGTAATGGTCATATCGTAAAGTTATAATATTAAATGTTTAAAGAAAGAACAAGATAATATGTCATGTCTCGTTTTGTGCATCAACAGCAGATATGATTAGCACGCATCTTAGTCGATTGCGAGCTCAAACTCGGACGAGCCCTACTAAGTTTTCATTTGTTATTCGTAGTTTTTTTTTTTTTGTTAAAATACCTCGTTCCTGTTCGCGTTGCGACCTACTGGTTCCAATCTTAACAGTCCAGGCACAAATACAAAAAAAAAAAATCATAATCAGCCTTAGGAGGAGTTTTTATTATTGTATAGGTGGACGAGCCATTGCGCCACCTGATGGTAAGTGGTCACCAACGCCCATAGACAATGGCATTGTAAGAAATGTTAACCATCGCTTGCATCGCCAATGCGCCGCCAACCTTGGGAACTAAGATGTTATGTCCCTTATGCCTGTAATTACACTGACTCACTCACCCTTCAAACCGGAACACAACAATAGCAAGTACTGCGGTAGAATATCTGATGAGTGGGTGGTACCTACCCAGACGAACTTGCACAAAGCTCTTCCACCGAGTGTTATTTACTATGTTACCATATAGGGCATTCCTTTCTAACTATTAATAAATCACTTGACTGGTTTCGTGTAGTGTATATTTGTAAATTAAAAAGTCTTAATAAAATATAGGCATAAATTATGAGATCAAGGATGATAAATTATTATATTCTTAGAACGCTCATATATAAAACAAGAACACGTAATAATAGATCAGTGTGTGCAAATATTGGTTAATTTAATGGCGTGTGAATTCTATTTGATATCGCTAATGACTTACACAACACGTTTGATCATAGTTAGGACCAAGGACTTTGGGACCTTGTTAATTATATCTTCTTATTAATTATTTTATATTTAATTACGAATCTTGGTACTAGTTTTTACTCGTGGCATGCGTGAGGCTACTATCAAAAATTAAATGTTACAAAAATAAATTATTAGTATTAAGAAAGTAAGACAAAGAAATAAGAGATAAACATTTAATTATTATTCATTATATACATCAAATTCATATATATTAATTACATAAATTAATCCTAATGAAATTTAATATGACATTAAAAGGATTTGTAATAGAAATATAAGGCAGAGTTTTAGTCAATAGTGCGACTCGTGGTCAATATGGCCGCCATTATTGAAGCCGTTTCCATGGTTACGGCTGTTGGCGTTCGAATCGTAGCCGTTGGAACGGGAGAGGTCTTCGGTATCTTGGTATGAGACTTGAGGCTTGAAACCGCGTTCATCAGCTTCATAACTGACTGTCTGTAACAATCATTTTTAAGTTACATTTCTTGTCAACACATTCTAGAAGGTACTATGTATGTGATGTGTGTATGACGTTATACCAGGAACACTTTTTTTCTTACTTTATCCCTTTGTTTGCTGTTGCTATTAGCTGACTTTATTAGAAATCCCCTTATTTTGTGTGGTTCGTCTAAATCCTAGATATAAAGATTGCTAAATATGGATTCTATATATTTGCTAAAAATAAAAACCGTCATCATAATTATTGCAACTTTGATATTATATTGAATATTAAATATCTAAAAATTTCAGTAGCCAAAATCAAAATTAGTTGAAACAGCAAGAACCTAAATGAAAATTAAAAATAAATTAACTTGCAATTTAATATGTGACAGAGCTTTTAGAAGCGTTGTATTCAAATGATACAATTAAGACCATAACAAAAACTTTAATATTATGAAACTTGAATATCATCCTACCCAAAGAGCTTGACTTTAAGATTTTTTTTAATTATTAGTCATAATCAGAACCGTATAATGGCCCCGATGCCCTGGTGCACCGCGCCGCCTTGCTACTGTACATAATCTACATTACCTGTTTCCTACCATCAGGCAAGACCACGTGGTACTGCCCTAGCGCCTTCTCCTCCAGCCTTTCCTCATGGTGTCCAAAGTCAGTTCCTTCATTAAAATCGCTGACCATGTAACCGAAATTGTAGTTCGCTGGTTCCTGTGCACAGAATTTAGTATAAGTACTATTTATTTTATTTATTCTATTATTTTTATACCGTGTATTTAAAACGAGTTTTAAAGCATACCTTATCTGATGTTTCTTTAACCAAATTAATTATTAATATTATTTAAAAAAAAGAAAGTACTTATACCACCTTCTATGTTTAAAAAACTTAAATATGTGATGTGTAAGTATGGCCCTAATAGCCCTAAAATGATAAAAATATGTTTTAATTAAAATGCGATTAATGAACTGTTAATATGAGTGAAGCTGTGTAATTTTCATCTTTAGTCTTTTAATTAGGTAATGGTAAGTTTATTAAAAAATTAAGGCGCATTTATAAAAGCTCAATTTAAAAAGCTGATATAATTAAAGTGTTAAGCTATTTTTAAATTTTTATTCTTACATGTTTAAGTCTTAATGTAAAAGTTTAATTAAGAAGATAATTTATTAAGTATTAAAACCAATCAACTATCATTGACTGCCAACGTATAACTAGCAACGCTAAATATTTAATCTGTTAAGTCTTATTAGTTAAGAACTAAAGATGAATCTTGATATAGGTATCGTAATATATATGATTGAGATTAATTGATTCCGACACCGATTTTATAGGAGAAGGTGTTTCTCATATCCAGTTTATTGAACTGGCCGCTAGATAGCGTCACATCATGTCAAATAATATACACATATGAATCGGACAGGGCAAAATCTTCCGGGTTTAGTTAATAAGAGCGAATCTTTTTTTGTAATTACCGATTTCGCATCAATGGCGTTTCTGGCAAAGGGTGAATTCTCATCGTAGCCCTGTGAGTGAGTAAGTCTGGCTTGCGCACTTTGGTCGTGGAGACTGCTTCTGTAATAAGTGAATAATTTAGTTCTCGCCTTAAATGTTAGTAGTAGGTTAAGCAAAAATATTTTCGTGAAAATAAGAATTTGAAACTAGGTTTGAACACGCAAACGAAATATTATTTTTTTAATTATAATATACTATAACTTAAGTGAACAATTAGACTTTGTATGTAGTGAGTATGAAGCATGGTATTAATAGCAGACTGAAAACAGGTGAAACCAGCTCAGTCCAAGACTCTTGTGCGTTTATGATGTATACAATTGAAGCACTAAGATACTTTCTTCCTTTAATATAAATTATTGATTTTTATGTATGACAATATAATTGTATATGACTAAAATTTACATACCTAACAATTCCATTTCCGCTTTGACCGAAACCCTGATCGCGTGACCTAGCTGCGATCACCTGGGGAACTCCCGTGAATCCACCCGCTGGTTGGGGTCCTTGGGGATATCCGTTGTTCCGATTGGCTGGCGAAGGCGGCAGGTAGCTAGATATGTACATAAAAACGTAGTTTAGAACCTAATAAGTAATAACAACACATGTCGCTTCAGAATATGTCTATAATTTCTAAATTAATTAATAGAATACTAAACGGTCACGTAAGATTTTAAGGTTATAATAAAATTCCCATATTTGCCAATTAATAATTCAAATCACGTGTTAAGAAAACTTTGATTAACAAGGCGTATTACTAAATAAAGTATTATATAAATGATAAAAATGTATGGAATTAGAATTCGTTGATTTTTTAGGCAGGATTATAATTCAATTGTTTTTAATTATCTATGTAACTTGAAAACAAGTAATTAGAGTGTGTCGCTGGCTTTTTTTGATACAGTTTACATTCCGATCCGGTAGGATTTAATTTACTGATTTATAAGTGGTAACAAGAGCTTACTTGAATAAAGTATGTTTTAATTTTGACATACTAATTAGGAGTACTTTAAATGTAGTACATATGTTATAAAGCTAATGGATGATTCAACCAATTGTGTTTTTGTTGGTCTACTTGTGACTAAATCCAAATATGGCCACGTCAATGGGTTACTCACCTTTTCGATAGAGGAGGTTCCGCTGCCACGAAAGCGGCTACAGCAACAACGACAAATATCGACTGAAACGTAGAAAATAAAATAATTTAATATCTTATTAAAGTTTTCATTAATTAGCATCGGAATTGCGATTCGAAAGGGATGTATATTTACTACATATGTCTATAATAGGCCGTAATTAAGGGTAAGTATCGACGATCTCACTTGTAAACGTTGCTAAGCAACTGTTTTGCTTAAACACTGATGTCTCTCTTTCAGCCTTTATTGATTTGACATTCGTAAGAAGAAAACACAAGATAGTTTAACTAATCACCTCTAAAGAACGTCTATAAATGAGGCCGTAAGATTTTTCTCGATATCCCTTTTTATATTACATAATGGTTACAGCTTTAGTTAATTAACGCCTTTTAATAGAACTTAAGCGCAAACTGAAGAGCATCATTCACCTTTATATAAATAAAAAAAAAGTTGATTGTAAATTTTAATATTAATTTATAGTTTCAGGACCACTTTTGAGATTAAATTCTATTAATCTATAATAAATAATGTTTTAGAATCTGCAAGAAACTTTGCAATTAATTATGTATTCTTAATAATTACAATATAAATAATAAATAATGTTACAAAACTCACCATCATCTTAAAGCGAGATAAGATCAGAACAAGAGATGAAACAAGTGACGATGCGAATGATACACTTGTCCTACTTCAAAACGCTTTTATAGTTACCTCGTAATGTTAGTAGGGGATGAAAAATTACTGCTCATTAACGACATAATAGAGAAGCTTTCAAGGCGAGCTATTGGAACAGAGAATGAATGGAGTTGTTACATATTGAATAGGAGTATTTTTATAAGTTACAGTAAGTGACCCACTTTTAGAAGGCTTGGATATTATTCCACCACGCTGCTCCAATGATGGTCCATGGATACACTTAATTTGCAGATTTTCACTTGGAAAATACATCGTCATCATTATATACATGCTTAGTTTATTGTTTTTTTTGTATATATACAGGTGAGAGAGCCTCGTTGGTCTAGTGGCTCGATATTAGGCTGCAGACCCGGCGGTCCTGGGTTCAATTCCCAGGTCGGGCCAATAAATAGTTATTGGGTTTTTCTGTCAGAAAATTCTCAGTAGCAGCCCGGAGTCTGGAAGGTGGAAGTGTGTACACTCCCGTGCCTCGGAAAGCACGTTAAGCCGTTGGTCCTGCGCCTGAACTCTTTCCGGTCGTGTCGGATTGCCGTCCCATCGGATTATGAGAGCTAAGGAAAAGAGAGTGCACCTGTGTTTGCTCACACACTTGTGCACTATAATACGTCCTGCGGAGTTGGCTAATCTCTCTTGAGATTGGCCGCCGTGACCGAAATCGGTCTGGAGGACCTTATTATTTATATATACAGGTAGTCGGAGTGAATATTAAAATGAACATAATATATAACAATATTTTTTAATGTTATACCTGTTTGTGTTATTGTCACTATATGTTTTATGTCTTGTTTATTTAACTATTTACGTATTAATTTAATCAAAGATAATAGAATGAAATCATAGACAATTTAGTACTTTTTAATGATTCGACATATTCCTCACTCTATTGTACTTTTTACAATTTTTTTTTTTATAAAAACGGGGAGTAAATTTTTCTTTACCCTATTTTTATTTGATTCATGATTTCGTTTTTATTGACAATTGGTTTCGAAAAAAACAGTATTATAACGTTAGAATAAAATTATTTGACAGTTTATCTAAGCTATCTATAACATAGTTGACTTGAATTAAAAATAAATGTTTGCAAAAATATTATTTATTTAGACAACTCTACAGCTCTCTCTGTCCACATCACACCCCGCGCATGTGTTGACACGTCGTGCGACGGATCACGGAATCTTATCCTATTTTTGTATAGCTAAGGTCACATAAGAGATTATCCAACGAAACAATTAGATTACGCGATAATATGTATTAGCGTTAGTTAACAAATTTTTAAAAAAGGTTTAGTCTTTTTCAAAATATCAACGATAAAATCTAAATACTAATTAACTAGATAAAGAGGCAGCCGTACTGTTAATCTAGCAATCTTACCAACTGCCTTTATAATACGGAATTGTTATATAACAGCCAGTTAATGTCCCACTGCTGGGCCTTCTCTCCGTTTATTTAGTTTAGTTATGCAAGCCGGAAGTGTTGTAGGTGTCCACTTTCCATCTGGTGAGCCTCCCGTCCGGATGCCCTCTTACATAAAAATTATATACCGGTATTTACTTATACTTTAAGACTACAATGCTAAACTATTAAATCATGAAATTACATAATATCATGTATATAACTAGTACAGTACAGTACAGTTCAGTAACAGCCTGTGAATGTCCCACTGGTGGCCTAAGGCCTCTTCTCTTCTTTTGACGAGAAGGTTTGGAGCTTATTCCACAATGCTGCTCCAATACGGGTTGGTGGAATACACATGTGACAGAATTTCAGTGAAATTTGACATATGCAGGTTTCCTCACGATGTTTTCCTTTACCGCCAAGCACGAGATTAATTATAATTACAACAAGGTCCTCCAGACCAATTTCGGTCACGGCGGCCAATCTCAAGAGAGATTAGCCAACTGCGCAGGAGATATTATAGTGCACAAGTGTGTGCACAAACACAGGTGCACTCACTTTTCCTTAGCTCTCATAATCCGATGGGACGGCAATCCGACACGACCGGAAAGAGTTCAGGCGCAGGACCAACGGCTTAACGTGCTTTCCGAGGCACGGGAGTGTATACACTTCCAACTTCCAGACTCCGGGCTGTTACTGAGAATTTTATGACAAAAAAACCCAATAACTATTTATTGGCCCGACCTGGGAATTGAACCCAGGACCACCGAGTCTGCGGCCTTATATCTAGCCACTAATCCAACGAGGTAGTATCGAGGTAGTAGTACGAGGTATAATCACAAATTAAGCACATGATATTCAGTGGCGCTTGCACGGGTTTGAACCCACAACCATCGGTTAAAATTCACGCGTTTTTACCAGTGGGCCATCTCGGCATTATTATTTATTATAAATTAAAGCCACGTCGACATATCTCTCTCTATGTACTCATGTTCACGTCAATCTTAGAAACTCCTTATGATTGATGTTGTAGTGTTTGTATTTAAATAATAACTATAGTAATAGTTATTTACACTGTCCCGTGCTCACGGTATGTTGGGCGAACGTCATTCGAGCAAGAGCCATTGGCGAGAGCGGACGTGTCGCTTGCGCATAATGTGTTTTGTCGAGCCAGTGAACTGTTTAGCACGGGTGTACACTACATATGTGTTGATTTTCATTCGGTTTTTCATAGGTTTTATGTTCTTAATAACACACTAGTTTTATACGTACATCATATAATGTTTATATTATAGACATGAGATATTTTTTCAAATTTTCTTCAAATGTAGATCAGCAGTTTTTACATTAAAAGGATATTAATATAATAATAATAATACTTTATTGTTATCCATTACATACATATTCTTAAAAAATAGACCTGACCCCTGAACTGGTGTTACCCGTGCGTCAGAAGTCAGTTCCTTCCCATTAAATTATTACATACCTAGTATTACAATACAAATTGCCTTATCACTAATTATTGTAAGTATATCCAAACCATGTGTGTACATGTGTGTATGTGTATGTATTTGTGTGTGTGTGTGTGTTCATGCTTGCTATATTCTAGATGTACATATTATTTTCTTTTCAGGTAGTTAATAGTTTCTCAACGTCTTCATAATTAAGTTTTTTTAACCATGTTCTACTTTTGTCTTTTAATTGGTAATTATTAATGTCCATTATTCTTGAAAAATGATTTAATTTTTATAAAATCTCGATGCAAGACTGTAATATTTTTGCTGTGCGAATTTACTTTTAACTTTATTGTATGGAAACCGATCTCTTCTACTAAAATTAGTTCTGGGTAAGAGTGGGACAACTGTTTTATGGTATTTTTGTTTACATAGGTGTACAAAAAGTTTTCTTACAGATTCAATTGACCAGTTTCAACAAAATGCTTCTCCGTAAAACTAAAGATCTGGCTCGCTTGAAGAATTACAGATTTGTATGGGTCAAGAACTGTTCTGTTATGGCAAGAAAAAACGACACTAGTCCCGTTATGCAAATTTATACCGAAAGCGATTTAAAAAAATATTATAAGAACTGTTTATATTTTTTGTTTCTACAGCCTTATGCATGTTTTATTATATAATTGTTTACATTATTCAAAAAATATTGTTTAAATTTTTACTCATACGCAATAGTGAGTTGAATTTTATTATCGAGTTATTATTTTATTCAATTTTCTTTGTCAATTGTGTGCTAATGAATGTAATGTTGTATACTGATGTTCCTATAATCTTTTATTCGTATTTTTTAACTAAGTCTAATAATATTCTTAAAATATTTGCTTCCGGTACGAGAGAGAATGTTACTTTTATTGATTTTCTTTGTATTTGTGTGTTATTTAATTATGTCTTTGTTCAAAATATTTTAAACAATACATTATCACTTTTAAATAATTTTATGACAATGGATAAGAGATCAATGAAAAACTAATGAAATATCATTTTAAATTTTTCATATTGTTTTGGTTACTCGAACATGAATTCTTATTATCTATACATATAATAAATCTGTAACTGGTCGATGTCTGTACATGGAAGATAAATGAGTAAAACTTTTATCGGGGGTCTTTATAAACACAATAGAACCCAAAACAATGATTAATAGAATTTTTGTCTGTTTGTCTGTTTGTCTGTTTGTCTGTTTTTCTGTTTGTCTGTTTGTCTGTTTGTCTGTTTGTCTGTTTGTCTGTTTGTCTGTTTGTCTGTGCGTTTGTGCACGCTAATCTTAAAAACGGCTTAACGGATTTGAATGCGGTTTTCACTAATGTATTGTGGCTAACTTCACTTAACATTTAGTGTTTGTTTTATTTCAATCGGTTCATAAATAATAAAGTTATGTCAATTTAAAGATAGACGTAGAACATTTATTAAAAAATGGTTATGGTCAAACTGAAAAGAGATTAAATATTACATGTAATTTACACTTTTGCTTATGATTTATCCTATATTTTGTCCTATAATTTTTAATCTCTTTATTTATTTATTATAAGTTTAGTATCCCTACTAAAAATCAATAAATTATTATCTGTAGGAAAAGTACGCGCACTGTTAGTTGTCAAAATCAAAAAGTTTTGTTAACAATTTCGTGTTTTCAGTAGCTTCGTGTGTTGTTTTTGCATAAAAACTAATATTGCATATATATTGTGTGTATCTTTATGATCTCATCTTATATCTTTCATAACAGTACGCTTTAAGACTGCGTGTGAGCAAGTCAGTTAACTCAGTGACAATAATTAATACGTAAATAGTATATAGGTGTATAAACAAAGCCTAAAAAACAACTATAACAATAATACATGGTTTTAGAAGTGCTTGCTTTAAACATATACGTGATATAATACTTCTTAAAACTTTAAATAGGTATAATTTTTTCGTAAATTCGTGTTTCCTGTCAAAAGTTTTAAAACGGCAGATAAAAATTCAAACGTTTTACCAACCGAAGTTTTTTCTAAACAACGAAATAAATAACAATTTAACGCGGAAAAAATGGCAACCATATGGATATATATAAGGAGTATTAGCCACTGGTTATGTATAAGAAGTGTAAATAGAGAAAAATAGCAATTTTGTTCAACATTAAAATAACAGAAATTACTTTAGAAGACCTCATTAATAAATGTAACAAGTATTTCGAACCGAGGAAAAATTTAACTATGGCCTGACATGTATTTTTTATGAGAAAACAAAGCAAACACGAAAATATAACCAACTTTATTACGAGTCTAGAAAATTACAGTTTAAAATGCGATTTCGTTGAATTAATAGTCATTGGTCAGTGATAAATTTACAGCGAATATGTGTTAGAGTAGCGCGCCAAACATCAAAGATTATTACAACGGTCTGATCTGTCACTAAAGAAAGCTATAGAGATAGCTAAAATAGTAGTGATCGAACAACAAAATAAGGAGCACATAAATAAAAGCACTGAGACGTCGTCATCACCGTCATCGTCTAATGAATATCAAGTGATGAAGGGGGAGTAAAAGGGTTAAACAACACACAGTACAGAATAGAGAAGATGTGCATATTCCTACGAAGTCAGACGGGCAACTAATTAAGAAGAGAACAAAATTGTGAAACGTGGTTATATTTGCCTCATCCCAATATAAACCGAATAAAAGTATTTTGTAATCTCTCAGCTTAATTCAATTGGTCTTTGGCTACATCAAGCTTGCGACAGCATAATCATGAATAGGAAGAAGTAGATCTGTGCGAGCATATAATATATAATTAAGTGTACTCAGATATTGATATTATATATTTAAAAAAAAATCACTGCAAAAATAACATAAATAAGATAAAAATAATAATGTATTAAATGTATTAATTTATATAAAATGAATGTACCAACCCATCTTAATATTCAATATTTTAGTTTGTTATAAATTTTGTACTGTAGTCATATTCTTGCTTGCCTTTTAATTGTATTTGGTTAAAAAATATATAAATAATATATATATATCATTTATTTACTGCATTTTATTGGCCTTACTCAATGTAATAATGCTTAAGCTATGTGATTTCATTTATATTTTGTTTTTGTTAAATTTGTGTTTTCATTAAGTAATTAATTATATTTGATTATAAAAAAATATATATCTTACTACACCTTTACTGATTATGATGGTTTAGCTGTTTGATTTTATATATGTTTTGATTATTTTAATGATTGTGTAATTATTGTTGGTGGAAACTTAGCTAATGTATGTATATATTTATATATATATATATGCTATAAGTGTCATCTCATTTTTAACACTTAACCTACCAGAGCGGTCAAATAACTGCTTTTGAAACTTTAATTAAAATTGTTATATAGCTGCTTTTGTTTGTATATTGTATACTTTTTCTACATAAAATGGCCGCTTAAGCAGCTTATTCAGATGTGTGTCAAGTTCAATGGACAGCATTTGTTTTAATTCCCTTTTTTTGTTTAATTAAATTAGTAGCCTTGGTTAAGTCTGATTTTATTTAGTCTCTGACAGAAGAAACTTTTCCTTTACTTTATACTTTATATTGTACACATAAAATAACATAAATCTATAACAAAAACGAATTAATTAATAAATTATCCATACATATAAATAAAATTGAAGTTTCTGTCTGTTATTTCAAAATAACTGCCTGTTTTAAAGGCTATATGGCTATTTACGATTTACCAAAACCAAAGCAATCATTTTTTTAATTTTTTTACTGTCTGCATGTCTGTATCTTTCAATCGTCTAAAAATTGAAATAACCGAATTATTATAAGAACTATTTCAAGATTCCGTTTAGCCTTTATTTCATCAAAATTAGTTGAGTCTATCAAAAGTTATAAAAATACGTATTTTTGTTGATATCTATTCACATAATATTATTACTCTTCCTAACTGATTCATTAACGCAGAGCCTAAACTGCGGGGGTTAGAAACTTGAAATTTTGGCAGTTGATACATTTTATAACACCCACTAAGGAAGGATTTTTGGAAATTCTACCCCTAAAGAGTTGAACGATTGTTTAGAAACCCGTCATTTTTAAAGTTAGAAGCATGAAATTTAATGAACAAGCTTAAAAATAAATAAAAATGTATTTCAGCGTTTTTGAAAATCTAAATCTAAGAGGGTAAAAAAGGGGTTGAAAGTTTGTATGGGTATTAAAGCTATGCATACGTATTTCGTCGTTTTTAGAAATTTAACTCCAAACGGGAGAAACGAGGTAAAAGCATTAGTATAAAAATTAAAAAAAATCTAAATATACTATTTGTGTTTTTTGATTGAATTAATAAACATGATTTCAAAGTTTTTAGAAACTTTTATTTTTGTTTGGAAGAGTTGGGTGCAAATAATGAAATTCAAAATACCCAATATCTTATATCAATATCTCTTAGGGAGAAATAAACGAACTTTACTATGTTAGTGATGTTTGGATAAAGAAAACATATTCCATTTTTGCCATATGTACCACTTAATTGGTATTCCCTAAGCTTATATTATTGTAAAGTTTCATTAAAACCCATTCAGTAGTTTATGCGTGAAAGAGTAACAAACGTCCATACATCCATACAAACTTTCGCGTTTATTATATTAGTAGGAAGTAGGATTATTATATGCCCTGTACTGAACACACATACACTATACTGGATGGGCGAATAAATCGATTGGTAAATGTTTATATATTATTGATTAAAAAATGTACGAGATAAAATCCTTATTTTACCCGTACGAAGTCGGGGCGGGCAGCTAATTACTCGCTGATAACGTATCTTTCTGTAGGTAAAAAAGGTTTTTAAAAACAGTACAGCAGTTTTTTAGTTTATTCGCTACAAACAAACATACAAAAAATCTATTTTTACTTATTTATAATATTAGTATAGATAAAGACCACGCGCGAGCGAAGCTGCGGGCAACAGCTAGTTTTATAATATTTATTTATATATGTTTTAGCTCAATTTTGTTAAAATGGATACTAAAATAGCTTTATTTTATCAAAATGTACGTGGACTGCGTTCAAAAACATCTACATTTTTCTCAAATTTGTCATTAGTTGACTATGACATTATTTGCCTTACTGAAACATGGTTACTACCTGGAACTTTATAATTCGGAACTTTTTGATAGTAGATACAATGTTTATCGCGGTGACCGTGATTACGTTTCTCGCACTGATAAATTAGGTGGTGATGTTTTAATTGCTTGCCGAAAGGGTATTGCGGTTAAGAATTTGGTGGTCCAGCCGTCAAACAATATTTGTTCTTTCGATGTTATCTCTATCTGTATAGGCATTAAGTCGAATAAGAAATTTATAGATTGTCGTTTATTTTGTTGTTACTTTCCTCAATGTTCGTTGCAATATGAAGATCAAATTAAATTTTATGAGTGTGTGTCGGAATCTATTATATTAAATCCTAAAAATATTTTTTGGTTAGTAGGTGATTTCAATATCCCTGCAGCTAACTGGCTTCAAGGCGAAAACAAACTTGCTTTTATATGCTGATGACAATAAGATGTATAAAATAATCAAAAACCCCAACGACTGCTTGGATTTCCAGAAAGACCTTGATCGTCTCAGTGACTATTGTTCACAAAATTCTTTATTCTTAAACATAAAAAAAATGTAACGTTATAACATTTACCAGAAATAAATTGGTGATTGATTTTACATAAAAATTGGATGGCGAAGTAATTTCTAGAGTCAATATGATTAAAGATCTTGGTGTTCTAATTGATTCTAAGATGCTTTTCGATGAACACATCGGTTATGTGGCAGATAAGGCTTATCGTATGCTTGTTTTTGTGCTGAGGGTCTCTGATGAATTTAAGCTTCCGTCTACGCTTATCTTATTATATAATGCGTTTGTAAAGTCCATCTTAGAGTATGCGTCTTCTGTATTGAACCCCCAATTTAAAAATCATATACATAAAATTGTACGGATACATAACCGTTTCATCAGGGTCCTTAGCACAAGATAAATTTTTAACAAAAATACCTATTTTGCTATACCGATGTCGGCCGCTGACCGACGTGTTCAACGTGATCAAATATTTCTATTTAAAATTATTAATAATCGTATTGATTCTCCCTATTTGCTCTCGAAAGTGTTTCTCCATTGTCCGCGTTTTAACGCTAGGCGTAAGGAAACATTCTATGTTCCTGTAACCAGAACTAAATTTGCTAAGAATTCTTTTATAAATAGAAGTTGTATTAAATATAACCAGATGTTTTTAGATTATGATATATTTCATTTTATGTCTCTTTTAATAGTTTTAATCGTTATATAAAAAATATGTTATCTAATGGCAGTATTAGTACTGATTGAACTAATTGTCATTGAATGAATTTGTCATTTCTCCCACTCTCTCTTTAGTACCTAATCCCTAATTGATCGATAATTTTATCCGTTATCCAATACATCTACGTCTGTTATGTGTTAGCTATTAATCATTGGAAACTATTTTGGTAAAGATTTGTCAATATTTATCATGTACTGTTTGTTTCCATTAAAATAAAATAAATAAATAAAAAAATAAAATAAATAAAACACCCGCCTTCTCGTAAACATGTTTTTGCTGAATATCTGAATGGTAAATTCATAATTACTTTAAGCAGTGCTCGCTGGGCACGCTCAGCCATTAACATATGAGTTTTGGCAGCAGCACCCCATGAACAAATACAATAGGTAATTATACATTCTGCCAGAGCTTTATACGTCCTTATTAAGAGGGGTAAATTCGCAATATGCCTTAGGTTTTTAAAAATGTATATTAATTTTCGTTATCTTTTGGAAACTGATGCTATTTGTGTTATCCAACTAAGTGTCTCATCAATAATTATTCCCAAGTATTTGATATCTGACACTAGATAAACTTGTACATGTACAATGCGACCATGACACGTTGTCGACTCTATTACATGGATATGTATGAGTGTACAACTTAGTCTTTTGGTACTGATGCCTTAGTTTTACTGAAACTACTGCCTTGGTTTTACTGGTGTTTAGTGTTATTATAGGTTGTCCTCCGGCCAAGAAGTAATAATGGAAAGTCCATTTTCTGCCAGGTGGTACACACCAACCCACGTAGGCCCGTGAAATAGAATGACTGTATCGTCGGCAAACATCTGTATATCAGCACCCTTTAATTTGGTTTCGCATAGATGGTTGATATACACTAAAAATAGCGTTGGTCCTAGTGTACTTCCTTGGGGAACACCGTAGGTGATTTTATTCAAGTTACTTATATATTTATCGACTCTCACACACTGCCTGCGATCGGTTAGACATTCCTGAAACCACTGAAGTACATTACCGCGTATTCCTATATTCTCAAGACGAGTTAGTAGGATCGGAATGGATATTGTGTCTAACGCCTTCTGTAGATCCAGGAAAATCCCTAGACATTTCTCTTTATTATCTATATATTCGGTTATTCTAGATGATAAATGAAGAACAGCTTCATCAGTGGAACGAGAGTTGCGAAAACCAAATTCACTCTCTGATATTAAATTATTGCTTTCCAGATATCTATTTAATCTCTTATTGGCAATTTTTTCTACAAACTTCAAAAGTGAGCTTAATAGGGAAATAGGTCTATAATTACTGGCATCTGTTCTATCACCCGCTTTGTAAATGGGACAGCATTTTTAAAAATCTTTGGAAAAACACCAGACTCAAAACTTAAGTTAATTAAGTACGACATTGGCGTAGCAAGAACATATCTGCAATTTTTATAATAATAATAATAGAGGGGTAAGGGAGTGCTCTTCCATCTAAGCATTCCAAGCCAACCTCACCTGCTCGTGGTACCCCCTGATAAATAACAAACGAGGCAATGGCAACCATCTGGTGGCGGTATATCCACCAACCCAAGCTGTCTCATGGCTCAAGAACATGGGTGTTTTAATGAGGCTTGGACAGAACAGTCAACATCAGTGTAGGATGTTGACTTAGGGCACTGGCGACAACGTATCAAGTATACCAACGGTGATGTCCATAGAGCTTAACGTTCTTGTTAGGTTCACTACGCACTCTCGTGTTTTGGACATGCACGATGGGTTTAAATGTCCAGTTTAAGCTATGTAGATGCAATCAAAAACACATCCCCAAGTACCCGGCGACCCTGAGAGGGACTCTGATGATGGCGAGGAAGTATCTCGAGGGGTCAGGGGAGAGAAGAATCTCCGGTTGGCGGTCTCAAACCATCAAACAACGCGCGATTTGCTTTTGGACTACGATAGTAATACTAGGAAAAAGAAAACGGAGACGATGATAAACCACAAGTCAAAGTATTTTTTGAGGTCTACTAAAAGTATACATAATGCAGCTTTTATTTCAAAACAGCACCAGGAGCCACCTATATCCCCATCATCCACAAGTAGTTTATTCGAATCTCTAGCTTCATCACCACACTCATTCGAATTACTAGATAAATCTAGCTCCTCATCGTCATCGTCTAACTCATCTAACCCAGAGGATGTTGTGCAGATGGTACCCGCCTCAAATACTGCACCCACCGCTGGTCATAAAAGTGTGCGTATGAAGTGGACTGTTGAAATGAACGAATATATTTGGCGCACATATCTCATAGTCAGTGAATTAGAATCTAAACCTCATTACTTAGACTTATTGCACGCAAAATTTATAGAAAATTCAAGAACTTTAATGTGTCAAAACAAAGGATAGGTGACCAAAGAAGAGCTATCATAAGAAATATTTTTTTATCGCAACAAACTTTAGATAAAATTAGAGAAGATGTCGAAAAAGAACTACAAAACAAAAATCAATCTCTATCTCAATCTAATTCAGACAGATTTCCTTCAAGACTACGGTGGACAGATGATATTAATGAAGCAATTATACGAGAATACTTTAAAATGACCCAATGCGAATCAAATAGAACAGCTTATCGACAACCATTGCATGCTGCCATTACATCAAAATTTCCACATATATCACATGTATCTGAACAACGAATTGCAGATCAACGAAGAGTTATAATTAATAACAAGCGCCTAACAGCAGAAAGAATACAAGAAATACGTAGTGAAGTACAACAGACATTGATAACAACGCCGGCAGAGACTTACATCAGTAACAACGGAGATGGTAATCATAGTCCTACGCCAAATGAATTACCGTCAAATGTTCATGGCCCGACCTCATATGTAACTGAATGTAACCGGAACACCAGTAAAATCATCGTAACACAAGAGTGCACACAAGTTACTAAAGAATGTATAAGAAAAAATCAACTAACATTTGAAATGACGTATGAGAAATACAAAAATAGTGCCAACCATCCAACCCAAAGACCATTTATTCCAAAACAGAATACTTCAAAAAAATTAGCTCATATAGTAAGTTACTTAGATAAAAATATCTTGCCGCAATACACTTCTACTGATCTTGATTTTGTAACAATACAAACATTAATATATTGTGCTGCATTCACTGCAGCTAGCTGCAATGACACTAAAATTAGAGAAACACAAAACGATAACTACTCCACCCATCGAAATAAATTATATACACCACCATGGGAAACTAGACTTATCAAAAAGAAAGAATCACTTAGGAAAGATATCGGTAGAATGAAACAGTACATTAGAGGAAATAGAAGTAATTGGCTTGTCACAAATAGCAGAAATCAAAGATAAATATAAAGTTCATTCACAGTATGAGGAAATTATATAAGTAACGAGCAATACCTAGATAGCATTAAACAAAGGCTTTCAGCCACAAGCAGTAGGCTTAGAAGATATGAGAGTTGTACATTAAAGAAAAAACAAAATACACAATTCACAAATAACGAAAGGTTATTTTATATACAATTAAATCAAAAAACAAACAATACTCCACAAACATTAGACACCACACTCCGAAATCCACTACCATTACTTAATGAACGAAAAGGTACATGGCAATACGCCACAAATGACATTTGAAAATGTCCCGGTAGACACATTTTTAAATGTTCTAAAAAATACATATACAATGCAGTCCTGGAGAACTAAACTTAAAGTAGGAATTGGAATTGACACATTAGACGTCAGTTTCTAATAATACCAATAAGACGAGGTATATTCCAAGGAGATGCTTTAAGTCCCATTTGGTTTTGCCTTGCATTAAATCCTCTTTCACATCTCTTAAATAAATGTAATTTCGAGTTAAATGTACAAAATAATCATTTGCTATCTGATACTATAGGGTTTTCCATTAAGGGCGCTTGATCTTTGAAATGCAAAAAAAAATACATGTAGGAGATATTTGCGATTTTTTTTTTTATTTGGAAGGTCTATCGACCCCGTTATGTATGGAATATGACATCATTCAAATGACCGCCACGGCTTCGGTTGGTGGCGCGCACACGAAAGGTCCAATTTTCGATGACTCTGGCGCACAAATCGGGCTGTATTTGATCGATGGCGTGGCGTATGTTGACTTTGAGGGCATCGGTGGTTTGCGGCTTGTTGGCATAGACCTGCGACTTAAGAAAACCCCACAAGAAAAAGTCCAGCGGGGTCAAATCGCACGATCTCGGTGGCCAGTTCACGTCGCCTCCGCGCGAGATGACCATGTCCAGAAATTGCTCGTGCAGAACTTCCATCGTAGCGTGTGCTGTGTGGCACGTAGCGCCGTCCTGTTGAAACCACATGTTGTCCAGATCCATATTCTCGATTTCAGGCCAAAAGAAGTTGGTTATCATCGACCGGTATCGCTCACCATTGACGGTGACGGCCACACCATTATCGTTTTCGAAAAAATACGGACCAATCACGCCTCCGGCCCAAAATCCGCACCAAACAGTCACTTTCTGCGGGTGCATTGCCACTTGGTGAACCTCGTGTGGATTGGTCTCGTCCCAAATACGGCAATTTTGCTTGTTGACATAGCCATTCATCCAAAAATGCGCCTCGTCGCTGAAGATGATTTTTTTGCCAAAATCGGCGTCAACTTCCAACTGCTCTAATGCCCAGTCAGCGAACACACGGCGCTGTCTATGGTCATTAACCTTGAGCTCTTGGGTCAGCTGGATCTTGTACGGGTGCAGGCTCAAGTCACAACGCAAAATTCGCCAAGTTGTCGTCTGCGAAAGGCCGAGTTCCTGTGCGCGACGCGGAATTGACTGCCGCGGGTTTTCGAGGACACTGTCGCGCACAGCGGCGATATTCTCGGCAGATCTCGCGTTACGTTGACGCACGGGAACCGGCTGATTGTTAACTGACCCGGTTGACTCGAATTTGTCCACCAATCGACGGATAGTCGACTCGGTAGGACGATCATCGCGACCGTAAAACGGGCGAAGTGCGCGGAACGTTGCTCGAACTGAAGACCCATTTTCATAAAACAATTTTATGATTTGCACGTGCTGCTCGACACTGTAACCTGCCATGGTGGTTTGGGAGGACGGAATGAATATAACACACTGCATTTGACAGCTGTCACTCAAACAACATGGCCGCAATCAGCTGTCAAAGTTCAAGCGTCTCTATTGGAAAACCCCTTACAATCACACATCTTCAATGTCTATACATGGACGACATTAAATTATACAGCAATAATGTAACATCCCTTCACCAAGTTGCAGACATAACTCAACAGTTTTCAGAAGACATACATATGGAATTTGGCGTTGATAAATGCAAAACATTTTCATTTATAGAGGGTAAATTACAGTTAAACGATTATACACTAAGTACAGGGGAAAAAATGGATGCTTTAGATCAAACTGATTCATACAAATATTTAGGTTTTCAACAGAATCGACAAATCTGTCAAAAAGAAACAAAATTAGATCTTACGCGTAATTTCACACACAGAATCAACTCAATACTTGAAACAAAACTTAACTCTCGGAACTTGATAAAAGCTATAAACTGCTATTCCTATACTCACGTACTCTTTTGGAGTAATAAAGTAGTCACAAACTGATTTGAAAAAACTGCAACGCATAATCAATACGTCAATGACAAAGCAACGCAAACATCATCCACGCTCATGTATAGAAAGATTAACACTCCCAAGGGACGAAGGCGGCAGTGACCTGGGGTTGTACCAAGACCAAAGAGGTCATACATCATTAGATATAATGTTAACATTATATGATATAATCATTCCAAAATATCAAAAATGCACAACGTTAATATTCAAGTTTTCACTTCTGCCGGCACTCCCGGAGTGCAACCCGTTGTTTTTTTTTACTTTTATAAAAGGATGTGAATAAAAGCACCACTTGCTAAGGCAAAAACAATTTATTAATGAAAATCGAATAAATTAATTGACGCCTTAAACTAATCGAATAAATTAATTGATCAATTTAGAAACTAAGACATGTCACAAAATTCACAGTCACAGAATGCGGTGCAATATTATTTTTTTTTTACATAACACTAAGTTTTATTGTACGATATGTAATTTCATTTTACTCTGTACACAATGGAACAAATTTTAAACTTTTTTTATACAACGGACAAAATTTTACTCGTTTCGGATTACAATTGCCTGACATAACTAGAAACTGAGAGTGAATTAAATTTACAGATTCAGCGATATTTAAAAAAATAAAAAGAACAAGAAAAATCGCTTATATAATTTATATAAATTAAAAACAATACGTTTTAACATAACGACATTCATGTCATGTTCTTGGTATCTTATTAAGAAATGATAATAATTTATTTAATATGTATAACAAAATACCAACGTGCTTACTTTTAAAAATTTAGCGGATAAATAGTTAAAAATGCCTTGTCTTTTTCTTTCGAATGTCAAATCAATTAAGACAGAAAGGGAGAAAATTGTGTTTAACATGATTCGTATTTGTCAAGACTTATGCATTTTTGTGGTTTGGCGTATTCTAATTTACATAAAACTTGTTAAATGTTATACATAATTGACCAATTCTTGTAATATTCATTGATTTTGTATACCTGAAAGACGGATTTAACGATATATTTCAAATTTTGTATTTAGATAAGGATTTACTTTTTAAGTACTCTTATATCTATACCATATATCTGTATATGGTGATATTTTTTTAAGTGATTTTTTTGCTTAGTATTTTAAAAATTATTACATAAATAGGACCGACACACGATAACTAATAACTACTTCACGGGTCGGACACAAATTTTGTTACACGCTGTATACACTTTTAAGTAAAAACGAAATATTTAATATACAATAAAAAATATAATTATTTTTTATTAAAGCCGAACGAAGCTCGCCCAGTTAGATACTAAAAGCTAAAACATTACTATGTACTAATAAATTTATTGGTATTCTCATCGAGATATTTAAAAAACTATATTTCTAAACTATATTTAAAAAAAAAAACTAGAAAAAGTACTAAAAAAGGTATTTCACAGCACAATATCTTTAATAACTTTTTTGATTATTAATATTAATGAGTATTTATGATGTATACTCACAAACTTTTATGTACATTTATGTATTTTAAAATTTGGTCAAGTATTTTAAATAATATTTTAATAAGTATTTGAGTTTTTAAATAAATTATATATATATATATATATGTTTTGTGTACTGTTAATAATTATAATATTTTTTTATTGCTTTACTCAAAGGTTGAAATAAAACATATATTTTAATTTAAAAAATTTATTAGCGACTAATATATCACACTACAGGCAAGCTAATTTACTAACTATGAGGTATTTATTTTTTTATACATTTTTCAATTTGCTATAAATAATAAATAAATGAGTATTCTTAAAAATAGTTTTCGTCAAGTGTAATACAATGATCAATGGTACATTAAGGTGTTATCATTATTTTACAATGTATATATAAATTAATACAGTTTTATTTTAAAAGTGACTATCACATCGATTTGAAACGTCACAAGGTCCAAGTCACGGCGAGCGAATTTCGTTTCTTTTCCCTTTTAATAAGGTCCATCACCAGAGCGTGCCAGATCAGATGCGTTGTCATCATACCCAGCCCTGGCTTCGGCTGGTTCAACCGAGATCCTGGGCTTGAAGCCACGTTCATCAGCTTCATATTCAACAGTCTGAAAGAAAACAAAGATGGTATTTTTTGTTTAGTCTATTTAGTTATCGTAATCTTATCGTTATCAATTTTTATTACAACTGCTTCACGGCTAAAGCTAAACGCACGTCTTCGCCCGCGTAGCATTAAATTTGTTTGTAAATGTTTCAGAATCTGCCATTGGGCCAAGTTAACGGTTAGATATTATATGAGCCTGTAAATGTCCCACTATATACTGGGCTTTGCCATAAATCTATACTAATATATAAAGCTGAAGAGTTTGTTTGTTTGATCCAGCTAATCTCAATATTTTTGTGTTGTATAGTCCCTTTATCGAGGAAGGTTCTAGGCTGATTTTTATTAATTATACGCGGGTGAAACCGCGGGCACAGCTAGTAACATATAAATTGGTAGAAAATCTCTGGTAATATCGTTACAGCCTACAACTGACCTGCTTCGTGCCGTCAGGTAGAACTACGAAGTACGATCCCTCAGCTTTGTTGTCTTGCCTCGATTCAGTGTGTCCGAAATCACTTCCACTTTCGAAGTCACTCACTTTGTAACCGAAGTCGTAGTTAGCCGGTTCCTATAGAATAAAACACCATTGTAAATGGAGGTTTTGAGTCGAAATGGGTTAAGATGGAATCGGAGGTAGGCGTTGTACACGCAGATAATTAACTAGATATTAATATCAAACATAAATAAAGGGTCTTGACAGACAGACAGACGGACAACAAAGTGATCCTATAAGGGTTCCGTTTTTTCCTTATGAGGTACGGAACCCTAAAAAATACTTAACAAATAGAGACTGCTCAGATTCCAACATATTGTAATATTAATAAGTAATCTTTAAGTTTTAGTTCACTACAAAATAATGCTACTGTATGCTTATAAGAGTTTTCTCGCTATCACTCCCAAACTTTGTTCTCATTGGAATGGATATATTGGCCTTATTTATGAGCACTTTGTATTTGAAATTTTCTACATTTAATGGAATAACTAAATGCTCTAAATAAGTGAGCATAATCTTTCAATTTTCTATTATAAATAGTTTGGCTTACTTGGTTTGACAGTTCGTCGAGAGCATTCCTGGCATAATTGTACCCTTGATCGGACACCGCGTTGTACTGTTCAGGTACTCCGTAGTTACCAGATGGCATTGAATCTCTGGCAGCTGCAATGTCGTATTTGGAAGATGGGACTGACCTACATTTAAAAATAAGAAATGGTAAAAGTCAAAATATAAAGTTTCTTTACGTAATACCTAAATCTTGTTTGTGAAAAGTAAACCTCATATGAATATGGTATTAAATACAATAATTTAAATGACAATGTAAAAATATATTCACCTAGCCGTATCATAAGAAGAAGCGAAAGCGTTTGTGTTGAGATTAGTTCTGGCTTCAGGCGCTCCATATTCAGCTGATAGGCTCCTTTCATTTGGCACACCATAACTTTGTGAGATCGTCCTTGAGCTTGGAAGATAAGATCGGGAAGTAGACTTTGAGGTTTGGGAATAAGAGTCAACATTTCTTGCGCTTGGTGCTCCGTATTGAGAAGAAATTGAACGTGATGTACCAAATGTTTGGGGTGAAGATCTTGCAGTAGATGAAGATTGGAAATTTCTTGAAACTGTTGAATGTTTACTTTGCCCGGCTGAAGGGAAAGAGTTAACTTGAGAAAATGAATTAAAGTTTTGTGTTTTTCTTGAGCTAGGTTGTCCATATTTTTGAGAAGGAGATTGTTCAAAACTTCTTTGGGATGGCACGCCATATTCCTCGGAAGGAGTAGAACGAAACTCGGGTTGTTCGTATGAGTTTGAAGGAGATTTTTGAAGAGGGGTTCCATATGAGTCTGAAGGAAAATCTCCTATGGTTTTATAGTCAAAGGTATCGGATCTTAATTGCGGTGCACCATATTCTTGAGAAAGGCGGGCATTTGGAAGGTTCCTGTCTTGAGAGCGATCAGATGGAGTCCCATATTCCGTGGAAATTGCATTACGAGCAATAGGAGCCCCATATTGTTGGGACAAGCTGCGTGAATTGGGAACTCCATATTCTTGGGAAAGACCAGACCTTGAGCTAGGAACACCATATTCTTGAGAAAGTCCTGATCTCAGATTTGGGGTACCATATTCTTGAGATGGGCTTGTTCGAGCTGGTGGTCCATATTCTTGTGATAAGCTTCTAGAAGATGGAATATACGATGAGAGGGCTTGAGATCTGGCTTGGCTAGAGCCAAACTCTGGCACTCCATATTCTTGGGAAAGGGAATGTTTGATATCACTAGCAGGGTTGTAGCTGGATCGAGCTGGTGCATAGCCTTTCCTAGAAAATCATTTAACATATTATTATATTACATCATCTTAGATGTTCAATCGAACATTTTCGTTGTGGTAAACTTACCCAACTGGTGGTTCAGCCGAAGCATAAGCAAGTATGGCGATAAATACGAACATCTGAAATAAATATCTGAATTAAAAAAATACTTGTCTTCGAATGAAGATTTTCTAAGAAACAGCAAAAGGAACACACGATGTGTTTGACTAGACGGACTGGTGACTTAAAGAAGCAACAGCAACTCGCTAGATACAGAAAGGATGGGTCGGAGTAGCGTGAAGTTGAGTAGGCCTATATCTAACTGTAGACCTTTAAAACAGCAGTACTTTGTATAGTTTTGTTCCGGTTTGAAGAGTGAGTGAACCAGTATAATTACAGGCACAAGGGACATAAAATCCTAGTTCCCAAGGTTGGTGGCGCATTGGCGATGTAAGCGATGGTTCACATTTCTTACAATGCCATTGTCTATGGGCGTTGGTGACCACTTACCATCAAAAATAAGTTCAATAAGTTCCTTCAAACCGGAACACAACAATAGCAAGTAATGCTGTTTTGCGGTAGAATATCTGATGAGGGGGTGGTACCTACACAGACGAGCTTAAATATAAATAATAAAAATAAAAAATTGACTACTCACCCTCATTTTCATTTAATGTCGAAATAAACCTGCAATCATAAAATATAAATAATCAATTAATAACAATTTAGATTGATAAGATATTATTAATTTTTTTTAGTACTACAATAGCAACCTACCCTTTATGAGTTAGTAACCAATGTGCAAGCGGTACTCGAATGATGTTACCCCATGATCATCCCGCTATATATACTAGATCCAATTCAACGATACCATCTCCTTGACAAACTTAAAGAGACATCCTATTAAACATTTGCTAAAGGAATTCCACCTTTATTGCATTACGTTAAAGTCTAAATAGATTACAAATTTGTTGTAATTCACAATGATTTGATTGTGTTAAAACCTTCATATGTCGACACTGACTGAACCAGATGTGCTATTGTTCAAATAAATCGATAGTTTGAGTATAATACAACATTAGTATTGCGTGCTTATGTGCTTCACGATTATCGCTTTGCGGCTTTGCTCTTGATCTTAATAAGTACATACACTAAAGAGTATTTATATGTATATTTTCGACGAATATACGCTAGATAGATTTTGTTAATTTGATAGAGATAGAAGATAGCAAACAAAAACGTTGATTAGTTAAAAAGGGATAGTGAATTTCCATAAAATTGATTTAGGATTGCCATTTTTATTTTCGTTCAGTAAGTAAATATATGTATATAGTCTGTAAGTGTTTATCTGCAGGTCGTTCTCTCCTATTGAGAGTAGGTTAGGAGCTTATTCCACCACGCTGCTCCAATGCGGATTGGTGGAATACACATGTGACAGAATTTCAGTAAAATTCGACACTTGCAGGTTTTCTCATCCTTTCCTTCACCGTCAAGCACGAGATGAATTATTATCACAAATTAAGCACATGAAATTCAGTGGTGCTTGCCCGGGTTTGAACCCACGATCATCGGTTAAGATTTACGCGTCGTTACCACTGGGTCATCTCGGTTTTTTTCCAGTCAGTAGTGACACATGTGGTACATTTTAGATGATTGGCCGTTTAGATTAATAAATTAAAAATACAAATTGAGCTTAAAAATTAATTATTTATTTTTCGTATTTGAACTGGTGATCTTCTGTTAGGATTCAAATGTTCAACCACTGGGTTTTACTGTTTTTTTAAATGTATTTATGTATCGTTAAAATGTAGAGCCTAATGATATCGTATGAAAATACGATTATACCACATAGGCAATATTTATTTACATAAATCATAAGGATTAAAACGAAGGCCTTAAACATATACTAATTAAAACTAAAACTAGAATGATATCTACTTTTAACTTGTCGGTAGAGCTTTGTGCAAACCGTTTGGGTATGTACCACCCCTTATCATATATTCAACCGCAAAAGACCAATACTTAATAATTAGTATTGTTGCGTTTCAGTTTGAAGGATGAGTGAGCCAGTGTAATTACAGGCACAAAGGACATAACATCTTAGTTCACAAGGTTGATGCGCCATTGGCGATAAGGGATGGTTAAGATTACTTACAGCGCCAGTGTCGAAGGATCACCATCTATCATCAATTAACATCCGGTGATCCATTTTCTAGTCCGCCTTCTAGTACTAATGAACTCGAAACTCACCGCAGAAAACGGTCGTGAAATGTCAATAAGTGATATGCGACTTTGTCAATTATAATTACTTAATACATTTCAAGAATACGCGCATCACAAGTAATGAAGTGTGCTCTTATAGAGTACCGCTCAATCGAGATGTAAAATAATAGCTTATTTAAGCCATGTTAAATACTACATAGCTTGAACGAAACCAATAAAGGAATTATTAAAATTTCATTTCCTATGCTCATTTGGACACACTGTGTGTGACTGTAGGCAAAGTGGAATAACTGAGAAATATTAAAATTAATCGTACTTAATAAATTAATATATTGTTAGCAATATCTTCTGATGGGGTGGAGTCTAATAGCTCGACTTGATCACGTGATGGTCATTATGGTGGGGACTGGCCCTGCCAAGCTCATCAGCTGGCCAGGCTGGCATTATTCACTCCGGCTCCGACTCTCGGTTTAAGCAGATATCTCATAAATAATATTTCAGTTGCTCAGTATTGATTCCCGCTTCTATTTTTGTGTGTAAATTGTACATGTCGATATACGTTTACTTCATTGTTGTATAGAGGTTTTAATTTATCATTTTAAAAAACCTATTTTTATCCTGATTCCTAAAAATACGATATTTAATTTCCTTGTTACTTACTAAGTGATTGTATAAATATAAATTAAATTGGTTTGCTTCATTACCAAATCTATGTCAATTTATTATAAATGCTACAGTAACTCCATATGTTACGCTTTCACGGCTAAACCACTGAAGCGATTTTGATGAAATTTGGTATGAAGCAATAAACCCAAAGAATGGACAAAGGGTACTTCCACCTTCTAACATGCGTGTGCTTTGCCAAAAACGCATCGATTAAGAGCAAGGTCATCTCCGGTACCATAAAATTTGGATTGTCACGAAGTAAAGGACATTGTTTTAAATATAGACGTGAGCATCGAGTATTTATTTTATATTAAATATTAGCTGTGCCAATTAATAAATTAAAATCATTTGTGAATAAGACTTTCATTAATAAGGCGTATTAGATAATAAAAAAATATTTAGATTATAGTTAATAAAAAGGTGTGGTGTTAGTATTTCCATACAGGATAAATAATAATTAAATTGTATTTAAATATCGATTTAAATAATCGAGATGGCCCAGTGGTAAGAACGCATGAATCTTAACCGATGATCGTGGGTTTTAACCCGGGCAAGCACCACAGACTTTCATGTGCTTAATTTGTGATTATAATTCATCTCGTGTTTGATGGTGAAGGAAAACATCGTGAGAAAACCTGCATATGTCAAATTTCACTGAAATTCTGTCACATGTGTATTCCACCGCATTGGAGCAGCGTGGTGGGATAAGCTTCAAACATTCTACTCAAAAGGGAAGAGGCCCAGCTGTTGGACATTCACAGACTGTTACTGTATTTAAATATCTGTGTAATTTGATTGTCGAAAAAAAAATAACTATTGAGTTTCATGCCGGTTCTTCTCGATAGAATCTACATTCCAAACCGGTGGTAGCTTTAAATTACTCACAAGAGCCTACTTGAATAAAGTAATTATTCAATGTATTTTGGTTTAATTTGATTTGATTTCAAAGTCGATTAATTACTATAGTCAACAGTGCTATTGGTGTTTTGTTTACCTTGTGTGGTTTTAATTATTTATTTAATAAGCATAACAATAAACATATTACACGGTGACATACACAACATCCAAAAAAACAACTTCTGACTATCGAAATATTGATTACAAGTGTACACAACATTCACAGAGTATCGCGTCAACATGTTAAAAAAATTAAAAGTAAAATGTATGATAAAAAAAAATTATTGATCTATGCTTTTATTATTAAACACTATTAACGCCAAGCAACAACACTCACGCAAAACATAAAAATACAAATATTTGCTAAGAGTTAACCATCAGGCGTAAAATATATTATATGACGTTTCGCACTGACACTATTTTATGCATTAATTACTTGTCAACTGCATCTTGTAATGTAAACATTAACTGTAAAACTTAACTGTAAAAGACTATTTATTTGAAGAGTTTCATTGAAATTCCACATGTGTCTGAAGATACAAACATAATCAAAGAAAGAAAAAACAAAAAAAAGCATCAGGAATTTAACACACTATTTTGATGATGGACTCGCTGGCATAAACATATTTTTTATTTATGGCTTAAGATTATGAAGTCCCAAGTTAAATACAAATATATTTCCGACGAGGTCCGGTATTTATCTTATAATATGGTCTAGTGACTAGCTTATAAAATTCTTGGAGTCTTAAATCTCAATACTTGGGTCGAGATAATCAAGATATTGAGTTTTCACAATAAATAAAATTTAGTACTCAAAATAGAGTAGCTAAGGATAATTTATTATTATATACACCTAGCGAAGAAGATAGGAAATTACTAAAAACAACGTAATTGCTATGAAAAAATTTGCTAAATTTATGAATTGATAATATCGACTTAAGTCTTCATCATACATAATTAAAACGGGAATATTAATATAATTTATATTTAAAATATTATATAATAAAAATAATTCTTAATAATAAACTAATTTATTATACTGGCAACCCTGTAACTTTATCGTACACTTTCAGCGAGCCATCAGCGTAAAGGCCCAATTGAATATTTTCCGTAATCGTTACTTCAGTGTTTAATCCACCGCTTGTCAAAACATTTATAATTGACGGCCCATAAAAGTGGTGACCTTTGTACGCCTTTCTAAAATTCACCGCAACATTTCCCCTCAGTGTTACCTCATATAAAACTTCAATTTCCAAATTATATCGATTCGCTGATAGAACTGCTGTTACCGCTTGTCCTGGTTTTAATTCTGTTTCAACATTTGTCGTTGTACCAATTGTCACAGTCTCTGACTTTTCTTCGCTCTTACCAATGCTAGAACTGTACGAGAAACTCGTAGTTCCGGATATTTTAGCTAAGATCACATTCAGATCATATTCTATATCTTGGGATACTGTTGTTTCCTTATTCCTGGACCAAGTCGTTGAAATTGTATTTTCAACAGTTTGACTTATCCCCGCATTTGCTTTAATCGTGACATTAGATTTGTTTTCGAAGTCTTGAGATAGAACCGCCATTGATTTGATGGTGCTCTCTTTTAATCTTGCAGATTTTACTCTTAATAATCTCGATACTTGTTCCCAGTTATACGTTTTGTAAAGATCACCCCATGGGGTAGGACTTTTTAAGAAGACGTCGCGTGGTAGAATGTCGTATTTGTTTTTTATGGCTTTTTTTAAATTGATCTTATTGATATTGAAGAGTTCAATTTCTTCGTCGCCTATAATATCTATGTCATAGCCAGAATAATTTATTTCAACGTCCGATTTATGTTTTCCCGCCATTATGTTTATAGTTATTTTTGCTTCGATTATTATTATGGCTAATAACAAAACTATAAGTTCACTTTGCATTTTATAAATTTTAATATATATGTTTTTAATTTGTGTTAAAAAAACTACTGCCGCTTCTTGTTCTAAAATAAAACTATTTTTTTTTTCGACTGTCATTTATCAACGTTGTCTTCATTATCAATGAGTAAATTAGGGTTCCGTGTTTATTTTTTATTTAAATTAGCTGAAAGCTATTAAATATTATATAGATTAGGATGGCTGTCAGTATTTTTAGAATTGATGACGTCACTACAATGTGAAATAAAACAAAGCTACATTAACACTAGGTTAGTGGTTTAGGCGTTATTTAATTAATTAATTATTAGTTCATTTTGATTTAATAATTGTAAGTTATTTCATTTGGATAAGACATTGGTATCCTAGTTCCTATTACACGACCCAATTTTATGTTTATGTTATATCAGCTACATTAGGTATTGTCAAACACTACCCATAATAAAAATTCTAAACGAACATTTTTAAAATATTTTTGGACTTACATAAATTCTTAAATACTACTAATATTTAATTTATTAGTATATCCTTGTAAACATGTAATCTATTTAATATTTTGAAATATATATACGAATATATATACGAATTTTAATTTATTTTTTCGTATATATATACGAATTTTAATTTACTTAAATGTTATTATATTTCAATCATTATTGTTTATATATTTTATATACATACTTTAATGTAATTTTATGTATATATGACAGTTGATTTAAACTTGACCTTTCGATATGATAAATAGGTCGATAGATATTTCTAGCGTTATTTTTATCATTCAATCAAAACGAAAACACATTTATGTTTGTTTATTGACTCAAATTATATTAATGAATTGACGTTTATTCAAGGCCATGACTGACAGGATATGTAGGTGCACATTAAATAAAAAAAAAAAATATTAACCAACTTTGATAAAACTAATTGATCGATCTTCTGGAAAATTTCTCTCCATCTGCCATTTCTTCTTCTGGTGGTGTAAGTTCGTATGGATTACTTGTTTACACAGATAAGATAGGCTTATTAGTCGTCAATAAATGAAGATCTTCTATAATTTTATAATCAGTTTATATAAACTATTATATCAATAAAGTGAGTGATTTTATTTCTACATTATCATTTATATAAAATGAATTTAATGAATTATTTTGTTTGTATATTAATTATTGTAAAATGTCACGCCAGAATTAATATAAACATAAAAGTTGCCTCAAACAAGGGTGGTACTGCAGTGTCTTTTAATGGTGCTGATGTGAAATTAGTGAGTGAAAAAGAAGTAAAGATTTACAACATAACTGATTATAATTTGAACAAAGGATTAAGAATTGAACTTGGTAGAGCACCTAACAATATATTCCTCAAAGATCCAACAACTTATGGCAATTTATACTCTAATTATAAATGGAATGAAATACATAGAAAATTGTATGTAAAAAGTGCTGAAATTATCGACATTGTAAACGAAAAAGTTGAATTAAAATCACGTAATTATATCAATAATACAACCAGGAAAGCGAAAATCAAAGTGAATTTGCACGAAACAGTCGAAACCATTATTTCATCTTTTTGGGATAAAGATGGATTCCAAGATGACATATATTACAATATCATCATAGATCATTATAAAAGTAAATTAAATTTCACAAATAAATGGATGGATAATAATTTCAAATCAAATAAATCAATTTTTGGAATGAGTAATGTTGGTTTTATAAATATCGCACCAGGTAACACTGTTACGACTAAACTAACAGCTAAAAGAACTGTTATTCTACTTAAAGTTAAATATACCTCTAGTCTTATAGGAAATTTAGTTATTAATTACGCAAGAGAATATGGAAAATATCATTTTTATGCACCAAACATATCCAACATAATGAAAGCGGCTAAATTGAATAATGAAATTATTATAACTGAAGCTATTGAAATTAAGTGTTATACAGACCCAGTTTTAGACGTGATTGATAATAGTACGGGTAAGAAGATGCCTATGATATTCATAAATAAACGATTCCATCAACGGAAGCCGAAAAAACCATTAAGTATTATAAATAAAAAAGAAACCATAAAATAATTAAAAAAAAGTTATTTTTAATTTTCCTCTTGAAAAAAATGGCAACGATCTTTAGATATAATGGCGAGATTGCTTTAATGTGGTTGTTTTTAATTTAAATAAAGAAGTTGTTAAGGCAGTATCGAATTTTTTATAAATATTCCTGCGCTTAAGAATAAAATTTCTGATGCAAAAGATATTGCTTGTTCATGTTTACTATGTTTCATGTGTTTTTAATGTACAAAAAGTTTTAATTGAATATTTATCTTTTCTTTTCATAAAAGTAAAGTAGCAACATCGAAGCTAAGTTTTGTATCCGTGGTTAGCTACTTAACTCACATTGTTGACACATGACAGTCCATTCGTGATTTTCATTTCAATTTCACGTCACGGTCGTTTTGCCGAAAGTTAAAGTAACAGTATTCTTAAATATTCCGGAAATAAAATTACGTGTTTTTCATAACCGCAATAGCCTCGATTGGATATAAAACCTTGTATAAAATGTTAGTGTTATTAAATCTTTCGCATTACACACATGTTACATCAATGTAAATTAAACATAGTAATATTATTTCATTAAAACAAACTATTAAATATATAGAAATTAATTAACATTTCACGTAATAACTTTCTTGTTCTGCATTGTCATTGCATTTTTCTCGAATTTTGTGATAAAAAAAAATTAAAATGCAAGGTGTTTTAATCTGCGTGCTTTTATACACTGTCGCGTAAGTATTTTTTTAAAATTAAAATATTAGGATTAAGGTGAAAAATCAAACTATTCAATTAAAATATTTTGTAAGTTATTTTAATATTCACACATTTGGTGATTTAATTTTAGAATAATAATAATAATTATAATAACATCATTTATGTTTAAATAATTATTAACCTAAGGGCCTTAAACAAATTAGTATAAAAAAAATTATGTAATATTTAGAGATGATGTTAATAAGTCAATATTTATGACACCACAGTTATCTATGACTCACTATTCTAAGTACTGTTACTGTGTAGGATTATAAACAGCTCAGCTCAGCTTGAAGATTTAAAATTTAACCATAATAGTTATGTACATAGTTGTATGAGTTTGTTGTACTTCTAATTGATTTTTATTATTTATGTTGTAAAATTCATATCTTTGTGGTAGAATAAAGAATATTATTATCATCAGTAGAACCACCTCAACTTCAATTTTTAAGTCTCATAAGAGCCGACAAAGCAAAATATTTTGTGTTAAGTGCACTAATCAACACTATATGCAATATATGTATGGTTTTAACCCAACCAACCAGTAAAGACATTAAAACAAACAGTACTTATACAAAATAAATGGGATAAGAGCAAGATAATAAATGAAGATTTCTTAGTACTCTTATTGGAAGAAAATGATCAGTGCTTTTATGCTTCTTGAATTGAATATTCTCTATCTCCTGCACTTGTTGTCTATGGTAGACTAAAAGGGGATTTTTATTATTTAATACATTGCAATAAATAAAACTATGAAATATTAAGGATCATAAATATTAAGGTATTCTGAGACAGGTCTGTTATTTTCTTTTTAAAAAACAAATGTTGCCCAATGCAAAAAAAAATTGCCTGTAACTTGTTTTTATAATGTGTGTGTGTGTGTGTATGTGCATGTGTGTGTTGTGTATTTTAAGCAGTTTTTAAGACACTTATATTAATCAATTCATAATTTGTCAATTATTAAAAAAAATATTTTTCTCTTTGTACAATTTAAAAAGTGTAGTACTTCCTCTTCCAGGGTGCTTCTACTCGGGGCCTCAATAACAGCCGGTATTTTCGTATTTCATGTAGCTGTTGTACCATTGATATTCAAATACTCGAAGACTTTTAGACGTCACCTGATTTTTGCTAACTTTGGTAAGCGATGTAATTTAATCTTGATAATATCAAGGTTATTTTTCTTATTAATTGCATACATTAGCATATTTTAAAATAACAATTATTATGATTACCATAATCATATAACAATATAAATATATATTACATGTATATACTTTATAACTTAAATATTAACATTTTTGTGATTATTGTGCGACTATAGTGTTGATTGCTTCATTGATGTGGATAGCTATTAGGACACACATCTTATGGTCCTGAGTTGAAACCCCGTTATATATTGATGTAAGGGATGGTTAATATTGCAATGCCAAAGTCTATAGGCGGTGGTAGGGTCAGGTCGCCAAACCTAATAGCCGGACAGACCAGCCAGTTTGGCCGGACATTTGGATAAAAAGGCCGGACATCCTACATTATTGAGAATTTTGTGTCTCAGTATTAATCTAACAAAAGCCAGACAAGCCGGACACCGTTTATTTTGGTCGGACATGCAATCAAAAAGCCTAACTATGTCCGGCTTTATCCGGACGCCTGGCAACGCTAGGCGGTGGTGACTACTTTCCACAAGGCGGCCCACTAGTCTCTCAGCCAAAAAGGTTTTATTAAAGAAATATTTATGATGGTTAAAATTTCTTGCAATGCCATTGTCTCTGGGTGTTGGTGACCACTTACCATCAGGTGACTCAAGTAGGGTCGTCCGCCTACCTCACAATAAAAAAAAAATACAAATATTATAAATGTGAAAGTGAGTTTGTTACGCTTTACGTCTTAATTACTCAACCGATACACGTTTTCAGGAGAACAGACATTTAAGATATCTGATACCTCTCCTCACACACGTGTTTAATATAAAAATCACATCTTACATGCCGTTTTTTTTATATTACACATTTAATTGTCGCTATGCATATATTTTATGGCACAGTGATTTTCCTCGTTGCAAGTGACTGATTTACATGAAAAAAAACTGAACATACTATCCTTTTCTCGCTCACCGCAAAAACGTGTGTCAGTTTTTTTTTTTAATTCTGGTGCATATCCTAACATTTGTACAAGACCTTGGTATATAATGCCTTTTTTATAATTAGCGAAAATATTTTTATTTTAAAAACGTATATCATTAAAATAATGTCTGCATAATTTTTGCAATTACAAACGTATTTAGAATCAAATTAACTGTTCGAAAATAATCGTATAGCGATTAGATTATGACGGTGTGATGGACGATCGATATGCGGTTGAAAGTCCGTTATCGCGTACCTAGTAACAATACTGTAATAGCTGTTACTTAGTAACATAAGATGGATGCTGTGGTTTTCTGTAAATGAGGGAGCACATTTTTTTATAGCATAGTTAGGCGTTCGAGCCTATGGGTCACGTGATGGTAAGTGATCACCAACGTCTATAGACATTGGCATTGTAAGAGATGTTAACCATCGCTTATATCGCCAATCCGCCACCAACCTTGGGAACTAAGATGATATCCCTTGTGCCTGTAAATACATTGGCTCACTCAACCTTCAAACCGGAACACAACAATACCAAGTACTGCTGTTTTGCGGTAGAATATCTGATGAGTGAACCTACCCAGACGAGCTTGCACAAAGCTCCACCACCAAGTCATAGACATATAGACACATAGACTTGTGACTCATATAATTTATTTAAAGCTTGTCATGTGTATTCCTTGTTGGAGATCCTATTAAAATAAAATATTCTACTGGTCTAGCAGCTATCTTATAAAGCCGCAGACCAGGAGGTCCAAAGTTCAATTCCCACATCGAGCCAATAAAAACAGTTAGGTTTTTCGGCGGAGAATTGTCCTGTATCAGCCCAGGGGCCAATTCTACTTACAGTTTATAAGTAGAAGTAGAATTGTAAGTAGGATTTCACTTTATTTACAAATTAAACCAGTTGATACCCCAAAATCTACCTAAATATTAAAATAGTTCTCTTTTTCAGTCCAATGGCCGCTAAACGTGGACTTCGACGACTTGAAAGCGAGCGGAGTCGAGGGTGGAAGGAATTTCAACATCGAATACAAGTCCAAAGTCGACAATTGTGATATTAAGATAGGTAAGTTTGTACTGATACCGGACCGGGCCGGAACCGGAAAGAAAATTAGTAGTTACTTTTTTATGATTATATAAAAATATACATATAATAGTAGCAGTAAGTAACACCATGTGAATGTCCCACTCTTTGGTTAAAACCTCCTTTCCTTTTCTGTTAAAAAGCTTATTCCACTATGCTGCACCAATGCGGCTTGATGGAATACACATGTGGCAGAATTTCAGTGAAATTAGACACACGCAGGTTTCCTCACGATATTTTCCTTCACCGTCAAGAACGAGATGAATTATAAAAAAATTAAACACATGAAAATTCAGTCATTGAATCCACGATCATCGGTTAAGATTCACGCGTTCTAACCACTGGGTTATCTCGGCTTGATATCTAGATTTGAATACATAGATAAATACTAGTCAGTGAGCACTCATAAAATAATCACAAATTTGCATATAAGTGATGTTCGTGCTTGCGTTCAGTTATTTTTTTAATTATTTTTCTATTATGTCGATACGCAATAATAATATTACATGGCCTTAACAATGGATTTAATACATGGTTAATTAAAATGATTAGTGTTTAATTCTCGCAGTTTGACGTTTAATGAGAAAATCTCGACTGTTTTTATTTAATCAACACAGATGGATGAATCGATAGATGGATGAGTCGGTGGTGACCACTTACATGATGGTAAGTGGTCACCACCGACTGAGTAATGTTAACTGACATTATGAATGCGCTGATGTAAATCCAAATTCAAATGGATTGTGGCGTCTCTGTGTGCGTGTGGGCTATCTTCCTTGGTCCATTTTACACTGTAAAATGAATTGGTAGGATCCTGAATTTTCTTCGTACGTCGATAAACAACCAAGGCAAATTACCATTTTTTCATTATTGACCAGAAATATAAACCGCTAGCCACCCGTCACGGCTTCGCACGGGTAGGAGAAGGGACTACATAAAACCTCATATCGCAATACAGTAGAACCTCGATTATCCGAACGATGACTAAGTTTATCCGGACGCTCAATTATCCGAGCATTGGTGCGAAAGATACATTGTTTGTTGAGACTTGGCCGCTCAAAAACGCGTTACAACCGTTCGTCAAATAAAAATTGACGATATTATAAAAAAAAAAATTGCAAAAAGTATTCAACTTTTTTCAGGTGTTGAAAATGCACATATATTATATATATTTCAACGTTAATATGCATGTCAAATTTTAATATATATGTATCTACTGTTTTGATTATCCGAACTAGTTTCAGTCCCAATTGGTTCGGATAATCGAGGTTCTACTGTACATATCTCTATCTTATCTACTCTATTGGTTTACGCGGCGCACGAGTAAATCTCCGAGTTGGTCTTTTTCCCGCCTTCTTTATTTCTGTAAATTTTCGGCCAATTTACACAAAACCTTAATTAATTATACCGAAAACCATACGAAAAACCGTTCGGTAATTTTTGAGTTTATCGCGAACGAACAGACAGACAGACAAGGTGAATTTGTTTTATAATATGTAGTAATATTGATGATACTTTATTATATACAAAGCGTTAAATAAATATATATACCATGGTGTCACCTGAAGCTGATCGTATATTCGAAGACCTGGATAATTAATTGTGGTAATCACTTCCAGGAGTCTGGCACATTTTACCAAAAAGTGCCTACGAGAAGCTGAAAGGTAACTTCGAAAGTAACACGGATAAGGAAGAATTGAACAGGCTGATGGATTCAGAATTGACTGACTCCAAGTATCCTGTCATGCTTTACTGTCACGGTAAGTTGTATTTACTTTTTCAAACCCCCCACGCTAAAAGAGGGGTGTTTAAGTTTAAAGCGTATATCTGTGGCATCGTAGCTCTTAAACGGATGTACCGATTTTGATTTAATTTTTTGTTTGAAAAGTGACTTAACTGAGAGTGTTTTTATGGTTAAATAAAATCCTCACCTGTTTGAAGATCATTAGCAATTTTCTGGTAGCGACTTCTATTGTTTGAAAAAAAACCAGTAGAAGTCAGGGGTCTCTTTATTGTTTTATTTAAGTTTTCTAATTAATGTTCAAAATATATTTGTTGTCAAGGATGTTAATCATATTAAATATATATACATTACAATCATATACCCCGGGTCAGGTCGGTATGAGTTATGTCACGGTATCATGCGCATACATACCCCCAAACTTTTCCGGTGAGGGTAATGCTTAACGCGTCTTTCCAGTGATTAAAAAAGGTCCGTATGAGTTATAGGTTCTGGAATCCAGAGTATAGAAGTTGGAATTGTTCCTTTTGGCCTTTATAATCAGGGATGTTAATATTGAACATGTTTTGCGTTTTTCAGGTAATTCGAATTCCCGAGCCACGTCTCACAGGGTCCAGATATATAAGTTCTTTCAGCAAATGGACTATCATACCGTTGCTTTTGACTACAGAGGTAAGTTCTCATTGGTGTATGTGTGTGTGTGAGCGTGTGCGTGCGCGTCCGTACGAACGTGTTTATGAGTGAGTGTGTGTTAAAATGTTCGCTTCTTTCATCAGGTTACGGTGATTCGACTAACGTGACTCCGAGCGAAGATGGCGTGGTCGAAGATGCTCTGATCGTATACGACTGGCTCCACACGACAGTTGATAAAGCTCCGTCCAGACCGCCGATTTTTATATGGGGACATTCGCTCGGTACATATATTTAACTAGAAAGAATCATGCAGTTTGTTTTAAAGGAATTACTTGTATTCCTATTTACCGCTCCAATTAAGCGTAAAACTTGTGTCAGGAGTGGAGACGTCAACTTAACCTAAGCGCTACCCTTGTCCCCTTGACTCTTGTACCTGTAGTTATACTGGCTGACTCACCCTTTAAATTGCAACACAACAATACTAAATATTGTTGTTTGGCGGAAGAATATTTGATCAGCGGGTGGTACCTCTTACAAACCCCTATCACGCAGTGGTATCAACACTGATCGAATTCGAAGAATGTATTATTAACCTTGCATCAATGTTCATTCCAGGTACGGGCATATCTTCACATCTCCTCGGGAACCTGGGCAAGCTATCGACGAACATTCTAGAACGTCCGAAGCCCCTGCCGCTACCAAATGGACTGATATTAGAAGCGCCATTCAATAATTTAGAAGATGAAGTACATTATCATCCTTTGGCCAAGGTGAGAGCTATTTTCGAAATTTTATTTTGTATGTTAGACAATAATTCGTCAATAACTATATTGCACGAGCTACGCTTAAGAGCCGCCATTTCTAACTTGCAACGTTATAACAACGAGCGCAGCAGCTTCCGGTCAAACACGCCCGTCCCGGAAGGATGCGCGTGCGCGACTATGATATATGATTGGTTTATTTGATAGATAACAATTAAGATACCGTATTGTCTATTGATAGCCTTTCTTTAATTTGTGAACTATACAGCGTGTAACAAAATTCGTGTCCGACCCGTGAAGTGGTTATTAGGTATCGTGTGTCGGTTCTATTTATGTAATAATTTTTAAAATACTAAGCAAAAAATTTATCCCTGTTTTTTTTTTTTTTTTTTAATTAAATGACGAAAATTACTTGGCAACACAGGTGCGGGCAATAGCGCTCGATAGCTCTTACCTATCGGGTAGCTAAGACACGAGGTCATGACCTCAGCAGTCCACGTTTTTACCACCAACAGTGTCGTTAAACACAATTAACATATTTTTTTAAGTTATTTCTTTGCTTAGTATTTTAAAAATTATTACATAAATAGAACCGACACACGATACCTAATAACCACTTCACGGGTCGGACACGAATTTTGTTACACGCTGTACAGACGTGATATGTATGTAGATGTGAACAGTGCTTGCTCTGAAACATCGATTTATAATATTGGTAATGATACTGTTAAATATTATTTACGCTGGAAAATGCTTTATGAAATCAAATCGAAAATAAAATCCACTAAATATAAAACCAAACGAGTTGTAGCTACATAGGTCGCACTCTGGAATTCAGCTACCCAATCGAATCAAGCGTAGTTGCAGAGTTAGCAAAAATTGATTCGAAGACACCGTTTTTTGTCGAATTCTAAGTAAGGTCCTCCAGACCGATTTCGGCCACGGCGGCCAATCTCAAGAGAGATAGCCAACTGCGCAGGACATATTATAGTGCACAAGTGTGTGCGCAAACACAGGTGCACTCTCTTTTCCTTAGCTCTCATAATCCGATGGGACGGCAATCCGACACGACCGGAAAGAGTTCAGACGCAGGACCAACGGCTTAACGTGCTTTCCGAGGCATGGGAGTGTACACACTTCCAACTTCCAGACTCCGGGCTGCTACTGAGAATTTTCTGACAGAAAAACCCAATAACTATATTGGCCCGACCTGGGAATTGAACCCAGGACCACAGGGTCTGCGGCCTTATATCTAGCCACTAGACCAACGAGGCAGTCATCGAATTCTATCGAACTATCGTCAACCGTTTGAACAGCAACTGTCCAGTCAACTGTTCCTGTTTTTCCAACCTTGTGCATGCTTGGCATCCCGCTAATGAACGTGCGTTACGATCATTTTTTCCGCGACCGCGTAGGCTGGAGAATGATCTTCCTTTTGAGGTTTCCCCGAAGTACGGGGCTTTCAAACATCGAAAACACAGGTTCTTTCAAGGCCGGCAACGTATCTGCAACTCTCAACTGTATATGTCCATAGGCGACGGTGACCACTTATCATCGAGTCGTCGGATCGTCTGCTCGTTGTCCCTAATTTTATAAAAAAGAGCCTTGTCACCACTCACCACTACTGTTCCGGTCCGCAGCTGGTGTCGTGGCTGCCGTACTTCGAGTCGACGTTCGTGTCTCCGTTCGTGGCGTGTCGCGTGCACGCGTTCCGCTCCGACGAGCACCTCGCGCGCGCCCCGCACCTCCCCGCGCTGCTGCTGCACGCGCGCGACGACCGCATCGTGCCGCACGTCGTCGGCCACAAGGTGACTGTCTGTGTGTGTCTGTGCACTACCCGCCCGCGCTGCTGCTGCACGCGCGCGACGACCGCATCGTGCCGCACGTCGTCGGCCACAAGGTGACTGTCTGTGTGTGTCTGTGCACTACCCGCCCGCGCTGCTGCTGCACGCGCGCGACGACCGCATCGTGCCGCACGTCGTCGGCCACAAGGTGACTGTCTGTGTGTGTCTGTGCACTACCCGCCCGCGCTGCTGCTGCACGCGCGCGACGACCGCATCGTGCCGCACGTCGTCGGCCACAAGGTGACTGTCTGTGTGTGTCTGTGCACTACCCGCCCGCGCTGCTGCTGCACGCGCGCGACGACCGCGCCAGTGTCACTTATGTCTGTAGATCCATGTGATGCTTACCCGAGTGTGCAATAATCACCAAATCAAAGTCTACACAGTGCTTGTAGATTAACAACTGTCCGATGTTTTATTATTCAAATTATAAAATAATGAATCCTTTTCCAGCTCTACCGCTCCGTGCTGGAGTCCCGCGCCGCCGGCGGTGCGACCATCAAGTTACATTCTTATGAAGAAAAGGAAAACTTGGGGCACAAATGGATCTGCCTCGCCAAAGATCTCTCTGAAGTCGTTGGGTGAGAATTTTCTCGTTTTCTTTATATAGTAATAGTTTTTGCTATATTAACCGATATGAGCCTAAAACGCTCAGCTCCGGATTTATGCCAAAGTGCCTTGACCCTTGGATCTCTCAGTTCAGGCCTAAGGACGCTTCCCCTTTACATTGGTCAGGGAACACAAATACCGTCAGGGAAAAAAGATTATTATCTGTGAACAGGGTTTCTGAATTATTTAGGCATAAGAACATGTATGAATAATAAATACTTAATCATTATACTTTAATATAGATTTATTAAAAATTGCCTGCCTCGTTGGTCTAGTGGCCGCATATATAAGGCCGCAGACCCGGTGGTCCTGGGTTTAATTCCCAGGTCGGGCCAATAAATAGTTATTGGGTTTTTCTGTCAGAAAATTCTCAGTAGCAGCCCGGAGTCTGGAAGTTGGAAGTGTGTACACTCCCGTGCCTCGGAAAGCACGTTAAGCCGTTGGTCCTGCGCCTGAACTCTTTCCGGTCGTGTCGGATTGCCGTCCCATCGGATTATGAGAGCTAAGGAAAAGAGAGTGCACCTGTGTTTGCGCACACACTTGTGCACTATAATACGTCCTGCGCAGTTGGCTAATCTCTCTTGAGATTGGCCGCCGTGACCGAAATCGGTCTGGAGGACCTTAATATAGATTTATTAAAAATTAAACGCCGAGATGGCCCAGTGGAGAACGCGTGAATCTTAACGGATAATCGTGGGTTCAAACCCGGGCAAGCACCACTGAATTTCATGTGCTTAATTTGTGATTATAATTCATCTCGTGCTTAACGGTGAAGGAAAACATCGTGAGGAAACCTGCATATGTCAAATTTCACTAAACTTCTCTCACATGTGTAATCCACCAACCCGCATTGGAGCAGCGTGGTGGAATAAGTTCCAAACCTTCTCCTCAAAAAGACATTCAAAGGCTGTTGCTGTACTGTATTATAGATTTATTGCAAAAATTGTAAATAAGGAATAATGGCTGCGTTTATAATTTAGTTTTAGTATAGCTGAATTTTCTTAAATCAGTTGCTTATAAAAAAACAATATTAAAAAAATGATAACACACTTTAAAAATAATTAATAAATTTCTTTTGTTTCAGCGAATTCGTTTCGAATCATCGATGAAAAATTACTTAATTTTGTTAAAATTCACGCTTCAGCGATCTCACGGGGGTGGAAAGTGCTTTTGCATATTGTATACATTGATTGGAATAAAATATTTCAAAGCAATTTGTTTTTTTTTTTATCGTATAAATGACGTCTTCCTGACTGATTCCGACCACGGCGGCCATTTTTAAAAGTGCCCAACTTCGCAGGATTATAGTGCAAAAGTGTGTGCTTACACAAGTACACACTTTTTCTCTTACTTATAATCCGATTGAGTAAAATACAACAGGAAATAATTCAGTTTTCAGTATTACTACTATGGACGGCTCTAGAAAAACCCTGAAACATTGTTTTAAGCCCAGGACTTCGGGCCTTAAAGCATTACAAACCCACTGGACCGACAATTATCTATTTATCCAGAGTGTATAGGCCCGAAACGAGGAAATATAACGGGAGAATTTGGAGAACTTGCAAACGTGTATTAACTGGACGCCGGTAACATCGCTAATCTGGGGGGGAATCTACAGGGTCCTCGGCAGGACTTCCAGAAGGGACGTAGACCCACCGATGATTGTGGATGGTGTGGGGCTGGATGCCGGGGGATCGGCCCAACTCCTGGCTGAGACCTTCTACCCGGAGGACTCTGAAGTGGACGACACCGAGGAGCACCGCCGGGTGAGGGTCCTGGCCGGGCGGGCCGATATGGGGGCTTCTTCGGGCCGGGACGACCCGCCCTTCACTCATCTCGAGTTGAAGTTGGCTAGTCGATCTTTTGACCCGAAGAAGGCCCCAGGCGCGGACGGTTTTACCGCCGACATATGTCTGCACGCGATCGAACTGGACCCGGACCTCTTTTTGTGCATCTTTAACAAGTGCCTCGAGCTCCGCAGTTTTCCTGGGCCCTGGAAGGAGGCCACGGTGATTGTCCTTAGAAAACCAGGGAAGGACAACTATGCGACACCCAAGTCGTATCGACCGATCGGGCTCCTTCCGGTGCTCGGAAAAATTCTGGAGAAAATGCTTGTCGCTCGGTTACAGTACCACGTGATGCCCAAGATTAGTACTCGCCAGTTTGGCTTTATGCCCCAGCGAAGTACTGAGGACGCCCTCTATACCCTGGTGGGACATATCAGACACAATCTTCAGATGAAGAGGATTGTTGTTCTGGTCTCACTGGATATAGAGGGCGCCTTCGACAACGCTTGGTGGCCTATGATAAAGGTCAGGCTGGCTGAGGAAAAGTGCCCAGATAACATCAGACGGCTCTTGGGCAACTACCTGAGCGACAGGCGAGCGAGGGTGAGGTACTTGGGAGAGGAGCACATAAGAGACACCGGGAAGGGCTGCGTGCAGGGATCTATCGGTGGGCCGATTCTGTGGAACCTGCTCCTGGATCCACTGCTCCGGGGGTTGGAGGCCGAAGGCAACTACGTGCAGGCTTTCGCCGATGATGTGGTGTTGGTGTTCGAGGGTGAGACGGCCCTCGAGATCGAACGTCGGGCCAATGCCGTCCTCGAGAGTGTGCGGGCGTGGGGCGCATCCAATAAACTGCGGTTTGCGCCTCACAAGACGAACGCTATGGTCGTGACGCGCAAACTCAAGTATGACGCTCCGCGTCTGCGCATGGGCGGGGTCGACATTGTCCTGGCGAACGAGATCAAGCTGCTGGGGGTCGTCATAGACCGAAAACTCACATTCAACACCCACGTCGCGAACGTCTGCAAGCGCGCGGTTGCCTTTTACCATCAGCTGGCCCGAGCAGCAAAGGTCAGCTGGGGTCTCCACCCCGAGGTAATCCGCACCATATACAGATCGGTGGTTGAGCCCGTGATTCTGTACGCTGCTGCCGTTTGGGCCCCGGCCGTCAACAAGCTGGGTGTGCGGAAGCAGCTGAACGTGGTCCAGCGTGGCTTCGCGCAGAAGCTATGTAGGTCATACCGCACTGCGTCCCTGAACTCGGCACTGCTGCTGGCTGGGGTGCTTCCCCTCGACCTCCGGGTTCGCGAAGCCGCGACCTTATATGAGGCGAGGAGAGGAGTACCTCAGCGGGTGATAGGAGATCGGGAGGTAGAGCGGATGACCTCGGCTCTGCAGTCTCCGCATCCCGCCCGTCATATCGACCTGGACTTCAAATGCCTGGTGGACCAAGAACAATATGACGCCAATTGCGCCAATATATTCAACATCTTCACGGACGGCAGCAAGATTGAGGGCAAAGTGGGAGCGGCGCTGTCTGTATGGACAGGCGCTGCCGAAACCAAAACCCTCAAACTTGCTTTGCCGTCCTATTGCACGGTCTACCAGGCGGAACTCCTGGCGATATGCCGGGCGGCGCGGATGGCTGCGGACCACTTGGCCGGGTCAGTCGGGATTTATTCCGACTCCTCGTCGGCACTGCTCACGCTTAAAAATCCGAAAGCCCTCCATCCCCTGGCTGTTGAGGCGCGGGGACATCTGCATAGGGCCCTGCTCCAGGGCAAACTTATCAGTTTGTACTGGATCAAGGCCCATGCAGGACTAGAGGGGAATGAGCGTGCCGACCACCTGGCTAAGGAGGCTGCGCTGAGGCTCAAGCGCGCTTTTGACTACGACGGCTGCCCGGTTTCGTTCATCAAGCGGAGCATTCGTATGCAATCGCTTGATGAATGGAACCGGAGATACCGTGCGGGCGAAACGGCCGGAGTCACCAAGGTGTTCTTCCCTGATGCGGTGGCCGCGTACCGGATCATCGGTAAAATAAAGGTGGACAGATTCCTCACCCAGGTTCTGACGGGGCACGGGGGGTTCTCCGAGTACTTGCATCGCTTCAAGTGCAAGGAGAGCCCATCGTGCATCTGCGATCCTGCGTGCTCGGAGTCTGTCCTCCACGTCCTTCTGGAATGCCCGGCCCATGAACTCGAGAGGCGAAACTTGGAGATCGAATTGGATCTTAAAATCGACAAAAGCACTTTAGCCGTAATAATTGGGTGTAAAAATAGAGACTTGCTCCTGAAATATTGTATTAAAGTATGTAAGTTAGTTAATAATAGAAATAAGGTATAAATCATTATGTTAGGTAGTTATAATAATTATAATTAGGCTAACATAGTATTTAATTAGGAAAGTAAGTAAGGAGCATAGAATAAGATTAGAATAAGAACTAGATGTACAATTAATTATAAGTCCGTGTTTTCTGTTAAAATAATTAATTAAAAGTCTGTATATTGTTAGTAATAAGAAATAAAAAGTAGTGTAAGCCCAATAATATGTTAAGTGTAAATAAAAATATAATTCTGTCCTCCCCATTATTTTCCCCGTGTGTGTAGTTTTAAGATAGAAAGATAGATAGTAGTAAAATTAGGAAGGGAACCCACCCTGATCGGCAAAAGGTGATGAATGAAAGAAAGATCAAGTATGAAGAATAAAAGTACGAGAAGCATGAGAGCGAGAAATGGTATGAAAGAGTAGAAATTATACATTGTAAATAAAGTCTCGCATAATGTGTGAGGTCTAGTATAAAAAAAAAAAAAAAAAAAAAAAAAAAAAAAAAAAAAAAAAAAAAAAAAAAAAAAAAAAAAAAAAAAAAACATCGCTAATCACCGTCAAACGGTGTACATAATAATTGAACTTAAAAATTAACTGTTAAGTTATACAGGAGCGCTTCGTGTTGCTCTTTAAAATCATCAGGCGCTCCAATACAGAGTATCCACTTATATATTTTGAGTGGGCCACTCATCATTAATATTCGCTAATTAGGTTCTTCCTTGTGTGTTCCGATTTGAAATAGAAATGAACCAATGTAATTACTGGTACATATGTATGGTTAGGTAAAGGCGCTCTAAGCTCGCTGCGAGTGGTAATGTCGCTTGTGCCTGTAATTACACTGGCTCACTCAGTCTTCAAATCGGAACAGTAAAACTAAATAGTACTGTTAAAACAAATAATTTCCACAAAAACAAAATTATATTTGTGACCAATTATTTCAGCCTCATATATAAGTTTGTATTTAAAAAGTAAGTTAGATAGTAAAGTATTTGGACCTACGAATTATAAAATTGCTTTTTTTTTCTTTTTCTACGCGATGAGCGCAAAATATCCTGTGATCATTTGGTAAGCTATTTGATAGTACAATGTATATCCAGAAAAACATTAATTTATTGAACAAAATAACTAAATAATATAAAAGCTTAATAATTTTAATTTATTTCTTACAATAAATTAAATTGCATGGTGATTGGAAATTATTATCAGTATTAGTAATTGTTTGCAAACGCCTTGAGCACATTCTCTTTCTTGTCACTCAATAAAAAAAAACATGACAATTTATAACTTTCAAATTCGTTATTTATTTACAATTATCTAAATATAAATTATATAAAAATGTAGGCAAAATTATATGAAATTAAATAGAAAAAAACACTTATTAAAATAATCAAAAAATGGTTATAGCGTAAGTATTATTTTAAATTATTGATAAAAGTCTATTAACTTTATATATAATCTTACATAAAGCTTAGAGATCGCCAAGTCCATGACATTTTCTTTCAGCGTCAAGTATGAGATTAACTAAAGACCATCTTCTGTCCATACAAGGTTCATCTACTTGGTCTTCTCATGCTTTCAATGTCATGCGTGAAAATCAAGTAGTCGTTGATTTTCACATTCCATTGTGTACGATATATTATGTGAATCGTGAAAATGAGTAACTAAGTGAGGGTAGTTTTACTTTTATTAAATTGAAAATGCTTGTTAGAAGCTACTCCAATAAAGATGAAAATTATTTGAAAAATATATACCTATTATATATGGATTGATTTGAATTTTCTAACTTGGGTCATAGTTAAAGAATATGTTTTTTTCATATTTTAGGGCGCTACTATTAACAGGTGCATCCTTAACAGCGAGTGTGCTAGTCTTACAAGTTGCAGTTATACCTCTTTTGTTTAAATACAGCAAGTCTGTACAACGAAAAATAGTATTCTCGAATTGCAGTAAGTAAATAAGAAATAAAATTATTATATTAATAAATGCTTAAATTTATTATTTGCTTCATAACTCCTGTTCTAAAAAAATAGTATTAACATTGTCGTAGTGTCACAATATTGCTATAATAAAAATACAGGCACTTGCATTTTATGAAATAAGTAACTTTATTAATTTTTCAGTAAACTATCCAAAAAATCTTGATTTCGAAAGTCCTTCCAGCTGTAATGTTTTGGGTGGGAGGAATTGCAAAATACAATTTCAATCGACCGTTGATAATAGTCCAATCAAATTAGGTAGGTAAATGTTCTAAAGTTTATTTTATAATTTGTTACCGCCCGCGGCTTCGCTCGCGTGTAAGATGGGCGTGTTTGATGCCCTATATACTTTTCAGGACCTATGACAACGTGTATGAAAAATTTCATGATTATTGCTTAAGTTAAAACATCAAATTGTAACAAACGAACAAACTCACTCACGTATTTATTAATCTACTAGTATACGCCCACGGCTTTGCTTAAGGGTATTAAGTAAAAAATTAGTCCGTCTATTCGTTATCAAAATCGGTTCTATGATTGAAAGCCTTGAAAGCGTTACAGAAAGTCAGAGCTACTTTCGCATTTATAATATTAGTATTGATAAGATATCACTGTACAAAATATAATCACATGTTTATATCTTTACGATAATGAAAATATAATGAGAAAATGGCCCTACTTAATAATACTTAAACACATTTCATCATTTCATTTTGAAGTGCCGGTTGGCGTGGTTGGTAGATATTTGCCTTTCGCGCCGCTGGTCGTGGGTTCGATTCCCACCCAGGACAGACCTTTGTGTCCATGAACATGTCTGTTTGTCCTGAGTCTGGGTGTAATTATCTACATAAGTATGCTTATGTATTTACAAAAGAAAAGTAGTATATGTAGTATATCAATTGTCTGATTTCCATAATACGAGCTCTGCTTAGTTTGGGATCAGATGGGCTTGTGTGAATAATGTCCCAGGATTAAATTAAAAAAATAAAACATTTCTCGAGACAGAATGAGAATTTATACTGATATGAAGTGTATTTTTAGACTGCCTCCTTGGTCTAGTGGCTAGATATTAGGCTGCAGACCCGGTGGTCCTGGGTTCAATTCCCAGGTCGGGCCAATAAATAGTTATTGGGTTTTTCTGTCAGAAAATTCTCAGTAGCAGCCCGGAGTCTGGAAGGTGGAAGTGTACACTCCCGTGCCTCGGAAAGCACGTTAAGCCGTTGGTCCTGCGCCTGAACTCTTTCCGGTCGTGGGTGATTGCCGTCCCATCGGATTATGAGAGCTAAGGAAAAGAGAGTGCACCTGTGTTTGCGCACACACTTGTGCACTATAATATCTCCTGCGCAGTTGGCTAATCTCTCTTGATATTGGCCGCCGTGGCCGAAATCGGTCTGGAGGACCTTATTTTTAGCACTTTTGTAGTAAAAATAAGGAGATTTTTCTGCTCAGTAACCCAAGAGGTTATAAATACAAGCCCAGTTATGGGACATTAGTCATTAACATATTTATTTATAGAGTAGATAGGCGAACGAGCATATGGGCCACCTGATGGTAAGTGGTCACTTCCATAAACATTGGTTTTGTAAGAAATGTTAACCATTGTTTACATTGCCAATGCGCCACCAACCTTGGGAATGAAGATGTTATGTCTCTAACAGTACTTACACTGGTTCAAACCGGGTATGTAGTACCAGTAATGTTACGTCTTTCGTACCTGTTATTACACTGGCTCACTCACCCTTCAAACCGGAACACAACAATACCAAGTACGGCTGTTTTTTAAAATATCTGATGAGTTGGTGGTACCTACCCAGACGAGCTTGCACAAAGCCTGACTAGCAGTAATGTGGGATTTTCCTTAATTCAGGCGTATGGCACATAATACCGTGTTCGCTATTTCGGGAGTTATTTATAATACACGATTGCTTAACATTAGAACAGAGACTTCGAAATGAACTGAAGAAATCGAAAAATACAATTGTTTTATATTGTCATGGTAAGTTTAATGGACATTACTTGCTTATCTTACAGTAAATATTTTGTGCACATATTATTTGTTATGTTAATATTAGAGTGTATCGACATTCATAAAAGCCGAGATGGCCCAGTGGTAAGAACTGGTGAATCTTAACCGATGATCGTGGGTTCAAACCCGGGCAAGCACCAATGAATTTCATGTGCTTTATTTTGTGATTATTATAATCTCATCTCGTACTTGACGGTGAAGGAAAACATCGTGAGGAAACCTGCATGAGTCAAATTTCACTGAAATTCTATCACATGTGTAATCCACCAACTCGCATTGGAGCAGCGTGGTGGAATAAGATCCACTTACTGTGCTGTAGAGAAGTCGATCGATTATCGCTGATATTAATTCTGGCTTATGTTTAAAGTTTTAAGCACATACGGTATTATTTTTATAGGTAATTCAAATCACAGAGCGTCACCACATCGCTTGACTCTTTACAAAGTTTTTCAGGCAATGAATTTCCATGTCATAACGTTCGATTACAGAGGTAACTGTTTAATTTAATTGAAAGGTTTTGACAAAAGAAAATTGGTTTAAATTTTTAGTGTGACATAGAGAACTATGTATAATATATAGAAGAGTTGGTATCCAGAAATGAAATTCGAATTAGTTTTTACAAATTAAGGAAAATTACTCAATTTCTCTTGAACTGTGAATAAATAGTTATTGGGTTTTTCTGTCAGAAAATTCTCAGTAGCAGCCCGGAGTCTGGAAGTTGGAAGTGTGTACACTCCCGTGCCTCGGAAAGCACGTTAAGCCGTTGGTCCTGCGCCTGAACTCTTTCCGGTCGTGTCGGATTGCCGTCCCATCGCATTATGAGAGCTAAGGAAAAGAGAGTGCACCTGTGTTTGCGCACACACTTGTGCACTATAATATGTCCTGCGCAGTTGGCTAATCTCTCTTGAGATTGGCCGCCGTGGCCGAAATCGGTCTGGAGGACCTTATCCTTATTTTATTTTATTTGGGAAACTTACAGTAAACACCACATATATTATACAACAATAACCCTTACACACCCCAATCAAGTTTCCACCTAAAACTAATTCATGTATAATGCAGTAAACAAGCAATTCAGTAAATTATTATTATTAATTATCAAAATTCAAAAAGTTGAAAAAAGTAGGTAAATTAAAATCTCAAAGGAGGTAAATTGGAAATTTTGTCATTAATATAAATTGAATTTTCTCTGCGCTTAGGGCAGATTAATGTTATGCATATAAAAAATTAAAATCTGACTGAAAAGAAACTATGATATCACTGACTTCACTCATTATTTAGCCTTTTATACAATTTAATATATGATATTAAAAAAGATAAGCATGTTTAGCTCAGTTTTGCTTAAAAGCAAACATTCGTCCAGGCTACGGAGACTCCAGCCCCGTACGTCCCACGGAGAAGGGCGTGGTGGAGGATGCTCTTCAAGTATACTCCTGGTTGATGGAGTGTGTTCAAGGAAATGACAAGGTCGCTGTTATTTTGTGGGGACACTCTCTAGGTAAACATTGTATACTTTTATATAATAATAATAATAATAATAATATCCCGGGACATTATTCACACACGGCCATCTGATCCCAAACTAAGCAGAGCTTGTACAATGGAAACCAGACAACTGATATACTACATATACTACTTTTCTTTCGTAAATACATACTTATATAGATAATTACACCCAGACTCAGGACAAACAGACATGTTCATGCACACAAATGTCTGTCCTGGGTGGGAATCGAACCCACGACCTGCGGCGTGAAAGGTAAGTATCTTACCAACCACGCCAAAAGGCTCGTCATATGATCAATTATTTAAAATTTTTGAACTTCAGGGGGCGTTAAAATGTTCGGTCATGCATTACTTCCCTAAGGAAACTCCAAATTGAATGTTTAAAGCTCATTTGGGAACCATATATCTTTTTTTCATTGTTAATTATAGTAAACTTTACTTTTGGTGTTGAGAGGAACAGGGTGTAAAGTTCCTCATACACCATTGAAAAGGGAGGATCCTCTGACCAGACGGGTGTTTGTCTGCTGGGCTACGGCCCGACGGTTGTTATCGGGTTCTTGTATATATGTTCAATCGGTCGAGTAACTTTAATATCGCGATGTAGGATACGTCAGTTTTTAGTTTTCGTATGTGGCGAGATAGATGTCGCTACATACTTAAAGAACAGTCAATTATATCTTTTGTTTCATTTATTTGATATATACAGTATTAATTGTTATATTTTTTTATATCATATGTAGGCGGACGGACAAATGGGGCAATTGATGATACGTGGTCACTATCGCCCATAGATATTGGCTATGTAAGAAATACTAACAATTCCTTACATCGCCAATGCGCCAGTAACCTTGGGAACGAAGATGTTATGTCCCTCGTGCCTATTATTACATTTGCTCACTCACCATTCAAACCGGAACGCTAGTAAGTCTTGCTGTTTAGCGGTAGAATATCTGATGAGTTGGACCTATCCAGACGGGCTTGAACACAGCCTTACCACCTTAATTGTTATCGAAGTTAATAATAATAATAAATAACTTTTTTTATTTATTTATACTTTATTGTACACCACGACAATTTTTTTCATTACAATAACTTAGACAGCCTATATAAAAGTAGCATACAATTTTGGCGACCTTATCGCTACATAGCGATCTCTTCCAGGCAACCAACGGTGTAAGGAATAACCCATAGGATATGAGGTAGGTGGTGCAGTAATAACAAAATAAAATAACATTAATAATAATCTATACCAAAAACAAACTAATAAATACATGTCAATATAAATAAAAATACACATTCAATATATCTATATATAAATTATATTATCAATACATACTAAAATTACAAGTATATAATATAAATATATACAATAAATACGATACTAAAAACGATGTCCTCAAACAACACGACACAAGAAAGAAAAATAATCCAAAAAAAGAATAAAAATAAAAGAAAATTATTGGTGATAAGGTACTTGAGACAAAAATAACTTTATTGCACACTCACAAAGAAAAAAAAACAAAACAAATGAAATATAAATAAAAAGAAAAAAAAACATAATAATAATAATAAAAAATATAAAAGCTTAGGAAGGATGATGCATGCAAGGGGCGGTCTTATCACTCAAGTAGTGATCTCTTCCAGACAACCCTGTATTAAGATGCTAGCAGGACATAACGGGCGAGTGCATTATATATACATATATATAATTAATAACATTAATAACATAATTAATAACGTTATAATAATTAATAACGTTAATAACATATAAATGATAATAATATTATCCTGGGACATTATTCACACAAGGTCATCTGATCCCAATCTAAGCAGAGCTCGTACTATGGAAACCAGACAACTGATATACTTACATACACTACTTTTCTTTTGTAAATAAATACTTATATAGATAATTACACCCAGACTCAGGACAAGCAGACATGTTCATGCACACAAATATCTGTCCTGGGTGGGAATCGAACCCACGACCTGCGGCGTGAAAGACAAGTATCTTACCAACCACACCAACCGTCACACCAACCAAACAATAATGTATAAATATATAATACTTAGGTACTCAATAATTCAATTAAGAACTTCATTACAATTTTATTTATTTAATTCATCCAGGTACAGCGATAGCAGCGAATCTAGTTTCAAATCTAGACAAGCTATGTTCAGACCGCGGCACGGCCTGTCTTCCGCTTCCCAAAGCCCTGGTCCTGGAAGCTCCGTTCAACAACCTCGTCAATGAAATAGAAAGGCATCCATTTTCAAAAGTAACTATATATTTTTACTAATGGTGTTATGTGGTCTGGCTACACTCTGGTCTGATAATAAGGCGAACTCCGCACTATGATTAATATGTTTGCCATGGGATTATCACTGTTTACGTCGTGACACCCTGACTTAAATAGCATTATATAACAGCTGCTAAATATTCCACCACGCTGCTCTATCATCGATCGGTGGTTACACACGTGTCATAATTTCATTCGACACTATTAGGAGTCCTCAGGAAGCAAGACTTATGTGAGGCTATGTAAGAGCAAACTCGAAACTCATTTCAGACATCGATCGTAAAATATCGGAAAGTGATATGCGAAATTTACCATAATAATTATGACATTTCAAGAATACACGGATCAAAATACTATATCACCATAAGTCGCTTATCAACATTTCATTTTAAAGCCCTTAAGAACGATACAGTAACACAATAGAATAATTACCGTCGTCAATAGGATCTGAACAACTTCACAAAGAGACTTAGGCTTAGACGCTAAGGCTAATAACACCATAATTCGGTTAATAATTCTATCTTAGCTATACATTGTTTTTTTTTTTTTTTCTTTTAAAAAAGAAAAAATAGCCGAGATGGCCCAGTGATAAGAACGCGTGAATCTTAACCGATGATCGTGGGTGGGAATTTCATGTGCTTAATTTGTGATTATAAATCATCTCGTGCTTGATGGTGAAGGAAAACATCGTGAGGAAACCTGCATGTGTCAAATTTCACTGAAATTCTGTCACATGTGTATTCCTCCAATCCGCATTGGAGCAGCGTGGTGGAATAAGCTCCAAAACCTTCTTCTCAAAAGAGGAGAAGAGGCCTTAGCCCAGCAGTGGGACATTCACAGGCTGTTACTTTACTTTACTTTACTATAAATTGTTTGGGCAACATTATATGACGTAATTTATATTATCATCTAGCTCGTATCCTGGTTACCATATTACAAGGATTCGTTCCTGAAGCCGTTCACGTCGTCACCGGAGTACAACTTCACGACGGACCAGTACCTCAGCACCGTTACCAAGTTACCTGTACTGATATTGCACTCGAAGGGAGATAAAATAGTACCTTACGATTTAGCTGTTAAGGTTTGTTTTCCAATCTCGCTTTTTAAGACATATGGACAACATTTCACGGGCATCGTCCACAAGGCATATCTTATATTATAAAATGTATTTATTTATTTACTAATAACCGTTTACTTTAATCAACGTACTAAAATCTCCATATTATATGTTTAAAATATTTAGGAGAGCTTAGACACTCGTTTTGACTTATGTTCTCGTATAATGAATGCCATTCACTTCCCTCGGAACAAATACAATGATTTTAACTAATTAAGTTATATGGCAATGTTAAGGTAAAGAATACCATTATTTAGTTTATTCAGCCACCATCGTCCACTGCAGACTAAAGTATGAGCGATCCGTCAACTTTTATTTTTTATTGTATAGGCTTGTGGACGAGCATATGGTCCTGATGGTAAGTAGTCACCAACGCCCATAGACAGTGGGTTGGACATTTCTTCAAAAAAAAAAACAACATCGCCACTGCGCCACCAACCCTGGGAACTAAGATGTTATTTCCCTTGTGCCTGTAATTACACTGGCTCACAGGTAGACCGTTTTCAAGTACGCCTACCGATTTTATGACCAAAAATTAGGCCAAAGACACATTTCGAATCCTGCCAAAAAAAGTATGGTTTTTTGTAGTTGGCTTACACTCCCGTGTCTCAAAAAAAAGTTGTACGGTACGGTACTTGAACTCTTACGAATCGTGTACGAATTTTGGATTATGAGAGTGCTCTTATGTTTGCGCGTACACTTGTGCACTATAATATGTCCTGCGCAGATGGCCAGTGTCCCTTGGGAGTGGCCAGTGTGTCCGAAATCGGTCAGGAGGTCATCATTGTAAATACGATATCATTTTTTTGTAGCTATATGAATGTTTGAAGAGTTCGAGGGATCAGAACGGAGCTCCACTTGCGTTTCACGTGTTTGATAAGGGACATAATGATATATGTGAAGCGCCCGACTTGTCTCGTGTTATCATGTGAGTTATAATTAATTTTTTTCGAGCTTATGACGGTATATTTTTTGATTAATGCTTAACATAATTATAAACGTATTTGAGCCGAGATGGCCTAGTGGTTAGAACGCGTGAATCTTAACCGATGATAATAGGTTGAAGCCCGGGCAAGCACCACTGAATTTTCATGTGCTTAATTTGTGTTTATAATTCATCTCGTATTTGACGGCGAAGGAAAACATCGTAAGGAAACCTGCATGTGTCTAATTTCAGTGAAATCCTGCCGTAAGTGTATTCCATCAACACTCATTGGACCAGTTTGCTGGAATCAGCTCCAAACCTTCTCCTCAAAAACGAGAGGAGGTCGTAGACAAGCAATGGGACATTCACAGCCGGTTTTTATTTTTTTGACGAGCCGGTTGGCGTGATTGGGAGATACCTGCCTAACGCGCCGCAGGTCGTGGGTTCGATTCCCACCCAGGACAAACATTTGTGTGCATGAACATATATGTTTGTCTTGAGTCTGGGTGTAATTATCTATATAAGTATGTATTTACAAAAGAAAAGTAGTATATGTAGTATGTCAGTTGTCTGGTTTCCATATTACAAGCTCTGCTTAGTTTAGTTTAATTTAGTTTAGTTTAATGTCCCAGGATATTCTCTGAAATTCTTTGAAATTATGATCTAATTTAATATTAAGGTATTTGCGTAAATACAAAAAATATTTAAAAAATTATAACCCTTTCATTTAATTTGTTTCAGAGAATTCATGAATACGATCAAGAGTAAAGAAGATATTGAAAACAATAACACAATGTAAATTACACAATATATAATGTTTGTTTAAATTATTTTATTTTATTTGTTTACAATTGAACGTAAAATCAATAAGATCGTTCTATTGCTTTTATTATATACTAGCTGTGCCCGCGGTTTCACTCGCGTATAATAAAAATATAATGAATAAAAATCAGCCTAGAACCTTTCTCGATAAAAGGACTATACAACACAAAAATAATTTTTAAATTCGAACCAGTAGTTCCTGAGATTAGCCGGATCAAACAAACAAACTCTTCAGCTTTATATATTAAGATAATTTTTGATTCAGAAATATATCCACGAAGACGCGTTCCACTATTACACATCTTATGGCTTTTATGCCAATTACAGATTTTTTTATTTTTTCAATGGTAAGTTAGACTATAATTGATTATATATTTTATTACAATATTTTTATACATGCAATAATTAGACAAAAGCTTTTCTGAATATATAACGTTGGCACAAATAAAATAAAAAAAACTTACATTGCAAACTTGAACTGTAGCCAAAAAACGGGACGAAGGGACGCGTTATTTTAGTCTGAACTATTTGTTCGGTTTATCATATTATATTATTTGAATGGCTGTATATTTTAAAATATATAAATTTGTAAATTAAAAAGTAAAGAAAATAAACCCTCTGTATTCGTCGGTTCTTTTCATATTTTTACGGAACATATCGTAGTTAATTTGACTATCAATAAGTAAGTTTAATGTTTCCATTAAATTAATAAAAACTCAATTTAAATGTGACAAACATTAAAACGAATACTTAAGTCTCCTTTACTTCATAATTAAAGATACAGATAGAATTGCTTCGTATTTGATGCCTTGCGAATATGAGCTGGTCTTCTAACACTGAATTATCAAACATTGACGAAAAAGTTTCGTAGAAATGGTATTTCTGCTACACTAACCTGGTCCGACAGTGTAGGAGGTTGACTTAATGAAACTCCTGTCAACATTTGCTGACAATAAAATTTAATTTAATAAAAAAAAGACCGACTATGATATATTAAAACAAAAACTAAGACGTGTACCACTCTTTGATATTGTAACATTATATTTAATAAATATTCTTATACTTTAGATTTCTATAAAGCGTATAATAACTTTTCGAAAAATTTAAATAATTTGAAAAAAGATTCAATATTTTTAAATACTTATGCCATCTCCATCACCCCTGTTCAGAGGCACTATTAAAGCTGATACTCGAACCCCTTGCACGCAAGCGTGAAATTTCATAGTACTCATTTCAAAACGCAATCTCACCAAATGTTTAGTTTTTAACGTTACCAAATTCATTACTGGCAACCCCGCGGTGAAAATGAGAGATAAGTGATGTGCAGTGCAATAATTATACGAGTCAAATATATGATGTTGGCATAATCGCGTCTGTGTATATATAAGTACTTATTTAGATATTATTTATTATTAATAATAAGTAACTACTGATATATTTGGAATAATTTATAAACATTTTAAGACTGATATTATTTCGCGCCATTAGAATGACTTACTTTTTACTGTCATTTTCAAACAGTACTTTTTAATACAAAATTTAGCGTACATACAGAAAAGGAAAAAAAAATACCAAAATGGTAAAAAATATTATGAAGCGATGTTAATATTTCTGTACTTTAGTGTAATGCTCACCTGTATAATTATATATACATATTGTTTTATAAATAAAGGTAAATTAATCAAAAACTGTTTGTGGGGCAACAGATTTAAACTCAAAACTCAAAATCGTCTTTGTTACAATTTGACTTTGTAAAATAAATTCATTTAGCGACACATTATTTATAATAATTATATGTATAACGATAAACGATATTAAACATTTAACTGTATAAATTATTATTTATAACACAAATTAGTAAATTTGATAAAGGTATAAAATTTTCATCCCATCTTAATATTGATGGACTTGAGTGTGGTCGCCCGTTAAAGATGTTAAGTCCCTTCAGCAACTTCCGGTTGGATTAGAATTCCTTCGAGGCTCAGAATATATAATTAAAAACTTAGATAATGCATAATAAATGTAATTACGTTACGGATAAGGTCATAAAAGTTATCTTGTTAAAATTTTAATACTGGTTGTTAATTGTAGTTGTAAAAATATTTTGATTAATATGGTTAATTATATATTTACTTGCATTAGGTTTCAATTATGTGGTTTTACATAAAGAGGCGTATGCAGGTACAATTTTAAATAGATTCGAAGTATTTTTTTATTAAAAAATTTAATATTTTCTAAATTTACAACTATGTAAGTACTTACTAATAAAACAGACAACAAAGTTAAATTTTATTGCTCTTAAAAAAAATTAACGCAAAATGTTTCCATTATTTACACATTTTCATGTATTTCTTGTCTTAAAACATACTAGTTAACCGCGTTACGTTTTGCCCGCGGTTTCACCCGCGTAGTTCCCGTTCCCGTGGGGATACGGGGACAAAATGTAATCTATGTTGCTCGCTGACAATGCGGCTTTCCATTGGTGAAAGAATTTTTAAAATCGGTTTAGTTGTTTAAGTGTGAGAGCGTAACAAACAAACAAACTCACATTCGCATTTATAATATTAGTTAGAATTAACATTTTGCAGATTCTTCTTTTTAAATTTCGAATAGGAAATAAAACGAATGCCTGTAATGAAAAGAAGCCACTTGATGATAGCTGGTCTTCAACGGCCGTAAACATTGGCACAGTTAAAAAATATTAACCATCCCTTGGGAACTAAGATGTTAGGTCTCGTGTCTGTAGTTACACTGACCCAGTCACCCTTCAAAAGTGGAACACACACTAAGCAAGGAGCCGGTTGGCATGGTTGGTAAGGTACTTGTCTTTCACGCCGCAGGTCGTGGGTTCGATTCCCACCCAGGACAGACATTTGTGTGCATGAACATGTCTGTTTGTTCTGAGTCTGGGTGTAATTATCTATATAAGTATGTATTTACAAAAGAAAAGTAGTATATGTAGTATATCAGTTGTCTGGTTTCCATTGTACGAGCTCTGCTTAGTTTAGGATCAGATGACCTTGTGTGTCTATTGTCCCAGGATATTATTATTATATTACTAAGCATTGCTTCATGGCGATAAAATATGTGGTGTGTAGTGAGTGGGTGGTACCCAGCGGAGTTGATCCTACCATCAAAGTAAAATTACTTTTAAATATAGTATCGGGCTTAACATATATTGTATTGTATTATGGAAAAAAGTAATAATTACCTTTTTATTTCGAAATTAAAACACATTGTAACGAATAATTATTTTCATAAATATTTAATAAATTCGTTGTCCATTTAATTAATTGTAACCGGCGGCCATGTTTTTCATTTCTCTAATTGTTTTTTTCGCCTCAAGCTTATCGCTATGTTTACAAAACTTATCAAAACGACTTCCATTAAATACCTAATTATGTGGTGGTAGGTACCTACCACCCGTATCTTATTTTTGTTTTAGATATTAAAATAGAAAGTGATCTAAATATACATACATATATGTTAACGATGTATAACGAGTGGATTATTAGAAATTGTGAACAATAAGGAGTAATCCAGTGATCACAGTCACAGGTTCAAATCCGAATAAGTATAACTGATTTACCGGTGGCAGAATATTATCTAACAAATAAATAAAAAAAAAAAACAAATTAATGTCGTGTAAACTATTATCTCGATTCGAACCCGCTTACTTCAGTTGAGATACAAGTGATCTATCCACTAGGCTACCTATCTAAGTACACATAGGTACAGACCTAGGTACATATATCTTATTTTTTCTTTAGTCTTTTTGATAGTGCAAGAAAATAAAGCAAATAATTTTATTATCGCTTCTAATTGTGATAAAAGATCGATTTAGATAGACTACGGCCCAGGTGACGATTATAAAAGAGACTAGCATTATATATACACATTAGCACAAGTATGTGCGAAAACACATGTGCAGGTAGGTACTCCCTCATTCTCACAACCCGATAGGACGTGAACCCGACACGTTCAGAGTAAACGCCATTACCAAGCAACGAATGTGAACTGACAATTTCTGAACTCCAGGCTGTTATTGAGATTGTAAAAAAAGATAACCGGTAAAGTTTCGTTGGCTCGACCCGAGATTTGAACCCGGAATACCAAAAAATCAAAACATTCACATAATTTACCACTGCATCAAGGTTAAAGTCAGGCCCTCACTTTGAGCCCTTAGACACTTGACATATGAGTTCCCCCCATTCCGAAGCGGTTAGAGTAAAATTATATTATTTTGAACTGGGTCCCCAAAGATGGTTCCTTGTAGGCCTAGGTATAAATCCGGGGCACAGTAAAGTGCCCAAATTATGATACCATTCCCCCTTTGTATACTTACTATACAGTAACAGCCTGCGAATGTCCCACTGCTGGGCTAAAGTCTCTTCTCCTCTTTTGAGAAGGTTTGGAGCTTATTCCACCACGCTGCTCCAATTGTGTCGGTAGGGGGTTATTGTATATAACGAGGGGCTAAGGGTTGGATGGTCCATTGTTTTGCTATGATGAAATGTGTATTGTATTGCCAAGTAAGATGGCCCAGTGGTAAGAACGTGTGAATCTTAACCAATTATCGTAGGTTCCAACCCATACACATGTGACAGAATTTCAATGAAATTAGACACATGCAGGTTTCCTCACGATGTTTTCCTTCACCGTCAAGCACGAGATGAATTATAAACACAAATTAAGCACATGAAATTCAGTACTTGAATAATGAAATGTATACTTACTATAATAAAAAAGAAATTATCTACTAATAATTCGAGATTGGCAAAAATATAATTATTTTAACGATGAATAGATTACTAGTATAGAAATGGCGTAACATAAGTGGCGAAATGGTCCAGTGGATAGATACGGGGATATGTGCCGAATATCGGGTTCAGAATCACGAGCAAACCTAAATTATAACAGATTTCATCTGAATAATTTAAAAAAAAAAGGAAACAAAAGCACATGAAACTTATATGTTTATCCGGATTTGAACTCGTCATCTTCTATCCCCTATGTCTCCCCTGTACTCTACCCTCTGTGTTATACCATATTTTTACTGTGCCTATCTAAGTACATATAAACCTAGGTAAGTGGGGACCTAGGTGTAATTTACCTATCTAGGTCCTAGGTATATATAAAACTTACAACAATAAAATAGTATTATTATTACTTAAATTACAAACAATTTATTATTATAATACGGAATCCGTATCGTAATACCATATTTCCGTATTTAAAACCTTGTTACAAATGAATTATTTAATGGCAAAACCTTTATCGATAAACAGTATATACACTTTAATATTACAAAAGTCGATAATATCATTGACATATCATAAAATACGAATTCCGTACTGCTAATAGTTCCGCAGAATATCGAGGCATTCGATTCTGTCCTATAAATCATAAACACCATTATTTATTACAGAACCAATTTCACCCACGTACGTACAACGTACGCTTTGTTTATTTCCCTCCATACCTATATAGCAGCATGCAATGTCGTACACTGGATGAATGTAGAAAAAAAACACATCTCTTCGACTCATTTTCCTTCCTTTAAATAAAACAAAGAGACTAGAAAGACATGCCGTTAAAACAATTGAGTGGGTATCGATTGTAAGTGTCGCATCACTAATTTGGTGTGTTCGAATTTCGAATTTAAGACGCGTCCGGGAGAGCCGAAATTTGTAATTCATGAGAGCGTTGTAAGGCTGTTTGGAATGAAGGAAATGAAAGTGGTTACATATTTATAAAATGGAATCGATTTTGAAACTAGCCAATGGCGTGGCTCCGTTAGTGAGGCGGGTCGGACGCTCCACCCAACGTTGCATGTCAGATGAGTGTCTCGTGGTGCCTTTTGTTCATTCGCGCAGCGTCCGCCGACGCGAGCGGTTGTCTTGGGTTAAAGTGCTTGACGAGAAACCTTATTTAGTAATAAAATACTCATTTCCAGTAATTTTCACGTTTTTTTTTTTGAAGATGTTTAGTAATGTGACTATATATCTATATAAATAAAATAAATCTATTTTAAAATGAATTTCAGGATATTAATTACATTTTCGCTTCCTAGTAGTGTTTATTTTTAATATCAAAAAAAAATATTACATTTTTCAATAGGGAATAATGTTTTTTTTCTTATTCGCATAGTTTCACAAGTTCCGAATTATTACCATTGTTTTATCAAAATACTAATAAGTAAGTATATCTTACTTTCATTAAGTTCAAACTTAATTAATTATTTCCAGTAAGAAAAAATCTTTTTGTTTGCTTATTGCTAGGAATTTAACAAAGAGAACATTTTAGCATAGACATGCATTACTCAATAAATAAAAATAAATACACAAAAATCGTACTTAATTACAAATGAATAAATAATAACAATTTTAGTAAGGAAATATCGATAGTGTAGCGACTATTACCCAATGGTATAATGGTATTTAAATTTTCCATAAACGAGCTAGATTATATTATTCCCTGATATTCTTTCGTCTGACAATCCGTCAGTCTGTTTTTTTTATAGGTAAGCGGACGAGCATTTGGGCCACCTGATGGTGTCACCAACGCCCATAGACATTGGCATTGTAAGAAATGTTAACCATCGCTTACATCGCCAATGCGCCACCAACCTTGGGAACTAAGATGGTATGTCCCTTGTGCCTGTAAATACACTGGCTCACTCACTCTTCAAACCGGAACATAACAATACAAAGTACTGCTGTTTGAGTGTGGGGGGCGGTGGTTCGGGTGTGGGGAGTGGGTGATACCTACCCAGACAAGCTTACACAAAGTTCTACCACCGAGTAAATGTATGATAGTCACATGTGTCCATTGAAACCCCCCACGCTAATATTTGGAAACGATGTAATGAACTAATGTAGGTAATGACAAGTCCAGTGTCTATTTAACTTCAAATTAATGGTACCTACCTAAAGTTTCGCAATACTTACAGTAACAGTGTGTGTCCCACTTCTGGGCATAGGCCTTATCTCCTCTTTTTGAGAAGAAGGTTTGAAGCTTATTCCACCACGCTGCTCTAATGCGAGTTCGTGGAATACACACGTGACAGAATTTCAGTGAAATTTGACACATGCATGTTTCCTCGCGATATTTTCCTTCACCGTCAAGCACGAGATGAATTATAATCACAAATTAGGCACATGAAATTCATTAGTACTTGCCTGGGTTGGAACCTACGATAATTGGTTAAGATTCACACGTTCTTACCACTGGGCCATCTTACTTGGCAATACAATACACATTTCATCATAGCAAAACAATGGACCATCCAACCCTTAGTCCCTCGTTATATAAAATAACCCCCTACCAACACAAAGACCTATTACAAAGGTCATACCAATCATGGATCAAGTCTTTTTTTTTTTTATAGGTTGGCGGGCGAGCATTTGGGCCACCTGATGGTAAGTGGTCACCAACGCCCATAGACATTGGCAGTGTAAGAAATGTTAACCATCGCTCACATTGCCAATGCGCCACCAACCTTGGGAACTAAGATGTTATGTCCCTTGTGCCTGTAATTACAATGACTCACTCACCCTTCAAACCGGAACACAACAATACCAAGTACTGCTGTTTTTCGGTAGAATATCTGATGAGTGGGTTGTACCTACCCAGACGAGCTTGCACAAAGCTCTACCACCAAGTAAATTCTAGTCTATTATCAATTGACTACCTCGTTGGTCTAGTGGCTAGATATAAGGCCGCAGACCCGGTGGTCCTGGGTTCAATTCCCAGGGTGGCCAATAAATAGTTATTGGGTTTTTCTGTCAAAAAATTCTCAGTAGCAGCCCGGAGTCTGGAAGTTGGAAGTGTGTACACTCCCGTGCCTCGGAAAACACGTTAAGCCGTTGGTCCTGCGCCTGAACTCTTTCCGGTCGTGTCGGATTGCCGTCCCATCGAATTATGAGAGCTAGGGAATAGTGAGTGCACCTGTGTTTGCGCACACACTTGTGCACTATAATATCTCCTGCGCAGTTGGCTAATCTCTCTTGAGATTGGCCGCCGTGGCCGAAATCGGTCTGGAGGACCTTACTTACTTACTTACTATTATCAATCACCTGATTAAACTTGGGAACTAAGAAGTTATGCCCCTAACTGCTCACTCAAACTTTAAACCAGAACACAACAATACAAAGTAATGCTGTTTAGCGGTTGACTAAATGATGAGTGATGATTTCACCACAACACTGTACCACCATAACTTTATCTGCTTTCATTTCTTACGTAAGAATATGAACTAACAAAATGAATAGCAGTTCCCTCGTCGGAGGTTACTGAGAATTATAAACGCGGATCGCAGTTCACGAGCTAGTTGCGCATGCGCAGCGTTTACGTTGCAAACGTACACAGTTGACGCGTTGAACAAGTGCCAATTTTACTATTTTTATTTTTTTTTAAAGCATAGCTAGGCGGGCTCGTATATGTGCCACCTGATGGTTAGTGGTCACCAACGCCCATAAACAATGACATTGCAATTGTGCCACCAACGTTGGGATCTAAGATGTTATGTCCCTTGTACCCGTAATTACACTGGCTCACTCAACCTTCAAACAGGAACACAACAACATCAAGTACTGCTGTTTTGCGGTAGAATATCTGATGAGTGGGTGGTACCTACCCAGTCGAGCGGCATGATCGTTGCCGTTTATCGGTCTTCATATTCTTTAATATAATTATCGACTATTAACATAAAAGTTAATAATTGAGTTTGGTTTTGACATAACGACATTTATAATAACAACCTTTCTGAATATTTATTTTCTGGAAGGAAATTGAATCGGGAATTTTAGATTAGTAGAATTTTCCCCAGTTGTCATGTTCACATCGTTTACGTCGCTAGTGTGAAAAGGCTCTAAAGACTCTGCATCTCATATCACTCGGCGAATGATTTGTCTTTGGTTCAACTCATTACTAATGCCCACCATTGTTCTGAACCCTACCAGGTAGGGTCAGTCAAACCAATCCTAAGAATCGTATAAATCTTAGTGACTCAAGATCAGTATTAGTCAGCACAGTAACCCTGACTATTTTAAAACTCAAGGTCATTTATGAGACCGCAGTGCCTACCCTACCCTATATGCCCTGTACCCTAGTATACGTTGCATGCATTTTACAAAAAAGAATTCTAAGTGTATAATGTCTTGCATCCAAAAGCCAGCCTCACAACTAAATTAAATACCTCATTACTCACGTAAATAAATCAATATACAAAATAATAAAAGGGCATTTTAAAAATCAGTGTTCACCGCGCGACCGATGGAATGTCTCTGACCGTTTTTTACTCACCTTTTTAAAATATTCAAATGGAATCACCCAAATTAAGTAGCCATAAACGGAATCAGCTTCCAAATTTGAATATTTCATTCGTGCTCGTATAAGCGCGTGCTTTGATTTGTGTGTGGTAATGCGTTAGTGTGTGTAGATTAGGGATGCGCTGTTGGCTTAGGTAGTAGACGATGGTTTTTTTTTTCTTAAAAATTAACTAATATTTGATAAAAAATTGTTTTTAATCTAAAGGTTTATATATTACAAAAAAAAAGTTGTTGTTGGTATTTGGCTGTTTGCCAATTGCGAACTAAAATAAATATAATAAATATTAATATGAAAAAGAATATAACTTAATATTTCAATGAATATAAACCACATACATGTTACATTTCAACAAAAAGAAAATTACAATATCAAAATATCGATATCGATAAACGTGAAAATGTTCAATCCCAAGCCTTTTGTCGAAGCGCGCCGCGCGTTGATAAGGAAACATTTTAAATTAGTAGGAGAAGAAGAGAAAAAATATTATAAAAATTTTATTTTTTATTTATATTTTATCACACAAAACGAGTAGCCGCTGCTACCACCGATATAAATTATATCATTTTTCACTGCGACAACCTTAACGGACGTAAAAAATGACGGCCCATTCAGTTCCAAGTTTGAATTTGCCGCGTTTTTTATGCGTTTCCGGGCGATGGGATTCCATTATTGAACTTCGACATTCGAATACTTGTTAAGACTGTTTTGTGTTTTTTTTAATACATTGCCCGCTTAATGCGGGATTATTTTTGTACGTTCTTACACAAAGTAGTAATGTATTTAACGATGGATTATTTCAATTATATTACCTAGGATCTGATGTGTCGGCTTTTATTACACTCGAGATGTTGGTTTTATTGTTGGATTTTTATAATTGACTTCATAATTTATCAAAATAATATTTATTCATGATTCAGTGAGACGGGTTATTGTTTTAAGGCGTAGGTTTTTATTGATGAGATATTTTAAACTTAGACTTCACTCCTGGCGGTATAGTGGGTTCCCTTCGCCTGTTGACGTCGTAAGAATAATAAACAACACAAATCCTCATACCATCAACGCGGCAACCATCGCATCTGAGATATGTCCTTTCATAATTAAGACTATTGTTCACATAGTTTCCAAAACTCGTCAAGCTTTTAGTTTTTTTTTTTTAATTAATTAGTTTAAAATTTATATTACATTTATAACAACATAATAAATTGCAACCTTTGCCTATATACAGTTCTCGAATTTTTTTTTGCGCACGCGTGTTTTTCGTTATTTGTATACATACAATATACCCCATGTTATCGACGCGCAGACATACAGCGATTTTATTTAGGTATTAATATTTAGTTCCAAGTCTAACTCTAGAAACAGGACATAAAACCGGACCCACACGTGTATCACTGACAAACAATGTAGACCGAGAAAGTTATATGGTGACATTTATTAAAAACCACAAAACCATTACATAACTTTAACAGAAAAACGGTTCTTGCTTAGAATCTTATTTGATCAAACATTCTGAGACTTTGACGTATGTAAGTAGATTTTGCCGAGATGGCCTTGTGGTAAGAACGCGTGAATCTTAGCCGATGATCGTGGGTTCAAACTCGGGCAAGCACCACTGAATTTCATGTGATTATTGACGGTGAGGGAAAACATCGTGAGAAAGCCTGCATGTGTCAAATTTCATTGAAATTCTGTCACATGTGTATTCCACCAACCCGCATTGGAGCAGCGTGGGGAATAAGCTCCAAACCTCCTCAAAAAGAGGAGAAGAGATCTTAGCCCAGCAGTGGGACATTCACAGGCGGTTACTGTTACTGAAGTAGATTTTGAGATGATGAAATTGTAATATTTTTTGTAATGAGTTATTATAATTAGAATAGGTAAGTTGACTGGAGAATGGGCTACCTGATAGTGGGTGGTCATCCCCGTCAATAAACATTGGCGCTGTAAGAAGTCTTAACCATCGCATGCATCGCCAATGCGCCACCAACCTTGGGAACTAAGACTGTCTCTTGTTACTGTAATCACACTGGCACACTCACCCTTCAAACCGGAACGCAACAATACCAAGTACTGCTGTTTTCCGGTAGAATATCTGATGAGTGGGTGGTACCTACCCAGACGAACTTAAACAAATCCTTACCACCAGTAAACCATCCCTTACATAAGGCCCTACCACCTAGAAAATAACTAAGTACTTGGTATAAATATTTCTTTTCAAGAATCTTAAATTGTGAATGTTTTCTTTAATTACGGAGCATTGTATTGCAATGTCAGGGTTTGAACCTGATACCTTTGTTTAAGACTACAAAGCCATCTCGATGATATACTCGAACATTCGGACGAAGCCTTAAAAACATTTTATCATTAATAATATATACGCTTTTTATGATATAGTTTATTATCATACAAATCATATATTATAGCGAATGCAAATATGACACCGTTAGAAATTCCAATGAAATAAATTCAATCAAATTAATTTTCTCATACAAGCTTGACTCGAAACATAATATGGAGTACAACTCTGATAATGCTGGGCAAACTGGGAGATAACTTTGAGGGTATTCATCCTCTGATAGTTAGTGGATACTGATTAAACATGTGTTAGATTTGCAGGTAACACACTTTTTTTTATAGGTTATTACGAGCATATGGGCCACCTGATGGTAAGTGGTCACCAACGCCCATAGACAATGGCATTGTAAGAAATGTTAACAATGCGCCACCAACCTTGGGAACTAAGATGTTATCCCGTATGATGTCCCTTGTTCCTGGAATCAGACTGGCTCACTTACCCTTCAAATTGGAATACAATAATAACAGGTACTGCTGTTTTGCGGTAGATTATCTGATGAGTGGGTGGTACCTACCCAGACGAGCTTGCACGAAGCTCTACGAAGTGATAGTCCTTTATATGTAAGGCCGATTGATTTTCTAATACGAATTATTTATTATACAAATATTAATTACTTGCATATTAATAATTGAAGATGTCGGACATTTTCGAAGGAGGCAACTGACATATAATACAGAAGCGTGCGTCAACAGTCACTATTCACTCACTCTCATAATCCGACACGCTAACCGTTTTACGTGTTTTCTGAGGTACGAGAGTGTAAGCACTACATACTTACAAACTTCAAGCATCAGCACTGAATTTCTTGATAGAAAAACTTAATCACTCTTTATTAACCCAACCCGAGATCTAAACCAGCGTTAAACTTCTACTGGAACTAGCTGACCACTAGAGCAAAGAGATATTCTTTTTTACAACACGACATTACTTATCATACCTTTATCTGTTTAAAGAATCGGCAAAATTAAAAAAAAATACACAAACGAAGGCTCTTTATAAATCAAACTTTTTAAATAATTATATTCTTCGGTAACATTCAGAAACGTTGCCTTTATAACTTCTAGCTCCCGACGCATAAAATCCTTGTCCAACGATAAACAGCCGAGAAAAATATCATAAATTTATGAACGTACAAAACTAAAAAAAAAAATGTATACTGACTATTTAAAGTATATCTTACTTTGTACATTTACCGCCGATGGAATAATAAGGATGCGACTTACAAATTGTTTTATTTTTGAATAGTCACATTTTAATACCGAATTTGTATGCTGCGTTTCTATTTGTAACACTTCTTGTGAAAAAAACCACCGCTAAGCAGTTAATTTGCACATAGTTATTAAAATTCATATATTATTTGATATTTATTTATAAAATACGTTATATGTTCTAGGTGTTTCGCATCGTTATCTATAATAAACACGGGACCAATTCTACTAACAAATTGCTATATTTCTTCTGAACTGTTGAAGTTCGGTTTACTCAATTTAGATTTTAAGGTTGAGGAACATTTCATATGTATTAAAATATAATTTTTATCACATTGTCTTACGCTATAAGAAATAAGTTGATTTGAAATTTATGACAAACGGGGTAAGCTAGAAGCTAGGCATAACATAAATGACTTATTCATTTCTTTAAGAAAGGTTGTATTAATTATGGCATTTAAAAAAAGGTAAAATGTCCGAATTTACAGTTATGAATCACTACAGTAATTACAATTAAAAAAATATTAGAACATATTCTTTTGCATTCAAATATCAGCCGTGCTTTACATTTACCTCTTAAATTATTTCTATAATATTTTTACCATTTCTTATAATAATAATAATAATATCTTTATTCTTCAGGCATCAAGGCCCCTTAATACATTCAAATCACACATTATCAATATTACATAATATAGATTAATAATCAGTACTAAAATATGAATCACAACCACAAAAATAATAAATAAAATATATAAGAATAAAAACCAATAATACAAATTCAAGACAAGAGACCAAATACAATTGATCATATATGAGGCACATAAACCAGAGTATTACAAAGCCTTCTGGATCATCCGCCTCATCATATAACCATTTACATCATTCGCAATAATCATTAGGATAGTATTGGGACTGTCTCTGATCCTACGTATCAAAGAAGCAGATCTTTTCCTCATGATAGCTTAGAAATCATCTGTACGTGCTTGTGCAAACATTTCTGAGGCACTACAGAATCGAGGCAGACCCAACAATATCCTAAATCCATTATTATATTGAACGCGAAGAGCGTTGAGCGATTTTTGAGTGTAGGATGTCCAAAGACTGCATGAGTAGAGTATGAGTAGTCTTATGTAAGCTTTATTTGGTTTTAAAATCACACAATTGGATTTTTATATTACTTGTATTAATAAGTATTATATTAGTCACGCTTTAAAAAAAACTCGTTTGGCTTCTGAAGTTATAGCAAGACAATAAAATAAGTTGAAATAACTCAAAAAAATATAATAAATAATTACGATGCTACCTGCTGAGTTTTAATATTTTATTATAAAACACGTCAATGTATACGATGATTGAGAATTAAAATTTATACGTGATATATTACATATTAATTCGTTCAATTTATAATGTGACGTATCCATATTTAACCTCCTTCATTAGCTGGACAAAACCAACGACATTTAACATAATTACTACACATGACAAAAGAGCTTAACATTGATCAAACCACAAACGAAAAATACCCTTACGCCCTAATCATAAGGCATTATTTGTTTCTACAATTGACTAACCAGCTTATAACCTTTAGATAGGTGAGAATCATATGACATTTGAAAATGTACGAGATACAAATGTTCTCAGCTCGAATTTGATTTTTTGAATATCGAACGTTCTACCTATAGGTACTTTATAACGTAATGCGATATTTATGAATATATCTATTTTTAAATATACAAAATAATTAATATAATAGGCAATATAAACACAAATATATTTTGATTCTATTAATATTTAAACATCGAATCGTAAATTTCAATCTTGTCATCGTTGAGACGAGGTATTTTGCCAAAATCATTATATCGGGAGCCATATTATGTGACAGATATCACTATGATCGTCTCATAAAGATCGGTTTTTATTATTTTCTAATCTCATAACTATATGGACATCATAAAATACCCAAGATGGCGTACGGTAGCTAAGCGCGGGAATTTATAGCTGTTGTATCAATTAGATATTATATCGAAACTAGTGAACTTTCTTACGAACTATTTCAATCTGAACTTGTTGTAACTGTGACTTTCCTCCATTTTTACTTTATAGGTACCTACTCACATTATTATATTTTAAATCGAACAATTTTTTTAAAAATTGAGAAATAATAATAATACCTTACTATTAAACAGATTAAAAATAGAAATTAAAATTCGGTATTATTTTAAACCGCCATTTTATTCAGTAGGTATAATTATGTTATTTAAGATAATTAATATTTTCATAAATCATAATATATAAAGTAGTCGAGAGTAATTTCTTAGAAGTTGGGTCTAATATAAAAAAAAATCTACTTTATCTTATACAATAAATTCACGCTTGTCACATCAGTAGTCTGAACTCTAAGAGATACTCAGTAGGTAAATATTACGATTATATTGTACGTGATTTGCAAAGTCAAATATATTATATGTCATTATGGTATCAAAAACCAAATTGCCAATTATCCAATCAAATTGAACCTATTATTAAAAAGTTAGGCAAAAAAAAAGCCGAGATGGCCCAGTGGTAAGAACGCGTGAATCTTAACTGATGATCGTGGGTTCAAAGCCGGGCAAGCACCACTAAATTTCATGTGCTTAATTTGTGACTATAATTCATTTCGTGCTTGACGATGAAGGAAGTCATCGTGAGGAAACCTGCATGTGTCAAATTTCATTGAAATTCTGTCACATGTGTATTTCACCAACCCGCATTGGAGCAGCGTGGTGGAATAAGCTCCAAAACCTTCTCCTCAAAAGAGGAGAAGATGCCTTAGCCCAGCAGTGGGACATTCACAGACTGTTACTGTTAATGTAGGCATGTTTTGTTAACTACCAAACTCATACTACGAAGAAGTATAAATTTTAACGTACGTACATATATATACAGGTGTAACAAAACTCGTGTCCGACCCGTGAAGTGGTTATTAGGTATCGTGTGTCGGTTCTATTTATGTAATAATTTTTAGAGACACGTTTGCCTAAGACACGTCAGCTTCTAATTCGATTTACATTTATGTTGTTGTCTGTGCAATTTGCGATGAATGATCAGAAGTGGCCCGTTTGAATATGTAGCTTCAAACAAAGTAAGTTTAGTTTTCGACGATGCAAGTTGCAACTAAAGTCTTAAGTACTAGGAATAAATTCGAGAGCATGACGACTTGAGGAGCTGAGGAGGAAACTGTATGTATGTGTGTATGTGTTAGAATAAATCGTAAGCTTCACTTGATTTATCTCTATTAAAAACAATACACGACTTAATCAATCATAGATGTAATTAATCGGCGCTGCTCTCTGAGAAATTAATTACTCATCTGTGAAATGTTGACAATCGACTTATGGTGATATACTAATTTGAGGCGTGTGTTCTTGTTATGTAATCATTATTATTCGAGTTTGTTGTTGCAGAATATCCCTACAGAGATCATGATCAACAATTCAAATAGAGAAAAATCCGTGGAATTCGGGATAAATAACGATAATTAATTTAAATGTACAAATTTCGATGAAATAGATTTATTTACTCTATGGTTAAAAGTTAAAACATAATTACAGTAACAGCGAATGTAAAAGTGTGAATGTTCCACTGCTGGGCTAAGGCGTCTTCTTCTCTTTTTGAGGAGGTTTTGGAGCTTACTCCCCCACTCCGCTCGATGTGACAGAATTTCAGTGAAATTTGACACATGCAGGTTTCCTCATGATGTTTTCATTCACTCGGGTGTTTTCACGATGAATTTTATCACAAATTAAGCACAAGAAATTCAGTAGTTGCCCGGGTCTGAACCCACGATCATCGGTTAAGATTCAGGAGTTCTTACCACTAGCGATCTCGGGCTTAAGCATAATTAGGGCTTACAAAATAATCTTCACTAAATTAAAAATAAATTATTGCGATCCGTCAAAATTCGAACGTCGTCGTCTAAGGTATTTTTTTTTTTTTATTATTTGTTCAGTGTTGGCTTTAAGTCTGTGCTGCAAATATACCTACGCATTCGTAAATTTTCGTTGTTGGACTAGCAAATTATTTCATTCTAAACGAAATGGACTATTTTTTAATAGTCATTGAATACAAGGGTGGTGGACATTTTGGTATAAGTACCTGACCGAACCGGAGCAGCCATTTAGTTTAATATATTTATTATTATTTAATGTCACTTATTTAAAAACAGATACAAAATATATCAAATTTGGTATGATAACTGTAAACTTTATATTTGACATATATAATTACATTATATTTATAATAATAATAATATCCTAGGACATTATTCACACACGGCCATCTGATCCCAAACTAAGCAGAGCTTGTACTATGGAAACCAGACAACTGATATACTATTTTTCTTTTTTAAATAAATACTTATATAGATAATTACATACAGACTCAGGAAAAACAGACATTTTCATGCACACAAATGTCTGTACTGGCAGGTAGAGGGCTCGATTACCATCGAGCCCTCTACCTGCGGCGTGAAAGGCAAGTAACTTACCAACCACGCCAACCGGTATCAATTATTTTTTACATGGTTATAACATATTTAACATATTTACATTTTATATAATACACAAAAAACACATAGGTATTATAACATTTTTTGATAAAACAGTTAAACATAAAAGTATCATTAATTGCTTAAAACCTTTTTTCGTATTTCAAGTTGTTATCAGTTTACATTGTTACATGAAATTAAAAAAACACTTATACCGGCTCAAAACTTCTAAGAACATATTACCTGTCTAATCCACATAGACCGATGTATTTAACGCCTATTATACTAAGAAAAGGTTTTTAAGGATTTAGCCAAATGTTTTAGTGGAATCGTTTAAGTTATACGAATGTAGCAATTTCTCTATTCTAACTTAGGGCTTAATTATAATATTAATACTTACGATTAGTACTTTGTTTAACTGAAATCCTTCTAGAATAAACGAAATAAAATGTCGATACTATTAAAATATAAACTTGAAAAAAAAAATATTAACCACTTCAAAAATGTATCAGCAAGTACACTTATTATATCTTATATATAAAAATAATTTACAATATATGAGTTTTCGCCCGCGGCTTCGCTCACGTATTAGAGGATGCAAAAGGTAAGGTGTAAGGTATAAGCTTGCTTCAATAGAATAATATTATTTGTATATTTCTAGTAATTTCAATCCAATCAAACATATTTTTTTTCTTAATTAGGAGATTAAGAAGAACAATGAAATCGTAAGAAACAGCAATCCATCTATAGATTATATTTAAAAACATACGTTTAAAAGTATAAACTTATTTTAATAACCTCCGTACAGATTGTATTGAAAACTTTTTAATCTGTATTTTAAATAAAAAGCAGATTAAATAAAGACTACTGTCACAATATTGTCATTAGGCTTAAGACTCATTTTTTGTGGTTTTCTTTAAAATTTGATCTTTTGTTTTGAAACAATGTGACGTTGGATTATTTGTATTGTTACATTTATGTATAGTTAGTAGCTCTACCTCGGATCTATTCAAATTTTCGGTGTACGTATTTTGGTGTGATTTATCGTTGACTTCTCAAAATCTGTTAAATATCTATTTAGACAGTGGCGTAACTATTTTATTCTTGTATTTTTAAGGGGCCTTTATAGGCGACCTATATGTCGGCCCCATCGTTACACGCTACATTAAATCAAAAATAGACAAATATGCTTGACTAATTCAGTTTGAGAGAATCATTAACAAATTAATATATTTTAATAGCCGAAATACTCGAAGGTTTACTAAGAAAAGAATTAAAAGCACCAATATTCATAAAATTTAAATTTAGTTCATATTTTAGTGATTCTCTCAAGCTGAGGTTACGAACACATGTCAATAACAAGTGAGAAACATCTTCTAATACACCACATACTTCACAATTGGGAGTGTCACTTTTTCTCATTAGATGTTTAAACTTGCCCAGTGGCATGTGTCCAGATCTAAGTCTAAATGCTATAACTAACTTACTTCTATTAATGTTACTATTTACAAACCAAGGTATACGAGGAGGTTCGGATTGAATCGTCCTATACCATATCCCCTTATCAAGCGATCTCTCATTAAAGTATTCATTCCAAATTTTAAAACAAATTAATTTGAATTTTGCAAAAACTTCGGTATAGTGTGGTTTTATATGATAAACATCTCCAATAGTAAGAGCTAAGTTAGCCAATAGATCCGCCTCCTCGTTACCAGTCAGACCAATGTGGGATGGAATCCACTGAAACTTTAAAATAATGCCCTTATCTCGAAATTCTTCTGTCGATCTAAGGATTTCGTATGCTATCGATACTCCATTAAAGCCTTTAATATACCTAACAATATGTTGCAGTGCACTTTTGCTATCAGTGAGTATAACCACCTTTCGCACGTCAGTCGCGGAAACATACCTAAGCGCTTTATAGATAGCTAACAATTCAGCCGTTAATATGGAGACAGACTCATTAACCTTAAATATTTTGTAATATAGAACATTAAAAAAGGTCTTCTACTCTTTTTTTGATTTTGAATTGTTGGAGAAATTATCTAAATAGCTAAATAATATAAAAGTATTTATTTATATTTTATTTATATTATACATATAAAATGTTTTTTTTTTCTATAAAACAACAATCTGTCGTTAGCGGGAAATGTACATACTTACATTTCTTATTGTATCAAATTATCATGAGAAGAATGAACGAAATGAATAAGACGCCTTAATGATTGAAGTTCGTGCAATGCAAAGATTCAATCAAGATTTGTAAAATAAATATAATGTTTTGGGCGATAGTTTTGAAATACAATATTTAATATATTCTTAGTTTTAATATATAATTACTAGATATAAGTGTCAGTACCAAAAAATTGTGTAAAATTGTAACACAAGAAAATCTGTTCCAAGATTCGACCCACAGACAAGCGAATAAAAGCTCCTAATACTTGAAGACCCCGTGGTTGTTCAGTGAGACCATTCTGTCTGAGCGTCATGGTAGCAAGCGATCCCGTGGCCCTTGTCGTTAGGTTGGAGAGGCTACCTGAGGCTGATTTTTAGTGGGATTCCGCTGTTCGGCACACTAATTGTCTTAGACAATGGCGAGTCCGTTATACCCTTCGTTTTCCAGCGACAAAAAAAAGAAAGGGAGCCAATTCTACTAAGTTACAGTGGGTACAATACGTTCCTAATTCTATTTCAATCCAATGCAGACCGAACTGCAATTAGAACGTTGTGTTAGAAGAATATGAAAACAGTTGAACTACAGTGAATAACTACAACTTGATTTAACATTTTTGAAAGTTTTGTGCTAGCTCGTCTGGGTAGGTACTACTCATCAGATATTCTACCGCAAAACAGCAGTACTTGCTATTGTTATGTTCCGGTTTGAAGGTTGAGCGAGCCAGTGTAATTACAGACACAAGGGACATAACATCTTAGTTCACAAGTTTGGTAGCGCATTGGCGATGTAAGCGATGGTTAACATCTCTTACAATGCCAATGTCTATGTGCGTTCAGCTGATGTAATAAGGAGTAACTACTTTTACTTAAGAAAAAAAATATATATATCGACTCATAAAATAGAAGAATTTAATTAGAATAGGTTTTTCTTTACGCGGAATACAGAATTAATAAGTTATCGTAAACTCTGCAAACTGAACAATAACTTTTTTGTTAAATTCCCTGCGAAGTCGCGGGTAATACTTAGTCTTCAATAAAATCTCCACGCGTTTAATTACTTGATTTAAGCTTATAAACACGTTTGCGAATTTTAATTGGAATCAAAATTATTAATATAAAATCATTTAAATAATATAAGAGATATTTAAATTAATACATAACTACTATTCTCTTATTTTTAATTATATATTATTTATTGCTAGACAATAACATAATTATTTTAACTCTTGCATACTAAATCCTTGTTCTCAATGTTTTAGTTAAGTCATAATTAACTGATATGATTAATCATATTTAAATTGCAAGAGTAAGTTAGAGTCTGTGAATGTCCCACGGCTGAGCTAAGGCCTCCTCATCTACTTTGTGGAGAGGATTTGGAGCTTACTTCACCACGCTAATCCAATGCGGATTGGAGGATACACAGCAGTATTTCAGTAAAATTAGACACATGAAGGTATCCTAGCTATGTTTTCCTTCACCATCAAGATGAATTATGAACACAAATTAAGCACATCAAAATTCAATGGTATTTAGCCGGGCTTGAACGAACTGACCACTGGGCTATCTCGGCTTAAATTTCAAGAAAGTTCGAAAATTAAGCACGAATAATTCTTAAAAAGAACAATTGTATGGTTTTCATAGATTAATTTGAGCAGGTAAGCTTAGTAACTATTTAAAGACATTTATAAAAAAAAAATCTAGGTCTTTAGTGTCTTCTAGAAAAATAGGCAATACTTTGTACCTAATCTAGGGCTGACCCGAACAAATAACGTCAAACAGTCTTTATCGTGTGTGGTCCGACCATCATTAATATTTAAACAATACTTTATACTACAATTATCTTTTAAGATTTTTTTTAGGTTACAGTTCACAAAAGCAAGTTTTCAACAAGGCAGTAAATTGCCTTTTCAATAATTAGTCAGAAGTGTGCGATCCGGCACGTGTTAGCGCTCCCGTAAAACAAAAAAAAAATCAACTACTCATGGGCCACCTACAATAATCACGTCTATTATTACACCTACATAAAACTAGTAATTCCACAACAGGTAACCGAAAACGGTCGCCAAAAAGATAAAAATAAATAGCAATAGATAATAAACAAACCTTTTTTCTCCTTTTTACCTGAAAATGTATAGGGGTGGGGCGGAGAGGCGAGGAGCGACGCCGTGCGGCAGTCGGACCGTAGCCGCGAGCGCGTCTGTGTCAACTTCTCGCGTACCACAGAACTATTCAAATATCGAACGCACAGCGCGCTAAGTGCAATTTGTTTACTTTTTTTTCCATTCCTCGGACGGCCTAAGCTGACAACGAATTTGTTAGCAGATAATTAATTTAATAAAATTAAAGTTGGACTCTTCAAGGACGTGTAATTAGGAAATTTGATGGCGATTAAGTGAGTTTTTTTTATATCGATAAGATAATTGTATAGAAACGTCACGTTCGTGGCGTGATCGTGCGAAGTGATCGATTAATTAAAAGAATTTTTTTGGTCAAGTGCAGTTACAAGTGCCCGTTCTAGTTTGGATTATAGTGTGCGAAGGTAAGATAACTTTTGATCTATATGATATTATTAAAAAAAAAACATAAGTAATATGTTTCTGAACGTAATACTTTTTTTGTAAATCGATAAAGTGACTGCGGATAGTACATTGACCTTTCGTGTTATTGTGTCAATACCCGACTGAAGAAAGTTCTTTCATAATAAAACCAATTGCAGTATATCATGGATACATCGTAAAATTTTTATTTGCAATTACCCACTTTATAATGTAATTTAATAACAAATATTTAACAACTGGTTTGTTATACTAAATATTAGTTTTATGAAAACATAAATGATAATTTATGTGATCACAGCGTTTATAAAACAATGTTGAATGAATCTTGACTACTAACTTAATTTTTGTAATATATTTTTTAAACGATAATTATATCCAAAGACGCAAGAAGTACCTGCAAGCCGAGATCGTAACTTCTGAGACTATAATAGGAAATTATTGTAATAAAGTTTCAATCAATTTTAGATGGTCTTACAAATGGTCCAAAGAAATGTAATTAAAACGGATATAAGGAAAGAGAAATAATTATGTCTTCGTTTTATACTCTCGTAATGACTCGTAGCCACTGTTTATAACCTATCATTCTATGCCCACCTAGATAGATAACTTATCATTACTACAAAAGAAAATTACTTCTTGATAAAAATAACATTACAAAATTTATAGCTTAAAGATGTTATAAAAACGAATCGACCACAGGAAATATAGCCGGTGACATTATTTATTTCTTTTTAATGCGTGGAAAGAGGTTTTATACGTGTTATTCTTGTTTATGCCTAGAGCGGAACCTTTTGTGTTTTAAAATATCATATCTAATAATTCTAGTTTATGCTAACAATTTTGACGCGCAATTAAATTGTTAGTGCTTTGGTGTTTTTTACTACTATGCAATTTACAAATTTATCTCGTTTTTTTTTCAGTTTAAAGATACACGTATCAAGTATTCATTACTTAAAATACTATTTTACGTATAAATAATCTTTATTATTGATATTTTCGAATATAACTTCGAAATATACATATATTTATTGATATTTATAAAAGTTTTGAACAATTATATCTATAATTGTACATTAAATAGAATAAATAGGTAGCGTAGTCGTGTTGTGTAGAAAGCCGTCGGTTGATTCACGTATTTAGTTTCAATATTATTGTGACATGATTGAATAAATACTAACTAACTTTACGGATACGGATAATTATTTGTACTGTATATTCAATTGATATTTTGAAAAAAGAACGCTTGTTTTTTCTTTTTAAATTATGTTTCAAATAATGTTAAAAAACGGTCAAATTATTGTCTTACGTTTAGAATTTAAGAATAAAAACATGTATTATTCATTTTAAGTTTTTAATTTCACATTTATTTTTTGATCTCGTGTTTTGTAGATATACTTATTTTAAATTTAACAAATTATTATTAATTGTAATTTACATTTGTAATTAAATAATCGACGGAGGTAGGTACTAAGTCATTTAATATATTAAATACTTTTTTATAAGATTATTATATTGTAAATCTTAATATATTTATTTGAATATTCTAATATATAATACTTTGAACTTGGGTTAATCTTACTTGAAACACACAACGGGAATATAAAGTAATAAAATATTTTAGTAGTATTTCTCTTCTTGAAGTGTATAATAATGAAGCCGTCACGGGACGTCCGGAATACTTGAAATATATCTATCAATATTTCGAAATTGGGGGAGATTGAAAGAATCTACTCGATATAAAAATTTAAGAATACCAATAAATAAATATGGCGTGAATAAAAAAGGCATAGTTACGTTATGTTTTTTTTTAATTATTATAATAGTAATATATACGCGCCACGCACGTATACAAGAAAGAAGACTCACTATAGGTACGAAGAATGCCGTAGGTCGATAGATATTTCACGTCAATGAGAATAGAGAACGTGAAAAAAAATCCACAGATACAAAGAAAAAATGTGTATGGTTGTAATGTTTTTTATTCTTGAATTTATATGATTTAAGAAAGATATCTGGATGCCTGTACCTAATTATAATAATTTGTCATTAAACATTTTCGCTTTACAATTTTACATTATTTTTAATTAGGTATACTTATTAAATATTCAGTATGTTTACAAACGGAAATCATAAATGAATTTAAAATATATAGATCCAAAATGTATAACAAAGGTATAGACACATTCAGTCATATATTAAAAAAGTAGGTATTGTAAATTCATAAATAAATAATTATATTCTGGCTTAGAATATTATCATAATTATAGTCAAAATAATCCATTAATTATTTTGAAAAGATGTAAAAATTCCTAGATAATGTAATTAGTATGTTTTTTTGCATAACTTACTCCATTATTTAATAATAAAAGGTAACGCTTTAAAATGATATAAAGCAATTTAAAACAATGATTTACGATATCGGTTTCTTTTCATACACCATGATTATCTATGGTTGACTTTGGCTACGATAGTCTACCCCATAACAATGACACCACCCCTAGGGGCGTGGTTCGGCCACGCCTCCGTAATTTATGAATTTTACCCCACTTTACTTGACTCAAACTTGAACCAAGATATTTTGACGTGGATTTTCTTTTTTTCCCTTTATCATTTTTGAAACGATTATACTAATGTAAAAAAAAAAAAGTTACGTAATTTTTTATATTATCTGTTCCATTTGAAATGAAATGTTTTTAATAACTATTCTGGCTTTATTTATGTCAATTATCAATAAAATATCAATCAAAGCTGATATAGGCACTTATTATTAAATAAACAGGAACATAATTTATGTTTATTTAATAATAATTATATTAATTTAATTATTGTATAAGACCAATTTATTCTGCGAGGTATAAAAAAATATGATGTTTCGACAATTATTACAATACATATAAGATTATTGGAGTCATCTCAAAGTTTAATCTCTAAACTGTCTGTCGTACAAACGTCTTTAATATTTGGGTTTATGATTGGTTTGAAATGTATGTAGTAAATACTCTGAGCTTTTAGTTACACTGGCTCACTCATCCTTCAAACCGGAACACAATATGCCGTTAGGCGGTAGAATATTTGATGCGTGGGTCCATACCTACAAATCGCTTTGGCTCTAAATCTTGCAAGAGAAAACATTATATTGCTAATGTCACTACAGATGACGGAACAGAATGAGAATAATTATTCTAATAATAAATTATAATTAGTGCTTTCGCAAATGCTAAAACTATGTAACATGTCTGTTTGTTCTGACTCTGGGTGTAATTATCTATATAAGTATGTATTATTACTCGGTGGTAGAGCTTTGTGCAAGCTCGTCTGGGTAGGTACCACCCACTCATCAGATATTCTACCGCAAAACAGCAGTACTTGGTATTGTTGTGTTCCGGTTTGAAGGGTGAGTGAGCCAGTGTGATTACAGGCACAAGGGACATAAAATCTTAGTTCCCAAGGTCGGTGGCGCATTGGCAATGTAAGCGATGGTTAGCATTTCTTACAATGCCATTGTCTATGGGCGTTGGTGACCACTTACCATCAGGTGGCCCATACGCTCGTCCGCCCTCCTATACAATAAAAAAATAAAAATAAAAAAATACAAAAGATAAGTAGTATATGTAGTATATCAGTTCTCTGGTTTCCATAGTACGAGCTCTCCTTAGTTTGGAACCAGATTGCTGTGTGTGAAAAAGTGTCCCAGGATATTATTATTATTTTGTTTCATTCCAAATGTTACTAGTTTAACAAACAAACGAACTAACTTTCTTATTTACAATATTAGTAATGATTGTGCCAACGTATCGTTTGTCCCGGCAATACTACAACATACAAACATATATCTAAACTTTGTAATTATTAGAAATGTTTGCGACAGTGTCTTATACATAAGCCAAAGAAAATATTTTTATATCAAAACAAGAAATATACCTACATTATCGGTAAAGTTAGCTCGATTTATTCATGAAGAAATATATAATAACCTTTTCCTCCAAAAAGGGGGGGAGGCTTTAGCCCAGCAGTGGGACATTCACAGGCTTTTACTGTTATTGTAAATATATAGTAGGTATTTATTGTAATATATTTAATTAAATAAATATATATTTTTTATATCTATTCGGTATACAAAAATTGCCGTTTCCTTTTTAATTTTGACCAGAATATTTGGAGATATTATAAGTAACTCGAGTAAATGCGGATGAAATTATTTTTATGCGTGTGACTTAGTACGTGACAAAAGTTAAACCATATTGCGCTGGAATAGTTTCACATAAACGTAACATAAAGGAACGTTGCACTCAAATTTCTAACATAACTCCTTTTAAAATATCTCGCGCGCTTTACGATACTGGAGACGGAGGGTCAGCTTCCGTTTTAATCGTGTAACTGGCGTTAAAAAGGAGACCTTAGTCCAGCAGTGGATGATTGTTGGTTGAATAAGATGATGATGCGATAAGATAAACCAGTACAGCAGTGCTATTCTGTAACTCGCTTCATTACTCATCTATTATCATTGACACCTTACGTTGATATACTATTTTGATGCGTGTATACTTGAAATGCTATAATTATTAAGGTCAATATCGCATCACTCTCTGACATTTCACGGACGATTTCTGCGTTGTCTTTAGTTTTTTGTTCAAAGTAAATAATCAACTACTACTAATCTACGAAAGATCTAAGAGTATGGTACTAATATATAAAGCTGAAGAGTTCGTTTGTTTGATCTGGCTAATATCAAGAACTACTGCTTCAAATTTGAAAAAAAAAATTGTGTTGGATATTCCTTTTACCGAGGAAGGCTCTAGGCTTATTTTTATTTATTATACTTTTATTAATTATACGCGGGTGAAACCGCGGGGCACAGCTAGTATTATATATTATATTTGTTATTTTTAAAATTATCTCTGGGTAAAACCGTAGTTATATCGTGCGACAGGACCAGGCCAGCTACAGATATAAATTATCATTTTTAAGTCATAATAATAAATTGATTATATATTGACCTAGGATGTAATCAAAATGACTAACCATTAATCTTGTTTTAAAAAATTCCACGCATAGACAAACTCTTGTTCATTACATATCGTATCGAAAGTAAAATGTACCAAGTATTTTTTTCATGAAACATTAAAATTTAAAAAAAGTAATCTATGACCTATTCTGTATAGTGCTAGGCTCAGAGCAAATATAAGAAATAATACAAAACTTAGTTATACTATACTTGGAACCAGTCATCTATTAAATCTAGAGGGATATTTTTTTATTTTTTTTAATAATAACTGCAACAGCTACATTCTTTTGGCCAAAAGATTGGCAAGGAAAAGGATATCTTAAGGAGAAGGCTTAGAGATTGTTCACATTCCGACAATTCCGGTGGATAATAACGCGTCTGAATGTTTTCAACACAATTTTCCAATTGAAATTGATTCTAACGATTTTTTCGATAAATTACGACAACAAAAGATCATATATACTCAGTGGTTTTGCTTTGGATTCGAACGCGTATCCGTTGATTAAATGCACACGTTCTATCCACTAAGCTATTTGGTTTTTAACTACTGGATTAGAATTATCATTCCACCTAAAAGTATTATCAGATGTTCGTGATAACAGCCACGGCCGACGGATTAGTTTACATTCATTCTTTGTTATCTGTTTTAAGTAAAAAATAAAAATATACAATTATATATATTATTGCAATTTACTCTGGCCAAAGTCGTTAAACTTTTCTTTAATTAATAAAAAATAAAAGTGTAATGACGTAGGTATTTCGTGTCATAATCGAATTCTAAACTATGTGATTTAATTACAATCCGGTCAGTCTTTCGAACGTGATTGAATGATGATGATCTTCTGACACATTCTATTCAGCCCTAGTTACAAATCCTAAAAAGATATTGCGAAAAAGTTGTACTATGTTCGTGGATGGCAATCCGACACGTCTGTAGAGCGTTCAGCTGCAGGAGCAACGGTTATACGTGCTATCCGAAGCTTGGGATTGCAAACGCTTCTAAATTCTACGCTATAACTCAAAATTCATTTATAGAACAACGTAATATTTTTAGTGAACACGAACCAAGATCCTATGATATACAGCCTAGTGATGTTAATATTATTAATGTTTGTAATATGTAAACAAAAAACAAAGCGGACAAAATCGCGTATTAACAAATATATTATAAATACGCGTATCAAGCTTTTCAATGAATTATAAAGATTTAGTTAAAACCGCATAAAATTGAATAAAACACTTGTATCATATGAATTAATCTAAATTCTATAAAATTGCTCACTAATCTGGCAATACTGGCGTATTACGCGTGTTCTTTTTTTTTTAATTCAAAAATCGAATCAAAATCCGATTTTATCTGTAATTACCTTAAAAACGATAACAATGATAAAATGTTTGGTAACTCGCTGATAATATCGACTTGTCAAAAAGTCGATAATTAACAATTGATGGCACCACTCGTAATCTGTTTACCTAATATTTAATCATTGAAAAGATAACACGGTAGCTGTTGAAAAATTAACTTATTTTTTAATTTTTTTTATAAAGTAGCTAATTGAATTGGTTGCGAAGTCTAGTCATTTTTTTAGGCCAGTAATTATCTGATATCCATATTGGACTCGAGTTGCGATGGATAGGGCACAATGGAGAGAGATGGACGAGGCGTATGCCAAGAGGCACGCCGAATTACGGGATTTTCTTTGATTTTTGATGATCCAACCATTTTTACAATAAATATAAATGCACGCATAATTCGGAAATAAACGGATTGATTGAATTATCTGATATAAACCTACGTCATCTATTGTACGTTGGCTGCCTCGTTGGCTTTTCCTGTCTGAGGTCCTGGCACTCAGGAGCCATGGGCTAATTAAGTTATTGAGTAATTCTGTCAGTAAATTATCAGCAACAATTCGGATTTTAAAAGTTGCCACGAGCACGTACTCCGTAAAACACGCCTGAAACACTGTGTTTAATGGTCTGTTAACAAATTTATAAATAGGTATAACTTTTGTTTAGACATAATAATTAAGCATTTAAGGCATAATAAAATTAAAAATTAAAAAAACTTATGAGATAACATTGGAATTTAATCCAAAGTCTTTTAGCGTAACGTTTTCAGATGAAACGTTTGTGACTTTTCACTTTTATCACGGACAGACCGGGTTGCACGCGTTCTTTTTTTTAAATCTAGTAATTAATCATTTGATCCCGCACGTGACCGTTGAATAAGAACACATCGTTCATTCAATTAAGTTGAAGTTCATAGTTGCAACAAAAATACACGTAACAATAAATAATGTATCACAATTTTTTTTTTCTTTTTGGTTCTAATGACGCAGGTGTTCATTGTTCATTATATATAAAAAAAAAACAAGAACTTCCTGTGATAAATATCATGATATGAAAATTATCATTAATTAATTTAACGTTCTTCGTTTACTTACTGATTAATTATCGGATTTGGATTATCTATATTATTATAGATTTGTAATGTTTTCTAGAAATATATAGAATTTAGTTTAAAAACAATAAATACAATATTTAAAAAAGCGTATGCGGTTCTTTTTTCCCTAAAATTCAACGACTGCCACATGTGTATTCCACAAACCCACATTGGAGCAGCGTGGTGGAATAAGCTCCAAAACCTTCTCAAAAAAAGAGAGGAGGCCTTAGCCCAGCAGTGGGACATTCACAGGCTGTTACAGTTAAACACTGTTATCTTCTTCTATCTAATGTCAAATCAATAATGTCAGAAAGAGAGAATCGGCTATTCTGTACCTCACATTGATCACGCGTGTAATATTGACAACCAACGACTTATGGTGACACGCTATTTTGATGCGTGTAGTTTTGAAATGTTATGATTATTAAGGTCAATATCGCATGTCGTGTTTTCTGCGCTGATTTTCGAGTTTGTTCTTAAGGAATAGCTCTACAGTGCTTAACTAAACAGCTCCTAAACAAGATTTATAAGAATGGCCATATATTACTTAGTATAGGAGCCGAAATAGCTTAACTAAAAGGTCCCAAAGGTCGCCGGTTCAAATCCGGGGCTATCCTATTAAGTTTTCATGTGTTTATAAGTATTATATTTTTAAGAAAAAGTCGTATATTGTTAACAATTAAGATAAGTATTTAGTCGTGAAAAAAATTGAATTAAAAATATTAATAAGCCTATGTATTTTGTGTATAAGAATAGAAAAATCTAACATGTAACCCTCTACCATCCAAGTATATTAAAAAAAAAAACATCAAAATCAGATCACAACGCAATTATATAAATAAATAAATATATATGTATAAAGAAACATTAAATGTTATAAGACTAGTTCCCGCCCGAAGTTTCGTTCGCGTAAGAGAAGTCGGAGGTATTTTCTCTATGACATTTAATGTACAGCTAACAAATTGTATACAAAATTTCATAAGCAGTTGAGAAGTTAAAACGTAACAAGCAATGTGTTTATAACATTCTCATTTGTAATATTAATTACGATTAATTAATACATTTAAATTAATCAGTGTATTCAACGCGTTATTATTCTCTAAACATTTTTTTTCTCTGTTGTTTGCACTTAAAGTTTTTGCCTCTCTTTCTCAAATCCATTCAATGGACGCAGTGGTGCGTCTATTATTATTTTGACATTAAGAATCTAGCGTGAGAAGTCGGGTGTAATTATAGTTTTATGACGTTTTAATGGTATTGTCTTGATTGAAGAGTAAAAGATCATACGTTTTATAAACACATACCTTTATATACTGTTATATTATGAATAAGTATATCAGTTTTGTAACCGTAGGAATATATTATATAAATTGTTTTATTGCACACAAACAAAATATAACACAGAAATAAATGTTACAAAAAAATGTAAAAAAGTCGGTATTACCACTTAAATAGCCATTTCTTTTAGACAACTTGGAAGTTAAATGTATGAGGAAGTGTACAATAGATTATAAATTAATGTCATCAAATATATAAATTATAGCTACTTAAGTTACTTTTTTAATGACTTTTCTTTATGCGCTATGAGAGTAAAATTTTAGGTTCGAAATTGAGTGCAAATCTTTTATGTAACGTGTCGAAATAAAACACTTCTGATGTTTCACCAATGTCTTACGTATGTATGTATAAAACGATTAAAGACCTATATTTTTATGTTGACCATGTGTTTAATGTGTTGGTAGATGTATAGTTTAATAAATATCACCCGCTTAAAAAAATCATATAAAATATTCACACTGGCCACTTTATATTGCCACAAAATATTATTACATCCAAGATTTTAAATTTCGAATGATGTGTGTCGCAATTCTATAAAAAAGAACATGGCGTCACAGATAAAAAATACAACCGGCCGCATTACAATGTAAACAAATTGATTGTAACAAAAATACATTTATTCATAAGTAAGCGTAATCTTACATTCACGTTCGTTTAATTGGACACGGTTATGCTGACTCGGCGATTCCTTTGTTGCTACTGAGCTACGCTTCGTTCGGCTGCTGTGATAGAGAAGGCCCGTTTATATCTCCCGATAAATAAATATAAAATTATGACATTTAAAAAATATTGCTGCGTTTAGTTACGAACAAATTTTATTATAAATAAGTTAAGTGTAAAACGGATAACAACTTGGATAATATATTTAGATGCTTAGAGTCGTGTCTGAATATATAAATGGCTGTTTAAATGACTCGATTTTTTGTATTAATGATGAATTGATAGCTCGCTTGTGGGTATTAAGGTATTTACAACTTAAATTTTGTTTAACAAATCTATAATGGTCAATACTTCTGCTATTATCGATATTCTAAAGTTAGACAATCTGAGCATTTCAAAAAGTAACGTGACAAAATAGTACGGAAAAGGCAATTGTTAGATTTCTGGTGCAAATCAATTATCTGTCTTTATAAATCTTTATTCTTTTTTATTGAAGCAAAAATTAAAAGAGACTTTTTTGATCACTCCAAAATATTATTAAGAAATTTGTCTCATCTGTAGTCAATCGCTGGATGTGATTGCTAAAACTGTAAAGACCTTGCAAAAATAACACGTAATTTCATTTTAAATTGATCCTTTGATCAAATGTACAAAATATAGCTTATAAAGAAAACATTTTTTATTAATTATGCCAAAGTGGCAATGATTATTTCGTAATGTGACGTAGATATTTTGAAAACCCTATAACGTAAAGTTGCAAGTCGTAAAAACTTTATCTTCAATGATAATCGTAATTGCGAGCTTAAAATCACAATATTAAACCTCGACAGAACTATAAAAATTTACCTTTGATACGATATTCGAACAGTACTTTCTAATATTTCGACCTTGCCTACTTAATTCGCTTTATTTGAGTATTTTCCTGACAGCGCATTTATGGTGTAAGAAGTGGCTTTTATTTCGTACAGTGTAAGTATATGGCGAAAGTGTGTATGATACACACAATGTTTAACGATTTATTAAAGATTAAAGCTACATTTCTATAGAAATATATTTATAAAACTTACGACATGAAATACTAAATATTTAAAGTAAGATATGACCGTTATTTCTGTTTAGGTACTTACTTCATCTCATCATATAATCTACCGCCAATCAGCAATTATAATTCAGAATTTAGTTTCGTATGCTGGTACCATTATAACTTGAAATATAAAAAAAAAGCGAACTACATTCAACTTATTATTTTCAATGAAATACCCTCTTGCAATTTTTATTTCCAAGCATTATTACTTCAAATAGTCTGTATTATCATTATTTTGTAATAAAATAATCTACATAAAAATTTACTCTAAATATCCATTATTAAAGATATCCGAAACCTTGCATTTATTTTTTATTTTTATTATTATATAGGTAGGCGGACGAGCATATGGGCCACCTGATGGTAAGTGGTCACCAAAGCCCATAGACATTGGCATTGTAAGAAATGTTAACCATCGCTTACATCGCCAATGCGCCACCAATCTTGGGAACTAAGATGTTATGTCCCTTGTGCCTGTAATTACACTGGCTCACTCACCATTCAAGCCGGAACAACAATACAAAGTACTGCAGTTTTGCGGTAGAATATCTGATGAGTGGGTGATACCTACCCAGACGAGCTTGCGCAAAGCTCTACCAACGAGTATTTAGTTATCAACTATATAAATTTAATATGTAATAAACTTATATAAAGTTTTCATCAATTAATATAAAATATATAAATCCATTCTTATAAACAACACAATAAAAAGAATGATAGACAATCAACATTTTTTTTCAACAAACCAAAAGGCAGATGTTCGGTTACATAACCATGTAGGGTAATAACAATAATGGCCCCAAACAACGCCCTTTCCATTACCCCCTAGGGCACTGAATGACGCCCTTTAACGCCCTCTGGTTGAGAAAAAAAAAAGGTTTCGCCTCTGTTTGGGATAATAACAGTAATTAGGTGTAGTGGTCCAGTAGCGTTGGGATGTCAATTTAAAAAAATACGTTCCTTATTTAAAAATTGTTTTATTATCTATATTTCTAGCATATTTAAAATTTTTAGAAAGAGGTATTACATACTATATCAAAACAAACCTGAGCTTTTGTTACTACTGAAAAGACTAAAACATTTTAAACAAAGAAACAAATATAATTTACTTTTAATTATTCAATGCTGAAATTAAATATGGCAATAAAAAGTAACTGATACATGATCATTTTTTTAAATGTTATCGTTGATATTAATTTCATCGTCGATATTTAGTATTAAGCGACTGTAATATGTCTTATTGAGAATAAATATCTTTAAACATATTTAGTATTAAGTAAATTAGAACGATTACTAAATAAGTAACTATGTTATATATTTTTCAATTGTAATACAATAAGTACATAATCTAGTTACGATTAACTTTATAATACACCTGCTGCATTCATTTTTTTGTAATATTTAACACGATAAGCCTTGCTGATATAGTTAATTTGTAAACATTTGTTATTGTATGACTCAAGTCGTTCCTCTTATGACGTCGCACGACGTCATTTCCAGTTCTTTTTCAAGAAAGCAAACCAGTAAATCAGGTCATCACAGTGTTTATTAAGATACTTGATCTGAACATCTAAATGTACGTAATACATACGTAAAACTATATTCAGTCAAATATACTGTAATAAAGTTATATTATAAATGACTAGCTGTGCCCGCGGTTTCACCCGCGTATAATTAATAAAAATATAATAGATAAAAATCAGCCTAGAACCTTCCTCGATAAAAGGACTATACAAAACAAAAATATTTTTTAAAATTCGAACCAATAGTTCCTGAGATTAGCCGGATCAAACCATCAAACTCTTCATCTTTATATATTAGTATAGATTAAAACTTTATACCTGATTAACTTATGCTATTTACTAAATAACTCTGTTTTTGTTAACAGTAGACTAAATAAATAATGATCAGAAACGTTGATTAATATCAATCGCAACCGTAAAGCACTCTATGCTACATGAAATATTGTCAATGTACTATACAGTACATTATGTACAATTGTACCGGCATTGTGTCACCTATGCGCTTTCTGTTATCTTCCCGCTGAGTTTCTTCAGCCGGTTATTCTCAGGTCTGAGGTGCTCATTTCCGAAACGGTGGTCGATTTTTGACGATTAATACTCAAGTGCAACTATTCTATTGAAAAATAAGTTTGACTTTTTTTGTAATTTTTTTTAATTACATCGAAATTGATTTCACAATGTTTATATCATAAATGGTACAATTATTATTTTATTAAATACATATAATGCTATCAATTCTTTGAAAAACACTTTTTGTACAATATAATAAGCCAGTGTCTCGCGTGTTTAGACTAATTTCAGCGATTCATTCATGTTGGTTAAGTTTATCCCATGGTTGATAATATAGATTGGTCTTCGTTAAAGCCACATAGGACTTATCCTATAAAACGTAACAATCTTTTGTGAAGTTGTTCAATAGTCACATATTAATAAAATACGACCAGTCACAAGTAACCATAATACAAAATAGTTATGGTAAATTTACGTCCCACACGCATCGCAATTTAGTAGTAAAATGGTTCTTCTCTATGGCAACACAATTGAACGTTACATTTGTTTAAATCACGTTCTCCATTGAAACTGATGCGAAACTTAAACGATAAATGACCGAACGCGTTCCAAATTCAAAAAAGTCACGTAGAGGAAATGTTTAATTGGATTTGTAACGCAATGACATTTTTATCCTGGGCTTATGTTAAAAAAAAAGTTTTTAAAGCCACGCATAAACTCCATAATCCATTGTTAATCGAATGGGTATATGTAAAAGTAAAATAGGAAAATATAGTACAAGCACTTCCCATTCTCGTGCACCTCTACAATATAGAACAAAATTCTTCTCCGAATTGCAAGTCTTATGTTTCGTATGTAGCTTAAGTTGTCCGTCGTAACATTGATATTCAGGATATTGCCTTTTATATAACTATATATATAAATAAATAAATGCAGTCGCCGTTTAATTTAAATTCTTGAAACTTATAACGGCAAATTCCAATTTCACACAGTGACTTCTAAGGAACGAGAAAATCTCAAAACATTTCATCTTTTATTATTTGTCTAGCTGCCGACTCATGTAATGAAAAACTTATCTAGTGAATGAGAAATCGCTACAAACAAAACTATATCTGTCTCTTTCCCGTTGAACTTTTCATTTTATTGCGGAAATAAAATGATATTATTACAAAAAAATATTGTGTAAACATCAAAACAATTATTTTGTAAATTCTTAAGCAGTGCTGTAAAGCGAATTCTCGCGTAAAATTAAACTCGATACGAGATTACGAGGCGAGCAATAGTTGTAAATTTTTTTTATAACGATCACGCTATATTGCCTGACCAAGGAATATCGGTGTAAAACCATAACGGCGTGCCATGTTCTTACGATTTAATATCCCGCAAGATACGAACGGGCCTTAATTTTGTTTACTAGGCGGGGATTTAGGCCACGCCCCATATCCCCCGCGCTCCATCTCTTTCGCTCTCGCGTACCTCTCGCTCGGCTATCGATTTTCTGAGTTGTTTACTCTATAGAATTACGTCGCTACTCGGTTCGTAGCTAGCTACTAATAAATGCGTGTTGACTCAAAACGGTCGGCTTATAAATTGCCCGTAGGTATTTTATGTTCGGTGGAACTGCAGTTATTTTATGTTGTCCTGGTCGTTTCGAGGGTTTGTTTGACACATAGTTGTACCATAGATAATATATTGTTTTAGGAGTAGTAAATATTAATTATTTAATATTACTTGTGGTTTGTTCCATATTTATATTTATGTATATAAAAGATTGACTGACACATCAACGCACAGTACAAAGTTTACTGAACTTTACTCGGTGGTAGAGCTTTGTGCAAGTTCGTCTGGGTTGGTACCAGTCATCAGATATTGTACCGCAAAACAGCAGTACTTGGTATTGTTGTGTTCCGGTTTGAAGGGTGAGCGAGCCAGTGTAATTACAGGCACACGGGACATAACATCTCAGCTCCCAAGGTTGGTGGCGCATTGGCGATGTAAGTGATGGTTAACATTTCTTATAATGCCATTATCTACTTACCATAAGGTGGCCCATATGCTCGCCCGCCTACACATAAAATAAAAAACAAAAAAAAAATTGATATCGTACTATATGTAAATAATAATACAATCTTTCTCTAACTAGAAACATTTCTTCTCTTCATTTCTGTTTGCCTGGTACAAATTTAGATCATTATACCAGTTTGTATTGATGAGTGTAAAAACGAAATGGTGTGAGAAAATTTTGAAAAATATCTTAGTTTGGTAAGCATAGATATTTTAAGGACTTAGTGACAATATTTATGGGTTACCATTAGGCTCAAACTCTATGCCTTTGTGGTACAAAGAAAAAAAAAAAGAAGAAATTTCGATGATATTTAATTCAATACAAATTAGTCGTATCAATTTGTATTATTAATTTTCTCTTACAATAGTCGCCACGTGTCCATTGTGATGGCGGTCCACACGACCCCATGAAAATATGATATAATTTATAACGAATTCTATAGGAAACCGTATTGTGTTGAGATTTTAATCAATTTATGGATTATTTGAGTGTGATTAGCTTGGAACTCATTTTGCATTCGTTTGATTTCCATTCACGATAAATAATATTATTGTATTTACTTATCTATGTAAGTTAATTATCTATAAACAGTATATATATACATAGCATATTAAATGTACTAAACTTACATTATGTAAGCAATGACTACCTCGTTGGTCTAGTGGCTAGATATAAGGCCGCAGACCCGGTGGTCCTGGGTTCAATTCCCAGGTCGGGCAAATAAATAGTTATTGGGTTTTTGTGTCAGAAATTTCCCAGTAGCAGCCCGGAGTCTGGAAGTTGGAAGTGTGTACACTCCCGTGCCTCGGAAAGCACGTTAAGCCGTTGGTCCTGCGCCTGAACTCTTTCCGGTCCTGTCGGATTGCCGTCCCATCGGATTATGAGAGCCAAGGAAAAGAGAGTGCACCTGTGTTTGTGCACACACTTGTGCACTATAATATCTCCTGCGCAGTTGGCTAATCTCTCTTGAGATTAGCCGCCGTGGCCGAAATCGGTCTGGAGGACCTTATGTAAGCAATATCTCTGTTTTAATTGCTTGAGATATTATCCTTCATAGGTAGAGCTTCACTTGGTGGTAGAGCTTTGTGCAAGCTCGTCTGGGTAGGTACCACCCACTCATCAGATATTCTACCGCAAAACAGCAGTACTTGCTATTGTTGTGTTCCGGTATGAAGGGTGAGTGAGCCAGTGTAATTACACAAGGGACATAACATCTTAGTTCCCAAGGTTGGTGGCGCATTGGCGATGTCAGCTATGGTTAACATCTCTTACAATGCCAATGTCTATGGGCGTTGGTGACCACTTAGCACCAGGTGGCCAATAAGCTCCTCCGCCGACCTATACTTTAAAAAAGGAATAGGTATATAGGCTACATTTTAAACCTAAAAAATAACGCCCATCCCCCAAAACACGAGATAAAATTAGTTCATACAGAAGTACATACAAAACTCGTATCAAAACTTCAAACATAATAATAGTAACGGTAGCAATACTTTGTATCATATATTTTCACGTGTAACGAATTCGATTATCGGTACGAAAGGTTGAACGTAAACATCGACCTATTGTAAATATGTTATTTTTTTCATCGTATCTGTCGTGTCTCCATTTCCTAAACAAATACGAGCTGGTAAATCTGGTTTGTTTGTTGAATTTATAATACATAACAATAGGTGCCTAAAGCTATCTTTAAACCGATTGTTCCAAAAGGATAGTCGGTAAAGTTTATCAAAAGTATACATGTTCGTAGCCAAAGCCGAGCCAAGTACAAAGCCAAGAACGCGTGAATCTTATCCGATGATCGTGAGTTCAAACCCGGGCAAGCACCATTGAATTTCATGTGCTTAATCTGTGATTATAATTCATCTCGTGCTTGACGGTGAATGAAAACATCATGAAGAAACCTGCATGTGTCAAATTTCACTGAAATTCTTTCACATGTGTATTCCACGAAGCCGCATTGGAGCAGCCTGTTAAAATATGCTCCAAAACCTTCTCCTCAAAAGAAGAGACTCCTCTCTTCTTTCTTCATAGCCCAGCAGTGGGTCATTCACAGGCTGTTACTGTTTCATTCAAATCAGCTTGAAGGCGTTTTTGCGTTTGTACCGTCTTAGTTAGTGTACCGTCAGCAGATATATAAACAAAATACTTGTTATATATTTACATTAAATATAATAATTAATCATGTATTTCTTCAACTTCAGATATCGTAATGATACTTCGTTCTGATGTTGTCTACGACTTGCGTCCCTGCCCTGAAACTACTTTTCCATTTCAATAGAATAAATATATAAACAATAATTTCTTAATTTTTCTAGTTATGTCATTAATTTTTCACTCAGCTAATGTTATTATTGTATTCATATTCATTGCGATATTTGTTTCCCTTTCACCCATATATATTATTCCGGAGAAATGAACGGGACAGGAAACGAAAAATTATTAAAAATAAAACGAAACAGCGACAAAGACATTATCTTTGTCTGTTTATTATTATTTATTAGTGTTGTTCTATAAAATCTCACTTCATTGTAATGTTGACAACCGATTTATAGTGATATACTATTTTGATGCGTGTGTTCTTGTAATGTTATAATTATAAAGGTCAAAGTCGCGTGTCACTATCTGACGTTTCACGATCTATCTGCAGTGAGCTTCGAATTCGTTCTCACAGATTAAAATTTCTCAACAGATATTGATCGAAGAAAACATTTTTTTATCATAGAAAATGACCAATAGACCAATAGAATGGTCCAATTGTAAACAACGAGATAAATCTACAGGGAAATGCATCCATATGAAGTAAAGTAAAATAATACTTAACCAGAATTAATATAGCTTCAAAAACAACTAATCCCAAATGAATTAACTCGCTATTACCTCTCCCATTGCGTGAGTAGCGCATCATATATCAAAGTAATTTAAACCTTATGCGTAACCAAATAAGAGTTATAGACGTGTTGACGTGTATAAAAGCGGTTTACTCCCAGAGGTAGTAACCTGATCGCCTCATTACTTTGGCAATGATTTGCAAATGTATTTAGTTTAATTTATAAGCGTTAAGCGGGTAAATATAACTCTCGAAAATTCAGTTCTTTCGGTAAGAACACACTTCGTATCTCATTCGTGATTTTTTCGTAAACTGAATTGTTTTACTGGCGGCAGCTTTGTGCAAGCTCGTCTGGGTACATACCACACATTCATCAGATATTCTACCGCGAAACAGCAGCACTTTGTATTGTTGTGTTCCGGTTTGAAGAGGTAACTGAGCTAGCATAACTACAAGCTCAAGGGACATAACATTTTAGTTGCCAAGGTAGATGACACTCCACCCCGTGACATATTGGCGCCCAACATTGGCGATGTAATTGATAGTTAATATTTCCCACAAAATCCATGAAATAGTTATTTCAAAATAACTAATGAACAAATACATCGTGTGTTCTGGCCGACTATAACTAAGATGATATGCTTCATGCATCATAAAGTTTGAAATTTGGGAATGATCTTTGATACTATGTATTCACTATCGTTCGTTCTCGTTCGTTCATTTAATAGAAGACTTATCCCAAATATTAAATACCCGAAGATTAAAAAGAAAGGAGACCTATCGAAATTAATGTTTTATCAAAAAATATTATAATACAAATCTTCATCGTAAAGAAATCTACTACGAGGAAGCCGAGTTGTCTTAATACTAACTAATATTATAAATGTGAAGGTGAGTTTTTTTGTTACGTTATCAGGGATACATGTGCTAACACGTGGGCACAGACGCGTGTGTAAATTATTCATCTGTAATGGTAATTACAAAAATGTAAGAAAAACTAAAACCTCGGACGTATAAGAATATTAATTTAACAAATAATATTGTAACTAAAGACGTGTTTTTGAACGGAATTAATAAAATAATAATAACGTTATAGTTTATAACTTGCGGCACACTCTTGCGTCCCTCGGGTATAACTAACGAGATGTTAGCAAATAGTCTACAGATGCGGTCAGAGGGCGTGCCGGGATGCTGACTTGTCGGTAATTGAATATCTCATCTAGTCATAATGGCCCAGTGCTCGGAAAAGGAGACTTAACCGCCGCTGAGGTTGAGAACTTTCCATGTGCTTAATTTGTTTTCATAATTCAACTCATGAAGAAAATATTGTCAGGAAACATGCATTTGTCGGATGCAAATCTGCTACGCTCCACCATTAGAGCAGCGTGGGATAAGTGGGATATTTATATCTTACTTTTTTAACTATATTTCATAATTATTTATATTCAAGCCTTAAATAAATACAAATAAAATTAAAAATAGCTACTGTACAGATCGTGACCGCGTGGAATAGTGGGATGAATGCTAGCAGCCATTCCCATTTGAATCGAAATTCTTTATTTTAAGCTGTTATCTTTGTATGTTTGAGCACGATGATATGTATTAACAGACCAATTTGAAAATATCGTGTTAGATAGCCTGCTTGAGAAAAGTTAAAGGTTAAATTCACTTCAAGCTTCGACAATGAGGAGCGGAGCAGCAACTTAAAACATCAACCAACATAGCATATATACCATACAAGTTTAAGCCGCAGGTCATACTTAATTACTTTACCACGCGATAATGAATTTCAATTTGGCCGGTTTGTATATATAACGGTTGAAACTAATTCGATTATAGAAATGAATAATTATGAATGTAGGCAACATTACGTACTAATAAAAGTTTGTTATAAACGTTTGGTACATTAAGTCAGCATTTTTCTTTATGATTCAAATAAATAATATAAATAATCGTAAAATATTGTGCAAGTCTGAGATTTTCTTTGTTAACTAAAATTGATACATCACCCTCTTGCACCCGGGTGTCAATATCACCAAAATCTATTTGTCAAAGAGCAATGAAAAGCCATAAATAATATCGGGCAAACACAGTCGTATTGTGCGTAGAAAAACAAACATTTCGCGCCCTTTGTAATTATTCTGTTTGCACAGTTGGCAACACTGCTTGTCAGTGTCACCCTGACAAATCGGGTGTGCGGGTGATTTTGTATTGCTTATGATTTTTAATATTTTTTTGTATAAAAAAATATGAAAATGTTCATTATATTTCAAACCGAATAATTTTTTTTAATATATGTGATTTTTTTTACAATTTAAAACAAAAAGTTTTCCAAATTATTACAAATATTTTCTTGTCGTTTGAAAGACAATCACATTTTTACTCGGTGGTAGAGCTTTGTGCAAGCTCGTCTGGGTAGGTACCACCCACTCATCAGATATTCTACCGCAAAACAGCAGTACTTTGTATTGTTGTGTTCCGGTTTGAAGGGTGAGTGAGCCAGTGTAATTACAGGCACAAGGGACATAACATCTTAGTTCCCAAGGTTGGTGGCGCATTGGCAATGTAAGCGATGGTTAACATTTCTTATAATGCCATTGTCTATGGGCGTTGGTGACCACTTACCATCAGGTGGCCCATATGCTCGTACGCCTACCTATACAATAAAAAAAAAATAAAAAAAAAACATTTACTCCTTCCCTAAACGTAGATACTCACTTAGAACGGATTTTACGCAAATCTTATCCAAAATACATTTTTCTTCTTATCTCACCCGTGCGAAGCCTAGTGTCTATATAATAAGAAGTCACTACCCATTGTTGTAGCAAGTAATGATTTAAATAATAATAATCTAATTACTTTCCATCGCATAGGGGGGTAACTATTAACAAATTTACCCTAAAACCGACACTGCACCCATATATTTTGACAAAAACTAATTCCAGGCGTGATAATTGTCCGTGGGGACAGCATTGTGACAAATTTCTCGCATCGGAACACTCTATTAAGAGCACAATAGCTTTTTTTTTAATTCCAAGTAACCATTCGCCGGGACCACAAAGACTGTCGGCGCTTTTTGTTGTCTATGAAATTTTCGAGTTACATAGGTTTTGATGTTGCAAATACTTTGTATGTTTGGATAGGTAGGAATTTATTTCGTTTATATTTGTGGTTCGTCCATTGATATTTTATTTCTTAATACGTCGCATCGTACATGGAGTGAGACCACTGTGTTTCTTTTATTTAGTAGCATTCGATCCTGCGAACTCATTAAACTTCACTCCAGTGTTACCCCAACTAAGTAAATTCAATAAAAAGAATTTCGCGATCGTAAAATTCTTGTTAAATATAAATTACTTTATGTAGTGGCGATCAAATAAATTAATATATAATTGTGTAGTGATAAACGAATTAGTGTGAACATGTAAATATAAAGAAAATGTTATAGCTTTAAGTTCTTTTTATTCAGAAAATTTTGATTACATAAGAAAAATTTCAAAAGATTATTATTGTTCAAAAGATTAATATTAACTTGTTATAGATTACATTAACATTAACTGCCCGTGTTTGTCCCACTGTTGGGCTAAGGCCTCTTCTCCTCTTTTTTGAGGGGAAGGCTTGGAGCTTATTCCTTGTTTTAGATAACACGATTTAATTTTAACGCTTTGAAGCTCTTGTACATTTTCATATTTAATCTATATATATGTTATAATAATAATTTAAAGATATTATTAATAGAAATATATTCTCATTAAAGTATGGTTCTAACAATCAGACGTATCTCTTATCTACTCATATATACAAACTAGACAGTAATCAAAGTGAGACAATAGTAATTGGTATGTTGATGTGCTGTTGTGCTAATTTGCGGCAACTTACAATAAAGTTGATAACATTTTCGAAGAAATATTACGTTTTATTTATATAAATGGCATTTAAAATATTTTATTTTACTATAAAATACGCTGTTTTAAAACAAATGATCATAAACTTCGTATCGTTTACACAGTGCACGTTATTGCAAATTAAAAAAAAAACACCGGTATTCATATACCAGTCAAATTTCCGACCGAATAGAAAGTATTAAACAAAAAAAAAATACACTTCAATAAAGCATTCAGCGCTTTTCACTTTTAGCTGTAAAAATCAGTGACGTGAAAACACTACACAACCATCGATGAGCTTTACATTTGAAAGCAATTGTTACACAATTGAACACCTTTCGAGTTTTACCGCCAAAACCTTTTTCACTCAAGCAGAAGTCCTCCTATAAAGAACCTTACTTAGAAAAAAACAAGACAGCAATCTTTTCTTAAGAAAATAAAGATACGGCGATTGTGGATATTCTTGTTAGTTTTGTGTATAATTAGCTTCTTTTCTGTCACGTATTGCGAAAAATCGAGTATTTCAAGCGAATATGAATCGTAACGTTTTGTGTTAAAATCGATATTCAAATAAAAGTACCTGATATAATATAAGGTTCTTTATAAAGGATAGATCCTTATCTGCGGTTTTAGGATAATCTTTTGTTGACAATAAGGTAGAAAGTAAAATTTCTTAGAAACAAATATCCATAGACAAACGAAAGTGACAATGATTAAAAAAACACTTTTGTTACGTGGTAAACGATTTTTTTTTTGTACAGTTATATTTTGTATGTCATATCTTATGTGAGAATTTATACTTATCATTAGTTAAAAGAACGTTAATACATACTAACTTCAAATTACTAAGGTTCACCGTTTCATTACAAATATTTTACCATAGACTACATATAGATATTTACTCTATAAAGTAAAAAATATAATAATGCAATAAGTAGAGGTACAATTTTCGTATTTCTGTTCTTTATTTTTTATATCACATGTCATCACATTGATATACCCAACTCACTACACAAAGACGTCAGAAGCGTGATCATAGCCCTCAATTTGCAAAGGAATCTCAGGTAACATAAAAAAAAACGTGACAAAATGTCTGTAAACACGTACCTCCGCGGCAGAATTTAAAAAAAACACACACAATTTCGCGATCCAAATCTTTGAAACGATCGTGACGAATGAATTCGAATTTGGAAGGCGTTTCATTTGACTTTTGTATTGCAATGTTGCAATAACGCGGAAAATTTCCCATTGTAAAACGGTAATTGTAAATAATTGTAAAAATACTTTATGATTGATACAAAAAATTAGACTGACGTTATTTATAATTGAATATGGCATGAATTCAATTGAGAGTTATTAAACGGCCCGTCTATTAACGTAGCCTTTACCAGATATTGATACCTTATTATAAAATTGGATCGTTGTATCCATTATAAACATTTCTATTTATGCATGAAATTATTTTTTACTTTTTCATGTATTATTGCATATTCATAATGCGATTTAATTTACTTGTAGTATTTTTTACAATTATAGCGAAGTTGAATTTTGTACTTTCATTATAAAAGTTCATCCTTGAATGTATTATAAGTATTTTTTTTTTGTTACAGCACATCAAACATGACAAACGATCGTTAAAGGAGCGAGTCTAAAACTTTCAATCATGTCAATCCACACAAGAAAGAGGTCGAACCGGTGATTTCTAGTTCACGATAAAATATGGCGCTGTTAACTAATTCGTCAGCGAGTGGGCCAACAGCTACGCCGACGGCGCCCCAAGCCCATCACTCGACGACGCCGTTACACCACTACTTCCACTACTTGAAACAGCCGTCGCCATTAGCTCAGAATCCTTACGCTCACCATTCAAGCGCCCACCACATGGGGATGGGGCCAGGCCCGCTGGGTGGTCTCGGCCCTTTCGGTTTAACACATCATGGCTTAGAAGCGGTTGGATTCCCTCAAGGTAAGTTACTTTTTATTGAAATATATTGTCTCCATTTAAGTGTGGTACTCTAAATTTAAAAATCTTATGTTTAATCTTATGTCAAGGAAACAATTTTACAGCCTTCTGACATAACACAGACACAGTCAATTTTAAAAAAAAGCATGTCCACAAAATGTCTATAAAAAAAACAACAAAACCGTGATTGTTTTACAAAAGCATATTTGTTATATATACAGATATACATATACAGATAAAATTACAAATCATGGAATAAGTATAATTATATTTTATATATAAATATTGTATGTACAGAGTTCTTACAGTTTAATTAAATATAGATTGTCTAAAAACTTAAAAGCAAAGTAAATTATTTCTACGTCGTCTTCCGCGATGTTTGAGAACGCTTTTGTAAGTGAATTTCAGAGTCAAATATTGTTCTCTAATTTATTTCAACTTCTCGTAATGGAATTTAAATTACATCGTTATATTGTTACATTATATCTTTACTATTGTTTTAATGATTTAATTAATATTAAATTATGAATAAGATGATCTTTGTTAAGACTAGATTTGGTTTTAGTTTTTATATTTTCATAATTAATCATAATAGCAACTATAATTAAATAATAATCCCGAGCTACAATTTTTTTACCTGTTAACACTAAATTTATTTTAAAACGTCAAATAATTAAGCAAAAAATATTACATATATTCAAAATTAAACTTCTTCGTATCACTTTTGATATTACAGTTGAATTTTAAGTCAGTTTAACACAGTAGGTATATCAAGTACTTAATAAAATACACAGATTGTGATAAAACTCTATAAATAAAATAGTACCCTTCGTAACAACGGCGTTGCATAATTTACGTAGCAAGAAGACATCCTTCGAAATAATCAAAACACGCCCCCCTCTTAAGCCGCTTATCCCCTCCCCCAGGGTTGCCAGTAAAGTAGGAATCTCCCCTTAATGTAGGAGAATGCTTGTTAGTTGTTTTAATTAGTTACAAGTTTAGTATTTTGAATATCGGTCATGTACCCTTCCTGTTAATTTACTATGTTGTTTTTTAAATAAGGGAAAATCGATAAATTGTGTTTTAATAATAGATGTATTATATATATTTAATTTATATATTTCGAGATCGCTTAACTGTATACATACATAAACACAATCAATACAAATAAAATAATTAATTATATATTACTAGATACAAACACAACACGCAAAAATATAAAAATAACTTTAACTCAATAGCTGAATAGAATAAATATACTTACCTAATATTCACACATTCATAATAAGGTAAAATATGATATTTGAACACGCTGTATTTAAAAAAAGTTAAATGCGAACAGTTTATCAAAGACATACAAAATTAAAGTGTGTGTTTTTGTTCCTTATAATTTTATATAAATATATGCAATAATTCATAAAATATTGTACCTAAAACAACGTCGGTATATCGTAAAGCCAGGCCCGGATTTATGCCTAAAAGCACCGACCAAAAGACCCTCGCAACCAAAAATAAAATAATTTTACTCCAAACGCTTTGGAATGGGCCTCAAAAAAGTGCCTAAGGGCCTATCTCTTTGTCCAAGCATACGTCCAGCTAGCGATGGGAAAGTCTCCATAACGTTGTTACTATTTATTTATTATTTATTTATAGTATACGTAGGTGGACGAGCATATGGGCCAACACCCATAAACATTGGCATTGTAAGAAATTACACCACCGCTCCACCGCTTACATCACCAATGCGCCACCAACCTTGGGAACTAAGATGTTATGTCCCTTGTGCCTGGCTCACTCTCCCTTCAAACCGGAACACAACAAGACCAACTACTGCTGTTTTGCGGTAGAATATCTGATGAGTGGGTGGTAACCAGACGAGCTTGCACAAAGCCCTACCATCAGTAGGGCACAATAGATTCTTAAAAAACTGCTTATTGCAAAGATAACACATTAAAAATTAAAAATTAATCCAATGTAACTTTTTATCGTCTCAAAACACAACCGGCCCTGAATTATGACTAATTATTTATATTATAAATGCGTGTAATTAAATTTCTTAATGGTAATATTCACTATTGCTTTCCAGGCTGTCTAATATCTTGATCGATCTAGGCATTAAGTTAAGACCTACATATAACGTAGCGGCGGCTTTGATCTTACTGTAATTACTATTTATCTAGAAATATCGTTTTTAATTGTATCGGTTTTATCAATAGTTGAGATTATAACGGTTATTTTAAAAATAATGAAAAATATCGAAACGTTAAAAAGTTGGAAATAAATTACGATAAAGACTATATATATATAACTTTAAGTGATTGTTCGTTGGTACGTAATCAAATCGGAGCCTTATTAAATATTCAGATAATCGATGATCGAAAAAATCACTGTTGACTATTTTTAATCTTTAGATAAAATAAAAATAAAAAGCAATTGAGAGATAAATATTCGAGAATTTGAAGTCACATACTATTCAAATATACGAGTTGTTATACTTCGTCGTAAATGTTTAGATTCATAGATTGGTTGTTTTAGATATTAATGTAATAAAATTATTTACATATATTGGAACATCACGATTAAAATAATTCCAACATTTATAGTGACGTCATGACACAAATCGTTAGCTATAGATTCTTAGTGATAACAAAGAATAACCCTCCTTGGCTGCGTAAATAGGTGAAAGTACATCATAAGAAAGGGACAGTGAAAGAATGATGCTAAATTCAAAAGGGAGTTTTTCTCCGAAGAGGTCGGATTACTTTTCCCAAGTGGAATGGGGTGTTCGGAAACTCTCACAGCATTTTAATAACTTCGAACGATGTTTTAATATATTTGGAAATACTGTGAAATAGAACTATTACAGAGACCAAATAATAGAAAACGTAAGTAATTCAAAGCTTTTAAAGTCAAAAATATAATCACATTTTTTTATATTTTTAAAGTGCTTTGTTAAAATAATGTAAGTAATGCTATTCTTAGAAAATTGTAAACGATTTTGTTAATAGCAATAACATTTCTTTCTTTAACTCAATTCAAAATTAAATCCTTAAAAGGAAGGAGAAACTCAATTATTTTAAAAGGGGTTTTTACTTTTTTTATAAAAAGGTCGGCTTAATTTTCCCTCTCAGAATTTACGTTCGGATACTCGCACTATTTGTTAAAAATAAATCTTTTATACAACAAGTTCTTAAAAAATATATTTTTTCGTATTACTATTACAAAAACGTCATATAATAGCTTATGTTGGAGAATGTTAGTATGTTATTTACAAGTATTTTTAAAATTACATTCAAGATATTTTTTTAAATTTATTATGTTATCTGTATTTGTAATTATTTATTATCTTTACAACCGAATTCACACCATTAAGTACATTGAAATTACTCGTGAGTATGATAAAATCTTGAAAAAGTTTTAATTTTAAAAATGTAGCGTGCACGATTCAATCCTGAACAAAATTTAAAAAAAAGTCATTTTATTTATTTATATATATATTTATATCATAATAAAAATTAATTACATTATATTAATCACGTATTTGCATGTATTATTGAATTTAGAAGATAAACTTCTATATTAAATATAAATAAATCAATTACTTTTATATTTATAATTTTAATAATTTCCCTCCAATTTTGAACGTTGCTATAGATAATTAAATAACTCTTTTAATTTAAATATCGAACAATCTGTTATCACAAATTCGAATATAGAGTTACGAGAACAATAACTAAAATACTGTACGTACTTGAGTCATTGCTGTGCCATTTCTTATGGAAGATCGCGGCAATGAATATAATATGTAATTAATTTTAATTGATAATATTAGCTTTTGATTTACTAACATACATAATAAGTAGATGTAAACTCACAAATTGAGTCTGTGTTGCTTTCAATAAATGAATTATTATTATTATTATTATAAAAACGAACTGCTTGAAATCGTGATATAATCATCTGGGGCTCAAATCTACTAACAAATTGTCGAATCGGAACGCAATCGCAGCCGTTATAACGTTTTCCCATTCTTAATTTAAATTATCTATTGAAATAAAAGTTAACAATTAAGTTATGTCTTGATAACACGGTGTATGGTAACATCACACGAGATTTGTTTCGATCCGAGTATATATAGAATAGTCAAAGGTGGATTGAAATTGAATCGGGAAAGTATCGTTACCGTTATAAATTAGTAGAATTGCACCCCTGGCTTTCACGGCTAAACCAATGAAGCAATTTTTTTGTAGTTTTAACTGGAGAGATCCTTGATAGTTAATAAATAATGGTAGCTTATAAGCTACAATTATTAGTAGTCAGCTCTTTTTCTTGTTATTATATATAATAACAAGAAAAAGAGCTGACTACGAATCATTGAAACAAAATCTATTATTTGACGCGAACAAAGTCGTGGCTATGCAAAAACAATGAAACCAAATTTATAAGCACCTTTATTTCAATGAATGAATACAAAAAAAAAGTACATAGTTAATCTGTAAAAGAACAATTATTCTTTGTATTTCACGTCTTTGTTGTGGACCATCAGGTAAGTAATTTTTTTGTAAGGATTAAAAGAGACATTTTTACCCTTTGATAATTTTAAAGAGTGAAGTCACTTTAAAAATAAGTCTATCAAGAAATGCTACTGACATGCTTCGCAGTTTGACGATCAGTTATTTCTCTTTACAAGTCGTGTCATTTTTGACAATCATGAAATTTTACACTAATTTACTATTATATATATTTTTTATATATAAAAGTCAAACTTTGACTGTACTTCATTAACACATCAACAAGTCTAAAAGTCTACGGGACAGAGATTTTAAATTTGGAGAAGTTATATATAAATAAGTTATGTACGTTATCGTTATGTATATCTGATGATTATTTTCCATCTCTTATTATATATTAATGTTTTATATATGTGTATTGTAATGTACTTTATCTATATATTATAAACAGACAAAGACAAGTAGCTTAGTACCACTTTCTTCTCTATTTGTCGACCGATTTTCAATTACTTTTTTTGGTAGCTATTGACGAGTTTTAATATGAAAAAATAATAATTATAAAACATGCGAATTCATAAGTGTTTTCTCATATTTTCTCTCCTTTTTTGATAATTAAATAAAAATGGTTTTATAATTTAAAAGCACATTACATATTTTCATTTTTGGTTTCGACATTCGTTTTAGCACACCAATACAAATAAATATGTTCATATACAAACGTTGATTTTATAAAATAATCGCGTTTAACACCAACTAACATATTTTCTGCACCCTTAACTTTCTACAGACGTAATCTTTATTAAACTGTTAATAAATTTATAAAATAAATAATAAAAGTTTAACAAAATTATAAAATTGTCTAATTTTTATATTAATAATATGTAATATATTGTTTCTATGTGTTAGTTGGGATATCATTCGTCTGTTTGTAATTCAATTCTGTTAATATTGAAAAGGCAAACCGGCTTCTTGAATACGATGCTGCAATACACTTGAACTAAATATATTTTTATAATATAAACGTATAATAAAATACAATAAATAGATATATAATTATATTTTCGCCGCAATCGTAGTTTCATTGTAATTTAGCTCTGTTGTCGTTGTCGAAGTCCCTTTAAATAATATGTTAATTTTTATAATTAGTATAATATTAATAATATCTAATTATTAATAGTAATTATGATTTCTAACAGATGTTATGTTCATTAAAGTTTACATTATATTAATTAATTTCATAACTTGCTATAGCAACTAAGCTAAACTTTATGGAAATTATATTTTCTTATTTTCTAGTCTTTACTTCTATACTAATATTATAAAGAGGTAAGATTTGATTTTTTTGTATGTTTGTTTGTAATGGATAAACTCATAAAGTAACTAAACGATTTTATAACTTTTTTGTACCTACATCTTTAATATCAGCAAATAATAGGCAGTATTTTCAAAAAAAGTTAGAGATCCCTTCGGAATTGGCAATAATGTAACTTAAGGTATTGAAATTTTTCCTATAAAATATCTATGATAGATAAGTGTTCAATCCGGATGAAGTCGGGGCGGGCCGCTAGTACATAATAAGTCGTTCATCATTGAATTCGATTCGTTGTCATTTCATTCGTTTGATTCACATGTGTAATTATTATTGGCAGCTATAATATTTTCTACTGTATATTTTTTAACATGGCTATTAATGCCGGGGGCGTGATGCTGGTCAAAATTCCATCATAGCTCTGAAACTCTGATATCTGTAAACAAAATTAACGACTCGCGACCTTTTTGATTTAAAACCCAATACAATTTTAATGCGAGTCTAAAATTAATCTGCCATCGAGGTTTTAATCCGTATGACTGTCTCTTTCCCGCCCACGATGTTACGTAGTGTTCTCCCTATCCCCCACTAGACGCGTAACGCCGGCAGCTGGGCGTTCTTTTTTCGAAATACACTTTTTTTCATTGTATATTTCGTTTTTATTGGCATCCCTAAGCATTTTATGGCCAGTCCCTTTTTATTCCTTCTACGGTATAATTAATTGTTTTTTTTTTTAGTTCGTGTTCATGTCGAAAACAAAGTGGGAACAAAGCTCGAATGAGATGCGAGGGTATTTGTCACATTTTTATTTATATACATAATATTATGTAGTTTATTGTTAAAATGGTATGAATAAATGAGTGTTGCCAAATTATTAATAAATGCACAAATTATAAAAAAAATATTAAAGAACTTTAGTCAAACTATTGTATATTTTACTTTGTTAAGTGTGATAATCACAATTTTTTTGTATATATAACTAACAGTAAATTTAATAGGTAAATTCTCATTATATACATAATATGTATCTCTATTTATCACTAGATCGAAAATATATCGTTTTAGTTACAAAACTCAAGGCTTTAGGTAACTCAAGGATATATACAAATGTTTACCGAAATCTGTATTATGTACTGTAAAGAAATAGGGAACAACATGGAATGAGTTGAAATCAAACAAATAAATCTCATTTTCGCCCATATGAAAGATTTCAACGCGTTTCATCTCACTGCGCGTAATCTTTCTGAGCCCATAAAATACCTAACATCGGATTAACTAAATTTTGCGGATATAGATGTGCCGACACATTATATACATAGGTAACCTAGGGGTAAACGGACCACTTGATGGCAAGCAGTCACCATTACTCATTAAAATAATAATAACCATATTTACGCTAATGCGTCACCTATATCTAACATTGGCAAGTAAGAAGATATGTACTATGAGCTTGTAATTACACTGGCTCACTCACCTTTTAAAGCGGAGCACAACGATATTATGTTGTACTGGGTAGAATAGGTACGAAGTGACCACAAAGGAGATTGGAGAAATAACTTAAGTATTTTGAACTACGGACAAAGTAAGCTTTATAATATAATATTACATAAATGACAAATAGTGTTAATATTAATGTAAGGTTGAAGTCATTACTCTTCTTTATTAAGTTAAGTAAGCTCGAAGCCCAAGGTCATATTGTTGGCTTCGCACCCAATGACACGATAGCCGAGTTATCGATCAAAATACATCCGACAGGTGATTAGGTCAATGTACCTTGGCTGGTATCAAATGTTCAACATATATAAAATACTTTTCTTTTTTTAAATATATTGGAAAGAGAAGAAAAGTCTTTTCAATGCATAAAAAATGTGTTATAAATGAAATAAGTGGAATGAATGAGAAGACTGATTTTGATTGATCCGGCTTATAGTTAACATAGTTCGATTATTAATTGACATTTCTTGCTAATTTGAAAATCCTTATTCCTAAATTCCTTATTCTTAAATTAAGAGGTTAAGAAGATAACACAATATCTCCTCAAAATATGCGAAGCGACTCACACTGTCGGTGTCTAAAACACAAAACACGAATTATCAAATTAAACATTTGTCGCAATAGGTTTTATTTAAAAATGTTAAATTCAAACAAACGGGTAAGTGAAACAATCATTTATTAGGAAACCAACAATATGTATTAAGTATTACTAATTAAGTATTAAATACATTTACTTAATGCGTATTTAAAAGTAGTGTCACAAAGTATATCAATTATAGGCTAACTTAACTTGCAAATAAACGTATTACTTATTGCTAACTTGAAACCAATGAAAAATGTCTTGACAAAATATGTAACAAACTGTTACTTGGTGGTAGAGCTTTGTGCGAGCTCGTTTGGGTAGGTACGGGTGGTACCTACCCAAACGAGCTCACACGAACTCATCAGATATTTTACTGTAAAACCGAAGTACTTGGTATTATGTACCGGTTTGAAGGGTGAGTGAGCTAGTCAGCTAGACATCACATCTTAGTTCCCAAGGTTGGTGGTGCATTGGCGATGTAAGCGATCGTTAACATCTCTTACAATGCCAATCTCTAAGGGCGTTGGTGACCACTTACATCAGGTGGCCCATACGCTCGTCTACCAATGCTATAAAGAAAAATCAGACCTTAAAAAAGAACAAAAGTCATTTAGTACAAAAAAAAAATTACTAAAATATTAATTGAATCAAAGTACATACAGATACAACTGTCATAAGAGTTACAACCATATACTGCGGAACTTCGTATTACAATTATAATATAACGATACAATTTCGATGGATACAATGTATAATAGGACTGGAGGCCAATTCTACTAACATAATTAACACATTATCGGAATCGAATCGAAACATATCTGATGACGTTTAGTTTTTCCCTATTCTACTAATACAACGATCCAGTTGCGATTCGATTCGTCCTTGATGGAACGTCAAAAGTTAACAATTAAGTTTGACATTGACATGGTTGTTCGGCTTTTGAATATGATAATATCATACCGATTCGGTTTAATGAGGAATACTCGAAGCTGGATCGGAATCGAATCGAGAACGTTAATAAACGTTTTACTTTAGTAGAATTGTACCCCTGAACAAGTTTAAAATAAAACAAGTCACATTCTTTGGTTATTGATTTCGGAAGCTCCGCAAGGCTCGTGCGCTATCACCGTTGATTCATTACCACTCGACACGAATGACAGATTATCAAGTCACCGTCATACCACTTAGATTGAACTGTTTAATGGGTTACTGCAAATGTCTTTAATATCGCTTATTATAAAATTATTATTTATAACTTTAAAACATGTTTTTCGTTATATCATTATTTGGCAGTATATATACTGGCCCGTTTCTGTTTTATATTCAAACGATGTTTAAAAAAAAATCTTACAAAATTCTTCGATTTACTTATTCTACAAATATATTTATCTCTAAGGTATTGTTGTTAAAATCTTCTTATTAGTTAACAACTAACCTATTTTCTTGTTGTGAACCTAATTCTCTTTATTGCATATGTTAGTTAAGTGAACTGCTCCAAAACGCTCTTTAAACACCAAACGAAACAAAAATGAAGTTCTCAAAACAAAAATTAATTAATTATATATTATGATTTCTGTCAATGTTGGTTACGTCTGTAATTAATTACATATAGCATATATGTACTATTTTTTTAACTATATATACCTATATCTATAAAACACGTGCAACCGGATGCACGTGACAGGAAAATCTCTTCGCGTCAGAAACGTTTCACACGAAAGTTCCATATAGTTGCACTAAAATATATCCTTGAAACAACACACACAAAAGAAAATACATAATTTTTTTATAAATATATATATATATATAAATATGTATATATATAAACATTATAATAAAACACTGCAAAAATATTATCAAAACATTGCGTTAAATAAATGTCACCCCCATTTCTAATACCCAAAGATTATTCCTTTAAAAATGACTACCAATTGAACTGAAGATATTCGCTTTCTTGACGTCGTTTCGTGTCGTTTATAAAATTATACCCGATAACTCTAAGTAATGGGTAGCATTTTTTTTAACTAAGGTCCTTCAACCGTGTTGAATCGAGGTCAACTGTCGTACGCGCCGCGTTGAATTAACTATGGTGTTATAATGAAGAGTGTATCGAGAGGATAATACCACCTTTGATACATCGACTTGTTTACCTTATTGTATAAAATATTCGCATTTAAGTTTCAGTGTTATTTATTTACTATATAAGAAAATGCAAAGCTATATTGATTGTAAGAATATTTATTCTGATCGGAGTAAAATTTGGAGTTTTTAGGGAGATAAAAGAAAAAATATGTTTTATCATACATATATGAAGTACATACCTAGTTATTGAAAAAGTAGGTATGTGGTAGAGTTGATTAAATAATTAGTTTTTATTATTTTGTGCATCAATTACAACGGAAATGGCCGTCAAAGACCTGTCAATTTGTTTTATTAAAATTGTTCGAGATTCATATGTATACGGTTAACGACATCATAACTTCTCAAACCTCTTCAACAATAAAAACGTGATTGTAATCTTCTTACGCATAACATAATATTATACATAAAAATATTTTTAAATGTCTGAATAATATAAATTTTAAAATGAATATTTGTGTATTTTTTTTAAATAAGCTCTTTAAATTGAGCGTTTCCGTACAATGTCTAATGTCCAATAATTCAATAAGGCATTTGTCACAAAAGTCAATTAATCCTATTATAATTTAGACGTCTGTCAACACTTGTATGAGTGACGGATACAAAGAACATAATATTACAAATACATATTTTTATCATTTTCCTAACATATATTAAGCTTTATTAACTATTCCTTGTTCCCTTACGTTTTTTATCGAGGAGTTCTGAATAAATAATGGTATTATGTTAGTTATACCGGGAATTCCTCGATAAGTAACGTAAGTAACAATGTAAACTTGTGTTTGTTTACTTGGTGGTAGAGCTTTGTGCAAGCTCGTCTGGGTAGGTACCACCCATTCATCGGATATTTGTGTTCCGGTTTGAAGGGTGAGTGAGCCAGTGTAATTACAGGCACAAGGGACATAACATCTTAGTTCCCAAGGTTGGTGCCGCATTGGCGATGTCTTTTTTAAAGAAATGAACAATGTCTATGGGTGTTGGTGACCACTTACCATCAGGTGGCCCATAAGCTCATCCGAGTAACTATACTATAAAAAAATTAAAAAAATAATATTAAAGGTAATTTAGTTGTAAAACATCAGGAATCTTATTAAAGTCAAGCGCGTTTTATCAACTTGATATGATAATTACAATAATCTTAGTAAAATTATCGGCTATCAATTAATCAATGGCGTTTGTATCGTCTGGATCAGATACTATCACCTTATTATAATCTATATCTTAATCAGTAGATCCACTAAACGCCCAAACATAACAAGTGTATATAATTACAACACAAACAGTCTGACACACTTATATACGTTTACAATTTACCTTATATAACAAAACTAAAATTACCTATTTCAAAAACAATACAGACTTCATAATATTTGAGTCATTAAAAAATTGCATCCGCACGTAGTGACTTTTTTCAATAAAAAAAAATTGTGTACTCGTTAAAAACAATTTCAAAATGAAACTATTTAAAGCTCTTAAAAGCATTGATTTTTATTATTATTATTATTATTATTAAACTTAATAAAAACAGCTTGATATAAAATCTGTAGTAACTCGTTTTTTTAATGCATACTAGTATATCTACTTACAGTATTATGTTCCAGCTATTATATCATTCTAATAAAAACGCATGTCTGTAACTTGAAAGTTGCTACGTGTACTCAATTAGTAACACCAGTATCAAAATATTTGTTATTGATTTTATAAATAAAGATTAAATATCTAATATCAATTATTTCTAAACAGTTAACGATCAAGAAATAGATAAGTCAAAGATACAATCGAAAATAGTAACATAGATACATAATACACTTAAAATAACTAAAATTATCACGTAATAACATCTCAATATCATTCCATCGCATCGTAAATAATATTAAAATTTATCATTTATGAATTCCTCTAGAGTGCCGCTACCGGCGGCGCCCTTTGACGTGCCGCCATCTTGCGCGGCCATATTTGTTTTGCTTTTTTTATAAACTTTAATGCAATGCTCTTGTCAGTGTCGGGCGTTATCAAGGAAATGTCATTTATGAAATGAATTTGCCACTATGATAAAGTTAGATTGCGTGGAGGCACGTACCTTGTTGACTGCCGTAATACTTATGTTAACTTAATAATTAACTTAAAATTGTGCTCTTCTTTCGCTTAACTTGATAACTAGTCTTTAAATATCCTACTGTTGTGTCGCTCTTGTCTTTCTGGATGCTTACTTTACTTAGTGGTAGGGTTTTCTGCGAACTCGTTAGGTACTACTCATCAGACATAATACCATCAAACAGCAATACTCAGTATTGTTGTGTTGGTCAGTGAGCCAGTTTAACTATAGACACAAGGGACACAACATCTTATTCCCAAAGTTTGGTGGCGCACGGTTAAAAGGAATGGTTAATATTTCAGCACCAAATTCTATGGTCCACTGGTCCTGACCACTTACCATCACGTGACCTATTTGCCATACCATTCGAATTATACGGTTATCTGCGTCATGATACGTTACATGATTTAAGCTATATACTTGAATAATTTCGTCAGAATCTGTCAAGTTCTTCTGTACAAGAGGCACAGGCTATATTTAAAGAATAAATGTCTTATGTCGTAAATATATATTATTTACATTGTTATATATCGTTGTCTCGATTATATATCTCACAGATACCTTACATTGTAGTTTATGAAGATAATCTTCAATATGATTCTTTAATGTTTTTTCAAAAGAGTAACCTCTGAATCCCTTTGACGGTTCGTCTCTATCGAATCAACAATCTAATTTGTGGAGCTTTTTATTAAAACATATAGTGAACTTTTATTTTATTGGCGATAGTGACCACTTACCATCAAATGCCCCATTTGCCCGTTCGTCTACCTATTTTATATATAAACTTCAATAATAAGAAAAACATAAGTAATTTATTAAGGGAACCGTGTGAATTTTTTATTAACTTTTATTTCTATCACCATCGTTTTCGATTTTGGACATTTGACGAAGTAAAATTTCGTTAAAACATATATTTTTTTTTACAACCATGATGGTCCATTGGTATGAACACGTGAATCTTAACCGATAATCGTGGGTTCAAACCCGGACAAGCACCACTGAATTTCATGTGCTTAATTTGTGATTATAATTCATCTCGTGCTTGACGGTGAAGGAAAACATCGTGAGGAAACCTGCATGTGTCAAATTTCACTGAAATTCTGTCACATGTGAATTCCACCAACCCGCAATGGAGCAGCGTGGTGGAATAAGCTCCAAACCTTCCCATCCCAAGAGGAGAAGAGGCCTTACCCAGCAGTGGGACATTCACAGGCTGTTACTTTACTTTTTTTATATTTAAATTCTTATACTTGAAGATAATCCCCACCACAATCATCTCGAACTTTGTTACTTCAATTAATTGAATTTAAATAACCTACCTTTAAATATTCAAATATTATATATATAGGTATGGTATAGTTTACACAATCTGTTTGTCTGTTTACACCCAGTGTGTGAAAGTAACCACGTTTTTGTTTGTTTATGCAACGGGCTTATACTACCCTCGTGAATCAGATTCGAGATTGGGGTGTCTTAATAAACATACGAGAATTTTCACTTAACCCGTAACACGCTTAGATTTATCAATTAATTGAATAATGGTCGTAAGTGTCTCATTACTGTACCTAGGCCTATAAAGTTCGAAACTTAACATTTTTTTAAAGTATGTAAATGATATTATAATGAACATGATATGGAACAGCCTCTGTATGGTTGTGTTCCGGTTTGAAGGGTGAGTGAGCCAGTGTAATTACATGCACAAGGGATATGACATCTTAGTTCCCATAGTGGATGGTGGCGCATTGGCGATGTAAGCGATGGTTATGAAATTATAATGTCTGACAATGCCTTTGTCTATGGGCGTTGGTGACGACTTACCATCAGGTGGCCCATATGCTCGTCCGCCTACATATACAATAAAAAATGACCGACTATTAGGTATTTTAGTGGAACACTTGAATTTTAGTAGAATATCGTTGTTATTCTGGCAACCACTAAGTCTTCGCTTATTGATCCTTATAATTTAACTCATGTTCAGAGATGAAGGAGAATGTCATGAGTTTACTTTCATGGGTCAGGACAAATTATGCAAAACCCACCATTAAAGCTGCGTAATGAAATGCCAAACCTTCTCTACTTAAGAAAACACCAGAGTTTACTGAATCTTTTTATTAAATGGTTGTGTTGCTTCAAAATCTGTAATAAATGAGATAGTTTTTTAATGCCTGGAAAGTGAAAGGAATGCCATGCCTGTATTAACCACACTCCATTTCTCTCTCTATTTCCTCACTCTGATTTGAATCAGACCGTTGAGACATCAAACACCAATTATTTTTTATGCTTCCAATTATTCACTTCTTCCAATATATATTTTAATTGGTCCTCTACCCAAGGGATGACTGAAAAAGATCGCTTTAGCGATAAAATCGCCTGTAATCTTAGCGTAAAGTTTAGTTTAAGTCTCAATATGCAATGAAGAATATATAAATAAATATGCTTTCCAAGGCAATGTAACTATGTTGAATTGATTCCTCCATCATTAGGAACTTATTTGATGAATTCCAAATTCAAATTACCTTATAAAATAAAAAAAAGCATTACACTAATTGATAGTTAAAGTAAAAATTACTACGGATACTAGAAAGGACTGGTGAAAGTAACTCAACGCATTCACTGACTCACTCATAACACTGACACTCATTGTACAATTTTCAATATAAAAGAAATCCTATAAGTTATATTGGTATTCTGGACGAACGAATCAGTTAAATTTCTAAAAGTCATAAACAGGCGCTATTTAATGTTTAGTTAAACAATGCTGTGTCTTCTTCTTTCGAATGTCAAATCAATAATGACAGACAGAGATAAATCAGTGTTTAACTAAACAGCCGCTAAGCAAAGTGTATAAGGCTGTGATTTCTCGAAATCCATTCGAAAGAAAAATACATGGCACTGTTTAACTAATTAACCGCCTAAATTTTATAAGCACGACCGTAAGTCAACTATTACATATATCGTTTAGTACTGTTGAGTTATTTTATAAAGGTTCTTTATTAAATTAAAGATGGCGTCTATGACTTAGAGGCGTTCATTGTACTTATAAGGCTTCGATAGGTTGAACTAGTTTTATATTTAATTCATATATTTCAAGAAATATATATAATATCTGCTACATTTAGCATCGCTTGGCCTACATTAAAATAAAGGTATTTTTTTATTAAATTTAACTAAAGACGTAATACTAGCTGTGCCGCGGTTTCACCCGCGTATAATTAATAAAAATATCATGAAAAAAAGTCATCCTAGAACCTTCCTCGATAAAAGCACTATACAACACAAAAATAATTTTTAAATTCGAACCAGTAGTTTCTGAGATTAGCCGGATCAAAGAAACAAACTCTTCAGCTTTATGTATTAGTATAGATTATTCCATAACAAAATAACTACGCCAGAACTCTATTCCAATTGAAGAAGTAAAGATAAATCTTAGATTTAAATATTCCATGCGATGTTTTGAGCATCGTTATATTATGCACTACCAAACAGTTCTTGATTTATATATCTCTAATTATAATACAATACTATTTCAGCTAACTGATTATATCCACTATAATTTAACGTCCAAAGTTCCGATAACTTCACCGATAATCAACGCCATTTCGACATGAACACCAATGATATAATGTCAATGTCATGGCATTGAAAGTCAGTTTGTCGTCACAAGAAAAAAAAATTGATAGTATGTAGTAATATCCATTATACTCTTCATGGAAGATTTTAGATATTTTTCTTGGTTGAATTCTATCAAAATCGAACGTCATAACTATTAACCACAGTACCAACTTTAATAAGGTAAAACATATCAATAGATTTTGTTCTATAATTATGATCTATAATATCATGAACACAAATACAGTGAAAATTTATAAAAATAAAACTCTATTGCATTTTTTTCTCAACGAAAATACAGACAAAACATTCTCCAAAAAAAGGCCGTCAGTTTTTCTTTCCTGGGGTCACGCCTACCCCAAGCGTTGGCCGCTAATTGTAAAGTCAACAACACTCCAAAGTGTTTTACTGTTTGTTATTTTTGCCGAGGGCAACACTGCTGGCAAATTTTACATTACGGGTTAAGTTACGTGCGAATGTTTGAACTAGTGATTGCATACGGGTGCGTTTGTATAATGTTTATAAACAATTTATACTCAAAGATTGTCTTGAGTGTTCATGTGCAGGTTAACAAATTTATAACATTTAATTCTAAGCTAATTAAAATTCAAACAAGGCTAGTAATTTTACTTCTTTTCACCAAAAAAACGAAAAAGTTTCTGAACTTGAACAAATACTGTTGTACTCTTAAAACTAACTTTAGTAAACTTAAGGTATGACTAGACTATCTATATAATATCAATTACAAAAGTCTGCCCGCAGCATAACTTCGCTTCACTTACTAACAGGGCAATTATGTTTTTGTTGTTTAAATCGATTATTTTCTATGATATCATTCTTCCATTACTGTTGGGATTGAGCAAACACTTGAGGTGTATTGACGTGGGACCGACACGTGCCGTGGTGTGAAGCGCACGCACACTTAAACACTTAAAAAAAACCGATTATTTCGCTTTTAAAGTGACTGTAATACTTTAAAAATAGAATTAATATAAATATGTATTATAGAACTAACGAATGTTTTTTAATTTTTAATATATGTTTGACGTAAGAGTTATATTAAAAGCCAAAATTAAAATTAAAATACATTCTTCAACTCTTACGAGCTCATTTGATTCATCAGTTTACAAAATTAAATTAAAAGTCAGAATGTAGACTGCCGAGAATAAACCCGACTAGAATTGTTACTTAACTCCACCAATTAAATCACATTAAATACTTGTATTGTGTTTAGTTAAAGCAATATTATTGTTATGATGTTACGCGAAAGTCTTCTAAATATATTCCATAGAAAAGGAAAACTTACTAAACTAAAAAGTATGCTGGTTACAGCGTCATGATTAAACGCACGGATGTTGATGGCCTTATATAAAATTTGACATAAAGGAAAATAATACTCGCTTTAAGAATCTTGAGGCAGTAGATGCAATATTAAATGTTAAAAAGCTCATAGAAAAACATATTTATGGTGTGAATTAAATGTAGTTGAATGTGAAAAAGAATAATGAATTTATCTATGAAATCTAATGAAAGTTCTTCATTTGCCTCTGTGACTACTTAATTGTAACCGAATAGGGCTGGCAATTATACAATTAGCTCTGAAATAAATATACTATACATAAGTGTATGATGTGTATTTTATTTAGTATTAATAATTCACCTTGTGGTAAGGCTTTGTGCAAGGCCGTGAAGCAGCAGTACTTAGTATTGGTATGTTTCAGTTTTAAGGGTTATTGAGGCAGTGTAACAGGCACAAGTGGCATAAAATTCCCAAAGTCAATATTTCTTACATCGCTAATGTCTATTGGCAGTGGTGACCATTTACCACAAGGTGGTCCACTTGCTAGCAATAAACCTTTAGAAATTGCATTTTATCTATCAACATTTCGGTTTCTATATTTATTTCTTAAAATCATACGATTTCCTATAAAATCGAAAAACTGTATTATCCATTTGAACTTTTTTTTACAAATTACACGTAATTATTTCATGAAAAACGGCTATAACATAAAAAAATATGAAAAATAAACAAGTACTTAATAGATAAGTAAAGAACTGACGTCATACGGAGGAGAGATCACATAAAAAATCCACATTTTTCATTCCAAGCTTTTAACAAGCTTTTAAAGTTACATTTCTATCTCACCGTTCCCAAATTAACCATTTCCAAAATCTTCCTTAAATTAAACAGCCCTGAAACACAAATGCTTTTTACGCGGGAGAAAACGCCGCCATTGGAATCCGCCATTAAGAATGACGTATCTCGGAATGGCGCGCAATGTTGCGAAAGAGACGTCTTGATTGTTGATTGCTGATTGTTCGCGAAAATGAGAAATTATTACGTGCAATAATAAGTATATAATATGCATATATTATAACGAAGTAATTCCGAATGACTTGATAGCTAAAAATGATATTTTTTTTATTAGATTTAAGCAGATGTGCTAATCTGTTAGAACACACTTCATTGCTTGTGAATTATTGACAACTGACTATGGCGATATACTATTTTGCGTGTCTTCGCATGTGCGTGTATCTATATATATATATATATGCGTGTATATATATGTATCGAGAATACTATGATTTTATTTGTTACATATTAGCTACGTTGGATTGATAGTTCTATTCTTCACTATCATAATTACTTATTTATTTCACATTTTGTTATACGTAACAGAAAAAATAACACAAAACATGTTTAAAAGCATGCTTATCCCTTGAAGAGATTCTTTCTTCCAGTATATCCAAAAGAGAAAAAAATATTCTTTAGATAATCGAAATGAAACAATTGCATTTATTAAAATTTTTAAATGAAGAAGTTAAAAGCCTTCTAATTTCGATAAAAAATGATATAATTTCACTAAGCTTATATTCTGATAATGAGAAACAATACTTCTTTATTGGTACAAAGATTATAAATTAGCATGAAAAATCGCTCAGTCTCAAGTGTGAATTGCTGTGAAAACAGATAAACGGTCGGGCGCGTGGACGACGCGTGCGTGCCATAGATTATAAATGACTCTATTCGACTAGTCATAGACAAATAATTGTTGGGTTACAGAGCTTATTTTTATTTATGTAATTAAAAGATATATATTATAAACGTTTTGTGAGAATGGATGAACGTAGATTGGTTGCACTTTCACGCAAAAACTACTGAATGGATTTGGATGAAATTTGGAGTATATACAGGTTATACTCTCACTTAACACATAGGTCGTCCACATCTGTAGCCCTCCTCCTCTCACGTATGAACGTAACCACAGACAGAAGCTTTGGTCACCGATAGAAGATAGAACCTGTCTTAATTGAAAATCAATAAATGAAATTGTATTGGTAGGCGGGCCACCTGATGGTAAGTGGTCACCAACGCCCATAGACAATAGCATTGTAAGAATTGTTAACTATTGCTTACATCGCCAATGCGCCGTCAACCTTCGGAACTAACAAACTAAGATGGTATGTCCCTTGTGCATGTAATTGCACTGGCTCACTCACCCTTCAATCGGAAAACAATTCAAAGTACTGCTGTTTTGCGGTAGAATATGCGGTACCCACCCAGACGAGCTTGCACAAAACTCTACCACCGAGTAATTGATGAGGCAAGTAAGTTGATGCAAGTTTTGATGTGTTTATAAAATTAATGTAGTACAAAATACTTTAATTGCTATATGTTCTTATCTGCCAATCCGAGTTGGAGCAGTGTGGTAGATACTTCAAACTTCTTAAGAACAGAGTAATTTTATATCATTTAAGAAAGTATAAGAATTTAAAACATCATCCTCCAAAGAGGACCCTTAAAATTTATCATCCCCTTGCACTCCTCCACGATAAGTTAATCCGTGCTCTGAAGAGCAAGGGATGGTTACCATGAGATGCGATTTTTAGCCGACTTTAATATAGCTCACTATGATGTGATTTTTTTTTTGAGAGTTTTCATATTTAAAGTTTTAATAAACTATTACTGGAAAATTCGCTTGGAGACCAATTAACATTATTTTGGTTTATTATAGGATCGACCGATCTCCATTGTCCTTTGGGTTGGTTTTTCATGATTCTTTGTAACTCACCATGATAATTGTGATTTATCCTTATAAACGCATGCATGGCGTTGCGTACATAATTGCGTATATAAAATAAAGCACATTTCCCGCGACTTCGTCCGCGAAAATTTAAAAACTATTATTTAACGTAAATTATATATATTATTTTAGTTATAGACTAAACTAAGGACAGTTACAATTTTTTGCAAACTGTGACATTTTTCTTACTGAGATTTTTTATACTCGTCATAAGTTCTAAGCGAAAAGTCTGTATCATTTAAAGTGGAATTTTAATGTAAATTATTAAACATCCTTAATTATCTAACCATTTAAATGGATAAGGATTAATAATATCATGATACGAATATCACCTACATTCGATCCCTTAACTTAAAACTTAATAATTTGAACAAAAGGTGTTTTGTGGCTTATACTACGCGATGGTATATGTCTAACTATACCATCGCGGAAGTTTTTGGGAGCAATCATGAATACTATTAACATATAGAACACTCGTTTAAAATACCGTCAATAGTTTTCGCAGCGCACGCCAAATAATAACTTTTATAGGCAACAGTTTGATATGTTAGGTTACATTGTTCCATTTCAGGTAGGAATCTCTAATTTTTTTGAAAATATAATATAGCTTATGTTACTCGGTAAAGATGTAGCTTTCTGATGGTGAAAGAATTATTAATATCAAACCTGTAATTTTTGAGTTAAATCGTAACAAACAAACAAACAAAAAATCAAATCTTTCCTCTTTATAATATTAGTTTTGTTTATCTTACAAGTCCTGAATTCCAAAAGAGCTTTTCGATGTGTTTTTAGAGTCAGTTCCTTCCCAAATTTTGGTTACAATAATTGTTCCTTATTATACTTAATAAAAAAAATAAAGCCAAATTTATTTTAAAATAAGGAGGTATTCCTTATTTTAAAATAAATTTGTGATGTTTTTACAAACTAACTCTGTATTAGCAGTATTGCAAAATTACCAGATATCGGAAGTAATTTCCTAAGCCGGAACTTCCTTACACTTAAACAAATAAAACATTATTCAATCATATTTAACGCCCCTTCCCGAAATAATTTATTTGATAAATTTCAATTTACCGACAATTCGGTTAGCCCCTACTGCACGCTGGCAACATTATCATGCTAATAAAATAACTCATTGATTTCTAAGGGGAAGGATGTAAAACAGAGACTCGATTTTCAACCTTATCATTATCGATTAGAGGTTGAAAATTAAATGTACGATATTAAGTAGTGTGTCCCTCAGCGTTAATCTGTCACAACTTGTACGCAACCCCCAGGGTTGTGTTGCCAGTGCAATTTATGTGTTAACATGATTTATGTGTTGCCAGCCCTCGTTTCGGGTGCCGTGTTGAAATATAGCTTGTTATAGTGCTAAAATGTATGTAGGTTTTATGGGGATGTATGGAATTATATAACAGATCGGATGGGTCTTATATATATTCTTACTAAATTAACCTATTGAGGTAAATAACAGTATTAGGGAATAAGTATCCCTATTTTAGTTAACATGTATTGTTGTTATATATTATCTTTATTACTTGTATTTATACATTTTCTACTCCCTGTTTATTAAGAGTTTCTCATATGGTTAAACGAAATTTATTTATTTATTTATTTATATGAAAATATAAGCAATACTCTTAGATATTCACTTGGTGGTAGGGCTTTGTGCAAGTTGGTTCTTACAATGTCAATGCCCATGTCGTGGCCCACAAGCTTGTCCGCCTACCTATGCTATAAAAAATATACATACTCTCATTATGTTATTTATAATAACTTTTGATTGATTGTGTTTGTAAGAGATATGTATCGATTAAAGCTAAGGATTAAAGTATCTTGGATAGTTTTATGATATATCTACTGTAAAATTAGACTTTTTCAGTTGAGTAGTACATTTCATTTGCAATCATCAATTTAACTAGTAGGTATTTGTCAAATGCCCTGAATAACATACAATAATATAATAAAATTCTAATATTATAACGTATTATAATTAGCTAAAGTACATTAGAAATCTAGAGTAATATTAAGGTACTCATTGCTACCAATTTCGTAACTTTCGTAGCGATTAAACTTTAAAATCAAAGATAAGATTTTGCAACTAATTAGGCGAACCGCCCTAAACAAACTATAACAACAATCACAAATCCGTAAGCATCCATTACGGCCCCTCCGTCAAATTGACAGTTGACGTTCCCGCCACTCAGTGTTGCCAGCTACCGATCTAAAATAGCAACTACGTGTTGAGAATAAAGTTGTTTTCTTTATCTGTTACCATCTGTCCTCCCCTCGAAATATTTTACACATCATTAAAAGAGATACTCCGTGGGGACGGATGGGGTCAAACACCGTGAAAAACGGGAAAATAATAAGCGTTCCAGCTTGTGGTTTACTGATTTTCCTGTGACATAGATTATTAATAGTTCATTTGTGTCTCATTTAATTTTATCTTTAATATTAAAACTAGTACCTATATTAAACATAAATATTACGATATTTATATGTAAAATAAACTAAACTCAAATATAGAAAATATATATATATAAGTACAAATGTATTGTAAGGTTTAGCTTGACTAAAAATACTTTTTAATTTACTCCTCAAAGCAATAAATAATCTAAATAATATATATAAAATAGTTACAACTATATTAATACATAAGAAAATATTTTAAATCTTAAATCTCATTTTGTACTCCACAGATTACAAAGAAAAAGACGTTTTAGCAAATACTTATATCTAAGCTTAAAGACAACACATCACAAAACGAAATAGTTCAACATTTTTTTACTATCTATATATATTTAGTAAGTTTGTGTGATTGAACGCTCTTATCTCAAGGACTATCATTGTAATTTGAATAATTAATGTTTTTTTTGCATTTGGTAGTCCATTTATTGGAATACATTCAGTTACAAACGATAAGATTGTGAGGAACCGTAAAAAAATCATCAACTAATTTAGTCAACTGTATGCTAAAGTTACTCTGTCTGTGTGTTACGCTTTCAAGGCTAAACCACTGAACCGATTTTGATAAAACTTGTCAAGAACCAAGAACTACAACGACGGACATAGGCTACTTTTTTTTACCTAGTACCAGCCCCTCTCCCATGTGGGGGAAGCCGTGTGCTATTATTAATATTACATATATTACATTATATTATTATTCTTTAATTTAAAAATAATCAGTACTACCAAACTTTCTAATAAAAAAATAACTTATTGAAGTAAACATTTAAAAATGTATTCGAGATACACAAACCCGATAAGAAAAAAAAATTAGGGTCTCTATAATTACTTTATTAATCAATTACAATTTTAACGTTTATTAAAAGTTTATATTATTATATATAAGTCATTACGAATCAATCATTTGCTTTTATAATGGCCAGTATCATTTTTTTTAACAAACCAATCAATCTCAAGTTATCTGGCTGTCAACAAAAGAACGTCAGCCAATTTCAAATCAATTAACATATTAAATAGAAAAAAGTATTAATATTTACATTACAGTAAATATCGTTTGATAGCAGCATTAATGTATAATACCTTTTAATTATAATAATAATGAATGGTAATACAACTTAAAAAAAAAATCAATATTAACTTTATCAATTAGGCAATTAGAATACTTTTCAATTGACAGTTTACAATCATTAGTTAAACGTCACGGTGAAGAATCGTCTAGAAACTTAGTAGAGACTCGTTTAAACTGATTATCATTGAAACCTGTATTTATTGCTTAAAATTAAATGTTATATGACGGTCAACCAAAATTAATTTCAGGTTTGAGCCGTTTAATAACTAATATTCGAATTGATTAAATTAGACTTAATACTAATTATTATCAATGTTTATAAAGGTAATATCATAACATAATAGTCCTTTTAGGAGTAATATGATTTTTTCATAAAAAATACTCGATCTACACACTTAAACATCAAACTAATCAGCCAATTAATTTTGCAATAATTTTATTTATTTGAATTTCGAACTGAATCGATTACCAAACCAAAAACCACCACTTTCGAAAGCTTAACCTTTATCGAACACCTTTGGAATTACCGACAAACCGTAACAAGATCTCAACACGAATATACCATTAGCAGTCATAGACAAGCGAGTATAAACAAGCTAGTAGCCCTATCAGAAATCAGCCGTGAAGATAATATCGCAGCCGACGCAAAAAAAAAGAAGAAAAAAGCCATGTCATGAGGATTAGCGCTCGAGCCCCCATTGTCAACGATGACAATTGGAATACATTTGTCTCTTTTCATCTCGAGTGCGCTCTATGCGTAAGAAAGAGGCAGATGTATGTCTATTTATTTTCACTTTTCTATGGATAGGTAATGTGACAGTTTTCGTATGAAATGTTTGTTTGGAATAGGCTGAATGGGGACGGTTTCGGACTCGTTCCGAATGGATGTTGTATTATTTTATTTTAATCCGTAAGCGAGCGGGCGATTGAAAAGTCTAATAACGATTTCGCCCCAGCTGAATTTTGATGTTCGATAATAGAATTTTTAATATGATACAACGGAGACGCGCGGTAAAATAACAATAGATAACGTTCTATTTTTAAATAATAATTTGAAACCTTATCCAAATTGATAAAAGAAAAAAAGGAAGAAAAAATTATGTCATAATTATTTATTTACAAAGAAGAAATAGCAAGTGATATTTTTATTAATTGATAATGCTAAGCACTTGAAATATTATGATTAATTATTAAATAAAAAAAATCATTATACCACTCACAAATGTTTGTAAACGTAAATAATAACAAAAGATAATGTAGAGCAGACGCGCTGTCTACCTTAGCTTATTCATACATGAAAAAAAAACTAAACATACGTGATACGTCCGAACAATTAATCACCAAATTTTCTCTCGCATACCTAATGTCAGGCTTGTTAAAGGTACAAATGTAATTCAGACTTGAATAATGACGCTCTAGTATTTAAAGGATTACACGTTTAATGTTGTATGACCTCCTTTCTATTTGTTTTTGGTTCGAAATTTGAATTATGGCCGGTACGTTCCATTCAAAAAAACAAGGTTGTCGTTGACATTTGACGTATAAAATATATCAAGTTAGGTAAGTTATGACGTAGACGACAAGTTCTTCAATTGGAACAACAAATGGTCTGATCCAACATTGTTATTCAATATGTATTTCAAAAAGATAAATAGTTTTTGATTAAACTATATTTAAAGTTTTTTTTTTTTTTTTTAAGTAATTGATATGTGTTTTAAATTACAAAAAAGCATGCATTATTTGGAAATGAAAGTAGTAAAAAAATCTAAAGATGAAAATGCCTACATTGCTCAAGATTTCACTGGACAAACTCATATCATTTTATAAACATATAATTATATAATTTACACAGAACTGAAAAAATATAGGTACGAACTTAAAATTGGATGGATATTATTTTATATGTTTCAAAAATGCATATCTAGATAAAATGTAAATGGTGTATGGCATAATAAAAGAAGGGAATTTTTAATATAAATTAAAAAAATGTACATAATATTTATACTCTGTGACTAAACTCTACTATTAAACAAATAGAATAGTATGTATGTAAATTAATATTAGAATACAATTATTTAAACCGGTTCATGTGGACATTATGTGACATTTGAAATTTATTCACACGAAATCAAATGACGCGCGAAATTAGCTTCGCCATTTTTGGCGCCTAAATTGACATAAGACTTTTAATATAGATTATAATAATTGGTGAGAAAATATAGATAATAATAAATGTTGATAAAACAAATGTTACATAAAATATTGTTTATATATACATACACTAACACACACACATAAACACTTACATGTATGCATATATTTTTCTCACTATTACTTTATTCTGTTATTACTTTTTTCTATAAAATATAACTAATATTTTTTATACACATAAAATTATTTCCCAAATATTTTAACCAAAACTAATCGGTATACTATTACCCACAAAGAATATATTTATTTTACTTTATCTAAATAGTTTTGTACGTACGTAGCCACGTACCATTACTTAACTTAAATTTCAAAAACAAAGATAAATGATGCATCTATCTCTTTCCCACAGGTGTAAATCCAAGGAAGCAACGTCGGGAGAGAACTACATTTACGAGGGCACAACTGGACGTGCTAGAAGCATTGTTCGGCAAGACCAGGTACCCTGACATCTTCATGAGAGAGGAGGTGGCTTTGAAGATCAACTTACCGGAATCTAGAGTGCAGGTAGGATGTTTAATCCATTTATAGCCCTTAGTAAAATTATTCTTTATATTTAAATCCCAACATGAATGCTCTCCTGACGAAATTTTGTACACTGTGGCCATTACCAGAGATAATCAGACAATTTGATACGACCGGTGCGATATAAGGAGAAGGATTGACGACTTTATGTGTTATCTGTGTGACGAGAGTGTGTCACTGACAACTTTCAAGTCCTTAAAATATGCTGCATGTATAATTTAATTTAAAAAAGAACCATTACCTCACAGGATAAAACAGGAGCTGTAAGTTTATATAAGAATATCCATGTGATTTTATTCGGTATAACCATGAAATGAATCAAAGGGACATGTTTTATGCAGACAAAGGCACTGGAAAGATTCTAGTAAAATAAATAAACCAAAATGTACATAAATTATTTACAGCATATTTAGAATTAATTCAATTTCAAAGTTGACTTAAACAGTTTCAATTATCTTAAGATATTTTTAAGTATAATCATAATCCGGTAAGAATGATAGACAAACCACCCAGAAGCAAATTAAGAAAAAAAAAATAAACGCCTCCTCAATAATGGTTCACGTCTCACTGAACTCTGATTCGCTCAAACGTTCAATTTATATCAACATGGATAGGGCATTAGCGTGCGATCGAATTATGCGTTCGAAATTTCGAAATTTGAAAATCGAATCAAGTAATCCACCTTTGTTCTGTGAGATGTTGACAACAATGTTTGAATATTACGTATTTGTTTAAATTTCGAAACAGCCGTTACATTTAAAAATCGAATATTTATTTTTACTTTCCTGCGTAAGATTTTCAAATATCATGAATAATTTGTGCAAAACTTTATTTAAATATATTAACAAGATTCTTGGTTCAAAAATATCTGCAAAGAACCAATTAGTAATAAAAACAAGAGTCACGCTAACTAGAACTCCCTCCATAAAGATTGAAATCAATTTCCTTCATTCATTATACAGATCTGTCGGCCATCTTGGTCATTAGTCTATTCTCTTAGATTATAATCTGTACAGGGCCGCTGTAATTGGTTTGTTCCGATTGTACAGATAACATTTAATGATCTTGTTAGTATGTATGTTTAATTATATATTTGGAAATTATTATTTGCAATAAATCAAGTTAAATTAAAATAATATTTTTTTTGTAATGTAAGATTTTTTTTTTTTTTTTATAAATTAGGAACAATGCGCGTAAAAAATGGGTTTGAATATAAACAACTTTTTATGGTTTCATACATTTCGGTAGTGCTGTAACTAAGCTTTTTAGCGTTTGGTGCGAGCTTCCGTTAAGCTCTTGAAAGACGCCCTTGAAATATATCCTAAGCTAGCTCTGTCGAAATCCTAGCTCTGTCGATAAAATGTACCATATCTATAAATAATAAATCTATCATCCAAAACACGACTGACGCTCAGTACACCTACTATATATAAATTGTAGTCCTGGGTCGGTCATTCATACGTCCCGACAAGGTCTGTGTCTTGTGCCTGGGAACCGCTGGCACCGACCTAGTTACGGCTCTTCACTTCAGTAACCAACTAATATCATGATGTCTCCAATCGATTGATTACAACACACCCTCGATAGGTACAAATTACTTATTGGATCGTCAAGCATCTAGTGCACAATGGCACAATGCATATATAACATTTTAAAGCCGTTGGTTGCCAGTGCAATGATATTGTTTGTGCTGAAGTCTTTCCTACATGAATGTTTATAAAATAAAATAAATCAACATGTATTAATAAATTATTTAACTATTATTTTTATTAATTAGTAATCACTTATAGTTCCTAAAATTCCAGATGGCATATGTTATGTAAGCTGACAATAAAAACGAATATATAACTTTCACATTTATTCATAAAGGAAGTTAGTATAAAAGACAAAACTAAAATCGGTAGCAAATTTTCCGTGCGTATACAAACGAGGTACGGATTACCGCCACCCCTCGCCATTGTGAATAAACGAGTTAATAAATTTTATGAAAAAGAGCAAAGAATGAATGAAACGAATGCTTTCGATTCGTAACAGATGCGCGCCGCCATTTTGTGTTATAATTATACGCGGGAATTCTATGTTCTATGTCAAACGCTTTTATTTTGTATTGTTTTTTTTTTTTTTAATGTTTGTTATATACTTGTCTTAAATATCTCAAAACTTATATTATTTAAATTGACATGTAAAATCTTTCATTAAATATCTACAGAGGTGCATCCAAAGACATTGTTTATTTAAATATATTTGTCTATGGTACCATAGACCATAGACAATTTAGTAGTTTTTAATGATTAACATATTCCTAACGTATATCTTTGCCTTTATATATACAAATAAATCATCATTTTTATTAGTCAAGTTTACCTTTCATTACTTATAAAACTAAATAAAGGCATTAATTAAGTACAACAAATGTGTACAATACGCGCGGTGTTGGTGATAATCTTATGAGCAAACATCAAGCGGTTTAATGTTATTACTCTGTGGGTGACTCTAACTTCTGCTACCGAACAATGTTACATCTGCCATAACTTACATATATAACAGCCGAGCAGTGTTATTGGAATATTTTCATTTAAGATCCGTAGTAATCAATTATCGATTTCTTTGGTACAGTCATAATCGATTACGATTTTTTATCGAATGTTGGTATTAGTAGTTCTCAAATGTATCTCGGTAATAATTTCTTATAGCCATTTAAAAATAGAACATATTGTTTTAATGATATTATGTAAAACGCAAAATATTCCATACAATTATAAATTAACGTAACATTATTTACTTAGTATTACCAACATGAGTTACATTTAGAAATAAGCAGTATACGAATTGGGTGTAAGGGTAAAAGTTGCCATATTTATAGATAACTACGACGTGCAAAAGTGACAATAAGCATCTGAAATAATGAAAAAATATGAACATAAATTTAAAACAATTTGGCAAAATAAAAAAACAAATAATATTTATTAAAAATTGAGATTGATTATCAGAAATTAAAATTAACACATAAAATAAAATATGAAAGGTATGTAAACACATCCACCCGCTCTACTGATCAGAATGTGAGCTGACCAACTTTTGATTCATGTTTTACTCCCTTTAAGATCCTTCTTATATGTTTAAATAAATTGAACAGTCCTTTTATGATTCTGATGATGACGTTAATCGAATAATTTACTCCTCAGGTCTGGTTCAAGAACCGCAGAGCAAAGTGTCGACAACAGTTACAACAGCAGACCAATTCCCAAATATCAAGCAAAACCTCATCAAACTCCAAAACAATATCATCAAGTAACACGATCAAAAGCTCCAATACATCATCGAAGATAAGCACATCGAAGTCATTGACAAACTCGTCAAACTCGCTCACCTCAACTCAAAACACGTCCAGCATCGCCACATCCTCACCCAACCTTCCAACCCCAACTACATCAGTAAGCCCCCCCATAAACGTTATTTGCAAGAAAGAAGCGGCCCCCTCCAACTACGATTCATCACCTTTGAACAAGAACTTGTCCATCTCGCATCACTATAATTCGAATGACGCTCTAAGAATCAGCAAGGAGTCATCACCGTCTGATGCTCTATCGAACGTCCATAACTATGGAGTGACACCAAAACAAGAGCTTTATAATAGTCCAAAACGGTTGGACTATTCAAGCAAAGTCGACTATTCGGAAAAATCGTTTGGCAGTAATCTAGTTAAAGACCAGTACAGCTCTCGTTTGACAGGAAACTTAACTCCTTTAGGGTCCAATTCATCTATCATGACGACCCCGTCTCCCCCCATTACTCCTCAGAGTTTGAATGGCCCAGGGAATGTTTATCATCCGGACAGCTACAATAGTTTCCACTGGCCGGGCAGCTCGGACTACATCAGGAGTTATTCCAGCTCTCATCATCATCAAGGATATGGGCAGAGCGCATACAATTCGCCGTACTATCCTAGTCAGGTAAATACTTATTTCAAACACTTTTTTAGAATAATTAGTTTTTTTAACTTAGACTTATTTATTAATTATGAAAAAAAATCGCTTTATTTGTTTGAATCGATTGATTTATACTCTTTGATATCTATGTATAAATGGATATGACTGCCTCGTTGGTCTAGTGGCTAGATATAAGGCCGCAGACCCGGTGGTCCTGGGTCAATTCCGAGGTCGGGCCAATAAATAGTTATTGGGTTTTTCTGTCAGAAAATTCTCAGTAGCAGCCCGGAGTCTGGAAGTTGGAAGTGTGTACACTCCCGTGCCTCGGAAAGCACGTTAAGCCGTTGGTCCTGCGCCGGAACTCTTTCCGGTCGTGTCGGATTGCCGTCCCATCGGATTATGAGAGCTAAAGAAAAGAGAGTGCACCTGTGTTTGCACAAGCACTATAATATGTCCTGCGCAGTTTGCTAATCTCTCTTGAGATTGGCCGTCGTGGCCGAAATCGGTCTGGAGGACCTTATTATTATTATTAATTAATAATAATCTTTAAAAAAACAATATCCAGTCCTAAAAACAAAAGAGTGTCAAAATATTAAAATGGTCTTAATTCACAGATGGAGTATTTCAACGGTTCGAGCGTGAACCAGTCACACGGCACCCACCACTCACACAACCTGACGGCTAACGGCAACCAGCTCTACAACCAAGTATCATTTGGCAATCCCTCTCCTCCCGCCGCCTGGCCCTCCCATCACAACATTTTGTCGTCGGGCCCGGAGTCCCCCGAGAACCAGCCGCAGAACTCCCCACACTTAAGCATGCTCCAAGCGTCCCAAATCACGAACTTTTCAAACTCTGGCAACAGCTATTTCGCGCCTGAGAAGTACGGTATAAATATGGTGTAGTGTTTCTAGTCTTTTCCTAGGTTATTGTAAATACTTCCTATTATTTAAGTCTCTAGGTTATTTATCTAAACATAGTTTTGCTTCTGAACGAAAAAAAAAATATTGTCTATAGTCACGGTCAGCATTTGAAAAGCGTATTTTTGACAGCTGTCAAATTTTTAATATTACTTTATTATTACTTTCCTTATGACTTAGGTCTGAAACCTAACTGTATAAAAATTTGAGAGTTGTTAAAAATGCGACGTAAGTACATATCAACAATTGTTTTCATTGAGTTAGATAAATTTTACGAAGCAAAGTTATATTTGGATAAATCTCTTAAATAAAGTTGAGAGTTTAGTCTACTTTGTAAACTTAGAATATTTGGGCAAAACTTAAAATCATTCTGAGGCAAAATAAATTAAGTCAAGACTTTGCGTCTAAAAACATTAATATTTTTTAACAAAAAGGCAAAGGACTAAAGTGTTAAGCTTATCGACATTAAAAACTTATTTTAAAGTATGATTTTATGGTTTGCCCATTTCCTAATTTACAAATATGCCCATAAGACTTTAATTTGTGAACCGATCTTAACGATTTTCAACGAAATTTCATAACGAGGCCTAATTACCTTAATGTCGGCTTAAAGTTGCCATATAAAAAAAATCCTGCAATTTTTTTCGCTTGTACATTCCCTTGAGTCATATCACTTATTGTATTGAAAAATTAATAATTTTAGATTATGACGACGCTTGGTGAATTCGCGTAAATTTATTATTATTGTATATATTATAAAGTATTGTGTAAGAGTTTTTATTTTTAAATGAAATTTGTAAATGTGCGTGCTACTATTGTATATGTGGAATAAATTGTGTAGGTGATAAATTTTAAGTGTTAACTTGATTAGTGATTCATAGAAGTACTCCTTGGAGCTTACTAAAACCTCCTTTAAGAAAATTTGTGTCCCAGTGTTACCAGTGGTAATTTTTTTTTTGGTATTGTCAACCTAACCGAGCTCCAATACAGTACGAAGCTATGATAGTCTTATCCCTATTTTTTAAATTGTTTGCACTGTGATTGTAAAAATGAAACATCAATTAGTGCAGATAAATTGTACAGATAATGTAAAAATAATTTATAATAGACTAATTATTGTTTTTAAATAAAGAATTTGGGAAACAAATTCTTAGACGCAATCACTTAATTTATTGGATTGTCTTTAATTTTTTTTTAAATCTATGAATTCTTTTCAACAATGAAATTACAAAGAAATTACTAGATTTAAACATTGTATGTTTTGAAATACCAAACGCGTAATATAAGTCTGGTTGCAGAAAAAACGGACATTTAAAAAACAAAAAATAAAGCAATTCTAAATTCGAATATATATTGCTCTATGTGAAAAACTGTTAAAATAACGTAAAAATTGTGCGTTCTTTTTGCAACTGGTATTATATTTTCACGTTTATTTAAAAGAAAGACTTATTTCGAAGGTGGTAAGGTTGATTTTTATTTACGAAATCGTAGGTGATGTAATGAAATTCGTAACTTATAGTACATTTTATGCTTGGACATAGCTAAGTTAGTAAGTACGCGAATTTTACCGTGTTCGGCGAACAGTCAGTGTATTTTTTTTTTAAGTTAAGTTGTAATAATTATTAATTGATAGCTATTGAAATATTGAATCCGAATATATGCATATAAAATACATTTTTGTGTTTTATTTTAATATATCAATCTTTATCTATTTTAATATGAAACATTTTAAAGACCAATTTTTAGGCTTGGCAATAATTTCTTAATACATCATTCTATTAATAATGCTTATACTTTTCTTATCGAATGTGGGTTTTCATAGTGCCACGATTTGGTAAATCAACCCTTTAACAATTTTATTGACTGAAAATTATATTTTAAATGGGGTAAAGTTGGTATCGGAAAGTTATATTTAAATTAAAAAGTCTCTAATAAATCTTATATATGAACTTAGTTACAATTATCTAGAAGGATAACAATGATTCAGAAAATTGAACAGAATCAAATAGTAATAAGTCCTTTTTTACAAAAAAATGATAATTAAATTGCCTTTTATGGGAATTTGTGAAAATTTGCCTCTTATGACGTGAATGTTATGACGATCAATAATTCTGATTAGTGATTCTGTTGATAAATTTCTCTTCAGCATATTTATATATATAAGAAACATATAGGTTATATATTGGGTTTTATATAAAAGCCTTGAATTTTCAATAATTATTATGATCGATTTCACTGCACTTCGACTAGGATAAGTAGAACAATTCTATAAGCACGGTCGTATACACGGGTCTTGCAACTTCAGTATGGGGTACGTTGACATAATGACGCTGTTAAGTTCAATTAACGGTCGCCAGAGGCATGACAATTCGCGTAATAATTATCCCGAACACTTTTTGAAATCCAAACAAAACAGTTAAACAACAGTAAATCCGTAAAACTCAACAAAACGATATAACAATGATTAAATAACACAATACTCGAGAGAGAAAAATATCAGCTTCGATAGCAGCGACGTAGTACCTCAAGCGGATGGTATCGCGAATTAGCAGTTGTTACACACTTGCACCTCATCACTCACCACTGAAATTAGACTCAGTTGCATGACCTGTGTATACGACCGTGTCTATAAGAATTAACCTGAAGCTCATCGCAGAAAACGGTCGTGAAACAGAAAATGCTATGCGAAATTGACCATTATAATTATAAAATTACAAGAATACGCGCATCAAAATAGTAAATCACCACGTCGTTTGAGTTTTCACGGTAAAGTTACCAAGTGAGGCGTTACAGAATCGCACTAAAAGGCCAAATTCTAGTCAACATTGATTATCTAATAATATATTTCGTTTAATAAATATACTTTCGATTGGCAAGCTTATTGCGTATATTTTTTATGTTGATCACAAGTAACTATAAACCAATTTCGTATTAATTTACACCAATGACATCACATTAACCAAAAGACGAAAAGACAACATCTAACGTTGATTCCACTAAATATGCCTTCACAAACAATTGCGTCGTCTACTATCTTTTGCGTCTTTTTTCTAATCAACACCGTTAGTATAAACAAATAAAAAAGAGACTACAACACTTCACTAAGAATTTAATAATAGTAGAAAATAATATTAACAATTACATTAAACATAGGTATATAAGGACAATATATAAAACTATTATTATTAAGTGTGAACACTATCTAATTAGTTATTTATTAATTACTCTCTACCACATGTATGCAGACGATGTCCAAATTTACACCCAGTCGACTTTGGAAAAACTTCCTTTGGCTATCGCAAGGATGAATAACGACCTCAATATCATTCTTGAGTGGAGTAAATCTTTTGGCCTTAATGTTAACCCTAGCAAGTCTCAAGCCATATTAATTGGCAGCCGTAAACAATTATCAAAAGTCGATTGGTCTTCCTTGCCATCAATAATGTTTGACAATATTGTCATCCCTTATTACGATTATGTTAAAAATATTTTTTTTTTTTTTTTTTTTTTTTTTTTTATTTAATAGCTTGGCGGACGAGCATATGGGCCACCTGATGGTAAGTGGTCACCAACGCCCATAGACAATGGCATTGTAAGAAATGTTAACCATCACTTACATTGCCAATGCGCCACCAACCTTGGGAACTAAGATGTTATGTCCCTTGTGCCTGTAATTACACTGGCTCACTCACCCTTCAAACCGGAACACAACAATACAAAGTACTGCTGTTTTGCGGTAGAATATCTGATGAGTGGGTGGTACCTACCCAGACGAGCTTGCACAAAGCTCTACCACCGAGTAAAATATGGGAGGGTTCCTTGATAATACTCTTAGCTGGACTCGACATGTGAATGAAATCAGCAGGAAAGTGTTTGCAGCTCTGAGGTCTCTGCTTCGTCTTCGACATTTTCTTCCAATTCCTACCAAAATTATGCTTGCACAGACTCTACTCCTTCCTATTCTTGATTACGCTGACGCAAGCTTTGTCGACTCAACCGAAAACCAATTAAATAAGCTTGAGAGACTTCAAAATACTTTTATTCGGCTTATATATGGATAACGCAAATATGACCACGTTTCACAATTTCGTTCTCGTCTTAATTGGTTACCCATGTGACTTCGCCGGAATAAGCACATCCTTTCTATTCTATACTGTGTATTGTTTCACCCTGTTACTCCCCCTTACTTGAAGAAGATTTTTTTATTTTTAGTGAAACCTGGAGAATCTGAACCTGGAACCTTCTCCGTTCTGCGAAGAAATTGATTTTAAGGGTGCACGATCACAAGTCATCCTTTTATAATAATTCTTTTACAGTGCAGGCTATTAAACTCTGGAACGACCTTCCTTTAAATATTCGGGAGGCCAAACACATAGCTATTTTTAAAAAACTTGTAAATGATCACTTTTTGTCTCAAATACCTTATCACCAATAATTTTGTTTTAAGCTTTTTTTGGATTATTTTTCTTTTCTCGTGTTGTTTGAGGACTTATCGTTTTTAGTATCGTATTTATTGTATATATTTATATTATATACTTGTAATTTTAGTATGTATTGATAATATAATTTATAAATAGATATATTATAATGTTATTTTATTTTGTTATTACTGCACCACCTACCTCATATCGTATGGGTTATTCCTTACACCGTCGGTTGCCTGGATGAAATCGCTATGTAGCGATAAGGTCGCCAAAATTGTATGCAACTATTGCTTAGACTGTCTAAGTTTAAAAAAAATCTGTGTTAGTGTACAATAAAGTATAAATAAATAAATATATACTACCCATTATGAGACCTCCTAAGCTATCCGCCCGATTGACTTGCAATTTGCCACTGTTAGATACTCCTCTCCCGATGCAGAAATAAAACTGGTCGTTGTGTGTATATCGAAGATATATTAATAAAACTATTCCTGGAGGTCTTTATCAACGCAATAGAACTCGAAACAATGATTGGTAGAATTTTTGTCTGGTTTTCTGTGCGTTTGTGCACGCTAATCTTAGAAACGGCTTAAATGATTCGGGTGCGGTTTTAGATAAAGTATTGTGGCAAAGTTCATTTAAAATGTAGTGTTTGTTTTATTTCAATTGGTTTATAAATAAAAAAGTTATGTCATTTTAAAGAATCACGTCGAACATTTATATATTCACGTCGAATATCTGATGAGTGGGTGGTAACTATCCAGACGAGCGTGCACAAAGCTTTACTATCAAGAAAATGCCCTTATCTTATGTTTATTATTGATCGCATGCTCGGCGGTGTAGGAAAACATCTTGATACCTGCATGTGTTGGATGGAATTTATTTTCTTATATCGGTACACAAACAGAATACAACCAGGAATACATAATGTATAGATTACATTCTAAATTAAATTAAATAGGCATATTATTTATTTATTACTTTTTTTAATGTATAGGTAGGCGGACGATCATATGGGTCACCTGATAGTATGTGGTCACTAACGCCCATAGACAATGGCATTGTAAGAAATGTTAACCATCACTTACATCGTCAATGCGTCACAAACCTTGGGAACTAAGATGTTATGTCCCTTGTGCCTGTAATTACACTGGCTCACTCACCCTTCAAACCGGAGTACAACAATAAAAAGTACTGCTAGTTTGCAGTAGAATATCTGATGAGTGGGTGGTACCTACCTAGACGAGCTTGCCCAAATCCCTAACATGTGTCTCTAAATCTTCTCAAACGTAGAGGAGGTCTGCCCAGCTAGGACACATACAGGCTACTCATAAAAATACCAATATCCTCATAATAAACAAAATGTTCGGAGTTTTTTTTCATGACATATTTATGCACACAGCTTTACTTAACTTTATTAATTATTTAATAAATTTTAATTAAAAATTGTAAGTGCATAATAAGCCGATGGCCCAGTGGTAAGAACGCGTGAATCTTAACCGATGATCGTGAGTTCAAACCCGGGCAAGCACCACTGAATTTCATGTGCTTAATTTGTGATTAAAATTCATCTCGTGCTTGACGGTGAAGGAAAACATCGTGAGGAAACCTGCATGTGTCAAATTACACTGAAATTCTGTCACATGTGTATTCCTCCAACCCGCATTGGAGCAGCGTGGTGGAATAAGCTCCAAACCTTCTCCTCAAAAGAGGAGAAGAGGCCTTAGCCCAGCAGTGGGACATTCACAGTCTGTCACTGATATTACGCCCGATTATTGTTCCTGACAAAAAAAAATTTAGAGGTCGCCTGGAAGAAATCAGTGTAAATGATAAGGCCTTTGCATACTTAATTTGCTACCTGTTCTTTAATACGTTTGTAAATTGAGTGCAACAAAGACTAAATAAATAAAATAAATAAATAGCTTTATGTGTGTGTACACCGAGGAAGCTGCTCGACTTCGTTCCATAGACTCGTGGAAATTTAATATACAAATATTTTCCTGAACTTTTGCTTGATTTCATTTCCTGATATATTTCATACATATAAATCCGGATAAGCCAGACTATACATATATAGCTTCAAGGCAATATATCCACTGATAAGACTATGACGTGTGTTTTACTTGGTGGTAGAGCTTTGTTCAAGCCCGTTTGGGTTTGGCTCCAATCATGATATTCTACCGCAACAGCAACATTATACAGTACACTATTGACGTGTTCCGTTCAAACTATCGAGTGATTGAACCATTGTAACCTACAGGCACAAGGAATATAAAATTTTTAGTTGGTGGTATCGCATTGGCGATGTAAGCGATGGTTAACATTTCTTACACTGCCAATGTCTATGGACGTTTGTGACCACTTACCTTGAGGTGGCCCATATGCACGTCGGCCAATCTATGCTATAAAACAAAAAAAATGGAATGTGACAATTATTAGGATGTTTGCTCATATCTCATGTTCGAATGACCGGACGGAATCTTACAATTACTCATACAAATATATAGAATATTTTTGTATTTAAATATAAACCCGACTTCAAACGGTCTCATGACTCATATTTAAAAGATAAGTATATCTATGATATAGTTTATTAATATAATGAACGCGAATGTATCTCTGTTTGTCTGTTACGCGTTCACGGCTAAACCCCTAAGCCGATTTTGATGAAACTGAAGGACATAGTACTTGTTTACCTCATCCGTCCAACACGTGGAAACCGCGGGCGAAATTAATCAATTATACACCGTGTAACAATATTCGTGTCCGACCCGTGCAATGGTTATTAGGTATCGTGTGTCTGTTCTAATTAATTATGTAATAATTTTTAAAATACTAAGCAAAAAAATTATCCCGGATTTTTTTTTAAATTAAGTGGCGAAAATTACAAATTACAATTATTAATGGCAACACAGGTGCAGGCAATAGCGCTCGATAGCTCTTACCTATCGGGTAGTTAAGACACGAGGTCTGACCTCAGTAGTCCACGTTTTTACCACCAACAGTGACGTTATACACAATTAATATATTTTTATAAGTAATTTTTTTGCTTAGTATTTTAAAAATTATTACATAAATAGAACCGACACACGATACCTAATAACCACTTCACGGGTCGGACACGAATATTGTTACATTCTGTATAATCTTAATTAACTTATAAACTTTTTTTTATAAACTTTTATTCAATTGTCTTTATACTTTTAAAATGAAAATATTTTAAATGTAACTATCAACTGCAACAAACATAAAACAGAAGCCAGCTAATTAAGTTAAGGATAGACAAAATTGTCCGAGCCTCGAACCTGCGACCTCGATCGATAGTAGACGAAGCCGCGAAGTGAGGAAGCCTTATGATGCTACCGACGTCGACAGTGCGTGTATGGGGTGCTAAAACCAGTAAAAATTAAAAATATTACATGAATTTTAAATTCAAATTTCGAACGATTATACTTTTTAAATTTCGTTCTGCGCATTTTTTTATTTTGTAAAGCTTGTATTATGTGTTTATAACAACTACAGCCTTTATTGTAAATTTCGTTTATTTATTTACTGTAAAATATTTATTCCAAAAAAATATAATGACTACATCTTTCGTAAACACTAAATAAAAATCTATATTTATTAAAAAAAAAATTTTTTAAACATCACGCTGTATATACAATATCGATAGCGATGCACAGCACTATTTTTAAATGTCTTTAATGAGATCTGTTAATGTGATATAGCCTTAGCCTCGTTGCAACGTGAATTATCTGATCGTGCAGGAATACGTATTAACGGCTATATTTTTAGGTATCGCGTTAATGCAACGCAGCCTCTGTGTATTTACAGCTCTCAAGGAACCATAATAAGTAAAATATATTCGTACTCACATATAGTTAAACACAACGAGACCGCACGAACAAATTTAGATATAAAATAATTAAGTAATTCTACAACCGATTTTTGTCAGTCAGCTGATGTTCAGTTCACAAGTCTGCACTGTGGCATATTTTTGGAACGAAGTTCTTTTACGCGGCTAACAGTAGAGTGAAATGGCAGTGGCCCAAGGTCACGTCATATAACGAAATAGCGTTCATACTGTGCCTACCAAATGCTACAAAATGCGATTCGTTGGACATTCCAATTTAGGAGGTCGATAAAAATAAGGTTTAGGTGCTTTTTGGTGTGAAAGAAATACAGTAATATAATCAATTAAAATAGATATTTTAAAACACGGTTTGAGTCGAAAAAATATCGCACAGAACTTCTTTCCTGACGGGGGTCTCCAAACCGCACAATTTTTTAAATAAATGTATTACATAAAGCTACCGATTTAGGCACACTTAATTTAAAAAAAAACTGGGCTGTATGATCGCATATGCCTGTCTTACGCTGGTATCTATTGTCGAAATTTCTCATGACATTTAAATAACTATTAAGCTCTATGAACCAATTCGAATCATGGTTACATTAATAAATCGACACAAATATCAACTTATTATATATAGTTAATTATAAAAATATTTTTAAATATTGATTCTAGTAGTACCGTCTCTCAGGTATTACGCCAATGACGTAGCAAGGAAATTTATCAGTGTGACGAAGAATAATTATTCTAATTTACAATTTTACTTAACCACTACCCATAACGTCGTAAAGTTACTGCCTGCCTCGTTGGTCTAGTGGCTAGATATAAGGCCGCAGACCCGGTGGTCCTGGGTTCAATTCCCAGGTCGGGCCAATAAATAGTTATTGGGTTTTTCTGTCAGAAAATTCTCAGTAGCAGCCCGGAGTCTGGAAGTTGGAAGTGTGTACACTCCCGTGCCTCGGAAAGCACGTTAAGCCGTTGGTCCTGCGCCTGAACTCTTTCCGGTCGTGTCGGATTGCCGTCCCATCGGATTACGAGAGCTAAGGAAAAGAGAGTGCACCTGTGTTTGCACACACACTTGTGCACTATAATATCTCCTGCGCAGTTGGCTAATCTCTCTTGAGATTGGCCGCCGTGGCCGAAATCGGTCTGGAGGACCTTATAAAGTTACATCCTCTATTTTACAACATTGTGAATTACTCACATAGTTATTAAAACTAGTTTCGACCGTGGTTTCACACGTGTACGAGGGAACCAGGTATACGTTAAGTCAGGTTATAAGATCTCTATTCCAAATTTTATCCAAATCTGTCCAGCCCTTTTTGCGTGATTGCGTAACAAACATCCAAACATTTACAATATTTGAAGGATTTGTATTAAAGTCTGATTTTATTCAAAACCGTGATTTAGATATATATGTAATTAATATGTATTATTAACATTACAAATTGTCACAAGATATATAAAGATTTACGGCGTTATATACTTTGTCTCGTGGTTGATACCTAATCAATCAATATATAAGATAATGTTGTCTTCTTCCTTCATATGTCAAATCAATAATGACAGAATGAGTCAGTCGGTATCAGTGTTAAACTGAACAGCCACTAAGCAACTTTTATAAATATTTTTTAAGAGCTTGTTTCTTTATATACATTTTATTGTATATAACTATACATTTATGATAATTATAATATAGTTTATTTAAAGAAAATAATTCATATATATTTTATCATAACTACCTGTTTAATGTCCCCTATCCCCTCCAAAACGAAACACCATCGAATGTCATACCATCCTAAACAATGGCTACCACGAGACAACGTGAATCAGTAACTTAAGCATTTAAATAAATAAATAGATATTGATCAAATCCACTCTGACAGTTGTCAAATATCAAAATATTTTGTGCGCGCTTTTTGTGACGAGTCACATCCGTGTCTATGGTCAGGGCTACCACTATTATTTAAATAATAATGTAATAGTAAATTTAAAAATAAAATAGTTTTTTAAATTTTAACTGTTTCTTTTAGTTTAGTATGTAAGTGGTCACCAAGCCCACAGTGATAGTCCACTACACTCATTGCAAACGCGCCACAAACCTTGGGCACTACGATGTTATGTCCCTTATGTTTAAGAGTCAGGCAGCTCTTAAGGCGGAGGTAAGTAACAGTAACAGCCTGTGAATGTCCCACTGCTGGGCTGAAGCTCTCCTCTTTTGAGGAGAAGGTTTGGAGCTTATTTCACCTCGCTGCTCCAATGCGGGTGGAATACACATGTGACAGAAATTCACTGAAATTAGACACATGCAAATTTCCTTATAATGTTTTTCTTCACCGTCAAGCACTAGATGAATTATAATCACAAATTAAGCACATGATATTCAGTGGTGCTTGCCCGGGTTTGAACTCACGATCATCGGTTAAGATTCCCGCGTTCTTACCACTGGGCAATCTCAGCTTGTGTTAGATTTAAAAAAAGAAGCCTATGACCTTCCTTAGGGTTCGAGCAAGCGGCTTTAGACATAAAACGTAACAGACCGACAGAGTTACGCATTTATATTGATAGACAATAGATTGATGATTTAATGAAAATGCTTCATCCTATATTTGCATAGTCCATGTCTCTTGTCGGTAATCTACAAATTGCGACCACTTGTGTTAGTTCTACGTTTAATTGACTCTTGATGACATGTAAAATAACTATTAAAACTGCAAATGTATTTGAATATTTTATTAACTTAATACTCATTTATCAATACATTGTACACATCGAATATAAACTAATATAATTATTTAATTTTATTTCAAATGCCTAATTAGTAATTTCACATTCATTTCTAATTGATTAAAGGTGATTTATTATATTCACAAAACTGCGAACCCTATCCGTGCTCTACTTTCAAATCAAACCAACGCGCCGCGGTGTCTATGGTGTACTTTTTTTTTAATTCGTACCAATGGATGACTATTTTATTTTTATAGGAATAATAGCATTGTTTGTGGACAAGGTATTTAGGAATTTTAAGGCATGTTTGTTAGTTTTTGTACATGAGTGTGCGTTTTATATGTGACCGGGAGTTGCTTGATACGTTTTTTTTTTTTTTACAATCTTGAATCTTAGTTATCTGTGATTGTTTCAAAGAATTTAATTTCTTTATGCCTTACAAAAGTTTCATTTACTATATATAACTGCCATTATTTATCGCTGACAAAATAAAAGCCTTAAAATATTCCACTACTGAGCCTCTTACATTAGGATATAAAAAAAATATAGTTTTTACTTAGAAATCAAAACAATTTTTCCGTTAATTTTATATTAATATCAATTCATTTGCTTCATAAAATATACATGTAAATCAAGTTCACAATTAATATATTTATTAAATATATAAGCATTAATATCGAGATATTGATTACGAATAACTCTAGTCAGACGAGAGTCGAGTTCAATAGAACAGTCAAATTAATATTGTAGATTTTGAGTTAACGTGAATAATAAATTTTAGTTACGACTATATACACATACAGCCTGAATTTTAAATGGATGAATAACGTCAACTAATTAGAAACTACATTACTGCCCCATGTTTGTGTGTCCAAAATTAACCTCCGAGGAAAATTCCTCGGAAATTATTTGAACACGAAATAAAAATTAAGTATAACTTGTATTTAAACAACCCAAGTAACCCAAATAACAAAAAGTTAGATATTAATTTTAAGGCATAAAAATTCGAATGTAATATATTTTACATAGTCCAGGAGGTGATCCTTTAATCGTGATCATGACCGGATCAATTTTGAGAAAATGTAATGTTTTAAGCGAAAGGAAAATTTAATCTCGATTTTCACCTGCTTTGATCGGCTTTGTTTGACTGACTCGTTGGTCTAATGGCTACATAGCAGGCCGCAGACACGTTGGTCCTGAGTTAAAATCCCAGGTCGGGCTAGTAAAATGTTATTGAGATTTTCTGTCGAAAATTCTCAGTAGAAACCCGGAGTCTGGACGTTGGAAGTTTGTACACTCCCGTGCCTCAGAAAGTACGTAAAGCCGTTGGTCCTGCGCCTGAACTCTTTCCGGCCGTCCCATCGGGTTATGAGAGTTAGGGAATAGAGAGTGCACCTGTGTTTGCGCACACACTTGTGCACTATAATATCTCCTGCGCAGTTGGCTAATCTCTCTTGAGATTGGCCGCCGTGGCCGAAATCGGTCAGGAGGGCCATTATGATTATTATTATATACATATATGTTTTTTAAAGGACGTTAATGTATTTATCGCTTAATTACGAAACCGACCAGCACTCTAATAGCTCGTTCTTTATTTATATTTAAACCCTATTATGAAACCTTAGGAAAGACATTGAAATATCCCATACCGCTTCATAGACTGAATTACATTAGATTACTAGAATTGTGTAGTCTAGGCAAAACCGAAGTATTAAGAAGATTACGTTACCTTCACTTTGACGCGTAATCGCTACGAATGGTTTTTATTGATAATACTCTACTTCAACGTAATAAAATTACATATTTTTTAGAAAATGTTAAGAGAAAATACTAAAATATTTGTAAAAATTCACATACATTATTTACATGAAGAAATGTTAAGTGTTTTATTTTTTTTTATTGCAATCAATCCGCCTGCTTTTATTTTTGATGGAAAGCCCTCTAGAAATGGTATAGTGTAAATGCACGGTGAAATACCTTTGCCTTATTCATGAGGTAAGAATAAAAAAAAGTGTAAAGGAAACGTCAAAGTATTTATTTAACAGAATAGCAAACGAATCTTTAATATTCCTTATTTAAAAGTAATAAATTATCGACTAAATTTAACGAGTTGTCTTTTAATTTTTGAATTATTAGAAGTAAAAGCATCACCATATTACTTGCACCACCTACCTCATATCCTATGTGTAGTTCCTTACACCGTTGGTTGCCTGGAAGAGATCGCTATGTAGCGATAAGTTCGCCAAAATTGTATGCTACTTATAATTAGGTGGTATCCATGTGTGTATTTTTTAATATGTGTGGGTTATAATAAATGTGTAAAGTAAAGAAGCGGAAGAACCTTATGAAATAAAGAACAACCGAGAGATAGGTACCTATATCACAGCAAATAAATAAAAAATACTGTATTAATTGTACATTTATAAGGACAGCATCCAAAATATTACATTTACAGTAACAGCAATGTCTCACTGCTGGGACTCTTTTCCTCTTTTGAGGAGAAGGTATGGAGCTTATTCCACCACGCTGTGATAGAATTTCAGTTAAATTTGACACGTGCAGGTTTCGTCACGATGTTTTCCTTCACCGTCAAGCACGAGATGAAATATAATCACAAATTAAGTATATACATGAAAATTCAGTGGTGCTTGCCAAATTTGAACCAACGATCATCGGTTAAGATTCACGCGTTCTTTACCACTGGGTCATCTCGGCCTAAATATTACATTTGTTTTATGTATTTGTTATGGTATAAAACGAATATTAAGTAATGCAGATAAAAATACCATCCTATCACTTGACATATATTTCGTAAAAACAAATCTTGCTCTATTTAGAGGCTAAAGCGTAACAGCTGCCCAAATTACTCTTTCAAACAAAGAGCTACACTATACTGGACAAAAATATTGTAACTGTAGACTAGTGACGAGTATTACATTCGTTCATTTGTCACGGCACAGGATTCTGAGTATAGACCGCTAGAATTTAGAATTATTAATGAATTGAAATGCTGAAAATAGAGCTGAACAATTTTCAATGTTGCCTAAACTACTTTTTTAATTTTGCTTTGTGCAAATCCATCTGTGTAGGATGCCTGCTGTACTTAGTATTTTTGTGTTCTGGTGTAATGGGTAAGTGCGCCAGTGTAACTACAGGGATAAGGGATACAACCTTAGTTCCCAAGGTTAAGGAATGGTAATATTTCTTACGTCGCCAATGTCTATGGGTTTTTATACTGTTACCCTTTTTAATAACGATAGAAAAACTATGTTACTTAAATTTACAAAATACAACACATTTTGTTAAAATTTAATTTGAACATTACTACTTAAGTCGAGTTAGGGCGTCGTAGCCCAGTCTGACTTGTACCACCCACACAGCCCTTAGTTAGTGTCGAAGTTTTTAACGATATATGTAAGTAGCCAGGGTAGTTATACACACGAGGCTCATAACATCTCAGATGCGCTTTGGTTGATGATCTATATAAGTATGTATAAATGATTATGTATATAACATTGTCACTGTCAACATAAAAATCATTTTTTATTGGGCTGTAAGTGTTGTGGACCGAGACAATAGCGGTAATTATTCGGTATCGCTGGTGACGCGATTACCATTTTTTTTTTTATTATCGAAAATTGACATAAAACCGACTCTTTTCACTCCGAATGTATGTGGTCTTGTCGGTCTTACCTCTGTTGTTTTTTCAAGAAACCGAAGGCGCGAAGGGTTTGCAGTACCCGCCTGCTGTAAAAAGTGCTTATGTTTTGTTATGCAAGGCGAAGGTGCTGAACACCCCGTAGCGCCGAAGGGCACTGAGTTTCGTAATTTTTTCGATTTTTTTTTAAATGAAGACGGTTATGCGCCCTCATTATAATACTAGTTATGATGATACCAAGTTATAAGGAAGTCATAAAAAAAAATCAGCCCCAAAATCGCTGGTGGCGCGATATCGAATAATTACCACAATAGCCAATAGACTCTTTTGTTTTATTTATTATGACAGCTATTGGTTTTTATCGGATGTGTATGTAATATGGTGACACCCATGAGGCAGACACATTTATAGGTACACATTTCATCCGTCAGGCAGATTTCCTCACGAACCAAGTACGAGATAAATAATTATAAACACAAATTTACCATATGAAAAATTATTTACAACGACTTTAAAACATAGTTAAGCTTTACATTATTAAATGAGATATATGATAATATTTTTTCTATTCAGTGCTGTTGACTAATCTGTCAAGGTTCAAAGCACAATAATTGTATAAAAAAAGTTTAATCAATGTTTTTGTTGAAAAACTGAATCACACGCTAAGTCCGACCCCGTCGTCCAGAAACCGAAAATCGAAATGTCAAATCCGAACCGAAATACGACACACCTGTCAAATATTTATTTTTTATCTGTATCGATGCATAGTGGAAACTTAAGTTCGTTTGTCGACTTGTTCTATTTACTAATAATATACAAAACTTTAACGTAAAACGATTTTTTTATCAAAAATAGTTAATTAATGCATAAAAAAACAATTTCAACAGTTTATTATTGAAACTAGGCTTGAAAGGTTATATGATGAACAAAAAAAAAGAATTGGAAAAATATTAATTGATTATATCTCATGTACCATAAATAAAAGAAACGGCGTTCTTTTTTTAAATTAATTATTGTTGTATCTTCTGTTACATTTAGCTTAATATGCAAGATATTAAAATAAACCGAGTAAAGATATGAGACAACACTAGTTAAATAAAGACGGCGAAGGTTTTCGAAACGTCTTAGACGCCGTTCGATATTTAACACTTTGACACTGGCAGCTAATCCGACAACAATTATTATTTTGCTTTTTTTTAAGCTCTCGAGTGTCATGGCCGATGGTATAATCCTTTTAAACGCGCGCTCTTATTGCATCTTATTTCATTAAAAAAAATGTAATAGGAGACCTGGAATGTCGGTCTAATTTTAGACTAATATTATTTAAGTATAACAATATTTAACAGACTAATTAAATGTAATACGTTATTTATGTTAATTATTTTTTTAGCAAAAAAAAAATAATTAGATTAAGTTCTAAATTAATTAATTATATCTGCTACTACATTAACTTCTAATATTAATAACTCTTTACGTGGTGGTAAAGCTTAGTGCAAGCTCGTCTGGGTAGGTACCACCCACTCATCAGATATTCTGCGGGAAAACAGCAGTACTTGGTATTGTCGTGTTCCGGTTTGAAGGGCGAATAAGCCAGTGTAGTTAGAGGCACAAGGGACATAACATCTTAGTACCCAAGGTTGATGGCGCATTGGTGATGTTTTTTTTTTTAAAATAAATGTACAATGCCTCTGTCTATGGGCGTCGGTGACCACTTACCATCAGGTGGCCCATACGTTCTTCCGCCTACATATACTATAAAAAAAATTAAACATAATTAGTTATATCAGTCCCACTGCCAGACAAAGATGTAATGCGAATTGATACAAAAAAGAACATCCGAGAAATACTTAAATCAAGACGTAAACCAGACAAAACAGCAATCTAATATTTAAATAGGTTACACTTAATGAAGTGCACATTATTTCTATGTAATAGAATTACGCATTGCGGACCATTAAACTAATAAAACTTTCAATATTAACTTGTAGTAATACTGCCCTTGACAGTGATCTGAGTCATAGTTTTTTTTTTTTTCGGGCAAAGATTCTGCCAGATGGTACACGGTCACCGCCTTCTTCAACCTTTAAAATTCTAATATGCTTTCTAGACAGCTCGGTAAATCGAAATTAAGCATATAAATCATAATCTAGCATTTGTGATGATGTTGCTTAAAATAAACAAAGTTATTATTAGAATATAATTTGTAAGAAAATTTTATTTAATTTTTCATTACATCTCGATAACATAGAACTTCGCGACAGCTACCCGTATCAAAAATAAAAATAACTTCCAAGTAGTCCATTGTAATTTCCGCCAAATCATTGATCGACGATAAATATGATCTATAGATCATTCACACGGTAGATCACTACAGGTGGCACTTGTATTGCATACGAATAAAGCATGTTTACACAAAAACTATAGCGCTATATATCACTATACATTCAATTAGCATTCAATCATGACATCTTTTCATTTACTTTTACTGCTTTAATTTAACATAGTTTTTTTTTTTGCACAAGGCTGAGGAGCAAATATGTCACCAGGCTAGAAGAATATTCGCCTATTGACACTTGACAATTTAAGAAGAACCTATAGTTATACGAGCACATACCGACACTGCTGACTACTGAAACTGACAACTTAAGAAGTTATAAAAATACATAAAGAAAGCGCTGAAAAGCGATGTAGCGCTATATTCTCAGGACGGTCACCCTTCAACGATCAGATCACCTATTGAAATTGTCAAACGCAATCTCATTCGAGTTTCGATCATAGAAAATATTTTGGAGGCGTATTTTTTACATAATTATTGTGAGTCAGTGTGGCCTGAAATGCATTTGTCGTGTAATCCTCTGGGGATATGGATTATTTTTTTATCAATTATTTTTTAATGTCCACGTCGTGGGATATGGGTCTTGGTAATGTAAGTTTTATTAATTTTTTATCGTCATACACGTCGCCGTTCTGAGAATAACTACCATTCGATAGTCATTTTCGACAATGTAACATATCTATATTTTTTTTAAATTACCCTCGAGACGTGTACGATATGGAGATGCAGAAATCCGATCAAACAGCATGGAGTTTTTATATGTTTTATTTTTGTCGTGAAGAAACATCGCGAGGAAGCCTGTTTCGCTGTCATTCTGCGTCATGTGTACTCTGCCTCTCTTCAAGAGGCGAGCAGCATACTTTGCTCATTAGTAGGTAATTTACAATCTGTTAACTTCATAATGACAAAACATAACATAACATTACATTACAATAGCGACCTGCTCGATTCATGAAAACTTAATTACTTTAATGTCTGAATGGCTTTGTACACAATTAGAAACAAAATATTCTTTTTTCAAATATCATTCATTTTATAAGATTAAAATAAATGGCGATCTAGAAAATGGAAAGCTAGAAGCCGCGGAACCAGCAAGAAAATCAGTAGTTAATCTTTTTCATCAATCATTTACTTGTAATAATTGTATCCTGTTTGAAAATCGAATACAATCAATCCGTTTTATAAATATTAATAAAATATAATAATAAACAAAATAGTAAAAATAAAAATAGACATTAATACTATTTAATTATAATTTTAAAAGCCATTGCAAAACAATTTGCAACACTGACAGAATTCAGTGTCACCCATTTAGCAAAGGAAGTATAAAAAAACGTGGGAACGTGTCTATGGGCGTTCTTTGTCCGAGCGTAGAATGCAGTTCCGTTTATGAATGATTTTTTTTTTGTTACTAGCCAGTGTGCACAGGTGTATTTGTTATTTGTAGAAAGAGTATTTTATATTACATATTGTTAGTTCATTTGTTGATGAAATAAATTACTGCACGAGCTAGCTTAAACTTACATATTATACATTTTGCATATTGAGTATGGAATTTCCAAAGACAGGTTAAGTCAACCCATTCGCTATATTTCGTTTTGTTATTAACGGATTACTCGTTCTAAATGCATACAGACAATATTAAAAAAAAAAACGATTATCGGTCGAAATCTTCAAAAGTCTATGACATTCATATTGGATTTGCAAAAAAATGGCGCCTTGAATGTCGATGAAGTTATTGTCAGAATTTACTTGGGTTTAGCGATCTTTATTTTCCATAAAAGACACAGTCACTTACATGGAAACAATAAAATTACAGTAAAACTAAGTGATCGTAATCAATTACAAGCTAATCATTTCTTTTTTTTTTTTATTTATTTATTTACCCATTTAATGTATTTATTTCTAAAGTAGGTAGTTTTGATTAATAATATGTTCTGAAGTTTTGTCTTAAATACATTAAATGAGCTCACATGTTTTAAATCAAAAGGTAATTTATTGTAAAACTGTGCACCCTCATAAGTAAACATTTTTTTCCCCGAGCTGGGTTCTGGTTTTCGGTAAGACTAAGAGACTTGCACTTCCTGTGCGCATTGCACGCTTAGTAGTTTGCTTCAATGTCATAAATGATACGTCGTCACTTTACTTTACTTTAACTTTCACTTTACTTTACTTTAAATTGATTATGCGAAATAGTGTTGTATTATTAAGAACTGTTTGTACTGCACAATATATCAGAGCTAGCAAATCGTATGGAATAAGTAAATCTGTTTGTTTATCTTTATTGTTTCTTCCATAGGAATAAGTAATATATCCTCTATCAATTGTTTACATATCTTCTCAGGAAACGAATGAAATTTGTAGTCTTATTATAACATGACTTTAAAAAAATCTGGGCACAACGGTAACTTTATCTCAAACAATAGTACCGTGTCAATTGGCACGGTTTGATTAAGTACAATATGTTAATCTTTAAAGGCGGGACATACGATATTGTTTTTTATAATTAATTAAGGCCATTGCACATGCATTACTCGGTCCGTGGTATGCCGTATAGAAAATCAATCCGCGTGGTAAGAATGCGTGAATCTTAACCGATGATCGTGGGTTTACCCGGGCAAGCACCACTGATTTTCATGTGTTTAATTTGTGATTATAATTCATCTCGTGCTTGACGGTGAAGGAAAACATCGTGAGGAAACTCTGGCACATGTGTATTCCACCAACCCACATTAGAGCGGCGTGGTGGAATAAGCTCTAAGCCTTCTCCTCAAAAAGAGGAGAAGAGGCCTTAGCCCAGCAGTGGCATTCACAGGCTGTTACTGTTACTGCTCTATTACTATGTAAGAAAAGAACAAACTGACAAATTAACACACTTTCTCGTTTATACCACATTTTCTTAACTAAAATATAATGCCCAGGTTCTTAAATAAAATATAATACACATTACATTACTAGCTATGACTTCTGAAGTGGCGGCCATTGCATCTTCAACTTAGTTCTATATTTAAACACCGAGCGTTGGCGGTGAAATAACCATAAACAACCTTGTTTTTTTTTTACTCGCTGTCCCTTTGTAGCAGTATCCTGCTCTTTTCAGCCAGACCTTTTTAAGGTTGAAATTTATTATGTATACTTTCGGCCATGACCAGTAGCCGTTTTTAATTGTGAATTATGGGGTTACATTATTATTATTTTTTACATTTCCTGCCCGATCGGAAGGTCACTTTTGTGTTTTTATAGATCTGGATTATTTATTTCATTTTATAATTGGATTAGACACGGGTCTTTTTTGGATTGAACGCTTCGGATAGTTAAATGTTTTTTTTTACGACGGATGCGTTTCCCGATTTCCTAAATTCTAAAAAACAGGATACATCATTGTAAGATTAATTTGATATTAACAGAATCAAAGACCTTCTTTCTAGTATTTAACTTATTTAAACATATTTATATCTGAAGGCGAAGTTCTCGTAGGTATTTAGCAATGAAGATTTTGTTTTAGAATTAAGGCTCAATAAATACTTACAAAGAAAATCGAATTCCATATAATGTAAATAGAAGTAGCAACCGCTCACAGATTAAAAAAGAAACAGAAAACGCCGTATCATGTTCAGTAGTTACCCCCCACTGGTTTAAAGGACTACTGGTTCTTGTATGGTATCTCTTTTACAAACAATTATAGTCCTTATTTCTATTGATTTAAGAGTTACATTTAATGCATATTATGTTTTGCAACAAACGAAACTTTAACGATTTCTTCAAGGGTTATACGAACTCCTTGTATAGTCGTCCCAATTAAACAGTATTTTGCGAACATCTGGCACAGATTAAAAAAGAAAAAATATATCGCGAAAAGGTAAAAAAGTTACCAATTCTTCCCGACAAAATTATAATCGGCAATGGAGCGTGCTTCTTAATCCATCTGATATTTTTTTGCGTTTGAAAATTTTTATTTTTTTTAAAACCCCGTCCCGGCTTTACGTCTTCGCTTCTTTGGTGTCTTTTTGAGCGTAAAGAAAAAAAGGTCTCTTAAATGCGTAACAATTTTTATAGTAATATTTTCTTATATAAATGTGTACAATTTGACTCCATAAACGAATATATTTAGGCAAAAAATATTAGTATAATACAATGTTTTATGTATTAACTTCTTCGACTTCAGTTCAGACTTCTTTTCTTTGTTCAATATTTGTTGTCATTAGACACCTTGAGTTGTTGCATGGGTCTAATTTTGACACTGAATTTTAAACCACCTTCCAATTATGATATACGGATATCAAATTTATTTTTTATATTAAGTACAAAATTAAAGCTTTCAAATTACAGCTTGAAACCAAACAATTAATTTTATTTATATATTATATAAATAAAATTAATATATTGTACTTGTTCTTTTTCTTTATATATATATTTTTTTTGTATCGTTAATTTTTTTTTTTTTTTTTATTGTTTTTTACTTTTTATTTTGTACCTAATTGTCATTTTGTTAAAATGTCCCAAATAAAAGTGTTCTTTTCTTTTCTTTTTCTTTCTTTATTTATTGGTGTTAATACAAATACAATTACAACTGGAAATATAATAATTTTATACAAGTCACCGCACAATATATTTATACTATGACAAAGACGACAAAGTGTATCCATATTACTATTTACCAATATTTCCATACCCAGAAAGAAAGAAAAAAATACCTAGATACCTAGGTAGAAAGGCGTTAAGATGAAGGAGAATCGAATTTGTATGGTATTTACCTCACTGCTCATTGAAAACCGATGTATTAAGAATAAACTGTATTTTGCACTTAATCAAAATTCTACAATAAAACTCGAAATTGTCGCCAAAATTCCAACACATGATTAAGTAATTTTAATTACGTAATAATGTTAATTTGTGATTATAATTCATCTCGTGCTTGACGGTGAAGGAAAACATCGCGAGGAAACCTGCATGTGTCGAATTTCACTGAAATTCTGTCACGTGTGTGACAGACCAGACCTTAGCCCAGCAATGGGACAGTCACAGGCTGTTACTACTACTAATTATGTTACGTCTCAGACAAATAATAAGATTGTTTTATATCATACTTATTGATAATGATGATTATACTCTTAAATAAGAAACTAAATTATATACAGCGTTGGCTTCCTATATAATAAAATAAAATAATAAATAAATAATAGATTAACTTATTCAGTGTTACTTATATAATTTTAATATACCGGAATATATCGAACTCTTTTATCGAACCTTTGTAAGAAACTCGGAAGGAAGAAGTAATATATGTTTTCGACGTAGGTATTTTATAATTAATAAATTAATATTAACAATAAAAGCTGCGAATCTCTTTTGTAAAATAAAAAGCATTAGTAACATCTTCATTTTAATGCGCGCCAATTTTTTTTTTTTTTTCATTTTTACTTGCGTTCAGCCAAAGTTTATTTAACTTGTAATTAATAATCGTAACAAATTAACACATTTAAAATGAATATTCTGAAGCAAAGACAATCGTGATGGATATTTTTTTTTCGTACCAAGTATTATAATTAAATATTTTCATTATATATAGTAATTTATCAACAATAATTAAAATTTCAATAATATTCAAGCGAAGCTTAATTCCATCATTAATTGTGACAATTAATTATCTATGTTTTCGCGTATTTTAATGGTGATTATTATTAAATATATTAAATTTTTAAATGTTTATTGAAATATGATTTAATATGAATATCAATTATAGTTAAATAATTATGTTATGATAAATGATTCTTGTTTTAGTTTGTATAATATTATATTATATATAGTCTTATGCAATATTATTTATATAATATTGCATAAGACTTAATTTCTAGAGCTAATAATAGTTTCGTCACAGATAATTAATTGATTGAATTAATACAAATTTCCTGGAATGCCCACGAAAGGACGAGTTCGAATTCTGATATGTAGTTGTCATATGATATATATTTATTAATTTATAAATATATAAAGGTAAATTATCTGTATTTACCATTAACTCTATACTTAGTTTGTAAAAGGGAGACTCTATTAGACAACTTGATACATTGTATTTTAATTAAAAATTGAATCACATTGTTCTAAGGAGAGCCGAAATGGCGTAGATAATGTATTCAAACCCGACACTACTGAACATTGTTATGCTTGATGTTTATCCTGCACGAGATGATAAACAGTGTGGTGGAAGAAGCCCCAAACTTCTTCTTAAGAGGAGAGCAGTTACTTTTAATAAATTACAAAAAGAACACGAAGGACATTGTCTGTCCAATCAACAGTTATGAATTTTTAACAATTGTTTTCAAAAGGGTACCACAGACAAAACATTCGATTATAGACCAGATAGCATAGACAATGTAGCGCACGCGCCGGCAAGTGGCGCGCAAATTGAGTGCTCCAATTACGGTGTCGGATTCTCTAGAGACGTATTTATGGGGTGATCTTTTTAGTTTTATAGTAAATATATTTTATATTATTTTTATACTAAAGTTATTGTTTTTTTATCATTCTTTCACATAGCAATGAAACAATTGAACAACGTGATTGACACGGATAAAGCTAATGGGTATTATATTACTGTAGAACCTTTAGTTATGGAATACATATAAATATATAGACAGAACATTCTTTATTAAATTTATTTATCAAGTGATGATGATGGTCCTCCAGACCGATTTCGGTCATGGCGGCAATGGCAATCTCATAAGAGATTAGCCAACTGCCCAGGACATAATTATTATAGTGCACAAGTGTGTGCGCAAACACAGGTGCACTCTCTATTCCCTAACCCTTATAATCCGATGGGACGGCAATCCGACACGACCGGAAAGAGTTCAGGCGCAGGACCAACGGCTTAACGTTCTTTCCGAGGCACGGGAGTGTACACACTTCCAACTTCCAGACTCCAGGCTGCTACTGAGAATTTTCGACAGAAAATCTCAATAACATTTTATTAGCCCGACCTGGGATTTGAACCCAGGACCACGGTGTCCGCGGCCTTACATGTAGCCACTGGACCAACGAGGCAGTCGTAGTCAGTTTGTGTATATTTATCAAGTACACAAATACTATAGTGAGTAATAAGAAGAATTCTTATTTGTTCATTTAATATAAATTATGATACGACTAAACGAAAAGGTAATGTATGCCTCAATTTATTTTTAAGATCTTGTTGCCTGTTCTGTTTTTAATTTATTTTTAATATTTAAATATTAATCGCCAGCATAAATAAATGCTGTCTTAATTTAACTAAGTCAAACTCCCAACTCTGTGGATATAACTCTTCTGGATCTTTAACTCTCAGAGGCTTACATTGCTTCAATAATATAAATATTATTTAGGTATACAAATATTTTTAATTACTTTTAATATGTACAGTAACAGCCTGTGAATGTCCCACTGCTGGGCTAAGGCCTCCTCTCCTCTTTTGAGGAGAAGATTTCGGAGCTTATTCCACCACGCTGCTCCAATGCGGGTTTGTGAAATACACATATGGCAGAATTTCAGTGAAATTAGACACATGCAGGTTTCCTCACGATTTTTTTCCTTCACCGTCAAGCACGAGATGAAATATAATCACAGATTAAGTACATGAAAATTCAGTGGTGCTTGCCCGGGTTTGAACCCACGATCATCGGTTAAGATTCACGCGTTCTTACCACTGGGCCATCTCGTCTTTTATATATATAACTTTATTATAAATTATTTATTTTGATACATAAAACCTTAAATACATACAAATAAAAAAATAAAATTGGTACTAATCATGAACTTATGGAATGGTGGCAAGAATGCTAGCAGCATTTGAATCGCAATTCCGATCCTCTGGCCAAAAATGAACCAGCCCTCCTGTCACCAATAGAGGACAGGAGGAGTAAGACAAGGCAATAATATAACATCAATTGTTAATTAATATGAATAGAATAAAGCTAATAATATCACAAAGATCTTTTATCATTACTTACTTTCCTTAAGTAAATGAAAAAGCTATTTTAATCTATTAGGGTTATATATATATAGATCTTGTTACTTTAAAAGTGGGGCTCGTAATAACTCAGGTACCTCTAGTACCTATAAACTCAAAGCTCGCCACAGAAAAATGATCGCAAATCGTCAGTAAGTATACGCGATATTGACTTTAAAAATTATAAGACATAACGCATCAAAATAGCGTATCACCGTGTCGGTTTTCGACGTTTCTCGACTGAGATACAACGCGAGTTCACACAGTAAAACATTACAGCTCTGCTTCTGCTTAAAATGTAACATTTTCAAAACGTCGAGAAATAATAACAAATTTATTGTAAAATTTTAAAAAACTAATGTAATCTGTAACATCCCCTATATAATGGCGACGCAGTCTCCCGTTCTCCTATTTGCAATAGACACGTGACCTAAAATGGCGGCGTTCTAAATTCGAATAAATCAAGAGGATTGGCGGCTAATCGCCGGCCTCAGGCGCGAAAACATACGAATCTAAGGCTTGGCCCCCATGGTGGACCGAACTAAGTATCAACAAATAGTAATTGATATAGCTTATTGCTGATAAATTGTTACTTAAACATGGGAATAGTTTTTTTTAATGAATATAAATAAATTCACTGATAACGGGGCTACGTGCAAGTTTCGTTAGATAAAACCCACTCTTCAATTGCTCTCGAGAAATGACATCTTTATTTTGCCTTATTTAATTTTAAAGTGTGCCAGTATATTGGCAAGAGGGACTTAACATCCAACATTTGATTCTTGGAGAAGCATTGACGGTAAAGTAACGTAAAGTAAAGTAACAGCCTGTGAATGTCCCACTGCTGGGCTAAGGCCTCTTCGCCTCTTTTGAGAAGAAGGTTTTGGAGTTTATTCCACTACGCTGCTCCAATGCGAATTGGTGGAATACACATGTGACAGAATTTCAGTGAAATTTGACACATGCAGGTTTCCTCACGATGTTTTCCTTCACCGTCAAGCACGAGATGAATTATAATCACAAATTACGGTAAGCGACATAGTAATATCCGCAGCAGCCGATCTGAATGACATTTTTTTGTTTCGTATTTCTATCTGTATTTCTATTTCCGTGCCTTTGTTGTATCTTATTTTTAATTTATATTAATGTTATTTTAATGTGCCTGCATGTTTATTCCCAGGAAGCAATATATTCTAAGTTACAGGATTAAAAAAATGATGGCGATAATGCACTCATTTGCAATATCAGCATTTGAGACCTCAATGCGTTAAATCCTTGGGATCTACAATCCGCCACAAAACCAAACCAACCACTCGGACTTTTTAGTAATTATTGAAAATATTGAGCATGTGTCGAAGTTAAATTACTCGTTGATATCTATTAATACATATCACTCACATCGAATCATCGTGTAATTACAATAATTAACTACTATTGATACTTTAAAATACTGATGGTAGGGCTTCGTGCAAGCTCGTCTGGGTAGGTACCACCCACTCATCAGATATTCTACAGCAAAGCAGCAGTACTCGGTATTTATATGTTCCGGTTTGAAGAGTGAGTGAATCACTGTTATTACAGGTGCAAAGGACATAACATCTTAGTTCCCAAGTTGGTGTCGATCGGTGGTGGTTGGTGGTGATTGGCGATATAAGCGATGTTTAACATTTCTTACAATGCCAATGTCAATGCTCGTCCGCCTACCTATTCTATAAAAAAATACAACAGCAAACATAAAAATTTATTAAAAAATAAGTTACCCAAATACCTACCTAGTCCATTAAGTTAAATACATAACATGAATGGATAAATCGTATGAACTTGCAAATATAATTCGTTCCTTGCTTACACCAATAATTTCTTTATAAAAGGGATGGTAAATTGAAAAGTCGAGTTCCGTGTAATCGAATATCGGATTGAATGCCCACATCAAAGTGTCTTAGATTTAATTCGATAAATCGCTCGAAAATTATCGAACAAGCAGAATTGGCACTTCCCTACGCTTACACGGAAACGTCATTTGCTCATTTAAAATAAGAACGCGAAGTGAGTTTTTTTTTTAAAAAAACATCGGTAGGTATTGGAAAACATTTCGTTCTGAAATTGAGGCTGAAATGAGTTTTGTGAGAACTTCAATGTTTTTTTTAAGATAATCAAAATTAGTATGTTTTTTTTTCTGTTTTTAAACAACAAAAATTCCATTAATCATAAACTTTTGTGGTATATTCTGTGGTATAAATATATGGTTTTCGTTTTATTTTCCAACGGAAAATCATATATGAATAAGTATTTTTTTAATTCGATCCTCTTCGCTATTGTTCGTGCACATAACAGCAAAAAATGTTCACTATTTAATTACCGAATATAACAACCTAATGTTAGCTTTCATTATTATTTAAATTGTGATTATAATTTTTGTTATTTAGTTTAATCTTTACTATTATGTAACTAGGTATCATTTTATAATCTAGCTAACTAATACAAAGAAACATTAAAACGCAAAATTTTGCGCGTTAAGCGCGAATATAAAGAAAGACATAATTATTATAATTTACATATATATAGTAGTGTGGTACAAATTATTTCCTTTTTAGTTTTACTTAGCAAATGTTTAACCCGAAATAAAAATGTATTTGGGGAAACTTTTAAAGAACTTCATGGTTAGGGGTTGATAAAATTGAATTTATTATTTCAAAGAAATTCCATCGCAGCCAGCGAAGCGTTCTATTAGATTTCCCGCCGTGTTTAACAAAAAGTTTTACTGCCTTATCAACGCATGAATTTACATCTTTGATCTATAACACGATCGCTGATTGTCTCTGATTTTCATTTATATCATTAACTTATAAAAAAGGTTAGGATTTATATCTTATTATTTGATAAATAGCAGTTGTCCATTATGTTATCTTATATAGGAGTTCATAGTAGCATGAAATATTGTTAATTAAATTAATATATAGTTTATATGATACACAATTATAACTTAGCAATAAAAAGACACAGGTGAACACTTATGTAAAATTACACTATAAAATGTCCTTCTTACGCGGTCTTAAATTATAATATACCTAAACTTTATACAAATTATAACATATTTTCCAATTATCGCAACAATTTATATCAACGATAATTGAAAAAGTATTACATGAACCTGTGCCCCTAAGTCTCAAAAAAAAAGTTAAACCCCTCTCTATGCCCACTGAGGCATAAGAAACACTTCCTTCAGCCAAATGTCCGATATTTGTTCCCCCTCGTACTACGGTCCTTACATGTTAAAGAATCCATAAATAATAGAGTTGACGCACGGGATTGTTACTCCCCCTGTAGATTCGCTCTTGTCTATGGTGCCTAATGCCCCTATTGTCTGTGGTACGGATTTATTATTCATTTTCCTAATACATCTGACGGTTATGAGTTTTCGATTGATGCGGTGAGTGCTATTTGATATTTAGAATCTTTTCGGTTTTGGATATCAAACGAACGCTGATGTATTTATTAAGCTTACATTGTTAAATATTTGTAAGATATTTCATATAAATTTTGAATTTTCTAATACTAGTTTGTAAAAAACTAAATCTGTTAACTATGAAGTAAAGTTTAAAGAAAATAATGAATTGTAATCGGATATTAATACTCCTTTTTGGTAAACCTTAAATCATTAATTCGTTCAATAATACTTTATGTTGTAAACGCATAAGATATGATAAAAGTTTTTAACCTGAAAAATGGCATCTACTACGCTCTGGCTTCATTATAGACACTGCGAAACGCAAATAAGCATGTCCCTAACTTTACCAGGTATTTATGTAATTCACTCATTTGAAGGCCTTCCTAAATTAATTGGATATTAACAACATTTTTTTAATATTCCAATCTTATCTTATTATATTTTCAATTTCTTTAAATTTATAATTAAAGAATAACAGCGTTAAATAATCTTTAAAATCGCTCCAATACCTGGCTTACTTTTTATATACTTAACGTTTAAAAATATAAAAAGTCATTGCCCATACATGGAATAAAACGCTAATACCTTAGCACCGATAAAAATACGAAAAAAAAATTAAATAAAAATGTCATAAACGAAAATTGGCGCGAAAGCACTTGTAGTTTAATAATCGAGCAACATTTGTTTGAATTGCTTGGATCGAAGTGGCGCCTGCTGGCGGGTTTATTAAATAGTCGCCATGATACCTCTTAGCACTTGGGGGCCATTTTATTGCCACTTGCGGCTTGACGGGTCTTTTTTGGTACTTAAACTTTGTTTTGAAGTCTTTAAAAAAAATCTCGGTCCGTAATTATACCTATTACATAAAATATTTCTAATTTTTAATTCCTAATATTCTGAGGTCATTCAAACAAGACATTAACTATTTTTTTTTACTTAATTTTTAATAAAAACGTTGCGTCATTAAATTTTGTACGTTTTAAATATTTGTATCAACCAGATATCTACGTTTTCAACGCTCAGTTTTTTCTTTTAAAGTCCTACGATTTGGATTTCAAGTTTCTTTGTGCCTACGTTTAGTTATAATTTGGTTACAATACAATGTTCGTAAATAGCTATACCAATTAATCATTTAACAATATATAAATCATTATATAGAATGGAGTTACTTTTTTTTAATTTTAGACAAGTTATGTACGTTCATTAACCAAATAGTATTTTATTAATACAATAGTTATTTAATTAATGTAAATAGAGTACCTAACCGCTATAAATGTAAACTTGTTAACTTACGAATCATAAGTGCTTACAAGAGCCTGCTTAAAAATTAAAGTTTTCTAGGTGGTAGGGCCTTGTGCATGCCTGCCTGAGTGTACCACCCACTCATCAGATATTTTACCGCTAAACAGCAATACTTAGCACTGTTGCATTCGGATTTGAAAGATGAGTGTTTTTAAATTGTTATTTACGTTCAGTGGTTAGAACGCGTGAATCTTAACCGATGATAGCTGGTTCAAACCCAGACAAGATTTTGATGTGCTTGTGTTAATATTTCATCTCGTGCTTGACGATGAATGAAAACATCGTGAGGTAGCCTTTTACTTTAGCTTAACTAAATTGAATCTCTCCAAAATGTGTACTTTTATATAAACAGTTAAAAAATGATGTTTACCTGCGAAATTTGTAACAATTTATTTCCACCCAAGGTATATCGCGTGGGCTTTGTGCAAGCCCGCCTGGGTAGGTACCACCCACTAATTTGATATTCCACCACTAAACATCCATACTTATTGCTTTTAAGTGTTGTTGCATTCCGGTTTGAAGAATGAGTGAGCCAGAGTAACTAAGCACAAAGGACATAACATCTTCGTCCCCAAGGTTGGTGGTGCATTGGCGATGTAAGAAATGGTTAAAATTGCTTATATCGCCAATGTCTATGGGCAGTGTGGACCACTTAACATCAGGGGGCCCTATTGCCTGTTCTACCTATAACATTAAAAAAATGCATTTCAATTAGATTTTTAACAAAATCTATATTTCTAAGCATTGTTATTATAAGATATTACGATTTAACCACTGCCTACCTAAACCTATATCCCAAAGGGCAAAGATTTAGGCAACATGCCTTCATGAATATTGTACGTGTAAGACCGACGCTTACTAATTAGTGTTAACTTGGATGTACGTTACCACAAATCTCATGAACTCATTAATTAGGTATGTATAATATTATGATAATATTAATAGGATCAAAAGTGAAATATTTTATTTATTTCGTTTATTTTAATATTAGACATAAATCATACAGCTAAGTAATAAAATAGGTTTTTAAGATGATAGGTACCTATATGTTAGTTCTATGAACTAGAAAGACACATTAGGTACTCGTAATTGTAGTTTTATTATCATTAAATGTGTTAGGTATATTATGCTGGTACTCGTTATTAAAATGACAGCCAGAGCCGCCATTTTGTTAATTTAATAAACCTTGAATTAGAGTTGTAATCCAAATTAAGATATTATTATACGCATTTACTTAATAAACAATAGGTTTTTTTATTATACTTAATATTATGAATGTGGTCACTCGGTGGTAGAGCTTTGTGCAAGGTCGTCTGGGTAGGTACCACCCACTCATCAGCTATTCTACGGCAAAACAGGAGTACTTTGTATTGTTGCGTTCCGGTTTGAAGGGTGAGTGAGCCAGTGTAATTACAGGCACCAGGGACATAACATATTAGTTCCCAAGGTTGGGTGCATATTGGCAATGTAAGAGATGGTTAACATTTCTTACAATACCAATACCTATATGCGTTGGCGACCACGCCCATAGGTATTGGCATTGTAAAAAAATATATGTGAAAGTGAGTTTATTTGTTTGTTACGCATTCACGGTATAACTACTCAACCGATCTTTATGAAATTTTGCAAGGACATAGCCCCCCCCCCCCCTCTAACTAAACTAGTAGTACGTAATAACTTTATCATATTACTAACTTTCATGCTTACAAAAACGTACTAATAAATTGGTAAGTGTACACATAATTTGCTACAGTTGTATACCATATGCAATTATAAATACATATTATCTACGCCTATGAATGTAATTGTCTATAAATATCCAGCAGAATCACTGAATATTAAAAAACGATGCTCCCCGCCGCGTCTTTCTGTCTGTCTGTCTGGACGCGATGATCTCAAAAACTACTAATGGACGGAGCGATTTATGACGATAGTTTAGCTATATAACTCACTAATATTTTGTGTAAATTGGTTGATATACAACGTGTAACAAAATTCGTGTCCGACCCGTGAAGTGGTTATTAGGTATCGTGTGTCGGTTCTATTTATGTAATAATTTTTAAAATACTAAGCAACAAAATGACTTAAAAAATATATATTAATTGTGTTTAACGACACTGTTGGTGGTAAAAACGTGGACTACCTGCATATATTGAAAATGAAAAAAAATGTTGGGAGGTACATTAGTGGCGTGCGCCGCATGAACCAAGACATATTAACTTTTTATGTAAACTCTTATTCTACCCATGCGAAGCCGGGACGGATGGTTTTTATTATCATAAGTATATGTGACTTTAGGTAACTCAGTTAAGACGGACTATTGAGTAGAACACGTCAATATAAGTGTGAATATCTGATAAGTGGGTGGTACCTACCCAGATGCTTTGCAGCTTGCAAAAAGCTCTACCACTGAGAAACCACTGCCAATATACCAGCAGTGATAAAATTTTGTGTTTTTGTGAACTGAGCATGTAGTGCTATTCTGTAACTCACTTGTGGAATATTGAAAACTGACTTACAGTGACTTACAATGACACATATTTTCTGACATTTCACGATCAATATTTCAGCTGTGTTTTTATAGATTATTCTTATAGAAAACCGAGAATCAGTGGTTGTAAAATGTGAATCTGAATCAGGCAATCACTACTGAATTTTCATGTGCTTAATTTGTGTTTATTATTCATATCGTACTCGATTAAAACCTCCTAAGACAACTTACATGTGTCTAATTTCACTGAAATTCTGCCACATGGTTATCCTTGGCCCAGCAGTGGGACATTCATAGACTAAAGTATAATGTACTTAACTAAATCTAATATCTTCGAAATATGTAAATAACGGTTGGTAAAAAATTATACTTACCTAAGTCTTTTTTTTACTTGGTGGTAGAGCTTTGTGCAAGCTCGTCTGGGTAGGTACCACCCACTCATCAGATATTCTACCGCAAAACAGCAGTACTTTGTATTGTTGTGTTCCGGTTTGAAGGGTGAGTGAGCCAGTGTAATTACAGGCACAAGGGACATAACATCTTAGTTCCCAAGGTTGGCGGCGCATTGGCAATGTAAGTGATGGTTAACATTTCTTACAATGCCATTGTCTATGGGCGTTGGTGACCACTTACCATCAGGTGGCCCATATGCTCGTCCGCCAACCTATACAATAAAAAAAAAAAAAAAAAAAAAAAAGTCTACAAGATTCATAATTACCTATTACTTGCAAAGTTTCAAATTTGACCATTAGAAGCTGCCTCGGATGCCTAGGCCTGGAATCCGGTCAAATGCCCCCCAGTCAAAAATGATAGTAATTTTTTTTTATTCTAGTATGTTAAATGTCAGTCAGGACCTGATCAGAATTAGGTTAAAGATTCCATGACATCTGAATATATTAGTAACATACATAACACATAAGTTATTTATTGTAAGCCTATAATATAATTTAACTTATTAAAATATTTGTAAATAATTAATTATAAAGAATCATTATAGATTGTATAAAATTCATCCAGTTATTGAATTTTATTTAATTACAGATTTTTATAAATGTAATAAATACTTCTTGGTTAGAAGTCTTTATAAATAAATTAAGAACATTTTGTAATTTTAAAAAATGACAGAAACAAAAGAGAAACGGTTGGTTGTTATACGACAATGCATGCGGACATATTGTAATTACTATTTTGAAGAAAAGGAAAATAGAATCATTGTGAACTGGTTTTGTTAAACATTATTTAAAGTTCCCGTTAACCTAAAGTTGTGGCAATATATATGTATATACCTAATGTTAATATAAAACTTATGTTACCACGTCATGTTTTGGACAAAACACAATTGAATTGCAAGTTAACTTTTATAGGAAATGTCGTCCATTTTGATTCGAGCTAAAGAAATATGCGTAACATTGTATCTGTATGTATGTTGAGGCTGTATAGTATATAGGGGAGATGTATCCTGTAATGTATATGGCTTGTGGGTGATTACGCGAAAGTTTCCATAGGTAACATTTTACTTACTTTGACTTGAAACTTGAATTAAATTATTTTGATTTAGTACGAATTCGTTGTCCTTTTAAAGTTTAGATTATTTTTTTATTTGAATTCGATATAATTATTACGATAATTAGATTTGCATTTTGGCTTTGACTTTTTTTTAGAATATCTTAAAACAAAATGAACTCCAACTTCATTGATTACTTAACACTTAATAGACCTAAATCCTACCCTAGATAAAGAAAGTGTAGACCGAACAAAAAATTGTATACCTACTTAGGTAGATATATAGGTACTTTGCTATATATAATAGTAGATATAAACTTTAAATTTATGACTAACAAAGCGTAATGATATGACAAAAACAAAACTTTAATAACTTTAATATGAAGATAGAAATGAATCGTATAAGATAATGTTATAAATCAAACCAATTTTCCTATTTGAAAGATCGTAATAGTATTATTAGTTTATGTTTAGACGAAAAAGAAAATTTAACTAACAATGTGTGGAATGGCTAGTATTCCTTTTACAAAACAAATGTCTAAGTGCAACTTTTATAAGTTACTCTTAGACTTCGTATCAATTAGGTAATGATTTAACTTTTCTTTTGTTCATTGGTAAATATAATAATAATTAAAACTTTCATCCAAAAACCAAAATATCTTAAGTTAAATAAAAAAAATTAAATAATAATAATAAAATGAAAAATATAGATATTAAATTACGACACGACGTAGAATGTACCACTCTACGCGCAGCAGCCGGCAAGGGCGAGGGGGCGCGGCGTGCGGGCTGAAGATAAGCGGCTTAACTCCGCACCAGAGAGTGACAGTATTATCGACTAGCACTACACGTGCAAGAGAGACGACAATACATTACTATATACAGCTGCGAGTATTACTGCGTACGACGAGGTTGTAATACAACCGAACTAAAAGTCTTACATTGCATTTCATATTTTAAAATATAGACTTTATTGTAATGTGATACAGTTGTTTTTCGTTAGTGTTGTACTCCTCGAGTTATTCCACAAGGTTTTTCGAATTAAAATAAAAATACATTTTCGAGGAATATGTACGTCGCTACAAGTAAAGTTTGCGTTGCTATAGATATATACGGGCACAATTTACCGTGGCGTCTAAACAGCTAATTTTAAGAGAACTTTAACCGAGTCGAGTGAAGATTTCGCTCTTTTTTATATATATATATATATTTTAATGACCGACCGCGTTTATGTTTGTTTGTTACATTGTAACATCGTTTAGGTATATGGAAATAACTTAATATACCTACCTAATACTTTTGATTGTCTACAGCTTCTAGCTTGAATTTAGCTTCTATCACTATGATCACAACGTCTTCTTAGAAGTAATTATGCAGTATGTGTCCATTAAAATACGTCTTAGATATTTAAATAATACCTAATTTAAGGCATAAAGAATAATTCCTTGTACTATATAGTTGCGTAAAAATAAAAAAGCTTTTTGATGACACTTCTTGTTCTTGTCTTCACCTTTAATTTATAGTGCCTACCTTTACCTATTTATAGAAATCTTCTGAAAAATTCAAACAAAGTATCGTTTCATAAATATAAAATTTATTTATATAAGAATTATTAACATTCAGATCTTAAGTATATTCGAATAAAAATTAAAAATTGCTACGTTAAAACGTTCGCTAAAAGTTTATATTAAAACGTCATATTTAAGTACATCTATGTACTTAAATATAACAAAAACTTGGAAACTTTTGTTGGTAATTGTTTTTCAATATTTAATCTTTATAAAATTTATTATGTACTGTTCTATTATTATTCCATTAAATATAAATAAATGTATAAAAAACACTAACTGTCATATTAACGCACACCCATACTACTAGCACCATGAAAATTTACATACGGATTCTTTTTAGGTTAGGATAGCAATAAGAATTTTTAAAAATTCAATTCCTAACACATTGTTAACGGTATGAAAATCATTAATTTTTGAAGAAGGAGCTATGGAAATTAATACTTAACAATTCAAGATGTTATATACATTCTATGCTGACGTAGGCACTCTCTTATAACACACCACATCAAACTGCCTCGTTGATCTATTGCCTAGGTAATTACAGATCCAGATATTCTGAGTCTAAAACCCCGGGATGGTTCAATAAAAAGTTAAATAAAATTCAATTGGTCCTGTTGATCCTAAGTCTTTTTTTTCGGTTGTGTTGGATTGCCATCCCAACGCATAAAGCGGGAGAGTTTATTCCCATAGAGAGCGTACTTACATTTATATTTGCGCTTATACTTGTACACAATAATCCCCTTTTACTTGGTGATCTATTGGTGGTGCAAGCTCGTCTGGGTAGGTATCACCCAATCATCAGATATTCTACCGCAAAACAGCAGTAGTTAGACCGTATTTTTTCATACATTTGTTTCTTTAAATATTAAATCAAATCAACGTTAATTAGTCAGCATAACGTTATTGTTTTTAAGTTATAGGTAGGCGGTCAAATGGACCACCTGATGTGTAGCCACCACCCATAGACAATGGCGATGTAAGAAATATTAACCATCTCCGGAACATCGCCAATGCAACCAACCTCGGGAACGGCGATGTCCTTTGTGCCTGTAGTTACTTCACTATGCTATTCACTGCCTCGTTGGTCTAGTGGCTAGATATTAGGCTGCAGACCCGGTGGTCCTGGGTTCAATTCCCAGGTCGGGCCAATAAATAGTTATTGGGTGTTTCTGTCAGAAAATTCTCAGTAGCAGCCCGGAGTCTGGAAGGTGGAAGTGTGTACACTCCCGTGCCTCGGAAAGCACGTTAAGCCGTTGGTCCTGCGCCTGAACTCTTTCCGGTCGTGTCGGATTGCCGTCCCATCGGATTATGAGAGCTAAGGAAAAGAGAGTGCACCTGTGTTTTCGCACACACTTGTGCACTATAATATCTCCTGCGCAGTTGGCTAATCTCTCTTGAGATTGGCCGCCGTGGCCGAAATCGGTCTGGAGGACCTTATATACTTCACTATACTGATACCCAGGCCCCTCTTTCTCACTGGGCACTCTGGGCACGTGACAGGGCTCGCCCGCCTTCGGTAGGGCCCCCCTAGTCCCTACCAGATCACCAAACGATAATGATACGTTTGAAATACAAGCGTTTTATTTAGACCAGCCCCGTATTTCATCCGAAGCCAAGACAAAAAGTTAGCTTATAATAAAAATGAGGCTGCCACCAGTCGATAGCACTAAGGCAACTGAACGAAATAGGTTTTGCAAAACAATAGTGTTTTGTCATTGAAAGTTGGATAAAACATTTGGATAATACGAATCGTAGAATCCCATAATCTAACTTCCGGTAAAAAATAATGATGTTACGCTTTTGGATTAAGTGCCAATAAATAAAAAAGCTACTTTGTTAAATGTTATAGCAAAACAAATCTATGTGATATTACATAATATTGACTATGTTTTTATTTTTGAAAAAATAATAGTTCATAAATATATTTTGGAGGATTTCGATTTAGTACCTAATTAAGTTTAATAAATATAATCGGTCCAGGCACCTAATAGCCACTTAGCATTTATTTAATGACAACGATATCCAAATGTCTATGAAAAACGGATCTCTATAAATATTTGTTACAGATTTGTGTCTAAAACATTATTTAAAGTTACTCATAATGAGAGTGAAAAAAATAAACAAAATCAAAGAAACTCGACCCTTCACATTTCCTACATTCTTCCGCTATCGCAGTCACAGCTCAGGTGACGTCGCCGTGAGGCTTCTGTCGATGGCCGGCACACCTATTGGGTTACGAAAACAATACTAGACTTACAAGTATTTCGATTAGAAACTTTACTTTACAAACTACAACCAGATAGTTGAAATGTTTAATGAGTATTTAGAAAATACGAAAAACTATAACTAAGCACCTAGTTACCTAATACCTATATATTTGATTTGATAAAGTTATGAGAAAAATTTAAGGGTAATAAATATTAAGCTGTTAATTTCAGTTATTAATTGATAATTAACAACACAATTTGTCTTATTTAAAAATGCAAATAGAAAAAATAAAATGAAAACTTGTGAAATTTTTTATTGTTTATTTTACTACTAGGGACATCTAGTATTTATATTGAGTAACTTATACAATCCGATAACTACTGATTAAAGCCATCTAGCGGAATATTAATGATATACTTCGTTCATAAAATATTTAATTTTTGAAATAAATGAAACGGTAAGTCGTTTTAATTTATTACAATAAATACCTTTGGAAGAAATAGTTAAATACGTAAGTAAATTTATCTTTTTATACACATTTATTAATATAGTTTTTTTTTACTGGCAATTTTATCTCACTTTGGAGTTTATGTAAATTTGCAACACTGTTTACAAAATTAGACATGGCGCGCCTCAACAGGATTCCGCAAGTGTTCAATATATTATTTTATTTATTTGTATTTTTATGTTGTTTTACAAAATTAGCGAGTGCAAATATAGAATTGGATGAAGACAATTGGAGGCAAATCCTCGATGGGGAATGGCTGGTTGAATTGTGAGTACTTTCCTTTACCGGTACATTAAAAAAAATTCAGAACGTGTCAGTTTTTTTAGAAAAATACAATTTTTGAGGTCAACATAAACTAAAAATAAAACATAAGCATATCAAAAGCGATCCCCTTTTCATGTTACATATGATTATTTCTTACAAAAAAATTATAGTGTGGTTCAACTATGTCTATTCATTGAGTTTGGGTTCAATAAACTACGACAAGGCCGTTAGGGTCTAAGCACCGTTTTGGTTACCGTGTCGCATTCCCATCTATTGTCCACAGTTTTAATAAAAACCACTTTTTTTTATAAATATCACATATCGTACAACACTCGGCCAGTCTAATTGGTATTCAATTTAATTTCATTCTCGTGTTGCGTGAGTCATTGATGTAATTTTGTTTAACTGATATTTTATTCACGGCGTAAATTACTGTACTGGAAAGGATGATGTAATGAGAACAATACCCATACTTTTTTCACATAAATAATATTAAAACACCACTAAAATAATATAATACTTGGCCATAGATGAGTCATATAATAAACACACAAGACTATTCCGTCAGTTAATGTAATCAGTAAACGCAAAAATAGAAAATAATCTGAATATAAGTAATAAGTAAATAAGCAAATTTTTCATGAAGTAAGTAAATAGGTATTACCTAAGAAAATAACATCTTGAACTATAACATCAAATAAATATTTAAAGAAATGTTACATATCATCTTTATCCATTCATATCTTTATAATTATATACACTATAATATTTTCGTACTTATAAGTTATTTTCATATTTCATCAATAAGAATATAAATTTATTTTTTATAAAACAAAATCGTACTTCCAATATTTTTTTTTAAAACCAACAATAAATGGCGACTTTAATTGAATAACATATTTACAATGATTTGTATTCTAAACAAATACTTACTAAAATAAGATTTAAATTAACAAATGAATGCCTGTACTTATAAGCATACATCAATTTATTCATTTTGCCTTCTACTAACTGACATACGGAAAGGACATTATTTTATTGAATACTGAATATAGCGATCATGAATTAATAGATATAATTATATTTAAGAGAGACTCGAATTGGTCTAAATTAGATGTATCCTAACATGTGTATCTAAAATGTAACTTATTAAACAAGCTAAGCTTATATAGGATTAAATTATTTTGTACACATGCATAGACAAAGATTTATTTCCTTTATTAATAGTTAAGTTAGTTAAATGAATGTACAACTTATGTAAATATTGTCTATGACTACACAAATAAATGGGAATCTTTGAGAATTTATTACATCAAACATGTACATAAAATTGTATTATGTTTCAAGTTGTAATTCACATTGTAAGTGAATCTGATCCCTTATTTTACAAATGTTACCATTTCAAATTAATATTATCAATAGAAAAGATAGCTCTTTTTATGTCTTTTTATAAAGGATTAAAAAAACGTTTAAAGTATTCTTAGCAACAGATAAATCATAAGGAAATAAAATAAGGTACATGTTTTTATTAAATAAATCAGAGATCCCTGTGAAAATTGCCAACGAAAACCCAAAATATCATTATTATGCTGTGACATTCATAAAAATTTAAAAATAATAATACAAATACATTGTTTATTTCGGTAACATAATAATACATATTTGACAAGTTTTATGGCAGAAGTATTATTTTCGTTTGTAATGCTGTGTTACAGTTTAATGTGGTAGTTATCCAGTGTAATGAAGGACAAAAGGTACTTCCTTTTGTCCCTCTTAGATACAATGGATATTATTTGTACTTGACCATGTAGTAATTAAGGGTAAGATGAGCTCTTTGGTAAATGTCTCACTGGTAGACCTAGCCTTTTTGATATGAAAGTATTTGGACTGATTTTACTCGATGGTAGAGCTTTGTGAAATCTCGTCTGGGTAGGTACCACCTACTCATCAGATATTCTACTGCAAAACAGCAGTACTTGGTATTGTTGTGTTCCGGTTTGAAGGCGGTGCCATTGTAATTACAGGCACAAGGGACATAACATCTTGGTTCCCAAGGTTGGCGGTGCATTGGCAATTTTTTTTTTAAGAAATATTTTATGTCACTGTCTATGGGCGTTGGTGGCCACTTACAGTCAGGTGGCCTCGTCCGTTTGCCTATATCATTACCTACTCTATAAAAAAAAATTTAACTTAATAATCTATATTGATATTATCAATGGAAAAGTACCTCTAATTATTTGTCTGTTATGCTATCACGGTTAAACCACTGAAGCGATTTTGATGAAATTGCGTATGGAGCAAGATTGAACCCCAAGGACAGACATACTTTTTTATATTTAACACCTGACAGCCTCCCTTTAACATTACAAAAAGAGAAAACTTATGCTTTTCAACATTTATAGGATTATTTCAGTAATAACTAGTCTTGACATATTGTTTAAAGGGTATGAAATTAAAGGAGGTATACTTAAACAAAATATATGTGAGCATTGTCAACATTGAGGGCTAATTTCATACTTTTTTATGACATATTTCCCCAAACAGTTTGTACGCATATATTATATTTTTCCCAGTCGGTCCTCCTGCAAGTAAATATTGTGTTATTAATTATTTACCAAATACAATACGGCTAACAATCGAATAATTCGATGAATTACATATCTACCATTATCATTGTAAGCAAATAAACAAATAATCTTATCTCGTTTGCATTATTCATTGAACTTTGTGTTGTGACTTCAGCGACAATCTTTTGCTTACAATCTCTTCGACTTGTAATGTTTTCAATTAAAAATCGACCAGCTAACGTTTACCGCGTTACGTCACTGCTTCGCCCCCCTCGGGTCGTAGCGTGATTTTATAGTCTATGAACTCAGTAACTGCCCGGCCCGACGTACAGGTGAAATATTAATTTAATTCTAGGGATCATCACATAAAAAAATAACGAGATACACACGTCAAGTATTATATATAAAGAAAAGATAGTATTAAATAGATAATGATTTTGGCATCATCACCAAAAAGTGTGTGCAATCGCTTGTGTAGAACTGCCTTAAGATTAACTTAGCAATATGACGTGAATTAAAGGCTTGCAATATATGTAAGTGACAATTGCGTAATAGTTTACGGACGACTAGCGATTAAATCGCAGGTTTGTTCGTGAATTTTTGAGCTTTTGTTGTCCCCTCTCCTGACACTAGTTTTACGCTTAAATAGAATGGTAAATAGGAAAATTAGTAAAATGGCGATTCAAAAGCGTTGTAAAAGTATTTTTGAAAAAAATATAATTCGATTTGATTTGTAATAATTACAATCTTTTATCTCGTATATTAAAACCTTAGTGTTATTTGCAAACATTTTTAAAAACTTATTTAGTATATCATAATATATCCTATGGGAAGTTCCTTAAGCTCTTGGTTGCCTGGAAGATATTGCTATGTAGCAATAAGGCCAGAGTTGTATGATGATTAGGTTGATATGTAATTTTTATCTTTTTTAATATTTGTGGTGTACCATAAAAGCATTAAGTAAACTAATATTCAGATGTTTTTAATATATTTTATATTTGTATCTAATCTACACCCACTATAGTCAAAATACCTGACATTCAAGGGCGGCTGACATCATTGCCGCGAACACCTGTGACTTCATCGTTCATAACAATGAAAAGATCATGGGCGTTGTATTTACAAAAATAATAGTAAGCCGGCTGATGTTGACATCGATAGTAGATCTTATATAGCTAATAAGCAAACCGACCGTCAACGTATTTGCAACGCCACCTCCTAAAGCTTTACTGCGTCAGCTGAGTCTTTCCACCACTACCCAGACAGCTGACGATTGTTTTCATATTTATTTACAAGTTGATGCGGCCGGCTGACGCCTAACCCCCCCTCCACTACGCAGCTGACGGTTATTTTCCAGCTCAGTATAATATAAGAAAGGTTTCAATCGGCGTACTATTACTTTCTTTTCTACAATTCCCAAGTTTCGCACCTTCCCACAGCGAAACACACCGCGGGTGCGCCAGCTGACGCTTGGTTCACTTATTAGTCATTCGAGTTCTATTAAAAATGACGGCAATCAATCGGCTTCAAATCACTACCTAAAATGAAACGCTACCTCCCGGACCAGTAGGTACGGTTATTTATTGTTACAAACGTTATTTTACAAGTCATTTCCAACATTACAATATGTTGACTCTGTTTGTGTTATAGCTGAAAATATAATTATTAAAATGTTGATGTCCTTTAGACCGATTTATCAAAGTAGACCAATGAGCGTTGAACATGTAGTGCACAATGCAAACACAAGTGCACTACTATAAATGGTCCAAACTCCGGGCTGCTAATTAGATATTCTTAAAAGAAAAACCCAAAAATGAAGGTATTTAACAGGTCAATTTAAAATTGAACATATATATACGTTCTGAAGTATATTACGTAACTTCGTGCTAAATTTCATTTATGTCTGTTTCACACTTATTATTATATAATCCTTTTTTTAACGCTGGAAAAACACATTACGCGTTTCCCCCACGGGAACAGTGGGGGGTGGGTATGTGGGGGCTCGCCATATGTCCAGGGCGCCGAGTGCGCCCCGGTCATCGGAATACCCACTAAAAAACCAGCGGTACCCTTCCCGTCTAAACGTGGAGCGCCACGGGATCGCTTGCGCATGCTACCGCGACATTATTATAAACTCAGCGTCAAAAAAATCGCACCTTTTGGTATTTTGACTTCAAGCAACTATAAACCCTATTTCATCTATGGTAAGGTATAAGTGTGGGGCCTCATTTTAAAGGTTATTGAATCCTTTAAATAATAGAACTGTGATAGTGATTACTAAGCATATAAAAAACATTTTTCATGAAAAAAGGAAAAACACGCCAAAATTACTTAATTTAATTAATCTAAAAACATAACAAAATTAAAAAATACAGTAAAACAAATTCTTAAAACTAAACTTAGAACCTAGTGTTACCTCCCTTAGCCCTAATTACAGCCTCCATGCGATCCTTCATTGACCTCACCAACGTCACGATGCGTTCTTGAGGAATGTCACTCCACTCCTCGACGACGGTGTCCCGAAGCTGTTCAAGGGTGGCACGGGCAGTATCACGAGACCGCACCCGGCGTTTCAGATCATCCCAAAGGTGCTCTATGGGATTCAGGTCAGGACTTCTCGCTGGCCACTGCATCACGGGGATCCCAACCTGATTCAGGTAGTCCCGAACAATGATTGCCGTATGGGAGCGGGCGTCGTCGTGCATGAATGTGAATTCAGGCCCGACAAAACCAGCATACGGGACCACATGGTCCTCCAGTATCTCTGTGATGTACCGATGAGCAGTCAGGGACCCCTGGCCACGTGCACCTCCAGTGCAGGAGACGCACACAAGGTCGGTTTTTCCTTGGATTGAAATTCCGCCCCAGAACATGCAGGATCCTCCTCTGTAGCTGACGGTTTCTTCAAAGCAGGCCTGTGTGTACCGTTCCCCCTGCCTCCTGTACACTCTTCTACGCCTATCATTGCAGAAAAGGCATACCCTAGTCTCGTCGGAGAAGAGGACATACTTCCATTGGTCGAACGTCCAATCCACGTGGTCTCGGGCAAACTGAAGTCTGACTCGCCTATGCTCTGCTGTCAATTTGGGGCCAGTAGCAGCCCTACGGGCCTGGATTTTCTTCTCTCGCAGCCTTCTTCTTATTGTGGAGACGCTCACTAACGTCCTCCTAGCTGTTCGGAGCTGCTGTTGCAGCTCAACAGCGTTGGAGAATCGGTTACGCAAAGACGTCGACACAATATAGCGGTCGTCTCTGTCGGAAGTGCAACGTCGTCTTCCGGATGCATGCTTCCTGATGTAGCCTCCAGTCTCCTGGAACCGCTGGGATACTCGTTTCACCCGGAAACGGCTTATGTTGAGTTGTCGAGCAATATCATCGTAGTCCTGATTGCAGTAGTGCTACCACTTGAGCTGCTTCTTCTGCCGTGGTATCCATTTTTCAGGGTTTTTTTCTTACTGGAGCTGTTCAGGTGTGACTTCTGTGATGTCTGGATAGCTAATGACCCATAATTAATTTTTACCCCCCCTTTTATTCGTGTCCAAGGTGGCACAAGTAGTGAGTCCTCTAATGAGCTTTTCAGCACTTTTTTTTTAAAGACCCGTGTTGACCCGTTTTTTTAAAAAACCCGAACGTTTCGTGATTATTGTTTTTACAGAAAAGAACGATACGCGTTTTTAAAGTGTATTAATTGTGCTTTCAAATGATATTAATTTTGGTAGGGTACAATAAATAAGTTAAGAGTATTATTCGCTTGAAGTCAAAATTTCAAAAGGTGCGATTTTTTTGACGCCGAGTGTATAACCCTAACATAATATATGTTTACATTTATGTAATATTTAGTATAAAATTTACTTAGGAAAATTTATTTTTGATGATTTTAATTATTTGTAAATTATGTCTCTTGATCTGGAGTCGATCTCGTTTTGATAGGACTCTAATGACGTCACGTACATAGATTTTGACTTCGCAATAACAAACAGATATACGATAATTCGTACGTCATACATTTACGATGTAAAAATACGAACACGATATTTGAATCGTAAACAAATTAAATATTATCAGTAAATAAATATGTATTTAGTTTGCTTCGTTATTTATTTGTAGTCAAAGTAAATAGTATTAGTTATTACGATTAATATCGACAAAAACTATTTTAGAGGTTGCTAATATTTTATGGGTTCTTTACTTATATTCCTCTTAGCTCAGCGATTCCCAGGTTCCGCATGAACTAAAATATGGTCCGCGTAAATTGAACCTCAATGGTCAAGAAATTTTACAGCGAGCTTTGTACCTTACGAGCTCAAAAATCTCATTGATCCGATTTGAATTATCTACCAAAAATGATATGTCTTTCGTGTTAATTAATGTTATTTTATAATTTCATGATTACTTATGTCAATCGTTTCTAATAAATTATTATGATTTGATTTACACAATTGATTTTTTAACTTGTGGTCCCTGCTAATTATAAGGCAGGAGGAATAAAATTGGGAACCTCTGTCTTAGCTACTGACATTTCAACTATATTTAAACCTAATATAATATATGGCCTTATGTGTAAACGTTGTTTAAGCGTGTGAGAAGTAACGCTGTCTTCTTCTTTCGAATGTAAAATCAATAATGAGTAAAAGAGCGAGCGAGTGTTTATACGGACGCTAGACAACCTTCATATAAGTAAGGTTGATAATGATCAAACTTACTGACTAGAAGTATCGAGCTAACTCATTATTAATTTTGATAATTGATGACATAACATAGAACTGAATACACACCTGGGGCCGAATTCTGCTATAGCTATAATGATTACGATAGGTTCGCGATTCGATGCCGAGATGGCCCAGTGGCTAGAACGCGTGAATCTTAACCGATGAACGTGGGTTCAAACCCGGGCAGGCACCACTGAATTTTCATGTGCTTAATTTGTGTTTAAAATTCATCTCGTGCTTGACGGTGAAGGAAAACATCGTGAGGAAACCTGCATGTGTCAAAGTTCTGCCACATGTGTATTCCGCCAACCCGCATTGGAGCAGCGTGGTGGAATAAGCTCCAAACCTTCTCCCCAAAAAAAGGAAAAGAGGCCTTAGCTCAGCAGTGGGACATTCACAGGCTGTTACTACTTACTACCCGATACGATTCCGATCCAACTTTGACTATTATATATTAATTCGGATCGTAACCGTACCGATATGATGTTAACATAATATAGGGTTTTCCATTAAGGGCGCTTGATCGTGCAGAACTTCCATCGTAGCGTGTGCTGTGTGGCACGTAGCGCCGTCCTGTTGAAACCACATGTTGTCCAGATCCATATTCTCGATTTCAGGCCAAAAGAAGTTGGTTATCATCGACCGGTATCGCTCACCATTGACGGTGACGGCCACACCATTATCGTTTTCGAAAAAATACGGACCAATCACGCCTCCGGCCCAAAATCCGCACCAAACAGTCACTTTCTGCGGGTGCATTGCCACTTGGTGAACCTCGTGTGGATTGGTCTCGTCCCAAATACGGCAATTTTGCTTGTTGACATAGCCATTCATCCAAAAATGCGCCTCGTCGCTGAAGATGATTTTTTTGCCAAAATCGGCGTCAACTTCCAACTGCTCTAATGCCCAGTCAGCGAACACACGGCGCTGTCTATGGTCATTAACCTTGAGCTCTTGGGTCAGCTGGATCTTGTACGGGTGCAGGCTCAAGTCACAACGCAAAATTCGCCAAGTTGTCGTCTGCGAAAGGCCGAGTTCCTGTGCGCGACGCGGAATTGACTGCCGCGGGTTTTCGAGGACACTGTCGCGCACAGCGGCGATATTCTCGGCAGATCTCGCGTTACGTTGACGCACGGGAACAGGCTGATTGTTAACTGACCCGGTTGACTCGAATTTGTCCACCAATCGACGGATAGTCGACTCGGCAGGACGATCATCGCGACCGTAAAACGGGCGAAGTGCGCGGAACGTTGCTCGAACTGAAGACCCATTTTCATAAAACAATTTTATGATTTGCACGTGCTGCTCGACACTGTAACCTGCCATGGTGGTTTGGGAGGACGGAATGAATATAACACACTGCATTTGACAGCTGTCACTCAAACAACATGGCCGCAATCAGCTGTCAAAGTTCAAGCGTCCCTATTGGAAAACCCTATATATACCGTTATGTTTAAAACCAAACTTAATTGTTAACTTTTATGCCAGTAGTCGATAATTAAATTAAATAATAGGAAAACGGATAAACGGCAACGATCACGCTTCGATAAATTAGCAATTTATTAGTAGGATTGTCCTCCGGAACGTCTTGAAGCAAAGTTTCATTATCACGTAATTCGAGCACGTGCATATTCCATTTAATTACAATGTCTTATAGTATATCTATACTAATAATATAAATGTTAAAGTAACTCGCGTCCGTCTGTTACGTTTTTACGGCTAAACAACTGAACTAACCGAATTTGACTTATTTGGTAACAAGTAAGCTTGGATCCCAACTATGGGTCGATGGTATTCGATGTTTTCCTTGTATGTCGAACGCGAGATATCCATATAATAATACCCAAAGTCCCATCTCAGCCAATATATCTTTAATAAGCATTTTTTATAGAATAGGTAGGCGGATGAGCATATGGCCCAACTGATGGTAAGTGGTCACCAACGCCCATGGACATTGTAAGGAATGTTAACCATCGCTTACATTACGCTTGGGAACTAAGATGTTATGTCCCTTGTGTCTGTGATTAGACTGGCTCATTCACCCTTCAAACCGGAACACAACAATACAAAGTACTGTTCTGTTTTGCGGTTTAGACTAATTCATGAGTAAGTAAAATTTTAACGATATTTATTGTGTTATGTATTAACCAGTTACGCCCCCTGGTGTCCCGCGTGTAACGCCCTCGCACCAGCATGGAAGGATCTATCGAACCGCGCCAGGAACAAGAACATGGCGCTGAAGGCGGCGGCCGTCGACGTCACCAAGTCGCCCGGGCTCAGTGGACGATTTGTAGTCACTGCGCTGCCTACGATATTCCAGTAAGTATTTGATTATAATTATTATTATTGTATGTATTATTTTAAATTATTTGTGGATACAAATGGAAAAAAAATATCGTCAAACTCATGCAGTTTTCCTCGCGATGTTTTCCTAAATCGCTGAGCATGTGATGAATTATAAACACAAATTAAGCACGTGAAAATTCAGTGGTGCCTGCTCGGGTTTGAACCCGCGATCTTTGATGTGTTCTAACAATAGACCCCAGCTCGGTCCACATGTTAATAAAAATCTGTATTTAATTTTACAATGCTACACAAATTCTCAACAACCTATTAGAGTCAAAATTAGAGAAAGAGTTCAGACGCAGTAACAATGGCTTTACGTGCTTTCCGTGGCACTTGGAGTGTACACTCTTCAAACTTCCAGACTTTGGGCTGCTATTGAGAATCTTCGAGAGAAAAATCCAAAAACTTTATCGGACCAACCTGGGGTTTGTCCCCAGGACCTCAGTATCTGTGGCCCTTTTCTTTAATATTTTCCGGGAGGTCAAATGACGCTACTCCACCTGATGGTAAGTGGTAGTAGAGTCCAAACGCGACGATGGCTAGTGCAGTCAGGAAGAATGATTTGCACTAGCCGCCCCGCCTTGCCGGCCCGCAAGATGCCTCTTCACGCCTCGTTTGAAGGCACCCAGGTCATAAGAGGATGGGAACACGCGTGCTGGTAAAGAATTCCATGTTTTGGAGGTGCGACAAAGAAAAGAGTTGCCAAATTTCTTCGTGCGCAATGGCCTTCTAGCCACCGGGCCAACGAGGCAGTAGAAGTTTATTATACAATATAATATATTTAAACGTTTCTAGGGCATACGTTAGTTGACTGTATACAAACTAATTAATAATCCCTCGTGTGTTATAACAAAGTCAAATTCGCACCCTTTTTTATCAACGATAAAGGTATATTTAGTTATTTATGTAAGAGCCTTTTTCGTTGCCATGTCTTTTTTGATCGATCACAGAATATTATAAATGCGAATGTATGTCTTTTTACGCTTTCAATTCTTAAATATTGAACGGATCGTTATGAAATTTTACATACACGTCAGAGCTAAAGAAACGAAGTCGCGTGCAGAAACTTGTATTTTTATTGATGACTAAATTTTTATATCATTTTATATTACCATATCATGTTCAAATATTATGTATTTGTGAAATGAATATATATTAAATTTAACCAACAGATCACTACTGTATTTAAATTAAAATTAAAATCTTTATTATCGAGCTACATGCAAAATTTCAAGGTTTTACAGTTTTAGAAAGTTCGCGATGAATCACTGAATTGTTTTTATAAGTTACATAGATGAAAAACGAGACCACAGACCTCGTGCAATCGCTTTGACACTGATTGTATTACAAATGTCATTCAATATGTTTTTCACGAATGTTTCAAATTTAGAGTTTTTTTGTATTCCATATATAATGTAAAGGTGAATTAAAATTATAATTGGAACGTCGTTGAATCTTTGTTCGAGGCGCCTTGAATCTATGGCGCCTGTTTTGCAAATGGTTGATAATGCTTCAATTATATAGGTAGTCGATATTTAACGTGGGCTGGGACCAAATTTAATGTCTGTTTTATAATACTTTGGATTGTTTCGATAATGCATCTCTATGGATTCAGGGAATACATTCCCTTCGTGTTAGGGCTTTGTGCGAGCTCATCTGGGTAGGTACCACCCACTCATCAGATATTCTACCGCAAAACAGCAGTACTCTGTCTACTCTTACGTCCCTTGTGCCTGTAATTACACTGGCTCACTCACCCTTCGAACCGGAACACAACAATACCAAGTACTGTTGTTTTGCGGTCGAATATCTGACGACTGAATGGTACCTACCCAGGCGAACTTGCACGAAGCTCTACCGCCAGAAATAGTGTCATTGCCTATGGTTCAATAGATTAAGTTAAAATAATTAGATATTTTCGAATTGAGCCGGTAATAATCATCATTTTTTTTTTCTCTTCATGCGGATTGATTTTCCGTATGTACTTTTATATTTTGGTACGTGACTATATACCAGGGTGGTACTGCCTTTCGGTGCACTTGTATATTCACTGATATTTTTTTATTACAGCGTAAAGGAAGGTGAATTCCGCCAGTACAAGGGTCCACGTGACGCAGACGCGATGATAGATTACGTTGAACGTGGCAAGTGGAAGAAGACGGAAGCCATACCTGCGTGGAAATCACCGCATTCCTTCCAGATGGGCATCGTTGCACACTTCTTCAAACTCAGCCAGGCTCTAAGAGTGAGTGTGAAACGTTTCTAGAATTTTTTAGCTGAAAGACAAATACTGTCAATATCAAGCATTTTTTTTAGAAATGTAAAAGTTACTTTGATTATTATATTCACTCTAACATTGTTCGATAGAAACACATACACTGTGTAAGTATTTTTTGTTGTACATCAGCTTTCTCGGTGGTAGGGCTCTCTGCAAGCTCGTCTGGGTAGGTACCACCCGCTCATCAGATATTCTACTGTAAAACAGCAGTACTTGGTATTGTTGTGTTCGGTGAGTGAGCCAGTGTAATTACAGGCACAGGGGACATGACATTTCTTACAATGCCAATGTTTATGGGCGTTAGTGACCAGCTAACATCAGGTGACCCATATGCTCGTCCGCCTACATATGCAATACAACAGAAATATAAAAATATAAAAATTACCGTTGATTTATGTAGAATCAAGTAGTTTGGATGTAATAAGAGTATGTATGTTTATATATTCTAGTTACTATTAAACTTATGTCTCATATACAGGGTGTTCACACCATGCTGATGGAGACGTATGGTCTGCCGACGTGGGGCTCTTACCTCATCTTCGCCATCGCTACAATATTCGTCGGAGCTCTTCTTGGATTGGTAATATGTCATCTAGTCACTAACGTACTTACGGGCACACTTGTGCTCTATTCCCACACTTTCATATTATAAAGGTCCTCCAGACCGATTTCGGCCACAGCGACCAATTTCAAGAGAGATTGGCCAACTGGGCAGGAGATATTATAGTGCACAAGTGTGTGCAAAACACAGCAAACACAGGTGCACTCTCTTTTCCTTAGCTCTCATAATCCGATGGGACGGCAATCCGACACGACCGGAAAGAGTTCAGGCGCAGGACCAACGGCTTAACGTGCTTTCCGAGGCACGGGAGTGTACACACTTCCAGACTCCGGGCTGCTACTGAGAATTTTCTGACAGAAAAACCCAATAACTGACTGACAACCCCCCCCCCCCCCTCTTTGCTGCATCAAAATGGAAATGTCCCTTTGCGTATAATGAAAATGTGTGTGTGAATATACAACATCGTATTCCTCGTTGTTATAAAAAGTAACATATTTTAAATCGCATGCGTCGAAACGTTGTAGTCTTTGAATCGGGGCCTCGTGTAAACGCATTGGTTGACTTGGCTCAAACGCCACTGTGCCCACGATCGATAGGATTAGAAGGCAACACCGCGCAAAGAAATTGAGACTATTGTGTATCATATACAAATATTTTCTTTTAAACCTGAACGCGAAATCTAACATTTAAATGTATCTTTCAGCTGTTGGTCTGCATAATAGATCTACTGTATCCCCCGAGGAAGCCAGAGAAGGTGCTGGTGAGCCAAGCGGAGGTGGACAGGAAACGCGAGCAGGACGGGAAGAAGTCTGATGACGATCAGGTTCGTTGAGACGTTTATTTTATACAAGCATTTTGCTCGCGGTGTCATCCGCGTAGTTCCCGTTCCCGTGCGAATACGGAGACAGTACGTAGCCAATATTACTCGCCGATAATGTAGCTTACCATTGGTGAAATAATTTTTTAAATCGCCTTAGTGATTTAGGTTTGAAAGCGTAACAAACAAACTCACATTCAGATTTATAATATTAGTTAGGATTGATTGATAGATATACTGTTTCTTTTTTTTATTGTATATGTAGACGGACGAGCATATGGGCCACCTGATGGTAAGTGGTCACCAACGCTCATAGACAATGGCATTGTAAGAAATGTTAACCATCGCTTACATCGCCAATGCGCCACCAACCTTGGGAACTAAGACGTTATGTCCCTTTTGTCTGTGATTACACTGGCTCACTGTAGAATATCTGATGAGTGGGTGGTACCTACCCAGACGAGCTTGCACAAAGCTCTACCACCGAGTAAAACTATGCCATGAGTTAACTATGAGTTTACTATGCCACTTTCATGATACTTATACAGAGTGTCTGAAAAACAATAGCACTCATACAGCATACGGACTGTTCCATTTTATAAGTCTGTTAAAAATATATGTTAACCGTTTCAGGAGTTAATTAACGACGACATCGTCGACGACGCGGAACTACCGGACAGCGACGCCGAGAAGAACTCGCCCAGCGATGTGAGTTTTATCTGACAATAAAGCTTAACGCGGAAACGAGTCTTTGATTTAAATGTAATTAGTGACGTAGCTAACAGTAACTTAGAGTAATATTCAAGATTGGTCGATTAATTGTGCTCAGTGTTTAAATTGTTAGGTTATAACATTTAATGTAATCTTTTAAAATACCGATTCATAAGGACTCGTGTAGACATTACATCGCTGATTCATCTCGATCTGATGTTTATGTTACGAGGATATAAAACAATCGAATACATTTCCAGACATCGGAGGACGACAAGGAGAAGGCGGGCGGCGACGACGCCAAGGTCGCCGACAAGCCCGAGCTGCGCAAGCGCAGGACGCGCAAGGCCGACTAGCGGGGCCCCCCGAGCGACGGCAGCCAGTCTAAATTTGTTTTGAAAGACGCGAAGTATGTTATTTTGTTGAAACGATTACATCCTAAAGGATTGTGTAATCTAATATATGAAATGAAATTATATTTAAACGGCTTAAATATATAAATAATAGATTACAAAATAAAATGTTACAAATTGTTCAATAGAGTAAACATTATGTATTATATATTACGGATATATGTACGAAATAACAAACGTAAATAATAAAAAAAAATATTGAATCCATTATAGAATGTTATTTATAATATAGTCATAGCAAGATATATGAATAATTGCGTTTAATAACTTTAAGGCTTTTTTTACCAAGACATAGTTATAATAATCAATAATACATCAAAATCTTAATACTAATGTATTTTTAAAATATTTTTTATATAATATGCACATTGAAATCGTCGTTACTCAAAACTTAAAAAGTCATTACGTTACCGCGACGTTGAAAAATTGTCTACAATACTATTGTGTTGCATTATTTCGATTCATATTAATATAAACTTAAACGTGTCATCTCTATTATAAATGACATGGCAGAATAGATTACGCCCACGCCCACTAGCGTAGATAGACGCCAGAAAAAGGAAAGAAAAATAACTTTTGTACCGAAAAAAAGTTCATTTTAGTGCATTACAGTAAATATATTAAACGTTTTAGCGCTCAAAGTATAATTGCATTTATTTGTAAAAAAAAAAAACAGTGAGAAAATTAGTAGTGTTGCTCTCTTTCTGACATTATTGATTTGACATTCGAAAGAAGAAGACGCAGCATTGATAGGTAACCACGTTTATAGGTCGTGCTGTATTCACGAACTGTAATGAAAAATTGAAATTGATAAGGGTTTTCACTAATGATTGGACAAAAAAAAATTTGCACCGATTTTTTTATTCGAAGTAAGCCACTCGCACCGTTGCTATAAAAGTATTATTTTTAGTATTAAAATATTTTATGATTTCATTTTTATACGCAGTTGAAGTTAGTAACAAGATTCGAAATTCTTTTACATTCCGAAATATAAAACGATTTATTTGTAATGCTTCCTAAATCCATCTTCTCCAAAAGAATGCTGAGGCCTTCAACTATGATCTTTTTAGATTTAATAAATAATATATATATATTACGGCGTGTTTGTGTGAACCGACAGCAAAAATTAAACTACAATTTTTATCATAAAATCTATAATATCAGTTTTAGTGTAATGTTTGCTGTCGAGTGCCGTTGTTGACAAAATTGCCTTGTACAAAGACTAGACTATTTTAATGTGCGACTGTAATTAACAACTAGTGGCTCGCTAATAAAATAATTGTATTTATATTGTGTATTTTTATTTTCCTCTGTGATTTGATTGGTTAAATTATAATACTAACCACACTCGCCGTATGACAGAAAAAAAACATTAAACTTTTGAAGTGATAACTTCTTATGGGAGGGTAAAACGCTTCGTAACGTAACGCGTTACGGCGCCACTCTGTCTGGCTTCCCTTTCTCTCACGCATATGGCAGCAGTAGGCAGGCTCCTTCTCTCTCACTTTATTATTTATTTATACTATTTTATTACCGACGCGGACTGCTTTACCTGAGAGTTACCAACCTAACGTCATCTAGCGTATACAGATAGTACTTATAATAATTTAGCAACTCTCAAGTACTCATTTAAATTGTATTGAATATATTATAATTAATAATAACCTTAAACTAAATGGCACAAACGCGTGCATCAGAATGACTACGAAATTACGGATCAGCTTCAAAATACTACCAGAACTTAGTACCTAAATCATAAAAAAAAAAATTAAAATGACCGGCTAATTAAGGTTTCCCTACAAATGATCCGTATTGCGCAATTATTTTTATTATTTGGTACCTAAAGATAAATTTTATTAGATCACTAAATCAAGAAATAAAGATTACATTAGCGAAAACAAAAATATAAAGGTGCGTACAGACCGCTCATTTTATACAGTCATTCTGATGCAAGGCAAATTATTTAATTGCAGGAAGTGCTTCAGGAAATTAAAACAATAGCATGAACAGCAAAAGATTTGTGGGGTATTTCACACATTTTGTTGTAATAAAATCCTATATTTCAATTTATTTCGCATCCTTTACAATCGAACTTACCGTGGGTCGTTTATTTATTTACTAGCTATTGACCCGCGACTGGCTTTGACCGCGCGTAAGTATTGGTAAAGGATAAATGTCTGGAAGTCTGATTTTAAATTAAGGTCTCACCAAACGTGGGTGACTTTAATCTAGGTTAAGTAGCAAGTGTCTCATGTACCAGATCAGGAATAGTTAGGACACGCACATACATCGGTGAAGACCGCATTCAATTCGATTAAGTAGTTTTTGCATGATGCGGGTATAAACATACAGACAAAAATTGTAAAAAAAAATACTTTTTAGCTTTTGTTGCTTTAATGAAGTATACAGGGTTATTTGTAACACACCAGCAACCTCGCGGGACTAGATAGCTAACATCATAAGCAACAACTTTTGTTCTAAGACTTAGTTAATTTTATTTTCATACAAAAATAAGTATTAATTTAATTTTCCGCTTGAACGTTTATAAACCTACGCGCATCGCAAAGATCGACGCGTCGTCCTTTCGTTTATGAATGAAATATAGACCTACAAATGTCACGACAGTACGACAAAAACTTGTAAAATCATTATTTTTTCATGTATTGAGTTATGTCCGAAGTCGTAGAACAAAAGTTGTTGCTTATGGTGTTAGTTATCTAGTCCTGCGAGGTTGCTGGGTCGTTACAATTAACCCTGTATAGTAACTTTTTTTTTTTAAATATCTTTAATGTGTATACCGGCCTGTTACAATTTTATTATATGTATAGATTTTAAAGTAGAGCTGAGAGAGACATGCAACACCAGTCTGGACTGATTGTCACATTGTAAGGAACAGAGAAGAGATTAAACGGACTAGAGGAGTGTTGCAGTGAGATTAGAGGGAGGAGTTTCGACTGAGTTCTTCTAACGGAGATGAAACTTGCTTGAGAATTTAAAATGAGAGAAAATAATTGATTTTTAATGTTATGTATTACTGCTACTTTTACTATTCAAAACACAAATACATTAAATATTAGTATTATAAGGTCGTTCAGACCGATTTTGGTCACGGCGGCCAATCTCAAGAGAGATTAGCCAACTGCGCACGACATATTATAGTGCACAAGTGTGTGCGCAAACACAGGTGCACTCTCTTTTCCTTAGCTCTCATAATCCGATGGGACGGCAATCCGAAACGACCGGAAAGAAGGCTTCACGTGCTTTCCGAGGCACGGGAGTGTACACACTTCCAACTTCCAGACTCCGGGCTGCTACTGAGAATTTTCTGACAGAAAAACTCAATAACTATTTATTGGCCCGACCTGGGAATTGAACCCAGGACCACCGGGTCTGCGGCCTTATATCTAGCCAATATTATTATTACAAAACCCTTAAATACCTACAAAAACGAAGAGGGAATCCAAAAAATAAAACAAATATATAATTCGATTTTCTTTATTCAGATATTTACATGAAATAATTAAGTATTGATATAATTTCACGTAATTGCAATTTAATATTAGTCAATAATTTAGATTTACATAAAAATTATAATAGCGGGTACAAGACTACATACAAGGAAGATTATTTCATTATTATTATTTTTCTTCATAAATCTAATAGTTTTTCGTCAGCAAATACAATAATATAGGTGTGCTCATATCTCATGCAACGGAACTATATTTCTTTTACATATATTTAAGCATATAAACAACATGAAATTACGTATAAATATTTGTGTATAATTAAATACATACTGTTACTAAGACGCAAGCATCAGTTAAAGCAGTAACTGTGATTCGAGAAGCGTTTCATTATAATACTATTGAACTAAATGGACATTATTTACTTATAAATATTTTATTTTATCGAGTATTAAGTATATAATATATTCAGAATACACAAGTCCAGTACATAAATGTTTAATCATATATATTCGACACAAACTTCAAAACAATTAATTAATATATCTTGATATTCTATTGTTTTAAATAATCATGAAAGACAATTGAAAATTATATTTAAAAAAAAAGTGTTTAAACAAAAGTTTATATTTCAATTATAATATTTAAATTTTCATAAGTAATTAATATCCATTCCGTGATATAGAACGAGTGACGGTTATTTGTGAATAATTTCATATAGAATGTGAGTCAACACGCAGACATACAAATTGAATGAGTTCATTAATTCAAAGTCGTAGCCAGGACGATGCTTCAGCTCACACATGGGATGCAGAGGCGGGGCAAGTCGTGGGCGGCCACGCGGTCCGGGGGGCCTCGCGCCTCGGAAACACGTTATGCATTACTTAAAAGCTTTGAAAGCGAGGAAAAATAGGACTCGTCATAAATCGAAAGATATTATTATTATTATTATTAAGAAAAAAACAAAAAACCCTTCATACGTGAAAACGTGAAAAAGCGCGTAAAAGAGATTTTCGAGCGAGATGAAAAAAAAAGAAGAGGGCCTCGCTAAATGAATCTCGCCCACATACAATTTAGGTCTTGCCCCGCCACTGATGGGATGTTACAATAAATAACCGAACATCAATATATAATATATATTAATATATAACACAGGTACTTCTCTTTCGTACAATTCCTTTAAACGCAATAAATGCCTAGCCACGCACTTGATTTATAAAGTATTCATGCTTGGTGTGTGTGTGTGTGTGTGTCATTACTATTATTCAACTGTATGTCTAGTGTCCCCTAATATTAAATATAACGATAGTATACAATTTCAAATTCTAATCACGTATATAAAATGCGTTAAGACTATTTTTTATTAAAAATATCTGAAATTTAGCAAAATCTACGTCTATATACGATAACGTCCGCGAGAACTTTTCGAAATACTTTAACGATACGGTACTTTTTTATACTTACACTAGTAACAATTTCGACTTTTTTTTTTTTTTTTTTTTCGAGTTATTAGGTTCACGTTATGCCAATTATTAGTCGAACCGACTTTTGTAAATGTAAAACGTGGATATACGCATTTAACACATTCTTTTATTAAATACTTTTTTTATCGATACGCTATTGATTTTTCGACACGTATTTTTTTTTTTAATTTTAATTAGCTTCTCGTTCCAATTCTATAAGACATTAATGAGCGGAATGTGTCATTGAAATTCTCGAATAATTTTATTACCAATAAGATATAATTCACATTATGATACGAATCAGTTCTTGTACGAATAAAAAAAAAATACAAAAAAAGTATACATATATAATCTTACGTCACTAATTAATACATCGTCGATATATAAGACAGATCTTTGGATGCGTTCATCGTCGACGCGCGAGAATTGATTATAATTTTTAGCTTAAATTTAAAATGAAGCTTGACAAAGCGTCACGTATGTAATATAAAAAAAAAAAAAATAGAGAATATTATACATATTAATCTAAAAAAAAAATCTCATTTGTCTAAGCGATACTAAAGTAAATCTTAAATACAATACACAGTCGAATATTCGACGTCACAAAAATAAAACAAACAAACAAAAAGACTAGATCATTAATAATTAATTACATTTCTACTTAAACACTAAAAATTCACAATCGCGATGAGAAAAAAAAATACATTTAACTAAATTAATACATTAAAAAGAAATGGTTACTTTAATTAAAAAAAAAAAAACACTAGACAATTAAAATACTTTGTGTATTTAATTTTTTTTTTAAAAACCTAAGATTAGGTCTGTTAATGAAATAAGTAAAAAGTCATAAGTAATTATTAAGTTAATTATTATTACTATTACGTAGATTGGTCATATTTACTTACCACACGTGTAGTCGAGTGCTGAATATAGCACTCAATAAAAACATATTTTGGCAGTGTTCAGGTTATTATTTTCAACTCTAGCTTCACTAGCTATCAAAAGATTGCCGTTGATAAAAAAAAAACTCGAGTAGATTAAAATTATTTTCTGGCAACCCTGACTCTAAGACAATTGAAGAACTGGTTATAGATGTTTTGTATGTATATAATTTATCAAGTTTAAGTAAACGAAACAGACGGACAGACCTAATGTAAAATATATTAAGAATAAATTGCCACTTTTAACCTAACGATAGAGGCGTCATTTTGAATTTAAACTAATATCTAAACATTAATCGGCGGTGCATTAATGGTAGAACTATAAACGACGACCTCAGAGTATTATATAGCCTTATAAATTTTCAGAAGCGAAATAAATAGTTTTGGTTAAAACTTATATTCTAATCATAACATTTAATACGCCGCGGGTATGTTATTGCATAGATTACGTTTGTTTAAATAATTAAAATATTATTAATAATAATAATAATAAAAGCGCTTGCAAGTCAGCGAGCGTAGAAGTAAAACTTCTTTAAATCTTTCTTATAAGACGAAAGCTTCAATATTTGAAGTAAGGCGCCTCTGTAAGCTTTCAAAGCGACCAAAGAAGTTTAACTTCTATAAACAATCACGATATCATAAACGCCGTTATATTATTTTCAAAGCATATCAAATCAAGATAGATCCTAATCTCGATATGAGAAGTTGGTAATATTGAAACACAATTGATTGCCGTGTCTATCTTTCTTAACTCTATGGTCGAATTGGAATAGAACAATTTTGCTGTTACTTCAACGACACGAGCGATATTACATATTTAATTTATCCCGCGTGCACGTACCGACAAACATTATCAATATCGGTACAATAATCTTGCAATATTGTTATTAATTGACCTACAAGCCACTTCGGGTTAAATGTTATTTAAAATACTAACTACTAAATATTATTATCTTATAATGGAAGGTATTTTTTTGTATTACATAATATACCATTACAGCCAAAAGTGGTTTCATACAGCCCCATCGAATGCAGTTATGCCATAACATATCTCAAATAAAGTTACTTTTTTTGTAAACAGGCAAACGATGATAATGTCACATAATTGATAAGAATTATCCTCTCAAAAAAGTTACAACCTGGAAATGACCCACAGTTGGGTAAAAGCTTACTCTGTAACGAAAAGATTTGGAATTCATTCCACCACTCTGCTCCAATGTGGTTGGGTAGCAACATTTCTTCTGACACATGCATTTTTTAAAGATAATCTATACTAATATATAAAGCTGAAGATTTTGTTTGTTTGATCCGGCTAATCACAGGAACTACTGGTTCGAATTTAAAAAATATTTTTGTGTTGTATAGTCCTTTTATCGAGGAAGGTTCTAGGCTGATTTTTATTTATTATATTTTTATTATATATATGCGGGTGAAACCGCGGGCACAGCTAGTTGGTTATATAATATATATGAGTTTTGGTATATTATGGCATAATTGGATTCAATTAATACCTTGGCTTGGTAAATATTTTTGGGGGTACATTTTTACCCCGAGATTACTATATAATGTCATCATTATATTTTTATTGCAAACTTTTTACATACATATATATTTAGGAACCAAACTTTATATATAACACGTGTTTCAAATTTACACTTGTAACTATATAAATATACATATATATTTAAATATAAAGTCCAATACAGGAAACAGTTGTGAGAGCGAAAAAACGCGTATTAATTTGAACTTAATACAATTGATAATACGAACTATTTTTAATCGGTACGTCTTGGCCCAATGATGGCAATGTGTTTAACAAGCACAATACCAAATCATCGATATATTAACAGCAGTACTGATGGCGAGCGAACGTCATCGAACAGTGATCGATCGGTTAACCCTTACTTGCCACCTTGGGGTACAAAACTACCCCAAGCCTATTGAGGAAAATAGTCATTTTTCCCATTTTGTCGGGCTTAGCATTTTTTTTAGTGTACATAAATTTTATTTTTGTCTACATAAAGTAAACAATCTTATAAAAAAGGCTTTCAATATGTTCCACAACAATTTTCAAGTCGAAATATTCAGTAGTTATTTTTTTATAACAATTTTTGTCACTGGGGTACAGATCTACCCCCATGGTGGCAAGTACGTAATTCTACAGAGGTGTGGCAAGTAAGGATTAAGTATCACACTTAAGACTATTGATAAAGCAATTGCAGTCCAATGGTCCAAGTACTATCCACGAGATCGATTATTCTTTATAAGAAGCCGAATCGAAATATTAAAAAAAATCTGATTCGTTTCGAATTATGAATTTAATTATAGAGCTAATTATATTTGCATCTCTTTTTTTCTTAATAAATTATTAACGTGCGAGAGAGATAATAGATTTAATACGCGTTTACTAATAAGATTACATTTTATATTTTTCTATTATAACTGGTGTTACGTAGTTAGTTTTTAATGTTTCTATTTTAATTTAATTGTAACTATGGAAGAATTGTTCGTCGTTGTAATATATATATAGTTTAGTACAGCGTAAGGTCTATTTTACAATGACAAAATCATTGTATTCGGCTACATGTCTCAGCTAAGTTAAAGTTATACACAATTGAAATAGCCTCTTCTTAGTCAATAGTCAAAATTGATTAAAGAAACAATATGTCATATACGTATAATTGTATATAGGAGACGATAAATGGAAGCAGAGTTCATTGCTATTGGATTATATGCTAGCGATCATCTTTTATGTATTTGTTGTCTACAGTGTACATACAGTGTGTAACAAAAACCCTGTCCGACCCGTGAAGTGGTTATTAGGTATCGCGTGTCGGTTCTATTTATGTAATAATTTTTAAAATATTAAGCAAAAAAATTACTTAAAAAAAAAAATCAATTGTGTTTAACGATACTGTTGGTGGTAAACACGTGGACTACTGAGGTCATGACCTCGTGTTTTAGCTACCCAATAGGTAAGAGCCATCGAGCGCTATTGCCCGCGCCTGTGTTGCCATGTAATTTTCGTCATTTAATTATTATTTTTTCGTGGTAAATTTTTTGTTTAGTATTTTAAAAATTATTACATAAATAGAACCGACTCACGATACCTTATAACCACGTCACAGGTCGGTCAGGGTTTTTGCTACATCTGTATACGACTTATTTATTTCTAAATTTTCGGATAAAGGTGTAACACCGAACCCACATCAGCGCACAAACACTACACACGAGTCCCAACAACGCGCGCCATCTTTCGGCATCGCGAAGTCAACTTGACCCAAGACTGAACGCGGAAAACTGGTGCTTTAAATGTTCCACGAGAAAATTGAGTACATAATTAAAAACGTTTTTCAAGAGAAAAACGCTACCAATCATAATTAATGTACAAAGGTACAAAGGTCACGTAACACACTCGTTTACATACTGCAAAATAATTTTAGAAATGAATACCTGCTTGAAAATCAAAATAATATAAAATTGTATATATAGATTAAACACTTCAGAGTCCATTTTTGAACGACAATTATTTAATTCATTCATAGAAAACAAAAACACGTTACCTAATAATGACAAACTACATGAATGACGAACTCATAAGTCAAAATCCGTGCAAAGTACGTGTGAAGTTTGTGCGCAACCGTGGGTCATGTAGACGTTCGGTTCAATTACTAAAGTATTTACATTATTGTCTATTCATTATTATAAATGTAAGATCTTTATAAGACATTTTAAGAACAATTTATTGTTTTATCATTTTCGCAATTATTTTGATTGTTTAAAAGTTTTCACTTCAATATTTATTATATATCCTTCACTTAGCTAAAACACCTAGCGGTTTATTTATAATATATAATCTTATGCACATATCACGGTGTATGGTAAACGAATTACTAACGTCCTTATTTCGTTAATATAAGATCGTTTATCGCGTAACGCGGAAGGCGTTCCTTCAACAGAAACAAGCGTAGAATCTGGACATATCGATTTTCCAATACGTGTCCAGCTGGCTTCTGAAAGAAATATATCTTGATTAACACATTCTGACATATTTGTAAGGGACAATTCTTGCGGTTTTGTTTTTATAAAATTGATATGCGGACGGGCAAGTGAGCCACCTCATCATAGACCACCACTTATATATCCAATGCGCCACGAACTTTGGGGAACTAAGATGTTATATCCCTTGCGCCTGTAGTTATACTGGCTGACACACCCTTAAACCGCTACACAACAATTCTAAGTATTGCTGTTTGGCGGTAGAATATCTAATGAGTAGTGGGTAGTAGTACCTACCAAGACGCACAAAGACGTCCTTTTTTAAAATGTTTAATATTTCTGCTGTTTGACGGGCTGTTAACAAAGTGCGGTGTTGTCTTTTAATAATAATAATTGGTAGCGCCGACGATGTTTTCGGTAAAAGTGCGAACTCACCATCAGGGCTCCGCGGGGTGCGGCGGGGAGGCTCCGCTACTGTCCTCGGACTGCGCTCCGTCGCCCATATCTGTCCCCATCTATAAATACACGAACAATTAATCTAAACCTATTATAATATACCTCACTGAATACGATAACTATTATAATCATTAAAAAATTTAATACACATTAAACAAAATTATGATGCCCTCTTGATCGATTGTCAGCCACGGGGGCCAATCTCAAGGGAGGTTGGAACGAGACTACACGAAAGGGTTCAGTACCGCCACGGTAATGTAAACAATTCCTTTGTAATGTAATTAAACTCTCCTGGGTTTCGAACCCGGACCTGCGGCCTTATATCTAGCCACTAGACCAACAAGATAGTATTTATTTAAACTATTGAGCATTACCTTGAGCACGTCGTGCAGCGAGCTCATACTGCCGAGGCTGAGCGGCGTCAGGCAGCGCTCCAGCGCCGAGCCGCTGCCGCACGAGCCGCCGCCCAGCGACCTGCGCGGAGTCCATAGTAATATATAATCGAATGAAAGAAAAATGAATTTCAATATTCACTGATCAAGTCTATTGTATTATTATTTTGAAATAATGTCTAATCGACGGAGCTAGTTTTAGTATAATTGAAGCGTAAGTACTACGTCAGTATCGGCCAACGAGGTACGGACGGAGGCCCGGGGTACGTACCGCTCCATGCGGTGCGGCGGCGAGGGCGGCGCCTCCTGCGGCGCGTCCCGCGAGCGCGCGCGCCACGAGCCTGCGGGCACGCACGCGGCACTCGTACACAATGCTTTTACGTTCGGACAAATTAACGAAACGACACTTCAAAATGCTTTAAGGGAGCGTCGAAATGGAAACCCATACCGTTGTAGGATCCGGTGGGATGCGATATCGTCAGCGGCGACGTCCGCTTGCTGCTGTCTCGACTGCCGTACATCTGCGAAAATGTTAAATCGAGATATTGAAAATAATTTTAAAAATTTCATAATATTATTATATTTTAGTTGTGTTTTCAGCTGAGCATGAATCCATTCGATTTAAATCCGTCGATGTTGTAAATGTTACTATGGTAACTTTTATCACAAACATTAATTATTTATTTTATTTATTAGTACAAATTGTTAAAGCGTTGTTACCTGATGGTGGTCGTGGTGGTCGCGGTCGGCGGTCTCCAGCGTGGTGGGCAGGTCGAGCAGGCGCTGCGAGCGGATGCCGTCGCCGGGGCCCATGTGCGACACGTGCGCGAAGTTGGACGGCGCGGAGATCAGCCGCGAGCGCCGCTCCGACCTGCGGGCACGTGGCATGTCTCACTTCACTTGGAAAACTTTATATATCAAACGAACTTCAGACTAAGTACACGTTGATACAATTTCATTATTAAATATCGTCGATAAGATTATTAAATATTAATTTTTAAACCGGACGAGCCGGTCGGCGTTGTTGGTAAATACTTGCCTTTCACGCCGCAGTTCGTGGGTTCGATTCCCACACATGAGAGACATATGTATGCATGAACATGTCTGTTTGTCCTGAGTCTGAGTTTAATTATCTATATAAGTATGTATTTACAAAAGAAAAGTAGTATATATATGTAAATATATCAGTTGTCTGGTTTCCATAGTACGAGCACTGCTTAGTTTGGGATCAGATGGCCTTGTGCGAATAATGTTCCAGTAAAAAAAAAAAAAAGATTTTATGACAGTCATATAAAAATAAAAATGAACTCAAAAATCGACAACAAATTTACGTTAAAAAGTGACCTCCTTGCTTTTTCAGCAGAAAGGATCCTATTGGATAATCTTCTGCGACGTAAATGTTTATTCTTTAATGCAGAAGAATTATTTATTACAAAATTAGAATTATAATTAAATAGTAACGTTATCACGTTAAATATGCTACATAAATAATGTTAATGTACTCACAATCTGTTATGGGCCTCTATCGCTTGGTGCGACTGTTCCCGCACCGAGAAACGACGCTTGTTCGTTCCGTACGAAGTCAATTCCAGATTTAGGGGACCGGCTATAAAAAAAGCAACATTTTAACTGTTCTCATTCAATAGGTAAAGCGAATGAAATCAATTCAAATATCCTAATTTAAATAGATCAATACTAGTCAATTTTACGTGTTCCCCTCCTCTTATGACCTGAGTTCAAACGAGGCGCGAAGAGGCATCTTGTGGGCCGGCAAGATGGGAGCGGCTAATGCAGATCATTCCTCCCGGCTGTACTAGCCGTCGTCGCGTTTGGACTCCACTACCACTCACGATCAGTAGTATACTCACGCGCTCGCAGCGGGCGCAGGTACACGAGGTAGGGCGCGGCGTCGGCCGAGAAGGGGAACGAGCCCGCACCCGCGCCGCCCACCAGCACCAGCCAGCCCGCCTCGTCCAGCGGCCGCGCGTTGGCTGACGACACATACATGCGTTATCCGATGAGTCGGTGACCCGGTACACCGAAGACAACTTTGCAACAGGGTATAAAAATCGCTATGTCGCTTGCTCCAGGCTGCTACTGAGAATGTCTTGTCCTAAGAACCCAATGACTTTCATCGGCCAGACTCGGGAGCTTCAGCCTTATTGACCGACCAGTGGAGACAGTAAAGAAACTACATATGTAGTGAAAAAAAAATTATAATGTCATAAATTAAAGTCTCTCGTCTGTATGTATCTTTGTCCGTCCGTGTGGCTGTCCGTCTATGAATACGTTAATTCCAAAATGTCCTAACAAAAATATTTAAAAAGAGGACGAGTATGAAACTTACTATCATTCGGAGATACGAGCCAGAAAATAAATGAAAACTAAATAAGTAAATTTCGACTCACGTAAATTAATAGTCTGCACCCACTCCCCGGAGTCGATCTCGTAGATGTCGATGTGTGATGTTGTGAATATTAGTAGATGCGTGTCGTTGATGGCTGAAATTATGAATTACATAATATATTAATTATCAATGATTACAATGCAATGTCCAGTAGTATTCGTAGTCCGTCGGAGGGTAGCGCTCACCGTGGTAGACGGGGTGCGCCGTGTACATGAGCTCGGTGTCGCGCGCGCGCAGGCCGGCGCGGTCCACGTAGAGCGCCAGCGCGCCGAACACGAGCAGCCAGTCGGCGCCGGCGGGCCGCGCCACGAGCGGCCGGGCGCCCGAGTGCGCCAGGAACACGCCCACCTGGTTGTCGGGGTGCACGAGCGCGGCGGGCGGCGGCGACGGGTGCTCGTGCGCGCGCAGCACGTGCGCCACCAGCCCGCCGCGGTAGCCCAGCACCAGGCGCCCGCGCAGCAGCTGCACGCTCAGCACGGGCGCCGTGGGCCGCAGCTCGGCCACGCGCTGCCGCCGCGCCGCCGTGCGCGTGATCTCGTACACCAGCACGGCCCACGAGTTCTGAGGGTCGATGATCGCGTTACGTGGAGTGAAATAAGTATATTTTTTTAACGCAGTGGAAACCTTGAAAAGTTGTTCGGGCTCTCGGAGGGAACATATGGTATTCTTATCGATTAAAGCCACCGCACTGACCACTTTCGGCACGGATCGGCTGCGATGCGGGATCGCGTCAAACGCGTCCGCAGCAATGTAGCTATCTAGATTTAAATGAGGACCAATTAAATAAACTTGAGCGTCTTCAAAATTTAGCTATACGGTTCATATTTGGCTTACGCAAATATGACCATGTCTCTGAATTTCGTACTCAGCTCAAGTGGTTACCTATTCGTTTTCGCCGGAATCTACATATTGTTTGTCTTCTGTACTGTGTGTTATTCAGTCCTCACTCACCTATTTATTTGAAAGAAAAATTTAAATTTTTGAATTCTCGCAATGTTATTGACGGGCACAACATGAACTTACGTTCATCTGAAAATTTATTCTTAAATCCACCTGTGCAGAAAACAATTTTTTCCAAAAAATCTTTTACGGCTGAGGCTACTCGATTGTGGAATGCCCTCCCGCTTAATATCAAATCTGCAACCTCTTTAACATTATTTAAAACTAAAGTTACAAATTATTACCTCATACTCTCACACTGAATGGCGACTAGATACCATTTGTTATTTGTATATATCCGTATATTTGTATGTATTTATGTATGACTATGTATATATGTATATATATGTATGTATATATGTATGTATAAACGTATTTATGTACCTAGCTATATGTATGTAGTAGTTTATGTATGTATTATATTATTTGTATCTATGTATGTAGTCTATTTTACACCACCTACCATCTCTCTGTTGGCTACTACTCCATATCACCTCGGTTGTCTGGAAGAAATCGCTTTAAAGCGATAAGACCGCCGGTTGTACCATCTTTTATTTATGTGTACTTACTATAAGGCTAATCTGTTTAATTTGTGGTGTACAATAAAGTATTTAAATAAATGTAATCGATATCCGCACCGACCTGACGTTTGCACACGACGGCGAATCCGTACGACGAGGAGTTGAGCTCGCCGACGGCGACGTCCACGGCGCCCTTCGCCTCGGCCAGCTTCACGCTCTCCGCCTCGGGGCACTCCAGGGCCCTGATGGGCACGAGACGCACGTTGCGGCCGCGGCCGGCGATGACCACTGCAACGAGTACGGCGATGTAGCGCGCTCGGCGGCGGGCAGGAGGCGGCGCGAGGTGGCGCAGGGCGCGTACCGAGCAGCTGCTCGTGCGGCACGTAGCGCAGGCGGTGCACGGGCGCGTGCGCGCGGCGCGGCACGAGCTCGGCGCGCTCCAGGTCGAGCAGCGCGAGGCCGAAGTCCCCGCCCACGCACACGCGCGCGCCCTCCAGCACGCACGCGCACGTGGCGCCGCGCACGGCCGCGCCCGCGCCGCTGGCCTCCGCCACGCACGCCGCGCTGTACACCTGCGGAACGCGGCGCGCGTCTTATAACACAATACTGATATACTGGAACATTTGACTGTGAAATTTACCGATTGACTTGAAACTTTAAGCTTAATCGTGACAAATGAAAAGTGACGAGGCGGCTGTTAGTGTTGAAATAAAAAAAGAAACATCAGACACATACACGGCGGTACTCACATATTTGTCAGGTAAATTGTTCCTCTTCAGTATCCTATGTAACTCGCTGAGCGCGACCACCCATTTCGTCTTCTCAGACTCCGACTCCGCCAACATCAGCGTGTGGAACCTCTTCCCGCCTTCGAGTTGTGACGTTGATATCTGTGACCAAATATAATAATCGTTTAAAATTAATATAAACAACACAAATTTAAAACAAAATTTATTTACACATTTTTAGCCTTCCATAAAAATAGAACAAAGCAAATTTAAACCATATAGTTACCTAATTATATGTATATCTATCTATGTATAACCAACATCAACAGCAGAATTCCGATATAAATGTCTGGATATAGACAACTTTGAACTTTATTTTGAATTAATATGATATCATACATAAGTAACAAACAAACAAACGCAAACGTAAGCCGAGATGGTCCAGTGGTAAGAACACGTGAATCTTAATCGATGATCGTGGGTACAAGCCCGGACAAGCACCACTGAATTTCCTGTGCTTAATTTGTAATTATAATTCATCTCGTACTTGACGGTGAAGGAAAACATCGTGAGGGAACCTGCATGTGTCAAATTTCACTGAAATTCTGTCCCATGTGAATTCCACCAACCCGCATTGGAGCAGCGTGCTGGAATAAGCTCCAAACCTTCTCCTCACAAGAGGAGAAGAGGCCTTAGCCCAGCAGTGGGACATTCACAAGCTGTTACTTTATGATATCATACATCGACATGTAAGATTATATTTAGAAGTTTAACTAAGTATAAGTGTTGTGTAATAAACATTTTACTCTGCAATGGATATACAAATAAATAAAACCGCTCACCCTAAATATGCACGGTATGTCACGCTTGCTCGCATGTATGACGTCAGATTCCTTCACTGACGTCACACTGAACTCTGGGTCCCGCATGTCTAACACCTGACTGACGCACACCGACGGTAACGCGTTTCTGGAAATGTATTATGTATACGTTAATGATGTTTAATTAATGTCAACCGATGATCGCGGGTTCAAACCCGGGCAAGCACCGCTGAATTTACAAGTTCTTAATTTGTGTTCGGCTTGAAAATCTGCCACTTTTGTATCCACCAACCTCTCATAGGAGCAGCGTGGTGGAACAAACGCCAAAACTTCTCGTCAATAGGAGACGACACGAGGCTTTAGCCCAGTGTTGGGACATTTGCAAGCTATTATGTTACTTCATATTGTTGCAACCATCGGTAAACATTACTTCTTTTTTTATATAATACCAGCTGTGCCCCGCGGTTTCACCCGCGTATAATTAATAAAAAATATAATAAACAAAAATAAGCCTAGAGCCTTCCTCGATAAAAGGACTATCTAACACAATAATATTTTTTGAATTCGAACCAGTACTTGCTGAGATTAGCCGGATCAAACAAACAAACTCTTCAGCTTTATATATTAGTATAGATAGGCGGACGGGCAAATCCACTTGGTGGTAAGGGGTCACTACTATCCATAGACATAGACGCATTAAGAAATATTAACTATTCCTCATATCGCCACCAATGCACCACCTTGTTATGTCTCTTGTGCACGTAGTTACACTGGCTCACTGAACATTTCAAACGGACCACGGCAATGCTAAGTATTGCTATTTAACGGTAGAACATTTGATGACTGGGTCTATCCACACAAATGGGTTTTCGCTAAGCCCTACCACCACGTAGAATTTATGTTTATCCTTCTCACCCATTTACATAAGAACAAACAAAGAAAGTTAGACTATTTTAAGTATACTACTTGGTGGTAGGGCTTTGTGCAAGCTCGTCTGGGTAGGTACCACCCACTTATCAAATGTTCTACCGCAAAACAGCAGTACTTGATATTGTTGTGTTCCGGTTTGAAGGGTGAGTGAGCCAGTGTAATTACAGGCACAAGGGACATAACATCATAGTTCCCAAGGTTGGTGGCGCATTGGCGATGTAAGCGATGGTAACATCTCTTACAATGCCAATGTCTATGGGCGTTGGTGACCACTTACCATCAGGTGGCCCATATGCTCGTCCGCCTTCCTATACAATAAAAAAAATACAAAATATAATAAGGAAAGCTGGAAGAAATTAAACTAAAAACTTACCTATCTTGAGATATATCGTATAGGAACAATTTGAAGTCGCAGACCACGACGAACTGACGCATCCAACCCTTCTTCACGCCACCCGGCTTCGGAACCTATTATGAAAAATAAATTATTATTATTAATCTGTTAGACATGACCACGTATTAATTTATAAATGTGCATATATTGTAGAGGTTTATCCGTCCTGTCTGTCTGCCCCTTTAAAAGTTTATATGGCTGATGGCGATTTACCAAAGCAAGCATTTTAAAAAAAAAAAAGTCTCGGACTGTCTGTTTGTCCAGACTAATCTTTGAGTCGGCTAAAAATTACCAATTGAATTAACTGAATTATTATAAGATGTATTTCAAGGTTCCGTTTAGTCTTCATTTCAACAAAATCAGTTGAGTCTAAATAATAATGATGAACGGTCGTATGGAAATCCGGCATTTTCAAAGTTAGCAGCATGAAATTTCATATATAAACTTCTGTTTATAAATAAATAAATACGTATTTCAACGTTTTTGAAAATTCACCACCTTAGTGGGTGTAAATATTCGCTTAAAAACCTTCATTTACATATCTCTGGGTGCAAATAACGGAATACAAATCAAATGTCAATATCCACTAGGGAAGGCGGGTGCAAGAAATACGTTCTCTTTTTACGAATTTGACTATGGTAGTGTAGTAGTTAGGTAAATTTTCTTCCAAGAATATCATCTATGAGAATTCATTCGAATGTCCACATATATGATTCCCTCTTAAAATGTGCTTCCCCACACACACTCAATAAGTCCTAAGGCCTGTCGTTAAGCATGGCCGGCATTGATTTTAGTGAAAACTGTTATCACATGGACAATTTTTATGGCCCTTGGACATTCTGACGGATATGGACGCGAGGATCTCCGTCAGAACAGCGATTTCGCGCACCCAAGTGCACTCGAGGCGTTGAAGCGGCGATAACACTGGAAGACTCTTGCGACGTGGGTCTTGCGAGCGCGTCGTCGAAGTGATCCCGCCGGACTTCCAAGCCTGGATGAGTCGCAAGCGACGAGTCACCTTCCGACTTACGCAGGTAACGGTTGCTTTGAAGAATACCTGACGGGCCTGAGGAGGACGGCAGCCGGAATGGCCTCGCGCTGCCATGCGCACTAGCGGGGAGCGAGGGAGGAGAGATTACATTCGCCCCCCGAGGAGAGTTTCGCAGTAGCAGCGCGCGTGCACGGCCGCCGCGTGTTGCCGCGTGCGACCGTACCTTGACGTATCCCTCGTAGGCGGTGCCCTGGCCGCGCGCGGGGTCGATGCCGAGCGGGCGGCGCGAGCGCTCGGGCGGCAGCGGGCAGCGCGGCGCCACGCGCCCGCAGCAGCGCGTGTGCACGGCCAGCCCGCACGTCTCGCACACCACGCCCTGCCGCGTCAGCCCGATCTGCGGGGGCACGGGACCATCGAATGCACTCTGCTCGAGATGTAGCTCATACGATGGATACAAATACAAGAAAAGAAAATAAGTGCGGTCGTGGGGTCAGGAACGAAGTTCTTTGCGATATTTGATTCAACTCTAAACGTGTTTTAGAATGTTAATTTTAATCCATTATATTACTGAATTTTTATAACACCAAAAAGCACCTCCACCTCTTTTTTTCACCTCTAATAAAAGATTAAGAAGCGATTTAACATTATAAAAAATCATTTAAGAACGCTATTACATACTTCAACCGTAATTTATTCATTAAACGGTAAACTTCGGTGTTCGTTTTCTGAAAAACTAAACGACTTCGAAATTTTGAACTTATTAAAAAAAGAATAACAGTTATCAGTATATATCATAGCGGCCTCAATTTTCTTAATTTGGGCTTAGCTTTTTACACAAAGCCAAAATTCCAAAATAAATTTTTACGTAAAATGCACGAATGCACTTTTTTGAGTTCGTAAATTGAACTACAGTGCTGACCAATTTGAATGGAAAAAATACAATACTATCTTTAAACAATGATTTTGTCCATAGCGGCCTCTAAATTTTAATATTTTTATGAATTACCTATAAAAAAAGGCATAGGCATAAAAGGCTTCGAAATAATCTTGAATTTCTCCTGAATAAATATTTTTGAACTGAATAGATTTTATTTAATAATTAAAAAAAAAATCTAATATAAAGATCTTTTAAAAAAATATAATTACAACGTCTAATTACGATCTCTTTCCATTTTTACCCTCTGAATCTGATTGCTCAAATACGAACTCAGAAGGCTGAGTGCTGTCTTCAATTCCATAGTGACGTAGTTTCCTGATCAATGTTTCATTTTGAACACAATCAAAAGCAATTAGATAAATCACAAAATATCCCTAAGGCAACCTGTGACTCATCACAGACTGTGCAAGTGCAACTTGTATGTGTTAAAATGTACTAACATCTGATTGAGCGTTAATTTTTTCCAAAATTTTACTAAGCGTTGGTAGTACAGATATGGGTTTATAATTATTGGGATCTGAAGTACTTACTACCAGATTTAAAAATAGGAATTGAAACCTTACTATGTTTTATAAGGTCAGGAAACACGCCACGAAAACAATTATTAAATACAATAACAGGATAAGGTACAATTACATCAATAACTGACTTGACTCTCTGTTAAGGAAACAGAGATTCCCCACAGATCGATCGTTTTCTTCGTCGTTCTGTTTTAACATCTAATGAATTGAAAGTTCTTATTATATCTTTAACACTTACAGTGTTGAAATTAAAGTAAATGTTTCGTTTTATAATTAAGAGAAAGAGACGGGTAGGTATAACGTATTTCGTTATTCGACAATTTCTGCCATTTTACTTTATTGTAAGCCGCGTAAAAGAACTTCGTTCCAAAATATCTAAATAGCTGAAATTTTGACAACAAATTCATCTGCTAAAAGCTGATCACTCACCATTAGCGACGTACAGTGGTTGCACTTCGTGGGACTACTGAAAGTCCTCACTAGGAACTGGTGAACCTTCTGCTTGCCCGGCACCGACGGTCCGAGCGTCGGATCTTGTAATGAATACTGTAAAAGTTACATTTAAATGAATACATTATTGTAATTAATTTCATTTTAACCCGTAAAAATATTTTTAATTGACCCATTTTATAATCTCAGAAACCAACATTTAAATCAACATTTGGTAATATGCGTGACGTTTGTTACATTTTATTAACAAATTATTACTACTAACGCCATCTATTATAGTTATTGTTTAACTATTGTGTCAATGTCTATAAAGTCAGTTGTAACTAAAAAGAGCACGTGTTAATAATTTTTTCATGAAAAAATATGCAACTTGACGGTTCAAGACGCCGCACGTGAATCCACAAACCCACATCAGAACAGCGCGGTAGTATGAGCTCAAAATCTTCTCCTCACAAAAGAAAGGACTCACAGCCTTCAACCTTCTTAGCTAGCTTGATATAATATAGTGCTCACAGTGGACATCTCGCTGGGCGAGCTCTTGCAGGAGATGGGAGACGCGGCGCGCTGCTCCATCTCGTCCTGCGACTCGGCGGAGCCGCTCATCGCCGTCGACTGCTGGGAGCCGTACATCAACTGCCATTTGGGAATTATATACTTGTGTATATTAATTATTTACTTTGTATCCAAATATTAATTTAGTATATAGATAACTAATATATTTAGATCGATCGAAACAGATTAACGTATGTAAAATCATAGTGAAATACCGAACACACGGACTGTTAAATTGTTAATAATGAATATGTTATATTTTAATGATTTTGTTATTATTAGTGATATGAAATAATTAGTACGAAAAACAAATCAAATGCGATGTAAAAAAAATTAAGCACATTTAAATAACAACATCAAATAAATAACATAAATATTAGATTTCAAATATTAGAAACAATTACTCAAAACTCAAAACATTAAACGAATAACGGTCACATTAAATTTATATTAAATGGTAACACTTAAATACTAGCACAGATAAAGCTATCAATAACATTGAAAAAAAAAAAAACAACAGTTAAAATAAAATAATAAAATGTATACCTTTGCATTGCAATAATACTGGGCATTTCTGTAACGGTATTGCGGCGACATCTGTACGTGAATAAGCGACAATAATGAAACGAAAATTAGCAAAACAAAACGTAATACTATTTATTAGTAACGAAAAAAAAGCTTGATGTCAAAGCGAATATATTGGATATTTGACTGAACTATTAAATTCTATGTTTGAAGTTTAATAAAACATATCTAGATCTGATTACCTACGATACATATATCATAAATTAAAGAATGAAATAATTAAATAAAACAGTGAATGGTTGTCTGTAAAGTCGGTTTACGGACGATAATTTTACGTGATAACGTCATAAGAAAACATTGATGAATACTCGGACGCATCGGCCGATGGAGTGGAAGAGAGATAGATGCGTCACAAGACGAACGTTTCGGCCGATCGTGCCTCTCTATCGCTTGCTCCGCGCTCTCGCTTGCGTGCTCGGCTCAGGCGGAACGCGACAATAAGTCATGCTTTTTCGTGCGTGCAGCCGGCGTTCATTGTTTTATAAGACATTACCACGTCAAAAACGAAAAACAATTTTCAATGATAAGTTCAGTTAAATATCACTGTTCCAATCGAAGCAGTAAAGATAAACAAACCTCGGGTTTACATATTCAACGATATTTGCTAATAGCTATGTATGTATTATGTATTATTATTGTATGTATTATTATTTATTTGACTGCCTCGTTGGTCTAGTGGCTAGATATAAGGCCGCAGACCCGGTGGTCCTGGGTTCAATTCCCAGGTCGGGCCAATAAGTAGTTATTGGGTTTTTCTCTCAGAAAATTCTCAGTAGCAGCCCGGAGTCTGGAAGTTGGAAGTGTGTACACTCCCGTGCCTCGGAAAGCACGTTAAGCCGTTGGTCCTGCGCCTGAGATCTTTCCGGTCGTGTCGGATTGCCGTCCCATCGGATTATGAGAGCTAAGGAAAAGAGAGTGCACCCGTGTTTGCTCACACACTTGTGCACTATAATATCTCCTGCGCAGTTGGCTAATCTCTCTTGAGATTGGCCGCCGTGGCCGAAATCGGTCTGGAGGACCTTATTATTATGTATTTCATACTGCTCTTAATTAATACATCGTTATGTATAATACAACTACATATACACAACAACATAATATATCAATTTTAATTTAACTTCCAAAGTTCCGATAGCAAAGCCGATATTCGAGACGCCATTTTGTCGCGATACCATAGTGAATCAATCATAGATTATTCAAGATCTCGACCGGTAGTCAACCTGGATAGGTGACCAGTTTGACAATCTAATCAATCAATAAGAAAGTGTAATACTTCAATTTTGAATAACATATTTTGAATTTAATTTTGTATATATCGTGACAATTGAATGTCAAAGCTGTTTGTTTACCTTTACTGCTTGTGGTTGGAATATGACGATACGATTGCAAATCGTATTGTACATTTAACAAAAAAAAAAAAAATGATAAAGTTATTCATAATGTGCCAATAACCAAAATGTTAGTTAACAGTTACGTGTGAAGCTTACGTTACAGGTGAAGGTTACAATTTTCGATATAATTAGCTACATTAACCCATACTTGCCACTTTGGGGTATAAAACTACCCCAGGCCTATTGAGGAAAAAGAGTCATTTTTTCCATTTTTGTTGGCTTTAGCATTTCTTTTAGTGTATTTAAATTTTAATTTTGGCTATATAAAGTTAAATAACTTTTAAAAAAACAATTTTCAAGTCGAAATATTCAGTAGTTCATTTTTTATAACAATTATTGTCACTGGGATACAAATGTACCCCCATGGTGGCAAGTACGTAATTCTACAGAGGTGTGGTGTGGCAAGTAAGGGTTAAGATCAATAGTTAAGTTACAGTGTGTAAACACCTGTATAATAAACTCTAAACTTATGGTAAAACTTACTCAACTTCACAACTATCCTTGATGAAAAAAAAAATAACACAAGACTAAAATAAGTGCAACGCAAAAACATACCTTTTGCTCGTTGTTCATAGAGGCTACATTATCATAATGCCTCTCCGTCGGCGCTTCTTTCAAAAATTGCTCCAAGTAGCTCATCTGTGACGGCGGACGATCGAGGACTGAAAATACGAATATAAATTAGGAAAGGACAAAAGAAAAAGAGAATTAAATTAAATAAAACTTGAGCATAAGAAAAAAAAAACACATAAACCAATCCCAACCGAAACCACGATCACAAAACGTTACTAAAAACTATTTCATGATATTAATATTAAAATAGCGATAAAAATATGTATAGTCGGGTGTTTTACGTCGTTTTATAAATTAATTATTATAATATAATCTTCGCACCCAACTTTACGAACATTTTAGTGAACAAAATAGGGACTAAGACATGCACAGGACGGCTGTACAAACTAAACCCTTAGCCCACACTCCAACACTCACACAAAAAACAACATTCATAGATTAATCACTTAAACAAGATAATTTTAAAAAAAGAACATGTTCTTAAATTATTGCAAACTCTAACCGCCTTACAACATCGTTTGACGGCTGTTTAGTTAAACAGTAATCTCTCTCTTTCTGTCATCATTGATTTGACATTCGAAAGAAGAAGACAACCGATAAACAACGATTATATGCAAAGCCGTATAGATATACAAATCGTAGTTGTATGTGTGTGTGAATGTTGCGAACACGTCTGAGAACGTTTACAAAACTAGGGTTTACAATAAAAACAGATTAGTACCTATGTGCGTATACAAACAAGTGTTAAAGAAAACCAGATCGCTTAGCGCGTTATATGCTGGGTATGAACGGACATACATACACATATTAATACATTATTTTAATCTAATTCATAACTAAATCATTCGATCTATGATATGAATGATAAAATTAAATTTTGACAAAACAATTGTTTTATTTTTAGGGTTCCGTACCATAAATAATTACTCTTATAGAACGCATAACCTTTGTTGTAATATTATTACATGTATGTATTTGTTATCTGTCAATCTTTTTCATAAAAACCATTTGAGCTATAAATTTTAATCAACAAATTTGGTATGGAGCGTGAAAATTTCTGTTCACTAAAGAGCGACAGGTAAAGATTTTTCGATCGTCTTCCCCTACTTTCTGAAACTTTTAATAATCCAAACAGGTATTCTAACATAGTCACATTTTTTAGTTTTTGAGTTAACGGAGGGCTCAAATACTAAAAAGAAACTCATTAAGTATTGCCACCCCAACCCTGATGTTGACACTAAACCTACTCAGTCTATAGGGAAATCCCACCATGAAGAACAGTTGTACAGAATGGTAATTTCATTAACAGCATACAATGTTGCCACATTAGAAGTTATCAGCGTTTATACAAATAAAATAATAGAATATTTATAACACAATATATTTTTTATTCTTAACACCCTAAAAGATCCTAACACATCTTTCTTATTAAATTCGACATTCTTTATCTAAATACGGAACCCTATAATTAATTAATTAATTAATTTATTTTTTTATAATACTCGACCGTATTCTCTGTCACATCCATGCCACTGCGAGAAGCTCAAGCAAAAGCGAAGCGATTTACAATGAGAGTAAGATAACGTTTCGATATCATTGAATTTTGCCGAATCGATGATGACATCACTGTTTCGGAGTCAACCTTACATTTAAAAACTTTTTTTTTTATTTATATCCGACAAACATAACTAAGACACACAGGCGAACAGCATTTGAAATAAAAAATTATACAATCAAAAAAAAAACGGAATCATCTAGCTTACAAATAATTTAAAATATATTAATGACCCACAAAACAGTGATAGCGCATTTAAAACGTCGTTTATAATTTCCCTTGACACTTGCTCGTACTTACAATGAAACGAATAAAAGACTAGTTATTAACTAAAAACGCAGCACAAAGACAGGAAATCCATGGAAACCTTTTGATTTGTGAGCAGTATCCGTTGGTGAATATAAAAATAAATTTAAAAAGACAAAAACTCATTATTAAATTTAAAAAAAAAGACAGTAATAGCATGTATAATATAATCAATCAATTATTAATATTGTCTTATTGTCTCTACTGGTGACAGGAGGGCTGGTTAATTTTTCGCCCAATCGGAAATCGGAATCGGAATTCAAAAAGGAAAATACTGTTAGAATTCTTGCCACCATTCCACGCGGTCATGACTAGTAAAATAACTAGAATACTACGTTTTAAATTTATATTTATTTAAGGTTTTAATGTAAATTAATCAATATTTATATACAGCGTGTTCGATTATTTATTTATATTTATTTTAACATCACCAACAGATAATATAAACAAGATAAAGGACATACACAGTCACATACGATCTACTTCTAATAGGACGTAATATTATGAACAAAATGATTTATTAGACTTAATAAAAATTTGCACGAACCGTTCTCTTCTTTACCGCTCCAGTAGCTCGACGATTTAGCCGAGCCTTGCCTCGCTGCTTGCGCATAACTTACAATTTTAATCGCTTTGTCATCGACATAAACTATTTACAAAGACAACTATTTAAAATCTCTCATTAATTTGAGAATTTGAATTAAGAAAAACTTTTCATGGTTTTTTTGTGTGTTTAAAAAAAAACAAAATAAATAACAAGAGAATACAACAAAAGTTTAATATAAAATTATGTACATTTACATCAAACTGTACACATGTTTGTCACATATACAAAACGCCCGACCTTATCTATATATCTATTAACAAAATCAAAACTCAAATTAAAAAAAAAAAGTCACATGTCAAATTTTATTGATAAGCTATTTTGATTCTTATATATTTCAAAAATAACAACTATTCTTATCAACAACGTATGTTAATAATAGAGTTCAATTTACATCAAATCCATTGAGTTTAGATATCGTTATTAAGAGAAATATTTCAAAGGCACAAAAACCTAAATGCAGGGTAAATGTATCATGTAATTTATAACAAAAGACGTTTTTAAATTATGCAACGATAGTAACACTTTCTAACACAGAGACATTTAAACAAACTCATACTACATGTAATGACGAATAAACAAGTGTGACCTTGGATTGAAATGACGTCATTGTTTATATCATATCACATTGAATATATTTTTAATTTTTCTCTATATTTACTAGTCCTTCCATTGGAATAAAGTATATGTTATACTGTAGTAACTTCAAGTTATGACGCGTACTAATAAAGACAAGTTTTTATAAATAGCGGCCAATCTCATACTGTCTCACTCGCACACTTTTGATAAGCGAGAGAAAAAAACAGTCACATAATATGTTTTATTTATTGTTTATTAAAACGAAATATTCAGAAATCGTTCATTGTTCATTTCATTTTAATAATGAGCTTAATCTTGTAATAATAATGAAATATACGCTATTTTTGCTGACCATACCTACCATGAGTACTTTTTTCTTAATCGGCATGCATTGTGTAATAACATTTTTTCTATTAAAATATAAATTAATTACATCATAATAAACCATTGTATTATGATGTTTAATTAAATTTAAAAGAAAATAAAGAATTAAAATTCAATATAGAAATCACTTCCAATCTCAATAATAGCTTATAAATTTAAAACGATACTAAAGTTGTGGACATCCATAATTTTTCTAAGCAATAACATGCACCCAAAATAACACTCAATTTAATTAATTCCTTCATGATAGAGAAATAGGGACATTTTTTATAATTAAAATCTTATGTCTCGTTCGTTAGAAAATGTACAATCGGTAGCTGTTTATATAATAATAAATAAGTAAAATGCACTGAGATTCTATAAATGATAACACAGACTACAAACTTAATGTAACAAAAAAAAAAAAAACTTAAGACTAAAATAATCTGCATTCTGCTGTCACTTTCATATGTTTTGGTTAAAAATATTTTCAACCGGTCCCCATTTAAAGTTTATTTTATTTAAAAAGTAAATTTCAACTGATATTGCCTAGATGCTATGCTCATAACCTTTACAAAATATGGATTGCCGATGCTACAATACATAGAAATAATATAAACAAAATAGTTAAGAAGATTTCATGTCTAGAGCAATGTGAAAATTTATCTGACTTTTAACCTGATTCATTCCTACTGACTTCTAGCACAAGGATTACACTCAATTGGAAGGGTAAACAGGGATATCAGCCATTCCAAAAAAAAAAGATAACTGAAGAACAAAACAATTCTTAAATGAAAACGAAACGGTAACTTCAATATTGCTTATATATAAAACAATTAAGAAATGCTTTCATAACAAAAAACGATTTAGTGGATATATAATAAAACTTTCAAGTAAATAATGCACAATAAATATTTCGATATTATTGTATTATTCGTAATCTTAATCTTCTTTTATTGTTCACTTTACTGGGCTAAACATAAGTAACTTTTATACGAGATACATGAAAAGACAAACCTTAAATATAGGAACCGGCTTATTAAAAACATATTAAGTAAATAATTAAAAACTAATATTCCAATTTATAAATTAATTATAAACGTAATATAGGGCCCATTCATTCATTAATTACGTAAGACCATTTTTACTAATTCTTGACCCCCACCCTCTCCTAAATAAGAAAAAATAAGAATAGGCCGAAGTACATTTGTGATCTTACGTAAGAACTATCAAGAATCACTCCCGACCCCTTGTAAGAAAAAATAAGACATGGTCGACCCATAAATCGTCTTACGTAATAAATGAATGGCCCCATATATGAATTCGAGTTTTGACTAGTTCGTGTGGCGGAGGCGTAATATTATAATTATTTTATCAATATCTTTGGTAATTTGGTTTAGGACTAGACTAATATAATCGAAGACTAGATGTTATTGACACCGTTTGGTGGGAAAAAATACTTGAAAAAAATATATTGCTTACATATTTATATACATGTAAATATGATTACACATGGCCGTAAAATCAAAATATGATTTCTCATATAGTCATTATATGAATTAAATTAATATACACTAACGTATTAAAATCAAAATGAAATAACATGTTACTGGCCAGTATAATTATATCATTAATTGTCAGCCATACATTTGATGGTATACAAGTATGGCAACACCCCATATGCATGACGTCACGCCTAAAACCAGCGGTATGTACGGCCTCAACCACGTTCGAACTGTCATAAAAAGTAACAGCATCAAGCGAATATACGAATAAAGTAATTAAAATAAATAGCAACGCGTCCAACGCGATGGTTAAAAAATGCCACAGATAATACACAAGTTTAAATAAATGCAAAAATGGCCCCATAGATATCATAGTTAATTTTAAATTTTTCGTAACAAAACGACACAGCTCACGACGATTCGAATCACAGTTCCAATTTCAAAATTTCACAGACAACAAAACATCACACAGTTTAAAGTCCATACGAGGCATAGATAAAATTATTTTCGTTTTTTTCGTCGCGGACGACGTTGGACTTTGTGGATGGATCCAACATTTCCATTTTGACATTTGGTTGGTTGGTTTCCGTGACGTCACGGTTATACATTTCACGTATGTGTGTATTGGATGGGATTGTGCGGTAACATGTAATGAAAACAAAAAGAAAAGGTGCACTAAATAAACGTATTTATAATCTATCTATACATGTGCTCGGATAATACATACATAGTTTAACACATTTATTGTTATACCAAGTCAACTTGGATGATAAATATCTGAAATATGTATATAATTGTATATGTTTGAAGTTATAGTGGGGGGGGTTTGCGAAAATGAAATGTGTAATTTTAAATACTTATATAAATTACTATCTTTGGAGGAAAACTTAGATAAATATTTTTTATTTTTTTAATGCGATACATCTTCGTTCAATAATGTACTAGATAGATGTAGAAGAAGCGCTTCAAAAATAGCCCGAAATGTAACATCACAAATTCGATTGTGGTGTTATTTCAAATTAGTAAAGTCTAATCAAAGCCAACGTTAAGACGTCTAAATTTATGGAAATAACCATCGCAATGGCATAAGTAAGATGTTGTGTCTGTAATTATCTGCTTTATTGCTAAAGAAATAAGGTTGAATTTGGAACAAAAGTTATTGTACATTTCTTATCTCTTTCTGTCATTCATGGCGTAAGATCGCAATTGAATGTTAATACGATCTAAACCACACTTTATTGTTTGGGAATAAGGCATAGTTTAGGTTGAAATTATTGAACCTTTACATCGTTTTCTCCATTTTATGGTATAGTCAGTCGGTGCCACATTTGAGTATTGTATTTGTTCGTGAAGCGTTATCTAGTAGTATTGTTGATCGAAGCGATAAATATATAAACATTATATATACTTATTTTTAATATAAACATTTTTAAATAAACCAATGACAGTATATGTGTGTGCGTGTAAGTTGTCGATTGTGGTAGTGGTGTCGGTATACTCACAGGAGTTGGACGGCTGATGGGGCTGGTCGAGCTTCGCTTGTATATCACGTATGTGCTGTTCCTTTCGCTTCATGTCGTGCGCGAGCGTGTCGAGACGCTGCCGGGTCTCCATCAGTTCCCTGGCGTTTTAGGGTTCTAATTAGTAATTTTTACGAGGTAAATAGATTCTCACTCGATCACCAAATATAAAATTCTAACGTGATATAGTATAATATAGCAGCATTATCTGTTTACAATTAAAATACATCGTATTCTACTGACCGCATATATGCATTGTAAGTCTTACAATTTTAGCTTTTTACAACTAAAATTACAGCTCGATGGATTTATTGTCGTTCACAGATTCTGCTCCGCTTCACGACGTCGGAGAAGTCGATCGGAGAGATAGTGTCTCAGAATAACGGATTCCAATATGCAAATTCTAAGGCTACGAATATATTAACAAATACCGACGCCGAGCAGTTGAATCCCGTATATATATCGGGGCGTACCTCTGGCTGGCGAGCAGCTCGGCGCGCGTGCGGCTGAGCTCCTCGGCCACGGCCTGCTTGGCCTGTATCTCGGAGTGCAGCGACGACTGCAGCGTGAGGATCTCCATCTTGTCCAGCTTCTGCGAGCGCCGGTTGCGCCAGCCGCCCGCGCCCGCGCCGCCCGCGCCGCCCGCGCCGCGCCCCGCGCTCGCTGCGGCACCGCCACACTCACTCACAGCTCAGCTCCGCCAACGCGGAACGTTCGGACACCCGGCCACAGTTCGAACTGCCCGCTTTTGTATCCGGTCAAATGAAAGGCGTGCTAGCACGAAGGTGTGAGCGGGCCTCCGAATGTTAACGCGCTATATATTACTATGACGACTTACTGCAGTTTTACAATGTTATTAAAACTCTTTCTAAAATACTTGATAGTTAATTACATTTTTCGTAAAATCATTTAAAATAAATGGTTTTTTAGTCTTTATTTTACTAGTATGTTAAGAATGAAACACTCACACGTTTACTTAACTCGTATATTAAACTCGTATTCAAACTCGTATTCAAACTCGTATTCAAACTCGTATTCAAACTCGTATTCAAACTCGTATTCAAACTCGTATTCAAACTCGTATTCAAACTCGTATTCAAACTCGTATTCAAACTCGTAAAAAAATACAACCAGCAATCTCTTAAGTACATCCGTGAGATAATCTTGACAGCGCGATTTAACAGATGGCACAACGCCATCTATTCGTGAATAGATTAAATAAGTAGTACATTGGTCTTTGACTCGGACGCACAACATTCACTAATAGATGGCGGAACTGTATACATTATTGTTTATATAAAATCGATAATAATTTTTTACTCAAGTAGGTGACTAAAACTACACTAAAAGATATATCAGAATCACATATTTGCGATGGAATTCTTAGAGAATATCGTCGTTTTATCATTTGATTATTTATTCTCTTTACTTCTCTGAGAAAAATCTCTACGTTTAAATATTTGACTTACCATGTTTGAGATAATCTAATTCTTCGGTCATCTTCGTAGCGAGTGCTTGTAGATAACCTCGAGCCTCTTTCTCGTCGGCAACCCAGCGAATTATATCAGCAATCTAAATTAGAAAATATTATTTTTAAACATTTTTATCGCATCACTGAGTATCCGTATGCCAACTAAGACAAAGGCAATAAAAATCAACTGACGTGATCTCTTCATCTTTTTTCCTTGATACATAAGAAGCTTATGCGTAACTTGGTATAAAATAACTTAATTTTTTTTAAAGTATAAGTAATCTACCCAAAAAATGGAAAAATCTCAAAGCTACAAGAAGTTACAAGAGCAGGCGAGCGTGGTTAACGTACAGAGTTTGAATATTCATTAAAAATAGACTTAACTCTCCTTTGTTTAAGTATCCTTTTTGCATTTAAAAAAAAAAAGACACCCAGGGTAGACTACACAACTATATATGCAATATATAAACTATAAATACAATAAATAGGAGGGTTTCAGCAGTTCGTTGAAACTAAACTTTCTCATCTGTTTATCTTACAATTGTTTTCGCGTTTTGGAAAAAAAAAACATCCGAGGTAGAATACACGACTAAAGTATTGCCCAACCGACCTGCGTCTCCCAATGCTGCATGGAATCGCGTTTAGCGCGTAACTCGTCCAGCTCCAGCTCAAGCTGTCGCCTCTCGGTCTGCCATCTTCTGCCGTTATCTGCCATCTGTGATAAGAAAATGAGTTATAGTATGCTTATGGTATGTATAGTGAAAAATATTTTATCAAGGCTTTTGTTACAATCAATACTAAATACTAGGAACACAGACGAGAATATGAGTCGTCTATAAAGTTACCCCTTAAACTACATTCAGACGTCAGTATTTTTTTTTATTGTATAAGTAAACAGACGAGCTTATGGGCCACCTGGTTGTTGGTGACATCTTACCATCAGGTGGCCTATATGCTCGTCCCGCCTACCTATAGAATAATAAAAAAAAAATCGCAATCAGAATTGCGATTCAAAGGGGAAATTTAATGTAAAAATAGAAGTGAGATTTAAACATAATTTCAGTGAAGGTAGAATAAATATTTTCTACCGCATCGAGATCCTTAGCGAGCTTCCTGTTCTCATTGATGAGCATCTGTTTGTCCTCGCTATCATTCAGCTGTTCCAAACGACGGTTTTCTAACTTATCCTTCGATGTTTGCAACTGGAACAGTAACAGATTATATATTAGAGAATTATTAAACACAGAAAATAAATTATTACATGCGGGTAAATTATTCTTCATAGTCAAAGTTTAATAAATCATGTGCTTAAAGGAAGGGCGATTTTCATTTTACAACCACTACTTTTTATCAAATTAAATAATTTGCAACTCGCATACAGTGGTACTGTGTTAAAGTTTTTAACTATGAGTAAAAATTATTAAATATTATTGTAATTTTAAATTTAATACTACTAAATTTATTAAGCACACATATTTATATATCCTTGTTTTTTTTTTGGGTTATTGCTGGCACGTACTGTCACAGATTCTACCACTGAAACAAACTTTGTATATAATAATAATAATAATAATAATTACATGTATCGCTCATTGTACAAGTGAACTGTAAGGTTCTCTACCGGCCGAATACTGAAACGTCCCTCAAAGTTAAACGTTACTTAACATTGAGAAGCTCCTAAATTAGTATGGGCAATCGTAAATTAACGGCGTCTCAAATAATTAAGTTGCATTTAATATTTAAGTGACGTTTCAGTATTCGGGCGTAAGAGTAATAAAGTTCTTTAACCTGAACTTAAAAAAAACTTACGAAACACAATAAACACGTCTTAACAACCGTTAACGTGAATATCACCGTTATAATAATAATAATAATCAGAGACAATAAAATAGACATAGACGTGTATAATAGTAGTAAAGAAAAAAAAAATGTAATAATACAACTAACGTAGTCCGTAAGAAACACTGTTCACCGACCGCAACGAGTCAGAGGGCGGCCGAGTAAAGGATATGATAGTTACGCGCACCTCGCGGGCCAGGCGGGCGGCGCGCGCGTCGGCGTCGTGCAGCTGGTCGCGCAGCGCCGCCAGCTCGGCCGCGAAGCGCGCCTGCTGCTGCGACAGCGACTCCGCGTACTGCGCCTGCGGGCACCGCCGTTAGCGACCGGGGCGGATTGCGTAGTGCTATTATACTATTTGGACCGTTACTTCGTATGCCACTATACTACGCGAAGATACCGTGATTCGCGTTAAAACGACTGAAATAACTAAAGAGATCATCCGTATTACCCTTTGAGTATAAATGGGCAACATACGACACGAGAAATGTAGACTAAAAAAAAGAGTCATCTATATTATCATTCACTGGAAAAGTAAATGTAGTATAATTTTGACAAAATATATGTAGCATTATTTTTTCCGTACCCGAATCCGACCCTGCTCTGTGATCTCAGATGTAGCCACTACACCGACACAGTTACTATGATATCAATAGCTGAACGCAGCAGCTTTTTAGTCTAAAATCTCGACCAAACATGTCATGTCAATTCGAGATCGAGGTCGTTTGTCTTTACTCCTAATTTACCATTGGAATAGGATACGAAATTAATCATCATCGACTTTACGAAATCTTTTTACAAGCCTTAAATTTAATTTTACCTATGTATGCAGACAAACGTATTCCCGAGGTCGTCGTGAAACAAAGGTCACAAAATACAATACGCCGACACGATCCGGTGGTTATTATTTGGAATGGGAAGTACAGGTGAAGAGTGACCGAGGTGTCCGACTCGTACCTCCAGCGCCTCGATGTCGGCCTGCAGCTTGGCGACGTCGGCCGCCGAGCCGCCCGCCTCGCCCGCCTCCACGCGCTGCAGGCGCAGGCTCTCCTCGCGCAGCTTGCGCTCCTGCACAGCGACCGCGTATATCATACACGTGACGCACGTTATATTTCGTCTAAGTTATGTTGAATATATGACTACCTAAATATATAGACACCTAATGCCATGAGAGTAACTTAGCAGCTCTTTTCATATTCCGCTTTCGCTTAGTTTTCATCATATTCTAACTTAGTTAAGACAAGATTTAGTCTAGATCTAAACCAAGATTAGTCAGGGCGTAATATCAAACGACAACACGCTGAATATTCCGCTTAAATATTAGCAGAACGACCTCGATATGATCGCCACTGGTCCCCACAGTACCTTGGTGGCCTCGGCGAGCGCGGTGTCGAGGCGCGCCTCCAGGTCTCGGCGCGCCTTGTCCGCTCGGCGGATGTCTTGCCGCAGCGCGTCGATCTTGCTCATCGCCACTTCCAGCTCCTCCTCCTTGTCGCGAACCTGGAGATACGAGACAAATTGTCTAATTCGATAACAAGTTAAAACTCTTATGTTATATTAAGTAAAATGAAATATTTAAGTAAATAAGGTGATTTTGATTTAACGTACGCTCAATAGATGTCAATAGATGTCATATCGGAAGTGTGTACACTCCCGTGACTCGGAAAACACGTAAAGCCTTTGATCCTGCGCCTGAACGGTCGCTTCCGGTCGTGTCGGATTGCCGTCCCATCGGGTTATGTGAGTTAAGGAATAGAGAGTGCACCTGTGTTTGCGCACACACTTGTGCACTATAATATCTCCTGCGCAGTCGGCTAATCCCTCTTGAGATTGGCCGCCGTGGCCGAAATCGGTCTGAAGGACCTTAATTAACTTTTGAAACGCGATATAACTTCACCCACGTCAAAGGTATGCCACTAGATGGCATTGTACTTGTATCCTAGATCGCGCAACCGTTGGGTTCGTTTGTATGGACATATCAATTTCGTTACTTTAACAAAAAATTAAGTTCAACGGTGTGGAGTTTATATAGTGCAAGTAAGGACACAAATAGTAATTTAAGTTTTATACGATCGTGTTGCTCGATTTGTTTTTGCCATAATGCAGTAGTCACACGTGATAAATTTCGAAACCAACCTGTCGCGACAATTTCTGTTTCTGCTGCCTCAACTCGGACAATTTGTCCGTCACTTCGTTGTACTCGGTCATGGCGAGCTTTCGTTGTGTCACCGCATCTTGTAATTCCTTATCCTATAAAGTTATATTTAAGCATTGGTTAGCACAAAAACAGACCTTAGCTCATATAGGTCTTCGAAACAAAAAAAAAAAGTCACAAATCGGAAATACGCAATTGGTTAATTACATACGATCACACCCTTCATGGGGGTCTTTACTTATTTGTTATCAAATACATTTTAAAACATTATAAATAATTAATTAGGTATAAAAAAAAAATAGATTCGACAAAAACGATTCGTAGTTTATATTAGTAAATCTTTTTCCAAAAACATAAACTTCAATTATTTATTGTAACACAACGATCGCATTAACAAGAACGACAGGGGAAATTAAACATATCTTGCTTTGTTAAAATACTTTAAATACAAAGTTTCTACAACTTTTTTACAATCTTTGAAATTAATTAAGTCACTCCGGTTCTGATTCAGTTGTTCACGACGTCTCAACTAAATTAAAGAGGACTATACGGAATGATGTGTTATGAATAAAGATGTATCACTCATGGACTGTTCGTAGCGCGTAATATATCTGAGCTATGGAAGTGGAATACGTTACTCGGTGGTAGAGCTTTGGGCAAGCTCGTCTGGGTAGGTACCATCCACTCATCAGATATTCTACCGCTAAACAGCAGTACTTTGTATTGTTGTGTTCCGATTTGAAGGATGAGTAAGCCAGTGTAATTACATGCACAAGGGACATAACATCTTAGTTCCCAAGGTTGGTGGCGCATTGGCGATGTAAGCGATGGTTAACGTTTCTTACAATGCCATTGTCCATGGGCGTTGGTGACCACTTATCATCAGGTGGCCCATATGCCCGTCCGCCTACATATACTATAAAAAAAACTAAGGTTTACTTATCTCTATTCATTCGCCGGAATACGCTATATATATACCGGAAGCAAATCAAACGCATATGTTGCCATCGACAAACAAACTGCAGTAGAGAAGCGTGATGCTAAAAACTTCAAACCTTCAAAGAGTATGAATTATTTTAACAAACACTGGAAATTTAACTGGTACGCAACGTGTGAAAGAGATAGCAACATACATAGTCCTTTCGTATTAGTCTCTACACGCTTATTAGTTTTAAAGCATACATACATATATGTTGATAAAATAATAATTTGTCCAATAAAATTCCAATCACCTGCAACCGTAGCTTCTCTATGGAATCCGTCTTCTCCTTTACTAGTTCCTCTTTCTCCATATTCATGGCGTTTAACAAGATCTCCAATTCTTTGACGCGTGTCGCTAGTTCTTGGGGCGATAATGATATTTCCTTGAAAAACAAAGACAATTTTTTTTTTATACCGTACTTTGCCATGTAAGTAATTATAAACTGATACCTACTCTTAAATAATAATGCTATGCTTGCCTTTAAAAGTGTTTTGCATAGAATGTAATTTATAATGTTTTATTTTTTATCTGTAAAACGGTATTGGCTATTCTAGATATATAAATAAATGTTACCTGAGAACCAATTGATGAATTCAGTTGTTCGAAACGCCGTAACTGTGTCTCTAAGTCGGCGTTTCTAAGCGAGAGCGTTGATATTTCCTCTTTAAGACGCGTTACATCCTCTGAAATGTTCAATTTGAAAAATTAATAAGTGCTAACATACTTAATTTATATTTACTCGGTGGTAGAACTTTGTGCAAGCTCGTCTGGGTAGGTACCACCCACTCATCAGATATTCTACCGCAAAACAGCAGTACTTTGTATTATTGTGTTCCGGTTTGCAGGGTGAGTGAGCCAGTGTAATTACAGGCACAAGGGACATAGCATCTTAGTTCCCAGGGTTGGTGGCGCATTGGCAATGTAAGCGATGGTTAACATTTCTTACAATGCCATTGTCGGTGGGCGTTGGTGACCACTTACCATCAGGTGGCCCATATGCTCGTCAGCCAAACTATACAATAATAAAAAATAAAAACATCTACTGTGAGTACATCTTATTACAAGTAATGTTTAATACTAGAGCTAATGGTTGATCGTTGTTTATAGCAGATAATATACAAACTTTTATTTTATTATAAAATTACAGACAAGCGAATATGTCATCTTCGTCAAAAAACCATCGGTAATCACATCTTACACCGTTAACATGCTGCTGTGTGGTTTAAGATGTTACAGCTCTTGTAACTATAATAATAGTGTTACATACTCTATAAACTTGAACACAGCAATACAGGGCATTTTATCAGCAGCATATTTGGCCGTAGAATGAATGATTCGTTAGCCCAGAAGACGGGCTAGTGCAAACCCCTATTACCAAGTCTTATCTTATAATACAGCTATACATTACATTCAGTGAGTATATGAATAGTTAGTGGTCTCACCGTCCGCTCCGTCGGGTTTGTCAGCACGCAGCTCGGCGATGGTCTGCGCGAGCAATGCGTTCTCCCTCTCCAGCGCCTTCAGCGCTGCACGGTCGCTCGCGTTGGACGGTGCCTAGATTCGATAGTTACGGTGAATTCATAGTTATATAAATGGGTTAAACGTGCCTGTGGTGTGCGTGTAGTGTGCGTGTGGTGGCCGTGAAGTATATGTGGGGTGCACGTGTTGTGCGCATGTGGTGTGCGTGTGGTAGGCGTATAGCATGCGTGTGGTGTGCGTGTGGTGTGCGTGTGGTGTGCGTGTGGTGTGCGTGTGGTATGCGTGTGGTGTGCGTGTGGTGTGCGTGTGGTGGGCGTGCAGCGTGCAGTGTGCACGTGGCGTGCGTGTGGCGCGCATGTGAGGAGTGGACCTGCTTGATGGCGTTCTTGGCGGGGCTGAGCGGCGCGGGCGCGCCCAGGTCGCAGAGGCGCGAGCCGGCCGTGAACGTGAACCCCACGAAGGGCAGGTGCAGCCCCGAGAACGCCGTCGACGCGCGCGGCGGCGGGACGGCCTCCGACAGCCTAGGGACACGCAGGGGTTACTAGCTCCGCCGTGGCGATATGCACCGGGCGAACGGTTTGACACTAAAGTCGCCCGGTAATTGAAAATGCAAACCAATAATAAAGGATAAGATTATCGACGATTGAATTTTAAGAAGAAATTATCAACGATCGAATTGTAAGAAGAGAAAACGAGACAAAGATAAAACAATATTCTTTCTAGTTGTACTGTATCAATAGAACTAAGATTATGGCACTCAAAATGTATAATGTTACGGGCATCCGTAACATTACGGGCATCCGTAACATTATCACTGTCAAATAATTACAAGTAAATGAGACTAACCGTATGTCAGTGTCGTCGACGTCAAAGTTCGACGTGTCCGTTGGGCTGGACACGTCCGGTACGAACGGAGCCTGCATCTCCCTCACGCTGTCCCAATCCAAGCCAGCGAACCACGGGTGACTCTGGAATGGGAACAAATATTACATGTAAATAACTTATTGAAGCGATCTCTCGGTCATCACTCCTCGGATACTGAGGTGTCTGAGACTAAGAACTTTAAAAAAAAATTAAGTATTAAAATAAAAATTAAGAACAAAATTTAATATGCAAACATTTCTTGTTATAATTTATGTCAGTAGCTCGTGTCAATTTATAAGATGACTGGCAATTGTATTAAAAAATAAAACAATGAACCAATATGCCTTTTACGTTACCTTGAAATCTTGTAATCCATTTCGCCCTAATCTAGTTTCAGAGGAACATATCAACCTTCGTATGAGATCCTTCGCTTCTTCAGACACCTGGAATTTATACATTGTTTAAAGTTTAGTAAATGAAACCAAATTATATAATAATTTTAAATGTAATGTAGAATTGAATTGGAATTAATTATTTTTAATTGTATATATTTTGCGCACGTGTACGTGCTCGCGCGCGAGTACGTGCGTGTGCGTGCACGTGTACGAGTGCGAGTACCTGCGCGGCGTGGTCGTCGGGCGGCGGACAGTGGAAGCAGCGCGCGTGGTTCATGATCTTGCCGTACGTCTCCACCAGCGACTCCGCGTAGAACGGCGTCTCGCCGAACAGCATCTCGTACATGCACACGCCTGGTAGTCAAAGTTCAATTTAAATCTCTCCTCCTTTAATAATATTGACTATTAATAGTAAAAACCTCTACGAAAGTTTCGAATCTAATTTTTATTTAATACAAATTAAGTACTCGTACAATATAAAACTTACCCAGTGACCACCAATCACACTCTGGTCCATAGCGCCCTTGACCATCTTCCATCGCCTAAAAAACGTTATAATAATTTATTCCTATAAACTTATAATAAACAAATAATAAGATATGTTCAAAACGCCGACTCACCCTTAGAATTTCAGGCGATATATAATCCGGCGTTCCAACGGCTACGTTACTTTGTACCTAAAAACAATATGATTACAGTGCAATTGAAAATACTAAAACTCACATCATAAATTCGGACCGATTTCTGTCATGGCAGCCCAAGAGAGCCTAGTTAACTACGTGGACCGTATTATAATGAACAGGTGCGCGCAAATACACACTCTATTCCGTCACTATCAAACCGGACGTCAGTCTTACACGACTGGAGAGTTCAGGCGTAGCACCAACCGCTTCACGTGCTTTCCGAAGCATGGGAGTGTAAACAATGCCAACAAAAACCAACCAAGAACTTCAGGATGTGCAGCTTTATAAGCTGTAATGTAGCCACCAATGATAAATAATTAATGAAGTTAATGAATACTACGAAGTTCAAATATGAATTTTATCAGTTCGCTATAAAAGGACAAAGGCCAATGGTAACTGGTGTTTTCGTCATTCAGTTCATACTATTCATTCGATCTGAAAACTATATATACTAAATTCGGTTAAATATAATGAAGACAAAGTTTACCTTGCCATCTTCCCCTAACCGCAGACAGGACCCGAAATCCGCCAATCGTATGTGACCGCTCGCGTCGAGCAAAACGTTGTCCGGCTTTATGTCTCTGTAATGATAAAAAATTAACAACTTTAACTTTTAATTTAATAACGAAATAGATATATACATCTTTTTCTTATAAGAAGACAATATTCACGTTTGTCATGTTGGGGTGGTTATATTCGTCACGGTAGCATGCGCAAGCGATCCCGTACGATCCTCGTTAAGACGGAAATTGTACCGCTTGTTTTTAGTGGGTAGGTCGGAGTACCCACTAACTCGGCGCCTTGGACACCGGCGTGTCCCACCCCCCTATTCCCGTGGGGGCAACGCGTAATGCATTTTCCAGCGTTAAAAAAGTATTTATTGCAGTGCTAGTACGAATATGATTTACTACCATTATGAACTGATAAAAAATAATGTCGTTCTTACCGGTGCACGTATCGCAAGTCGTGTACACTGTGCACGGCGAGCACCATCTCCGCGATGTAGAAACGGGCCATGTCTTCGGGCAGGCGGTCTTCGAACTTGGACAACAGGGTCAGCAGGTCTCCGCCGCAGTAGTAGTCCATGACCAGGTACTGCAATTAATTGTTATTAACACATCATACTGACTCATCAACAACAATGAAAAGTAATTTCAAAAATTGCCAATAGACAATAACTGTCTATGAATGCCAATAGACCAAAATTGTCTATTGTTTGTGACCATCTATAAACTTTTGGATAAGGATACATAATAATTAAGTGCAACGTGTTATTGTACTGTAGCCCAAAAATATATATTGTTCAGAAATATATAACGTCCTCCTGACCGATTTCGGCAACGGCGGCCAATCTGCGCAGGAGATATTATAGTGCAAAAGTGTGTGCGCAAACACAGGTGCACTCACTATTCCCTAGCTCTCATAATCCGATGGGACGGCAATCCGACACGACCGGAAAAAGTTCAGGCGCAGTACCAACGGCTTTACGTGCTTTCCGAGGCACGGGAGTGTACACACTTCCAACTTCCAGACTCCGGGCTGCTACTGAGAATTTTCTGACAGAAAAACCCAATAACTATTTATTGGCCCGACCTGGGAATTGAACCCAGGATCACCGGGTCTGCGGCCTTATATCTAGCCACTAGACCAACGAGGCAGTCAACGGTGTAATATATAGAGTGACCCGCTCAACATTTATATGAGAAGTGGACTCACCAAATTATGTTCATCCTGAAAGGCGTAGTGCAAGTTGGTGATCCATCTCCTGTCGCCAAACACGAGGACGTCCCGTTCTTCTTGGAAACACGCCGTGTCCGCTCTCTGTAATAAAACCAACGTACAATTCATTCAAATTGTGTCAGTGTCAGTTGTGAGTTTTCATTTTACGAAGAATACAATTGACGTTCAATGTTCGAACAGACCAATGACGATTGAAACAACCGCCCTTCATCCTATCCTAGATCTGAAAACATAGATTAAACCTTAGCAATCTATGGCGGCTACCTGATGACAATTTTAGTATAAAAACAGCAAGTCTTGTGGAAAGACTTAAAGAGAGCAATGGGACCTGATGGTGTGTGATCACCACCACCCATGGAAATTGGCGCTGTAAGAAATACAAACCATTCCTTACATCGCCAATACGCCACCAACCTTGGGAACTAAGATGTTATGTCCCTTGTGCCTGTCATTACACTGGCTCGCTCACCCTTCAAACCGGAACATAACAATAACTAAGTATTGCTGTTCGACGGTAGAATATCTGATGAGTGAATGGTACCAACACAGACGCATCAAGTAAAACATATTGCTTTTATTGAAACGTCGCCACGGGTACACACACACACACGCGTAAGTATAACAAACTGCACGACAACACCTTAAGCATTTCCCATTTGTTCAATATCTTCATAGCGTACACTCTATCCCCTGCCGTAGCGGACACCGCACTTCCAGTCGAATTAGCTCCACTGTCAGTACCCTAAAAACATTAAGGAATACAATCAATTCATGCGGAGATGTTTCATTTTGTTAATTCCGTACACAATATACAGTTGTTCTAAATGATATATATATTTTTTTACATAATTTTTAGGAAAGTCGATGTGCCAATTTATCTCCAGATAGTAAGCAACCTCCATCAATACATTAATATTTTTAAGCGAGTTAGGTAGGTAGATTTTTTTTCCTTTTTAATTAACATATTATTTTTGTTACTATGAACTATGCCGAGATGGCCCAGTGGTTAGAACGCGTGAATCTTAACCGATGATCGTGGGTTCAAACCCGGGCAAGCACCACTGAGTTTCATGTGCTTAATTTGTGATTATAATTCATCTCGTGCTTGACGGTGAAGGAAAACATCGTGAGGAAACCTGCATGTGTCAAATTTCACTGAAATTCTGTCACATGTGAATTAAACCAATCCGCATTGGAGCAGCGTGGTGGAATAAGCTCCAAAACCTCCTTCTCAAAAGAGAAGAATAGGCTTTAGCCCAGCAGTTGGACATTCACAGGCTGTTACTTTACTATGAACTGTGGTCCGATAGAAGATAATTATTTTATTATATTATAATACACGATAAAAGTAAAAGTAACATCCTGTATACACTATTCCAACCGGAGCAGGAATAAAGGTAAACACACCGTAGATTTACAAATCGCATGCGAGTTTCTAATCGTTCTGCTGTATTACGGCACTATAAACAGTCCTCGATTAATTTACCCTTATTTATATTACAACACTATTTCAATTAACTAGTTATAACCACATTCGTTTAACTTTCGAACTTCCGATTACAACTTCGCGGTCATTGAAAACGCCATCTTCCCGCGAGTCCATAGTTAATATCATAGATTACTCGAGATCTCGACCAATGATATCGCGTCGATTGATATCGATGACCAATGATATCGCATTAATTCGCCGTCACAGTTGTTCATTTGGGGCCTGGGGTTATTCATGTTGTGGTTGGAATAGGTTATAAATGTACCATTTTTGGGCTAAGACTTCTTCTCAATAATAATAGTAACAAATAATACGACCAAACTATCGACTTTCCAAAATCATGTAAATTGTCGACATACCTGCATAAAAGACGCTCGTACGACGCAAACCTCCCCAAAGGCACCTCGTCCAATCACTTTGACGAGTTCAAAATCGTCCCGAGACAACCGTAACCGCTTCAGTGCTGTGGCAACCGGTTTTACTGTAATACATAATAATGTATATATATATAAATCATTTTTATATATGTGCTAGAAGTAAATAATGCTTTCACCTTCGCCCATTGACACTGGTTCTGTACGATCTGGTTAGTTAGCAGTACGCATACGATCCTTACAGATTCACCCACCATTTATGGTATCCAATACGGTTTGCTACCCAACCTAAACCTATAATACCAACTGGTTCTAATTTCAAAATTGATGTATAGAACGTTAGTTAAATGTAATGTAATGAAAGCATCTATCGAAATAAAAGAACTAAGGCCCAATTTCTTATTTTCCGTGTATAGAAAATCCCTAATCGAATTTACACCAATCACACATCGTCCAAATTTCACGCAACTTTCAACGCGCCCTCGGAAGGTTGATTTGACTTGTATATGATATTAAATTTCAAAGTTTCAACAACAGTATAATATGGTTGATCACCAATCGCGGTCCCTTTGGGCTTACAAATGCTCTTACTCACACCCAAGTTCCGCTCAGTTGAAGGGAATGATAGGGACTTATAGTGATGCATTCAATGAGCAATATCAATTAAAGTATTATTGTTCGTCACTCAACTGTATAAAAAGCTTTCTTGACTTTGAATGTTTGATGACATCGAAGATCATATAGGGGTCATCCGATCACACCGATCTAAAGGCCCCTCCCAGTCAAAAATAATATAATTTTACTCTAAACGCTTCGGAGTAAGTATTAACTTAATCTTAACTAATATTATAAATGCAAATGTGTTTGTTTGTTTATTACGATTACAAGTCTAAACTGAACCGATTTTAAAAAATCCTTCTACACCAAGCTACATTCTCAGCGACTAACATTTTGTCCCCGTATTCGCACGGGAACGGGAACTACCCGGGCAGAAACCGCGGGCAAAACGCTAGTGTATTATAATGCAAAAGTAAGTTTGTTTGTTACGCTTACACGCCTAAACCACTAAGTTGATTTTGAAAATTCTTTCACTAATGGAAATCTACATTATCAGCGAGTAACATAGGCTACATTTTATCCCCGTATTCTCACGGAAACGTGAGTTACGCAGGTGAAACCGCGAAGAAAAGCTTGTATATATAAAATTCCGGGCATGATTGTTATGCCAATGTGTATTACTAACCATATTGTATGAAGTCAGCTATCGCCTTCTCCCGCCTCAGGCTGCTGTTACAGCACTCATCGTACAGCACAAGCAGCATGTCCAGGAGCGTCTCAACGCTCAGACCCTGTGTCCTTGGGCCTTGCAGACGTCGCGAGACGAACATCGTCTCTATCTGCTTTAACCTCTTTATACCTAGAACTGATAAAAAAATAACAATAAATACGCATACTATCAAAAATATACACCATAGGATCACAATCGCATTAAAAAAAATTATATTAAAGAAATTTCTAACATTGCCATCAATCTTTGCCCTTGTACAATTTAAAGCGATTAAAAAAAAAGTTATTGTAAAAATATAAGCATTTAATAAAAAAATAATGACATTAGGTGTTCATTGGCAAATACATTGTTTGTTCATAAGCTATATTATAATATTCAATTGGGAGTAGGCGATTACATTGTTTAAATTATATTTGGACCGAAAGTTGATGTACGTTACAAACACCAAAGGCGGCAGTCTCATTCTTGTATCTTTGTATGTCCTTTAAGTTTCAAAATTAGTACGATATGATAGCTTCTAAATATATTACGATCAGTGTACCAATTTAGGCTATCAATAAGGAGCGTTTTAAAGATAATATCCTCTCGATGTTTTGAACACAGCGGGCAATCACTGTCTAGGCAACTGCACAATGTAGTTACTGTGTTACAAGAGCGTACGTCATCACAGGAGTGCGCTATTCTCTATCTCGTCATACAATGACACAAAAAACCGAGACAGAAAGAGAGAGACCAGGTACAGAATCAACAGCTTAATTCAAATGTACTGAGGCTTTCTTCACGGATAAAATAAATAATTTCCATTTTCCAAAAAATTCCCTGGAATCGAAAATTGAAGCTAGTAAATAGTAGACAGATATTTTAAAAAGTTTATTCGTTAAATTACTCCTGACCAATTTCGGCCACGGCGGCCAATATGAAGAGATTAGCCAATTGCGCAGGACATATTATAGTGCACAAGTGTGTGCGCAGACACAGGTGCACTCTCTTTTCCTTTACTCTCATTATCCGATGGGACGGCAATCCGACACGACCGGAAAGAGTTCAGGCGCAGGACCAACGGCTTTACGTGCTTTCCGAGGCACGGGAGTGTACACACTTCCAAACTCCGGGCTGCTACTGAGAATCTTTGACAGAAAAACTCACTAACTTTTTATCGGCCGACCTCGGATTTGAAACCACGGGATCTGCGGCCTTATATCTAACCACTAAGCCGACGGAGCAGTCATTTCGTTAAATACATCCGTATTAAATGGGCAATATAATAGTTATCGAGAGATTATGAACATTCTTTATCAACGAATAATAATTATTATTTTTATAACGGTTTATGTTAAAATAATAAAACTAACTTCACTTAAGGAAATAATCTGTGTTTAAGTAATTATTTCATTCATATCATAGATATCATCATTCATATTAAAATATTTATAACTATTTAAAATCCTAATTACGTGAACATTTATAACGAGCTGTACACCATCGATTATTTCTATAAAATATCAATCTCGACGTAGAACTCGACCATGACTTATTGGAAAATGAATATGTGTTATTGGATTGATGATATTAAATATTTTTGTAACGGAATAGCGTTGCAGCTTTTTTTATACATTTTTACTGCACTACTGAGCCGATAGTGGCAGTGGCCAGTAGAGCAGCAAACATAGCACCATTAAATTTTCCGGCGATGAAGAAAAATACCGTAAGGATGAATTTGTCAGATGAAAACTTGCCACCAACCCGAATTAGAGCAAGGAGAGAATACGCCTAAAACCTTTTCCTCAAAAGAACCGGAAGGCCTAGCCCAGCGTTGGGATATATACAGCCTTTTATTTTACAGTACTACCAACTAAAACTAGACACGATTTTGAAAAAAAAAAATCGTCAAGAGTACTTTAAAACCCAAGTCAATATCCAATATAAGAGATCGTAGCACGTACACATGATATATAAATACAGTACACTAATATGCAGTTACACTACATGTTGGATTACGTTTAGGTTCAGATTTTGGCGACCTTTGCTTCTAAATATAAAATGAAAAAAAAAAACATTTTACAAAGAACAACTTCAACATTTTTTTAAATTATCCGTTGGCCCCACACTAGGGACCTAATCTGTATCATGTGGTAAAGATAAAATATTTTATTACTGATACTTTTTTACCGATTAGTCTTGTAATAATTCGAAGTAATTATTCTACATCTAGTCTATTCATGTGCCTGATAGGGGAATTAACAAGAGCAAGCTTTAAAAAAAAATTCTCCTGCTTTCATGTCTCAGACCGATTTTTGTCACCATGGTCGTTCTCAAGGGAGACAGAACATACTACACAGTGTGTCCGCAAACATGAGTGCACTCTAATCTTAACTCATAATCCGATGGAACGGGAAAGCCGACATGGCCGGAAAGAGTTAAAACCAGCAATACTCAACCTTTTCTTTATAGGAGCCACACAAACACGTGTCAGTCATGGTGTCGCGGGCCACAAACATTTATCGCGTGTATTTTAACATTTCTTTTATCATTTCATGACTTATCAAACACTTGACAAGCAGTTGTTTAATTAAAATTATGATTATGATATAGATGTTAATAAAAACCTTTGAAATTTAAAATAGATCAAAATAAAGTAACATCAACTGTGCCAACCAAAAAAGCCCGGCGGGCCGCAGGTTGAGTACAGCTGGTTTTAATCCAGGACTAACGATTTACAACATTTCGAGGAACGGGAGTGTCAACACTCCCAACTCCCAGACTCCTGACTGCAACTGGGAATGTTTCGAAAGAAATTGCGATTTCTCTCTGGGTCTAAACCAACGAGAGATTACAAAAAATACTTTAATCTCATCACTATCGAGTTTCATCATTCCAAATATAACTGTATAATTTTCGCAGTACAATAAACTTTTTTTTTTTCATACGCACAACAATCTACAGGAAACATGTCCAAAACAATGCGACTACACAAAGAGGATGTCCCATAGCCTTAAATGAACAATAATATATTACAATGTAATCGTACACCATAGTAGACGATGAATCAGTGCTTATAAAATTTTAATTAATTCGTATCAACGGCTGTTGCTAATTAGGTAATGCTAAATGAAGCAGCCTTGCTTGTTACTGTTAATTTATCAACGCTTTATTATGACGAGCTAGATTTTTTAGGATATCGTTTGCATAAACGCTTGAACCTAGATATATGATAAAAATCATACTATACTTTTTATTATTATTATTATCATGAAAGTGTAAAATAGTAAAATGTAATTATTGCGTGATTTTTTTATATTTTAATACTCAAATTCATCCTTAAACTACCATCGTTTCCATAATATTATCATTTAAAAAATACATTATATATGGGACTTAATGCGGGACGGCCCTTCATTACCACGAGTAAGGAATGCAGAAATCGAGATCACTTTCACCCCTGAAGAGAACTCCGTCAAACCATGAATAGAAACCACGGCATAGAACGAACAGCAAAAGCGTGTAGTGAAAAAATAAATAAAAACGATTCCGAAGGGAACGGCATCGCAGGGATTTTATTGTGGGTATCCACTCAGTCTTAGAAAGAGGCTTCGTAGTTATTGGGTGTTATTGTTGTGTTCCGGTTTGAAGGGTGAGTGAGCCAGTGTAATTACAGGCACAAGGAACATAACATCTTAGTTCCCAAGGTTGGTGGCGCATTGGCGATGTAAGCGATGGATAACATCTCTTACAATGCCAATGTCTATGGGCATTGGTGACCACATACCCATTGTAGCTAAACTGAGTGAGGATATATCTGTTAACGTCCCTTATATAAACATATATGGTATATAACTCGTGTGGCTATTACTAATGTATTTATTAAGAAAGCTGAAAAGCCGATGTAAATAATCAAGATTAAGTATGAACATTATTTATTGAAAACACAAGTCTTCTAGAGTTTATTAACTTTTATCAATTTTTAATCTTCTTGGTTCGATGTCCAAATATGCTCCTTAGCGATTTTAAAATGTACTACGTGAAGAACGGGCCAAGTTGACCCAGTGGAACACGTGGTTGTCGAAGAAAGATTGCGGATTCAAACCCGGGCAAGCACCACTCATGTGCTCAATTTATTTGTATAATAATTCATCTCGTACTCAGCAGAAAACATCGTAACACAAAATAAAGAACTGAATACTTAACACTAAAAAAATGGTTAATGTTTAAACTAAGTTGAAATCAGTTCATTTAACACGAGTCGTGCCGTTCGCCCTCTTCAACTTAGCGCAACTTGTACCACGAGAGCTCTTAGAAAATTTTGCTCTAGTTTACATGTTGAAGTTGGCATTATCAACAAAGCTATACGCGGACATATTGTGTACTAAAATATAAACCGATATTGGGATCACTATTCAAGGCCATTATTTTTAATATATCATATTTGAGTACAGATAATCTATAACTTGATATTAAAAAATCGATTTAAAAAACGAATTGCATATTCCTCTTATTTATATATGTTTACGATTTAAGTAGTGTGGTTCCGATAGATACAAGATCAGATAGATTAGATTAGTTTTAGTATTAACATGTTAGAAAGTGAATACGCATATTTTTCAAAAAACAATATAAATATATGCCATTGGACTGGTATGTTAGAAATGTGTTGATGAATAGATTTTTTTAAAAAACAATTCCAATTTTGGTAACAATTTCATATAATCAATTTAAATTCAACCTTGAGACATATGAAATATGATTTAATTAATCACATTAAAATAATACAATTGTGGTTCATACTTTCGAAATATTTTCAAAAACTGAAAGAACAACTATCAATTTTGTTTATACAATACATAGACAACATCTTACGACATACATCTCTGTGTCGTTATTATTACTTTCAAACAAAATAGGAAACAAAATACGACCAAACTAGCCCTGTCTGAGTCTGATAATAAGCAGCTACCTCTGAAAATCACATGCATTGTAAAAGACATTAGCAGTTACTAAAATTGCAAGGACAATGTCAACCATGTGATTTTAAGTTCGTTCTCTAAATACATCAGAAAAATAGCAGATCTGATGATCGATTAATAGATGAATAAAAAGTCCCTACTAATTCAATTGAAGACTTAGTTTTGGTCGTTTACTTTAAGTTATTTTGATAAATGTAAAAGAGATCCAAATGTAACGAAATTACATTAACAATAAAAAACTTAATTAAATTCAAATATGGATTTTTTTTTTTGTTTACAATTTAACGTATGAATTCGTACATTTTGTTCGTATGGACATAAGAAAAGTTTTTCAAGGACTTTAATTTGTATATTAAAGTAATTTATAAATAGAATAGTTTATGTATGTTAAGTGTTACCTATATCTTAAATCACTTACGATAAGCTTAGATATCATTTAGATATTTATGTTCTCCAACCACAGATTATCTCAAGTACTATTTCACAATAATGTCATATAAACATATTCAAATGTAAATCATTTTAATAAAGTTTTTTCCCGCTAGTTGATTTTTCAATTTCAAATACAGATTTAAACTGACATATATATTAAACATTCTTCAAACTGGCAATACACTACCACCAAACTTGGGACCTAAGTCGTTATATCCCTTGTGATGTAGTTACTTACGTTGGCCCGCTCACTCATAGAACCGAAACACAAAAATACAAGTACTGCAGTTCAGCAGTAGAATACGTGGTGAGTAGGTGGTACCAAGCCAGATGGGTTTGCACAAAACCTAAGTAATTTTTTTCCTACTTACCACCTGCCAAAACAATCAGGGCGAGACTGGTTTATTATAAACAGGAATATTTAGTTTTAATAATATTTTAAAATGTTTTTAGTTATTAAATGATAGAAAATAAACAAACTTCCATTAGTCATTACACAGTAATCTTCAACTGATAATAATAATTAGAAAAACATTACTAGAACAACAAAAATGTTACATAAATATTATCTTCGTGTTATTGTGACTTGGCTAAAGGTATAGTATAAATGAAAAAAGATCACTATGTCACAAACTACAGTGTAAACTCTTTATAAAGATGAACTCCCTATGACATAGAAGTGAGCACATATAAAAAATTATTGTGAATTTGGTTATTTTTCTTTCTTCACTCTATATAACGGTAAATTTCTATAACGATGAAAAATTATATTATACACTAAAGATGGTTCTCGATTAATATATCTTTATTTATAACACAACTATTATACTTAACTGCCTATTATTAAATTTTACTTTTTACATATCTTAATAACAAGTTTGTAAACAATGTAATTACAAATTAATATCATTGATTAATCAAGATCGCAACCAGTGACAATATATCAAATCAAAGTTGTATATTTGACAAATAATTACTCATGTGTTGGAATAGACATATATAATATCCTGGGACATTATTCACACACGGCCATCTGATCCCAAACTAAGCAGAGCTTGTACTATGGAAACCTGACAACTGATATACTACATTTACTACTTTTCTTTTGTAAAAACATACTTATATAGATAATTACACCCAGACTCAGGACAAACAGACATGTACACAAATGTCTGTCCTGGGTGGGAATCGAACGACCAACCATGCCAACCGGCTCGTCAATATATACAGTGGTTTTCATACAATTAGAAACACTTCTTATGAATAAAGAAAGTATAACTTCAACGTACAAATGTTCGTAAAAAATATACACATTCAATAATTATTAATCATGCAATAATATAGCCACTCAAATAAAAGACTCATTAAATGCATAAAATATAAAACGTATCTTACTTTTAATTACAAAATGAGTCTTACTCATGTAGGAGTTTATTTTCTGTTACTGGCTGCTTGGACGCCTAATTAGAAACATTTTAAAAAAGAATCCATAGCTCGTTCTTTTTTGAAATTGGAGAATAACATTTCTTTTTCTATTATTTTGGCGGCACTTCATAATTTAATCTGAATTTTATTTTGTTCAAAATAAGCAAAATTAAAAGTAGTAACGCGTCAACTAGGCAAATCATTGGTTATTTACATATAGATCATAAGTGGGCGTACAGAAGAATAGCTGAGCATTTAAATTGTTCTGTTAAGAAAGTTTTTAATGCAATTGATCATTATAAAACACATGGAACTGTTGAAAATGTTCTTAGAAATTCTCGGCCAAGAAAATCCTCTCCCAGAGAAGATACGCTAATCGTTTGTGTTGCTAAAAAAGACCCAAGTAAAGGCTCCAACCAGATTAAAAATAAAGTTTTTTCGCCTGATGACCCAAGAAACATCTCGTCAAGACTGATACGCCGAAGATTAGTGGAAGCTAAATTGTTTGGAAGAATCTCTCGAAAGGTACCGCTTGTTACCAAGCAACACCGAGAGAAGCGATTATTATTCGCTAAAAAATATGTTAATTGGACGGTACGAGAATGGAAAAAAAGTGTTATTTTCAGATGAAACAAAAATAAATATGGTAAATTCCGAAAGCGCTATGTTAGACGCCCTGTAAACAATGCTTTTAATTATAAATACACAAGGAGCATAGTCAAGCACGGTGGCGGTACAATGGATCAATGGCAATACAAAAATATCTTAGAGCACACAATGATTCCCTACTCGGACGATCATTTGCCTATAACCAGGATCTTTCAGCGTGACAATGACCCTAAACACACGGCCAATAGCGTCAAATGTTTCCTTAGCGAACAGCGTATATCCGTTTTAGACTGGCCAGCAAATAGTCCGGATTTAAATCCGATAGAAAATCTTTGGTATATTGTTAAAAAGAAAGTCTCAAACAAACGTAACACCAGTCAAAACGAACTATATGAAGCATTTGTTGAAGCATGGAATTCAATCCCCCTAGAAAAATGTATGAAATTGATTGAATCAATGCCACGTCGTTGCAGTGCTGTTATTGAAAATAAGGGATACAATATATATATTAATTATAACTATTGGTAGACTATGGATAGTAGCTATTTAGTAAATAACAATACTAATTACTAATACTTAAAAAAATATTGTTTTTTATATTTTTTGTTGTCGTTTCTAATTAGTTGACCATTATGTTCATACTTTAAAACTGATTTAAATGTTTGTCCTTAATGTAATATTGAAACTGCACTTGTGTAATGAGATTTATATTGTTTTCTAATTAATGATAAATCATTGAACATATTGTTGTCCTATTTATTGTTTAATTTCAAAATAAAAACGATTGCGGTGAAGTATCTTACATAATGTCAAGGACCGTTGGTAGTGTTTCTAATTATACGACCACCACTGTATATCCCCGATAATAAATAAATAAATAAATAAATATATATATATATATTGATTATCTGGTAGGGCAAATGACTCTACTCCACCTGATAGTAAGTGGTACTAGAGTTCAAACGCGACAATATATTATGTAATAAGCTCATAATTATGGATATTATGTTTAAGGGGGAAAAAAAACTCCTGTATTTATTGTTTACTAATTTGTTGATTACTGGTATTATAATACTATAAGTTTATAAACACTATTTTCAACTTTTCAGCCTATGTTGTAACAAAGTACTGTATCAATTTTGATGGGAATTTTGATATCTAGAGTACTTTGCCAATTATTTTGAGTTACAAGCTATGCAGGGACATAAATCCTTTTGATGAAATCTGCATGTGTGTCGAATTGAAGAAGTTGAAAGCAGGGGAAGAATCTTCCTCGTTAGATCAAAACAATCTTAGGAGCAAAAATTTTAATAACAATCTATAGTCAGTGTTGTATTTATCGTATAGACAAGGGATCCCATGCCCGAGGAGTGGTCTTTGTCGGAGTGGCAGCCGAGTTCCCTAGGTTCATATTTCATATTTAACTTTTTGTCACTTTTGCGTTTTCTAAAGTAAATTAAAGAACCCATCTACTTAATCAACATTGCACTTGCAACAAGCAGTGCTTAACAACTCATTATTAGTTGCCTATCTGTTCTTAATTAACCATAAATAATAATAAATCATAAAATGCATATTTTTCCTTAAAATTAAGGGGAAAATTAATTTTTTTGCCCTGATTACCAAATCTAAATAAACCCTCAAATCTAAAATAACATATGATAGATGAAAAGAATTGAATTTACCTGGTACATTATTAGTAGGCGCCAATGCCCAGTCAGGGGAAGAATCTTCCTCGTCAGACATTTTGATGTTGTTCACAAATGCCACAGTCAAATAAAAACACTGCAGGACATGTCCTCACACACACTTAATGAGATTCACTTAATAACTACAATTTCTTATTTATATCCATCGGTCCGAATTATTATTTCCATTTTTAAAAGTTTCTGTAAGAAAAATATTATTTCTCAGTGTTTAAATTATGTATATTACAAACACTTTTCATTTGTTATTAACTGATAACTACATAACATTGAAGAAAACCAAAATTTATACAAAGTCACCGAAGGATGATTGTTTTATATATTGAAAAAACTATTGTGTATTGTAACAGAATGATATTTTGATGTATAATAAGCAGATTGAGTTATTATTATAGAATTAAGATGAATTATTACAGGCATTACAATGTTTAAGTAGACTCAGGATATAATTGACGAATTTAAAACAAAAAGTAAGATAAAATCGACCTAAATATTGCTTGGCACAGCAATGTTATTTATATAAATAAAATAAATGAAGTGGGTGTTGTCTAAATTATTGGACTTCTAAATTAAGCCAGGTATCAAATCTCTAAATATTTATTTACAATGTTGTAAAAATAAATCCGAGAGTTAAGCTATTGTTTATTATATAGTATCTGGCTGAACTCTGAAGGTCTAATGATCAGGGTAACAGGAAATGATAGGTTTTCTCCATTGTCTGGTTATTCAACGTCTAATGCTTTCTATTCGTTTATTACAAGGTTGCGAATGTCAGTCGATACTGGAGCGGTTTCGCAACCTTAAGATTTGAACTTTATTTAGACAGCATAGCATTTTATACACAAAAAAAAACTAAAGTTAAAAGCCGATGACATATCGATACGTTTCCGCATCAAGACTATAAATAAACCTAAATATGTACTTGCGTGGATCTAAAATGACAAATTTTTAGATTTATCAAAAATAATACACTACGAAGTTTTGCTGTAAAGCTCCGAATACAACAGCACAAATATCTTAACCTAAATTTATTCTATCGATTGTTATGCAAAAACACTGCGATGAGTCATCATGATCACTCTTATGACACAATTGTATTCTATATTAGAAATATTCACCTGACTATTTTCTAAACTTTTAATAATAATTGTTTTATCTATTATTTTACGGCATGAAAATAATTTTCGAGTCTTTCGAAAGCAGACATTTTCCTCGGGGAGTCGAAGACACTAAAAATGTTACCACACATAAATTTCGATAAGAAATATTTTCAAACTTCAATATTTTTATTTTACCGAACTCTTTAAGCAAAAAATATATTCAAATAATGAAAACACTCAAAATTAACAAATAAACAATATTAACTCACAATTTTTTACGCGTACAAAAATATTTTGTCAAGAATTTTATTTTTACTTTACATATTTAAATTTACTGATCATATTATTTCAATTATACATAATATCATTTATATTATATATAACGTAATAAAACTAAAAAAATCATTTCAATTAAATTTTTACCATTAACTTGCTTTCAACTTGTTACTTTTTTGCTCCCTGTTATTACTCACTATGGAATTGCTAAATTCAGAAGTCGTCAAACTGGCAACGTCCTTGCTAGTTATTAAACCGGAAATACCTATAGTTGATATACTTTTAATAAATTGAAATTATATTCTGATTTAAATCTTGCAATATTTGTAACTAATAGAATTATCGTGTAAATAAAAATGTTATTTTATATACATCACATTTTTTAAGCTTAATAGTAAATAAAATGTTGAAAAATTCCATAATTAAAAGTAGTTCAACTGACAGAGCGTCATTATACGTAATGGAGTCGAAATTCTATTCAACCAAGTTGTGTTTTAAGTAATTATATATTTTTACGTAAATATCAATCAAATTAGTGTGCTATAGTACGTTTTTGGGGTGAAGTGAATATTTGATAATAATTTATGGATACCAAGGCCAATAAAACGTGTGTAAACAACCTCTTTTTCTCATCAATGGTATGTGTGCCATCAAAATATTTTGGAAAGTTCATTATAGCTAGTACTTGAATGCTAGAAAATAAAGTTTTATTGAATTAAAGACCACTTTAAAACATATTTAAGAATCCTTTATCGTTTGTATTACGTAGAACTTGAAGAAATCAGTGAAATATTCTGTAGCTTTGTTGTCCGCGTAACTGGGTAGCTGTGGGAAAGGTCATGCATTCATTTGTCTTATTATTTTCAGAGTAACCATAATACGAATATGAAAATGGAATTATTGAATACACGTTAATTGTGCAAAGTACATATTTTGAGCGCCTATACACGCGGGTTAATGGTTTTACGAGGGCAAGTTTGTTTTCCAACGTCAGATGAAGGGATGGCTTCGGACCAACCTGTTAAGAAAAAACAGAGAATTGATGGCCCTGATATCGATGATGGAAGTGACAGATCTGCGGAGGATATTCTCACGGACATATATGATTCGGAGACTCCGCCTGTTGATACATCAGGAGATTACACGTCGAGAAACGGCGAGTCACCTGACAGTGGTACTGTAAGTGAAGACGCAGTCGATTGTTCTGCCATTTTGAGGCTTCCAAGTGACATCAACATTGGCACTAATCCCTCCAGTTCAAATAATGTAGCATTATGGACAGCTGCCGATGATAAACTACTTACTGAGCTGCGTATACTTCAGAATGCTTTAGTTGGACAATGTTTATGTGGTTTTAATGAAACATCCCTGTCTCAACTATTTGACAGAAGATTACATATAGCTGCTTGGCCTCTGACATGTTCTTTAACTTACCTCTCAACAATGCAGCTCATGTTTGACATTTATTTAAAGCAAAACAACACGGGTACAATATGCTCGAGATTGATGTATGCATGTGACATATTTGTAAGGAATAGACACGATTGGATCACAGAAGTTGTGGAATTATCCGAAAACAAAAGTAAGTTTATTACATTTGTAGCGTGTAGAGTATTGGCTAGCTTTTTAATAGTTTCAAAAGATACTATTGATGAGAATTGGTTGCAACAGATCACAGAGAACATATACCTCTTTGATAGAATAAATAGGATAACAGTACAAAAAATTAACTTCAGCTTAGATATCATAAAGAGGATAGTCGAGTGGAAAGATGTTGAGCAACATCCATTAGAAGAAAGTAGTTATGTAAATACAGCAGGAAATATGCAAGTTCAAGAAGACAATCCTTTTAGAAGTGGTCCCAGTTGCGGTAGTAGTAGTAACAGTTCACAAATGCCTTCAAGTTCCAATTCTCGTAGTGATAATTTACATAGTGCTTTTTCCAACTTACAAACACATAGTGCACCATCAACTTCGTCGGGTGAAAAGTCGGATAGCAGTAAGCCACCTCAATTTAAACTTAGTGAGCCCGTTCTGAAGTTTACCTCTGAGCAAACAATTAACGGGATGGAACAATCTGAGTCCCCAGAACCTCCGCAGTCTAGGATAGAAAGAGTAAATGAACATGGATGCATAACTGTAATATTAACTGACTCGGAGTCCTTTGACACATCACATATAAAATGTTTAACGATAAAAACTTTAGAGCATCACTGGCCGATTTTAGTTAAAAACATGAAGCTGCTTCTACTAAGGTACCTGAATTTATCTAATGCTGAAAATTGTATATTAACTTTTTTTTCTCTGTGGGAAAACATTATTAGTGTTAAAGCGAATCTCTCAGTTATAGATACTAAACCATTTTATGCAGATTTACAAGGCTTTGTTGATTTACTGCGTAATACAATGTTGCCAAGCTTAATTTATACCCATATACTTAGTTTATTTAATGAGGTGCTTTGTTATGGGTCGACATTAGCCCTTCAAGATATATTGCCAGAAGAAATATGTTGCCTCGCTCATTCAATTGTAAGATATGTTAAAGATTTCCGACTCCTCAGTGAAGTTAGAGTCCAAAGTAGTAGAAGTGGCTTTGGTTTTCTAGGTCACGATTGTACAGTGATAACAGATTATTCTTTAGGGTCAGAGGTTGCTCCTTTATCATCTTCAATACAGTTAGTTGATCAGAGTTATGGAGAGGATGATAATGAAGAAAATGCACAAACACGTAATGAAGTAGACAAAACAATGTTACAACGAATGTCATTATTAGTTCTTAAGTCTGTAGCAGTTACTGTTAAAGAAATGCGTTGCGATTCGTCAGATAGTTCAATAGATTCCTCTGATTACAATGCTATTCAAGACATGCAAATTGTGGAAAGATCTATCCGCGATGTTCTGAAAAAGTTGGATGTATTTATTAGAAATCGTTTCGAATTTCATCCTGAGACACCATTTACAAAGATGTTGATACATTTGTTTAGCGAGCAAGATGATTACTTGATAGAGTCGATGGTATGTACGTTAGATATAACAGTTGGTATTGTTTATAGGAATTCCATGTATCCGGACTTGATTCCTATGTTGAATCCAATTACGTCATTTATCGAATTCCTAAAAGTCGTTTCCCATGATAGTGATGTTCTATTGGATTATCTTGTGAGTAATGAAACATGTTTCCTGTTGTATTTGCTCAGGTTTTTGAAGTATGTTAGACGTAATTGGCCTAAATTTCTTGAAACATGTCAACAGGCAGACTCTGGAGGTACAAGAGGTCTAGATGATACAATGAGAGTATTGATAAGGTTACGTCTGCAAATCAGTAGGTTAGTTTCTAAGTCGTTATTCCCGTACAACATCAGTCCTGTACTTAGACTTTTGGAGGTCTGTGAGAGCCTTTATGAAGGTAATGAATTTAGCTGAATACAATTTCACTGTTAAATTCCATCAATGGTACAAAAACTTTCTTTCTTCTATTTTAAATTTTTAATGTATATAGATAAGACAATAATAACTTAACGTAGTATATATGGTAATTTAAAATATAAAAATTTCATTTTTAATGAGATGTTTGTAATATCTTTATAATTTCATTTGAAAAATTTCACAAAGACTGTCGGCATAGGTAACATTCCAGAGTGTGTTAATTGGTTTAGCGATAGTTTAATTACTAATTAGTTATGGTTTAATTAATTTATATTAACTATATTGTTGTAATATTAATTATTTTGTACACTCAATGAAAGTCTTCCCAGATTATTTGAAATTTATATGAATTTTATTGAATACAATATATTACATATTTAAAAAACTATCTGAATTTGAAGATTACTTATTATCGGACAATGTATCCTTCATTCATTAATTAAAGGCGAACATGGGTAATTAACGTGACCGTACACTATTTTGAGTTCTAGACATCTGACTATAAATTGTTATTAAAATTCTTTGTGAATATTTGTAATCAATTAAAAAAACACAAAGTGCCTTAATGTAAACGATGGTGCTTTCATCTCCATTAACGTCATTACTGTAATTATAAATCCAATTTAATCGTGTACAATACATTTGTATTAAATTATGGTAAATTAATTTATGGTATATTAGTTTTTTTTATTATGTAGAATTAAATTATTTTTATACATTTGTATATTAGTAGCGTTAATGCATATGAAATGCGGGTTTAATTTTTTTTTTGTCTACTAAATTATATACTTTGTCACAATTGTAAATAGATAGCCATCAATTACCATTTAATGAGTAAATGTAATCAGTATTAAAAACATTATTATAATTTATAATTATAGTTTATCCAAAATAGAATTTTTTCATAAGTGAAACAGAAATTTCAATTTAAGAGCATAGCTAGAATGTTCCTGATGATGCAGTTTGTTTTTTTTTTTTTTTTATATATGGTAACGAAAAACAATAATATTCGGTCCAGTTTCTAATTGAGCCAAATTGAATTGAATAATTCTCTGTTATTAAATGGTTTCATGTATAGAAAAAGTTCTATTAAAATAATGTATGCATTATTATTTTAAAAAAAAAAATCACTTGGTTAATTCGTAATATACAAATAAAATAAAAACTGCTTTAAATAGGAAGGTGAATGGTGAAATATAAATTTTAAAATAAAGAACAATTAAATTTACTTTGATTTTCGAATTTACCAAGTAACAATGTAATTTTTGACTATCATCTATACAGGGTGTAACAAAAACCCTGTCCGACCCGTGAACTGGTTATCAGTTATCGTTAGTCGGTACTATTTATGTAATCATTTTTAAAATTCTAAGCAAAAAAATTACCCCAAAAAGAATTTAATTTACTTAAATAACGAAAAATACATGGCAACACAGGCGCGGGCGACAGCGCTCAATAGCTCTTACCTATCGGGTAGCTAGGGCACGAGGACCTCAGTTGTCCATTAAAATTTTCGTCATTTACAATTGAAAATGACAATTAATGTATTTTATGGGTAATTTTTTTTCTTAGATTTTTAAAAATGATTACGTGAATAGAACCGAATAACGATACCTGATAACCAGTTCACGGGTCGGACAGGATTTTTGTTACATTCTTTACATACATTTTAGTCCCTACTGATTAAACCTCAGACTGTTATGTTTATATCAATATTGTTTTATGAATAAGTTTCTATATTGTTAAATATACTTTGATAAAAGCGGGAAGTGAATCTCATAACGAAATGTCCATTCAAAATTAAACATAAGAAAGCTTTATAACACTCTTTTAAACAATTAAAAGTAATATCTCTTGCCAATTGTAATTTTAATGCAATATTCGAAAAAAGAAAAATTGATTTCTATTTTTCAATTTTTCCAATAAATGTTCTAAATAAAATAATGATCATTTTATCGAAGCCAAAACAAATACAGCACAACGTTAGTTTTAAACTTTTTGGAAATATTAAAGTATTTTTTTTATCTTATTGGTAACCCATGGAAATTATACTGTTTTAAATAAGTACGATTAAATTTCGAGCGGATGTCATCGCTCTGCTACAATTCAGCCATTGTTCATGTCCAAGTCTTCCGTTGTATAATTTAAAAAAAAAAATATCTGTGCACGTGATTGTGTGACACAAAGGCATCTGAATAGTTAAGATAACACATTGTTAATAATAGTAATGGTAATATAATATAACAATAAAACGAAATATTTTTGTACATGAGCCGTAATTTTTGGTTTTATTTCACACAAAATATACATAAGTTTGAATACTTTGATACACGGCCTGAAATAAAAATACTCATCGAACACAGAACATCCTCTCTTTTTGAAAACTTAAAATAATACTTATAATATAATTTTACAGGAATACAATATAGCTATCTCTTTCCCACGTGTAGAGTTAAACGTATTGTTTAAAGATTATAATATTATTATTATTAAGATTTAAAAAGAGAAGCAAGTGTTGTAGTCGTTTCAGATTAGAGATTATGTACAAAATCTTTACTCAGTAAATGCCCCACTGCTAAGCTGCGGCTTACTTCTGGTTGTAAGTATTCAGTAGCGTAACTATAGCAACTGAGGCCCGTGGCGTTTTGCCAGCTCTGCCACCCTGTAGTTACGCCACTGTAAGTATTTCATCCGACACATCACAATGTTCGCCTTCACGCGCATGCGATGAATATTTAACACAAATAATGAATATGGACTTGCCCGGGCTTGAAGTGACAATCTTTGGTTAATAATCAGGTGCTCTAATCACTAGGTCATCAAAATGTAAAAGCTATTCTGAATGATCCGGTCATGTCGGATTACCTTCCTATTGGATTATAAGAGTGATGGACTCCTATATTGGTGCATACATAAAGGATCATGTAGACGCTGTAATGCTGTGTGTGTTCGAACTTGACCGTTGTCAGCCTGTCAACGCACCGCCACCGCTACCACATCGCTAGAATTTGTGTAACACTCTTTTTTTTTAAATAGAATGTATCCATAAACTTCTATAGGTCTACCTGATGTGGTACCACAGATGAGGCGCCGTTTAGACGATGCCTAATATTGCCGTCGTCTAAATCAATGAGGATGAAATCGTGATGATCAATTTACTCTCAATATCTCTAACACCCTTGCCTCTGTTATTATCCTTGTTATTCATAATTATAAAGCATCATAAATAGTATTTGTCATAACTCTTCTGAGCATAAGCTTAACAGTGCAAACATACTTTTATAAGTAAGGGCACAAACTTCTTTATTATAATAATAGTCTAAATATACTCTTAATCGGTTGATCAACCATTGTGACAACTACATTCTCCATGAAATTAACCAAATATCTGCTTACTAAGTGCGAATGAAACTGAACAAAAAAAAATCGAATTATACTTTGAATCTTAACTCAGAGGAACTTGTAACAAAAACGCTACAGCAATCTGATATTATAATTGAAATTCCATACATTATTCGTCATAATATATTCAGATTTCAGATGCAGTTTTTACAAAATTGATACCTCAGGCGCTTTTTGTGCACCTAAAGTAGCAAGCCAATTTCGTTCAATTTTGAAATATCTACGAAACTTTTAGCTCTTGCTTACTTTAAATTTATAAAAACATGTCGCAATGACAAAACCAGCACAACTAATAATAAAATTTATTGCGACATAATCTTCCAAAAATAGCAGAAAGTTATTTAATCAAATAAAATGTTCATCAAAATTCAATGAAATTATAATGGGATTATATAGGTTAATTGAATAAAATTTCAATTATTTGGCAAAATCAATTCGCTCGTTAATTCAAAATTTGAATTAAACTGATGGAGCATATTTGCAGTTTGTCAATTGGAAATATTCGATTGGATTACTATGACTTTGGTATTGTTATGTACCTTAGACTGTATCATCACTTTCCATCAGGTGTGATAACAGCAAAGCGCTGGGTAATCTATGTACAAAAAAAAATTACCTATCTGTACCAGTATGTATTATCATTGCATCTCCTTAAACCAATTTCTTTAATGGATACGATTTCTACCTGTATTATCCTAATACTTAAACCACTACAGCGAGTAACATATGTTACGTTTTGTCCCGATTTTCCCACGGGAACGGGAACTACGCTGGTGAAAACGCAGGCAAAACGTCATTAATAAAATAGTAGGTAGGTAGAATATCTAATTAAACAACAAATTAAAAGCTTGGATGCATATGTGTGTAGTACACACTCATACAATCGACCTCATTTTTTCAGAAATTCAATATAACGTTTGCTATCGTCACAGCAATCTTTCCTACTTTGTAAGAAAAGTCTATTTACGTGAAAACTAGGTCAACTCGTAGTGATCCGACCTAGCTTGTTTGTTTGATGAAAAATATATTTATGTTGTGTTATATCCTTATGTGCTTAGTTGAATCACTTTATTTACTTAAATATCATTTAAGTAAGTGTAATGCTTGATTGTAAACAACATGTTATGTCATTATTATCATCACTTTAGGCATTACAGCCGTGGGCCTTAGCCTGGTAGAGATTTATCTAACTGCATCTGTCTTTGGCTTTCTCCCTCCAGTTTTCACACCGATTCCCCTTAGATAATTTTTACACCATCCAGCCATCAGAACTTGGGCCTTTTTTTAACTCTGAAAACACGCATTACGCGTTTCCCCCGCGGGAACATATGTGGGGATCGCCGGTGTCCAGAGCGCCGAGTGTGGCCCAGTCATCGGAATACCCTCTAAAAAACCAACGGTAACCTTCCCGTCATAACGAGGAGCGCCACGAAATCGCTTGCGCATGCTACCGTAACGCTCAACCTGAACTTGGGCCTGCCTCGACCACTACGACCATCAGTTTTGCCGTCTAGTAGTAGGTTTTATAGGCACTCCAACCTCATTTGTTCTCGTGAAATGTCCTCATACGGAGTCGTCAATACAAGTTTTTAAGGTAATATTTGTCGCTACCTCCTAATGTATGATAGTTACTGGGCTAGTCCTTCATTGCAATTTTTTTAGTTACTGTATACGAATGGGTATCCAAGGTAACCTTAAATTTAATTATAATATTACTTAACCATTAACTTTTTTGTTATTAATATGGTGATTAACGTATATCCTTCATCAAATTACTAATGTAATGCAATGTAAATGCATGTAATGTAATGCAGTTAATATTGAGGGTAACGTGTTTAGGAATTCTGAACCCATTAAATTTACACCGGGATCGCGTGATGCGTATAAAACCAAAGCTATGTAAAGATTTCATGCACATTATAAACGCCAGGAAATTTCAAACTAATTGGTCTTAACTTTTTTATCCTTTTAATGATATTCATAAATTAAAATATTATTAAATGCTTCGGAAATAATTTTATTCTAATTGAAGATAATTTTGAAAAACTTACAAATAAATTGTCCCTAACCCAAGAGGGGGAGACCCTTAGTACAGGGTAACCTAGTTTGGGCTCCTGCCTTCCACATACAAATGTATTTATTATTAAGTTTAAAAAAAAAATGTAAACAAATGTTCTGTGGGAGAGAATAAATAAATTTATTATTATTATTATTACTAACGCAGACGGTAGCTACCACCCCGTCTGCGCACGGGTAGAATAAGGGTGTCCATACATGTTTGTAACTAAGGTCAAAAAGACCATGGAAAAATGCAATCAGATTAATGATTGACAATTAAAATATGTAATCATCAATTACGATAATAGTATAACGATAATCGGCACGATGCGAATTCGCTCTCATTCACGAGGCGTCCCACTACCACAGTTCGTGTAAAAATAGATACATAACCTACGATAAACCGAGATGGCCTAGCGATTAGAATGCATGAATCTTAACCGACGATCGTGGGTTCAAATCTGGGCAAACCACCGAATTTTCATGTGCTTAATTAGTTTATTATTCATCTCGTGCTCATCGGTGAAGAAAAACATCGTGAGACCTACATGACGTGTTTAATTTCACTGAAATGGTACCAAATGGAGCAGCGTGGTGAAAACAGCTCCAAACGTTCTCCTTAAAGAAAAAAAAGGAGAGGAGACCTTAGCAGTGGGACATTCACAGGCTGTTACACCTACTAACTTTTTCACACATTTCTACGACGCGACGTCGTATCACATCGACCCTTATTTCGTAACTTTTAACAATAAAATATTCTCTTTATATGTGTGGTTGAAATAAAATGCAGATTTAATTTGACATATTTATTTTTCGTAGTCAGACTTCTTTTCAGGACTTTTTTTTTAATTTTGAAACCAATTTAAATATCTATTGCTTTTTAAAATTTTGTACATAAAGTTAACAGCGAAATTACAGATCATATTTTCATTTTAAAAAAAACATAATAAATGCACATTAATTTAGTCTAAAATGATCTTATAAACTATTATTATTTTGTTAACTACATCAATGTCGAACAGCTTTTCCGATCTAAATATATAAAATACGTACATTCGAATGAGTTTAAATAATATGCTAAATGCATTACAATATTTTATTTAGCATTAAACACTGCCCAGACATTTACACAACTGTACAAAAATTATCTCATTCATACAAATAACAAACGTAAAGTTCACGCGGATACATATAAAAATAAAAGACTTCGTCATACGCACAAACAAACAGACAATGAAAACAATAATTAATCTGAAAAAAAAAAAAACTTATAATACATACCTAAATGGTAAACAACTTAAAATCACGATAAATGTTATCCAAACAAAAATAAAACTAGTTTTATATATCATATTCGTTTATTTATGGGTATTCCCCGTTTATAATCATTCTACCGTCGAATAGCAATGCTATGTACTGTTGCGTTCCGCTACGAAGGGCGAATTAACTCGTGTACTGTAATTACTATGCGATCAAGATAAAAAAAGAAACGAAAGCAATGACCTCGTTCGGACGAATGTCACGTAATAATTAGGCGACTATTTGTTAGTTTAATGCCTTAGTTCACAAAGTGGTCCAGGTGGACCCCTAGGGGTCCACGAGAGACTCGGGTCTACGTTGGCGTGACAAAAAAAAAATGGGGGTCCACAATTCATAAGGGGGGGGGGGGGTCCATTTGTTTGCTTTCGATATTGAAGAACTAAAATATTGGCTTGACTTCACCTATCAATGTAGGCAGATATTTTAAAGGCCGGCAACACACATGCAAGTCCTCGGATGTTGCAGAAGTTCATGGGCGGTGGTAGTCACTTTCCATTAGGTGATCCTCCTACTTGATTGCAAAAAAAAAGCTCATCTTTACATATTTTGTTGAGGTTTGGGAACATGGTAGAAATGTAGCTGCAGGGGATCCACCGGAACCAGCTAAATTTTGAAAGTGGTCTATGACAAAAAAAATGTCTGGGAACCTCTGGTTTAATGTAAACAGTAATTGAAATCGGTTAACGGGACTTATATCCGCCATTTTTTTCCTAATTTTAACATTGCGAAATCGCTCAAATGAAGTTTTAATTAAACAACGATACACACCTGTTGGTAGATATTGCTATTCGATTTGCTTGCAAAATGTGTTAGAAATGATATATTGGAAATAATAAGAATTGTCCATTTTCCCGCCTACCTTTTTAACATATTTTGACAGCTAAAACGCTACAAAATATTGAAAGTGGCATTTCTTTTTTTTATTATGTAAACAAGTTTCTTATAATTATCGCAGAGATAGAAGACCGTAAGTAACAATAGATAGATAGATACGGTTGCCAATATATTGGCCATGTCAGTTATATATTTACACATCTTACTATTACAATATTCCAATATCTACGACAAAGACTTGCTACATAAGAATTATACATTTATAATGATCAAATGTTTGGTCAAACATTGAACCATAAGCTACCCAATTGAAAGTTATCTACAAGAATTGACAAATCTATCATTATATGACAATTTCTTAATTCTATGTATCGTTAAATCTTTAACATAAGTTTGACTTCACGAAGCACAGTAACATTACAGATGCACATATATTAAACATAGTATTAATTTGTGACATTATTTGGATAACATATCTCATGTTCTGACATCACTAAAACACAACAAATACACATACTTACAAACTTATTCAGGTATCATAGTCTTCATCTATTTGTAAATTTCCTGAATTCAAAAGATCAATATCAACGCTAGTCGGGACAATGGGTATTTTTATTTCAGGTTTTTTAATTTCAGACTTAATGGACTTAGAATTCTGTCGTTGGAGTTTTTTATGCGTTTTAGGTACGCCTACGATACCAGCAACGGCTGTGTCTAAGACTTTTATTTCTGGTTTTGCTAGATTTTTCGTAAAATCTATATTTAGGATGGGTGTGACAGGCGTCCGGGGGGGCGTTTTATTTTGTTTTTCATCTATGTAGAACATCTTGGGATGATCTGGCTTTGGCACTAGCGCTTCGACTTTCTTCACGGGCTCCACTGGTGTCAAACTGGTGTAGCTCGACGTTGACGGCTGCGGGCTCGAATATGTTGGATTGATCTTGATTACGCTCTTGTGTTGAACTTCATCCGTGATCAGAGTCTCTTGGTAAAAGTTAGCGGTAACGACTGGTCTCTCTTCGACTTTCTTCGTTAAATCTATAGCAGAGTCTGATGTGACAGTTTCATTTCTAGGCTTGGGCTCCGCGTCCACAGATAGAGGCCTTCTAAGATTATCTGTTGGTGCTGATAAAATCTGTTGCACTCTGATTTCAGAGCTGCTGGAACTGTTCGAATCCGCTCTGACCACTTTTCGTGGCACCGATATATCTGAAAATCTAAGAATTGATTTTTTTTTCATTAAAAGTAGTTCATAATTTTTATTAAATAATATATAATTTAATGTATAATTAATTCATATATGTATGTGACATGGACTTCTATAAATTTTTTGACAATGGATTTGCATGCTTTACTGAATGGGAAAACACTCCTCATTCTCGGATCCGACTAGTTTCAGGAGCTACCCAGGCCACTACTAAGAAGCATTTGAACGAAAATCTCAATAATTGGCGGGATTTTTATTTCATTTACTCTTATCTGTATCACCAGCGCATATTGTATCTACAATATGTGCTCGTAATAGATCTTAAATTATTCAAGGAACAATAGAAATAATCTACAGTTGCTGGATGAAAATTTGTTTTGTTCAATCTTAATCTCTTTCAAAACATACTCTGCTTCAAATTATTTGTCGACACTACAACAATAAGGCAAAAAAAACTGAGCAAAGGCAGGCAGGTAAAACCAATCGTAATCATTTAATTATATTAACAAGTCGACTATACATTGCTTAACAATGTTATTACATATAATTGTTTAATCATTTTGCTTATCCAACAAACTTACCTAGAAGAGTTTGGTGAACTATCTCCACTCATTATTTCCCTTTCTTCAGCTGCTGTTACGTCAGGTATGTTTTTAACCTGTAAGAATAATTAACATTCTATTTTTAAAATGTTGAAACAAAATAAAATAAAAATTTACAATTTTTATTTACAACTAAAAATGTAACCCATAAAGTGATCCTCTTTCTTTACTCACCAAATCACGTAGAAAGTCGAACCGTGACTCTGCAAGTATGCACTGTTTCACATGTGAGGGGCTCAAGGTCTTGGCGTTTCTCTGCATCGTCACTTGCATGGCTTTTCCGAGGAGTGACTCCACAAATAGTTCTAGAGTACGAGGTGTGGTGATGAAGAAATTGAGTTAAGCAAAAATTTTTTAATTATAATAGAACAAACATTATGACAAACTCTAATTTGCTAGATTTAGATTTTATATAATACATATTTTTTTTGTATTACTGATTAAAATTAATCAAATTTAGTAAAAAGAATGAAAAAATATCACTATTGTTTTGAAATTATTATCACATTATGCTCGAATTTTAAAAGGATTAGATTCCTAAGAACTGAGATGATCAAAATCATTCTTTGTATTTTGTACTTTTAAGGTCAATATTGATTTGAGCATGTTTACCAAGATAAATATAGCTGTGACTGTATTGTCATGAAAAAATAATGATGGTAATGGCAAAGAATATATGACAATACAAATAGTGTCATCTAGTATTCTTTCAATCTACATCACAATGTTTGAATATCATATAGAGCGATATTATTAGATTCAATTAAAAAGGATATAAATTATAATTGGCACGGCTTGTGCCACTTTTCCCACCTCTTCGTCAGTCTGCATAATCTTCTTAATTCGTCCCTATAAGCAAACAATGTCATGATATCACCGATCTCTGATAGAATTGACAAAAACAACTCCATCTATCTTGTTTTTATGGTCGATTTTTGGCTATTTGACACTTACGGCTGGAAACCTGGCATTATATTTTCTTTTCTTCGACGGCATAGCGATAATCCGTTCACTTTAGCACTATTTAATGATTAAAATAGCTCACTTCGCTATACCACTGTAATCCTTCTCGCGCATTTTTGAGGTTATAAAAGGGGGACGTTCGCAGCCTACTTCATTTATATACGAGTCTGACAGTTTTCCACCTCTTTTTACAAACAACTTTTCATTTACATGGCAATAAATTAAGTGTATAATCTGTATTTAAAAATGATTGTGACATTACCGTAGACAGAACCACAGAATATTTCAATATGTAATTTATTTAAAAAAATAAACTAATCAAATCTTGTATTTTAAAATTACCAATGGTTAAGATCACCGAATAAAAAATAAATAAAAAATCATTGCTTATATTCAAATATGTAAAAATGGGAGCTTTGGCGCTATGCAAGTCTTCTTAGAAATAAATATAAACATATATTATATTTAATGAAAATATAAGTAATATACATGTAATGAATATAAATAATTTTTATCTATTGAAAAACTTTTGTAGATTGTATTTCAGTGTACAGATTGTGTTTATAGTCGGTATGGTAACATATGTGATATGTCAAATGTTATGTTACAATCTTTAATCTATTAAAAATGGCGTCCCTGTCGAGGTGTGTTTGCAATTTTGTCTTTAAAATATAAAATAATTTATATATTAATAAAAACAAGTGTATTTTTTATTATAGCAGATTCTGTGAAGATAAATACTAATCATATTTATTAAATGTGAAGCATTAAATTTGAAACAAAAAGGGTTATGGATATCCAGTAACTGTAAAGAAACTTCTGCGTCAAAAAGTTTATAATTATAAACTTATTGTCATTATTTTTGAGTAGTGTTTATCTGTGAAATTTGTTAATACTTGTTAGTAAATAATTTTTAAACTAAATATATTTTTATATTTTCAGCTTGCTACCGGCTCCTGTTCAGCAAGTATGGGATCGTGACGATGAGCTGAAAGCAAAGCGTGTTGGTAGTGCGCTGGTAGTATCTCAAACTAGCATACCGCCATATGGCCAAAGAAGGGGATGGGTGCCTCGAGCGGAGGAAGATTTTGGAGGTAAATTAAAAATTTCTCATAAACCATATCTCATATTTTTTTTAAATTATATAAACATAATCACACTGTCCGTGTGTTTTGTTGTGAAAAGATATGTAGTTTGTTTTATGAATCTTTAAAATATTATAAATATAGTATTTTTCTTCTGTGGATTAAATAATAGAAATATGAAAACGAAAAATTAGATTTAAAATTTTTGTGAAAACATTAATCATTAAAAAATGGGGCTAGTCAAGGCTGTCTGTTTAACAAAGGTACTAGCAGTTACAAAATTAATGGCACTTATTATAAAACTGCTTTCTTAAGTTTACATTGCAGGTACATAAACCAAAGTGACACATTATTGAATTCATTATCTTTTATTAAGTTATTGTATTAAAGAGTGCAAATTTTATTATACAGTATGTATTTTACTTTTTCTCTTTTAAAAGTCAACTATCTTTGCTTACTTTCTTTATCTTTAAACGAGTAAATCTTTATTTGCACCTTCTACACTCAAGTCACTGTATTATAAATTATAAGCAAATAGTTTTATGTAAGTAAAACAATTGTTAAAAAAAGAAAAAAATATTTCAGATGGCGGTGCATTTCCTGAAATCCATGTGGCTCAATACCCTCTGGGTATGGGAGCTAGGGGAAAGGAGAGTACTTCAAATGCATTGGCTGTCCAGCTAGATGAGTCGGGGCGAGTCAAGTACTCCGCCATAGCGAGACAAGGCCATAGCGCTGACAAGGTTTATTTTTATTATTGTAGAATATAATTAATTATGGCATTTAAAATTCAGAGTAATATTAAATGTCTTTATTACGTATATCCATTGAATCTGTATATATATAGGCAATGATAATACAGTTCAGTACTCTTTTCTCCTCTGTCAATGAATTTTTTTGTTGGTAACTTTGAAAGGTTTTAGTGTTGCCAGTAAAAAAAATTTGGAAATAAGTATAAAAAAATAGTCTATGATGGGGATTTATACATTATCGGCCTTATTCATAAACGTTGCTTAGTTACTGTTTAGCTAAACACTGATTTGTCTCTTTCTGTCATTATTGATTTGACATACGAAAGAAGAAGACAAAGTGTTGTTTAACTAATCACCAGTTAAATAAAGTTTATGAATAAGGCGGTATATATGTTTTACTTAAATTATATATAAATCAAAATTCAAAGAAATTATCCTAGCTAATACTATAAATGTGAATGTGAGTTTGTTGGTTACACTTTCACACCTATAACTAATACACACACTAAACGGATTTTAAAAATTCTTTCACCAATGGAAAGCTACATTAACAGAGAGTAACATAGGCTACATTTTGTCCCCGTATTCCCACGGGAACGGGAACTATGCTGGTGAAACTGCAGGGAAAATGCGAGTATATGATAATTAATGATAATTTCGACCAGGTAGAGCTAAATAATAGAAGTACAGCATCTAATAGAGTCAAATTGAATAGCAAAATAAATATGAGCATGATTAAATTTTGTTTTGTTTCATTTTAGATTATATATTCGAAACTTTCGGATCTACTACCAGCGGAAGTTCTAGCTGAGGATGATCCAACGTTACAGAAGCCAACTGATGATGACATCCAGGATATAACAGAGAAGACAAAACTAGCATTAGAGAAAATAACAAACGCCAAAATATCAGCCGCTATGCCTGTTAAGGCTGCACCGAAAGCTGTGAGTTGAAATCTTATATTATAATTTTAATAATACAGATTTTCTTTTTTGATGCTATAGATGTATAAATATAAAATTTAAGCATATTTATTTGAAATTTAAGAGCATGCCCGGTCTTTTGTTCAAATTGCAAGTTTGTATGTACGTAATAAAAGGCATAAGGGATAAAACATCTTTGATCCTACTGACCATTTGGCATTGAGTACAACTAACTATTAAATTAAGAGATGAAAAAGAAAAAGTTTTGTATAAATATTCGATACTATATTTCAAAGGCAGGCATTATCTTAACTTCTTAGAACTTGTGACTATCTAGGCCATTGATAGTACCCAATGTTTACAGGCTCCCGCTCAATACATACGATACACACCGGCGCAGCAAGGTGGCGCATTCAATTCAGGCGCCAAACAGAGAGTTATTAGGTTTGTGTTTCGATTGTATACTGTGTTGCTTTAGTGTCTAGCGTGTAACTCTGTAGATTCTGATACCTTGGGTTTAAATACTATTTAAAATTAGTAAAATATTATTTTACTTTTCTGCAAAGAAATTGTCAAATGCAGCTTGGAGTTTGGAAATTGCATTGTTTAGACTCTCTGGTTTCGAAAAGCAATTAAAGCTATAGATCTATAGATGCATTTTTATCTCATATAATTTGAAAGCAAATGTAATTACAGGCACAAGGGACATAACATCTTAGTTCCCAAGGTTGATGGCGCATTGGCAATGTAAGCGATCGTTAACATTTCTTACACTGCCAATGTCTATGGCGTTGGTGACCACTTACCATCAGGTGGCCCATATGATAGTCCGCCAACCTATACTATAAAAAAAAAAAAAAAACAAATATGTACTTAGATGTTTCAAAATATACATTATATATTCTCTACATTTATTTCTAAAATATAATTAGAGTGATTGTTAGTTGGCTCTTTTCTGTACTAATTCTTATCAATGTCAGATTTTGCCTGCTTCGCATTATGACTTATATAAACTGATGTGTGACGTTTCAGGATGGTAGAGGCACAGGCGGACCCGATGGAGCCCCCACGGTTCCAGATCAACCGCAAGATCCCCCGCGCGGCACCCTCCCCCCCGGCGCCCGTGCTACACTCCCCCCCGAGACGTGTGTCCGTCAAGCAGCAGCGCGACTGGAAGGTGCCGCCCTGCGTATCTCACTGGAAGAACGCCAAGGGTGATTTGACAGTACTCTATGCTCCAGCAGGCTGGATAACCAACATGATGACCGATGTGGCACATATGAAGACATGTGAAATTTGATGGAGGATCATTCTTTTTTTTTTTTTTATCAACAAAGATCAAATTGGCCCACTTGATAAGTATAACAAACGTTTGCACTGAGAATTATAAATCACTTCATACTCCATCAATGAATCGTTAACCACGTGTGTCTGCAAATATGCTTGCTCATTCACTATTCTGGTAAAAATATGCTAGACAGACTATTGTTGGTAGAATAGATGATGGGTGTGTGGCACCCACCCAGATGGGCTGGACTCATTGTACTCATATAAAAAAGTACTTATAATGTAATAATCTTAAATAAAAAATCATTAATTCAACTTATTTATAGAAGGAAAATTTTATAGTATTATAAAGGTACGCAAGTGTAATTAACACTTTTTTTTCCAGGATACACGATACCTTTGGATAAGCGTCTAGCCGCCGATGGGCGTGGCCTTCAACAAGTCCACATTAACGAGAACTTCTCGAAACTGGCAGAGGCCCTATACATAGCCGATCGTAAAGCCAGAGAAGCCGTGGAAGCGAGAGCACAGTTGGAGAGAAGATTAGCACAGAGGGAGAAAGAGAAGAAAGAGGAGCATCTGAGAATGTTGGCGCAGAGGGCGAGAGATCATAGAGCCGGTAAGTGCATGGCTAGTTTTAATAAGCTATTTATACTATTTGGTATTCAAAAATATTAGATATATTTTTTAAATTCTTAATATTTGTTATCTTTATATGGTTTTGCGATCATGTCTTAACTATTTAATTTTTTATAATAAATCAATAACGTAACAGCCTGTGTATATCAATCCTTTTTTTGAGGAGAGGGTTTCGAGCATTCACCACGCCGCTCCAATGCGGTGGGTGGTTGAGTTAAATGTTCGCTTCATATTCCCATTAATTTTGTTTTATAAACGGCCTCGTTTAATACCCATTAGCTGTGGTACGGTGAAGCTATAATCGGTATGTCCGCCGGCAGGTATCCGCAGCCCGTCGGCGGGCGGCGCGGCGGTGGGCGCGGAGGGCGGCGCGGAGGAGGGCGAGGCGGCGGGCGAGCTGTCGGCGGGCGAGCGCGAGCGCCTGCGCGCCGAGCGGCACCGCGAGCGACAGCGCGACCGGAACCTGGCGCGCGCCGCGCCCGACAAGAGGCACGCCGTGCACATACGCACACTCATACGTACACACATACGTACACACATGCGTACACACATGCGTACACACCTACGTACACACCTACGTACACACACACACACACATATATATATATACATACAAAATACATACATACATACATAAATACATACATACATACATACATACATACATACATAGATACATACATACATACATACATACATACATACATACATACATACATACATAGATAGATAGATAGAACGGCGAACGAGCATATGGCCCACCTGATGGTAAATGCTTACCAACGCCCATAGACATTGGCATTGCAAGAAATGTTAACCATCGCTCACATCGCCGATGCGCAACAAACCTTGGGAACTAAGATGTTATGTCCCTTGTGCCTGTAATTACACTGGCTCATTGAGCATTCACTGGAACCACGACAATATCAAATACTGCTGTTGTGCGATAGAATATCTGATGGGTGGGTGCTACCTACCCAGACGAGCTTGCACAAAGCTCTACACCAGTAAATAGTCATAGGCTTACAGACTATTCCAATTGTAGGAGGAGTCAAGAAAAACAAATCTTAAATTTACTTCCATGCGATTTGCAATAGTTCTGCTATGTGTTGTGCACAGTTCTTGATCAACACATTTTTATTTGTGATATACGATACTGCACTATTTCATTTACGCCCGAATACTGAAACGTCACTAAAATATTAAATGCAACTTAATTATTTGAAACACCGTTAATTTACAATTTCGCATACTAATTTAGGAACTTCTCAATGTTAAGTAGCGTTTAACTTTGAGGGACGTTTCAGTATTCGGTCGTTAAATACTAATATTCAATTTAATTTTAATTCTAAAGCTAATAACTGCGCCGACATTTTTTCACGAGTCCATAAGGTCAATGGTACCAATGATGTCATGACAACTCAAGGTCAAAGATTTATTTATTTGATTTTTTTCTAGAAACGAATTCAACAATCGCTATGAAATTGTCTAGACCCACTGGAGTCAGTGTTCTCGTCAGTTGATATTCAAATCCTGTTATAAAATGTTGAATGCGATCTTCGATGTTGCCATATCACTTTGGTATTCCAATGAAAATTCTCTTTTTATTATTTTTAAATAATTTAGTTTTTATTAAAAATCACTGGATGAAACCTTCATGCTATGCCGGCAGACGGGCCGGTCGGTGTGATTGATAGATTGCCTTTCGCGCCGCTAGTCGTGGTTTCGATTCCCACCCAGGACAGACATTTGTCTTCATGAACATATCTGTTTGTCCTGTGTCTGGGTGTAATTATCTATATAAGTATATATATATACAAAAGAAAAGTAGTATATGTAGTACATCAGTTGTCTGGTTTCCATAGTACGAGCTCTGCTTAGCTTGGGATCAGATGACCTTGTGGAATAATGTCCCAGGATATTATTATTATTACGCACATAATAACTACGAATATTGTCAGTATTTTAATAAATATTTAAATAACTTTCAGATCTAAACTGGTCAAGGAACGCGAAAGAGATATCTCCGAGCAGATAGCATTGGGTCTTCCAGCAAAGACAGCACAGGGCGGAGAGGCCATGTTCGACCAGCGTCTGTTTAATACCAGCAAGGGAATGGACAGCGGTGAGTTTGATTTATTATCTGCATATTGGATATTATACTAAATGTGCCCCCGGGGTTTTACCCAAATCAAATTTGCATTATATCTAAATATTTCCTCTTTATCTTTAAATCCATTACAGTTTTACAAAATTAAATGGAATAAAAAATTAAATTAGAAATTTCAGTCTTGTTCTATGACTTTTGATAATTTGTTAGATTTTATTTTAATACAAAAATAAGTATTAATTTAATTTCCCGCTTGAACCTTTATAAATCTACGCGCATCGCAAAGATCGACGCGTTGCGTCGTCCTTTCGTTTATGAATGAAATATAGACCTACAAATGTCACGACAGTACGACAAAAACTTGTAAAATCATTTTTTTTCATGTATTAAGTTATGTCCGAAGTCGTAGAACAAAGTTGTTGCTTATGGTGTTAGCTATCTAGTCCTGCGAGGTTGCTGGGTCGTTACAAATAACCCTGTATATTTTCTATGTAATGGACCCCTTTTGGGTAAAAGCCTCCTCCAAAGATTCCCACTCTTCTCTGTCCTCTGCGGTGTGCATCCAGCCTGATCCTGCGGTCGCGACTATGTCGCCCTGCCATCTTGCGTATGGTCGGCCTCTATTTCTGGATCCTGGTGGTCCTTACCATCTCGTCACTTTTATTGTCCATCTGTGCACCAAGCAACATGGCATATATATTTCTTATTTATATTAAATAGACATACTGACAAGTGGCCCATAGACATTAGTAGTAATATAATACACGACTAGCGTTCAAATTGTCTCAGTTGCAAAATTCAAAAAATTGTAAAGGAATGCTTGTGTGCTAAAGGTTATTTATACAATTAATGAATTTATTGATGATAGCCAACGCCGGATTAAGGTAACTTGATGGCCTAAGCTATCTTCCCCTGCGGGCCCCCCTATCCTTAAGTGATAATTGAAAAAACCGAACCGAACGTCAACAACAATTTAAAACGTGTGAATTTTGAAATTGCTTTAACTTTCGTGTGCTCTTTTTTTTTTCTCGGTCGTCTCTGGTGCCCCTAAGCAATTGCTTAAAGGCTAATCCAGGACTGATGATAGCACACCTTAGGAATGAGACGATCGCTGCATGGCTATTTCTTTTTTTTTTTTTTTAACGATACAATATGTGTCCATTGTACATAAAAAAAATGATGAGTTTCTTTCGCCGATTCTTCTCAGGGCTGGGTGCTTATTTTCCGTACCGGTGGTAGTTTCTAGATCAATAAGAGAGTGTAATATTTCGATATTGAATCAAGTATTTTGATGTTGATACCCTCGGAAACTAAGATTACAATCACGGTCGTATACACAGGTCTTGCAACTTCAGTATGGGGTACGTTGACATAATGACGCTGTTAAGTTCAATTTACGGCCGCCAGAGGCATGACAATTCGCGTAATAATTATCCCGAACATTTTTTCAAATCCAAACAAAACAGTTAAATAACAAAACAAAAATAACAAAAAATCCGCAAAACTCAACAAAACGATATAACAATGATTAAATAACACAATACTTGAGAGAGAAAAATATCAGCTTCGATAGCAGCGACGTAGTACCTCAAGCGGATGGTACTGCGAATTAGCAGTTGTCACACACTCGCACCTCATCTCTCACCACTGAAATTGGCCTCGGTTGCCAGACCTGTGTATACGACCGTGGTTACAACGTTATTATTCATTGTGTTTGTTAGTTGCAAGCGTAAAGTTTAACGGATTTAATACGAACAATGGTCCTCTTGACCGGTTTCGGCCACGGCCACCGGTTTCGGCTCCGGTCTGCTACTGAGAATTTTTCGACAGAAAATCTCAATAACATTATACATATTGGCCCGACCTGGGATTTGAACCCAGGACCACCGTGTCTGCGGCCTTACATGTAGCCACTAGACCAACGAGGCAGTCAGACAATACAGAATGTATCATGTGAATTGTTATCGAACTACTTACAAAGACTATGAATATAATTTTAAAATTTCCAGGGTACGGAGACGATGAAGCGTACAACGTGTACGACAAGGCGTGGCGTAACCAGGACTCCGTCGGAGCGCACATCTACCGTCCGTCGCGAAACGCGGACAAAGATAACTATGGCGGCGATCTCGAAGCCCTCGCTAATACGAAACGGTAAGCTTTTTGTTATGTATTATAGTTTCATAGTATATAATATTATGTAAAATATTTTAATATAACTTATCCTAAGAGTAATGTATGATTTGTTGATGATTAACCGCCTTATTCATAAACTTTATTTAACTGGTGATTAGTTAAACAATATTTTGTCTTCTTCTTTCATATGTCAAATCAATAATGACAGAAAGAGACAAATCAGTGTTTAGCTAAACAGTAACTAAGCAACGTTTATAAATAAGGCCGTTACTTTATAACTTGGTCGTCTTATATAATACGCGTAATTTAAGTTGATCCGATGTGATGTTACATTCTTCGAGACGATTATATAATTATAATGTGTAAACCAGTTTTATGTAACGATTATTTTTTTTATACAGCGTGTAACAAAATTCGTGTCCGACCCGTGAAGTGATTATTAGGTATCGTGTGTCGGTTCTATTTATGTAATAATTTTTAATTGTATAATAGGCGGTCACACAAATCGGCCACCTGACGGTAAACCCACCACCGACCATGGATATTAGCGCCGTGAAGAAACGCTAATCATCCTTCATATCTCCAATACGCCACCAACGTTGGGATCTAAGATGTTACGTCCCTTGTGCCTGTTGTTACACTGGCTCACTGTCCCTTCCAACCGGAACACAATAATTTTAAGTTTTGCTATTCGGTGGTACTTATCCAGACGGACCTGCAAAAAGCCCCACCACCAAGTTAACACAAATGTAATCGATAATATGGAATGAATATAAACTTTTTAGATAACATAATTGTATTTTATCGTTTTTTTTTTTTTTTCTCAGCTTCGTGGCGGACAAGTCTTTCGCTGGCACCAGCAGCAGCAACACCCGATCCGGACCAGTTCCCTTTGAAAAGGACACGCCCAGAGAGGAGCCAGTATGTTACTTGTTATCTTTGCTACGAGCTAGATAAACATATTTTTACAATTAAGACAAAATTTTATACAATGATAAGGAATATTTACTCATGACTGCCTCGTTGGTCTAGTGGCTACATGTAAGGCCAAGGTGGTCCTGGGTTCAATTCCCAGGTCGGGCCAATAGAATGTTATTGAGATTTTCCGTCAAAAATTCTCAGTAGCTGCTCGGAGTCTAGAAGTTGGAAGTGTGTATACTTCCGTGCCTCGGAAAGCACGTAAAGCCTTTGGCCCTGCGCCTGAACTCTCAGGTCGTGTCGGATTGCCGTCCCATCGGGTTATGGGAGTAAGGGAATAGAGAGTGCACCTGTGTTTGCGCATACACTTGTGCACTATAATATCTCCTGCGCAGTTGGCTAATCTCTCTCGAGATTGGCCGCCGTGGCCGAAATCGGTCTGGAGGACTTTATAATACTTACTCATATATTTATTTCAATAATTTAAAACGGCTTAATACATTGCCTTGAATGTATGGTTCGAATAAAAACTTTACAGTCTGCAATACAAATGATATTAAAATAGGACCAACTTGATCTAACGCCAAAATAACCATCAAAAGTGAAGCAAGGGGAGAACAAAACCTTCAATATTGCGCAGTCACAATTAAAAGATCAAAATAATGTATATAACGCATAGAAAATATTTTTGTTAATCGATGATGATGTCTGTCTGTCTGGACGCTTTAAACTCAAAAACTTCCGGATTTTCATACGGTTTTCACCAATGGACGGAGTGATTCATGAGAAAGGTTTAGGTGAATAATTTATTAAGTTATTTTGCAAATTGACTGAGATATAACGATTATTGTTGAGTATTTTAAACCAATGGAGTTATGTATTACGATTGTCAAGATTATAATGAGTTAATTTTGTTTACAGTCTCGCAGTACACAATCGGATGCAGACTTCGATCCGTTCGGTCTGGATCGGTTCTTGAGCGAGGCGAAGCGAGCTGACAAGTCGTCGAGGAAACGAGATCACCACGAACCGCACGCCAAGAAACGAAGGGAATGAATCAATATTGTGTTCTATAATATACATTAACATTATAGAATGAAAACATTTCATTACATGAACTTCACAAACTCGTTTATGATGTTTTAGCAAAGTTGATAAATTGTATTTTTTTTTTAATTCCAAATATGACGGACAAATTCGCCACCGGATGGTTAATGGTCACCAACACTCGTCATCATTGGTACTGCAAGGAATGTTATCCTTCCGTTATATCAAAGGGGCAACAACCTTGAGAACTAGGATGTTATGTCCCTTGTGCCTATAGTTTCAAACCGGACCACAACAATACTAAAGAATATTTGGTGGGGTGGTACCTACCTTGCCACTAACTTACCACTAATGTAACTTAAAAAATATATATCTTAGTCTTTAGGTACCAATTGATTGTGTTCGTTAGTTGCAAGTGTAGAATTAAGCGATTTTGTTATGTTTCTTCGCGTAGTTAAATAATCTTTTTCTTTCAAGTTGTAATGCTAGAAAATATTTGTTTATAATTTCTATTATTTCGATTCGTATTTAGGTTAAGTTGTATTAAGGTAAACATGACTGTACATTATGTAGATTTGTAATAAAGTAATCACTAAGACTGCTGGTGTTTTTTTTTTTAAAGCGCTGTGAATTGATAATGCAGATCTACCACGGTAGCAGACAATTATCACCATTAATTCGTTAACAGTCCGGTGTACCGTATATGGTACACGGGCTGCGGTTCAGAGTTCGTGTACCCTATGAGGCACACAAGCCCTGTGTTATTCTACAAGCCCTTGGTAGTCAAAATAGGTAGGTTTCTTCGTTTTTCATGACGTGCCAGGAGACAAATGTCCATAAAGCATACTGTGACAAAATCTTCCTATCCTTATATACAGTACATTTTACTTATTATTACAGCTCTTAGAGCTGAGCTGGGAGCACTTAGAACAGTAAATTGCAATTTCAGGATGAAAATCTGCCACATATAAAGATATTATATTAAAAGGAAAGCAGCCCAAAGCCCAGTAGGACAGTTCAAGACTCGCTTACCCGAGTTTTAGAAAGAAAAATATTATATTATTTTCTTTACTTCTTCGCTTGCAAGGCTGTAGTTCTTATATAATTTTTGTGAAGGTTATAAATAAAAGACAAAATTAAATAAGACGTTTCATTGTAGTAACAATACTTTGTAACATATATATTATAATGCAATACAGAGAAATTAATACGTTAACCGGCATGTACGCGTTCTAAAACTTGTGCAAATTGCATATACTATGTGCTACATTACAAAACTAACGGTGTTTCGATAAGACACTTTACGGCCGATACAAAAATATTACGATACTTGTTATATATTTTTTAAATTTAATGTTTATTCTTTGCATACAATGTTTAAAATATAAATCAGCGCAAAGGATTTTTTTTTTTTACGGAGTATTTTAGCTAACAATTGTTACATTACAATGTAAAACATTGTTTTTTCAAAGAAGATAATTTGAACTAGACATACCAGCTTGCATGCGATGACATTATTTTATGTTTATAACAATTTCACTAGACGGATTAAATTAATGGTATAAATGCATTTGGCTTTGTGTCTCAGCCCAAAACAGAGTTCAATAAAATAAAAAATAACCAATGAAAACTTAAAACATTTTTAATCTGTAACGAAAAGCTCTTTTGATGTAATGCAAGTTTTAGGTGTCCGCCTGCGGCATAAGGCAGCGTACACACCGCTGTGTAACATTAATATTTTTACTTCAATTTAAGGATGGTGTTCTTTAGCTTGTCGACGTTGGCGCCGGAGAATTCCTCCAACTTCTGGGAGCTCTTCACGAATACGAAAGTGGGCATGGCATTGATGTTGTATTCTGCTGCGACGTCTTCGCACTGGTCTACGTCGACCTGGAAATTTAGTTATTCATTTAATGAAAATACAAAATTATCTATACTAATCACTGAACCATGTTTTATTAAATTTTGTATTAAGCATGATTGAACCCTAAAGGCGGACATAGGCAAATTTTTTATTAATCCCAGACTAGTTTTAAATAAAAGGTTTGGGCCATCTCCGCTCATCAGATATATTTATTATTTTATTATCAATGTAGCAAAAAAAAAAGAAAGTTTTTATAAGGTATAAGCATTAAAGAACGTTATTATTATTTATGTAGTAAATTGTCTCATTTTTTTATCTACAAAACTATAATGGAAGTTTTTTTTATATTATTTTATACTATATACATACAACGTTACAAAACATTCTCACATTCATATACTCTCATGATCGAGTAATCTGTTTCAGCAATATCTAATATGTTTTATGGCACTAGATAAGCAGCCATATTACCATTAATAATATCGGACAATGAGTATTAGAACAAATGCATTCGAGTGTCAAACATGAAGTGCTGTTATGGATATATCTGCAAATATTTATTCACTATTGTTTATTGTATATTATTGTCTGTATGTCCTGAGTCTGGGTGTAATTATCTATATAAGTATGTATTTATATAAGAAAAGTTTTATATTATGTAGTATATCAGTTGTCTGGTTTCCATAGTACGAGCTCTGCTTAGTTTGGGATCAGATGGCCTTGTGTGAATAATGTCCCAGGATATTATTATATATTATTATACTGTCTACATTTAAATGTATTTCTTAGTTAGACTGATAGTGATAATATAGTTAATCGTTAAGATTGCCTCGTTTGGAGGCTTTTTTGAACATAGGTAGGTACACTGGAAAATTACTGTGTTATAATAATTTTAATTATATATTTTTAATAGACAGTATCAGTAACAGCCTTTGAATGTCCCACTGCTGGGCTAAGGCTCCTCTTTTTTGAGAAGGTTTGGAGCTTATTCCGTCACGCTGTTCCAATGCGGGTTGGTGGAATTCACGTGACAGAATTTCAGTGAAATTTGACACATGCAGGTTTCCTCACGATGTTTTCCTTCACCGTCAAGCACGAGATGAATTATAATCACAAATGAAGCACATGAAATTCAGTGGTGCTTGCCCCGGGTTTGCACCCATGATCATCGGTTAAGATTCACGCGTTCTTATCACTGGGCCATCTCGGCATTTAATAGTAAATAATAAAAAAGTTTATGTATTATGAACACTCATTTGTTAACATTACGAGCAAGAATGTGTAGGAATAACAAATGAGAATGTCATTTGCAACAATATATCAACTTGGCTCGTAAAACGAATATTCTTAAATCATCGTGAATAATAGCTTCAATAGCATAAGAAAATGAATTTCTATCTAGAATCAGATAAAATTCTTAGTTTTGATATTTTACTTGGACGTTATCCAATATTCGACTCATCGATCTTTCGGTATTACAACATTTTCGAAAATAATGTTTTCAAATTTTAACGAAACATTAATGAGCAGGCACACAAATACAAGGTAAAGGAGAAATGGTTGAATTTTTGGCTGAATTAGGAGGAAGGAAATTTACTAACAGGAATGACATTATTTAAATAACATTACTAAATTGGTTCTACTTATATCCAATATGGCCCTGCTTGGAACAATTTAGGTCAGCGTTATTTAAACAAGCACTCACAGTCGGCCCTGTAATTTAAACATGCCACAATGTGCAATATACGTAATAATTACATTGTTATTTGAAAATATAAATATAAAATGATCGGAAACTGACTACATTCTAGTGAGTGAGCAGAAAATAATAATTAATGTTAGCTACAGGATGACCATAATTAATGTTAGCTTTAGTAATAAGGAAAGGAAACTAGTGTTTGCCCACGTTTTAAAGGGGGGGGGGCTGGTTTTAGTTATAAAAAGTAGCCTATCCCTCGGGGTCCAAGCTTGCTTCGTATCGAATTTCATCGAAATCAGCTCAGCGGTTTAGCCGCGAAGGCGTGACACACAGACAAGTGTTACTTTCGCATTTATAATATCAGTATATTATATAATTTTAAAACTACATTCGTTCATTCGCGTTGATCAGACATGACGTGAAAAACGAAAATTGTTTAAACTATTCAAAACGAAGTAATACTATTTTTTAAGTCATATTTGGTACAATTTATTTGTGGCAATCATTTATTTCGAATGAAATTACGAATACTAGATAATTTCAAGTTATTAAGACAACACAATTTACATATAGCTTTTTTGATATAAGATACGGATGATATATATGCAGTACCTTAAGTACGACAATAGAGTCTGCCATCTCATTGGCAAGCTCCTCTAGTTTGGGTCCGATCATCTTGCATGGTCCGCACCAGGTGGCCATGAAGTCGATGACCACGAGTTTCTCACCAGCCTCGGACAGCCTGGTCTTGAGGTCATCAGCGTCCTTAATGTGAATGGCCATTTTGTGACTGAAATAAATTTTACAGATTTAATATACGTCATTTAACTTTTTTTTCGGGTAAAAAAAAAAAAGATAAAGAAAAGTATAAAACTTCGTAATGACGCTCATGCTTATCGATATTTCGAAGCTTGATTCTTAAGTCTTAAATATAACAATTTCATAACATTCATAATCGGTTAACTATAATCAGCTAAAGCTGAATTTTAAAATTGAGACTAATTGCTTTAACTAAGAAAACAGCCAAACATGTTTCCTAATTAAACATGAATATTACATAATTTTTTTAAAGACCTCAACGTTAATGGATGGAAGAATGATAACGACCTGTTTTTTTTAATTAAACTGTTAAATTTATATATAATTAACAATAGTTTATAAAAAAAATCTACTTCCAACGATTACTTTTCAATATTAACTGCCGTGCCGTTATCGCGACACCCTAATAAAATTTAATATCAGCAATGTCGTATGTTTGTGGTTTGATAAAAAATAACTATATAATTTGTTTAACACGTCTGGTGTGTGTGTGTGTGTTCGACCTATCATTACGATCAACGGAAACACCGCGAAGCTATTATAATAAAAGTACACACATGATATAATTAAAACAGAAATATATTAATTAAAAAAATATACGTGAAAAAATATATATGCTTATTTGCGGTGGCGTAGCTAGGTGGACAAGGGCCCCAGTGCATAGAGAAAGAAACGGGCCCTCATCTTTCCACGTAGCTTGAACCTACATTGGCCTTCAAAATTCGAGATGGTTAGGTTAGAGGCACCCCTGAGTTCTGTTAGGCTCTACGATAGCTACGCCTCTGCTTATTTGACGTTTTACAGGAAAGTCGATGGATTAGTAATTAATCTCAACTAAACTATAGTTAAGCTCCAAATTAACATAAGCAATGTTTTTTAAAAATAAAATTGAAGGGAATTAATAAAAAAAAAATGTAATAATTTTAAACTGAAAATTGAGGAAATTTCCGTTAAATTTAACAACAACGGTCACCGTAATTTAAAAAAAAAAACTCTCCGACTAATCACACAACACATTTAAGCATTATTAAAAGGTCACGAGTAGTTACAACAGTTACAATAGTACGTAACATTACAATACATTGAGCAATAATTCGATATTTCACGGCCACTTACCTATTTAGACCATAAGCAATTGTCACAATACTTTGTAAATTCTGATTGCGATATTATTTTCTTGCGTATCTTGTTTGTACAGTAAAACCTTATCGAAACAAACGTGTCTTAACACTATCGAGTATAGATATAAACTAAACTCAACACGACACGAGATAGATGGGAACTGGTTTTTTTAATGGTACTTAAAAAAAATGACTAACAAATAGGATTCGTGACGTCACTTTTTAAAATAATCACGATCACGATGAGTTACGATTAATTACATATAGGGTTGCCAGTTTGAAATATATTTTTTTCTAAAATATTTTTTTTTTTAAATTAAATTTACTTTGTGACAGTCATTGTCTTTTATAAGACTTGAGACAGGACCGAGCATTTATATACAAGTAATTATATCAATTAACATAACGAACGCAAACCAACAATCGTTTGATTTTAACACCGCTGTAGGGTTGATACCGATAGTATTCGCTAAGATATCAGTAATACAGCGTGTAATCGTGTATCAGTAATCCGTCTAATTCTGTTATGATGATATTCCATATTCACTTTATTCTTAAACTGGCCGTCTCACATCAGTCGGGTAGTATCGCAAAACTAAATACAATACATACGGGCATACTTGTCTCGCAGATATCTGTCACATTCATCATGGTCCGGGAGGTAGCGTTGCATTTACAAAAGTCATAGTATGCCGGCTGATGTTGACATAGATAGTAGATCTTATATATAAGCTAGAGCTATAGCTAATAAGCAAATCGATCGTCAACTGCCCAAGGAGCGTTGGGTTTGGGGCTATGAGAGGGTGCGAAAGTTGGGAAAGGAAGAAGAATTTTTTTCATTAATAGTTAACCCACCGCGGGTGCGCCAGCCGACGCTTGGTTCACTTATTAGTCATTCAAGTTCTATTGAAAAATGACGGCAATCAATCGGCTTCAAATCACCACCTAAAATGCAACGCTACCTCCCGGACCACCAATACTGAGTACCGCTAACAGTATGTGAGGTAACCTACATCTCAATAGTCATTTTCATTAAACTGCGCTAACACAAATTTTACTAAAGGCGCAAGGACAAAACATCGTTTGGCGGCACATCGACGGTGCTAGGAATATTTCTTATGTACGAATCACAACCAATGCGCCACACTGCATTTCCAATGTAGTAAACGAAATTAATGCGTCTATACAATATTTAAAGTCCATATTTGATTGTAGGAACATAGTCTGCTTCGATCGTATGCGAGCGTTCCTTGGTATGCGCGTTCATGCAAATATGGTCTTTAAAGGACGCTGTGACGCAATTTGATGCGGCGCGTTTGATGTGAATCTTATTTTACATTGATAATATCTATGAACGATAGTTACGTGTCGTGATCATTAAATGACTCGACATTTAAACTTTTTTTTTTTTTCAAATTAAATACAAAAATAATTTTAATAAAATTATTGTATAATAATAATTTTACTTTGGAACTAAGTTTGCAGCTAATGGATTTATAATTCATAGTTATCAAGTAAATTAAAATACAACACACACTCAAAATCAGAGATTATCCTTTAATAAATTTAATTAAAAATCAGTTTCAATCCGATCGTATGGCAACCCTGATTGGGATTTCTTATACGTCGAAGATAGAATGACGAATCAGTTATCATCAGTGGTACACTCATTCATATCGTCTAAACTCGAGGTCAGAATGACTAAGGGATTTTGAAATTTCCGGAGTCTGTTCCGTTGAATCTGTATTTTGATGACATTGTATTGCAACTTATTAAATTATATCTATATAAAAATGGGCAAAGAAAATGTATTCCAGAATCTTCTATTCCTATTCTTCAACGGATGTTGCCATTTCAAAGCTTTAGTGTTACCATTAAAAAATTGAAACAAGTCATTTTTGTTTTCGAAATATCGAATTAATATAATAATCTTTTCTTTAAGTTTTTAATAATACACGCCGCAGATAGAATTTTAACAACAGTGCTAATACTAATTATCTATAAAACTTGTCAGTCTGTATCATTAAACTCACTAATCTCAGAAAATAAAAGATAGATATCAATAATCTCTTTTGTCGTTAGATAGTCCTTTTGTAATCATGAATGGTAGACATTTATGATTACAAAAGGACTATCTATATGTGATATTATGACTATAAATATGATAATTGTATGAAACAGGCACAAGCGGAGATCACATCCATCATTATATTCTAGATTATAAGGTGTTTTGTTTAAAAATGTTATACTTTTTTTATTTAATATCGAAATAAGTACATTTTGATTTATATAAAAAAAAAATTTGTTTGAGGTCAATTATCGTATTTATAGAAAAGCCGAGATGGCCCAGTGGTAAGAACGCGTGAATCTTAACCGATGATCGTGGGTTCAAACCCGGGGCAAGCACCACTGAATTTCATGTGCTTAATTTGTGATTATAATTCATCTCGTGCATGACGGTGAAGGAAAGCATCGTGAGGAAACCTGCATGTGTTAAATTTCACTGAAATTCTGTCACATGTGTATTCCACCAATCAGCATTGGAGCAGCGTGGAATAAGCTCCAAATACCTTCTTCTCAAAAGAGGAGAAGAGGCCTTAGCCCAGAAGTGGGACATTCACAGGCTGTTACTTTATAGAAAAATCAATACAAAATAATTAATTTAAATAAAGGATATTATAATTTAAAATGTATTTGTAAATTATGAGTAAACTTGGCAAGTAATGTCTATTTTCGAATTTTAAATAGCTTTCAAACACCTAAACAGGTAACAGAATCTAGAATATTAAGGTTTCTCTAATAGCTAGAAAGTAAATTTTATTTGGATTTTCTAACAGGATACATTTAACATCATTCTATAACTGGTTTAGACAAACTTTCAACTCGTCCTTGCTGTTGGTTTATTGGTTATACAATTATTTTAATTGAAATAGGTTAACTAAGGTTTACAGGGTTACTACCACCCATAGACATTGGCACTGTAAGTAATCCATCAATGAGGACTATGAACTCTAAAAACATTGTTGATGAACCTTGATGTTTGTTCACATCACATGGCCAACGTGCCACCAACCTTGATAATATGTGTTTGTAGTTGGCTCAATTTTACATTGGCTCAATGTTTGGCAGTTGAACATGTGATGTGAACAAACATCAAGGTTCATCAACAGAGTTCATAGTCCTCATTGATATCAAACAAGTTGTTTTATGATGAGTATGCAAAAATTTACACAGATAAATTCAAAGAATTATGCTTCATGCGCAAACAGTGACATTGAATACAAAATATTAAATCGCATAATATTATAACATATTTGTAATCAATAATTATTAGATAATATGCAAAAAAACTCGCTTTACAACATCAATAGACAATTTAATGAAACATACACTTATTATTTGAGAAAATTTACTCTTATAACTCGGTCCAGTAACTTACAACAATGAACTTACTTCTTTGTTAATAACCGATACTTAAACCAATGTTGTTATCCTTACTTTTTTGTCTATCTACCTGCACTGTGTGTATATTAACTAATTATATATACTGTTCTCATGTAAGTGACTTAATGTCTAAATGAGAAATAAAGTTGTTTAAATTTTCACTTTAATGTTCTTTCATAACATATATTTTAAAGAGTAAAATGTCTTTTCATCTTTATATATTTTTGTTAAAGTTTAAATATCAATTTCATTGATTATTTAATAGATTTACTTAATACAAGTTATATTTTATTCTCGGGATAAATTTATAGTTTATTTTATTTTATAATAATTAATATTATTATTTGCATAAAACATTAGTAACAAAAAATGTGTAAACCAATTTCTCCCACAGCAGCCATTCTCAATGGAGATTAGCCATCTGTGCAGGACTTAATGTCCTGAAGACACAAGAAAGTAGTCAAACACAAGTGCACTTCCTATCCCCTCACTTGTTTAATGTGTCTTACAAGTATAAAAATTTGCTCATGTAATAAGTCTTTATACAATCCATTATGAGTGAGAAATCTTAATATTAAATATGTACTGCTGAGTCAAATATACAATTATTACAACTTAACACAAGTTAACTAATTTTCATACCATGAAAATTAGTTATTGTTTATTAAGATTAAACTGTAGCATACAAAATGAATATAAAAAAAAATAAATTAATGATTCCGAATGTAACAATCACTTAGTAGATGTACTTAGATAAAAACAGATAACGTTTTTAGCTCCTCAGAAATCACGGCCATAGTTTTTTAACCTGTTTTAAGAGTTCCGCAACTATAATAGGTTCTGTAGTTAGACGTCATAATCGTTTATGAGTCATTATAGTATATCTATGCGTTATGAAGGACCTACATTATATTATTCATTCCCATTAAGTCCTTATACCGATCTATGTACTTCATTTTCAGTATAATTAGAATTTATAATCTAATAAAAAACAAATTCAAACACAACGCAATATAAAACATAATTTACTTGGAGTTAAGTAAAAATCAATGGTAATTTCAAAGATTTGTGTCAACAAGGTCACTAATAAGAATGGTTTATTAAAATCGATTTTTTTTTCTTTATAAAAAGTTGCAAATTGTTAAGATGTCAATACAATAAAAATAATCATAATCATGAAGCTTACCAAATATAAAATATTACACGATGAAATGCTAAAAACCGGCGCGACACGCGGTAATTGACACAATCCACTGAAATTAAAACGCCACAGAATTCGGAGCGGCGACTGGCGTCGAAAAAAATGTCTATTGACGATATATAGTCTATGGCTCATTTTTCTAGCAATAGCAAGGAACTCTCTTTCAAATGACGATGACGGAAATTATAAATCAATTAATAGGGAAGATCTTTGATAATTATTGTTTTCGTTACCAATATCAAAATTACATTTGTTTTTATGGTATAATCTAAAATATATGTAACGAAAACCAACTTACGGCTTACTGGAACATAATGAATTATTTTATACCTTTTACAATTTTACAAATATTATTGTTTTTACAAACGATTTTCCAAAAGTATCTCTAGATGTTACTTATCTTAAGCTAGAATTAGTTTTATTTCATTTGTTCATTTTTGGCTTCTGTTTGAAAATGACTGGGTAATTCTTATTGTTTCCCATTATTTAGCAATACGCAAGAAAATAGTAATTTAAAAAATTTAATTATTTCTCTTTCTCATGTCATATAATCGCTTCAATATATTATTATTAAATAAAGAGAAGACACAAGTTAATAATTGTAATAACTATTATTTTGATACGGAACACCTGCATTAGCCTTTAATTCATTATTGGCATCAATAAGTCTTTATGTAACATTTTTTGTTTTGATGTCTTTAAAAATTTGTAATATAAAACTTATCTTATTTTATGCCAGTGACAAATTATGTCAAAGTCAATGGCAAGCACGGTCGTATACACAGGTCTTGCAACTTCAGTATGAGGTACGTTGACATACTGATGCTGTTAAGTTCAATTTACGGCCGCCAGAGGCATGATAATTCGCGTAATAATTATCCCGAACATTTTTTCAAATCCAAACAAAACAGTTAAATAACAAAATAAAAATAACATAAAATCCGCAAAACTCAACAAAATGATATAACAATGATTAAATAACACAATACGTGAGAGAGAAAAATATCAGCTTCGATAGCAGCGACGTAGTACCTCAAGCGGATGGTACTGCGAATTTGCAGTTGTTACGCACTCGCACCTCATCTCTCACCACTGAAATTGGAGTCAGTTGCAAGACCTGTGTATACAACCGTGATGGCAAGTCGCACCGCACGACGCACAATAATAATTTAAAATCAATTATTGTTCCGTGATCCTTCGTAGCCGAGTGTGTTTGACATTTGACAGATATACTTAAAAAATAATCGACCAAAATTTACTGTTTTTAAACAAACGTCGGAATTCAAACTGAATGATATTTTCACAAATTAGAAAAATGACACTGGATATAATTGCACTTGGTTCTCAAAAAGTGAAAAGTATTCCAGGTGGAGAGGTGAGAAAGATTTAATTATTATGAAATTAGTTTTAAATAAAATATTTATTTTAAGAAAATAATTGGTACGGTAAACTTTATAGATATCGAAATATAGATTTTCAAGTGCTAGAAAATTATTAGGCAATGTGTCTATTGTATAAAGCAATTTGCGTATTGACCTATAAAACTATGCACCTTGAAATCGTAGAGAAAAGTTACAGTGAAAAGTAGTAAATAAAATTACAATCTTTTTTTTTATTTTCAATTCGATTTATGAAATTTATTTATTTATGAAATTTAAATTTAGAATTTCCTGTAATTATATTTTTCAAATAGCTGGGAATTATAAAACAGAAAACATGTGAAAAGTTTATTTCATATCAGATATTATATTAAACAAAAGTGTTTTATGCAATAAATACGTCCTCTAAAAGATAAATTTAGGCAGATAAAGTTTTTATCATATAAAATTTTCCATAGATCTTTGTATAATAATAGTTGAAGTTTTATTGAAAATTCTAGAAGCAAATCATGAAAATTGTTTTGAAGTAAATAAAATATTGGTATAAGAATTTAAAGTGACTCAAGAGTTTTGTTAATTTCTTAATTATATTATCTGTGGTGATTTGATGAAGTGAAATCTGATGGCATTAAAAAAATGAAAACAAAAAATTATATATTTTTATGATAATTTTTTCTCCCTTTTCTTTTAAAAAAAAAATCTAAATATGTTTTTAAATGAGCATTATATATATATATATTTATAGCATAGGTAAGCAGACGATCATATGGGCCACCTGATGGTAAGTGGTCACCATTGCCCATAGACATTGGTATTGTAAGAGACGGTAACCATCGCTTACATCGCCAATGCGCCACCAACCCGTATGTCCCTTGTGCTCGTAATTACACTGGCTCACTCACCCTCCAAACCAGAACACAACAATACAAAGTGCTGCTGTATTGCGGTAGAATATCTGATGAGTGGGTGGTACCTACCCAGACGAGCTTGCACAAAGCTCTACCTCCAAGTAAAATATTATTATATTGCATTAAATATATGTATATGTATTTAATAACAATAATATTATATCTATATACAAATATAATATGAAGTGTAGTGGATGGTTTACTTTTTGGTTATTATTCGCTTGTAATTGTATTACGACGACGAATAGTACCTTACGACGTTATTATCGAAAATTTGAAAGTAAAATTAAAATTGATATAAGTAGCTGAGGCGCGAAGATGCTCGGAAAAGGGCGATGACACATCAAACAGCGATAACAGCGCGCTGCATGGCACTGCTTAATAAATATCTCTGCGCTCCGCCGCCGCTCCGGCTCCGTCAACATAATAGCTGTTATTATTATTTTCTTTTGGCGCTCATTTTAAGCTTAGATTGTAATTGGTATGAATTCCATTTTCAAATTTCTCCATATTGTTAATTGAAAAATGCAGTTTTTTTTAATATAATAAATAGAATAAAAATGTTAGTTGGGTAGTTTTTAAATTACGATACCGTTCGATTTCACAACGTATTCGTTTCGAGATAAGAAAATGATTGTACTTATCATAAAAATGTTGAAGATTCTAATGATATTTGATATAGACGAATAGTTTTAATTATGTAATTAATAATTAAAAATATATAATCGAAGTCATTAACGTCACAAAATCTTTACGTGGTTATAATAGGTAGTATGTACATTTTTTAATTTTTAATATAATGTTGACTTTCTGGTAGGTCTTTGATAAAGCCCGTCTTAGTAGGTACCGCCCACTTACATATTTTACTGCCAAACTACTAATACTCAGTATTGTTGTGTTCTGGTGAAGGGCGAGTCATTTAGCATACCTTCAGGCAAGAGGTGCATAAGATCTTAGTACCAGCGCTGTAAATTGTGATCAATATTTCTGAAAGTGCCAATGTCTACGGGCGATGGTGATCACTTACCATCAGGTCCATCACGTCCACTTATATTATAAAATAAATGAAATCTTCTAACTTATTTATTTAGCTAAGATACTAAATAATATAGCCATACTTTATAACGTCGTAAGGGAACCTGCACGTATCTAATTTATCTCCACACCACACTGCCAGTTTGTTTTCTGCATTGGCTTAGGTATGCATTAAATCTATTTGGATGATATTCAAACAGCGATTTTAAGTTTAGTTCGAACACGAATTTCAGTCTGGTTCCTTTGTGATCATTTTTTTTCCGTTTTTTTTAAATAAGTTCTTAGTTGTTATGCATTTTTTGAGAGCTAAGAAAACGGTTATGTTTTTAAATAATCTGCAAACAAAGTTTCGTAAAGATGTTTTTTGTTTTTAAGGCATTTTAGTGAAAAAAAAAATCTCAATAAAGTATTTAAATAATATCGTTCTTCGTCTCGCATTTTTAAATTTGGACCGATAATTGTGGTTTAACGATTGATAACAAGTGTTTAATCGTTTTTATAAACCAGAAGAAAAAATGAGATATAAATTGATACTTTTTTTAAATTAAATGTTTGATTTTTGGAAAAAGCTAAAAAACATGATAACTCAAAAATGGTTTCATCATTGCTCACTTTTGCAAAATGCAAATGGGGATTAAAGTTTTCGCAAATAGTCACCCCTATCACCTCCTAACGGAAATACGTCGAATTACCAGTAACCCTGTATATGTATCCGACAACCCGCAATTGGAGTAGCGTATTGGATCAAGCTCGAACTTTGTTCTTGAAGGGAGAGGAGGCCTTAGTCTAGCAGTGGCTGTGACTTTTCCACAGTTTTGTCTTATGTTGTTATATTTACGCATAATGAAACAGTAGAAACCCTGTGTCTGTACATCGAATAAATTTATCAAAAAACGATTGTGGGCGATTATATAAGAGTAACAGAACACGTTAAGGCATTTTTTGGAACGAAGTTCTTTTACGCGGCTTACAGTAGAGTGAAATGGCAGTGGCCCAAGGTCACGTGAGTAAGGAAATAGCGTTTATACTGTGCCTAGACTGCCTACCAAATGCTGCGAAATGCGATGCGTTCGAATTTAAGAGGTCGATGCAAAGGAGGTTGAGGTGCTTTTCGGTGTGACAAAAATACAGTAATATAATCAATTAAAATCTACATTTTAAAACACGGTTTGAGTCAAAAAAATATCGCACAGAACTTCGTTCCTGACGGAGGTCCTCCGACCGCACAATTTTTTTTTGTAAATATATTGGTAATACGTATATTGGTATGATGCGGATCAAGTTGTATGCACCAACATTTAATTTAATAAAATGCTTATTTTACTAAATAGAGAGGATAGGGTTGAATATTTAATAGGTTCGTTTTTATTCACAGACAATAATAACTTATTTATATATTTATAAAAATTCCCAACATTTATATATCTAATATCTTATAAACGTTGAAATTTAAATAAAAAGATGTCCTTGAACATTATTCACACAAGGCTATCTGATCCCGAACTAAGCAGAGCTTGTACTATTGAAACCAGACAACTGTTAACCATGAAGTTTGACATTTTCCTTTGTTTTATCTTGCATCTTAATGTTTCACACATTCTAAATCATAAAAAAAAAACGAATAATAGTTTATAAAACCTGTAACAACATATTGTGACGTTGGTTCGTGTGTATATTAAGTAAAATAAGTATGTTTTGTATCATAAAAAAATATTCTCATTTAAAACAATTAAACATAAAAAATGTTGTTAGTTAATGGTGTAATTATTATAGAAGAGTTATATGTGTATATATTTTATATATATATGTATTCATGTCTAACATGTCACTACTGAGGCCATATTTTTAATATTTATTCCAAAGAAGCAAGAAAATCGGTGATTAGTTTGAAAAGTATTTTTTTCTTTTTTAGTCTGTGGAGCTTAAGACTTTATGGCAGGATCAAAACGCAGCCATAATTTTCTTTCGACGTTGGGGTTGCTTATTCTGCAGATTATGGGCCAAGGAGGTACGTATTGTTATTGTTAAAAATGATATGTACGTAAAAAATATTTATTATCGTTCACGTAAATGGACACAGCATACTAAGTAAAAAATTTGAGTATGGACGTAAATCATTCGTTGATTTGTCGTTATCGTGAGTTCGTTAAATCAAAATAATAAATTCAAAGGGTAGTTTCCTTATTCTTTTTATTACTTCCATTTTGTTTTTTTTTTAATAAATAGGACAAGCTTCATTTGATGTATGATAAAATGTATTTTTTGAAATCATTGCGGTAACGTTTAACGAGAAAAAAATGAATCATATAACTCAAATGAAGTCATTTCTAGTATGTTAAACCGTGAATTTAAACGCGTCTCTGAACATTTTATGTTTGTTCCGAGCGTTCGTTACGACGATTTAACGATATAAGGGCGACGTTACACGTTGGGTACGGTTAACACTTAGGGGAAAGATTTTATATTTCAACACGTTCACGCAAACGAATGGTTCATGACATGATATATGAAATTGATGTTGATTAGTTTGAGGTTAATATACTTCGACACCATGAAAGTAGGTATGCACATTGGTGACGCTGTATTTGGAATTGATAAAGTACTACGTTCGTGACGATTTTTATGTAATCCGCGCGATCAGATTGGAATGTGTCGTTTTTGAATTGAGACAAGCGTGATCCGCCCGGTATTTAATAATAAATCTTTATTGAATGGCCTCAACGGTGTAACCAGGCGGGGTTCGAGTCTTAAACTATTCATCTGGATGTTGAAAGCCTACTTCAGGGCCCAGAATACGCGCGTCCTAAGGGTCCTGTAAGGTCGATTCTCGGCGGACAATATGTCAAATTACCTCATACACCTAAGCGTGGACAGGACATAATGAAAGAGGAATTTTTGTGTGGATAGTTTGCGTTATGTCAGAGATTTATTGCAATTATTTTTATGATAACATATAAGATTAGAATAATAAGTAAAAAGAGACGTGACATTTTGAAAAGTCTAAGACGGAAATCATTCCCGTATTCGAACAAACATACAAATACCTATAGGGCTTTATCAGAGTTGAAAAATTATTGTTCAATCTTCGCTAACGATCCATCAGTCGAGAACTGTCTCTTTCCATATACTTTGACAAAGTTCCGTCGTATTCACATAGCGCCCGGATTATATCTAAGTATTTTTTCATGGAGAATTTTATTATAAGGGGTTTTCCAATAGGGACGCTTGAACTTTGACAGCTGATTGCGGCCATGTTGTTTGAGTGACAGCTGTCAAATGCAGTGTGTTATATTCATTCCGTCCTCCCAAACCACCATGGCAGGTTACAGTGTCGAGCAGCACGTGCAAATCATAAAATTGTTTTATGAAAATGGGTCTTCAGTTCGAGCAACGTTCCGCGCACTTCGCCCGTTTTACGGTCGCGATGATCGTCCTGCCGAGTCGACTATCCGTCGATTGGTGGACAAATTCGAGTCAACCGGGTCAGTTAACAATCAGCCGGTTCCCGTGCGTCAACGTAACGCGAGATCTGCCGAGAATATCGCCGCTGTGCGCGACAGTGTCCTCGAAAACCCGCGGCAGTCAATTCCGCGTCGCGCACAGGAACTCGGCCTTTCGCAGACGACAACTTGGCGAATTTTGCGTTGTGACTTGAGGCTGCACCCGTACAAGATCCAGCTGACCCAAGAGCTCAAGGTTAATGACCATAGACAGCGCCGTGTGTTCGCTGACTGGGCATTAGAGCAGTTGGAAGTTGACGCCGATTTTGGCAAAAAAATCATCTTCAGCGACGAGGCGCATTTTTGGATGAATGGCTATGTCAACAAGCAAAATTGCCGTATTTGGGACGAGACCAATCCACACGAGGCTCACCAAGTGGCAATGCACCCGCAGAAAGTGACTGTTTGGTGCGGATTTTGGGCCGGAGGCGTGATTGGTCCGTATTTTTTCGAAAACGATAATGGTGTGGCCGTCACCGTCAATGGTGAGCGATACCGGTCGATGATAACCAACTTCTTTTGGCCTGAAATCGAGAATATGGATCTGGACAACATGTGGTTTCAACAGGACGGCGCTACGTGCCACACAGCACACGCTACGATGGAAGTTCTGCACGAGCAAGCGCCCTTAATGGAAAACCCTATACTATCCACTTTGCAGTAAATCTACTGCCGCTGAATGGCGTTGCAGCAACTTGTTTCCTTATATAAATATACGTGTATACTATGGTGTTTTTTGTATATTAATGTTACAGTTGGGTGAAATTGCTCCGATTTTGAAGAAAAATAATATCAAACTCGTCGGTATTGGTGTTGAAGAAGCGGGTTCCAAGGAGTTCATTGATGGAAAATTTTTCGATGAAGGTTCGTATTGTATATACTAAATATTAAGCAGTAGCTAGATAGCGATGTTTTATATTGCTTCGTTCTGGTATAAAAGGGCGAACTAGGTTGTGCAATTACAAAAATAATTTCATTTTGCATTTAAAAAGCCGAGATGGCTTGTTAGAACGCGTGCATCTTAACCGATGATCGTGGGCTCAAACCCCGGCAAGCAACTATCATGTGATTAATTTGTGTTTATAATTTATCTCGTACTTGACGTCGAAGGAAAGCATCGTGAGTCTAATTTAATTTTACAGACTGACAATTTTTGCACCGATACTACAAGAAAAGATCACCATACTTATTAGTATAGATATCACACATACATATTTTCGTATATCATATATAACTGTGTGTAATTTTCTCTTACCTCCAACTACCTCACTAAATTTGGTTTGTATTAAACAAACAAAAAAACACAGTCGTGAGAACCTTAATAGTCAAGACCACGAACGCGCTTAATAGATCGAATTTTTCCTCGTAATTACGCGTATGACTAATTTCATCTTTTGCGCAACGGAATATGTTAACTCACTCACTGTCGTATGTACCTAAGTTAGAACAATCTACTGATTCACATATTTACATATATAAATTTAAATAAATGTATAACAAGGTAATACATACTTTTATACATTGTATTTTTTAATATACCAGCTTGTTAATGCCCCACTGCTTGGCGAAGACCTCTCTTGAGAAGTAGGTTCTTGAAGCTTATTCCATCGAGTCGAAACAATGCGAGTCGGTAAATACACACGTGTGACGTATTCCTTCAACGCAAATTTAACAAATGAATACTCTTAAGCTTCAATGGCATTGTAAGAAATGTTACCGTGGCGCATTGGCAATGTAACCATCGCTTACATTGCCAATGCGCCACCAACTTTGGGAACTAAGATGTTATGTCCCTTGTGCTTGTAATTACACTGGCTCACTCACCCTTCAAACCGGAACACAACAATACCAAGTACTGTTGTTTTGCGGTAGAATATCTGATGAGTGGGTGGTACCTATCCAGACGAGCTTGTACAAAGCTCTACCACCGTGTAAACGTGTCTGATAATAACATTTTTATCTTTTCAGAATTATTCTGTGTGGAGGATCGATCAACATATCAGATGCTCGGATTTAAGAGATTCAATGTCGTCACGATATTGACGTCACTCTTATGGAAGCAGTCGAGAGACGCCATATCAAAGGGGAAGAGTATGGGTAAGTTGACGTTATTTTTAGTGATACTTGGTGGTAAACTGGCGTTGTAAAAACCGAATAGGTACCACATACACATCTAAGGTTCTACCGCCAAACAGCAATATTGTTGTGTTTGGGGCGAGTTGTTCAGTGTAACTAGGCACAAGAGACATAACGTCTTGGTAGCGCATTGGCGATGTTAGAATTTGTTAACATTTTATACAGTGCTAATGTCTTTATGGGCGATGGAAATTTACAATCAGGAAGCCCATTTGGCAGACTGTCAAACTATTTTAATTAAAAAAAAAAAAAAATATTAAATCCCACGGCATGTTTTTGCCATAGTTTGAAATTTTCGAAAAATTACCCGCCATTAACTCGACGTTATGCACAAATTAGGTTTACACAGCGATTTGACGGGCGACGGATTACAAAATGGCGGAGCACTTTTAGTTAGTAATGGCGGGAAAATACTATGTCATTACATTCAAAATGCACCAACGGAACGTTTGAGAAATTTGGATATTGCTAAGGTTATTATCGAATAAACTTTATTAAATATTTAGCTTATCGTTATTAATTAGTTGTGGTTTATTGGTATTCCTTATTTGAAAATATTTTGTAAATAGGCTTTGTTTAAATTTGCACTCAAAGTGACTGCGGTTGTAGGTAGTTATTTCTTACAATTGTTTCTGTTGGTGTATGTCGCGGTAGAAAATAAACTAGTATTAACACAATTATTATCAATCCTTGTATCATTTACTTTTACCGCGCTGATCAATCTCCTTCTTGTCTGCTTCGTCATACGAGGCAATTAAATAAAAAAAAAAAAAAAAAGTGTTCGTCTCGGGACGCTCGACAGAAGTGATAATATTAACCTTTAAAACAAAATCACGTAAATACAATACACGAAACAAATACAAACTACAATTACCGAAAGTCAGAACAAAAAGTTATGGCTCAAAAACCATATTGTTTAACGGGGCACTCCTATACAATAGCTTACCTAAAAAAATTATTAATGAAAAACCTTTTGAAAATTTTAAGACCGAACTGAAAAAACACTCAAAAATTGAATTGTGAAAGATATATATATATATATATATATACTCACTTTTGTATATAGGGTTTTCCAATAGGGACGCTTGAACTTTGACAGCTGATTGCGGCCATGTTGTTTGAGTGACAGCTGTCAAATGCAGTGTGTTATATTCATTCCGTCCTCCCAAACCACCATGGCAGGTTACAGTGTCGAGCAGCACGTGCAAATCATAAAATTGTTTTATGAAAATGGGTCTTCAGTTCGAGCAACGTTCCGCGCACTTCGCCCGTTTTACGGTCGCGATGATCGTCCTGCCGAGTCGACTATCCGTCGATTGGTGGACAAATTCGAGTCAACCGGGTCAGTTAACAATCAGCCGGTTCCCGTGCGTCAACGTAACGCGAGATCTGCCGAGAATATCGCCGCTGTGCGCGACAGTGTCCTCGAAAACCCGCGGCAGTCAATTCCGCGTCGCGCACAGGAACTCGGCCTTTCGCAGACGACAACTTGGCGAATTTTGCGTTGTGACTTGAGCCTGCACCCGTACAAGATCCAGCTGACCCAAGAGCTCAAGGTTAATGACCATAGACAGCGCCGTGTGTTCGCTGACTGGGCATTAGAGCAGTTGGAAGTTGACGCCGATTTTGGCAAAAAAATCATCTTCAGCGACGAGGCGCATTTTTGGATGAATGGCTATGTCAACAAGCAAAATTGCCGTATTTGGGACGAGACCAATCCACACGAGGTTCACCAAGTGGCAATGCACCCGCAGAAAGTGACTGTTTGGTGCGGATTTTGGGCCGGAGGCGTGATTGGTCCGTATTTTTTCGAAAACGATAATGGTGTGGCCGTCACCGTCAATGGTGAGCGATACCGGTCGATGATAACCAACTTCTTTTGGCCTGAAATCGAGAATATGGATCTGGACAACATGTGGTTTCAACAGGACGGCGCTACGTGCCACACAGCACACGCTACGATGGAAGTTCTGCACGATCAAGCGCCCTTAATGGAAAACCCTATATATATATATATATATATATATATATATAGGGTATATATATATATATATGTATATATATATATATAAATTGATATTATATATATATATATATATATATATATATATATAATATCAATTTATATATATATATATATATATATACTCACTTTTGTTTTTATATAAAGACACCGATAATCATAACTATAATATAGATATAAGAAAAATGTAATTAGTTTCTCGTGTAAGTGAACTTTTGTTCTTAATGAGAAATAAACTTTTTAAACCATAATTTACTTTATCAATAAGACTTTTGATCCCATAATCACGGAATAGCTTATAATAAATAATTATTTTAGTAGTAAAACTAAGATTTGTCTTATAATGTTGGTATTACACGCATCCTTAATACGGCGTAATTTAAAAAATTATTAGTAAATATATTATTTAAAGTATGTTATCTATTAAGTATTAGTTAATAGTTTTTCTTATTAGAATGTTGGTATTGTTTACGTAATTAGGTTTAGGTGGTGATTTTAAAGGCGATTGGGTGCAGATAGGCGGCGCGTTGTTCGTTGAAAAGGGCGGGAATGTTATCCGCCATTTTGTTCAGACCGGACCGAGCGATCATATGCCGAATGAAGATATATTAAAGGTTGGTGAAGTATGAATTACAGATACTGAAATGCTTTTTAGTGCAGAATGTATATATATTAAAGTTTCAGGTCAGGTAGGTTACAGGGCAAATGTATTCAATGCGTATGTTGTATCATGCAAAAAAAAATCATAAGTGTTGCTAGACTAAAAAACGAACGAAGAAGCTGTGTTTTTAGAATATTTGCGTATTATTTACTACAACAAATTGTTATAATTTTTTTTTATCGTCCGTTTTCAGGACATTATTCAATGAAAGGTTGCTATTTTAGTTAGAGAAAAGTTAACTTAGTAGTATATACTAAGAAGTTTTTATTCTTTTACAATAATTAAATGACATAGAGTCTCTTCCAACCACAGAATAACTAAAGATAAATAAACAACTTTAACATTCAATTGACAATATAACATTGGTCGAGATCTTGAATAATCTGTGATGATGATGATGGTCCTCCAGACCGATTTCGGTCACGGCGGCCAATCTCATAAGAGATTAGCCAACTGCGCAGGACATATTATAGTGCACAAGTGTGTGCGCAAACACAGGTGCACTCTCTATTCCCTAACCCTTATAACCCGATGGGACGTCAATCCGACACGACCGGAAAGAGTCCAGGCGCAGGACCGGCTTGACGTGCTTTCCGAGGCACGGGAATGTACACACTTCCAACTTCCAGACTCCGGGCCGCTACAGAGAATTTTCGACAGAAAATCTAAATAACATTTTATTGGCCCGACCTGGGATTTGAACCCAGGACCACCGTGTCCGCGGCCTTACATGTAGCCACTGGACCAACGAGGCAATCTGTGATATATATTATGGATTCGTTCGAAAATGACGTTTTAAATGTCGGCGAAGTTATTATCGGATCTTAAACTGGATATTAGTAGTTATGTTAACAACTGTTTTGCTATAAACAGTGACGGATTTACCAGCAGGCTGAGTAGGCTTCGGCCTTGGGCGGCAAATTTGGGGACCAAATGTTTTTATTAATTTTCACTCTTGTCATTGTTACATTTAACGGTGCATCAAACTTCCATATTCTAGAGTAAAATAAACAGTTCCCCCCCCAACCAAATCAGCCTGTGCCGAAACTATGTATGAGTGAAAAGAGCGAAATTGCGGAAAATGTACATCGATAAAACTATTCACTACAATATGTTACGTAAATGTGTTTACTATTTTACGTGTAAAAGCGTTTTTTCCAGCGTGAAAAAAGGGCGGCAAAACCTTTAAAGCCTATACCTTGAGAATGTGTAAATCCGCCACTGGTTATAAATAAATATATATATAATCAATAATTGTGTAGTTGGTTTAGTGGCTAGATATAAGGCCATAGACCCCGCGGTCCTGGGTTCAATTCCCAGGTCGGGCCAATAAATAGTTATTGGGTTTTTCTGCCAGAAAATTCTCAATAGAAGCCCGGAGTTTGGAAGGTGGAATTGTGTACACTCCCGTGCCTCGGAAAGCACGTTAAGCCGTTGGTTCTGCGCCTGAACTCTTTCCGGTCGTGTCGGATTGCCGTCCCATCGGATTATGGGAGCTAGGGAAGAGAGAGTGCATCTGTGTTTGCGCACACACTTGTGCACTATAATATCTCCTGCGCAGTTGGCTAATCTCTCTTGAGATTGGGCGCCGTGGCTGAAATCGGTCTGGAGGACGTTATATGTAAATATATGGTTTATTTATATTGGAATAGTTTATAGGCATGATAATTAAATTAAATTTAATGTGGATAATGATTATGTATGGATATATTATGTTATAATTATTAGTTATGACGAGCCGTTGGTGGGGTTGGTAAGATACTTGCATTTCACGCCGCAGGTCGTGAATTCGATTCCCACTCAGGACAGACATTTGTGTGCATGAACATGTGTGTTTTGTGCTGAGTCTGGGTGTAATTATCTGTATAAGTATGTATGTACAAAGAAAAGTAGTATATGTAAGTATAACAGTTGTCTGGTTTCTATGTACGAGCTGGTACGAGCTCTGCTTAGCTTGGGATCAGATGGTCTTGTGTGAATAATGTCCCAGGATATTATTATATTATGTTATATTTTTAAATATTACTTTCAGTTATTCGGCTTGGAAAACGAGTACAAGGCAGAAACGATGGCCAATAAGAAGCGAGAAGAGATGGAGTGCAATGTATGTATTAATATATACAATAAAGGTTAATGATTATGTAATAGTTGTTCCCATTGCAGGGCTAAGCCGTCCTCTTCTTTTGACGAGTACGTTTGGAACTGAATCCACCACTCCGTTCAAGTGCGACGGAGAAAAATGTGGTGGATTTCCATCCGACGCGTGCAAGTTTCCTCACGATGTTTTCCTTCACATAAACATATGAGAATTTAATGGGACTTTCACGTCCAGTAACCATTATCAAATAGTATATTGTATATGTATTCTATAAATGCATTTGTAGTTAGATAACTAATTATGGTGTCACAAACTTTCCAACTTTCCAGACAGAGGCGAAACTGTAAGCCGTGGCGACAGGCTCTCAGGGAGTGCTCCCTAACTCCTATACATAATATATGGTCTGAGAGGCGTTGTAACCAAAGCAAAGTGTAGAATTGCTAGTGTTTAATTTTAATTATATAATAAAGTCACTTGTAGGTAGACCAGTTAGGGTAAAGACTCCAAAGACTACGAAATATGTTAAATTAATTTTTAGAGGCTACAAAAGTCGGACTCACAGATCGGCTATGATATACAAGAAACTATACGTTTTGTTTACGGATCGTATTTTCAATGAGTTTCAATTAAAACGTGTCGTCAGTTTCCAAGTCGGATTTACAAACAGGGTAATTTAACTAGCGCTGCGTGACGTAATAGACGCGGCGGTGACAAAAAAGTATGCTTTTTGTAGTGAGGGGACTCCGTCGATAGACCTGTATACAAGACCGTGGTTAAGTCGCACTGTGACGTATAAGAAAACTTTAACGGTTACCTATGCTGTGTATACATTACCTCGCGCTATGGACACGGGTCCGCAGTGTGAGCCAATGTACGAGGGTTTGCCGCGCATAATGTATTCGCAGCTTTGTGAACCATAACGATCCGTTGTTTATGTTATGTTTATCCTGACATTAATATAAGTTTTTTTTTTTTATCTGTTACAATGCAAATGGTCAAAACTATTTACCATCAAGTGACTGTAATCTTTTATCTGTTTTTATGTTTAAAAAAAATGCACCCAACTATACAATTATACACGCGAGGCCGTGTACGCAATACTAGTGATTGATAAAAAAAAATGTTGCATTATATAAAAAATATTGATTATACATAATTTGTAATAATGAAAAAAAAAATGGAGACTGAATTAATATTTTGCAACGAAAAGCTTTGGATTGTAGTTAAAAACATTATATTAAAAAGTTTAGTGCACATATATTTATACAATTGTTTATTTAGAATAAAGAACGTAAAACAGATTATACAGTAATGTGAATTAAATTGTTAAATATTAAAGAATAATGTTATATAATCTGTTACAAGACTGGCTTACCTAGTGGATTTTGATTGTTTTTTTTTTAGAATTGGGCAGAGGTCGCATGTTATTTGTAGTATTTTAAAGCTGTTTTAACTATTATAAAACAGATATTTTACTTTGTTACTCTTTTATACACTTATGAAAAAAATAATAAAATGTTTTATATTACATGCTTTTTATTTCAATGTACATAAATATAATGTGTAAATACTTGAAGAACTATAAAAAAAATTAGTAAATTAGCTATTAATTTACGGCCTTATAAACGCTATTTAACACTGATTCTCTCTTTCTGACATTACTGATTTGACATCCGATAGAAGAAGACAGTATTAACTAATAACCCGCTATAGAGAGGTTATAAGCACGGTCGTATACACAGGTCTTGCAACTTCAGTGAACTGATGCTGTTAAGTTCAATTTACGGCCGTCAGAGGCATGATAATTCGCGTAAGGTCTTGCAACTGAGTCCAATTTCAGTGGTGAGAGATGAGGTGCGAGTGTGTAACAACTGCTAATTCGCAGTACCATCCGCTTGAGGTACTACGTCGCTGCTATCGAAGCTGATATTTTTCTCTCTCAAGTATTGTGTTATTTAATCATTGTTATATCATTTTGTTGAGTTTTGCGGATTTTATGTTATTTTTGTTTTGTTATTTAACTGTTTTGTTTGGATTTGAAAAAATGTTCGGGATAATTATTACGCGAATTATCTTGCCTCTGGCGGCCGTAAATTGAACTTAACATCATCAGTATGTCAACGTACCTCATACTGAAGTTGCAAGACCTGTGTATACGACCGTGGTTTTAAGGAATGGAGCGTCAGAAGATGAACTCCGCTTTTTTTTCTTTTTTTGGTGTGTATGTCAATTCCGCTAATCCCCCATTGGCGGAGTTTTGACGGTTGTTAATTTAGATTTTAATCGTCACCTTGAAAGCTTAGTTGCTTTACAAAAGAAAACTATTGCAATAAATAAACATATTTAATATTGTAATATAAACAAAGTTTTTATACTCTTCGTTTACTGGGTGTTTAGTTAAATACACATTTCTCTCCTGCCGTCATCATTAAATTTACATTTGAAAAAAGAATATACAGGGTTATTTGTAACGACCAAGCAATCTCGCAGGACTAGATAGCTAACACCATAAGCAACAACTTTTGTTCTACGACTTTTGATAATTTGTTAGATTTTATTTTCATATAAAAATAAGTACTAATTTAATTTCCCGCTTGAACGTTTATAAACCTACGCGTATAGACCTATAAATGTCACGACAGTACGACAACACTTGTAAAATCATTTTCTTTTTCATGTATTGAATTATGTCCGAATTCGTAGAACAAATGTTGTTGTTTATGGTGTTAGCTATCTAGTCCTGCAAGGTTGCTGGGTCGTTACAAATAACCCTGTATGTGAGTAAAACCGTTTGTCTTTGTAGGTGTTAGCTTTTTTTAAAATAAATATATTAATGATACAATCGTCTTCTATGTTCCATTTTCAAACTTTATTAGAATCAGCTTATTCGTTATTAGACCAAGTATTGTATATCAAACAATGAACTTTACTTATAATTATAATACTCGTAAATATTACTAATATAAAAACGTTTTATTTTTGATATTATTTGACTTAAGATTATATTTATTCCAAATTTTACAATAATAGACAATGTTTTTTATTTTGAATACAGATTCTCAAAAAAATTACATAATATTTTAGAAAACTTATTCTAATTCATATATTTTAATACAATAAAACTATATTTCTAACTTAAATTTATTCCAACATAAATAACAATAAACCAAATATCGTTTCTTACTATTTATATTATTTTAGTAATATTTTTGACGGTTGACAAATTGTTCTTTTTATGATTTTTGTAACTCCGAGACGTCGCAATAAACATTTTACGATGTTTACCTCTCGTCCCAACACTACAAATATTCAACGTGGGCGACAGATAAAACAAATTTTTATTTGTCGCATCATAATAAATTATATGATTGTCTCCATCAAACACTAATTTGAACGCTGAAGTTTTACTAAACGCACCAACTTCACTTAACTTTTTAGTTCTGTAGTTAACACTATAAATGCCTCTTGAGTATGGCTGAATAAAGTAAGCATGGCCATCTTTATCTGTGGTCAGCGAATATATTTCATCTTCAAACAGTACTGGTTTTTTCCCGCCTTTTCTCAACACGTGAATAGAATAATTGCTCATAAAATAAATATCGCCTTGTTTATCAACAATGAAATCATCGATTTGATGTTCCGATAATTCTGGAATATTTTTAGAATTCTTATTTACATAAGTATATAAACCTTTCTTTTGAAATTCGCTGTAATATAATTTATCATCGAACTGCATATGCCATATAGTTTTATCTTTTAGTCCGATAAATTCTGTTTTATTTTCTTTAGGGTTGTACTTATATATTCCTTTTGTTCCTGATGTGTAAAGATCCATCGTGGATTGGTCGACAGCGTGGCCAAATGTGAAACCAAGGTTGGGTATAACGCTGAACTTGACTTCGTCCAAATCGAATGATCCAGTGAAGTCTCTTGAACGATTATTTTGATAGTGAAAGTAAAGTACGTTGCTATTTCTATCTATCGCTAATTGACCGGAGAATTTGTAACCTTTTAAAATTGTTGCGCGTTTGTAGCAAATTGAATTCAAACAAGCGTGGCATGATATTCTTTTGGCGACTGACACGCTAAATAATGTTGATAGCAGTATGATAATTTTCATATTGATCCTGAAATACGAAATGTATGTTAAATTATTGTTAGTTAATATGCTTTTAGTCCTGTCTGAGGAGGCCTTTACCAATGTTAAGGATGGTTTCAAGTTCAGTCAGTTATAACGTTCTACTGGGGACCAATTCTTCTAACAAATTATCATTTTATCGCCATCGAAATGAAGCGTGATCGTTGACGTTTACTCGTTTTCCAATTTTTAATTTAATTATCGACTAACCAATATATGTTAACATCATATCGGTTTAGTTCCGATCCAAGTAAATATAGAATAGTCAAAGTTGAATTGGAATTGAATTGGGAACGTATCGTAATCGTTGTAGATTAGTAGAATTCAGCCCCTGCTTAGTATGTTTCTGAAGATTCATAGTTCATCAGAACGGTTATACTGATTGGCAAGCATATATAAAATATGAATTATTTGTCTATTGCAAACTTTGTTTTGATTGCGCGTTCGAATAAGGCTTCGTTTTTGTTTCCATAGGCCCGTATTAGTAGCTATTAATAAGTATAAAAATAATTTAACAATAAAACGATATAAATACTTCCTGTATATAAATGTAAAAAGCTATTAAATTCGATTCATATTTAAAATTATTTTTTCCATATAATATTAAAACCTATTTCAAAAGTTTGCCTGCCTGCCTGTATCCATGACATTGAGATGGGGCCTCCTTGTAGCTATTTTCCAATGCAAAACAATTATCAAAAACGGTTTATGAAAAAATATACATATGAAAATATATAAATATGTATATATAATTGAGAACTTTCATCTTTTTTGAAGTCGCTTAAAAATCGTCCATTTTTTATGTAGTCTTTACTTTGATGAGAGGCGTTAATGAAATGAGTTTCAAATCGAAATAATAATTTATTCGAAGTTAACGAATACAAAATATATACTTAAAAACAGATGATTAATAATATATATTTACTTTTATAATAACATAATATACTTACACACAGACAAAACATACACGCCATTTAAAAAAAACAATCTAAATCAGGGATACATAGACACTAGCTTCATTTCACAAAAACTACTTCGACTTGAAATCGACTTCAAATCTAAAGTTAAAAATATTCCATTACTATAATGTATTATATTTTTATTAATAAAAAAACATCAACAAATATATTGAACTTTATAATAAAAACGAATAGCCAAGAGCAAATACTTTATTGAACTGATAAAACAACGAGTAATTTGTTTTCAAGTAATATTTACGTAACACATGACCTCTGGTTGAACATTTATCTTGAACTTGTGTTCACATCTGACTTTGCTTAAATAATAAATAATAAAATATTATATAACATAAGTAAGTAAGTAAGGTCCTCCAGACCGATTTCGGCCACGGCGGCCAATCTCAAGAGAGATTAGCCAACTGCGCAGGAGATATTATAGTGCACAAGTGTGTGCGCAAACACAGGTGCACTCTCTTTTCCTTAGCTCTCATAATCCGATGGGACGGCAATCCGACACGACCGGAAAGAGTTCAGGCGCAGGACCAACGGCTTAACGTGCTTTCCGAGGCACGGGAGTGTACACACTTCCACCTTCCAGACTCCGGGCTGCTACTGAGAATTTTCTGACGAAAAAACCCAATAACTATTTATTGGCCCGACCTGGGAATTGAACCCAGGACCACCGGGTCTGCAGCCTAATATCTAGCCACTAGACCAACGAGGCAGTCAACATAAGTAATAGTTAATAGGTAGCTTACGGCTTTTGATGATTTGTTAGATTTTTCATACAAAAATAAGTATTAATTTAATTTCCTGCTTAAACGTTTATAAATCTACGCGCATCGTAAAGATAAAGCGCGCGGTAGCGTCGCTTCGTCCTTTCGTTTATGAAAGAAACATAGACCTTCAAATGCCACGAAAGTACAACAAAAACTTGTAAAATCATTTTTTTTTCATGTATTGAGTTATGTCCGAATCCGTAGAACTTAAGTTGTTGCTTATAGTGTTAGCTATCTAGTCCACCGAGGTTGCTGGTACTTTACAAATAACCCTGTATAAATAAAATTGCAATAAGTCTTAGAAAAAAAAAAGACATACGATACATTATTTCATAGAAATATTAAATAGTTCTACTTGTCAGTGCGCCTATAATCAGTAATTAAATCCGAGCCGATGTACCTCTTGTACATTCTGATTGTAACTAACGAGAATTGTGTGCACTGACTAATTGGTGTGGTCCTCTTTCGAGGACCTATTGACGTATCTTCCCTTTTCGGTACAATCCAAAGTCTGAATACTGAATTGCCTGCAGATTGTCAACTTTCCAATTAAAACTTAAGACAAATATTTAAAAAAAATGGTTATATGATTGTCGACCTATTTTCGTTAATTGCTAGACAATGCAAGTTATCGTTTTAAATAATATATTTATATAAATGGTTATCCGATACAAATAGCGTAACACCTTTCGTTTCGTTCCGTTCGGAATGGATTCTATATAAGAAACCTTAAGGCAGATCAACACCAGTTCTAAGTTTAAAACAAACGGATGAATGGTTTAACAACGCACACAATTAAAAAGTATTAATTTGTCTATGATGGTATCCCAATATCTTTGATAAGGCATAATATCTAAGTAAGGTCTATGACCTACAAATGTCATTAACTCAGTGACAGTTAACACGTCAATAGTGTATAGTTAAATAAACAAGGCAAAATACTAATAACAAACACACACACACAAATAAACAAACATCGTTTTTATATATATGAATACGTTATATATGGATTATTTATTAGACACAATAGTTACACACAGACATTAATTAAAAACAAACATACAAGTTATATAAATAATATGTAAATAAATAAATTAGGATCTGGTTTTCCAACAAAACAGCGTGTTCATCGGGATATTAAATTATATTAATGATAATTTAATGTTAATTATACAAGTAAACTTTGGATGAAGTCCGTTCGAACTTCGACCCAGAATACGAGTAAGTTGAACGGATTTCAAACGAATTGCTCAATAATAATACGAGACAAAACAATCAATGATAACTGTATTATTATCATAATTGGTCTCTTATATATCTCAAAACATACTCTTTTTTATTTAATTTTTACTTAATTTTAAATGTCGTACAAATGAAATTATTCCAGTTACCCCACTTGCTGATCGTCGAACCCTGAGAGATCAATTATTTTTGTTTAAATTAATTAGGAATTACGTAGATTCCTTACCTTCTAAATTGCTTAAGGTTCAGGTGTCCTAATGTACGAACACGAAATAAGGCTTTGTTTAGTTTGCCCCTATTAAAATCTAATTATGCACGAAATTCTTTTATATATAGAGTCTGTAAGGAATATAACATTACATTTTCCAGTATTGATATATTTACAGAATCAGACGCTAACTTTAGGTTTGTGTTAGAACGTTAAAACCTAATTCTTTTAGTTTTAAATATCCCCTTTCATGGTTTTTATTTTTATTATTATTATATTAAGATATTCATAATATATTGGTTCTGCTCTTATTATGTTTTAGTTATAAGTGGAAACTTTACCGGTATGTGTGCTAATTTTTATGTTATAGTTTTAAGAATTAATTGTACTGTTTGTTTCCCAAATAAAAAAAATAAAAAAATGAAAATAAAATAAATTAATTCTTGTAAGAGTATCGGCGTAGGCTACTTGTACATGGTTATCTGGCGTAATGTCAAACAATATGATATCTTGTCGATTTCCGCCACGGCGGCCAAACTTAACAGAGATGAGATAACTGCGTCGGACAAACTGTGCGCAAACATATATGCAGGCCCATTCTCTTACTCTCACTATCGGTATATTCGCTTACTATAGTTTATTCATTAACTCTTCCACTCTCATAACTATTAAACGGCTGAATCAATTTTCTTCAAACATAAACACTCTTGACTAAGATATCTTTCAAACAAAAGCAAATAAATGAAAATCGGTTCATACGTTCGAGAGCTACGATCTCATGTAGACAGACAGACAAACATACAAACACACAGGTCAAACTTATAACACCCCTCAGTTTTGCTATGTGGTTTAAAAATTTAGGCCCAGGACCAACGGTACGGGAGTGTACACACTTCTAACTTCCAGACTTAAAACTCGAATAGAAAAAAATATTCACTTTTTAATGGCCCGACCTGGGCTCGAACCCTCGGAATTTGCGGCCTTATACCTGACCACTAGACACACGAGGCAGTGTTTTTCAGTATTGTACAGTAAATATGTTACAAAAAAGTGACAGCGAATAATTATATGAGTAAAAGAAAACACATGTGTTTGTTTGTTCCTTCCGAACGAAGCTGTAATTATTGTATGGATTTGTTTATAAAATTATTTCATGAGAATAACATAAGAAACACAAGATTCTTGTCCAGATAACCTACACGCTATACTTAAAAACGAGTTACGTGTTCTATTAAAATAATTATTTTTCATTTAAAATACTTAGTAAGTAATTTTAGGTACATTACTAGACGCTTTGTTTGCATTACTAAGCGCTATTAAATACTTTTAGAAAATCAATGAAAAGGGCAAAGAACGTTTCTATTTTTTTTTTTGTTAAAAATTTGCCATTTAATTACTGGCCACTAATAAAATATTACTTACAGAACAGATAAAACAAAGAAGTTTTGTATTTCAATGTACATAGATATTAAGTTATTATTTAACATAATCCAATAATATGTTTAATTATCTTGTTAATTGAGTATGCTACAATAGATACCGTTAATTGATTAATAATGAATATTAATTAATAATTTATTGAATTGTATAAACATGTACTTAATGCTCTTAGCATGCAGTCTTAATTTTAATCAATAAACAAATTTTCTAAATCTCTGTAGCGACATCTATCTCGCCACACATGAAAACTAAAAACTGACGTATCCTACATCGCGATATTAAAGTTATCCGAGCGATTCAACATATATACAAGAACCCGACAACAACCGTCGGGCAGTAGCCCACCAGACCAACACCCGTCTGGTCGGAGAATGCTCCCTTTTCAATGATGAATGAGGAACTTTGCACTCTGTTCCTCCCAACACCAAATCTCTTTCGCTATTTCTAATATTTTCGGTAACTGTAAGCTGTTTATTCAAAATTTCACATTTAAAACAATATTTGTCTGCAAGTTTGAAGGAAAGGTATCACTTCCTTCCTTACTATACATTTTTGTAGATAATTGAACACCGCAAAAATTAAAAAAAAAAATACAATACATGCATACGTAGATGATTTTTTTGCCAAAATCGGCGTCAACTTCCAACTGCTCTAATGCCCAGTCAGCGAACACACGGCGCTGTCTATGGTCATTAACCTTGAGCTCTTGGGTCAGCTGGATCTTGTACGGGTGCAGCCCTAAGTCACAACGCAAAATTCGCCAAGTTGTCGTCTGCGAAAGGCCGAGTTCCTGTGCGCGACGCGGAATTGACTGCCGCGGGTTTTCGAGGACACTGTCGCGCACAGCGGCGATATTCTCGGCAGATCTCGCGTTACGTTGACGCACGGGAACCGGCTGATTGTTAACTGACCCGGTTGACTCGAATTTGTCCACCAATCGACGGATAGTCGACTCGGCAGGACGATCATCGCGACCGTAAAACGGGCGAAGTGCGCGGAACGTTGCTCGAACTGAAGACCCATTTTCATAAAACAATTTTATGATTTGCACGTGCTGCTCGACACTGTAACCTGCCATGGTGGTTTGGGAGGACGGAATGAATATAACACACTGCATTTGACAGCTGTCACTCAAACAACATGGCCGCAATCAGCTGTCAAAGTTCAAGCGTCCCTATTGGAAAACCCCTTATATATATATATATATATATTTATAGCATAGGTAAGCGGACTAGCATATGGGCCACCTGATGGTAAGTGGTCACCAACGCCCATAGACATTGGCATTGTAAGAGACGATAACCATCGCTTACATCACCAATGCGCCACCAACCTTGGGAACTAAGATGTTATGTCCCTGGTGCCTGTAATTACACTGGCTAACACATCCTTCAAATCGGAACACAACAATACCAAGTACTGCTGTTTTGCGGTAGAATATCTGATGAGTGGGTGGTACCTACCCAAACGAGCTTGCACAAAGCTCTACCACCAAGTGAAAAAAATGTGTATAAAATACCCATACGATAACGAGTATATCAATAAAAAATTTGATACATAGTAAACTTTAAAGTATATATGAGTACAATATACAATAAATACGGTGGTAAATGATTCGACTTCCTGAAATTAAAATTACTAATCGCAAAATAAGGAACATTATTTCAAAAACCATTTAAAGACAAACCTTCAAATAATAAGAGCGGTAAACATATATCATGGTTAAACTAAATAAAGGGAAGACTTCAGAAAATAAAATTATTCCGACCTCTTTCCTCCGGACCTCGGTTCCTCTTTCATTCGAAATTTCGGTTACGGCCAGTGCACTTGATGTGGGTCGAGATTTTAATGAATTATGTCGTTTGTCGTGTTTTAATTAAAAAAAAATGTTGCTTAAAACTGTAATAATTTTAACTTTTAGGTGAAGTTTTTGAAAGGATATAATAACGTTTTATTACTTCATGAAAAGATGTGATGAAATTATGAAATTAAATTAAAGAGACTTGTGAATCACAGATTAAAATTCATAAAAAATCTACTTATATTTTAATAATGTACGTACATATAGATTACGTAAGACTCAATCAGATTGTTATATACGTTTATATTATATATTTAGGAGACTCCTTGGTCAATACAACAGCTTTGTTAAAAAAAAGAGCGCGCTAATTTAAAACGTCGCCATCTTGTTAGTAGTACACATAAAGTTAAAGTAATTAATTCATTATTGGCGCGACTTGTGATTTGTGATGTGTTCAAATGTATTATTTGGATTTAAAGAGTAGGTAATTGAGTGAGTAATTTACATCAATTTATATGATTTGGTGTTCTATTAATGAATAGACCAATTCGAGATTCTCATAAAATCTGTTTTCACTTGTGTATGCTAAATATATATATATATATTTAGATATATTTATATAATATGAGTTATTATTAAATATTACTGACGAGTGTCTGTCATTTTTTATATTAAACAATAATAATATACATTTTTAATCTGGCAACAAGAATATTGACATACTCTTTATGGCGGAATATTTCCTATATTCACTACTTAATTTTACTTACTTAATTTTAATTAATTCGCTTTTAATTTAATCTCACGGGCATTGTATTACGGGAGATGCGGTCGGCGCGTGGTTCATAAATAATAAAAAAAAATATCCAGCTCGGCAGCCATTTCATATATATACCACCATGTCTTTGACAAACCTCTTCCCCGCCTTTTTTTAAAAGACTGTGTTGCCAACTTAAAAACATTAAAAGGCAATTACCACTTAACAGAAAAATATTACGTTATACTTATTTATAAATTGTACCAATATCAATGAAATATGGGAAAACAAAATAACATAAATTAAATATACTATTAATATGAAATATTTCTCAATCTTCTTAATCACTAATTGTAGTTAGCTTGATAGGCTTGTTACAATTGAGATATTTTATGATTGTGAAAGTATCGTATGTGTAAGTTGAAATCAAATTCTTTCACGTAATCTCAATCAGATCTTTAAATCTCCTTATGTCTTTCAAAACACCTTAAAAAGACAAGTTTAAAAAATATATAAAATTAAATAATAAATGACAGTATTATGTCATTTATTATTTAATTTTATGTCACGTAATTTTATATATTCATTTTCGATTTATTTTCGAGTGTTAGTAATGTAGATGTTTTTTTTTAATTAAGAAAAAGTACAGTAGTATAAACAAGTTAATCCCAGCGAAGCGGACAGGAAACAGTTCATTACCAATACAAGGGATACAACGAGCAATCTATCTTAGAAAGATAGATGGGAAAGTTAGGGGATGTAATGACATTATAAGGAATCCATTGAAGAAAATAAGCCCTACCATCTTTATTTGTCATCAATGTATATGTTTTATCTTTTGCCTTTTTAGAAATAATAAATTAAGAACAATTATGTAAATCCATACATAAAGACCTTAACAGACGTATATAAGTTTCTCGAAACTATAATGGCAACATAAATGATACGACTTGTCGTCACGACGTGTCGTTTCAGACTGATCTTAACAAAACCCTATTTCATTTAATATATTTATTATTGTAACGATAAATTGAAAGTAGGTATACGATTCCTTGCTTGGTTTTGGTCGATACGAGTTCTAATAACTTTAGGTAAATAGATTATCATATTTAATTAATCGTGTGCGTAGAGTCTTAATCAGGTAAACAATATTAGTAATCTATAATGGTTACGATATGTTGCCGATTTTGTATCTCACAAAAATAAACCCCAAGCGAATTGTATGTAGGGTCCAATTCTACTAATTTATAACGGATGTCGGATGGCGTCTAATTCTATTAAGAAATTGTCACTTTATCGCAATCGAATCGAAACGTTCAAATACGTAATGCGGTTCGAAGTTATATCGGAATAAAATCGGGAATGTATCGTAACCATTATTAATTAGTATAAATGGTTCACAGTTACGATTTTACGAAGGTTTAAATGGTTTAAAGATTGAAGATAAAATTTTTGTAGAATCGTTTCAACTATCTCGTAACTCACATAATTTTTTTTTACATATATTTTAAACATATATGCCGATGCTGATTTATCCGTATCCAAACTCTCTATTTTGTATAACTACAAACGTTTATTAAAATGTTCTCCTCTATCTATTACAGTCTTGGCTCTTAATTTATGTCAACTATGTTGAAATTTAAGCTAATATTAAATGCTTAATATATATATGTTAAAGAATGAATAATAATAATTAAATATAGTGTTAGTTTTGACTGGTTTATGACTAATGGCGAAACTGACAGTGACATAAGACGCTTTGACAGTTACATGAGTTATCGTGTGTCAGTAGAGCGTTCAAAATCATTGTGTTGAGAATACTCGGCTGTGCCGCACGTGCACTGACTATGTTGAACGAACAAATAATATTAAGCATACAAAATCCCTCGGCTTCAACAACATATATAAACATCTACTAATAGATATTGGCAGTATATATTTGCTCAAGTGTCATAGAAACAAACTGACATAGTCTTTTTTTTTTTTTTTTGTATAGGAGGGCGGGCGAGCTTATGGGCCACCTGATGGTAAGTGGTCACCAACGCCCATAGACAATGGCATTGTAAGAAATGTTAACCATCGCTTACATTGCCAATGCGCCACCGACCTTGGGAACTAAGATGTTATGTCCCTTGTGCCTGTAATTACACTGGCTCACTCACCCTTCAAACCGGAACACAACAATACCAAGTACTGCTGTTTTGCGGTAGAATATCTGATGAGTGGGTGGTACCTACCCAGACGAGCTTGCACAAAGCTCTACCACCGAGTAAGTAAGTAAGTCATAAAAGAAAAAAAAATACCATAACTTAGAACTGTTCTGAAATTAAAAACTAAACTAATATTAATGTTCAATTATACCTTCCAGCTTTTAAGTGAATTAAAAAAAAAAAAACAAATATAGTTCACATAGTCAGTTAGTTCACGTTTAATATTTTCAGGTCTTCTTGGAAATGTTCTCGTAATTAATTCTTAGTTAATCACTTCGCTATAATGTGATTTTTACCTAAGTATTATAATTAATTGATAAATTTAATATAAATCACCGCACACCTGCACCTTTATGTTAACCACTATGAAAAACAGCCTCTTTGGTCTAGTTGTTAGGATATAAAGAAGCAGATGTTGAGATCTGCGGTTGAAATTCCGGATCGGGCCAAATTAAGTTAATACAGCAATCCGGAGTTTGGTAGTGTTAAAGTTTTCTTGTCTCGTAAAGTACGTGAAGGCATTATTAAGTAAATCCATGAATTAATCTATGTAATAGACATAACTCTAGTCTATAGAATAAAAATAAATCTAGTAAATTTTGTTATTTTATAAAGATCTTTGTTGAGCATAAGCTAAGCTCCATCTGAACATAGCGAGGAAACCTGCATGAGTTGGATGAAAATCTGCTACATGTGTATCCACTAAGTCGCAATAGAGCAGCGTGATGGAATAAACTCCAAGCTGTTTGCTCAAGAGGAGTGGTCTCAGTCCAGCTGTGGAACATATACACTCTTACATATATATTTTAATTTATCTAAAATTTACTGTCACATCACATTAGAAGGTTAATTAAAATATATTTTCGTAACCAAATGACTAGCAAACACACCTCTGACATCATATTTTACGTACATGGCGAGGTCGGGGTTCGATTATCGATTCAGTACTCGTCTAGGTCAATGACGTCTTGACCATTTACTTACTACAGACGCTTAATTTAAATATAATCACAAATGATAAAACTGTCAGGGTTGAAAACGGACCGACGATCGTGTAGATTTATTTTTAACTATTTATAAGAACAATTTGTTTTAGTACAAGCCCGTCTGAGCCCGCGAAATAACAATTAATATTATGAGTGAGCAGTATGAGCCAGTGACCGCCACAATTGACTATCTTAGTTCCCAACGTTGGTGGCGCATTGGCGATGTAAGAAATGGTTAATATTTCTTACTGTGTCAATTTCTGTGTGCGATACGTACATCCACCTCGTACCAGCCATTTGTTTTAAATCGTCAGTCCACCTGGCTGCAGGGCGTCCTACACTACGTTTGCCTAAGCGTGGTCTCCACTTTATCACGTGTCAGCTCCATCGGCCGTCAATGCGCTGGAGACATGACCAGCCCACTTCCACTTCAGCGTGCTAATTCTACTTTCATTAATTGTCTGTCACCATTTATGAACGGACGTCTTACAAGATTGAAATCGTTATATCGATGTATTCGGAATGTGTATTCTAAGGCAAGAATATTATTTATTACATAATAGCAATATATTAATATATAATAATAATAATAATATTCTAGGACAATATTCACACTCCCAAGCTAAGCAGAGCTTGTACTATGGAAACCAGACAACTGATACACTTACATATAATACTTTTCTTCCGTAAATACATACACAAATAGATAATTACACCCAGACTCAGGACAAACAGGCATGTTCATGCACACAAATATGTGTCCTGGGTGGGAATCGAAACCACGACCTGCGGCGCGAAAGGCAGGTATTTACCAGCCACGCCAACCGGCTCGTCAATATATGTATATAAATCAAAATTAAAAATAGCTACTAAAAATATGACCGCGTGGAACTATTATTACTAACTACTAACTACATTTCCTCGTGGAATTGCAATTCTGATTCTCTGAGTAAGACATTACCTACTTGTTTTGTAACCACTAAAGTTAATAAGGATAATAGAGAGATGAACTTTTAGTGAAAGAAGGGTTTGCGAAAACATTGAGGGATTCCGCGGCCTCGCTCCAGAGTATTGTCGATGCTCTGGCTTCCAGGACAGAAGCGGAGGAGACCCGCCGACTTCGAGCGGATAACTATTATTCTATATTGGTTCCCTGCCGTAGGACCAATGCAGCTTAAAGAGCTATCAAAGGCAAAGGCACGGGAGTGTACACACTTCTCTCTTCCAGACTTCGCGCTGCTATTGAACCTTCGACAAAAACCTAATATGTTTTTAACGGTTCGATCTGGGATTTAAATGTACGACCTTTATATCGAGCCAATAGACTAAAGAGGCAGTCATGTTCTATATAGAACTGACTGCCTCTTTAGTCTGTAATCTCTCTTCACTGAGTAATTGAATAAAATTAATAAATTTTCAACTTTACAACGTACGTATATGCTCTAATATAGAGAAATATGTTACAGATTTAATCAGAAATGAGGGTTTAGATGCTTGGCCAGTTTCCAAGTTACTTGGCGTTGATTCATCTCGTAAATAAACGCGGCGCTCATGACATACATTACTTTATTTGTACGTTTTTTGAGGATATAAGGATAAATTGCGATAAGAGAAAATGTTGCCAATATTAAAAATAATGTAAATTTCTCATTTTTTTAAGCTGAATAATGCTCTGGTCGAGTACTGAACCAATTTTAATTTTTTTTTATAACAAAAATGACATTATAAAGTCGAAAAAATACAATATACTTAATATATATATATACTTAATATATATTTCTTCCAGAAATTTCGAAAGTGAACAGACAGATGTTGACATAGAAAAAAAAGACTTATTGTAAATATACAAGCAAAGTCAGCATAATAAACATGTTTACAGGAAAATTATTGCGGCAACATGGCTAGCTTTCTGGGTAGGTACAATGTTACAGGACAAATACGTTGATCTTATTACATTTCTCATACCCTATAAATGTTGAAAATAAAATAAAAACATACGAATCATAATAAATTGCTATAAATATAAAATTTTTGGTTGGATATAACCACTTAAATTTAAAAATCTCGAAAAATGAACGGAAGCCATTTTAAAATTAGTGTCTTAATGTGGTTGCCGTATAATGTTCAAAACATTTTCTAGCTAAATTTTGCTATAGAAATATTAATGAGGGAGTTCTAGCTTCGTGTCTAGATTAATTAAATCACACTGAAGTTCGCTACGATCGATAGTTTTCAGATTGTTATCGCTTCACGCTGGATTTACTAAACCATATATTATATAGCTTATATAGGCGTCGACTCATAAAATTATAACGGGGTTATAAGACGCATTTTATAACTACGTGTCTTCTTCATTCGAATGTCAAATCCATGAGGACAAAAAAAAAACTAAAGTATGAACATTTTAATACTTATCATTTGAGTATTTGAGATCTTAAAACGTTATAAGCAGAGCATTATTATTGCATTATATTATAAATAGATAAGATATAAGTGTTTAACTGAATGCCTTCGTTAAACCTTTATAAATACGTACACAATTTTAATAATAAGCTTAGATGAATATAATGTTTCCTTTGCTTACTCCTTTGTTTCGTAGTAAAAAACATATCAAACGCAGTATACATACATCGTTATCTAACAAAATAAAGCGTTGAAAGAGCATTTCATATAATTATCCCATATGATATATATATATTTTATAAAATAGATAGGCGAACGAGCATATGGGGCACCTGATGGTAAGTGGTCACCAACGCCCATAGACATTGGCATTGTAAGAAATGTTAACCATCGCTTACATCGCCAACGCGCCACCAACCTTGGGAACTAAGATGTTATGTCCCTTGTGCCCGTAATTACACTGGCTCACCCACTCTTCAAACTGGAACACAACAATACCAAGTTGAATATCTGATGAGTGGGTGGTACCTACCCAGACGAGCTTGCACAAAGCTCTACCACCGAGTAAAAGTATGTATGATACTAAAATATGTATAAGTATCAAGAAAATCTAATGTATTTTTTTATATTTAAACTTTCGATTGGTCCCTTACATTCAAGAATGAACTATAATTATAATAATTAAAAAAGATAAAATTAAACTGTACACTGTGACATTGTACTTACCCAGTATGCAGGCGCTGTGGCCGTCATAATTATTTTCCTGTAAAAAAATATTTTTTCTATGTCATATAATTTTTTCTATGTCAACATCTGTCTATTCATTTTCGAAAATTTTGGAATAAATATCTTTGTATTTTCAATAACGTATACAAATTTTACGACCGCCTTATAATTCAAATAAAAAAAAAGAAAGTAATTTATAGTGTTTTAATACTGGCAACAGTTATTCTTATCGTCTTTTCCTCATATCCTAAAAAGATTCGAATAAAGTAACGTGTCAGGAGCGTTGCCGCTTATTTACGAATCACATCGCCAACAGGGAATAATTTATCCCTAAAAAAATGTAATAGGATCAAGATGTTTTATTTCGATTGGCTACTTTAAAGTTGTATATTTAGTTATACACATGCACACATACGCAGTGACGTAGTTACGCACACGAGCATATAAATGTCAAAAATTGACAAGTGGCAATTGCAAAAAACATTTGCGATATTGCATTAAAAAAATCATCTGACGGCTATGACGTAGATATTTTCAATTTATTATATATACATAATTAAGCAATGTATAATTATGTCATAATTACTTTAATGTATTTTTATATGGCTATGTATTTTCATATCATATAAGCATCAGTTAACACATCCATTAAATGTAATGTAATGTAGTTGGTAATTTGATACATTTGTGAAACGGATGGTCATAATATATAATAGAGACAAATGAATACTCCAATGTATATTTTTATATTAATAACTTTTTCCAATTTTTGTTATTTTCTATAGCCATGGTCTACCGTACACTCTCGTCCGTCATTTATTTTTTTCATACTTATATAAACTACTATAAATGCAATAATAAATGTATTTGTTTGTTACTTTGAGATCTTAAATACTCGACTGATAACTATTATAATGTTCATACCTTGTCAGAGATATAGAAAAACACAGGGTAAACAGCCATGTCGTGTAAGCACGGTTCTGATACACCTGTACTATATAGTCACTGATTAAAAAAACACTTTAAATGTCCAAACAATTGAGCAAATATGATATATTCTCTTAAAGGTGTTGCCATATAATATTTTGAAACAAACAGAATAAAAAATTACGCACAATCAGAATGCGTATAACCGTTCAGGTTAAAGCAGACGCAACAAACGTGTCACCCATGCTAAAGGGTTATGTAACAGCCCACGGAATGCCAAAATTGCCATGTATTCGTGTCATAATACCTTCTACGAGTAATAATATACATTTGTGATATGCTGCGCTTTTATTTTTTACTACCCGTTTCGGCTTCGTACGGGTAGGTTTATAAATAAAGGTACATAAAACGTTTATATTGAAGGACAAATATACAATGAAAATAATCTTGTTTTTTTAGACTTATTATAGTTTTATCACAATCGGATGAATGTTTTAGAAACGCATAGAGTACAAAAAGCCGAGATGGCCCAGTGAAAATCTTAACCGATGATCGAGGGTTCAAACCCGGGCAAGTACCACTGAATATCATGTGCTTAATTTGTGATTATAATTCATCTCGTGCTTGACGGTGAAGGAAAACATCGTGGGGAAACCTGCATGTGTCAAATTTCACTGACATTCTGTCACATGTGTATTCCACCAATCCGTATTGAGCAGCGTGGTGGAATAAGCTTCAAACCCTTCTCCTCAAAACGAGGAGAAGAGGCCTTAGCCCAACAGTGGGACATTCACAGGCTGTTGCTTATAGTGTACAGATATACAAATATTAATTTTGATTAATTTTATCGAGGATTGCCGTTCTGTCCAAATAATGTTAAGTTTTTGCAGTTATCTTCGACAATAGCTTTCAAATAATAATAATACTCAAACTATCTATCGTCGCGTTTGAACTCTACTACTACTTACCATCAGGTGGAGTAGAGTCATTTGCCTTCCCGGTAGTTATAAAAAAGTTAAAACTTTTTAAGTTAATACGCTGTCTGCTATCTAATAATTTAAAAATGTTGTGTCCACAATTGAAATAGCCATTATGTATGTACGTTGAAAGATATCAGTACCTGGATGACCGAGCTTTGCTCGCAATTTTTTTTTTTTTGGTAATTTGTGTTTTTTTAAATTATATTTAAATACGAATTACATACTGATGAAAAACACTCATTGGCTGGTGTTGCTTAACAACCCTTTCTACTGGAGTAGCTTTAGTGTTGTATTGTCGTTAAAGCAGTTAAAGCAGTTATCGATAAAGTTGATTATTGAAAACACGGATAAAACGACATTTTCTAAAAACGAATCCAAGCTAGATCGATTTATCGTCCCCGAAATCCAATCCAAAATACTGTATACCAAATCTCATGCATTCTAACTTTATTTGGTGGTACAGCTTCGTGTAAGCTCGTCTGGGTAGGTACCACCCACTCATCAGATATTCTACCACAAAACAGCAGTACTTGGTATTGTTGTGTTCCAGTTTGAAATGTGAGTAAGCCAGTGTAATACAGGCACAAAGGACATAACATCTTAGTTCCCAACATTCGTGGCGCATTGGCAATGTAAGCGATGGGTAACATTTCTTACCCTGCCAATGTCTATGGGCGTTGGTGACCACTTACTATCAGGTGGTCCATATGCTTTGTATATCATCGCTGACATTTTATCACGTTTTTTATATCTTCAAATTTCTCATACATAACTATTTGGTAATTCTGTAATTGTATTGGCAGCGTTAACTAAATAGAAAAAATATTAATTATTAGATAAACTCATTATTAGTTTTCATTCAAAAATGGTCTTTTATCACAAATAGATTGATACAATAATCAAGAAATAAATAAGCAGTATGATTCATAATCGTGCAATGTGTATTAAAAAAAATCTTATTGTATACGTTGGTTAATACAATTTTATTAGTAACCAAACCATCAAAATATCTCGCCTTTATGTGATAGATATTAAGGTTTAAAATTGTGTTTGACATAGATTTATGATGGAATTTTTAAGGAACACTGCTAAGGTCGATAATGCGCGCGATGTGAATGTCAATTTTCAAAGCTATTGTCTATAAAAGCAAGCAGCACGAGGATGTCACAAAGCGAAAGTCAACGAAAATGAAGGTGATTACACGTTTTTATTGTTTTTGTTAAGTGTCCGTGATGTGCGATTGATAATTCGTTATAGAAAAAGTGTTGATTTAAAAAAAAATTGTCTTTGATTTTTACCATAGACATATTTTGTTGTCATATCATTCCGATTATGATTAGTAAATGTTTAGAGTTCGTGAATCTTAACCGACTCCGGGTTCAAATCCCGGCGAGCGTTATTAAATTTTGCTGCTAAAGAAAACAGCAGAGAAGAAAAAGATCGAGAGAAAATCTGCATCAGCGTGCAATAAGCTCCAAAATTTCTCCTCAAAATTAGATTTCGACCTTAACCGAGCAGTGGAATATACAGATTATTATTTTTAATTTTCTAATAATTTTTTTTAGGAACTTTTGATTGTTGCGACGTTATTGTTGAGTGGGGTAGTGGCTGAACCGCCAGCTCCTTACCCCCCGAGCGGCTGGAGACCAAATGGACCAGCATTCGAATTACCGGAGCAAAGACCACAATCATTGGTATATATAAATAACTTTTCATGATACCAATCTAGATTTTTCAAAAATCAGACTTTAACATGCCAAGCCAATTTCCAAATATTCAATACATATGTTAAGTTTTATTATGACATATTTATAGATTTAGTTAATTATTTACATTGAAACGAAAGTAGTATCAAATTTTTATTGAAAGTTAATTATAGCGTGTAGTTGGCACCTTAAGATCTGTGAACTTCTTCAAAAGATATATTATACATATACTTAATTAAAAAAAAATACAACTATTTGATGTAAATTATTTCAAACAAATCTTTATATTATTGATTGTTAAAATTGTGCAGCATATAAATATTGTTTTACTTAGAATGACCTTATTAATAAATATTGTTAAATGAGTATTTGATTAAAACCTGGTTTATCCTTGTCTGTTATTATTGATTTTACTTTCGAAAGAAAGACACAGCACAGCTTAACTAATCGAGCATTTTTTAAATAATTTAAAATACAATCCACTATATTTTTTACAGACGCCTCAAAAGCAGCAATACCTGCCTCCAGTTGATCCAAGACGGCCACTTCCACCAAACTATTTTGATGACGCTGTCGACGTCTCAGTTCAAGGGCTACCAGTGCCTGAACAGCAGCCAATATTCCAAGTGTCACCAATTAATGGACAACAATACACTGGACCCAGTATTAATGCAGACGTTGGAAGGCTGAACCCGAGTTTTCAACAGGCTCAGGTTAATATTTAAACATGTACCTAGTTGTATATATTTTACACTTATCATATTTTTACTGGTGGTAGGACTTTGTGTAAGCTCGTCCTGGTAGGTACCATCCACTCATCAGATATTCTACCGCAAAACATCAGTACTTGGTATTGTAGTGTTCCTGGTTTGAAGCCAGTGTAATTACAGGCACAAGGGACATAATATCTTAGTTACCAAGGTTGGTGGCGCATTGGCGATTTAGGCGATGGTTAACATTTCTTTCAATGGAACGTTGGTGATCACTTACCCTAGGTGACCCTCAGGTGGTCTATAAGCTCGTTCGCCTATCAATTCATATATTAAAAAAAAACATAATTAAAGTTAATTTTGTATTTTCAGTATCAGCAACAGTTAGAAAAAGCACGTCAGTTTGCAAGACAGCGAGAGTTCGAGGCTACCCGTGCTAATATACCTTCAAATGGACTACCAAACCAACAATCACCTAGACAGTTCGCTTTCCAAACTACATCTACAACGACCACTACCCAATCGCCCGAATTTAAAACACCAAAAGCAGAAACCACAACGGAACCTATAGATTTAAATGAAGGTGAACGTTTTGATGATGCCGATGATACAAAAGATCAGAAGCAAAAGGTATCTGTTGAAGTTTCGAAGCAGAATTTACAGGAATATCCTGCTGAATTATTTTTGAGACCTCTTAGTCAGCTTAATACTCAGCCACAGTTCATATCTTTAGCACAATTGGGTCAATTGAGAGCACCACTTTACTATCAACCAGAACAAGTTGCACCTGTAACTCAAGGCTTCGATGGTCCAGCACATCTATCTGCTTTGCCTTCAATTTTAGCACAGAGGCAATTAAATCAACAAGCTGTAACTCAGGATCAAGGATTTGCTCAAAAACCTATAATTGTACAACAGGAACAAGCGGCACTAATTCAGGAACCTTTAAACCAATACCAGCCAATAATCAATGCGTATCAACCCGAGCAACCACAGGCTCAAGCTTATCCTCAATACCAACCACAACCAGTAATTGTTCAACCGCAAATTCTTAATCAAATTCAACCTAATCAATTCCCTCAGCAACAGCCCAACCAATTTGTACAGCCACAACAACCTAATCCTTTTGCGCAACCACAACAACCTAATCCTTTTGCGCAGCCACAACAACCCAATCAATTCACGCAACCACAACAACCTCATGTTTTTGTGCAACCCCAGCAACCAAACCAATTCCTGCAACCACAGCAACCGAATGTTTATGCACAACCACAACAACCAAATCAATTCCCGCAACCTCAACAACCTAAAGACGTTGAAGAAATAGAACAAAACGACCAACAAGTTGTCTACCAAAACTACCAGCCTCAGTTCTACCAACCACAATTGCCAGCGAACCAGTATCAAAATCCAGAACAACCGTTATTCCTGACACAACCTGCTGCTTACCAAAACCAGGATCTATTTTATCAAAATCAATTCCTACCGCAACAGTACGACCCAACTCAATATCAAGTGCAGCCCCAGCAAGTATTCCAGGATCAAAATGCGTTACAAAGTGGCCTAGATATTAACCAGCAAGGTAATGGGATCGAACAAGATGAGGAAGCTGAGCAAGATGAGCAAGAAGATGAAGGTCCTACTGCGACGGCTGTTGCGACAGCATTCGGGACAAGGTCAGTGTGTACTCCTCTTGAATGATAATAAGTTATCGTATTTGGTAACGTTTTGAATGAGTAAGTGATGCACATCGTTCCATATCGTTTGGATCGCTTCGTGAATAATTGATGTATCGTGAATTCTTGAATACATATTATCTTTAAGGAAAACTAAAGGCCTTGTAATACGAATTACATTCGAAATTATATGATTACTTTACTCTTCATGGGTGAAATGATTAATCGGATTACATTTATATTAAAATAGCTCACATATTATGAGGTTTATTGAATAACTTAAAGTTATTAATGGCTATTTGTAGAATTCAGTTGTGAAAGAGTTTTTTTGTGGGGTAATAATATGTTTCTTGTGTATTATTAATCAAAAAGCCGAGATGGCCCAGTGGTAAGAACGCCTGAATCATAACCGATGATCGTGGGTTCAAACCCGGGCAAGCACCACTGAATTACATGTGCTTAATTTGTGGTTATAATTAATCTCGTGCTTGACGGTGAAGGAAAATATCGTGAGGAAATGCTAAATGTGTATTCCACTGACCCGCGTTGGAGCAGCGTGGTGGAATTAGCTCCAATCCTTCTCCTCAAAAGAGAAGAAGTGGCCTAGCCCAGTTGTGGGACATTCACAGGCTCTTACTGAACTGAACTGAACTTCATTATCAATTTCGTGATCCACCCAAATGTTATACAGTACAGGAATACACACACAAAGCAATATTATTAAAATAATTTGTGACAATATTGTGTACAGTGACGGGCTATTTATTTTAATATTTATTACAGAACACAACCACGCGTTATCGCACAATACGGAGTTCCAGCACAGGAACAGCCTACAACCACTGAAACGTCAACTCAGGAGGTAAAATATACTGGCTCTCTTAACTTGTAACTTATATGCTTTATACAAATAGCTTACATGGGAAGCGGACGATCAGATGGGGCACCTGATGGTGAAAGTGTCTTACATCACCAATGCGCTACCAATCTTGGGGATTAAGATGTTATGTCCTTTGTTCCTGTAGCTACTCTGGCTCACTGACTCTTCCAATCGGAACATAATAATAATATGAACTGCTGTTTGGCAGGAAAATATGTGATGAATGGGCTTGCAAGCTCTACCACCAAGTTAACCTTGCCTATTTAGATATAAGGCCGCAGACCCGGTGGTCCTAAGTTCAATTCCCAGGTCGGGCCAATAAATAGTTATTGAGTTTTTCTATCAGAAAATTCTCAGTAGCAGCCCGGAGTTGGGTGGTTGGAAGTGTGTACACTCCCGTGCCTCGGAAAGCACGTTAAGCCGTTGGTCCTGCGCCTGAACTCTTTCTGGTCGTGTCGGATTGCCGACCCATCGGATTATGAGAGCTAAGGTAAAGAGAGTGCACCTGTGTTTGCGCACACACTTGTGCACTATAATATCTCCTGCGCAGTTGGCTAATCTCTCTTGAGATTGGCCGCCTCGGCCGAAATCGGTCTGGAGTACCTTATTGTAGTAGTAGAAGTAGTCGTAGAGTATTTTGATATTAATTCCTTATTTATCCTTAGGCTGAAGATGCACCAGCTGTTGCGCAAGCGACGGCCGTAAGTTCAGGACGAAGAAACGCCAGATTCAGGTAGAGTATACATAATATACTTAAGACTTTATGGTAATGAGGCTGGAGTGAAAATCGTTATCCTTTTAAAATCGTTTGTAAACGAATTAATAAATATAAATTATTTTTTTACTGAATTAAGAGTATAACAAGATAACACATCTTAATAGGGTAGAATAAGGTATGTTTTGCTGGCGTGTATCTACGCTATTTGAGCGCGAATATTCTAAAAAGGTTATATATATATGCGTTTATATTGAAGGACAAACACACAAATGAAAAATTCTAGCTTTTTTAATAAGTTTTCCCGGGCGTACAGAGAACAGCTCGCCAACGTTTCATCACTAACGGACAAACAAACATTTATTTTTATTTATATAGATTTTTAAAAAGTGATAAATAATTTATGTAAAATATCATATCGTGTGGTTATTTTACGTAATATTCGAGTGAAAAAAAAATATCATTTTGTTTAATGAAAATTTCATATTAAAAATGCAAAGAATCTCTGTTATGGAATGCTTTCAATGAAAATGGATATCAATTTCTCACATATTGAATAAATAAAATACATTTTGTGGTTACAAATTTTGATTAGCTTACCGAAATATTATTTATATAATGTATTTATTAAATGTTCTATATATTAGTAATATACAAGAATATTCAGTTAATTCTTGTCACGTTAATAGTCTAAACTGTGAATTACAGTTATATAATAAAATCTCCTGCTGTTGATTCTTCTGTTATAAATTTTATTTATAATCAAAATATACTTTAATCAAGTAGCATTATTGAATCGACATTACAATTTTAACTTCAACATAAAGCTGCTGGTTCGGAATGAAACTCAATAATTACTCTTTTTAACAATCAGAAAATTACATGTCACATCAACGAATACAAACTCCAAGCTCTTCTATAATTTTATAATCCTGTACGCTATAAACTTTATTTTTATCATGAATTGTAAATGTAATTATTGGTAAATATAAAAAAAGTTTTAGTAATTGACGAGCCGGTTGGCGTGGTTGGTAGATTCCTGCCTTTCGCGCCGCAGGTCGTGGGTTCGATTCCCATCCAGGACAGACATTTGTGTGCATGAACATGTCTGTTTGTCCTGAGTCTGGGTGTAATTATCTATATAATTATGTATTTACAAAAAAAAAGTTGTATATGTAGTATATCAGTTGTCTGGTTTCCATAGTACAAGCTCTGCTTAGTTTGGGATCAGATTGCCGTGTGTGAATAATGTCCCAGGATATTACAATTACTATTATTATTATTTATTACTACAAATATCATTTTTGTATAATATTATATTTTTATTTACAGAAGCCGTCGTGTGAGACCCGTATTCACAGTGGATAGATCTGGCCATTTAGTGTTAGAACAAAACCAATAAGTATGACAGAATTAAAAAAAAAGAAACAAAATTACATTTTCCAAACTATACAGTATTTACCCACTAACTTTTTTTAAAAAACGTGAACTTTATATTTGTTAAAGTACAAGATTGTCGTCCTAATCATAATGATTTTATTATTAGTACGCGTATATCCATATATATATATATATAAATTTCATTTTTTTATGTACTAATATATATGCGTAAAATTGCTCTATGAGTAGTCAGTCATTTATACACCTGTATTTAAACATATTAAACAATACTAGCAGAAATATATAAAATTTGTGATAAAGTATAATTTCTATGAAAATATATTAAGAAATGTTTAAAGTCTCTAGTGTTGTATTTTGGGATCGTTAGTTTAGTTGTGTTCGAGATGTCTAAAGGTGGCTTACGCGGTGCGTGATTCTACGGACAGCCACGCACCGCACCGAGGCTCTTTCAACGGTGCGTGTCCGTCCGTGTCGGTTGTGAGATTTGAAGCCGTTTTATCATTCGAACATTCAAAGTGAAAGAGGACGTCGCTACTGCTCTAGCACCGAACTTTAAACACGCGGCGGATTCGACACACCACTACGGATTATCACGTACCGTGGGAGGCCACCTTAAGAACCCATAACTGTTTGTTTAATTGTTGTAAATATTATTTTAAATATATCTGTGTCTTTAAATATTTATAAAGTTATATAAATCCAAAATGCAGTTCTTGTATATATGTTCTATGTATATATTTATATATTGTAATCAGGACGACGATATTTCTAGCGTTATATATAAAATTGAACATCAATTAAATAGTTAAGTGTCTATGTTATTAATTATATTATTTATTGAGTATATACACTCTGAATAAAAGCTTTGATGGAGTTAAAGTATTGTATTGTTTTATTTTGTTATCTTTTCACAATTACATTTTTATTTGAACAATCAAACTAAAGTCAAAAATGCATGACTCTCGCGATCGTTAATGCACCTAAAATGTTATGTGCTCGCAGATACCTTAGTTAGATAAGGTCACATATCACTTCAGTTACATTTATTAATATGATTAATTAATTTTTAATAAAATTAAACTTCAAAATTCACTAAAACTTCATTAGTAAGACAAGAAAGGAATAAATAAGATACAAAACGATACAAAACATTGGCACACTGATAATAACAAGAAAATTTTCTTTCAAAAATCGAATCGGGCTTGATATTAAATGCATTATACAATGATTTCTCGTAGATTGTATGATTTTTAATCCGTCTGATAATGAAACTGTTACAGAACGACCTACTTCTGTGTCCTTTGATACACGTGTAAGTGGAGGCTTTATAATATCCAAAACATGTTCAATTTTTTTGTGCAATGTTTCCAAGCTATTTTTGTAAAGCTTGTTAACGGTCTCGTGTTCTGTGTTCAAATTTAATGTCAATTCATCAATTATTTGATTATTTACTAAACAACATTGTAAGCTTTCATCCATCGTACTTGGTTCAGCTAGTTTGATATTCATGTTCGATTCGAATGTACTTAAAACATTTTTTATTTCATTTTTAATTTTTTCCATCATCGATTCTTCTAGTCTTCGAATTGCATTATCAAGAAATGCAGATAGTTTTTCCCACAGATCTGCAATTGGAATAAAGTTACGTGATTCTTCTGAACATGATCTCTTTTGTGTTTTTTCTGTTTCAGTTAATATATCTTTAAATGTATTTTCATCAGGTAGATATATACGATTACAACGATCACCATCATCTTCTTTGTACGTTTTTTTATCTGAATTTTTTAAAATGATATTTCTTGTTATAGTATTATAGTCATTTTCAAATGTATTTGGCGGTTTCATTTTAAAGTTATCGTTAGTAATTATAACATTATTACAGTTATCTAGGTAAAGATTTTGGTATACATTTTCCGGTACATTTGGATAAACTTTCATATTGATAATCGTATCTAATAATGGTTTTGGATTTTGATTTTCTAATGATCGAAAATCATTATTTGTTGCTTGCGGTTTATCCTTAATCACATCAGGTGTAAGTGTACGGATAGAATCGCTATTATTCTTTTTGAAATAAGAACTAGTTTTAGCCATTACGAAATTGTCATTTTCACTAATCAACTCGATATTTGGTTGAGGTGGTGTGAGTGTTATTGAACTACTTTCGTTTGAGCTTATAATTGTAAAGTAATCTTTTTTACTATTCGTATTTGACATTTCAGAGTTCGAAGCAGATGTTACAGTATCTAATTGACTAATAAAGCTCTCAGCGATTGTCAGACTATCTTGCAACATAAAATCTTCTCGATTTTTTTTTTGATTATAGTCCAAAATACAGGTATTGTTCACTTGAGCTACAATTACATTAACTACTCCAGTTGTAAAATTGGTTTTCTTTTCATTTATATCATTAGTCATTAAATTGTTTCGAGAATTTACTAAGCTGTCATTATAATTCTCTTTATTTTCTTCTATAGGCTCGTTGCTTTGACAAGTAAAATTTTGTAATGAGGAACTATATTCTGGAGTTAGTATGCCCTTTTTTATTTCAAATGTTACATTAGTATTTAATTGTGATACATTAAGGTTAGGTTCAAAAATATTTTCTTCAGCAAATTGTCTTTTTATTCGTTTTGTAGGGTGAACTGTATTTAAAACAGAGTCGCTGCGAAGATTTCTTTTCATTTTTTCAATACTTGAACTATTTCTTTTATTATTACACCGATATGATTCTAACTTTTTATTTATACTTTTGCTATGTTGATTTTTGAAATCAATAGTTTTGATTTTTACTAAGCGAGAAGATTTATGATTCGTTATTTTTAATTTATAATTATTTTTCATTTCAAATTTCTTTTCGAAACTTCTGTAGACTTCTAAATTATGATTGGAATTTGATTTTAAATCTTTTAGAGTAACTAATGAGGCTGAATTTTCGTAGTTCATTTCATCCGTTTCTTCTTTACTAAATATAGCACTTTCTTGTCCGATATTTTGAATAGATGCATCGACATTATCTTCAATGATATCTATATAAGCATTTGGTACATTATTTTCCGGATTCAGTGATATACTAAATTGTTGTTCATTTATGTTCTCTTTCGAATTTTCCTTAGACGGCTCCATTTTAGTTTTCTTCGATTAGGATATACTAAAACAAAATTAAAATATTATTTTCGTCTTGCGTAGTGATATGGGTGGAATGATCAAAAGAAAAAAAAACAATTCTCACCAAACTATCACGTGGAAATACATTACTAAAAACCTAAATCGGTGAGAGATAAAGGGAAATCTGTGGAAGGTGTATTCATCTTAAAACGGTCAGGTAAAGAAAACTTCAGTAGTAAATTATGTTTTGGTTTGAGTACATCTTTTAACACATGGACATAAAACAACCACGAAACTAATAACAGCGGTATCCATAATACCAGACAGTATACACATCCTTCCCAAAAGCCCATTCCATTATTGTGTCTGATCGTTATTTTTTTATCAAACTCTTTGCTATCAATATTTATACAAACGGATGAACTGGAATTATCACAGAGGACGTAATCATCATTTGTTGGTATAGAGGCTTGTTCATAATTACAGCACACCTCTTGATTACATTTTGATATTATACAAAATGGCTTTACACTCTGACATCCACGTGAAATTGAACAGTGGTTGTGTTGGCAGATATTGTAAATTTTTTCTTCAGGTTTAACTAAATCGTCACAATAAAATGCTAACAGCTTATTTTTATCCTCTTCAATTGATACTTCAAATAGTGATTTTGTTGTTGGTAACGAGCAAGTCAAGGCTGCGTCTTTAACTGTATCTGTGCAACCTTGAGCAGCTGACGTCATATCTGTTACTTTTAGTATAGATTCACTGTCTATAATATTATAAGAAGTAATTTTCTTCACGAGTCGCGGATTGAAGTTATTGAGATTTTTATGTCTTGGTCCTTTTTTTATTTTAATTCCAGACATCATTCCACTTTTAGGTGTATTTGAAAACTGAATACTTTTTGATGGTTTCATTACATTTGATATACTTGTATTTACTGTTTTCATGGCAGGTTCTTTTGTGTTGCTAACAGCAGAATTGCTTAAGGTTCCTTTGAGGACAATGTGTTTATGTAAATAATCATTAGCTAATTTTTCTGCCATTTTTGCTAAAGATTTGATAATTATTTTCAATTCACTGATCTCTTCAGCTAATTTTGAACGTTTGACGTTAAGAGGATCTATTTCAGTTTCTACTTTGTTATTAGTTTCGGTCATATCTGTGGAGGTTTCTCTACTAACAATATATTTTGCTTGGCTAGCAGCACCATCAAGTAAAGAAATAATGTTTTGCTTATCACAAGACGCAGCACCATGTTCGAATGTATTCGCTAGTTTCATTTTCTGATTATACACTAATAAATCACGACGTGAAGTTTCATTTTTATATAAATCCTTAAAATCATTTTTAATCTCCTGTGACGGGAAAACATTGACGTGAATATCTACTTTTATACCCTTTTTACCTTCCAAAGTTGAAAAATATCTGAGAATACCTTGTAAATGTTTTAGTAATGTTTTTTCATGGTTTAACTTATTTGATTTCCGATATAAATAAGTAAACTGTTTCGAATTTATATTTTTGAAATGTTTATACTTTGATACGTTTTTTCTACATTTATTACTTCCTCTAAGCTTAGCTTTAACATTTTTAGCTCTATTTGATACTTTCAAATTGAGATCGCTTTGTTTATTTTTATCGTGATTCTCAAAACTTTGTGTTATTAAGTCAATAGTGATAAGGGGATCACTTTGATCTGCCTCGTTTGGTGATTTACATTTATCAAGCAGTTTCTTATCATTTGCGTTAAAAAAAAATCCCGAAACGTTGTTATTTCTACTAGAAAACTTCACTCGGCTATTGTCACTGTATATATTTTCATAATAACTTTTAATATTTTTTGTATTTGAACGTGTTTTATTTGATTTGAGAGAACGTGGAGTTTGATTACACGTATTTTCTTTGCAGGTAGAGTCATTGATCATATTATGTGTATCCGATGATGATTTAGGTACAATGTAACTATTTACTTGTATATTTGCATCATGGTCATATGTCACATAATGCTTAGTCAAAGATTTTGTTGGAAATGCCAAAAAGTCCAAATTTGAAGATTGAAATATGTAGTTACTAGATTTACTTATTGAAAGCATAATTTTCTTGTGACGGAATCGTTTCATGTTATGCCGCGACTTTGTACCTCTCTTTGTTTTTTGTGTATTTCGCGGAAGACTCAGGGTCGATATAATTCTCAGATATTTACCATGTAGGGGTATACTTAAAACGGAAGTTTCTTTTGTGAGTTTTGTGGTTTGTAACGTGACATTTTTCAAACGGTCCGATTGCAAATCTGCGTTTTGATTTCGATTATGACGTGCAGCTTCAATATCAATAGTATACGTACAGGAGGAGGATGTATCCTCTTGTTTTGTTTGCAATTCTAGTTTATGCAATATTGAATCAAGTACAGTATCAATTTTTTGTTTCGTTTCTCTCTTTTCTAGTAAATATGTTTTAATCCAGTCGCTTAGCAAGTCTTTGAGATTGTCTATAACTAATGACGTTAGATTAATATTATAATGTTTATTCTCAGGATTAATATTCTGTTTGCTATCGCCACACGCACTAGTGTCATGCTTAAATTCGTCCATGGTATCGATTTCTGTTTGGTTTATAGAATACTTAGACTTCGCTGACATTGCATTTCGATTGAAATATCTGTTTCTCTTCTTCTTATAATACCTTCTAAGTATACAAATGTCAGTCTCTATACTTAGATCCCTTTTTACTGTTCCGTTTTCTTTATAATACTGATCTTTTGGTATATTTCGTTTTAGTTGCAATAACAAACTTCTAGTGTAAATTTGGGAATAAGTTTTCGAAGTGCGTAATGTATTCAAAGAGTTTTTAGATATGACTTTAGTTGCGTTTTCTCTATTATCAATGTGCTGATTTCGAGTCATGACGTTACTTCGCTATCACCTGCTTTTGATATCTTGATTCCCACTCTTCTGCAAGCAAATATCAGTATTCAATTCATCCTTTTCATATTTGCATAGATTCTCTCTAACAGATATTACATATTTTATTATTCATCTTAATAATAAAAAACACGATTTCGAACAATATCAAAACTTAAACTTAAGTATTATTTTAGAATCTCGATAAACACCAATAACCTCAAATTAAAGAATTGAATTTAGATGATTATTTAAGTGTATAGTTTGCGTTTTAAATCATGTATATAAGAAAATTTTAATCCGACATAGTTAATGTCATATGATTATAAAGTAAATTACTTACATTTTCAAAGTATAATTTGACCATTTTATAATAAGATATAATCCAATAAAATAATAAATAAAAGTGAAATATTAATTTACATAGTATGAAATTTCGCACATAATTTGTTTTGACAATTGACAAGCCTGATTCCAGCCAGTCTAAATTACTTTCATGATGTTGGTATTAATGTTGAATAACTTATTTTCAAATAGACGTTATGTTTTTTTTTTGTTGCATAGGAAGGCGGACGAGCGTATGGGTCACCTGATGGTAAGTGGCCACCAACGCCCATAGACATTGGCATTGTAAGAGATGTTACCTTCGCTTACATCGAAAATGTGCCACCAACCTTGGGAACTAAGATGTTTTGTTCCTTATGATTGTAATTACAGTGGCTTACTCATCCTTCATACCGGAACACAACAATACCAAGTACTGTTGTTTTGCTGTAGAATATCTGATGAGTGGGTGGTACCTACCAAGACGAGCTTGCACAAAGCTCTATCACCAAGTGGCAGCTAAGCATAAATTGAATTTTAAAAATTATATTTTTTGATAACTATTAATCCATCAATAATATTTATTATTATTATTATATTATTTATTATAATATTTATTATTGATGGATTAATATATAAATAGTACATTTTTGCAATAAATAAATTATGTTTTATATCAAATTAAAGGACTATAATATTTGTTAATATTTGTAGGGGCGAACGGGCTATCTGATGTTAAGTCACCGCCAATAGACATTAGCGATGTAAGAAATATTAACCATCCCTTACATCGCCAATACGCCACCAACATTGGGAACGAAGATGTTATATCACTTGTGTCTGTAGTTACACTGGCTCACTCACCATTGAAACCGGAACGAAACAACACTAAGTATTGTTTAGCGTTAGGATATCTAAATTGTTCAATCTGCCACATATATTTACTGCGGTTTCATGGTTGATCAGCATTTCCTCCGATATAGGTTTTATGACGATATTTTCATGAGAGATTGAGGTGAATTGTAAATAAAAGCACAAGAAAAACTCAAAGCTTTGAAAACTCTACACGGCTTTGAGCTCGTGATCTACATTTAACATCTACATGTTAGATCACTGGCTCATCTATTCCATTTCAATTCATTTTTTATCCTTTTCTCTCATTACGCATATCTCATTCATATAATCAAATGTTATGCCAATGTTATGATAAAGAAGTGAAAATAAAATTCATTCAAATAACTTTTATAACGGTTCATAGTTTTATTCAGGATTAAAATTGACATAATCTTTTACGCGCACAATATCCGTCATATATTTTCATTTGAGCGAACTAGAAGTGTCAGTGTTGCCAATATAAAATTACTATTACTGTTCAATTCAATTTCTTTATGTGCAAATATTGTTACATTAGATATTATATTATTGATTTGTACCTTAAATGTGCCATTATTTGGCATGCAAATACAATAGGTTTCTTAATCTACTTTTAGCTAAATATAATTAAAATTACATAATTAAAATTTATACATACAGGATGTAACAAAAACCGTGTCCGACCCATGACGTGGTTATTAGGTATCGCGTGTCGGTTCTATTTATGTAATAATTTTTAAATGATGAAAAAATAATAATTAAATGACGAAAATTATATGGCAACACACGCGCGAGCAATAGCGCTCGATAGCTCTTACCACCAGTGGTCCACGTGTTTACCACCAACAGTTTCGTTAAACACAATTAATAAAAAAAAAAAGTAATTTTTTTGCTTAGTCTTCACGGGTCTGAGAGGGTTTTTGTTACACATAGTATATATATATTTACATTAATGTGGGCTATGCATTTTGACAACTAAATTTATCCTTACAGAAAGTTGCTTTGCTTAGCTTTAATTGTCGTTTCATTGTAGTATACTAGAAATGAAATATTAAATAGACTATGGCACTGTTTAAATACGTTGTCATCTTAAGCATTCCGTCAATGGTGTTTGCTAATGGCTTATTATTGCTGTATAGGCCAAAGGATATAACCCATGAATGTGCTTTTTCGAGACATCTGCGTTTTGATATTTCTTTTGGGATGGGTATGTCTGATACTATCACATTGGTAAGTTATGTTTTTGAAATATATCTATTAAAAAATATATTCTTAAAAAGTTATACTCCAATTGCAAATATTAATGATTATAATTATAATTAAATCATTTATCTCGACCAACAAGGATCTTATACAAGACAATAAACATTAAAAAGACATTAATAATATTTTACAGATTATAAATTAAATTAATTTGAATTAAATCAATATATTAACTTAAATAAAATCGATTTGAATTAAATTAGTAACTCTAACATATTTATTATTATATTCTAAAACTAAAATAAAAAATAAATAAAAATAAAATACACATTAAAATTTTAAAGAAAAAACACGCCGTCTTAAAGATTGTTCTGTGGCATTGTACCCAAGACGCTGGCACTATTGCCTCTGCACCGCTAGACTCAGCCTTTGGGCTAAATAAGAAATTACTTATTAAAAAATAAATTAATCCAAATCAAATCAAATACAATTAATTTAAATTAAATAGCCTTTGTTTAATATACATATTCTACCTGATTTGTTATTAGCTCTCATTATATAATATGCATTATATATATTTCTTGATTAATATATCTTTATATACTACTAATATTATGAATGATTGTGTGGATCTTTGTTACTCTTTCATGCTAAATTACTGCACGGATTTAAATGATAGATATATCTTATACTCTGACTTAACACAAAGGCTACGTAACATCGGCCTCCTATCCTTACATGTACATACACACGGATACTACACCAACTGTCCTCTTCCAGACACCCAACTGTTAAGATTCTGTATGGGGGTTAAACGAATTGGGACCGAGCCTCATGATTTACATACTACACCACCGAGGCAGTTATTAATGAATGTATAATTTATTTTTAGGTGTTCCGTACACTCAACGACATAGACTACGAATGCTTGGTTGAAATCGTTGCATCGTCACCGGAATACCTTATCGTCGTTGTCAGATATCCAACGACGATCGTATCAAACTGTGCTGTTAACCGAGACGCTTTAACGATCCTGAAGAGGTGGCGCTGTACCAGATTGTGTGATTTGTTAGACCGTGAAGTTTATTCGCCGTACTTCGTCTTCACAGTCAAGCAACGACTCCGTTTTCTATTCAAAAGCAATAGTAGCATCAATCTCGACCTCAATGTGTGTGATTTAGTTCCTACGATATTTCCTTTAAAATTACCGGTCAATGATCTTGTTTTAAGAATTGATCATCAGCTGATTGACCAAAATAGTTTCTAGAATTTTTCCTCACAAAGGCGGTATGGTCACTTAGTTTCTTGTCGATTTTTTTCCGTAGAATCTACATTTCGAAACCCTTAACTATTTATGTATTTAATTCGATAAAGGACAATTCGAAAGTGCTCTAATAAGAATAATAAATAATTATTTGATTTGATATAAATAATTAAGTTAGTGTGGATTTGTATCATAGATTAACACTTATTTTTTTTTTTTTTTTATAATTTTTATTTTTGCCGTCTGTCGGTGACCACCACTAAAATCACAGTCAAATTAATCGTAATTGATGATACGATTTCATAAATATTATAAAACAATATAATTCTAAAATATACTCGGATCCCATATTAAAATTTCAGGCAAACTTTTACCAAGTTACAATCACATCGGCCAGAATGGCGCCAAAACGTGGATGTTACAAAAGGAACGAGACGGTCTGCACCGTGGATCAAATAAACTATTGTTTTACTACTGGCGTGGTTTGCGATGGCATCAAAAACTGTGGAGTTGATGATTGGTAATAAAACAATTACTATATTTTATCAATATAACTATTGCTTGTCATATTGATATAAGTGTATATTTACGTGGTTATTTATTTATTATATAAGTATGTATATGTTTTTTATGTATGTTTTTTTAAAGCCGCAAAACAGCAGTACTTGGTAATAATTGTTGTGTTCTGATTTGAAGGGTGAGTGCGTCAGTTTAATTACAGGCACAAGGGACATAAAATCTTAGTTCCCAAGGTTGGTGGCGCATTGGCGATGTAAGCGATGATTAACATTTCTTACAATGCCTTTGTCTATGGGCGTTGGTGACCACTTACCATCAGGTGGCCCAAATGCTCGTCCGCCTACATATACAATAAAAAAAAATACGTACTCTATCAGTACATCACAAGAAAATTGTAGAGAAAATGCTTAGAACTAATTAACGGGGGCTAATATAGGGGACGGTAATATGGCTGATTACCCATTTCTTCCAGACCCAATCGGAAGAGAGACTTCAAAATAGGTAGTGTAGAAAGATATAGCAATATGAATGAGTAATGCTACACCTAATAATAGAGTTCTAAAGTATTTCAATCTACATTTACAAGGTTTGACGAACGAAAGTCCAGATGCACTTTGCCAGTGGAAAAATTAGGTTACGCACCGGTAATAGCAGTGGTAGTGGTATTGCTATGTGCCTTCGTGGCTGGTAGTCACGCACTGTTACGCTGTTTGCCATCTCATGCGCAGTCGTTCTTCATCTTCAACGCTAATGAGGATAACAGGCTCTGCATTGACCCTATATTGGTGCCTCGAGGACAGGCGCCAGATATTGAGCCATTTAAACGGTCTTCATTGATTCCGGTACGTACGAATATTCTTTTAATTGTTTCTGGCAATAGGACCTATGCCGAATTTTTGAGCGCCAAACCATGTCAAACGATAGAGCGTGAACTATATAGTGCGCCTCTCTATTGTAGATGATTTTTATAATAAGTTAAAATATAGGCCAAATTTATTTAAAATGGTAAGTATTTTAAATAAAATTAATTAATTTTAAAAGAACAAAAGTTGTTGTTTATGGTGTTAGCTACCTAGTCCTGCGAGGTTGCTGGGTCGTTACAAATAACCCTGTATAATCTGTTTCTTCTTAAAGTTAGAGGCGAAAATCATTGTAGTTAAAAGTATTAAAAGCACGTTCCTAATACATTTTAAAAGGTCTCAATCACACCATATTTATGTTTTGCCTTTGTTATTTCGAAAGCTAGATTGTTCCTATTTAATGATGGATGATGATAATTGGTGAATTTTAGGTGTTCGACAGTTTATCTTCAGATAGTGAAACAATAAATGAAGAAGCTCAAGTGGTTGAGCTGGAGAATTTGCAGAAAGTCGATGAAATTGTAAATGATCAAGAAATTGTTCATGAATTGGATGAAATATCAGAACATTTACCGGTAAGTTCAAACAAATTCGATAACTGAATTTTTAGTACACATGATTGGTGACGCATTGGCGAGCGGTTAATATTTCGTACATCACCAATGTTATTGGACCGTGGTGATCACTTGACACTTACCCTTAGATTCATTTGCCAGTTCTAATATTATGCATAAATATAACATATTGCTCAATAAACATTTTATATAACAATAAATAAATTAATGTTAAAAGAGAACATTTTTAAAAACAAACTTCTTTTAAAAAAGGGAAGTGCTTTTATAAATTTGCAAGATTTGACTGACAAAGTAAAAGATATTGCAAGTTAAAAAAGCAGTTTCTCACGTTCATTCAGTTGTTAAATCAGTTGTGGATAAGCTATCATTTAAAGATGCAGCTTTTATTTCAATTAAATACAACAAAATCGAACATAGACATTAACTCCAACACTTGTAAAAACCATGAGTTCGTTGATGACTTGTGGAGAACAGAAAATACTAATTTTCTTGCCAATTATTGTCGGTAGAATCTACATTTTGAACCTTACAAACACACATTTATGTACATTCAATTTAATATTGACGATTCAAAATCTTATAAGAGCCTTGAATAAAGGTATATTTAGAGTTAGTTAGTGTCGTCAGTAAAACAGTTTTTAATAATTTAGACATAAATTTGACCAGTTTTAGAAAAACCTAAATTTTCATTGTTACTTTTCAGGATAAGCTAAAATCGATTAGGAAGAGCACAATGAAATCAATGTCAGAGAAAATACAGGATAAATTCAAATTGGTGGCGCGGTATGCGAAATTGGCGAGGTCGAGTCGAGAACCACAAAGAGATATGCAAGTGTAGTCATCATTTCGAATAAATGTTGTTAAATCCAACTTACATGTGTATTATTTATTACATGTATTTTTTTTAAATAGGAAGGCGGTCAGCCATGTCGCCCTACTGATGATAAATTGCCACTATCGCCCATAGATATTGGCGCTGTAAGAAATAATAACCCTTCCTTAGACCGTCAATGCGCCGACATCCTTGGAAACTAAGATGTAGTGTCTCGTCAAACCGAAAAATAACAATACTACTCAGTATTGTTTGCTCATTGCAAAACTGAGGAATACTTTGCCTAAGTCTGTATTTCCTGATAGGTACAACGTTGGTGTCTTCAAATCCTGAGTTTCAACAGGTTTCTTGTACGACAAAACAACGGTCAAATGCTGGCCTAGGTTCCTACCCAGGGCTTGCACGGGTTCAATTCGGAGTACTTTTCGTGTGTTTCATACTCTAAACGTTCTCCTTAAATGAAGACGCCTTAGCCCAACAGTGAGACATTGTATTTCCGGCCGCAGTATGTTATCTTTGAAATATATTTTACGTAAGGAATCTTAAGCGCCCCAATGTATCGCGAACGCAGGTCGTGGGTTCGATTCCCACCCAGGACAGACATTTGTGAGCATGAACATATCCGTTTGTCCTGAGCCTGGGTGTAATTATCTATATAAGTATGCATTTACAAAAGAAAAGTAGTATATGTAGTATATCAGTTGTCTGGTTTCCATGGTACGAGGCCTTATGCAAATAATGTTCCAGGATATTATTATTATAATTATTGACATTTATATTTATAATATCGCGATTTCTTAGAAAACGTTTGTCATACAAAATTGAATCAGTATTATTGTTCGTGGAGAACATTTCCTAAAAAGAGAAACACTCAAATACTAATCATATCAAAATATTGTCTTATTATAAAAGCAATAAAATATATTTTGTTTTTTTAGAACGTTAACATTTAAATATAGGTGTTATGTTTTACTAACAAAACATACGAATAGCGGTCTCAAGGACCACTAGAAAAATATCACAATATTAAAAAATACTTATTATAGTGCCGTGTAAGATATGTAGACATTTTGTAAAAACCCATAATTAGTCAGGCAGTTAACGCATTTAGCAAAGCAAGCAAATTTTAAATTTGTAATTGCAATTTTAATTAAGACGAATTAGATGTTAGACGATTCTACTATCAGTGAGCAAAACAAATCGTTTCTTGCATATAGCAACAGATTTTACTATAATCAAGTAAGGCAGTATCTTTCTCGTAGCCAAATACTATTTCCTAATAATGTATGTAGTATTATTATTTATCACAGCTCTTGAGGCCTAAGGATTTTGATACTTTGGGGAGGCTTTTTACTAAACTCTTGTTTTGTTCAAGTGGAAGTAATTAAAAGATTGCTAAGATAATAATCGATTACTATATTACTAGCAATAGTACAAGGCACACAGGTTACAAGCAAAAAGGGGCCGTGATACAAGCTTTCAGTAACAACTTACAAGGCAAAAACACGGAAACGGATTCTGACAAAACAATGTTGCCAAGTTATAATTGAAATGGTTGCGTTCTTATTTGCCAACATTATAGATTTTCTTTGATGACAATAAATAAATACTGAAAAAAGGCCAGATGTTAATTCAAATGAAATAATCAATACAATTCGTAGTATTTAAATAATAACAGAAATAAAGTTAAATTAAACATAACCAATACAGCTTCCTAAGATTTATTTGTTCAATCCTCTTCCTCGTCTTCCTCTTCCTCAACTTGTTCAGCGACGACGACCTCCTGAAAGAGTGTTTTCTTTATAATTTTTTATTTATTTATACTTTATTGTACACCACAACAGATTTTTTTTTTACAAAAACTTAGACAGCCCAAATAAAAGTAGCATACAATTTTGGCGACCTTATCGCTACATAGCGATCTCTTCCAGGCAACCAACGGTGTAAGGAATAACCCATAGGATATGAGGTAAGTGGTGCAGTAGTCTTGTTAAATTTCAGAACAAAACAATTGCAGTTTCTAATTAATATATTAATTGTCGTTAAACGTTCTCATGGCAAAGAAATCTTTAGCGATAAGATCGTTTTTAAATGACACATATTTTTTTTAGTGACAATTTCGCCTTAGTATTCAATAAAGTTTATTATTGCTATTACTTGGTGGATCTTTGCGCTAGCCCGTCTGGGAGGTACCACCCACTCATTAGATATTCTACTGCCAAAAAATTAATTATACTAAGTATTGTTGTGTTCCGGTTTGAAGGGTGCGCCAGCCAGTGTAACTACAGGCACAAAGGACATAACATCTTAGTAGGTACCTTTTGGGTAGCCATTTATCATTACGTGGCCTATTTTCTCGTCCGCCTATATATTATATATGTATATATCCTATGATCAAAAATATTATATTCGTCGAATTAAAGACTTCATACATTATTATCGTTATATTTGCAGTATACGTGCAGAACTGCCTCGTTGGTCTAGTGGCTAGATATAAGGCCGCAGGTTCAAAATTTGGTATTCAACCTTTTTTATAAATAAAAAACTCCATATCAAAAGTTAATATAAAAAGTATTCGAAATCAAGCTTTAGTACGCATACTTATATTTGAAGCTAAATAAAAGCTTGTGAAATACAAAATTCGCAAATAGAACAAAGTACAAAGATAAATGTCCAAAATTTACACCTGATTTTTTTTGTAAACAACCAAGATTTCTTACATTCACAGTATTTAAAATAAAATTAAGGAAATTTAATCACAGCTACCTCAGGTTCCGCTTCCTGCTCGATGACAACTTCCTGTAATTAAAATATTCACTGACTTAGTTAATTAAAATTTGGTTAATTACTTTTTAATAATTGGCATTGTTCTTGCTTCAGCGGATTACGAAACTTAGTATATTATTACTAGTTCCTGCCCGTGGCTTCACCCGCGTTTAAGAGGAGGGAGACGGTCAGGTAGAGGTTAGTAGGTAGTTTACTTGGTGGTAGAGCTTTGTGCAAGCTCGTCTGGGTACCACCCACTCATCAGATATTCTACCGCAAAACAATAATACTTGGTATTGTTGTGTTCCGGTTTGAAAGTTGGGTGAGCCGGCGTAATTAGAGGCACAAGGGACATAACATCTTAGTTCTCAAGGTTGGTGGCGCATTGGCGATGTAAGCGATAGTTAACCTCTCTTACATTCCAAACAAGTCCGCCAAACTATGCTATTTAAAAAAATTGTTAGAATTCCTATGTCGTTTCATGTACCATTGATAGCTTGTATGCAAAGTTTCATAATGATTGGTTAAGTAGTTAAGACGTGAAAACGTAACAAACAAATAAACAAACAAGCAAAGTCACTTTCGCAGTTATAATATTAGTAGAGTAAGGTAGCTTTTATTCGCTAGCATAACTTCCATTGTCTTTTAAGCTTGTAGGTTAAGGTTTAAATATCATACTTAAGGCTTTAGCTATGTAACGTTACAGCTTATGTACGATTGAGCAGGATTCTGGTGATACCCAACAAACAATTGGAAAACTATTGCTGCTTAAATATTTTATCAAAATCTGTTCAGACTTTTATGTTTAAAATTACCTTTTTATCACACAAAATGCAAGGCTATTGTAACGTTACATACATACAGGTTTTCCTACAGAAAATGTCCGTTAAGCCAGATTTTCCTTTACAAAATCTTCGCGTTCTTCACTAGCATTAATTAAATAAATTGCGAACCTTGACCTCCTCTTCTGTAACACTCTCCTCTTCTTCATAATCATCTCCATAGCCAACTGGAAAGAGAGTGAGACAATCTCTCTCTCCTGAGACGACATCGCTGCTGATGTAGCATGGATTCAATCCCGCCAGCTGAAGGAGTGGAAGACTTCGTTTTCGCGACACCATCAGGGCAAGACGATCTTTACTGAAATGTTAAAAGAACTTATTGATGATGATATCACGGCGGGCAATTTCAAGGGAGACTAGCTGACCGCGCAGGAATTATTATAGTGCACAAGTGTGTCCTTTACTCCGATACATAATCCGATTTTACAGCATAAGGTTCGAGAGTCGAGAAATTAACCTCACTAGCCAGAATCAAACTAATTGCTTAAGCAGTACAGTGATGTAATTCCGTGCCTTTGAAAGCATTTAGGTTAATAGGACCTGATCGGATTGCCGTCCCAGTGTATTATAATAGTGAGACAATATAGACTTGCTTGCACGTACATATGTCCTTTATAGTTAGATTGTTCTTAAAATTGACCGTTTCAACCACTACAACGGAAAACTGAATCTTGGGGGACTTTTTTTAAAATTAAATCGTATAAGAAAACAAACGTAAACTTCGTAAACGTAACGTTTTTAAAGCTTAAATCTAATAATTGTAAAATGTACAAGATACATTTATTAAAATGCCAGTCTAAGGAGAATATATTTAACCCTTTTGTTTTTTTTTCGGGTACAGAGTATAAAATACAATTTGTGAAAATTAGCGAAATTCCTAAATAAGCTTTAAGCTCACATAACAAGCTTAACTTGGAACTTTTGGAATGAAATGTTTTCCGAGTCAGAAAATTAAAATTCCGTTTAACGTCGATCCAAATGAAATTATCAAAGATGCCAAGTTTATATAAAAAAATTACTTATTCTTATATTAGTATTACATATTTTTATTCCAATTTTAATTAAAAGAACATGAAATACATGCTTTGAAGTTTGGGTTGAACTGCGAAATGTGGCTACTTATATAATCATATTATATAACCTTCCCCAAAACGCGCTCAATCTTCTGGTATATATTCTCTCATAATAGTCTCATTTATTAGTTATGTATGATATTATTTGAAGTCACTTACTGCCTTCTCGCTCTCGTTATCTTGTCGTATTGTTTTATCGTATAAGCAAGGTGTTCAGCAGTGTTCGGATCGTCACCGATGAAGATACCATACTTAGAAAAAAAAAACTTATCAGAAATAAGTCGGTGTTTTCATCCATTTAAATAATATTTAGGATTCTAGGTTGTATTGTCATCAGCACCAAAACTATTAGCTTAGATATGTGTTTTACATGACAGGCATTTTATTTGAATGTAACTAACAGCAGGAGTTAAAGTTAAATCAAATCTCGCAAAATGTTTTAAATCGATGTATTTTCAGCGTTCGTTAGCCAAAACTTTCATTGAAAATCTACATCAATAAATATTGTAACGATAGTCCCGTTAAAGGAATATTATGCCATGATAGTGCTAAACTATCAAAAATCCTAAAAACATTTTAATTATACTAAGGCGCAACAAGCAGTTTTTACATCGATACGTAGTCATGCAGCATCTTGACATAAAAGTCCAAGGATTTCCATTTGAAGCGGCATAGAAATGAAGCCTTCAACAATGCCTCATAAATAATAACGATGTCAAAGCTAATGTTTGCACGTGTCACATCCAATATTTGCAGTATTCATGATTAATCTTATTTACTCAGGATATAATTATTGTTAATTATATTTAAGCATTTTAAATCTTTGTCATACATATATCACTGTCATAATGTCTTTTATATAGAGTAACAACCTGTGAATGTCCCAGGGCTGGGCTAAGGCCTCTTCTTTTCTTTTTAGAGGAGAATGTTTGGAGCTTATTCCACCACGCTGCTCCAATGCGGGTTGGTAGAATACACATGTGACAGAATTTCGGTGAAATTTGACACATGCAGATTTCCTCACGATGTTTTCCTTCACCGTCATGCACGAGATGTATTAATAAATAAATTAAGTACATGAACCGAGGGTTTGAACCCACGATCATCGGTTAAGATTCACGCGTTCAATAAAGGGCCCAGAGGTAACCCTTTATTAATACAGTCTAAAACGTTAATTATTCTATGTACTTACATTAAGTATTTCACCAGCAAATTGCTCAATCACTTCCTTGACTTCATGACGTTTATCGATACTGAACATCACTAGTACGTGAGGAGGTAAATATTCCGATTCTATTGGTGTTATTTGAGACACGATCTGTTATGATGAAACATATAAGCATTGAACTGATGTTAAAATTACTTTGTGGTAGGACTTTGTGCAAGCTCGTCTGGGTAGGTATCATTTACTCATCATTCTACCGCTAAACAGCAATACTCAGTACTGTTGCGTTCCGATTTGAAAGGTAAGCTAAAAAATTAAAATCCAATTGGAATCCAATGGAATTAAACCAAGGATTCCATTTTACTTAACTTTATACTTTGTTGTACACTACAAAGATTAAAAAGAAAAACAAATGAAATGAACAGTTTACATATTTGTAGTAATCTGTTTTATAGTTATAAATATTTAATTTTATTTCGATAATTAGAATGTTACAGAAAATTATTGTCATCCCCAAATGCATTAGTTACCGTTATTTGGTAATTTATTAATTTTATTGATTGGTCTATAAAGAGCAACTGATTAAATTAATATTGTTAACGTATAACGTATGTCCTGTTTGTATTCTGTTTGTGTACCTGTATAAATAAATAAATATTACCTTTGGGTAAAAGAAGGATAATCCGTTAGCTTTAGCTAATATATTCGGTGGTGAATACAACCCCGGTACAAAGAGTCCGCCTGGTGGTATATATTCCTCACCTTCTAATTCTACGTCTGAGTGGAATTCGTCGTCGATCTCATCTTCTATTTTTTCAGGCTAAAACATTGATGTTAATCATAATATTTATTTGATGATCCCATTTATAATATTTATTATAAGAATATTGACTGCCTCGTTGGTTCAGTGGCTAGATATCGTCATTATCTTGGCACTACAGCCGCAGGCGGGCCATGATCTGGTCGAGAATATTCCTCCAGACGGGTGTTTTGACGGGTCAGTGGCTAGATATAAGACCACAAATCCCGTGAACATGGGTTCAAGCCTCAAGACCAATAAAAAACGTATTGGGTCCTTCTGTCGAAGAATCTCAATAATAGACCGGAATATCGGAGTGCGTACTGTCCCGTGCGTTGGAAAAGAATTAATCCTGTGCCTGAACTTCCGGTCGTATCGAATTACCGTCCCATCGGATTATGGGAGTTAGGAAATAAAGAGTGCACCTGTGTATGTAATAAAATGTAATAAAATGATTGCACGTTTATTATTTACTTCTTCTGGAACTTCAGTTTCAGCTACTTCAGTCTCCTCGCCTTCAACTGCCTCTTCTCCCGGTACTGGCTCCGGTTCCGCTGGTAGCTGATGATAATAAGCTTTCGATTTATTTATATCATGATATCATATTAAGTACATATTTCATGTACTATCCATTTTTTTTTGTAACTCGCATAGTTGGCGATGTTATATTTATTTATTATTTATTATGATATCAACACCAACAAGAAGTACACTTATAAACACAATTAAGTCTTTAACCATAAAATAATATAAATCAAGTCTCTCCTTAATTATAGGTGTTGCAAAATATATCAAATTATGCAATGTTCAACGGATCTTCATATCATTTTTTACATAATCAAGAACAACGCTTACTGGGCTTTGCTAGACAATATAAAAATGCAAGTACTTCCTTTACTATTGAAAAATAAATGACAGAATTATACATATATATAAAAATACATAGATTATATACGGTCAAAGCTTACTCCAGCCTGTATTCTAGCCATTCTCTCTTCTTCTTGTCTTTGTTTCTCAATTCTCTGTTTCTCTTCTTCGGCTTCTCGTGCTAGGCGGGCTTGTTCAGCTGCCAGTCTTTCTCTATCTTCTTTCTCGTCACGCTTTAAATATTTATTTTGATTATATGATTTATAACTAATATGATAACTTTTTAAAACTTCTACAATTTTTGCATACTTTGGTGGTAGGTACCACCCAATTAACATTTATTATACACTTTACTTAAAGGGTGAGTGAGCTAGTAGAATTACAAGCACAATGGTATTTCCGTTAATATTTTAATATTAACGGAATATATTCCATTTTATTTTATTAATATATGATATTCTATTTTATGTTCTATTCTATATGATATTCTACCGCAAAATAGTAGTACTTAGTATTGTTGTGTTCCGGTTTGAAGGGTGAGTGAGCCAGTGTAATTAAAGGCACAAGGGACATAACATCTTAGTTCCCAAGGATGGTGGCACATTGGCGATGTAAGCGATGGTTAACATATCTTACAATGCCAGTGTCTATGGGCGTTGGTGACCACTTACCATCAGGTGGTCTATATACTCGTCTTCGCCTTCTTATTCCATAAGAAAAACTTAATAATGATACTTATCTTATCGTATTATTTTAATGGTTACTCTTTGTATACTTTAAATAATATAGTTAGGAAAAAAATCGTAAGAGAATCTTATCAGTATGATACGTACCAATTTCTGCATTTTGGCTTCATACCTCTCCCTCCGGACTTCTCTTGCTGATTTACTAATTGTGGCATAACGTTCATACGCTGGGATCGGTGGCACTTGCTTCTCTGGAGGAACGTCCTCCTTAGGCACAGGTATCTCCTCGTACAACGCATGTCGCATTAGTTCTGATGATTATTATTATTAAATAGTATATAAAAAAATTAAGTGATTAGATTAGCTTTCTATAAAGTAAGTTTCCGATTTGGGATATTTTGGAATATTTTCTATTTCTTATATTTTAATTTTTATAGACTTTAAATTCGAAAAAGTACACAATAACTTTATCATGCCTTGTTTATAAAAAAAACATAACGCTTAAAGACGTACACTGAGGAGAAGTAGCTATTAAATCGTATATTGCTACAACAGCTTCAGTCAAAATATATATAATTCTTTGTGCAGCACATACATTCTATATTTATTATATGTTGCTATTAAATAAATGATTCAAATCTTCTATTACTTCTGACTTTTGACGCACGCGTAGCACCACTACTTTTTATAAGTAGCCCTGACTCCTGAACTGGTATTATCCGTGCGTCAGAAGTTTCATAGTTTAATAGTTTCAAACGAGTGTTTATAAGATGCGATAACAGGATTAGGAATTTGTCATATCAATATATGGTTCGAATTATTTCATTTCAAAATAACTTTAAACTGATAATTAATTATTAGTTATAAAATCTATTAAATAAACTAACTGACAAAATCACGATCGTCGTTGTCGAACATCTTAAACAACACAACCAAAGCTTCGTCTTTCATTAGAGCGTAGACGCAGGCTTCATTTGGATCCACGTCGCTCATGTATAGAGCTTCCTTAACACCTTCTTCAGTCATCTGGATTGTTTCTTTAGCAGCCACTTGGATATCTAAAATGATGCAAATATATGATATGCAATGATTGGAATGGCTGATTACGTAAATGATCAATTATCATGTATTTATGATTCGTGCTCGATGGTGAAAACATCCTGAAGAAACCTTTGTGTCCAATGACAAACAGCAGATATCCTACTGCCACACACTCTCGTTACTGCTTTGGAGCATCGTGCATAAACTTCAATCCTTCTCCACAATAGGAGAGACCATTGCATAGCAGAAGGAAATTTATCCATGATGTTTTACCGCTTAGATGAATGAATAAGATGAATTATATACAAAAAAATATATAAATATATATTTATGAACTATTTATTTCTTCAATATCGTCAACTTACTGATTAAATCCCACTTTTCATATAAGTCGAAATGAGCTTGATGGCAGTGTGGCCAGTAAAGGATGAAATTCAAGTCTTTCACGTATCTCGCGACACGTTCACAGATTCGCTTCTTTCTGGCAGCAGTCGTCAATACACGAAGTCTGTCGGTTGCTTCACGTAAATTTTCTTCAAGTTTCAGGTCTTCCTCTATTTTAGCCTACGAATATAAATATTGATAGCATCTTAATTGCTATGATTATTTTGATTTAATGTGCAATGTTAAAAAAATCATTGCTGAATATTTAAGTTTCTACATATTTTTTTATATTATGAAGTAAAAACCATAAATTACTCATTCTCTGCCATCAGTATTAGAGGTTATATTTTATAGCCATTGATTCTTTCCAAAACAGATCTATTTTTAATTAACAATAGTTTAATTCTGATATATAAAACCTACAAAAACTCAAATTTCTCACCGCTTCCTCTGGTAATAATTCATGAATTTCTCGTTTCGGTCTTGCAACACCCGTGTCTAACTCTCGCTGCATATGTCCTATTTCTTCTTCTATAATACGACACAGTTCCACACCATTGGCTCCAAACATGGCACGAATAAGTTTACGTTTCTAAAAGTATTATAATTCTTTGATTAAAAACTTCAGGCATCTTTGTCAAACGAATGACTGGCCCCTAAATATACCACTGCTTTATTATTATTATTTATTATTCATTATACCACTGCTAAACAAAGAGTTTCCCTCCTTTTAAGAAGAACTTAAGAGTTCAATCCGTCACTGCGGTTGTATTTGAATTTGTAAGCTCGTCTGGGTAGGTACCACCCACTCATCAGATATTCTGCCCCAAAACAGCAGTACTTGGTATTGTTGTGTTCCTGTTTGAAGGGTGAGTGAGCCTGTGTAAATGCAGGCACAAGGGACATAACATCTTAGTTCCAAAGGTTGGTGGCGCATTGGTGATGTAAGCAATGGTTAACATCTCTTGCAATGCCAAGGTCAATCGACGTTGGTGACCACTTATCATCAGGTGGCCCATATGCTCGTCCGTCCACCTACTTATACAATAAAAAAAACTGACATATGCAAGTTTTTCCTGCGTTTTCCTTTCACGATCGAGTACGAGATCTATCTTAATACAAATAGAGGATATGTAAAGTCAGTGATACTGATTATTTCCACTTGGTCATTACAGTAGTGCCAACGGCCTTACGTGCTTTCCGAGGCACAGGAATGTACACTTCCAATTTCCAGACTCTGAGCTGCTACTGAGAATTAAGCGGTAAAATCCAATTAGTTTTGTATTAGCTCGACATGGGGTGTATCTTTTATTTGGCCAATAGACCAGTAAGGCAGTATCGTGGCAATGTTCTAACTAGTATTGACTTCTGACTAGTCTGCTGTAAAGTTATAACTTAGGGCCTACTTACAAAAATAAATAAGAAGGTCGGTTCACTTTTGTTCTTAAATCTTGATAAGGCATCAATATTGTCCGCTAAAGCCTGAAGGTACAGTGTTAAACTTAACTTCGTTAATCACAAAGTTATTTCTAGTTGGGAGGTCCGTGGCTTCTTAGTGAGCCAAAGGCAGAGAGCCATATTATATTACTGAGCCGTTATAAAGCAACCATATATGACAAATGATTATTTTTTAATAACTGAATACCTTTTTGTTTACGTACCATCATACATAACTTTTTTTCAAGTTATCTTACAAGGACATGATATGATATAAAAGGGGGTAATTATGAAATATAAATCATTTGAAATATTTAAATAATATTGTCAATGAATTAATTTGATTTAACATTTTTAATGAACGATTTTTAAAGTGGTTCTTCTTGTTTACTGGTTATAATTTTTTTACTTTATTGCATTAGGTAAGTTATACAGTATGTAAAAAAAAAATATTTACCTTTACCATACAAATACGCTCTTGTCCTATTTCGAGTTTACCTTTCCGGATAGCGTTACCAGTAGCCAGACAGTGGCCGCAGAAATCTGAATACACTTCCATACCTATAAATATAACAAATCTGTAATGTTTTGATAGTCATTTAATGTATTGTGGCAGATTTTCGGTGATGTTTTCCTTCAAGCACGAGATGAATTATAAGCACATGAAAATTCACTGATGCTTGCTGGTGTTTGATCCCACGCTCATCGGTTAAGAATCACACGTTTTAACCACTAGGCCATCTCGGCTTATAACTTACATATAAGCTTATCTGAATTAGCATTTATGTATTCTTCAAATTCTTCATTACTTTCAACATTATCTTGTATAGATACTTGTCCCTTTCGAGCCATTGTTTAAGTTTGAGGGCGTTCCCGTTTTTTATCTGGCATGTGTTTGGGCTAATTGAGCGCAAACTAGTCTGCCTAAGTCTAAATATTCGATGGTTTTTATTTAAGAAAATAATTGCTCGTTTGAAACTTATATATTGATAGAAGAAGTCAAACTTCTAATTTAATCTTATCTGTCATTTTTAAGAATAATTAAAAAAGACATAGATAATAATATAACCTTTTTCAGAAAAAGTTTTTAATGATGGAATATAGTTGTTGTATTTAATGAGTTATAATCAACAAAAATATAAAGAATATTAAACTTATATTTATAATTAATCAAGTTTTTAATTATTCTCTAATGAATAAATCATAGTTCTAAATGTGTAATTATATCGTGGAGTGATTAGTATTTGTAGATTTCCAAGCTAGATTTAAGATTCCTGGGACCGAATTCTACTAAACTATAATGATTACAATACGATTCGATTCCGATCCAACTTCTATTCTATATTTATTTGGATCGAAACCGAATTAATATGGCGTTAACATATACCGTTATGTCAATACGATTGCGATAAAATGGCAATTTGAAAGAAGACACAAAAAGAAAATTAATCAATACGGCATATTCCCACATTTATTATTTGATTTTTCGCTTAAAAATAAATAACTATAAATCTTGCTTGCAATATAAGAAAATGGATTACAAGCTGTAAGTTCGTATCGTAAAAAACAAATTCGGGTAAATGACCTTATCTGATGTAAGTCCGAATCGTAAAAAATATGTTATTTCTCTACGAAAATAGTATTGGAGTGTCACCTTCGTAAAAATGTGACATTTCTGTTTTCTGATAAAAAAGTCACAAAAGGTCTATTATACTTATATTGTATAATATTTAATACGATTTATTAATAGTTGGTACTGCTGTTCAAACTATATTTATCTATTATGTATATTTATATATATGTATGTATATATAATGCACTCGCCCGTTATGTCCTGCTAGCATCTTAATACAGGGTTGTCTGGAAGAGATCACTACTTGAGTGATAAGACCGCCCCTTGCATGCATCATCCTTCCTTAGCTTTTATCTTTTTTTATTATTATTAAAATAAATCTTATTATTTGTATCTGACTTGTTTTATTTTTTTTTCTTTGTTAGTGTACAATAAAGTTATTTATTATTATTATTATTATATTTAATAAATGTATACCTTCGAATTAGCGCTAGAAAATAAATTACCCCCAATTGTTAAAAATTGTAGCTCAATGCAAATATTTAAATCCAGATTAGCACAATATGTAATTACACTTACACTTACTACTAACGTATTGTTTATCAAACTTTTTGACAAGATAACGTCTTAAATCGATGAACGCCGGCTGCACGAACGAAAAAGCATGACTCATTGTCAAGTTCCGCCCGAGCCGAGCGCGCAAGCGGCCACTCAATCACTCCATCGGCCGATGCGTCCGAGTATTCATCAATGCTTTCTTATGACGTTATCACGTAAAATTGTCGTCCATAAACGTTCTTGTATTTAGTGTATTAAGATTAATATTATACTTATCAAGATACTTATTATTTTCCTTAAAAATTGTTAACATTTCTGATGAATATGATTTTTCCTATAATGTAAATACCTCATGTAAATCGACGCCAATTCAATTTAGAGAATGTAGAACAAATATAAAACGGTGTAGATATTTTAAAAACCTTACTTTAAGCACTGCCATGGACGTGTTGAAGTGTGGTGTAAGTGAGACGATATAGCGATTTAATAATAGAAAATTATAGCAAGCAGATGTGAAACATCGAAATTGAGTGTTATTAAAATAATTTATAATTAAAATATAAAAATATTTATTAAAATAAAATTTAAAACAGTTTCGTTAATAAAATAAATATTTTTTATAAAGATAGCAATGCGGCTGACTGAATAAAAATGTGGCAAGAGCACGTTCTTAAGTAAAATAATATTCCTTTTTTCGGAAGTCACTTTATAATTTTTCCATTTCGGCAATGCGTAATCAATCAAATGCCATTCCACGGTTGTATAGGGTTTTCCATTAAGGGCGCTTGATCGTGCAGAACTTCCATCGTAGCGTGTGCTGTGTGGCACGTAGCGCCGTCCTGTTGAAACCACATGTTGTCCAGATCCATATTCTCGATTTCAGGCCAAAAGAAGTTGGTTATCATCGACCGGTATCGCTCACCATTGACGGTGACGGCCACACCATTATCGTTTTCGAAAAAATACGGACCAATCACGCCTCCGGCCCAAAATCCGCACCAAACAGTCACTTTCTGCGGGTGCATTGCCACTTGGTGAACCTCGTGTGGATTGGTCTCGTCCCAAATACGGCAATTTTGCTTGTTGACATAGCCATTCATCCAAAAATGCGCCTCGTCGCTGAAGATGATTTTTTTGCCAAAATCGGCGTCAACTTCCAACTGCTCTAATGCCCAGTCAGCGAACACACGGCGCTGTCTATGGTCATTAACCTTGAGCTCTTGGGTCAGCTGGATCTTGTACGGGTGCAGGCTCAAGTCACAACGCAAAATTCGCCAAGTTGTCGTCTGCGAAAGGCCGAGTTCCTGTGCGCGACGCGGAATTGACTGCCGTGGGTTTTCGAGGACACTGTCGCGCACAGCGGCGATATTCTTGGCAGATCTCGCGTTACGTTGACGCACGGGAACCGGCTGATTGTTAACTGATCCGGTTGACTCGAATTTGTCCACCAATCGACGGATAGTCGACTCGGCAGGACGATCATCGCGACCGTAAAACGGGCGAAGTGCGCGGAACGTTGCTCGAACTGAAGACCCATTTTCATAAAACAATTTTATGATTTGCACGTGCTGCTCGACACTGTAACCTGCCATGGTGGTTTGGGAGGACGGAATGAATATAACACACTGCATTTGACAGCTGTCACTCAAACAACATGGCCGCAATCAGCTGTCAAAGTTCAAGCGTCCCTATTGGAAAACCCCTTACAATAAAAAAATTACGTACTCTATCAGTACAACACAAGAAAATTGTAAAGAAAATGCTTAGAACTAATTAACGGGGGCTAATATAGGGGACGGTAATATGGCTGATTACCCATTTCTTCCAGACCCAATCGGAAGAGAGACTTCAAAATAGGTAGTGTAGAAAGATATAGCAATATGAATGAGTAATGCTACACCTAATAATAGTGTTCTAAAGTATTTCAATCTACAATTACAAGGTTTGACGAACGAAAGTCCAGATGCACTTTGCCAGTGGAAAAATTAGGTTACGCACCGGTAATAGCAGTGGTAGTGGTATTGCTATGTGCCTTCGTGGCTGGTAGTCACGCACTGTTACGCTGTTTGCCATCTCATGCGCAGTCGTTCTTCATCTTCAACGCTAATGAGGAATTGACTGCCGCGGGTTTTCAAGGACACTGTCGCGCACAGCGGCGATATTCTCGGCAGATCTAGCGTTACGTTGACGCACGGGAACCGGCTGATTGTTAACTGACCCGGTTGACTCGAATTTGTCCACCAATCGACGGATAGTCGACTCGGCAGGACGATCATCGCGACCGTAAAACGGGCGAAGTGCGCGGAACGTTGCTCGAACTGAAGACCCATTTTCATAAAACAATTTTATGATTTGCACGTGCTTTTGGAAAACCCTATATACACAGGTCTTGCAACTGAGTCCAATTTCAGTGGTGAGAGATAGGTGCGAGTGTATAACAACTGCTAATTCGCGATACCATCCGCTTGAGGTACTACGTCGCTGCTATCGAAGCTGATATTTTTCTCTCCCAAGTATTGTGTTATTTAATCATTGTTATATCGTTTTGTTGGTTTTGCGAATTATTTGTTATTTTTGTTTTGTTATTTAACGGTTTTGTTTGAATTTGAAAAAGTGTTCGGGATAATTATTACGCGAATTATCATGCCTCTGGCGGTCGTAAATTGAACTTAACAGCGTCGTTATGTCAACGTACCCCATATTGCAAGACCTGTGTATACGACCGTGTGCCATTCCCTGTTTGATGATGTCATATATTAAATATATGTATAGAATTTAAATTTGTCTTAAATATTTTTTTCTCGAATATTTATTATCGTTATATCACAATTAAAACGGAATTTTTATGTAGTTATTATTTAAACCTATAAAATATTGTATAAAATGTAAAAAATAAGGGAGTGAAATTGAAACTTACAAAAGGCGTCACCATTGGTCGAAACGAAATGTGACGTCAGACGACACCATATTGGATTTATCGGCGGTGATATTCATACTATGTAATAGTGTGTTAGAAAAATAGATAAAACTATATTCCTGTGGTGATTTTTAGTGAATCTATGTTTGTAGTGAATCTAGGAGGATGGCTGAAATGATGATGGTTTAGTCAAAGCACAATCGGACAATCTACAGAAAATAGATGCAATTATGATGTCAGCATATTTTGCATCAAATCTCGATTTTACGAGCGCAGAGATCAAAGGAGTGAAATAACATAGATTTTTTTCATAAATGTTTATACTAAGACATAACCTATACATAACCATTTGTCATTAAAATTGCTTCTAAACGCCAATTTAACGTTTAAATCATAATAATTTATACGTAATGGCAGGCTTTGGCACTTGAAAAGACGAGTGTCGTATATTGTTTGATTGGGATCATGATATTGTGGTTAACAATGATTGTACTTAAGATTAAATAAATAATTAGTGTTACTGAGGCATCGAGTTATGATTCGGATTCTCGGAAATGAATTTTACGATTAATTTCAATAAAATACTATTCAAGTATTTTAGTCTTTTTATTTGCTAATCAATATTCAACTTTAATTGATTGTTATTGACAATGTTATACTTATGTTAATAAAATTGTGATATTTTATTAATAATGCTACCTTTTATATTTTTTCATGAAGAAATCAACTTGTATTCTTTGTAACGAAAATTATACTTTCTGGGTTTAATAAATATCGATATCGGTACATATCGCACATATGTCATATACGTATAAAATAAGGTGGCTAAGGAGCAATTCACTAATGTAAAGAAAAATCAGAGTTCATGAAGTATTCAATTTTTCTGTCTGTAGTTTCACGTAGTTGCTTTCCAATAATTATCGAACTTCATAGGCTTATGTAAAAATTAGTATGGTTTTTTAATTTATTTTTTCAACTTGGACCATTCAAAAGCACGTGACGTTTAACGCTAACGTAGTTTCTAGGAAAAGGTGACGCGTCAGGCGGTCTGTCCAACTCCATCGCGGTTTAAATTAGATAGTACGCTCCGTGTTCAGAAAACTTTCAAATCTTATAAAATTTGCATTTATTTTTGTTTTATTTACAATTTTCGTTTAGTTAAGTACCGCCCACTCATTAGGTATTCTACCTAAAAACAACAGTTCTCAGTATTGTTGTGTTCCAGTTTGAAGTGGGACATAACATCTTAGTTCCCTTGGTTGGTGGCGCATTATCGATGTAAGTGTTGGTTTATATTTCTTACGATGCTAAAGTCTATGTGCGGTGGCAACCACTTACCATCAGATGGCCCAATAGATCTACCTATGCTATTAAAAAAAAAAATGAAATGGTTGTCTGTAGTCGGCTTACGGACGATAATTTTACATGATAACGTCATAAGAAAACACTGATGAATACTCGGCATCGGCCGATAGAGTGGAAGAGAGATAGGTGCGTCACATGCCGAACGGTTAGACCGATCTTACCCTTCTATCGCTTGTTCCGCGCTCTCGCTTGCACGCTCGGCTCAGGAGGAACGTGAGAATATGTCATGCTTTTTAGTGCGTGCAGCCGGCGTTCATCGATTTATAAGAAGTTATCAAGTCAAAAAGAAAAAAAAATGTTTTTCATATATCTCAACATCTTGATATTGCTTACTTCGCCTAATGTAACAAAGTCACACGTTGACATAACATTTAAAAATATTAGTATTAATGTAACCGATGTATATTTGAGTCACTTTAGGTTCGATATTTTCAGAGGATTACCATTTATCGTACCCTCCATTCCTAAAAAACTAACTTTTCTAACAACGTACGCTGCGGGCTGCGGATACGATGTTCGAAAAGTTTGACAACTGACACCACTGAAACTCATAGTATTATATATTACACATATATATTACTTTGTTATAAGTTACAGATATTTAAAAAGTTTTCTATTTTACAAAAAAAGAGCAAAAACTTTACAAAAATAGTTTAGTGTTTTTATATTTCATCACTCGGTGGTAGGGCTTTGTGCAAGCTCGTCTGGGTAGGTACCACCCACTCATCAGATATTCTACCGCAAAACAGCAATACTTTGTATTGTTGTATTCTGGTTTGAAGGGTGAGTGAGCCATTGTAATTACAGGCACAAGGAACATAACATCTTAGTTCCCATGGTTGGTGGCGCATTGGAGATGTAAGCGATGGTTAACATTTCTTACAATGCCATTGTCTATGGGCGTTGGTGATCACTTACCATCAGGTGGCCCATATGCTCGTCCGCCTACCTATACTATAAAAAAAAACAATTATAATACATTCATTATTGAATATTCAAAAAAACCCAGTCTTCACATTGAAGTCATAAAAAAGTCAGTCTTGAAATTATTCCATGATGTAACTTATGATAAATATATAAAAAACAAATGAGCCTTTTTTCTCGTCTAAGGATTTCATTTTCATCAAATAGTTCCATTAGAAGTTCGTGACCAAATCTATCGGTTCTAGAGTCCAAATATCATCTATTCACTCCAGGTCGAAAACTCACTAGAAATAAAAAAAATCTAATCAACAATCTAATCAATAATATTGTAAATGCGAAAGTCTGTATGTCTGTTAGGCTTTCACGGCTAAATGGATGAATGGATTTTGATAAAACTTTCAGAGAACATAGGCAATATTTTTATATATTTTTTATAGTTAACAGGCAAATTAGTGGACGTAAACTAATATAAAATGAAATTTTCGCAAATACCGTCAAACTCATAAATATAAGATTTAGTGTCCCAACCTCATTTCGAAGTTACGAAATATAGAAGTTGCGAAAACTTTCTATAAAAACACGAAGTTCGTAAACGGCTTTTCCGCTATCAGAAGTTGCGTCGAGTTTGACAGATTACACTGAATTGTATTATAAGTTTTCACGTTAGAGTCTAAGGATTCTTTGATATACTATCTTATATTAGACTATCTTTATAATCGAATATCGGAATGGTTAGGCAACGTTTTTTTCAAGACGGTCACTAAAAACCAGCGGATATCATCATTTTTAATGTGGTGTAGCTAACAAAAAGTCTCCATCAATCCAATTGGTTACCATTCAAACTGTAGTACAGACACCATCTTTTCCTATCGGCCACTCAATGGTAAGTAATCACCATAACCAAAATTAGTGCTGCAAGAAAAATTAACCATTCCTTACATGTTATCCCGTCTGCTTATTATTCCGACTGGATGCGGAAGACGGAGGACCGGGAGCTTTGGCGCAACTTGGGAGAGGCCTATGTTCAGCAGTGGACTACGATTGGCTATTGATTGATTGATTGAATGACATGTTATGACCCTTGCCAGTTTAACCAGCATGTGGTTGGTTGATACACACCTGGCAGAATTATATTCACCACCGAATTCAGGGTCAGCACACAGGGTTTGAAACTGCAATAATCGGAAATCCATGTATTCTAACCAAGATGGTAGATCTTGGCTAGAAGCAAAGTTCAAAATATAGGAATTAATGGAGTATCACTGGAGCCTGCGATTCGTTTTTGATTTTATTTAGATATAAGAAAATGTATCGAATAAGGTGTCTACTTTAAAAAACATATGCAGAACAGTTTAAATAAATCCAAGCGATCACGAAACCTTCTCCCGGGGGTAGAACTCTAACAACATTGATGGAAGGGAACGCTATCCGAATAGGTCCCTGGACATTTGTTCAACTTAAGCGAATAAATCTGAACGCAAAACTAAACTTTAAGTAAATACTGTGATACATATATTTACCGTATATCCGCTGGTAGGACTTTGTGACTTATATCCAAATGTATGATAAAGTCGGACTTTGACCTATTATCAAACTTTTGTCAACTTTGTTATTAGCAATCAAAATTATTGGTTTAAATGACCAGAATCAGCAGACGTTGTTGACGTGTAATTGAGCAGTTCGGTGGTCAATATCTGTAAGTTTCGAACTGTTTTCTACTCTAATTTGCGAAAACTCTAAGGTATAACCTAAAAGTTATCACTAAAGACAAAATAAAGAACTTAAAAATTTAATTGATATGATACCATCATGAATAATTTATGGATATATTAATCAAAAACTGTTTGTAATACATAATATAGCACAGATACTAATCAAACAAATCGCATGAAACATGTAGATTTAAACTTTATTTATATTTACACATGTTCCGAACGAAATATGCTATAGATTAATTGTTTCGGAATGAAACTTGCGTGAAATGGAATAAGCATTTAATTTTTTTTTTCGTATTGTATAGGTAAGCAAACGGTAAGCGCCCATAGACAATGGCATTGTAAGAAATGTTAACCATAGCTTACATCGCCAATCTGCCACCAACCTTGGGAACTAAGATGTTATGTCCCTTGTGCCTGTAATTAATTAATTTCATGACATTTATAGTTTGTTCTCTATATATATACATATCTATGGACATCTATGTATATATTATGTAAAAAATACAATTGACGTCAAAAACATTCGAGCTTATTTTATTTGAATTCTTTGCAAATTTGACATTTTGGACTAACGTTAGTTCAAAAACACTGTAGAAACTAAAGTATGGGCGAGATCTCCGAAATAGAGTAACAAAAGTGGTTTTATTTAATATAAAAGGTTAATGTATTTCATAAATCCTCCAAACGTTACATGAAACTCTATGACCGTCGTTAAAAATTATAAATAACATATCGTCATAATAAAGGTCATATACATAATGTGTGTAATTTTATAAAGCGCTGTGGCGTGATGAATTTTAATGAAAAATGTTATATCCGGGGCTAGCATAAGGATCCTTTTTGTCCCGGAAAATGAATCATTTCGGAGATCATCAAAAATATTATTGTGTTAATATATTTAACAGACAACTAAATCACCATAACCTTGTATATCATGCTTGTTTTTTTAATTTAACTTTGCTTTGTACATTGGTTTAGTATCAAAAGCGTACCATATAAGCCGAGATGGCCCAGTGGCTTACTTGTTAATGGAACGAATTTCGGTTACGCGGCTTACAGTAGAGTAAAATGGCGGCGGCCCAAGGTCACGTCATATAATAAAATAGCGTTCACACATCGTGCCTACCAAATGCTACAAAATGAGATGCGTTGAGCGTTCGAATTTAGGAGGTCGATATAAAGGAGGTTGAGATGCTTTTTGGTGTGAAAAGAGTACAGTAGCATAATCATTTAAAATCTGCATTTTAAAACACTTCGATGACTAATAAACGTTTTTATCGAAACTCGAAGTTTAAGCCGAAAAAATTTTGCACCACTTACCATCAAGTGGCCGATATGTCCGTCCGCCTACCTATTATACAATACAATAAAAAAAAAAACCATACATTTATCTCATTAACTACTTTATTTCGAAGCAAGAAGGTTGTAATTTCAATATTAACAAATGCGACATGGATATCTTTCTCATCCGTACCAGCAGAGCTATTCTGTAAAAACAAAGTCGAAGTTCACCGTAGAAATGATATACGACATTCACCTTAATAATTATAATATTTCAATAATACACGAATTAAAATATCACCATGGGTCACCATGGGTCACCATGGGTCGGTATTTTTACGGGTGAGTAATGAGTTCTCACAGAATAGCACTGCAGGAACTTCAACTACTCAAGAACTCGTGTGCCGCGTATAATAACTCTTTATCTGATGAGTATGTATTTGGGGAATATAATATTTGTATTGACGATTCGACGTCCTCGTTCGGTCTAGTGGCTACATGAAAGGCCGCATACCCGGTTCGGGGCCGCAGGTTCTGGGTTCAAATTCCAGGTTGGGTCAATAAAAGTTAGACTTTTTCAGTCGAAAATCATTAGTCTGGAAGTTGGATGTGTGTACACTCCCGTGCCTCGGAAAGCCCGTGAAGCCGTTGGTTCTGTGCCTGAACTCTTTACGGTGATGTCGGATTGCCGTCCTATCAGATTGTGAGAGTGAAGGAATAGAGCGTGCACTTTTATGTTCGCACAAACTTGTGCACTACAATATGTCCTGCGCAATTGGCTAGCCTCTCGATTCTCAAGCCACCGTAGCCGAAATTCGGTACATCAGATCATATATTTTTCCCTACTCCAAGATTCACGCGTTTTCAACTGTAAAGGCGCAAATATAGTATCTAGAATTAGTAGCGAATATTTATTAGCAAATATATTGTATATTGGCGCTGACTGTTGTGGCTTTGATTTTGAATGGTAAATTATTTTCAACATCCGAGCTTGGCAATTACTACAATTTAATTATTTGCAAGCTGTATGGTACGTATGCCCCGACTTCTGTTTAATTAAATCTAGATCGACCATATATTCTATTTTAGAATAATAGATATCTGAGAGAAATTCATATGAAAGTAATTGTATCGCAATTAATGTGTCGCAATGAATTTACCAATCAATGTTTGAAAATCATTTATATCAAAAGCTGGAAAAGATTGCTGTTTTGATATGAATTTTACTGAATCATATTTATTAATTCAAATATAAAATACTTTTCAAGCAAGTTTTTATATCCACTTGAATCCTTATGTTACAAGATTAAATTTTATGAAAACGTATCTCCGGTTCGGTATGTATGGACATATCTTTTTTATTTATAAACCGATTGAAATAAAACAAACACAAAATTTTAAGTGAAGCTTGCCACAATACATTAGTGCAAACCGGACCCAAATCAGTTAAGCCATTTATAAGATTAGCGCGCACAAACGCACAGACAAACAGACAAAAATTTTAATAATCATTGTTTTGGGTTATATTGGGTTGATGTTGATGACAAAATGACTAAAATATTACAAATTTATTTACAAATAACAAATTCTTATTGATTTCTGAATATTTTCAGGGATGAACAAAATTTATCGTACACAATAGTCAGGTTCGGCTCGAAAGACCAAAAATAATAGATAGAGAAAAAAGTGTAACGTGGGAAATCATGGATTGGCGAATTAATGTTAGTACATTCAGAAAAACAATTCTTATATATATTAAGTTTATTTTTAATAAATATATGCAGACTGTGAATAATGTATTATAACGATTCTATCTTTAAACAATATTAATAATCCAATGCGCAAAACAGTGCCACGCCGCGTTTAATCCAATGACCTTGGGGTTTATGGGTGGTCAATTCGATGGTCATCACATAGTTAGTTGAATGACCGGTGGTAGATAAGGTACCAGCTCGAACTAAGGTCTTGTATGTTGGACACTCGTACAGACCGGACGCCAGACGATGATTTTGTTCTGGTTTCATGTAGATTATAGCCATTTCTGTAAAATGAGAATTGCAAAATCAATATCTTAATTTTATTTACCTTAAACTATTTATTACCATTAAATAGGTATATATAATTTGAACATGATTTAAGCTATAAAGTAAATAAGTAAGTAACAGCCTGTGAATGTCCCACTGCTGGGCTAAGGCCTCTTCTCCTCTTTTGAGAAAAAGGTTTTGGAGCTTGTTCTTCCGCGCTGCTCCAATGCGGGTTGGTGGAATACACGTGTTTTCCTTCACCGTCAAGCACGAGATGAATTATAATCACACATTAAGCAGATGAAATTCAGTGGTGCTTACCCGGGTTTGAACCCACGATCATCGGTTAAGATTCACGCGATCTTTTTTTATTTATTTTTATTATTTCTAAAAAAAAGTACGCGACATCATGTACAGCTATTTTGTGTTACCCGTGCACGGATGTTAGCTAGTATATTTAGCTAGGACATATATGAATAATGGTGAAATAAGCAGTTGATATTGGTTTTAATCAATTTAAAAATATAAAGTTCTATTGCGTCACCAGTGTATAATTCCTTAGCACGACTTTCTTCAAGAGCCATATCAGCGACATTCCACCGTGCGCCTTCCAAAAACAGACCACTTACACAGCATCCGTCATCCGGTTTTTTTTGCGGGGGACCTTGTAAAGCCTGATATAAGTAAAATATATAACTTAAAATACAAATTAAATTAAATTGTCCATAAAAGTATGAATCAAAAGCCCCTCTTCTCGTCAGACGAAGGTCTGAGCTTTTCCAATGCGGGTTATACTCATGTACCAGGATTTCATAAACCATATGTTCATAAGATTGTTGTGGATGATTAAGCACAAGCTGAGCACATTTAAACACAGTGGTGCTTGGTGTTCAAGTTTCCATCTTGTAAACCATACAATTCTATACGATTAATATTACTTAAACTCAAGGCATAAAATATTGTCGTTTACCGGTAAACCCTTAAAGCCGTATATGATGGAATAGTGGTTTGATGATGATGATGATGATAAATTAAAATATACTTCATAAAGAATACCTCAAAAGCATATGCAACCGTATCTATAGCGATGACGTGTTTCCTCGCGTAGTTTTGGAGGGCACCCGTCAGGAAGGCCTGGGGGAAGTAGAAGCCGGATATCCAGAACACCTTCGGGATCCCACCCTCGGCCCATTGCTGCATGAATTGCACCCGAAGACACAGATCCTTTACCCATGCCGCTGTTACGAAACGGAAATGACAGTCAATGTTTCAGGTGGTAACCTTCCACGTGGATTATTGGATATTTGGATAATACCAATTGCATTAAATAATAATAATAATTATTATTATTATTAAACATGTCATGTGTTATTAAATAATAATAATAATAAGGAAAAAATTAGCAGAAAAAAACTCACCAAGTGGCTTAAGAGATGGATACGCCCTTGCACTCCACATATTTGGTACACCGTTACGAGCTAAGCTACCCGCCATGCTTTCCAACGCTTCGGACATAACCACCAAACCTTTTAGTGCCTTTTGTAAGTCTCTATATTAAAAAAAATGGTGTAAGTGCCACGGTAGTCACGAAAACAGATATTTAAACATGTCAGCTCATGCACCGATCCCACGCACACATTAACTTTTTTTTTTATAACATAGGGATGCGGACGAGCATATGGGCCACCTGATGGTAAGTGGTCACCATTATCCATTCCTTCATCAATGCGCAATTAACCATGTCAACTAAGACGTTATGTCTCTTGTGCCTGTAATAACACTGTCTCGCCCTTCAAACAATATTAAGTATTACTGTTTGGCGATAAAATATGTGATATGAAGAGTGGGTACTACGCAATTAAAAGTTTTTGGGTTTTTTAGAGATGTTAACCATCGCTTACATCGCCACCGCGCCACCAACCTTGGGAACTAAGATATTATGTCCCTTGTGCCTGTAATTACACTGGCTCACTCACCCTTTAAACCGGAACACAACAATATAAAGTACTGCTATTTTGCGGTAGAATATCTGATGAGTGGGTGGTACCTACCCAGGCGAGCTTGCACAAAGCTCTACCACCGAGTAAAGTAAATTAACGCACTTATAATAACAAATATCACGATGACGTCATATGACACTCGAACACTCAGTTAGCCCATACCGTGTACGGAGTGCTAAGATCTTTACACAACAATAACATATAACTTACAAATTAATAAACGCATAACGATGATTATGACGAGCCGGTTGGCGTGGTTGGTAGATACCTGCCTTTCGCGCCGCAGGTCGTGGGTTCGATTCCCACCCAGGCCAGACATTTGTGTGCATGAGCGTGTCTGTTTGTCCTGAGTCTGGGTGTAATTATCTATATAAGTATGTATTTACAAAAGAAAAGTAGTATATTGTGTAGTATATCAGTTATCCGGTTTCCATAGTACGAGCCCTGCTTAGTTTGGGATCAGATGGCCGTGTGTGAATAATGTCCCAGGATATTATATATTATATTATTTTTCCTTGAGTTTTTTACTTACTTCAACGAACTGTTGATGACTGTTAATAGTTTGTTGTAACGTATCGCTTCTTGGATCAGAACCGTATTTAAGGATTCCTTGTATGACACGGGATATCTGCAAGCAAATTTATCTTGAATTTCATTTTTATAAAGAGATTATTTCGTCTCTTATCAGTGTAATTTAAGTACTGTAGTAGTAATGTAGTACTTCACAATAAATCAATAAATAAATTGCTAACGCCACGGCGGCCAATCTCAAGAGAGATTAGCCAACTGCACAGGACATATTATGCACAAGTGTGCACAGTGCACAAGTGGCAGTCTATAGCCGCCGCAGTATGCAGTAGCGAACGGCGGCGGAGGCATGATAGCACAGCAAACGAGTCTTATACCCAAAAGATTACATTAGTCTTACGCGCCAACATATATTCCACGTCAAAAATAAACTTTTTTTTTTATAGCATAGGTAGGCGGACGATCTTATGGGCCACCTAATGGTAAGTGGTCACCAACGCCCACAGATATTAGCATTGTAAGAGATGTTAACCGTCGCTTACTTCGCCAATGCACCACTAACCCTGGAAACTAAGATGATATGTCCCTTGTGATTGTAATTACACTGGCTCACTCACCCTTCAAACCGGAACACAACAATACCAAGTACTGCTGTTTTGAGGTAGAATATCTGATAAGTGGGTGGTATCTACCCCGAGGAGCTTGCACGAAACTCTACCACCAAGAACACTACATTAAAATCCTAATTTGAATCGATACGTTCATAGCCGTAATAATTAATAGCATTCATTATATAAATGGCTATTTATAAATCATATTAAATTCTTCTGTTATCAAAGACTTTTAAACCAATTCTTACGTGGTCGCGATGAACTTCTGATCCAGCATCGGTGGCAACACATTGAGTATCTCTTTCGCAGCTCGTTCCGTCATCTCCTCCGCTGTGAGACCACCTTCACCGCTTACTTCCTTCGGCTGCAGATTGCTTAGCGTATCTGTTCGAATTTTTCATCACTTTATTATTTTGATTCGGATTAAAAAAATGTATATAATATTTAAACAGCCTTAGACATCAAATAAATATTTTTTTTCTGCTTGAGTGTTTGTGTTTGTCGTGTTTTTGTTCTACTAGAACTGTGTGATTGTCGTGTTCTTGCTTGATAAAATGGACTATGATTTTTATAAATCTATAAATGAATACGATTAGTTATATATTTTATGGCCTAAACTTATAAACAAAAACCTACGATTTCAATATACATATCATTTATACCAGAAGATTCATCGCGTTTTGGTTTATATAAGTATATTGTTATATTATATACATAAAATATGTAAGTAGCAATTTTGCCAGAAAAATATATGACCGTGAGAGGTGATAAAGTAATAAAGTTAGAATAAATATAAAGCTACAGCCAGACTTACTGATACAAGTAGCCGTTTCAGACATAGCGTAGCTGATGTTGGCGTTGCTATGAAGACCGAACAAGGATGGGTCGTCGTTTAACGGTAGAGTTCGGATGTATCTTGTATAATCCTCAATTGTAGACCAAGAAGCTTGCTGGAAATATATATTTAGATTGAGATATACAAAGAACAGAAGAGACGATGAAGTACAAATATATTTACTGGTGGTAGAGCTTTGTGCAAGCTCGTCTGGGTAGGTACCACCCACTCATCAGATATTCGACCGCAAAACAGCAGTACTTTGTATTGTTGTGTTCCGGTTTGAAGGGTGAGTGAGCCAGTGTAATTACAGGCACAAGGGACATAACATCTTAGTTCCCAGGGTTGGTGGCGCATTGGCAATGTAAGTGATGGTTAACATTTCTTACAATGCCATTGTCTATGGGGGTTGGTGACCACTTACCATCAGGTGGCCCATATGCTCGTCCGCCAACCTATACAATAAAAAAAAAAAATACAAAAAGAAGTAACATCCTATTAGTGTCCTAGTGTTGGGCTAAGGCATCTTCTTTTAGTAGATTTGGAGCTTATTCCATTACTGGTTTGGGCTTAAAATAAAATTACCCCCTAACCTCCCTTGGGGTGCAAGCTCGCTTCATATCAAATGTAATCAAAATCGGTTCAGTAGTTTAAAAGTGAATGCGGAACAGTCAGACAAAGAGAGTTTTAGACTTTCGCATTATTAGTTAATAATATAAGATCATATATTATTTCATCATGTCTTCAAGAACAGGCACAAGGGTCAAGGGACATAACATCTTAGATTCCAAAGTTGGTGGCGCATTGTAAGCGATGGTTAATATTTCTTTGTCAATGTCTATGGGCGGTGGTGACGACTTACCATCAGGTGGCTAATTTGCTCGTCCATCTACCTATTCAATAAAAAAAAAGAAAAGGGAACATGCAAATAAAACCTATATTTTTCTACCAATCATGCGTATTCATGATTAAAAAAATATATAAATTTTGAAAACCTGTTTGTAAGCGCCGCTCTCATCGAAAATACACCGATCATTTAAGACGGCAGTCGTGTAATAATCAGACAGCAGACACAAGAGACACCTCCTATCCCAGTCATCTGTTACACGTCCTCCGTAATTAATATGTCCCGCGGTGTACGTTAACATCTGACACGGAGAAAGAAATAGTAATATATAAAAACATATGGAGAGAGAAAATGAAAAAAATAAGCAACGAATAAAATATTGATAGAGGTAAAAGAAGGAGCAAATATATAAGAAATCAATAAAATTATTGACGTACTGGTTATCATAAAAATGCTGCTTACGACAAGTTTAACAATGCTGTCTTTGAGGAACGGGTTTTCATAAAAATGCTGCTGTCTTTTTTTGTCGAATGTTAAATCAACAATGACAGAAAGGGAGAAATCAGCATTGAACACAACACACGCTAAACAACTAATATAAGTCAGGTAATTTGTTTTTAGATTATACGACGATAAACGATAACACAGACGATATTAAAGGGATTACAATTTATTAAATTTACATAACAAAAGACGTCGTTACTTGATTTTAAATATGCAATAGGCGTCGCTGTTATGACTATATATATAGATAGATAGATATATAGATAGATAGCTATATAGATATATCTATATAGATATATGATTACAATTGTAAATATAATTACTTGAAGAATCCCAAATGATTTTGTTTAGAAAAGAATAATCTCACCCGTAAAGGTACTTCGGTGTATTCAGTTAGGAACATGTGAAGCTGTGAGATGCAAATTCGGAGATCTCCATCCGTGAACTCGTAGGGAATGTTGAAACCGAGGGGACCGAACTTGCGGCGCTCGAGGACAACACCATGAAATAGACACAGCGAGAAGAGCAGCCACTGAAACACAACAAGACTACTGTAACAGTATCAGCTTGTGAAAGTCCCACTGCTGGGCTAAGGCTTCCTCTCCTTTTTGAGGAGGAGGTTTTTGGAGCATATTCTACCACGCTGCTCCAGTGCGGGTTGGTGGAATTCACATGTGGCAGAATTTCAGTGAAATTCTGAAATGAAATTATGAAGGGATAAAATAAAAAAAAATTAAATAAAACTTTAAAATCACATGCAGGTTTCCTCACGATGTTTTCCATCAGAGTCAAGCACGAGATGAATTATAAATACAAATTGAAAACACATGAAAATTCAGTGATGCTTGCCCGGGTTTGAACCCACGATCATCGGTTAAGATTCACGCGTTCTAACCATTGGGCCATCTCGGCTATTGTAAATCACATTTAAACTACAAGGAATTATGTTACATATAATTATCGGGAGGTAATTATTATGATATGAGTTAATGATGATGATTATTAATCACATCTAATGCTTAATAATTTCAATTTAAAAAAATAAGAAGATGAAGACCGATGGTATAGAAGGCCGATAGTAGAAGTCATTATACTTAAATTATTTGTACTTTCAACAATTTAATTATATTAACATAGCATGTTGGCGACTTGAAGCCACGAGTCTATCTCCTACGATATATTACTTGGTGGTAGAGCTTTGTGCAAGCTCGTCTGGGTAGGTACCACCCACTCATCAGATATTCTACCGCAAAACAGCAGTACTTTGTATTGTTGTGTTCCGGTTTGAAGGGTGAGTGAGCCAGTGTAATTACAGGCACAAGGGACATGACATCTTAGTTCCCAAGGTTGGTGGCGCATTGGCAATGTAAGTGATAGTTAACATTTCTTACAATGCCATTGTCTATGGGCGTTGGTGACCACTTACCATCAGGTGGCCCATATGCTCGTCCGCCAACCTATACAATAAAAAAAAAAAAAAAAAAATTAGCGCAACGTGCCTAAAGAAGTTTTCACTTCAATAAATAATAATCTATCGTTCTCATAATACTGCAAAGTTAAGAGATCCATTGATATTTTTATTAAGTTTGTACAAAAATACTGATATAAAATTTATTACAATAATAATAGTGTACTCTTTAATTTAGTCTCGTATATTTCCTTTAATACGAACCTTGAAATTAGGGACTTTGATGTCACTTGAATTGATATAGTCTGTGAAGTCAGGAACTTGATTCATATAAGCCTTCAGTAAGTTCGCTTTGATTCCTCTCGGAGGCTCTACAGTCATTTTGTAGCCTGAAAATATTTGACAAGAACAATTCATTCAGACAACACCGACCGAATATAATAATTAATGATTATATTAAACAAAAATATTTATTTATTTATTGAGATAGTTACACTATCATATTATCACTAAACACTTAAAATTAACAACTAAAACGGATACTCTTACGAAGTGATAAGTCTTCAAAGGTGTAAATAACATTTACCGTAAAAACAAATGATTTCCTTTTGTTTTCGTTCTGTATTTGTTAAACTGTTAATCGATTTATCTCGATCAGTTGTTATCGTGGATTTTTTTAAAAATTATATTGAACAAATCGCTCACAATAATAAAATATATGCGTTATGTTAATCTACAGGTAATGAACGCAATATTGTGACAAATTTATTTGCGTTGGCGTTGTCTGGCGTTTAGAATTAATGTTTTCATTGAAGCAAAAGTACATATGTAAGCGCTGAATAATAACATAGTATTAATGTTGTATGTTTGGCGTGTCCCGGTTTTTATGTAAGTGTATGTCGGCATAATTTTGGAATGCTAATAGCATATTACTCCGGGTGTTCTGGCTTTACCCGAACGAGTATTGTATGTTTGTTTGTGTTTGAATTTTGATGAAATGTTTTTTTTATTACTGACATGTAAAGTAGGTATCTTAAAAATGTCATGTATTTCGTTTTGTTTAAAACTTTGATACTAGTATTATAATTTGTGCGTGTATGCGTACGTGTTTTTGTGCGTGTGTTAGTGTGATATGTTATAAATGTTTATTATTCCTGTATTACCGTTCTGCAACAATGCCACGGGAAAGAATGGCGAAGGTGTTGAGGTGAGCCATAGACGGAAATCCTTGTGAACTTGTTCCGGCACAATCTGCTCCACGTTCAGCTCGAGTACCGGCATCCATGACGGCGACAGGTGGCAGTTCTTATAAAGATGTAAACATTTTTTGTTTAATTTATTTTTTTAAGAAATTACGTTATTTTAAATTTAAGATATAAAGTCCTCCTGACGGATTTCGGCCACGGCGGCCAATCTCAAGAGAGATTAGCCAACTGCGCAGGACATATTATAGTGCACAAGTGTGTGCGCAAACACAGGTGCACTCTCTTTTCCTTAGCTCTCATAATCCGATGGGACGGCAATCCGACACGACCGGAAAGAGTTCAGGCGCAGGACCAACGGCTTAACGTGCTTTCCGAGGCACGGGAGTGTACACACTTCCAACTTCCAGACTCCGGGATGCTACTGAGAATTTTCTGACAGAAAAGCCCAATAACTATGTATTGGCCCGACCTGGGAATTGAACCCAGGACCACCGGGTCTGCAGCCTTATATCTAGCCAATAGACCAACGAGGCAGTCAAATTTAAGATATAATACGAACATAAACAATACTATAAACACAAGTGCCATAACATCAATTTACTTCCAATAAATCCGATGCTGGCACTTTAGACTCTAATGTCGCATAAGGGATTATTTTAAAAGACTATTATCTAATCATAGTCAGTTAGTTACTATATATATTTAACAAATATTCAATTGAAGCATATTATAAGCCGAGATGGCCCTGTGGTAAGAACGCGTGAATCTTAATCGATGATCGTGATTTCAAACCCGGGCAAGCACCACTGAATTTCATGTGCTTAATTTGTGATTATAATTCATCTCTAGCTTGACGGTGAAGGAAAACATCGTGAGAAAACCTGCTAGTGTCAAATTTCATTGAAATTCTATCACATGTGTATTCCACCAACCCGGATTGAAGCAGCGTGGTGGAATAAGCTCCGAACCTTCTCCTCAAAAGAGGAGAAGAGACCTTAGTCCGGCAGTATGACATTCAGAGGCTGTTACTTTTACTGTATTGTATCTGTATTAAATAACATCTACCCAAAAGTTTTTAGGTAGAGATTGATCTTATTCCAAAAAAAATAAAATGGACTTCTAAATTTGCCTGTGTAAACGATTTTAATAAACATTTTAAAAATATCCAATATCAATTTAATTGAGATGGAAACACTTCGAAGACCTGAACCTAACACAAAATTAATAATAAAAGTAATGTCCGAAGATGGACAATCCATGATGGAGACCGGTGCCAGTTCTTATAACGAAGCGATATTATTATTATATTATATTTATTATAATATATATACCTCCAGTAGATCAACAAAATAAACCTACATTAAGCCCTTCATTTTAATGTTTTCTTTTTAATATATCCTGGTTATACATTTGTATGTTTGTTTGTTACAAACAAATTACGATTTCGGTTGAAAATATCAAATTTTGTTTCTTTTTTCCTCAATTATCCAATCTTATTTATATCCAGTTAAACCAAAGCTCAAAAAAAAAAAAGGATAATTGGACTGTTTTGAGGAATAATTAATTTAAAAAGTATAAGCAATCAAAACTTTTTCATAATTCTTCTTACCTGGAAAAATACCCAATTACCGAAATCGCAGCCAACTTTCATCATAGCTTCAGCGAGCGGCCCTTGGCCTTGACCCAAGGAGATACTTTCGAAGCGTTTTCCCATCTTCATTTTATCCGCAAACTTTAAAAGATCTATAAAAATTCATAAGAGTCTTATAACAAAATCATATTCTAAGGTCTGATCGAAATCTGATAAGCTTTCAGTTGGTAACAAGAGCCCTAAATAAAATAATATGCTAATCTGATTGGTAAAGGTTGATAAAAAAATTATTAAAACAGGTTTCATAAGCTCAGTACTAATTGCGACCCGTTAATTATTTCTAGTGATAGATAATAAAATACATCCAAGTGTCTAGTCGTCCGAATAAAATTAATTAATCGGCAAAATATATATTAAACTCTTGAGCATTAGACGTTGAGCCTGGCTATGGCGAAGCCAAAGTAGTCTGTGTACGTTTCCGCGCATATCTGAACATTAAATATTTAAATATATATATATATAAGATAGGATGTCATTTCATTACATATATATATCATTAAAAATACTTATATATTATATTTAATGTAAATTATTCATTGTAATCATCAGATGTCCGACCTAGCGCTTAACAACAGCTGCGCGTTCGTACTACGTAATACTGTGCATGCGGCTATAGCGACTCCTGTCATACAGATTACGATATTTAAACGACAGTCGCTATTCTGAGACCTTGTCACAATATTTAGAAACTCTCGCTGAATAGACTTTTAGTAACGATGAAGAATAATTAAGAGTTTAGTCATGGCTTATAGTGTCACGTAACGGTTATTATCACTCATCGTAGGTATATATTGGAATTAAATTTTTATAACCTTTAGTAACTTTGATACTACACATATGTACTAGTTGTAGTAGTAGTAGTGACTGCCTCGTTGGTCTAGTGGCTAGATATAAGGTCGCTGACCCGGTGGTCCCGGGTTAAATTCCCAGGTCCAGCCAATAAATAGTTATTGGGTTTTCCTGTCAGAAAATTCTCATTAGCAGCCCGGAGTCTGGAAGTTGGAAGTGTGTACACTCCCGTGCCTCGGAAAGCACGTTAAGCCGTTGGTTCTGCACCTGAACTCTTTCCGGACGTGTCGGATTATGAGAGTTAGGGAATAGAGAGTGCACCAGTGTTTGCGCACACACTTGTGCACTATAATATCTCCTGCGCAGTTGGCTAATCTCTCTTGAGATTGGCTGCCGTTGCCGAAATCGGTCTGGATGACCTTATGTACTTGCTGTGTGTAAGTACCACTGCCGATGTACACTGATTAGTTATTTTATCGCTAAACAGCTTAGCAGTAGCTAGATTTCTGTCTTCCCTCGCCGGCAATAACAACTCAGTTTACGTTATATGTTCCACTCATTAACGGTAAAAATAGTTAATATTTCTTACAATACACATGCCTTAAGTCAGCGGTGACCACTTACCATCCGGTGGTGTAATTATCCCGTCTGCCTTTCTTCATTAAATATATTATATACTATAGCCGTAACTGTTCAGACTGAGATTTTACTAGTTGATAGCATTACTATTTTACCCGCTGCTGGATCGGTTCCTGTTGATAGCACGAAAATGATAGGAGCTAGCGGATCAGATTCAGCAAACAAGGCGGCAAGATCAGCCGGCTGTGGCTCCACAAACCTCGCTCCCAAGCCTGTTACTACGTAGTCCTTTGGAAATATAATTAAAAAAGAATGATGATGAAAATAAGTAAGTTCTTTAATTTAATAATAATAATAATATCCTGGGACATTACGACAAACTATTAACAGACATCAACAGTTCGTGAAGTAAGTAAAAACTCAAGATAAAATAATATCTATACTAATATTATAAAGAGGAAACATTTGTATTTTTGTATGTATGTTTGTAATGTTGTCACACAAAAACCACTGGACCGATTTCAACAATTCTTTCACCATTAGAAAGCTGCATCTTCACTGAGTATGGCTATATTACATTTTTAAAAAAAACAGGGATCCCTAATAAAAATGCAATAATATAACCCAAGGTGTGAAAAAAATAGTCATAAAAAATCTGTCATCGCGTGCGCTGCGTAAACTATTGATGATAGAACAAAAAAATGTTCTACAGTATTATAGAACGTATCAATATCTACAAAATAGTCCGCAATACCATATATCCAACTACTGTAGTTGTGCCACTATAACTACTTTTTTACATTTTAAAAGTTGATAAAAGTGCCGACAATTATCAAACCATATTATTAAATAATATTTTATTAAAGACCGTTTCAATACATGTAAAATACTTTTTAAATTATTAAAATCGGACATTCCATTCAAAAGTTATAACGAATTTAAAAATGTCAGTCTAAAGAAAATAATGCAATAATAAAATAATGCGGTGTGGGTTGCCCCGCGGGTGACGCTGCGGGGGTGGGGGCATCGATATCTATACTAATATTATAAAGAGAAAAGATTTGTTTGTTTGTTTGTTACTCGACCGATTTTAAAAAATTCTTTCACCATTAGAAAGCTACCTCTTTACCGAGTAACATAAGTTATATTTTCCAAAAAATTAGAGATCCCTACCTAAAATGGAACAATGTAACCCAAGGTATCAAAATGTTGCCTATAAAAGTCCTATAAAAGTCGTTATCCAATGCATCTACGCCTGTTATGTGTTAGTTATTTATTAATCATTGGAAACTATTTTGGTAATGATTTTCCAATATTTGATATTCATAAAATTTATTATGTACTGTTTGTTTCCATTAAAATAAAATAAATAAATAAATTATTTGGCGTGCGCTGCGAAAACTATTGACGATATATAAAATAATGTTCTATATATTAATAGTACATATGATTGCTCACAAAAAGACCGCGATAGTATTTGCCTAACTTTTAAAGTTAAGCCCCAATAAAAGTTTACGTTTAAATTATTAAGTTCAAATTCGGGTGGAATCGATTAGTCTTGATATTGGTATGATGATATTAATCCTGATCCATTTAAATGGTTTGATAATTATGGTTGATTATGTAGGTGTAAATACTAATTTACTTATTTACATTATATATATAACAGTTTTTAAATTTTCGCGGACGAAGTCGCGGGCGAATTGCTAGTAATATATAATTACCGGGACATTATTCACACACGGCCATCTGATCCCAAACTAAGCAGAGCTTGTACTATGGAAACCGGACAACTGATATACTTCAATACTACTTTTCATTTGTAAATACTTATATAGATAATTACACCCAGACTCAGGACAAACAGACACGTTCATGCACACAAATGTCTGTCCTGGGTGGGAATCGAAACCACGACCTGCGGCGCGAAAGGCAGGTATCTACCAACCACGCAAACCGGCTCGTCAATTTGAGTTGGAATTAGCTGTCGAAGTATCATATTATTGCAAATCGACTGCCTCGTTGGTACGGGGTTTTCCAATAGGGACGCTTGAACTTTGACAGCTGATTGCGGCCATGTTGTTTGAGTGACAGCTGTCAAATGCAGTGTGTTATATTCATTCCGTCCTCCCAAACCACCATGGCAGGTTACAGTGTCGAGCAGTACGTGCAAATCATAAAATTGTTTTATGAAAATGGGTCTTCAGTTCGAGCAACGTTCCGCGCACTTCGCCCGTTTTACGGTCGCGATGATCGTCCTGCCGAGTCGACTATCCGTCGATTGGTGGACAAATTCGAGTCAACCGGGTCAGTTAACAATCAGCCGGTTCCCGTGCGTCAACGTAACGCGAGATCTGCCGCGAATATCGCCGCTGTGCGCGACAGTGTCCTCGAAAACCCGCGGCAGTCAATTCCGCGTCGCGCACAGGAACTCGGCCTTTCGCAGACGACAACTTGGCGAATTTTGCGTTGTGACTTGAGCCTGCACCCGTACAAGATCCAGCTGACCCAAGAGTTCAAGGTTAATGACCATAGACAGCGCCGTGTGTTCGCTGACTGGGCATTAGAGCAGTTGGAAGTTGACGCCGATTTTGGCAAAAAAATCATCTTCAGCGACGAGGCGCATTTTTGGATGAATGGCTATGTCAACAAGCAAAATTGCCGTATTTGGGACGAGACCAATCCACACGAGGTTCACCAAGTGGCAATGCACCCGCAGAAAGTGACTGTTTGGTGCGGATTTTGGGCCGGAGGCGTGATTGGTCCGTATTTTTTCGAAAACGATAATGGTGTGGCCGTCACCGTCAATGGTGAGCGATACCGGTCGATGATAACCAACTTCTTTTGGCCTGAAATCGAGAATATGGATCTGGACAACATGTGGTTTCAACAGGACGGCGCTACGTGCCACACAGCACACGCTACGATGGAAGTTCTGCACGATCAAGCGCCCTTAATGGAAAACCCTATATATAAGCTAGCTATTAAGGTTTTGAGTTTAAACCCGAAAAAAGTTTTTGGGTTTTCTTATCAAGAACTGAGCATGATCTGTAAAATGGTTTCTGGTTGTTGCACCATTGGATTGTTGGAGTGGAAAAGAAAATAGTCCTGTGTTTGAGGACAGACGTTAGAACTATAATATACCCGTCTTGTCGCTACTCATAATTCGGTTGTATCCATGTTTTGTAATATTTTTTGAATCTTTATAGTGTAAATTAATGTATAAAGTTAAATGTTGCCAGCTACAAATTGCTACTCACTTGTAAACCTGGTACAAGTTTATCTGGTCGCAGGCATTTCAACACCAGTAACTTTTGAAAAGCGTCCAGTTGTGAATCCAACGGCTTCGGGTACGATAATCTGAAACAATTGTTTCATTATTTTTTTCAACTACAAAAAATCATATTCTTTCTTTCAATATTTTAATTTAAAAACTGCAACGAACGTTGGTAATATAAATTTCTATGATAAAATTAGTTAATAAATAAGTTACATTAGTAGTTAAATTTAAGTTTAATTTCTAAAGAATTGACAACATTACAACAGACAGTAATCGTCAACTTCAGTGGATACATACGACAAATTGCACAAAGCAATTACTTAAACATATCATTTAAAGGATTTTGTACCTTTTAAAAATATTCCATACATAGATTACCAAAGAGCAAAATATAAAATTTTGGCTACTATGTAGTTCATCCGTGAACTGATGTGAAAAAATGGCTGGCTTAGAACTTACTTATGAGGGTTCCAAGCGTCGTAATAGGACTTAAAGAACTTCGTCTGCTGAGGGAAGTCAATCACAAACTGATGCATGGTTGGTAAAGAGGCAAGTTGCATCATATCTAACCACATTTTTGGTGATATCCACTTGGGTTCTGGGTTTTCAAATTCCTTTAAATTATTAAAAGTAAGACCACTTACTATGGTTAAGAAATATTTGACTTGATATTATTAAATTATTTTAAAGAAAAACATACTTTTAATGTTAAAATAATGATGATCAATACATACGATGACAATTATTAACGTACCAATTTTGTATAAACAAACTAATATAAGAAGAGTCATAAAAATATTCATTATTTATTTCTTATTATAAAAACATGAAATAAACCAATGCAAAAGAATATACTGCCATAGCCTTTAAACTCAGGGCGCCTTAGCAATGGGGCTGCTTCTTTCTTTGAGCTTTCTTTCAGCTCAAATGTATCATATTTTTATACGAAACGTGCACGTTTGCTAACGATGTTTCCCTTCACGAAATTAATTATTAACATAAATTAAGCACATAAAAATTGACACTATATTTATGTTAATTCATTCATAATGTTTGTAACAGACAATTCAAACTAAGATAAATAATAATATTTAAACTTAGAACCAAATGAAAATGACGTTATTTTTTATAAAGCGAGATAAATTTACAACAATGGCGTCATGGCGTATTTATATTTATTTATCTTTGAACCAAAGTTTTGATAACATTTCAGAAGCGTCATCTACCTCTTCAATCTTAGCACCGTTCAATAAGAAGTTGAACTCTTGGTGTCGGATGGTCCCTTTGTCGAGTAAAATACGAGCGCAAAGAAGGAACGCGAAGAGTAGCTTATGTCTTTCGAAAAGACTTCTACACACGTTCTGATATAGGAGAAAGGTGAAGTGCTCAATTATTATGTCGACTCGTTCGATGATATCCTCTGAAAAAAAGGAAATTCGAAAATTAAAATAATATTGTTTAACTGAAATTTATCACTATGTAAAGCTAATTAAACATTTTGATTATTTAGCTTTATTGTTCAGCCAGCTTTATATTTCATGCAATAATTAATAAGAACAAATAACTAGTAAAAAAGTCAACGAAAGTTATCGTTATTTTTCCCTACTTAAAAAATATCTATGAGAGTCAATTTTCTATTCGAAGAGAAAATGTTGCGGTTTATGTCAGTGACAACATTACACTTACTGATAGTATAAAAAAAATTACCACGGAAAGGACTTGCGTATGTGTTCGTGGATGTGCGTTTATGTGAGCGCGTGTAAGTGTGCGTGCGTGCGTTAAGTTTGTGTTTATTATAATAGTGATAAAATGACGTGTAAAACCAAAAAGTCAGTAATAGATACAAATTATATCGTTTAAGATCATCCCTTGCAATATTTTTCATATTGAAATCTTTATATTTATTTAATATTTATGTAACTTTTTATAATTAAATAAAATAACCATTTGGTTCCGTTTCAGCCATGCTCCGTATGAACAGTTTGACAAACCATTCCAATGAGTATTGGTACATTGGATCAACGTTGGCCATGCCAGATAAACAGAAGAATAAAATTTGACCACGGTTGGCTACAGGCACGTAGCCTTGTCGAGCTTCGTCTATTTCAGCCGATGTACGTTCTATATCTTCTACTTTAATCTATAATAAAAAAAATTACAAATATTTTTTTAAAATGCGATCCTACTACATTTTAAGTCTAGTTTTCTCATGTTAAATAACTAGCTCTACTCATAGCGATACTTTCGGGAAAAAAAAATCCGTACATTTTCAGCGAGGTACATACGTTTGTCTTATCTCAAATACTGAGATGATTATCCCTCGTGCCTGTATTACACTGGCTCACTCACCTTTCAAGCCGGAACACAACACTCCAAACAGCAATACATAGTGCAAGACTCAGACGGGCTTGCAAAGCCGTACCACCAAGTTAATGTTATTGGCGTTTTCTGCCTATTCTATTCTCAGAAACAGTCTGATGCTTAGAAGTATGTTTACTCTTCCATGCCTGACAAATCACGCAAAACCGTTGATCCTGAACCTTTTGTCTTTTGGGTCCTATCCATCGGATTATATATCTCACCATAATGCCATTTATGCCAAAATATTACCATTTATATATCTCACCATAAACAAGAAAATTTTGTACATAAATAATTTTATTAAGATATTGTTGTTGTAAGTTGGTGTACTTACCAATATTTCAGCGCTCTTTATTTTAATAGCTTCAAGAGTGAGAATGAGTGGCAGATCATCGACCGGTGAACCTTCACTGTTCGACAGACCGTATAGAATATCAGATTGCATTTCAGCTAATTGGGTTGATAATTGTGCTCTCGATACAATAAGCTGTCCGCGTAGCTCTTCTAAATCCGGACGTTCTTGAGCTACTACGATTGATAGAAGTTGTTCTGCTAAGCCGCTGGTAAGAAAAAAATCTATTACGTCGTCAATGATTATCAAAAACATTTTTTTAACTATATTTGAGTCTCAATAATTATTTATGATTATTTATTTGAAATCGAACGCCTATTTTGTTTGAGAAATTTGTGAACATTTTAGTCTTATATTATGATAACATTCACTCTCAGTAAAGAGCAAAACTCTTGTTACGTGTAGAATATTGTTTAATTCTTAATAATAAAATCTTTAATTATAACCATACTTAGTTTTTAACTATTAAGTTTCTCTTGTAATAGTATTTCTTTTTTTACGTCAATAAAATGTACAATTCCCATTTACCTTGGCACCAGCGCAAAGTTGACGATCTGCACTTTGACAGACACTTCAGGGGTATACCTTGGGTTCGGCAGTTTTGTCGTTATGTAAAGACGAAAACCAGGGGAGTACGGTATCAACGAATCACCCAGTTTCAGAACAAGTTGACCGGCTTGACGGAAATATTGTCGCTGGATGAAATAATGATATGATAACTCAGTCATTGCTATTTATACAACTATATAACATACTATTTAATCGTCCCGTCTTCGTACGGGTAGATTTTTTTTTTAATTTGGATAGTATTTGCACGAAATCCGTTTTTAGTGAACGTCTACGTCGGGGGAAGAGTAACTGTGAGATATTTCATGTCAATCATGTTTAGGAGATCTTGTGATGAGTGGTATTTCGCTTCGCTAAAACAGATCTAACGATTTGGTACAGATTTCGTTTTTAGGTAAGTTTTCGCTTCTTAAGTAATAAACGCTAAACACGAAAATGAACATTTAACCTGGATATTAAGTTCGAAGTAATACCTTCAATACTGGATCCAATGCGGGATCCAGTTCTTGACCAACGTTCTCCAAAAGTATTGGCTTACCAAACCTCAGCGCAGATTCAAAGTTTCTAAGTAAATCTCTGTCATTCGGCTTACATACAACTACCCCTTCGATTTTACCCTGAAAAAATTCAAAGCAATACACTAACGACTTCACTTGTGAACATTATCTTGGGGTGATTAGTTAAACGGTGCTGTCTTGCTCTTTCGAATGTCAAAGTAATAATGACAGAAAGAGCGAAATCAGTGTTTAACTAAACAGCCACTTAGCCGTTTTAGGCAAATGTTCGTTCATGTTACACGTATACTCTTAATTATTTCTTAATTTAAAAGTAATTGCTATGTTATTATATAATGTCCTTCAGAAGACCTTTCGAATTATACTAATTGGTTCCAGCGACTTCGTCCGTATGGAAATGTCGCGCATCTTTTTGATGTATTTTCGTAATCTGTTACTCTTTTTTTTATCGCTCACTCTAGTTTTTTAAGAAGTCATTCAATGTACTGATAAACAGCTTTCTACAGTTTTAATATTTGTATAAATATTAATTTTATTATGTTCATTATCTTTTGTGTTAACAACGATTTGTTTTAAAAAATTGGTATCGAAAATTAACATTTATTACATATACTAATAGTTAAACGTCTTCGGTGTGCAAGATTTCGATCGTAAATAAATGTTTATACGTAGAAGCTACTTTACCATGGCACGTATCCACTTATTGGCTTGAGTCTGAGGGTCGATGATGAGAGGCCATCTCCTGGAATTAGACATCAGTACCGCGGACTCCACGGAAAGTGGATCACGTGGTAAGCCATACATTTGCCAATTTCTGTTTAATAAATGAACCAAAGTACAAAAAATAATAATTAATAACCTATTTCTCGAAATATTTTGATTATTACTAAGGAAATTTGCATTTTGACCGTTTGTATTATTTGGCATTTTATATATTTAAGTTATTAGCATTTTCTTAAACGTTTTCACAATATTAAGATTAAAAGCAGCTTTAAGCGCAAAACTTACGCATCTTCATCTACAGCTTTATCTGTTGCAAATATTAACTTTACCAAACTTTTCCCGTACCAGTTAAGGATAATCCGAATATTATTATCAAGTTTTAACTTACTTGTTTTAACTCTAAGTTATAAATATTCAATATTTTCCTTCCAAGGCTTAAAAGTAGTCGTCTATTTAAATTTTCTCAAAATCTAAAGGAAGTAGTAAATTCTATGGAAACGTATGAGTCATACGTACCGTATGACAACTGCATCTCCAAGAATTGATAGTGGAGTCGCTCCCTCTGTATGGGGTACTTTCATGTCCTGATAAATAGTCATACACGATGATTAGAGGAGCCGAGATGGTCTAGTGGTAGGAATCTCGGCAGGCACGACAGAATTTTCATGTGCTCAATTTGTATTTATAATTAAAAACATCGTGTGGAAAACTACTTGTATCGGACGAGAATCTGCTACATGTTCAATCTACCAACTCGTATTGGACCTGCGTGGTGCACGAAGGTCAAAAGCTTCTCCTCAAAAAAAGATACTTATCATTTAATAAAATTATTCTTTGTGCAATTGCACTTACCACTATATGCTTTATCCACAGCGAAAGTAGCTCTCGACGAAATTCATCAGTGAACGGCGTGACGTAGCCCACAGCACCTTGATGATATTAAAAAAAAAATATATTGAATTGTCACATACGTAGAACATAGAAGACGAGTGAACAACTTGATCATTGAAATGATACAATTGTTCGACATCTTGAATAATATATGCTATTTGTTCGGTTAAGTTAGTTATGCTATTTGTCGGTAGATGGCGTTAACCAAAAGAGTCTCAATTCTGAATCGCGCTGGCCAGAACCCAAGATAAAACCATAAAGTGTTTAAAAATGTTAGATTTTTTTGTCTTTCAATACAGTTATATATTTCAAGGTGTGTTTTAATTTATCGTGTTAAATAGTAAATTATATTTCAATTGTGTTAAGTGAACACTATTCATTATGGATTCGAGTAAAAATGACTTTTTAAATGCCGGCGATTGTAAGATTGGGACATAAGTAGTTTATTATAAAAATATTAATTAAGATACTTTGCTTCTTATTCAATTTAAAGAGGCTATAGAAGTCTCTCATTTTTTATAAACGTAGCGTAAGTAATAAGTAGCTGCCGCTAGTCAATTCCCAAAAATAGACCATACAGAAGACACGACAAATTTATTAAACCTTGATGATACCTCATTTTTCATTTTCATAGGCCACTGGACGGTAAGTGGTCACTAACGCCCATAGACATTGGCTCTATAAGCTCTACCACCGAGTAAATAACGGTCACTCACATGCACTTAACATTATATCCCCAATGAGATAAACTTGACCGACGTCCAGCTCTTTAATCGTACGTATCCAGCGAACTCGTTCACTCGATAGACCATTCAATAATCTAAAAAGAAACATATTACATGGACATCAAAAAGTGATAAATAATCGTTTTATGATGCAGTGATTCACATTATACTATTTAATAATCTTGATGAAAATTAGTACACACAAAGAACATCTGATGGCGTAAATGTTAGGCCATATATAAGATCGGTAAACCCTACGGTATCTTATGAAAATTAATGTCAAATCGTTAATTACGTATTACTTTACCAGTAGCCACATATGTATGTGTGTGTTTATGTGTTTGTGTGTCATACACACGCACGGCACAGCTAGTATATAAATATAACCATAAACCTGTTAGCGCGATCCATTCTTGCCAAGCATTGATTGATGTCTTCCTCCATCTTACGCTTCTCGTCTTCCTTCTCTTGCAGATAAGCATTTAATTTAGCGATACCTTCTAGCAGTGCTTGCATTTTCGCTCTCGCGTTCGCCAATACAGCTATAATGACAATAAGTATTAAGTATTTTAGAACTATTATTACCATCGTTATATTCTGGAATATTTGACATATTTCGAGAAGACTACGGTCTTCTTCATCAGTCTATTACAAATAGATGGTAGATAGATATGATTTTGAAATTTTCTTAAAATATGACGAGGACTCTATAAATAATGAATATGTATATGTATATAATATGATATTTGACAATAATTAAAAATAATTTAACGTTTTTTTTAACAGGAAGAATTAAAATAAAATAATGATAGAAAACAGATTTATATTTCAAATAATTCAATTTCAAAAGTCTTGTCTGGTCGAAACATTATATGTTTTTAAAATATTTTTAATTCCTTCGTATGTTTTAAGTATATATATAGTTTTATATATAAGTGTATTTGGTGTACCTTCAACGGCTGCTAGTTCTTTTGTAGCTCGTTCAAGAGCCTCCTTCTTAGGTGCTACAGCTTTATTCACGTGATAGAATTTATACATAGCATGCACCCACATGCACAAGGACATGCACGCTTTTGACACCTAGTAAACAAATATCAGACTTATTATAGATAGATATAATTTAAATCTGTTTCAGGTAAATCTTCTATATAAATTTACATATATATCGGCGCAAAAACGTTCAAAAAATTGTTTGTCTAGATCAATTACATAATTATAAAATGTCAAACTAAGACACTCCCAATTGTTTAAATTTAGTTGTTTGTGCGGTCTTAGTTTGCTATTAATACAAGCCTGGCAGGAATCGTATCATAAAGACCGCTATAATCAGTTGAAGTTTTTATCCTATACATGCTGACGTCACACTTTTTAAAAATCATTCCAGAATTGGTCAACCGTCATTTACATTTAGGTTATATTATACGCATATCTCGTCATCATCGGAGATAATATCTTATGTGATGATGTTACAAACACAAATTTAAAACAATTAGTTCTATAAAATTAAAAGTATTTATACCTTTGAAATCTTTTCTGGTTCATAGTTTGGATCGGTAACGTATTTCTTTAGTTTCTTTATCATGTCTTCTGTAATAGATTCCTTGTCATATTTCATCAACGAGTCCAGAAATGCAGTTGGGTCTGCTAACATCTGTGACCCTGGCTTCCAGTAGTTCAGAACTTTTTGACCAAACGATGCTCCAGGTTCCTGGTATATCGTATCAATTAGATGTTTTCTAGATTATACGAATACTCCCTAAAAATGGTGACTAATCGATGATTAAGTTTAAATATTTGATTTCTTAGCGAATTTTGAGTGCAAAACTAAATCTATAATTATAAATGAGGAAATGTTTTATGTAATACCTAATTGAAAACTTCATAAAACTTATTCAAACACAACGCATCATATGTCATTGCAGTTCGCAGTTTCGAACGCCTTAAATTTAGATTGATGATTGATGTAACAAGCGTGAATTTATTTAATTACATTAATGACTTTTTTATTATTGATTCTTTTTTACACTTTGAGGAACAGCATAGCACACTGATGACGTTGATCGACCTTGGGTATGGTGACCAATTTAAAGAGGTTAGTCAACTGGAAATATTAAAGTGCACAAGTGTGGAACACACTATACATTTCAGACTTATTTGGTCTCAGAATATCTTATTAAAAATATATAATTTAAAAAAAATCTGCACTACCTTTATGGGCTTGATATCGAATACCACACAAAGTGATTCTATTACAAGCACTACACCAGCCGGTGGTTTTTTCATCGCCTTGACTTCAACAACGTCATTACGATTCAACTCTTGGAGAGCCTTTTCTGCTGCTCTTAGTGCTGGCATTGCTTCGTCTAGTATTTTTTTAATTTATTTATAATCTTAGTGCATTGAAGAAATATAAACGATAAGTATAGATACAAAAATTAAGTTGAGCAAAAATTTTTTTCAATTATTATATTAATAAACGTAATTAGGTAGACAATGCTGTGTCTTCTTCTATCAAATCAAAAATGACAGAGAGAGATAAATCGGTGTTCAACTAAATTAACGTTACAAGTGGTTTGGACTTCATTCCAAGCTGTAGTAACTTCATATTCAATTTAATTTTGTAAAATTTATCCAAAACGCATGTAAGATATTTGATGAATAAAGTGTATATTTATTTTTAATTTTGAAGATAAATTAATGTTTGGTTTGATACGCATAATTATTTATCATATTTGTAAGTAAAATAATACTCTAGAAGAAACGTTTAAAGGCAAAACGAATTTAACATCACCTAAATCCCTCTGTGCATCTTCAGCCATAGCGGTCGTTTCCTTAGCCATCAGTTCAGCGATTGCCTGCTCTTTTTCTACTTTTATTCTAGCGTCTTCAGCTATTTCCTAAATAATAATTAATATAATAAATTAATAATAAACGTTGGATATAATCAAGTATAAGCCGCGCGCGATGTGAATAGTGTACGACCCTTGGAAACTGAAGCTCGCCCGATCCGGCCGGTAGTGATGACGTCGGCAAAATCGAAATTTTTCTTGTTTATTTCAGTGGATTTTTACTCTTGGTTTCTTACACGATTTACACGATTATTTTAATGACTACATTAATAAAATAGGCAGAAAAAATAATTTCGCGAAACTGTTTCTGTCGCTTAACATACAGACAAACATACAACACTGTTACATAAATAACTAAATAGTCATAATCTGATAAAATTATATATTTCTCCTGTTACTTTCGCCGCAAGGGGAAAATTATATTGCGAAGTAACCAGCGTTTTATAATGAATAATCTTTTTTTTTTTTAGCCGTTTGCCGTCCTTTGCTGGACGAAAGCCTCCCATATAGAACACCAACCATCCCGATCTTGGGCAGTCGGCATCTATCACGTACCTGCCACCTTTTTTAAATCGTCGGTCCACCTCCTGTGAACGACTATAATGAATATATTTTGAAATAAAAAAATATTACTTACCGTATCAATTGCAATCTGATCAATGACCTTCTTCGTCTCTTCAGCGGCTTTTTCCATCAAAGGTTTAAGTTCAGCTAATTCAATTTGAAGCTGCTTTACTTCTACTTCAGTTTGATTCAGTTTATTCAGACCTAGATACGATAGAAAATGAAAATCTCTTTTCGAAAATTGCGTTAGGGATGCGATTAGCGGAATACTATGATTTTTATCTTAGAATTTCACAGCGATCATGCTGTAAAATTATAAGACAAAATAAATATATTAATATTACCTATGATTACATTAACAATGTGAATGACTTGGAGAAATAGCCGTTATATAGCATTAAAAAATTTACCAGTCTTAAGAGCATTTGATTCCACGAGTATAGCCTTCTGTTTCTTCCTGAACATTTCAGCGTAAGCCGCTAACATCTCCATGTAAGACATGGGAGTAACATAATTTAGACGGTTGAGTTGAGCCAAGAATTTGGCACTTGCATCCACAACGCTCTGGTGTGCGAAGCAGCATACCGACTGTGATGGTAAAAATGAGATTTTGACCGATGTTCAGCAGTCTTGGTATAATATATATGTTAGAGATAATCAACATACGCGGGTATACGACCTTACTTATTAGAAAGGTAAAACGTGATTGACGTCTTATAGGCTGTTTCCAAACTGATTATTTAGTACCTATTTACGAATTGATTGTTTGCTGGTGGCCAAATGGCTTTGACACCGTCATCGGGCGTATAATCAAAGTACGCCATTTCTTTCGACGCAATTCGAAATCAATTACTTTGTGCATACTTATGATACTTTTGCAAATGATATTAATTCAATTTCCCTCCTCTTTGTTGTCATTATTACTATATGTCATTATTTATACTATTGACAGTTACTTACAACTAGAGATTCGATAACTTCATCAGTGGTCTGCAATTCCGTCATGTTATTGAAGAAGTGCGTTGCCACGGACTGGAGGGCAGATTTAGGCCACTCACTGAACCAGTCGATGGTACAACAATTCACAAGAGAGGGAAACTGGCGCAGACGAGCTCTGAATATCTGATATGGAAAAAGTATTTAAATAATAGTAACGCTAACGTTAAATCATCATCATATTTTGTGACTACAATAGTAATTTTTCTGTTGTGATCTTATGTATACAGTCTGTGATGAAGGAGTAAAAGGCACATTGGGGTCCTTTATTGTCGAAGTGCCTAGGCACCATTGTTTCCTAAGTCCGGACCTGGGGATTATATGCATGTTTTCATATTAGTTGTGAGACGAGAAGGGCAAATATATACTCTAGGTCCTTTTCTGTAGTCCTGACAACGTGTACGTAAAATTTCATGATGAAAGCTTCAGAAGTTAAAACGTGAAAGTATAGCAAAACTAACACGCTTTCGCATATAATATTGGTTAGGACATAAACTTACTTCACCGACTGGACTCATAACGACAACAATATGTAAATTGCTCCGAACTCGACGCTGATAACAAGCAAATAGATTAGTTTTAGTTGCCGCTAAATTCATTTCCATGACTGCGTGACGGACAGACATATATATAGAGTCCAAGTCTTCAGCTTCATATATATTTGGAACGTCGCCTGAACTTAGTATATTGTTTAGGTCTTCGAGAAAAGATTCCATTTTTATCTGAAAAAGAAACATGAATAAATACTTATTTTAAATAAATTAAGAGATTTGATAAATAATGCTGTCCACTTCCATCGAATATCAATTCTATGTTCCGAGATGGTTAGCACACTTGAAACCCAGGCAAGCATCACAGAATTTCCATTTGCTTGTGTTTAAAATTCATCTCGTGCTCAGCGGTGAAGGAAAACATCGCGAACAAACCTACATGTATCGGTAGAAAATGGGAGAATCGAAGTGAAATAAGCTTCAAGAGACCTTAGCCCAGCAGTGGAACATTTACAGGCAACTTTTTTTTAGGCTAATTAAAGGCTTATCTTTAAAGGTACTTATCGTAACATACATTCTTTCACGTCTATAAGGAGAAGCTCTTAGGAGTTTACGAGTACCCACAATTTACCTTTGTTGCTCTGCCATTGCTAATTAAAGGCCTTTGCGAAAATGCTTTAGTTTTTTCAAGAGATCTCGTTTTGAAGGCTACTTTTTAATTCGTTTTAAGTAACTTTTACTTCGTTACTCAATTGCGAACTGCTGTTGCAATTAATTAATAAACAAAACTAAAGAATTACTGAAATTAAAGAAACACTGACGTAAAATACATGACGCAGAACCTTTTCAAATTCAAAACATTTCTTTACGTTTCTTTGCTATATAGCAACAGTAGTTACTCTGCTATAATTTTCCGGTTTAAGAGAAATACACGCTAACCATAAAAGTTAATTAAAGAATTATAGAACGAATGGGTATTAGTAAATTCTTGATCTAATTTGTTATGATCTAACATTTTTATAGGTGGGTAAAAGAAAAAAAGTAAGGCTACAATTACATAAAGTTGACTTGGCAAATCTACGGTTATTACATATATACTACAAAATAGATACATCAGATATATATATATATATATATATATATATTTGTCAACCTACGATCTTTAAAAGCACACATTCAGAATAAAATAGTCAATATTTATCATAGAGCTGATTGATTTACTTGCGCATCAGAGAATAGAAAAACAATCCCACGATTTTCAGCACCAGCTTTCATCATTGTGCTTTTGAGGTCGTCACGCCATTCGGTCTGACCGTAAGATTTGGTTATTTCAATTTGCATGCATTGCAGTTCCGCCATGCTGGCTGCGAGGCGGGATAAGGACTGGCGACCTGATCGATTCAATATTCTGTATAATATCACTTGCCACTTAAGTACGAATAGATGCATCCAATTTAAAATTATCGAATCCATCCAATTATTATTTGAAATAAATAAAAAATATATACATATTTTACTGAAGTTTATTCTTGTACTGTTCATTCTCAGAAATGTATTTGTACGTATTATAATCCGCTTTATTTTGTAATTACTTGGTAACTACTTCTTTTATGGAATGATATTGTATTATTTATAAAATAATAACTCATGCTGATTTTTCTTTGCAACTTAATAGAAACTTCACAGGAATTTTGATTACCAACGCGCATTATTAGCTGCGTCCTTAGGTAAAAAATCTTCTTTATACGAATACATTTCTACATCGTAGTTGTGGCTTTCCACTAAGAACCTTACATCTTAATTATTTTCCCCATTCCCATAACACATCAATAATAATAGCACGAAAGATATGAACTCACCAGAACCTCCCATACCTAACAGTAAGGCATTCGCCATAGGCTGTCTCATGATACGAGCCAAGCGGCAGAGATGTCCTACAGCATCTTCAAAGAGAACCAGGTCTAATGGAGCGGTGGACGCCAGATTGTATTCATTTAGATAGTGAGCCAGAACTTCATCGAGCTGTTAAAGAATATAAAGTGAGACTTTTCATTAAAGATAAAAAACTTTAACAGTTTCGTACTATTATTAAACATTAACTAAATATTTTTGGGAATGTTGCGCTTAATAGCAAATAGTATACAATTATATGAAAATATATTTAAAATAAATGCCAAATGATCAGTCTTTTAACTAAACGATTATTGGAACTCAATTAGTTTTAAGAAAATAATTACAAGGCAATTACAAATAACTCACTTCTTCCTTATCAGTTATCTCAACATATTTCTTATCATCAGCACCTATGTCCATGAAATCACCAAACAGCATCAACCTTCCACCGATCACGTCACTGGCTTTTTTGTGAAATTCGGTATGAATCTTTTTATTTAACAAACTGGAATTTAAAATACACAAATCTCTTTAAATAGAGATTAATTGGTAAACTCAGAACTGTAAATGAAGTCCAGTATTATGTATAGAGTATAAACCAGGATTAGTTTTACTTTTAGTAAGTAAGATACCTGTACTTTGTAATGAAGATACCCACAATTTGTCACAGATTAAAATTTAAATAGTATTAAGCTGTAAACAACAATTGATTATATTATATCAAAATATAAATAAACAGTCCTCCAGACCGATTTCGGCCATAGCGGTCAATCTCAAGTGCGATTAGCCAACTGCGCAGGAGATATTATCATGCACAGCTGTGTGCGCAAACACAGGTGCACTCTCTATTCCCTAACTCTCATAATTCGATGGGACGGCAATCCGACACGATCGGAAAGAGTTCACTTCCAACTTCCAGACTCCGGGCTGCTACTGAAAATTTTCGACAGAAAATCTCAATAACATTGTATTGGCCCGACCTGGGATTTGAAAAGTTAACTATCCCTTAAATTGCCACTGCGCTGCTAATCTTGGGGACTAAGGTGTTATGTTCATTGTGCCTCTAATTAATCTGGTACCCACCCTTAAAACAGAAACCCAACAATAATAAGGATGTTACTTGTAAAAAGCCCAACTATCAAGTCTTGTAATGTCAAAACTTCTTGTATGTACCTAATTTAATATAGAACATTTTCATTTTTAATTAAACTTACTTAACAAACCAAACCCGGTCTTCCTTATTAACAAGTCGATCTTGATATACGCGCTGGTGTTCATGATACCAGAGCCTTATCACATCGTTTTCTTCCTATAGCAGACGGTATAGAATGGTAAAATGTAGCTAATTGAAATGTGGTAGCTAAGACTTATGACATTTTATTTCTGGAGCAACAATCCACTTTATCAAGTGAATTACGACTTAAGATTTATAAACTTCAGATTTCCTTTACGTTGTTTAGCTAGTGATTAATTAAATAATAACGTCAGAAAGAGAGAAATAACTGTTTAATTAAACAGTCGCTAAGCAACGCTTATAAGTAAGGCCATCGGCCATCATAAATCTATCTATAGTATCAAAATACGAGTGTAAAACTCGAGGCAATTCAATTGATTTCATTTTCATAATTAATTGTATATTCACTAACCTTTACGTTTAGGGGATCCATCATCAGTATTCCCTGGAACACTTTACTGAGGTCTCGCAGGTTAAAAGTGTAATGGGATTTTGTTGGTGTTGGTAAAAGTTCCTCAACCAGAGAATTGAATACTTCAATTGAACTTTTAAGGAATGAGTTCTCTTGTATAGTTACGTCCTTAAAATTTCTCGTCCATGATTTGAGAATTGTATTGAAAATACCATACTGAAAGGATAAAGACGAATATTACTCGGCTAATAATTCTAAGATCGTGACAAATACTTATTAAAGTCTATTTGAATAAAATATTTTGATTTGTTTTGACTTATTGAGACAAGCCACCTTAGTCAAAATCCTTAAGAATTTAAGAATAAGAACGAACTTATACGATACGAACGATTATACGAACTACGTATATGTACAGTAACTTCTTCATTTATTCGATATATGATACTTTATAATACGTACTATGAATATTATGATCATAGTTTTATCGCAATAAAGATATTTAAAGAGAATCGACTGATACCCAAAACTACGATGGCAACTTCAAATCCATGGGGAAAATGTACATATAACAACCCAAGCTCCCAAGATTAGTGAAGCATTGACGAATATAAAATGTATTTTTATATCTGGCAAGATCGCATACTTAAAAACATTTCTATTTTTTTTGTTTGTTTTGTTTTCGTTTTTATAGCATAGGTAGGCCAACGAGCATATGGGCCACCTGATAGTAAGTGGTCACTGACGCCCATAGACATTGGCATTGTAAGAGATGTTAACCATCGCTTACATCGCTAATTCGGCACCAACCTTGGAAACTAAGATGTTATGTAACTTGTGTCTGTAATTACACTGGCTCACTCACCCTTCAAACCGGAACACTACAATACCAAGTACTGCTGTTTTGTGGTAGAATATAATATATATTGTTATATATTAATTACATAAGTTCTCTATACCTTACTGCTATATTCCATTTCGGTAAATGTTATATAATGGAAGTGCCTCATCAGACGCATTGTAACCGGATTACGACCTCCACCGGGGGGACCCATGGCAGCAACCATACCGACATCTATTAGAGTCTTGAATTCACCAATATTGGTGCGATCGTACCAGCCTTTAATTTTATCAAAAAAATCATTAAAGTGGACAAAATCAATCGGCGTCGTCATCGTTTTACAAGATTAATCTAATTTTAAAATTACCACCGGCTTGGTAGTTTCTTAAGAGAAGACCCGCCAAGAAACTAAGCCCTTATTCTCTTCCAATATTGAATTAATTTTCTATATACATAGAAAATTTATATAGAATTACTCGTATTATAACTTTATCCTAAATGGAAATTAAGGAAGGATCGATTAATCAAACGAAAATCCTAAAAATTGACATAAAATTAATTCTATTTTAAATTTAATTGTCAGTAATAATTACCGGAGAAATCCATAAATTGACGCAGAAGTTCAATCGGTGGTTGAGCGCCATATACTTCTAATGCAGGCATATTGAGGTCATCTATAAAGAAGACCTGTCGTTTCGTTGGCGGTGGACCAAATACTCCACGCCTCCGTCTCTCCAGTTTGCTATCTATTACATCCTGATTACAATTTTAATTCAAAATTATCATTATTAGAACTTGTGGCAATTTTAAAAATAATTTTGATACATAATCATCATTAAAATTGGTATTTTTTATGAAGAAATATAGTTTAAAGAAGAGGAAAATATTGTCATTAAATACTAAATACATTATTACATAATGTTACGTCGTATAACGTTCTCCAGACTGATTTCGGCCACGGCGGCCAATCTCAAGAGAGATTAGCCAACTGCGCAGGAGATATTATGGTGCACCAGTGTGTGCGCAAACACAGGTGCACCCACTATTCCCTAGTTCTCATAATCCGATGGGTCGGCAATCCGACTCGACTGGAAAGAGTTCAGGCGCAGGACCAACGGCTTTACGTGCTTTCCGAGGCACGGGAGTGTACACACTTCCAACTTCCAGACTCCGGGCTGCTACTGAGAATTTTTTTGACAGAAAAACCCAATAACTATTTATTGGCCCGACCTGGAAGTTGAACCCAGGACCACGCTGAGCTAGCGGACTAGTCATAAGGCAAGTAGCTTCCTACTCACATTCAAAGATAACTATAGGAACTTGTCCACAATCTGCTAGCAAAGACATACTTTTTTGCGAATGAAAACATTCCTGAAACACTAAAGAAATGCGGTAGAGTCAAGAGCATCTATCATATATTAAGATAATATTCTAAAAACAGAACAATTATTAATACCTGAGTTTGATTAGCAGATGTTCTTGCAGAGAATACGAGAAATTCACAAATAAACTTCTTATGTAAACCTCGTGATAGCTTTGATGATATTGTAACAGTTTTTCCGGTGCCGGTGGGACCGACGCAGATGACGTGATTATAGTTGGTGATCTTGTAGCCGAGGATAGCCGCGCAACGGACATTGTCTAATGTGGGAACTTCGATGTCTATGAAATAGAAACATAAGTAGGCAATAAGCAACGTTTCACGGGAGAGTTCGAATGAACGCTTTACAATAATTTAATTGTTTTTTAGGATGCGAAGCCGTGATTCTCGAGTTAGATCAATTTGGTCCATCATCTTGGCTTTTGGCTTTGGTTATTAATATCTATTTATTTATTTTTCAGAAAACAAACAGAATAATAAATTGAATGAATACAAGAAATACATAAACTAATAAAATTTCCAATTATAGACAATATATTAATAGAGCAAAAAAAAGACGATATATAACATTTTTTGTTTTTTATAGCATTGGTAGGTGGATGAGCATATGGGCCACCCGTTGGTAAGTGGTCACCAACGCCCATAGGCTTTGGCATTATAAGAGATGTTAACCATCGCTCATCGCCAATGTAAGCGATGGTTAACATCTCACGCCACCAACCTTGGGAACTAAGATGTCATCCTTCAAACCGGAACACAACAATACCAAGTACTGCTGTTATGCGGTAGAATATCTCATGAGTGGGTGGTACCTGGGGCTTTGTGCAAGCCCACCGGGTACCACTACCACCAAATAAATACAAGCATTAGGAAAAAAATAAGTTAAGTTATATAAATTCACTCAAAATTAATCATACAAACGACAGATTCAATGTAATTATATACAATTATAATATAATTAAATTTATTCTAGTAGTTTTAAGGTGCCCCTAATTTTTTCTCGTTAATTACAACTGGCAAAGATAAAAAAATTAACATGTAGCTTTCACGGATACAAAATTGTACATTCACCAACTTATAGGCTATGTAAAATAAAGCTGGCGATCCGTGGTTTTGTTGCCTTATTCATCTCGTGATCGACGGTGAAGGAAAATCTGCCACAAGTTTATCTACCAACCAGCAATGGTGAAGCGTTGTGAAAGAAGCCCAAAACCACCTCAAGATATAGGAGGCCTTAACCCAACAGTGGAACATTTACAAGCTTTAGGGGTTGTAAAGCATACCTGCATATTGCCACTCGGGGTCAACTTCATACTCTTCGAGATTATCCATCCAATTATACCAATATGGATTAGCTGGTTCGCCATCATCAGTTGGATCAGTGAAACCACCATCATGCAAGCTAGAAATTACGTTTATATGTTAAAATAAAAAATAAAAAAAATGGTACGAAATGTATTTTGAAATAATTTCATCAAATCGCTTCAGACTATTCAATGGAAAACGGTTGGATGAATGAATAGTTGAGGTCGCTGTAATATGATTTAAAAATAAGTAAGTAAAAATGACTGCCTTGTTGGTCTAGTGGCTAGTTATAAGGCCGCAGACTCGGTGGTCCTGGTTTCAATTCCCAGGTCGGGCCAATAAATAGTTATTGAGTTTTTTTGTCAGAAAATTCTCAGTGGCAGCCCGGAGTCTGGAAGTTGGAAGTGTGTACACTCCCATCGGATTATGAGAGCTAAGGAAAAGAGAGTGCACCTGTGTTTGCGCGCACACACTTGTACACTATAATATCTCCTGCGCAGTTGGCTAATCTCTTGAGATTGGCCGCCGTGGCCGAAATCGGTCTGGAGGACCTTATGATTTAAAAATAAAAATAAAGAACTTTATTTGTAATAGTGCAAATTGCTGGTAGGGTATATAAAAGTCCGGTTAATCTATCCAATCGTTTTTGTTGCTATTAGAATAGTAGAATTTTTCTTCTTTTATATTTTTACATTGGAACACAAGTATTCGTTTCTGTTGTCTTCCAACGTTTACCCTACAATCAGTTATTTGTAGCTATCGGATGATCTGATCCCTATGAAGCAATTATATGGTAGCTTCTGAATTATTGCTCGTATTTATTTAATAAAAAGAAACATCCGAATTTTAAAACAATAAAATCAATGTTGGGTACATTGATTTTCAGTGGTTGCGGTTGACAGCGTCAACAACTGGCACAATTAAAAATAAATAATAGGGCGATATAGCCCAATGGGTTGAATACATTAAACCTTAGCCGCAATAATCGGGCTCAAACCCTGGCAACCACAGAGTTCACGTTAATTTCTGTTCATAATTCATCGCGTGCTTGGCGGTTAAGCAAAACATTGTGAAATCTGCAACATTAGATGAAACTTTTGCTCAGCAGTGGGGCATTCAACTTCCATAGATTGAAATGTAATAAAAATAAAATTAGCTGCTTACAAAACAATTACTATAATTAATTAGCATTTACGTTGATGCCATGAACCACATATCTATACTAATATATAAAGCTGAATAGTTTGTTTGTTTGATCCGGATAATCTCAGGAACTACTGGATCGAATTTAAAAATTATTTTTGTGTTGGATAGTCCTTTTATCGAGGAAGGCTCTAGGCTTATTTATAACATTTTTATTAAGTGTACGCGGTCGAAACCGCGGGGCACAGCTAGTATTAGTAGAAAACGAAATAAACGCTATGTTTATTTTAATATGATTGATCACCTGTAATTTTTTCATTGTTAAAAAGAGTAACTGAATAAAGGCTTTGAGAATGTACATTCCGAAATGGTAGTTTTATAATTAAATTAAAATTATAAAATGACGACTCAAAAGTGCTTTTGAGAACCTTCTCGAATAAAATATATTTTGACATTTCAAATATTCTCTATTTCACTAAACCAACAACAGTTTTATTCATCTTACGTGTAGTCATAGACACGGCCTTCTTTAGGAAACAGCGGCTTCGTACCGTTTTCTTGCATGAGTTCTCTTAAAAAGTTCGAGAAGATAGTCCGTCCATTGTGATCGCAAGTTGCACCCACGGACCAGATCACTGACCATATCACCCAACAGGGAGCCAATTTCGCTTTAGTTAGAATAAGAATAATTGTTATTAAATATATAAGTGTTCGAGTAAGTAAATTTTTTTTATGTTTTACGTAAATGAACATCAGGTGGCCCAATTGCCCATTCGTCTACCTATGTTATTAATATTAAAATCTCAAATGGGGATTATGTACTTTAAAATGGCAGATGTTGAAGGTTTTTAGTCACAAATTGAATTAAATATATATGACGATCCGAACCTAGCGACTGCTATCTGCCAGTCTCGTTTATTCTAACGCAACACCGAGCTCTAGTGTGACCAATGTGACAAAACCGCCATTACGAAAGGAATAGGCGACCGGAGGACCGGACTGGATTTCAAGAATAGCGTGCTACGTGGTTGGTGGAGCGTTATCCAATTTGTTGTTTATTTACTAGAAGTAGTCTCCTCACCAGAATACCCAACCTTCAGGAGCCTTCAGGAGATCAAGCGTGATAGATAGATAAAGACAAAAAATATACCATCGTCGTCTCTTTAAAAATAAGCAATTATGCTGCATACTTACGCATCATAGCTAAAAAGGCAGGTCCAGGAGGGGGTCTATCATCTTTACCAGTAAGAGGCCTCAATCTATAATCCAACAGTTCTAGAAATTTCAGCACTAAAGATGAATCTATTGACGTAACGATTTCAGTTAACTTTGATCGTACTAGAGTTAAGGCTGGATACAGGTATGTTGTTATTAGGTTTGGAAGGATTTTACGAATGTTATCAGCAATCTGAAATGATAAAAACACGTTTTGGACGTGAATTATCTACTGGCGCACCTTGGGGTTAAAATCCACTCGTATCCCTTGTAACGTAACATGCCTCCAATCTATCGTTATTATATATCGTTATTATATTACAAAAAATATATTTATTTAATTGACGAAACTATATTTTAGTCCATGTTCGTTTAATGGCTTTTGTTAATTGTAAATTCTTTCAATTACTATCAATTTCGATGTTTCACATCTGCCGGGTAAAAATCAAAAAAATCAACCAACTTTTGAATGATGTTTTAATTTTTTTTTGTTTAATACAATCAATCTACATAATATATTTTCGAAATGTGTTTGAGATAAATAGATTGACCCATGATTATTTCACCCATCATAATCAAAGTTGGCAAATATACGCATTTTTAATGGATTTGGTCTTCGATAAACAATACTACTAGTTAACGCTTCACGAACGAAAACAATACTCAAATGGTGCCACCGACTGACTATACCATAAAATGGTGAAAACGATATAAAGGTTTAATAATTTCAACCTAAGCTATGCCTTGTTCCCGAGCAATAAAGTGCGGTTTTGATTGTATTAACATTCACCTACGATCTTACGCCATGAATGACAGGAGATAAGAAATGTACAATTTCTTTCGTTCTGAATTCAACTTTAATACGTTAGCAATAAAGCAGATAATTACAGACACTATATTTTACTTACGCCGCGGTGGTTATTTCCACAATTTTTGACATCTTAACGCGTTGGCTACGATTAGACCATACTAATTTGAAATAAGCCGACAATCGAATTTGTGATGTTATTTATCGGGCTGTTTTTGAAGTGTTTACCGGAAATCTAGTATATTATTGATCGAAGGATTTGGTCGTTACAGCATATACTGTTGAAACTGCAAGTCGGGCTTGCTCAAAGTCCTACCATCAGGTAAAGCTCTAAGTTACGATGTGTTCACATTTGCTCCAGAAACATAAAAATTGACTAACCGATGGTAAATTGCTCTTCATCCAAGCATTAACTAGTGGCTGAAGACCTACAACTTGCGTGTCCAGGTACACCATACCACAGCGTGACACAGTGGCCGGAGACGCTACAGCCAGATCAGCTACCTCGAATATCATTCTCTGTCTATCTGTCAGCTTCATTATTTCACCACTTGATAGGCACAGCTTTTTATTATCGTCTAATACCTACAAAAATTACTAATATCAAACCAACCAAGATTTGATATAATTATAACCTTAATTTTTTGGCAAATAAAATTATTCGTATTCATTATGATTGATATTTTGTAAGAATGTTGAATTTGCAAAAATGAATTTGTTTAAAATTGACAAATCAAATGAAAAACTCACAGTGTTCATATTTTCAATCCACACAGCATCAACTGGACCATCGAAAACATACCACCGTTTGTCCATATCCTCAACCGCAATACCAGCACGAACTAAGCTTGACAGGATACCGTCCGTCCTGTGAACAATTACTTTTGTACCTTAAATACCAAATTATTTTGAAATAATAGTAAAATAAGCTGGATATTATCATTATAAATGATGATGATGTCCTCTTGACCGATTTCGGCCACAGCGGACACACAATCTTAAGAGACATCCAAAAGCACAGGACATATATACGCAAAAACAGCTGCACTCTATATTCTTTCACTCGCAAAATCCGATGGCATGACAATCCGACACGAGTTCAGGCGGAGGAACGACGGCTTTACATGATGTCAGAGTCTGGTGTTTCGAGTGTTCATGGGAGTACACTCGAAACACTAGACTTCGGACTCGAAACAAAGCAATAACTTATTATTGGCACGACCCGGGGTTTAAACGTAGGTTCACGGGATCTACGATCTTATAATAATAATGTTCTCCAGACCGATTTCGGTCACGGCGGCCAATCTCAAGAGAGATTAGCCAACTGCGCAGGAGATATTATAGTGCACAAGTGTGTGCGCAAACACAGGTGCACTCACTATTTCCTAGCTCTCATAATCCGATGGGACGGTAATCCGACACGATCGGAAAGAGTTCAGGCGCAGGACCAACGGCTTTACGTGCTTTCCGAGGCACGGGGGTGTACACACTTCCAACTTCCTAACTCCGGGCTGCTACTGAGAATTTTCTGACAGAAAAACCCAATTACTATTTATTGGCCCGACCTGGGACCACCGGGTCTGCGGCCTTATATCTAGCCACTAGACCAACGAGGCAGTCATCACGAGACTATCTCGCAAGAATACTTACAAAAGTAAGTTTATCAAGTATTTATACATATTCGCCTTTAACTCGGTGGTAGGGCTTTGTGCAAGCTCGTCTCAGTACTTTGTATTGTTGTGTTCCGGTTTGACGGGTGAGTGTGTCAGTGTAATTACAGGCATAAAGGACAGAACATCTTAGTTCCCAAGGTTGACGGCGCCTTGGCGATGTAAGCGATGGTTAACATTTCTTACAATGCCATTTTCTATGGGCGTTGGTGACCACTTACCATCAGGTGGCCCAAATGTTCGTCCAGCTTCCTATACAATAAAAAAAAACAAAAGTTAAACGTGTAATTTTGTTATTATATACATATTACACGACAATGTTATTGATTATGTTGTACGCAATTTCTAATATTTACGACAAAAATGTATCTCTCTTCATCTCTTTTACGTGTAATCATTTTAAAGGTATAGCAAATATTTTAGTTCCATGAAATCAATTTGAATAATAAAATGTATCTATAACAGTCAAATAAAAAAGTTTTAAAAAGTAAAAAAAATCTCTCTCTTCTTTCTCTTATTCTTTATTTTAGTTTATCTTCTTCTATTTATAATCTTTAATCTCTTCAAGTGTGTCTGTTATATGTATTTATTTTATTAATCTGATTATATTACAAAAAGAATTACCATTCGTGAGTCTGCATATCAAATTCTCCATAAAGCTGTCCCATTGTGATTGACTTCGGATTAACGACGAAAGTATGTACCGGAGTGAAAGGAAAACCGTCCGGAGCTAATTTGCCTTTAATAGCCGTTAAGGCGTCACGTAGAAATTCGTAGCACTAGAAAAAAACAATTGTATTATGGTACAACAACCATCTCTATTAAAAATACTTATATTTGTAAAATTTCATAGTGACACGTCAAGTGGTGTCAGTCGTTTAATTTAATTCACATATATACCAACATCCATTTTTAAGATATATAATTCTATAATATATACGTACATGTAAAAATAATTTAATTTAATTAATTAGAGTGTAACGGAGTCATAAAGATCAGAAATCATAATTATAAATAAGTGAGCTGAAAAGGGCATAAACATAAATGTGTAGCGAAAAAAAGCGTCATCGTTTGGAGGGCCGACTGAGACATAGAAAAGGGGAGCACACGTGTGGACTACATTTTATTCTGTTTTCATTTTCAAATGCTATACAATGAGAACGTGTATGAAACCACACAATTACACAGCGCGTTTCTATTTCAAGTTTATGTTCAATTTCGCAGGTGTCAAATAATCTTACTAATGATGTAACATTCCAATTTTTTTTTATCGATAACAGAAAACACATAATTTAAGGAATCGAGATTTTTTTTGTCCTAAATGGACAAAACGTTGTAAAGCTACTTCGATTTTTAAATGTATTTGTAAATTAAATCATTTCCCGAAATCAGGAATATCTGCTTAGTATTATAGTTGACTCGCAGATAAATCAATAATTAAAATTCGGTTTGGGAATTAAAAATTATAAATTATTTAGGAATTATAAATAAGTAATTTTAACGTGTCCTGATTATATTCTTTCTTGTGTACCTAAATAAATAAATAACATTTTTTAAATTGTATTTAGTTTGAAGTTAATCTAAACATATCGTTCGTATTTTAATCATCGTATTATCGTTGGCACTATAAGAAATAACAGAAGCTTAGTTTTATATGATGGTCAATTACAGGTAGTTTAATCATGAAAAGAAATCATTTTACTAAATTTATCAAATAATAAATTTACTCACATAACATTTGTATAAAAGAAAATATACATTTTCATTTTTAAACTTATATTAAACTTTTGTACATCACTAAATTCTCGCATGACGTAATCGTACGGTAGAAAAAATGACATTCGTGCTATTTAATAAACATGAGATCTAGTCTACTCCAAATATACGCACCGAATAGTATTATGCTAACGAAACATAGAAATGATTCATAAAAAATAATGAAGTTAACATCGTCGCCACATATATACATTGAGGAACAGATTTATTTTTAATAGTTTAATAGCACACAATTCCATCTAAATCACAGCCCTATTTGTAATTGGAAATACGACGAGCAAGTGATAATGACGGGTTATGTACCCAAGGTGGGTGGCGCATTGGTAATGTATGGAATGGTTATTATTTCTTACATCGCCAATGTCTATGGGCGGTAGTGACGTCTTACCGTCATATGTCCCATTTGCTCGTCCGTGTGTCTATAACATAAAAGTAGGACACGATGATGATATAATATTTTTGAGATAGGGAGGAACAGGGTGTAAAGTTCCTCATCCACCATTGAAAAGGGAGGATCCCTTTTCAATGGTGATGGTTTTCGAGGGATACTCGGTGGTAGAGCTTTGTGCAAGCTCGTCTGGGTAGGTACCACCCATTCATCAGATATTCTACCGCAAAACAGCAGTACTTTATATTGTTGTGTTCCGGTTTGAAGGGTGAGTGAGCCAGTGTAATTACAGGCACAAGGGACATAACATCTTAGTTCCCTAGGTTAGTGGCGCATTGGCATTGTAAGCGATGGTTAAAATTTCTTACAGTGCCATTGTCAATGGGCGTTGGTGACCAATTACCATCAGGTGACTCATACGCACGTCCACATTCATATACAATAAAAAAAAAAAAAAAAAAATCCTCCGTCCATACGTGTGTTAGTCTGGTGGGCTACTGCCCGACGGTTGTTGTCGGGTTCTTGTATATATGTTCAATCGCTCGGATAACTTTAATATCGCGAGGGTACGTCAGTTTTTAGTTTTCGTATGTGGCGAGATAGATGTCGCTACAATATTATGTCATGTGTCATTAAGGATTCCTCCTAATTATATATATATATAATTAGGAGACACGTTGGTCCATACAAAAGCGTTATTAAAAAAAAAGAAGAAGCGTGCTAATTTAAAACCGACGCCATCTTGTTAGTGCACAAAAAGGTAAAGTAATTAATTAATTATTGGCGCGATTTGTGATTTGTGACGTGTGCAAATGTGTTGTTTGGATTTAAAGAGTAATTGAGTGAGTAATTTACATACATTTATAATATCTGGTGTTCTGTTTATAAATCCAAGGTTCTTATAAAATCATTTTTTCACTTCTGGATGCTAAATATATATGTATATAAACGCGTCAACTATCAACATCCGAATTAAGTTTCCATTGGCTCTTGTTACCGAAAAAAGATCATTAAAATTATAATCATAAAGTTCTCAGATGTAGAAAAAAAAATGAAAATATTATTTTTGATGAAAAAAGTATTCAAGTTGTCAGACCGGAATTCAAATAATAATTAAAATTCTGTCAAAATAGCGAAATTAATTGTAAGGAAACGAAGAAACGAAAATTTATGTAAAGGAACTCAATTTATTAAAACTCTCCAACTTTTTTTTGGTTGAATGAAAAGGATACTAAATTAAAAATATCAAAACGACGATAATTTTAAAATTTGAAAAAAAAACCGTAGTTCATTTCCCTATATAATATATAACCATTATATATTAAACGACGGGCATAATGAAGTAAATGAACATATTGGAGAGTAATGAAATGAAAGAAAAGTATTGGTAATAAAATTCTAAGAAATAAATTAACAGCTTTGTGCAAGCTCGTCTGTGTGGTACCACCCACGCAATACTTAGTATTGTTGTGTTCCGGTATGAAGGATGAGTGAGCCAGTGTAACTACAGGCACATGGGATATGACATCTTAGTTCCCAAGGTGACGCATTGGCGATGTAAGGAACGGTTAATTCTTCTTCCAACGCCAATGTCTGCGGACGGTTGTGACCACTTAACTTAACCAACTTAACCACAATAAGGTGGTCCATTTGCCCGCCCACCTACGTATATTCTGAATACGTATATAGTGTATATTTTTATGTTATGATATACACAAATACACATCCTGTAACGAAACTGTTCACAGTGACAGTCGATATTTTACACTTATTTCGGAGAAGCTCTCATACAAGTGTCTAGAGAATAAAATACGATATGGAACTTCGTTTCGAATTATGCAAAGCGCTTTGAATACCTTAGTTTTTCCAGCGCCAGCAGGCCCGACCAACATTAAACCATGACGCACAACCGTCGTCTCATATAATTGAATTATTTTGAATATGAATGCTGAAAATAAAATTATTTCATACTTAAATTACTTTATAGCTTAAAGGTATACGTGACTTGGACTTGGAGTCCAATGAATATTGGAGTTCATTCGATACCATTCGTACCTCTTCTTAAAAGGCGATATTATATTATTTGCCTTTCTCCGCGGTTTCATCCGCGTAGTTCCCGTTGCTGTAAGAATACAGCGATAAAATGTCTATTTTACTCGCTTATAATGTAACTTTCCATTGTTGAAAGAATTTTTAAAATCGATTCAGTTGTTTAGGCTTGAAAGCGTAACAAGCAAACTCACATTCACATTCATAATATTAGTTAGTATTAGAAAATAATTAACATTGACACAGAATTTAATCGTCCCGCTAAATCTTCCTAGGAGCCAGGTAATCTGTAAAACAGTTAAATTAGTATGAATACTAGTCTCTCACAAAGGGAAGTGTATCTACTTTGTTAAACGGTTTTGTATTATTGACTATATTTGCGCACAAGTGTGTTGTGCAGTTGGCTAATCTCTTTGGAGATTGGCCGCCGTGCCCGAAATCGGTCTGGAGGACATTATTATTAATCATTAATAAAAAATAAAAAAATCCTCTCTTTTTCGATGATAATCTTTGGCGTTTATTCCATCACAGAGCTCCATTGCGAGTTGGTGTAATGTTACGATACGTACAAATAACGTGATTTATAAATAATAAACATCAATCATGCACAATCGGTCTGTGAAAAAAATTTACTAACTGCTTAGCGCGGTTTTACCCACGATAAACTTTTGCGTCCCCAAGTTGTATAGTCTGTAATCTATTGCAATAAATAATCATATCGGTTTAGTAGTTTCCGAAGATTGGCGCATTCAATGAAACTATCAGACGATCTGTTCATCTCTTTAAATTGTGAAATGATAAAAATAATTCAGAGATAGTTACTATAAAGGTCATCGTAGCCTTTCTTTAGAAGCATGTTCCTTATGGATTGTTCCATTATACCATAGTCCACTACAGGTATTTCCACACGCGGAAACAGATCAGAAATTATTCCTGGAATAAGTTAAAAGAAATTTTGTGATAAAATGACTAGGAATGTTAATCTAAATACCCTAGGACGGTAGTCGGATGCGACCGGGGAGAGTTAAGAGGGTGGGGTAGGCGATGCTCCGCAGGGAATCGGCGTAGAGGGTCGTAGAATCCTTCTGAGAGACCGTCATGGTCCAGAAGGAGACGGCGAAACGGGAAAGGGCTGATCTTCCTCAGCCTTGACGCCCGGAGCTTAAAAGACAGGTTTCCACTGCGTGAAAAGAATGAGCCCCCCCCTCATTCTTTAGGTGCGCTGTAAAAAATCATGCCCGCTTCCAACTCCAGGCTGCTAATGACAATTTCTTGACATAAAACCTAGTAACTGATACCAGCTATAAGATAAGGTCCTCCAGACCGATTTCGGCCACGGCGGCCAATCTCAAGAGAGATTAGCCAACTGCGCAGGACATATTATAGTGCACAAGTGTGTGCGCAAACACAGGTGCACTCTCTTTTCCTTAGCTCTCATAATCCGATGGGACGGCAATCCGACACGACCGGAAAGAGTTCAGGCGCAGGACCAACGGCTTAACGTGCTTTCCGAGGCACGGGAGTGTACACACTTCCAACTTCCAGACTCCGGGCTGCTACTGAGAATTTTCTGATAGAAAAACCCAATAACTATTTATTGGCCCGACCTGGGAATTGAATCCAGGACCACCGGGTCTGCGGCCTTATATCTAGCCACTAGACCAACGAGGCAGTCATAACAGCTATACCTAGAATTTGAATCGCTTATAAACTAGAAAGTTAACATATATCAATTACTATGATCATAGTTACCATTGAAAAGAACTAGATCGTCAGCGAGGAACTTAGGCACGTTAACATCACGCAAAGCTCGCAGAACAATCTGTCGTTCGTCACCATCAGGCATTTGACGTATCAGATTACCAGCTACCAGTATAACGGTTTTCACAGCTCTCATGCCAAAATCGTAATGTTCCTAGTGAGTAATTTGTTTTTAAACTATTATTTATTAGAGCCGATATATTTCGTGTAGCAAGTAAACTATTATAATTTTTTTTTACGATTTTCATTGCCATCATTACTGAGCTGTATCCAACTTTTCATCTTAAAGATAAGTTTTCTTCAGCTTATTCTACCTAACCGCTCTAGTGTGGGTTTGTGGATACTGATAGTGATTTAACATAAGTAAGCTAAGCACGTGTCCCATTAAAGCCTATACTAGCCTAGTAAACATTGCCTAGATTTGAATAGGAGACCTTCATTTAAGATTAACGTCATCGAACCAGTCTTAAACTATTTTTTTTTTGTGTAGGAAGGCGCACGCGCATTTGGGCCACCTGATGGTAAGTGGTCACCAACGCCCACAGACAATGGCATTATAAGAAATGATAACCATCGCATACATCCCCAATGCGCCTCCAACCTTGGGAACTAAGATGTTATGTCCCTTGTGCCTGTAATTACACTGGCTCACCCTTCAAACCGGAACACAACAATACAAAGTACTGCTGTTTTGCGGTAGCATATCTGATGAGTGGGTGGTATCTACCCAGACGAGCTTGCACATAACTCTACCACCGAGTAAGTAAGAAAAATTAAGTGGGAAAAGAGAAAGATTAGGTATGCTAAATAGGCCACTGTTAAAATATGCTTATTGCTTTCATTAGAGCTGAGAGCCATCATGTAAAATTGGAAGTTGATTGAGCGATGAGTTTTGTGGTATCAAAAATATAATAATTAAAAAAAACTCATCTTAATAATTTATTTTACCTGTGAAGATAATTGTTCAGAGCTAAGTCTAAATGTTGTCGTTATCTTCCCAGCTAAGATCTTCGCTTCAAAGAATCCATATGAGAACAATGATATTTCCGCTATCAGTGCGTAGTCTGGTACCATCATTGCAATTGGTCGGAAGAGCGCTTTTAGATTATCGGGCAGTTCAGTACGGCCTAGTAAAGATTGAAATATAGTCATAGTTATTATTAGAGGATAACGATTGAAACTTTAAACGTAATTCGAAATTTATTTAATTGATTGTTAAAATCTAAAACCTAGATAAAAAATTCTAGTTGTTTAAGATCCGAAATCATTTAGTGAATAGAAAATAATCTCAAATCTTGGAGTTGAAGATCGCATGTTTTCAATTACGTGTAACCCCAAATGTGTTTTAACTTGCTTAATTTGTGTTTTTTAATACATCTCGCGCTCAGTTGTAAAGGAAACTTCATGAGGAATCATAAATATAAAATTTTCCATATGTATATCCATCAACCTTCTTCATATCTATATCAACGTCACCTTCCTTTGATCACTTATGTATGACTCAGTCAGATTGTAATATATGTTATTAGATGTAATACGAATTATTACTAAAAATGACTGGAGAGTATCTGTCATTTTTAATATTAAACAATAATAATTTATATTTTTAATCTGACAAGAACACTGTCAGATACTCTTTATGGCGGGAAACTGATAGACTTAGATGTTTTTACGAGCATTGCGGTTATCGCGTGTTGAGATCTAGTACTTACACTTAAGACACTATTTTCAAACTTGAAATCGATCAATTTGTATTTTTTTTTTATTAAATCCTAGGAATCTGAAAGATATATTTTAATATCGTTACCTGCGTATCCAGGATTCATGGTAATGAAAACCGAACAAGATGCCTTAAGAGGTAACTCGCAACCTTCAAACATAAACTTTTCTTGGCGAGCCACTTGAGCCTTTTGTATTGTGACGACCTGACATCAAATAATAAAATATATAATTAAATTTTATATATTCGTAGCAAAACGGATTAAATAAAAAATCAAAGTCAATTAAATCGTTTAAAAAGTTAAGTTTTTTTTTTTACTTCAAATATAATAAAGAAATAGTTTAGAAAATTGCTATTAAGTAGTTTATTATTAAAGTTATTCATAGAATTTATAGGTTATAATATTAAAACGACAAAAGTACCGAATATTTATATATTAGATAAAAAATAAAATTTCAATCGAATATAATTATTTCGTAATTAAAGAGAATATTGTTTAGCTATGAAAGACAATCTTAATATCTCACCTGCTGAGCAACGACGGACAAAACTTCGATGTCTATTCTGTTAAATTCATCGAAACACGCCCAAGCTCCTGATCTATAGAATCAATGTTAAACTAATATTATATGTAAATTATTTAAAATCAATCTTGGTATTTAAATAAAGAATAATATATAACAGAAATACGGTAACAATTCAAATATGGAATGAAGATTTCTTTATAAAAAATAATGCTTCCAAAATACCACCACAAAATAGTATATATATGTCCTGCTCCAATTATGTTTCCGCATTATTATGTCATCGTACGAAATTCAGAATATTTCTGAGAATCGTATCACTTCGCTTGGCAAATATTTCAAATATATTATATGATCTAGCAAATACTACAAGTCGACGAACGGACGTCTTCTATTATAAATTATAATAGAATAATTTTATGTTACGCGAACGTCGCTGGTCAACAATCAATCCATACACGATACTTCGAGATTTTCTCAAGATCTATTTAATAATAAAAACTTAATAATTATAAAAAATCTTACGCTGCAAGTCCTTTGAAAAATTTTCCCATAGCCATGAAGTCAAGTTGATCGGAGCAGTTGAACACGACACATTGTACTGCTAAGGCTTTTGCTAAATCCTAAAAAAATTGATGAACTTCAGATACGTAATTAAAATTTTGTTATATCAACAATCAGACAAATTTAAAATGCGAAAGTAACTTTGTGTGTTTCTCTTTTATATCATCACAGCTAAATCATTTACCGATCCTAATATAATTTGATGTACGATACCAGCCTATAACTATATGATATTATATATAAATCACGAAATTTAAATATTAGAACTATGGGGAAAATTCAAATTGAAATGTAAATAATCAATCCGGTGGTAGAGCTTCGTGCAAGCTCGTCTGGGTAGGTACCACCCACTCATCAGATATTCTACCGCAAAACTGCAGTACTTTGTATTGTTGTGTTCCGGTTTGAAGGGTGAGTGAGCCAGTGTAATTATAGGCACAAGGGACATAATATCTTAGTTCCCAAGGTGGCGCATTGGCGATGTAAGCGATGGTAACATCTCTTACAATGCCAATGTCTATGGGCGTTGGTGACCACTTACCATCAGGTGGCCTATATGCTCGTCCGACTTCCTATGGAATAAAAAAAAAGTCTGTAGATTATTCAATTAAAGACAGTAATCATTAAATATATCTTAGTCGCATTTATTGCGGCAAGTAGTGGGAGGATATATTTTAAGTAATATTAAAATAATACATTTATCAAATTATTATAATCGGATGCTGATTAATATATAAATTACTTATTAAGATATTTATTGGTTTATTTGTAGCAATTAAATATTAAAGATGCTATAATGGAGATGACCTGGACAGGCTGGCTGAATACCATCCAAACCGGCATAGGAATCTAGAATCCCATTAATATGAATTGACAACAACATGGAAGGCAAAACAAATTAAAGAAAAAATTATGGTGATGCTGCCAAAATAAAAACCATGCAGGCATATCAAACTACTAAGCTCTGAAATGATTGAAAGATACACCCAAGGCTTGGACAACACGGCTTGTGAAGTCTACAAGACGACATAAAAAGGTATATAAATCAAACTTATTACCTTAGTGGTCTCAGTTTTGCCAGTACCAGCTGGTCCAGCGGGAGCACCTCCGAATTTTAAATGCATCGCGCACATCAACGTCAGATAGCAACGATCGGTCAACGGAGTGATCACAAGACGACCACTGTTAGATGTTTTGTTTGTTAATTTTATTATATTTATATCAGTGATCTGCTTATTTAAATTGAATCGAATTTAAATTTACTGCTTAGATATTAATTTCAAGTAAGTTATTAATCTGATTGAAATTGAATTTATACAAATGCCGCTAAATCAAAGTATTTATGACTGTAGTATTAATGAGTAAGTCATTGAGAGACGCAAGATTCAGTGGTTGATAACGCAATGACAATGTCGGTGAACCTTCTACATCGTCTAGGTCAATATTTATGGACAAAGTAATTCATGTACCATAACTTGTTCTTCTTTTATTAATTAAAATTTAGATTAAGGATAAACATATATTATTCGTTATGAAATAACAATATTGTAACAGCTTGTGAATGTCCCACTGTTGGACTAAGGCCTCCTCTCCTTTTTGTGACGAGATGGTTTGGAGTTTATTTCACCACGCTGGTGCCATGCGGGTTGGTGGAATACTCATGCAGGTTTCCTCACGATGTTATCTTTCACCATCAAGTATGATATTAATTTTAACACAAATTAAGCTCATGAAAATTCAGTGGGGCTTGCCCGGGTTTGAACCCACGATCATCGGTTAAAATTCACGCGTTCTAACCACTCGGCCATCTGGGCTTATATAACAATGAAAAACAAAAAGTATGCTTGAAATTATACAGATCAAATTCAATTTACGGTTACCAAGTCTTATATTACATAAAAATACAAATACGTTAGTCGAAGCAATACTTAATACAAGAAAATATACTTCTGAGCAATATGCATATATATACCTGTTTCCCAAGTATTCGTTTTGATAAGTAAAGATCGAATTTAAAGCCCGAACGTCGCAATAGTTCTGACTAAATTGTCGATAGTACATTGACGTGTCTAAACGCTCTTCATCTTGATATATCTCCGGTAACTCATCTTCTTCTAGAGGTATCATATCTTTTATCATTTGATAGTACCTGATGATAATAATTTAAAATTAATAACTTCCGTAATCATAATTTCTTAATAGTCTCCAGTCGTGTTTGATTGCCGCCCCAAGAAGTGTGCTGTATTGCGTTAACTCTCCGATACCTTTTTTTCTCTAGAAAAGGCATTTACGCGATTCCCCCATGTAAAGTGGGTGTTATATGGGACTCGCCGAAACCTCGATTCCAGTACTGGTCTACCCGCTAAAAACCAGTGACACCCTCCCCGTCTTTTCGGAGGACGTCACGGGATCGCTTGCGCATACTACCGTGACGATTTCATTGTAAATTTACCGCTATACCGAAATCGGTCAATAATATATATATTATTATCATCACACCTCTAATAAAACTCGTTTTAGGTAAGATTATTTTATTACCTTAGTTGACAAATCCATTGGAAATCAGTTACATTTCTTACGTTTTCATCGACTAAAGTTCTTGTCACATCTCTCGCATGCACTTCAATAACGATTAATGCGCAGAGAACCTCTCGTTGGAAGAACGTTAATTCACCCTTTACTAGTGCACGTAAACTGTCCAACTGTGAAAATTTAATCAATCTCATTCATTCAGTCATATTAGAAAGAAGAAGTAACCACGTAAACTGTAACTAACAAAATGTAATGAAAATTTTATTAGAAAGAGGAATAAAGATGGAAGTTTTGCGTTTAAATATAATAAATATTAATTTCATCAAATTAAATAAAAACAACTGCCATCTCTGCCAGGTCTAAAATCTGAACCGAAATCGCAGTTTTGCATAATTAATTTTGCATATCTTTGCTTGAACAAATTAAAACATTATTATGAAAGACCTGATGAAGGAACAGGTACCTGTTGTAACATTTCTTCGAAATATAAATCCATGCGATAATCAGCAATTGCTTGTTCGACTCCAGCCGTCCAAGCCGTTTGAGAACCAGCAATCACAACTTGTCCGGGCCAACGTAGTACCCACTCGGCTCGTGGGAGAGCATATATCTCTTCCATTGATGCTACCAGTGTTAAACGTACTGTTGAAAATTGTAAATGTTTATTTAATAAGCTGTTAAAGTATTTGATGGTTCTCATTGGATAATATCTAGCAACAAGGTCGTCGGTAGAAATATAAATAACAAATGGTATCGATCAATAGAAACACAACATACTATATCAGATTCATAAAACACTGAAAATACAAAGTAAACTTGAATCCAGACATAACAGAAAACGTGACCAATTACTAATTTCTGTACTAGACTTACTCGTATACTTACTCGTAAGTACTTAAAAATCTTAAAAAGCAATCAGAAATGTTTTAAAAGAACACTAACGATTATAACCAGTGACACTAATTTCATTAAAGCAATGTACTTCATGAATAAAAAAGTAATATTTAAATAATATTTACTTACTTGAATGTCTCATAGTGTCTTCTAACAGAAGGAGCCACTGTTCGACGTTATTGCTCGGATAGAATTTATATTTAAGTTCGACAATCTCTCCCTCGCTTGAATGCATATGTGTTATCTTCAAGTCTGGTTCAAATGTCACCTGAAGAATTAAATAATTACCATTCTATTAAAATTTCAATTCAGCAGAGATGGTGTGATGTCATTCAATGCCTATCAATCAAGTCAAATGGGTCGCAACGGATTCAAGTTCAAGTGAATAGGACAAGCATACAAAACAAAAACAACAAAATATTATTTGTTACGAATATTAAAGTCTTAGTTATAATTGATTACGTACCAAATCAGGTGTTAAATAACTAACCTTAGCAATATTCTCAAAGCATTTCCTCAGATGAGGTTGAACTGCTTTTGGATTACGAGACTGGGATAATATTTCTAGAAGTTCGTCGTCACTGAGGAAGAAGAATCTGGGGAATCTAATACGTTTGAGTTCCATGTATTCGTTAAGTCCTCGAGAAACAACGGCGAGTAAGTGTCGAGCTTCTACAAGACTATCCAATAGACGACTGTCTGGACATATCAGCATGATCTGTGCCGGAAATTCTAATATGAGAGATTATAATAACTTTAGGCTTCATGCTTTAATGAATTATTTTGGAAGTTTGAGAATGAATAGTTCCTGTAGCTCCGTTAATACGTCGTAGCAATTATTACCATGACAAATTGATTACATGGTTTTTTATACTTCTTACCTTTGGGCAAGCAGCCGCTGCCGACATAATTCTTCTCCAACTCCTTTCCATCGTGCCATATTTTTTAGCTTCAAGAGGCAACTGTCGTGATATATCTTCAGAAGTAAAAATTGGCTCCAAATACATCCATTCTCTAGATAGGTGAGATTATAGTAGTATGATATATAAAAGAAGCAATTATATAAAATATAATGAATATTAAATTTATATAGACGAGCCGGTTGGCGTGGTTGGTAGATACCTGCCTTTCGCGCCGCAGGTCGTGGGTTCGATTCCCACCCAGGACAAACATTTGTGTGCATGAACATATCTGTTTGTCTTGAGTCTGGGTGTAATTATCTATATAAGTATGTATTTACAAAAGAAAAGTAGTATATGTAGTATATCAGTTGTCTGGTTTCCATAGTACAAGCTCTGCTTAGTTTGGGATCAGATGGCCGTGTGTGAATAATGTCCCAGGATATAAATTACGGTAACATCGGATAGAGATTATGTGATAATTCAGAACGGTATGTAACTAAATACATTCAAAGCAATGATGATCACTCACTTTTGACATTCGATCCATTCATCTACAACCTTCTGCGTTAATCGAATTTTATCGTCCCACTCTTGAATACGAAGCTCAAATGCCGCTTTAAAGGGACTGAAGCCAAGCTGTTGCGTTGCGAGTAAGTGTTCGTCCAATAGCTGAAGTGTCTCATCAGCTATCTTCATTATGAACGTACCTAATTTGATGTTGGAATGTATTTTAATGATTTGGTACAATCTATAGTATAAAAAATAAACATGATTTACTGTACAACAGATAACATATAGTATATTCCAATCTCAAGAAGAGTACTTTGAATTGGCGTGATATTTGGTCAAGATCTTGAAATAATCTATGATTTTTATTATGGAATCGCGAAAAAATGGCCGCTTTGTCGGCGAAGTTATTATGGGTATAAATAGTACAGAGGAATAGTGTTGTATTACAAATAAATATTTATTAATCAAGAACTGTTTTTGGTATATATTATAACGGAGCTACGGAATTTAGTAAATCTAAGGTTTGTTTGTCTTTACTCCATCTTCGATTGGGATTTGGGAGGCTAAACATAGACAAATTTTACAAAATCATGTTAATATACAGTCTAGTAGTAATCTTATCGCTTTAATCGTGATCTTTTCCAGAACCTTTGAAAAACTTAAAGAAAGCGGCGAAGAAATGTCAATGTGAATGAGTTAGGATCGGTGGTAGAGCTTTGTGCAAGCTCGTCTGGGTAGGTACCACCCACTCATCAGATATTCTACCGCAAAATAGCAGTACTTTGTATTGTTGTGTTCCGGTTTGAAGGGTGAGTGAGCCAGCGTAATTACAGGCACAAGGGACATAACATCTTAGTTCCTAAGGTTGGTGGCGCAGTGGCGATGTTGTTTTTTTTAAGAAATGTACAAACCACTGTCTATGGGCGTTGGTGACCACTTACCATCAGGTCGCCCATATGCTCTTCCACTAACCTATAATATAAAACAAAAATAACATTATAATTTTATATTAATGATACATATACTACTTCTATAGTTATATATACAATATACAAATTATGTATAAGATATATTTTATCAGTTTTAAGTAGTGAATAAAATTTACCAGTGGTCTTATAAGGTGTGACCTCCATAGCCCTAGTTGCCCAATCAGCGAGCATCTTATCAAGTGATTGTTCTATCACGTACTCTTTACTTGCCAATTCACCTATTTCAGCAATCATTTCCGCGTGTTGCGCCACGCCTTGCTTAAGGCACATTGCAAATGTTTGTTTCTCGTTCATTGTCACCGTTATCCCTGTGGTATTTTTTTAAGGTATTTGTAATAGTATCAATAAACAAATTATTGGTGATTCTATTTTTATCGATTCTAAACTAAAATGCTGCAATTATAAACGCTGTTAAGACACAAAGATTTCTTTCTGTCATTATTTATTTGACGTTCAAAAGAAAAAAAAACACTTACCAGCTTTCTCCATAAATTCGTTCCAGTGACGTTCTTTCATTCCTGGATTTCTGACAGCTTGAATAACGGGAATCAATGGTCTAAATTCATCCATATCATCCTAGAATATAGCTCATATACTTTTTAATAAAATACCTATATTTGTTTAAAAAGAAAAGGTTTTAATTACACTGGATGGTGCCTTAAGTCAAGGTTATCGCAGTTTTGGTGATTTACCAAAACTGGCTCGTCTCTTCCTAGTTTTGTTTTTTTTTTTAATATTACTAGCAATACGCTCTTTTTATAAGGCATTACTAATATTCTCAAATACCCCTCCAATTTAGCGTATAGCTTGTGATAGGAGTGGAGAGGCCAATAGCCCGACGGGTCAGGATCATACAAGTACAGTTGTACAATAATAACATGTTTACTTGTACACCGTACTATATCAATTATTTTTCATTTCATTTCATTATGTTATTTGGAATTTTTACGATCAGTTGTATTATTTTATCAATTAACATTTCGTATGGGCGGGTAACGTCACAATTGTTCCATTATATTTTGCGTCGAGCGTGTTCCAGTTTAAAGGTCGAGTGGACCAGCATGGGGTATTACTTTAGATTTTTTTTTAATAATACTTAATCATATACTACTTACTCTTATTGTCAATGCAACGGTTTGCACTTTCGGTAGATCAGCGAAAACGCGTATACATTTGACAATTGTCTTGTAATATTCATTGACTGCCGGTTCGATGGAATCCGCATCCACATAAATGAGAGGGTTGTCAAACCACACTTCACGAGATTTGAGGAAATCTGTTTCATTTATGACGATTTATATTAATTGATTTTAACCAACATTGCGGGCTCAAACCGCGGAAGTTACAAAAGCTTAATTTTTTGATTATAATTAATCCAGTACTAGACCGTGACGAAAAAAAAATGGCGTGCATCTTTATCCACAACCCCGTATTGGAGCATCGTGGTGTAATAAGCTCCAAGCCTTCTTCTCAAACGGAGTGGTTTCTTCAGCACAGAAATGGGACATCAACTTTTACTTGAGTGTCACGAAAACTCAAATTTCCAAAAATAATATAATCTTATTTCCGAATATAAACGTAATTTAATTCGCCTGTCTCTTTATATTTAGATACCAAAGACTTTAATATTATAATATACACATCGATTTTTGTGAAAAATGACCACGCATTTATACACATATATTGATTAATGACGTCATCGTTTAAAAAAAAAATAGTAGTAACGATTTAAAATAAATAACCAATGTGTTACTTACCAGACGCTGTCACCCACAAGTTTCTATATGGTTCAAATTCTTTCACTAAACGATTAAGGTCTGCGAAAGGAACGACTGGCTGTCCAAACAATTTCTGTCTCTGGTTAAGCACGCGTCCCCATTCCTGTGATTCTTTCATGCCTTTCCAAGCTTTCTTTATGTCATTGGCTATTTCATGCACCTGTTGATTCATACAGGATGCGTAAGTTTTAATATTTAGTATATTATATTTTATAGATCATATTTACCGATCGCAAACGATAATACAATAAATGAGTTAATAAGTTTTGTTTATGTAATCTATTGAAAGTTTCTCAAAACTTGTACCTTACCAAAATCATTGAAGCAAACGTTTAAAAAAAAAACAAAACAATCATTAATCTAATGCAGTAGAGGCTCAGTCAGAAAAAGTTATTATTTGTATTGTAAACTATTTTAAATAATTATTGTTTCTCAAGTTTTAAGCCATAGCGATAAATTATGGTAAATAATACAATAATTAATGAGTTAAAAAAGCCTCATTATTTGTATCCTAATGAATTTTTAAAAGTTTCTAAATTTTTACCTTTCCAAAATCATTTTGCAACGTAAGGGCCATACACTGAGCTGTAAACATGTCGATTTTGTCAGACAGTGTCTGTTCATCTTGTTGATGAAGTTTCCAGAATTTCTCTTGTTCTTCTTCTAAGAATTCTGTCGTTGCAACCACCTACGAATTATATTTTTAATATTTTGTAAACAATCATAATAAGGAATAAGCTCTCAATTAAATTTTCGAGAGAAGAGGCAGTTACTACTAATCCACTTACCTGTTTATTAATATTTAATGGCCATCCGATAGCTTCCCATAATGCTTTAAAATCTTCACTTTCAAGTGGTGTAAAAAACACATCCAGTACTTCATAATCCTGAAGTAATAAATTATATTTTAACATTTTGTATGACCAATTAATTAAATAAGAAACAGTTTTCGAGTAGGAAATACATTCGATATTTCACTAGTTCTTTAGCTTTATATTTATAATTGATACAGGAACTGGCCATTTGGCCACCTATTGGTAAGTGCTCTTCACCAGCCCATAGACATTGGCGCTGTAAAGTTATTAACCATTCCAATGCATCATTTACATTGGCAATGCTCCACCAACCTTGTAGACAAGCTCATCCATCCTTCATACCGGATAACAACAATTATAAGTAGCGCTATTTAGCAGTAGATTAATTACTGAGTGGGAAGCAGCCATCCAAAGGATATACAAATTCAAATTCAAAAATATTTATTCAATGTAGAAGAAGTGTTACACTTGCTTATTGATTGTCATAAATCTACCACCGGTTCGGAAATAACCACCTCGGACCTGAGAGGAATCGGCGAAAGAAACTCAGCGGGATACTACTCTGTTACTGAGTATATGTCTGACAAAAAAAGCGTAGATTTAATGATTGCTGGATTTCGTGCAGGAACTGAGTGTACATATTATGTAATTGACACAAAAGACATGGTCAATTTCAGTATGGCGGTTTGGATAGGTATTCTATTTAATTCACACCAATGAGTTGTGGTGTTTTATATTCGTGAATATGGGGAATTAAATTGCTATAAATAAAAAAAAAACAAAAAAACTGCGTTATATCAAATGGCTTGATGAGTATTTATCTTTCTCTGTGGTCCGTTATGGTGGAAGTTGACAAACGGTACTTAAAATTCATCTTGCATTACATAATATTTTAAAATAAAAACTTCCAAGTTCAGAGAGGTTAAAAACTACGTATATTTGTTTACTATCTACGTGTGCGTGGAATGTACTTGTTTGGCCACCTCGTTTGTATTTTTGTAAAATAAATATATTGTGTTTCTTGCCGGTTCTTCTTGGTAGAATCCACATGCATGTTACAAACATAAGTACTTGGTAAGTCTTGAATAAAAAATATTTTGATTTTATAATCAAGTATAGTTAGTATTTTACCGTATGAACTTTTTTCATAATATCTTCCTGAGTTTTTAAACCAAATGGTATAGATTCCATCCATTCTCTAATCTCAAACACGTGTTCTATCGTATTGGGTTTTTCACCTAATTTTCTCATAATACTTTTGTATGCTTGGATCACATCTTCGACAACGATACGTACTTCTTCCGACCACATTGTTAGTAACGCTTTTATTATATCAGATCGTTTTGTTACGAGCATTTGCTGAAATAATATCAACATTGTTTACAAGATCTTCTCTTAGATGAACGTGAAATTAAAAATTATTTGATTCGCGTTGTCCGAAGTTTGAAATATATTTGTTAATCATAATCAACCTTTAATGTATCAACGTTAAGTGCGAATGGTCCAATGTTTATATACTGCGGGAGTCTCCAGATCAAATCTTGCTTCGCATCGTAATGGATTTGTATTTCTTCTTTTGTTTCAGATGCAACATGCTTCTCCAGTCGAAAATTCCTAGAAATTTTATTGAACAAATAAATAAGTGATGAAATCTTTATTAAACCAATGTACATAAAAAAATACTAGAAGATGTATCACGTTTCGGTGGTTTTTGTATATTTATATTAATATATAAATAGATACACATCGCAGTTTCATTCGCATTAAATCTAGTCTAGTTTAGACATGACAAGCTTGAATTTCATGTACTTATTTTTAATAATTAATTTGACCGAAAAATGTATTTAAGAATGGTATGTAACAAAGCAAATCAATAATATTAATCGTAATCTATAATGATTACGATACGTTCCCGATTGAACTCCAATCCAACTTTGATTATTCTATATTTATTAGAACCGAAAACGAACCGATATTATGTTAACGTATACCGTTACGTCAAAGCCAGAATTAAGTGTGAACTTTTTTGCCGATAGGCGACAATTAAATCAAAGAATAGGAAATTTGATAAACGGAAAAAATAAGGCCGCAAATTACATGGCAACACAGGTGCGGGCAATAGCGCTCGATAGCTCTTACCGGGTAGCTAAGACACGAGGTTATGACCTCAGTAGGCCACGTTTTTACCACCAACAGTGTCGTTAAGCACAATTAATATATTTTTTTAAGTAATTTTTTTGCTTAGTATTTTAAAAATTATTACATAAATAGAACCGACACACGATACCTAATAACCACTTCACGGGTCGGACACGAATTTTGTTACACGCTGTATATGTGCTTATAATTAATAACGTTCTCAGAGCAACAAGGAAGGATAACATTGTGACAAAAATTGAATGCATTTGATGAAAGTACGTCACATGTGTGATGAACGTGGCGGTATAAGGCCATAGCGTCAGCCCGGCGTTGGAAGATTTTATATCAATGATGATTATTCTTATATAAATATAATAACACTAATATAATGTAAATGTTTACTCATAAAAATAATTGCATAACATTACTCGACATATTCTTCTATATTCAATATATATATTTCTTTGTAGCAATCATATTGGTGCATGTACGCTATTAATGGTATGATCGCCTTCCTGTATGCCTTGAGCAGCCGTTCTCTGTATTCGACAACATTGGGCTCCATGAGACCTATAATTAACACCATCAATCGTATTAATAAAAGTGTTCATTATCTCTTATTTATTTACTACAATTTTGTCATCATTGTTTTTTTAATTACTAATATATGTATATAAATAATGCCATATGACAATAGTGATCTGATTTCTGATAGCGGTTTTCTATCTGGTGGTAGGGCTCTGTGCAAGCTCGTCTGGGTAGATACCACCCACTCATCAGATATTGAAGAACGGCAGTACTCGGTATTGTTGGGTACCGGTTTGAAGGGTGAGTGAGCCAGTGCAAATACAGGCACAAGGGACATAGTATCTCACTTCCCTAGGTTGGATTTATTACAATACCAATGTCTATGGGCGTTGGTGACCACTTACCATCAGGTGGTTCATTTGCTCGTCGGCCTACCTATATTATAAAAAAAAACTTATGGCGGTGTACAAACTGCTAAGGCTTTGTGCAAGAACGTCTATGTAGGTACCAGGGACTCGTCGTTTATTTATTCGCTAAACAGTTTAAATGGTAAGTCAGGGTAATAACAGGCATAAGGGACTTATGTTACCATTTTATACTTACCATCTACCTCTCTGTATGAATCAGATACCACATTAGAATTTATAACTGATGTAAAAGAAGTAAACCACACATATATGTACGCATTACTTACCAATAGAAGTGAGGAACAACTCCTTATCAAAAACAAGACCAGTCATAATCTTTGGATGAACTTGTGGTATGAAGTGGCAGCGATATAACATCTCACGGAAAAGACGTTGAATAACTACCTATGAAAAAAGTGTAGTATTCATAAAATATCAAAGTGATTGATAATGGCGACAATTAAATCACAAATTGCAATACTGGAATCTAACCACCTCAATAATTGACAAATTGATTTTACTCACTACTAACTTTATTAATATGAACATTGAGATACATTATATATATATTATTTTGCTTGACCTGATGTCGTTAATGAAATTTGACAATTTTAATTTATAATTATATAAATCTACAATTAATAATCTTAACCGATGATCTTGAGTTCAAACACTGAATTTCCATGTGCTTAATTCATCTCTTGCTGAACGGTAAAGAAAAATATCGTGAGTAAGCCTGCATGTGCCTAATTTCACTGAAGTTCTAGCACATGTGTATTCCACCAACCCGCATTGGAGCAGCGTGTTGGAATAAGCTTCAAACCTTCTCCTTAAAAAAGGACAGGAGGGCTTAGACCAGCAGTGGGTACTTTAATTTATAAAGCTACGTTGAAAATGTTGACCATTTTTTTATTAATTAGTATATGACATGAAATGTCTACTTACAATATTTTGTAACAAATATCAGATACGATGCTAAAAAAATATCGCAAATTCCTTTTATAACAGATAATTCTATACTAGATACCTCTACGCGAGTTTATACAACAACCTTTCAAAATTTCACATCAATCGAATACGAATAAGAAGCAAGCACCGATAAGCATGCATCAAGCACATCTTTAAGTTCTACAATGTACTTATAATATTTAAATATGATCATTACTTCGAACTGATCCGGTGGTGTCGTATAATAGGAACCCTCAGCTGACATCATGAGGTGAAAGTAGAACAGTGTCGGAGCCGCTGAACGGAACGGAGTATTGATGAGGTCGCTCGAATCCCATTCATAGTCCTCTTCACACCAGTAGGTACAAAGGCATGGTGTTTCGCAGAGATTGACGAACATCGCCATAGACTGTTCGATGCAAAATCGTAATGCATACTAAAAAATAAAGTTATTAACTTCAATTTTATATAAAAAGCGAATATTATCAGTCAGTCTGTGTATTGATTATTTATTTATTTATATAAGTTAAAAAAAAAAAACCGCTGAGTTTTTTTCGCCGGTTCTTCTCAGGTCTTAGTGCTTATTTCCGAACCGGTGGTAGATTTATGACAATCAATAAGCAAGTGTAACGCTTCTATATTGAATAAATAAATTTGAATTTGAATTTGAATTATTTATTTACTTTATAGGAAGTCAACACAATGTACAATGTATATATATTTCTTTAAAATTAACAATTTTTAAATAATTATAAAGATGACGAGCCGGTTGGCGTGGTTGGTAGTTGGTACTTTCGTGCCGCAGGTCGTGGGTTCGATTTCCAGCCAGGACAGTCTAGGTGTAATTGTATATATAAGTATGTATTTAAAAAAGAAAAGTAGTATATGTAGTATATCAGTTGTCTGGTTTCCATAGTACGAGCTCTGCTTAGTTTGGGATCAGATGGCTTTGTGTGAATAATGTCCCGGGATATTATTATTATAATTACATTCACTAACACCGTACATCGCAATAATAGGTTCACTAATCATGCAATTTATTTTTGATTTAATTGACAATGATCTAAGCTATATAATTACGTTAGGCTAAAAGTATATATCTGCTGAGATGGTCCTGTGGTAGGAACACGTGAATCTTAACCGATGATCGTGGGTTCAAACCCGGACAAGCACCACTGAATTTCATGTGCTTAAATTGTGATTATTATTCATCTCGTGCTTGACGGTGAAGGAAAACATCGTGAGGAAACCTGCATGTGTCAAATTTCACTGAAATTCTGTCACATGTGAATTCCACCAACCCGCATTGGAGCAGCGTGGTGGAATAAGTTCCAAACCTTCTCCTCACAAGAGGGGAAAAGGCCTTAGCTCAGCAGTGGGACATTCACAGGCTGTTACTTTACTTAAACGTATAAGTCTTCACCGTACTTCATTGTGTATGTATTTGTAATTGCAATGACATACGGCCTTATTCATAAACGTTGCTTAGTTACTGTTTAGCTAAACACTGATTTGTCTCTTTCTGTCATTATTGATTTGACATACGAAAGAAGAAGACAAAATATTGTTTAACTAATCACCAGTTAAATAAAGTTTATGAATAAGGCGGTTAAACAGTAACGGTTTTAGATGTAAATATTGGGTATGATTAGTTAAATGACGTGTCTTTGTCTTTCGAATATCAAATTACGGATGTTAGAAAGACAGAAATCTGTGTTTGACTAAGCACCGCTATACAGAATGTAACAAAATTCGTGTCCGACCCGTGAAGTGGTTATTATGTATCGTGCGTCGGTTCTATTTATGTAATAATTTTTAAAATACTAAAAAAAATACATTAATTTTGTTTAACGACACTGTTGGTGGTAAAAACATGGACTACTAAGGTCATGACATCGTGTCTTAGCAACCCGATAGGTAAGACCTATCGAGCGTTATTGCCCGCACCTGTGTTGCAATGTAATTTTCGTCATTTAATTAAAAAAAAAAAAAAGTCCTGGGTAAATTGTTTGCTAAGTATTTTAAAACTAATTACATAAATAGGACCGACACACGATACCTAATAACCACTTCACGGGTCGGACACGAATTTTATTACACGCTGTATAATTTATGAGTAGGGCCGCTAAGCTTACAAATATATCGACAAAATATTTAGAATAGCAGGTAACTATAATAATACTAAGATCTTCAGTCATCTAGCTTACATAAAATTGAAACTGTTAATATAATATATGTAATAGTAAATAATGTGTGATAAAAAGTCTCCAAATGAAGAATGATTTAAATTCATTGACTTAAATTGTTATCGAATGGTAGTAATTTTTTTTTAAACAGAATTATAAATAGTAAATCACCTGCATTCTGAATCTGACGAGCTGCATAAACCTGCACAGCTTACTGATACCGTAAAATTCCCAACTCTTTTCATAGATATTGAACCATCTAAATTTAATAAAAAGATTATATTAGCGATTAAAATTTAAATTTATAAAACGCAAAGTTTTCAATATCAAAGTTATGTAATTGATTACATATTCTTGTAAATTGGTATTGGTGTTTGTCAATTGGTTCCCCTGATGTTGATTACACCGCCCATAGACATTGTAAGAAATATTAACCATTCTTTACATCGCCAATGCGCCGCCCTTCAGAACGAAGATGTTATGTCCCTTGTGCCTGAAGTGACACTTGCTTACTCACCCTTCGAACTGGAACGCAGCAACACTATGTATTGCTGTTCAGTGGTTGTATTCTGATGAGTGAATGGTACCTACCCAGTCGGGCTTGCACAGACCGACTGGGCAGGTTATCGTCCAGTAAATAATTTATTTGATTGTTTAAATATTTTGAGATCAATTTACCCTTTTCCGACATCCCTGTAAGACATACGGATCGCGTGTGCTGTTGAATTTAACCATGTTATGTTGAGGTATTTAAGCATCTGCAATTAGAAAGAACACAAGTTTACTCTGAAACAACGTAAGTAAACGGCTTTTAATTTTACCACTACTAACAGAAGGGGTGGAGCTTATTCCACCATGCTGCTCCAATACAGATGAGCGTATCCACAATATCGTTTTTTTCATCCAATATCGTAAGGAATCAAACGTTCTAACCATCGAAAAAAAATTTCGTGTACCATCTAGCTTCGAAACAATCTAAAAGTTATGATAATTTTTCCAATCGCGTTTCTTATTGATCTAGTGTCGTTATCATCTGTGATACTTTTAATACCCTCTAAGATATTAGGTGATTTTATTGCAACTGTCAAAAAATATATAGAAGAATTCAAATCCAGGCTCAAACTCAAAAACATTATTAACTTCTAATGAAAACTAGTATTAGATTAGTATTGCAGTTTTAGATTAGTTAGGACTAGGAAAAGATTAAATAAAAAGACGGAGCGTGGTTACAAAAAGACAGAAATATTCTTTTACTAGCTGTTGCCCGCAGCTTCGCTCGCGCGTGGTCTTTATCTATACTAATATTATAAATCAGTAAAAATAGATTTTTTGTATGTTTGTTTGTAGCGAATAAACTAAAAAACTGCTGTACTGTTTTTAAAAACCTTTTTTACCTACAGAAAGATACGTTATCAGCGAGTAATTAGCTGCCCGTCCCGACTTCGTACGGGTAAAATAAGGATTTTATCATTTTTTAATCAATAAGATATAAACATTTACCAATCGATTTATTCGCCCATCCAGTATAGTGTATGTGTGTTCAGTATAGGGCATATAATAATCCTACTTCTTACTAATATAATAAACTCGAAAGTTTGTATGGATGTATGGACGTCTGTTACTCTTTCACGCATAAACTACTGAATGGATTTTAATGAAACTTTACAATAATATAAGCTTAGGGAATACCAATTAAGTGGTACATATGGCAATAATGGAATATGTTTTTTTTATCCAAACATCACCAACATAGTGAAGTTCGTATATTTCTCCCTAAGAGATATTGATATAAGATATTGCGTATTTTGAATTTCATTATTTGCACCCAACTCTTCCAAACAAAATTATTTATTAATTCAATCAAAAAACTCAAATAGTATATTTCTATTTTTTTAATTTTTATACTAATGCTTTAACCCCGTTTCTCCCGTTTGGAGTTAAATTTCTAAAAACGACGAAATACGTATGCATATCTTTAATACTAAATATCATTCTTCTTACACCAAAAGTGACGGAATCCCCCCATACAAACTTTCAACCCCTTTTTTACCCTCTCAGATTTAGATTTTCAAAAACGCTGAAATACATTTTTATTTATTTTTAAGCTTGTTCATTAAATTTCATGCTTCTAACTTTAAAAATGACTGGTTTCTAAACAATCGTCCAATTCTTTAGGGGTAGAATTTCCAAAAATCCTATCTTAGTGGGTGTTATAAAATGTATCAACTGCCAAAATTTCAAGTTTCTAACCCCCGCAGTTTAGGCTCTGCGTTAATGAATCAGTTAGGAAGAGTAATAATATTATGTGAATAGATATCAACAAAAATACGTATTTTTATAACTTTTGATAGACTCAACTAATTTTGATGAAATAAAGGCTAAACGGAATCTTGAAATAGTTCTTATAATAATTCGGTTTTTTCAATTTTTAGACGACTAAAAGATACAGACATGCAGACAGTAAAAAAATTAAAAAAATGATTGCTTTGGTTTTGGTAAATTGTAAATAGCCATATAACCTTTAAAACAGGCAGTTATTTTGAAATAACAGACAGAAACTTCAATTTTATTTATATGTATGGATAATTTATTAATTAATTCGTTTTTGTTATAGATTTATGTTATTTTATGTTTACAATATAAAGTATAAAGTAAAGGAAAAGTTTCTTCTGTCAGAGACTAAATAAAATCAGACTTACCCAAGGCTACTAATTTAATTAAACAAAAAAATGGGAATTAAAACAAATGTTGTCCATTGAACTTGACACACATCTGAATAAACTGCTTAAGCGGCCATTTTATGTAGAAAAAGTATATAATATACAAACAAAAGCAGCTATATAACAATTTTAATTAAAGTTTCAAAAGCAGTTATTTGACCGCTCTGATAGGTTAAGTGTTAAAAATGAGATGACACTTATAGCATATATATATATAAATATATACATACATTACTAAGTTTCCACCAACAATAATTACACAATCATTAAAATAAACAAAACATATATAAAATCAAACAGCTAAACCATCATAATCAGTAAAGGTGTAGTAAGATATATATTTTTTTATAATCAAATATTATTAATTACTTAATGAAAACACAAATTTAATAAAAACAAAATATAAATGAAATCACATAGCTTAAGCATTATTACATTGAGTAAGGCCAATAAAATGCAGTAAATAAATGATATATATATTATTTATATATTTTTTAACCAAATACAATTAAAAGGCAAGCAAGAATATGACTACAGTACAAAATTTATAACTAACTAAAATATTGAATATTAAGATGGGTTGGTACATTCATTTTATATAAATTAATACATTTAATACATTATTATTTTTATCTTATTTATGTAATTTTTGCAGTGATTTTTTTTTTAAATATATAATATTAATATCTGAGTACACTTAATTATATATTATATGCTCGCACAGATCTACTTCTTCCTATTCATGATTATGCCGTTGCAAGCTTGATGTAGCCAAAGACCAATTGAATTAAGCTGAGAGATTACAAAATACTTTTATTCGGTTTATATTGGGATGAGGCAAATATAACTACGTTTCACAATTTTGTTCTCTTCTTAATTAGTTGCCCGTCTGACTTCGTAGGAATATGCACATCTTCTCTATTCTGTACTGTGTGTTGTTTAACCCTTTTACTCCCCCTTCATCACTTGATATTCATTAGATGATGACGGTGATGACGACGTCTCAGTGCTTTTATTTATGTGCTCCGTATTTTGTTGTTCGATCACTACTATTTTAGCTATCTCTATAGCTTTCTTTAGTGACAGATCAGACCGTTGTAATAATCTTTGATGTTTGGCGAGCTACTCTAACACATATTCGCTGTAAATTTATCACTGACCAATGACTATTAATTCAACGAAATCGCATTTTAAACTGTAATTTTCTAGACTCGTAATAAAGTTGGTTATATTTTCGTGTTTGCTTTGCTTTCTCATAAAAAATACATGTCAGGCCATAGTTAAATTTTTCCTCGGTTCGAAATACTTGTTACATTTATTAATGAGGTCTTCTAAAGTAATTTCTGTTATTTTAATGTTGAACAAAATTGCTATTTTTCTCTATTTACACTTCTTATACATAACCAGTGGCTAATACTCCTTATATATATCCAGAGGCTAATAAATATAGTTCAAAATATGGTTGCCATTTTTTTCGCGTTAAATTGTTATTTATTTCGTTGTTTAGAAACACGAATTTACGAAAAAATTATACCTATTTAAAGTTTTAAGAAGTGATATACTACGTTTATGCTTAAAGCAAGCACTTCTAAAACCATGTATTATTGTTATAGTTGTTTTTTAGGCTTTGTTTATACACCTATATACTAATTACGTATTAATTATTGTCACTGAGTTAACTGACTTGCTCACACGCAGTCTTAAAGCGTACTGTTATGAAAGATATAAGATGAGATCATAAAGATACACACAATATATATGAAATATTAGTTTTTATGCAAAAACAACACACGAAGCTACTGAAAACACGAAATTGTTAACAAAACTTTTTGATTTTGACAACTAACAGGTGCGCGTACTTTTCCTACAGATAATAATTTATTGATTTTTAGTAGGGATACTAAACTTATAATAAATTAATAAAGAGATTAAAAATTATAGGACAAAATATAGGATAAATCATAAGCAAAAGTGTAAATTACATGTAATATTTAATGTCTTTTCAGTTTGACCATAACGATTTTTTAATAAATGTTCTACGTGTATCTTTAAATTGACATAACTTTATTATTTATGAACCGATTGAAATAAAACAAACACTAAATGTTAAGTGAAGTTAGCCACAATACATTAGTGAAAACCGCACTCAAATCCGTTAAGCCGTTTTTAAGATTAGCGTGCACAAACGCACAGACAAACAGACAAACAGACAAACAGACAAACAGACAAACAGACAAAAAAATTATTAATCATTGTTTTGGGTTCTATTGTGTTTATAAAGACCCCCGATAAAAGTTTTACTCATTTATCTTCCATGTACAGACATCGACCAGTTACAGATTTATTATATGTATAGATTGTAGAGAGAGTGACACTAAAGAGGTTTAGCTATAATAAGTTCGGACTACGTTCATATTTTCAACAACTTCGATATAAATTATGCATTTCTAATTAATTTCAAGAAGCAATGTTTCTGTTAAGCTATCATCAAAAACCCTCTTTGACAAATCCTTCAAGTAATGAAAATAGAATATGTGATTCCAAGACTAAACTCACTTGTTGTCTCAACAACTAAATTGATTGTTGTAAAGAAATATAATATTACCATCGATGTACAATGTTGTTGTGCTGCATCAAACTCCGCGAGACTCACGTTTCTACCATAGTTTGTTGTGAAGAATAACATCGATTCGACCTTAAATTCAATAATTTACACATTTAAATATTTCCAACATCAGTAATATTTCTTACAACATAAATTTATGTTAATATATCTTCTTCAAAACTACCAGATAAAAATAATTAAATTATAAGTTTAATTCAATTTAAATTTAATAAAGTAAGATCATAATAATTTAAAGTATATTTTTTATATAAAGCATGATATAATGATAAATAATGTTTTTAACATAAACATATTTTTTTATTTAATCATATTACTTATTTAGATTAATTCATTTTTAATTGAAATGAACACAATAAACAAAATTTATAATTTCAAAGAAATATTAAGATCATATCAAAAAAAAAAAAAGAAAAGACATGCGATCGTTAACTATGAAATGTTTATCACATTTTAATGAAAAAGAAAAGGAGAAGCGTCGTCGTACATCTAGTTGGAACGACGTTCCTTTCGCTATATATTATATATAAAATGACAGACATATTTAATTAACGATTAAGAGCAATAAAAGCTACGATAGACATTTAATTTAAATTTTTTGGTTAAAAACGTTGTGTCGAGTAACGTGTCATGTGGAACTGTGTTCCAACAATATCTAACCTTAAGACATTCTTCAACAACTAAATGAATGCAGGACACGGATTCTGTGAGAACGTACAGTGAGTTCCACTGATTGAACTTCACTCTGCCGGAAAAGTCTATCATTTCACACGGATAGCGACCTAAAATGAAAAGATACTCGTTTATATTTATACAAACGACGTTCATTAAATGTACTATTCCACCAACCCGCGTTTGAGCAGCGTGGTGGAATAAATTCCAAACTTTCTCCTCAAAAAGAGAGAAGAGGCTTTAGCCCAGCAGTGGGACATTCACAGGCTGTTACTACTTTACTAATATTTCTTATATCATTATTCTTGGTGTGAGAAGTTTGTGTGAGTCCGTCTGGGTAGGTACACATAACCACTGTCTGCATAGCACGCGTCAATACGCTTTAAAATATATTTCTACCCTCATTAATAGTCATGGTAATCAAAAAGTGTATCAAATGCAAAAAAAATGTAACCAAGAGAATGCCAGGACTGGAGTGTAGTAGGTGTGACAAAATAGTTCATTCTGATTCCGTGTGCTCAAAGCTATCGAATAAGCAACTAAATACCCTCAAAAACACACCTGGGATAGAATGGAGTTGTGAAGAGTGTCTTAAAAATATATCACGCAGGTCTTCCTTTGTGATCCCTGAAGACGAAGACGATAAGGATGATGAGAACGCTAATGGGTATGCGGAGATGGCCCCTATTGTTGATGCTCAAAAACTGATGCAGGATATCAGTCGAGAGATAAAAAAAAACCTTTCGAGAGGAAATCAGTAGTCTTGAGAACTCACTTGACTTCCTTAGTGATAAGATTACATCAATGGAGCAGTCTATAAAAAATCAAGACAGCAAAATTAAGGACCTTGAAAATAAAAATCGTGCCCCGCAAAATGAAAACAAAAACTTAGAGCTGCGAGTGAATGTTCTGGAACAAGGATTCAAAGAGCTTGAACAACAATCCCTTGCAACATCCCTTGAAATTGCTGGCCTGCCTGAAGTTCCATCTGATGATATAAGAAAGGTCGTAGATACTGTGGCCATAAAACTTCATGTAGAGACTAAGGACATCCAATCATCGAGGCGACTACCGGGAACTAAAGATAAACCAGGATCAATCCTCGTGGAACTGAAATCGAAGGCGCGCCAGCAATAGTGGATAGACGCTGGCAGGGAACATTGCCTCACCGTGGGTCAACTGATGCCGAACGGCCCGAAAGAAAAAGCTGAATATCGTGTTTACATACGGGAGGCCTTAACCAAATACCAAAAAACTTTATTATATAATGCTAAAACCCAGCTACTAAACAAGTCCTGTCAATATGTATGGTGTAAGAATGGAAAAGTATGTGCTAGGAAGTATAGTAATAGTAAAATTTATTATATTCGTACACTAAATGATATAAAACAAATTGACAAATTATGTTCTAATGATTCTGAAAAACAACCAGGATCCGCGTAAGTTATTAAGAACGTATTATCTATGTTTTGTTTTTTATTAGTTATTTTATTATAATTTAAATATGGATACAAAAGTAAAAGAATTTTTTAATTGTAATTCCACTTATCACTTCTTCAAACAAATGCCGCCAAAAACTAGTATAGTTCTATCATGTTTGCATTTTAATATCAGATCGATTATGAAAAACTTTACGAAACTACAGCAAACAATTCATAATTGTAATTTTCCTCTAGATCTCATAATTTTAACAGAAGTAGGTATCACAAATAACATAATAGGATTGTACAACTTACCCGGCTATAGATTGTACTCACAACTACGAAGAAACAAGAAAGGCGGTGGTATTATTGTTTACATACGCAATCATATTAAGTTCACATTTATTGAAAACAAAAGTAAAACTTTTGAGAGTCTTACAGGTATCCTAAAACAAAGTTCTCATTGTGATGTGGCTGTTTGTGCAATCTATAGGCCACCATCCACAAATAAAAACCTATTTGTTAAAGAGCTAGGTAAGTTAATCTCTGGTTTTAATTTGAAACAAAACTTGCTGCTTGTTGGCGATGTAAACATTGATCTGAAGGTAATTTCTGCACACAAAGATTCTTATTTATCATCACTTAGCGAACACGGATTGATGTGTGGTATAACTGACTACACCCGAATTGAAAGTAGAAAAGACTTGATTATTAAATCATGTATTGATCATATATTTGCACGCTTCCCCGCACTACATTCTTTTGCGGCGGTGCTCGATGTCGCACTGGCCGATCATCGAGGCATTATCTTTACCTGCGTTGACGAATCGCTTGAAACGCATAGACGAATACAGAATGCTCCTAAAAAAACTATTAACTATACCACCTTTTATAAGGAACTCAGGAGTGTTGAGTGGATAAAAACAAAAGGTATGAATTCTTCTGACGATATTTTAAATTTTATTAATAATTCTTTTAGTAATGCAATCAAGTGTGCAAACGATAATAAAACAAGTAAATTGTCTAAGAGGAATTTAAAGCGTTTTAGGTTTCCCTGGATCGATGACAATGTTACCCGGCTTTGTGATAAAAGAGATAAACTTTTTTCGGCTTGGAAAAATAGTTTAAATGATTCAAAAATAAAACTAGAATATAATAAAATTCGTAATAAAATTCATAAAATTTTGGAAAATAAAATGGATAAATACTACTTACAAAAAATAAATAATAATTTTAAAAATGTAAGAAAAATATATCAAATAGTTAATGAAATGTTAGGAAGAGTGAGACTGTCGATTGATCAAGCCATACTCAAAGCGTTTATTGCGCAAGGAACTTCTACCAAAAATATTGCTGACAATTTTGCTCTCAATTTTGATAAAGCGGTTAAAGACATAATCCCCAAATGTAATATTAAGCTGATAGACCCTAATGTCACGCGTAAGCTTCTGGACACAAGTATTTTATTTAAGAAAGTCTCCGCTAATAGTGTTCATAAAATCATTAAACAACTGAACCCGAGGAAAGCACCGGGTCTAGATAATATTAAGGTTTCTGACATTAAAATCATAGGCTATAGAATAGCTAGTCCTATTGCTGATTTAATAAATCGAAGCGTTGAAACTGGAATATATCCGGATGGCCTAAAAATAGGATGCGTAAGACCTATCCATAAAAAGGGTAAAAGAAACGATTATTTAAATTATCGCCCAATTACATTGCTTTCGTCGGTTGATAAAATAGTCGAAAAATATGTGTGTGAGCAAATACACGCATTCTATAAGAAGCACAACGTAATAAATCGGTACCAGTTTGGCTTTCAGTCCGGTAAAAGCACCGTAGCCCTCTTGTCAGATTTCACCGATGAAGTCAATAAGCACCTAAACGAGAAAAAATATGTTCTTGCTCTATTTATTGATTTTTCACGTGCCTTTGACACATTGGCGCATAATCAAATTATTGAGAGACTGAATGACTGCGGGGTCCGTGGCCCATTATTGACCTGGTGCGCTAATTATCTCGAAAACCATACCTTCACTGTAAAAATCAATAACATCTGCAGTGAGGCCATTTCTGTAAGTAAGGGAACAGCCCAGGGATCCGTATTAGGCCCTCTTCATTTCTTATCCTATGTTAATGACATAAGGAACTGTATTACTAACAGCACATGCTACCAGTTTGCCGATGACATCTGTCTAGTAATTGCAGATAAAAATCCACAAACTGCGTGCGTACATCTGCAGTCTGATCTAGATGCTCTAACAAGGTGGTGTCATGATGCCGGCTTAGTACTTAACGCAAATAAAACTAAATTATTGATTATTAAATCTCCATATAAAAGCCAAATCTCCGTACAAAACCTTGTAGCTCACAACCATGCCTGCTTACATGCTAACAGTGCGTTAAACTGTAACTGTCCATCTATAGACATTGTAAAAAACCAAACAAACCTGGGATTGGTTATAGACGACAAGTTCAACTGGAGCCATCACATTGAAAGGATTGGCGATAAACTAAGGCAATTTCTTGCGAATATCACAATACTCAAAAACCGAATCCCTTTCAAAGTAAAGATTATGCTTTATCACGCACTGGCTGATTCTTATATACAGTATGGTCTTAGTAGTTATGGTCGTACCTACAAGACATATCTTGATACTATTTATAATTTACAAGTTAAGATTCTTAAAACATTAGTGACACCTAAAATAAAAAACCAGTTTTATGACAATGCAAACGGTCTCTTTAAACATTGTAAAGTTTTACCAGTACACGCTCAAGTAAATTTTTTATTATTGAAAGAACAATTTTTCAATTATTTTTTAAAAAAGGTTACTGAACATCCTGTATGCACTCGGGCCGTTTCCGCGAAACGGATCTGCACTAAGCGTGCAAACAATAAGTATGGCGAGCGGACTACCGAGTTTATTGTCCCCAGACTAATTAACAAATTACCTTCAGATCTGTGTTATAATATTTCAAATAAAAACATTAGGCTTAACCTTAAGCAATATTTTTTAAGTTTACTTTAAGTGTATTTGTACGTATTTTTGATCTGTAGTATTGTGATAGTATTTAAATGTTTTATTTTGTATTGTGGTAGTATTGTGATAGAATTTAAATGTTTTATTTTATAGTGTAGACAAATGATAGCACACGTATAAACCTTAGTGGTTTTTTAGCTGCTATCAATATTTTTAATGTTTTGTATGTTACTCAAATGGATAAATAAATGAAAAAAAAAAGGTACCACCCACTAAACATATATTCTATCGCTAAGCAGCAATGCTTAGTACTGTTGTGTGTCGATTTGAACGGTGACTGAACCAGTATAATAACAGCCGCATAACATCTTAGTTCCCAAGGTTTGTGGTGCATTGGCGTTGTTAGTATTGTTTATGGCCAACCAATGTCTATGGACGGTGGTGACCAGATACCATCAAGTGATTCATTTGTCCGTCCGCATTACAGCAATTACAGATTTGACCTCACTTAAGCCGCCGCTAAACAGACTTCGATTAGATTATTCAAAACAATATTATTATTAAAGCCTGCATTAAACTCTGCATTATAATATACTATTTCTCTTAAGAGTTCATGGATTGAAAATTGCTGAATTTCATGTATAAAAATACTGAGTTGTAAGCCGGTTCTTCACGATAGAATCCACATTCCAAAACGTTGTCAATCTTTGCCCAATCAAAAGTATTTGACAAACTCAATTTGTATATCCTAGTCCTTACAAATATTGTAAATGCGAATGTGAGTTTGTTACTCTTTCACACCTAAACTACTAAGTCTATTTTAAAAATTCTTTCACCAATGGAAACCTACATTATCAGCGAGTAACATAGGCTAAGTTTTGTCCCCGACTTCCCACGGGAACGGGATCTACGCGGGTGAAACCGCGAGCAAAACGCTAGTAGAAAAGATTTTATTTTGACTCGATTTGATTTAATACGCCAAGAAATATGCTTTGTTATACTAAAGCTGATTTTGTATGTACATTAAGGCATAAAAAACTCGCTTGATTAAAAAAATAAATATCAATTTGAAAATCTGTTGTACCATAATCTGGTATCGGAGCCTCGTAGTCCTTGCTCGGCGGGCTTATGAAGTTGTATAGCGTCGGATATTTTTTCATCGTATTTAATATTTTCATTTTCCCTTCAATTTTCCTGTATATAAGTTCAGCCTGCAACAATAGAATATTTTCTTTATTATACAAAATGTACGCTATTAAACCGTTTTTTATAATCAACTAAAAATATTTTGATATCGGGAGTTGCGAAAATATGTAGTAAAATTATAAAGAATTATTTAACCACTATTATTGGTAAGCTGTAGGAACAATCCGCTCATCGCTTATTCTGTCGTCAAACATAATTACTTACTATTGTTCTGGTCGCACAAGGGACATAACGTCCTTACAACCTTGAATTGTATGTTTATGTAATATCCATGGACGGGGGTTTATTAGAAAAAAATGAAAAAATCTTTATTTACCAAAAAATCAATTTACAAATGTAGAATGAATCCGTTGGTACCCGCACTAGGAGGCCTGTATCGTGGGAACCCATTTTAGCTTATCAAAGTACGTGTTGGTTTACGCTTGGTTAACAATGTTATGCTTTAGTTATAATTAAAAATAGTTATAATTAAGAATAGAGGTCATAAAATAATAACAAAACAAGATTTCTCAAGTTAAAACTGAACAATTTTATTTTTTACAGATTAACAAACATTATAGAGTTTAGGCACCTACGAGTAGAGGCACGCCGTACAAACAATTTGTAACAAAAAACAAAGAGCGAACTAGTGTTTGAAAAAAGAACATTATCTTGATTGCTAACAGGCAAACGTAATCTTGTATACAGCCAAGAACTATATATATATATATGTGTGTTTTTTTCTATTAAATATATTATAATAATAATAGTCTTCCAGGCTGATTTCGGCCACGGCGGCCAATCTCAAGAGAGATTAGCCAACTGCGCAGGAGATATTATATTGTACAAGTGTGTGCGCAAAACACAGGTGCACTCTCTATTCCCTAACTCTCATAACCCGATGGGACGGCAATCCGACACTACCGGAAAGAGTTCAGGACCGACGGGCCAACAGTTAAACCTGCTTTCCGAGGCACGGGAGTGTACACGCTGTCAACTTCTAGACTCCAGGCTGCTACTGAGAATTTTCTGACGGAAAAACCCCATAACTATTAATTGGCCCGACCTGGGAATGGAACCCAGGACCACCGGGTCTGCGGCCTTATATCTAGGCACTATAGAAACATAAGCATGATCAGAATTTTTGTTATTTCGTAGATTTCAGAAATTGATAACATTAACAAAATATGATGTGGCGGCAAAGGTAGATATCGTTTGAAAACCTGCATGTGCCAAATGAGATTCTGCCGCATAGGTTGTATATTATTTAATCAACAGTTGAGCAGCTCGGCGAAATAAGCTCCAAGCCGTTTAATTAACACGACTTATCAGCAGCGGGATATTTATTGGCTGTTATTTTTGGGACTTTGTCTATTTTTCTCTCTTCACAAAAATGACTTTTACTATAATTTGTTCATTTTATTAATAGTTTTTTGACAGCTCGACGACTGACAAGTTATAGTGATGTCCTAAAGAAGGTAGGTACTCGGTACTCGGTGGTACGGCTTTGTGCAAGCTCGTCTGGGTAGGTACCACCCACTCATCAGATATTCTACCGCAAAACAGCAGTACTTGTTATTGTTGTGTTCCGATTTGAAGGATGAGCGAGCCAGTGTAATTACAGGCACACGGGACATAGCATCTTAGTTCCCAAAGTTGGTGGCGCATTGGCGATGTAAGCGATGGTTAACATTTCTTACAATTCTTATGTCCATGGGCGTAGGTGTCCACATACATTCTTATGTCCATGGGCGTGTGCCTCTACAGATCCCACAATGGTGACTTGGAGACAAGCCGACTGTTTGACCATCTTAGTCGGGTGGCAGATGCTGCGCAAGAGCAGTTTCCTAGCGCAGAACTGGTGTTTTTGGGGGATTTTAATGCTCACCATGAGTCATGGTTGAACTCTCCCAAAACTGACCATGCTGGAAAGACTGCTCATGCTTTCTCTCTCACGCATGACTTGACCCAATTGGTTGATCAGCCCACCAGGATCCCAGACATTGACGGGCAAGCGCCTTCCCTACTGGACATTCTGCTGACTACTGACCCGGTGGAATATCAGGTTGAGGTTCAGGCTCCTCTTGGTTCTTCGGATCACTGCCTGATATCCACCAAAGTGCCACAGGCCAAGCTGCCGCAACCAGCGGTATGCAAACGTCGCGTTTGGCACTATAAGTCGGCAGATTGGGACGGTTTGCGCGATTACTATGCGTCAGTCCCTTGGAAGGAACGTTGCTTCAGGGAGAATGACCCGACAGCTAGCGCCGCTGCTATTGCTGATGAGATCCTGTTAGGGATGGAATACTACATTCCTAACTCAGATCTCATCAGTAAGGGCACGCGTAACCGTTGGTTCACTCGCGAATGTGCCGATGCTGTGTCATCCAAGCAGGCGGCATATCGCGCGTGGATCAACGGCTGCGTTAGCGGGGCATCTAACATTGACTCACTGAAAGCAACCTATAACAAAAACTCCAAGTTCTGTAGGAAGGCATACACGAGAGCGGATGCACAGCGCGTTGTACGGATTGGTCATGACCTTGTTTCGCACCCTAGGGGCTCCCGTAGCTTCTGGCGTCTGACCAAGTCTGTGCAAAACAATTTTTGCCAACCTTCGCTGCCACCGCTCAGGCATCCGGACGGCTCACTGGCTCACAGTCCGCAGGAGAAAGCCGATCTTCTGGCAAAACTCTTTGCGGATAACTCTGTGATCGATGATTGCGGTGCGCTACCACCTTCAATTCCTTCATGTGGCCACACGATGCCTGACATCAAAATCAGGCAGCGTGATGTGCGTGCAGAGCTGCAATCACTCGATGTACGGAAAGCTAGCGGTCCCGATGGAATACCAGCCATAGTGCTGATGAAGTGTGCAGCGGAGCTGTCTCCTGTGTTGACACGCCTGTTCCAGCTGTCTCTCTCTACAGGATGTGTGCCGGATTCTTGGAGAGAAGCTAATGTGCAAGCGGTTCCCAAAAAAGGGGATCGGTCTGACCCAGCAAATTATCGGCCAATAGCTATCACCTCAGTACTTTGTAAGGTGATGGAACGGATCTTAAACAACCAACTGATCCATTACCTAGAAGATCACTGTCTAATTAATGATCGTCAGTACGGGTTTCGACCAAAACGGTCCACAGGTGATCTTCTAGCGTACGTAACACACCTCTGGGGTGAAGCTATCGATAAGCGTGGGGAATCGTTGGCTGTCAGCCTCGATATCTCCAAGGCTTTCGACAGGGTCTAGCACAGAAGTCTTCTCTCCAAGCTGCCGGCATATGGTCTGCCAACTCAGCTCTGCACCTGGATTGCCAGCTTCCTACACAAGCGTAGCCTTCGCGTTTTAGTTGATGGTTGCGCTTCACAATTCCATGTAGTGAATGCTGGGGTCCCCCAGGGGTCTGTGCTATCCCCGACACTCTTTCTTCTGCATATCAATGATATGCTCTCTCTTGGGAACATACATTGCTATGCAGATGATAGTACAGTGCACGGGGGATACCACGGACGCGCAGTAGCTGGGCGGGCGGAAACCGAGGAGAGGCGGAGGGATCTTGTTGTTGAACTCGATAGGACGTTAGGTCTCATTGCCAAATGGGGCTCTGACAATCTTGTTGAGTTTAACGCCAAGAAAACACAGGTATGTGCTCTCACAGCGACCTCCCTCTGTGGCACTACGCTGGAGATACAAAGCAAAGTCGCCATACTGGGAATTGACGTTCGGTGCGACCTCAATCCAAGGGACCACATCGAGGCTGTTATAAAAACAGCTTCACGGAAACTCGGAGTCCTGAACAAGGTGCGGCGTTTTTTCACGCCACAACAACTGCTCCTGTTATATAAAACACAGGTGCGGTCTTGCGTCGAATATTGCTCGCACCTCTGGGATGGCTCCGCTAAGTACTTACTGGAGGCCTTGGATCGGTTGCAGCGACGTGCGGTTCGTATTATTGGCGACGTAAAGGTCACCAACACCCTCGAGCCTTTACAATTGCGTCGAGAGATAGCGGCACTGAGTGCTTTCTACCGATTGTATCACGGCGAGTGCTCAGAGGAATTATTCTCCCTCATTCCTGCTTCCCCATTCCTTCACAAGTCTACGCGTGCTGGCTCTCGATGTCACCGCCTAACTGTGACATCAATTCCATCGCGCACAAAGAAATTTGGCAACTCTTTTCTTTGTCGCACCTCCAAAACATGGAATTCTTTACCAGAACACGTGTTCCCCTCCTCTTATGACCTGGGTTCCTTCAAACGAGGCGTGAAGAGGCATCTTGCGGGCCGGCAAGGCGGGGGCGGCTAGAGCAAGTCATTCGTCCTGACTGCACTAGCCGTCGTCGCGTTTGGACTCTACTACCACTTACCATCAGGTGGAGAAGAGTCATTTGCTACCCAGGGTAAAATAAAAAAAAAAAAAAAAAATACCATCAGGTGGCCCATATGCTCGTCCGCCTACCTCTTCAGTAAAAAAAAGATAAAACATTTTTAAAATGTTCCATACATGTCAGAACATTGTAATACAGGGAATTACATACCTTATCTTAAATACCAGAGTCTAGATATTATCTAATGTATTTACTACCTGATGCCATTTCTGTTCGTCTTCCTGTTCTGTTCCTGTTTAGATAATGAAAAAAAAAACAACATTAAATACCTCTTGTTTCAAAGCCTGAAAGTGATCTTCATCGACTTCCTTCGCTTGACGATGAATGAGAACCAACTTTATGATAGTCGGCATATAGTTTAAGGGTATCCTCGGCAGACCATCCAGGACTAAACAGTCCAAGTATAAATAAAACCTAAAAATAATTGATTAACATGAAATATAGAAATTATTATGCAATTATTTCGACTTCTATGATTCAGTTCCTGATGTTTCTTTTTATTGTATACGTAAATGGCATTGTAAGAGATGTTAACCATCGCTTACATCGCCAATGCGCCACCAACCTTGGGAACTAAGATGTACTATTCCTTGCACTTGTAATTATACTGGCTCACTCACCCTTCAAACCGGAAAACAACAATAACAAATATTGCTGTTTTGCGGTAGAATATCTGATGAGTGGGTGGTACCTACCCAGACGAGCTTGCACAAAGCTCTACCACCGAGTGTTATGTAGATCAATTTTGTTATAGAAATGCCCATTAAAAATAAAATTAATATGTAATTACAAGTGTCTAATTAAAATGAAGCATTTTAAAACTAGACGGTTTATAAAGCTTTTGTGGATAAATTAATGATGCCAAAATTAGCATGCATCTTGGGCGATCTTATCGCTATATAGCGATCTCTTCGAGGCAACCAACGGTGTAAGGAATTACTCCTAATAATAATAATAATGTCTTTATTTGCATGGGTTGTGTACAAGAGATGTAATAATAGCAACATAATATACCCACATAGTACCATGCAAATAGTACATTTCCAATTCACATTTCAATGGTACTTATTAACTAATGATCTCAATTTTACAATAATTCATTCATTAATTAAATTTTACGTAATGGAATTATAATTTAAAATACTCATAAGTTAGATTAAAATTATTGTACGTCAAAATCAAAATATTTCAAAATTATCATTACAATTTCATCATTAGATTATTACATTATTCAAATTTAAAAAGTCAGATACCGAATAGATTTTTTTATCAATAAGCCAAATGTGTAGTTTCGTCTTAAAATGGCAGATATTTAACATTTTTAAGGAATCTGGAATTTATAGGATATGTGGTTAGCGAAACATAAGTTTTTTCTAAAATGTTCAGTAATTATTTTATATTCAAATTGCGACCACTTGACGTGTACTTATAACAATTTCCAAAACATTTTACTTCACCTAAAATTATTCTCGACTTCTTTCCGCAAATTGACTGCGAACTTCACTCTCTCGGCGAACGTGTCTGGATCGTCAGCTTTGAACATCAATCTTATACGAGGAATGCTGAAATAGAAAATCATTTGATGGAATCCATACATATTATAATGTGAAAGCGAGTTTTTTTTACCCGTTGTCATTCTTCAACCGAACGTGTTGAAATTCGACACACGGATATGAAGATTCCGTTTTCCTTTGAACGAATTCTCGGATATTCGAATGAATCAAGACATTTTCGAAGGGTAGTAAGTTATTGATAGCTTTGAAATAATGAAAAATGCGATTATAGATATATCTTATGACTGATAAATAACTTGAAAAAAACTGTAACTGTGGCGTTGGTCAAGTGGCTAGATATTAGGCTGATCCAGAGGTCTTGGGTTTAAGCCCCAGCCGATAAACAAATATTAGGTTTTTTCATTTTAGGTTCATGAGATTATTAGAGTGAGGGTATAAAGAGTGCCGATAAAGTATGCCGGGATGGCCAAGTGGTCAGAACGCGTGAATCTTAAGCGATGATCGTGGGTTCAAACCCGGGCAAGCGCCACTGAATTTCGTGTGCTTGACGGAAAACATCGTGAAAATTAGACGCATGCAGGTTGCATGTGTCTAATTTCACTGAAATTCTGTCACATGTGTATTCCACCTACGCGCATTGGAGCAGCGTGGTGGAATAAACTCCAAACCTTCTCCTCAAAAAGAGGAGAAGAGGCCTTAGCCCAGCAGTGGGACATTCACAGGCTGTTACTTTACTTTAAGTCAGCTCTAATAATTACTTTTGAATCGTTATCTGCGCAGCACATGTTAAATAGTAGAAAGATCAATAAATTAATCAGCAAGAATTTAATAAAAAAACGATAACATATTATTGTTGCGCCTTTTTACATAATATAGCCACCACCAGTTTGAATTAAAATTGCTATTTAATTACAACAGGGACTCTGTGGCGATAAAATATTTCGGTATGCAAACATGAGTGACAAGATAATGAAAATTTAATATATACATTTTATTTGTGAAATTAAATCGAATTTATACATCATAAGGCTTTATATGTTAATCTGTTGATTTCTTTTCGGCAAACTTTTACACGAGGACGACAAAACGAAAAAAGTTTAAAGAAATGAGAAAATCCCATTTATAAAATATGAGAAGATTCACATATTAGGCTGAAGATACTGATATTCTTTAAACAGTTAAATGTTTATAACGTACAAAACATTTTCTGTCTATTAATTTTGTCGTATTTAATTATTTTCTAATATATTATAAATGTAAGAGTGAGTTTGTTTGCTTGTTTCTTTATTTGTTTGTTGTTTGTTACACTTTCAAGTTTTAACCTTTCGACCGATCATTATGAAATTTTTCATATATATTATCAAGGGTAGAGGAAAGGTAGAGTAAAGGACATATAGTACCTAATCCCTCCTTCACATGCAGGCGAAGCCGCGTGTGATAACTAGTATAATATGAATCATCTTACTTGAAATATCGTTTCGATCCGTCCAATGCCATAACTTCCCATTTATCAGTATTTATGTCATAACTGAAAGCAGCAACGTTCGTCCACTAGAACAAGTCGCAAAAATATTATAATATAAATATATTATATATTAGTTATATTTAAACATAACGTTTATTAATTATAAATGTTTTATTCGCTCGTCTCAAGGTCTAAATCCAAGTTCTCGGGATCTTTGGCGTTATAAGCTAGTAAATAGAGTCTAGTGACTTTTATTTCGGTCGAATCCGCGGCCTGTACCGTGATGTACTCCACTCGTAGCTCAGCGGAGCTCTTCTCAGGGAGTGAAGGCGATTTCGCTTCTCATACTCCTAACCTAGTGAGTACGGCACTACTAGTCTATCCCAGCTACCTCCCCAGGGCCCTCTAAACTAGGACACATGAGGTCCCCACTTAACTCGTGATTTCGCTCTTCACACTCCTAACCTTGTGAGTACGGCACTACGAGTCTATCCCAGCTGCCTCCCCAGGGCCCTCTAAAATAGGACACGCGAGGCCCCCACATCACACATCCACAGATTCAGGGCTACACCCCGGCCGATGCATTCGTCGCCCCCGCAACAAGTCTAGTGACACCACCAACGATACATAGCGGAGAAATCACGACTACCGTTTCCGTGTGATATTAAAATATTATTTTTCGAATAAAACTTATATGACAAAGTTAGTATAATCATATATAGTTAGGTAAGTATCATGGAGAGATGTGATTCAGATATATATCGTGGGCGCGTCACGGTCGCTTGGGTATATACTAAGAGCAGTGTCGCTTTGCTCGAATTGACTTAATTTGAAATCTCTCGCTTAAACGATCACAATCTAAGCTAATGAAAATGTGATATTATATTGGTACCGTTAACTTTGCATAACAGTATTAGATTATATAGTTTAATATTAACAAGAATAGTATGTGTGCTTATTTTACATTACATTTACGTTACATTAGGATGTGTGTGCTTATTTCATTAATATTTTTTATTGAATAGGTAGGCGGACGAGCATATTGGCCACCTGATGGTAAGTGGTCACCGACGCCCATAGACATGGCAATGCAAGAATCATTAACCATCGCTTACATCGCCAATGCGCCACCCACTTTGGGAACTAAAATGTTATGTCCCTTGTGCCTGTAATTACACTGACTCACTTACCATTCAAACCGAAACACGACAATACCAAGTACTGCTGTTTTGCGGTATGATATCTGATGAGTGGGTGGTACCTACCCAGAAGAGCTTGCACAAAGCCACCACCAGTAAAGTATATTTACTTACTTCATATAAGTTATTAAGAATTTGTATAATATCTGTCGCTGGTTTGTTCGATTTTCCGTCCTGTTTGGGTATAAACGCCAGGCCTGGACACGGATATTGTTCCCCTTCTATGTTGCCCAGACTTAGCCATTCTTCTGGTATTCTGTAAAGTGAAATCATTAAGTGTTAAGATAAAATGTAATTAGATGTGAAAAAATGTCTTGATTAGAGAAACTATTTAGAATGTTTTTACTCGTTTCTAGGCGACTTTTACGTCTTAGCGACGTAAAAGTCGCAGGTTTAATCCTTCGGCTATTGGGGGACCGAGGGACAAGAACGAATACGAGTAATTTCCTTTGAACCGGAATAGCTGATTTTTTTTAATTTCATATCCTTTAAAGATTCGTTCCAGCGAGAAGAACCGACAAAAAATACAATAATCTCAAATAAAATCGGTGTCAATTATAAATCTAGAGGTAGAAGTGACAATGTTCACTAAAAAAAAAAAAAAAACATTTGATGATTCCGTTAAACAAAAGCTCAAAGCCCTACATAACACATGCAACGTATAAAGAATTTTACCGATAGACAAATTGCCCGAGAGCGTGTTCACATTAGGTCGGACCGACAGTTGTGTCAAATATATATTGACTTATGCATTTCAATATCGCCGTTCACATTTTGGCGACCCGATAAATCTGTCGGCGGCGAGACGGCTATATGTTCGGCTACGATTTCGGACGGGTCGGATATAATATTGGCATACTGATTTTTATTCCTCCGTTCACACTTGTCGGGTCAGCAAGGCGGCTATATATTAGTTGTACATTATACCAGTGGCGAAAGAGGACGTCTAGACATAGAAATAAATATGGAAATTTTGATTTATCTCGTGGTATAATAATATGCTGTGGAATATCAAATGAACGAAACCAAAATTGAATATTCACGTGGCGTAAACTTTGCTGCGTGTATCAAACCTATCTTAAGTACGATTAAGAAGATTTATAAACAATTCATATTAATAGTATATTTATATTTGTTTTAATTTATTAAACAGTTAGTCGTAATAATTTTCTGTTAAGTGGTAAATGTATTTTTAATATTTTTAAGATGGCAACATCGTTGAAAAAGTGGCGGTAAAGCTGTTGTAACCATTTCAGTGATATAATAAATCGCTGCCGAGTTGGATATATAGTTTTTTTTATCATAAACATAACAAAAAATAAAAAAACTGTCTACGCGCCACCTCCGACTACCATAATATGAGTACTAAAACCTGATTTTCTTTTATTTTTCTTCTGCCTTCTATTTGAATACCATTTGATAATCAGAACGTCGTCGACGTTCATTGTAATCAAAATGCAACTCATGACTACTTTGGGACGAGCCGATTGACGGTAATAACTGATACGAACCGGTAGCTGTGACAATGACAAGACCCGATAATAGGTCAACGACAAAAGTATCGGTCCGACACAATGTGAACGCTCTGAGTTAGAGCAATTAGTGCGAGATCACCGAGCGTTGCGATATTCGTGACAAGCGGTTGCTATTTTAAGCCTTGCCGTTTCGAAATTTATGAATGAGATATAAATTTTCATATTGCTTTTGTCTTTCTTTCCTTATATTAAAAATATTGTGCCATCTGAATATATACTTATGCAGTACAGTATAGTAACAGCCTGTGAATGTCCCACAGCTGGGCTAAGGCATCTCATATTTTTGAGAAGGTTTTGGAGGTTATTCCACCACGCTGCTCAATGCGGGGTGGTGGAATACACATGCGGCAGAATTTCAATGAAATTAGACACACAATTTCCTTAACCATCAAACACGAGATGAATTATAAACACTAATTAAGCGCATAAGAATTTTAAGATTCACACGTTCTTACCACGGGGCCATCTCGGCTTATTATATACTAATGCTAAATAATAAAAAATATTAGTATGTTTTAATCTTACCTACAATCAAATTCGATATTATCGAATAATTCCAAATCCATTTTGGGAAGTGGACTGTACAGGCCGTAGTATTCTTCGTCCGAGATATTATATTCAGATGGAGGCATTAACAAGTAGGGTTGTATGTCACGTTCTCGAAGCATTTTCTATCAAATTCAAATATAATAATTAGTTATATATTTAAGTTGATTTCATTGCTTTATTTAACATTAGTTGCTTATGTAAATTCTTAATCATGGAAAAACATGTAAATATTATTATATATAATAATAATATCCTGGGACATTATTCACACAAGGCCATCTGATCCCAAACTAAGCAGAGCTCGTACTATGGAAACCAGACAACTGATACACTACATATACTACTTTTCTTTTGTAAATATATAATTATATAGATAATTACACCGAGACTTAGGACAAAGAGACATGTTCAAGCACACAAATGTCTCTCCTGGATGGGAATCGAACCCACGGCTTGCGACGCGAAAGGAAAGTATTTACCAACCACGCCAACCGGGTCGGAAAAAATATGTAAATGTTTTATATGTTAAAATTATCCATTATTTATCGCCAATACGAGTCGTAACAAGAAACTAAAATCACAAAATGAAATGAATTGTTTGTACAAATTAAAAGAGGCTTATCAATATTGAAGAGTACGATAGTGCTAGCTACCAAGCTACCGCTTATGTATTTTATCAACACGATCCAGCAGCCGCTCCGATTCGTGCCGAGGACGGCCATCGCAGTAGTTTTATTGGGTAAGAATACCACAAACAATTAATCTCAAGAACTATTCACCTAAGAAAAGACTAACTGCAGTTGACGCGTCGTTTGATGGTTATTTATAAAATTGCTGTATGATACTTGTACCTAAACAGTTGTGACTTTTTTTATAGAATAGGTAGGCGGACGAACAAGCGAGCTTCGAAAGTAATGATAATCACCGCTTACATCTCCAATGCGCCACTAACCTTGGAAGCTAAGATGTTATGTATCTTGTGCCTGTAATTACACTGGCTCACTCACCCTTTAACCCGGAACTCGGAACGGAACGGAAGTACTGCGGTAGAATATCTGATGAGTGGGTGGTACCTACCCAGACGAGCTTGCACAATGCCGTCCCACCAGAAAAGTCATGGAATTAGGCTATGCAATCTAAATGACAAGAAATTATAAATTGTATTTAATTTTAAGAGTAATTCCAACATTTTTGACAGCTTAAGAAAACACATTAATCCGTAATTTTAAACTGTGCCATCGAAAAAATCAAAGTTTTCAACAAACCTTTATATTGGACGCTAAGAATTTCCTTCGAAGTCTTTCGATCTTGACTAATCTCGGCAATTCTTTCGGCAGTACGACGCTCAAGAATTGAAGTTTTGGCACGAAAGTCTCGAACGGGAATTGCTGAAATAAAAATAAATACTTCATTCGGTAGCTTTTCAGTGGGAAGAAGATACTTTGCTTTTACCATAATTATTTTTATGAAGAACATTGTATGATTATAATTTGTCCTATAATTTCTTCTTACTTTATAATGACGCCATACGTAATATGTTTATTTCGTTTTAATTAGGAACGAAAAGCATTGTCATCTGTCATAGCACTTAAATGAGACATACGTTAATTAACCCAATATCGTTAATTTAAATTCTAAGGTTGCATTTTATTTCTTCCTTACGAGTACCTATGATTTACTCTTTGACATTGGCATTGCAAGAAATGGTAACCGTCGCTTACTTCGCCAATGCACCACTAACCCTGGAAACTAAGATGATATGTCCCTTGTGCCTGTAATTACACTGGCTCACTCACCCTTCAAACCGGAACACAACAATACCAAGTACTGTTGTTTTGCGGTAGAATATCTGATGAGTGGGTGGTACCTACCCAGACGAGCTTGCACAAAGCTCTACGACCAAGTAAAACTCGCAGCCGAATAATACTTATGTATTATGACAAATATTTCTTAACAAGAAATGAAACACAACTATAACATGGTTCTTATAAATCATAGGTATGTAAACTACATTTTAAATAACTTGAATGGAACCATACAAAAAAGGTTTTATTTAGTATTTTTTTTTTTTTTTTTTTTTTTTATTGTATATGTTGGCTGACGATCATATGGGCCACCTGATGGTAAGTGGTCACCAACGCCCATAGACAATGGCATTGTAAGAAATGTTAACCATCACTTACATTGCCAATGCGCCACCAACCTTGGGAACTAAGATGTTATGTCCCTTGTGCCTGTAATTACACTGGCTCACTCACCCTTCAAACCGGAACACAACAATACAAAGTACTGCTGTTTTGCGGTAGAATATCTGATGAGTGGGTGGTACCTACCCAGACGAGCTTGCACAAAGCTCTACCACCAAGTATATAGTAGTAGTACATTTATTTATTGATTCACTACTTTATTACTCAATATATAAAGAACAGATGATATAAGAGTTAAAGAAAAAAATAAGAACAAAATATTGAGCAAAAGCAGCCTTAGCGTTTATAACGATATCACACAGACAACGTAAACAGAAGTTTTGTAAAAGAACAGGTAAGTAAAAAATATGAAAGAGGAGATAATAAGTGTTAAATAAGAACATTTATATTACACTAAATTAAGTGTATTGTTTTTATATTATAAACTTGTAATTTTAGTATTTTTATTGATAATATAATTTATTTATTGATAAATTTGTATTTTATATTTGTGTTAACATATATTTGTCGTCGAAAGCGAGATCGTTTAATATTAAGTCGTTCATTTGAGTATCATAGTACTAGAGAAGGGGTAAACATCGTGACGTCACGTGCTATTGTAAAGGCGGCACGAGGTCACAGTCGTGTTCGAAGGTGAGGAATTGAAACGGCGCATTACGATTCGGGACGCCGACCAGTTCACTTCTCCAAAACGAAACTGTCGGCTTACTTAGTTTACTTTTAAGTAAATTGTGTTTATTGTGTTCAAAAGAAAATAAAGTAAGGTAATACGAAGTGTACACTCTCATTTTCGCCACCTACGCAATGGACCCTGTACCATCTACTCAACATGGAGACAGTCATATCGCTCAGCCATCGCTCCCATCGAAATATTTATAAGTTTGTTTTTGTTATAGATCTATGTTATTTTATTTATTATCGTAGCACCACCTACCTCATATCCTATGAGCTATTCCTTACACCGTTGGTTGCCTGGAAGAGATCGCAATGTAGCGATAAGATCGCCAAATTGTATGCTACTCATATTTAGGCTGCGTCCATCTTTTGTATTTTTTTTTACTTTGTGGTGTATAATAAAGTATAAAGTATGTAAATAAAGTAAGTATAACAATAAACTAAATATCCCTTATAGCTCTTTGTTGTTATTGTATTTTTTTATATAGACACGTAACTTTTTTGGAGTCACATATGACATATGACATAAGTATTGGTAGCCTAAAGTCAGATTATTAACCGTCTATTCCAAATGTCATCCAAGATTCATTCATCCTCACCAACTTTCGCGTTCATAAAATTGGTAGGATATAAATATATGAGGACAAGTCATGCTAACTATGCTATCATCTTCGTTATATGTTGTCCAGCGTCCTGGAGGTAGCAGGATTTTAGGTTTTTGCGGCTTCGGCAGTGACATCACCATAGGCGCCAATTTATCCGTCTTTGCCTGGACAAGTCATTTCATTGCAACAGCAAACATAAAATATTATTATTAATTAATAAGCATTCATACAGCTAAACCTTTTTATATAAGCATATTTTATTTGAAATAGTGTGTTATCGAAACAAGATAAAAGGAACAGCTTTGTACAGAATATAGGAATTATGAATAACTTAAAATTATTTTGAAGACATAATTTGTGACTCTTCTAATTACAGAAGTGATCTTAATTAAAACCCTCTAAGTCAACCACTGCTGCTAATTGCTCCTCTTCTCTGAGAAAAGATTATCTTTTGTAGCACTAGTAAAATGATGTATATGTCCCAAAGCTGGGTTAAGGCTTCCTGACCTTTTCACGAGAGGGTCTGGAGTTTGTTCCAACACGCAGCTCTAACGCGGATTGGTGATACACTTGGGCATGGGATTTTCATCTCCAGGTTTCCTCACGATATTTTCCTTCACCAGCAAGCTCGAGATGAATTTTAAATACTATAACAACTATAACAATAACAAATAATTATAAATTAATCACGTGAAAACCGAGCAGTGCTTGTCAGTTTAAAAACTACAATCTTCGGTCAAGATTCAAAATTAGTTAATTAAATTGAAATCCTAGATTACCTGGAGAAGTAATTTCATGCGTTTCTTAGCGAAGACTTGTCTTGAGGCATCTTCTTTCGTCATATTGGATACTAGTTCCGAATAATACCCCCTCTTGGGGATGGAATCCCTTTCAATATTGTCGTAGACCACATCGTGTCGTTTGATCTTTTTTTTCCGACTATGCATACTCTGATAAAATTAAAGATAATTTCTTAAAGCTATATGTTAATATTATACAGCTTATAATGTTTTGACGGAAAATATTTTTGTTATTATCTTAAATGTCAATTGGTTACATTTTTATTTTTAATTTACCTTAAAAAAGTAAAATGGTCGAAAGTAAGACTGGTCGGAAAGTCTTATATCGAAACTTTTTTAATTTAATTTTAGAAATATAATTATTCTACAGTCAAATTTATTCATGCTAACTATTTTATATATAATATAGCCGAGATGGCCCAGTGGTAAGAACGCGTGAATCTTAACCGATGATCGTGAGTTCAAACTCGGGCAAGCACCACTGAATTTCATGTGCTTAATTTGTGATTATAATTCATCTCGTGCTTGACGGTGAAGGAAAACATCGTGAGGAAACCTGCATGTGTCAAATTTCACTGAAATTCTGTTATATGTGTATTCCACTATCCGCATTGGAGCAGCGTGGTGGAATAAGCTCCAAAATCTTCTTCTCAAAAGAGGAGAAGAGGCCTTAGCCCAGCAGTGGGACATTCACAGGCTGTTACTTACTTTACTAACTTTTTTTTTTATTGTATAGGTAGGCGGACGAGCGTATAGGCCACCTGATGGTAAGTGGTCACCAACGCCCATAGACAATGGCATTGTAAGAGATGTTAACCATCGCTTACATTGCCAATGCGCCACCAACCTTGGGAACTAAGATGTCATGTCCCTTGTGCCTGTAATTACACTGGCTCACTCAACCTTCAAACCGGAACACAACAATACAAAGTACTGCTGTTTTGCGGTAGAATATCTGATGAGTGGGTGGTACCTACCCAGACGAGCTTGCACAAAGCTCTATCACCGAGTAAACTATTTTATATGATCAATAAAATATAATTATTTATAGATGTGTGTTATTTAAAGAAGAAGCAATCTCTTCGGTATGTTTTCGTCCTTTTTGTGCGATAACTGGACGTTATCAGCGACTACATATAAAGCGACTCAACGTTAATTTAGAAATAGAACAAAGCAAAATAACTGAAATCATGTGAATATCCTAACATAATTACCCATTTAAGAAAAAATATTTGAAACATACTTCACCCATTACTGTTTAATGAATATTAAATTTAAAAAAAAAGAAAATGTAACAGTAAATGACCCGCTATTAGGCAAAGGCCCATTTCTCTTTATCCTCAAATGTTTTTCTTCTACACTGAGCGCGAAATTAGGCACATGTTAACATCATAGTTCTTGCTCGAGCTTAAATCATCTATTAAGCTTCACATGACCTAACGACTGACACATGAAAAAAAAACATAAGTTTTATTCTCTACCCGAGCGTACATTGTACGCAAGTGGGTACCATATTTGGTACAGTCGTTATCTGTTAATAATTAAACAGTTCATACAACGTTCCAATTGTATTGACAATAATAGCTGACGCATGGTCGATAGCAATTGGGACCGTGTGGAGATTTGAATCTTACTGAGAACCACATCCGCGTGAATATTGTGGGAAGCCCTGCATGGAGTGTACTGTTCGCATAAGCATATTATTGATATTTTTATTATAATTTCACATGGAGTTGAAGAAAACACGCTGGCTAGGATGGTAAATACCATGGTCGAGCTATGGCTTTTATTGATAAGACTGGCACTAAGCACAAAAATCCTAATAATTAGCAAAGGGGGGGGGGGGTGCACATAAGCATCCTTTACCATCGACAACAATTTACCATCGACAACAATTTTTTTCAACGTAGTTGGCGTTATTTTATAATCATCTTTAAATTTGATATTAGTTTCTAAGCTATGAGAAGTTTCTGCTGTCTGTACGTTATGAATATAAATTTCCGTATGCTGTTGCCAGTAATAGCACGTGGTCTTGTTAACCTATGGAATATAAACGGAGTATTTGGTTTCGGATAGGAGTTAATTGATGTTTCCTTAGACAATGGTAAATTGTCTCTTGCAATATTTGTAATATTCTAAATATTAACAGACTCGATTTATAAACGTTGCTTAGAGACTGTTTAGTTAGATACAGATTTCTCTCTTTCTGTCGTTATTGATTTGATATTAGAAAGAAGAAGACACAGCATTGTTTAACTAATCACCCCCTAAATATTAAGTAAAAGAACATTCATTGACATATTATACATAACAACTTCGCAATTAACAAGCATATTATTCATTTTATTTATATATACAGGGTGACTGGTGAATTACTATCGATACTTGAGGACGTGATATTTGACGATCATATATGACAAAATAAAAATTAATATAACATAAATATTAATAAACTTCTAAGTAAAGTTAACCAAAAGTTATGTAATTAATTACGCATCGTGTGAACACCCTAGCTGCGTTATCGACACAAAACAGTTATGTAGGTAGGTACATTTAGTTATCGCGCGGTAGTTTACCTACATCCAAACGCCGCGCGCCGCCGCGTGTTAACAGGGTAGCAGGCTACCTTAGATAAACAAAAATGATCCAATTCCCTTCATACTTTAATCCTGGCTTAGGACAGGCAAAAATACCAAGATATTTCATTCGTTTAAGCAACCAATTTATTGACTAGGTAAATGGTGTGAACTTGACACAAAAAATAATATGAACTGTTTACCTATCTTGGTATTTCCGGCGTATTTAAAAATGGAATCATACTTATTTACAACAATTGTCAATCATTAAACTACCTATTTACCTACATAACTACACTAACCTTAACAAATGTTCAAAGTGAGCTCCTTCTCGTGTGATACACAGTTCGGCACGTTTACGCATATTGTCTTTCACACGATTTAATACGAATGGGTCACTTTTAATAGTTTCGAAAGCACTAGTGATTTTTAATTTCAACTCCTCTCTGTTGACATACTCTGTAGCATACACAAGACGTTTTACCTCCCCCCATAAATAGAAGTCCAGTGGAGTGAGATCTGGAGAGCGAGCTGGCCATGGCACAGGCCCTCCGCGCCCTATCCAGCGATCTCCAAACGTATTGTTTAAGTACTCACGTACCTGCGTCTGATAGTGTGCGGGTGCTCCGTCGTGTTGATAAAATAAGTTTTGGAGATTGCTCAGTGGTACATCATCGAGCATGTTAAAAATACCTAACATAGTAAACGTAGCTTCGTCCGTGAACAATATGTTTTTGTCCAAGTATTCTGCATTTGTGTATTGATAAGCCATACTTAATTACTAATAAGTAATAACGGGTCACACGCACACACGACAGATTAGGTATACGCGTAAGATCGATCGCTAGGCGCGCGCGCGGGAAGACGGACGTACAGACCTTACGGCGGCGCTCGCCCGACTAACGCCACGGGGCGGGGGTTGGGAGTAGTGACACACGCGTGCGGCGGCGTGGTGTTGTATCAGCACGCCGCCGCACGCGCCGCCGGCAAGGCTGGGAACGTGTCCACACTTTATTTATTTATACGGAAATTTGGTCAAAAATTAAGTACCTATTTTTTTTTACATAATTCGAATGAGAATCATGTACCGAGTATTCTCCTTAAATATTGATAGTAATTAACCAGTCATCCTGTATAGTTACGAGTGAAATAAAAATGCTTTCGGAGAAAATAAGAAATTATTTATTACAAAAGTGCAAAAAAAACTATCTTGGTCTTTTAGGGGCTAAATATATGGTAAGGTCTTAAAGACCGATTTTGGCAACGGCGGCCAATCTCAAGAGAGATTAGCCAACTGCGCAGGAGATATTATAGTAAACAAGTTTGTGCGCAAACACAGGTGCACTCTCTTTTCCTTAGCTCTCATAATCCGATGGGACGGCAATCCGACACGACCGGAAAGAGTTCAGGCGCAGGACCAACGGCTTAACGTGCTTTCCGAGGCACGGGAGTGTATACACTTCCAACTTCCAGACTCCGGACTGCTACTGAGAATTTTCTGACAGAAAAACCCAATAACTATTTAATGGCCCGACCTGGGAATTGAATCCAGGACCACCGGGTCTGCGGCCTTATATCTAGCCACTAGACCAACGAGGCAGTCAAAATAAATATATGGTAGTATCCTGAGGTATAAGGTAATCCGAATGTCCGGTTAGGCGAGCCGGTTGGCGTGGTTAGTTGATACTTGCCTTTCGCGCCGCAGGTCGTGGGTTCGATTCCCACCCTGGACAGACATTTGTGTGCATGAACATGTCTGTTTGTCCTGAGTCTAGGTGTAATTATCTATATAAGTATGTACTTACAAAAGAAAAATAGTATATGTAGTATATCAGTTGTCTGGTTTTCATAGTACAAGCTCTGCTTAGTTTGGGATCAGATGGCCGTGTGTGAATAAAGTCCCAGGATATTATTACAGTAACAGCCTGTGATTGTCCCACTGCTGGGCTAAGGCCTCTTCTCCTCTTTTTGAGGAAAAGGTTTGGAGCTTATTCCACCACGCTGCTCCAATGCGGGTTGGTGGAATACACATGTGACAGAATTTCAGTGAAATTTGACACATAAATAATATTACAAAGTTATTATATTACTGGGTTCAAACTCTAGGTAGGGTCGCAAAAAAGTTGTTGTTTCTGTCGAAAATTTTCAGTAGCAGCCCGGAGTCTACAAGTTGAAAGTGTGTACTCGTGCCTCGGAAAGTACGTAGAGTTATTCGTCTTGCGCCTGAACTTTTTCCGGTCGTGTTGACTTGCCGTCCACTCGGATTATGAGAGTGAGGAAACAGAGAGTGCATTAGTGTTTTTGCACATACATGTGCACTATAATATAACCTGCGCAGGAGGCTAATCTCTTTTAAGATTGGTCATCAGGGCCGAGAACAACATCATCATAAAAAACAGTAATTCAATCGTTTAGTAGTTTGCTGAGGTTCAGACTTTTCGCTATATTTGTTAAATTTGATATCATATCCACTATTGCTCAGGAAAGTAAATTCACGTCGTTGTGGAACTTGCTTTTTACACACAGCTATTAGTTTGTATCGGGAACCTTCTCGAAATATGTATGAACAAAACGTATATATAATGGTAAATAAGTCTTGAATTACGATTTACGCAAATATATAAATTTCAGCGTACAAATATTCCTGACTTGGCAAGCGTTTACAAAACCGAGTTTAATATGTACATATGTTTATTTCAAACGTTCCGATCCTGTGTGATCCTGATTTCCCTCTAAAACTCTTGAGAAACATACTACCTTTGGCGTATGTTATGTATTTTTAGAGGGTACCACATCTGACTCTTTTTTTTCACGCAGTGGAACACTTCTGAAATGTATCCGTATCCTTTGAGGGTTATGTGGGATTTTTACCCACTAAAACCACTGCGAGCCGTCCGTCCTCAGCGGAGCTCTCCTCAGGGGCCACATCTTTTTTTTTTCACGCAGTGGAAACCTTCAAGAAGGTACCCAACTCTCTTGGGGGAGAGACCGGGTTATGTGGGATTCTTACCCACTAAAACCACTGCGATGGCCGTCCTCGGCACGGATCGGAGAGGCTGCGGGATCGTGTTGATATAACGCATCCGCGGCCCCTCCCGTGCTGTGCTCCGCTCGTGGCTCGGCGGAGCTCTCCTCAGGGGGCGAAAGTAATCCCGCCCCCCCGCACTCCTCGCTAGTGCGTACGGCAGCGCGAGGCCATTCGGGCTGCCGTCCTCCTCAGGGCCGTTTGAAATTGGACACGTGAGGCCCCCACCTCACGCATCCACGGCCCCAGGGTTACGCCCTATATTTAAAGCCCCGGACGTTGGGGCTGTGGGAGGGCCGGGACGACGCCGACGTCGTCTCTGCCGAGCAGGATCGGCCCTTTCCCGTTCCCGCTCCGCCGTCTCCTTCTGGACCATGACGGTCTCACAGAAGGAGGCTACGGCCCTCCACGCCGATTCCCTGCGGAGCATCGCCGACACGATTGCTCGCAGGGACAGGTCTTGTCCGACTTCGCGAACCAGGATCTCCCTCTCCGCACTCCACGCGGGACACATCTCCAAAGTGTGCTGGGCAGTGTCCTGGTCCGCGCCACAGTGGTGGCACATCGCCGTCGATTCGCGTCCGATCTTACACAGGTACTCTCCAAAACAACCGTGACCGGTCATTACCTGTGTAAGTCGAAAGGTGACTCGTCGCTTTCGTCTCATCCAGGCTTCGAAGACTGGCAGGATCGCTCCTACGACGCGTTTTCGCGCGTACCGTTCTTCACAGAGACGGTCGCGCCACGTCGCAAAAGCCCTCCTTTGTTCCCGCCGCTTCATCGCCTCGAGCGCACTCGGAGGGTGTGCGCTTTCACCGTTCTGACGGAGGATGCGGGTCTGTTGATAGACCCTCGCGTCCATATCCGCCAGAATGTCCAAAGGCGGAAAGCGCGCTAGGACGGTTGCCGCCTCGTATGATATCGTACGATATCCCCGCACTATGCGGATGGCCACTCTCCGCTGCAAACTTTGGATCTTAGTCCTGCAGCGGCGAACGCCCGATAGCCTATGAGACCAAACGGGCGCCCCGTAGAGGGCCATCGATCGCACGACACCGGCATAAAGGCGGCGAACTTCCTCCCTCGGTCCCCCAAGATTAGGCAGCAGTCTATGCATGGCACCCGCTACCTTCTCGATCCGGGGGGCTAGGCGCTCGAAGTGCTCCTCGAAGCCCCAGCGACCGTCCAGTGTGAGGCCCAAGTATTTCATGTACCTGGCCACCCGGACGTTTGAGTCACCTACGCGGACGTGCGAATCGGGCGGTTCCCTGCTCCTCGGCAGTTTATGGAACCATAGCGCCTCTGTCTTATGAGACGCTATCCGTAGGCCCAATTCGCAGATCTTACCGACGACGATGTTCACCCCGAGCTCAGCGAGCTCTTTGGTTCTCTCAAAATTCTCTCCCGATGCCAGCACCAATGTGTCGTCTGCATAACAAACGACGCTGACACCTTTAGGGAGAGCGACGCGCAGAACTGCGTCGTACGCGAGGTTCCACAACAGAGGCCCCAAAACTGACCCCTGCGGGACCCCACAGCACACCTCTCTCCGGGTCCTCGTACCGTCTTGCTCCATATACGAAACGTATCTGTCGCGCAAGTAGTCACCGACGATCGCCTGCAGGTAACGGGGCACACGATGGTGTAAGAGTGCCCCCCTAATAGCGTCCCAGGGCAACGTGTTGAATGCGTTGACGATATCGAGACTTATCGCCAACGCCACGCCACCCCGGGCCACCGCCTGCTCCGACAGAGACCGGACGCGCAAGATTGCGTCGACAGTCGAACGGCCCTGTCGGAAGCCGAACTGGCACTCAGCCAGGTCGGGACCGACACGCGACAGATGCCCACATAGACGAGAAGCGACAATTCGCTCAAAAAGCTTGCCAGCCTCGTCCAGCAGACATATGGGACGGTACGCAGAGAGAGATTCTGCAGTCCTGCCATCCTTCTTCAAGAGAACCAAATTCGCCTTCCTTCCAGACCTTAGGGAACGTGCCAGTACGGAGGCAGCTGTCGAACAGCCGCCTCAGCCTATTCCCCAATGAAGCCGAAGCTAACACCAACGCTCGCCCCGGAATCCCATCGGGGCCGGGCGCGGTGTTACGAGCCCGCATGCGGTCGATCGCATGGCTTAGCTCCTGTTCGGTCACCTCCAGCTCATCGGACCAGGCTGGTGTTGGTAGGGGGACCCGGGGACTTGACCGGATAACTGGGAAGAGCACGTCTATCACTCTCCTCAGTAAATCTGGATCTAAGGTCTCCGTTAGTGGGGGCATCCACGGGCGCAATTTGCCCAGCACCATACGGTATGGACGCCCAAACGGATCCCTGTCGAGTCCCTCTAGGAGCTCGTTCCAGGAACGAGCGTTGGCGTACGAGATCTCGGCTCGGAGAGCCAACTTGGCTTCCCGGAACGCCTCGTATGCTTCAGCTTTCTGGTCTAGAGTTGCTCGCCTTCTTCTTCGGGTACGGGTGTACTCACGGCGTGCGCGCAGACAGGACTCACGCAGTTGTGCGATCTGTGCTGACCACCAGTACACCACCCGGCGCTCAGGGCGGCCCGCTCGGGGCATAGAGACGTCGCAGACTGACGTCATCATATCCCGAAGACGGACTGACTCACCCTCTGGATCGGACAAAACCTCTTCGGCGTTTTCTGGCCAGGCTGCGACGATGGCAGCGGCTTCGAGAAAGTCTCGGTTAAGCTGCTTAAGGGACCATCGGCGCAACGGGGGGCCTCCTCGATGCTGGCTAGAGCATTTGGGACGGCGGAGAGCTACATCGAATACGATGTAGCGATGGTCGGATAGTGTGACCACCTCTTCTGCGACGCGCCATCCTGACACCATGCGAATAGCGGCGGGAGTCACCCATGTGAGATCAATGACCGACTCACCCTGCCATCGCACGCACGTGCTCTCCGAACCCCGGTTCATTAGCCGGAGGTCCAGAACCGCCGCCCACTCGAGTAACGTCTCTCCTCTTGGATCGTCTCTGAGGTTACCCCAAGCCCTGGCGTGGGCGTTGAAGTCCCCTAAGACGATCAAGGGACGGGGTAGGCATCTGCGTATGCAGCTTGCCAGCCCGTCTAGGTACACCTCGTAGTCGGCGAGGGACCTATTGGGTGAGACGTAGCACCCCACAATAGCCAAAGGGCCCCAATGTACGGCCACGAATCCTTGCCCCCTTTCTATCAGGGAACAAGGTGGAACTCCATAGCCGCCCGCCCAATAGACGGCGACTGTTCCAGTGACGTCCCCGAACCAGCGAGGGTGGTCGGGGACATTATAGGGCTCCGCCACAACTGCGAGGCCTATGGACCGCTCCGCAACGGTCTGCATCAGCAATTGCTGAGCGTTGCGGCAGTGGTTAAGGTTCGCTTGGATCATCCCTACACCCGCGAATTGGAAACCTCCATTGCCTCCTGCGAGCTAGGGCCCAGTGCTGAGGCGAGAGCCTCGGCGGTCATCTGAGATGAGACAGTAGAAGAAGCTTTTTTCTTTCTCCTTCCCTTTGTCGGACAGCACCCTTTGGCGCCGAAACGGTGAGCCGAAGGACGACCCATGTCCGCGCACAAAGGGCACTTCATCGACCGAGAGGTACATTCCTTCGCTCTGTGGCCAATCTCACCACAAGCGAAGCACCTGTCACTCCGGTCGACGGTGCTTGAGCACCTCTGCCCGACGTGACCTTTCTCGAGGCACCGGTAGCAGTGTAGAGGTCTGCTCTCTAGTGCCTTGACTCTTGCAGAGCCCCATCCGATGCGGATCCGCCCCGCTGCCGTCACTTTGCGTACGGCGGCGAGAGGACATTGAACCCAGACGACGCCAAGGGAGGTGGGCGCTCGGCGGATTTCTCCCACCTTTACGTTCTCCACCGAACATCCGCCCATTTCCGCGACAGCCGACGCGACTTCGGTCGGCGTCGTGGCATCGTCCAAGTCCAAGACCTTAAGCTCGCCCGTTTTAATTGGGCGAGCTATCTTCACACTGAAGTCCGTAAGGACTTCACGCATCTGCGTAGCGAGGCGGTCGGCCTTCTCATGACAATCGGGGCCGCTGATATTGAGCAGCATCCCGCCTGTCAGAGCCCTTTTAATGCCAACCGTCTCGATGCCGAGGTCAGACAGCTTAATTCTGCTCTTGGCGGCTGTCATGACCTCAGCATATGTAGCCTTCCCATCTTTTTGGACAGTGACCGCTACCGCTGCGGTCTGCGGGACTGTTCGCCGCCTCTTTTTACTCCGCTTCTTCGCATTCTTTTGCGGTTGATGAGGAGCCACTTTCGGCTGGGACTTGGGTGTTGACTTCCTTTTCGTCACTGACGCCCAAGTCTCAGGTGGTGTCGCAGATTTTGTAGCCTGTGGTACCATGCTGACCACTGCAGGCAAATCTACAATAGCTGGATGAGCAGGTGCGTTGCTCCCGCCCTTTCTCTTTCCCTTTTTACTTTTAGGCGGCCCTTGTGCTACCTTCACCACTGCCTCTGGTGCTGGCTTCCTCCCCAACGGAGGTCTTATGACCCGGTCGGGAAAGATTTTAGCCTCAAAGGCGGCCAGTTTTGCCTCCATAATGGCCTCGAGGCGCTCCGAAAGCCTAGCGTCACTTTCTCTTGATGCATTCGAGGCAGTAGGCGCTGAATAAGCTGATGTAGTTTTAGGAATTTCTGCCGCTGCACCACGCTTTGCTTTAGCAGCAGAACCCTTTTTTGTCGGAGCAGCAGACGTTATCTCATCCGGCTTTTGTGTCTCTGGTGCAGGGGATCTTATCCTGGCTCGGGTCGATCCCAGCTCCTGCGTTAGTACTTCCAGTCTTTCGCTGAGGTTGGCATTTTTGGCGCGAAGTTCAGAGATTTCACGCTCCATCCTCAAGATATCGTCATTTACGACTCGTCGTCGTGTCAGTTCCGTGACTGCAGCAGTCACTCTACGCGTGGCCACTCGTAGACTGCGGACAAAGCTCCCTTTAATGTTGCGAGAGCGGTCCGCAACCTTTTCAATCACCAGCAGGTCGTTGGTAATACAGGCACTCAGTTCGTCAGTTTGACGTGCCTGCATTTCGACCCCAAGCTCTTCGGGTCCAGGGAGGCTCCTCTTTGCTCTCCTGGCAGCCGGCACCACAGAGGGATCGAAGAGCTCGTCCTCAGTATCCCCGTCAGAAGCAGAGTCGTTGGCTTCCAATATCCTCGTGGATAAGTGACTCAGACAACTCATGTCCGAATCCTCACCCATTATGTCCTCCTCGGCCGTATTTGGATCCAGCGCACCCGGGCGTATGAAACGCCCACACTGATCCCGCCGCAGTCTTACTGGTTTCGTCGTGGCGGCCTGCGACCTGCCTCTCCCCGCCCGTGCCTTCGGTACTTTCGGAGGCGGCAGTGCGTCGCTTGAAGCCGACTCTGGCCCAGGTGGATCTCGTCTCTTTTTACACAAGCGAGTACGGCCCTCCGGCCCCGCTTGTGCACTGTCGAATATTCTCACAGTTTCAAGGCTGCGAGAACGTCTTGAGTCTCCTCGACTCTTGTCGCCCGTAAGGGCGTGTGGGTGGCAAATGCTGCCCGCTGGCTGAGCTTGCGCCAGCTGCGATGCAGCTACGCACTCAGCATTGCCTCCTTGGCTAATCTCCTCCGTTTCGTCTTTTTGGGTGTTTTTAAATTTATCCATATAATTCCCACGAGTGTGGGGGAAAGACAGTCCATCCAGGCGGTGCCCCCTGCACCTGGATAAGCCTTGCATAACTCACCACGGGTGTCGGCCGGTACCCTGGCGAGGAACGCAGTCACGACTGAACTACCCATCAGCCATGCATCCCCTCGCGCTGCGTCGCCACTTGGGATTTGGGGTGATTTTTTATAGAGGTTTTCTTCCTCGCGGTCCAGCCGATTAAGGCAAGACCCTCGGTCCCATGCGAAGCCGCGAGACATGTCCACGACACCTCGAAGCATGGGGTTCCGATTTGAAGGACGGTGGCATAGCCTGCTCGGCGGCAGGGTAAGTGCACACCGAGCCCGTCCTTACCTCCACCGTTGTGTCTAAAGACACCCTCCTCGTTGCCCGGACCGCTCACATAGTCTACTCTGTTGATCAGAGAGGTACCAGGAGCGATCCGTGTGGCACGCAATCCCTTAGTCGCCTCTTACGACACCCACGGGAAGAGATGGGGGAGTGCTATTCTAAGCCCGGCACTCCACGGGCCGGGCCACATCTGACTCACCTTAACTAGTAATTCTGTCATTAGTTGATAATTTGTGTCAATATTATTGTCTTTTAGAAATATAAGTTACGATGCAAATAAATAAAAGCAACTTAAAAATTTGAAACTACCCTTCAAAGTTGAAGAACAGGTAATTCAACAATTTAAAAATTCTTAGCCATTTCTCTTTGAAAGGGAAATAAATTGTTCCGTTTTATCATTGAGGAGAACATTCATTCGAAAACTGAACGCTTTGTTAACGACTACAGGAACGAGAGTGCAATGAAAAGTTTTAACTTCAGACCAATTATAAGCTGACCAAACAATAAATACCAAAATTTCATGCTTCAACTTTTCCAACGATGTCTTGTTTTATCGACGTATTTATATTCATAGCACAGCATAAATAATATCAAAAAATTTAAAAGACAAAAGTGAAATATCAACTAAAAATAAATTATTAATCACAAAATCAATAGTTTAACGATATTTTGTCAAGGAATTAAAGGAACAATTAAAATTAGCTAATTATGCGATAAAAATCATTTACAGATGATATCGCCACAGATAACAGAAGTCTTACACTGACAGATAACAATTTCCCGCCTAAAAGAGTAATAATATACCAAATAAGCTCGTGACAGCTACAGTTATGCTGCCAGTGCTGTAGTCCACAGATATTTGTTAACAATACAATACAAAATCTTTATTAGAGATTGAACAAAGTAATTATTACAAATAAAGGGGTTTTCAATAGGGACGCTCGAACTTTGACAGTATATAGCGGCCATCTTGGAAAAGCTATAGGCATAAAATTTGTCAGGAATACTACATATTTATACTGTCAATTTTACCATGGAACGATACACGCTTCAACAACTCGTAGAATTTGTTAATTTAGTATCAAAATCAGTGGCGAACAGCGCCTAACGTTCCGTGCGTTGCGTCCAATTTAAATCTTTAGTGATGAAGCTCATTTTTGGCCGAGTGGCCCTTATTTCTTCACATGGAGCCACACTCACTGTCAATGGTGATCGATATCAGACGATGATAAAAAGTTATTTGTGGTCTATAAATCAATGGTATGGATCTCATAAAGAAGTGGTTATAACAGGACGGCGCCACTTGCCATACTGCACGGAAAACATTAAATTTATTGGATGAGAATTTATTGAATGAGAATTTCTTGGATGAGAATTTCGAGGGCTTCGTCGTCTCGCGTGGTGGTACCATCAACTGGTCATCGAGATCGTGTGATCTTACGATTACTTTCTATGGTGGTACGTCAAATCTCGAACCTATGCTAACAAACCACAGACAATTACTGCCCTGAAGGCAAACACGACTCACGTTCTTCATGAGATTGAACCCCATTTATGCGATAATGTCGTCCAAAAGTGGTTTACCAAATAAAATAAAAATGGTGGAAATATTACTTAAACAAAGTTCGAGTGCTTTTAATGAAAAGCCATAAAAAAAAGGAATCATTCATGAATTTCATCAAAATCTCGTTTATTACTGAGTTGAGATCAAGTTCTTACAAATATGTGATGAATGTGTGGCATCTACGCAGACGGACTACGAGTTGTAAGAATAAGATATTCATCAGACCGTAGAGTAAGGTGTCCGAGTCTTTGACGAATCCAAAACGCGAAATAAATTATAACCCAAATTTAATATCAAAACATTATATAAAATTAAAATATCTTACTCATAATATAAAGGTTCATCAATATGAAACTATGTACATTAAAATGAAAACGACTCAATTCGCTTAAATATTCAGCTATAAGCCAACGATGACGCGTGCAGTGAACTTGCAATGGCGTAGACAATGCCTTTTATACACTCGAAAGCAAGACTTAGGTATATAAGTACTACGAGTCCCGCGGCCCATAGTAAAAGCTGAAGCGTTAAAATTCGTTAACATAATTCATAAATATTTATGACACGAAAAAGCCTTTTTTTATGTCTGTTCGTCTGTATGTACACACTAATCTCTGAAACGGATTTTCCTCCAGTTTTCACAAATCGATTAAGCTCAGCTTGGATCAATAGTTTAGTAACTACGACGCAGTTCAATACTATAGTCGTTACTATCGTATAATCTATCGGGCTGGTTCATTTTTTGCACAGAGAATCGGAATTGCGATTTAAAGGGTAAATGCTGATAGCATTCTTGCCACCATTCCACGTGGTCTTGATTTGTGCAGTAACTATTTTAAATATTTATTTAAGGTTTTAATGTAAATAAATTGTTCAAAAATAAATTGTAATTTTATATTAGTCTTGTACCTATACGTATAATAATTTAGTTAGCCGTGTGTCTGTATATATTGTATTTATGAGTAGATCCTTGAAAAAAAACAGTGTGGACGATAATTAAAGAATGATTTACTCTGATTTAGATTTGTAGCTGTTTCAGTACCTAGGTGAAATTCATTCGATATAATATGCAGGTTTCCTCACAATAAATAAATACAAGTAATCACGTGAAAACTAATCATAAGTAGGAATGAACAGATCTATGAATAAGAATTTACTTGATGGTAGAGCTTTGTGCAAGCTCATCTGGGTAGGTACCATCCACTCATCAGATATTCAACCGCAAAACAGTAGTATTTGGAATTCCGGTTTGAAAGGTGAGTGAGCCGATGTAATTACAGGCACGAGGGACATAACATCTTAGTTGCCAAGGTTGGTGGCGCATTGGCGATGTAAGCGATGGTTAATATCTCTTACAATACCAATGTCCATGGGCGTTGAAGACCACTTACCATCAAAAAATGTATATGCTTTAGAACTCCTCGTCTTCATCGATATAATGATTCTTATATATATTCAAACAAAAAATAAATATATATTACATATAAATAATATGGTATATAACTGAAAATATTGTTACGTGACGATTCAAAAGCTCATGGCCTATTTGAATAAAGAATATTTTGATTGTGTATATATTGTGTATATTGTGAAAAGGTTTATAAAAAGAAGGTTTTATAGACAAAATTTCGTATCTATATTATTCATGTTGCGTATTTCATTCTTATAGAAAAAATTCTTGAATCAGAATCAGATCATATTTATATGTTATAGAAACTGAACCAAAGTATACATTTTCAATTTAATACGATTTGAGGAATCGATTCTGATTTCAAGGTTTGATCTAAACTCATAACAAACATTGTAAGTTAAATAATAAAAAATGTAAGCCTATAAATATTGTTTCGAGAACGATTAACTAAACAAAGTAATTTTAATGAAATTCCGCAATACTTGAGTTGATATTAAACAGGCTACAATTAATTATTAGAAACAATCTTATTAATAAAACATATTATTTTGTTTCTGACAAATGAATGGATTGAATGATTACAGGATCCTTTGTAGGAACAATTTGTATATAATTAATACAAATTAGTGTTTTCTTTAAAAACAGAGTAAATAGTAAAAAAAGAGTATCTTCTGAGTTTCTTGCCAGTTCTTCTCTGTAGTATCCACATTCCGAACTGGTATCGCTTGACGATTCATAAGTACTCGTAAAAATCTATTTGAATAACAATATTTTTATTTGAGGATCGGGATGGTTGGCCTTTTATAGGGGTGGCTTTCGTCCAGCAGTGGATGGTAAAAGGCTGAAAAAAAAATCTGATTAGATTTTTGTCTTCTTCGTTTTAATGTCAAATTCATGAAGAAAGAAAGAGAGAAAAGAACGTTTACTTAAAGACACGCTAAATAAAATGTGTCTTGTTCACTCCAATGTCAAATTAATGATGTCAGAATGAGAAATGAATGTTTAACTAAACACACATAACATTTATAATTAATATAATATTATTTTTGTAGCTTTTTCAAATCTTCTAACAATTGGACCAACGTCGTCACGTTTTGATGCTTCTTGACTCCTCGTCACAAGTTACAAGCCACTCTTAAGATGTTCCTAGACTGATTTGTATGCACAGCTTTCGTAAGTAGCATTTACACTTCTTATATAACGCTTAACCCCGTATGTATTTATTATCATCTAAATTATTTGCTTTATATAAAGTTTTAGCCATAAATATAATGGGTTTTCATCAAGTGATTCGGCGTTTAATGAAATTGATAGAAATTTGATGTCTTGACTGATTGATTACAAAGGTTGGATAAGGAGAATTTATACTCCAAGCACATTCTGGTAAGTATCTTGGAGCACACACGATTTTGATTTCATATTATGTAGTCCAAAATATAGACAAATTCGGACATTAATATCATATCGTACATGAAAATATATAACAAATAAAAACGACAAATACGTTCGTCAATAGAACCGTTCCTCCTTTGACATCGACAACAAAGGAAGAAATCTTGGTTTTTTTTTCAATCGATGTATTTGGATTTAGTCTTCAGATTAATAGAATATCCTGGGACATTATTCACGCAAGGCCATCTGATCCCAAACTAAGCAGAGCTCGTACTATGGAAACCAGACAGCTGATATCATACATATTATACTACTTTTCTTTTGTAAGTACATACTTATATAGATAATTATTACCCCCAGACTCAGGACAAACAGACATGTTCATGCACACAAATGTCTGTCCTGGGTGGGAATCGAAATCACGACCTGCACGAAACTTGAAGATTTCCTCCAGCACACTCAAAAAAACCTCTTCCTCTTAAAGAGTTTTGTGAAGGCATATGGAATAGAATCATCTGACCCATGCTTTTCCTTATGTTATTTTCTTCCATGAGATAAATTATAAATACAACGTAAGCACATGAAAAATTAGTGGCGCTTGCCCGGAGTTGAACCCATAATCTCAGATTAAGATTTTAAGAAACATTTATCTTTTAATTTAAACTCAATACATACACGTGGACTACTAATACAATAGCAAGATCTCGTGCTTGACGGTGAAGGAAAACATCGTGAGGAAACCTGCATGTGTCAAATTTCACTGAAATTCTGTCACATGTGTATTCCACCAATCCGCATTGGAGCAGCGTGGTGGAATAAGCTCCAAAACCTTCTCAAAAAGAGGAGAAGAGGCCTAAGCCCAGCAGTGGGACATTCACAGGCTGTTACTATATACACTAATAATGGAACGTTTTTTTTTTTTAAATGAGATGATCTGATGAGAATCAGAACACGTATTCAAATAATCTTCGAATATATAGCCCTTGAGATACCTTGAGATAATTTGCTAATATTCTTTTTTCAAAAAAAACCATACGCTTAAAAAATCACTCATTGCAAAAACACTATTTTAATAGAAGCTAGGTACAGTAATTTCATCTTCCTTTAATGTTTTTGTTAAGTAAATCCTTTAAATTGTATTATATAGGAAATAAAAGTTTATTACAAACAATTCTTTCTTTTAAAACTTTGGTATACCGCTACATTTACCAAAGTCCAAGGCGTGAAAACAGATTTTAAAGTAATTCGAACGAAATAGCAGCTGTTCAAGTTAAAATGGCTTTCGGTATGTTGCACACCTAACATAGCTATAATACAATATAATCAAAAAACTAAATAAAAATATTTACATATAAATGTTTAAAGAGAAATAGAATAGAGAGACGATCGGGCAAATGAGTCACCTGATGGTACGTGGTCGCCAATGTGCCAACCTTGGGAGTTAAGCGTTCATTCAATTCAAAATGCTTCCAGTTGTGAAATCTCAGTGTTCTCAATTTAAATTGTTATCAAATCTATTTAACAGTAAAATGACTATTTATCTCTTTCTTTCATCGATTGTTTGACATTCTACAGAAGAAGACGGTTATGAAACTGATCAATTGCAATACGTGCATAGTTTTGTTTTAAACATCCATATTTAATTTTCTGTTCGATACGATTCGTCATTCGCAATTTGAAAATGTATTGTAATTCGTTTTAGAAAATCGAAAATATTAATCGACTTTTTTATTTAATTTAAATAATTTGAATATGACACACAAAATAAAAGCTACGATTGTTAATAAATCAAATTTAACGAAACATTAACTGTCATTATGAAATGTCAAAGTGGGTCAATTAGTGTAACCACAGTTGGAGTAGTTGTCAGTTAAAACCACTATGACGAATCGTTTTCAACCCTTATTTCTCGTTTGGTATTAGGTTCGTTCTAATTAAACTCTCGATTCATTTTAAACGTTAATTAGAAACGAATCACTAATAAATCGTATCGTATAAATTAAAAACCATTCAGATATAAATATTTTTAATTATAAAAACTTTATATCTTAAATTATTGGGCTGAAGCCATCATTGAACTGCCTTTAATATGATTAGTTTCGTAAATATTAATGCAAACATATTTTAAATCTCTTAATTAGCCGTTAATTTATTAATTACTTAAAAATAAATATGTTTATCGAATATGATTAAATTTCAAAAGCTAAATTAAAATTAAAATATTTCTTAATCAAGTCAGCTCTAATAACCACTTTTGAATCGTTAGCTTACGGGATTAAGACTAGAAGAACTGCCAAAAAACTCAGTAATTACTCGTTTTCTCAAATTAGTTATATGTCCTGTATAAAAATCAACCGATACGGACTCCTTGCTTTGTTATCGGGTACATTATATTATTGTATTGTGTTAAAAGCCTTACCTATTATATTATTGTGATTTTTTTCAACATATGATTGTATTTATTAATAGAGAAAGTTAAAAATAGAATTGGAATATAATCTTATTATATCAACCAATACAATACGTACTCTCGATACTTTGCAGAGTTGGAAATTGTTATTTGTCTTTATATACTCCTTCGATTTTATAAGTGATTCTAGTGAATATATATAATCTCGTTGAAGTAATATTATAACTTCAAGTAAACCCTTATGTAACATCCCGAAGGGAGTGTCGAGGTCCATAAATACATCGGAAAGCTCTATAATGCTCTTTTTGAAAATGAAAACACTTTCAATATTTATAGCGATACCAATACATAATAAAATGAATATGTATTACTGATGGCAGGACTTTGTGCAAGCTCGTCTGGGTAGGTACCACCCACTCATCAGATATTGTATCGCAAAACAGACTTGGTATTGTTGTGTTCCAGTTTGAAGGGTGATTGAGCCAGTGTGAGATACATAACATCTTAGTTTCCACGGTTGGCGATGCAAGCGATGATTAACATTTCTTACAATGCCAATGTGCATGGGCGTTGGTGACCACTTATCACCAGGTGGCCCAGATGCTCGTCCTTCTACTTAATGTATAAAAAAAATTAATGCGAAAGCTTCCTACTGGTGCTACAGAACCGATTCGCCATGTTGGAAACCAAACAGGACATTGACGACAACACCAACAGTCTGGTGCGTATCATCCGCGAGGTGGGACAAAATTACTGGGACAAAAGAGCAATGGACGGAAGTCGAAGCTCTCAGGCGAAACTCTGGATGAAATGACGAGGAGACGAGAACAGCAGAATATGACGCCATCTGAGTGTCAGGCAATTAACAGGAAGGTAAAAAAAACAATAATGCGTGACACAAGACGAGCGAATACCCGGAATATTGAAGATACTATAGCACTCAATAGGGGTTCAAGGTTTTTACAAAGTCACGTACCTCCTGTTGTCACCTGACAAAACTCAGAATCACACAAGGCACAACCGTCACCTCAAAACCAGAGATTCTAGATGAAGTCGAAAAGTACTATGGCGATTTATACTCATCACGAGTACCTCCAGCTGAGTCCCACAGAGCGGATGACCCACGAGCTAGAATGACACGCCACCTATCAGACGAGCTTCCCGACATCGACTTGGGAGAGATTAGGATTGCTCTCGGACAACTTGGAAACAACAAGGCTCCAGGAGATGACGGAATTACCTCAGATTTTTTGAAAGCAGGAGGAACACCCGTTCTGAGAGAGCAGGTAAACATCTTTAATTTTGTCCTCCATAAAGGCATTACACCGAAAACATGGAGCAAAGGTGTGGTGGTGTTGTTTTTCAAGAGGGATGATAAAGCTCTTCTGAAAAACTATTGCCCCATTTCACTTCTAAGCCACGTTTACAAGTTGTTTTCGAAAGTTTCGTTTTGTTGTTTCCAAAGATTCGATGACTTCCATCCCGTTGAGCAGGCTGGGTTTCCAAAAGACTTCAGTACCGTAGACCACATACACACACTTAGGCAAATAATTCAGAAGACCGAGGAATATAATCAGCCTCATGTCTAGCGTTTATGGACTATGAAAAAGCCTTCGATACCATCGAGACTGTTCTGGAATCCATGCAAAGCCTAATTGACTGTCGGTATGACCAGGTGTTGAAGTGTTTGTACGAAGCCGCAACCATGACCGTCCAAGTACAAGATCAGAGCACAAGACCATTCCAATTGCATCGCGGGGTAAGACAGGGGGATGTAATCTCACCGAAACTTTTTTAATGCTTTATGAATATGAAAATATTATACGGTAATACATAACAAAACTAACATGTTTAAGATATCATAGCTTAAGATAGCTGAACATCTTTATAGTCTGTTAAAAGAACAGTTTTTAAAGTTATAAATTATAATTCAAAGATCCTTTAATTTTCAAGACATTCGATCTCAAGAGATTTCTGTCTAGTTTAATGAATCTGTGTTTTCAGAAAATTATTTACTTTAATAGTATTTTCATTTACTAAAAAATATTTAAACAAAATTTACTTTAATTGGTAAAAATAGACCAACAGTTTAGTTTTCGCTAATCGACGAAAAATTTTCGGCAGAAATTCTTTATATTTTTTATTGGTCTGACCTGGGGTTTGAACACAGGATCTCGGGTTCTGTGACCTCATATCTAGTCACTAGACAAACGAGACAATTTTTGAAATAATAATAATAATGTAATTTTCTCCAGACCGATTTCGGCCACGGCAGCCAATCTCAAGAGAGATTAGCCAATTGTGCAGGAGATATTATAGTGCACAAGTGTGTGCGCAAACACAGGTACACTATCTTTTCCCTAACTCTCATAATTCGATGGGACGGTAATCCTACACGACCGGAAAAAGTTCAGGCGCAGGATCAACGACTTTCCGTGATTTTCGATTTTTTTTTATTAATGATGTTCCAACTGTTTTCTTTTCTCTGACGTCTTTATGTTTGCTGATGATTTAAAGTTTGTCAGTATAATTAAGTATATTGAAGATTCTATACGTTTACAAAGCGACATTAATATGCTCATTCTATGGTGCAAAAATAACGGAATGTACTTGTTATTCTAAAAAGTGCTATCATATTAAATTCTCGCGGATTTTTTTTTAAATGTTTTTGTTTACTACATTAATAATGATAAAATAAATGAGGTAGATCAAATTCGCGACCTCGGTGTGTTATACGATAAAAAATTAACTTTTATACCTCATCTGGATTCAATAATAAAAAAAGGTTCTTGCATGTTAGGGTTTGTCCTAAGAAATTGTAAGGTGTTTCGTGACAACAAAACTAAAATAATAATTTATAATAGCTTGATTGTCTGTTGTTGTAGTGTCTTGGAATATTGTTGTGTAGTCTGGAGGCCACACTGGAGGTATTCAAAAACTGTGTACAAAAAGATTTGTATGGCACCTTGCGTTTCAAAATGGCATAGCTAAAAAATACGCTCATACAAATGTCGCCCTAAGCACTTTAACATAAAGTCCCTAGCCAATCGCAGGCATATACTGGATGCAGTGTTTGCGGGTAAAGTTTTAAATGCTTGCAGTAAAGTGATAAATGCTTGCAGTGATCAAATCGATGTCCATTTTGATTCCCTCACAAAGTTAAAATGAACTTGTACTGGCTTGTCTTACTTTGATTAACATAATAACTGATTGTATGAGACACTTTCTCTGATATACATTGTTATTTGTGAAACTTTCTTTTGTTTTTTGTCACGGATTTTCTTCAATTGTTGTAATTAAGCTTAAGTTTATCTATATTTAGTGTTACATGAATTTGCTGACGCTACTTTCTTCTTTTATATGTTTAATTACAAACGGTGCTTACCTATAATTAGTTGTTACGCTATTCCATGTGTTCTTTTTTTTAAATGTATTAATTTTTTATTTTTTGTATACACAACTGTTGGTAAGCCTTAATAAATAAATTTTCGAGGTACAGGAGTGTACATACTTCCAATTTTCAGACTCCGGGCTACTGAGAATTTTCTGACCGAAAAACCCAATAACTTTTTATTGAACCGACGCTTGAAGCCAGGATCTCGGAATCTGGGGCCTTATATAGATATAAGGCTCACTAAGTCAGACAACTTTTTGAAATAACATACATATATAAGTAAAGTCGATTGTATTTCCATGTTTCAAGGTCACAAAGTTACTCGTACTTCTACGAAATGTGATTATGCACATCTGTGTCGGTGAATTTGTTAGCACCGTACTTGCATAATAAACGCCACACGCTAACTTCATTATAATAATAATTATATTAAAACTTCGTTAAAATAACAGTCCCATTTACTTCAATTCATAAATGGTTATAAAATGAGCGCAGAGAATTTAGTTTATGAGGTAAATTTTATTAAACGCTATTTTAAAGTGCATTGTTATTTTAATGTACAAACCTATTTTAATTTTATTTAATAACTGGATTAAGCGTCCTATATAAAATTTTTATATAACATTACATCTACACAAAGAAAACTTGTAAAATGAAAATATCTTAAAACGAAATATTTCGTATCCACGACCATGGAATCTGTAACTATTGTTATATTAACTGGTTATAACTCGTTATAACCAGTAATAACTAGTTAAAAGAACAAGAATTTAGTTATCACATTAAAATAAAAACTTACGTAAAAAAATATTTAATTCATGGATCATTGAAATACCTTAAATTGAAGTTTAATTCACGAATACTACACACGTCACAGTAGTACATTAGAGAAATTTCTAGAAATAACATGAAACTGAAATGCGAAACTCAATATTTCACGAAAACTAATCGCTTATTCAAACACCTGCGGGACCAATCCATTTAACGGAGTTCGGTCTGCTTAATATTCAGAAGAAGGTGTTTGAAATCTGCGATGAATTGGAAATAGTAACTATGATGTAGATTTAAATAGAAACTTATACAGGGTTATTTGTAACGATCCAGCAACCTCGCAGGACTAGGTAGCTAACACCATTAGCAACAACTTTTGTTCTACGACTTCGGACATAACGCAATACATGAAAAAAAAAATGATTTTTCAATTTTTTGTCATACTGTCGTGATAGTTGTAGGTCTATATTTCATTCATAAATGAAAGGTCGACGCAACGCGTCGATCTTTGCGATGCGCGTAGATTTATAAACGTTCAAGCGGTAAATTGAATTAATACTTATTTTTGTATGAAAATAAAATCTAACAAATTATCAAAAGTCGTAGAACAAAAGTTGTCTCTTATGGTGTTAGCTATCTAGTCCTGCGAGGTTGCTGGGTCGTTATAAATAACCCTGTGTATATATTTTTATATTAATTTTATTTATAGTAGGAATCCGCAACGCAATTTTATATAGTATAGGACGAGCATATGGGCAACCCGATGGTAAGTGGTCACCAACGCCCATAAACGCATTTTAAGAAATGTTAACCATCGCTTACATCGCCAATGCGCCACCAACCTTGAGAACTAAAATCTTATGTCCCTTGTGCCTGTAATTACACAGGCTCAATCTCCCTTCAAACCGGAACACAACAATAACAAGTACTGCTGTTTTGCGGTAGAATATCTGATGAGTGGGTGTACCCAGACGAGCTTGTACAAAGCTCTACCACCAAGAAATTATGTTTTGAAGAATGTATTATTGAAATTTTATTATCATTATGGTCAATGTCTGCATATAAATAAAACTTATATTAGTTAAACTTATATTGTATTATAAGTAAAATCACAGGAAGTACTTAGTTGAAACTGTTGGAAAGAGAAAACAAACCCACTTAGCAAATTAACGGAATTATTTTGCATGTTTTTATTTATATAGTCAGACCTGTGATTTTGAGTACGTAATATATTTTCACCGTTATCAAAGAGACGGATTAATGGGAGTTTACCGCTTAAATCTCAATTTTACTGTCACAAAGGAAACATGAAATCCGTTCTTTGTTTCGTTGCATTTCCATTTGGCCGCTTTGAACTGAAGAAAGGCAAAATAAAAACTGTTCATTTTATGCTACGTAGAATTGTCGTATCTATGAGATGTTTGTTTAAAAATAATTGCTTTTCAATAGTATAAGGGAATTAAATCATTTCTTGTCTATGATAGAGCATCTGTTTTTGTGCTTTGTCCACTATAGTAGGGGGCAACCCGCAATTTCGATTAATAATGCTTTTCTGGGCGGAAATCAGAAAAACTTCATCATCATCATGAAAGTTTTAATATCAAAACTAATATAAATTTCAATGCAGATTATCCGTCTATATAGATAATATCATCACAGCAACGCCAACTTCTTAGCTGTGCATAAATTGACAAAATTCATAAACCATTTTCAGAAGAATTTCAGAAAACATTTGAATGTGGTATTTTATGGTTAAATAAGTGGTCCCGGTGGTCCTGGGTTCAATTCCCAGGTCGGGCCAATAAATAGTTATTGGGTTTTTCTGTCAGAAAATACTCAGTAGCAGCCCGAAGTCTGGAAGTTGGAAGTGTGTACACTCCCGTGCCTCGGAAAGCACGTTAAGCCGTTGGTCCTGCGTCTGAACTCTTTCCGGTCGTGTCGGATTGCCGTCCCATCGGATTATGAGAGCTAAGGAAAAGAGAGTGCACCTGTATTTGCGCACACACTTGTGCACTATAATATATCCTGCGCAGTTGGCTAATCTCTCTTGAGATTGGCCGCCGTGACCGAAATCGGTCTGGAGGACCTTATTGTTATTTATGGTTAAATAGAAGATACAAATTTAAGATTTTATTACAACTAGAGTTCGCTCAGTCATCGAAATTTGACGATTATAAATTTTATGAACTTACTCTTAATAATAATATGAACGATATATATGTCTTTCTGTTACACGCAAACTAATTTTGATGAAAATTAGTATGAAGCACGAGCCCCAAGGAAGGACATAGGCTACTTATTATGTAACTACCCGCCATTCTACCCCTTAACGTTTATTAACATTTAACACACAGGTGAATAGTGAACAGATGTACGTATATTTGAATGTCTCGTAATGTTTGATCTAGGTACCTAGGTACTAGGTTCTAACCTGAGGTCGAACCGAAAAAATTTAATGGGTTTCTGTTGAAAAATTCTCAGTCAGTCTTACCGAAAGGCACGGCAATGAATAAATTTATTTCTTCATAATATTACAAAGCATCTTATCAACTAAGCACAATATCAAATCTTAGGAGACTGGTGCCTAAAAAAGGTAGATCCTGTACGTATATATTTCACATCACAAATAGAAAAAAAGTAGATAAAAATAGATGTTTTTATCTTTCGAAAATTAAGACTTGAGGCTATTACAGATTTGCTACAATATAGAACTATGGTTAATACGAATGTATAGTTAAGATAGAATCTGTCCACTTAAATTAATTTCGGAACATCGTTAACCAATATAACTTCGTAGAACTTGTTCCGGACTTGTTACTAACTTAAACAGACGTTCCTAAGACTAATTTCTCAACCAAGGCTAGTATTACAGATGAATAACTTTGCATGTCGTATGAATTTATATAAAGCCATCCATACAGATTTTCATTCGATATTAATTTTACGTTTACCAAAATAAAATAAATTTATGTTACTAGTTTTTAGACATTTGACATTTCTAATTTTAATCAGTAATATTTTACGCATATTATATTATTTAGTAATTATAGTTTTAAATGTAAGCTAGTTAAGCAATAGGTAATCAATGAATTTGATTAATTATTGTTTTTTTTTTTTTTACATATCTTTATATATAAAATAAAATTCATTTATCAGAAATATTTTTTTATTTTTTTAATGTTAAGTTAGTCTAATTGCTTATATATTTTGTTACAAAATTTTTTACAAGCAATAAGATAATTATTTTTCTGAATATAAAACTTTAGCTTTATATTTGATAAAATAAAAATAAATAAAAATATATATGTGTACTATTGGTGTGATCTGTATTTAATATGAATTACTTGCTAACAGATATATTTGCTTGCCTTTAGTGTATGAAATGTGTTAGATTTAAGAAATCATGGTATCTGTAAAACTACATTTCATGCAAATAAATACTTATGGTAATTAATAAATAGGGCATATAATTTCGTACTAGATTATTTGGACGATAAAAAAGTTTGGTTTCATTTAACATCAGGTGTCCAATTTGCTAGTTCGCCTATCTATTATCTATACTAATATTATAAAGAGGAAAGATTTGATTTTTTGTTTGTTACGATTTAACTCAAAAACTTTTGGATCGATTTTAAAAATTCTTTCACCATCAGAAAGCTAAATCCTTACCGAGTAACATAGGCTATAATATATTTTATAAAATTAGAGAACCTTACCTAAAATGGATCAATGTAACCCAAAGTATTAAAATGAAATTATTGACGACACTTATATATATATATATATATATATATATATATATATTTTTTTTTTTTTTATTAATAATGAAATATTACTGTTTATTTTTGTACTTGGCACCCATAAGCCTTGTCAGCTTGTTTGGGTGTTGCTTAAACTAACAAACATAAAACTAAACTAAAATATAAATTTCTAGACAAAAACAAGATAATATTATCATAACAGGTGAGATTTCACTAAATAAATTGCATTAAAAAAAAAAAGAACCTAAATATTAATTAACAATATTATTATTATTAATTATTATTGTAATAGTATTTTTTCGTTATGTTATTTAATATTTAGCAAATTTTTGTCAATTTTGATTTAGAAATGAGTTCTATATTATATTAATAGTACTCATAATTGCTCACAAAAATGTCCATGATGGTATAGGCCTAACTATTGTAGTTTTAATTTAGATCAAAACGATGAACATTAATTAGTAAATATAAATATTGAAAATTTAGCAATACATTAATAATCTGCAGATACATTTATATTTTTTAACAGTACGCAAACTATTTCTGCTTACAGTGTAAAATTGTAGCAAGAGTGCTGGCAGAATTTCTGCGATGAAACGCTACACCAATTCTTTAGGCGAAAAATGAGCAAAACGCCACGTTTCCACGTTTGCTAAATTCGGTATAGCCGTAGTTTCGAAGCAAACAAACTGCGTGAAAAAACTATTTTGGTAACAGATAACCGTTTTTCCAGCGTTCACTTTGCGGATTTAAAAATGATTAATAGTGATTTTTATTCACTTATTTTTTATTTTGATGTAAATAAATCGATCAATCATCAAGCAGCTGGAAAAGGGTTACTTTATCATATAATTAAAGCATATTGCTTTAAATCCATCTCCGCTCCATTGCGATTTAATGAATGTCTTAGAATTCTTGTTGATTTAACAAATTAATACCGCTTCATTTATTGCCCATTGCGCATTTTACTTGAGGCAACAAAGGTTCTGTTAAGAAGAAAGGTATACTGACGCTTGTCATTGACACTGTTAAAAATATTCACCATTCCTTAAATGATATGCCCTTATAACGTCCTCCAGACCGATTTCGGCCACGGCGGCCAATCTCAAGAGAGATTAGCCAACTGTGCAGCAGATATTACAGTGCACAAGTATGTGCGCAAACACTGGTGCACTCTCTCTTCCCTAGCTCTCATAATCCGATGGGACGGCAATCTGACACGATCGGAAAGAGTTCAGGCGCAGGACCAACGGCTTAACGTGCTTTCCGAGGCACGGGAGTGTACACACTTCCACCTCCCAAACTCCGAGCTGCTACTGAGAATTTTCTGACAGAAAATCCCAATAACTTTTTATTGGCTCGACCTGGGAATTGAACCCAGGACCACCGGGCCTGCGGCCTTCTATCTAGCCATTAGATATGTCCCTTATACCGAATAAATAATATGGCAGTAAAAATTCTATAAGAGTTACTTGTTAAAATGTCGTGACTTTTGTTTTTAACACAATAAGTCTGATTTTTCGCCCTTTTTGTGAAGTTACTTTAACTCGGGAGTTGAGAGGATGGACTTTTGGTGTTTCAGACATACATTAAGAACACGTCTAAAGCAAGCAAAATTACAAATTTCACTCGCACGCCCCGTGCAACCTCTCGCAATCTCATTTCTATGCTTTTCCATCTACAAAGACAATACTCAATTTTTTTAGTTCCGTGTCAACAGCGCTGCAGCGACTGACTTTAAAAAGCAAATATTTCTTTGAACTATGGATAACATGCGACAGGTGATGGTTTTTAGGAAAAAAAATTAGTAACCGCCAAAAGCTTTTGATTTAACTATAAACGAAAAGGTCCTTACATAATTTGTGAATATAATTAATTATCAAATTTTCGCCTTAATAGCTTATAGCGTGCGAGTATAAATTAATAAAACATGTAAAGAAGATATTCGCAATGTATTTTATCGAAAAAAAAATATAAAAGAATCTAGAAGGTTCTAAAATAATGTCATTTTGTTTTTGATCAACGCTTGAAACAATAACTTTAATGTATAACTCTGAACTAGATTATCTCATACAAAATAAAATAAAGAGCAATTTTGCTTTATACCCTCTTAATTTTCACGACTGTTGAAATGACAATTCAACACTACCTTTCTGGGTCTCCCTTTGATATGGTTTGACGTAATTTGAAGCATACAAATTGGATTCCTGTGATACAAAATAAGAATAAAATCTACTTGCTTAAATTTCGACGATATTCTGAGGAATCAAGGTAAAATAATTCCATGTTTTTCAACGTATCCAATGTTGTCTAAGTTGAGATTTTGAAAGCAGACAAAACTAAATTACACGTTTGTGTTTCGAAGTATGTGTTCTACTAAACGGTATAACGGAAACTGGAATGTCTCGAAACTTGGACAGGTTATAGTGTGAACAGTGAATATGTGTGAATAATTTTAATGTTATTAATATATTGCCATAAAGTATTATCTAACGTAAACTATACCGATGTATATTTGCTTAAAGGAATTACACGTTTATTATGAAGGTGCTACAACTAAGAATCGCTTAATAAAAGTAGTAAAGGAACGGCCTGTAAATTTTCCATTGCAGGGCTAAGAATTTTTCATTCAAGGAGTAGGTTCGGAGCTCGGCCTGGTGTAAATGTAGCTGGTTTTAATTCACGGACGAGATTTAGATGAAGCGCTTGCCTGGTTTAAACCTCTTCTTCGAATAATATCCACGTTGTCTAATATTTCAATAGAATATGAATGTTACTGCTAAGGCATGCTGAATCTTGGAATATTCGGGCAAATATGTTTTCAATGTACTGCGTTCACTTTAAATAATTGCTATTTTTGTTTTATTATTTACACCAAGACATTAGCGCTGTGAGAAATATTAACAATTCCTTACATGGTAATGCGTCACCAGCTTGGGAACTAACACATTATGTCCCTTGTGCCTGTATTTACACTGGCTCACTCCACCTTTAAAGCCGGAACACTACGATACTAAATATACTGTTTATTATATGATGAATGAGTGGTACCTACCCAGATGGGCTTGCATATAGTCCCACCATCAAGTAAAAGCAGTTATCTCGACGCGACATTATTTCATTACCCTACAAGTTTTTGAAACAAGTTTTAGTTTGAAGTTCGATGTTTGTGGAACATATTTAAACATGAAACGCGAACTTTGTTCGGAAGCATTGTTTGCGTTTTAAAGTTGTTTTGCATAAACACAAATAGAAGTGAAGCAGGATTAAAATATTTGTTGTAGTTTAATATTTATTTTGTATTGGAGTTTATCTGTTTAAGGTTTATATAATATTTTTAACGCTTGAACAAATCGCATAAGCTGATGACATATTGATATTTATTAGGTCCTTACATATGAAATTAGCGTTTTGTCGGACTGACCACTTTGATCTGAAATATCTCCTCTTTGGTTAAGAATTCCAAATTCAAATTTATAAATTCATTTAGCTGGTATATTTGAGTTTTGAAAACAGTCATTCATTTGTATTTTCCTCATTATTTTTTTCTTTGGCGTCGCTTTTTACCGCACAATGGAAAACATGAAATGTCGGTATATTTACGAGTACGAGTTTTACCATGGCACCAGTGCTGCAGAAACAGTTCGAATGATTAATGATGTGTACGGCACTGGTGTCGCAAAAGAAAGCACGGTACGTTTTTGGTTTCAACGTTTTCGTTCTAGAAATTTCAACCTTCCGAACCAACCCGGCCGGCCGGAGACCAAAGTGGAAAATGAAGAATTAATGGCTATTGTGGAAGCGGATCCATCACAAAGCACTTCAGAGATAGCTGCAGGCTTCGGGGTAAGTGATAAAAATGTATTAATCCACTTGAAGCCAATCGGGAAAGTAAAAAACTTGAACGATGGGTACCTCATGAATTGAGTGAATCGAACTTGCAAACACGCGTCGACTGCTGTGTTACTTTACTCAACCGACACAATAATGAAGGGATTTTAAATCGAATCATTACTTGTGATGAAAAGTGGATACTGTACGAATAATCGGAATCGGAATCCGATAATCGGAAGCGCTCGTCGCAATGGCTGAAACCTGGAGACCCAGCCAAATCCTGCCCTAAACGAAAATTGACTCAGAAAAAGTTACTTGTGAGTGTTTGGTGAACTAGCGCCGGTGTCGTTCACTACAGCTTTCTAAAATCTGGCCAAACGATTACGGCAGATATCTATTGTCAGCAACTGCGAACCATGAAGGAAGAAATAGCTGCTAGACAAACGAGATTGGTCAATCGCTCTAGGCCACTGTTGCTTCACGACAACGCAAGACCACACACTGCACAACAAACAACCACTAAGTTAGATGAGCTACAATTGCAATGTCTTCGATATCCACCATACTCCCCGGACCTTGCTCCAACAGATTACAATTTTTTCCGGAATTTGGACAACTTCTTACAAGGAAAAAAACTCAACTTCGATGCGGCAGTCCAAACCGCCTTCAAAGAGTTTAATGATTCTCGCCCCTATAGTTTTGTTTAGTAAAGGGATCAATGAACTACCAAAAGTGACCTAAAAGTACATAGATAACAACGGTGCGTACTTTGATTAATTAAATATATTTTACAAAAAAACAAAAAAAATACTATATATTCCTCCCGTACAAAACGCCAATTTCATATGTAAGGACCTAATATAAGCCTAAGATTTATGTATTGAATATATATTTTTACTGAAACGCATAGATAATTTGGTCTAGTATCAGTATCTGTATAAGTTTCAATGCCAGAGGCAGGACTTCTGTCGTCATGAGCATAAACTTCTAGCGTGTCTTAGTCCACCTGCTGCTGTTTCTATGTTGTTGCCACAAATGTGGCAGAATTTCATCCGAAACATGACGTTGGCTTCTTTCACCATCAATCATAACAAAAATTAAGCTAATGATCAGTCATGATTGAATCAGTATGTATTGACTTATTTGTACCCTACGATTTTCCTGCGCCACAAAGCTGCGTAGCCTGCAGCGAATACACAACTGTCAGATAACTTTCTATCACAAGCAGGTTTGCCAAATTCCAAAATAGCATTACACGACCTCTTTTTTGACTAGATTTGAACCAGGAAAGTTCAGGTAATCTGTCCATTGAGCTATTTTTGCCTTGTATATGTGTGTTATGTTATTTACGTCGAATGAGCTAGTGTAATTGCTGACACCAGGGACATGAATTTGGGATATGTTACGTCATCTGTTTACTAAGAGACGGTCGATGTTCTGTGGTGAGCGCTTTGTTTATTTTCTGGGATATCATTACGCATTATCTATTAACTTTACGCCAATCTATAATGACGAGGATTGCAATCAGCTAATTATATCTTATTAAAATATTTCAATTTTTTATTATTATATAGTGCTATAATATTTGTAATATATTTAATAATTTTACTGTCAAATGCGCGAAAGATAAAAATCAGTGTTAATGGTATAAATTTTTAAATTACTATCTACGATACGTAGAAATTCAGACATATTTAAGCCTTCTACTTAGAAGGAGAGGAGAGTAGGGCTTTGTGCAAACCGGTCCGAGTAGGTATCAGATATTTTACCGTCAAACAACAATAATTAGTATTGTTGTGTTCCGGTTTGACGGGTGAGTGAGTCAGTGTAACTACATTGCGGGATCTACGGGATCGTAATTATTTCGAATGTCTGTCGGCGGTGGTGACCTACTCTTCAGCCAATGCACCTGGACTGTCATATGGCCACTATTTATTACATAAAAAGTGGCTTAGCCGAGTAATGGGACATTTGTGTTACTTTTATCGAATCATACGAAATTAAAACACATAATAGGAGATGGTGAAAAACTAAATCTACGCAGGCAATAGTCTAGTCTATTATAAATGTAGAGGCTTCTATAGCTTAAGCAGCATTCATTTGATTTCATATTGTTTCTATATTGACTCAAGTTTTAACTCAATTAAATAATACAATATTTATATCGTTTCCACTATTTTTATGAAGAAAGGAATTAAAGCAATCAAAAACGATTTAAACGAAAATAAATCCCAATTCAACTTCGTAATTAATGAAACGTCTTTAACCGAAATCCATGTAATTACTTTCCTCACAGCTGTTGCTTCATTGCTACTGATACCATTACGCACTGGGGATCGATATCGTACCAAATCGCCATGTTCATCTAATACTAAGAGATTTTTCGCTCCATATTTTAAAACGTTGGATCATTAATCTAAATTAAAAATGAAGTGTTATATGAAGTGTGTTAAATGTCCCACTGCTGGGCTTAGTTTACCTCTCCTTGTTGAGGAGAAGGTTTGTAGCTCACTTAACCCCGCTTGTGGGATTAATGCTTATGGCATTTATCCGCCACAAGCAGGTTTTCTCGCGATTATTTTATCGCCGAGCCCAAAATGAATTATAAACACAAATTAAGCACATAAAAATCAGTGGTGCTTGACCGGATTTCAACATGGAATCATCGGTTAAGGCTCACGCCTTTTAACCACAAGTTCATCATGGCTCTAATCATCTCGCTTCAATTTATCCTTGAAGCAATTTCATAAAGTCGAGCTAGTAAAGAGCTATATTTGACGTCTTTATACTTGTTAAAATTTTACTTGGTGACTAGGATTCGATTACAATAATTTATTAATAGCTAATTTTAGTTTTGATGAGCCGGTTGGCGTTGTTGGTAGATGATGCTTGCCTTTCGCGCTGCAGGTCGTGGGTTCGATTCCCACCCAGGACAGACATTTGTGTGCATGAACATGTCTGTTTGTCGTGAGTCTGGGTCTAATTATCTATATAAGTATGTATTTACAAAAGAAAACTAGTATATGTAGGTTATCAGTTGTCTGGTTTCCATAGAACAAGTTCTGCTTAGTTTGCGATCAGATGGCCGAGTGTGAATAATGTCCCAGGTTATTATTAAAAATATATATGTATATTATTATTATTATTGATACCATTTATGTTAAACAAATATATAACTAGTTAACAGTACTCAATTTCACGCTCACGCTTCCAGCGGTTCTCAATTTATTTAAAGTCAATAAATCTTCACCAATTGCTTGATTAAGATGTTATTTTTCGAGAACCCTTGAGCCATTATTATAATCGGTTACACCATAACAATGTTCGGATTTGCAATTCATTGATGATGCAAAACAAATAATCCCTTAAGGCGTAAAATAAAACATGTGATCTCGCTTCAGATATTTTCTTAAGAGGCTTTTTATTACTACTTATATATGCTTCTCTTGTTACTGCTTATCTTGTTTTATATTGGCAAATCCAGCTTAAGGATAAAAATAAAATATTGTATAATCTGCATTACATTTTCAAGGGTTGTGTTTGATGGAAAAAAAAAACAAATATAAATTTTACTATGAAAAAAATCACGAAGAGACAATATTTATAATTATTTTTTATTTATACTCATATATTAAGAAAAAATTGATTAATTAATTATATTTACAAATAATCTAGGGCTAAAATTAAGGATTTTTTGGAAAACCCGTCGTTCGTTTTATTTTTATGACGATAAAAGGCTTTTGACTCTTGCATTTTCTTTCCGCGAAAAACCCACATCTTCTGTCGAGTGTCACTCATACATATCTGAACATATATGTGTCTCTTAAATCGGACATCCATTCGTTTTATTATATTTTTATTAAAAGAACTGTAAATTCTTCAGATATTTTTTTTAATATGTGCAACACGAAACTAACCTAACTAATATTACAAAACGTAAGTAACTTTGTCTGTTGTTACGCTTTCGTAAAGTGGTTAAGATTGATTGATAGAATTGAATTGATTTTGATAAAATTTTAGTATGGAGAATGCTTGAAGCCTAAGGAAGGCTATATTTCTACCGTTTATTTTTAAAAACTAACAACTGTATGGCTACCGCGAGTGAGACTAGTAATAAATATTTATGTTTCATGCTTGAGTGTCAAATAATATTCCTTTTTGGTCGTCTTTGTAAGTGCCCCTTTGATCTTAGTCACGTTTAAAAACCTCATTATAAAAACTGTTACTTTAGTGTCATGTTTTAAGAAGTCTTGAGACTTCAGAGTGATAAGGAGTCAAGTAATGTCATCAAATCCGGTTTTTTTTTATATTACACCTCATGGTAAATGGTCACGAAGACATTGGCGATGGAAGAAATATTAACGATTACTTACATCTTCAATGCGCTAACACCACCAACCCTTAATCGTCCCCAACCCCAAACCATCTTAGTTTCCCAGGTCGGTGGCGCATTGGCGATGAAGTGATGGTTAACATTTCTTACAATGCTATTGTCTATGAACGTTGATGACCACTTACTCCACCGCATAAGGTCGTCCGCCTAGCTATACAATAAAAAAAGCAGTAAGTTCTTATTTTATTCTTCCGAAAATTTGTCTTGCTGGTAGAAACAAGCCATCGTACATATTGCTCTTCCATGACTGTTTTAGTAGGTACTTAAAAATAATTCGTAAATGAGAACTAGCCAAGTCAGACCTTAGGCTTCAATATAATGTTATAAGAAGAAATGATATTTTAAGCTGTTATAAAATATTTTATGTTAAATAAATTTCAGGACTGACCGTTGAACTTGGCACCCATTTAGATCTTACTTCTTTTGTCGTTCTAAGCCAACAACCAAGGCATATATCATAATATTGAACTTGGCTCTCATTTCACATTTATGTTTTTGATGGGATTAATAATGCTAAAATTTTAGTACGCAACACTTTAATTTTCTTTTTAAACTAATATTTATCATTCTGATAAACCGACTCATCATGCTAGCAACAAAATTAGAACCATATCTTAATGACGCAAGTAATTCTGTTGATGATATAAATATTAACCCACTTCTACATAAACGGCATCAAAGACTTCTCAAAAATATATTTATGAGAGTGGAAATTAAATAGCAATTTAGTTATACAAGCGTTATTTTCAGAACAATGGTTTCTATTCTTAGAACATATGTTTATATGAAACATAATATTATGTTGGCGCCCTGTGGGAGTAAGAACGACTTGTAAGCCGTGACGTCAAACGACATGACGCTCTTATGCCGTACTGACCCCTTTCTGTTCATCTCTTGTATGTGCTTCACATGTATATTATATAATAGCTATATATTATAATAATATCAAAATTATATTTCTTATTTAAATGTAATTATAGTATCAATAATCGACATCGATTATTTATTGTGTACACCTGATGGTAAGTGGTCACCAACGCCCATAGACAATGGCATTGTAAGAAATGATAACCATCACTTACATCGCCACCAACCTTGGGAACTAAGATGTTACGTCCCTTGTGCCTGTAATTACACGAACTCGCACTAATATCAAAAATACCGAAAAGTTTTGTATGTTGTGAGTAATTGTTAATTCTTAACGTTTTATTACAGAAATATATATTAAAACGTGACATTATTTACATATTTTGGCCCTTTATCCCGCATAACTGAATTTTCGATTACACCTCGAGCGAAGCTGCGGGCGAAGCTTTCGTATATAATATTATTATTGAAATTATGTATAAACATTAGTGACTACTAACTTCACCCTTTTATATAATCATCTATTGGAGTGATAGTGCAAAAACTTGTATTAAGAATAAAACACATTGTCTTATTGGCTCTACTGGACACAAGAGGGCTGGCCCATTTTTCGCCCAGAGGATCGGAATTGCGATTCAAAGGGGAAACGCTGATAGCATTCTTGCCACCATTCCACGCTGTCATGATTTTTACAGCAGCTATTTTTAATTTTATTTGTATATATTTAAGGCCTTCATGTAAATAATTCTTATCTATAAAATGTATTGAATAATTTAACCTGTCTAATAAAATTATTATTGAGCATTTTTAATATTATCTGCAGAATTTTATTTTTAAAATAGACATAATACTCACACGCTTCACAATTTTGCCATCGATAACTAATTAAAAACGATGGCGTCAACTACAAACCACGTTATTGCTTTCCGGGCAGAATATCTCGTTGCACAAAAAATATATTAAGTGTTAACGATAGAACGGTATTGGTGAAAAATTTATAGCGTTTCAACTACAACGCTCGATGTTGGCGACTCGGGTATTTCGGACGGGAAAATATTTGGGAACAGACGGGTGTTGTTGAGCTTATTGACACTTTTATTGGCAGACGACCAGACACTGGGTTACTCTATTACACTATTTACTTTGCTGCCAAACAACAATTCCGATACTTCACGTGACGTGTTTAAGCGACAAGCTAAATCACCTGAATTTAAGTATTTCCGTATGTATGTTTTTTTAAACATGTCTAAGAAAAAACTATTTCTGAAAAACAGTCACAGAAAATTTTTGATAAACTTAATATCGTAAGAATAAAAAACATTAATTACATACTATATAAAAATCAGTCAGTCAGTCAGTAACAGCCTGTAAATGTCCCACTGCTGGGCTAAGGCCTCTGCTCCTCTTTCTGAAGAGAAGGTTTGGAACTTATTCCACCACTCTGCTCCAATGCGGGTTGGTGGAATACACATGTGACAGAATTTCAGTGAAATTTGATACATGCCGGTTTCCTCACGATGTTTTCCTTCACCGTCAAGCACGAGATGAATTATAATCACAATTTAAGCACATGAAATTCAGTGGTGCTTGCCCGGGTTTGAACCCACGATCATCGGTTAAGATTCACGCGTTCTTACGACTGGGATATCTCGGCTTTTTAACATAACATGAAAACGATTTAAAAAGTCTCAAAATATCAGTAGCTAATGACTTTTCCAAAATTAGCTGTTTAGACTGGAGCCTAGGCTAGGCTAAATTGACTCTGTAAAAGTATTTACCATTTATTTTTGTTTGAACCTATGTTCCTTATGCATGTTTGCTCACTCACTCTTCAACGAACAAAGCGATACTGAGCTTTACCGGTTGGCAGTAGAATATGCGATGCGTAAGTAATGCCCAGATGATTGCACAAAGTCAATTTGATTTAAAATCTGCTTACAAAGCTAAGATACGACATTATTCACTGACAGCAATGATATATTATTAGATTTTCGCACGACATTTTCTTTCACAGACACAAGTTACGACGTGAAATGCAAATTAAACGCTCGAACTACTCGGTCTCCTAACGAGCGTGCTCTATCCAATCGGCCCTTTTGACTTCATACATATACTTATACATCTGTTAGATATAGTTGCAATCACGATAACATTTGCACTGCACTCTTTAGCTATTGACAGAACAATCGTTGCAATCAATACAGTGAGTGATCTGGAACACCTATCACCCGATTGATTTTATCGATACAAGATAACAGTAAGTACATCACAATGGTAATTACGAAGATAATAGTGTATATAAACTTTGTTTTTTTTTTGTTTAATTAATGAGAATAAAATGACATCGCTATTTGTCCGGACACTAACCACCGCCATAGCTCTCGGAACCCGGACACAGCTCGGACATCAAATGAAAGTTACCGGAAACGCGGCGTGCACAGTGTCCAGTTTTTCTTTGCAGGTTCTTCTGGAACTGAAAACCGGTTAGCTTTGCTTCTAACCCAATATTGCTTGTTTGACTTTGACTATGTAATGTTTTATTAACCTGATTTTCACTGGTTCAAATCCGGGCCAGTACTGTTGCTTAAGATCCATTTTGTAATTATTGTACCCATTGTGTTGCTTGACAGTATAGATCTAAAGTGTAGGGTTGTTCCAGACCACCACATAGAACTTTACCATTTACGTTTTTAAATATTCTGTCACACCAAAAGTTTCAACAAAATAGATTTTTCGAAATATAGTATCTAAAAAAAATTATAAGTTCAGAGTGCTTAGTTTCATTTAAGTCTAAAAGCAAGTTAGGTTGGACGGGTAACTTACTTAAGTTGCTCGAGTAACTTTAAACACCTAACTTTAGTGATGTTTTCATCGATTACGCAAACTTTGCTCCTCAACCTCACTAAAGTTTTAGAACTTTTAAAAAATAAAAATTCTAGAAGTTTTAGCTTTCGTCTACTTTGTTGCTATTATATAGAAAATGCTGTGATTATTGTTTATAACAAAATAAACAATTTTTTAAAGTAAAAATTTTTATATATCATCATCATATTTTAATCTAAAACTAGAAACATTTTATGTTCTCGCGCCGATTGTAATTTCTAGTACAAAAAGTAGTTCAAAATACGAAAGTGCTTCACTAATGTAACAATAAAGGAACAATAAATATTAAAAAATTTACAAATATAAGCATTGCGGTATATAAAAAAACTTGCAGGTTTTAAAATAACAAAACCAACGTAAATAACTTCTAAGATACAGAATTACAGGATTGAATCCAGGACCACTGGGTCTGCAGCCTTATATCTAGCCACTAGAGTCTAGACTCTAGACCAACGAGGCAGTCATCAGTATAATAAGGCTTTTATATTAAAAAAACATTAACATGACTTTGGCATAATTTAATTGAATTATCTAAAACATTAATTATAGTCTAAAACTAAACTAAATTAAAAAATAAAAGAAAATACCCATTTAAATTTTAAACAAAAAACACGTCGTCTAAAAGATTGTCCTGTGGCATTGTACCCAAGACGCTGGCACTACTGCCTCTCTGCACCGCTAGACTCAGTCTTTGGGCTAAATAAGCGCCAGCTCTTGGGTCACCAAAAGTGTGGACCAGTTTCTTGGAGAGACCATGACCATGACCACGACCATGGACCTAATGTTTCAAAACCCAGCCCCGCAAATTCATATTCGTTTGATAATAATGAATATTTGCGACGCTTGAGTATTTGAGCAGCTTCAGCGGCTGCACTGGCCTTGCGAGGCCATGCCAGTGTATCTACGCAAGTTGCATCCCACACAAGAACACGTCCCATCGACCATGGCACTGATGTTGCTCCATCAGGTCTCTTGCCATTATCTTTGCATAAGCCATTCGGTTCGCACGCCAATTTAAAATTCTTTAAACCTTTTAAAGAATTTTAAATTTAGCTATCGGTAAATGTAAAATGATCTGCGGAATTTTGTTACAGAATCAGGCATGATAGAGGCAAGTTTGAACATACTCCTATTAAAACATTAATTAACCGGTATTAACGAGATTAAACTAATTAACTTTGCTGTCGGTACATTTAAAATGCCTTAATTAAAACCTTTCAATCGCTTACTAAGTGTGTGTTCTCAGAATTATTTTTACATAATTATTTAATTTATCTTTATTTGTTTTTAAATGTAATTAAATTATGTACATGATATTAACGAACTATGCCATTAAAGGATTTAATTATTTGGACAAAATATGCAAATCTAAAACGGTAAGTATTCACAGCAAGATCGAGGAAAGCTTTTTCTGTCATGACCAATTGGATGTTGCCCTACATACATCCGAGTTCGGCGAAAATAAAACCAAGAATGTTGCATATACTGTTATACTATAAGCCTGCTCTTAGTGATGTTTGTAAGTTATAGGCGGGCGAAATCGCGGGCAAAGCTAGTTATGAAATAAAAATACATTTCTATCCGCCGAATACTGAAACGTCACTTAAATATTAAATGCGACTCAGTTATTTGAGACGTCGTTAATTTACAATTTCGCATACTAATTTAGGAGCTTCTTAATGCTAAGTAGCGTTTAACTTTGAGGGACGTTTCAGTATTCGGCCATATATCTAATTGTATTTCCCATGGACTTGGAAAACAATAGAACTTCTAAGATACAGTTTAAAAATAGAATCTAAATTAAACAGCGAAGTCTAACAATAACCTAATTTGGTTTCCTGGTGCAAGTGCTACTCGTTGTTGTTTGGCGAGCGGCCAAACGACACGCAGACAACATTCAAGATGAAAGGGTAGTAAGTACAAAATCCGGAACAAAACACTTCAGGTTAAATAGCTTTCTCAACTCGTTAGTTCTATTTGATACGCTGTAAGTGCGGTAATATTTTATGTGTTTACATTTAAATTAATTAGCCAAGACTCTTTTCACTGGTCACATTCTCACAAATAACTTCAAAGAATTCTCTAGATGTTTATGAGCCAAATTAAAAGCGTTAGTTACACTAGTTTTTGATTGCACCATTTTTAGGGTTCCGTATAGGTTCCGTTCCGTTAGGTTTTATCCAAAGGGTAAAACGGGTACCCTATTACTAAGACTCCGCTGTCCGTCCGTCCGTCCGTCTGTCACCAGGCTATATCTCATGAACCGTGATAGTTAGACAGTTGACATTTTCACATATGATGTATTTCTGTTGCCGTTATAACAACAAATACAAAAAAATGGAATAAAATAAATGTTGAAGGGGGCTGCCATACAACAAACGTGACTTTTTTGCTCGATATTGATAACGGCAACCGGTAGACGCTTGAAATATTCACGAAATATTTAGTTATATATTCACTTTACAAATAAATAATTAAATTAAAATAAAACAAATAATTTAAGGGCTCCCATCAACATCAAACATGTTTTGTTTGCCGTTTTTAAAGATAATGGTACGAAACCCTTCGTGCGCGAGTCGGACTCGCACTTGGCCGGTTTTATTACTTATGTAAGTGTTAGAGTGACGCTTAGGCAAATGTAGTGTAGGACGCCCTGCGACTAAGTGGACCGACGATTTGAAAAAGTTGGCAAGTACGGGATGGATGCGCGCTGCCTAAGATTGGGATGGTTGGCGTTCGATGGAGGCTTTTGTCTAGCAGTGGACGGCGAGGAGCTGAAAAAAAAGAAATTATATACATATATTGTAGACTTAAACAAGTATGCATCAATCAAAACTCAACGTATGTAGCTGAAGTGTTTTTACTTTTAAACTTGATTAATGAAAGAATACATCTTGAGAAAACATGTATGTGTCCTATCCCGCATTAAATAATCATGGCGGAATAAACTCCATACCGTCTCTTCAAAAGGAGACATTTTCTGTTACTAGTATTAAAAGATTAAATTATCAATTAAGTCGTCGGACCGTCTCAAATATAAACTCGTAATGTAGATATGACCCACACACACTCACACACATACAATTATATATATTTCTTCTATATAATATATATAATTTATATATTGTGTTATCTAAGTAAGATTTTTATTGAGTAATGTGTTCTAATTTTATAATTGTTCATTACAGAAATGAATTGTAACATTGTTCGTTATGAAATATTCGTTTATTCGTTAATAAATAAATAACTCACTGGTTATAAAATCTTAACCTAAGATTGTGGGTTCAAACCTAGAGAAGAACCGCTGAGTTCCATGTGCACCATCTGTGTTTATAATTATCTGTTAATAATTGGACTAGTAGTTTATGTTTAAGAAAATATAAACAAAAAATAGCATATTTTTTATTATATAGGTAGGCGGGCGAGCCTTTGGCACACTTGATGGTAATTGGTTACCAACGCCCATAGACAATGGCATTGTAAGAAATGGATGGTTAACCATCGCTTACATCGCCAATGCTGGAGGCGCACCTTGGGAACTAAGATGTTATGTCCCCTGTGCCTGTAATTACACTGGCTCACTAACCCTTCAAACTGGAACACAACAATACAAAGTACTGCTGTTTTGCGGTAGAATATCAGATGAGTGGGTGGTACCTACCCAGACGAGCTTGCACAAAGCTCTACCACCGAGTATTTCAAATGTCAATTAATTTAATCGAATTTAAATGTTTTTTTAGAAGTGTTATTGTTTATTTTTTTCGCCGTTCTGTAAATGTCCCTATTTAAAAATAAAATAAATAAGACAGTATAACAGGAAATGAAAAATACTGATTTACTTAAACTTATTGAGAATATATATTTTTACAAGAAAAAAAACCGCCTTCTCCGATATATTATAAACTAACCCCTTGTCTGTAAAAAAGTTCAATAACGAATTTCCACTCAAATCAGATAAATAGTTTTTGAGAAAATACGCGGACATACAAACTTACATACATACGTTCGAATTGAGAAAAGTCGTTATAAAATGTCTTTTATTATATTACCTTATTGTTTTTTTAAACTTATCACATTCACGCGTTAGCTGTTTCGGATATCCTGTTTTGTATGGAACGTAAAAAGTCAGTGTTGCTATTAGGTTAAAAGCTTTAACAGTTTTGACGTTTGATTGACATTATATGTCGAGCATTAAGTGTTGTAATTGTAACGTTTCAGTGTGTGTGTAAATTCCATTGAAATATGCTACAAAGATAAACATTAAACTTAAACAGACACAATAGTATTTCTCTGAATGTATTTTTAATTTAGAAGTGTAACATGCTGATTATATTGCATTAACCTCGACGATTTGTATGTGTCTGCCTGCTAGAGATGCATTTAATTGACCAATTTGATAGATTTGACGATTTTCCGTAAGTTTCCCGACAATTTTATTTTACTAATATATGTATGTATATATGTGTTTCAATAATAATTAGCTTGCTTTTACATAACTGTTTTAATTGCAATCTTATTGCTTTTACTATACAGTTTAAATTACTTTGCTTTGTGTAGGTATCGCCTTTTTCTAAATTTTATTTTATATTTTTATTTTATTTTATAGGAAGTCAACACAATGCACAATGTTTATATAAATCGGTCCTAAAAATTAATAATTTTAAATAATTACATTTACTAACACTATACACCTCAATTATAGGCTAACTCATCATGCAATTATACAAATCTTGTTTCGCTCACTCCAATTTAACATTATTTAAACAAATCACATTTTTAAATTTTTAAAAAAAAAAAATTATTAAAAAATAATAAAAATGTGTAATAAGAAACATGCTTTCAAGTAAAACAATTCGTATAAAAATATAAATAAAGAAGAAATAAAAAAAAAATTAACTTTAATATTATAATACATAAAGTACCTAAAACGATAGTATCGTCCGACGAAATCCCTTTGGAAAATTTCAATTCTTAATAGCACTGATTTCCTTTGCTGAACAGTGGGATATAAACAGCTGTTATGTATTTTGAATAACACTTCTAATAAAACCTCTCATCTGAGGTCCGAATCGATTTGATCTCGCTTTAATAGCATGGCCTTTTGACATTTACCGATACTGCCGCTATGCACTCGGGAGCATCGTTATCCCTTACTTTTTTATTCTTTTCTTGGCCTTTGGGCGCGCGGCGTTGTGTAATTGACAGGAGCGGCCATTTTGATTTCCGAACTAACTTAGGGTTGTCATCCACAGATTGTAAAATGTAATTACGAACAGTTCTCGTAACTTTGTTTGACTGGATTTTAAATAAAGAACGTTTTTAATTTAATTCGATATTTTTGATAAATAGTTTTACATTGATCCAAAATACTTTCTCATTTTAATAAAATCATGATTATTTATGAAAATAATTCGTAATATATTTTTTTGGTTATTATAAAAAGTCAAATAGAATTTATCTATTCAATATAGAGCTATCAATGAACATAATTTCAAATAAGTGACTCGGACCTGTCACAGAAAAACGTTGTCATTGATGTAAAATTTTATCAATTTAAGTTTTTTCAAAATTGGTATATTATTTTAAAACAATAACGTAAAATGGACAGTCCTGTTAGTATTGGTAGCACCTTTGGCGCTATAACTATTAGTACTCGCAATAGTAACACTTTGAGTTAGACAAACGACCTCTATAGTAACTAGAAACCTTCAATATTTCATTGATATCCGATAGCGGACCGAGGGTTTCAAATTATAGGAAAATAATATCCACTATATAGAAGTATATAGCCTGCAAATGCCTTATCTCCTTTCAAGGGGATTGGGAGCTTATTCCACCACGCTGCTTCAGTGCTGATTGATGAATACACGGGTGGCCGATTTTCATTAAATGCAGGTTTATTTACGATGCTTAACGAACACGAGATGAATTGCAAGCTAAAATTATTTTCCCGGATTTGAACCAGTGTTCTATGTTTAAGTTCCCATGTTCTAACCACTTAACCATAACCGCTCACCTGTCAGTGTCAAGCTTTTGACATGTGTTTATGTGAAAAGTTTGTATTTTTAATTCATGAAATCGAAAGTTATTTTTATTTCTTTATTTAAATAACTAGTACAAAATCCTCCAGGGACGGATCCATTTTCTATTAATATTCACAAATACAAGATAAATATTTAATGAAAACATTCGAAAGTAAAGTTTACTTTTTTCTATCACAAATATCAATAGAAAAGAAATAAAACAAAAATAATATAAATTAATTTATGATTGGATATGAAAGGACATGAAACGTATTTTTGTAATGTATTTTTATAAAACGGTGCATTTTATTTGAGCTCATCCGATCAATGTTTGATAGCTGTTATTAGTTTGTAGCTCCGGGTCATTTTCATCACGTTATATTTGAGTTTATCACGTTTTATTATTATTAATGTTTGAGTTAAGGTCTTATTGTTAAATAATTTATTATTTGCATATGCACGAGGATATTTTGTTTAAATAATTTGATATAAACCATGATACTTACTTGCTTTTTTTAAAATTAAATTGGGCTTTGGTGGCTATCTTAAAAGTCTGGAGATTCCGAGTATGTATTTATTACTCGACTTCCTTGTTGATCTAGTAACTATAAGGCCGCAATTACCGAGGTCCTGGGCTTAAACCTGTTTGAGCCGATAAGTTTTTATTGGTTATTTCTGTCTTCAAATTCTCAGTAAAACTCGGAAATTAGAAATGTGTGAATCTGAACTCGTCGTCTTGTCAGACTGCCGTCCGATCGGATTATGAGTGCCTCTATATTTGCGCACACACTTGTGCACTATATAACATGTCCTTCGCGGTTGGCTAATGTCTCTTGATATTGGCAGCGATAACCAAAATCAGTCAGGACCATTATTTATTTCTGAACATAAATATTTTAATATGCTCATAATTTATTAAAATATTGCAACGATTCAAAAGTGTTTACAAGTGGCTCGAATCTTAACTAATATGATTAAGTTTAATTTCTTGAAATTTTTGTAAAATATATTTCGTATTTATTGATGCGTGAACAACGAACAATTTAATTTCTTCGCATTTATAATATTAAATCAAATTTTAATAAATCAAATAAATGTAGATCAATAGAATCAATAGAATCAAATAAATCAAATAAATCAAATAAATCAAAAGTATGAACTTCGCCTTAGAACGCATACCAGTGGGAAGATAATTTTTCTGTTAAATAAATGTAGAGCCAATAAATTGCTACATCCAAGCATCAAACCGTGGACTTTAATTTGCTTAACTTGACGTGATTATAAGCTACCATCGGAATCCGTTTGTACCTGTCAGAATGTATCTAAGGAACAAAATGGCCCTGTTATTAGTTTAAGTGTTTTACCTGTTTTTAAATAATTTTTTAGGGTTCCGTAAACGAAACTATGTATACATTTCGTTAGTTAGTAAATATTAAAAAAAAAAAAAATTTTGGTTTGAAATTTTTGACGAATTATGGTAGGTGGTCACCAACGTCCATAGACAATGGCATTGTAAGAAATGTTAACCATCGCTTACATCACCAATGCGCCCCCTACCTTGGGAACTAAGATGTTATGTCCCTTGTGCCTGTAATTACACTGGCTCACTCACCCTTCAAACCGGAACACAACAATACAAAGAACTGTTGTTTTGCGGTAGAATATCTGATGAGTGGGTGGTACCTATCCAGACGAGATTGCACGAAGCCCTACCACCGAGTAAACTTTTTTAAGGAGAAGGTATTGTAGTTAAGAAATTAAAATCCACCTCTTCTAACTACTGGGCCATTACGGAATAAATAACTATTTAATAATAATATTCGGTGACCAACTCTATAGCCTTCTTTGTATTAAAACAATGATATTATGAGATGAGCAGAAAAGAGGTTATACGGACATAGCCATATTTTTTATATATCTATACTAATATTATAAAAAGGAAAGGTTTCACTTTTTGTTTGTTTGCTTGTTACGTATTAACTCAAAAACTGCTCGACCGATTTTAAAAATTCTTTCACCATTAGAAAGCGACATATTTACCGAGTGACAAGAGCTATATTTTATATTTTTTTTAAATAGAGATCTCTACCTAGAATGGATCAATGTAACCCAAGGTATCAAAATGTTACCTATAAAAATCATTATTATGCGTGCGCTGTGAAAATTATTATTAAGTAATATATATATACATTTTCGCGGACGAAGTCGCGGGCGGAGTGCTATTTCATTATATTTTTCTTTTTAATTATTTTTTTTATATATATCGTGTCAAATTACTATTATTCAATTTTATAATTACTATGCTATGTTTGGAGTCATAATCATGTCTTACATGTCACGAGTCCGAACATCGTTTCGACGTAATTGTACGTGAAACTTAAAACTTAATTGAATATTTTTTTAATTTTATTTTTATGTATTTTTCATAGTATAATATCTCACGGCATTTTACTGTGGGGTAATGCTGCCGCTATCAGTAGGATATTTATGCTGCAGAAGAGGGCTATTCGCGCAATCTATAACATAGAATGTAAATAATACACATTTTGTAATGAAAAGCAATTGAAATGTGATACTCATAACAATGGAACGAGAAATTAGCACGAGCTGGTAGGACTTTACAAGCTCGTCTGGGTAGGTACCACCCACTCATCAGATATTCTACCGCAAAATAGCAGTACTTGGTATTGTTGTGTACCGGTTTGAAGGGTGAGTGAGCCAGTGTAATTACAGGCACAAGGGACATAACATCTTAGTTCCCAAGGTTGGTGGCGCATTGGCGATGTAAGCGATGGTTAACATTTTTTACAATGCCAATGTCCATGGGCGTTGGTGACCACTTACCATCAACTGGCTTAGTTGCTCGTCCGCCTACCTATACAATAAACAAGAACTATTTTTATGGCTCATATGATTATTATCAAGTCAATAAAACCTTGCAAACAAAACTATTTAAAAGCTTTATTTAGTTAGTAACAGCCTGTGAATGTCTCACTGCTGGGCTAAGGCCTCTTCTCCACTTTTTGAGGAGAAGGTTTGGAGCTTATACCACCACGCTGCTCCAAGGCGGGTTGATGGAATACACGTGTGACAGAATTTCAGTGAAATTTGATACATGCAGGTTTCCTCGCGATGTTTTCCTTCACCGTCAAGCACGAGAAGAATTATAATCACAAATTAAGCACATGGATTTCATTGGTGCTTGCCCGGGTTTGAATCCACGATCATCGGTTAAGATTCACGTGTTCTTACCACTGGGCCATCTCGGCTTTTTCTTTAGCTTATTTAGTTCTTTATTTAGTACGGCTAAATTATTTCAGATACATGTAACCTTTGGAATTAACAATCTAGACTAGTGTCGTTTCAAATATGGTTTCAACATTATATAATAAAACTTTCGAATTTTACACGTGGATGGAATTACGGCTTATGCGATAAAATATAATAAGGAACTCGAACGTGTCGTAAATGCAAGAAGTAATGAGGTTTTAATATTTAAGCAGGGTCTTAACACAATTTGCGAAATTGTGTTTTATTATACATATAAAAGCTTGAACAAACATGTCATATTACGACACGCTGAACATGGTTTGGGAGCGGCTATGCCATATTTTTCTGTAACTGATTAGAAGATGCGAATTTATTTATTTGCACAAATAATGTATAATGCCAAAATCCATCCATCCTTACATACTCCACTGTGCTACCAATCTTGGGAACTGAGATATTATGCTACTTGTGTCTATAGTCATAGTGGCTCACTCATCCGATTTTTCAATTTCGAAACAACAATAGTAATTATTGATGTTTTACGGTAAAATATATGATGAGTATAATCCTAATTAATATCTAAGATAATCACATAATGTAATGCACATAATATACAAAATAAAATATATAAGAATAAGAAAAAAATTTACTTGGTGGTAGAGCTTTGTGCAAGCTCGTCTGGGTAGGTACCACCCACTCATCAGATATTCTACCGCAAAACAGCAGTACTTGGTATTATTGTATTGTTGTGTTCCGGTTTGAAGGGTGAGTGCGCCAGTGTAATTATAGGCACAAGGGACATAACATCTTATGTAATGTAAGCGATGTCTTATGCGATGTAAGCGATGGTTAACAACTCTTACAACCCCAATGTCTGTGGGTGTTGGTGACCACTTACCATCAGGTGGCCTATTATATTATGACAAAAAGTGAACACATATTTCTTATAACATGAAAATTAATGAAGTCGACTCAAAACGGAACTTAATGAGAGTGGAAATTGTGTACAAAGAGATTTTTGTGAACGTTGCAGCGTTAGGGAAATACTTGTCTTTTTAGCGATCGTATTTCTAATGTCAATGGTGAATAAGTTTCAAACCCTAATTGAATCTATAGGTTAAGACTCTCTACATACTCGTCTTGATATCTTATAGAAATTTTTATATCATTACAATTAAGATTTTCAAATGAAACTTCACACAATCATATTGTAATAAATAAATATATAATAATACTTTTAGGACAGAAGTGAAATCACTTGTATTGTGAGTTGATTTTAATAAAAATTGAGGAAATTATCATACGTTATAACATGGATACGTTCTATGTCATTCGAATGTATTCGCTACAAATGCATTAATCATTTTTATATATAGGTAAATCAAATATCAATAAAATATATAAATTAAACAATACTTTAAACATATAATAAACAAATGTTGAATGAGGTATGTATGACAATTGAGCGTCAAATTAGCATGCGCAAGCGGTACAGAAAGGGTACCGCTGGTTTTTTGGTGGGTATTCCGATGTTCGGGGCGCACTCGGCGCCTTGGACACCGGCGAAACCCTCATACACCCCCACTGTTCCCGTGGGAGAAACACGTAATGCTTTTTTCCAGCGTTAAAAAAGGTATGTAAGACACTGACGATATTGATTACGTGTAAAACATAAAAAACAAAAGTAAAAAAAAAAACATTATGTCCAACAATAACCATAACAAATTAAAATGCATTGATACAAAAAAAAGTTTACATATTTGTAACTCACGAAATGTCAAATATTTTCATGAAAATGTTTTTCTTTGTAGTCGACTGTATATTGATGTTCGGATTCATCAAAGATGAAATGAAAAAAAAATATACGACGGAGTGATATTTTCGGTATTAAATTCGTTAATTTATTTTTATTTATAAAAATTTTATATCAGTAACAGCCTATAAATGTCCCACTGCTGGGCTAAGGCCTCTTCTCTTTTGAGGAGAAGGTGTGGAGCTTATTCCACCACGCTGCTCCAATGCGGGTTGGTGGAATACACACGTGACAGAATTTCAGTGAAATTTGACACATGCAGGTTGCCTCGCGATGTTTTCCTTCACCGTCAAGCACGAGATGAATTATAATTACAAATTAAGCACATGAAATTCAGTGGTGCTTGCCCGGGTTTGAACCCACGATCATCGGTTAAGATTCAAGAACTTAACATTTAAATCTAATGCCTCGTTGATAAATATAAGACCGCAGATACGAAGGTCCTAGATTCTCATCAAATTGCCACCATTCGTTAAAATCGTTTTAATATTTTTAACATTTTATACAAATGTCTTATTAGCGAATTCATTATGGCTGTGTCGTAGTTTACTGTGATAAGTTTTAGCTGGATCTCTGAGGACTTTCGAATATAGTTGTAACACCTTCAGAATATCACCAGAACCATTAAACATATATAGGGTTTTCCATTAAGGGCGCTTGATCGTGCAGAACTTCCATCGTAGCGTGTGCTGTGTGGCACGTAGCGCCGTCCTGTTGAAACCACATGTTGTCCAGATCCATATTCTCGATTTCAGGCCAAAAGAAGTTGGTTATCATCGACCGGTATCGCTCACCATTGACGGTGACGGCCACACCATTATCGTTTTCGAAAAAATACGGACCAATCACGCCTCCGGCCCAAAATCCGCACCAAACAGTCACTTTCTGCGGGTGCATTGCCACTTGGTGAACCTCGTGTGGATTGGTCTCGTCCCAAATACGGCAATTTTGCTTGTTGACATAGCCATTCATCCAAAAATGCGCCTCGTCGCTGAAGATGATTTTTTTGCCAAAATCGGCGTCAACTTCCAACTGCTCTAATGCCCAGTCAGCGAACACACGGCGCTGTCTATGGTCATTAACCTTGAGCTCTTGGGTCAGCTGGATCTTGTACGGGTGCAGGCTCAAGTCACAACGCAAAATTCGCCAAGTTGTCGTCTGCGAAAGGCCGAGTTCCTGTGCGCGACGCGGAATTGACTGCCGCGGGTTTTCGAGGACACTGTCGCGCACAGCGGCGATATTCTCGGCAGATCTCGCGTTACGTTGACGCACGGGAACCGGCTGATTGTTAACTGACCCGGTTGACTCGAATTTGTCCACCAATCGACGGATAGTCGACTCGGCAGGACGATCATCGCGACCGTAAAACGGGCGAAGTGCGCGGAACGTTGCTCGAACTGAAGACCCATTTTCATAAAACAATTTTATGATTTGCACGTGCTGCTCGACACTGTAACCTGCCATGGTAGTTTGGGAGGACGGAATGAATATAACACACTGCATTTGACAGCTGTCACTCAAACAACATGGCCGCAATCAGCTGTCAAAGTTCAAGCGTCCCTATTGGAAAACCCTATATTTGGGTTAAGAAATTCGACCATGTGTTTGAACATCTTAAAGGTTACTATGGGCTTATATTATTTTTTTATTTCATGAAAACTCTGTGCTGTGCTGCTTGCCCAAGTTTGAAATCACAATTTCATCAAGTTAAGATTCGGGTTTTCGAGACACCGCGACAACTCGGGTAAAAGTCCGATTACCATTAAAAAATAATAAATTTTATACAAATCTCATTTTCGCTTAACAAGTAAAATGAATTGAAGCACTTCCTGGTCTCTAACAAAATATATCTCTCGAGCTCATGAAAATTTTAATTTATTACACGTTTCGAAAACGCAAAACAATTACGCGTTACAAAATGTACTTGGCAGAATTACTCCGTTGTAAATGCTACGAGCTGTAATTTACGCGTTTATTTACGTTAAGATACGTTTTACGTTGAAATATTTTCAGCAAAAGTCTAGTTACGGTAATTTATTCAAATGGAGGCATTTACGAAGGAAATTGAAAAATTTTTCAGGTTAATTCTACCAAAAACTATTTTCGGAGTGCCTTATTCCTTTTCCACTTAACCTGTTATTGCTGCAAATGTAATGCGAAATTCTTTTACATTTTTGGTAACTTCGAACCTACATTTTTTTTAAATTGTAGATAACATTTCTGAAGTAAGTTATATCAAAAAGACTAGTGAACTAACTAGATCTTACTGCTAAACTACCACTGTTCAAAAATATAATAAAAATAATAATAATATATCCTGGGACATTATTCACACATGGCCATTTGATCCCAAACTAAGCAGCGCTTGTACTATGGAAACCAGACAACTGATATACTGCAAATACTACTTTTTCTTTTGTAAATACATACTTATATAGATAATTACACCCAGATTCAGGACAAACAGACATGTTCATGCACACAAATGTCTGGCCTGGGTGAGAATCGAACCCACGACCTGCGGCGCGAAAGGCAATTATCTACCAACCGCGCCAACCGGGGTGGGATACACTTACAGACTGTCATCTGATACATGTAGGTTTCCTCAGGATGTTTCCAATCGATATACAAGTTTTGTCAGCTGTCAGTTTTTCTCAAGATGCTTTCCGTCATCGCCGTCAGATGAATTATGACACGTAACACGTAAATAACATGAAAAGTAATTGGTGCTTACCCGCGGTTATTCGCGCTCATAAGATTCCCGTGTTTTAACCGCTGGGCAACATTACTCGTGCTTGTATTCAATATTTAAACATGATCGTTCAAAGTAGTCCAAAATTGTTTTAGACTTGTAAATGCGAAATAGACCGGACTGCGGTTTAAATGGATTACTCTTCCCTCGAGTGCCGGAATACGATCCGAATCAACTTTATAATAGATTTAGTTATTATAACAGTTGAAATTTATCTTATATACTTTGTCCTATGTACTTCATAGGGATTACAATAAATGGATCAAAGTTTTGATCCATATTTCTGTATATGAGAACTAGTTTTATTTGAAAAGGAATCGATTCGATATTCATATTCATAAACTCACTCAATTTTCATTGTTACTTCCGGCCGCCAGATTACCGAGTTACGTTAATAAGGCTTTGTGCAATTGTTAAAAAAAATCTGCAAAATTATTATTTACGACCTTAACAACAGTACAATAAACGTATATAAAGGCTTATATCGCGAAAACAAATGTGGCCCAGTGGTTAGACCACGTTGACTTTAACCAAAGATAATAGGTTCTAATCGAGATAAGGACCGCTGAAATATATTTATTATTTATAATTAGTGGTTTCATAATAAAGCATGTGTGTATAAAATTGCTGTACGTCCGTCCGTCTGTCCATCTGTCACCAGGCTGTATCTCATGAATCGTGATAGTGAGACAGATTAAATTTTCACAGATGATGTATTTCTGTTGCCGTTATAACAACAAATACTAAAAACAGAATAAAATAAATATTTAAGTGGGGCACCCATACAAAAGATATGATTTTTTGCCGTTTTTACAGATAATGGTACGGAACCCTTCGTGCGCGAGTCCGACTCGCACTTGGACGGTTTTCAGTTTATTAATATTTGATCAGAGAGTGACATAAAGGAGCTTGACGCGCTTTTTGGTGTGACAAAAATACAGTAATACAATCAAATAAAATCTACATTTCATAACACGTTTAGAGTCGAAAAAATATCCTAAAGAAATTCGTTCCTCACGGGGGTCCCCCGACATTTTTTTTTTACAACATTATTTCCATCACCTTAGTAAAATAAAAAATAAAAACGCAATTATAATATTAGAATGACAGCTAAGGATATGTAATACATGTATATGTAATACATGTATGCTATATATTTGTTACAAGCTAAGCGGTGACGTGATAGGCTGACACTCTCAAACCAAAATCCCAAAAGGATAAAACCACATACTGTGGTTTCATATTGTATGTAGTTTCGTTTTCAACCTTGCTTTATGATTATAACTAGTATGTAATAGTTATAACTATACACATGTAAGTTAAAAAATACTATGAAATTATGCAAAATAAAGACGCACTATATAGTCACGTCCGTTCTCAAATGAACTTTTTAATTTGGTACAACTAGGTAGGTCCAGCTTCGAGAAAGAGGTCAATTGTCGAATCCAACTCGGCTGCGCAGCGTTCGGGAAGCTACACGATATTTTCTCATCCCAATTTTGAGTGTCTCAAGTTGAAAGTCTTCGACCGGTGTGTGTTGCAGTGATGACTTACAGATCAGAGACGCTTACTATGGGCCTCATAAGAAGGCTCAAGGTCACTCTAAGAGCAATGGAGGGGGCTATGCTCGAAGTTTCCCTGCGAGATCAAATCAGAAATGATGAAATCCGCAGGCTAACCAAAGTAAGCGACATAGGCCGAAAGAATTGCTAAAAAGTGGTAGTGTGCGGGGCACACGCTTGCAGAACTGACGGCCGCTGCGGCAGAAAGGTTCTCGAGTGGCGACCACGAAACGAAAGTTGGACCGACGATATAAAAATTGATGCGGGCGGCGCAAGACCGACCAAAATGGAAATCCTTAGGGGAGGCCTTTGTCCAGCTGTGGACGTCATTTGGCTGACATGATGATGATGAAGATGATTAATAAATTTAACCTTTTTAAAAATAATGTTATAAATGCCTTATTATTCGATAAACGTCTATAAATAGAAAATAATAAAATAAGTTAAATAATTGATTTCATTGAATTTTATTAACACATCTATGTTATTTAATTTGGTTTTTAATTATTTAATTCATTTAAGTCGAGTAAAATGAACATTCAAAAATGCACGCAAAAGTCTACTAAAATAAGGACTAATTTCATTTGATTATATGGGCTCATTTTTTAATTATTTTTTTGGCTTTTATGTTTTGTTTTATACTTTCGCCGTATAATTTAGTATGAAAAGAGTAAATACTAAGTCTGTTGCCGATCGTTCTCGGAATCTACGTTCCGTCGATGGTAACTTTACTTTTAATTCATTAATGTAATTAAAGGTTTGAGTCGTCATGATTCAAAACTGCCTACTGCCTGCTTTATAAGCCTAAATGATCCTTATGGTGATATAAATAAAATATAAAGTTCAAATATTAATCGGTTGAATTTGCAGGATGAAAATCTGCCACGTTTGTATCCCCCAAACCGCATTGGAGAAGTGTGGTGTAATAAGCTCCAAGCCCCACAAAAGCGAAATCGTTCTTAGCCCTGGAGTGGAGCAATTATACGCACTTAAATTTTACATCTTAAAATATGATATATTTAAAGATTTATCCGTTTGAATATCTTGTTTATTCTTCTAAATCTGTAGCATCATTGACAAAAGATGTCAAGCGATTCAATCCGCTTGACGCTTGAATAAAATTAAGATAATTTAATCTCAGTCCGGTATAAACTAGGAACATTATCAGATTTCCGTATCGCTTACCTTGCAAGAAAAATCGCTGAGTTTGATGTTCTTTAAGTACTGGCATGAGGTCGCGTTCATTAATTCTTTAGAAATATTGAACAAGGGAGGTTCTTAAGTTGTTATAAACTTTTTGGTTGGCCGTGAACGAGTTCGGTCTCTTTGTACTGCGGATGTTTTGCCGCAGAACGTTAATTTTCTATCTGTGGTAACAATATTAAGGCGAAAAGCTTGATCGTATGGCATCTTTACTAATATTATAGATGGAAAAGTGAGATTGTTTGTTTATTTGTTACGCTTTAAGTACTTAACTGGTCATCGTGAAATTTTGCAAACATGTAGTCAGGGGTAAGGATATAGGCTACTTAAACCCCCTCCACCTCATACACAGAAATTTAGACTAATAAAAAGCGAGTCTTTTGCGAGTAGTAGAATCTTATATGTACCGCCTATCTTTTTTTCTTACAATCTAAGCAAATCGAAAAATGGTTTTCGTACATACGTAGTTATGTGATTGTTACGAATTTAATTATGATGGACAAATTATATTTTATAAAAATATTTGGTGCATCACGTGACATATCAAATGAAACGGTTACGAGACTCGTTACGAGAATTACAATAATTATACATTTTGTTTCATATACATTTCAATTGCCTTTAAATTACATATTAAATAAAATACTACATTATAGGACTATCAGCATAGCAAATAAACAATATTGAATTGACACTATAGCATTGGTCGCGATCTAGAATATTCTATTATTCCTATTATGTACTCGCAAAAAACTAGCATCGTAATGAAAATGGCTATTAGTTAACTAGAATAGTATTGTCTATACATATAATAAATCTGTAACTGGTCGATGCCTGTACATGGAAGATAAATGAGTAAAACTTTTATCGGGGGTCTTTATAAACACAATAGAACCCAAAACAATGATTAATAGAATTTTTGTCTGTTTGTCTGTTTGTCTGTTTGTCTGTGCGTTTGTGCACGCTAATCTTAAAAACGGTTTAACGGATTTGAGTGCGGTTTTCACTAATGTATTGTGGCTAACTTCACTTAACATTTAGTGTTTGTTTTATTTCAATCGGTTCATAAATAATAAAGTTATGTCAATTTAAAGATACACGTAGAACATTTATTAAAAAATGGTTATGGTCAAACTGAAAAGAGATTAAATATTACATGTAATATACACTTTTGCTTATGATTTATCCTATATTTTGTCCTATAATTTTTAATCTCTTTATTTATTTATTAAAAGTTTAGTATCACTACTAAAAATAAATAAATTATTATCTGTAGGAAAAGTACGCGCACTGTTAGTTGTCAAAATCAAAAAGTTTTGTTAACAATTTCGTGTTTTCAGTAGCTTCGTGTGTTGTTTTTGCATAAAAACTAATATTGCATATATATTGTGTGTATCTTTATGATCTCATCTTATATCTTTCATAACAGTACGCTTTAAGTCTGCGTGTGAGTAAGTCAGTTAACTCAGTGACAATAATTAATACGTAAATAGTATATAGGTGTATAAAGAAAGCCTAAAAAACAACTATAACAATAATACATGGTTTTAGAAGTGCTTGCTTTAAACATAAACGGTATATCACTTCTTAAAACATTAAATAGGTATATTTTTTTCGTAAATTCGTGTTTGCTGTCAAAAGTATTAAAACGGCAGATAAAAATTCAAACGATACGATTTTACCTACCGAAGTTTTTTCTAAACAACGAAATAAATTACAATTTAACGCGGAAAAAATGGCAACCATATTTTGAACTATATTTATTAGCCTCTGGATATATATAAGGAGTATTAGCCACTGGTTATGTATAAGAAGTGTAAATAGAGAAAAATAGCAATTTTGTTACACTCGATTGGTTGAAAAGGTGTCGATTAAAATAACAGAAATTACTTTAGAAGACCTCATTAATAAATGTAACAAGTATTTCGAACCGAGGAAAAATTTAACTACGGCCTGACATGTATTTTTTATGAGAAAACAAAGCAAACACGAAAATATAACCAACTTTATTACGAGTCTAGAAAATTTCAGTTTAAAATGCGATTTCGTTGAATTAATAGTCATTGGTCAGTGATAAATTTACAGCGAATATGTGTTAGAATAGCTCGCCCAAACATCAAAGATTATTACAACGGTCTGATCTGTCACTAGAGAAAGCTATAGAGATAGGTAAAATAGTAGTGATCGAGCAACAAAATATGGAGCACATAAATAAAAGCATTGAGACATCGTCATCACCGTCATCATCTAATGAATATCAAGTGATGAAGGGGGAGTAAAAGGGTTAAACAACACACAGTACAGAATAGAGAAGATGTGCATATTCCTTCAAAGTCACACGGGCAACTAATTAAGAAGAGAACAAAATTGTGAAACGTGGTTCCATTTGCCTAATCCCAATATAAACTGAATTAAAGTATTTTGAAATCTCTCAGTTTAATTTAATTGGTCTTTGGGTACGTCAAGCTTGCGACAGCATTATCATGAATAGGAAGAAGTAGATCTGTGCGAGCATATAATATATAATTAAGTGTACTCAGATATTGATATTATATATTTAAAAAAAAATCACTGCAAAAATAACATAAATAAGATAAAAATAATAATGTATTAAATGTATTAATTTATATAAAATGAATGTACCAACCCATCTTAATATTCAATATTTTAGTTTGTTATAAATTTTGTACTGTAGTCATATTCTTGCTTGCCTTTTAATTGTATTTGGTTAAAAAATATATAAATAATATATATATCATTTATTTACTGCATTTTATTGGCCTTACTCAATGTAATAATGCTTAAGCTATGTGATTTCATTTATATTTTGTTTTTGTTAAATTTGTGTTTTCATTAAGTAATTAATTATATTTGATTATAAAAAAATATATATCTTACTGCACCTTTACTGATTATGATGGTTTAGCTGTTTGATTTTATATATGTTTTGTTTATTTTAATGATTGTGTAATTATTGTTGGTGGAAACTTAGCTAATGTATGTATATATTTATATATATATATATATATATATATATATATATATATATATATATATATATATATATATATATATATATATGCTATAAGTGTCATCTCATTTTTAACACTTAACCTACCAGAGCGGTCAAATAACTGCTTTTGAAACTTTAATTAAAATTGTTATATAGCTGCTTTTGTTTGTATATTATATACTTTTTCTACATAAAATGGCCGCTTGAGCAGCTTATTCAGATGTGTGTCAAGTTCAATGGACAACATTTGTTTCAATTCCCTTTTTTTTGTTTAATTAAATTAGTAGCCTTGGTTAAGTCTGATTTTATTTAGTCTCTGACAGAAGAAACTTTTCATTTACTTTATACTTTATATTGTACACATAAAATAACATAAATCTATAACAAAAACGAATCAATTAATAAATTATCCACACATCTCTTTACATATAAATAAAATTGAAGTTTCTGTCTGTTATTTCAAAATAACTGCCTGTTTTAAAGGTTATATGGCTATTTACGATTTACCAAAACCAAAGCAATCATTTTTTTAATTTTTTTGCTGTCTGCATGTCTGTATGTCCAGTCTAATCTTTCAATCGTCTAAAAATTGAAATAACCGAATTATTATAAGAACTATTTCAAGATTCCGTTTAGCCTTTATTTCATCAAAATTAGTTGAGTCTATCAAAAGTTATAAAAAATACGTATTTTTGTTGATATCTATTCACATAATATTATTACTCTTCCTAACTGATTCATTAACGCAGAGCCTAAACTGCGGGGGTTAGAAACTTGAAATTTTGGCAGTTGATACATTTTATAACACCCACTAAGGTAGGATTTTTGGAAATTCTACCCCTAAAGAGTTGAACGATTGTTTAGAAACCCGTCATTTTTAAAGTTAGAAGCATGAAATTTAATGAACAAGCTTAATAATAAATAAAAAGTGTATTTCAGTGTTTTGAAAATCTAAATCTGAGAGGGTAAAAAAGGGGTTGAAAGTTTGTATGGGGATTCCGTCACTTTTGGTGTAAGAAGAATGATATTTAGTATTAAAGCTATACATACGTATTTCGTCGTTTTTAGAAATTTAACTCCAAACGGGAGAAACGGGGTAAAAGCATTAGTATAAAAATTAAAAAAAATAGAAATATACTATTTGTGTTTTTTGATTGAATTAATAAACATGAATTTCAAAGTTTTTAGAAACTTTTATTTTTGTTTGGAAGAGTTGGCTGCAAATAATGAAATTCAAAATACGCAATATCTTATATCAATATCTCTTAGGGAGAAATATACGAACTTCACTATGTTGGTGATGTTTGGATAAAGAGAACATATTCTATTATTGCCATATGTACCACTTAATTTGTATTCCCTAAGCTTATATTATTGTAAAGTTTCATTAAAATCCATTCAGTAGTTTATGCGTGAAAGAGTAACAAACGTCCATACATCCATACAAACTTTCGCGTTTATTATATTAGTAGGAAGTAGGATTATTATATGCCCTGTACTGAACACACATACACTATACTGGATGGGCGAATAAATCGATTGGTAAATGTTTATATCTTATTGATTAAAAAATTATAAAATCCTTATTTTACCCGTACGAAGTCGGGACGGGCAGCTAATTACTCGCTGATAACGTATCTTTCTGTAGGTAAAAAAGGTTTTTAAAAACAGTACAGCAGTTTTTTAGTTTATTCGCTACAAACAAACATACAAAAAATCTATTTTTACTTATTTATAATATTAGTATAGATAAAGACCACGCGCGAGCGAAGCTGCGGGCAACAGCTAGTATTATAAATAAAAATACATTAATCGAGAACTCTTTGTTGTGTATAATATAGCAGAGCTATTAGCAAATCGCATAGAATACCCAAATCTACAGTTTTTTTTATGCTTACTCCTTACTTGGTGGTAGAGCTTTGTGCAAGCTCGTCTGGGTAGGTACCACCCACTCATCAGATATTATACCGCAAAACAGCAGTACTTGTTATTGTTGTGTTTCGGTTTGAAGGGTGAGTGAGCCAGTGTAATTGCAGACAAAAGGGACATAACATCTAAGTTCCCAAGGTTGGTGGTGCATTGGCGATGTAAGCAATGGTTAACATCTCTTACAATACCAATGTCTATGGGCGTTTGGTTACCACTTACGATCAGGTGGCCCATAAGCACGCGTACTTACGCTACAAAAAAATAATCTTCGATTGGAATAAAGTATGAGCATCTAATATAAGACTGCAATTTTTTTTTTAAATACCGCCACGCTTATATTTGGCACATTTTTATATTTTTTTCGTTATTATCTTAAAGAAGTCACGCACTATAATATTAAAAAAAAAGTTATAAGCAACGCAAGAAAACCGTGCATGCAGTGTTTTCAAATTCTAGTTTCAGTACATGGTTCATGTGGTATCCGCTAGCGAACCTTTAATAAATAAATATTAGTAAGTAATTATAAATATTTTAAATAAATGAAAAGAGAAATATAACTTCAAAAAGTATTACTTTCTACACTTTTTTTTTAATTTTTTTTATTGTATAGGTTGGCGGGCGAGCATATGGGCCACCTGATGGTAAGTGGTCACCAACGCCCATAGACAATGGCATTGTAAGAAATGTTAACCATCACTTACATTGCCAATGCGCCACCAACCTTGGGAACTAATATGTTATGTCCCTTGTGCCTGTAATTACACTGGCTCACTCACCCTTCAAACCGGAACACAACAATACAAAGTACTGCTGTTTTGCGGTAGAATATCTGATGAGTGGGTGGTACCTACCCAGACGAGCTTGCACAAAGCTCTACCACCGAGTAAACTTTACACTTATAACATTGTTTTTCCTAATTGCCTAATAACGCACAACTAAAACTCCTGAGTATGAAAAGCTGATATTTGAAATAGAGTTTTATTACTGGCAATTTTAACTTTGTATAAATTTCAACCGATATAATAAAAATAAATACTAACAAGCGAAATCGGGAACGAAAGCTAGTTGATATATAGATTTAGAAAAAGCAACTTATGTCTCAATTTGTGTGGGTTAGAGACATTTATCTGTGCTCGTAAATTGTGGTACTTATGCTGAGTGGGTGGTCGGAGAACAGTGAATATTTTAGAAGTGGTAAATTCATAACTTTACACTAAACGTGGTTTAGAATATGAAAGTTTTCACCTTTATTCTAAACTACTGTTTATCTTATTCTATCACTATGATAAATATTTCTTGATATTATGATATAAATATTAGCGTACTATGTATTTTTTTTTTAATAATTCTTTATATTTAACTAGATATATTCTTTAGACCAAGTTTAAAAAAAGATACTGTACAAATCGTGGTCGCATGGAATTGTGTCAAGAATTCTTGCAAACGGGGGCCGTCATAGTGAATGATCATCAGCGCCAATAGACATGGTCCCTGTTACGAAAAGATAACCATCCCTTACATGGTAAATGAGTCATCGCCTTTAGTAACTGAGACGTTATGACCCTTGTGCTTGTAATTTCACTGGCTCGCTCGCTTCTCTGAGTGGAATCAAAAGAAACACAAGTAAGCTATGCGTCGGGTCCCCAAAATAAAATTGCAATATTAATTGATACCATTTCTATTCAAACCATGCGTCTGTCTGTTTGTACTCACCAATAAACTGTTAACTGTTATTTATACGTAAAATGTGTTTATTAAGCTTAAGAATGTCTTTGTACTAACAGATTTGATTTGTTAAAAAACGACACTTTTACTGTTAAAATACAATTTATATTAAAGTCGATTGCTTAGTGAGAAGACGTGGTTTTGTATCAAAGATTGCGCGTTCAAATTTTGATTATGACGAGTGTCATGTGTTTTGTAATTGTTATAGCATATTTTATCTTGCTACTTTGATTCTATACATTATATTGTGGGGATTCACGGTGAAGACCCTCGATGGGAATAACAACTGCAATGCCCGCTTAGTACGGCTTGTTATAGGAACTTAAATAAGTTTACAAATACAAGTACCCCAGTACACCTACATGCACAATCCCAGCAACTATCTCACTCGGTGGAAGTAACAGCAATCGTAGCTAGAAGAGATTAATTTCCTTTCAAATAATTACCCAGTAAGAGTGGAGGCCCTTTTATCCAACTACCAAGGTCCTTACGACTTGACACGGTAACATTTGTTATGTCTAAGTAATTCACAATGATCACTTCGTTAGCGCGATTCAAAATACAACTACCGCCATCTAGTGACAAAGGATTAACTAATCCACTTGAAGTAACGCTAAATTCTATTTCTAATCGTTCTTATGACATTATTTATATATACATATATCGGCGAGAACGTCGTGCTGTCATTAATTTGACTGTTGAATTTGAGTTCAACAGTTGTTATAGGATCACTCTGACGGAACGTCAAACGGACAGCCATATAACGTTGTTGGACGTCATCGACGGATCGCCGTTAATTTTAATTACGTTTGTATTATTCTTTAGTTTGTATTTCAATATAAGATGGATTTACCTAATGTCTCTGTTTACGTAATGGCTCTATAGTCCAGTCATTATATAAATTTGAAAATGCATGCGAACCGAGAAAGCTGATTTTTGGATATGATGTAGATGAGGCTCAAAAAAGCTTAACTTCAAGTTTTCGACCTCGATTTTGCCGGGCTCTCGCCGCCATCTTGAAAAATCTGGTTTTTTCTCGATAACTCGGCACTCCATCACGATACGAGAATTGTGCTTATATACTTTATTTTTTATTTTTTTACGCTCTACAATTAAGGTCATATGAGTTTTTCACTTAATGTTTATCGTTGTTGAGATATCGAGCCTCTCGAGTCTCTTTCTCAAAAAAGCAATTTAACATAAAAAAATATAAACATATAATGTATAATCAATTATTATTATTTGTACCGAGCGAAGCGCGTTCTCCGTAGTACTATATATAAGCGTGAATAGTATAAATATGTATTAATATAATATCATGATTACTGATTACCTTGAGTAATCGTTTCTTAAACAGATTACATGTACCTTTTTATGTGCTGCAATAAAGAGTTATTTGTAATTATTTGTTATTATTTATTATTATTATATTAACCATCTGTCGATTAAATATTAAAGTGCATTCGAAAAACGTTTTTATATTTGATAGGATACATGAGTAAACACTTATTATCAATCTTAATTTATAATAACAAGGCACACTGATGGCTATTAATCTCAGTACGAGATCAAATTATTTAGAGCCCAGTTAACAATAACAAACGCGTTGATCGCTTTCTAATTTACATTAAAAAGGGACGACATGTTAACCAGATACAAAATATATGTTAGATAAAGATTCACATCACACATACACACGTAGACACACACATACAAACACCTTGTACGGTTTGGTGTGTACTCTTATTTAAAGAGGAGAGGTACATAGAAAAATGTCTGTTAAGTTTTTTTTTAATTTGTAGACAGAGTGGTAAAAAGGCGATCTGAAGATAAGTAGTATCTTTTCTTCACGCTGGAAAAACGCAATTACGCGTTTTCCCCACGGGAACAGTGTGGGACTCGCCGGTGTCTAACGCACCGAGTGTGATAGATATACGAATATAACAATAGATATATTAATTTATTTAACTTAAAAATAGGTAAATACCTTATAATATTCATATATAAATAATAACCTCTAATATGGTCCTCCAGACCGATTCGGCCACGGCAGCCAATCTCAAGAGATTAGCCAACTGCGCAGGACATATTATAGTGCACAAGTGTGTGCGAAAATACAAGTGCACTCTCTATTCCCTAACTCTCATAACCCGATGGGACGGCAATCCGACATGACCGGAAAGAGTTCAGGTGCAGGACCAACGGCTTAACGTGCTTTCCGAACGTGCACGGGAGTGTATACACTTCCAACTTCCAGACTCCGAGCTGCTACTGAGAATTTTCGACAGAAAATCTCAAAAACATTTTATTTCACCCGACCTGGGATTTGAACCCAGGACCACCGTGTCCGCGGCCTTACATGTAGCTACTGGACCAAAGAGGCAGTCAACCTCAAATATACGTTAACGTTAAATATAAATAAACGATATGATTTTAGAACTTATATAAACTATGTATATTGAATAATATTAATAAAACACTAATTTGACAAACCCGTCATTCGATATAAAAGAATGGGAACAAGTGTTACAGTTTAGTTCTTTCCTGGCAAGCGGCGAGTATTTCTAAAGTACGATAATCATTTTTATATTGTATAATATTGTTGTATGGCTGCCTCGTTGGTCTAGTGGCTACATGTAAGGCCGCAGACACGGTGGTCCTGGGTTCAATTCCCATTATTAAAATAAATACAAATAAAAATTAAAAATATTTACTATACAAATCGTGACCGCATGGAATGGTAGCAAGAATGCTAGCAGCATTTCCCCTTTGAATCGCAATTCCGATTCTCTGGGCGAAAAATGAACCAGCCCTCCTGTCACCAGTAGAGGCAATAAGACGGGGTGTAATATTTTGGACAATATTATATTTTTATTAATTATACGCGGGTGAAGCCGCGGTGCACAGCTAGTTAAGAAATAAAAGCATAACAAACAAACAAATTCGCTTTCATATTTTTAATATAAGTTATGATAGTAAATTTATATATACATACATATAATACGTAAGTGTGAGAAAAGTCCTCTACACACACACCAATTATTTCATGTTACTTTCTGTAATTCCCCATGAAATTGAATACTAGCGAGGTTCCGAGTTCACAGTTCATTTATCTTTCTCAGCGGGTGTGTATAGAATTTTTTATAAGCCCTTATACGTTTAGTTGGTGGATTTCCCATTTTATAGCGTTCTTTACCGCAGAGCACTTGACAAATTGTGAGCTTAGCGCTTTTGTTTCAGGAAAAGATCTATTATCACTTATTTTGTTGGAAAGAAGTTCTTTTTATACAATAGCTGTAGACTGTATCCCTTACATCGCGAATGCGCCACTAACCTTAGGAACTAAGATGCTATATATTATCTCTTGTGCCTGTAGTCACACTGGCTCAATCACCCTTCATAGCAGAATGCAATAATACTAAGTACTGCTGTTTAGCGGTAGAATATCTAATGAGTGGATGGTATTTATCCAGACAATCTGGCATAAAGACTTGCGATTAAGTACGGTTGACGTGTTTGGTAAGATACTTTCGCGCCGAAAGTCGTGGGTTCGATTAACACCCAGGACAGATATTTGTGTGCATGAACATGTCTGTCCTGAGTCTGGGTGTAATTATCTATAAAAGTAAGTATTTATAAAAGAAAAGAAGTATATTTAAGAATATCAGTTGTCAGGTTTCCGTAGTATGAGCTCTGCTTAGTGATCAGATAGTCTTGTGTGAATAATGTCCCAGGATAATATTATTTTATTATTAATAGCGACTGCGTCTGATATTCCTGAACGAAAACAATTCTATAGTGTGTTTTTTCATTGTTTTTACTGATTGTCATAATGAGCTTTACATTATTCACATATTTCTCTATAATTCAAAATGAAAAATCTACAAAATCTTCCTGAATTTTAAATCAACCTAAAATTATATCAAGTGTCATATTAATTTTCCTCATAACTGTCTAGGAAATCCAGAGTTGTAAGTTTGTCCAGCCTTATCACTTACTGCAGCTTCCCAAAGACGAATTATAAGTGAAATGCTGAGCGCTTTAAACTTTAAGGCAATTTTAAACTCTAATGGTACGAATAGGAATTCCTTTGGTTTAAAGTGTAATCCAAAATGCTTAAGAATCTAACTCATCGCAACACATTCTTAATGTGTCTCATAATATCTCATAACTGGATAGTTTCCTTAATTAATATGAAATGAAGTACAACGTGTCAATGTCCCGATGCTAGGCTAAGGCCTCTTCTCTTTGTTTTTTTATTGAATAGGTAGGCGCCACCAAATGTGCCACCTGATGTTAAGTGGCCATGACCGCCCATAGGCATTGCCGATGTAAGAATCATTAACCATTCCTGCACATCCCCAATACGCCACTGACCTTGAGAACGAAGATGTTATATCCCTTGTGCCTGTAGTTACACTGGCTCACTCACCCGCAACAATACTAAGTATTGCTGTTTAGTAGTAAAACATCTTTTTTTTTTTTTTTTATTATATAGGGAGGCGGACGATCGTGTGGGCCACCTGATGGTAAGTGGTCACCAACGCCCATAGACAATGGCATTGTAAGAAATGTTAACCATCGCTTACATCGCCAATGCGCCACCAACCTTGGGAACTAAGATGTTATGTCCCTTGTGCTTGTAATTACACTGGCTCACTCACACTTCAAACCGGAACACAACAATACTAAGTACTGCTGTTTTGCGGTACAATATCTGATGAGCGAATGGTACCTACCCAGACGAGCTTCCACAAAGCTCTACCACCGAGTACGCAGTACACTAGTTGGACTCCATTACCGGATTAACTTCGAAGCTTTGGATAATTAATTTGCGATAAGATTAATTACTACTCTTAATTATATATTAGTCTCTGTACGTTAAATAATTTACTAACCTAGATTTGCGTTAATTGTTATGAATCTTTTCTAGATATATGATCATTAATGGATTTTGGCTTTATTAGTAAATAGATTTAATTCTATTATATATTAAGGCGTTGGTACAACCGCGTTTTATTTCGTTATCACATCTGATCTACTCTATCCAAATATATCAGGTAGTATTGTGTTGTATTTCATAATGTGCTGAAGACTGATTTATAATTAAAAAGTAAAAAAAAATGTAACTGCTTGTGAATGAGCCACTACTGGGCCAGCGTTCCTTCCCTTTGAAGAGGCCTACAGCTTATTCCATGCTACTCCACTTTGGATATATGGATGTGCTGGATACTGGATACACTCGTGGCAGAATTTCAGTGAAATTATTCAGATACCGGTTTTCTCACTATCTTTTCCTTCACCGCCACATGAACGACGAGAACGAGAACGACGTGAATTTTAACTTTTTTAATTAAATAAAGTTGCCCGGATTTTAGCCCGCGTTTAGCGGTTAAGATTCACGCGTCCTAACCACTGGGCCATCTCGGCTCAAATAATAATTTGTCAATCCTTATTCATGTTATTATTGATGGCTAAAAATCGATTGTCCTAGTTTGCTATCTGTTTTCGTTTTGAATGCTTTGCTTAGCACCTTTTTTATTTATAAAACGTGAACAGATTGGTAAATTGGCCTGATGGTGAATGGTTGCCACCACCTTAACTAATAAAAAATGTTAACCATCCCTTACATTGTCAATGCGCCACGAACCATAAGATGATACATAGTTTGTACCTCTAGTTACACTAGCTCCTACCTTTAAAACCGGAACACAACAATTCTACGCATCACTATTTAGCGGTAGAATATACGATAAAATATACTCAAATCTACATATATATAAAAATGAGTCTGTATGTCTTTTATATAATCGTAAGCATTTGATCATGTCTTAATCTTCAGCAGTGTTGTACATGAGCCCACAAAGGTTTCTGAGTTGGTACGACCAATCTTTGACGGATGGCGCCACTATCATTCCAATGAATTTCATTTATGGTTTCTGTGTAATGTCTTTCCTTCAAATTTATTTTAATAAGTAGCGTAGCAACGCTCGCTGGTTACAGCTAGTTAAATATAAATTATGCCAAAAATTCGATTGTAATGCACGAACATACAACAAGTTATTTAATTAAGTATAATAATTTGCCATTACGCTGTTAATTAAAAATAAAGAATAGAATGAAATCATCCATAGTTCGTTGACCTTGATCAATACATCGCACTTCTGAATTCAGTATGAGTTCAATCATGTTAAGTTTTACTCGTGAACATATTACGACGTCATAATTTTACGTATTCCAAAGTTGCAATATAAAATTCCGATAAAGGGTAATTCCAAATAAATGGAGGCTTATTGTCGCGATATTACTAAAATCCGGAATTTTCAATGTGGCATCCCGAGTGATCCGATTGAGACAAATGCAGGTGCCAGACAATCGCGCAAAGTTTAATTTGGGTATATATTTTCGTAGCACAACGTCTGATTTTTACTATAAATATATTATAATAAAAAACAATAATCAAGGAACCTATTATTATTAATTTATTTTAATCATTAATATATACAAAACGTACGAACGAACGAACGTTGTATAAAATACAAATGACGGTATCTTTGACCTGTTTGAATTTTTATTGTAAAAATAAATATTGTATTTATTTATTCAGTTTTGACTTTATTACATAACACATAATATATTTTACATTATTATAAATTTTAGCCTATCAGGAAATGCACCAAACAATTTCTGCAAAAACAAATGACGTAGTAAATGTAACATATTTACTCAAACAAATTTACTAATAGTAATAAATGTGTATTAATATTTCTCAATATATAAATAACCACTCTTGTTCAGTGTGGCAAACGGGTTGAATAAGGGTCTACATAAAACATTTACTTCGTATATACATATAAACCATATTAGTTTATATGTATATACCATATTGGTTTACGCGCCACATGGTCCCAGCTCCCAATTGTCATAATTTTTTTTCCGAAACCTTTAATAATAACTTCGTCAGTAGTTTTGAGTTTATCGCGTTCATAGAGACACGCTTTATTTTATAATATCTTATGATAGTGATATAAGACAAATCCACAGACAATCTAAGAAACAAGAAGTAAAAAGAAAAGCTTAAATAGTTGTAAAAAAGCTACTCAACTGTCACATACCGCTGATAAGGAAAGATTCAATATGAAAGAAATAGAAAGAGTGCTCAATTCATTTGAATGACAAAAAACATTCCATATATCTTCAACAACTAAACCAGCTAATGAACTTCAATAAGCTGAACAGTTTTTTTAAAATAATAAATAAGAAAATTCTAGATCAAGTAACCTTTAAAACAAAAAAAAAATGAACATCGTTTAATCTTCTTAGGAGCTAAGATATCACAGACAGATACACACATTAAACATAATAATTATAACACTCAATTTTGTACCAGGGTTAAAAAAATAAGGACTGTACTCTGTAACAGTCTGTGAATCACCCATTGCTGGACTAAGGCCTCCTCTCCTCTTTCGAGGAGAAGGTTTTGGAGCTTATTAAAAAATAAGGAACTATAACTAAAATGAAAGAAAAATATTGCAATGTAAAAAACATACACAAATACACTTTGCACGAATGTCTGGCGCCAATCTTATAATACTCCCTACTATAATTCGATCGTTACCTGCGGCGATATTGAGCTAACCATATTTAAGGCGACGAGAGATATATTGAACGAAATTATATAGAGAACTGTGGTTGGCTGGCTCAACTTTCATTACTCTTATTATTGGTTATTAAGTTTAAGGAGTGTAACTTGATTGGTGGTATTGACGGTTAATAATGGACTTCTGTTCTTCTTCAGGTTATTTTCTGATGTAAAAAGGGTTATAAATGAAGTGTTTTAAGACCTTGAATAATAAAGTGTTTTGATCGTTAATGGCTCGCAAAATACGAATAAGAAAGATAATAAAATACCTTTTGTTAACAGCAGACTGAAAAACAATATTGATATTTTGCTTATATATTGCATTTGACTACCTCGTTGGTCTTGTGGCTGTATATACGGCGGCAGAACTCGAGGTTCTGGGTTACAACCCCAGGTCGGGCCGATAAAAAAGTTATTGGGTTTTCTCTCTTGAGATTGGCCGCCTTGTCTATTACTTATAACATATTATAACATAAACAATAATTTTATATTACTAAAAAACTAGAAATCGTTATCTACATTTCATTTAAAAAAATGAAAATAAAGCAATAAATATTATTATTATTAACGCACTAATATAATTTATCACATTAAAAACATAAAACATAATTTAAATTAAAAGTAATGAATTAAAAATTTAAATTTAACTTAAATAATAATTTAGATTGAATAATAAATTGAATAATAATAATAACTTTAAATACATATTTCCATTAATATCTTAAACTATTGCACTTATTATCGTTCATATTTGTTTATGATATCATGATAGTTCTAAATAAATTATTACGTTATGAAAACAGTAGTGCTTGTGATTTGAAGCTGCGATCTCCACTTGAGATTTCTTACTATCCACACGGCATCTGGGCTGTCAATATCGCAAGCTTAGTAATTTGAATGACGCGTGATATTCTTATCCTCCTGACGTATTGTCTCACGCACTCCTAAACCTCTGTTAATCCTATTCTTTCCAAGAATCTAAATATTAATATGGGATCATGTGGGCTTTTTACCTCCAAAAATATCTGAAATCGATAACTTCGAATGATATCTTCAAAGACTATTGTGTTATCACTTCCCATGATCTTATATAGCTTCTTTTTTAAATTTGATATGGGTAGGTAGATTGGCAAATGGGCCATATGATGGTAATTGCCACCATCGCCCATAGACATTGGCGCTGTTAGAAATGTTATCCACTCTTCCATCAATGCACCACCAACCATGTGAACTAAGACGTTATGTCCCTTGTGCCTGTAATAACACTTTTACAGTTCAAACCGAAAACAATACTAAATATCACTGTTTGGCGATAAAATATATGATATGACGAGTGGAGTAAAATTTTTTGGGTTTTTGTGTCGAGCATATTCTGTTACACGTATTTTTTAATAAATATATTTTATTCTGACAATATTGTACATAAAACTTGACTCAAATATATTTGAAAAAAAAAGGAAAGAAATATGTTCTTTGATTTTATGTTGCAGTGTTTTTATCCTCGTGGGTGAGTTTTATAGTTGACGACACGATATCGTGTTGTTAAAATAGCCCGCTGAGAGCATACGTGTCTAATCGACTAGTAACATATGCGCGAAAGTAAATCTGTCTGTCTGTTTGTTACCTCGTTTCGATTTTATTTAACCTATAGCAATTAAATTTGACTTAGATTTTAAGACACTAGATACCCAATAGACATCAAAATTTATGGTTATTGAAAATTATAATATAGATATCTTGATCGATTTCGACCACGGCGGCCATTCTCAAGATAGACTAATATTTTTCGATGGAAAAACCCAATAACTTTTTATTACCCCGATCTGGGGTGTGAACTTAAAACCTCTAGATTTACGGCCTTATCTACCACTAGACGAACGAGGCAGTCAAAAGAATGAAATATATACAAACATATATAATAAAACTAACAAGATAATATAGACTAACAAATAATATAACACAAATAAAACAATGTCATTTATGTAATAAATATAGTTTTCGTATTATCATTATAACATACTAGCGGCCCGCTCCGACTTCGTCCGGATTGAACAATTATCTATCTTAGTATGCATTTCATACGATAAAATTGACACTGAGTTACATTATTGCAATTTTATTTGACTGCCTCGTTGGTCTATTGGCTAGATATAAGGCCGCTAACCCGGAGGTCCTGGGTTCAATTTCCAGGTCAGGCCAATAAAAAGTTATTGGGTTTTTCTTTCAGAAAATTCTCAGTAGCAGCCCGGAGTCTGGAAGTTAGAAGTGTGTACACTCCCGTGCCTCGGAAAGCACGTAAAGCCGTTGGTCCTGCGTCTAAACTGCAGATATTATAGTGCACACCTGTGCACTATAATATCTGCGCAGTTGGCTAATCTCTTTTGAGATTGGCCGCCATGGCCGATATCGGTCTGGAGGACGTTATTATTATTATTATTTGCAATTTTCATTTCTAATTTCTTTGAAAATAAAATAGAACCTATGTTACTCACTGATAATGAAGTTTAATCGGCAGTTAAATTGTTTTTTAAAAGCGATTTAGTAATTTACAAACAAAAAAAAAACATACTAAACACAAAAATACAAAAAATCTAATCTTATCTCTTTGTAATATTAGCATTGATAGAATGCTGTCTTCTTCTTTCTAATGTCAAATATCACGAACTTAACAGTTGCTAAGCAACGTTTATATATAAGGCCGTAATATAAAATCGTGTCGTATAAAATAAAGATACTTACACACGGAACATATTGAATTCAGAATTTTCGCCTCCATTTTGTATTATACGCCTAAACGCTTTATTAACTTTCATGAAATGTGTGTACTGTATATTGCGTATAACGTCGAATATGTGGATATTAATATGTTACCCCGATGAAAAGGCATACATATTTGAATTTAATTAATTATAAATAAATTCAATATGAATAAATTTAGCTGTTCCTCGTATCCTTCCGTATTAAAGTTGATATTATTCCATATATCTCGTAATGTCTTGAACCTATACCAATGGCAGTAGTAATAAAGAAAAAGAAAGTTTGACATATAATTGACATGACGTCATTCTTCTAAATTCAAAATAATCGATGGTATTCAAAAACACGAGAAAATGCCGTATTGAATGTCGGCGAAGTTGTTATCGGAACTTTGGAAGTAAACCTAAATTTTACATAAATAGTTAGGTGTATAGAGATAGATCGCATGAAATATATTAATCTAAGGCTTTTTCTCTACTATTAAGAATAGCGTATTTAATTTTATCCATATCTATGTCCATCATCAAGTAACATATTAGAACTTTTGATTCTATGTATTTCGTGCACGTATCAAGAATTAAATATCAAAAATATTTTGTCTTAAACATGTGGTTTGAAAAAATAACCATACCATTTTATTTGAGCGTCGTTTCTCAATTGTTTGAGAAGAAAAAGTTTTTAAAACAAAAGATTCACTTAAGAATTGCATTTGAGACTGAAATTATTCACTCAAACAAAGACTAAAGGATTTTTCGCAACTGTTTTAGTTTCGAAAGTAAATCTTACGTTTTTTTGAAAGTAGTGAGTCTGTGGTTCAATCTTGACTTACCTGGTTTCTTTATCTTCATTTTATTTAATTCTGTCAACGTTTTACTCGTAATTAAACTTACATATCTGGTTTATTACTGAAACTATCGAAGCTTGATTAAGAGACTTTTTTTACAGACAAGGTCGAGTGGTTAGTACGTTGGAACCTATGAGCTCAAACCAGGATAAAAATTACTCAATATCCAAATTGTGTGTTCAATTATATATAAACATATTATATTTCATCATGTGTTCGGTGGGTGAGGAAAACATCGTAAGAAAACATGTGTGTCTGGGATGAAAATTTTTCACATGTGAATCCACCAATCCGCAAAGCAGCAGCCTGGTGATATAAGCTATTAATCTATTATTTATACCGAGAAGCTCACAAGTAGAACACTTACATATAGACTATAATTTTTTACACTAATATGTCATTTAGAAATATAATAACTTCCTTGTAAGTGTTTCATTAAGCTTCGAAGTCCTTAGTTTTATAATATATTTACATATATATACAATGAACAGTCTTAGCAAATTTGTACAAGAGTGTTTCAAAGAAAAGTTGCTTCTAATGTTATTTAATAAAATGGGACTTGGTGTTAGAAACTTTGTGCAAGCCACAACGATACTAAGTAGTGTTGTGCTCCGGTATGAAAAGGGAGTCGGTGTCAATACAAGCACAAATTATATAACATTTTAACTCCTAAAGTAGGTGGCGCAATAAACGTATAAAGTAACAGCCCGTGAATGTCCCACTGCTGGGCTAAGGCCTCTTCTCCTCTTGTGAGGAGAAGGTTTGGAGCTTATTCCACCACGCTGCTCCAATGCGGGTTAGTGGAATTCACATGTGACAAAATATCAGTGAAATTTGACACGTGCAGGTTTCCTCACGATGTTTTCCTTCACCGTCAAGCACGAGATGAATTATAATCACAAATTAAGCACATGAAATTCAGTGGTGCTTGTCCGGGTTTGAACCCACGATCATCGGTTAAGATTCACGTGTTCTTAACACTGGACCATCTCGGCAGAGATTATTAAACGTATAATTATTGGTTATAATTTCTTAGTGTCAATGTTTGCGATGGCGACCACTTACCATCAGACGGTCCAGAAAAATAACATTTTTCCGTTCTTGTTATTTCAGTAGTGTTTTATACTCATCAAATATTATCTCCGGTCATGGAATCAGTCGAGCGTAGCACTAACGACTCCAACTTCTTACATTATTCATTTGACATCATTCTCTGAAAGTCGATACAAAAAACTTTTCGAGATTTTTATGTTATGTCATCATATTTTTTTTCATATAACGTATGACTAGTAGTCGCCCGTGGCTTACGTGTGTGTGGAGAAGTGTTAGGTATAAAAAGTATGTCCTATTTGACGAGCCGGTTGGCGTGGTTGGTAGATTCGCCTTTCGCGCCGCAGGTCGTGGGTTCGATTCCCACCCAGGACAGATATTTGTGTACATGAACATGTCTGTTTGTCCTGAGTCTGTGTGTAATTATCTATATAAGTATGTATTTACAAAAGAAAAGTAATTATTATTATTATAACCTATGTCCTACATTGGGGTTCAAACTTGCTTTATACCAAATTTCATCAAAATCGGTTTTGTGGTTTAGCCGTGAAAGCGTAACAGACAGACAGCTACTTTCGCATAAATAATGTTAGTATAGATACATAATTTATAACCATTATGTATAATAATGATGTATATGTTATGTAATCATTGTGATAAGTATAGCCGTGATGCCCCAGTTGTTAGTACACAGGAATCATACCCGAAGATTGCGCCTTTAAATCAGGACACGCACTGAAATCTCATATTCTTAATTTGTTTTTCTTAATCATCATGCGGTGAAGAAAACATCATGTGGCGATAAAAAATTGAGACCCACCCGCAGTGCCGGCGTTAGGGGGCAAATTTGCGGGGGCGCCGAAGTCTGGAGCCGAGGTCAAACAAAAAGGCCCGAATAGTAAAATATTACTGCATGAAAAATATAAATGTGAATTACAAAGTAAGAAAAATAAAAAAATAGGAACATTAAAACTTTCTATGTCCACTTCGTTAGCCGTATAAAAAAAGAAAAAGGCCAAGCAATCTTAAGTGGGGCCATTAAATTTTTGCCTGAGGTGCCAGTGGCCCTAAGCTCGGCACTGCCTACATTGGATCAGAATGATGGACTAAGCTCCATATCTTCTTAAGGTAACTAGACCAGCGATGGATATTTTCAGGCAAGTATTGTATAAAACTTCTATCTTTCATTTTGACAGTGTGTCTGGTCCATAAGTTTCCATTTATAATATATCTTTAAGTTATTTATGTTGTAAAATGTATATATCTGTGGTTAACAATATATATCATTATTATTGTAGCTTTATTCAAGCTCGATACTTTAATTAGGTTTGAATTTATTGGTATGCACTAGAATGAGTCTAACAGAGCGAATTGCAAACTTTCTTACCAATTATTCTCGACGGAATCTTTATTCTGAATTGATCATTATTTCAAGATTATTTGCTAAGATTTGTAGAATAGGGCTCGGAAAACTCAAGTCAGTAGTTAGACTACAACGACTTCATTGTTTGGTAAAAATCGAACTGTATCTTACTGAACTAGGCGATTGCTAATTAGAGCCAATAATTCATTTAAAACATAAGAGGATTTAGGGGCATGTCTTATTTTTTTTTCTTACAAGGGGGTGGGAGTGTATCTTGATAGTTCTTACGTAAGATCACAAATATACGCAAAGCCCCCTGCTCGTTTGCAGGCAAAAAGGTCACCTTCACATTTTTTGTCGAGGAATTTGGGAATATAGTATTTTTTTTTATAATATAGGTAGGCGGACGACCATGTGGACCACCTGATGGTATGTGGTCACCAATGCTCATAGACAGTGGCATTGTACATTTATTTTAAAAAAAAACATTGCCAATGCGCCACCAACCTTGAGAACTAAGATGTTATGTCCCTTGTGCCTGTAATTACAATGGCTCACTCACCCTTCAAACCGGAACAAAATAATACCAAGTACTGCTGTTTTGCGGTAGAATACCTGATGAGTAGGTGGTACCTACCCAGACGAGCTTGCGCAAAACTCTACCACCGAATAAAGTAGAAATACGAGAAAACGACACTCGTAACCAAGCGTATATTCATTTTTTCCTTTAGATTCATACGTAATAAATATTAAACAGGGGGGAGGGGTCGGCCTATTCTTATTTTTTCTTATTTAGGAGGGGGAGGGGATCAAATACTAGTAAAAATCGTCTTAAATAATAAATGAATGGCCCCTAAGTAATTAATTTGCTGTCGTGATAATTTGTTAGTATTTAGATATATAAACTGTATTTTTTTTTTGTGACAAGGATAGTTTGATGGATTTGTAGCGACATCTATCTCGCCACATACGAAAACTAAAAACTGACGTATCCTACATCGCGATATTAAAGTTATCCGAGCGATTGAACATATATACAAGAACCCGACAACAACCGGGGGCAGTAGCCCACCAGACCAACACCCGTCTGGTCGGAGGATCCTCCCTTTTCAATGGTGGATGAGGAAATTTACACCCTGTTCCACCCAACACCAAAGATTATTATTACGAGTTAAACAAAAGTTGTTGATGTTGAATGCTACTAATATAGTAACTGCGAAGCTATGAATGTTTTACAAATAAAATATGACGTCTCCTAAACAAAACATGGATACAATACTGGCAGTGCAAAGGTTTCCGCACCATGCATATTTTTATATGAAAAACAAAAAACTGTTTAATTACCTTAGACTTAAGACTAAACAAACAAATCTAGTATAGGTGAGTCGAAACACAGCATTGGTTATCAATTGGTCCCTTTACCTCGGAAATTGCAGAAAATTAACAAAAACAAAAAACAAAAATATCACTGATTCAGACCGCATCGCTCAAACGGGAGGGGGAGCGCGCAGATGTTCGGAAGCCCTGACAATATGTATGCAAAATTTTACAATGATCAGTTAAGTAGAGAAGACTTGAAATCATACCATTTAAACTCACCGTCTCATTTACAATATTAGTTAGGATATATTATAAGAGCTTATGTCAAATTAGAATTTTAATTATGCACGGGCGCCCTTTCAACTTTCGAACTTGGTAAAAGCATTTCAAATTAAAATGTTTAGTAAACTCTTTCTCGTTTCTGTCTTTGAACGATCAATTTTACTTGCGAGTATTATATGATAAAATGTTAATCCTTCCTTTACTAAGTACATTATCTTTCTTGGTATTAAAAAGATCGTTGGTCTCGTAACCAAAAAAAAAAAAAATTATATATATATAATAAATCTTGGGACATTATTCACGCAAGGCCATCTGATCCCAAGCTAAGCAGAGCTTGTACTATGGAAGCCAGATAACTGATATATATATTTTTTTTATGTGATAGGGGGCAAACGAGCAGGAGGCCCACCTGATGTAAAGTGACTACCACCGCCCACGGACATCTGCAACATCTGAGGACTTGCAGGTGCGTTGCCGGCCTTTGAGGAAAGAGTACGCTCTCTTCTTGAAGGTTTTTATGTCATATCGGTTCGGAAAAGTCGCCGGCGAAAGCTGGTTCCACAGAGTGATTGTGCGAGGCAGAAAATGCCTTAGGAAACGCGCTGTTGTGGATTTCCAGACATCGAGGTGGTGAGGATGGAATTTTGAGTTCTGGCGTGATGTCCGGTGGTGAAATTCAGCGGCCGGGACTAAACCAAACAACTCCTCAGAACACTCCCCGTGATATATACGATAGAGTATGCAGAGTGACCCAACATCTCTACGCAAATCCAAAGTATCAAGCCGGTCGGTAATAGCTTGATCGTCGACAATTCGAACTGCTCTACGTTGTATGCGGTCAAAAGGAAGAAGCTGGTACTGGGGAGCTCCCGCCCAGAGGTGAGAGCAGTACTCCATGTGGGGCTGAATTTGCGCCTTGTAAAGTTTTAGGCGATGGGCCGACGTGAAGTACTGTCTCGCCTTGTTGAGCACTCCAAGCTTTTTGGAAGCCAGTTTGGCTTTAACTTCCAATTGACCGCGGAACTGAACAACGTTCGAAATCTCAACGCCAAGTATCCCGATACTGGCTGTGGGATGGAGGGGAGTATTCTTGAAATGAGGGGATATGACAAAAGGAGACTTTTTAGCGGTTAACGCGCAAACTTGAGTCTTATTGGGGTTGAATTGGACCAAGTTTAGTCGGCCCCAGTCCGAGACTTTGGCTAACAAGGTCTCGACTTCAGACACAAGTTTATTCCGACACTCATCGACGTGTTCCCGAGAAATATTAGCACGGCCGGTGTAAAGGACGTCTACAGTGCTGTCATCCGCATAGCAGTGAATGTTACTGATTTGTAACATATCATTGATATGCAGAAGAAACAGCCTTGTGGAACACCAGAATTGACGAATTTTAAGTCAGAGCATGCACCGTCGACAACGACCTTGATGCTCCGATCTGCCAAAAAGCTGGTGATCCACTTGCATAATTTCTCGGGAAGCCCGTAGGAAGGAAGCTTCGTGAGAAGCGCTTTATGCCATACCCGATCGAAGGCTTTCGCTATGTCCAGACTGACTGCTAATGCCTCCCCCTTGGACTCAACCGCTGTAGCCCATCTGTGAGTAAGATAAACTAGAAGATCACCAGCTGAGCGACCCCGACGGAAGCCGTACTGGCGGTCACTAATCAGCTGGTGCTCCTCTAGGTACCGCAGGAGCTGGCGGTTAATAATGGACTCCATTATCTTGGAGAACAAGGAGGTGATAGCAATAGGCCTATAATTTGTTGGATCAGAGCGATTGCCCTTTTTAGGGATCGGATGCACCAAAGCAGTCTTCCAAGAATTCGGGACTACGCCTAATGTGTAAGAGTGGTGGAAAAGACGCGTTAAGACCGGTGCCAACTCGGGAGCACAAGCACGCAGCACGATCGGAGGAATGCCATCGGGCCCACTCGACTTATGGATGTCCAAGGAAAGAAGTGCTTTACGAACTGCACTCTGCCGGAATTTAATTTCCGGCATCACGGTATCACACCGCAAGATTGTCGGTGGTGTCTTTCCTTGATCATCAAGAGTCGAGTTGGACGCGAAGAGAGATCCCAAAAGGTCGGCTTTCTCCTTCGCAGTATGGGCCAACGAGTCATCGCTCCTGTGCAGAGATGGAAGGGAGGGCTGACAGAAATTCCCTAAGACAGCCTTAGCGAGAGACCAAAATGCGCGTGTTCCCGAAGGAAGACGCACCAATCTCTCGCCAATCCTGCCAATGTGCTCCGATTTCGCCTTGGCAATAACGCTTTTGAAAGATCTGGAGGCAGAGTTGTATTCCTTTTTAAGTGCGCTGGTATTTACATCACGAGATGCCGATGCTTCAGCCCAGGCTTGATAGCATTCTACCTTTCGGCGTGACGCCGTTTTGCAGAAGCGACCAAACCAGGGCCGGGATCTGCCGCCGATAGGTATTGCAGAGTACGGAATGAAGAGTTCCATACCCTGAAACACTACATCGGCGACCGAGTCAGCAACGACATCTGGATCATCCGGCGAGAAACAAATCCGCCCCCATGGGTAGGATGCAAAGAAGGACCGCATCCCATCCCAGTCCGCTAACCTGTAGTGCCACACACGGCGACATCCCACGAACCGAGGCCGTGAGGTGCGTGTAATCGGCACTGTACTCCGGACAAGACAATGGTCCGACGAGCCAAGAGGAGGCTCTACGGAAACATGGTACCCGTCCGGATGAGAGGTCAGCAGAAGATCTAACAGGGAAGGTGTATGATCCTCCACATCTGGGATTCGCGTTGGCGAGGTAACCAGTTGTGTCAGATCATACGCCAAGGCAAAATCGACCACAGATCTCCCCGCATGATCGGTGGTATGTGATCCTAGCCATTCGGCGTGGTGGGCGTTGAAATCGCCAAGAATCACGATCTCTGCGGATGGGATCTGCTGCAGCACGGAATCTGTAGCCCGTTGGATGTGCTCAACGAGCCGGTCAGTTTCGGCATTACCGCTATGGGACCTATAGAGGCACGCATAGATTCGCGGATGATCATCACAGTCTACGCGCAGCCAGAGAATGGATAGGTCCCTCCCTTCAAGATAGGCGAGGCGACGAGAGCAGATATTCTCTCTGACGTAAACACACACCCCAGCCCGTGGTACAAAGGAATGTTCCAACTTGTACCCCGGGTAGGAGAGGAATGAGGTGTCCGCCGGAGATGATATCTGGGTCTCGGTTAGAAAGAGCAAGGCCGGCTTCGCCGTCTCGAGATGGTAGTGGACGGCGTTTAAGTTGGAATTCAGTCCCCTAATGTTGCAGAAGTCCACAGCGAAGGTGGAAGGGGTTGCCTTAAGATGCCTGCTCCGTTTGCCTCGTCTATTTTTGAGCGCAAAATTGCCCCCCCCAGAATTCGAAGGGCAGCCTGGGCATCCCTGCTCAGGTGGTGTATGTCCTGAGCATGGATGCCCAGAGAGGGATTGTCCACCGCGGTCGCAGATGGTATCCTCCTGGGGTAGTTTTCTTATATTCTGCGCACTCATTTTGTTGGGGGGGGGGAATAGGGCCTCCGGGACTCTCACATACCGAACGAAACGCGGTAGCATGGCTACCACTTTACGCCGATTTTAAGTGAGAGAGTGGTACTTCCCCGGGCGTGCCGGCCCATTCAGCTACAACCTGAAGGTATGCAGCGTGGCACTACCACTATAAATACATATACTACTTTTCTTTTGTAAATACATACTTATATAGATAATTACACCCAGACTCAGGACATACAGACATGTTCATGCACACATGTCTGTTATTGGTGGGAATTGAACCCACGAGCTGCGGCGCGAACGGCAAGTATTTACCAACCACGTCAACCAGCTCGTCAAATTATTACTGTTTTGGGTAAATTGGCATTGTTTACAATTCTGAGCATTGTTTACAAGCCGTGGAGTGCCGGCTTAGAATTGCACTCCCTCTATCTTATCCCGTGGGTGTCGTAAGAGGCGACTAAGGGATGGGGAAAAAGGGGGGATGGGCAGCAGCGTCCCCCCCGTAAACAACTTATCCCCCTACTGCGCTCGCCAATACGCCTGCCCAGCGCGGCGAGTATGGGCAAATCCTCCTATATGGTAGATGCGCAAAAAAAAAGGCCCCCAGTTACCGGCAAGCCCGCTAGGCCCGACCACGGTAGCGGTCGCGGTATCGGCAGGGCAGGGGGTGCAAAGAATCACCGGTTCATGGCAGGCTACCACAAAAGACGACTACATATGGCAACGTACAATGGACGCTCGATTAGGCTGGATCATCACCTCGCCGAATTAGAAGTAGAGTTAAGTCATATAAACTGGCATATACTTGGGTTATCTCAAATCAAATCAAATCAAATCAAATAAATCTTTATTTGGACATACACGTTGTACAAATCAATAACAAAATTATATAAAGTAACAAAAGACAAAAATAATGTGATGCCCAAATTGGTAAACCACTCAGCTTGTGTTGAAACCATTGTTAAATGAGCTTCAACGCTGGTATGCTGTGGTCGCCATTAGGTACGTACGTCACGTCGTAGGTAGCGATAAAAAAAAATAAAAAAAAAATAATGACAAATAAAATAAATAACTAATTATAAAAATATGTTTTGTTCTATTTATATGGATGAAAGTGTACGCCCCAGTTGTAGTCTAGACGCTCGTTTGATCGAACGCTGATAAACGCCAACAGGACTTGTAAAGAAAGATCTGTATACAGAAATAATATTGATGTACTTAAAGTTATTAAATTATAAGTTGACTAACGTGTGTTACTACGTGTCTATTACACGTGTGCTACATAAAATTGCCTAATAAAGAACTGTTAGAACTAATATAAATATATGATGAATGCTACAGGGGGTAAGTCAAAAATAAATTTGTTAATCCCACATTATAGAATACAGTAATGAAAGATAATTGTGATAATAATTAAATACACGCTATTCGCTGCCAACAGAGGATATAAAAAACAGTAAATTATAAAATATATAACTATTTTCTTATTTCATTTTTAGCTTGGGAGTTTCAAACAACCCAAAGATAACATCGAGCAATCGACACGTATGACAAAACACAATATGCTGAAAGTAATGACGCACCGCCACCCTGCCAAGAAGCCATATCAAGTAGGTAAGAATTTACATAAATTTTACACAAGAGACCAAAAGTGCAAAAAAAAAAAAAAACAGTTGTATATGTTTGTTAAGAATGTAATTGTAAATCAGTTAAATACATTCTATATTTGTTTTTAAACATATATATAGTTTTTAGGTTTCGAAGAGGTGGCGGTAGGTTGTTCCAGCACTTTGTCGCCGTGTAAATAAAACTACCCCGAAAGGCAGCAGTCTTATACGGCGGCATGGACAACGAGTAGGATGAGGCTCGTGTTTCGTGAGTTAGTCTCTGCTCACATGCCCATTTTAGTTTGTGATATAGGCATTTTGTAATTCACTATCCCGAACATCTGATCTGAAGTCCGAAGACAGGGGGAGGACACGATAACTCTAGAGTCCGGTAACTTACTCTACTTCCGCGAAGGTGATAGCCTCTCCCAGGGTGGTGTCGGTTTTCTAGTCAAAAAGGATCTCATTAGCAACATTGTAGAAATCAGTAGTGTGTCGAACCGGGTAGCGTACCTTGTCCTTAAACTTTCCGACAGGTATTCCCTGAAGGTTGTACAGGTATATGCGCCAACTTCGGCATACTCTGATGATGTGGTAGAAGCGATGTACGAAGACATCGCAAAGGCCCTCAATAACACCTCGAAGGCCCACTACAATGTTGTTATGGGAGACTTTAATGCTAAAGTGGGAGTACAAGATGGCGGTGAATCGAAAGTCGGACCTTACGGCTTGGGCTTCAGAAATCAAAGGGGGAAATGCTAGTAAACTTTCTCGAAGCGCAGGGGCTCTTTTTGATGAATTCTTACTTTCAAAAGAAGCCCCAGAGGAGGTGGACCTGGCGAAGCCCCGATAACGTGACGAGGAACGAGATAGACTTTATCATTTCGAATAAAAGGCACATATTTAGAGATGTCTCAGTGATCAACAGGTTCAATACCGGTAGTGATCACCGCTTGGTTCGAGGCACTCTAGATATCGACTTCAAAGCCGAAAGATCGCGAATGATGAGGTCTACTCTCCGACCTAGCATGCTCCAAGCTGCTCAAGGCTCCGAAAAGTTCCAAATGGAGCTTCAAAATCAATTCACCGCGTTGGAAACCGTAAGCAGTATCGATGAGAGAACCGACACGCTGGTCGAAATACTGCAAAATACATCCTGCAAGTGTTTTCCGCCACAGAAAAGAGACAGCGCACCAAAACTCTCTACTGAGTCACTCGAGCTCATGAGGAAACGACGAGAACTACCATCGTTTTTGTCAGATAAGGCCTTAAATCGAACAATAAGAACGCTGACGCGACGCGATCTCCGATGCTCCAATACCCGTGCCATCAAGGCTGCGATTGAGCAAAATCGGGGATTGAAAGTGTTCGCTCGCAAGTTTGGGAGGCCGCGTCTGACAAAACTTAAAACCGAATATGGTGGGGTCGTTACCTCTAGGCCTGAGATCGTCGGAGAAGTAGAGAGGTTTTATGGGCAGTTGTTTTCTTCAAGATCGGATAAACCTGTGGGAATCAGTATTGATGACCAGCGCGCCCCTCTTACGCGCCATTACTCCGAGGAGCTCCCGGTCGTTGACCAAGGCGAGATTAGGGCGGCTCTAGAACAGCTTAAAAACAATAAAGCTCCGGGAGATGACGGAATCACAACAGAGCTGCTTAAGGCAGGCGGGACTCCAGTCCTGAAAGAGCTAGCAAGCCTCTTTAATTCCGTCATCCAACATGGCAAGACCCCGGAAACGTGGAGCGGGAGTGAGGTGGTACTGTTTTTCAAGAAAGGTGATAAAACCCTCTTGAAAAACTACAGACCAATCTCCCTCCTGAGTCACGTGTATAAGCTGTTCTCAAGAGTCGTCACGAACCGTCTCGCCAGACGACTTGACGAGTTCCAGCCCCCAGAGCAAGCCGGCTTTCGATCAGGCTATAGCACCGTGGACCACATCCTTACTGTTCGGCAGATTGTGCAGAAGACCGAAGAGTACAATCAGCCGCTGTGTATGGCTTTTGTGGACTACGAGAAAGCCTTTGACTCCATCGAAACCAGGGCAGTGCTCGACTCATTGCAGAGATGTCATATCGATTGGAGATATATCGAGGTACTGAGATGTCTGTACAACGCTGCTACAATGACTGTCCACATCCAGGACTGTAAGACGAAGGCGATCCAACTGCGCAGAGGGGTGAGACAGGGAGATGTAATATCTCCGAAACTGTTCACCAACGCGTTGGAAGACGTTTTCAAGACGCTGGATTGGACTGGATATGGAGTCAATGTAAACGGCAAGTACATCTCACACCTTCGATTTGCCGACGATATTGTCATCATAGCAGAGTTGCTGGAACAACTCACCGAAATGCTGCGTAGCCTAAGCGATTCTTCCCGGCGTATCGGTCTCGGTATGAACTTGGACAAGACCAAGGTCATGTTCAATAGGCATGTCGTGCCGGGACCGATATACGTCGAAGGGAAACCTCTCGAAGTTGTTAGTGAATATACCTACCCAGGACAGGTTATACAAGTCGGTAGGAACAACTTCGAGAAGGAAGCCGATCGAAGAATTCGCTTGGGATGGGCAGCATTTGGCAACCTTCGTCAAGTCCTCACGTCGTCTATACCGCAATGTTTGAAGACGAAAGTCTTCAACCAATGCGTCTTACCTGCCATGACATACGGTGCCGAAACGTGGACACTAACTGCGGGACTAGTCCACAAATTCAAAGTCGCTCAGCGTGCTATGGAGCGAGCTATGCTCGGATTATCTTTGAAGGATAAGATCAGAAATGAGATTATCCGGAAAAGAACCGGAGTCACCGACATAGCTGGCAAAATTAGCAGGCTGAAGTGGCAGTGGGCTGGTCACGTGTGTCGTAGTACCGATGGCCGTTGGAGCAGACGAGTCCTAGAGTGGAGACCGCGGATCGGCAAACGCAGCGTAGGGCGCCCTCCAGCCAGGTGGACCGATGACCTTAAGAAGGTGGCGGGTACCGACTGGATGCGGGAGGCAGAGGACCGGGAGCTTTGGCGCACCTTGGGAGAGGCCTATGTTCAGCAGTGGACTACGATTGGCTGTTGATTGATTGATTGATTGATTGACAATTCTGAGCCTGAGCACGTAATGCTGTTGGTCCTGCGCCTGAACTGTACCAGTCGCGGTCCGTTCCAGAGGGAACAGAATATTAATAGAGAATAAAGAGTGCATTTGTGTTTGAGTACACTTGTGGACTTTTATATATCCCGAGCAGTTAACTAACACTCTTCACAAAGGCCGAAATAGGTCAGGTTATCCAGGAGATTTAAAGTATGATATGTTGCTCATAAAGTTTTGACGACTGTTTAATTAGTTACCACGTTTCGAATAGTTAATAGTTGAGCGGACAAACCACAAATCCAAAGCTCTAAAGTAATCTGAATCAAATTTGCCGTATGTTATTGTAAATGTCAATTTTGTACTTCGTGGTAGAGCTGTTTGCATGACCTTTGGATTAGTACGACCCACTCATCATACATTCTCTTAAAAAATCTAAAATAATAACTTTTGCTGACGACACTGATCTAATCTCTAATGGAAAATCATGGGATGAACTATGTAAATATGCTAATGATGATTTTAGGGTCGTAACTCAATGGCTTGACAATAACCTCCTAACTTTAAACATATCAAAAACTAAATATATAAACTTCAGTATACGTGCAAACAACAACCAAAATTACACTCCATGATTTTAAAAGCATATTACTGTATTAATTATATTAATGATAGACAGTGTAACTGTGAAATACTGAATCAAATCGAATCTACAAAATACCTCGGAATGATAATCGATCGACACTTACGATGGAAAGAACAGATATCAGTGTTAAGTGGACGTATTAGAAAATTAATCTTCATTTTTAAAAATCTCAGGTATGTTTGTGATTCAAATCTTCTGACCTCCATTTATCACGCTTTTTGTCACTCTCTATTATGTTATCGAATTTCTGTATGGGGTGGTGCAAGTAAAACTTCAATGCTTACACTAGAACTAGCTCAGAGGACTATATTAAAGGTGATGACGTTTAAGGATTATATGTATCCTACCGTTCTGTATCCAGAGACAAGCGGCGACAAGACAGGGTATATGATCAACCAACGTATAAATTAGCCTTCACTAAATTTTTTTATCCTTATTTAGCTCCGTACCTATATAATAAAATATCTATGAATATGGTCATCAAGGATCTTACTAAACACAATCTCAAGATAAAACTTCACAAATATCTTAAAATGTTAACATAATATGATGACACTTAAAAATTGTTAAAACCTGATGTTAAAACGTAGCTCAATTAAAAAAAAACTACTCTTTAAAATCTCTTTTGCACACACAAACATACACACACATAAACACAAATACACATTTTTAAATACACTTTTGCATATACCATGCAGCTAGTGACACGCGATCGAGAATTTTGCTCCTACCGTCATACAGTTCACCTAGTAATAATAAGAATAAGGTCCACCAGACCGATTTCGGCCACGGCGGCCAATCTCAAGAGAGATTAGCCAACTGCGCAGGACATATTATAGTGCACAAGTGTATGCGCAAACACAGGTGCACTCTCTTTTCCTTAGCTCTCATAATCCGATGGGACGGCAATCCGACACGACCGGAAAGAGTTCAGGCGCAGGACCAACGGCTTAACGTGCTTTCCGAGGCACGGGAGTGTACACACTTCCAACTTCTAGACTCCGGGCTGTTACTGAGAATTTTCTGACAGAAAATCCCAATAACTATTTATTGGCCCAACCTGGGAATTGCACCCAGGACCACCGGGTCTGCGGCCTTATATCTAGCCACTAGACCAACGAGGCAGTCGTCACCTTACTTATTATTATTCACCTAGTATTGAGGGTAATATGAATCGAACTTGGGTTGCTTAGCATTATTATATGCTACAATTTTATTTTAGTTACGTTTTCACTGCATAATACATTATACCCTTTATTCTTGTATATTTTGTATTAGAAATAAGATAAGCTGTCATTTGGAAAAAAAAAAAAAATCTATCGCTAAACAGCAGTACTTATTAGTTTTTTGTATTGTTATGTTTTTTTAAAAGGTGAGTGAGACAGTGTACCTACAGGTATTAATGTCTGGTGGTGCATTGACGATGCGATATCATTGGTCGATATCTTGAATAATCCATGATATTCATTATGGATTCGCTAAACTGAAGTCTTGAATGTCGGCAACGTTGTTATTGAAACTTAACAAATAAAATGAAAGTTCATATAAGTAGTTAAATGGGATTGTTTTGGATTATAAATAAAGATTTATATAAACCAAAAATTCTTTGTAGTGTGTTTAATATAGCAGAGCTGTTCGAGTCTGTCTTTCACCTCAAAGAGATTGTGCAAAACAATGTATCTTTTGTATTATAAGTATAGGTAACCAAGTTATTACCTGCGCGATTGAGAACTAATGTAGTAATTAATTAACGCCATCTATCGGTAAGTCATTCTTGATAATAAAATTAAACGTTTCATTATAAATTTATAAACATAAAAAACATTGTTGTTATTTTATATAATTAGAATCTTGTAATTTAATTCACCACAACAAGCATTTGCGTAAATTGATTAATTAAATTCAATTTTAGAGACTAATTTCATTCAATTAATTACAGTTTTGACAATTCAAAACATGGCGTCATGTTGGTGTAATTGGTGAATTAATTCCGTTAAATGCATGGAATGAATTAGCTTATAATCAATTCGATAACGCCTAACTGTATTTTAACATAGACCGTTTATTTTAAATTATTATAGTAAATAATAAAAAACATGGCCGTCACGGCACAACATATGTAGATGGTTATTAAAATCACATAGTATAATTTTTTTTATTAAATCTAGCGTGTGTTACTCGCTGATAATGTAGCTTTATATTGGTGAAAGAAATTTTAAAACCCGTTTAGTAGACTTTTTATATAGTATATGTAGGCGGACGAACAAATGGACCACCTGATGGTAAGTGGTCACCAACGTCCATAGACAATGGCATTGTAAGAAATGTTAACTATTGCTTACAACGTCAATGCGCCAATTTTGGGAACTAAGATGTTATGTGCCTTGTGCCTGTAATTACACTGGTCCACTCACCCTTCAAGCACAACACAACAATACCAAGTACTGCTGTTCCGCAGTAGATTTCAGATGTGTGGGTGGTACCTACCCAGTTGAGCATGCACAAAGCCCTACCACCAGTGAGAGTGTTGAGTTTATTAATTACAAACAAATTTACAAAAAAATCAAATCTTTCTCATTATATTATAAGTATAGATTTATAAATCCTTATCCGATTAAAGTAACGGAATCATTTCATTACGATAATCCAGCTTATTGCACGGTAATCAACTTAAGGACTTGCATTTACCTAATTACCTAAGTTTATCGTGATCCCTTTTATATTAAATTTCAAGTTTCAATACGTTTTCTTTAAAAGTACCTTAAATTAAATGTCAGTGTGTGATTTTAAAACAAGATCCTTTTTTAAGGCTATTTAAATGAATCTGACCATATCTATATCAATTTCGTTTCTTTTGTTTGGGTAATCATTACACAGGGGTACTAGCCAAGGGTAATAGTAGGTGGGTTCCCTGTATCCCACAATGGAGGCTAACAGTCGCGGTAACGGGGTAGCGTGCGCAAGCTATCCCGTGACGCCAACCGAGTCGGAGTACCGCTGGTTTCTTAGTGGATATTCAAGCGCACTAGGTGCCGATGAGTCAACTTATATCTTCATGGGGGAAACGCTTAAATGCGTTTTTTTTAGTGTATGAGTGGGCAAACTAGCTGGAGGCTCACTTGATGGAAAGTGACTACCATTAATTATATGCCAGCGAAATATAAAGGGAGTTATTTACGTATATATATTGTTATTTATTATTTAAACAAACTTGATTTGATTTTCAAGTTATTAAGAACAAATATGAGATATTAAATCACAATAATTATTCGTTATTGGTGAAACGAAATAAAAAAAAAATCAAAGCAATAAAACGAGAACCATGTCAATCCGAATAGATTACGTATAAATCAATATAATCAAACAGCCTTTGAATGCCACTGCTGAGCTAAGACTTCTTCTCTTTTAGAGGTTTGAAGCTTATTACACAATGCTCCAATGCGGGTTGGCGGAATTCACATGTGACAATTTCAGTGAAATTTGACACATGCAGGTTTCCTCACTATGTTTTCCACCGTCAAGCACGAGATGAATTATAATCACAATTTAAGCACATGAAATTCAATGGTACTTGTCCGGGTTTGAACCCGCGATCATCATTTAAGATTCACGCGCCATCTCGGCTTCTTACCACTGCGCCATCTCGGCTTACTCAATATAATAAAATGTCATAATTCAATTTAACTGAAACTAAAATTTATCAATGATATTATCATTGACAGCATAATATGATTTTTTCTATAAAAACTTCCTTAAATCTTTTCTTAAATAAAGATATCTCGCGCGCCTCAACGAGGTCAGGTAAGTGGTTATATAACACTAGTCTCACTGATACACTTGGAAGACACTTAGAAGTGTGCGGATCTACTTAGTTGGTTACGTAACTTATGTTTAAGTCTTCTAAACAGCTTTTCAAATAAATACAAGTTTTGTTACAATAACGATTGTCTTATATATATGAGGCGTAGTCAACATATTACATTTGTTTATTATACGGTAGATTTATGACAATCAATAAGCAAGTGTAACACTTCTACATTGAATAAAAAAATTCGAATTTGAATATATTTCTAAAAATAGGAGTTAAATTTTATGTATAATATATTTGTTTCCTGCTGTTTTAGACATTTGTGTAAATAATTATAATCACTAAAAACTATTTCATGTTTTTATTGAAAGATCGAAATCGTTTATATGTGCTAACATCATTTTATTTTTTTAAACAAAACAAAACATCACCGTGCAAATAAAATTTTTACAAAGCACATTATAAATTGTTTAATATGAAAATCGACAATTAACAACATACGTCAGTACAGTGAATATTATAGTGAATATTATATACAAAACGAACACAAATCAATAAAACGTGAACTGACAAACTAAAATAAATTAATAAATATGACAATAAGTTAAAAAATCGAATGCACGTAATTATGTTTCGAGTTCATAGACAGTTTTTCAAACCTGGCCTACTTCGGCGACGTTTGTCTCATGCTATAAAATATGAATTTCTATTTCGTTTCAAATGAACGTGACCCACATTTTAACCTATTTTTATTTAACTTACGTATGACCTGCCCATTGTTCGCTCAACCAAGTATTTAGAAATTTATTTTCTTACTTAAATTTTTTATCACGCATAATTTTAAGTAAATTTTATTAAATCACATAAAATACTATAAAAAAATACTTGGTGGTAGAGAATTGTGCAAGTTCGTCTGGGTAGGTACCACCCACTCATCACATATTCTACCGCAAAACAGCTGCACTTGTTATTGGTCTGTTCCGGTTTGAAGGATGAGTGAGCCAGTGTAATTACAGGCACAAGGGACATAACATCTTAGTTCCCAAGGTTGCTGGCGCATTGGCGATGAAAACGGTGGTTAACATCTCTTTACAATGCCAATGTCTATCGGCATTGGTGACAACTTACCATCAATAAAAAAAAAAAAATAATGAACATTTATTACAATTTAAATTAATTTCAATCAATTGTTATTATTTATAATATTAGGTGGTACTTAGTTTCTCACTTAGAAACCTTGCATACCAGCTGCTTAGTTAGTGACTGCTTTCACTCTCTCTGTTATTATTGATTTGACATTTGATAGAATAAGACAACATTATTTTATAATCACTATAAGAGACTTAGTAACATTATAACTTGTACCATAACTTGGATTGACACGTTACATTGGTTTATATTTGTAATGAATTGGCAAAAGCCGTTTCAGCTTAATGTTAATGAAACAATATGTCTCTAACGCTGTAGTTCGTAAGCCGTAATAATTCACGATATTGAACACATCTCGGCCTCGCTTCACAGATATATCCTGTCAATTTAACAAATCGTTCAATGTATCACTGGATCGAATTTGTTTTTTATCTTATTTTAATTATATTGTTTGTATTTAACCTCCATGAATTATGAAGGTTTTTTTACGGAAAATAATGTTTATTTGGGTTTGTATTAACTAATGGAAAAGAAAAAAATGTGAATTGTTATATCAGAATATATAATATGAAGCCATATATGGCTGACTGCACTGGAATAAAATAGAGTGAGAGCATATATGGATTCGTATGCATGGTGATTATGTTTTGTAGAATTTATAAAAATAATTTCGCTACTCGCGCGCTTTGAAGAACGAACTTGCCGTTTTATTTTATTTTTTCATTAGTGAATGTTCAACTCACCGGCTTGCCACGCTCCAAATATCCTCAAATAGCCAACCATAGATTTACCATGTACAAAAATAATATGTTCCGTCTAACGATAAATTAATGTATACAGTACAATTTTTACTTTTGTATTTTAATATTGAAATTAAGTCTAAAAAAATAGAAACATCGAGCAGCCATATATGGCTTCGTATGCGGTACGGGGTTAAATTATATGAGACGCAATAATGCATATTATTACTTAGTACGCTTTTACTGCTAAACCACTGAATCGATTTTGATGATATTTACTATGAAGTTTTGAATCCAAGAAAGGAGGCTACTTTCATATCTTAAGCCCGAGACCAACAAAACCCTCCCACACGAATGATGGAACCCAACCCATCCCAACCGTATCCCAACCGTATCCCAACCGTATCCCATATGCGGAAACTAGTGATGTATATATGTATATTTAAATAACTATAACAACTTTTTTTATAGAATAAGCAGGCGGACGTGCAACTAAGATAAGATTTGAGAGGGATTGGGAAATAAGATGTTATGTCCCTCGTGCTTCCACTGGCTCACTCAACCTTCAAACTGGAACGCAACAATACATACAACAATAAATGGCAGAATTTCAGTGAAATTAGACACGTGTAGGTATCATCACGATGTTTTCCTTCACATGAGAGCAGGAGATGAATTATAAACACAAATCAAGCACATGAAAATTAATAGATACTTTTCAATATCAGATAATAAAAAATAGTTGTGACCCCCTTGGTTTTTTAGTTTAAAACAAATTAATAATGCAGTTTCCTGCGAATATGTATAATTTCAACTCTACCACGTTCTAGATTACTAAAAGGTTACGTAGCAACATCACATTATCCCAGACAGCCATTTAGTTCGTGTTACGTAGAATGTTATCCCCTCGGGTGGGATTTATCATAATTTTATTTTACACCTCCCACTTAAGATTAAACTTACCATCCTTAGCGCGTGTTAGGAATTTTATAAAATTATCGTGAGGAAACCTGCCTGTCGGCTGTATGTGTGTCCACCAGTATTGGAGTTGCGTGGTGTGATACCAACACTTTTGAATCTCTTCTCGTCGACCGGTTTTACATATATATATATTTAGCATCTTGAAGTGATTTTATAAGAACCTTGAATTGGTCTATTCATAAAAAGAACGCCAAATCATATAAATTGTTGTAAATTACTCACTCAATTACTCTTTAAATCCAAATGACACATTTGAACACATTACAAATCATAAGCCGCGCCAATAATGAATTACTTTACTTTTATGTGCACTAAGAACATGGCGGCGGTTTTAAATTAGCGCGCTTCTTTTTTATAACGTCATTGTATGGACCTAGAAGACTCCTAACTATATATATATATATATATATATATATATATATACAGCCTTGATGACGTCATATTATTCCTAAGGTCAATTATAATGTAAAAGGTGTTAAGTATTGTAATAATATTAACATTTGATAATTTTAAACGCTCTCCGAGATATAAACTTACCCATAAAAGAACTATACTTAATTAACAGATTTGATGCATTCCTTTATAAAAACAAATGTACGGTCGGGGGACCCCCGTCAGGAACAAAGATGTTTGCGATATTTTTTCGACTTAAAACTTGTTTCAAAATGCAGATTTTGTTTGATAATATTACTGTATTTTATTCGACCCAAAAAGCGCCTCAACCACTTACACCACACTCTAATCAAAGATTAAGAAACTATTAAATTTTTTAAATTAAATTAATATATAATTTTTATAATAAATGCAATTCCCATTTTAAGGAATTTTCTAATATTCTAATATTATTTTAGTAATTTACCCCTCCAATTAAACAAAGTTTATGATGGGAATTGTGACAATAGCCCAAGATTCGAATCTGGGACTTGCGTGCGGCTCGTAAGTCGCAGCACTATTGGACCTTATATGGTTTTGTATTACCTTTATATAAATATTTTTGTATTTTTAAGAACGTTAGGAAAGTATTGAAAATAAAATTAATTATTTTAATTGAGTTAGTTATATTTAAGTACTAGCTGTTGCCCGCAGCTTCGCTCGCGCGTGGTCTTTATCTATACTAATATTATAAATAAGTAAAAATAGATTTTTTGTATGTTTGATTGTAGCGAATAAACTAAAAAACTGCTGTACTGTTTTTAAAAACCTTTTTTACCTACAGAAAGATACGTTATCAGCGAGTAATTAGCTGCCCGTCCCGACTTCGTACGGGTAAAATAAGGATTTTATCATTTTTTAATCAATAAGATAGAAACATTTACCAATCGATTTATTCGCCCATCCAGTATAGTGTATGTGTGTTCAGTACAGGGCATATAATAATCCTACTTCCTACTAATATAATAAACTCGAAAGTTTGTATGGATGTATGGACGTTTGTTACTCTTTCACGCATAAACTACTGAATGGATTTTAATGAAACTTTACAATAATATAAGCTTAGGGAATACCAATTAAGTGGTACATATGGCAATAATGGAATATGTTTTTTTTATCCAAACATCACCAACATAGTGAAGTTCGTATATTTCTCCGTAAGAGATATTGATATAAGATATTGCGTATTTTGAATTTCATTATTTGCACCCAACTCTTCCAAACAAAAATAAAAGTTTCTACAAACTTTGAAATTCATGTTTATTAATTCAATCAAAAAACTCAAATAGTATATTTCTATTTTTTTAAATTTTTATACTAACGCTTTTACCCCGTTTCTCCCGTTTGGAGTTAAATTTCTAAAAACGACGAAATACGTATGCATAGCTTTAATACTAAATATCATTATTCTTACACCAAAAGTGACGGAATCCCTATACAAACTTTCAACCCCTTTTTTACCCTCTCAGATTTAGATTTTCAAAAACGCTGAAATACATTTTTATTTATTTTTAAGCTTGTTCATTAAATCTCATGCTTCTAACTTTAAAAATGACGGGTTTGTAAACAATCGTTCAACTCTTTAGGGGTAGAATTTCCAAAAATCCTACCTTAGTGGGTGTTATAAAATGTATCAACTGCTAAAATTTCAAGTTTCTAACCCCCGCAGTTTAGGCTCTGCGTTAATGAATCAGTTAGGAAGAGTAATAATATTATGTGAATAGATATCAACAAAAATACGTATTTTTTATAACTTTTGATAGACTCAACTAATTTTGATGAAATAAAGGCTAAACGGAATCTTGAAATAGTTCTTATAATAATTCGGTTATTTCAATTTTTAGGCGATTGAAAGATACAGACATGCAGACAGTAAAAAAATTATTGCTTTGGTTTTGGTAAATCGTAAATAGCCATATAACCTTTAAAACAGGCAGTTATTTTGAAATAACAGACAGAAACTTCAATTTTATTTATATGTATGGATAATTTATTAATTAATTCGTTTTTGTTATAGATTTATGTTATTTTATGTGTACAATATAAAGTATAAAGTAAAGGAAAAGTTTCTTCTGTCAGAGACTAAATAAAATCAGACTTAACCAAGGCTACTAATTTAATTAAACAAAAAAAGGGAATTAAAACAAATGTTGTCCATTGAACTTGACACACATCTGAATAAGCTGCTTAAGCGGCCATTTTATGTAGAAAAAGTATATAATATACAAACAAAAGCAGCTATATAACAATTTTAATTAAAGTTTCAAAAGCAGTTATTTGACCGCTCTGGTAGGTTAAGTGTTAAAAATGAGATGACACTTATATAGCATATATATATATAAATATATACATACATTAGCTAAGTTTCCACCAACAATAATTACACAATCATTAAAATAAACAAAACATACATAAAATCAAACAGCTAAACCATCATAATCAGTAAAGGTGTAGTAAGATATATATTTTTTTATAATCAAATATAATTAATTACTTAATGAAAACACAAATTTAACAAAAACAAAATATAAATGAAATCACATAGCTTAAGCATTATTACATTAAGTAAGGCCAATAAAATGCAGTAAATAAATTATATATATAAAATTTATATATTTTTTAACCAAATACAATTAAAAGGCAAGCAAGAATATGACTACAGTACAAAATTTATAACAAACTAAAATATTGAATATTAAGATGGGTTGGTACATTCATTTTATATAAATTAATACATTTAATACATTATTATTTTTATCTTATTTATGTTATTTTTGCAGTGATTTTTTTTTAAATATATAATATCAATATCTGAGTACACTTAATTATATATTATATGCCCGCACAGATCTACTTCTTCCTATTCATGATTATGCAAGTCACAAGCTTGATGTAGCCAAAGACCAATTGAATTAAGCTGAGAGATTACAAAATACTTTTATTCGGTTTATATTGGGATGAGGCAAATATAACCACGTTTCACAATTTTGTTCTCTTCTTAATTAGTTGCCTGTCTGACTTCGTAGGAATATGCACATCTTCTCTATTCTGTACTGTGTGTTGTTTAACCCTTTTACTCCCCCTTCATCACTTGATATTCATTCGATGATGACGGTGATGACGACGTCTCAGTACTTTTATTTATGTGCTCCGTATTTTGTTGTTCTATCACTACTATTTTAGCTATCTCTATAGCTTTCTTTAGTGACAGATCAGATCGTTGTAATAATCTTTGATGTTTGGCGAGCTACTCTAACACATATTCGCTGTAAATTTATCACTGACCAATGACTATTAATTCAACGTAATCGCATTTTAAACTGTAATTTTCTAGACTCGTAACAAAGTTGGTTATATTTTCGTGTTTGCTTTGTTTTCTCATTAAAAATACATGTCAGGCCATAGTTAAATTTTTCCTCGGTTCGAAATACTTGTTACATTTATTAATGAGGTCTTCTAAAGTAATTTCTGTTATTTTAATGTTGAACAAAATTGCTATTTTTCTCTATTTACACTTCTTATGCATAACCAATGGCTAATACTCCTTATATATATCCAGAGGCTAATAAATATAGTTCAAAATATGGTTGCCATTTTTTCCGCGTTAAATTGTTATTTATTTCGTTGTTTAGAAAAAAACTTCGGTAAAACGAATTTGCGAAAAAATTATACCTATTTAAAGTTTTAAGAAGTGATATACCACGTTTATGTTTAAAGCAAGCACTTCTAAAACCATGTATTATTGTTATAGTTGTATTTTAGGCTTTGTTTATACACCTAAATACTATTTACGTATTAATTATTGTCACTGAGTTAACTGACTTGCTCACACGCAGACTTAAAGCGTACTGTTATGAAAGATATAAGATGAGATCATAAAGATACACACAATATATATGCAATATTAGTTTTTATGCAAAAACAACACACGAAGCTACTGAAAACACGAAGTTGTTAACAAAACTTTTTGATTTTGACAACTAACAGGTGCGCGTACTTTTCCTACAGATAATAATTTATTGATTTTTAGTAAACTTATAATAAATAAATAAAGAGATTAAAAATTATAGGACAAAATATAGGATAAATCATAAGCAAAAGTGTAAATTACATGTAATATTTAATCTCTTTTCAGTTTGACCATAACCATTTTTTAATAAATGTTCTACGTGTATCTTTAAATTGACATAACTTTATTATTTATGAACCGATTGAAATAAAACAAACACTAAATGTTAAGTGAAGTTAGCCACAATACATTAGTGAAAACCGCACTCAAATCCGTTAAGCCGTTTTTAAGATTAGCGTGCACAAACGCACAGACAAACAGACAAACAGACAAAAATTCTATTAATCATTGTTTTGGGTTCTATTGTGTTTATAATGACCCCCGATAAAAGTTTTACTGATTTATCTTCCATGTACAGACATCGACCAGTTACAGATTTATTATATGTATAGATTTAACTTAATCTATACTAATATTATAAAGAGGAAATATTCTTTCACCATTAGAAAGCTACATCTTTACTATATATTTTGAAAAAAAATTGAGATCTCTACCTAAAATGGAACGATGTAACCCAAGGTATCAATTTGTTGACTATATAAGTCATTATTGGCGTGGCATGGCGTGCACTCCGAAAACTATTGACGGATCAGACTTTTCGTTTAGAAGTTATGACGGGTATAAAATTATCTCAGTAAGAAAATTGTCACAGTTTGAACAAACCGTAACTGTCCTACGTTTAGTCTATTATCAAATGCTAATTTACGTTTAAAAATAGTTTTTAAATTATCGCGGATGAAGTCGCGCGGAATGTGCTTGTTAATAATAAAATGATAGACGCACTATACAGTTTAGGCTCGATCGTTTGTCGTGCGTGAATTCGGCATAGGTCCTACCTCCAGAAGCGCTCGCGCAGTACTGAATTCAAACAACCCACAGTATGAACGCTATTTCGTTTCTGACGTGACCTTGGGCCACTTCCCTCTACTGTAAGCCACGTAAAAGAACTTCGTTCCAAAAATGTTTATGTTTTGTTCTAGCTATTGCGCCATAACGGCTCATTCAATTATAAACATCGGAACGTTTATCAAAATTATCGATAATATCGTGTATGTATGTCGATACTAATAGCGCAATTATTGGCAGTTTTTACCTGGCTACAATTAATCAAATATTGGCGCCAATATTTGTCAAGCGCGCCGCCGCCGTTAAGTTGAGTTACTGCGCGCCTTGCGGCAAATGTGTCCCTTGGTTGATGAGAAATTGTATGATAAGGAATTGAGTTATAGTGTTATTTTTATGACTCCAGATTTTGTTGATTATTTAAATATATATGAGAAGATGCAAGACTTTATTGATTCCTAATTAATTTACTCTCAATATATAGTTTTACTACCTTACGTCCGCGGTTTCGTTGATTAATAGAGTAGTTAAGATGTGAAAGCGTAGCACACAAACACACACACTGGTGGTAGTGCTTTGTGCAAGCTCGTCTGAGTAGGTACCACCCATTCATCAGATATACTATCCGCAAAACAGGCGTACTTGGTAGTGTTTTGTTTAGGTTTGAAGGGTGAGTAAGCCAGTGTAATTACAGGCACAAGGTACATAACATCTTAGTTCCCAAGGTTGACGGCACGTTGGGGTTGGTAATGGCTAATATTTTTTACAACTGATGACCACTTACCACGAGACGAGTCTATCCACCATTTACAAAAAACGTGCTGAGTGAGTTGCTTTCTCAATAAGGATTGAATTCTTATCATTCCTTTCCTATTTCTTTAGTGAAACACATTAGTATTTTATTGTAACACGGCGAACTACATTCTTCTTCTCTCAACTTCGAAGCAATTTAACAATTCTTCCTAACACACATTATAAAAAGAAACGCTATTCCGTGTACGTTTATTAATTTATAAGCGTTAGCGATTTATAATAGTTTATTAAATTATTTATAATGTTTTGAATAAATATAATTTAAAGAATTAAGCCGTCAATATATAACGCAATGGGGTAGTCGATACTATGAAATGCCGAATGATTAAATCCCCGATTAATAAATTCAGTATTTGTAATAATACGATTATGCCATTTTAAAAAACGGTATACTTTGATTCTAATACGTGCTATCTTACTGGTACTTTCTATTTCGAGGTTAAGTTGACATGACTAATATAATTCAGAGCATTAATTTCGAAATTTACTGGTGGTAGGGTTCTGTGCAAGCTCGTCTGGGTAGGTACCACCCACTCATCAGATATTCTACCGCAAAACAGCACTAGGAACTTAACATCTTCGTTCACGTTGGTGGCCCATTGGCGATGTAAGCGATGGTTAACATTTCTTACATTGGCAATATCTATTGGCGTTGGTGAGCACTTACCATCAGGTGGTGCATATGTTCGTCTACCTACGTATTCTATATTAAAAAAAAGAATTACTTTTCTCTTGAAATGTTTTAATCAATAAACAATTCTCACTTAACACTTGTACCACACTGGTCTATATTTCAGCTGCTTTCAGCGTTCACAAGTAGGGTTTACGTTCTTGCCACATATATTCTGATTTATAACACTTGAATTTGATACAAATCAATTTTATTTTATAAACCTTTTCATAAAAATAGATAACAAGTTTAGTTCAAATCCGGTTCACACCGGTTACAGGCGATATAACTCATAGTGTTTTCTTATAACCAATACAATGTTTCATATTTTATTATTAAAAGTTGAAACGCCGTATATTAATTGATATACATAATACGTAGATATACGCGTAGATGACCCGTTAAGGCTCGTAAAAAAGCTAAAATGGCTCACATAGAAAAAGGTCACAGAAAATCGCGATTGTAAATGCAGATAAGGAACACTGACTTTTTTTCTCTCTCGCTTATCGATTACAAGAAACAGAAATGAAACATGTGCCACAGAATATTCTCCAAACTTTAGAACCATCGCAGATGTAAATCTGCTGATGTTGTCATAATGTTGTAGTAATTATTATAGTGTCGTAATTATTATAGCATTAAACAACTAACGGCCTTATTCATAAACGTTGCTTAGTTACTGTTTAGCTAAACACTGGTTTGTCTCTTTCTGTCATTATTGATTTGACATACGAAAGAAGAAGACAAACTGTTGTTTAACTAATCACCAGTTAAATAAAGTTTATGAATAAGGCGGTTAGAGCCTTTGTTTTGGAGTGTATTTAAGGGCCTTATTATATATATCAAATCGAATTACTTTTATTCAAATAGACCTTTACAAGTAATTTTCATTCGTCAATCACTATTGGTTTGGTACATACATATAATCGAATATGACTGCCTCGTTGGTCTAGTGACTAGATGTAAGGCCGCAGACCCGGTAGTCATGGGTTCAATTCCCAGGTCGGGCCAATAAATAGTTATTGAGTTTTTCTGTAAGAAAAATTTCAGTAGCAGCCCAGAGTCTGGAAGTTGGAATTGTGTACACTCCCATGCCTCGGAAAGCACGTTAAGCCGTTGGTCATGCGCCCAAAATTTTTCCGGTCGTGTCAGATTGCCGTCCTATCGGATTTTGAGAGCTAGGGAAGAGAGAGTGCACCTGTGTTTGCGCACACACTAGTGCACATTAATATCTCCTGCGCAGTTGGCTAATCTCTCTTGAGATTGGCTGCCGTGGCCGAATCGGTCTGGAGGACCGTATTTGAGGCTATTATTTATATATTAATATTATAAAGTATTTACCTACTTATTAAGTTAACTAAATTAATACATTTATTGTTATATTCGTATATCTATCACACTCGGTGCGTTAGACACCGGCGAGTCCCACACTGTTCCCGTGGGGAAAACGCGTAATTGCGTTTTTCCAGCGTGAAGAAAAAATACTACTTATCTTCAGATCGCCATTTTACCACTCTGTCTACAAATTTAAAAAAAACTTAACAGACATTTTTCTGTATGTACCTCTCCTCTTATTTAAGAGTACACACCAAACCGTACAAGGTGTTTGTATGTGTGTGTCTACGTGTGTATGTGTGATGTGAATCTTTACCTAACATATATTTTGTATCTGGTTAACATGTCGTCCCTTTTTAATGTAAATTAGAAAGCGGTCAACGCGTTTGTTATTGTTAACTGGGCTCTAAATAATTTGATCTTTAATTTGGTCTGAAGGATGTTATAATCGAATACAAATGATTTCGACTGAGAAGAACCTGCAAGAAAATCAGACGTTACTATTTTAAAAGGAAATACACATTCGTGTAAATTACATATAATTAGATCCAACACGAGATTCAGGTTTCCTTGCGATGTTAAGAATAACTTGAATTAGTATAAATACATTTACGTCATGAAAACTAACTAGTGTTTGTCTAGATTTGAACCCACAGCTTTGAGTATATATCTTTGTTCTATCCACTGATCCATATAAACAGTTTTTTGGAACTCGAAAATGAAATTTAAATACCGAGAGTTGACCCAATAATATTGAAATAATTGCCGCTTAAACGATATCATACGAGCAACGTGGCCAACAAATAGGACGGATAACCGCTGCCGGAGTCGATTCCGTTGCCCGATAAAATTATAACTGAGGGCATTTTATTTTTGTTGATTTTTATCGAGCTTATTAATATTTTACCTGTAATGTTTATTTTACCAATTCACTGTGTTGTGTGTGTGATGTTTACCTATTTGCAATTGTATTGTATTCTTGTGGGTACTTATCACATTAATGGAATGGAATAAGGCAATATTTGCGTTGAAGGCTTTGCGTTCGTTATTTTTTGGATAAGCTAAGGTGACTTCCAGTTATTTGAAGATATTTCAAATACAAATTTATGATTTTCCTTCGTACCGATTTCGGCCACGGTGGTTGTTTTAACACTCAAGAGAGACAACTGCTAGGAACATAATTATACTAAGTGTGTGCGCAAACACTGTACTCCTTATTCCCTTACTCTCATAATCAGATTGGATTGCAAATCCGCTACGACCGGTAATTTTTCGAGGCACACTCCGTACACGCTTCCAACTTCCAGACTTCGGGTAGCTAATACAATTTTCCAGATGAATAACCATAACATAACATTTAACCACGACCTAGGAATCCGCAACCTTATCTCCCTGCTTGACCAACGAGGCAATAAAATATAGATTTTAGGCTTATCAAATGTCAGTGTCATCGGATATACAACATGGTACCACCGAATACGCAAAGGCAAATGGAGAACTACCATTAAATCATTTAAAGTAAATAAGTTGAAAATTAACAGTAAAAATTAAAGTACATTACATACATTATTATAGTTTACTCATCATCATTAAACGCTTTAAAATTTAAAACCGATTGATCTCATACGTGTCATATTTTAATAAGTGACATTGGCCGCATATTTTACTCGCAACTCGTTAGTTACTGGCGTGTATCTGAACGCAGATATACACCAGAAATAAAATTAAAAAAAACGCATAGTTAAGAACCGCCGTTAAATCATTTAAAGTACATAAATTGAAAAATATCAAATGACATATTTATTAAACTTACTTGGTGGTAGGGCTTTATGCAAGCTCGTCTGGGTAGGTACCACCCACTCATCAGATATTCTAACGCAAAACAGCAGTACTTTGTATTGTTGTTCCGGTTTGAATGGTGAGTGAGCCAGTGTAATTACAGGCACAAGGGACATAACACCTTAGTTCCCAAGGTTGGCGGCGCATTGGCAATGTAAGCGATAGTTAACATCTCTTACAATGCCAATGTCTATGGGCGTTGGTGACCACTTACCATCAGGTTGCCCATATGCTCGTTCGCCTACCTATGCTATAAATATATATATCTATACATATAATAAATCTGTAACTGGTCGATGTCTGTACATGGAAGATATATGAGTAAAACTTTTATCGGGGGTCTTTATAAACACAATAGAACCCAAAACAATGATTAATAGAATTTTTGTCTGTTTGTCTATTTGTCTGTTTGTCTGTTTGTCTGTTTGTCTGTTTGTCTGTTTGTCTGTTTGTCTGTTTGTCTGTTTGTCTGTTTGTCTGTTTGTCTGTTTGTCTGTTTGTCTGTTTGTCTGTTTGTCTGTTTGTCTGTTTGTCTGTTTGTCTGTTTGTCTGTTTGTCTGTTTGTCTGTTTGTCTGTTTGTCTGTTTGTCTGTTTGTCTGTTTGTCTGTTTGTCTGTTTGTCTGTTTGTCTGTTTGTCTGTTTGTCTGTTTGTCTGTTTGTCTGTTTGTCTGTTTGTCTGTTTGTCTGTTTGTCTGTTTGTCTGTTTGTCTGTTTGTCTGTTTGTCTGTTTGTCTGTTTGTCTGTTTGTCTGTTTGTCTGTTTGTCTGTTTGTCTGTTTGTCTGTTTGTCTGTTTGTCTGTTTGTCTGTTTGTCTGTTTGTCTGTTTGTCTGTTTGTCTGTTTGTCTGTTTGTCTGTTTGTCTGTTTGTCTGTTTGTCTGTTTGTCTGTTTGTCTGTTTGTCTGTTTGTCTGTTTGTCTGTTTGTCTGTTTGTCTGTTTGTCTGTTTGTCTGTTTGTCTGTTTGTCTGTTTGTCTGTTTGTCTGTTTGTCTGTTTGTCTGTTTGTCTGTTTGTCTGTTTGTCTGTTTGTCTGTTTGTCTGTTTGTCTGTTTGTCTGTTTGTCTGTTTGTCTTTGCGGTTTTCACTAATGTATTGTGGCTAACTTGACTTAACATTTAGTGTTTGTTTTATTTCAATCGGTTCATAAATAATAAAGTTATGTCAATTTAAAGATACACGTAGAACATTTATTAAAAAATGGTTATGGTCAAACTGAAAAGAGATTAAATATTACATGTAATATACACTTTTGCTTATGATTTATCCTATATTTTGTTTTTAATCTCTTTATTTATTTATTAAAAGTTTAGTATCACTACTAAAAATCAATAAATTATTATCTGTAGGAAAAGTACGCGCACTGTTAGTTGTCAAAATCAAAAAGTTTTGTTAACAATTTCGTGTTTTCAGTAGCTTCGTGTGTTGTTTTTGCATAAAAACTAATATTGCATATATATTGTGTGTATCTTTATGATCTTATCTTATATCTTTCATAACAGTACGCTTTAAGACTGCGTGTGAGCAAGTCAGTTAACTCAGTGACAATAATTAATACGTAAATAGTATATAGGTGTATAAACAAAGCCTAAAAAACAACTATAACAATAATACATGGTTTTAGAAGTGCTTGCTTTAAACATAAACGTGGTATATCACTTCTTAAAACTTTAAATAGGTAAATTTTTTTCGTAAATTCGTGTTTCCTGTCAAAAGTTTTAAAACGGCAGATAAAAATTCAAACGTTTTACCTACCGAAGGTTCTTCTAAACAACGAAATAAATAACAATTTAACGCGGAAAAAATGGCAACCATATTTTGAACTATATTTATTAGCCTCTGGATATATATATAAGGAGTATTAGCCACTGGTTATGTATAAGAAGTGTAAATAGAGAAAAATAGCAATTTTGTTACACTCAATTGGTTGAAAAGGTGTCGAAATGTTCAATTCATTCAACATTAAAATAACAGAAATTACTTTAGAAGACCTCATTAATAAATGTAACAAGTATTTCGAACCGAGGAAAAATTTAACTATGGCCTGACATGTATTTTTTATGAGAAAACAAAGCAAACACGAAAATATAACCAACTTTATTACGAGTCTAGAAAATTTCAGTTTAAAATGCGATTTCGTTGAATTAATAGTCATTGGTCAGTGATAAATTTACAGCGAATATGTGTTAGAGTAGCTCGCCAAACATCAAAGATTATTACAACGGTCTGATCTGTCACTAAAGAAAGCTATAGAGATAGCTAAAATAGTAGTGATCGAACAACAAAATACGGAGCACATAAATAAAAGCACTGAGACGTCGTTATCACCGTCATCATCTAATGAATATCAAGTGATGAAGGGGGAGTAAAAGGGTTAAACAACACACAGTACAGAATAGAGAAGATGTGCATATTCCTACGAAGTCTGACGGGCAACTAATTAAGAAGAGAACAAAATTGTGAAACGTGGTTATATTTGCCTCATCCCAATATAAACCGAATAAAAGTATTTTGTAATCTCTCAGCTTAATTCAATTGGTCTTTGGCTACATCAAGCTTGTGACTTGCATAATCATGAATAGGAAGAAGTAGATCTGTGCGGGCATATAATATATAATTAAGTGTACTCAGATATTGATATTATATATTTAAAAAAAAATCACTGCAAAAATAACATAAATAAGATAAAAATAATAATGTATTAAATGTATTAATTTGTATAAAATGAATGTACCAACCCATCTTAATATTCAATATTTTAGTTTGTTATAAATTTTGTACTGTAGTCATATTCTTGCTTGCCTTTTAATTGTATTTGGTTAAAAAATATATAAATAATATATATATCATTTATTTACTGCATTTTATTGGCCTTCCTCAATGTAATAATGCTTAAGCTATGTGATTTCATTTATATTTTGTTTTTGTTAATTTTGTGTTTTCATTAAGTAATTAATTATATTTGATTATAAAAAAATATATATCTTTGTTTAGCTGTTTGATTTTATATATGTTTTGTTTATTTTAATGATTGTGTTATTATTGTTGGTGGAAACTTAGCTAATGTATGTATATATTTATATATATATATGCTATAAGTGTCATCTCATTTTTAACACTACCAGAGCGGTCAAATAACTGCTTTTGAAACTTTAATTAAAATTGTTATATAGCTGCTTTTGTTTGTATATTATATACTTTTTCTACATAAAATGGCCGCTTAAGCAGCTTATTCAGATGTGTGTCAAGTTCAATGGACAACATTTGTTTTAATTCCCTTTTTTTGTTTAATTAAATTAGTAGCCTTGGTTAAGTCTGATTTCATTTAGTCTCTGACACAAGAAACTTTTCCTTTATACTTTATATTGTACACATAAAATAAGATAAATCTATAACAAAAACGAATTAATTAATAAATTATCCATACATATAAATAAAATTGAAGTTTCTGTCTGTTATTTCAAAATAACTGCCTGTTTTAAAGGTTATATGGCTATTTACGATTTACCAAAACCAAAGCAATCATTTTTTTACCCCTTTTGGAAATTCTACCCCTAAAGAGTTGAACGATTGTTTAGAAACCCGTCATTTTTAAAGTTAGAAGCATGAAATTTAATGAACAAGCTAAAAATAAATAAAAATGTATTTCAGAGTTTTCGAAAATCTAAATCTAAGAGGGTAAAAACGGGGTTGAAAGTTTGTATGGGGATTCCGTCACTTTTGGTGTAAGAAGAATGATATTTAGTATTAAAGCTATACGTATTTCGTCGTTTTTAGAAATTTAACTCCAAACGGGAGAAACGGGGTAAAAGCATTAGTATAAAAATAAAAAATAAATAGAAATATACTATTTGTGTTTTTTGATTGAATTAATAAACATGAATTTCAAAGTTTTTAGAAACTTTTCTTTTTGTTTGGAAGAGTTGGGTGCAAATAATGAAATTCAAAATACGCAATATCTTATATCAATATCTCTTAGGGAGAAATATACGGACTTCACTATGTTAGTGATGTTTGGATAAAGAAAACATATTCCATTATTGCCATATGTACCACTTAATTGGTATTTCCTAAGATTATATTATTGTAAAGTTTAATTAAAATCCATTCAGTAGTTTATGCGTGAAAGAGTAACAAACGTCCATACATCCATACAAACTTTCGTGTTTATTATATCAGTATGAAGTAGGATTATTATATGCCCTGTACTGAACACACATACACTATACTGGATGGGCGAATAAATCGATTGGTAAATGTTTATATCTTATTGATTAAAAAATACGAGATAAAATCCTTATTTTACCCGTACGAAGTCGGGACGGGCAGCTAATTACTCGCTGATAACGTAGCTTTCTGTACGTAAAAAAGGTTTTTAAAAACAGTAGAGCAGTTTTTTAGTTTATTCGCTACAAACAAACATACAAAAAATCTATTTTTACTTATTTATAATATTAGTATAGATAAAGACCACGCGCGAGCGAAGCTGCGGGCAACAGCTAGTCAAAACTAAAAACGTACAGTTTAATTTTCTCTTAGTTATATAATCGCGTAATTTTCTCAAGCACTTAAAGCGCTCAAGCGCTAGTTCTAAAGCGATTAATTGTCCATGCGCAGGTGCATTTAAATACGAGATAATTCATGAATGCAGATGCCTCTAACACTCTTTATATAAATATTCCAAAAGCCGAGACGTCCTCGTGGCTAGAACTCTTGAATTTTGAGGGTTCAAACCCGGACTACTTGGGCAGAGAATAAACAGACAATGCTGTACTACTACATAAAATACTATATACAGCGTGTAACAAAATTCGTGTCCGACCCGTGAAGTGGTTATTAGGTATCGTGTGTCGGTTCTATTTATGTAATAATTTTTAAAATACTAAGCAGAAAATTATCCTATATTTTTTTTTAAAATTATTTGACGAAAATTACGTCGCAACACAGGTGCGGGCAATAGCGTTCGATAGCTCTTACCTATCGGGTAGCTAAGACACGAGGTCATGACCTCAGTAGTCCACGTTTTCACCACCAACAGTGTCGTTAAACACAATTAATATATTTTTTAAAGTAATTTTGTATAAATCATTTCAACAATATATTGTTATTATATCTATATAAATAATATATGGGTAGAAATTATTTTACAACTGTGTAATAAATATAAGTTATTACTATTGGTGCATGACAAAGATATAACAACGTCTTCTTGGTAACCAGCAACCATCAATCAATTAACTTGGTGGTAGGGCTTTGTACCTGTCTGGGTAGTTACTATCCCCTCATTATATTCTACAACCAAACAGCAATATTTAGAATTGTTATGTTCTCGTTTCAAGGGTAAGTGAGCCAGTGGAATTAGTCACAAATGACATAAATGATTAAGGGCACTTTGACTATGTAAAGACTTGCTTACGATTCACTCAGCACTAATATCAATAAGTGGGACCACTTTCCATCAGGTGGCATATTTGCACATTTTTATTGAAATTAAACACTGGCATTGCCGATTAGTTTTTTCCCTTAGTTATACTACGTATGAAGTATTCGGAAATACTTCAAAAAGTACACTTCCTGGGGCTGAATCAGGGATAGATGGAATTGTCCCTCACAAAAACTTCCCCCTTCCTCACAAAATTATCTTTCTATGAGGGGATCAGAGACGGTACGGGGAATTCTTGTCACCCGGTTAGAGAGCAGTCCTAAGCAGTTTTTAGAAGCAGTTAAGTTAAATGCGGGTGGAACAGCAGTATTGAATAAAAACTGCATTAACTACAAGATAACTATATTATTTTCCATAATGTAATGGTACGATTTGCATATGCATAAATCATAATAATTCTCCATTTGTGATAGTCATAAAAGACAAATGCCGAGACACTATAACGTTGGCATAAAAAATTCAAGACGCTCGCTCTTGAATTTTTTTACGATTGGCAAAGTTTTTGGCAACCAGCTGGAAATGTACATATCTTTTTTGGCAACATTTTGTAAATCACTTGTTATTCAAACATGTCAAGGTCTTAACGACTGATGAAGTTAAGATAAAAGGCTTGAACTAGCTTTGCGTTCCACTTCTTTTGCTTCAATATTGATTTTTTTATAACATATCGAGACGGCCGCACATATGGGCCACCTGATGGTAAGTGGTCCCCAATGCCCATAGACATTGGCATTGTAAGAGATGTTAACCATCGCTTACATCGCCGACGGGCCACCAACCTTGGGAACTAAGATATTATGTCCCTTGTGCCTGTAATTACACTGATCTCACTCATGATGTGACTCACCCTTCAAACCGGATCACAACAATACGAAGAAATGCTGTTTTGCGATAGAATATCTGATGAGAGGGTGGTACCTACCCAGACGAGTACACAAAGAATAAATTATGATAATTATACCGTGAAACTTAAATGTTAAACCAAAAACGTGTTCGTAAAAATAATTGCTACAAATAAAAGCTTAACGATAAATATTTAATGTAAAAATGACATACAGGGCGTACGTACTCTTTGACTTTCAAGAAAAGAAAATACATAGTAAATATGCTGTATTTAGAATTTCATCCATCATTCATCCATATGTATTTTCCTCACGATATTTCCTCCACCGTGCATGAGGTAATTTATTAACACAAATTATTTCAGCAGTTCTTGCCCACATGTGAACCTGCGTTCCTCGGTTATGATGATATGATGGTATATGATCTGAAAGGTTAAATTTTAAAACATACCAAAATTATATTTCATTACGTAATCTTCTTTATTTTTATAAAACCTTTTTTGCTAAATTATATTAATAGATAACAAAATGTTACCTTCCGGCCTTTGAGAAAAAAAAATTAAAAGGGATAAATATTATGAGCGTTTTCCTCTGTCTTCTCAGTGACGAATCTTGAAAATAATTGGTCAAATAGCGCGGAACGTGCACTGCTTAAATAAAACGGTTGACTCCCACGAATGTCGTCGTAATGAGATATTAATGGTGTATCATCTATTACGTAATCATTTAAGGGTCACTGGTAATTCTGATTTTTTTATCACTGTTCATTTATTTACAGCTATTTATAATAATAACAATAATAATAATATCCCGGGACATTATTCACACAAAGACATCTGATCCCAAACTAAGCAGAGCTTGTACTATGGAAACCAGACAACTGATATACTTACATATACCTACTACTTTTCTTTTCTAAATACATATTAATATAGATAATTACACCCAGACTCAGGACAACCAGACATGTTCATGCACACAAATGTCTGTCCTGGGTGGGAATCGAACCCACGGCAAAGTGAAAGGCAAGTATCTTACCGACCACACCAACAGGCTAGTCAAATAATCAATAGTCAATAAGTCATTTATAACGGGTCTTTATCCTTTTATATTATAAAAGCAAAGATGACTTTGATTGTAAGTTGACTACTGAATCGATGATCGTTGAATTTTACATGCATGTTGTAAGGGATTCAGAAAAGTAAATAGGGTTGATAAGCAATGCTGCGTCTTCTTTTATCGAATAAAATAAAGAAAATAGTTTTGTACTAAGCAGTCGGTAAGCAACGCTTATAAGTATGGCCGTATGTATTTTAGTTAAAGACTGCCTCGTTGGTAGTGGCTACATGTAAGGCCGCAGACCCGGTGGTCCTGGGTTCAAATCCCAAGGCGGGATCTCAATGTTATTGAGATTTTCTGTCGAAAATTTTCAGTAGCAGCCCGGAGTCTGGAAGGTGGAAGTGTGAACGTAAAGCCGTTGGTCCTGCGCCTGAACTTTTTCCGGTCGTGTCGGATTGGCGTTCCATCGGATTATGAGAGTTAGGGAATAGAGAGTGCACCTGTGTTTGCGCACACACTTGTGCACTATAATATGTCCTGCGCAGTTGGCTAATCTCACTTGGGATTGGTTAACTGCGTTAATTGATGTTAATTGGAAAAAATAATATTTTATAGCCGATGTATTTATTATATTTTTACAAACAAATATAAATTCAATTAACTATTAATCAAAGGCAATTTCAATATTAAATCGTTGAAAAACAATCTATTCATTTAATTAAATGTTATCAAATCATTTATTTGAATAAATCGTTTGGCTGTATAAATTGTTTGACGAAAATTGTTTATTTTTAATCTGTAGTTATTTAGTTTAATTTGAAATGTTTTGATATTGAAGTAATAAAAATTCTATAAGTTACGTTACGTATAAAGAGTAATGAATGAGATTTACAATCTTGAGCTAAATCTTAGTCTTTGATAGAAATATACTGTATTACTAGTATTTTCCCGTGGCTTCATCCGCGCAGCTTAGTAGTTTACAAACAGACAAACAAAAAAATATTCACGATTATTCTATATTTAATTTTAATTCAATCAATACAAAAATGAAGCTATACTAAAATATTTTAAATTCCATTTAAAAGTATATTTCCAAAACAAAAACCATTCACTCACTCATCAATTCATTTGATATTCGAGAATATTCTGAAGGGGTTGAAGAATGTTAAACGAAATATGTAAAGGATCGTCATTGGGTTGACTTTAAGTGTTGATCGCTTGGAAATCTGCCAAACACTCCGTTGAAGTCCGGTGATCACGAGTTCACAGCTCGATGGAGATGAATTTTTCATTGCATTAACACTTTATAAACGTTTTCACACCAATTAATTTGAATACGAATCATTTGTTGATGAAGTGTTAATTATATTTTATTAAGTAATTAATAGACTTCAACAGTCAATAAATTCAATTATTATCTTTATCTATATATATGACGGAGATTCGTCACCAGTGAAGGCTCTCCTGTATATTACCTTGTTTTAGTTTGTCTAGACGCTTAAATTTAGTTTTATGTTTGTTACTTTAAGTATCACCCAAACAAGCTGACAAGGCTTATTGGTGCCAAGAATAAAAATTAACATTAATATTTCATTATTATTAAATAAAATGTATGTACGTAAAAAATGGTATTTATATACTAAAATCTACCAGTATATAGACAACACCAGTGTGTGAATTATGGTTGTTGGTAATAATAATAATAAATAACTTTATTGCAAGCTTGTAGTTGATGAGAAAATTGTAAACGTTTTTATATGAGTCTTCTTCTAGGCACTGACTCGACGTATGCCGTGACGTCAAACGGCATACCGGTCATTTGAGACGTCTTGCGCTCTCTATTCCCTTGCATCTGCGTAGTTATTATACAGGATTATTTGTTACGACCCAGCAACCTCGCAGGACTAGATAGCTAACACAATAAGCAACAACTTTTGTTCTACGACTTTTGATAATTTGTTAGATTTTATTTTCATATAAAATAAGTATTCATTTAATTTCCCGCTTAAACGTTTATAAATCTACGCGCATCGCAAATATCAATGCGTCTCGTCGTCCTTTCGTTTATGAATGAAATATAGACCTACAAATGTTACGTCAGTACGACAAAAACTTGTAAAATCATTTTTTTTTTTCATGTATTGAATTATGTCCGTGATCGGAGAACAAAAGTTGTTGCTTATGGTGTTAGCTATCTAGTCCTGCGAGGTTGCTGGGTCGTTACAAATAACCCTGTACATATATTTCTTATAATAAATAATTTAAAAATGTATAATTATACTTGAATTTTTACATTGAAATTTTATTAACGAAACTGTTAAGTTCCTAATTATTTTAATTCATATTTATATCTTGGTTTACTTTTATTATAAATTCTATCAAGAAATATCAACCTCACATTTGTTACACGTCCTGTAACGGCCATTTGTTAATTTTCTAACGTCCATTAGAAGATTTGGAAGCTACGTCGTTCAAAAGACTTTTTTTTTTAATCAATATGAGATAGACTTGAACCTTTTCATTTCAACCCTTTTACGAGAAATAGGTCTTTTAAAGGAACTTCCATTTACTTAACTTTATTTTAATGTTGTCTTCAAAAATACGGTTATAGTTAACATAATTGAATGAAAAGGCTCTTTTTAGTAAATAAGGCATGATTACTACATATTATAAAACAGTTTCACACTGTGTATGTCTGTTTGAACGTGATAAATTCAAAAACTCTTTGGCAATTCTTTTCTTTTTCGCACCTCTAAAAAATGGAATACTATGGGAATATCCTCTTATAACTGAGTTCCCTCAAACGAGGCGTGAAGAGGCATCTTGCGGGCCGGCAAGGCGGGGGCGGCTAGTGCAGATCATTCTTGCCGACTGTACTAGCCGTCGTCGCGTTTGGACACAACTAACACTTACCATCAGTTGGAGTAGAGGAATTTGCCCTCCCGGGTAATATAAAAAAAAAATGTACCGAACTGTTTTCATACGGTTTTCACCGATGGACGAAGTGATTCATGAGGAAGGTTTAGGTATGTGATTCATTATGGTTATTTGTTTATCCTTAAAACTCGACCAGAAAGAGTTCAGGCACAGGAACAACGGCTTAACGTGCTTTCCGAGGCACGGGAGTGTACACACTTCCAACTTCCAGACTCCGCTGCCACTGAGAGTTTTTGACAGAAAATCTCAATAACTTTTTATTGCCCAACCTGAGATTTGAACCTTGGACCACCGAGTCTGCGACCTTACATGTAGCCACTAGACTCTAGGCCAACGAGGCAGTCAGCCCTTGTGCCTAATTAAAGTAAATAATTCAGTTTGGCGTCAGAATATGCGATGAATTGGTGGTATTCACAGACAGTTTTTGTCAAAGCCCTTCCACAAAGTTTGTTGGATATTTGAAAAGCTTCTCTGAAATCAAACCAGCGAACTTTGTTAAGCAGCCACGCTCTATTCATTTTGCGATGTCGGATTAGGTATTTGTTCTCACAGTAAATACATCCCAGGTGACAAGTAACAAGTTTATTTCGAGTTATTAAAATGACTGTGCACTCGGCAACTTGCTGAAGTTATTAAATTTGATCGTGTTTGTTGAGAAGTTTCGAGCATTGTAAATACACTAAGTTAGAATTTATTTGCAGTTGTAAAATTTATATGATTTCGAAAACTCGTTGATGCATTGTTGTTTTTGATAAGTGGAGCTATTGTATGAGAACTAGCTCTTAACTCCGTAGAACATGATCGTAAAATGTTTTATAAGTGATTTGGATGTTGTCTATAATATAATGTCCTCCAGACCGATTTCCAGGGCTAATCTCAAGAGATTAGCCAACTACGCGGGAATTATTATAGTGCCCAGGTGTATGCGCAAGCACAGGTGTACTCTCTGTTCCCTAGCTTGCATAATCCGATGGGACGCCAATCTGAAACAACCGAAAAGAGTTCAGGCGCAGGACCAACGGCTTTACGTGCTTTCCGAGGCACGGGAGTGTACACACTTCTAACTTCCAGACTCCAGGCTGGTACTAAGACTTTTCTGACAGAAAATAACTTTTTATTGGCCGACCTGGGAATTGAACCCATTGAATTAACTTAACATATGTACATATTTTCCTGTGTGATTTTCCGTTCGACGTTTCTTTTTATAACCTGTAAATTAGCTTAATTATTTTATTGTTACATATATATTTATATCAAATAACTTTTTTTATAAGCGCTATGTATATCTATGTGTTTGATGTGTATTGTTAATATACCTCACATACACAAATAACAAATCAGACTGTACTAGCCCACTCAGAGACGGCGTTAGGCGAGGGCGACGTAAGCAACCGCCTACGGCCTCGCGGACCGGGGGCCTCGCGCCACGAAGGCTTACTTAAAATCCGTGAATGCGCCAAAAAATTGAACTCATGAATCGATGTTATTGACAGAAGTAAGAAAGAGCGCCTCGCAGGGTAGGCGTACGACTATGCTTACAACTGAAAAAAAAGATCAACCGGTGCCCTTCCCTTCATATGGGGGAAACGCGTAAAAGCAATGGCCTCGGAAAATATATCTCGCCCACATAAACTTTTGGTCTTGCGCCGCCACTGAGCCCACAGTTGTGATAATATTTTTGTTTATTTTTTTAACATGTCTCTCGTGTCTTTTCCTTTAATAAATAAAACAAATAAATAGCAACGGTAATGGCGTAACACAAATAAATAATACCGATATACCCTCGAGATAACGCCTCGTTGTGTTGTGGTCTAATTCGCATCGGTGAAATACGATGCTAGCCTGTATTATAAAATTTATTAAAGCAAATCATGAAGATAAAATCAATACAAGTCACAGCGGTACAGCGGAGATAGGGAACAAAAATATTTTAGAGCATTCATCACCAACAAAAGGTTTACACGCAGCTAGATTGAGATCAAAACAAAATATGAAGTATAAATTTGTTTAGGTCCAGCAAGGCGAATTATACAAAGGTCAGATACACCGTAGTGTATATCGGTAAAGAATTACAATGGGTTTGATAAATAAAATATGTTAAAATAAAATACCAAAAAGTTTGAAATTTTTGGATTTTTGAACAGGACATCTTTTTATATTTAACTAGCTAAAACTCGGCTTTGAGTAGAATAGGGTCTACAAAAAACGTTTATATCGTTATAACATTCTACTAATCTATAACGATTACGATACGTTCCCGATCCAACTTTGACTAATCTTTATTTATTCGGATCGATACCGAACCGATATGATGTTAACATATACCGTTATGTCAAAACCAAATTTAATTGTTTAATATTATGTCAATAAACGATAGTCAAATTAAAGAATAGGAAAACGAATAAACGGATAAAGTGACAATTTGTTAGTAGAATTGGCCCCAGTATAGCTAAATCATCTTTTTTTATCTTATAATTAGATGGACGAGCAAATGGACTACCTGTTGTTAAGCGGTCACCTCCGCCCATAGACACTGGCGATGTAAGAAATATTTCCCATTCCTTACATCGCCAATGCGCCACCAACCTTGTGAATGAAGATGCTATCCCTTGCACCTGTAGTTACACTGGCTCACTCACCTGTCAAACTAGAACGCAACAATACTAAGTATTGCTGTTTAGCGTTAGAATATCTAATTGTATCATACTTCAAATTACACGATAACTCAGAAAAATACACCAAAACTTTTATCATCAATCATTCCGTCGAATGATGAAACCCGTAATAATGTACGTTCGGTAGTTTATGAGTTTATTGAGTTCAAACAAACAGACCGAAAAAACACGCATCTTAAAATGCAAACGTGCAAATCATTATGCTTAATAAAAAAAAATACAATGTATTTTTAGTAATGTTGAATTCTTGAACACAATGGGATTATAAAGAAATAAGCACACAAGTTACAAGTCAAGATAACGTCAATTAAATACAGCATACGACTTTTATTCCACAATGTGACATAATGCGACCGAATTTGCAGGAAAACGCATTTAAATATTCATGAACGGTTATACTTAGCGCCGCAAAGGATTTCCATTCGTTAGTTTTGCATCTGAACGAATGGAAGATTTTTATTTTTTGAATAATTTTAAAGTTTTTGTAAAATTTATGTTAATAAATAAATAAAATAAAATAGCCTTAATTGCTGTTTCTTTCTTTACAGTTAATACATTCCTACTTACTTACTTAGTTCTTAACTAAATGGTTTAATCATTTCTAACTTATATTAGAATGTTCGGCAACTGGATATTTGAGTGGAACAGCTTGTCTTTCGACAAAGGCCTCCTCTAAAGATTTCCATGTATTCCTGTCTCTTGCTAAACGGGTCCACACCGGACCAGATATTTTTTTGAGGTCATCTTCTCATCTTTTGGTTTGTCTGCCTCTATTTCTTTTGCTATCTCTTGGATACCATTCTGTTACTAACTTAGTCCATTTCTCTTTATTTTCTCTTAACATATGCCCCGTCCAACGCCATTTTAGCTGTCTGTAGGTTGTGTGTGCATTTTTAAATTTTGTGTTCTTTTTAATTTCTTGTAATTTCACTCTATCCCTTCTTTTTATACCTAAAATACTCCTTTCGATTGCATTTTGGCAGACTTTTAAATTATTCTCTTGCAATTCAGTTGACGACCATGTCTGGCACACGTATAGTAAGCATGGCATAATGTATATTTCGTATACTTCCTTTTTTCCTTTCATTGGCATATCTTTATTCTTCATTATTTCCCTAAGAGACCAAAACCGTTTCCAAGTATTAGTTATTCTTCGTTCTGTTTCTTTATTCATGCAATCATCTGTAGATATAAGTTGGCCCAAATATATATATTCATTTACATATTCTATTCGTTCGTTATTTACTGTTATTTGTTCGTTGGTTACTGTTTGTTAGGAATTTGTCATAATTTTAGTTTTTGTTAGGTTACATTAGTCCCAGAGTTCCTGCATCCTCTGAGAAAAAAATCAAATCATCCGCGAAGCGTAGATGGTTGAGGTTTTCGCCATTTATATTGAGACCATTTTTGGTCCAGTTTAGATTTCTGAAGATCATCTCCAGCACTGCTGAAAATAATTTAGGTGATATAGGATCTCCTTGGCGTACACCTCTTTTAATAGGAAATTCGTTACCCGTAGATTCAAGTTTAACTTGTGCTGTGCTCGCTGTGTATACGTTTTTTTACTATTTGTATGTATTTTGCTTGCACCCCTTGTCTTTTTAGAGTGTCCCATATATACTCATGTTCCAATGTATCGAACGCTTTGTTAAAGTCAACGAACCCTAAGTAATACGTTTTATTATATTCTCTATATTTATGTAGAATTTGTCTTAGAGTGTGTATATGATCTATTGTTGAGAATTTACTTCGGAAACCAGCTTGTTCCTTAGGTTGGTTTTCATCTAGTGTATTGGTAATTCTGTTTAGTATAATTTTTGAAAATTTTTTATAAATATTGGACATTAAACTGATCGGTCTGTAGTTTCCTATATTGCTCTTGTCTCCTTTTTTATGCAGGAGTATGATTGTCGATTTAGTCCAGTCTTCCGGGATGATTTCCGTTTCGAGGATTTCATTGAACAAATCTGTAAGTCTTGGTGCTATCACTGGTAACGTAGTTTTTAGTAGTTCATTTGTGACTAAATCTGATCCAGGTGCCTTATCTAGTTTTTGTGTTTCGATAGATTTTATTGTTTCTTCCCTTCGAATTGGTTTAATTTCCTCTTTATTTACTGAATTATATTCCTTTATTACTTGTTCCCCTCTACGATTTTGGTATAAATTTTGGTAGTATTCCGTAGCAATTCCTAGTATTTCTGGTCTTTTGTTGGTTTTACCACTATCTTTATTTTTCATATTTGGAATCAAGTCCTTTTTGTAATTCATTTCTTTTTTAAATTTATCTTAAGAATGTATAAAAAATATACTTATACAATATACTGTGTGTTCAAAAAATTAACCAAGGACGCAAATTATGAAATAACGAAAACATTTTCATTTTATTTACACAAGTGTTACGTCACAGTCAGGACAGCTTGTTGGCAACGCTAAAAGCCGATACATCGAGCTCTAGAGTTCCAACGTTGATTTTCAATTGCCTTTTAGGTATTGACACATACGAACGACAGAGGCACTTATATTATTTCAAATATTAACACAAAAACTCATAAACTCGGTGGTAGAGCTCTGTGCAAGCTCGTCTGTGTAGGTACCACCCACTCATCAGATATTCTACCGCAAAACTGCAGTACTTGATATTGTTGTGTTCCGGTTTGAAGGGACAAGGGACATAACATCTTAGTTCCCAAGGGTGGTGGCGCAGTTTCGATGTTGTTTTTTTTAAGAAATGTTTAAACCACTGGCTATGGTCGTTGGTGACCACTTATCATTAGGTGGCCCATATGCTCGTCCACTAATCTATACTATAAAAAAAATATATATTAACAAGTATATTGTATATATGTAAATAAATAAAAAAATTAAAAAAGCTCCGTATTAGCTTCGCGATAAAACGCTTATTACCCGCTTGGGAACGTCACTACGATGTCGTGGTTTATAGCATGATCTTATATGGTATATAGCATTTCTAAGTAAATAGTAAGCGTGAAAATTTATAAAAATAAATAACTAGGTAATACGTGACTATGGCAAAAAAATTGAGAGTGCTTGTGTAAATTATCATATTTTAATTAAAACAAATTGTATACTAAGTTTTTATATTTTTATGTATATGTAATATAAATAATAATAATAATAGTTTATTAATAAGTATGTATTTACTAATGACCGCATTCAAGTATTTCTGTTTAGCCTGAAGGTTGACTGGTAGAGAATGCCTTCAGGCATTAAGTCCGCCTTTTGTTCCAACTGCATATTGTGGTGGTCAATAAAGTTTTTAAATAAAGATATTAATACTTTTTTTTAAATAATTAAATACATATCGTTATAAACGAACAGACAGTCGTTATACACAAACAGACAAAAAAGTGTAGAAATAGGATCCCGTCGAGATGGGCATGTAAGTGACGCGCGGGTGAACTCTGCAATTTTGCTGGCTTTAAGCGCGCTCTTAAATAAAATATTGTATTAAAAATATATGACGTGAGTGCTAAGATAGTCACGAGAATAGATGTGTAAATATCTGAGTTCTCAGTCTCAGTTAAACCCTTAACGTATACCGAACTCACACATTAATGCACTTAAAATAACAAATCTTACACTGACGTCATCTGACGCTCGAAATCTTACGCTTAATCGTCTGACACTTGAAGTCTCAGCCGTTTGCCGAGCGTTAAGATGTTTATTATCAACGACCTGCACACTATAACCCATACATATGTATATTCAATCACAAGGCTATGTCGACTTTGTATAGAATTACAAATATATATTTCCGCGGTAAACCTAACCGCATATTTAATAAAAAGCACTGTTTTATTTATAAATCCCACTTTTTATGCCCGTGTAAATTATTTTGACATTGACGAACGGTTTTTAATATGCTCTGGAAGGCTTTTCATTTGAAAGAATAGAAAGTACTCTAAATAACAAGGAAAATGCTAAGCACGTCAGTTTCATTCATATATATCCCGCATAAATAAATATATAGTAATAATAAAATTATTATTACTACTTGTTCTTGTTTGTATTTGTAAATTGTGTGCAATTAAGGATTAATATAAATAAATAAAACTAATTTGTATAATTATACAAAATTTTGCATCTGTAGAGCTCGAAGAACAACTTCGAAAGTCGACGCAGAAAGCGGTCGTAAAATCTCTAAAGTGATATACCACTTGGTGGTAGAGCTTTGTGCAAGCTCGTCAGGTACCACCCACTCATCAGATATTCTACCGAAAAACAGCAGTACTTTGTATTGTCGTGTACCGGTTTGAAAGGTGCGTGAGCCAATGTAATTACAGGCACAAGGGACATAACATCTTAGTTCCCAAGGTTGGTGGCGCATTGGCAATGTAAGCGATGGTTAAAATTTCTTACAATGCCATTGTCTGTGGGCGTTGGTGACCACTTACTATCAGGTGACCCATATGCTCGTCCACCTTTGTATACAATAAAAATAATAATAATAATAATCATCATCAATGTTTAAGGATACACGCATCAAAATAGCATATCGCAACCAGTTGTCAACGTTGTTCTTACAGGACAGGGGATAAATTCTACTAACAAATTGTCTCTTTATCGCAATCGAATCAACATAATCGTTGCCCTTTCTCCTAATTCATATTCTTTAATTTAATAATACATTATTGTCTTATAAGTGAACAATTAAGTTATGTTTTGTTATAACGATATACTTTGATAGATTTGATATTCAAATAAATATAGAATACTCAACGTTCGATTGGGATTAAATCGGGTGTAGTTGGTAATCGTTATGGATAGAATTGAACTGCTGTGCTGTTGAATGTTAGCGATTTCCTTTTCTTTGTCTGCAGCCAATGCCGTTTTTAGAAATCAACGAGTAAAATTTCAAGCCATTAGGATAAGAGGAAGTTCTAATCCAACATAAGATTTGACCTAAACAAACTAACAAACATTGAAAGTTAAATGAAAGCATGTAAGAAAATAAAGTACCCGTAACGGTCGTATTTCTGGGAAAATATTTTCACGCCTCTTAAGGCTCGAGTCCAAATATCACGTCTTTTTATTTGTTCACATTTTTATCACAAGGCCGGTATCACTGAAAATCATTGTTTTGTGTCACACAATTGATCATCCCAATTTAACATTCAGTTAGCTTCAAAGACAAAAGGGTAAAAAAGGGTTTTCAATACTAACGATAACCCGGCTGCTTATACATATACTACATACATAAATTTAGTTAGATAGGCAGAACAATAAATGATCCTGTAATTACTAGGGCTCACTCGCCCGTCAAATCGGAACACAAATATACAGTTTGACGCAAAGTTAATTAAATTGTAATTTTAAATTACAATAAAACACAAGCCTCTATTAAATTTGTCAGAATATCATCTTGATAAGATTATATGTTCTTATTTTATACTAGCAGCTGCCCGCGGCTTCGCTCGCGCTTAAGTATAAGTAAAGGATAAACGATTATTTGAAATTTGGATCGGTATGTGATTTTAAAGTAAGAAGCATGAACATGTCTTCTGGTCTACAATTCTGTTGCTTAAATACCTCGGTCATCTATCCACGACGTTAGATATAGTTACTAATGTAAATAAGCAAGCGTACGAATATATTTTTTTATTTTATCAAACTTAGATTAAACAAAACTAACTCTTTAGGGTTTAAGGGTCAGCTTGAGGTAAAACTTGGGGACTACCAATTAAGTGGTACACATGGCAATAATGGAATATGTTTTTTTTATTAAAACTTCACTAACATATTGAATTTTGACGAATTGATTGAGACGATGGAGCGAAAGGATCCTGAACTGGTACCCTAGGGATGGAAAACGAGCTCGCGGTAGACAGATAACACGTTGGGAGGATGATATAATTAAGTATGCAGGGATAACATGGCAGCGGATAGCGAGCGACAGACATAAATGGAAAGACATGGAGGAGGCCTTTGCCCAACATTGGGCGTCCAAACTAACCTGACATAATAAAAATCATAAAAAAAAACAGCAAATATACAATTAATATTTAAATAATTTTTAGAATTTCCGACATAATATTTATTGACTTGATTAATCTAATTAAAAAAAAAAAAAAAGAAGAAAGGGATTACTATTAATATTGTATAGTTTGACCATGAAAGGACAACAGTGTACAAATTTGCAATTGGATTTGGAAATAAAGGCTATTTTATTTTATTTTATTTTATTTTATTTTATTTTATTTTAACATATTGAAGTTCGTATAAAAAATATATATCTCCCTATGAAATATTGATATCAGATATTGTATATTTTTAATTTCGCACCCAACTCTTCAAACCAAAAATAAATGTTTCTAAAACTTCGAAATACATGTTTATTAATTCAATCAAAAACCACAAATAGTAAATTCCTATTTTTTTTTTTTTTTTTTTATACTAATGTTTTCATCCCATTTCTCCCGTTTGGAGTTGAATTTCTAAAAACGACGAAATACGTATGCGTAGCGTTAATATTAAATATCATTCTTCTTACATCAAAAATTACGGAATCCCCATACAAACTTTCAACCACTTCTTTACCCTCTTAGGGGGTAGATTTGAAATACTATATAGTTATACTTATTAAGCTTGTATATTAATTTTTATGCTTGTAACTTTAAAAATTACAGGTTTCTAAACAATCGTTCAACTTTTTAGGGGTGGAATTTCCAGAAATCCTACCTTAGTGGGTGCTTACATTATAAAATGTATCAACTGCCAAAATTTCAAGTTTCTAACCCCCGTGGTTTATTAGGCTCTGCGATAATGAATCGTTCAGGAAAAGTCATTACATTATGTGTACAGATAACAATAAAAATACATATTTTTTATAACTTTTGATAGACTCATCTGATTTTGATGAAATAAAGACTAAACCGAACCTTAAAATAGTTGTTATAATAATTCATTTGCCTCGTTGGTCTAGTGGCTAGATATAAGGCCGCAGACCTGGTGGTGGACCAGAGGTGGTCCTGGGTTCAATTCCCAGGTCGGGCCAATAAATAGTTATTGGGTTTTTCTGTCAGAAAAATCTCAGTGGCAGCCCAGAGTCTGGAGATTGGAAGTGTGTACACTCCCATGCCTCGGAAAGCATACCAGCGTAAAGCCGTTGGTCCTGCGCCTGAACTCTTTCCGGTCGTGTCGGATTGCCGTCGGATTATGAGAGCTAGGGAATAGTGAGTGCACGTGTGTTCGCGCACACACTTCTGCACTATAATATCTCCTGCGCAGTTGGCTAATCTTTCTTGAGATTGGCCGCCGTGGCCGAAATTGGTCTGGAGGATGTTATAATAATTCGGTTATTTGTAATTTTAAGACATTTGAAAGATTATTCTGAACAAACAGACAGACAGTGTTAAAAAAATAAAAAATATATTGCTTTGGTTTTGGTAAATCGTAAATAGCCATATAACCTTTAAAACAGGCAGTTATTTTGAAATCACAGACAGAAACTTCAATTTTATTTATATGTATGGATAATTTATTTATTAATTAGTTTTTTGCTATAGATTTATGTTCTTTTATGTGTACAATATAAAGTAAAAGAAAAGGTTATGTCAGAGACTAAATAAAATCAGACTTAATCAAGGCATAATCATTTAACTTAACAAAAAAATAAGGGGATTTAAAACAAATGTTGTGTATTGATCTTGACACACATATCTCAATGAGTTACTTAAGCGGCCATTTCATATAGAAAAAGTATATAATATACAAAAAAGCACCTATATAACAATTTTGATTAAAGGTTCAAAAGCAGTTATTTGACCGCTCTGGTAGGTTAAGTGTTCATTAATTATTTTTAACAATCAAAAATGAGATGACACTTCTAGCATTATATATATAAAATAACACAAAACATTGGGTAAGACCAATAAAGTGTAGTAAATAAGATTTATATATTATTTATATTAAATATATTTTTAACCAAATACAATTAAGAGGCAAGCAAGTAAGAATATGACTACAGTAGCAAATTTATAACAAACTAAAATATTGAATATTAAGAAGGCTGGTACATTCATATTATATAAATAAATACATTATTATTTTTATCATTTCTAATATTTCTATCATTATTAACTTTGCATTGATTTTTTTTAAATATATAAAATCAATATCTTAGTAGACTTAATTATAATTTTGTCACCTATGGCTATCGCAAGGATGAATAATGACTTCAATATCATTCTTGAGTGGAGTGAGAAATCTTTAGCTCTTAATGTCAACCCTAGTAGATTTCAAGCCATAATTATTGGCAGGCGGAACCAAATATCATGTTTGATAATATTGTCATCCCTTATTGTGACTATATTAAAAACCTGGGAGTTTTCTTCGAATATACTTTGCTTGCCGTGTGAATGTTTGCCGTATTGAGGTCATTGGGTCATCATCAACATTGTCTTTTAAATTATGATCGCACAGATCTACTTCTTCCTATTCATGATTATGCTGTTGCAAGATTGACATACCCAAAGACCAATTGAATTAAACTGAGAGATTTCAAAATACTTTTATTCGGTTTATATTGGGATAAGGCAAATAGAACCAAATTTCACAATTTTGTTCTCTTCTTAATTAGTTGCCCGCCTGAATTCGTAGGAATATGCACATCTTCTCTATTCTGTACTGTGTGTTGTTTAACCCTTTTACTCCCCCTTCATCACTTGATATTCATTAGATGATGACGGTGATGACGATGTCCCAGTGCTTTTATTTATGTGCTCCGTATTTTGTTGTTCTATCACTACTATTTTAGCTATCTCTCTAGCTTTCTTTAGTGACAGTTTAGACCGTTGTAATAATCTTTGATGTTTGGCGAGCTACTCTAACACATATTCGCTGTAAATTTATCAGTGACCAATGACTATTAATTCAACGAAATGGCATTTTAAACTGAAATTTTCTAGACTCGTAATAAAGTTGGTTATATTTTCGTGTTTGCTTTGTTTTCTCATAAAAAAATACATTTAGTGTTTGTTTTATTTCAATCGGTTCATAAATAATAAAGTTATGTCAATTTAAAGATACACGTAGAACATTTATTAAAAAATGGTTATGGTCAAACTAAAAAGAGATTAAATATTACATGTAATATACACTTTTGCTTATGTTTTATCCTATATTTTGTCCTATAATTTTTAATCTCTTTATTTAAATTAAAATGTTAATGTTAAGTGAAGTTAGCCACAATACATTAGTGAAAACCGCACTCAAATCCGTTAAGATTAGCGTGCACAAACGCACAGACAAACAGACAAAAATTCTATTAATCATTGTTTTGGGTTCTATTGGGCTTATAAAGACCCCCGATAAAAGTTTTACTCATATATCTTCCATGTACAGACATCGACCAGTTACAGATTTATTATATGTATAGATATCAATTTAGTTAGATAGGCAGAACAATAAATGATCCTGTAATTACTAGGGCTCACTCGCCCGTCAAATCGGAACACAAATATACAGTTTGACGCAAAGTTAATTAAATTGTAATTTTAAATTACAATAAAACACAAGCCTCTATTAAATTTGTCAGAATATTATCTTGATAAGATTATATGTTCTTATTTTATATAATTATCTATTTTTGAAGTATATAAAACATCAAGTTCATGATGATCATTATGACTATAATGATGTATGTTTCCATCTCAACATCAAAACACCTAAATTTTTTATTGTATAGGTAGGCATATGGGCCACCTGATGTTAAGTGGTCACCAACGCCCATAGACAATGGCATTGTAAGAAATGATAACCATCACTTACATCGCCAATGCGCCACCAACCTTGGGAACTAAGATGTTATGTGCCTTGTGCCTGTAATTACACTGGCTCACTCACCCTTCAAACCGGAACAACAATACAAAGTACTGCTGTTTTGCGGTAGAATATCTGATGAGTGCGTAGTACCTACCCAGACGAGCTTGCACAAAGCTCTACCACCAAGTGAATTGGATAAGTTATGTGAATGAATTGTAAAAACCAACGTGATAATAAAAATTGAATCTTCTCCAATTCCAATAATGAAAAAACTTGGACTAAAGGCCCGAAGGTGAGACGAAGTTTCTCAACATTTTTTACGTAGTTTCTCATTCACGGCTAACGTCCTATTTTTAAAACTATCCCACTGAAAACTCAAAAGCGTCATCCTTCGTTAGCTTCTATCTTTTTTACTATTATTTTTTTCTCCTTATTATTTGTATCTGACTTGTTTTTTTTTCCTTGTGAGTGCAGTTAAAGTTATTTATTATTATTAAGCGAATCATTATTATCAATTTCCCGCCCGAGATAACAAATGTCCGCCAATGTTACCAGTTTAAAAATATAGGATATTATAAATTTTGTTCTTAGACAATTATGTTAATTGTTTTAATTTGTATAACATAATATTTGAAATTTTCACTTTTTAACGATTTCCTCATAGCGCAAAATATATTTTTTAATTTCTGATTGTTCTTACGTATACAGATATGGTCTCGCCTGTGCGCTGAATTTATGCTACTTCCTGAATGAAGATTTGTTTTATTATTTGCGATTAATGATGTTGAAATGCATAGACTATCTATGCATCAACAGGATGCTAAGACACGTTGCGTCTTCGTTACAATCTACAATGCAAACTCCTGTCGCAAAACAAATATGTGAGGTATTTATTTACTTTTATACCGGATTATTATCATATATATAAATTTTATTATGTATCATGTATCAATCACTAAAATTTCATATTTGTATAAGAGATAAAAAATATTTGTTTCTATGTAGATTTGCGACATTTTACTATATACGAATGTGTCAGGTTGGCCGAGTGGTCTAAGGCGCCAGATTTAAGCTCTGGTTCCCGAGAGGGAGCGTGGGTTCGAACCCCACACCTGACATAGTAATTAAAGTTGTTTTTTGTTACAAATTTTTTTTTTTTTTTAACAAATTTTAACTAGAAAATCCAGACAGACTGTTAAATAAAACTTGCGACTTTGGTATTTTTTTTTTTATGTTATGATGTGTGAGGAATACACCGCACCCACGGCGCTCCCACGACGGAAGCGCTGCTAATGCATCTGGTAGGTGAACTGTTTCACTACCCAGGCGAGAAAACGTCATGGATGACAGTGTAGCTCCACCACAGACTAAGTGAGTATCAGATCCACTGTGCCGGGCCCGGATGGGGTTTCAGGTCGACTCCCGCGCAACACTGGGCAAGTAGATCTTGTTTAAGGTGGAGCGTCCATTAAACTCTCAGTCTGCATACAATTGGGCTGCTGGATGGGTAAGGTCTTAATATTTTAAAGCCCGTTTTAAAAACATCATACATTTTTTACTTTATAAACTGTAAGTAAGGGCCGCAGGACCTAAAACAGAAAACGTTCTTTCTGTATTAATTTTATTTTTTTTATAGATTAAAAATAAAATTGATTAGAAATGATGATATTATTTATGCTTAATTATATAATTTTTTTGATGTTAATTGTTACATTTTTACATAAATTTTGTTATGAATCCTCGAGGTTCAAGCCACCGTAACAAATACTTTGTTACGGTGGCTAAGGACATATGGAAGAAGGTTTGTGTACAGGGCATGGTGCTGCCCTACTTTGTCGCAAATGTAGTACTTTGTAGAAACGTGGACACTAATATTTAGTGCCCAATGACACAAATATATTAATAATAATAATATCCTGGAACATTATTCTCTCAAGGCCCTCTGATCCCAAATTAATTACAATTAACTGATTAAGAAAATATTTTTTGAGATTGGTCCTATGACTAGAGATGAAATAAAAAAATTCTTAAATAGTTGTTCATAACATAAATATTAACAACTTGATATCCTTCTTGATATACAATTATACTCACATATGTTATGAATCAACATATGGTGTATATTAGGGTATAAATGATTTTTTTAGTACCCGGGTACTATTTGATTGTCAAAACCGGGTATGAATTATAAATAAGTAGTGTTAGATAAAATGTATTTAAGTTCTTAATCAGTTTATAAATGTGAAATAATTTTTAAAAAGTTATTTTATGTCCTAATTAGTAAATGAGAACAAGACTGCTTAACTGTGTAACTGATTGTACCATAAGTTAAGGAGACTTATTGACATACTTCACTCTTTTGTTATCAAATCAAACATTGTTATAAGAAAATGTATTTGAAAAAATAGTACCCTATACCCGGGTATTAAAAAAAAGTCGGTTACGCGAAAACCCTGGTGTAAATACCAAACCTAAATCATAAGTTAAAAAACATTGTTGCAAAAGGTTACGACACAATTAGTGAATATATAGAGGAACGCAAAACAGAAATGAAACAATTTTCCTCAGGCTATTTCTTTTACTGAAAACACGGGAAAGGCATTATTCGTCGTTTTCTCAGCTTTGTTTTTTTCGGATTGATAGATTTATTTTGACGATCAATAATACTCCATAATGAAATGGCTGTTACTTAATTTTCTTAATTTGAATTCGTTATTCGAAATTTGAATTCGATTTTCGAAAATTTCAAAAGGAAATTGTGGCACGGTCAAAATTCGTGTATAAATACGTGTTGAAGTAACGTTGTCGGTTGAATTATTTATAAATGTGAGCAGAAACCAAATGGGAAATCGTTGGAAGTAGACGCGCTCTGAGAGACGGAAATCCGACTGATGTTTACTTACGACCGAACCTTTCAGTGTAATTGTATTGAATACACACGACTGAAGAGTTGCTTTCGTGAAAACGAGAAGTGAGATAGACCGTCTGACGACTTAGGATATGATGTGAACCCTTTTTTTAACACTTAATACTTATATTTCTAACCCTTTAACTATCTCACAGATTATGATGTCCAGTTTCGGATTTACTAAGTGGTATGGCTTTGTGTAAGCCCGTCGAAGTGAGCTCATTCATCATATATTTTACCGCCTTACAAGCAATGCTCACTATTGTTGTGTTTCGGTTCGAAGGTTGATTGTACCACGTAACTACAGGTCCAAGAGACATAACATTTTAGTTCCCAAGGTGTGTGACGCATTGGCGATCTAAGTCCGCCTACCTAATACAATAAAAAAAAACCTTGTCTAGGCAATAAGAATAATTGAATTTTTCTATAACGTCAGTAGTAATTGGTAACTGCACTAGAACTTACGAACGAACTTGTGATCTTCAGTATTAACTCTAACTCGTATGTCATTCGATAGTCTCCAATGAGAAGAGACGACGTGGTCGAAATTGCTCGCCAAGCCAATGCTGTGCTAAACTAAAATGGGAACAATAGTATTTCCTGCGTTAGCTAGTCTCGATGAGAATGGAAGATGTGACCGAAATTGTTCAAATAAAACTTCACGCAAAATAACGCGTAGTCAATATGGCGTTGGTTCTGACAGTAGAATAGACCTTTCTCAATCAGAGTGTCATAAGATCCGACTCAGCGATTTGTTGCTTTTTATCAGCCTAATAAATACTATTGAACATTTGTATGAAAACAGAAACTTTGGAAATGAAAAAAGACCAAACCCTTTTTCTAATGTTTAGTTATATAATGTCGACCCTAAATAAATTACGTAATTGTTATATTTATTACATTTTTATACATTTGAAAAGTAAAAATATATATGCTAAGGAAGTGATAACGAATCTATTTTCTCACATGTCAAGAGGTCTAGTGTTGCTAGATGTAATAAAATTGGAATTAAAAGGCAAGAAAGTAGGCACAAAAAAAATATTTTTTTTGAAAGCTTAAATATTAATGCTTACTTTTTATCAGATAATTGGTATTTTGGTTTAGTTTTATAATGTAATAATATCATTAATTCATAAATATTTGATAAATTTCATTCTCCAAAAATCGATTTACAGGCTACAAGTGTATATAATATATTATTCTCATATATTTACATACTTGAGACCCCTAGTTACTTGATCGTATGCTCTTATATGTCGTGCTATAAGAATTTGAATTTGAATTCATATCGACTCTTATTTGTTTTTAGGCTAAGGGCTCTTCTCCTCTTTTGAGGAGAAGGTTTACGAGCTTATTCCACCACGCTGCTCCAATGCGGATTTGTGGAATACACATGTGACAGAATTTCAGTGAAATTTGACACACGCAGGTTTCCTCACGATGTTTTCCTTCACCGTCAAGCACGAGATGAATTATAATCACAAATTAAGCACATGAAATTCAGTGGAGTTACCCGGTTTTGAACCCACGATCATCGGTAAAGATTCAAGCGTTCTTACCACTGCCACCTCGGTTTAATATTTACTGTTTTAATTCTACCTAATCATTCAATTGTGTGAATTAATTTTTTCCATTCGCAAAATCGTTTGATGAACTTATTGTAATTGCCAAGCGATAAAAATGTTTTTAATAAGATAGACTTTATTTTTTGTTTTTATGACTAATATCATTTCATGACTGGAAATAAATGTACAGTTTTATCAAATTCAATTTGTGACGAAAATCATTTACAAATCTGTCACTGTTTACGTACACAATGCCTACTTGATTTATACATCATATAAAATATTTAAATGATTAGATAGCGACGGTAGTCTAAAATAAAAAAAAAATCTTGCTTTGGTTCTTGGGAAACCGGAAATAGATTATAGTCAAAAGCGCTTACTTTAATTATTATTCGATTTATTAGTATTGATTTATATCGCTAGATACTCTAAAGTCTAAATAACAAGTGACATTGCGAGAAAGATTATGCTATTTTTATAAAAAAAAAAACATAAAATGATTTGCGCCTATGTCTTAGTATTATAAAAAAAAAAAACAAATTAATAATGTTACCTATGCGCCATAAAAAAAACAAATTAAATTTCGAATACGTATATTTTTGACCTTCACTACTGTCGCTATTTATTTAACACACGTACATTTTTTTATGTTCACGAAAGGTAATTGACGGTACCGGCCATTTTGTGTTTGCGATAAAGTATTAAGGTGCGTCTACACTGAAATTATTGGCTTTTCTCTTTACAAGCACTTGTGTTTGTGTGAAGTTGATCGTTCCAGAGTAACTATAGGTATGAAAGACATAACATCGTAATTCTCTTGGTTGGTTGGTACCCTTTACCATCTAGTAGCAAAGTTATTCTGCCAACCTATTTTCAAAAAATAAGCATCTTGTTGCAATTCTAACAATAAAAATAACTAATAAATCAAAAACGCTGATATTTTTGTATGTAAGTTTAATTAATTATATTAATATTCATTACCAACTCGGTTTGACAACTAAAGGGTTTTCAGTTGTCTCTTGTAGAGACGCCGCTTTATATTTCTTGAATCGAATGCGATGGTAAAATATTTATTCCTTTTTTTTTTTATTCGCAACCTGAATGCTTTGTATACAAGTGGCAATATATTCGCTTGTCGTTCATGCTAACACGCATAAACAGTCTTTTGACTATTCTGATACCTGATTTTTTTTAATTTGCCGTTTAATAAAATAAAACTTAAGCTAAAACAGAAAAAAACTGTTTTTTATAATGAATAGTTATTTAATATTCGAATTATTTTTTTTAAAATCGAACATGATATATTTTTTCTATAATAATTGATTATTTTGTTGTTGTTAGAATCGTCACTTAGCAAGGTACCTAAATACTTAAAAAGAAAAGTAATGGTCCTCCTGACCGATTTCGGCCACGGCGGCCAATCTCCAGAGAGATTAGGCAGGTACGAGGCCGTCAAACTGCCTCGTTGGTCTAGTGGCTCCATGTAAGGCCGCAGACACGGTGGTCCTGGGTTCAATTCCCAGGTCGGGCCAATAAAATGTTATTGAGATTTTCTATCTAAATTTCTCAGTAGCAGCCCGGAGTCTGGGAGTTGGAAGTGTGTACACTCCCGTACCTCGGAAAGCACGTAAAGCCGTTGGCTCTGCGCCTGAACTCTTTCCGGTCGTGTCGGATTGCCGTTCCATCAGGGTTATGAGAGTAAGGGAATAGAGAGTGCACCTGTGTTTGCGCACACACTTGTGGACTATAATATATCCAGCGCAGTTGGCTAATCTCTCTTGAGATTGGCCGCCGTCGCCGAAATTGGTTAGGAGGACTAAAAACAAAAGTAGCCTATGTCGTTCGTTGATTTTCAAGCTTGCTTTATACCAAATTTCATCAAAATCGTTCCAGTGGTTTATCCGTGAAAACGTAACTGACAGAGTTAGTTTCACATTTATAATATTAGTATAGAATAAATTTATATATCCTGCACAAATATCAATGAATAAAACGCCACGCTCGTTATCATCTATATAACCTTGCTTCGGCCATTTTGTCTATTAATGTTTTTTTTTAAATCACACAAATTTAAATTAAATAATTGACAAATGTAAAATATTAGTCAGCCCTTGTTACGATTGTGTTATAATTAATTGACAATAAAATATTTATGAACACGGGTCGATACATTAATTATTATGTAGTATGCATAATTATATTAAAATTATCTGGGAACTCGTTTTCAAATTATTCGTAATATTTGCATTTTAGCGCTAGACGCTGTTAAAAATTCAAATATAGAACAAAGTTGCTTACACCGTGTTATAATAAAGCACTTATCCTCCGATATTACATAAGAAAATTGTATTTACATTCTATGATTATAATTAAGTATATTATTATTTCAAATGATTGAGTGAAAGTAAAATTATTTGGTTTACTGTTGAGCAAGAGTGGTAAGGATAATATAAGAAGAAAATATTTTAAAGCTCTTTGATTATTTCCTGACAAATTATTTCCGGAACTTTTTATTATTATTATTATTATGACAAATGAACGAATCCTGATCTTAATTTAAAAAAGATATTATCATCTTGATATTTTTTTTTATCTGTCTTAGCTATATTTGCCGTCAGTTATAGTATATAGAGTAAGTTAGTAAGCGCCTTATTCATAATTTTTATTTAACTGGTGATTAGTTAAACAATATTTTGTCTTCTTCTTTCGTATGTCAAATCAATAATGACAGAAAGAGACAAATCAGTGTTTAGCTAAACAGTAACTAAGCAACGTTTATAGATAAGGCCGTAAGTATAAAAATGAAGATTAAAATAAAAACATGGTTAACAAGGTAATACGTACAGACCGACGCTTCTTTTAGAGTATACCTATTGCTTAAATACAATAATTTATGGTTTGAATCCATGTTCAAATAATATGTTAATTAATTTATTAAATATTAACTTCATGAAAATAAGCAATTAATGAATTCAGGAATGCAATATTTGAAATTAGAATGAATTCAAATTTCGAATGACAATTAAACGGTTAAATGCGATACGCGTCGGCGGTCGAGCGTCAGCCGTCGCCCGTCAGTTGCGCGTTGGCGGTCGTCAAGTTTGGATGTATAACGGATGTATTGATTTCCTATACGTCGCGGTGTTTCGAGTAAATATTTATATTATTAAGTACTCAACAAATTAATGTGGAGTGAATGTTTTGGTGTATATGGTATATCTATGTGACTGTAACCGAAAATGATTGAATTAAGGATTGCGTGTTCTTTAAATTAAAGGTATGTTTCTTTTTTAAAATAAAAACGGCTTTTATATACCTATATTAGAAATTGGATATTAGTATTATAACTTTGAAATTTTAATTTATTCACTATCGTTTATTTTAATTGGTGAACTGTAACTTATCTATTCTGTATTAATAACAGATCTATTATTATACTTTTTTCATTTCATATATTTTTTATTAAGGTACATAATTTTTTAGTTCTTTTTAAATTAAATGGCGTGTTATTATTTTGGAAATTCCAACACGTTTAATGGAACAAACTGATATAAATTAAAGTTTAACATTATTTGTTTAAAATTTCACATACAGAAAGAACTGCCGAGCTTCCTACCAATATAGTAAGGGACTATCGTTTATTATCGTAATACATACAACTCTATTGGTTTAAGCTGTGTACGCCTTTAAAACTCCAACTTCCGAGTCGGCAATCTCGGCATGATTTTTTCCGCCATCTTTAATTATCATCGTCATGTTTCAGCCAATTTAGACAAAACTTTATTGAAACTTTAACCTTTCTTATGAACCCCTCAGTGTATTAACCGTATGAAGATTCTTTCGGTAGGTTTTCAGTTGATCGCGTTCAAACAGACTGCGAGGGAAAATTGCTTTATAATACATATTTAGTGCGAAATGGCAGAGTATGAGTAATTTATTACTCAATTTTTCCATTCGATGATGGTATCTGATCTTTGATTACTACGACCGTGGCAACATTATGATTACCAATTGTAGTATTTTTTACTGTAGGAAGGTGGACGGGCAAATTAGCCTGGTGGTAAGTCGTCATCTCCCGTACGTAATATTAACCATTCTTTACAACATTGAGAATTAAGATACCTATTACGTCCCTTGTGCCTGTAACACTGGCTCACTCACCCTTTAAACCGGAATACAACTATGCTAAGTATGCGGTTTGGCGGTAAAATATCTGACGAGTGGTTGGTACTAACCCAGACGGACGGAAGCGTTCGTTTTATGAATTTGACAATTGCCTATTTACTTGTGTCGAAATATTTTTTATACTGTTAAGTTTTTTTACAATAGTTGTCGGTAAGCCTAATTCATTGTAATGTTAATACTGATTAATGATATTGAAATATTGAACATACCTAGATGACTCAGTAGTTAAATCATGTGCATCCTATCGCACGGTGCCGGTTCAGTACCAAACTTTACTAAATTAAAATGTGCCCTATTTTGTGATTATAATTCATTTTGCGCTCCGTGGTGAAGGAAGATTTGGTGAAGAACAATGTGTCGGATATAAGTCTGCCACATGAGTATCTATTAACCCGTATTCATAAAAGATGAAGACGACTTGTCCAGAAGTGGGACTTTAAGTGACTTTTACTTTTAAACACATTCCCCTTAATGTACTTTGCTTTTTGACCTACATACAATGCTTACACTACATATACATAAATATATATCATGAAATTGTCGTATTGTCTAAGTTTTAACAACATCGATATGGTAAACCTCACAGGGAAAGTTTGTCTCAATTAGGGCTGACACTATTTTTTTATCTACTTAAATCCATGTTTATTTCAATGTGTCACATCAGCCGGTCGTCCCATTACGGCCACATATTTTTTACATATAAATATTAGTTTTATAAATAGAAAAGGACAAAGTTTAATAGTTTAAAACTAAAAATGTTTGTTACTTTTATTTATTTTCTATAAGCGTTCGCCCGCGACTTTGCCTGCACGTTAGGTAGAGGAGATGTTGGTGTCGGGTGGTGGGATTTTTATTGAAAAGGTGAAGGAAGCCGTGAAAATGTAACAGACGGACGGATACTTTTGCAAATATAATATTAGTATATAGTACAACGGTTGACAACCCTAGTCTTATCAATACATTTATTAACGTTTCCCTTATCTCGCGTGTTCTGGGATAGCTTCGAGCCAATTTCACCCTTAATGCCCGATATTTAACGCGATTTAATAGCGGGGTTGAAAGACTCGTAGATCTTAGCCGTAATGCCGTTAAAAATGCTATTAGCGATCTTAACCGAGCGCTCGCTTCTTCGAGTTATTTTTGTGAATGGGTCTGTTATTTTACTAAACGTTTAAGAGGAAAATGTTTCAGGTGTCAACGTTCAATTTGAAATCTTTATACATGAAACTAAGTTTTAGTTTTTTCGATTACCGATAAGCACATACATCCTTTTTAAAAAACGTAAAATTGAATTTAGATCTCTTACAATTTTAGGTGATACAAATTGTATATATATACTAGCTATGTTAATAAGGTTTTGGGTTTAAGATTCATAATATTAATAAAAATAAGTAACAAAGTAGTTTGTAAATGTTCAGCTGAGCTCTTTACTATGGGGCACAGAGTTTCTCCAATGGTATATAATATATATAAATTGTAATAGATTTTATAATGCCTGATACGATGTTTTCCTTCACCGACCGTGTTTTCTTTCACGAGCTGAATAATTAACAGAAAATAAGCATATGAAAAATCCTTTGTATTCAATTTGTCATTTCGTTAGCAGTTTGTGATGTGCGTTTATACGTATAGCCAGTCAGTCAATTATCTTCAAAATCAAAATGGAAATGAATCGGAATGGATTCAACATGGAAGCATTACACTTACTTATTGATAATCAAACTAGAAACTACTTCATTATTTTATATACTATATACTCGGTGGTAGGGCGGTGTGCAAGCTCATCTGGGCAGGTACCACCCACTCACCAGATATTCTACCGCAAAACAGCAGTACTTTGTATTGTTGTGTTCCAGTTTGAAGGGTGAGCGAGTTAGTGTAATTACAGGCAAAAGGGACATAACATCTTAGTTCCCAAGGTATGTGGCGCATTGGTGTTGTAAGCGATGGTTAACGATGTCATTGTCTATGGGCGTTGGTGGCCACTTGCCATCAGGTGGCCCATACGCTCGTCCGTCTATCTACACAATGAAAAAAAATAGTACAAATGTGTGGTGCAAACGCCGGTGGTAAACGGTAAATAATATCAGAAATATAACAAGACGAGAGGAAGTCATGCTCAAAATAAAAGATAAAATTAGGTAGATAGCATTCATTAATTAATCAGCTGCATTGGTTCAATTCCCGTTCAAGGCAAATAATTGTTTAGGCAGATGTGTTTTTCGTCGTCTATTTCCGGACAGACACAGGTTTTCATTGTAAGGAAGTTGAATATACAGAGGTTTCCTGTTTTTATCTAGTTTTATATATTAATTTATGTTTGCGAAAGAAAAGACAAGAAAGGTGTTTTATATAGGGTTCGTTTGGTTTATATAATTTTTGTTTGTACGATAGATGTTGTTTACACCTTTATAGACGTGTCATTTCGTAAGACGTATCCGTTTTAGTTGTTTTCAAAGTGCTAAGTGATAAGTTGATGTAACTATCTCAATAAATAAATAAATGTTACTTGCTCAATCACGCTTGAACGGTGTTTTTACTCGATGGTAGAGCTTTGTGCAGGCTAGTCTGGGTAGGTACCACTCATCAGATATTCTACCGCAAAACAGCATTACTTGGTATTGTTGTGTTCCGGTTTGAAGGGTGAGTGAGCCAGTGTAATTACAGGCACATGGGACATAACATCTAAGTTCCCAAGGTTGGTGGCGTAGTAGCGATGTGGTTTTTTTTTGAGAAATGACAAATCACTAAATCTGGGCGTTTGTGACCACTTACCATCGGGTCGCCCATATGCTCGTCCACTTACCTATACTATAAAAAAAATAGAACCATTGGGTACTTTTAAATTATACAGTACTTGGGTAGTACTTTAAAGAAAAATGTAATTAGCTTCGTATTCCTATTATATATTTATGTGTATATAAATGTATATTATAATAATAAAAAAAATCAAAAGGAAACTCTATTACATGTATTTTGTTATTACAGGAAAACAGCCCTAGTTTACTAGATACACATAATTCAACATACTTTACGCGAGTGTGTCACGCTAACATATAATTTATTCTCATACTCAAGGTTATGCTAACCTTAAATAAAGTAAATTTTTGGGAGTCCTCAGCCTCATCTTAAATTCAACGAATATTCTCCGTACTGACGTACAAATAAAACTTTGATTCGTGTTGTATTATTCAGAAAGGAGTTCAGGTTTATTATATTTAGAGATATGGCATAGTCTTGCAGCAATGGTGCAGATCTAAAAGTCCTTGGTTCATACCTAAGGTCGGGCCATTATAAAAGTTATTGGGTTTTTCTGTTAAGATATTTTAACTAGCAGCCAGAATTTTGAAATTGAATTTGAAATGCTTACATTCATATAAACAACAAAACTCTAAAGTCCTTGGCCTTAGCCTGAATAATTTACAGTCGCTTCGAATTTGCCGTCCCATCGGAGTATATATCATCACAGATCTTTCATATCTCGAAAATGTAGGCAACTTGCCTATTATAAATTAATTTATAATTAATTAATTAATAATATTTGGTCATTAATCGACCAAATATTTAGTCAATAGTAATTATTACCACAGTACCGGTCCGTGCAAGTGGGAGCCTGGTAATCTGTAAAACAGTTATCACTATTATGAATACCAGTCTCTCACAAAGGAATGTGAACAATGATAACGGTATAACACTACTTATTAAACAAATTACCTGTATTTTCCTTTGTGATGAGAAAATAAATAATCATTTCATTTCATAAATTTCCAAGTGCGAAAGACATTCGTATCCTGAAATCCAATGTCCTTAATGCCCTAAATATCAACACGAGAACGGTCACAGATAACTCTGGCGATGCGTTGAGACGCGGCTTGACACATGACCGACTTAGGGTAGAATTTATCGTTGGGCGGATTTATTAGGTTTCTTGTGATTAGACTTTGTTTTTTTTTCTATACTATAAAGGCAAAGATTCACATAAATCACGTTAAAAAGGGGTTCAGTAGCAGATATTATAAATGCGACAGTAACTCCGTGTGACGCTGTCACTAAAACCCTAAAGAGATTTTGATGAAATTTGGTATGAAACAAGCGAGACCCCAAGAAATTACATTACAACAGTAACAATTACGGTACAGTTTAAATGTAACGGTGTATGTGTGTACGGTACAGGTTAATCTAAATTTACCTTTAAAATATATAATTGTAAAGGCAAATCATACAATTCATAAAGCTTACATGTATTATAGAAGAAGTGTTTAGTGATGGTATATCTTATTTCAAATAAATTAATTACAGAATCATAATCAATGTATCTTTAATGTATTGCAAAAATTAAAATGCAACATTAAAAATGTATTCAAGTTCTCCTTTGTGAAGTTCAAATAGAGATTTATAAAAAAAGTCTTTTGAAATATTCCTTTATGACTGTTATGAGCATAGAAACTTGGAAACGTCAAAGCTGAATGTCAAAAATGGAAATATTATAGAACAACCTTTGTCGATATATACACATACATACATCTGTATGTATAATATACATAGGTTTTTATAGGATAGGTAGGCGGACGAGCATATGGGCCACCTGATGGTAAGTGGTCACCGACGCCCATAGACATTGGTATTCTAAGAAATGTTAACCATCGCTTACATCGCCAATCCGTCACCAACCTTGGGAAATAAGATGTTATGTCCCTTGTAATTATACTGGCTCACTCACCCTTCAAACCGGAACATAATATTAACAAGTACTGCTGTTTTGCGGTAGAAAGTCTGATGAGTGGGTGGTACCTACCCAGACGAGCTAGCTCTAAGTTCTACCACTAAGTAAAATAATAATATTATAACACAAAATAAATAGTATAATAACATTTAAGTTATTTGTACTTAAAATTCACTTTGAATAGATTACTGTGGTACATTTTAATTGCTATTTAGATAACTGTAGACACAAAGGACATAGAGGTCGTTCGTTAATCGTGTGATGTTTTTAGCATAATTTTTAGAAATGTATCAATAAAGTGATCAGGTGTAGGACCAACGGATAAACGTGGCTTATGAGGCACGAGAGTGTGAATAAAGACCCCGGACAATTACTGAGTATTTTTGACTAATGTACTCAACTTTTTTATTAGTCTCAGTCTTAGGGTTTGCGAACCGCACGGTCCGCCTTATTTAAAATTAGCTCCTAAACCAAAGATACAGTCAGGCAATAATATAATAGCTAAAAAGACGGGAAAATTCTAGTCGTAACCCGGCTGCATACATATAATTTAAATTAGGAAGGTAGGTAGACCGATAAATAGGCGACCTGTTGTTACACTAGCTCATTCGCCTTTCAGCCCGCAATAACAATACTAAGTATTGCTGTGTGGCAGTAGAATATGTGATGAGTGGCAGAACCCAGATAGGTTCATACCCTTTCAAGTAATGGTTCCTCCTGACCGATTTCGGCCACGGCGGCAAATCTCAATCGCAGAAGATATTATAGTGCACAAGTGTGTGCGCAAACACAGGTGCACTCTCTATTCCCTAACTCTCATAATCCGATGGGACGGCAATCCAACAAGACCGGAAAGAGTTCAGGCGCAGGACCAACAGCTTTACGTGCTTTCCGAGACACGGGAGTGTACACACATTCAACTTCCAGACTCCGGGCTGCTACTGAGAATTTTCGACAGAAAATATCAATAACATTTCATTGGCCCAACCCGGGATTTGAACCCAGGACCACCGTGTCTCCGGCCTTACATGTAGCCACTAGACCAACGAAGCAGCCATGTACCAAACTAATAAAATTCTAGTGGATCCATAAATACCAACATACTAAAATATAAAAGACGAAAACACAAACCGAAAACACATTATAGCTGTCAGTCTGTCGCGCGGAAACTACCAGACGGGGTTTTAATTAAATTCAGCGTAGTGCCGCTTACATTTTTTTGATCAAAAAATATATTTTTTTTAAACTAAAGGATTATAAGGCTAAATCCTTTTTTGTAATTGAAGCAACGATATAATTTTGTAACTGGCCAGTAAGAACGATGTCAATGAATAACCGTTTATTTTTTTACAGGTTAGCGAAGCCTGTTTATTAGTGAATTACAAATATTCCCATTTACTCCTACTTATCTACCTCCTAAACTGGTTAGTGGTCTCTCTTAAATTAATCTAGTTAAGTCCTCGTGGCTTGGACAGACAGGCTGATTATCCATAAAAAAATATCATCAGATACGTTTGACTTTTATTTAAATCAGCTTCTAACCGGGTTAAGGAATGGAAGTTCAATAGAATAATAAATTTCTTCACAGTCAACGCAAAATAACATTATAATATTATCTGTTTTTCGATAACTCATTAATATTCAACGATGTAACATAGCGTTTTCCTTACGAAAACAACTGAAATATGATTAAAATAATACTCCTTCAGAACTTCAAGTTGGAAAGACTGTCGTTTAAATAATAACAATTGTGAATGTACAATTAACACGGGTCGTGCGTGACAGTTAGTTATCATCGACCGTAATTACAGAACTTCTTGAATACTTATAATTTGATGTATTAGACTTTACGCATAAACAAACACCTAATAGATTAAAGGAAAAATTAAATTTTGAGGCCTGTGAACGTTCAACTGCTGGTCTGAAACTTCGTCTAATTAATTTTGAAAAGTTTTTTGAGCGTATTCCATTCCAACGCTCTGTTTCAATGGTGATTGTTTAATTGCTAAAGGCTTTACAATACAACAATATCTATGAATTGATAAGGCTTGTTAAACCATACGACATACCTAATATAAATATTTTACATCTTATGAAATCGTTTGTCCTGGTTTCCTGACTGACTATCAACGCTCAGTCAAAACTGCTGAGTCTAGAAAGTTTATCTTACCTAAAATTATGTTCCAAATTTAATATTTAGAACGGTGTATAAGTTTTGAATTTTGAAAAGTAAAGTGCGCGTAATCGTTATCCTTAACCCAATTCTGCACATTTCGTTCCATTTTACACCTTATTCCGAAGATTTGAGAATAAATAAAAGTAGTAAAGTAAATTTAGTTTGTTCTACTGCAGGGCTGAGGCTTTCTCTCCCTTTTGAGGAGATGGTTTGACGCTCATTCCACGCTGCTTCAATGCGGGTTGGAGTATACACATGTGGCAGAATTTCAGTGAAATTAGACACATGCGGACTCCCTCAAAATATTATCCTTTACCGCCGAGCACAAGATGAATTATAAAAATAAAACATGAAAATTCTGTGGTGCTTGACTGAGTTTGAACCCGCAATCATCGGTTAAGACTCACGCGTTCTGACCACTGGGCCATCTCGGCTCCAAAGTAGAAGACGTGAATCTCAAATTCTTAAATCCTAAAAGCTTACACTATCATCGAAAGCATAATAACTTTTTATAATGACGTCATTATAATCTGTTCGTCTGAACGCGATAAACTCAAAAACTACCGAACAGATTTTCATACTGTTATCACCAATGGACGGTATATAATTCATTTAAGTTTTGTATAAATTGACTAAAACCTTAAATTTTATGAACATGGACGAAAAGACCATACCGACTTGGAACTATACTAGTCTGCGTCGCGTAAACCAATCGAGTTATACCTATATATATATAATACATACATATGGTATTAACGTTTTATGTAGATCCTTATTCAACTCGTACGAAGCCGGGATGGGTAGCCAGTACTTAAAATAAACTTTACGTTGTTAGGTGATTAACATTTACTTTACTTTTAGTTTTGTTATTGTAAAAGACATAATTACGAAATGAAAATGCTCTTTAATCAATTCAAAACTTCAATTTACTAAATGTGCAATTTCTTGATGGGAAGTCTGAAAATGATTCCAATAAACGGCGAGCTATATTAAAAATCTTTCAGCGCTTTATTAAAAGACATTCTAAAAATTATGTTTTCATAAAGTTATTAAATTGAAAATAGCCGTAATAGTTAACCTGTTCTACTCTTGCCTCAATTTCAGGCGACTTCATTGTTTTGCTTTTCATGTGAATGACAGCGTACATTCTTACGATATTGCTGAGATAGCTTGGAAATTATAATATGGAGGCCACGTGACTACACAATAAGGCGTAAGTGAATAGTAACTCTATTTAGCTTTGGGTGGATATTGGCTGCAAGAGAATGGCGAAACTTACCTATACGGGCATTTCTCCACTATTGGAAAATCGCTGTCCCAAGCAAATTTTATATATAAGATCTTATTATTAATGAATTTTATGTATTAATATCAACAGTATATTGCCTATCCTTGGGCGGACATAGGTCATTTTGTAATATAGTACTGTAATTTTGAATTAAATGCACTTCAAACACCTCAATTAACAGTCCCCTGTCGTGTCGCATTTCCAGAATTGGAAGTCTTATGACAAATATTTTTTGCCAGACTCGTTGTTGGCTCGTTAAAATAAATATAAATAATACTAGAATACAGTTAACGTATACTTAGACAAAAAACGTATTTTTTAAATAAAAAAATATTTAAGAAACTGGTATTCAATTGTGGTCCTTATGTCCAAATGATGTATTCGTTCTAATATTAATTTTATAACTTCATAAAGACTTTAGCGCTATAAGTTAAGTTACATACAAATACTGTTGATTTTAATCGTTTTAATAAAAGCGTTTTACTACATTATTTAGAAAACTATGTGTGTTTTACTAGATTGTAAAATATATATAGAAAAAAAAATAATTGATTGCTTATATAAAGTGAAAATGTGTATTTCTTACGAAATAAACAGTCGTCCCCTGCTGGATGAGTTTAAAAGTCCCCTGGCGCGATTTTTACTAAAATAGGCCATAACTCAAAAATAAAGAAAAAATTGTGCGGGCTTTTTCACAATACATATTTCATTTACGAATGTCTTTCATTGTATTTACATATTTTCTTAATATTCAAAAAACTCATGCTTGGGACACGCTTGTATGGGCCAGTTTCCAATTAGTGGAGAAATGCCCAAATATCCCAAAAATGCATAGCATAGGTAGGCGGACGAGCATATAGGCCACCTGGTGGTAAGTGGTCACCAACGCCCATAGACAATGGTATTGTAAGAAATGTTAACCATCGCTTACATCGCCAATGCGCTACTAACCTGGGGAACTAAGATGTTATGTACCTTGTCCCTGTAATATGTTACACGTCGTACCATACCGGGTTTGAATCAAGAATTTCGAGATGTACTGCCAGTAGATAACGAGGCAGTAAAACAAATGACATTGTCAGACTTTATCATAATATTGCAAGACTTTTATATCACTTGCTTAAATTATTAAATAAGATAAAGAAATAATAAATTATATAAATAAAAATATTAGTTTACCCTATACCAGTCCGAAGGGCCAACTACTAATAATTACAGTTAAAGGATACACGCATCAAAATTGTTTAACATAGTAAGTAAGTTATGAACTCTCAAGTGTGAAGTGATTTCTTACACTGTTGAACGTATATATTTAATGAAAGTGAAGAAATTCGAACAGAGTAAAACTTTCCAGTAATTTTACGCCATGTGTCATTTATGAAATGAACTTCGATTGAGTTTTATTCACAGAAATCGTCGAACTTGTGATGCGGGTTACGCGACCCCTGGATCTGTAGGGTAACAACACTGAACGTATCTATAATAATACTAAATGTGATTTTGTTCAGTTGTCAGAATTCCGTATAATTGTATTTTTTTTCAAAGTCCGCCAAAAAGAGGCAAAATGCCCTTTATTTCACAGAATATAAAAAATCGTCGATGTTTGTAGAATATACGTGTTATATTATTTTAAAAAAAAGTTTATAATTATACTATTTCTAAAATTTACATTTCGAAGTCCGATGCATTGCAATAAAAAATACAGACTATAAAATATCGAAAGACGTCTTTATCAATGCCATACCTACCTTAGACTTCGTATGTTATGGTTTTGATTATATTCTTAAACATGTATGTCTTCATCTTGTTATACTTTATTTATAAGGAACAAAAAAGTCTCGTTTTCCTTATATCCTTAAGATAATTTATCTTTCTCTATGAAATTATTTTGGCGTTTCTCCAAATCTTAAATGTTACGCGCCAATTTTTTTTTCTGATTCCAACATAGGTAATATATGACACAAGAATTAATTCATTCAGCCTTTGTTAATTTAAATAACTAAAGAATCATACCTGATATTTTTGCAATTAACTAGAATTCCATTTGGAATATTTAAAGGTTTTTGTAAGTGCGCTCTTCAGCTGAGAGAAGTTTCTGAATTTAAAAGAGAACAATGAAGTTTGCTAGTATGATTGACGCATTTTCAGAAGTCAAAAAAAATAAAAATTTTACACCATACTTAGTTATTTTTTAATCGTAGTTTAAATTATAATATATTAGCGACCCGCCCCGGCTTCACCCGGGTAACAGAATAAATATTCCTAAAATAAAAAAAAATCTGTCGTAGTATTGTATAAGCTTTTAGCCGACAGAGGGCGAAAACGAGATCGCGGGGGCGCGTGGGCGGTTGCATCACGCGTTAGTATGATCGGTGTGGGGCCGCTTGAATATATTTAGTGCGCGATAGTTTTAATTTTACGATAACTCCTAAGATATTAATTTAAATGGGGTGGCGTAAAGGGCAATTATAATAAACATGAAATGCTTAAAGTAAATAACGTATTTAATTTGATAAGGATTAATATCATATCCGTTTTTATAGCTTTCCAATTGTCACATTATTATGTAATCATTTTTTTTAAACATTAGAGTGTGTATAGTTAGGTATCCTTAATTCTTATAGGCATATGCCATCGCGGACTTTTCTGTATATCTATGAAAGGGGAACAATCTCACCATACATTATTTTGTTATAATTCAAAGGGATTTCTCAGCGTTTTCGATGAAAGCTCCCACTCGACTTGTCTTTTCCGACTTCTTCAACAATTTCAACAAATTTACAGGAAACATTAATGAATTATACACGTAAACCTTCCTCTTGAATCACTTTGTCCATTGGTGAAAACCGTACGAAAATCCGTTCAGTAGTTTTTTAGATTATCGCGTTCATACAGACAGACAGACGTCGCGGGGGACTTTCTTTTATAGTATGTAGTGATTAATTATTTTTCTTTAAGAAACTTGAATCATTATAATAGCTTAGTCAAAAAACATATAATATCATACATCATTCAACAAGAAAATAATGAATTTAACTCAGCTATCGATTCTTTAGTTTTTATTTTTAATGATTAATGACGGCTACATAGCCGTTAAACAATGTTTATATAAAAATAAATAAATACGTAAATTACCCCCCTGTCCCTCCAGCCAGGTGTACCGATGACCTTAAGAAGGTGGCGGGTACCGACTGGATGCGGAAGGCGAAAGGACCGGGAGCTTTGGCGCACCTTGGGAGAGGCCTATGTTCAGCAGTGGACTACGATTGGCTGTTGATTGATTGACGTAAATTAGTGTTTGTTAATGGGCTAAACGTAGGACGGTTACAGTTTGTTCAAACCGCGACATTTTTCTTACTTAGGGAATTTTTATATCCGTCATAATTTCTAAACGAAAAGTCGGATCCGAATAATTGAAAGTGGAATTTACATGTACATAGTCAAACTTGAAATGAAACCATTTCCAGGGATAAGGATTAATAATATCATGATATTCCACCCGTAATGAACTTCATAATTTAAACAAAAACAGTTATTGTGGCTTAACTATAATAGTTGGACACTATCGCGGACTTTTTTGTGAGCAATCATGGGTGCTATTAATATATAGAACACTATTTTATATATGTTCATAGTTTTCGCAGCGCACGAAAAATAATGACTTTTATAGGCATCATTTTTATGCCTTGAGCTATTGTTTAATTTTAGGTATGGATCTTAAATTTTTTGAAAATATAATATAGCCTATGATAAATATAAAGACGTAGCTTTCTGATGGTGAAAGAATTTTTAAAATCGGTCAAGTAGTTTTTGAGTTAAATCGTAACAAACAAACAAACAAAAAATCAAATCTTTCCTCTTTATAATATTATAAGTATAGATAAACATTATTTAGCGGCTATTTAGTTAAACATTGATTCCTCTCTTTCTGTCATTATTGATTTGACATTTGAAAGAAGAAGACAGACATTGTTCAATTAATCATAATTTAAATATAATTGATAAGTAAGGCCAAGGTATTATATTATGTACTTTATTACTAAGAAAAAGAGTTTTTATAGGTTTAATTTACTTGTAAATGATGAACCAAAAATGTCTACTTGTATAAAGAACACTTTGATCTATAAGAATAATTTTCACCGGAGGTTGAGAACGATTCCTTTTTATGGTTGAAAGAATTTATGTCATATCAATGTATGCTAAAACGAACCTTATCTGTATGCGTTTAAAATCGAATTCAGGTTTCTTGACTTTCATAAGCTCATTATTATCTAAGAGTATACTCAGCGGTATTTTGATAACCTTATCTCTCTTACTAAATATTGTAGATCTTAAATGCATTAATAGATATCTAAAAGACATCATATAATATCTTTCTTTTATAGATAATTCTTAATTTAAACTGTTTTTTTTTTCATTTGTACCTACTTATCTACGCTTTGATTAGTTCTTAGCACATTGTGACTTAAATATTACGTCACTTGTTACCCTTTCTTGCTGCGGAATCTTCAACTGTATTACAAATACGCTAACGTGTATTATTAATTAATAAATATATAGTTATTTAAGTCATTATAATATAAAAGTAACAGCCAGTCTGTTTAACCGACACATGAATAATCCCTCGCAATGTTTTATCCGTAGAATAATAACGCTTAGAAGGAGTGTAGGCCAAGTGAATTGAAGTAATTCAATTTCACCCAAATAGGTTCAATATATTTGACGTCATGTCAGCCGTCACGATAAAGTGTCGTAGTAAACATCTCGCGCAATTTATTAAAAAATGTCTTACTGTGTAGAAAAAGGGTGTCACAACGCTACCCATAAAAAAAATAAGGAAAAGAAAATCACATTTCACACGTAAGTAACGTGTGAACTATTTCGCAATTTATAATTTTAGGTAAATACATTCATTAAAACATAAAAATAATTTGTAAACAAAAGACAAATTACAATAAAAATGTTGTCAGCTATGGAAAATATATTTACCACGATTGCTTAATATTTGAAATAAAAAAATGTAATAATTATTTAAAATTATTATTTTAACTTTTTTAAATTACATATAAAACATTGATACTCTTCAAATAATTATAAATATTTTTTTATTTTCTTTATGATTATACATTAAATAAAAGCAACACAAAATAATATTAATAAATAGATAAATTAAAAAAAGAGATCGTTGTAATAATAAAAGCTAAAATTAAATAAATAATATTACAATATATAATTATAATACTTTTACAAACAAACAGTATCAATTTCCTCGCTTTACGGGGTAAATGTGTATTCACTTGCAACATAATTTGCTCGTATGTGTGCGTGTCGGCGAATGTAAATACGTGACACTTACGCACTCATTAATTCTAAAGTTACTTCAATTTTGAGCGAAACTTTATATGACATTATCCTTCTAAGCGTTATTATTCTATGGTTTTATCCTTTCCCGCTTTGTGTTATGTACGTACATTTAAATATTTAATTATTAGTATAATTGTACAAGCCATGAAAAATGTATTTCTACATTAAAAAAACGAAAAAGGAAAAAAATATAGTAAATTGAGGTTCTTTCTGGCCTTGAACCCGTGTCCTTTGGTTGCGATATTATCCAGCGATAATGTAACCCTTAAAAGCGCAGCTTTTTTTTATATTACGTGAAATATAAATATATCATACATTTCTTATTTTTATTCAGTTGATACAAGAAATAATATTTGTTTTTGTTTCATTATAAATAATTACACGTCTAAATCCAATGAAGCGCATTTAAGCGTAAACATTTTCTCTTCCTGGTATCGGCTTGAACAATATAATAAAAGCAAAACCATTCTTATTTGCCTTTGAGTGAAATAGACAATGTAAATGTTTATTGCTTCATTTCTCGTCTATCCCTTTTCCTCGTAAACGAATATATTTTTAATTGAAATTCCTTACAGCCGCGCACGACACTTTGAGCTCGACTTGTAACTCGGGTAATATATTCAGATAGAGGTATTTTCGGGCGATAACGTTGGAAAATGAGAAGAATTGTCCAAGTTACATCGAGTGGAAGAAAATAATGGTATCTTAACTTAATTTTTTTTTCTTTCTAAGTCAAAAGTTATCGTTTGAAATTTCATAAAAATTGCTACTGGCTCATTATTTTAATATAAAAAAGTGACTTACTGGATGTCTGGCTGGTGAAACGTCGAAATTTATGGTTATTAAAATAATTGAAGAAAAATATATAAAGAGAATGTCGTTATATTAATAATATACATATATAGCAACGAATATATTATATATATTATATGTGAATTACGTGTATACTACACGTAATTCACATTGCCGATTGCCGTCACGGCATACGATTCGATCCCTTAAGGCGCGCCAACAGATATTTCACAACACGAAATGAGGAAAAAAATAAGATTTTTTGAATTATTTCCAATGTTCACTTAAAAGTAAAAAAAACATTGCATTGTAAAAGTAAAAAATACCATCTCTATCAGTATAACTTTAGCTCGTAAAAGCCATTAAGAACAAAACATTGTTGTGATCCGCCTCTCATGAACCTAAATAATTAAAAACAAAAACATTAGTATACGATACGCTATGGGGGCTTTCCAAACAATGTATTACACAAAAAGTTACTGCATTACTTACAATTGTTATTTACTTATTTGAGTGATTAATAATAGTTTTTTAACACGTTGGTTTAGTGTCTAGCTCATAAATATGCAGACGTCGAGGTCAAATGAAGGTCGAAGCCATGTTTTTTTTTTTTATATTACCCGGGAGAGCAATTGACTCTACTCCATCTAATGGTAAATGGTAGTAGAGTCCAAACGCGACGACGGGTCGTACAGTCGGAAAGAATGATCTGCACTAGCCGCCGCCCCGTTTTGCCCGCAAGATTTACGCCTCGTTTGAAATAACCCCGTTCATAATTAATATAATCAATGTGTTCATTCATGTCAAGAAATTGTCAGTAACCGAAGTTAGACGTAACAAAAAACTAACTGTCGTATTTATAATATTAGTAATTATATAAGATATATGTAACACATGATGTGTAAATACATATACATTAATAAATATAATTCTCAATTTTACTTACATCACACAATTTCCAATTTTATGAAGTCCAATGTAAGATTCATTCGTTATTTTCATGAATTTGAAACTTGAATGAGATTAATGACTTTATCCCGTTGAAAGCAGATTTTATTTACCCCGGTCGCAGAGCCTCTTAGCGTCTTTGGACCCAAATTTGTCTCAAATCTTATTGCTTAATTAAATCTCGATTGTGCAATGCTTAAACCCATTACACGTACAAACATTTTCTTGTAAAAATTTTATTAATATTCATACGTTGTTTATTAGATACTTTAAACTAGGTCTGCAATAGTATTTTGTTGTTTTCATTTACAAAACTGTTTTATTTCAGTGGGGGTAAAATAGACCCGACTGTTAGATAGGGGTTAAAATCTTACTCAGATAAGGTTAAAGCATCACACGTTTCTTTGACGATTTCTGTAAATAAAAGTCCATCCAGGTTCACTGTATACATATATGATACATAAAATAAAACCCATAAGATTTCTTTTGTCAATTTTTCAATTGTCATTCAATGTAAACCAAGGATACGGTAATCGAAAAGGATCCAATATCCTCACAATACATAAGGTACAGCTTAGGCACAGGGACTAAATTACGTGACAGAAACGACGCTGTGTTCCGGTTTGATGGGCGAATGGACCAGACCACTAAATAAATATACAAAAGACATGCAACATCTTTCCCAAGTTTGGTGATGCATTGGCGTAAAGAGTGGTTATTTCTTACACCGCCAATGTATATGGGTGGTAGTGAGTTACCAATAGGTGGTCCATTTGCCTGTCCGCCTTCGTGAAGTAAAAACTCATTCGTGAAGTCATGAAAAACGTCTGTGATGTGTTTAACATTTAAGTTTTAATCATAATAGTCAACGCGTATAATTCATGATATTTCAAAGTTCTGCTGCGAACAGTTTCTAGTCCTCACAAAACAGTTCCAATGATCATATTATAATTAATGACTGCCTCGTTGGTCTAGTGGCTAGATATAAGGCTGCAGACCCGGTGGTCCTGGGTTCAATTCCCAGGTCGGGCCAATAAATAGTTATTGGGTTTTTTGTTAGAAAATTGTCAGTAGCAGCTCGGAGTCTGGAAGTTGGAAGTGTGTACACTCCCGTGCCTCGGAAAGCACGTTAAGCCGTTGGTCCTGCGCCTGAACTCTTACCGGTCGTGTCGGATTGCCGTCTCATCGGATTATGAGAGCTAAGGAAAAGAGAGTGCACCTGTGTTTACGCACAAACTTGTGCACTATAATATGTCCTGCGCAGTTGGCTAATCTTCTAAATAATCTAAATCTCTCTTGAGATTGGCCGTCGTGGCCAAAATCGGTCTGGAGGACCTTATTATAATTAATATGTGTATGTTTATTACATCAAATTAAATATAATATAAAATATTTGTTGAAATAATTGTTTAAATTTCTTTTTGTAAGGTTATATATTTAAATCATTTTGTATAATAACTTGAATATGTATTGTTAACAATCATTTTATATTCCGAATTTAGTCATCTATAACGTGGAATTTGTATTTACAAAATGGTCAATATTTATTTGTCCAGTACTGAATTCTAAACAGTGAAGTCTCCATAACCGGATTAGATTTCCAACGTATCTGAATAAAGGATAGGATTTGAATTTACAAGATTTCATCTCGAGTGAAGATATCATAAAGGAAAACCGCAACTCGACTCACAAACAACTATTGTAATGTTATAGTCTTTCAAGATCTTATATTTCTGACTACATAATATGTTAATCTATTATAATGCTATATATTATAAAACAGAGTATTATGTGTGTCTGAACGGGATTAACTCAAAAACTAATGAATGGATTATCGTACGGTTTTTATTAATAGACGGAGTGTACAAATTTTGCGGTAAATTGGTTGAAATATTATAGTATAGCTTAGTGGACTAGCATGTGGGTCACCTGATGGTAAGTGGTCACCAACGCCCATAGACAGTGGTTTGTAGATTTCTTAAAACGATGACGATGAGATATGACGATGAATGGTGATGATGTCGAAAGACAATTTCTTGGGCGACCACTTAATTGATAACGTGTAAAGTTGGTAGTTAATTACGTATGTCGTGTATCAGCTTTTATATGTATTTTGTTATTATATGTTATAAATGCAGAAGTAACTGTCTGACTGTCTGTGTGATACGCTTTCACGATTAAAACACTGATTTTGTTGAAATTTGGTTTGAAGCAAATTTGAATGACAAGGAAGAACTTAGGATACAAGGTTTTTTTTACTCATACCTGCCCTCTTCCCCAAAAACGAAGACGAAAATTAGTTACCTGTATGTCTCTCACCATAGCGGCTTTATTCGGCTAAAATTAATGAGGCTGTGAGCTTGTCTAATTAGGCGTCTAATGAATTTATATCCTTTCAATGTTTAATATCTTATGTATAAAATGATATTACCCAAAACACCTATTTATTATGTTCTATAAGTACATAAAAAATAATGTTTGCATGTTTGTTCTCTATCCATTCCAAAATCATTCATCTGGTTGTGATGAAAACTTGGCGAGGTATTCTGCGTACGCTACCAAAAGACCTGGAAAAAATACAATAGTTCTTTGTTGTCCTTCAGTATACCCATATGAAACCGGGAGGGATAGCTACTAAGAAAAAAAAAATATTTCCACTTAAATTAAATGGCTTCATTCTCATTTAAAAGTGGTTGGAATTTATCCGCAGAACGCCTTTGTCTTAAAGCGATATAGGTCAGGACTTTGCGGTGAAATTGGACGTCGACTATGAAGGTTAACCTAACGTTGCTGGTACCTTGGTATTAAAGTTTCTTGAACACTCGCTTGAACGCTTGACTTTGTATAAACTTTTGCTTCATGAATCAACATTGGTTTCTACAACGCTGATCAAAGCCAGAGTGGCTTGTGAGGGACCTTTGGAATCGATTCCACCTGGCCAGTGAGCAAAGGTATGGTCTATTCCATCACGCTACTCTAACGCAGGTTGCTAGATACACATGTGGAAAATTAACATTTGACGCATACAAGTTCCTCGCGTTAATGATCAGCACGAGATGACTTTTAAAAGCAAATTGGTGTAAAAAATACGCGGATTCGAACCCGCTATCATCGGTTAAGAATCACGTGTTCCATCTCGATCATGTTGAACAACTTAAATGCACTTGTGGTTAATGTAGCCGATAGTTTATTTGTTAAGTATTTCCGTGATACATAATTAAAGGCATAGTTATAATTTTATTTTTGAATCTTTTTTTATAAATAAATAGGCGAACGGGCAAATTGAGCACGTTTGATTGTAAATTGTCATCACTTAACCATATTACCAACCAATCACAATTAACAAAGGTATACTAAAAAATACAATAAATGAATCATACACCACCACAGAAAATTATACTTCGTACGCCATATATATGACGAGGGGTCGGACGTCAACTCGTTATCATACATGGCGAACTTCGAAATAAAAGCCTAGTCGTTCACGTTAATAATCTATTTTCAATATTAAATCACAATAACTTTAAAATATTACAATACGATAACAAGATGGAGGACAATTCAGTTGGTAACGCAGCGAGTTCGTCCAATCGACTGTGTCCACATACGCGGTCCCCGCGCCCACCTCAAAATGACATTTTTCGGACGTCACGTGTTCTTTACGTCATACCGACACAGTGGCGACCTCGCTCAAGCTTCCAGCTTGACGTTGCCGGCTGAGTACAATAATTAATCAAAATAATTCTCAATCAAACTTCTTGATGCTTCGACATATATATATAGATAACGCCACATTTTTAATCTATATTACGCCACCAACTGGGATAAGATGTCCCTTATCCCGAAGGCATGACAAATACAGACATGTATTTACACTGGCTCATTCACCCTTCCAAGCAGAACACAACAATACTAAGTACAGCTGTTTTGTGGTAGGATATCTGAAGAGTGTTGTCCAGAAAAGCTTGCACGAAGCCGACCAACAATCTATGTCAAACCTGTGCCTCACATAATACATAACAATTTATATTTTAAAATAAACAGTTGTGATTGTGAAGGAGATTCTGTGAGAAGAAGGTACGGTGAGTGGTTGACACGAATTCAATTTAAATCTTAAGCCAGCGCCGTGCTTGCTCTTGGTTATAAGTGAATCAATGTTTGAGAGAAACAGCGCTTTACGCGTGCGTGTAGTTTGAATGGTAGAAATGAATTTTCGTAACAATATGTAATACTTTAAATCACTGGAGGACTATATATACAGTGGTGGTCATATAATTAGAAACACTTCTTATGAAAAAAGAAAGTATAATATCAACATACAAATGTTCGTAAAAAATATACACATTCAATAATTAATAATCATGCAAAAATATAGCCACTCAAATAAAAAACTCATTAAATGCATAAAATGTAAAACATATCTTACTTTTAATTACAAAATGAGGCTTACACATGTAGTAAGTATACATAGTGGAGAGATTAGCCAACTGTGCAGGAGATATAGTATAGAGCACAAGTGTGTGCGTAAACACAGGTGCACTCTCTATTTCCTAACTCTTATAACCCGATGGGACAGCAATCCGACACGACCGGAAAGAGTTCAGACGCAGGACCAACGGGTTTACGTGATTTCCGAGGCACGGGAGTGTACACAGATATTCTACCGCAAAACATCAGTACTTTGTGTTGTTGTGTTCCGGTTTGAAGGGTGAGTGAGCCAGTGTAATTACAGGCACAAGGGACATAACATCTTAGTTCCCAAGGTTGGTGGCGCAGTGGTCATGTTGTTTTTTTTTTTTTTTAAGAAATATACAAACCACTGTCTATGGGCGTTGGTGACCACTTACCATCAGGTGGCCCACATGCTCGTCCACTAACCTATACCATAAAAAAAATAAAAATAAACACACTTCCAACTCCCAGACTCCGGGCTGCTAGTGACAATTTTCGACAGAAAATCTCAATAATATTTTATTTATTTATTTTTATTTTTATATTTTATTTGCTCGTCCTGGGATTTCCCACCGATCACCGTGGCTGCGGCCGTAGGCGATTGCAAATCTCATCAGGATTACGCCTACGTATTCTAATAAAAAAAGACGAGACATTGGTACTATATAATAAACACATAAAAATATAATTTGAATTTCGAATATTCTATTCGAATAATATATATGCCATGAATAATTACGTTATGCCTAGAATGTCTACTGTTTAGTTTGTACCAAAAATTTACGGACGTAGTTCATACCTTAATTGCTTGCCATGCCTAAATCATTCTGTCCAAAGTTAGTTTAGTGGCGAGATATTGTATATAAACTAAAATTTAATTCATATTCGGTTATTTAAAATTTATTTTTAATAATGAAATGTTGCCATTTATGTTTAATGAGATAATTATTTTATTTGACAGTTAGATATATCGTTTTAAATTTGAGGCCTAAGTTTCATTTTTCTAATTACTCTTGTTTTTCGGTATTGTACTCGTAAAAGTAACGAAAATAACTTTTATTTCTGTACTGCCTTGTCATCTAACTTATAAGTATGTAATATCGCCAATAAAAGTTTATCAGCAGTGCTTTAATTTTAACAGCACTTGTTTGTAGTTTGTTACAGAGCTACTATGAACTTTATGAGACTGACGATGTTGACGACTGATTTTGCCCACTGCGATCTATCATAAGAGAGCCAAATCTTAGGACAAATTAGACAGATGCAATCTCTATTCCCTCCTCTCACAATCTTGGAAACTTTAGGCCACAACCTGGGGTTTGAATCGCGGAACTCGGGATCTCCGGGTTTTATTTAGCCATTACAACAACGAAGAAAACAAATATAGAATGAATTTAGTTAAAAAATTAATAAAAAAGGCATACATTTTTGTTACATTGCACCATAAATTCCCATTATCACTTTATGTGACAAATGATTTCACTTCTCGTGTATCTTCTTTTTAAGTTGGCATTGTATGTCATATGTTTATCTGTCGTACTTGGGTGGTCTTTATAACTTAGCTTCAATACACGAACAGACCTCCAAACACGTTTATTACTCAAAAATTTACTCCAATTTAAGCCTTGTTTATTTTATGATCTCGTTGTTATTAATGTCTTTATCCTTAGTCAGAATTCAAATATTTTGTTTTAATGTTTCTTTGTACATAATGTTTTACTGTTGAGTAAATTTATTGAACTATTGGTTTATTTATCAATCACAATTCGAGATATCAATATTTAACATTAATAAATTATAAGTTGATTGATTATGTTAATACTTGTTAGAATATTTAAAAAAAAACTCACTTACGAGAGTTGATGTGTAAACAACAAATCTTACGCTGACGTCATCTGACAGTCGAAATCTTACGCTTGACGCTTGAAGTCTCAGTTATCTCTTACCGTGTTACGCGCGCTGATGTTTATACATCAAAAATATTCATTATTACTACACATGTTTAGAGGTATTGAAAAGGACATACAACCAAACACTTGCCCCTCACACGCGGGCGACGACTCCTTTGACGAAGACAATGTTTTTCAAACAGTCATCTAGTTTTGGTTTTATACGTTAATAATAAAACGATTGAATTGATTGTACTTCGGGATAACGCTACAGATATTTAAACTGTTTTTATGCTATAACTAGCGGTCCGACCAGACTTCGTCCGGGTTGAAATATCTAACTCAGTAGATATTTTATAGAAAAATTTTTGATACCTTCGGTTACATAATTGAAATTTTCATAGGGATGTCTATTTTTTAAATAAATAGATTTATGTTCCTTGCTGGTAATTAAGCTTTCTGTAGATAAAAGTTTTTTTTAAGTCATACACAAAAAAACATAACCCCCTATCTCTTTATACTATTATTATAGAGAAAGAGCTGTCCGATCTAATTATAATCTTAGATTTCGGGACTCCCTTCGGGATGTTTTTACCAAAGTGATGCACAATATGTTTACAAAAATATAATGTGCATTCACAATAATATAGATCATTTTGAAATAATAGTGACACTCATTGTATTCAACTCAATTGATTTGTTTTAAGCGCAATATATATTGCTTTGTCACTATATTTATGAAATGCAAATATTTTAATTAAAATTAACCAAATATTAAAAGGTATTAAAATAAATTATAGACACGAGGAGTATATGTACATTTATAACACCTAATGTCTGATTTAAGTCAATAAATCATTCTCGAGGCACTGTATTCGCTTATATAATAAGATTCTCAGTAGCAGCCCAGAGTCTGGACGTTGATAGTGTGTACACTGCCGTGTCTTGTAAAGCGTAAAGCCGTTGGTCCTGCTCCTGAACTCTTTACTGTCTTGTCGGATTGCCGTCCCATCGGGTTATGTGAGTTTGGGAATAGAGAGTGAACCTGTGTTTGCGCACATACTTGTGCAATATAATATGTGAGCAGTTGGCTAATCTCCCTTGAGATTGGCTGCCGTTGCCGAAATCGGTCTGAAGACATTATTATTATTATTAAGATCCCACAGACATATTTAACTTTGCCTTTTAATGAAAAAGAAATTACATTAAAACCTTAAATAAATACAAATAAAAATTAAAAACATTTACTATACAAATCGTGACCGCGTGGAATGGTGGCAAGAATGCTAGCAGCATTTCCCCTTTGAATCGCAATTCCGATTCTCTGGGCGAAAAATGAACCAGCCCTCCTGTTACCAGTAGAGGCAATAAGACGGGGTGTAATATTTTGGATGAAATTTTTTGCACTATTACTCCAAGGTCCAAGCGTTTCAACTGCAAACGGAATAAAAATATAATTTTGAATAAGAGAAGAATATTTGTTACGTTTGTTCGTTTCAGCTTTTTCCGCGAATATAATAATTGTCATAAACATAGTGACAAAGCAATATATATTGCGCTTAAAACAAATCAATTGAGTTGAATACAATGAGTGTCACTATTATTTCAAAATGATCTATATTATTGTGAATACACATTATATTTTTGTAAACATATTGTGCATCACTTTAGTAAATCCTTTTAATTAATTTAAATAATGTAATGAAAAAATAATGTCTCATTTATCAAAATTTCTTGAACTTGATAAATAAGGCATATTACTCAAGAGATTGTATAAACGATAAAAAGCTTGGAGTTAGTATTTGTTGATTTCCAAGTAGTTATGTATAAATTTAATAGTATTTGACCGTCTCTGTAATTAAAAGGGTGATAAAGAGTAACTGGTTCCTCTTTAATTTAATACTGCAACACGGCGATTTAACCATACTTGAATAAAGAATCTATTTAATCTATTTCGAAACGAGAAACAGCTTTGCTGGTTCGGAAATTCGGTTAGGATATATCGGATCGGAATAAATTGGGAAAGCTAAAAAACGAGCGCCCACACACAGTAAATATTAAGAGGATTTAAACTGTATTTCATGACGTTGCTACGCTACATATTGCTAGATAACATGTGAATAAAAATATTCTGACAGGCTGCCTCACGATGCTTAAACCGCTGATCATAAGATGCTTAACATTCGGTGGCGGGATTAATATATAAATATAAAGCCAATCTTTGCGCATCTGACTTTGGGAGCGAGAAAATAGTGCCCTTACATACACATATTTGCCTTTTATACAGTGTAGGTAGACATGATTCTATCAAAATCATCTTCAAGTCATCAAAAATTTTTACTCGGTCGTAGGGCTTCCTGCAAGCTCGTCTGGGTGGGTACCACCCACTCATCAGATATTCTACCGCAAAACAGCAGTACTTTGTATTGTTGTGTTCCGAATTGAAAGGTGATTGAGCTAGTATTGCAGGCACAAGGGACATAACATCTTAGTTTCCAAGGTTGGTGGCGCATTGGCGATATAAGCGATGGTTAACATTTTTAACAATGCCATTGTCTATGGGTGTAAGTGACTTACCATCAGGTTACCCGTAAGCTCGTCCGCCTACCTATACAATAAAAAAATTGGGCCTAGTGATGTAATATGCACAGGTTCAATGAACCCTGGGCTAATGTCGTCTCCACTACTAACAGCAGATTTAAGCTTAATCAAGGAATATTAAGAAGGAACTATTCTTGAAAAATGGACATTACTACTAATAATTTCAAAGGATATTAACCTGAACAACAATTCCTTAACTATATGTATGATACTTGTATTATATGTCTAAAAACGTCCTTATTTTGTACCAATTATCACGGTTATCGAAATTCCTGTGGAAGTGCATATAAAAACATTTTCCATGAAAAAATATATAGGTTCACAAATTGTAATGGTGATCTATCAAATGTCAAATTCAATATAACAGATGTACAGACATCCACTATTATAGATATGTTAGAATATATATTTGTATTATTTGTTTTTATTATATATTCATTACATTTATATTCATACAAAATTTTATTTTGTTACAGATCGAGAGTACAGCGTGAATCTAACATTTATAATATTTATAATAAATTAATAGTAATTATTTGTCGTTTTTATTTAAATTGTGAACGTGTGCGTGTAGTAAGTAAATAGTTAAAGTAATCATTGAAAAGAATCATAAAATTATAGTAAAGTGTTAGTGAAGTGATTGTTTAAAACAAATCAATGTAGTCCATGGATCATAGGGTGTTCAACGATGCATCTGTTTCGTATAGATTTCTTTCTCGAAATCACACTGTGCATAGTATTGTGCTGTGTGAGAACGCAGCAGGAAGTGCTGATCGAGGAATCGTGTAAGTACTTTATTATTTTATTTTCTTAAGGGTATATTATCAGTTTTGGTTAGCTAGATATTCTATAACTGAGTAACGAAATGTACATAAATACAAATTTCAGAAACTAGTTGTTGAACTCGACTTCGTCGAGATAAAATAATATTTTCATTTTTAATTTCCATACCTATAAATTCACCTGTCGGATCGGTTTGTAATTTTAACTAGCTAAATTAATAATGATGAACGTATCGCTTGAATAAGATATTCTACAGCAAAACAGCAGTACTTGGTATTGTTGTGTTCCGGTTTGAAGGGTGAGTGAGCCAGTGATCATATGATCGTCCGCCTACCTATGATATAAAAAAAAAAATAAAAAAATAAGATGAATAATATTAATTTAATCTAAAAAAATTTATTGAATAAAATAAAATTAGACTATGATCACTTTGTGGTGGAGCGTTGTAAAGGTATCATTTACCACATAATCTACTGCCAAATACCAATGTATAATGTTGTCGTGTGTCGTTTGAAGTGTGAGCGAGCAAATGGAACGGCACAAGGGACATAACTCATTCCCAAGTATAAGAGTCAATAATATTGTAATATATAATATTAAACATAATACGTATACTGAAGAGCAGCGTCGAGGAAGTCGGAAATTCAATCGCAAGCGTGAACACGAGCGTCGAGTGAGCCGCGGGCGTGAACACGAGCGTCGAGTGAGCCGCGGGCGTGAACACGAGCGTCGAGTGCGCCGCGGGCGTGAACACGAGCATCGAGTGAGCCGCAGCACAGAAAGTAAGCGGAACGACAAGCGTCATTCCAAACGACCACGCAGCTCATCTGATCGGAGTAGCACATCAAGTACAGTAAGTGGTGCAGTGAATTACGAAACTAAGCAGGTAAGAAAACCTATTTTTGCAAATAGTGAAATCCATTTGTTTTTAACTGAGTTAGTAAAATCTTTGTCAAATGTTAAGCCAGAAGGCAATAAGTTTCCGATGTTAGGCAATGTCATCCCTGAGTTTGATCCAATGATGAAAGGACAAACAATTCAAATTTGGCTTAAAAAGGTAGATGAATGTGCGAAGCTGTATCATTGGGGAGATGATCAGATTATTCATTACGCGTTGCCTAAGCTGTCAGGTGTTGCTCGCACATGGTACCAGTCCTTGCCTTCAATGTCATTTTCATGGTCTGTATGGAAAAATAAATTAATAGAATCCTTTCCCAGTAGTGATGATTATGCTGAGTTATTGACCGATATGCTGTCGAAACGAGTAAAATATAATGAATCTTTAGAATTTTATTATTACGAGAAATTAAACTTGTTGAATCGTTGTGAAATTTTCGGGAAGCGAGCTGTTGATTGTTTATTATATGGAATCGACGACCGTTCATTAAGGTTAGGTGCTAAAGCAGCAAAGTGTCAAGAACCGGAACAAGTATTAAACTATTTTCAATCGATCAAACAACATAGTCGCGATAATGATAGATCTAAGGTCACCCAAGATAAAAGAGCTTATACATCAAACAATCTTAATTTAAATACAAAGCAGTTTAGCGGGAATGATACAAAAGTTTTTAAACCTCAGAATAGTGCTTCAGTGGTCTGTTATAATTGCAACGAAGCAGGTCATTTTAGTTTTAAATGTACGAAAAAGATTTTAAGATGTAACATATGTAAAAATCTTGGTCATTTATCAATTAATTGTCCACGTTTGTCGAATGAAGGTAACAAAGGTAATACTACAGAAAAAACCGTTTTACAAGTAGACGTTGATAATTCTGGAAATAATAAATATTTTGTTTCGTTGAAAGTAAATAGTATCGTGACCGAAGGGTACATAGATTTAGGCAGTCAATGCACACTTATACAAGAAAGTGAGGCAAAAAGATTAGGAATTAATTGGACAGTAGGCCAATTACCGATCATGAGGGGTTTGGGCAACAACATTGTTGTACCAATTGGCGTTGCTTGTGTAGATATGGATATTAATAATATCGTAGAGAAGGTTGAGGCTTACATAGTTGATGATGGCGTAATTAAATATCCAGTTTTAGTCGGTCATAGCTTCACTGAAAAACCAGGCCTGATTATAACGAAAACAACAGATTCTTTGATTTTTAGCAAGAACTGTATAGGTAAATTACTGTTGATTATAAAAGATAATATTGAAATACAATCAAATCAAACATCGATAATTCCAGTTTACTCCGAAAAAAAATTTTCTGGTTCTGTGTATGTCAGAGGCTCAATAAGAGGTTTGCCAGGTAGGGAATATTACTTGCTACCCGGCGAATATATTTTCAAAAATGGTTTCGGGGCGCTGTTAGTATTGAATTTTAGTAAGAACATACTAACGTTAAATAAAGAAATACTGATTAGTCGAGTTTTCACTACTGAAATGAGTTTAGATGTCAACATTTTAAACTTTAATGATTCTGATACGAGCTCAGATTTGAATTATGGCTCACACTTAACGAGTGATGAAATTTTTCAATTAAAAACCCTTCTAAAACAATACGAACATTGTTTTTCTTTTAGCTTAGGAGATTTGGGATATACAAACGTAGTACAAATGGAGATTAAAGTGAACGATACTCAACCAGTTGTCTATCGTCCTTATAGGCTTTCATATCCAGAGCGTGAATTGGTACAAAAGATGGTAAAGGAAATGATGGATGCTGATATCGTGTGTGAATCTAATTCACCTTACGCGAGTCCCATTATTCTTGTAAAGAAAAAAAAGGCGAGAAACGACTTTGCATAGATTATAGAGCTTTAAATAAAAAAACTCGTAAAGAACACTATCCTTTACCGTTGATCGATGATCAGTTAGATAGGTTATCTGGAAACTCTCTTTTTATCAGTCTTGATCTGGCCTCTGGCTATTACCAGATTCCAATTGCAGAATCTTCACAAGAGCTCACTGCATTCGTCACACCCGACGGACAGTATCAATTTAAAAGAATGCCTTTCGGATTAGCAAATGCTCCTTCAATTTTTCAAAGGGCTATGAATAAAGTGCTTTCAAAATTGAGCTTTGTAGTGATTTACATGGATGATATTCTAATCCCTGCTAGATCAGTTGAAGAGGGATTAACACGATTGGAAGAGGTTTTTAAGCTTTTATCCGAAGCAGGGTTAACTCTCAAGCTAAAGAAATGTTACTTTTTTCAAAAAGAATTAGATTTTCTAGGTTTTAGTGTATCCGGGGACGGTATACGGCCGGGTTCACGTAAGACAATAGCCATTTCTAATTTCCCAGTACCACAAAATGTTCATGATGTTAGACGTTTCATAGGACTTGCTAGTTTCTTTCGAAGATTCGTCAAAGATTTTGCGACTATCGCGTGTCCTTTGACGAACCTTTTAAAATCCAAATTTCAATGGAAATGGACAGAAAAATGTACAATGGCCTTCAACACTTTAAAACATAAACTAATAGGACGACCAATATTAGCTCTGTTCGATGCTCAATTAGATACCGAACTGCATACAGACGCGTCGAAAATCGGAATTGCAGGCATACTTATGCAGCGTGGTAACGATGGTCAACTGAGGTCTGTGGCTTACTATAGTCGGAAAACGTCAGAGGATGAGCAAAAGTATCATTCCTATGATCTCGAGACATTAGCTGTCGTTGCCTCATTAAGCCGTTTTCGTGTTTATCTACTCGGATTGCAGTTTAAAATAGTCACAGATTGCAATGCCTTGAGAACGACACTGACAAAACGCGACCTTATCCCTAGAATTGCGCGGTGGTGGGTGCAGTTACAAGAGTTCGATTGTAATATTGAATATAGATCAGGATCACATATGGCTCATGTTGATGCTCTCAGTCGTGCTCCTGTGACTGAACTCACCAATGAAACTGACACGCACGTGATTGATGTTCTGCAAGTAGAAGTAACAGATTGGATTGCGACTGTACAGAGTAATGATGAAGAGATAAGGCGAATTCGGGAAATTTTGATTGATGATGATACAAAATTTATAGCTGATGTACGAAAGAATTATCAAGTCAAAGGTGAGCATGTATATCGTATTTTAGATGATGGGATACGTTGGGTAGTACCAAGAGGTGTCAGATGGCAAGTCTTGCGCATGAACCATGATGACGTAGGACACTTTGGTTTCGAAAAAACTCTAAACAGGTTAAAAGGAATATTTTGGTTTCCTAAGATGCGTCGATTCACAAAGAAGTATGTTTCGTCATGTTTACAATGTGCACATCACAAAGCACCGTCAGGTTATAAGGAGGGGTTACTTCATCCTATACCCAAAATAGAAAAGCCGTTTCATACGTTACATGCAGATCATCTCGGCCCATTCGTTAGATCTAAGAGAGGTAATGTATATATACTAGTGATCGTTGATGCATTTACAAAATTTGTAAACATACGCGCTGTGAAGGATACAAAAACAACAACTGCAGTCAAAATATTCAAAGAACACTTTAGTTATTTCGGCGCTCCGTCGCGGCTAATTACAGATCGAGGGTCGTGTTTTACTAGTTCTAAGTTTAAAGAATTTACAAGAAGCTTGAATATAAAGCACATTTTAAATGCGGTTGCCACTCCTAGAGCAAACGGACAGGTCGAGAGATTCAATAGAACCATATCTGACGCTTTGAGTACTAAATGCCATGGTAAAAGTGAAAACACGTGGGATGAGTATGTAGGTGATATTCAGTTAGGGATCAATACGACTGTTAGTAAAACAACGGGGAAAAGTCCTTCAGAATTACTATTCGGTTGTAAGTTAGTGTCCACGACAGAAAATATGTTAAGTGACGTTATTACTGAGGCGGCTCAGTTAGAAACTGGTAACAAATTGATGCAACTTAGATCGGATGCTAAAGAAAACATTGATAGAAATCAACAGGCAGCAAAGCTTAGATTTGACAAGAATAGGAAGCAACCAAAATTATATAATGTAGGAGATCTTATTAGAATTGAGAGAACGGTAATTGATAAAGATCACATAGGTAAATCAAAAAAGCTCATACCCAAATTTCAGGGACCTTATCGAATCTTAAAAGTTTTACCAAATGACCGGTTTTTGGTTGGAGACACTCCGCTGACTAAAAAGGGAAACAAAAGATATGAGAATGTAGTAGCAATAGATAAAATTCACCCGTGGCTTAATTTTAATGATTATTCAAGTGACGGTACCAATGAAAATGACAATGAGCTTAGCGATAGTGATAAAGAATAGACTTTTGATTAATACTTTTATATGTAATTTGATATTAGATAATTAGTGGCGAAATGGATAAGATTTGAATTTGAAAAGAGATAAATGTTTCGAAGATGTACAATATATGATATGTTGTAATACTTATTTTGTTATTTTGTCTTACAAAAAAAAACTGATTTAATTGTTATAAAGAAAAGTTATTTGATATCTTTGAAATGGTATGTTAAATTAGGTTAAGAATGAAATTGTAACATGATTTGGCACATCTCGATGTGTGGTCGTAATTTATGGTAGAATAGATGTGAATTAGATATAAGTGCAGGCTATAAGCAGTCAGTGCTGAAACGAATGGTATCAATTAATTGATATCGCACAGATGATTGTAGATTATAGCAGACTGTACGATATATTTTTATGTTCCTATATATTGAAAGCGATCACAGACTATGAGCAATCAGTGCAGAAAATGAAAAGTATAACGTTACTACTATATAGCATAGATGATTGTAGATCGTAGCAGACTGTGTAAGATATTTGTTTACGTAAGTTTAATGCGAACACAGGCTAAGAGCAATCAGTGCAGAAATGAAAAATATTACATTACTACTATAGCATAGATGATTGTAGATCGTAGCAGACTGTGTAAGATATTTGTTTACGTAAGATTAATGCGAACACAGGCTATGAGCAATCAGTGCAGAAAATGAAAAGTATAACGTTATTACTGTAGCATAGATGATTGTAGATCGTAGCAGACTGTGTCAAGATGTAATAATAAGTATCGTTAAGCATATATATAGTTTAATTGACTATCTTTATAGAAATTTTATGTAACACAAACATTGTTGTTTTTTTTTTTTTTTTTGATTTGAGTGAGAGGTCTCACTCATCAAAGGATGGCCGAGCTATAAGAGTCAATAATATTGTAATATATAATATTAAACATAATACGTATCATTATTAAATATTGCTGAAGAGTATCTGTCATTTTTCATATTAAACAATAATATTCTACATTTTTAATCTGTAAGCAAGAACAATGACAGATACTTTTTCTTGGCGGGAAACGGATTCACTTATAATATATCTTCGAGCATTGCGCGCTAAATTATATATATAAGGATCTTATGATAGCAAATAATATATTAATTTCATTGAAGTCCCGTTTTATTTCTGAGTATAATCTAGTTCTTTCACAAGGTTAGTGGCGCATTTGCGATGTAAGGAATATTTAATATTTACTGCGCCAATTTCTATGGTGGTGTTTCCAATCAGATGGTCCACTTCTCTGTCCGGCTACATATATTTAAAAAATAAATAAACAATCGTTTAGCAAATTTATACTAAAATTTTGTTACAATCCTACTCAGTTTTCATCTACTTGGTTACATTAAATTCAAATCCGTTTTATGGTTGCTTATCATTAAGTCACTATCTTTGTATATTTAGAGATAAGTTGGTTATATTGAGTTCAATTTATTTGGAAACATTAACTGCCTCGTTGGTCTAGCGCCTCGGAAAGCACGTAAAGTGGTGTGAGGTCAGATTGGTCTACTACGATTTAGAGGTGCCAGTGCTTACGATTTCTCGCTGTTCTGAAGTAGAAGGATAAAGAAGGATCAATGTTATTAAGTTCCTGAGCACATGCATATTATGATATACATATCCATAATAATATTGATTATTTCGATAGTAACATTGATAAACATTGAATAAACGTGAGAAGTAAAGAAAACTTATTCGCAAAGTGTATTCGTTCTTTCTTGGGCAGTTAATAATAAAATAATTATTGTTAGCGATCGAGAGTATAAAAGGTATGGCAAACAGCAATATCAGGGCACTTCGTCTTCGTCGCTCGACTTGATCGGATGTCTTCCTTTTAACTTTAAAATTATATTTGATTATTTATGTAACTTAATTGTAGAAAAGATTAACTACTGAGTGTCTAGCCGGTTCTTTGAAAAATCTACCATTCCGAAACGATGAAAGCTTAAACTTTACATTGAAAAATGATTATTCAAAAGTGCTCGCAACTTGAATAGAATTGATTTGACACCATAATATATCCAATAGAAAACAGATAGACAGGCACAATATTTGCAACAATTACATGCGGAATATAATTCAATGTTCATGAAACTTTTTCATAATCAAAATTTTAACTACACAATACTCGCGCAAACAAAATTGCAACTGTTTGTTTTTGCGTATTTATTAAGTTAACAAGATAAAGGGATTATCATAATTATAAATACATTTAAATAATGCTTATTCCGTTAATATTAACGATAAAATAATTTAACAGCGCACAATTATAAACTCGACGCTTGCAGTTTAATTGGGAGAATTGAACATTATGATGTAAGCTGTTGGAGGCGTCCGTTAATTAGAGAATATCCAATTGATAGTGGGGCTTAGATGTATTTATAGAGAAAACTGGATGGCCTTATTAAATAACTCTCAGTTTGGCCTTTTTTATAAATTTAAAACGTTACGAAAGCCGATATGGTCCAGTTAGAACGCGTGAATCTTTACCGAAGATCGTGGGTTCAATCCCGGGCAAGCACCACTGAATGTGCTTAATTTGTGTTTATAATTAATCTTGTGCATGGCGGTGAAGGAAATCATCGTGAGGAAATCTGCTTGTGTCTAATTTCACTGAAATTATGTCACATGTTTATCCACTCACCCGCATTGGAGCAGCGTGGGCGCAGGGCTAAGGTGTCTTCTCCTCAAAAAGGAGAAGACACCTTAGCCCAGCAGTGAGACATTCACAGGTTGTTACCGTACCGTATTGAACCGTACCATATTTGTATAGATATATAAAATTGATGTTTCTGTCTGTGATTTCAAAATAATCGCATCTTATACCAAAACCAATACAATATCAAACCAATACAATAATCAAATAAATTGATGATTTTAATGAGGAATAAACAAAAAAAAATATTCCGCAACAGCTGATGGCCGAAAAACAACAAAAGTAATAATTATTAATAGTTAAATAAAAATGAAGGATAAAAATTAAGATTATTGAGAACCCACAATCTTCGAATGCAATGTTTAAGCCACTGAACCAAATCGGCTCTATCATGAATCCAATCTCCCACGTCTCACACTAAAGTAATTATAATTAACAAAACAGCTGATCAGTAAACACGATATAAATAAGTTACTGATTTAGAGTGTTGTTGATAAAGATGCGGTCTGTATTAATTATTGGAACTTACTTAAGTGATAAGTGCTCTCCACGCCTGGCTGGTTGCCATCTCGGCGCTCGTCTGAGATCTGCTGACTTTGTAATATTCGTATTGACATGAATTATTTATAATCGTTGAGTATGATTATAAATGACTAAAAACGATATACGTATGAATACGATTAGTGTTATGACTCTCGTTTTTTTTGTCTGCCGATTTTACCATCTGAGATGGTTTATTTGAATTAATTATTTTTTTATTAAAACAAATTAATAAATATGATGGTGTAAAATAAATAAAAACATTATTTTGTTAATAATATAGTATACGTATAGAGAACGATCCAGGCACACTACTCTCTAGAGAACGATGACGTAGTAAGGGCATGACGTCAAGAAAGCGTTATGCCGTGTTCCGACACGGCATACCAGTCGGTCTTACCTCCAAAACTAGCCGATTAGACGTTTCAAATCAATATTTTTTTTATTCAAACATTATTGGTACATCTAGTTAGTATATTCTTTATTATTGTCTAACTGCCTCGTTGGTCTAGTTGCTATATGTATGAGTAGATGTAAATGATGGCCGCAGACCCTGAGGTCCTGGGTTCAATCCCCAAGTCTTGCCAATAACAATTTATTGGGTTTTTCTCAGTAGCAGCCCGGAGTCTGGAAGTTGGAAGTATGTACACTCCCGTGCCTCGGAAAGCACGTTAAGCGGTATGAATAATAAAACACAAATTTTACGGAACAATACTGACAACTCTCGTTGTTTTCAATCCATTAACATCCGGAGATTAAGCTTCAACTATCAGAGAGAATTTTTCACTAACTCTACCTTTGATTGTGCGGCGAATAAAATCAAAACGAAAACAGATGCTCGTCAGATATGCAATTAACGGAGGCTTTCAAACTGGCTCTTAATTGTTTTCATAGAAACTTTTGCATAGCCGATTAACACACAATCAATAACGATACAATACTAGAATAGTGTGTCATATATTTTATAAAACTTTGCGATATAAAATTGATTGAACTAGTTTTGTTTTATGTATTTATTTTAGTTATTTAATTGGTGGTGATTGCTTAATGATTTCTCTCTTCTTCTTGGTAGAATCATTATTTGAAATCTTGCATATTGCCATTAAAAAAACAAAATGGGCTTTTTGATTTCATTTTTGAAATATATTTCTTTGACTTTATCATGTCACGAATATAATTTATCATTTATTTATTTAATCTTATCTATTTTTTTTTGTTTTTGTTCATTTAGATAAAACAATCTATAATTGAAAACTTTGTTGGTTTATGTATGTGTTATGTTCATTAATTTTATGATGCTATATATAATACTGTTCGTTTTCTACATTTAAATAAAAAAAGAAACAAAATAATTTTAAAGCCGATATAACCAATAGCGAGATAGCGAATATAGTAGCAGTCTGGCATAAGTAAATTTAAAATGGTAAACCACGGTAAATGAAAAAATATCGACAGGAAACCCGCATGCTAAATGTTTTGCAACATGTTTTATGTATATGCCAATCCGAAGTGGAACAGGAATTTGGATTACGGTCATCTTTTTTCGCAGAGAAGGTAGCCTCGGTGAGAATGGGTTTTGGGGGTTAACATTTGTTTCTAATTGATTTTGCAAATACGATTGTAATAATTTTCCAAAAAATTAATTTCATAGGATCTATAAGATTAAAAAAATGTGCAAAAATATTTGTTCAATTATTTATATGCTGACCGTCTCAAACATTGGTAGATTGATCTAAAATTGACTACATGAATTTCACCAGTCTATAACATCATAGTAATATAATATCATCCTACACATATTGTATCTATACTAATATTATAATGCGAGGTAACTCGTGTCTGTCTGTAAGTTTACTGTTATAAACGTAATACCAACCTTTTATTAAAAAAAAGTCTTTTATTACTATAAAAATAATGTTATTGCAATTATTACACTTTCAGAAAATTCACGATTGCTATCTACGTCGAGTTTCGAGTTTGTTCGAATATAATAGTCCCACAGATTAATAACAGCCCACGCATGCGCAGTGCAATGCTTCATTCCAAATAGGGTCTTTCTTAAAACTGCCTTTTGTTCTGGTTGTTCATTTTTTATTTGGAATCGTATTATCAAGACTCTATTGAGGTGACCTCCCGCAGAGTAAGAATTATTGTTCTCTGTTATATAAAACTTTTTTTTTTAAATGTGCATTCTAAATTTAATTTTCGGTTACGTTTTATTTCGAGTGACGTTTGGTTTTTGTTTTATATAATCTGTGTAAAATATACATTTTATTATTTCTTATTTATAGAGCGCGGGGAAAATTAACGTAAGCCATTTAATTTTTGTTTTTATTTACTTGGAAAATAAATATTACACCCAGTGATTTTAACGTAAGCCCCTAGTCTTTATTATAAGCCTCCTTTCAAACATGCTATATTTCCGAAAGTACTTCAGAGCTTTTATGTAAGAACAAACTTGGTACTCGCCGTAATACACGCTCGTGACATGACAAAACGTGATATCCGACACTGACAACAAGATGTCTGTTAATGTCTGAGTACTAATGCCTCTTTTTGAGTGAAAGGCTTGGAGTGTATTTAATCACGCTGCTTCGATACGGCTTTTTAATAAAATAGGTAGATGGACCGATGGCCACCATCGAAAAATGCGTCACCCACCGTGGGAACTAAGATATGTCCTTGTGCAGTTATACTGGCTCACTCACCTATCAAACCAGAACATAACAATACTATAGCTATTTAGAGGTAGAATATTCGACGAGTGTCTTACCTATCCAGAAGGGTTTTCACAAAGCCCCACCACCAATAAATGATAGATTGATACTAATAGATTTTCTTATCTATAACATACATTGTGATTCAGACTTTTTTTTATTTTTTTTTATTTTATAGGTTGGCGGGCGAGCTTTTGGGCCACCTGATGGTATGTGGTCACCAACGCCCATAGACATTGGCAGTGTAAGAAATGTTAACCATCGCTCACATTGCCAATGCGCCACCAACCTTGGGAACTAAGATGTTATGTCCCTTGTGCCTGTAATTACACTGGCTCACTCACCCTTCAAACCGTAGAATACCACCCACTCATCAGATATTCTACCGCGAAACAGCAGTACTTTGTATTGTTGTGTTCCGGTTTGAAGGGTGAGTGAGCCAGTGTAATTACAGGCACAAGGGACATAACATCTTAGTTCCCAACGCTGGTGGCGCATTGGCGATGTAAGCGATGGTTAACATTTCTTACAGTGCCAATCTCTATGGGCGTTGGTGACCACTTACCATCAGGTGGCCCATATGCTCGTCCGCCTACGTATGCAATAAAAAAAAAAGTAGATATTCCCCAAAATATGAGGAGGATTTCGCCCCGTATTGGGACAGGCTGTTATTATATTAGAATTAAACTAACAAGAAAGATCTAACGTCACACCAGTAAAATTACTAATAAAGGAGTTTATTTTCTCTTTAGTAAAAACCCATACGAAAATATGAAAAAAGACTCCGGCACGACGCTTAAGCCTTGTAAATTATAAGCTCGTGTAAGCTTCAGCTTATATCGACACCTCATCAATCATTTATGTAACGGGTTTATAGGACGAGAGAATAAAGAATCATGTATAAATGTATCATATATAAATATATGCTTATACATAACAAATCGTATCGAATAATAATTCTTTATTCGACGTATGTAGGGGCACTTTTTAATATTGAATTTATATTAAGATATTTTATATTTAAACTAGCGTTTTGCTCGCGGTTTCACCCGCGTAGTTCCCGTTCCTGTGGGAATACGGGGACAAAATGTAATGATAATGTAGCTTTCCATTGGTGAAAGAATTTTTAAAATCGGTTTAGTGGTTTAGCCGTGAAAGCGTCACAAACAAACAAACTCACAGTCGCATTTATAACATTAGTTAGGGTTTAATCATTTATATAATATGCCATATTTATCAAAGCTTTTTTTAAAATATATTTCAGGTTAAAAATAGGCAACGCTAAAAATATGTGGAAACTTATAGAAACGAATATGTTTTAAAAATAATTTATTGACTATGCAACGTGTTTGTTAAGTAAGAAAAATTGTAAAACATTTTATTGGCCCAACTTGGGACTTGAACCTAGGACCTCGACACCTTAAGAGCTCATTCATCTCAATCATTCAGTTATGCTGTATCCGTGTATCAAAGTAGATTCCGTGTCTTCTTCCTTCCCCAGAGAGTAATAAATCTCCCGTCACAGTACCAGCTCTGTTTACAATCAAAGCAAATTATGTTTGATTAATCATGTCGAGTTCAAGCGTTGATCAATCAGTGGGCGATGTAAACTAAATGTTTATAAGGTGATCGTATTCGTTAGTTGCTGATCGAAATCTAAAGGTCATAAGTTCGAATTGGGTTCAAAAACCGTTCCTAGCTCTGTAAACGATATTACAAAAGAAATATTAAATTTGATAAGATTTTCTTTTTAATTAAACATTTCGAACAAATCATAAGTCAAGATATTAGTTCAACCTGGATACGTTGGCACTGTTTGACATGTAAACAATTTCTTCTATAATCAGCACATACATCAACTGACATTTTATATCTCTATCTCGCACGTAAATTATCACGTGAAGGTTTCTCGCTCGCACGATGTCTGCTTATTATGTGTATATATATTACACATTATTTTTACGGCAATTACACTGGTTCATTTAGAATTCAGTTAGAATCTAACTCCGGCATTTTGAATTTCAGTGAATTTCAGTGACATCACAATATTCATAAATATATTTGCCCAATTATTGTTCTTGTCTTAATTTTGATTAGAGGATAAGGCCGCCTTTGCATAAAATGGTCTACCTGTTCTTTATTTATATATTGTTTGAAAATGATGTGCTATTAAGACTTATTAATAAATAAATATAAACACTAAAAATATTTCAGGATCTTATTCACTACAGTATTTTTACAAATAGAAGCAATTTAAAGCCTTAACTAAGACAAAACAGTTCAGTGCGTATTGCCCCTGTCTAGGTTATTTTTTTTATTGATGAGCGTTATTGTTATCTATAAGTTATGAAAATGGAAGTTAAGAATAATTATAATAAGGTAGGAAACACACATAACAAACATTTAATCATAGAAGGTAAATTTATTATGTAACATAATTAAATACAGTTAATTTAAGATCAATTTTCGATATTAATTAACCTTTTAGATGTAATTAATTTCGCTGACAAGTTAATTATACGGAACATGTTTGAAATTCTTTTGTTGGTATATGATCAAGCTGATATTATATTAATATATTAAATTCAAGCATGTCAGTTCAATAGTTTAATTTAAAAGAGATGAAACTGAGAAACCCTGCAATTTTTTTAATTAATTTAATTCTTTAAAAAAATCGCTGAGTTTCTTTCGCCTTTCCTTCTCAGGGGATTTTTCCGAACTCCCGGGGGTAGTTTCTAATTTGACTATTAATAAGTAAACGTAATGCTTTTATGTTCAAGTATTTTGGTTTGATTTGATTACGTGAGCTCCAGTTCGGCCACCCATGTACATAACATGGTTGACCGAACTGGAGCTCGCTCGGCTCTGTTTTAATTTAGTTTTGAAAAAATAAGATTTTTTAAAAGAATAATATTGGTAAAGGAAAAAAGCATAATCTTAACTCAAAACAAAATTTAATCCAAACCGTTACATGTATAATACATATATATTCTTCTATATATATATTGCTCATTTAACATTACAAGATTCTTCGCCGTGATGCAATACAAAAATGTCTCATTTATTGGTATAGATTGTTTTCTGACAGCCTAATTGGTTGAAGTAGTGGTTAGTTTACAAGGCCGCAAGCAGTGTGTCTGTGTCAAACTCCTGATCATAATAAAAAAGTTACTGGATTTTTGATTAAGGAATTCTCAAAAACAGCCCGGAGTATAAAAGTCAGCAATGTTTACACTCCCGCGCCTCGTGTCGGATTTCCTGTTTCTGATAACGAGAGTGCACTTAAGTTTGAACATACACTTGTGTGTATTTTAGTGCAATATGTCCCGCATAGAATTAATTTAATATTTTGATTGTAGCTGATACTTGATAAAAAAAACCCTTTTTGCTATCGATCCACCCGGATATTGAAATTTTGAACTCCAAGTCCTTTATACATACAGTCCTAAAATAGGCCAATAGATCACCAAGTCAATCATAGATATTACTGTGAACACAAACCAGAGCCCCCGTCGAATCACATTCCCATCAATTACAACAATTTAATCAATAAGTAATGACACGATCTATAATCAGGGTTACTCCCTACTGGTAACATTCAAAGAACAATTTAATGCACCATCAGAAATCGAATAGGTGGATAGATAAAAAGATCCCGCTGGTTTACTTTTATCTTTTAAATCAACCCATAAACTTAACATAAGTTTATTTACCGCAGGTTTAAACTATGGGCGGTCTTTAAATAGCTTTATTTGTATGTTATTTGCATGTATTTGCGTTGTATTTATTACTTTAGTATATGATGGTCAAGTGGTTAAATCACATGATTCTTAACCGATGATCGTTGGTTCAAATGAACCACAGAATTTTAATAGGCGTACTCAAATAATATATGCTTAACAAATCGTTAATCCCGACTCTAAAGAGCTAATAATAAAACTATTTTCCAAATTTAAGCATCGTTCAAGAAAGTATTTTTGGTCCAACTTTAAGGGGGGCAAATGGGAGGTCTAACTTTGTATGAACTTTACCTGTACGAAATCTGGACGTGCAGCCACACAAGGCAACCAGTACTTTGTACAAATAAAAAAATTGTATTCGCCTGTAAACTGTCAGAAACAATATAAAAATAAATGTCAATAATCTTAAAAGATCAAATATTAATTGCTAATAATAATAGTCTCTGTTTATTTCGTCAAAATAACAAATGAACTCCGTGTGTCCTGAATCGCGCTAACGTTGTGATTACTTGAAGGGTATAAAATCACCTTGTTATATTTTCAGTTCTCTTTGTTTAAAACTTGGAACATAAAGGATGACCTTTTAAGGATGTTATAAAATGTGTCGTAGCCTGTAGCGTGTTTTAAATGCGTGTGGAACTTACTCTATCCATCACAACATGATACATCGTCTACATAGTGGTAAAGTACTAAAGGACATTAATTAAATTTTATGTTTTACAGTAACTAGCTACTAGCTAGGTAATTAATTAAGAAATAACGTAACGATCTGTGAACATTTTACTTCTCGACACGTGTGTGTGTATGTGTGTGCGCGCGTTCGTGTGTGCTTGCGCGAGCGTGCGTGCGCTCGCTGTGTGAGTGTGTGTAAGTTAGCGTGTTGTTGTTATTGTAGTATTTGTTTTAAAAAATTGTTTTGGTCTGCCTCCTTGGTCTAATGGCTAGATATAAGGCCGCAGACCCGTTGTCCTGGGTTCAATTCCCAGGTCGGGCCAATAAATAGTTATTGGGTTTTTCTGTCAGAAAATTCTCAGTAGCAGCCCGGAGTCTGGAAGTTGGAAGTACGGCACGGGAGTTGTACACTCCCGTGCCTAGGAAAGCACGTTAAGCCGTTGGTCCTGCGCCTGAACTCTTTCCGGTCGTGTCGGATTGCCGTCCCATCGGATTATGAGAGCTAAGGAAAAGAGAGTGCACCTGTGTTTGCGCACACACTTGTGCACTGTATATACTATATCTCCTGCGCAGTTGGCTAATCTCTTGAGATTGGCCGCGTTGGCCGAAATCGGTCAGGAGGACATTATTATTATTACAGTAGAACCTCGATTATCCGAACCAATTGGGACTGAGACTAATTCGGATTATCAAAAGTTCGGATAATCGAAACGTGGGTTTTTGGGGACGAGATCATAATCAACTCCTTTTTACATAAAAACAGTACATACATATATATATCAAAATTGGACATGCGTATTAACGTTGAAATATATGTATGTGTATTTTCAACACCTGAAAAAGTCCAATATTTTTTGTTATATTTTTTTTATAAAATCGTCAATTTTTAATTCACGAACGGCTTTAACGCCTTTTTGAGCGGCCAAGTCTCAATAAACAATGTATCTTTCGCACCAATGTTCGGCTAATTGAGCGTTTTGATAAACTTAGTCATCGTTCGGATAATCGAGGTTCTACTGTATTATTATTATATTATATGTATAAAATTTATTTCTATTAAACATTACTTGTCTATATTCGGTCATTACTATGTAAACCACCTAAACGCTATTACTACGTCGCGTTTCATGTCCAAAGGCTGTTTGGAAGATTTTGTTCATTCAGCGATAAGATCGCCTGCGTAAATTTTCCTCACATAATTTATATTATGTAATTTTTGTTACAACATACAATTATATTTGTATTGGCAAGTACCTCTGAATTTTGCAGGCAGGTTTCCTCACGTTGATTTTTTTCACCGTCAATCATGAAATTAATTATTATAAACACAAATTAAGCACATGAACATTCGGTGGGGCTTGCTCGGGTTCAAACCCACGATCATCGCTTAAGATTCACGCGTTGTGACTGGGCCATATCGGCTTTCGTATAGACCACTTCGGCTTTTTTATATATATAATACCCTGGGACATTATAAGGACAGGCCATATTAAGTAGAGCTCGTCCTTTGGAAACCAGACAACTGATATACTACATATACTACTTTTTATTTCGTAAATACATACTTATAAAGAGTTATTTGTAACGCGTAGATTTATAAACGTTCAAGCGGGAAATTAAATTAATACTTATTTTTGTGATTTTTATGAAAATAAAATCTAACAAATTATCAAAAGTCGTAGAACAAAAGTTGTTGCTTATGGTGTTAGTTATCTAGACCTGCGAGGTTGCTGGGTCGTTACAAATAACCTTGTATATAGATAATTGCACCCAGACTCAGGACAAACATACATGTTCATGCACACAAATGTCTGTCCTGGGTGGGAATCGAACCCACGACCTGCGGCGCGAAAGGCTAGTATCTACCAACCACGCCAACCGGCTCGACAAAACAAACATCATTTATGGGAATAAAGCCGAAAGAAACAATCACAAGAAATGACTATAGTTTTATTAATATTTTCAATCTTATCAGCGAGAGGTAAGAACGAGTAAATATTGTAATAAAATATAACTTATACTTAAACCGTCTAAGTTAAGGATTCATAAATTATCCTCTACGCTGATTGTAACAACTTTTTTTATCCAAGATTGTGGGCAGTAAAACCTTTATAGTGTAACCTCTGCTGTTAATAGAGCTGTCTGCTTATATGTGGCTGTATTATAAAATTGTTTGATTTTTATACCCAGTTACGTCACGGTTCCAATGTAAATGCGTATTTTATATGTACTTAGTGGTTTTATTTATTTAATGTTCTACATTTACATAACATGTATACGAATTACGTCGTATATGACACGCTATCTGAATTGAAACTAAATTTCTTTTCCGCAATCAGATCTGCTATTAAAATTTTATTAGATATTATATATTATACATTTTACATTACATAATATGTATATAGATTTTCATTTTTCGTATTTCCAAAGTCGGATGTGCAGGCGCATGTTTTTGTTTCCGGACAGCATCATAATCGTAAGGAATACTGATGTCTTTATACTAAACATATAATGAGCCTTATATATTTTAAATAACTACTCATTATGTAATAATTATAAGATATAAATCATTTTGGATTTTGGTATATCTATTAGCAAATTATAATTTGAAAATGAAACGATTTTTTTTATATAAACTGCGTTTTGAATTAATGTAAATTATTGTATATAACTAAATATACAGATTAGGATATATATTGAGAATAAATTCGAACTCACCGCCGAAATCGATTGTGAAATGTCTTAATGATATGCGATATTGACCATAATAAATATAACAGTTTAATAATAAACGCATCAAAATAGTATATCAACATACGAATAAGTCGGTTTACGGGTGAGTAATGAAGTGAGTTCATACATAATCGCACCGCAAGAGAGATGAGTGTATCTATCTCTGGTGAGGAGTTTAAAAAGGATAGCAAGTGATATCGAGTCACTTTAGAGATGGATTAGAACGGAATATGCGCGATTACAACTGTAGAAACAACAGTAAGCGAAAATATCCTAATTAAGTTTTCCAAATCGTCATAAATATTTATTTTATTATTTTTCTTAATAATCTGACGGCGATCCTGTACGGTCCGTGGTAACGAGCGATCGTTATGTCGACATGAATTTATGTTCTGTTCGTGGTCACCATTAAGGACCGAACACCGCTGAGCGGGCCAGCTGAAGCAATAACTTTTATTTTATAAAACAAAGCTACTCTAATAAAGCAATTGTTAATAATCTTATGTTTTTAAGTTTATTCATTTATTACGACTAAAATTTATATCAAATTTTGCATACACACTGTCTATGCAAGCGGTGTGTCTTTTTTTTTTAGGATTAGTACCGTATGTCTAAAATATATAACGAAAGTAATGTTTGTTTTTTATTGTGTAGGTAGACGGACGAGCCATTGGGCCACCTGATTGTTAGTGGCATTGTAAGAAATGTTAACCATCAGTTACATCGCCAATGCGCCACCAACCTTGAGAACTAAGATGTTATGTCCCTTATGCCTGTAATTACACTGACTCACTTACCCTCTAAACCGGAACACAACAATACAAAGTACTGCTGTTTTGCGGTAGAATATCAGATGACTGGGTGGTACCTACTCAGACGAGTTTGCACAAAGCCCTACCACCGAGTAAAAATTTTTGATGACTAATAGAATCATTTCCTGCTACACTGTGTAAGAGGCACCCAATTGCACAATTATGTGTAGGTATGTAGTAACAAGAGCACTATTTTCTCACTCCCAAAGTCCGATGCGCCAAGATTGGCTTTATTGGCTTTCCAAGTATAACACTGCCAACATCCTTTGGGTTGATACGGAAAACTTCTCAACAACAACAACTATAATCGTTTTATTTTCCTGCAGCATTCTATCTTACTAGACTCAACAGACAGTCAAGTATGAATATAATATTAGATATAATACACACGTACATAAATTACAAACCTTAATTTGGCTCATCGTTGTCCTAGGTTAACGATAAACGCGGTAATACGACGCGACGGGAATATATCAAGTAGTCCGTGTATTTGGGACCTACATCGTTGCCATAATTAGTCTGCCAAGTGTCGCGACGAAGTGCGGACTCGTTCGACGAGACGTGACTCCAGTGTAACTCATATAAATGATGAAACTTAAAATTCGCTCTAAATGTATGATATTTGTTGTCCTCCTTCTTTGTTCATAACGTTTTTGGAGTTAAGTATTTAAAATATGAATTTTTGTTACAACCCAGTAAACTTGCCCATTGGTAAAACAATAATGAAATGAGATCGACGCGTTTGTCAGTCACGGACAACACCAGGACACACGTCGCGTGAAATATTGGTCGCTTTATGTCGCATCCCGTCGCTCTGCTAGGACAATAAAATTAATGCTAAATACTCAGCCTAATTGAGAACCTTTATCTTTTTTTTAAAAGGCTCAAATGAATGAGCGAAGCAAACCGTCTTATCGCTGAAAAGCAATCTCACCCATCAATCTCGTGGTTGAGAAATTTGTCTATTGACGGTAAAGTTGTACAAGTTTTACATAATTTTATATATCCAAGATAAATACATCGGGTGACATTATATAGACAAAAAACAACTCAAGCTACTTACATAATTATCCCAATGCCTCCTCTCCTTTAGAAGAAAAGTTTTGCCGCTTATTCCACCACGCTTCTACAATGTGAGTTAGTAGACTCACAAGGCAGAATGTCGGTGAAATTAGATATGTGCAGGTTTCACGATGTTGTCTTTCACAGCTGAGCGCAAAAGTTCTTTAGGATAAATATAATAAAAAAAGGATTTTATATAACTATCATACACAAAAAGGTATATAAACCGACACATTTGAGTCATACATTACCAAGTTTGAAGGGCGGTTATATTTACGACCGCCTAAACTCGCAACCATAAAACATTTTTATGCCTCTACAAAGTTACACGTGCGACTTCCTAACTGCTTGTAATTGCCTATAAAACTTATAATATTAATGGCGATACTAAGTGTTCGGTAACCGATGTTTGTTTCGCATTGTTTTATGGAAGGACAGGCTGATTCGACCTCATTTGAATTGGATGGCAATTTTTTTATACATTAGGCACACTAAGATATTACCGCCTGATAGTAAGTGGTCACCACATATTCATTGACGTGTTATTACTAACTATCCCTTACATTGTTAATGTTCTACCAACCTTAGAAGCGAAGATGGTACGTCCTATCTTCATCTAGTTTTACTGAGTCACTTACCCTTCATCATCCTTAATACTACAACAATATTAAATATTGCTGTTTGTGATAAGTGGGTGGTCTACTGGTTTGAATATAGTAGTTCGTTCTAGATCATGTTCATGATGGATAAAGTCTGGTTATAACCCGGGGATCGAACCCATGAACTCAAAGCCTGCGGCCTTATAAGCTACCTACTAGAACAACGAGGTGGTTAATACTATATTTAAATCTCACCCAACGACCATAGAGATTGTAATAAACTTCTTGATTGATTCCTCTTGATGATACTTACTTACTACACTCAGTAATACATCTTTTTTGATAGTTAGGAGACTCCTCAGTATGGGTTGTACCATTTTTTAATGGTTTTATTCCTGGTTTTTGATTTGAAGTCTGAGAGAACATAACATTTTAGTTATTAAGGTTGAAAGTTTGAACGAATGAATTGTTACGAAGTATTTCTCCATCTATTATTGAGAAAACTAAGTCACGTGATCATTATTTCCTGACCGATGCCTTTCAATAGTAACGAGAAATGGGACAAAGCATTCCTACAAACAGTTGTACGGCTTCATAAAATGCCGTAACAAATGTTAGGTAACAAGTTATATTGGTATAGGTTAGGTGTTGGAAACCAGGACAAAAAGGACGTATTGATTATTTAATAAAAAAAAATACTCTGTGTAATTAAGTAACTTTAGTTAGAAAACAAATCGTGAACATATTGGGAAGTTACACTAGTATAGACTACGATATATTTATTTGTGGTTTAAAAGATGGGATTAAGTTTTTTTTTAAAGAAACCATTTTTGACCCGATGATAATAATATATATGAGGTCGAATTTGAGTGAGACATACAATTTTTTTTTATTTTTTTTTTTGTATAGATTGGCGGACGAGCTTATGGGCCACCTGGTGGTAAGTGGTCACCAACGCCCATAGACAATGGCATTGTAAGAAATGTTAACCATCACTTACATTGCCAATGCGCCACCAACCTTGGGAACTAAGATGTTATGTCCCTTGTGCCTGTAATTACACTGGCTCACTCACCCTTCAAACCGGAACACAACAATACAAAGTACTGCTGTTTTGCGGTAGAATATCTAATGAGTGGGTGGTACCTACCCAGACGAGCTTGCACAAAGCTCTACCACCGAGTAAATTATTTAACATTTGACAGAAAAGTTTAGATTTTTTTGTTTAAGCCTGATCTATTTCCTTTTTTTATATGTATCTGTAATTCAATGTATTGTTTAGTAACAGGTTTAACCATAATGTACATATATATCGAAAAACAAGATACAATAAGGAAAATAAAAACTTATGAAATCCAATGAATCGATTAGTGTGTGCAATTGATTCCACTAAATCAAAGGGACGTTTGATGGGGGGAGTGCAATGGGTATTGGGTAAGGGTGATCATTAGGTACCCATGTCCTTTTCTGTGCTTTCAAAGTATATAAAAGAATCATAAAGACTGGTAAAACGTGTAAGCGCAACAAACAACAAAAACGTACTCTCCCATTTATAATATTATGTATAACAATAACTTAGTCAAATTGGAAGTCTTTTAGCTGACGGTAAACACAGCCATATTGTGAACCTTCTTCCTTTGTCGGTTAATAATAATGGACGATACTCAAGCTCTTCTTCGTTTCTCGTCCACTCCAATGAATCGACTCGTGTGTGCAACGAACGTTAAAATGATTCCACTTTTAAAAATGTTTTAAAAACGGCTTTCATATAATGCTGTAAAGTTGAATTGCAGGCTAATAGAAATATTTATCTAGGAATATTAGACGTTTTAAAAATGTTATCTTAATAATGAAAAAGTAATGTTCAATTAATCTTTTGTATTAATAAACATGACTTTGGTTTGTAAATGACCCACCTACAGTTGGATTAAGGCCACAGAGGAAAAGGGGTTTGTGCATATGTGTTCATGTGGCAGATTTTCACCCGACATGCACTAACGATTTGAATGGGTGGTAGGTCTAGTTACCACCCACTCATAATATATTTTACCTTCAAGTGCCAATGCTTGGTATTGTTGTGTGGATGAGTGAAGGATGAGTTAGCCAGTGTAACAGACACATGGGACATTTTATCTTGGTTCCCAAGTTTGGTTGCGCATCGATGTAAGGAATAGGTAATATGGACGAGTGTGACCATTTGGCGTCAGGTGGCCTAAAACTAAAACTAGTCCGCCTTGCTTCTAAAAAAAAAAAAAACTTTTCACATGTGGGTCAGAAATTACCATAAGACGAATTATAAACACAATCTAAGCATTTAAAAATACAGAGCTTACTCGGGTTTGAACCCTAATCAATCTTTACACTTCGTTAAGATTAACGTGCTTTTACCACTGCCTAGGCGAAGTCAGCTCTAATTTAAAAAAAAAAAAAAACAAAATAATTTAAACGTCAAGTCAATTTAAAAAGCAAGCTTTTGTGTTTGTTGAAAGGCTTTAAATTATGACCGAATGATATATAAATTGTAAATTTCCGTTCTCAAAAATAGAACGCTCAAAAGACCCGCTTAATTTTTTTTTCGTCCAACCGTATCCGCGTCAAAGGCACCTCGTTATTATTCCTAATGATTCGTTCGATTCCCGTGTCTCGATTATCTAAGATTCGAGAACGTTTGGATTATGAACGGACGCGTTGTTAAATGTTGATTCTGGATCAGATTGGGAACACCTGGCGTACGACTTTTTTTTGTTATAGTGATGTGGAGTTTTACCTGCGATGGTATTATTTAATTTGGTTAGGAATGTAAGTTTAGTGTTTGGCGTATTGTTTGTAATTTTGTCGATATATTTTTATTATTTATTACATTAAGATTAAATATTTGTTTCTTTTTAAGCTTATTTATTTATTTTTTATGTTGTTTTCGTACGATGTTACGTAACGATACACAAATTTTACTAATACAATATATTAATAATATTAAATAAAAAATTGTTTAATTTATTCAGAAAATTTATTTTTTTAAAACTAATAAATATATAAATAAATATTGAATTTTCATTATGAATAAGCTTTTGATATTTAAATCAAAGATTCGTAACATAATAACACAAATAAATAATATCGATATCGATGAAAAATGCAAGTTTCGGGCCATCACGTAAATCAATCACGGTGCGACCACTCATAAAATACTACAAAAGCATTCCGTGGTTTCAATAAAACTGCAAATTTAAAAAAAAGTACAAAAGATTGGATTTTAATAGTTTAAAATTGGAATAATCGATTTAAGTTTTCGCATTCCGAGGTTATATTGTAGTTTTTGAGATTGCTTTCAGAAAACAGTTTTTATATGAAATATTTTATCAGAAAAAACTTTAATATGAACAAAGAACGGACTTTAACTTAAGGTCCTGGTTTCGTACAATTTGAATCTTTTTGTTTTTTTTTTTTTAATCAAAACTGGCTGTGAATTTAACTATTGTGAGTTAAATAAATTCCGAATATTTTACGCGCCAATGCGTAACATACTAAGCTTTGTATTTGTATGTTCTTAACAGTCTATTAAGCCTTTATAGCGTCATAGTCTATGGACGATGGTGACCACTTACCACCAGGTGGTACATTTGCCAGTATAGTAAATTAATAAAAAATATTGCTTGATAATTTCGATAAATATTCCATACGTTTGTTTCAGCATCCATAGAAACATTACACGCGGGCGTAGGATCCTCGGTGGAGCTGCCTTGTGACGTCACTCCCACCCTCCCCAACGACAGCATGGGCCTCGTCATCTGGTACAAGCAAGGGCATGATACGCCGATATACACGTGAGTATTTATAATACTATTGAGAAATCAAAAGTTATTGACCAAAAGCTGTTGCATTCTCTATTGTGTGTGCACTCCTGTGATCCGGAAATCACGTAAAGCCATTGATTCATTGACTAAACTCCTTCTGGCCGTGTCAGATTTCCGTCCAATCATTTTTATAAGAGTGAAAGAAAAGAGAGTGCACCATTGTTTGCGCACACACTTGTGCGCTATACTGCGCAGTTGGCTAATGTCTCTTGAGAGTACTACCGTGGCCGTAACCGGTCAGAAGGACATTATCATAGAGGCCAATAGTCCAACAGTTGGATTTATAGAAATATTTGGCTTGGAACATTGGATCACATTTGGATTAGAAACCACTGTACATATAAATCCTTCAAATAATCTATTTCTGATAAAACGATCTTACGAGCGTTTTAAAACGCCAATGAAACAATATTGCGGAATTTCCGTATTTTACATCGCTCATTAAATTTTAACGCAATTCTATAAAAATCGTATTATCCAGAATTCGCGATGGAGAGTTCCGCAAGAAGTCGTTAATCGTATATTTTATACGTTATAAAATTTACAATCAAATTGATTTTAATTCAAGTAGTTTGAAGTTAAAGGGAATAGCAACATTGTATCAAGATGATCATGAACAAGTGATTTTCAATGTATATTTTTATCTAGATTTTGTATATTCACTTGGTGGTAGGGCCTTGTGCAAGCCCATCTGGGTAGGTACCACCCACTCATCAGATATTCTACCGCAAAACAGCAGTACTTGCTATTGTTGTGTTCCGGTATGAAGGGTGAGTGAGCCAGTGTAATTACAGGCACAAGGGACAAAACATCTTAGTTCCCAAGGTTGGTGGCGCATTGACGTTGTACGCGATGGTAACATGTCTTACAACGCCAATGTCTATGGGCGTTGGTGTCCACTTACCATCAGGTGATCCATATGGCGGCCCGCCTTCCTATGCAATAAAAAAAAATGTTTGTGTCTACTTCTAATTTCTCTAAATTAATTTTTTCCTAGATTGTACTGGAGAAAATTTATATAAGGGACAAGCATTCCTTTATTATTTCTCCTAAGCATTCCTCTATTAGACTGAAGTTCTCTTTTGTTTTTTTTTTAGAAAGTATATATAATAAGGCGTTAGTTATTTATTTTTTATTTTATTTAGGAAACAAACAGTACAAAGGGACACATTTATTCAAAGAAATACAAAGACAAAAACATCGACTAAAAGTACACAATTCATAATAATACGAGCAAATAGTATCCTGGGACATTATTCACACACGGCCATCTGATCCCAAACTAAGCAGAGCTTGTACTATGGAAACCGGACAACTGATATACTACATATACTACTTTTATTTTGTAAATACATACTTTATATGTACACCCAGACTCAGAACATAAGGGTAGGTGAGCATAGTGAAGGGTGAGTGAGCCAGTGTAATTACAGGCACAAGGGACATAACATCTTAGTTCCCAAGGTTGGTGGCGCATTGGCAATGTAAGCGATGGTTAACATTTCTTACACTGCCAATGTCTATGGGCGTTGGTGACCACTTACCATCAGGTGGCCCATATACTCTTCCGCCAACCTATGCTATATAAAAAAAAAACAAACAGACATGTTCATGCACACAAATGTCTGTCCTGGGTTGGAATCGAACCTACGCCCTGCTTGTCTGCTTGAAATGAAAAAAGAAGTGTAAATTATAATTAAGTTAACAATTAACAAAATGAGCGACAACTGAACAATATGAACAGCGATTACAATAATTCTATAAAAACAATTTTATAAATTATTTTATTAGTTATTTATTATTATTCGTTTTATCCGATAGTTATATATAAAAATTGATATCTCGATGATCTATAGAATGAGAGTGACCAATACATAAGCCGATAGGTCCAGTAGTTAGCACGTGTGAAACCGACGATAGCTTGTTCAATTCCAGAAAAGCATATTTGAATTTTAATGTATTTAATTTGTGTTTATAATTCGTCTTTTAAACGACGGTTAAAGAAAAACTTCGCAAGGAAACCTGCATGTACCGCGTGAAAATCTGCCACAGGTGTATCCACCCGCATTAGAAAGCATGGTGGACATTATATACAGTACAGTAACAGCCTGTGAATGTCCCACTGCTGGTATAAGGCCTCCTCTCTCCTTTTTTGAGAAGTAGGTTCGGAGCTTATTCCACCACGCTGCTCTAATACAACCCATATTGATATTGGTGGAATACATTTGTGACAGAATTTCAGTGAATTTGACACACGCAGGATTCCTCCGAATGTTTACCTTCAACGTCAAGCACGAGATGAATTATAATCACAAATTAAGCACATGAAATTCAGTGGTGCTTGCCCGAGCTTGAACCAACGATCATCGGTTAAGATTCACGCGTTCTTACCACTAGGCCATCTCGGCTTCGGACAGTAAACAAATCTAACAAATTTTACATTACATTGAATCCAAAGAGTCCTAAGTGCAGCTATGGGCCTAAAAGTTGTTAAACTATATTGTACTACAGATTATGACACCAACAGACATTATCAAACTAGGAATCACTACAACACTTCTATCGTGGCAATATATAATAAAACTGTCTCTATACATAAAAACTGTATCATAAATCGATTACGTTGGCATTTTTACTACGTAATAAATTATCAAGTTAAAAAAGAAAATATCTAAAAACACGCCTTCATTTATTTCATTCAACGAACACTATACGTTATATACGAGTTTGTATTGTCACCAACAAAAGCATCTTAATCGGTTGTCTGGAACAGGTTTTACAATTTGGTTGCAAGATTTGACCCATACATAGCAACAGATGAAATGATAATAGACGGTTCCGAGGGATTGACGAGCCGGTTGGCGTGGGTGGTAGATACTTGCCTTTCGCGCCGCAAGTCGTGGGTTCGATTCCCACCCAGGACAGACATTTGTGTGCATGAACATGTCTGTTTGTTCTGATCTGGGTGTAATTATATATATAAAGTATGTATTTACAAAAGAAAAGTAGTATATGTAGTATATCAGTTGTCTGGTTTCCATAGTAAGAACTCTGCTTCGTTCGGGATCAGATGGCCGTTTGTGAATAATATCCCGGGATATTATTATTATTATTTAATAAAGTTACCCCGTGGTACGAGTTCAATGGCTGACGATAGAAATGCGCAAAATATTTATTATGTACTTAGCTTCTATATGCGATTTCGCTCGCGCGTGAGGTGTTACGTAACATATTATGTTAAATCAGGATTTAAGAAGAAGCTTTATTAAGCCCATGTCCTTCTCCCAAAGGTTGTCTGGAAGAAATCTCTCTCAGCGATAAGACCGTCTTTTGTGCTACCGGAATATATTTATATGTATATATATATATATTTTTTTCATTACTGTATGTTTCTGTAACTCTGTGTGTACAGAAAGCATATAAATAAATAAATAAGATATAGCGAGACAAATATACGAAACATTTGTTTCGTTTCTCATAATAATAATAATATATAACAAAGAAGTATATATCATTAATAAATAGCGGTGGAGGGAGAGCATGATGACATAAGATAACGTCTAGCCGCTTGCCGTCCCGGCAAGTCATCCTTAAAGTTAAGCCACGCCGCCACATTATTTAATATAAAAGAAATATCTAAATAAAAATCAATAGATTTAAATATAGGTTAATGCATCAGTTCAATTTATAAGCTAAAATCAAATTAATTTCTCTCGTCATACTCAAACCCTCAGATCACGGGTGCCTTTTAAGGCTCGATTAAGATATTAACAGCTGTCTGAGTGACGGGCCGGATGCTTGGATCAATTACCTAATTATGAAGATCATGTTATATAATCAAATTATATAAATACCTAGAAATGTGTTCTGTTCAAGACTATTTTTCATATTGAACATTTGTAAACAACACATGAGATAAAAAAATCGTTGAGTTTCTTTTGTCGGTTTTTCTAAGGTTTCCGAACCGGTTGTAGTTTCTAATTTGACAATCAATTAGTAAGCTTATATGTTGAGTAAAGGAATTTGATTTAGTTAATTATTTTGAGCCGGTTGGCGTGGTTGGTAATATACTTGCCTTTCACGCCACAGGTCGTGGTTTTGATTCCCACCCACGACCGACATTTTTGTGCATGAACATGTCCGTTTGTCCTGAGTCTGGGTGTAATTATCTATATTTAAGTATGTTTTTACAAAAGAAAGTAGTATATGTAAGTATATCAGTTGTCTGGTTTCCATAGTAAAAGCTTTGCATAGTTTGGGATCAGATGACCTTGTGTGAATAATGTCTCAGAATATTATTATTATTTTTATTTTACATTTTCTTTGCTCTCGTTTTACCGAGGGTTTTTTTCCGTTTTTGCGGGATCTTATCCAAACAAAAAACGTTGGGAATTTGACCTAACCGTTTGATCTATAGATGTCAGAATAAAATATGTGCGTAGGATAAAGATATTCATAGCTTCATTCCACTTCCTACGTGCACGTTTGCTAGCTTTGGCGGGTGCAGGCTTATCAGCGTTTGCCTCCTGCACAACATCCGCAGCCAATAACGACGATATCGATTCAGTAGTAGTTTTTTTTTTATGTAAGAGTGGGCAAACGAGCAGGAGGCTCACCTGATGTAAAGTGACTACCACCGCCCATGGACATCTGCAACATCTGAGGACTTGCAGGTGCGTTGCCGGCCTTTGAGGAAAAAGTAAGCTCTCTTCTTGAAGGTTTTTATGTCATATTACATTTACTCGGTGGTAGAGCTTTGTGGAAGCTCGTCTGGGTAGGTACCACCCACTCATCAGATATTCTACCGCAAAACAGCAGTACTTTCTATTGTTGTGTTCCGGTTTGAAGGGTGAGTGAGCCAGTGTAATTACAGGCACAAGGGATATAACATCTTAGTTCCCAAGGTTGGTGGCGCATTGGCAATGTAAGCGATGGTTAACATTTCTTATATTGCCATTGTCTATGGGCGTTGGTGACCACTTACCATCAGGTGGCCCATATGCTCGTCCGCCTACCGATACAAAAAAAAATAAAAAAAATATCGGTTCGGAAAAGTCGCCTGCGAAAGCTGGTTCCACAGAGTGATTGTGCGAGGCAGAAAATGCCTTAGGAAACGCGCTGTTGTGGATTTCCAGACATCGAGGTGGTGAGGATGGAATTTTGAGTTCTGGCGTGATGTCCGGTGGTGAAATTCAGCGGCCGGGACTTAACCAAACAACTCCTCAGAACACTCTCCGTGATATATGCGATAGAGTATGCAGAGTGACCCAACATCTCTACGCAAATCCAAAGTATCAAGCCGGTCGGTAATAGCTTGATCGTCGACAATTCGAACTGCTCTACCTTGTATGCGGTCAAAAGGAAGAAGCTGGTACTGGGGAGCTCCCGCCCAGAGGTGAGAGCAGTACTCCATGTGGGGCCGAATTTGCGCCTTGTAAAGTTTTAGGCGATGGGCCGATGTGAAATACTGTCTCGCCTTGTTGAGCACTCCAAGCTTTTTGGATGCCAGTTTGGCTTTAACTTCCAATTGACCGCGGAACTGAACAACGTTCGAAATCTCAACGCCAAGTATCCCGATACTGGCTGTGGGATGGAGGGGAGTATTCTCAAAATGAGGGGATATGACAAAAGAAGACTTTTTAGCGGTTAACGCGCAAACTTGAGTCTTATTGGGGTTGAATTGGACCAAGTTTAGTCGGCCCCAGTCCGAAACTTTGGCTAACAAGGTCTCGACTTCAGACACAAGTTTATTCCGACACTCGTCGACTTGTTCCCGATAAATATTAGCACGGTCGGTGTAAAGGACGTCTACAGTGCTGTCATCCGCATAGCAGTGAATGTTACTGATTTGTAACATATCATTGATATGCAGAAGAAACAGAGTAGGTGAAAGAACGCAGCCTTGTGGAACACCAGAATTGACGAATTTTAAGTCAGAGTATGCACCGTCGACAACGACCTTGATGCCCCGATCTGCCAAAAAGCTGGTGATCCACTTGCATAATTTCTCGGGAAGCCCGTAGGAAGGAAGCTTCGTGAGAAGCGCTTTATGCCATACCCGATCGAAGGCTTTCGCTATGTCCAGACTGACTGCTAATGCCTCCCCCTTGGACTCAACCGCTGTAGCCCATCTGTGAGTAAGGTAAACTAGAAGATCACCAGCTGAGCGACCCCGACGGAAGCCGTACTGGCGGTCACTAATCAGCTGGTGCTCCTCTAGGTACCGCAGGAGCTGGCGGTTAATAATGGACTCCATTATCTTGGAGAACAAGGAGGTGATAGCAATAGGCCTATAATTTGTTGGATCAGAGCGATTGCCCTTTTTACGGATCGGATGCACCAAAGCAGTCTTCCAAGAATTCGGGACTACGCCTAATGTGTAAGAGTGGCGGAAAAGACGCGTTAAGACCGGTGCCAATTCGGGAGCACAAGTACGCAGCACGATCGGAGGAATGCCATCGGGCCCACTCGACCTATGGATGTCCAAGGAAAGAAGTGCTTTACGAACTGCACTCTGCCGGAATTTAATTTCCGGCATCATGGTATCACACCGCAAGATTGTCGGTGGTGTCTTTCCTTGATCATCAAGAGTCGAGTTGGACGCGAAGAGAGATCCCAAAAGGTCGGCTTTCTCCTTCGCAGTATGGGCCAACGAGTCATCGCTCCTGTGAAGAGATGGAAGGGAGGGCTGACAGAAATTCCCTAAGACAGCCTTAGCGAGAGACCAAAATGCGCGTGTTCCCGAATGAAGACGCACCAATCTCTCGCCAATCCTGCCAATGTGCTCCGATTTCGCCTTGGCAATAACGCTTTTGAAAGATCTGGAGGCAGAGTTGTATTTCTTTTTAAGTGCGCTGGTATTTACATCACGAGATGCCGATGCTTCAGATCAGGCTTGATAGCATTCTACCTTTCGGCGTGACGCCGTTTTGCAGAAGCGACCAAACCAGGGCCGGGATCTGCCGCCGATGGGTATTGCAGAGTACGGAATGAAGAGTTCCATACCCTGAAACACCACATCGGCGACCAAGTCAGCAACTACATCTGGATCATCCGGCGAGAAACAAATCCGCCCCCATGGGTAGGATGCAAAGAAGGACCGCATCCCATCCCAGTCCACTAACCTGTAGTGCCACACACGGCGACATCCCACGAACCGAGGCCGTGAGGTGCGTGTAATCGGCACTGTACTCCGGACAAGACAGTGGTCCGACGAGCCAAGAGGAGGCTCTACGGAAACATGGTACCCGTCCGGATGAGAGGTCAGCAGAAGATCTAACAGGGAAGGTGTATGATCCTCCACATCTGGGATTCGCGTTGGCGAGGTAACCAATTGTGTCAGATCATACGCCAAGGCAAAATCGACCACAGATCTCCCCGCATGATCGGTGGTATGTGATCCTAGCCATTCGGCATGGTGGGCGTTGAAATCGCCAAGAATCACGATCTCTGCGGATGGGATCTGCTGCAGCACGGAATCTGTAGCCCGTTGGATGTGCTCAACGAGCCGGTCAGTTTCGGCATTACTGCTATGGGACCTATAGAGGCACGCATAGATTCGCGGATGATCATCGCAGTCTACGCGCAGTCAGAGAATGGATAGGTCCCTCCCTTCAAGATAGGCGAGGCGACGAGAGCAGATACTCTCTCTGACGTAAACACACACCCCAGCCCGTGGTACACTATTATTATTATTATTAATTATTTTAAATGAATAATAAGCTATTATCAAAATCAAACTAAAACGATACATCGTATGTCGGGCACACAAAAAAAAAACGGACCCGTCGTAATAAAAAACAGACTCGCGATCGTCTTTCTTTGTAAATTAGCGTATACATATAACACAATGAAACATTGATGTATTAGATGGTAAGAAATAACAATAATAGTCAAAAGATTTGAACCCGTGATAATCACATCGCTAGACGGCTTGTATAGGCCTTTGAGCTATCGAATTCAGAGGATGAAAGAATTGAGGATTATGTCATTATTAATTATTTATTTAGTATAGTATATAGTATCTACAAAAGTTATTCAGATGAATTTATGTAATTAACAATAAAATTTAATTAAATCGTAACTGTCCATCCACCTACTTATTAATTTGACATTTATTGTAAACTAATTTTGTTTTGTTTATTAATTAGATATGACAAGCGGGAGGGTGTGACGTCACACTGGTCGGATCCCTCGACGCTGTCCACGCGAGCCACCTTCCGCACCACCACGGAGCCAGCGGTCTTATTGCTCACCAAACTAAGGTAATAATAAAGTCCAATTATTTTTTAATATTGTTAAGGGTTTGTTGTCATATTTACTTATGTGTATGTGTAGTATACAGCGTGTAACAAAATTCGTGTCCGACCCGTGAAGTGGTTATTAGGTATCGTGTGTCGGTTCTATTTATGTAATAATTTTTAAAATCAATTTTTAAGTCAATATATATTAGTATTGACTATATATATTTCAAAACAATTAGTAATGATTGTTCAAATTAAGATAGAATACGGGAAATCAACTCCTAATATTTCAAAAAATATTCTCTTGATTACTGATCTTTTAATTACTGAGCGTAAACAGGGAATAGGTGTAAACTAATTAATTATATACTCATGTAAATAGATAGATTTTTTTTATTGTATAGGTAAGCGGGCGAACATATGGGGCACCTGATGGTAAGTGGTCACCAACGCCCATAGACAATGGTATTGTAAGAAATGTTAACCATCGCTTACATCACCAATGCACCAACAATTTTGGGAACTAAGATGTTATGTCCCTTGTGCCTCTAATTACACTGGGTCACTCACCCTTCAAACCGGATCACAACAATACAAAGTAGAATATCTGTTGAGTGGGTGGTACCTACCCAGACGAGCTTGCACAAAACCCTACCGCCGAGTGATAGATGGGGGAATTGGTTGACACATGATAACTTGCCACCTTTGCCTAATCATATTGATATCTAAAAAAATAAGTCATATATAATGATTAATACACGAATAAAACTAAATACTTCAAACACAACACTTAAAATTAATATAAATGATATCAACATTAAAGTTATCTTGATCAAGAAATTTCACAAGGAAAGTTTTCGAGTTACTTTGTAACATAATATCAAACAAACACAAAGATGAGATTACATAAATATAAATATGTTATGTCAATTGTAGACGAGTTCAAACAGCGCCGCATTTAAGCGGTGTACACACTCATAGGTTTGATAAATAATTTGAGTTTATACATATTTATATTCTAGCTGCCTGTCCCGACTATATAGGTTAAAATAAAGTGGTACCCTAAGATATATTTATATTTATTTTTTTGTATAAAATTGGTAGGATGGGGTACCTGGTAAGTAAGTGGTCACTATCGCCCATAGACATTAGCGCTGTAATAAATATTGACCGTTCCTTACATCGCCAATGCGCCACCAATAAGAATGCGAATACCATACTAAGTTTTGCTATTTAGCGGTAGAATATCTGATGATATATCAGAGGTAGCACCCACACAGAAGAGCTCGCATAAAACCTACTACCCACTAATATGACACGATTAAAAAAGCTATCATCATCATCAGAGCTAATCATCATTTTACAGACTTATATAAAATGTAAAGCTACCGCCGGTCCGAAATGTTCCTTCCACCTCTACCCTGAAGAATCGACAAGAAACTCAGTAGTAACTCTTTCTTATTTCTTTATAGCTCGTGCATTCTGTACACCGCCTTATATATTTAAAAAGCGAAGCGTCGAACATCGTTTGTGTTTTTTGTCCATATTTGTATGAGAAGTGGGACACGAAACGTGATACGTGTAAAAATAACAGCGTTGACATTTCACAGACGTTATTTATTATTTATTTTAATGGTCGAATCGGCAAGTACAATGGTTTTCAAATTTAAAGCGATTCCTATTGAAAAATCATGATGTTTTTATTGTTTGTGCTAAGTTGCTTGATACTCGTTGTATACTTTGTTGCACGGAAGTCTCATTAAAACGTTTTGCTTGACTGACTATCAACACACGGCCAAAAACACTGATGTTAGGAAACACAATTTTCGAACATGTAACTAGTTCCACTGCGTGTAAGGGCGGAGGGTAACCCCAGTATATTTTTCCGTACCTTGATAACGTGTTTATAAAATTTGTAATAATAATCGTTTGGGTGGTTATACGTATAACGGTAACAAGCAAACCCACTTCTGCATTGATAAATAATATTAGAAGGCTAGAATGACCCATTTTTTAATATAAATTTTACCAGTACAAAATCGGGACGGGCATCTAGTCAATCATAAGCTACTCCAATATCGCGAACCATATACATTGGCTGCATTCCTTCAAGACAACTTATTAGTATAAATAAATCTGAAGAAGCTTACAAAGTTCTAACACCATTTTGTTTTACAGAGCTGAAGATGATGGACAGTACAGATGTCGTGTGGACTTCATCAGGTCACCGACAAAGAACACCAGGCTGAATCTTACGATACTTAGTGAGTATCTTTGAAAATTTCTGAATTATGTCTTAGCCATATATTCTAGCCAAGATGGCCCAGTGGTAAAAAACGTGAATCTTAACCGATGATCGTGGGTTCAAACCCGGGCAAGCACTGAATTTTATGTGCTTAATTTGTGATTATAATTCATCTCGTGCTTGACGGTGATGGAAAACATCGTGAGGAAACCTGCATGTGTCAAATTTCTCTGAAATTCTGTCAAATGTGTATTCCACCAATCCGCAATGGAGCAGCGTGGTGGAATAAGCTCCAAAACCTTCTTCTCAAAAAAGCTTAAAACTTCTGCGCCATACTTTTGTGATTACTATCTCTTTTAAATATGTTTAATTAAGAAGTATACAAAATTTAAAACTCTAAGTCAACGCGTTCAAGTATTATATTCATATAATTCATGCCCAATAGTGCGCGCTCCCCTTACCGCAGAAAATGTCAAAAAACCTATGCTTAAAATTTCTGCGCCGTACTTTTGTGGTTACTATCTTTTTTGGATATGTTTAATTAACAAGTATACAAAATTTCAAGTTTCTAAGTCAACGCGTTAAAACGTTATACAAGCTTCAATGAAGTACAGTCGTGTAGAAAAGTTTAGGCTTAGGAATGTCATCTGTCGGCTAGTTCTGTCGGCTAGTTTCAGCGACGTGCCTAAATATATTATTATGAATATTCAAATTAATAAGAACGTATCAAATATCTCAGGACAGGAAATAATAATTTGAAAATCTGTGATTTTTGGATGAACTGTTGAAACATTATTTCTCCAACAGGACATTAGGATAGGACATTTCGTCTGCTCAGCAGTCGTATGCTTGTAATTAAGTACATTGGAACTGTTGAGAAAACGATACTAATTTAATTAATTATATAAATAATTCATATTGATAAATATTTTTAATATTATTTTAAATCAGTTTCTCTGGCAGTTACCCTATGCGCTTATCTGTATCACTGAAAACGTGTTTACCAAAGTTCATGGCGTTTGGTAGAATAGTTAAGACAAAAACGTAACAAGCAAATAATAAATTCACTTTCGCATTTATAATATTATCCAATAGTTATTTTTTATTATCAGAGTTTCAAACTAACTCTTGTTAACAGTACCTCCCGACCGACTGCTGGTCCTTGATCAGGAAGGCAATGAGTTCAAGGGCGGTGTGATCGGCCCCTACGATGAGGGATCTGACGTCAATCTCACCTGCGTTGCTGTGGGAGGTGAGTTGCCGTTGAAGTATTTTTTAATGCTTTATTAATTTTGGTCTTTGAAGGAATCGTTATAAATCTCGATATTTAATTTAAAATCAAACTACTCCGCTTAAATATGAAACCGTTTTCGAATCTAAAGGACCGTTTATTGACAGAGTTTAAATTGAGGATCTTAATTAGTATATATAACATCCCAAATCTCAAATCATAACCGCCTGGAGTGGTGCTAACGTAACAGAATTTCCCTGTTCAATGCCAAATAATTGAGCCAATGGCAAAGATCTTATGTCCTTTGAAAGCAATAAGAAACGGTGATATATTATGTTTTAGAAAAGTGTTTTGCACTATTACTCCAAAGTCCTAGCGATAGAACTAACGATTTTTTACTTAATAACATACTTTTTCAGCCTCCAGGCTGTTTCAATTATTAAATTGGAAGCTACGATTAAAAAAGAAAGATCCCGTTTCTTTCACCGATTCTTCTCAGGTCTGAGGTGTATTTTTTGAACCGGTGATAGTTTTTTTGACAGTCAATATAGTATAATGCTTCTAAATTGAATAGTATTTGTCATTGACTAGTATATTCGGCATTGCATGGTAAATTTAACAAATAGCAAAACAATTAAAATACCAATATTATTGATTAGGGTAACCACATATTGAGTAGGGTGATAATAAAATTCAATTTTTGTAAATATATCAACTAAATGATGACTTAAAACTGGTTCAAATAACAATTAATAATTGAAAGCTTCAGGGCATTACTCTAAAAGTCACCCCCTTTGTTACAGTAACCCCCCCCCCTCCTAATTTCTAATTCACCCCTGTGAATTAAACCGTAGTGTTATTTTGCAACTTGTGTGAGCCTCACCCTCAATAAAGGTTATGCACCTTTGTTGCGTGTCCCTCGTAGTTTCAAGGGTTCTTTAATGATAATTACCAATTAATTAACCTTCCGGTGCAGTTTTTGAATAATGGGGGTAGTTTTAACGATCTATGGTAAAACTAGAATTAAGTCCATGTTCTAAGTTATGTTTGACAAAAATGTTAGTTACGCGCATTCTTAGTATGACGGCATTGTTTTGTTTATTGTGTTGACGCATATCTTAATATATATAGGAAAATATATATTTTCAATTGAAAAAAATAAATCTTTTTATTAGGTAGGTAGGTGGACGGCCTAATGGGCCATCTGATGGTAAATGGTTACCAAAGCTCATCATAAAAATCGGCACGTGTAGAAATATTAACTACCCAACTATACATTGCCAATGCGCCACCAACTTTGCGAATTAAGATGTTGTTCTCCTTATCCCTGTAGTTACCCTGTCTCACCGTATAAACCGGAACACCACGAGAGAAGTATTGCAGTTTGGCGGAAAAATATCTGATGATTGGGTAGTACCTACCCAGACGGGCTTGCACAAAGCCCGACCACCTGATGATTGATTGTACTGAAACTATATCCAAAATCTACATCATTTTAGCTGGATTTTGTTAGCTGATTGTTTTAAAAATTTGTACTTTGTTATGATCTAGATATTAATATGTAAAGATAAAAAGCTTGTGCTTTGAGTATTCACGATTAAAATTGGTTTAAAGAAATATCTGAAATATATTTATGTAACCAAAAAAAATGTGAACAATATGAGAATAACTGGATTATTATTTTTTATAGGTCGTCCGCCAGCACGCGTTTCCTGGTGGAAGTCACACGCGCTGCTCGCGAACTCGGAGGCGCGCGCCACCGTCTCCTTCACCCTGCAACGAGCCGACTACGGCTCTGAAGTCACTTGTCAGGTATATGTGTTATAGTATACATATAGGGTTTTCCATTAAGGGCGCTTGATCGTGCAGAACTTTCATCGTAGCGTGTGCTGTGTGGCACGTAGCGCCGTCCTGTTGAAACCACATGTTGTCCAGATCCATATTCTCGATTTCAGGCCAAAAGAAGTTGGTTATCATCGACCGGTATCGCTCACCATTGACGGTGACGGCCACACCATTATCGTTTTCGAAAAAATACGGACCAATCACGCCTCCGGCCCAAAATCCGCACCAAACAGTCACTTTCTGCGGGTGCATTGCCACTTGGTGAACCTCGTGTGGATTGGTCTCGTCCCAAATACGGCAATTTTGCTTGTTGACATAGCCATTCATCCAAAAATGCGCCTCGTCGCTGAAGATGATTTTTTTGCCAAAATCGGCGTCAACTTCCAACTGCTCTAATGCCCAGTCAGCGAACACACGGCGCTGTCTATGGTCATTAACCTTGAGCTCTTGGGTCAGCTGGATCTTGTACGGGTGCAGGCTCAAGTCACAACGCAAAATTCGCCAAGTTGTCGTCTGCGAAAGGCCGAGTTCCTGTGCGCGACGCGGAATTGACTGCCGCGGGTTTTCGAGGACACTGTCGCGCACAGCGGCGATATTCTCGCGTTACGTTGACGCACGGGAACCGGCTGATTGTTAACTGACCCGGTTGACTCGAATTTGTCCACCAATCGACGGATAGTCGACTCGGCAGGACGATCACCGCGACCGTAAAACGGGCGAAGTGCGCGGAACGTTGCTCGAACTGAAGACCCATTTTCATAAAACAATTTTATGATTTGCACGTGCTGCTCGACACTGTAACCTGCCATGGTGGTTTGGGAGGACGGAATGAATATAACACACTGCATTTGACAGCTGTCACTCAAACAACATGGCCGCAATCAGCTGTCAAAGTTCAAGCGTCCCTATTGGAAAACCCTATATTACTTCTTAAAACACGAAATTTAGGTTCATATCACATACAATTACATACTTCTTTTTAATACAAGACTTTCATTAGTAATTACAAAATTTGGCTTCTTTTTTTTGTTTAGTATCATAAGGAACTATTATCGTAATAAAACTCTGGGATAACTTGATTACATACGCTAACAACATCCAGCCTCTTAGAAGCAACATCTACAGGCTGTTCACAAGTTCCATACTTAAAATAATCAGTAAGCAGTAACAGCCTGTGAATGTCCCACTGCTGGGCCTCTTCTCCTCTTTTTGAGGAGAAGGTTTGGAGCTTATTCCACCACGCTGCTCCAATGCGGGTTGGTGGAATACACGTGTGACAGAATTTCAGTGAAATTTGACACATTCAGATTTTCCTCATGATGTTTTCCTTCACCGTCGAGCACAAGATGAATTATAATCACAAACCCATGATCATCGGTTAAGATTCACGCGTTCTTACCACTGGGCCATCTCGGCTTAACTTATAATAATACATTTTAATATTTATTTCACGTTTTCAAACAGGCCGTGACGGATCCCTCCCTAACGCCGCTCTCAGAAACATTGACGATCAACGTTAATCGTAAGTACATTATATACATATATATTCGTTATATTAATTACCTTATGCTATAATGTGTTGAGAAAAATAAATGCTTTCTACCAATTTTTTGTATCTGTAAACATCTTAGTACACACTGAGAGCTCACATGTTTACTCATCAATAGAACTTTTGAAACTTTTTCTGAAATTAAACAAAACTAAATTTTTTTTTTGGAGACATGTTTCAAACCTTTTCCGGTGCATGTATTTAAAAAGTCTTCCAATATATTTAATTTAAATCCTGAGTGATAATCGCTTTGATTTAAAACGAAAACCCATAGATTTGTCGGTTATGTCGTCATTGATATCTTACATTATATATATATTTTAGTCATTATATTGGTCACATATGTTCTTTTCAAAAGTTCGATGCTTTGATTTAAGAAAAAAAATTACGAACCTCTTTTAGTTGTTTGTAGATGTATAAAAACAAGTAATGTAAGTCATCGCTTTTTTATTGCATAAATAGGCGGACGTGATAATGGACCACCTAGTGGTAAGAATAAATAAATTTATTGGAACGAAGTTCTTTTACGCGGCTTACAGTAGAGTGAAATGGCAGTGGCCCAAGGTCACGTGAGTAACGAAATAGCGTTCATACTGTGCCTATCAAATGCTACAAAATGCGATGCATTCGAATTTAAGAGGTCGATATAAAGGGGAGTGAGTTGCTTTTCGGTGCGACAAAAATACAGTAATATAATCAATTAAAATCTACATTTTAAAACACGGGTTGAGTCGAAAAAATATCGCACAGAACTTCGTTCCTGACCGGGGTCTCCCGACCGCACAATTTTTATTATTATAGTGGTCACCACTGCTCATAGACATTGACGCCGTGAGAAATATCAACCATTCTTTAAAATGCATCCAAACTTAGGAATGTTATATCCCTCTTGCCTGAAGTTTCACTGGATCACTCATTTTTAAAACTTTGTGTCTATTATACTGGTTCAATTAAGTGAACCAAGCTTAAGGTTAAATGGGTTTAAAGTATATAATTGAGTTGATGCTCTCTATACAGATAGGCTGATTATTATCAATAATGATAAAGATGATTACCTGAACTGATACCAAAATTACTTACAGGCCGGCCATTTTTAATAGAGCCTGGCCAACTATGCAGGGGCATTAGCATTTACATGCTTTAGGCTTAAGGGATTGGAATGCTGATATTTTATAAATCCAGGCCTGCTGTTGTGAATTTCTTGGATTGTAAGTCAAATCAGTGTGTCTTATTCTGTTCAATGGCAAATCAACTATGACGGAAAGAGAGAAATCACTGTTTAGCTAAACGTTAAACAACGTAGAAGAAGGAAAATGCTCTACCCTTTCTAGTTCCGAAATTGCCCGATAAAAACTTATCCATTTAAAAGTCGGCGTCTAGCGTACCTTTTTACTAAACTTTCCGTATTTCACGTAAACAAAGTCGCGCGTAAAAGCTTAAATAATACAAGAATGGAGAACAAAATTTTGAATCGTGATTAATCTTGTTTTGTTCGAGAAGTAGGACGTATCCTTAACAATGAGATTTATCATAATGCAGGAGAGATTTCATCTTAATAATTCGTCAAATTACACAAAAGTGCTGAAGCTTTTGTAAATAGCTCAATCGTTATTTAATGTATACACGGATTTTGTTTCGACATTACATATATATAGGGTTGAACTGTAGATACATTTTCGTTTGTCTTGTTATATTCTTGTAAGTTATTATAATGAAGATCTTGAGTTCAAACCTCGGATCGGGTTCTAATAAGCCGATAGTTTTTCTGTCAAAAATTCCTTCACCAGCAGCATAAGAGTTGAGAAGTTTGTACTGATACCGTACTAAAGAACGTGAAATAATCCCGTGCCTGATCTCTCTGGTCGTATTGGATTACCGTCAATCAATTACGAGAAACACGCATGTGCGCGCACTTGTAGTATCTTACTCTTGGTAGGATACGCAATTCGTGAAGGGTACTACTTTATACAAAAAGGGATTTTTGCACACCTACCTTTAGCTTTTACAATAAACAGTTAAATATGTGTTAGTGACTTAGATTAAATATAATAAAGACAATTATTAAAAAATATGGCACAGATGATTTGGTTCGGTTCGGTTCACTAATGAATTGGTTTTTTTTTTATTTTTGTATATTTTTTTGGTTACACGTGTCACTTTGAGTGAAAGAGCAAAACGATCTCATCTATCGAGATTCAAAATTAACGAAAAATATATCATCTGATTCCACATTAACGGTGGCTAATATATAACTATATCCTTATATAATAGTTTAATATAAAGCTATTGTATGTTACGTATAGACGGACAATTTTATTTGTTATTAGTGAAGATAAACGGAGATAGCTGGATATCACAAAGCCACTGTGTACAGAAGGACAGATAAGGAACCTTTTTTATGTGTGTAGGGATCCGTAAGTAAGCTGGGATTAGCTTTTATCACGGTTAATTCGTAGTTCGTACTCTTATTTTTTCTTAAATGTCCAGTGGTTAGAACGCGTGAACTATAAGCGATTATAACGAGGTCAAATCCGAGTTAGTACTAAAAACATATAATGTTAATGTATGGCGTACAATACGGACATTGTGGTAGGGCAAGTTCCACCATGTATATCCTACCGCCAAACAGCAATACTTTGAGTTGTTATGTGAGACAGGCTTCAAATTCGAGCGAGTCAGTGTAACTATAGGCACAAAGGACATGACGTCATATCCAGTTCGTAGCTCATACGCGCTGACCATCTGTTATGGTTAACATTTCGTCGTATATATGTAATGTATGCGTTAAAACCGTAGGATAATTACTGAATGCTACCGCCATTAAGGTTTAATAATGATTATTTTAGAGTATATTAAAGATAACCATAAGTAGTTTCAACGTATGAATACGTTTTTTTTATTGTATGGGTAGGCGGACGAGCGTATGGGCCACCTGATGGTAAGTGATCACCAACGCCCATAGTCATTGGTATTGTAAGAAATGTTAACCATCGCTTACATCGCCAATGCGCCACCAACCTTGGGAACTAAGATGTTATGTCCCTTGTGCCTGTAATTACACTGGTTCATTCCCCCGTCATACCGGAACACAATAATAACAAGTACTGCTGTTTTGCGGTAGAATAACTGATGAGTGGGTGGTGCCTACCCAGACGAGCTAGCACAAAGCCACCGAGTAAATATATGTTAGAGTAAACATATATTTAGAATTGGTTGTATATTATGTAATATTAATTTTAACGGGACTAGGTAGAAAGCCTATGTCCTATCTTGAGGTCCAAGCTTGTTCCATACCAATTTTCATTAAAATCGATCCAGTGGTTCAGCTCTAAAAGTGTGATAGACATACAGACTTACTTTCGCATTTATAACATTAGAATTGATTTATGAGTTATATTAGTTTGTTGATGATATTGTAATGTAAGTAAAATATAAACATGGTTAGATATTAAATAAATAAAGAGTAAAATAGAATTACGAAAACATATTGTTACTATCATAAAAAAACTCGCATAACTGCGTCACCTAATATTATTTTGTTGTTGTGTCTGTACCTCATGAAATGTATGTTTTGTAATAAAAATATTTCGACATTATTATAAAAAAAAAACACTTTAAGTTCTAGAGTCTCGACGTAACATTATTATAAATTGAATTATAATGAGCGTTGCAGAAATTACCATTTAATACCCTCCGTCATAAGATCCATTAACAATAATTGAATTTCTATAAATGTACATACATTTATAAAAAGCGTGTTCTTATTTTATGGAATCGAGGCTATTATATCAACCATGATTAATATTATAAAAAAGTCTATTAATATCAAAGATGTTCTTATCGATATATCGCAATCGATTCATGTGTGGTGATTATTTTTAAAAATGTTTATTAATAAATATATTTTATTTTACTTTGTAAAGATAAACAAGGTAGGTCCCTTGTTCCTTTTATGACATTACAAGACTGGCGGTAAAATATGTGATGAGTAAATGGCACCTACCCAGCTATCTGGGTTTCTATTTTACTTTACAAAGTAAAATAACAGCTCAGCTCATTTTGGTGGCTAGATTGGGTAAAATTTTTACCTAACTATATTACAAAAAAAAAAAAGTAATAAATTAAAACTATTGCCGGTTCGCAATGTAGCTTTTAATATTATTTAATTTTGTAAATTGACGATGCAAAGGTGCTCGCAAGAGCCTTACTTGAATAAAATATTTGATTTGATTTGATTTGAATGTAACGGCAGAAACGAAAACAAGTGAAGTACATAGAATATTGATTTTAATAAAAACGAACATAGATTCTACTTTCTACCCCAAACTACAGCGTTTCTACCCCAAAATAAGCCGAAAAGTGTACATCTCTTTCAACTTTCAAACCTTTTATTGGGATTCGCATCATAACTTCGCGTCAATATATGAATTTTATGCATGCACGGCGCACGCTATGTAAAAATATATCGCTTGTTAAATATCCGAATACGTGCCCAGAAAATTAATTAAATTACCGTGGCTTGTACACAGAAATCTATTGAAACAGAAATGTTTGTATAAACGTCAGCATCATAATATATAATTTTAATAGTATAAAAGCAGAGTAACACAATGTATTTCATTATGTTACTCTGCTGTTATACTATTATGTTACAGGTGTTCGGCGTGTTTTACGATTTAATATCCTACAAAGGACTAAAAGCCTACTCTTGATGTTTGGAGTTCATAATACCGCACAGCTCCAAGGCAAGTTTATAGCATATGTGAATTTCATCCGACACATGCAGATTTCCCTACAATGTTTGGATGAGTAGAAGATGAATTATAAATTAGGCTCTTGAAAATTCAGTGATTTTCCGGATTAAAACCCGATCTTTGGTTAAGATTCACTTGTTCAAAGCTGCGTCTTTTCGGCTCCGATCATTCCTATATAAGAGTGTACATTTATATACATTTATTTGATGCAAGCAGTTCATTCGTATATCTGCCTCTAGCCTTGACTTCGCACAAGTACAATGTTTACATTGAGGTCATATTTTCTGGTCAGGAAACACGAATATATTGGTTCTCCTAGCATAATAAGGTGAGAGCCAAACAATTTATAACCACACGAAGTTAATCGAAAATTCAACGGACTCGTCACATACACCTTGTAATTGAAATTCCAATTAATATTGGTTGAAAATGTTAAAGCTTTAAACGCATCAAATTCAACAAACTAATATTATAAAGAGGGTTATGATGTTTCTTTCTGAATACAATTTTTAACATCGTCTCCTTTGAAGGAGGGACTTGTAGCAGCTGTGGGATAATCGACTGATTTACCTTCATGTAGCAGCGCGATTCTAAAAGAATTAACTTCATTACTCACCAGTGAAATGTCGACAACTGTCTCATGGTGACACACTATTTTGATGCGTGTATTCTTGAAATGTTATGATTATACTGGCCAATGTCGCTTATTACTTTCCGACATTTTACGACCGTTTCCTGCGGGGCTTTTCGAGTTAGTTCTTACAGAATAACCCTACAGGATAGACAAGCCTCATCATGTATTTTGTTTAGTTTTAAGTATACCTTACAATATACGTTTTTGTCCGAGAGTTGACCAGTCTTTGTTGTAAAATTGCTAGCCAGCTTTTTCATTATTGCTTGTAATTCGGTCTATTTTAGGAATAATTTTTGTACTAGATTTCAAGAAGCTATAAATCCGACACAGATTCCATTGGTAGGGTTTTATGCAAACTCTACCAATGGAACCTGTGTCGGAGCCTGAGTCTGGGTAGGTACCACCCTCATCAGATATTCTACTGCTACTAAAATACATGATAACAGCAATACTACGTATTGTTGCGTTAGGGTTTGAAGGGGAAGCCAGCCGGCCAGTATTGGCCACATTTGGTTGGTGGCGTATTGAAATGGAAGGAAGGAATGGTTAATATTTCTTACATCGCCAATTTCTCTGGGCAGTGGTGACCACTTAACATCAGGTGGCTAATTTTCCGGTTCGCCCAACAATACCATAAAAAACGGTTGACCATACATATACAGTGTTGGTCGTATAATTAGAAACACTACCAACGGTTCTTGACATTATGTAAGATACTTCACCGCAATCGTTTTTATTTTGAAATTAAATAATAAATAGGACAACAATATATTCAACGATTTATCAATTATTAGAAAAACAATAGAAATCCCATTACACTAGTGCAGTTTCAATGTTACATTACGGACAAACATTAAAATCAGTTTTAAGGTATGAACAATAATGGTCAACTAATTAGAAACAAAAACAAATAAGTATAAAAAACAATATTTTTTTAAGTATTAGTAATTAGTATTGTTATTTACGAAATAGTTACTATCCATAGCCTACCAATAGTTATAATTAATATTACGCCACTAGCGTATCCCTTATTTTCAATAACAGCACTGCAACGACGTGGCATGATTCAATCAATTTAATAATTTGTAGGGGGATTGAATTCCATGCTTCAACAAATGCTTCATATAGTTCGTTTTGACTGGTGCTACGTTTGTTTGAGACTTTATTTTTAACAATATACCAGAGATTTTCTATCGGACTATTTGCTGGCCAGTCTAAAACGGATATACGCTGTTCGCTAAGGAAATATTTGACGGTATTGGCCGTGTGTATAGGGTCATTGTCATGCTGAAAGATCCAGGTTACGGGCAAATGATCGTCCGAGTAGGGAATCATTGTGTGCTCTAAGATACCTTGCGGTATCCTTCGAGAGATTCTTCCAAACAATTAGCTGCCACTAATCTTCGGCGTATCAGTCTTGACGAGATGTTTCTCGGGTCATCAGGCGAAAAAACTTCATTTTTAATCTGGTTGGAGCCTTTACTTGGGTCTTTTTTAGCAACACGAACGATTAGCGTATCTTCTCTGGGAGAAGTTTCTAAGAACATTTTCAACAGTTCCATGTGTTTTATAATGATCAATTGCATTAAAAACTTTCTTAACAGAACAATTTAAATGCTCAGCTATTCTTCTGTATGCCCACTTATGATCTATATGTAAATTAACAATTATTTGCCTAGTTGGCGCGAAACAATTTTTACTTTTGACAACTTTGAACAAAATAAAATTCAGATAAAATTAAGAATTGCCGCCAAAATAATAGAAAAAGCCAAGAAAGAAATGTTATTCTCCAATCCAAAAAAAGAACGAGCTATGGATGCTTTTTTAAAATGTTTCTAATTAGGCGTCCAAGCGGCCAGTAACAGAAAATAAACTCCTACATGTGTAAGACTCATTTTGTAATTAAAAGTAAGATATGTTTTACATTTTATGCATTTAATGAGTTTTTTATTTGAGTGGCTATATTATTACATGATTATTAATTATTGAATGTGTATATTTTTTACGAACATTTGTACGTTTATGTTATACTTTCTTTATTCATAAGAAGTGTTTCTAATTATTTGACCACCACTGTATAAGCAGCGTGTTTTAATTTACTTTGCATTTGAATCAAGTCTCACAGCTAAAAGCGCGGTCAAACATAACAATGAATGTTAATTAATACAATTTTCATCAAAGCCAATTATTCGCTCACTCTCATCCCGGTACTTGATATGGTAAACACTGCTCAACACGAATATTGCTTGTCGGACGATCGCCATTAAGTTTGTTGAAAGCTTACGTAATCAATATAACTTAACAAAAAATCCCATATTCGTCTCTCATGACACTCAATGGTCGAGAAAATGTGATCTACTTTACTTTTTCCAGAACTTCGCAGCATTTTGATCACAAGTAATAATCTTATTCTGAATTACCCCATTTGGGAAGTGTCGATTTAACAAATTAAGTCCAGCTTCGACGTAATACGATGCTATTGGTTTTTATTAAGTTCATACGATAGCCAATTTGCAACCTTCCTTATTTAATTAGATGAAGGTTTATTACACAGGAATAGCTCGGAGTTCGTATTCGTTGATATCCTTATATAATGTATTACTTTTATTGTATGAGGTTGACTACGATGTACACTATAGAAAAATAATAAAATCTCAATTTTAGCAGGATAAATTGTAGAGATTCCTACGAATCACAAAAGGCAATTGCAAAGGCATTATGTTCAAAATATTCTATATAACAATTCGACAACAATTATATATATCAATTCAAAAGTGGTAACAAGAACCTGCTTGGCTATATAATAATATGATATCGATTTTGAATTTGAAGAAATAAAAAGAGTACTATTATATGTCAATTTTCTCAATTATGTCGAAGTCAACCCTGAACTTGTGTGACGTCATTTTTATTGAAATTAAATCAAAATCCTTTTTTAATTATAAAAGCATTATACTTATTGATTGTCAAATTAGAAACTACCACCGGTTCGGAAAAGAGATACCTGACCCTGAAAGAAACTCTTGGGAACTCTTATTTAAATTTTGAAATGTTTCAAAACAATATTGAATTGAATAATAAAACAAACGATGAGAAAACGTCTGTCTAAGAACTGCCTTACATTTTTCATAAACTGCTGGAGAAATTCCAGCTTACACCGGAAGTCCTGCGCATACATTTTGTACAATACTCCTCAGATTGTCAGAAATTTGCCGGACCGTACGTCCGCTTCTGAAGCTCGCCGGATGCACGCCTATCGGATGTCAGAAGTTTTTCTTAACAGAATGTCGGATGGCGCGCTTTTTATATATTTTTACTATCAGAGACTGGTTTAGTATCGAGTGATGATGAAGTTAGAAGATGATTATCTATACTAATATGATAAATGAAAGTTACTCTGTCTGCTTGCTTGTTACACTTTCACTACTAAACCATTGACAGATGGGGTTCCCCAAGGGAGAACATAGGCTACGTTTTTTGTCTAATACGCCGGACACGGGCGTTAACTAGTAGAAAATAAACTAAATATAAATTGTATATTTTATAAGATCTGGCTACGCAATCACTGCGGTATAGTCGTTTATACATTTAGTTAAATCCACGAAGATCGTCCCATTAATCTTACATTGCATTCTTGCGTGAGCAATTGGATAAAATGTGGGCCGCGTTATCGTGGACTGAACTGTCTTTAACAGTATTATGTATTATATTGTTGTGATCCGGTTTGAAGGGTGAGTGGACCAGTGTAATAATTACAGACACAAAGGCTAAGTTCCAATATCTTAGACTGCACGATTGGTTGTCTATTAACGGTGTAAGGAATCCTAATTAATATGAAAGCGAAAGTGAGTTGTTTGTTTGTACACACATTTGTAGTTTTTAAAATTTAAAAACTACAAATTTTCTAGTGGTAGTGCCACGCTGCATACCTTCAGGTTATAGCTGAATGGGCCGGCACGCCCGGGGAAGTACCACTCTCTCACTTAAAATCGGCGTAAAGTGGTAGCCATGCTACCGCGTTTCGTTCGGTATGTGAGAGTCCCGGAGGCCCAATTCCCCCCCCCCAACAAAATGAGTGCGCAGAATATAAGAACTACCCCAGGAGGGTACCATCTGCGACCGCGGTGGACAATCCCTCTCTGGGCATCCATGCTCAGGACATACACCACCTGAGCAGGGATGCCCAGGCTGCCCTTCGAATTCTGGGGGGGGCAATTTTGCGCTCAAAAATAGACGAGGCAAACGGAGCAGGCATCTTAAGGCAACCCCTTCCACCTTCGCTGTGGACTTCTGCAACATTAGGGGACTGAATTCCAACTTAAACGCCGTCCACTACCATCTCGAGACGGCGAAGCCGGCCTTGCTCTTTCTAACCGAGACCCAGATATCATCTCCGGCGGACACCTCATTCCTCTCCTACCCGGGGTACAAGTTGGAACATTCCTTTGTACCGCGGGCTGGGGTGTGTGTTTACGTCAGAGAGAGTATCTGCTCTCGTCGCCTCGCCTATCTTGAAGGGAGGGACCTATCCATTCTCTGGCTGCGCGTAGACTGTGATGATCATCCGCGAATCTATGCGTGCCTCTATAGGTCCCATAGCGGTAATGCCGAAACTGACCGGCTCGTTGAGCACATCCAACGGGCTACAGATTCCGTGCTGCAGCAGATCCCATCCGCAGAGATCGTGATTCTTGGCGATTTCAACGCCCACCACGCCGAATGGCTAGGATCACATACCACCGATCATGCGGGGAGATCTGTGGTCGATTTTGCCTTGGCGTATGATCTGACACAACTGGTTACCTCGCCAACGCGAATCCCAGATGTGGAGGATCATACACCTTCCCTGTTAGATCTTCTGCTGACCTCTCATCCGGACGGGTATCATGTTTCCGTAGAGCCTCCTCTTGGCTCGTCGGACCACTGTCTTGTCCGGAGTACAGTGCCGATTACACGCACCTCACGGCCTCGGTTCGTGGGATGTCGCCGTGTGTGGCACTACAGGTTAGCGGACTGGGATGGGATGCGGTCCTTCTTTGCATCCTACCCATGGGGGCGGATTTGTTTCTCGCCGGATGATCCAGATGTCGTTGCTGACTCGGTCGCCGATGTGGTGTTTCAGGGTATGGAACTCTTCATTCCGTACTCTGCAATACCCATCGGCGGCAGATCTCGGCCCTGGTTTGGTCGCTTCTGCAAAACGGCGTCACGCCGAAAGGTAGAATGCTATCAAGCCTGGGCTGAAGCATCGGCATCTCGTGATGTAAATACCAGCGCACTTAAAAAGGAATACAACTCTGCCTCCAGATCTTTCAAAAGCGTTATTGCCAAGGCGAAATCGGAGCACATTGGCAGGATTGGCGAGAGATTGGTGCGTCTTCCTTCGGGAACACGCGCATTTTGGTCTCTCGCTAAGGCTGTCTTAGGGAATTTCTGTCAGCCCTCCCTTCCATCTCTGCACAGGAGCGATGACTCGTTGGCCCATACTGCGAAGGAGAAAGCCGACCTTTTGGGATCTCTCTTCGCGTCCAACTCGACTCTTGATGATCAAGGAAAGACACCACCGACAATCTTGCGGTGTGATGCTGGAAATTAAATTCCGGCAGAGTGCAGTTCGTAAAGCACTTCTTTCCTTGGACATCCATAAGTCGAGTGGGCCCGATGGCATTCCTCCGATCGTGCTGCGTGCTTGTGCTCCCGAGTTGGCACCGGTCTTAACGCGTCTTTTCCGCCACTCTTACACATTAGGCGTAGTCCCGAATTCTTGGAAGACTGCTTTGGTGCATCCGATCCCTAAAAAGGGCAATCGCTCTGATCCAACAAATTATAGGCCTATTGCTATCACCTCCTTGTTCTCCAAGATAATGGAGTCCATTATTAACCGCCAGCTCCTGCGGTACCTAGAGGAGCACCAGCTGATTAGTGACCGCCAGTACGGCTTCCGTCGGGGTCGCTCAGCTGGTGATCTTCTAGTTTACCTTACTCACAGATGGGCTACAGCGGTTGAGTCCAAGGGGGAGGCATTAGCAGTCAGTCTGGACATAGCGAAAGCCTTCGATCGGGTATGGCATAAAGCGCTTCTCACGAAGCTTCCTTCCTACGGGCTTCCTGAGAAATTATGCAAGTGGATCACCAGCTTTTTGGCAGATCGGAGCATCAAGGTCGTTGTCGACGGTGCATGCTCTGACTTAAAATTCGTCAATTCTGGTGTTCCACAAGGCTGCGTTCTTTCACCTACTCTGTTTCTTCTGCATATCAATGATATGTTACAAATCAGTAACATTCACTGCTATGCGGATGACAGCACTGTAGAACGCGTCGACGAGTGTCGGAATAAACTTGTGTCTGAAGTCGAGACCTTGTTAGCCAAAGTCTCGGACTGGGGCCGACTAAACTTGGTCCAATTCAACCCCAATAAGACTCAAGTTTGCGCGTTAACCGCTAAAAAGTCTCCTTTTGTCATATCCCCTCATTTCGAGAATACTCCCCTCCATCCCACAGCCAGTATCGGGATACTTGGCGTTGAGATTTCGAACGTTGTTCAGTTCCGCGGTCAATTGGAAGTTAAAGCCAAACTGGCTTCCAAAAAGCTTGGAGTGCTCAACAAGGCGAGACAGTACTTCACGTCGGCCCATCGCCTAAAACTTTACAAGGCGCAAATTCGGCCCCACATGGAGTACTGCTCTCACCTCTGGGCGGGAGCTCCCCAGTACCAGCTTCTTCCTTTTGACCGCATACAACGTAGCGCAGTTCGAATTGTCGACGATCAAGCTATTACCGACCGGCTTGATACTTTGGATTTGCGTAGAGATGTTGGGTCACTCTGCATACTCTATCGTATATATCACGGGGAGTGTTCTGAGGAGTTGTTTGGTTTAGTCCCGGCCGCTGAATTTCACCACCGGACATCACGCCAGAACTCAAAATTCCATCCTCACCACCTCGATGTCTGGAAATCCACAACAGCGCGTTTCCTAAGGCATTTTCTGCCTCGCACAATCACTCTGTGGAACCAGCTTTCGCCGGCGACTTTTCCGAACCGATATGACATAAAAACCTTCAAGAAGAGAGCGTACTCTTTCCTCAAAGGCCGGCAACGCACCTGCAAGTCCTCAGATGTTGCAGATGTCCATGGGCGGTGGTAGTCACTTTACATCAGGTGGGCCTCCTGCTCGTTTGCCCCTTCTTACATAAAAAAAAAAAAAGACTGCCTCGTTGGTCTAGTGGCTAGATTTAAGTACGCAGATCTCGAGGTCCTGGCTTCAAAACCCAAGTAGGGCCAATAAAAGGTTATTGAGTTTTTCTATCGAAGATTCTCAGTAGCAGCCCGGTGTCTTGAAAATGGAAGTGTGTACACTCCCATGCCTCTGAAAGTATGTAAAGCCGTTGCTCATTCGCCTAAACTCATTCCGGTCGTGTCGGGTTGCCGTCCCATCGAATTATGAGAGTGAGGGAATAGAGAGTGCCACGGATGCACTTTCTATTCCTATTCTATTTTTCGCACACACTTATGCACTATAATATGTCCTGCGCAGTTGGCTAATCTCTCTTGAGATTAGCCGTGGCCGAATTCAGTCAGGAGGACATCATCAATGTTGCCTTTTACCCATAAAAGTTTCACTTATGTGTGAGTTACAAGTACTAATTTTTTATTCAAATAAAAGTTTGGGAAAGTCTAACTATGTAACTTTCCTCAGTTCGTCCGCTATGGGTGAGGTTGTTAGGGGGTAAACGTCCCTTGGTGGCTGGACGGCGAGCGGAGCTGGTGTGTCAAGCGGTCGGCGCGCGACCACCCCCGAACATATCCTGGTGGAAAGGTGGCATCAGGCTAACGACCGTAAAAGGGACTGTGAGTATTCAAATCAAATTTAATGTATGTATTATTAATTATATTATAAAATGTAAAATATATAGATTTTTATATCATTCGAGCTTGGTCCATGGATGGTCTAGTCCAATGTCGATGAGCAACGGTTACTATGGGTATACGTTTACTATGGGTATTTGCAATTAATAAAAGATATAGCACCATAACACCATACATTTTTATGTACATAGATAGTGTATCCTTATATTTTACATCCTAGTTTTGCTCGACCACTCTCATCGTTCTCATTTAAATAATGGTACGTATGTGGGGATTCTTTGAAATATTTTCAATGTAGTCGTGTGGCATATTTACATCGATCCCTTACGACTGTCCCATTTTACGTTCGTATTCCTATTTCTTCGATATTTATCCTAACGTCCCTTATATCACGTTTCCGATTGAAATTTTCAAATTATACTTAGTTGTATAGTAAATATGTTTTATGGATACCAGAAAATGGTAAGGTGATGAAATAAATGATAATAATATTTGTTAAAGAACTAAAACTCGACTCTGCAAAAATTCTCGGTCGAAACAAGAAAATATTTTTACCTGACAATCTTAACTACAAATTATTCAATATTTATAATCTAACTAGTTTGCACTTGCGTTTTTTTCAAAGGAGTGTTAGGTATTTCATGTCCTTTTATGTACACCTAACAACTTGTGTGCAAAATTTTTTTCATGATCGAGTACATAAGATTTGAAAGCGTCAGAAAGAGTCATTTTCGTATTTATAATATTTATAAGAAATTGAAAACTTACATATATATTTTAATTTAATACATAGACATAATGATTACATCTTATTCTACGGTTTATGTACAAAAATTCATTTTATATAGTATAGTGTTACAATATAACTGCAATAAGCGATAAGCGTCATGTCAGTCGTCGACTGGATTTGCACAAACTCCTTCCATTAAAACCTTTGTCTTCGTCTATCCAATGTCAATGACAGAAAGAGACAAATATATTATGAATGAGACAAATTGACATAACCGCAATACTGTTGACATTTAAAATTATCGACAAGTTGGAATACACGTGTCCGACAATTTTGATTTACAATGTAATTTGTATATGTCGAGTTTTGGGTTCCTGTTGGAAACAATTGCTGCCGGTTCTCTTTTAATTAAAACTTTTGATTGCATTTCGTATTGGACTTATAATTAGTCTATTTGATTCAAATTAAGTTGACAAAAGTTATTTTTCATTCTGTGAAATTATTTGTTATTTTCATTATTTGTTATCATCGTCTCATTCTGGTTGTAACATTTTAATTTTGATCTCCGCTAATATGGATTAATTAATAAATCTGACAAAACATTACTATATGGATATGTTTGTTGAAATGGCTCAGTGGTCATGGGTTTTTGAAACTCATCTCCTTTTTAACGGTGAAGATAAACATCGTGAGGAAACCTGCATGTCAGATTAAAATTGCTACATTTGTATCCACCAACTCGCATTGAAGCGTGGTGGAATATGATTTATACCATAGGAGAAAATACGGTTTTTACTAATAATGAGATGTTTTTTTTTTAACAATCGTTTACTGAAGTGTTGCCCATGTCGTTGATGTATCATTTCTATTATTTGGATTTATTTTAATGCCTGCATGGTCTTTATTACCAGGCAGCATCATTATCAACATTTTTGGTTATGGGATTTTTACAATATTTTATCTTCTATCCCACTAGACGTCTCAAGACGGAAACGTGACAAGCAGCACACTGACCTTCATGCCCAGTGTAGAGGATGCAGGAAGGGTGATCTCCTGCAGAGCCACACAGCCTGGACAACCACGTTCTGTTAGAGAGGACGGCTTCCAACTGGAAATACAACGTGAGGCTTATAATATAATCCATAAATCTTCCACTTTAACGACTAGTAGTAGTCTTAGTAACGGTTTTTTGTTTTTTAATTAGAAATGTCTCAAGTGTAACCAACATTGTGCCTATTATTACACTGGCTTACTCATCCTTCAAACTGGAATTTATTTATTTATTTATTTTGTGTACAGGAAACAAACAGTGAAATAATTACAATAAAATAAAAAACATAAAACAAATCTTAAACCAAAACAGTTTCCATTTATAAATTAATCATAAGTAATTACAAAACAAGACATTTTTTATATTTACTAGGTGCATGAAATTATATAATTCATTTATATAATTTAATTTAATATAAATTTAATTTTTAAATCAAGAAAACTAAATTTAATAATAAATAATCAAATTATAATTAATTAATCAAAAATGCATGAGTAAATTAAGGCTCTTCAGAGTATAATATTTCTTTTACTTGCAGTTTGAATTTTTTAAGGGAGAGATGAAATATATCACATTCAATAAATGTTTTATTGTACTGTTTAGATGATCTATTAATAAATGCATTTGCTGCATATTTAGTCTTTGTCAATGGAAAATCAAAAATAGATTTGTTGCGACTACCAGGGCGAGGACACTTGATGTTTATTTTAGAAAGGAGATAAGGGGAATCAGATATGTTGTGAATCAATTTATATAAAAACACCATATCACGTTCAAGTCGTCTATGTTCAGTTGTCGGTATCTTTTCTATTTGATTCAAATTATTTATAGACGAAAATTTTAAATATTTTAAAAACTTTTCCTGAATATTTTCGATAAATTCTATATATTTATTATACTGTGGATTCCAGACAGTGCAAGCGTATTCTAGAATAGGTCTCACAAATGATTTATATAAAAAATTTTCATAAAGAAATATCCATCAAATATTTGATTCACAATTATAAGAAAACCATGGTAACATATTTTGTTTTAGATTTGCCAGTGGTCAAGTTAGTGCTTGGAGCAAATTTGGACGCTTCAAAAATGGTAGAAGGTTCCGACGTTTACTTGGATTGCATGGTGCGGGCCAACCCGTGGCACACGCAAGTTCATTTCACGCACAATGTAAGTTCTAAATTAAAAATTTTCAACATTTGACCTTTGTGAAAAATTGTCAAAGCTAAAGTATTTAATCAACATTACATTTACTTATTGGTTGTCAAATTTACTATTGCAAGTCGGAAATCCAGAAAAAAGTACTTAAAGCGTTCTCCCGTGACGGCTGTCGTTGATTTTTCAGAGGGTAGTCACTCAGCGCCGTTGAGTCCCACATACCTTACAATACTTAATGTGGAGAAACACATAAATGCGTTATTCCAGCGATATCAAAAAAGGGAAAAGTACTAATGAAATTGATAATGTACTTAATTCGTGTTTATAATTATTGTCGTGCTCAGTGTGGAGGAAAACTTGACGGGCCGGTTGGCGTGGTTGGTAGATACCTGCCTTTCGCGCCGCAGGTCGTGGGTTCGATTCCCAACCAGGACAGACATTTGTGTGCATGAACATATCTGTTTGTCCTGAGTCTGGGTGTAATTATATATATAAGTATGTATTTACAAAAGAAAAGTAGTATATGTAGTATATCAGTTGTCTGGTTTCCATAGTACAAGCTCTGCTTAGTTTGGGATCAGATGGCCGTGTGTGAATAATGTCCCAGGATATTATAAACTTCGGAAATCTGACTGTCAAGTTATTCACCACTCTGCTCCAAGACTTCTTAGTGGATTCACATGTGGCTTGCATCCGATACATGCAGGTTTCCTTATGATATTTTCCTTTACCGACGTGCACGAGATAAATTAATAAAACAAATTAAGCACATGAAAACTCAGCGATGATTGCCCGGATTTGAACCTGCAATCGTGTATTAATTTTCCCATAGCCATCTCGGCCTACATGAACTCTAAGAGAATTTTCCCAACAGTGGAACATTGAGATTCATATAAACAGAACCGGATTTAGAGGTCTGGAGGCGTCGGGGCAACAAAGGAGTAGGGGCAACCTGGCGCCAAATTATTTTTCAAAAAAAGGAAAAAAAAAATTCAGTCGAGTTTTTCAATAAATAATTTATTGTGAAACCAAGTAGATTCTTTTAGTATTTAACAAACATATATAAATATAATCGGAAACAAGAATTATTATCTGAAATTAAATCTTAAATAAATCAATAATTTCTGTTAATATTTAAGGACAATATAATCATGTTTGTAAAAGAAGACAAAGGTAAAGGTAAAACAGCGAAAAAAAATATCAAAGGAAAAGCTGGTTACTAGTGTTTACTAGTCGGAATTTAAAAGATTTTTTTTCCGAAGTCTCTTTTGTGGACGCCCCGGGACTGTAGCCCCGGTTGCCCTCCCCTAAATCCGGCCCTGCATATAAAAGGTTATTATCTAATAAATAAATAAAAATATCCATGGATTTAACTGAAATGCTTTCACAAAGCTGGTAGTTATATTATATGGAACTTAATGCCTTATTTGAATAATTAACTTGATTACATGACAAGCATAATTTAATTATTCAATTAATGAACACATGTAAATTATATATAATCGGCGTTTCCTTGAAATTTGAGTATTTATGTGGTAAGGGTCAGACCGTACGCGGCGGTGTCGGCGTAGTGGTAGCCAACCAGAGCCTCGTGCTACAGCGCGTGTCGCGCCGCGCTGCTGGTGCGTATGTGTGCGTCGCACGGAACGCACTGGGGGAAGGATCCAGCAAGCCGCTTGTGCTGGATGTCAAGTGTAAGTGTGCTTTGTTTTATTGCTTACTAGTTTCTGACCGCTTTGCCCGCATGTGAATAAGAAGCGGTGGTCACGAGTTAGTTACCCTATATATAGGCCAACTAGCTAATCGTCCCTGCTTTGCACGGACGATTTGCATTAAATACTTTTTCAGTGAGCGTCCACGTCGAGTGACAAATTTCAAGTGAATCGGGCGAATAGTTTAGGAGATCTCGTGATGAGTGGCATTTCGCTTACATATAGATACATACTGAAATATATAAAATTATTATATTTATATATATTATTCCTAACTCCGTTTATAATTCATCTCGTAGCTGGGTAACCATCGTGAGAAATCTTACATGTGTCGAAAGAAATCGTGTGATAATGGATATTCTATTTTTACTTTAATAATATGAATTTAGAAAACTATTCAGAAAATAATACTAACATTGAAATAGCTATTTCTGTTGCTGAATTGCGAATAAATGATCCAAAATGTTTAAATGCGAAATAAAATTGATATAGAGATAAAAAATATACATCTTTTGAGAATAATGTTGATATATCTAAAACTTCACCACGAAAAGAAACAACCGTTGGAGTTAAAAATTGTAACTCCATATTCAAAATCCACTGGAAGATTCGAGAACAGCATACAGTGTAAACGAGCTGATATATAAAACCACGTTTACATTCAGCTCCCGTTCACTCTTCGCGTTGTATTTACTTCCAAAATGCTTTTACTGCACCGTTGAAGGCAGTGCTCGGAAGTTGACACGAGTAAACAACTCCCTGTTCTGTTGGAGTGGGCTCATGTAAACCTAATAAACTGTGGTCGGACTTCATGAATTTCCTTTGGAATAGTTTTTCAAAGGTATCCATTTACAAATGGATAAAATATCCTTTAAATTCTCTTTTTTCATATTGAAAATCTTTTATGTCAATATTTTTTATTATATGGCCTTTTTGAAAATAGAACAACAAATCATACTAATTTATGTAAATTACTCATATAAATCCAAATAACACAAAACACATTCAACAAACCACAAGTCGCGCCAATTCACGTCTTTTTTCAACAACGCTTTTGTAGGGACCAAGGAATCTCCTAACGATATAATAAAATTATCTTTCCAAGCTTAATAAAAACTGGTATTCACAGATAGCCCTAAATGTAAGTCGGATAAAATGGTGACGATACGAGCTGGTCGCGGAGAGACTGTGGACATCGTTTGTGACCTTGATGCTAACCCTAGAGTAAGTGCAATTTGGTAAATAAATTAATCATTTGGTTGGTAAGAAGTAGGTCGATCAATATAAATTATGTGACCAAAATATCTGATAGTTTATAGTCTGTATTGAAAATCCGTCCTGGCAGCGAGCACGTTTTGTATTTTTACATCAAAACATAAACTACTCTAATGTTTATCGTCAAAATATATTGATTTTGTAATCTCGACTGCACCGCTGATTTTTGTTTTTCCACCCAACGAAATATTTGGCAACTTTTGTTGGTGAAAAATATTTCTAAAATTGCCAACCACTGAAAATAATATTAGAGACTTGAAATCTACTAACTATGACAGGCCTGTTTAACGAAAATTAAAAACGAGATGTGAAAATTATCATAATTGGTGCCTTAAACGGTTCTGGACATATATAGGTTAACTTGTCAACAATGATTGTCATAATGTTGTGTCAGCATTTTTGAACTAGTTAAGTGCGTTTGACATAACGGCATCGAAACTGCAAACTGCGTAGTCATGTCTAAGTCGGGTTCTAGCAACTTGGTTCTAACATAAGTTTGTTGCACTAATACTGCTTCGATACTGCTAACGTGCAGCTGTAATGCCTACCACGTGTGTAGACCCTAAAGTATTGCAGCTATAATGTTGTATTGTTAAAAATGTCCTTAAAGTTTTCTTCATTGTACCAGGAGCCCATAACATATAAGTGGTGGTTTAACAGCACGACACATTCGAAACATGAACTTAATACATTCAGCGCACAAGAACAAGGCAGTCATGGTGAGCCATTACATTTGTTATCTGTGATCGAAATAAGTACATCTAATTTGTCTAAAGTTGCTGAGAATATTTGAATGACATAGAGTTGTTACAACCTCTTATTCCAAATATATTTATACTGTTTGCAGTTGTATAAAATTAATGAATTAATTCTATAAGCATTTTTGAAGATTTATGTAATGATTGTGGGATGATTTGTTAATAATGATTTTAAACGTTTTCCTCAATTTAGTAATTTATATTTACTTTTAACTTTTAATAGGTGAATCTTAACAAACGATTAAGGATTTGTGTTTATAATTTTCTTTTTATTGGAGAAGGAACCATTAACCAAGCTTTTATATTGTAACACATTCTTCCTAATACCTACAAAATATTATATTCGATTTTACGCTAAAATTCCGCAATCTTAATAACTTAAAAGCTAATTTAAAAAATCATTAATCAAGGTCGTGCTTTGTAAAGCATGGGTGTCAATAAGATAGGTATATTTTCCCCTGAAATTTTTTTGGTTTTTATTCATGTATATATTAACTAAGGGTAATTGTAATTAAGATAAAAGTCAAATACATAAATAATATGTATGTGACAAAAAATAATTGTTTATTAAGGTAATCAAGTTAACAAAAAACTAAATATATTGTCATTACTCTATACTAATATACATATAAAGCTGAAGAGTTTGTTTGTTTGATCCAACTAATCTCAGGAACTACTGGTTCGAATTAAAAAAATCGTTTTGTGCTGGATAGTCCTTTTATCGAGGAAGGCGCACAGCTAGTTATAAAAATAATAAGAATGATGAATCTGATGATTTTCGCTATTATTATCAGACCACTGTGACATAGCGGCGTCTAGAATGTAGTCACTGTAATTGACCATTTGAGATTTTTTTTTTTCTTACTGGTGGAGAAACACAATTATTATATTGAATCCATGCATCACATATTTTTGAAGATGAATGTCGCGATTGTAATTGAACACGGATTATGTCATTTCTTTCCTTATGAACATACAGCTCATACAGCCCTAAATCATTGAAATGCTCTTGCGTATAATTCTTCGCCTGTTTTATCTGATAAACTTCAAGAGTTATATTACTAACACTTGCACGTAATTATACGTACATAAAATGATGCATGAAAAATGACGATCGGCTGTTACCACTTACGTATACGTTCGCGCAACATATGAGCGCACTGGACCAATACTTTAATATGTATATATATTATTGTTTACAATATGCTACATTACATATGTAAAGTACAAAGTTTTAGGAGATTGCTATGACGTATAAAAAAAAATTTAACGTATAAAAAAAAAACTACAAAAATCATCAATTTTAGAAAAAAAACGCACGGAGTATATAATCTAATCTAGTATTGAAAAACTGTATTGAGTTCTGTGCTATTGTTGAATTTTTCGTGAATTCTAGGGGAAATTACTTTTTAGGTTATTGACAGCCATCCTTTGCGTGCTATACATAATTATTTTTAAAAGCCTATTTGAATAAAATTTATTATGATTAGAATTTTAAAACAAAGTTATATGTTGATCGCGTGTGATCGAAATTCGACCAAATTTGGTTCATAAATCTATGTCAGGTTACCTTTAATATTAATATAATTTCTTTTTGTACTTACGATGTTCAAACATTCGGTTATAATTCCTTTTGTTCTATTTTCAAATATTTTTTAAATAGGTAGGCAAACTGGCTCTTGATTCACTGTTGATAATAATTGGTCTTCACCATAGACATTGGGTTTGTAAGAAATATAGACTACGTACATCGTTAATGAACCACTAGCATTAGGAAATAAAATGTTATGCGGCTTGTAACCATAATTACACCGGTTCATCCTTCAAAAAATACTGAGTATCGCTGTGTTGTGTTAGAATATATGACGAGTAGTTGGTACCCAGACAAGCTTACACAAAACCACCATGTTAAATGTATAAAAAAAGTGTTTGAAAAGTTGTATCAACTCCATGTTATTATCGCAAATTATTTCGATCACGCCTTTACCTATCTTAAAAAAAATATATAAATAAGGTATAAAAAACGCTCATCTCTAACAATGTGAATGTTTAGGTAGATACGTATACATGGTTAACACTTCGACTGACTATGGGTGGGTACAATGTGCCGGTATCAACTCAGTGGGTCGACAGGAAACGACTTGCTTGTTCCACATCATACCAGCAGGTTTGTACCAATTGGTAATTTATTAATTTCGTAAAACTAGATAATTTATTAAAATTAATAAGTACTATATACTAATTATATTTTATTTAAATTCTTACACAGATTTGTTCGAATAGTATTTTTTTTTTATGCGTAGCGAACGCACGATATGTACGTACGAGTACGAGGTTGCTTGTAAGATAGCGCAGTTTTAGCGATAATGCAACTTTGTCATTTCCTTAATTCTATATTTGTTCTTATTTTACTATTTATAAAAAAAGTCTGTTATAAACTATAAATAATAAATAAAACATATTCGTTGTAGAAAAACCTTCTCCTGTCAAAACCTGTGCCATCGGTAACGTAACGCATGAGTCCTTGGTACTCATATGCGAAGCTGGACATGATGGCGGACTGAAGCAAGACTTCCTTCTTCAGGTAAGTGGTATGCACATTATCTTAAAAACGACGGCTTATGTAATTTGTATGACTATTCAACTATTCAGCCTCTCTTCTCCTTTAATATGACGTCACTGTGCTGCACTATGAGTTAGAAGAGTTGGCGTTCTGGTCTGCCCAATATCATTTTCACATTTTAAGGTAACCATAGAGTTTGCACTGCACTTGCCGCAATACCAAAGGCACTTGTGATTGATAATTTTTGATCATCTATTACCAATAGCAACTATTTGGTTATAACTTTTCTAAACAATTATCTCGGACACATCGTTTTTCGATACACTTTTTACTCGGTGGTAGAGCTTTGTGCAAGCTCGTCTGGGTAGGTACCACCCACTCATCAGATATTCTGCGGGAAAACAGCAGTACTTGATATTGTTGTGTTCCGGTTTGAAGGGTGAGTGAGCCAGTGTAATTACAGGCAAAAGGGACATAACATCTTAGTTCCCAAGGTTGGTGGCGCATTGGCGATGTAAGCGATGGTTAACATTTCTTACAATACCATTGCCTATGGGCGTTGGTGAACACTTACCATCAAGTGGCCCATACGCTCGTCCGTCTTCCTATACAAAAAAAAATCAAATTGTATTGAATCGTTGATATATTTCTACATCATGTAACCTTTATCTCACAAACTCTTGTTACCCGGTACTGAAAGGTAACTGATTACATAATAGATATCCCAAACACATTTGTTTCGAAACATTCATCGTTGGTTTTCCTACATCTAATTCGAGATTAATTTAATAAACCTCTCACCGAGTTTTGCTTAAGACTTAGTTGCCTTTGAAGTATACGCGTTATATTTCCTTCTTGTAAATAAATTATTATTTTGTAGATTATGTATTTTGTATCATACAGCGAAATTTAACCCTTATCAGGTGTTTGACATGGCGACAGGCTCCCTACTACGTAACATGAGCAGCGAAGAACCGCAATTTGCGGTTTGGGGTCTTTCCAGCGATGTAGACATGTCCGTACGGGCGTACAATAGCAAGGGGCCTAGTGAGCCCTTTACACTCTCATCGAGCCTGCTGAAACACCCACAGCGACAAACTGGTTAATATTCGTATAATTTATTTTCATATGATATTTTAATTATTTTTGGGAAACGTAAATTTTTTGAAGTGAAAACTTCTTTAGCGGCGTTGTGCACTTTTTTATGATGGGTAAAAAATGTTAAACTCGCGTCAGGTCACGTGACCCTGATTGAAAATTCGTAAGACGGATTTTGAAGTATTAAATTTTTAATATAATATAAATTGTCATGTTTGTGTACGATAGCGCAATAAATGAATATTGTATTTTATCACAAAAATGATAGTACTTTCATACTGATACTTAAAGCAATTCGAGCAAAAATTTTCCCTAATCATTCCAAAATATCAAAAATGCACAACGTTAATATTCAAGTTTTCACTTCTGCCGGCACTCCCGGACTGCAACCCGTTGTTTTTTTTAATGATATATAATACATTATTGAATTGCATATAACCGTTCCACTTAAATATATAAATATATTTTATATAATACATAGCGGGAGCGATGGCTGAGTATACTGTCTCCATCTTGAATAGGTGGTACAGGGTCCATTGTGTAGGTGGCGAAAATGATAGTGTACACTTCGTATCACATTACTTTATTTTCTTTTGAACACAATAAACTTAAAGTAAATCAGGTAAACCGACAGTTTCATTTAGGAGAAGTGATCTGTTCGGCGTCCCGAATCGTAATGTGCCTTTACAATAACAAGTGACGTCACGGTGTTTACCCCCTTATCTAGTACTATGATACTCAAATGAGTAACTTAATATTAAACGATATCGCTTTCCACGACATACATAATATGTAATATCGACCGTCTTGTCGTCTCGTAACTGGCTTATGACAGCCACAGGTTCCCAGTTCCAAGAAACGTGAAGAATTCTCAGCAAGCTAGTTAGCTTAGTTAGCAAATTAATCAAAGGCAAGCTACCTCACAGAGGAAGAAATAGATGAGCGATGTGGGCTTGTTGTTATATCGTGTCGTTTAAAAGTTCGCTAAATATATATAAAAAAAAAATAAAAAAATTGGTTACTAATATCTCGGCGGAAATACTTTTTATCAGCTAGGCCTGAGATTTCAACCTAGGACACTACCACTATCACAAAACAGTCACTAAACCATTAGGACAGTTAAAATTACATACATGTATATATGATTCATTATTTAATTATTTTGCTATTAATTTTTCGGAACGAACTGAAAGATAATTTATGACAGCTACCTCTCTTGCAACAACTTCATGGTGACCACTTACCATCAGGTGGTACACGTCCGCCTACCTATACTATAAAAAATACAACAATTTAGGTCTTTCAAAATTGTTTTATGCTGGCAACATTTTATTTTAGCTACTTTACCAGTTCGCGTGGAATTAACGACTATCTTAGTCACGGTGCTGTGCACAGTAGCCGGCGTCGCTGCTGTCACAGCTGTCTCAGCTTTCGTCTTCTGCTGGAAATACTGCAACAAGAATAATGGTAACAAAACTATTATTTAAACCAGATGTCGACTCGACTTAATCCGCTTAAAATTTATTATAGATTTTTAACTTATCACAACATTATTACATTATTTGTTTATTACAAGCAGCAGATAAGCCGAGATGGCCCAGTGGTAAGAACGCGTGAATCTTAACCGATGATCGTGGGTTCAACCGGGCAAGCACCACTAAATTTCATGTGCTTAATTTGTGATTATAATTCAGGTGAAGGAAAACATCATGAGGAAACCTACATGTGTCTAAATCCACTGAAAATTCACATGTGTATTCCACCAACCTGCATTGGAGCAGCATGGTGGAACAAGCTCCAAACCTTCTCCTCAAAAAAACAAATATTTTATCTGAATTATATTCTTTGTAGATGAAAATGAGAAGAAACGACGAAAACAAGAATCAATACTGGATACACCGCTAACAGATTCGAAGGAATGTGAAAGCGTTGACAGTTTGGGTAAGTAAACTCCTTAATGGAGATAAATGTGTTCAATGAAAACTATTTTAGTAAATCAAAGTAACTCCTACGGCCTCTCCGTAACTTTAAGGGGATTGGTGATTAGCTTAGATTAGATTGTAATAAAAAAAAAAAAATTTAAGCTTTTTCTGCTATTCCATATAATTTTTCTCCCGATACAATGAAAATATACTTTTAGGAAACTGAGAGGATTATCATTAAAATAAAATAACTTGACTCAAAAATTGATGATGCCAAAGTCGTTTCCTTAAATAGATTCAATATCGTCTATGGTTTTTTTATTTCTCCATACTGCCATAAATAATACACACTTTATAAATTATATACTTTAAATAATTAAATTTATTCCAGAAAAAAATCCAGATATTATACCAATAGAAAGTAAATTAAACGATAACTATTCTACGAAATCATCTGCCACAGACTATAGCGCAATAAGACCTTTACTTTCAAAGACAGATACTGAAAAATTTGACATTAACTATGATCGTCATTACGAGCACAACGAATCTTGCGGACAGTACGTCCAAGTACGTCCAATGGACTTCCGAGGCCAGTACCATGGCTTACACGTGCCCAACATCAGCACAAGCACACACAGCTTCCGACCAACGTTGGGTACCATGCCAAATGTTGGTAATGAATGCCACACGCCGTGTGATAAAGTTTACGAACACTGGTTGAAATATAAAAACTCTTTACCGTTAAACACTAGTGGATTGGTAAGTATTTTCCTCAAGTTACAATTAACACAATTACAGTTAAATAAATTATAATGAAAATTAAAAAAAAACTTGTGATTAGTATTAGCAAATTTTAGTTCTTTATTAATATATATTTATTTATAATTCAACTTAACTACTTATCTAACTTAATCCCTTTGATTTTCCAAGGTTCCGATAACATTTTCGCCGAAAATTTTTGCACATTTATTACTTCACATTTACTTTACTGTAGTTATTTAGTGTTTCTTAGTACTTCTAGATCGAGAAGTCATACATAATTGTAACAGATTGTAAACTGTATCTTATCTTAAATTGATTGTATGATTATAGTCAGTTTTGTGGGCTAAATAAAAAATAGTTTGTAATGAATATCATATTATTCAAGATCACCAATCACCAATGATATCGCGTCAATTTAATGTCGAAGTTGTTGTTAGTTTAATTCTGTGGCTGGAATGAATATCGGCGAACTATGGCATTTTTTGGGTATTAAAATATCCATCTTTCCAGCTACCAATGGAGCAGTGTATGCCACAAGAACCTTATCCACCAGCGTTTTACGGTTCTATCACCAGAAACCCTTTGTGTTCATGGCAGAAGCCTGAGCTGGAGCCCCTTAGCTCGGAGTCTCGCTCGCTCGCGTCAAACTATCGCGGGGCTTCGCCCCCAGTACGATTCAACACGGACAGCAATAGTGCTTACTTCAGCAAGAGTTTTCTGCAACGGAATACCGGTGAGTTGTTTCCGGTAACGTCCAAGGAATACTAAACACTTTAGATCATGTTACGTGACTTATGTCTGTCCCTTTCTCACTCTTTTACCTACTAAGTAATTGGAACGAGTTTCCTTATTGCACTCTATACTCCACAATAATTAAAACTTTGACCGTCATAAAACGTGCTATATCATGTCTGTGAGCTTTTAAGCGTCTATGTATTAGTGTATTACAGTATAGACGTGTGTCATGTCTGTCAGCTATTTTCGTATATACGTATCATGAGCGTTCGTGTTCTTGAATTATTGTCATAACCTCTTAAAACCATCTCTTAATTTTTTTTTTATATTTAATTACTCTCAGACTTTGTTAATATATATAATTGTGCGTATTATTTAATACATAATATATAGTGATAGAATTGAATTGAATATAGTGCAAGGAAATTTGTTCCAACAGGTTGTCCCGCAACACCGATTTTTATTATACTTTACATTAAAGTCCTAAGAATCTTAGTATAACTGATTTCCGTTTTCAACATTTAAATCATCGGATCTTCTGAGATTTTCTCTGGAACTACTTCTCTATTCGTTCATTTCTTAACAGGAAGCTGCACACAATTAAATATGAATCTACCGGCAATGAGATCTGAAGTCGGCAACGTTAAAATTACAGCCAGTGATTCAGAATGCAGATGAGAAAGTGAAGGCAGCTTAAAGACAAAGTTTTAAAGAATTAAAATAAATTTTGTGAACTATTCCACGTGAGTTTTTAGTGATTTAAGTGATGGGGCTAATTTATAATATGAATGTGTTCAATTGTATTTATGGTTAAATAAATGATTTATTATCTGTAAGTGAAAAGAAATATTGTTCTTTTTTTTTTCAACAATTATTATCACATGGGAGATTTAAAAAAATACTTAATCATTTCATAAGGTTAAACATAAATTTGTTTAAAGAATTATCCAATAAGAACCAGAAACTAGCAGGGAATTATTAAGATACCTATTTAGGAATAGGTATCTTAATACTTAGCCTAAAGCTTAAGTGGGGGGGGGGTTACTTATAGCATATGAGTTGGCTGATTTCTCTTGAGATTGACTGTCGTGGCGGAAATCGGTCAGGAGGACATCATCATCATCAATCACATAGATTTATTTTTTTTCAATTTTTTGCCGTAAATTATTAAGACTGATTTAAAATATTAATTAAATTAATATTCAATTTTTAAAATTTTAGGGACTAAAGTTTGTAATTAAAAGTAAATTTTAAAACTATCAATGTTGCAATGTAAATAAATTATAATGTAAATACTTTCATTTTTATTAAGACAAATAAATGTTGCCATATAGAAGTTAAGATTGAATGTTATAATTATATAAAATCAATAGCAATATGGTTTGTTAAAAATCAATGTCACATGTTTGGTTTATTAATAAATAAAGATACGAATTATTAATATTTGTTTTTTTTTTAATATGATTTCCTATAATATATTAATGTAAGCACCATTGTTTTTCCCGCGTAAATTTTTAACTACTAATGTAAGGAATTTTTAATATTTCTTACATCGCCAATGTCTATGGGCGATGGCGACCACATACCACCAGTTGGCCCATTTGCCACAAAACAAATATATACGTAAATTTTAACATGTCATAACTTTCCTCGTTTAGAAGATAATTCATGGACAAACAGACAGACAAAATAATTGTTGTTTTGTGTTGATAACTTGTAAATAATTCCAATAACTTAAAAAACGCATTTAGTAATTTAAAATCGCTGACAGACATTTCAGTATAATTTATTGGAGAGTGAATATCTCGATGAGATTGTAAGCGAAATAGTGTAGCGGCCGGAAGTGGAGTGTTGTGGTGAGAACAGAAGAGCGGTTTGCCAGTTGTCAAATTGTTTTATGGTAATTACTTGGGTTAGTTATAAGTTGCCAAATTGAAGTCATTCGAAATTTAAAGTTGTTTCTTATTATTATTATTTGAAATACCACTTAACAATTAAAAAGGCTAATCTAAATAAAAAAAAAAGAACACCGAATTTGCTAATTTTAAGCCGCATATTTCGAGGCCTTCGGCTTAAATCTCGGGTCACGATATAAAAAATATTAGGTTATTCTGTCACTGTCAACATTTAATAAAAGACTGCTATCAAGTAACACACGCCATCAAGGTAAAAATCTCAAAGTGAGAATAACTTACAAACTGCGTTTTAAATTAGTGTAGTTTAGTAAAGATAAAGTCCTTCGATTTATGTGATGTTTTCTTCATGAACTGCTGATTCCGAATATTCATAGTTAACTCGCAATTTAAATTTTCAAGATCACAACTCGCAAGTTATCAGCGAGTCATATGCGTACTGGTGGTAGGTCTTTGTGTAAGCTCGTCGGGGTAGTAGTCATGACACAAATTAGTATTACAAATATTCATAATAATTAAGAAGCATGATAAATTTATTTAATAAACGAATAATATAAAAATAAAACTATTATAATTTTTTATAAAAAAAACGTGTGCGTCGTATATTAAATATAATTTAAATTAGTACTTAAGAGTTGCTAAATTATTATAAGTACTATCTGTATACGCTAGATGGCGTTAGGTTGGTAACTCTCAGGTAAAGCAGACCGATGGTAATAATGTCACCGTAACGCGTTACGTTACGAAGCGGTTTACCCTCCCATAAGAAGTTATCACTACAAAAATAAATTTAGGAAATATTATGTTATATTTATAAATGTATAATATATAATATTAAAGAATTTCAAATGTATTTATCAATAAACTAAATACGCTCTAACCCTTGTACTACAACAGGGGAAGTGTAAAGTCAAGTAATAAGATATTTCGGGTCTTTCAATGAAATATTTCTAAATAGGAACACAGACAAGATCGATCGGTTCGACATAAGTTTAGTTTCAAGCCTTTTAACTCCTGGTATTCCTTCTTTACTTCTGTTTTGTATTTCAATTGGTTCAATACATTCCTTTCTGGTTTTGCGCAAAGGACTAAAGAATTTAATATTAGATTCGCATTGGTGTTTCACAGAACGGCATGACTGGAAAGTTTCTGGTTTCATATATATTTAAATGTTATCACGTTCCTTGCTTTTTGAACTAGAGTTTCGTCCGCGGTTTCACCCACGTTTCCGTGGGAATACTCAAAATGTAGCCTATGTTACTCGCTGACAATGTAGCTTACCATTGGTGACACAATTTTTAAAATCGGCTTTAATGTTTAGTCGTGAAAGCGTAACAAACAAACAAACTCACTTTCCTAATATTAGTTAGGATTTCAGGATATGACGACTTTAAGAACTCACACATGATGCGTGTAGTCTTAAAATGTTATAATTATTATGGTCATTGTCAATTATCTCTGGTGTGTTTAGCCCAAGTGTATAGTATCTAAAGAAGATCCAGGTCGAATTCGATTCAAAAATTTTGATGTGCGAACGTCATGGTGTATGGTAGGAGCTGAGGGTTCGAGCGTCAGATAAAGTCAACGTAAGATTTTGATTATCAGATGACGTCAGCGTAAGCTTTGTTATTTTAAGTGCGTCAATGTGTGCGTGAGATCGGTGCATAAGATCATATGCTTACACATCAATTCTCGTGTGAGAATACCGGTGGTAGAGCTTTGTGCAAGCTCGTCTGGGTAGGTACCACCCACTCATCAGAACAAAACAGCAATACTTTGTATTATTGTGTTCAGGATTGAAGAGTGAATGAGCCAGTGTAATTACAGGCACAAGAGACATAACATCTTAGTTTCCAAGTTGGGGGCGCATTGGCGATGTAAGCGGCGGTTACCATTTCCAATTCAAAAGTAAATCCTAAATTCTTACCGTGATAGCCAGTAGCCATGCCGTAATTACTTTATTTCTTTTTTTTAGAAACAAATTGTATTAATTTTATTAAATGAAATATAAAATCTTAACCTATAATAGTTTCCAATATTAAATCTACACAATGATATTATTCTAACTACGAGGAAAATTTTTCTAACCACAAATTCACTTTTAATAAAAAAAAAAAATATTTTATCTATACTAATATATAAAGCTGAAGAGTTTGTTTGTTTGATCCGGCTAATCTCAGGAACTACTGGTTCGAATTTAAAACTTATTTTTGTGTTGTATAGTCCTTTTAGCGGGGAAGGTTCTAGGCTTATCTTAAATTTTTATTAATTATACGCGGGCGAAACCGCGGGCACTGTTAGTTTTACATAAAAACTGAGAACCTATTCAAAACAAAACTAACGGACTGACAAATAAACAATATTGACGAAGTTTACTTTCTTAAATATTTGTAATATTACTAGTTTTTAACATTTATAATATAATTATTATTTGTCAACCTCCACGATTGACAACCCTAACTTACACTGGATCGTAAAATGAAGATATTATAAAGTCCTTAATCATTAAGCAAATAAAATTATACAGGTTGTAAAGCGAATATTCTTCACATTAAATATGGAAATTGATGTTATCTGACAACTATACAGGCTGCTCCTAGTGGCGTAGTTTTTGTTTATTTTAAGAAACAGGTTTTGAAGATTGTCACGTTGATTATTTTTTACGGTCCCTTGTGAAAAGTTTTATATTATTGCAAACTTATTATGATTGCGTTTTACTATCGATATGTTTTTTTAAAGTTAAATATAATACGTAGAAATTCTTACAAATTGGTTACAAGATGGTCAGGAACAAGGGACAACATATTAGTCTCTCAGGTTGGTCAGTCATTGGTGATGTTGACGACATACAAGTACATACATTCGAATATTTCTCATTGACTAAAATAAATGCTGACGAAACACTATTACATTACATTTACGGAACCCTACATACGGAATGCCTTGATATTATCGTGTGTATTTTACTTACTTACAGAAGTACCATTAATCGCTGGATTATAAAGCGACCGGAAAAGCGACTTTTTATTTCACAGATTAAAAATATCAAACAGGATCTCAGGGCATTCACAAGAACACTGCCACAACTACACATACAGGACATAAGGACGTCATTATATGATTTCGAATGAAACTCAAATAAAATCAATGTGAACTTTATTAAAGTAGGCTCTTACATGTTCTTTTGATTCGTTATTTTATAAGATTAATTAAAATGACGCTACAACAGTTTCGGAACAATTCAACTATATAAAATATTTTATTATTAAATGAATAGGAGGTTCTTATAATGTAATTGTTGTTTAATGTTGTTTATATTTCAATTTAAAATCCTTTATTAAACATATTAAAAGCACTAATGTCCTCCTGATCAATTTATTAAATTGAAAACAATTTTGTTTCAGAATTAAGTGTTACCATCTATATATTTTGTGTTACATATATATGTAATGCCTCGTTCGTCCAGTGGCTACATGTAAGGCCGCGGATACGTTGGTCCTGGGTTAAAATTCGAGGTCGGGCCAATAAAATGTTATTGAGATTTTCTGACGAAAATTCTCAGTAGCAGCCCGGAGTCTGGAAGTTGGAAGTGTGTAACACTCCCGTGCCTCGGAAAGCACGTTAAGCCGTTGGTCCTGCGCCTGAACTCTTTCCGGTCGTGTCGGATTGCCGTCCCATCGGGTTATAAGAGTGAGGGAATAGAGAGTGCACCTGTGTTTGCGCACACACTTGTGCACTATAATATGTCCTGCGCAATTGGCTAATCTCTCATGAGATTGGCCGCCGTGACCGAAATCGGTCTGGAGGACCATTAATATGTAAAAGTTTCTTACTATATAATTATTAATTATCTAAGTTGATTATATATTATCGAGGCTTGTACATAATATATAGGTGGCTTGTCATTAAACAAACTTTTATTAGTAAAATTCGGCCAAAGGTAAACGATTATTATTTTTTTTAAAACACGATAATAAAATGAGATTTTAACCAAAACAGTGTTGTAACTCGAGGCAAGAATTAATAAATAATACCAATTAGTCCATTTAACGATCATAAATATATCAAAATAACTATAATCGTTTTCCAATAATATATCAGGCACATCGATTTGGTAGCAATTTCATATGCAAATTTTATTCTCGAAGCATAACTCAAGAAAAAGATTCTTGTAAGACTACACATGAATATATTTCTTAATTTTATAATCGGTGTATTTCATTTTATGATATAAATGTTTGTAAAGAAATAAAAATGCATGTACGTTGAAGAATGCTGGTCCTTAAGGGGGGTACTCTCTGAGCGCATTCTTGTCCTACACCCCAGAGCATATCATGTAGTCTGAGGAACAATACAATTCGAGACGTGAATAAAATTTACTGTTATTTTATCTGTTGGACATTTTGAATGAGGTTCTAAAAAAACCTACATCTCTTCCTACTTGTACAAAAAATACGAAATTGAACATACATGCTTGTGTTTACAATAATGATCTGTTAATGTGTGTATGTATTGTATATGTGTGTGCCGTTAGTTCACACGTAAATTAATTGTAAAGCTTTAGTAATTTTATATATGTATACTATTGTTATATATTAGTGAGTATATTGCCCATCACATGTTTTTTTTTATATAGGTAGGCGGACGAGTGTTTGTGCCACCTGATGGTAAGTACTCAATACCAAGTGTAGCATATCTGATGAGTGCCGCCATACCGCTTCAGGTGGTACATACCCAGACGAGAGTGCACTAAACCTTTCCACCAGTAATATATGTAACGTGATACAGTCCCAGTCATGGGATGTAAAATAAAGTAACAGCCTGTGAATGTCCCCCTGCTGAGCTAAGGCCTCTTCTCCTTTTTTGAGGAAAAGGTTTGAAGCTTATTCCACCACACCACTTATTTCCTCACGATGTTTTCTTTCACCGTCAAGCAAGAGATGAATTATAAACAAAAATTAAGCACTTGAAAATTCAGTGGTGCTTGCCCGGGCTTAGACCCACGATCATCGCTTAAGATTCACGCGTTCTAGCCACTGGGGCATCTCGGCATGGGATGTCAAAATAACGAAATATAATTTTAAGCAACTTGTTATGCTTGAACCATATATATGCCACCATCAAACGTCCCTTTGTAGTTCGAGTCAACCTTTAAATTACGAAAATTTTACGAGCATGTATAATTTTTATCGTAAATGTTTTAATCACTTTAAATAATATTATATGACGCATTCGTAGCAGGGCAAATATATTTTTGAAACGTCACATAAAGTTGCTGATAAAAGCCGGCTTTTTATAGGTCGTTCACTTTTTTTTTAAATTAAGAATAAATCTGTTCTCGTGTAGAGAACAGACGCGGTACTGACTATAACCCCTGAGGAAAGCTCCGCCTAGTCACGAGCAGAGCACAGCATGAAGGGAAGGATGCGTTATACCGTGACGAGGACGTCATTGCAGTGGTTTTAGTGTGTAAGAATCCCACATAATCCGATCCCCCCTTTAAGGGAGCCGGAAACCTTTTCGAAGGCTTATACTGCGTGAAAAATATTGTGATTAGGTTATAAGGTTAAGTTAGGCTGGTTATCTTTGTGCAAGCTCGTCTGGGTAGGTACCACCCACTCATCAGATATTCTACCGCAAAACAGCAGTACTTTGTATTGTTGTGTTCCGTTTGTGTTGGTTTGAAGGGTGAGTGAGCCAGTGTAATTACAGGCACAAGTGACATAACATCTTAGTTCCCAAGGTTGGTGGCGCATTGGTGATATAAGGGATGGTTAACATCTCTTGCAATGCCATTGTCTATGGGCGTTGGTGACCACTTAACATCAGGTGGCCCATATGCTCGTCCGCCTACCAATACAATAAAAAAAAAGATCTCGAGAGTTAAACCTCGGGTCCAAAAAGAAAAAAAAATCCAGTCAAGATATTCTCAGTAGCGGAGTCTGAACTCTGGGCGTTGGCAACGCTTAACTTGCGTAACTAACGTTTCTTGGAAAGCACCTAAAGCCGGTCGTGCGTTCAACTAACTTCAGTCGTGTCGAATTTGCCGTACCATTGGATTATGAGAGTGAGGAATAGAAGTGCATTTGCATACTCACCTATGTCGTGATACTTAGTCTTCCATGAACGAAATCAGTCATCAAAACCAAAAGAACATCATAATCATTACAGTGGATTAAAATTGAGTTAAGATATTTATAGGCGTATAAGCAGAGATATTATGTAAATATAGAGAGATAGGTTATGCCATCTTATATTGTCATCCAAACCAAAGAATAATTCAAATCTATGAAGACGTATAAATAGGAAGACCGAAGACTCGTACCGGGCCTAGTCCACGTAAGCTGGTTGGTGTTGAAGGTAGGTGCGTAGGTTCAATTCCGTATTTATGTATACATTATTTGATGTATATATTATTTACATTAAAGCCATAAATAAATACAAATAAAAGTTAAAAATAGTTACTGTTTAAATCGTAACCGCCGGGAATGGTGGCACGAATGCTAGCTGTATTTCCTCTTTGAATCTCAATTCCGATTCTCTGGGCGAAAAATGAACCAGCCCTCCTGTCACCAGTAGAGGTGAAAAAGATAAGTGATTATTTTTGATGATGTTTTTTACACTATTATTCCAAGGTCCAAGTGTTTCAACTGTAAACGGAACAAAAATATAATTAGGAATAAGAGACGAATATTTGTTACGTTTGTTCGCTTCAGCTTTTCCCGCGGCAGCTTCGGCTCTTAAAATTGTTTCCCTGATATGAGACGGGACCAGTGAGTCAACACATGTCCTCGTTCCCAGGGAACCAATGTCAGTCCATCATGTCTCTTGTCATCATCACGACGAATTCCATGAGGCTCTAAAAGAGTAGGAACGGCAATGGTGACAAGAGCCCTTTTTATTGTATCATTAAGAGAACCGTGATGGAAAAGCCTCCCTGAACTCCTTGGGCAAGAGACCGTGTAAGTAGAAAGAGTAAACCTCTTTTCCACACGGGCATCTGTGCTCAATGCACAACTATGTTCCCAATCGGAGACCTATTGTTATGCGAAAACATTCATTTCCTAAAAGCGTCCCAAGATTTTTAGAGGGGCATGCAACGTGTGACAGTGACCTGACTCTTTAGTTGGCAAGGCTAGAAGGGCTCACGCGTATAATGTATATACATTAATTTTGGACCAAAAGACAGAGTATCAAAATAGTATAAGCAATATGGAAATGTAAAATTTTTTTAGACAACGTCGATAGACTGGGTAATCTGTCAAAAAATTTAATGGTAAAATTTTATTTTATCATTTAAACCAGGTTCTATAACTTCGTAAAAAATTGTGGCACCAAGAAGGCAAAGCGTATTTTATGAAGAATTTTAATACTTGGTGCAGTTTTATAAAATAATTACGTTGTCCAATAAATATATTTTGTAAATAACCCAACTTTATCAAAACGTTCTTTAATTTTAATTAAATACCATACGTTTAATTTAGATTTTAAATTTGAGATGCAATTATGGATGCCTAGACTGTAAAGAGCAGGACAATGGATCTTCTCGCTGAACATTAGAATTAATTGTATTTTCGCCAAAAAAAAGCTTTGATGGTGAACTGTAACATAGGGTAAATTTCAGGTAAATAAGATGAGACTTCGATAAGCAAGGTTGCTCTATCTAAGGAATAAAAGGAATTCTTTACATCAACTTTCAGACGTACTTCGGCCTCGTTTCCTTTTAGAAAGGAATTTGGGAATTGTAATTTGGGTATCTAGACCATTTTATTTTAATTTAGTCAATAAGGAGCCATTTTTGGCTTTATACCATGGCATGGCCAACTTGATCAAATTTATAAGAAAAGATTTTGGCATACCGACTCACTATATGAGAGACATTTTTGAATTACCTTGGATAGAGTAAATATGTCACTGTTTATATCAGTAGGTCCATTATAAATAAAAGTATATAAAATATTGTTAGCACTTAAGTTTACTTTTAAAGTTATAAGGAAGACGTATGATCAAGTCGAGTGACGGAGGCGAAGTGAAGTGATTCTGCAGTTTGCCGTGCCTTTTTATACACTGGACCATATTGATAACTCTGGGGGGGCAGAGACCGCTAACAATATAATGACTTCTGTACTTAAAAAAATATTTTCATTTTCTTAATTTATAATCAGTTATCTTAGTTTCCAAATTAAAAGATACTCTCACACTTATAACAAATGTGTCCTGTGGACTTTTTAATAGGTCATAAAAATGTTATTTCAACCATATCTTATATAAACCATCGGACAATGATCTGTTTATCGTTTTGAGCGAAACGCATAAATTAAAAGGTAATAATTAATAGCGCTATTTATCATCTGTGGGATATTAAACGAGTATTTAAACAGTTTGACGACTTCATCATTAACCTAATAAATGAGAATAATTTTATGTAATTTTTAATTTTTATGTATGGATTTCATAACTATTAAATGGTTATTATTTTTTAAATAGTTATTGGTTTTATGGCTGGCTTAAAGGGCTGCTGATTTTGAAGACCCAGTTTAAATCCGAGGCTAACACATATTGGGTATTTTTTTTAAAAATATTCCAAACTTCGGTGTTTGGAATTAGCTATACTACCGTGCTTCAGAAAGCACGCAAAGCCGTCCTGTAACGAAACTTTCCAGTGAGAGTTTGGAATTAAGAGTACACGTTTGTTTGCACACCCACTTATGTACTATTATATGCCCAGTTTACTTGGCTAGTCTGAAGCAATCTTACCGTTAGTATTTCGTTCGAATCTATCTATTAATACCTCAAATCAACGTCAATACTTTGCACAACACGAATATTAATACTTTGAGCTATTATCTTCCATTTATAAGTTACCAGTGGAACCCTCCAAGTGACTCTAAATTTTACCTAAGTTTAATTTTATAATAAATCAATATCTTAATTTAATAAATGAAATGAAAAATGAATTAATTTAGATTAATAATAATATTGAGCGCGTAAATCCGATCGCGTAAATAAAATGTCATGTTTAATTTCGTTTATTTGGTTATTATCATATTTAATACAAACTGATATGTTAAAATATAACTTAACTCTATTATAAAATAATTGTACGAATTACTGTAAATATTATATTCATCTAAATGAATAAAATTATTTGCGAAATCGTTGTGTAACCGCGGCACTTAAGCGAGTGAGTAAATTTTAGTTTAGGCAAGGCCTCTAGTATACGTTGCTTAAACTTTAGAGCAAATTGTCTGTTAAAATACGATAGGGGTGAGATAAGTTAATCTTGACGAAAGGCTAAGTACCCATTACATACATAATACTGAAATAATACAGTACAGTAGTAGTGATCCATATGGCCGTCCGCCTTCTTCTTCTTCTTTTATAAAATAAGATAAATTCACCTTGCCTGTGGTAAATATTAAGCTGATTAAACACCAAGCCAAGTCGTTAAGGATAAATTTACACTACCAGTTACCAGGCCTGTGAATGTCCCACTGCTGGACTAAGGCCTCCTCTCCTTTTTTTTGAGGACAAGGTTTTTGAGCTTATTCCACCACGCTGCTCCAATTCGGGTTGGTGGAATACACATGTGGCAGAATTTCAGTGAAATTCAACACATTCAGGTTTCCTCACGATGTTTTCCTTCACCGTCAAGCACGAGATGAATTATAATCACAAATTAAGCACATAAAATTCAGTGTTGGTGCCCGGGTTTGAACCCACGATCATCGGTTAAGATTCACGAGTTCTTACCGCTGGGCCATCTTTAATTAATTAAATTTACACTACGCCTGCCTAAAACAAAAAGTTAAGAATTTAAGATTACCTATTCCATTAATGTGTGATAATCACAATCGTCAGCTGCGTTCTAACGATTCCTACCTTCTTTCTGTTCCTATTCATACTTCCGGTTTCGTTTGTAATTCTTACCCCGTTCAAGCTGTCCGATTATGGAAGAAAGTACCCGAAAATATTTATTTTTTATGTAAGAGGGGGCAAACGTGCAGGAGGCTTACCTGAAGTGACTACCACCGCCCATGGACATCTGCAATATCCGAGGACTTACAGGCGCATTACCTTAGAGGAATAGTTCGCTCTCTTCCATATTATACTTCTAAATTCTAAATTTACTTTCAAGACTCGTCTACGTGAGCATATTTTGTCAGAAAGTTTTAAGGTCCTACTTCTTGTCTTCTCATGACATCTATAATGCATTATTATTTATATGTTTTTACTATATATATTATAGATCTATATTTATTTTGTAAATATGATATGTGTATGTATGTCATGAATTTCTGTTTGATCTAAAGGTTGATTTGCAGAGAATGTCTTTAGGCATTAAGCCCGCCTTTTGTTCCCTCTACTTATTGTGGTGGTCAATAAAGATTTTTAAAGATTTAACTCGGTGGTAGAGCTTTGTGCAAACTGGTCTGGGTAGGTACCCACTCTTCAGATATTCTACCGCAAAAGCAGTAGCATTACTTTGTATTGTTGTATAATTACAGGCACAAGGGGTATAACATCTTAGTTCCCAAGGTTGGTGGCGCATTGGCGATGTAAGCGATGGTTAAAATTTCTTACAATGCTATTGTCTATAGGCGTTGTAACCACTTACCATCAGGTGGCTTAATTGCTCGTCCGCCTACCTATACAATAACAAAAATACGAAGCAAATATGTATATCTGAATCAAATATATGACTGATATAAACACTTATATTATTGAATATATGTATTTCGTCAAGTCATTTCACAATAAATATTCTGAAAATTAGTTGTAAAATTAAAGATAATAATGTAATATTAATTGTTACATTAACCGTTTTAATGGATATAAGGGAACACTTGAACTAATGAATTGACTTACAATATCAGAGAGCTTAAATTAACCTTTACGTTAATTATAGAGAAACCCTCCCAAGCGCTACCTGTTTAACTGTATTAGCTTCGTTCGGTTTTATTCGCATATTAAGGTGATATTCGCATTATAGTAAGAAATATTAAGCACTAGCTTTTAGCCCGCGGTTTCACCCTCGTAGTTTCCATTCCCGTGGGTATACGGCGCAAAATGTAGTGTGTAACTCGCTGATGATGTAGCTTTCCATTGGTGGAATAATTTTTAAAATCGATTTAGTGGTTTAGGCGTGGAAGCGTAACAAACAAACAAACGCATATTATCATATTCGCATTTATAATATTATTTAGGATAATAAGACTTAAGTTAAACTATGAATTTTAGATTGACATCGATTTTTCTAGTAATATTTCAAAAAGCCCTTTGCATTTCGATTACAAAATTGATATATATTTGTCTCTTGATAGGTCAAGAAGCTCAGGTCTCAAATTAATATTCTGACATTAATACAATATCCTGGGATATTATTCACACAATGTCATCTGATCCCTCGTCAACCGTTATAGTCTATCGCGTCTAACGCGACGGATCGTACGGTACGACGCTCGTTTCACAGCAGCATTAACAACGTTCGTTGTGAAACGAGAAAACAGTTAAATAACTTAACGGCAGAGCTCGTACTACGGAAACCAGAGAACTGATATACTACATATTCTACTTTTCTTTTGTAAATACACACTTATATATATAATTACACCCTGAATCAGGACAATCCGACATGTTCATGCACACAAATGTCTATCCTGGGTGGTAATTGTGTGGCCGGGTCAGTAATTTTTTTTCTTCTTCTCTAACAACTTAGTAGCAATTCGTAGCTTAGAAGCTACAGTGCTTACACATATGCTTCGGAGAACACGTAAAGCCATTATCTTTACGATAGTCTGCGCAGTTGGCTAGTGACGTCCACGATGCAACCTTGACTAGTGTATCAGGAGTAGCATTAGTCGTAAGAGGCGACTAAGGGGCTGGGAGATTCGGTCGGCGTCAGCAGTGTCTCCCTCAGAAAAATTACTCGTACCCTACTATGCCAACAATCTTACCTAGAGTATACTTCATGTGGCAATTACAATAACAAAAAATCAAGGCCTTTGCAACGTATGTTAATTTTCAATTAAGTTTGGATTTTACCTACAACCGTATTTATTCATTGGAATGCACACAGACGACAAATTCATATGTAATTGCTGTGTGCGAAGGCCACTTGGGCCAACAGCAACAAGTCGATTCGAAAAAAATATATCTGCAAATTATAAATCCGTATGAATACGTCATTACAGTGACGTATTCAAAGTTCGTCGTTACAACTATTAACTTAAACATTTACATTTATTATACAATTAATAAAATAGTCTCAGTGATTTAATAGTAATTAATAAACATTAGAAATTTGAAGTGGACTCCACCATCTACACTATGTTGACTAGCCTGTTGGTGTGGTTGGTAAGATACTTGCCTTTCACGCCACAGGTCGTGGGTTCGATTCCCACCCAGGACAGACATTTGTGTGCATGAACATGTCTGTTTGTCCTGTGTCTGGGTGTAATTATCTATATAAGTATTTATTTACAAAAGAAAAGTAGTCTATGTAAGTATATCAGTTGTCTGGTTTCCATAGTACAAGCTCTGCTTAGTTTGGGATCAGATGGCTTTGTGTGAATAATGTCCCAGGATATTATTATATTATTATTATCTAGTAATACAATAGATTTCTATAGTAAATAATTTGTTTTAAATGACGACATAAATGAATTAAGTATTTATTTAACACAGTTTACAGCTAAGCGTATAATTGAACATGATTGTTGCGCTTGAAACGTAGGAGACTTGAGCTCAAGTAGGAACAGTGCAATAATAAATAGCTTTCATTTAGTGCCTGGCACACTTATCCACGGGGAGAATGCAGGTATTAAACCTGTTGCTTAATACCTGCATCTTCCCCTACGTTACCTATGGATGTGAAACTTGGACCCTCACTAAACATCACAGGGCGAAACTAGCACACTGCCAAAGAGCTATGGAGAGAAGCATGATTGGCGTTATGCTTCTCTCCATAGCTCTTTGGACACACAGGACAGGACATGAAAAGAAAAAGCTTTATAAGATCGAAAACTGGAGTAACAGATGTGCTTGTAAATTTAAACCAATTGAAATGGAGGTGGACGGGCCATATACTGCGAATTACCCAAGAAAAGTGGAGCAAAATCCAAACTTATTGATTGATTTACACTTATCCACGAGACGGCTCAATGCTTAGAATAGATGTACCGATGTATGATTGGCGATCTTAACTGATGATCGCCAGTTCAAACCCAGGCAACACTGAATTTTCATGTGTTTAATTTGTGTTTGAAATACATCTCGTACTTACATATATTCTTATAGCACAACGAACTACGTTCACAATGTACGTTCTTTATCTTATTCATTTTTACTCTGTGGGTTTATGAGATTAATTAATGCAAAAACAAACCTGTATTTTTTTTCATATGAATGCAATAATAAAACTTTTGTTTTTATGAAAAATATTCTTTAATTAATGTAGTAAATTAATAATTTATTTATAATGATGCTACCAAAAATAATTAAAATTTAATAATTTTAACGGCAGACTGCCGTTATAAGTATTAAATTTTAATTATTTCCGGAAAGGAAAAACTTTCTTTGATTGTGAGTTTCCTCAAATGAATAAGAATTGATATTGTCTTTGACTTTTTTTCAACAGATAAAAAATACAAGACATATATCAAATTTATTACACAACAAATTCGAAATGCCGTTTTAATTTCAACTTCTTATCTTTCGATAAGTAAATTGATCACGTGACTTTGTCCTCATTAAATAACCACACACTGAGCGTGTACTGAATGTCAAATGAATGAATGAATGAGACCCGTTTGAACGATTAAACGAAATTGGTCTTCAACTTGAACGAAATATATAAAAAAACATTAATTAGCTTGATATACTGTCTAGACATTGAAGCTGGATTTATGTACAGAGGCAAACAATCAAAGAATTTCACTTGCAAATGCAATTGTACTGACCATAAAAATGTCAACGAGTTGTAAGAAATAAATTTGGATTTTTGGGGTTCCAACATAAGAGTGTGGAGATTCTCACTGCTGAATTTTAGGTTCCCGAATATATAAAATAATGAACTTTATTCAAATGATATAATATATTGATTTATTCATTAATTATATTTATCATTTAAATATTTTCGATCGAGAGATGACGGACGAATATAATTTTAGCTCAATATAATTTTAACATGTTAATTATAATTGGATGAAATTTGGTCACAACGATTTTAAATATAGAATTGGCGCATAAATATCTTAAGACATAGAAAACATGATAATTGATGTTTAAGATTTTGATTTTAACAAAAAAGACGTAAACGATATTTAGATTTTATAGATATGAAAAACGAAATTAATAAAAATAAAAAATCGAAATCAAATAGTGTTTTTATAAATTGTAGTACAAATCGTTAACAAACTGTCGCTACACATTAAAATCAGCTGTTCAGAACTGATTATCATAGTAAATATCATTTGTTACGCGAATTCGTGTCGTTATGAAAATTACGTGTGAATTACATACTGACTTTGCTTATTGTTCAATTATATATTTGTATTGTTCGCGAATTTAAACACGTGAATATTAAATACACATCAGAATGATTTCAACACGTTGACACCGTGTTAATTGATTTGAAAATGATTTCGATAGTAATAATAATTATGTTAACATTGATTGCTTATATACCGAGTTGGATATAAGCCATCAATGTTTACTTTGTGGTAGAGATTTGTGCAACCTCGTCTGGGTAGTTTAACCACCCACCCATCAGATATTCTACCGCAAAACAGCAGTACTTTGTACTGTTGTGTTCCGGTTTAAAAGGTGAGTGAGCTAGTGTAATTACAGGAACAAGGGATATAACATCTTAGTTCCCAAGGTAGGTGGCACATTGGCGATGTAAGCGATGGTTAACATTTCCAACACTGCTAATGTCTAAGGGCGTTGGCAACCACTCACATCAGGTGGCCTATATGCTCGTCCGCCTTTTTTTTTTTTTTTTTGACGCTGGGAAAACGCATGACGCGTTTCCCCCCACGGGAACAGTGGGGGGGGGTATGTGGGACTCGCCGTATGTCCAAGGCACCGAGTGTGCCCCGGTCATCGGAATACCCACTAAAAACCCAGCGGTACCCTTCCCGTCTTAACGGGAGCGCCACGGGATCGCTTGCGCATGCTACCGTGACGCTCCGACGGCCGGCCCGCCTATGCGGGCCTCCATCCACTAGGGAGGAATCCCAGGGTACTGGGAACCCCCCTAGTCCCGGCGGCGCCTATTGTGGCGGGGGGAGAAGGTGCGCAAAGCGCCGCTTTCTTCTCCCCAGTCTTCTGCGGCGGAGCGGGTCCGCAGCGGCATCTTCCTCCCGCTCCCGCTCCGCGGCCTCCTTCTGCGACATCACACTTTCGCAGAAGGAGACCATCTCTGACCAGCACCCCTCGCTTCCGAGCATCGCGTTGATGATGCTCGGCAAGGAGAGGTCTCCGCCAACAACCGCCGCCAGGGAATGCCTCTGGGGCCCCCACGCGGCACACTCCGTCAGGGTGTGATGCGCCGTGTCGAATGGCGCACCACACTCGTGGCAGGTACTTACCGAAGCATCCGTGTCCGGTAAGCACCTGCGTCAGCCTGAACGAGAGCGTGCCTCGTTTCCTTCGGACCCAGCGACTCAAGTGGGGATGTACCGCCTCCACTGTCGCCAGGCCCGCCGTGGGGGACCCGAGGTCCTCCTCCCATCGGGCGATCAGGGCTTGCTGGGCTAGAGCCCTGATCCGCCCGACTTCCGCCGTCCCTGGACGGTCGCCGCGTTCCATATGCTCGTCCGCCTGCCTATCCAATAAAAAAATATATTTGTAAAACACTTTAAATAGGACTATATTACTAACACCATAGCAATAAATAAGCATCTTCTATGGCAGGAACGCACCTTTTTATGTTAAAAAGGTATAGGTAGGGCGGGCAAATGGGCCACCAGATGTTAAGTAGTTACCACCGCTCGTAGATATTTTAACGTGTAGGCTATCTTGAAATACTGAGGCGTATATTATTCAGAGAAGGATCCGGGTATGAGGCTAAGCAATACTCAAAGAGCGGAGAAATAATATGTTTTATTTAATACACGTCACAATTATATGAGTACCCCGTACTGTCTCAATAGATTATAATAATCTAATAAGAAATTGTTATGATTTCGTCATCATGCCAAATATGAAGTACAACTAAAAAGGCGATGCGCTGACGGCACAATATTTTGTAATTCGTACTATAATATTCATTATCATCACTATTTCAGATGCCAATTGATTCTTGATATTATGCTCATATATTAGTCTACTAAACACCGCCCGTCCCGCCTCACAAGCGGGCGAAACCGCGGTTTGAAGCTAGGAAACTTATATGTAACAAACGCGCAAAATGTATTTAGTATTTATTCTAGAAACTTCCACGCAAATGCTACGATAGAGTTTTTATTTTAAACAAACTACAGTGTACTGCTACCAGTTACGTGTCTCTGTAGTCTACTATTGATCCAAGCCGCTTATAAACGTATTTCATTGCATCTATTGCCACTTAGAATTTTTCTGGAGCGAGAAATAAAAATTCACATTTCCAGCATTTTCGAAATCGTGTCTATTTGTGAGTTGGCTTAAGCGAGGATGAAAGTTGAAATTGAACAGGAAGAAAATAGAAATTGGGAAAGACTTTGTGTTTATGAATCGAGATGGTCTAGTGCAGAGAATACTCGGTGGTAGAGCTTTGTGAAAGCTCGTCTGGGTAGGTACCACTCACTCATCAGATATTCTACCGCAAAACAGCAGTACTTGCTATTGTTGTGTTCCGATTGGAAGGGTGAGTGAGCCAGTGTAATTACAGGCACGAGGGACATAACATCTTAGTTCCCAAGGTTGGTGGATGTGATATGTGTGAATTCATTTCATTAGTGATTTTATAATTCGTTATTCAATTAATGCTCTAACAAAGGTATTACGAATATTACGAAATTAGAGGAAAACCTCTTTTTTTTTTTAAATGCTTGTTTTATACCAATTTTAAGCTAGTTTTTTACTAATTTCAATAAACGATTACTATTGCTAATTTTTAAAGGCCACATTTTATTCTGCGGTACTATTTGGGGTTAGGTACTTAAATAATGTTATAAAAATGTATTGGATATATTTTTTATTGATGTTAGGGAGATGTACGATTAACGATGTCTACAGAACTCACTTCAATACTCACCTGTGAAATGTGAGTATACTCAAAGAATAATAACGTTTAGAAGAATAGTGTCATATAAAGTTTCGCTCAAAATTTAAGCTACTTTAGAATTAATGTGTGCGTAAGTGTCATCTAATTCCATACACCGACACGCACACATACGACCTAATTATGTTGCAAGTGATAGACATTTCCCCCATAAAGCGAGGAAATTGATACTGTTTGAATTTGAATTATGAAATATATTTATTTGCATTTAATTTATTTAATGTTGGCTGTTACTATTATAATTATCTCATTTTTTGAATTTATTTTATTTTATGTAGTATAAAGAAAATTAATAATTAAAAAAATATTATATGAACAGCTAATGTTTTAAATCTAATTTAAAAAAGTTAAAATATTGATTTTAAATAACAATTAGATTTTTATTATTTAAAATATTAAGCACTCGTGGTAAATATCTTTTCCATAGCTGACAACATTTTTATTGACGTCTTTTGTTTACAAATTATTTTTATGTTTTGATGAATGTATTTATCTAAAATTATAAGTTGCTAAATAGGACTTACGTGTGAAATGTGATTTTCTTATACTTCTTTTTTATGAGTAGTGTTTTGACACGTTTTTATTACAAAGTAATTCATTTTTTAATAAATTGCGTGAGTTGTTTACTATGGTACTTTATCGTGACGACTGACGTATTCAAACTATTTGGGTCGAATTGAATGTTTTGGAGTTGGGAGGAACAGGGTGTAAAGTTCCAAGTGTATCCACCATTGAAAAGGGAGGATTGTCCGACCAGACAGGTGTTGGTCTGGTGGGCTACCGCCCGACGGTTGTTGTCGGGTTCTTGTATATGTTCAATCGCTCGGATAACTTTAATATCGCGATGTAGGATACGCCAGTTTTTAGTTTTTCGTATGTGGCGAGATAGATGTCGCTACATCACTCCCCTCCGAGACCGGAGGTCGATAGCAGGTTGAGTCGTCCATACATCTTGTGATGCTTGCCGGGCCAGTGGAATGTTCCAGTGAGTCGGAACCAGATGCCGCATTGGTCACGGTGAGTCGGAACTGCCTGCGGTGGTGCCCCAGTGAGTCGGGGTGATGTTGCAAATGCTCCAGTGCGTCGGAGTGGTGCAGTGCTGCGTAGTGACTGGCTGCTGCGTCGACCAGGAGAGAAGTGCGTCTCTGCTTTCTGATCGGCCGAAGTGCAGTGTGCTTTGTCAAGGTCGCTGAGAAGACTGTGGGTGATGACCAGGAATGCGCTTCCGCTGCATGCTGGTGGTCAGGATACCCGTAGTAGTCGTGGTTGCTGGCTGGCTGTATGACTCGCTGCTCGAAAGCTTGAGGAAGTGATGATGACGTCACGATGACGTAGCTTTGCTAAGGCTGCGCTGACGTTCATGCTAGGGGTCACCAGTTTGGTGATAGGGAGGAACAGGGTGTAAAGTTCCACATCCACCATTGAAAAGGGAGAATCCTCCGATCAGACGAGTGTTAGTCTGGTGGGCTACTGCCCGACGGTTGTTGTCGGGTTCTTGTATATATGTTCAATCGCTCGGATAACTTTAATATCGCGATGTAGGTACGTCAGTTTTTAGTTTTTCGTATGTGGCGTGATAGATGTCGCTACAGTTTCAATCCTTTGGGTCTACACACCTTCTAAATATTATTATTCTATGAGTATACTATTCTAATGAGTGTATTCTTCAAATGTTATAATTATTATGGCCAATTTTGCACATCACTCTCCAACTTGTTACGCCCCATTTCTGCGTTGCGAGTTTGCTCCTGCAGAATAGCCCTACTGGAACGGTGCACGACTTGTTTTTTCGCTACTGACTTATCTTCGACATTGAATAATTAATTTAATAATCCAAACTAAGATGGTTTAAGCATTTACGTCAAAAAAACTGTTCTACATATTAAATAATTAATGAATATCTGCCTCGTTGGGTTCGTGTAATTAATTGACAAACTGTAAGTAACGGGATATCGAGTGAGTGCAGGGCGAATTCATGGGAATGGTAGGGGCAACTGACACATCGGGCCTGGTTCCTTTCCAAACGATTCCCTGCGTGAAAAAAAAGTTGAACTAATTGACTTCTTAATAACTGCGCTAGTAACATGATGATTTACAGGCCGCTTAGTGATGTAAAAGTGACAGGGTCGATCTTGATCTGAGCCTAAGACAAACTGTAAGCTTGAATGGGGAATAAATAGGATTAGTCGTAAGTCAATTAAACGAGAAATGTTGTCTTTTTTTTTTAAATATACAGTGTTTATTATCTAAAAGAAACAATAATAAAATTTTATTTTAAAGGTAAGAAAAAATGCTTAACACATATACAGGACGTAACAAAATTCGTGTCCGACCCGTGAAGTGGTTATTAGGTATCGTGTGTTGGTTCTATTTATGTAATAATTTTTAAAATACTAACTAAGTTTCAACTGTTTATTAAATATTAATTATTTCCGATCAAAAATATAAAATGTTATCTATTAATTCTTTCTTTTATATATTTAAGAATTGCGGGTTTTAATATTTTAGTCAACTGTCATTGATATCTTTATTTATCTTTAGAAATCTTTAGAAGTTATCAGAAATCCAATAAAGCTAACTTTTCTAACATTGTTAGTCTCTCTAAGTGCAGTTCTGATACAGTTAGCTCCGTAGTTTTAAAAGTCTTAATTAAGATGAATTATCGAAGAAAATATGGTATTGATCCTTTAAGAAGCCGATATGGCAAAGTGGTTAGAACACGTGGATGATAACCATCTTTCGGCTCAATTCTAGGCAATTATTATTACTGAATTTTTATGTTCATAATTCATTCCTTGCTTGAAGGTGAAAGAAAACATCATAGGTTATACCATTTTCCCGAGGTTGGTGGCGCATTGGCGATGTAAGCGATGGTTAACATTTCTTACAATATCAATGTGCGTTGGTGACCACCTACCCATATGTTAACACATTGCAAGCTTACATTAGAATGTTTCATTTGGTGGTAGGCAATGTGCCCCAGACGGCGGGACAACGCCAACTATCTGCCTCCTTAAAATTGGACCTTTGGGCAATCAATTCGGGGAAAATATTGCCTGTAAGAAAAAGGCCTCGAGTTTGGATGGCATGTAGTCTGAGGAGTGCATTAAATTAGAAAGGGTGTACGACAAGAAAGGCTGCCGGCGGGGTCGTGGAAAAAAAAAATGAAAAATGGACTACCATGATTGTCCATTTGTCCGACCGCCTATCTATATTATAAATAAAAGGTTATGACTTTAATATAAAAGGAAACAGATATTTATCATTTATTTAGTGTAGAGTTATTGCTTCCAAGTTTTATCTGATATATTAGTGAATTCATTTTAATATTCTCGTATAGTAAAATGAGAGTCAAAGGCGTCCTTATCGCTTACAGAAACCTCTTTCAAACAAGCTCTCGTGGATATATGAACAAAAAGAGGCAATTTTTAATAAGATTCCTACGTAGAAGTACATATGTAAAATTTATTAATAGATACACAATATTATATAATGATAATAATATATAATAATAATATCCTTGGACATTGTTCACACCATCTGATCTCAAACTAAGCAGAGCTCGTACTATGGAAAACAGACAACTGATATACTACATATACTACTTTTCTTTTGTAAATACGTACTTATATATATAGATAATAACACCCAGACTCAGGACAAAAAGACATGTTCATGCACACGTCTGACCTCGGTGGGTATCGAACCCACGACATGCGGCGCGAAAAGTAAGTATTTACCAACCAGGCCAACCGGCTCGTCAATAAATTAAAATAATGTAGATCATTATATAAAATTGTGTAATAAATAAATCTAATAACTCACTTTAGTATTTATAATATTAATAAGGTTAAATTATAATGATTAAATATGTTTTTCATAAATACTGTTAGACTTGGTGGTAAGGCTTTGTGCAAGCTTGTCTGGGTAGGTACCACCCACTCATCATATTCTACCGCACCGGCACACGGAACATAACATCTCAGTTCTCAAGGTTGGTGGCGCATTGGCGATGTAAGCGATGGTTATCGTATCTTCAATGCCAATGTCTATGGGCGTTGGTGACCACTTACCATCAGGTGGCCAATATGGTCGTCCGCCTTCCTATGCCATAAAAAAGTCTGTCTTGTACGTTTTGACGGCTAAGTCACTAAACTGATTTTGATGATATTCGATATGATCCAGCTTGACCCCTAAGAACCTAGACTTTTTATACCAACCCCCCCCCCCCCTGTACTAAGACGGATAGGAAAACTACGCACAATATATATTTTAACTAGAATTTAATATATACTCATACATATATGTACATGTTAATATGAAATACATACAACTTACTTTGAACATACCTATAAATTATATTGTTGTAATATTAAGTAAGTATTCTAATTCATAGTTATAATTTTGCTCAGTATGTTGCAACTGTAACTCGCCATATTGTATGACCGCACCATTGGCTAGTGGTCTCAAAATTAATTATATCTAATAATGTTATATTGCAAGCTAAGCCATTGCTTGAAGCAGCGCGAATTGATTACAACTTGAAAATAGTTTTAAAAGGTTGCTGTGCTTAAGGAGCAGTAGTAGTAAGTAGAAGTATTCTGTCGCGTCCACGTCTTCCAACCACGTCATGTCGATGCTGACGTGCCCTTCGAAAACAGCATCTTTTGGTTCAAGCTCTAAACGGTAGCCTGTCGGTTCAACTGATTTCTCTAGTTTACTCTCTATTGCTAATCCGTGGCAGCGTGGTGGAATAAGCTCCAAGCCCTTCTCCTCAAAAAAGGAGAGGAGGCCTTAGCCCAGCAGTGAGACATTCACAGGCTGTTACAGGAGCATTGTTCAGATCGATGCTATGTGTTTTGTGAATGAATGACGTGTATCTCTTGTGACCTGGGTTCCTTCAAACGAGGCGTGAAGAGGCATCTTGCGGACCGGCAAGGCGGGGGCGGCTAGTGCAGATCATTCTTCCCGACTGTTCTAGCCGTCGTCACATTTGGACTCTACTACCACTTACCATCAGGTGGAGCAGAGTCATTTGCCCACCCGGGTAATATAAAACAAAAGAATACTAATTACTGACTTATATATTAAATACCCTATTGGTATAAGTAGGGCTGGTACTGCTGTTTTGTGGTAGAATATCGGAAGAGTGGGTGTGTATTAGTAAATTTGATTTGTCTTTTATGAAACATGTATGTAAGCGTATGTTTTCTGCAGCGAAAGTGCACTGAAATTACTCGTAAATAAATTTGGTTCAAATAAATGAACAATAATTGTAATCGATTTATAGTTTTGAAATTGAAAGATGTCTGGTGCCCAACATCGAAAACTCTACGGTACCTACACTTAAAACAACTTAACTGCACTAATTTTTCAAATCGACTAATTTTTTCTGTCAGAAATATTAAAATATATCATAAATACCCAACCGTTTGAAGTGTACTTAAAATGTATTGACATAAGGTTCGTTTTCATAGTGTGTTCCATATTCTTGAACACTTTGGATGCTTCGAAACCACTGGCGTTTTGATTGTTACTATTCTAATGACGATTTGAATGTACTCATATATTTGACGATGTTCGCGCTCCGATATATTTGAACACCATGGATGGTTCAATTATTTCGACGACTTTGGTTGTATAGGTGTTATTGGTCACTTTAGATGTTTCTATGTATTTGATAATGCTGACTGTTACTTTATATATGAAGCGGACTGGACCTACCCAGACGAGCTTGCACAAAGCTCTACCACCGAGTAAACTTTTATAAATTATATAAAACCATATAATATAAAATAGAATAAAATATAAAACCAATAAAAAGAAAACATGAAAACACAACACTTTTTGTATGAAGCAAGTTTGAACCACAAGTAAGGAGGACGTTTCTTTTACCTCATACCTGGCCACGCGGGCGAATCTGCGAGCGAACACTAATGACAAATAAATTGAATTATTGCTATCGCATATTTCTCAATTTAATGATTAAAATGTGTACTGTCCTTAATATGATATATTTACATAAAGCGCTTTTGGACGTCTATAAATCGTCCAAACATAGTTTTCGCCGAAACTATAACAACTACACACAACATTGTAACATAGTTTGGGTACTGTTCGCTTGGAAAGCGCTCAGAATTCAGAGAATTTTCTCTCCGATTATGTTGACGTAATGAGCTATGTATCACAAAATATATAGCAAATAAATCTTATAATTTTGCGTATCTCAACAACCGCTCAAACGATTTGGCTCATATTTTGTATTTAGATAAGGTTTTGTATGTGTTTACAAAATAAAAGTAGTATGTGTAGTATATCAGTTGTCTGGTTTCCATAGTACGAGCTCTGCTTAGTTTTGGGATCAGCTGGCCGTATGTGAATCAGGCCGTATCCCAGGATATATTATTATTATATTTTAATCTCTGTGGGTGGTTGGTGACCATTTACCATTAGGTGGCTCCCTTGCTAGTCTGTCTACGTATATTAAATAAAAAAAATACTGGTATATCTTTAAACAAAAATCAGTTTATATTATTATAAATATTATATTAAAGCACAAAAACTTTTATACCGGGTCGTCTTTTTATTATTATAGTGGAATTTGAAAAGTAAATTGAATCACGTACGCGCGATGCAACATTATATTTTACAAAAGGTGAGTTTCTAAGCAACTGCGAGGTCGTGTTTATTCCCATGTGTACTTTTTCACTTTTGTCTTTTTGTTTTGAATTTCATAACTTGTATTTTTGGTGTTACGTTAGACGAATGAAGACGTTTTTATTTTTGCTCAATTACTGCATATAATGCAGTGTTGAGATAGTGACCCCAGTGGCTAGAAAACGTAAATGTAAACTGAAGACAACGCCGTTCGATTCCGGGTACTTTTTTTTCTATCTCGCTGGACAATCATTGACGTCATCCCATTGAATTTTAATAAGCTTAATTTTTTTTTATTCTATAGGTAGGCGGACTAGCGTGTGGGCCACCTGATGGTAAGTGGTCACCAACGCCCATAGACAATGGTTTTGTAAGAAATGTTAACCATCGCTTACATTGCCCATGCGCCACCAACCTTGGGAACTAAGATGTTATGTCCCTTGTGCTTGTGATTACACTGGCTCACTCACCCTTCAAACCGGAACACAACAATACAAAGTACTACTGTTTTGCGGTAGAATATCTGATGAGTGGGTAGTACCTACCCAGACGAGCTTTCACAAAGCTCTACCACCGAGTTTAAATGTGTTTAAATTTGTGCCCTGTCTGACGTAGAAAACATCGTGAGGAAACTTGTAATTGTCAGATGAGAATCAGCTACATTCGTACCCATCAGTTCAAATTGGAGTGAGTAGCGTGGTGAATCAAGCTTCCTTCCAACCTTCTCTTAAAACGAGAGGTCTTAGCCCAGCTAGCCAGTCCAGCTAATATTGCAGTGGGATAGGTAGTATATTAAAATATTTTTCATTATTAACTATATTCTCATATTCTTTTTACACTCTGCGAAATAATTTAAATATTTTATTTAGAATGGAGTACTGATCTAGTCTACGGTAATGTTAATTCTACTTTTACTTATTTTTTTTATAATACTGTGTCTGTGTGTTTGTGTGACTGCCTCGATGGTCAAGTGGCTCGATGTAAGGCCGCAGACCCGGTGGTCCCCAATTCCCAGGGCCAATAAATAGTTATGGGGTTTTTCTGTCAGAAAAATCTCAGTGGCAGCCCGGAGTCTGGAAGTTGGTAGTGTGTACACTCCCGTGCCTCGGAAAGCACGTAAAGCCGTTGGTCCTGTGTCTAAACTCTTTCCGGTCGTGTCGGATTGTGTTTGCGCACACACTTGTGCACTATAATATCTCCTGCGCAGTTGGCTAATCTCTCTTGAGATTGGCCGCCGTGGCCGAAATCGGTCTGGAGAACGTTATTATTATTTATTTTATAATACTGTTTATTCCTAAAATATGAAATAAATGTAAATATTATAATATTATATATATCATAGTCATTTTAATATCAACGGAGTCGAGGGCAGCTGCTCATCCACACGATAGTACGTGAAGCACCATTAATCAAATTGATTCATGTATAATTTAGAGCAGCGCAAATAATGGCGGTCGACACATAAATAAATTAACTTTCAGTATCGGTTTCCGCACGTCGCCCGGCATTTAGATAATTGGAAAAAGCCGCATCCTATATATTCAACGAAAATGTGAATTCAATACGGATATTCCACGGCAAAAACGAAAATTGCAAGAAGATGGAACTTTTTTTATTGTATAGGTAGGCGGGCAAGCATATGGGCCACCTGATGATAAGTGATCACCAACGCCCATAGACACTGACAAAGCAGAAAGCTCTACCACCGAGTAAAACTCGATTGATTAAGGGCTGGAATCACAGCTTGGACTGGTGAGCACCCGTCCATCATCGGAATGCTATGCTTATGCGTAATCGTCGCTGGGGCTAAAAGAGTTTTTGGAGTTGGGAGGAACAGGGTGTAAAGTTCCTCATCCACCATTGAAAAGTGAGGATCCTCCGACCAGACGGTTGTTGTCGGGTTCTTGTATATATGTTTAATCGCTCGGATAACTTTAATATCGCGATGTAGGATACGTCAGTTTTTTAGTTTTCGTATGTGGCGAGATAGATGTCGCTACAAGTTCTCTGCACCCCAGGAACACATAGGTGGACTACCGTTACTTTTTACTTGTCATTTTATGAATTTAATGGTTTGAAGGACTGACAAGAATCGGAAACTACATACTAAAATAAAATGTATATACCTTAAAGAATACTGTATGAAAATAAACGAATAATAACTCCAAGCTCTCTATTTTTATCTTATCATCAATTTAATCTGCTAGAGAAAAAAAAAATCTAATTATATATTTTAAGAGTTCATGAGCAGAATTAGAAAGTCGATTGTTAATGTCTCAGAAATCTTGTCTTATCAGACACCAACTCCCATCGAGAGTACTAAAACAGAGATTGCGCCTGTGTCGGACACACTAAATTATTCCTGCGTAATTGTTTAGTCTATGTTACTGACCGCTGGAGGCGAAATTCGATTAGACTAGTCATCACAATGAAGTATCACGAAATGCTGCGAAAATAAATATTGAAATAAATCAAATTAATTAAATATGTATAATTTCTGTGTCTTTTTAATGTCTATCTAATATAAATGTGTCAGTTGTAAAAAAAAAAAACAAAAAAATACAAGTGTTCGATATTCAAAAATAATATTCTATTAATGAAAACATAATACACGTGTTTATATGTTTCTAGAAAATCTCATCAATAGCTACCAAACAAAAAAAAATCACTACATAGTAGAAAAAGTCACAACTGTTTTGTCTTCAAAATCATCTTAACAACGAAATCTTTAATGCACTGTTCGTGTATTAAAGATTTCGTTGTTAAGATGGTTTTCATTACGCTGTTACGTGTAAATAATTATCAAGTTTGTAATTAGATACTGTTGTCAGGATGTCAGGAAACACGTCATATTAACATGTCAGTTCTCGTTGACGTCTCATTTGTCTACGAATATTACATACATATATGTACTGTATGACGTATGCCCTTTGCAAATGCTACGGTATATATTTACATAGGATTCTCAGATTTCCTCGAAGCATGTTCAATATCGAATTACCAGAAATTCAAAGCCGATTAATCGTACTAATCCCAATATAGGTAATCATAACTTTTTTTTCTATGTTATAGTGCTCTTAAACATGTCAATCCTTGAATCTTATTAAGTCTCTTCACATTATAAAGCAAGGTTTGCCTCAAAATTTAAAGTCTGTATGAAGCTTATAACATTATCACTACGTATTATTAAACATTGCCCCCCTCCCCCCAAAGGGTCTATCTGTCAGACTGTCCGAACGAAATAAACTCAAAAACTACCGAACGCATTCTCATACGGTTTTCATCAATGGATGAAATGATTAATGAGGAAGGTTTAGATGAATAATTCATACGGTTTTGTGTGTTTGTGTTACACACACACAAAGTCATGCCGACTGGGGACTCCGGCGTTCGCCGCGTAAACCAATAGAGTTATATGTATTACGATATAAATGTATTATGTACGCTTTTATTATACCCGTGTAAGCCAGGACGGGTAGCTAGTGGATATATAAGCGTATATTATAAAATTCTAACGTGTCTTAATTTCTACAACTGATACTACCAAATATCTAAAATGGCATTTTTATAATTAACTAACGTTTTGACCGCGGTTTCACCCGCGTAGTTCCGGTTACCGTGAGAATACGGGGACAAAACTCACTTTCGCATTTATAATATTAGCTAGGACTGAATATAAAAATTAAATGAACTCACAAATTATCATTTACGACGTTATAAAATATAAAAAGAGGTAATTAAAACCACATACGTCAGAATAAGAGGGAATGCTAGCTTTAGGGACGGCGCACATTTTAGACAAAATTGCGTGCGTAGGAAAAATCCGGCGAAAGTGTGCATATTTTTATTTGAAACATTTAAGTGGCGTTGCGCGTTTGCTCACGCAGACGCGATATTTATTCGCTTTAATAAGTAACCTTGAGATTTTATTTTGCATATGATTTCATTATTAGAGATTTTACTCATGGTTTCGCTTCGCTTCATGAGCATCGGCCCTTACAATAATACGTTTTGTTCTTAGAAAGATAACATTAACCTTTACGGTAATTAGGAATAAGACATTATACTTTAATGCGAAATCTTAACAAGTTCAAATGAAACTTTATTACCTCAAATGTAATAAAAGCCTGGGAAATATTTACCATATGAAGTTAGATTAAGGATATGGGCTTAGAGAACCTATAGTTAAATATGGTTTTAACTACGATTATTTCTATTTTATACTCTGTGACCAACAAATGTTCTTTAAAACCAGTGGGTGAACAAATGGGTCACAGATTGTAATTGCAAAAAACCACTCTTTGCCTCATGAATACCCCACCAAGTGATCTAAAATGGCGTATTCCATATTACTCACCATTTAACCCGAATTACAGAGCATTGATATGTAACGATAGAATAGATGATGAACACCACCATAAAACTAGCTCTTTAGCCTGATAAAATAATGCAGATTTTAAGCCTATTCCAACTGCAATGATTGCGTGAATTTGAAACTCTTAGTGATAAATACATTAAAACATCTGTGATTTATGTATCTGTGAATATCGGTCAATAGTAAATACATTTATTCATTAAATTCATTTATTTCATTGGATTCATTCATATTCATTAATAAAATTTATGTGTTTTTCCATAAACATTTACTATATGTGATTTATTTAAAAAAAGTTACGAACACACGTATCATTGGTATTATAATATGGCTTCCATTTTTTTATTCCATCATTAATTTGAAAACCTTTTTTTCAATAGCAAACTTTATTTAATAAATTAATTTATTTACGAAATAGATTTATTTCTAATTTAAGAACTATGAAAAGTTCACGTGTCTTTCCAAAAATACGCATGCATATTATATTTGTTAGCGCAGAATCAAGTCCACGAGCGTTGCCACAATTTGAAGTTTATTACTAGTCTCGTATTGTAATTTAGTAAAAAATGTTTTTATTCTAGGAATCACGGAGTTTCATCAAGATTAACTCGAACTGCATTCGTCATTAGTCGAGGACTTATAATTACTTATAGTTCGCGTTCGCTATAATTAATGCCGTTTGTGTAATTATTCTATAATTTATTTTGACTACCTCATTGGTCTAGTATCTGATTTATAAGGTTGTAGATTCCTAGTTTCTAAGTTCGAGCCCCGTATTAGGAAAAACATTCTGATGAAAAATTCTCAGTGGCAGTCTGAGGTTTTGAAAGTTGGTAGAGCTAACACTCGTGCCTCGGATATCACGTAAAGCCTTTTTTTGCGCTAGTTCTTTTCGCGGTCGTGTCTGATTGCGGTCCTATCGGATTATTAGAGTGCGCGGGTATTATGCTCGCGATATTGGAGTACACAATAGCCAGCTACCGTACTCATAACAAATGCGTCTTACCACACAACCATCCAAATTATTTAAAAACATTAAATAAATAATTTCCGCAAAATTTTAATACTTTATCTTTAAAAAAAAGTAAGCCATTGGGAAAATGGGCCACGTGATGGCATGTCACCATTTGGCGCTCTAAAAATATGAACCATTCCTAACATCACCAACATTGGTAAGTGGCCCGCTTACTATTCAAACATCAGATATTCTACCGCAAAACAGCAGTACTTTGTATTGTTGTGTTCCGGTTTGAAGGGTGAGTGTAATTACAGGCACAAGGGACATAACATCTTAGTTCCCAAGGTTGGTGGCGCATTGGCAATGTAAGCGATGGTTAACATTTCTTACAATGCTATTGTCTATGGGCGTTGGTGACCACTTACTACCAGGTAAGGCCCATAAGCTCGCCTGCCAACCTATAAAATAAAAATAAAAAATAAAAAAAATACTCACTATTGACGTTAGCCTCACCCATTTACACTAGAACACAACAAAAATAATTAATCCGGTAGAATATGTGATGGGTGGTTCCTACCCGGACGAGCTTGCACAGAACAACTAAATAAATCTACAAAATACTTTCAATGTAAGAATAACTAAATTATTTCTATTGTGCAAGTTTTCTTAGAGTTCTATTATATGTTTTTCGTTTTATCTATTCAAAAGTATATCGCTATTGGATGTTTGCAATATTAAATCCAATACATAGAAATCTGTGTATAATATCAACGTGATCCCATTCAGGGAATACCAATCAGAACGGGATTATGAACCTGGATTTCCGAACCGTTGCTATTTGGGGTTCTTTCTCATACATATTTAAATTATTAGCTTTCAATCATTCAAACGACAATACAAGTAATTCACCTTGCATTGTGACATTATGGAATGTCTTAGTGCGTCATAAATGTTATAAAAACATTCCGATTTCGAAAAAAAAAACAGCTTTAAAACTCGTATTCAGAGAATTTTCACTTCAAGTAAGTTGATAACAATTAATGAAATTTAAGCTTTAACCAATCACAACCATTTTTGAATTTGAAATACAAAATAAAAATCAGATATTTATTTATCAAAAATCCGTATTCCGATCAGCTCATAAAAGGGGTATGGAATTCTTATCTTTTTAAATTTCAAATTCTCAATGCAATGTGATTGTAATAACATGTCACACGAAGTTCTTCGTTCATCACCGAGGACAGTGATGGTGTGGCGGGGAAACACGTGAAAAGTACACAAACGGCAACTACTAAGGCGATTCTGGACTAAAATCTTACTGAATCGATCCATAAAAGTGGTGATCCCATCATGGACGGGCTGCCATTTGAATGAATAACATTCGGACTAGTCTAGCCATCCAGAATCCGACTAAAACCTATTGACTACAATACAAATAAGACAACTGACACACAACAAAAAAGAAGACAAATAATTATATTCTTAAAATATTGATTTTTTTTTATAACATAGGTTGACGGACGTGCATATGGGCCACCTGATGGTAAGTGGTCACCAACGCCCATAGACATTGGCAGTGTAAGAAATGTTAACCATCCCTTACACTGCCAATGCGCCACCAACCTTGGAAACTAAGATGTTACGTCCCTTGTGCATGTAATTATACTGGCTCACTCACCCTTCAAGCCGGAACACAACCGTACCATATATGTGCCTAGAAATCAAAACCAAACCAAACTCTAAATAATAGAAAGATAAACCACACGGCAGAACACGTCTGTTTGGATTAGAGAAACGAAAACCACATTTCCAGCGTTTTTTAGAATACCAATACAAATAAATATTAGTCATATACGTTTTTGGGATTATAACGTCATGCTGGAAACGCGCACAAAAATATTTTACTTTTAGTGAAACAATGCTGTTTTTACATGTAGTAATAGTAACAGCCTGTGAATGTCCCACTGGCTAAGGTCTCTCCTCTTCTTTTTGAGGCGAAGGTTTGAAGCTTATTCCACCACGCCGCTTCAATGCGGGTTGGTGGAATACACATGTGACAGAATTTCAGTGAAATTTGACACACGCAGGTTTCCTCACGATGTTTTCCTTCGCCGTAAAGCACGAGATGAATTATAATCACAAATTAAGCACATGAAATTCAGTGGTGCTTGCCCCGGGTTGGAACCCACGATCATCGGTTAAGATTCACGCGTTGTTACCACTGGGCTATCTCGGCTTTTTATATATATTTCGATATGTATTCCGCTATCGAATATAAAATATATTTTAATTTTAAGTTTCATTCCATTCATCATCGTCGTCTCCGAGATAATTGTTTTCATCTCCTCGAGGGAGATATATAAGTTCTGAAAGAACTTTTCTTTGTTGATCTCCCTTAATTTATATTTAAACTTTTACGATGGAAGATGATTTTATTCCGCCTAATAATATTAACCTCACCGCTCAATTCTCCACGGACTGTATTTAAAACAGATTGTATATTTATATTATGACACCGTTAATTATAATCAGTCAGAGCAGTCAGCGTCAATATTAGCTGAAGATTCTAATCCAGGCAAGTACCACAATTTCTATATGTTTTTATTTTTTATTTTTATAATTCATTGAATCTCAGTATGAGGTTTCTGATGAAAGGCAAACCTGTATGTGTCAGATGACATTTCTATTGGTTGGTATTTGAAAGCCCATCTGAGCACCAGTTGCACATATTGAACCAGCTGGTTCAAATTAAGCCCATATAATATGTACCACTGTATTTTTTTGTAATATTGTAAATACTGTTAGTAAATTTATTTATTTTTTATGTATTTTGTATTTCAGTGGCTTCATTTTTATTTTATATATCTGAATTATGGGCAGTGCCAAGTTAAACTATATGAGAAAAATTCCGCGAATTTACCGATCTGTTAATGATTAACATTCTGATTTAAATTCTAGACCAACAAACCAGTCAATCTTTAGTAATATTATAAATGTGAAAGTAATTCAGTCCGTGTGTCTGATACGCTGTCACGGCTAAACCATTGATTTTGTTGAAACAAGGAGTTTTATAAAACTCCTAAGTAGAAAAATAAATCTTTCATTCATATATTAACTCCAACTATATATCTTTTAATTTACACCTAAATTTAATTTACGATTGTGCCGTGGTTTGTTGAATTGTCTCGAAAAAAAAAAGATGTAATTAAAACTCGAGAGTGCATCACTCGCTACACTCGTGAACGTGTGGCGCCGCGCCAAGAACAACGGTCGCCGCCGTTAATTAATTTGCACCTGGTAAACATATTGAAATTAAGGAAAATGTTCACGTGGTTTAGTTTGAGTTTATTTTATATAATAAACTGAAAACAACTTTTTTATTTCCTGTGTGTGTGTGTGTGTGTATAGATTAAATTTTTATTTAGGATTCAAAATTAATACCTAAGACAGCATAAGCGCTTAAAAAAGTGTAAGTTTTATGCGTAAACGTTTACATAATTAAGGCGATAGTAGATATAATCTGCTCGAAAACTTATCCATTTTTCAAAACACGCAGAATTAGTGTTTATCTAAGGATAAATAAACAAATCTAGAATGCCTTTTCATTGTGTGGTAGGCAGACTCCCAAGTAGGCCTGATGGTTAGTGGTAGCCACTGCTCATAGACAATGGCACTGTTAGACATATTAACTAACATTTTCATCGCCTATACGACTGTCAGAAATATTAACTATCCTTTACATTGACAAAGAGATGTTATGTCTCTTGTGCCTGTAATTAAGTAATAATAATGGTCCTCCTGACCGATTTCGGCCACGGCGGCCAATCTCGAGAGAGATTAGCCAAATGCGCAGGAGATATTATAGAGCTCAAGTGTGTGCGCAAACACAGGTGCACTCTCTATTCCCTTACTCTCATAACCCGATGGGACGGCAATCCGACACGACCGGAAAGAGTTCAGGCGCAGGACATGACAGTATACTACTGTACCGTAATATTAATCATCGATGTTTGGGAAGAGATAATCTATCTTCTTCGAGGTAGGCTATCTTCGGTTTTCTAGAGAATATAAAGTTAAGTAATTACTCTTTAAATTGTTTAAATCAAAAACATAATAAATTTAACCTATATATATAAGCGAAAAACGAGATATATATATATATATATATATATATATATATATATATATATATATTTAAACATACGCCATAATACACAAACATTTGATATCAAAATAAGTCTCACATAAGTCAACAAAGTTTCCATTGTTACATTGAAACATGGACTGAACCTAATAAGAAAGAAATTGTACCTGACAGAGGTCCCTCGTCAGGAACGAAGTTCTTTTTTAAACGTGTTTTAAATTGTAGATTTTAATTGATCATATTACTGTACATATTTTTATCACATCAAGAAGCGTCTCAACCTCCATATTACTTTAGTAATTTACCCCTCCAATTAAACAAAGTTTATGATGGGAATTGTGACGATAATTCAAGGTTCGAACCTAGAACTTACGTGCGGCTCGTAAGCCAAAGTGCTATTGGTCCTTATATGGTATTATTTTACCTTTATATTTTTGTTTTTGTATTTTTAAGAACATTAGGTAAATATTTAAACATAACCTGTGGCCAATGAATGGCCAAAAGATATCTACATTACAGAAACATTTATTATAATTATGACATGCTCTTACCAAAGAGGAATTTTTACAATAGTTCGTTCTACAGAATGGGACATAAAAGGTATGCTTTGATCGGGCAAAAGGTATGTGGACACTTGATATCAATCCTAGATCTCCTAAACTATCCGATTGACTTGAAATTTCTCACAGTTACTCTTCCCCAAACGTAGACGCTCACTAATAAAGGATTTTACACAAATAGTATTTTCAAGATAAATGTTATTACCCGTGCAAGGCCGGGACCATTAGCTAGTATATAGATATAATGCATTCTCTTAACAGTCAAAAATGAGTTTTTTGACTGACTCAACATAAAGCAACCAGGATTACATACGACATAACATTTTAACAAAATAAAAAGAATTTTGAATAAAGTAATGTTACATATTGATGACATTCCAACATGGTATCTATAGGTACTGTATAGAATGCATATTGAAAACATTGGTAAAGGCTCATTACGACGAAGTTATTCAAATAGCTCTGAATTGTAAATCTCTCTTCAATAGGACATAGTATGCGTCCATATAAATAGGTGTTTAATGGATACAGGAATTTATACAAGAGCGGATATGTATTGGAAATCAGGTTTCTGTATTTATAAGTGTACAATTATTTAAAAGAAAATATTATTTCTATGTATATTGAATACCTATTTATTGACTCGGTAAATCGTAAGACATTATTTACACTGCCAACGTATCCATGGAATTAAGTATCTCGTTACACTAGTTGTGAATGGGTTATGTCCAGCATAAGTTTCATATTTAGTATTTGATAATATTTAATATAATACGCTTAATGAGAGCTCACCTGTGTAATATTTTGTTTTAATTTTTTTGGAACGAAGTTATTTTACAGTAGAGTGAAATGACCGTGGCCCAAGGTCACGTCATGTAACAAAATAGCGTTCATATATCGTGTTACCAAATGCTATAAAATGCGATGCGATGGGCGTTCGAATTTAGGAGGTAGATATAATTATCGATATCGATATTTAGGAGGTTGAAGCGCTTTTTAATGTGACAAAAGGCAGTAATATAATCAACTAAAATCTACATTTTAAGACACGGTTTTAGTCGAGATTTTATTATTATTATTATGTTTAATGTGTGCATGTTTTAATTATATGTATTTGCTTGTCTCTGTTTAGGTAGTACTCAAACAAGCTGACAAGGCTTATGGGTGTCAAGAATTAAAATAAATATTTATATTTTGTTATTAATAAATAAATAAACCAAAAAAATAAGAACATGAAAAGATAAGTCAGCCGTACAGTCTTTAAGCCTAAGTGTAAGTCGAACCCATGGCTTTCACATCCCTAGTAGCTATTGAGGCTTTACCTTTGCCATTGTCGTAACAATTACTTAACAATTAAATACAAAGATCCCGAAACAATTAATAGTACTAGGATAAGATAAAAGAATAAACCGCGATGAATGTTAATCCCCGCTTAGTTACAGATCCCTGCACACATAAAATGTCCTTTTATCTATCCCTTTGTACGTAGCTTGGTAATTTGTGATAGGCTTTGTTTAATAAAAGTAATGAGAGCCAAGCAAGCGTTGTGGTTAAAGTATGTGAAATTTAATTGATAATTGTGGGTTCAAATCTTTGGAAGCACCAGTTGGTTGTCATGTTTCTATAATTGGTCTCTTTCTCAATGGTAAAAGAAAACATCTCGAATAACCCTGTAAAAATAGTCCCCAAATTAGTTTCCCACAGCTGGGCTACAACCTGCTCTCCCTTTAAGGAGAAGATTTTGGAGCTCGTTCCACCACGCTGTTCCAATGCAGATTGATGGATTATATGTGTCAGAATTTCAGTGAAATTACACATATGCAGGCTTCCTCTCAATTTTCCTTCAAAATTCAGTAGAGCTGAAGCTTTCCTGGGCTTGAACCTGCGATCATCGGATAGAATTTACTCGTTCTAACCACTGATCCATCTCGGCTCTTAAGAAATCCGTATGTGTCGGATAAAGCTGCTATATATGCTTAAGACGATCTCAATCTATAGACACTTTTAAAATCCGACTCAAGGCATATTATTTATCTGCATAAATACCTGTGGGTGTTGTCTTATCAACTGTCACAATAAATCATATTCTACTCTATGTGCATTTAAAATATGCTCCAAGGTATCTTTTTCAAATTCACAGACTTTCTTACTTTAATAAGAGTTATAAAAAGTATATATATATATGTAACAAGCTGTGCTCCGCGTCTAATTAATTAAAATATAATAAATTATTTTATTACTATAATAATACACACGCGCATACACACACACACATAATGGCATACTGGTAAAGAAATACGTAACTGACGATTTGAAATTAATTTTCATAAGATACCGTAGGGTTCACCGTAGGGGATCTTATATTATATGGCCTAACTATTGCCAATTTTCATCATGATTGGTCAAGCCGTTCTTGAGTTATAAGAAGACAAACAGACACACAAAAATGAAAAAAATAGTATAATGTGAATCACTGCATCATAAAACGATTATTTATCACAAAATTAGGTGAAAAAAAATGTACAGACAGAACCAATAGATTTATATAGTAGTATAGATAACAATAGCAGGAATAATTTGCAATGATTGCCTTGTTCAAATTCAAATGATACTTTATTCAAGTGGGCTTTTAAAAGCACTTTTGAAAGTCGACATTACAAATCTATCACGACCGTTTTACGTGATGTTTATGGCTAATAGCCTTTGAGATATTTAATTTATACTAATGTATACGACCTTTAATTTTGACAAAGTTTTAGAAGATACTATGATTCATCAAGTATTTGATACAATGGCAAATTTTGCAAAAATAACTTTGTCATATTTGCTAACACTTTAAGCAGTCTTAGTAGGAAACTTGGTGCTATTAGTGGACTACAAAACCTTTGGTTCTAAGGGTGTGTTTGATTTGTTCTTGTGTTACGATAATGGCGTCAACGCTGATCGTCAGATTAATTGGAAGTCGTTTTACAATTTTAGTATTTAATAGAAAGCTTCGAAATGTAGATGCCGTACCAAGAAACTCAGTAGTTACTCTTTTAACAATCGAAATATTATTCTGACTTTTGACTTTTGACTTGTAATAATAATATACAGTAGTAAATATAAAAAGATTTGCATTATTTTCTTAAAGAATCGAAAAGCCTGATCCATCACAACTTTGGCTTTTTATGACTAATTTCTTTATTATGACGATTGTTTAACTATAGCCTGATGCTTTAAAGGTAGTTTCGACATATCACATGGTGCTGAATCCAAGCCAATGTAATTTTATAAAAAAACACCAGAATGAGGAATTCATTGTTATCATATAAAATTTCGGCAAACAGCTAAAAGAAAGTAATTCTATTCGAGACTTGGGTGTAATATTTGACAATCAGCCTTAGCTGATAAACATATTAATTATATAGTGACAGGTTCTTTTAAACTACTTGGCTTTATCTTAAGACAGTCCAAGGATTTCAACGTCATCAACAATCCTACAACTGTACAATAGCTTGATACGAAGTAAACTTGAATATTGTTGTTAAGTAGGAGACCGAATTTACAAAACCCATATTGAAAAAATGGAACATGTTTCCAAAGAGACTCGTTAAACATTTGGTCTTTCGTTTCAAAGCTTCAGACCATCTAGAGACCTAAAAAACGAACTGGAATGTTTTAAAATGAAGGCACTGGCAATTCGCAGATCTCTGAAGTTACTTTATAAAGTTTTTAATGAAAAATAGATGACGATAAAATGTTGAGTTGATTTAATATCTAGCGTTTGACCGTTGTCTTGCCTGATCTAAATAAAGAAAGTGCACTAGCTCTAGAATTAAAGACACCAACATTGTACCTATCGGGAAATACAGACTCAGGCAAAGTATTCCACAGCTTAGCAGTGCGAATGATAAAGGTAGATTTGAAGCGCTTCGTTCATAGGCGGAGAAAATCCACTGTGTATATATGGCGCTTAGGTCGCGTTTGCCTGACCGTTCGATAGTAAAAGGGGGCGGGCGAAATTAATTCGTGTAATTCCTGAGCACATTCTGCGAAATGTATCCGATAGAAAACTGAAAGTGATGCAAATACACGTCGATGTTCAAAACTTTGGAGCCTAGACTCAACCAAAGTCTCGTCTCCTATCAGCCTCCTGGCACGCCTCTTAATCAAATCTAGAGCCTGAAGGTGGTACTTGGCAGAGCCGTCCCAAAAGTGAGTGCAATACTCCATACATGACCTCACTTGTGTATTGTATAATATGTTAATTGTTATGGAGTAAAGTAACGTGTCAACGTTATAGACGTTATAACGTTGGACGTCAACGATATAACGTTGGAGAGGATACTAAGCTGTCGAGCGGCTATTTGAGCTTTTACCTCAATAAAAGAGCCGAAATTTAGAGTCGACGTGAGAGTAACGCCAAGGAGGTGAAGGTGGTCAGTTACAGGTACGGACAAATTTCGGAAAAGGGAGTAATCTGGAATTCCCTCTTTTTGGCGGGAAACAGACAAGCCTGCGTCTTGGTTGTATTAAACATGACCAAATTGGCATCGCCCCAATCGGACACTGCATTAAGGGTCATGCTCAGTTGGTCAACCACGGCCTCTCTGTCGAACGATTTTTGGTCAGAATACGCTTATCGTGATATCAGAATATATCGCGAGAATATAATCATTGTGTAAAAAATACATCTACACTGGACAGTGGTTGTGACGGGCTCTCATCATTCATGAAAAAATGGGATTTATCTTGTAGTTCAAAATGTTAATTTGTCTTAAAGATGTAATTACTTTTGTTTTTGTTTTTTATTTAAATACTAGCTGTTGCCCGCAGCTTCGCTCGCGCGCGGTCTTTATCTATACTAATATTATAAATAAGTAAAAATAGATTTTTTGTATGTTTGTTTGTAGCGAATAAACTAAAAAACTGCTGTACTGTTTTTAAAAACCTTTTTTACCTACAGAAAGATACGTTATCAGCGAGTAATTAGCTGCCCGTCCCGACTTCGTACGGGTAAAATAAGGATTTTATCTCGTACATTTTTTAATCAATAAGATATAAACATTTACCAATCGATTTATTCGCCCATCCAGTATAGTGTATGTGTGTTCAGTATAGGGCATATAATAATCCTACTTCTTACTAATATAATAAACTCGAAAGTTTGTATGGATGTATAGACGTTTGTTACTCTTTCACGCATAAACTACTGAATGGATTTTAATGAAACTTTACAATAATATAAGCTTAGGGAATACCAATTAAGTGGTACATATGGCAATAATGGAATATGTTTTTTTTACCCAAACATCACCAACATAGTGAAGTTCGTATATTTCTCCCTAAGAGATATTGATATAAGATATTGCGTATTTTGAATTTCATTATTTGCACCCAACTCTTCCAAACAAAAATAAAAGTTTCTAAAAACTTTGAAATTCATGTTTATTAATTCAATCAAAAAACTCAAATAGTATATTTCTATTTTTTTATACTAATGCTTTTACCCCGTTTCTCCCGTTTGGAGTTAAATTTCTAAAAACGACGAAATACGTATGCATAGCTTTAATACTAAATATCATTCTTCTTACACTAAAAGTGACGGAATCCCCATACAAACTTTCAACCCCTTTTTTACCCTCTCAGATTTAGATTTTCAAAAAGCTGAAATACATTTTTATTTATTTTTAAGCTTGTTCATTAAATTTCATGCTTCTAACTTTAAAAATGACGGGTTTCTAAACAATCGTTCAACTCTTTAGGGGTAGAATTTCCAAAAATCCTACCTTAGTGAGTGTTATAAAATGTATCAACTGCCAAAATTTCAAGTTTCTAACCCCCGCAGTTTAGGCTCTGCGTTAATGAATCAGTTAGGAAGAGTAATAATATTATGTGAATAGATATCAACAAAAATACGTATTTTTATAACTTTTAATAGACTCAACTAATTTTGATGAAATAAAGGCTAAACGGAATCTTGAAATAGTTCTTATAATTCGGTTATTTCAATTTTTAGACGATTGAAAGATACAGACATGCAGACAGTAAAAAAATTAAAAAAATGATTGCTTTGGTTTTGGTAAATCGTAAATAGCCATATACCCTTTAACCCAGGCAGTTATTTTGAAATAACAGACAGAAACTTCAATTTTATTTATATGTATGGATAATTTATTAATTAATTCGTTTTTGTTATAGAATTATGTTATTTTATGTGTACAATATAAAGTATAAAGTAAAGGAAAAGTTTCTTCTGTCAGAGACTAAATAAAATCAGACTTAACCAAGGCTACTAATTTAATTAAACAAAAAAAGGGAATTAAAACAAATGTTGTCCATTGAACTTGACACACATCTGAATAAGCTGCTTAATATATTATATGTAGAAAAAGTATATAATATACAAACAAAAGCAGCTATATAACAATTTTAATTAAAGTTTCAAAAGCAGTTATTTGACCGCTCTGGTAGGTTAAGTGTTAAAAATGAGATGACACTTATAGCATATATATAAATATATACATACATTAACTAAGTTTCCACCAACAATAATTACACAATCATTAAAATAATCAAAACATATATAAAATCAAACAGCTAAACCATCATAATCAGTAAAGGTGTAGTAAGATATATATTTTTTTATAATCAAATATAATTAATTACTTAATGAAAACACAAATTTAACAAAAACAAAATATAAATGAAATCACATAGCTTAAGCATTATTACATTGAGTAAGGCCAATAAAATGCAGCAAATAAATGATATATATATTATTTATATATTTTTTAACCAAATACAATTAAAAGGCAAGCAAGAATATGACTACAGTACAAAATTTATAACAAACTAAAATATTGAATATTAAGATGGGTTGGTACATTCATTTTATATAAATTAATACATTTAATACATTACTATTTCTATCTTATTTATATTATTTTTGCAGTGATTTTTTTTTTAAATATATAATATCAATATCTGAGTACACTTAATTATATATTATATGCTCGCACAGATCTACTTCTTCCTATTCATGATTATGCTGTCGCAAGCTTGATGTAGCCAAAGACCAATTGAATTAAGCTGAGAGATTACAAAATACTTTTATTCGGTTTATATTGGGATGAGGCAAATTAACCACGTTTCACAATTTTATTCTCTTCTTAATTAGTTGCCCGTCTGACTTCGTAGGAATATGCACATCTTCTCTATTCTGTACTGTGTGTTGTTTTACCCTTTTACTCCGCCTTCATCACTTGATATTCATTAGATGATGACGGTGATGACGACGTCTCAGTGCTTTTATTTATGTGCTCCGTATTTTGTTGTTCGATCACTACTATTTTAGCTATCTCTATAGCTTTCTTTAGTGACAGATCAGACCGTTGTAATAATCTTTGATGTTTGGCGAGCTACTCTAACACATATTCGCTGTAAATTTATCACTGACCAATGACTATTAATTCAACGAAATCGCATTTTAAACTGTAATTTTCTAGACTCGTAATAAAGTTGGTTATATTTTCGTGTTTGCTTTGTTTTCTCATAAAAAATACATGTCAGGCCATAGTTAAATTTTTCCTCGGTTCGAAATACTTGTTACATTTATTAATGAGGTCTTCTAAAGTAATTTCTGTTATTTTAATGTTGAACAAAATTGCTATTTTTCTCTATTTACACTTCTTATACATAACCAGTGGCTAATACTCCTTATATATATCCAGAGGCTAATAAATATAGTTCAAAATATGGTTGCCATTTTTTCCGCGTTAAATTGTTATTTATTTCGTTGTTTAGAAAAAACTTCGGTAGGTAAAACGTTTGAATTTTTATCTGCCGTTTTAAAACTTTTGCCAGGAAACACGAATTTACGAAAAAATTATACCTATTTAAAGTTTTAAGAAGTGATATACCGTTTATGTTTAAAGCAAGCACTTCTAAAACCATGTATTATTGTTATAGTTGTTTTTTAGGCTTTGTTTATACACCTATATACTATTCACGTATTAATTATTGTCACTGAGTTAACTGACTTGCTCACACGCAGTTTTAAGGCGTACTGTTATGAAAGATATAAGATGAGATCATAAAGATACACACAATATATATGCAATATTAGTTTTTATGCAAAAACAACACACGAAGCTACTGAAAACACGAAATTGTTAACAAAACTTTTTGATTTTGACAACTAACAGGTGCGCGTACTTTTCCTACAGATAATAATTTATTGATTTTTAGTAGTGATACTAAACTTTTAATAAATAAATAAAGAGATTAAAAATTATAGGACAAAATATAGGATAAATCATAAGCAAAAGTGTAAATTACATGTAATATTTAATCTCTTTTCAGTTTGACCATAACCATTTTTTAATAAATGTTCTCCGTGTATCTTTAAATTGACATAACTTTATTATTTATGAACCGATTGAAATAAAACAAACACTAAATGTTAAGTGAAGTTAGCCACAATACATTAGTGAAAACCGCACTCAAATCCGTTAAGCCGTTTTTAAGATTAGCGTGCACAAACGCACAGACAAACAGACAAACAGACAAAAATTCTATTAATCATTGTTTTGGGTTCTATTGTGTTTATAAAGACCCCCGATAAAAGTTTTACTCATTTATCTTCCATGTACAGACATCGACCAGTTACAGATTTATTATATGTATAGATTTGTGTTTTTTGTTTTGCTTTGTATAATTTCTTTTTATTTTATTTTTTACATGGTGTCTAGGAATGGTGCGGTTAACTGTAATCGGTTGTACATAGTTAGTTTTAATTTAATGTAATGTAATAATGTTTTGGATCTATGTTATATACAACTGTTGGGGGTGTAAATAAATAAATAAATATTAATCTATGTTCACAATAACAGGATTATCGTATTTTAACAGTTGACACCGTTGTTGCCTCAATAAGGAAACTGTTGAAATACCATTCCATTGGTCTTTTTGGAAATAATAGTGCATCCCATGCCACCATGGTGAACAGCCACCGCCCATAGATAAGCTCTATAAGAAATATTTAGTATGCCTTATATTTTCAACCTTGTAATTACACTGGCTCACTCACATTTGAAACTCAAATAAAACAACTTACATAACACCATTATTTTATAAATTATCGAATTGATTTCAATTTTGAACACGATTATGATTACTAACATCATCACAAATTAATTTACACAATTTAATTGCATTACACATGTATTGTAATGATAACAAAACAACGGTTAAAATATAACGATTAAAACTCATGATTACACAATATATATTAATAGGATTAATTATAAAAGGCGGTTATAACAATTATTATTTATATTTATTTACATTGAAGCCTTATTTATATTTGACACTATATATTGTTATTATTTGTTAATAGCTATCCCGGTTGGTGATTAAAAGACAAAATATGTGTCATTTAACTGTTAACAATGTTTGAATATTTTAATGGACTAACGTTTTAATTACAACAACAATTATTATTATACAATTTTGTTAAATTTTAGTAATTACGTAAATTATAATGTAAATAAAACTGGTGGTAGAGTTTTGTGCATGCGTCTGGGTAGGTACCGCCCACTCATCAGATATTCTACCGCAAAACAGCAGTACTTGTTATTGTTGTGTTCCGGTTTGAAGGGTGAGTGAGCTAGTATTATTACAGGCACAGGGGACATAACATCTTAGTTCCCAAAGTAGGTTTTTTTTTTTTTTTTTTTTTATTGTATAGATTGGCGGACGAGCTTATGGGCCACCTGGTGGTAAGTGGTCACCAACGCCCATAGACAATGGCATTGTAAGAAATGTTAACCATCACTTACATTGCCAATGCGCCACCAACCTTGGGAACTAAGATGTTATGTCCCTTGTGCCTGTAATTACACTCAATTAAAATTATATATTAATTTAATATTAATATTTAATTTATTAATTTAATTTATATATTAATTTAATAATTAAAGTATTCAATAAAAAAAAATACAATACACTTTATACTTTATATTATAAACGCGAAAGTTTGTGAGATTGGATGGATCTTTGTTACATTTTCGCGCAAAATCTACTAGACAGATTTAGATAAAATTCGAACGAGACAGCTTATACTCTGATTTAAGACATATGCTACTTAACATCTGCCGCGTGTGGAGCTGGTTATACTTAAAACTGTAAATACTGATCTACGGTTTGGTAATACGTGTATCAGAATTTCAGATAAATTAGACACATGCAGGTTTCCGCACGATGGTATCTTCAGCGCCGAGCACGAGATGAATTGTAAACACAAATTAAGCACATGACAATTCAATTACGCTTTTCTGTGTTTGTACCGACAGGTAAGGTAACCTTACCGACGACTCTACGTAGGTACTTTCGGAGGAACGGGCGTTGAACACTACCATATTTCCAGACACTGAGTCACTACAAAAAACTTCTCGACCGAAAAACTCAATAACTTTTTATGATTGCCGAATTATGTTTGGTGCAGGACAGCCTGGGCGTGATCTAATCATATTAAATAATTCTTTATTCAAGTAACTCGAATAATTACTTTTTTCGTATTTAATTGCTTAACTAATCAAGTGCTAAATACCATTTATAAGTAAGGGCATTAAATTCTAACTCGCTAGTAGTTTGAAATAAAATCGCGTTCTCAGTGCAGGATCAACAAAGGCTGTACACAAAGATGCAACGTAAATGGAAACGTGATGTACGCTGATAAACAAACATATTATTGTATCAATTAGAATAGTCATTTGAATTTTTTTTTAAATATTTTATTGAGGAAAAAAACAGTACGAAAAAAAACAGAACACATGTATATGATAAATATATTTGTAGTTCATGTAACACTTCCAGCGAGACATCTTACATCCTTGAGAACGAAGGTCCAGTCCTTGTCCTCCAGCTCGTTGGGGCGCGAGTCCCGGAACAACGTCACGGCCACCGTTTGATTCTCTGGAACTGTAAATATTACTGAACCTTTGAGAACAATTAACACAATTCACAAGTCATATATAGATTACAAAGCGAGCAAATGAAAATAATAAGTGTAAATTACAATTAATTAATATGAGTGAAACAATATAACAATAGTTTCAAACAGTGATTAGGATAATTCTATCAAAGTAATTTTCTCATAAAAAAATATTAAAATATGACCACGAAAACTATAAAAATATGTAGAGGCAAAAATAATTATTATTATTATAATTTAGAATCAAGACTCTTCATTTACTTTTTTAATTAAATTCTGAATTGAATCAGTCAGTTGAAATAATCAAAGTCTTTGTTATATTTAAAATATGAACCATAAATAGTTTTCAATTGGCAATTAAAGAGCGTGAACAAAAAAAAATCTCACTTAGTTTACTTGGTGGCTGGGCTTTGTACGCGCGCCTGGGTATGTACAACATCTTAGTTCCCAAGGTTGGTGGCGCATTGGCAATGTAAGGCATGGTTAATATTTCTTACAGTGCCAATGTTTATGGCCGGTGGTGAACATTAAACATTTGCTCGTCTGCTTACGTATTCCATAAACTAAAAAAAATTACAAATCTTTCTCGAAGTTACGAAAATGCTTTGTCGAAGTGAAGTCATCGCTGAGGTTTATACGAATTTCCAATGTACGTCAATACATTATATTGTAACTACATTAAACACATACGTGAACAATCAAAATACGGCAACAAACGTGACTTGCTCATCTACCCAGTGAAGCAGCTGTCTTACTTTAATTACAAGCTGCTGCATTTGATCTTTCCACGCGTCATACACACATAGATCGGGCTTAGGAAACTATGATGCCTTTGTAATAAACTTTATTGTCTTTGTATGAATCGATATTCACTTCATACAATTTCGAGCTTATAAAACGAGGACAAAATATATTTTAGAAGTTTCTAGAAACAAATACTTTAGTCTATATTATATACTAGCTGTTGCCCGCAGCTCCGCTCGCGCGTGGTCTTTATCTATACTAATATTATAAATAAGTAAAAATAGATTTTTTGTATGTTTGTTTGTAGCGAATAAACTAAAAAACTGCTGTACTAATTTTAAAAACCTTTTTTACCTACAGAAAGATACGTTATCAGCGAGTAATTAGCTGCCCGTCCCGACTTCGTACGGGTAAAAAAAGGATTTTATCATTTTTTAATCAATAAGATATAAACATTTACCAATCGATTTATTCGCCCATCCAGTATAGTGTATGTGTGTTCAGTAAAGGGCATATAATAATCCTACTGCCTACTAATATAATAAACTCGAAAGTATGTATGGATGTATGGACGTTTGTTACTCTTTCACGCATAAACTACTGAATGGATTTTAATGAAACTTTACAATAATATAAGCTTAGGGAATACCAATTAAGTGGTACATAATATGGCAATAATGGAATATGTTTTTTTTATCCAAACATCAACATAGTGAAGTTCGTATATTTCTCCCTAAGAGATATTGATATAAGATTTTGCGTATTTTGAATTTCATTATTTGCACCCAACTCTTCCAAACAAAAATAAAAGTTTCTAAAAACTTTGAAATTCATGTTTATTAATTCAATCAAAAAACTCAAATAGTATATTTCTATTTTTTTAAATTTTTATACTATTGCTTTTACCCCGTTTCTCCCGTTTGGAGTAAAATTCCAAAAAACGACGAAATACGTATGCATAGCTTTAATACTAAATATCATTCTTCTTACACCAAAAGTGACGGAATCTTGAAATAGTTCTTATAATAATTCGGTTATTTCAATTTTTAGACGATTGAAAGATACAGACATGCAGACAGTAAAAAAATTAAAAAAATGATTGCTTTGGTTTTGGTAAATCGTAAATAGCCATATAACCTTTAAAACAGGCAGTTATTTTGAAATAACAGACAGAAACTTCAATTTTATTTATATGTATGGATAATTTGTTAATTAATTCGTTTTTGTTCTAGATTTATGTTATTTTATGTGTACAATATGAAGTATAAAGTAAAGGAAAAGTTTCTTCTGTCAGAGACTAAATAAAATCAGACATAACCAAGGCTACTAATTTAATTAAACAAAAAAAGGGAATTATAACAAATGTTGTCCATTGAACTTGACACACATCTGAATAAGCTGCTTAAGCGGCCATTTTATGTAGAAAAAGTATATAATATACAAACAAAAGCAGCTATATAACAATTTAAATTAAAGTTTCAAAAGCAGTTATTTTACCGCTCTAGTAGGTTAAGTGTTAAAAATGAGATGACACTTATAGCATATATATATATAAATATATACATACATTAGCTAAGTTTCCACCAACAATAATTACACAATCATTAAAATAATCAAAACATATATAAAATCAAACAGCTAAACTATCATAATCAGTAAAGGTGTAGTAAGATATATATTTTTTTATAATCAAATATAATTAATTACTTAATGAAAACACAAATTTAACAAAAACAAAATATAAATGAAATCACATAGCTTAAGCATTATTACATTGAGTAAGGCCAATAAAATGCAGTAAATAAATGATATATATATTATTTATATATTTTTTAACCAAATACAATTAAAAGGCAAGCAAGAATATGACTACAGTACAAAATTTATAACAAACTAAAATATTGAATATTAAGATGGGTTGGTACATTCATTTTATATAAATTAATACATTATTATTTTTAACTTATTTATGTTATTTTTGCAGTGATTTTTTTTTAAATATATAATATCAATATCTGAGTACACTTAATTATATATTATATGCTCGCACAGATCTACTTCTTCCTATTCATGATTATGCTGTCGCAAGCTTGATGTAGCCAAAGACCAATTGAATTAAGCTGAGAGATTACAAAATACTTTTATTCGGTTTATATTGGGATGAGGCAAATATAACCACGTTTCACAATTTTGTTCTCTTCTTAATTAGTTGACCGTCTGACTTCGTAGGAATATGCACATCTTCTCTAGTCTGTACTGTGTGTTGTTTAACCCTTTTACTCCCCCTTCATCACTTGATATTCATTAGATGATGACGGTGATGACCACGTCTCAGTGCTTTTATTTATGTGCTCCGTATTTTGTTGTTCGATCACTACTATTTTAGCTATCTCTATAGCTTTCTTTAGTGACAGATCAGACCGTTGTAATAATCTTTGATGTTTGGCGAGCTACTCTAACACATATTCGCTGTAAATTTATCACTGACCAATGACTATTAATTCAACGAAATCACATTTTAAACTGTAATTTTCTAGACTCGTAATAAAGTTGGTTATATTTTCGTGTTTGCTTTGTTTTCTCATAAAAAATACATGTCAGGCCATAGTTAAATTTTTCCTCGGTTCGAAATACTTGTTACATTTATTAATGAGGTCTTTTAAAGCAATTTCTGTTATTTTAATGTTGAACAAAATTGCTATTTTTCTCTATTTACACTTCTTATACATAACCAGTGGCTAATACTCCTTATATATATCCAGAGGCTAATAAATATAGTTCAAAATATAGTTCAAAATAATAAATATTTCGTTGTTTAGAAAAAACTTCGGTAGGTAAAACGTTTGAATTTTTATCTGCCGTTTTAAAACTTTTGACAGGAAACACGAATTTACCAAAAAATTATACCTATTTAAAGTTTTAAGAAGTGATATACTGTTTATGTTTAAAGCAAGCACTTCTAAAATCATGTATTATTGTTATAGTTGTTTTTTAGGCTTTGTTTATACACTTATATACTATTTACGTATTAATTATTGTCACTGAGTTAACTGACTTGCTCACACGCAGTCTTAAAGCGTACTGTTATGAAAGATATAAGATGAGATCATAAAGATACACACAATATATATGCAATATTAGTTTTTATGCAAAAACAACACACGAAGCTACTGAAAACACGAAATTGTTAACAAAACTTTTTGATTTTGACAACTAACAGGTGCGCGTACTTTTCCTACAGATAATAATTTATTGATTTGTAGTAGGGATACTAAACTTATAATAAATAAATAAAGAGATTAAAAATTATAGGACAAAATATAGGATAAATCATAAGCAAAAGTGTAAATTACATGTAATATTTAATCTCTTTTTAGTTTGACCATAACCATTTTTTAATAAATGTTCTACGTGTATCTTTAAATTGACATAACTTTATTATTTATGAACCGATTGAAATAAAACAAACACTAAATGTTAAGTGAAGTTAGCCACAATACATTAGTGAAAACCGCACTCAAATCCGTTAAGCCGTTTTTAAGATTAGCGTGCACAAATGCACAGACAAACAGACAAACAGACAAACAGACAAACAGACAAAAAATCTATTAATCATTGTTTTGGGTTCTATTGTGTTTATAAAGACCCCCGATAAAAGTTTTACTCATTTATCTTCCATGTACAGACATCGACCAGTTACAGATTTATTATATGTATAGATGTACGTCATGTACGCTTAGTGGTGGTGGTAGTGGTGGTACATATATCAGATATTCTATCGCCAATCTGTAATAATTACTATTGTAGTAAATATTAATTATTCTAGTTTGCTCATAAGATTTTCACATCATGACAACATAGCTACGGTAACCAACTGGATCGAGATTCTGAGTAAATTCATTTAGGAAGCACGTAATCGAATTTATCTAACTAATGACGTTGCTGTATTTCGGTTCCGAATTTCGAATTCATGTAGTATAATATTATTATTTTGTCCTTTAGTCTTTCTTTATTTATCGTAATAATAATATTGTATGAACATTTATTTGAAGTGAAATTCTTTGGGCACGTAAGGATAACATTGCATGTTTTACGTTTTCGCTTTAAAAATATATCAAAGAGACATTAAATAATCAATGGAATTTTATACCGAGGCCCGTGCCTCGAGGTTTTCCCCTTTACCTGGGCTAGTCCCCCCCCTCCCCCCGCGGCAAAATTGTTTCGCCGTGTCATTGCTTTAGGCCTGACGGGCCAGGGTCATACAGTGGCTGTCCACCTTCTCCTTGAGTTGAGTCACTTTTGTTTAATATTTCGGTCACTAGATGAGGCTACGTGTATTTTAAAACGCGCTATGATTTGTTGTTCTTAAATATTTAAGTATGTATATATGTTAGTATTTTTAGTTGGCTGTTTTATCTTACAAAACGTTAACGTACTCGGTGGTAGAGCTTTGTGCAAGCTCGTCTGAGTAGGTACCACCCACTCTTCAGATATTCTACCGCAAAACAGCAGTACTTTGTATTGTTGTGTTCCGGTTTGGAGGGTGAGTGAGCCAGTGTAATTACAGGCACAAGGGACATAACATCTTAGTTCCCAAGGTTGGTGTGTTGGTGGCGTGTTGGCGATGTAAGCGATGGTTAACATTTCTTACAATGCGATTTTCTATGGGCGTTGGTGACCACTTATCATCAGCTGGACAAAATGCACGTCCGCCTTCCTATAGAAAAAAAAAAAACTATTTAACATAGTGTATGGCTGGTCACCTAATTGGTTGGCTTATTAACATATCGCCTAAGCAGCATTTCTTCTGACACGTGCACTGATTAACACGAATCTATTTTTTTCATAATAAATATTGCAAATGAATAAAATATCCATAGACTAAATTCTAAGACATTTGTGTTCTAAATTTAAAACAAATACGGTTTCGATTTCCAAATATCATTTAAACTCTTTGAGTCATAGTCAACAATCATCGCCGTTGCTATTACAATCGTCCGACGGCATCAGTATTTGTTTAAGCTAACTCCGCTTGTTAGCATGTTGTTAGTCCACAACGTTATATTAATCCTAGTTTGTAAAACATACACGGGATGAATATTTGTCGTTTGATGTTTACCAAAACCACACAGTTGTTAATATGTATTTGAAAGTAAATTAAAAAAAAAAAAACAATTTATGTTTATAGGAGTCGTGCGATTGATGGCTCTGTATGAGGCGGTTGGTTCACTGTAAGTCCCGTCACAGTTATGCCGAAAAAGTTTCACTTAAAGAATAAAAATATAACTGAAGGTTCCGTTACAAGAAGTGACTGCCTCGTTGGTGGTTGGGCCAATAAATAGTTATTGGGTTTTTCTGTCAGAAAATTCTCAGTAGCAGCCCGGAGTCTGGAAGTTGGAAGTGTGTACACTCCCGTGTCTCGGAAAGCACGTTAAGCTGTTGGTCCTGCGCCTGAACTCTTTCCGGTCGTGTCGGATTGCCGTCCCATCGGATTATGAGAGCTAGGGAAAAGAGAGAGTGCACCTGTATTTGCGCACACACTTGTGCACTTTAATATCTCCTGCGCAGTTGGCTAATCTCTCTTGAGATTGACCGCCTTGGCCGAAATCGGTCTTGAGGACATTATTATTATACAAGAAGTAACTCACAGTAAGTCACATCAGCTTATAATTATTACGTCAGTTAATTAGCGTGATAGTCACTGATTTCCAATGGCCTCCGAGTTATGAAATCATATAGCCATGCAAGCATGTGATTTGTTTGAACATGTAAAAGTTATACTTTTACATGTTCAAACAAATCACACGTTACTTGAAAATAATAACGACTGACTGCTTGTAGCGAAGATGTTATTGACTTGATATTCCAATGTAGCTCTATAGCAAAATAGCTTCAAACAAAAATGACGTTAATTTGCGTAAAGTTGTAACGAAAAGTATGATGAACTAGGTGGTAGGACTTTATGCAAGCTCGTTTGATAAGTTACCATCCATCATCAGATATTCTACCGTTAAACCACAGTACTTCTTAGTATTGTTGTGATTCGGTTTGAAAGTCGAGTGGCAGTGTAACTACAGAGGCAAAGTTAGTGGTGCATTTTCAATGTAAGCTATGTTTTATTTTCCTTACATCACTAATGTCTATGGGCGATGGTGACCACTTGTGGTGTCGACATAAAGTATAAATAAAATCTAAATTAATTATGCATTATTATACCAATCCGCATTGGAGCAGCGTGGTGGAATAAGTTCTAAACCTTCTCAAAAAAAAAAAAAAGGAGAAGAGGCCTCAGCTCAGCAGTGGGACATTCACAGACTGTTACTTTATCCGATACAGTTAGATGAAATAATCCTTTAAACAGAAGACCAGCAGAAGTTACAAGAAACAAAATGGAAGAACATTGAACCATCCATAAACCTATTTTTAGTATGGCGATATACATGTAGTTTATTTAATAAGTAATTATTATTAATTCAAGAAGTGTAAATACTAGGTAAGTATAAATATGAGAACCTATACAGCGTATAACAAAATTCGTGTCCGACCCGTGAAGTGGTTATTAGGTATCGTGTGTCGGTTCTATTTGTGTAATAATTTTTAAAATACTAAGCAAAAAAAAATTCCGGTATAATTTTTTTTAAATTACATGGCAACACAGGTGCGGGCAATACCGCTCGATAGCTCTTACCTATCGGGTAGCTAAGACACGAGGTCATGACCTCAGTAGTCCACGTTTTTACCACCAACAGTGTCGTTAAACACAATTAATATATTTTTTTAAGTAATTTTTTTGCTATATAGGTGCTGTAGTCCTATCCTATTGCCAATGCAAAAATCTTGCATTACATTACTATTTAGAAAAACTATGGTCATTTAATTAAACCTTTAATCTGACGTTCCCCTTATCATTTTCCTATAATTAAATATTACAATACAATAATAAATATATGTTTTTGAATTTGAAACCAATTTGATTTATTATTATTATTCAATAATTATTATTTTATTTCATTAATTATGTAACTTATTAATTTAAGTACATACACAAATTGTAATATAATTTCATTCTTACAATGTTGTGTCTTAATCAGATGTTATTATTTGTTGAATTTGTTTGAAGTGTTTTCATTTTGTTATCTGTTAATTTTTAATTCCATTGTGTATTTTTTTTCTTTTAATTAATTTGTGCAATTTAACTGTTTCAAAAAATAGAGCAATGTCGCATTGTTGGCGGGCGTTAAAAACTGCACCACAGTTTTACCACACCACATATTGTTAATGATATAATCATGATGCTTGAATAAATTATTATTATTATTTCTCCAGACGATCCTTTAAATTTCTTGAGACCTAAGTATTATTGATGTTAACAAATAATACATTAAAATTGAACTAGATTTGTGTCCATAGTGATTATATTTTTCCATAAATAAATTTTGAATGTAACGGATGTGTCTAATGAAACACGGCTCGAGTCCTATATCCCATTTATTATACGAGTACGAATGAAGGGAAATACAATTTTATCGCGAAATGTGACCGTCATAGAGATGACCCTTACTTGATGGAAGAGTGGAAGACAAACAAAGTTGAGAGCGCCCTTCAGTCACCGAAACATGTATCCACATGGGATCAAGACGAATCTTATTGAGCGTCAAAAGATAAATCACCCCTACTACGTGTTTCTATTCGAATATTACTTGTAAATTATAATAATGATATTGACGATGTTTATACAATTTCTGGAGAAAATCTACTGTCAGTTTGCAAACCAGACAAAAATTTCAATATAATGCACTAATTATACGTATTTGAATGCACCGAAGTAAGAAGAGAGTGTGTATAACTACAAATAGCAGAACTTCCTGATGGGCAAGTAGACCGAATATCTCGAAATTTGTCCTAGCTCGTCTGGGTAGATACCATCCACTCATCTGATATTCTACCGCAAAAACAGCAGTACTTGGTACTGTTGCGTTCCTGTTTTAAGTCGTTTCGGTTTCAACTAAGTGTGAGTATATCTACCGACATAAGGAATTTAAAATCTTAGTACCCAAGGTTGGTGGCGCACTGGCAATGTAAGGAATCGTATATATTTCTATAGCTAATATATATCGTCAATGTCTATGTGTACAGAAGCAAGAGCTCATATAAGTTTTTCATTAAAATATATATTTTAATAAAAATATGTTTAAATAAATGATGAAACTCGTGTTAGGGGTTCAACGTAAATTCGTTTTAAGGATCATTCGGGCCCATAAGAAACATACGCCGTTATGGATCTAAAAGACTACACGTATTCTTTTGTCAAATTTTATGTTCGAATAGAAATTTCTGATAACATGTATTTCTTTAGGCAAAACATTTAGTATTATGTATTAATATTTGGCTACGTTTCAATTTATTATTGTCAGTTATTCTTCTGATAAATCATAATTAAATTTTATTGAATCTATAATTTTAAAAATGGAATAGAACATTGTTAAGTACTGCATTGCTAATCTGTGAGAACTTACTTCATCACACCGTGAGATTGTGACAACTTCTGGTGATATACAATTCTGATGAGTGTATTCTTGAAATGATTATTATGGTCAATGTCGCATACCACTTTCTGATATTTCACGACCGATTTCTGCGACGAGACTCGAGTTTGTTCGTAAGCTTAAGTAGAATCTTGTGAAATCGACACATTTAATCCGACATAGAAACGATGCTCTTTTTTATGTTCGAGAATAAAAATGCCATAAGCACTGACATATGATAATTTTATGACAGAATGCTTTTTAGTTTTGTTTGAACGTGATCAAATCAAATGAAATAATAAAATCAAATAATTCTTAATTCAAGTAGGCTTATAAAGGCACTTTTGGATCGTCACATTACAGTATTTAATTAAATGTAAAGCTATCATCGGTACGGGTAGATTTTACCGAGAATAACCGCCAAGAAACTCGGTAGGTCCTTTTTTCTTTTTCACCCTTTTAAATGCAGTTAGTAAAATTCAATTCAATTTTGGCAAATCCTGCTTGGAAATCAACAAATACTAACTCCGTATTTTTTATCATTTTTATAATCTTGAGTAATGTGCCGTATTTATAGTTGAGATTTAAAGTTATTAATAGGCAAAGTTAAAAATAACTATATAATCTTTTTATAGAAACGAATACCGGGCCCAGGGAAGTATTTATTGATTTTGCAATGTCGGAAACTAGGTATGGCAGGGCTTCATTAGTACAACTTTCTGCAGACCCGCCTACGCGGGAACCATCCGCTGACATAGGTACCACGAACTGATCAGTTATTTGACTGCCAAAAAACAATTTAGCATTTTTTTATTGTAGACTCACTTACCTTTTAAGCCAGTCAATGAACTTACTTGGTGGTAGAGTACTCTCACTTGGTGGTAGAGCTTTGTGCAAGCTCGTCCGGGTAGGTACCACCCACTCGTCAGATATTCTACCGCAAAGCAACATTACTTTGTATTGTTGTGTTCCGGTTTGAAGGGTGAGTGAACCAGTGTAATTACAGGCATAAGAGACATAACATCTTCATAACATCGACCCAAGGTTGGTGGCGCATTAGCGATGTAAGTGATGGTTAACATTTCTTACAATGCCATTGTCTATGGGCGTTGGTGACCAGATACCATCAGGGGGCCATATGCTCGTCCGCGTACCAATACAATAAAAAATGTACACAGAAGCTTAAATTGACATGATTAGAGAGATCAGGCACTGTAAAGTGTTTATATATGTGTATTCTGGATAGAAAAATTCAACAACTTTTTGTCCAAACTGGAATTCGACCTCGTGACCTCGTGGTCTTCAGCCAAACTAAGGAACGAGATAATTAGACAACAAATGGCGGAATAATTATCAAATTATTCGTCAAAAAAAAACAGAGTCCTCTTCTCTCAACAATGCTAATTATTTAAAGCGGTTTCATTATGCCTGATAGAGTATTTCAATATTCCAGTTAACTGATCATATAATAGCTTTAGTGAAGAACAGTGTTATGGACAATTTGCTTATCATATTATGCCGTCACCCCCAAATGCAATAAACATTCAACCATAACGCGTTAATAACATCAAAATATAAAGACGACTGTATTTCATTAATAATAAAGCGAGCAAATTATTACGTTCCATTGAGTTTAAATTAAAATGAACTCGGTATGTGCTTGCATGCATTAAATTTGTATATCGTTTGCTAAAAACTTTAAATAATGAAATTTATTAAAATCTCGACTATAGCGGCTTAAAATCGGATCCAGATTTTGTGGTATGCTACAAACTAATATGCATAATTGTGAACAAGAGCAGCTTTAAAGGAAAGTAAAAATATATTATTTATTAATTGGGTCGAGGCAATGTTAAACGCGAATGAAACCACGCGGATCAGTTAGTATACGTACATATTACAATATTTTTTTTGTACCCAATCATAATAATAAGGTCTTCCAGACCGATTTCGGCCACGGCTGCCAATCTCAAGAGAGATTAGCCAACTGCGCAGGAGATATTATAGTGCACAAGTGTGTGCGCAAACACAGGTGCACTCTCTTTTCCTTAGCTCTCATAATCCGATGGGACGGCAATCCGACACGACCGGAAAGAGTTCAGGCGCAGGACCAACGGTTTAACGTGCTTTCCGATTCACGGGAGTGTACACACTTCCAACTTCCAGACTCCGGGCTGCTACTGAGAATTTTCTGACAGAAAAACCCAATAACTATTTATTGGCCCGACTTGGGAATTGAACCCAGGACCACCGGGTCTGCGGCCTTATATCTAGCCACTAGACCAACGAGGCAGTCAACCTTAATTAAATGGAAACCAGACAACTGATATACTTACATACACTACTTTTCTTTTTTAAATAAATAATTATATAGATAATTACACCCATTAATAAAGTTAAATATAATAATTATTTCAATAATTAAAATATTCATAACATATTTACATTGTATTCCATAATATCCATTAAAACCTTTTTAGTTGTTATATTGATTCGTTTAACAATACAAATGAATGCTCAATTATACGAATCATTCATTTGTGAACTATCTTAGTGTTAAGATCAACTTGAACAAATTATTATACCAGAAACTCAAATTTATGAAACAGTTGTCATATTTTTTTACTCCCCCTTCAAACCAGAACACAACAATAACAAGTACTGCTGTTTTGCGGTAGAATTTCTGATGAGTGTTTGCTATCAACCCAGATGAGCTAGCGCAAATCTCTACCACCAGTAATACTTAATACTACTCTATGCGTTCCTAAAAGCCTTTTATCTGACTGTTATGAATCTTTGGTGAGTTATTACACTCGTGAAGGTTTTTCGCTTAAAAACTCGCAGCATGTTTGTCCTTCAATATAAATATATATAGACCCTTATTACAGAAAGCCCGTAATGTTAGCTAATTTTTCACAAAAAGGCCGATCATAAAACTATTATAATTTTTCGAAGTTAGACCGACCGTTTCAAACCTTTCGGTACGTATGAAATATGCCATAAAATATGTTACAATGCCCTTTATTGGCTACTAATGTAGCGTACCGTAATGTACTCCTTAACCCTAAAATAGCAAGTATCGCTTCATTAACCACATTTACAAGGGTGAAATACGCAAATTCATTGCATATAATAAACCATATAACTTACACGCAAGCTTAAATTATAGGGTTATTCCCGTAATAAATACGAATATTATAATAGTAACGACACGTAGGTCTGTGTGTCACGCTTTCACGGCTAAACCACTGGACCGAATTTGATGAAGTTTTGTATGAAGTAAGTTTGAAACTCAAGAAAGGACACAGACTAATTTTTATACGTAATACTTACCCCCTAATCCTACAACGCGGACGAAGCCGCGGGTGAAATCTGGTATGATGTTATTGTGAACTCGTTGATTTTTTACAAGATAGTAAAATCGTAAGTTCATCATAATAATAATATAGTTATGAAGTAATATTTTATTAACGCAAAGTATTGTGCGGTGAATGCTCGTATGTTACAGGTACAGTCGTGACACCTTAGCTCCCAATCATATAAAGAATAGTTGATAAAATTCAGTATACACGTTTCGTTTATTCTGCAAGTGAAAATAGGGTAGCTTTGTAATTAATAATATATTGCTCTCACATAGCCGAGTGGTTAGGTTAGGTTAGGTTAGGTTAGGTTAGGACCGCTACTGGAGGGCTCTTGCGACGTGTTGCGACCGTCTCTGCGAAGAACGGTACGCGCGCAAACGCGTCGTCGGAGCGATCCTACCGGCCTTCGAAGCCTGGATGAGACGAAAGCGACGAGTCACCTTCCGACTTACGCAGATAATGACCGGTCACGGTTGTTTTGGAGAATACCTGTGTAAGATAGGACGCGAGTCGACGCCGATGTGTCACCACTGGGGCGCGGACCGGGACACCGCTCAGCACACGTTGGAGATATGTCCCGCGTGGAGTGCGGAGAGGGAGATCCTGGTCCGTGAAGTCGGACAAGACCTGTCCCTGCAAGCAATCGTGTCGGCGATGCTCTGCAAGGAATCGGCGTGGAGGGCTGTAGCCTCCTTCTGTGAGATCGTCATGGTGCAGAAGGAGACAGCGGAGCGGGAACGGGAAAGGGCCGATCCTGCTCGGCGGAGACGACATCGGCGTCGTCTCGGCCCTCCCACAGCCCCAACGTCCGGGGCTTTAAATATAGGGCGTAACCCTGGGGCCGTGGATGCGTGAGGTGGGGGCCTCACGTGTCCAATTTCAAACGGCCCTGGGGAGGACGGCAGCCGGAATGGCCTCGCGCTGCCATACGCACTAGCGAGGAGTGCGGAGGACGGGATTACCTTCGCCCCCTGAGGAAAGCTCTGCCGAGCCACGAGCGGAGCACAGCATGGGAGGGGCTGCGGATGCGTTATATCAACACGATCCCGCAGCCTCTCCGATCCGTGCCGAGGACGGCCATCGCAGTGGTTTTAGCGGGTAAGAATCCCACATAACCCGGTTCCTCCCCCAAGAGAGTCGGGTACCTATGAAGGTTTCCACTGCGTGAAAAAAAAAAAAAAAGGTTAGGACTGCTGGTCGTGGGTTCAAATCCGGGCGTAATTTGTGTTCATAATTCATCTCCCGCTTGACGGTGAATTTTTTTCTTTCAGCGTCACCGCATGTGCCTAATTTCGATAAAATTTTGCCACATTTGTATTCCAACCCGCATTGGAGCAGTGGTTGAATAAGCTCCAAAACCCTAAAAAAAGGAGAGGAGGCCTTAGCACAGTTGTGGGACATTCCCAGGATAATACTAACTCTCACATTGATAAGACTTTAATGTCTTGTTACAAATATATACCACTAATTATATCTAAACCAGAAATAGAAATAGAACACAAGAATCGCACCAACACAATTCTTGACTTACATTGCCATAAATAAAAATCTTTTCACCATTAAATCCAGATTGTTATGAGATAAGAATGGGATCATAGTTCTGTATAATAAATTACAATCCACGTCTAACTGCGTGCCAGGCTCAGAATAAGAGGGCGTTAGATCGATCCTCTGGCAGATAATTAATATTTTTTTATAGCTTGTCATCTTATAAATATAAAAAAGGTTTTATATTATATTTAAATTACTTCCTAATTTATGACCTCATTTGTGTATTCATTAGTTTCATATGATGATGTTTGTATTATTTAATATTTGTTTAATTTATAGCTCCAGTACAATTACTAATTAATATTTCGTGTTAATTATATTTTATTGAATGTTAAGATATTAAATACTTGTAGCAACAATAAAACGTCCCAGCGGGGAGTAGAAAATTCCGTATTTAACTAATTAAATTAAATACGAACACAAGGTGATTTTTACATGCTTTCATTTACCTTCACATAATAAGTAAAGTTCTGGAAGCCGAGATGGTCCAGTGGTAAGAACGCGTGAATCTTAACCGATGATCGTGGGTTCGAACCCGCGCAAGCACCTCTGAATTTCATGTGCTTAATTTGTGATTATAATTCATCTCTTGCTTGACGATGAAGGAAAACATCGTGAGGAAACCGTTATATGTCAAAATTCACTGAATTTCTGTCACATGTGTATGCCACCCGCATTGGAGCAGCGTGGTGGAATAAGCTCCAAAACCTTCTCCTGAATAAGAGGAGAAGAGGCCTTAGCCCAGCAGTGAGACATGCACAGACTGTTACTGTAAGTAAAGTTGTACCCACTCATTACTAATTCTAGAGCAAAAGTAATACTTAGTATTTTTGTGTTCCAGTTTGAAGTATGATTGATCTAGTTTAATTATAGACAAAAGGGACATACCTAAATAATATTTCAGGCGCATTGGCGATGTAAGGAATGGTTAGTATTTCTTATAGCGCGAATGATTATGGGTGGTGGTGTCCTACCACTGGGTGGCCCTTTGCCAGTCCGCCTACCTATAAGAATTAAAAAATAGCCTGATAAAGCGCCACATTTCAATTGTATTAAGGTTAGAAGTTCGTTGTTTTTGTTACAGCTACGTTTTTCAACTCATTTTGTAAGAAGAAAAGTCTTGAAAACAATAGATTCTGTTCACAATCGAGATTTTTGCAAAGATTTATTTATTGAAGTATAAGTACTACTTCAATATTGCAAAATAAATCTTACTACTAAAATATTAAGGTTTAATAAGCATTGTATAAAAAGTTAAGAGCTTCGAATTGATTTGTAAGTGTTAAAATACGGGACTTAAAGGACTTCATAATTGTTACATGTTGAGTTTTTATATGTGAATTTTAGGTTTAAAAATCACGGTTGCTATGTAACTAATATTTGACAGAAGATTTATCTTCGGCCAATTTTCTGAATTCAAATATTTACAATTATTTATATGTTTTTAAGAGCAGAGATGGCCCAGTGGTAAGAACGCGTGAATCTTAACCGATGATCGTGGGTTCAAACCCGGCAAGCACCACTGAATTTCATGTGCTTAATTTGTGATTATAATTCATCTCGTGCTTGACGGTGAAGGAAAACATCGTGAGGAAACCTGCATGTGTCAAATTTCACTGAAATTCTGTCACATGTGTATTCCACCAACCCGCATTGGAGCAGCGTGGTGGAATAAGCTTCGTCTCAAAAAAAAGGAGAAGAGGCCTTAGCCCAGCAGTGGGACATTCACAGGCTGTTACTGTTACTGTATATGTTTTTATGTTAGAGGGGGCAGACGAGCAGGAGGCTGACTCACCTGTTGGAATACGACTACCACCGCCCATGGCCTTTAAGGAATGAATACGCTCTTTCCTTGAAGGTTACTCGGTGGTAGAGCTTTGTGCAAGCTCGTCTGGGTAGGTACCACCCACTCATCAGATATTTTACCGCAAAACAGCAGTACTTTGTATTGTTGTGTTCCGGTTTGAAGGGTGAGTGAGCCAGTGTAATTACAGGCACAAGGGACATAACATCTTAGTTCCCAAGGTTGGTGACGCATTGGCAATGTAAGCGATGGTTAACATATCTTACAATGCCATTGTCTATGGGTGTTGGTGACCACTTACCATCAGGTGGCCCAAATGCTCGTCCGCCAACCTATAGAATAAAAAAAAAAAATGTTGCTATATCGAGGACGTAAATCTTAGCTAAACTAATGAGATACTATTGAATTTGATTATTTCTTTGCTATCATATCGGCCATATCTGATCCAATGATAGCCTTGTAACGTTTTATTACTGGGTACTTGTAATTCTTAAATTCTTATATCAGTTTTAGATTATAATCTAATAGCAATGTTCAAAAAATCAGGTCTACCAGTTGTAGATCTTGGTCTCGCATTGTACAAGCGTGTCTATCCACTCATATCCGGCCAATAATTATTCCTTGGTCAAACATCAATAATTTAAATGGTTGTGTTGCGGTTTGGACGAATAAGCTATTGGCAAGGGATATAACATCTTAGCTCCAATGGTTGGCGTATTGTCTATAAATGTAGGTAATATTTGATTGCGCTCAATTTAATAACGTTACATATTAAATCGGAAAGCAAGATAAAAGTATCGTTATTAGAGATCTCATACACAGACAGCCTCGTGTAAGCCTAATAAAAAATGTACGATGGAATATTTCCGCGTTACTCCCTTTTGAAGTGGGGCGGCTATGTGTGACTAACGTAGAGTACACTAGAATATCCACAAAAAAACCCACCAGCGGTACCCATAGTGATCCAGAAGACGCCACGGGATAGTTTACGCGTAATGCCGAAACGCCCCAAATATTAGCGCGCTAATACGAGCCTCCAACACGTAGGGGATTCCCACAGCCCACAGTGCAGTGCACCGAACCCACCTAGCCTGTTGAGCATACGTGACCAATCACATTGCTCATTTGGCCTTTAAATTTAATTAAAATATAAATCATAAATTTTAATTTGAATACTTATACATATTTATATACTACAACGATGTATCAATAACTTACGGTTCTTGTATATATTTAACGAATCGTTCTTGTAAATAATTATCTTATCTTTGATAGTTTTTGAGTTAAGAGTAACGAGTCGTTATTTTCGTTCCTACGCTTTACATAATAGCAACAACGAAACTTACGAAATATTTTATTTGGATAATTCGACCGTCCGTAAGCAAAACGATCGTTTCTAGTTAACAAAAACAAACGTATTGCTTTACACGTGTAAAACTCATTAAAAACGTTGGAATTTCCGTCTATACAGAAACGCGGTAAAATTACGCAGTCACTAAGAGCGCGAAATAGCCAGCGGCATTGAGGGGCTTATAATTTAAGAGTAAGAATAATAATTTGAAGAAATGTTTCAAATTATAATGAAACTTTGTCAAATTAATCATTTATATTGGAGATAATTTCCTCGTTATTACCCAATTACGAAACAGCCTTGGCGGATAATGCTTTCGTTAATCAGAAATTCAACATATAAAATCCTTAATTCATATCCTGTCCCAATTTGTATTTATTATATAAAATAAATAAGCAATAAATATTTAGTTTGAAGTTCGAACTAAACGCGTAAAAATGTATGTCATTGTCATTAGTAAAAAACAAATTTGGGACAGCTAGTAAAATATATGTTAATAATTTCTGATATCGTAACGCAGCTATGAAATTAGCGCTCATAAATCGTAGAGATATGTTTCTCAGATATAATCGGTTCGTTTGAACCCATGAATTTTTCGGTCAAAATAACAATTTTAATTAACAGTTTGGAAACAAAATTTGTTGTATCTAGAACTGTAATTCCAAGTAAAGTGTGTCGCGGCAGCTTTTAACAATATCGAAATAAAATTCTTGGATAAATTGTCGACGATCCTTAGATTTTTAGAAAACAATGACTTCTTAAGAAATTTTGGGAAAGTATCCGGTAATTAACTATTCTTTTGGTACTCCTTCTAGCCGCAATCTATACTAATATTATTAATGCATACAGTTCTATACATATTATTACAATCATAATAATTGATCAATAAAGCAATTAGACTCTAAAAATATCTCACAGTCTAAATTAAAACGTAAAGAAAGGAAAAAGTTGAAATAATAAGCGTACCATTTATTAAAGAGCTGCGGTGTGAATGGAAATTCAAAAACAATACAACAGGACGAGGGAATTAAAAGTTCTTAAATTATGGAGGCTGGTTAAATGTTAACATAAATTCAGAGAACTAACTCCTTTTAAAATTTAAATTTGATTTAATTTCAAGCACGTTTGTATCGATTATGCAGGTTATTTTAAGAAGTGACTTCGTGATGTTCTCCTGAACGATTTTGGCCACGGCGGCTAACTGCGGATGACATATTATATTAGTGTGTGCACAATCACAGATGCAAATTACCACACTCTCGTAATCCGATGGGACGGCAATTCGACACGGCCGGAGAGAGTTCAAAGACCAGAGTTTCAGGACCAATGCTTATTATGCTTTCCGAGGCATGGGAGTGTACACAATTTCAAACTCCGGCTTGGTACTGAGAATTTTCGAAAGAAAACTCAACATTTTTACTATACTGCGGCCGTATATCCTGACACCAGTCTAACGTGGCAGTTATTTTCTGTGTCTACAGACAATATAATATTTACTGTAACAATAAAATTATTTCGAATGGATATTAAAATATTGGATTCTTCTTTAATACATACAAAATACAGATTTTTAAGCAATATTTAGATATAATTTACTGGTTACGTGTAAAATTTACTAGAAATAAACATTATTATTATATTAATAAAACAAAACTTGGCTCAATATCAAGTACAACCGAAGTATGTTATTGAATAACATATTGTTTTTAAAAACATAAATACACAACATGCAACAACATATTCAATGAAAGAAAAGCATTCATTCTTATATCAGCATTCATATAACTCTGAGTCTCATTTGTATGGTTACTAGGGCAAAGTTCGAATAGGCGTATATCTTTAATATTCATACCCCGTGATTACTAAAATATAATACTTATGGCTTCTTTGCTTTGTATTTTCATTTGACTGCCCCGTTGGTATAAGGGATAGATATTTTGTGCAAATCGTAGGTAGGCACCTCCGGTTCGAAGGAGGAGTGAGCTAGTGTAATTCTAGACACATTGAACTAGCTTCTTAGTTCCAAAGGTTGGTGACGCATTGGCAACGAATTGTTAATATTTCTTACAGCGCCTATGTCTTTGAAGGTTAGTGACAAATCTCATTTGTCAGTTTGCTTATTTGTTTTTTTTTTTAAATGAATCTCGCAGCTGAAGGTAATATTTCAGAAAGTGATATGCAATATTGGATCTAATAATTATAACATTTGAAGGTTGCATGTATCAAAATAACGTAACACCGTAGATCGATTTACAACAATTTCATCAATTTATTATTAATATTTGTATAAGCAAACATGATGTGTACACCATAAACCATAATTCAACGTATATATGTAGTGGATTTGATGGAAATTGTCAAAGTGATAGCTTATATATACATATATCTTGGATCATAACACGTAGACATCCTGTACATAATATTATATCGAGAACTGAAAGGAATTCTCGGAAACGTACCTAGTTCCATGTTTGGTTGTATATTGTTCAAGTTTCTCGCTGCAAATACATATATATACATATATATCTTACACAATAAACTTCGTCAGTGTATGATTGAATGTAATGTAAGTTGTAAACATATGTTTTTTTATGTCTGGAAATCCACAACAGCGCGTTTCCTAAGGCATTTCCTGCCTCGCACAATCACTCTGTGGAACCAGCTTTCGCCGGCAACTTTTCCGAATCGATATGACATAAAAACCTTCAAGAAGAGAGCGTACTCTTTCCTCAAAGGCCGGCAACGCACCTGCAAGTCCTCAGATGTTGCAGATGTCCATGGGCGTGGGTAGTCACTTTCCATCAGGTGAGCCACCTGCTAGTTTGCCCCCTCTTACATAAAAAAAGGTACAACGTCGGTTTCTTCAAACCTAGTATAATGGGTTTTTTTCTAGGCAAGCGTGCTACACCCTAGACCGTGTCTATGCTTATTGAATTTAAATAACAGATTGACGCCTGTTCTTGTCCCACTCCTGGGCTAAGGATTCGTCGCCTTTAGGGGCTTATTCCACCACACTGATCAAATGCGGCTTAGTGGATTCATATGTGGCAGATTTTCATCCGACACAAGAAGACTTTTGCATGGGTTCGAACCAGTAACCATTGGTTAAGTTTAACGTGTTCTCATCACCGAGCCCTCATCGTTCCCTCTATAGTTTAATTTAAAATAGCACCAATTATACAACAACTTCAAAAACTAAAAAAAAACAATTAATGAAAAAAAAAATCGTTTCAAACAATTCGTTGTTTTTCTAGTTCATAATTGGAAAAGCTGTTTTCACGTAAAAACTAATGACGTCATACTACAAGTTTGTTATTTAGGGGAAATTTATAATTATTTGGAAGATATTAAATTCATTTTAGTACGAAGTGCTCGCTCCTTATTTATATGATAAAATAATTATTGTAGAAGTTATGTGAAGGAATAATTTTAATTAAAATAATGACTGTCGCTTCTAAATATATATTTGATAATGTTATGTATCTATGCATAAACATAAAAGGTTTTCCCAGAAATTGTGACGTTCATGCTGTTAACACCAGGGACAAGTATAAACTTACAACCACTATTACCAGAGTACACAGGGTTAGTAAGTCTTTTATGGGACAATGTACTGATTTTGCAATAGGATCCCAAAACACGTTCAAAAATATTCAATTGTGAAATTTAAAAGAATTGCTAAAGAATGCTTGTGTGCTATCCTAATATCCTTTATATTACATAACCAATGACTTTTTAGATGATATCACCTTGGGAATGAAAGGATCGCCTCCAGGCTGTTTCAAATAAAAAAAATATTATTATGTTATTGTATAAATTGCCTTTGTCGTAAAAATAAGTTATAAAAAAGAAACCCGCCGAGTTTCTTTCGCCGGTTCTTCTCCGGTCTGAGGTGTTTATTTCCGAACCGTTGGTTATGACAATCAATAAGCAAGTGTAACCCTTCTATATTGAATAAAGATTTTTCATTTGATTTGATTTGGTATGCGTTTAAATATGAGCGAAAACTTCGATCGTTCGTACGATTATCACAAATAGTTTATTCCAAGAAGGATTTATTGCCTTTGCGGACTCGGAAACTTGATGTACGGTATTGTAATGTGGCACTCCTAGACTTCCATCTAGAATATATGGAAGTCCAATTTGGTGGGGGAAAATGCAAAACTCATCGATAAAAAAGCAAACGACAAACAGCTGAACGTGCTTTCAACCAAATCTCTTAAATTACAATGCTCGAGTAATAATTCTTATTTTTATATCGTTTCCCTGCAAATAAGTTTTAAAGATAAAATCTTTAACGCTGCTCACAATAGTGAGCCTTGAATATATTTCATTCCCTTTAACACGTCAAGTCACAATGGCAGGCAGGCAGCCTTTACAACAATTTCAATACATAATCGAGGCCCGATTTTAACGCTTGAATATAATACACTCTTGAATTTCGCGCTAAAACGTATATGTTTTTTTAATAGTTATTCTGAAGTATAATAATGTTTTTTTTTAATAAGTTACTACTTATAAGGTAAATACAAAATAATGTATGAATAATTCGTTATCAAGAAAAAATAACAGATATTGTAGTCGTTTTAGTTTTTTTATTCGGCAATTTAATTGTTAATAGTAAGGGTTGGGAATTATTTTCGAATTGAAATCGTTTACTGGATTTTTTTCGTATTTTATATTTTTTATATTTATTATTCTTATTTTAAAAAGCGTGTAATAGTTTATTTTTTCTGTTATTTGATGTATTTTATTAAACATATTTGAAATATTGAGAAAAATAATATATTTACTTTAACCATACACTTTAATAGTCGAACCAATTAAATACTTATACTTTTGATTATTTCAAGTAAAGAGCAATATAATGAACAATCGATATATATTTGGTCGAATATATCACATCACTATATTTGCAACAAAACCCCAGTACCAGGTGTTTCCAATAATGCCAGCTCTGAAGAATCAACATTTAACAACGCGTCCATTCAAAGTCCACAAGTCCTCGAGTCCTATTAGATAATCGATAAGTGAATCGATTGAATCGTTATTCGGAATAAAAGAAGTTTAATATATAATTTTGTATTTTATGTACTGTTTGTTTTGACAATACCCAAGCGGACAATGTCGTGAGGGGAAACCAGTTTAATTAAAATATTTCTAATGGTTAACAATGTGTTATATGCTGATTATGATGATGATTTTCTTCTGACCGATTTCGTCCACGGCGGCCAATCACAAGAGAGATTAGTCAACAGCAAACAAATAATATCATAGTGCACAAGTGTGTGCGCAAACACAGATACAAACACAGTTTATTTTTTTTATAGTATAGGTATTCGGACGAGCATATGGGCTACCTTTTTTTATAACATACGTAGGCGGACGAGATATGGGCCACCTGATGGTAAGTGGTCACCAATGCCCATAGACATTGGCATTGTAAGAAATATTAACAATCACTTACATCGCCAATGCACCACCAACCTTGCGAACTAAGATGTTATGTCCCTTGTGCCTGTATTACATTGGTTCACTCACCCTTCAAGCCGGAACACAACAATACCAAGTACTGCTGTTTTTCTGCTGCTGAATATCTGATGAGTGGGTGGTACCTACCCAGACATGATTGCACAAAGCTCTACCACCGCTTAAATGAGATGCTCTATTCCCTCAACAGGATAGTAATCCAACACGATCCAACAGTTCGTGCGCAGGACCAACGATTTTATGTCCTTTCCGAGGAACGGGAGTATCTGTGACAGAAAAACCCAATAACTTTCTACTGGCCTGACCTGGAGCTCGAACCTAGGAACTCGAGAATTACGGCCTTATATCTTATATATAGCCACAAGACCAACCAGGATCATTGTAATATGATATTATAATACTTTATCAATATTTAGCGATTGAATTCCATATCTATATAGCATCTTGATTTATTATTACCCATAAAATCACGCCCGACTTCAATGGAATTGACTTTTATTGCGGTTTGTGCTTCTTAAATCTTTTTTACGGATCTCTAAACAGCCATAATGCTTCGACGTTCCCTTGGGATAAAACGTACCCCCAAATTCGTACATAAATTCACCTTCTCATTTTCTATAATGAGCTTCATAAGACGTATTGGAAGCAGTTATAAAGTTATCTATGAATATTGTTAAAGAAAATATTGCTAGAAATCTTCTCAGTGAATTAATTTATTTATAAAATAATCATTAAAAAAAATGCTAATTGAAAGGAAGGTTGTAGTGGGGAAATTTTGCATATGTTCTTTAATATAAGACTATACAGCTAGACAAGTAATAACTTATAATGTCCTCCAGAATGATCTCGGCCACGGCGGCTAATCTCAATAGAGAATAGCCAACTGCGCAGGAGATATTATGGTGCACCAGTGTGTGCGCAGACACAGGTGCACTCTCTCTTCGGGCGGCAATCCGACACGACCGGAAAGAGTTCAGGCGCAGGACCAACGGCTTTACGTGCTTTCCGAGGCACGGGAGTGTACACTCTTCCAACTTCCAGACTCCGGGCTGCTACTGAGAAGTTTCTGATAGAAAAACGAAAATAACTTTATATTGGCTCGACCTGGGAATCGAACCTTGGACCACCGGGTCTGCAACCTTATATCTAGCCACTAGACTGAATAACTTATATACATAAAATAGTAATCTGTACATTATAAATGCGAAAGTAACTTTGTCTGTCTGTTACTCATTAAAGGCTACGCCACTGAACCGACTTTGATAAAATTTAGAATGAAGCACTATTGAGCCCCAAGGACGGACACAGACTATATTTTTAACAAAATATTTATAAATTAAGTTAAAAATAAATAAATTATATATGTATATTATATTTGAAAATTTGAATGATATTTTATTAAAAAAAACAGTTACAATATTATAGTTACATAGTCAAAACCACATTTCAAGCTCTTTCTTTTATTTATTTTTATATCAACAATTTTAAAAAAGTCCCTCCCGATTCTCGCTCAATGTTTACGGCAATGGACAACCTTTGTGCCAAGTAAAACCTGGAGCGATTGTCAAAAACCCTCTCTCTAAGACGACGGCCTATCTCACTAATAAAACTAAGAGCATCCGACCCCCAACATCCTGACGTCTCGAACGCCAGTGACACAAATAAGTAATTATCACACAAAGCTATTATATTTCTCCCGCTTTCTCTCAGCCGCACTCTCAGCAGCAGCCCAGTTGTCCGTGCTGTGTGAGTCAAATGTGAGACCGTGAAGGTATTGACATAGGTAGCATCACAAACCAAACTCCTCCCTCTTTACAATGGTACCAGCGTCAAACCATCTGGTCTTTTGCCATCGGAGCAACTGAGACCTGGTGGGTCCAAGACGCTTGGTGGAACATTCGCTGACACCAAAGCCCTCCGGACAATGTCGTTTAGGACGTGGTAGTGAGGAAATCTCCCCGAGCATCATCCGCAACTCAACGCGTGATAACCGTTGGCCTCCACCATGGACCCGCAGATGCATCGGTGTGGTTGACAAACATGGTGAGCCACACGCAAAAAGTCACTGTCGAGAAGAGTTCCAACAAAATAAATAATAAATTTTGTCTTACATATAAAAATGTAGATTCGTTCTTTCGTTCGGTTATTTATTATAATGTGTATTTACATAGGCAGAGCAACGCCTAGACTACTTTTTGTTTTCTTCGAAAACACTATAAACTATCTTCAACGCCATAAACACTACGAAGGAGAAGTCTTTGCTCAACAGTAGGGCATTATACATAATAAATAGCGCCACTATCAGTTATTTATCATGCTAAGATATGATTAAATGGAAATATGTTCCTTAACAAAATAAAATCACAAAGTGCACAGTCGTTGCTGATATCAATAAATCACGAGTAATTTGTTCAGCAAACACTCGAGAAAGCGCAGGCGCTGATAACGTAATTGTTATTATAACAATTTATTACGACGCACTTCTATTGGTGCAATATTTATTACTAGGAAATTGTTCGAACAATTTCTATATTAAAATGTCTAGACATACGATTAGATTAACTAAGTTTGTATGAGACAGTTATGTCTTTATATAATTGTTGACGCGGATCAAATGATACATCATTTAATGGATTGCAAAGACGCTTATTGGTTTTGATTTATGTGCTTTAAGTTGGTAGGCAGACTGCTAAATCGATAATTGTAATTGGTGGCCAGCGTGTAGATATTGGCACAAAATAAAGATGATAATCCATCTCTGACAAAAAAACCATCGCCAATGCGCTTCCAACCTTGGGGATTAAGAATTTATGTCCTTTGTGCACTAGCTTACTCACCTTTTAAACTGAAACACAGTAATAAAAAGTTTTACTGTCTTGCGGTCGAATATATGGTGAGTGGTTTTCTGTCGAAGATTCTTAATAGCAGCCCGGATTCTGGATGATAAAATAGTCACTGTGGCCGACATCGGTCGGGAGGACATAATCATATGTGTTTCATGGTTTAACCAACATTATATTTACACCATTGATGTGATAAGAATGCCATGTTATTGCCCAATGGTTATATTAATGACGTAATAATAGTACGACTATATATAATTGAACCAAATGAAATCAAAATGGCGTCGATATGTAGACCAATCAGCGATTATTGATAGGCGCCAATCAATCACCAGAGAAATAGCATCAAGGAAAATCGTGGCCTCATTAATGGAATGTATATGAATTGGGAACTGTTTCCCTTTTATTTGGGTTTGTTTGGTAATAGTTAATATTCTCGATACAATAAAAAATATATGACTGCCAATACAAAGTGTTAAAAAGTTTTCATATGAAATGTATTTATAGTTAAATAAATTTTTAGTTCCTATCTCAAAAGTATCAGCATAGGAACACATTATTTTGAATGACACATAATGGAAGAAGGTACATTTTTTTATAGTATATTCCACCTGATGGTTAATGATCACCAACGTCAATAGATAGATTAGCATTGTAACCATCGCTTAAATCGCCAATGCACCACCAACCTTGGAAACTAAGATGTAATGTCCCTTGTGCCTGTAATTATACTGGCTCACTCACCTTTCAAACCTGAACACAACAATACCAAGTACTGCTGTATTTACTAAAGAAATAACATTATATAATAATAACGCATAATTAATAAGCACAAATATTTAGCACAAATATTAGGAACTTGCGTTAGCTAGTCCAGCCTCAGTCAAACGTAATTGGCACCAATGTACATCATTGGCACCAATTAGTAAAAAGAGCTTTCGTCTGACGATAGTTTGTTAATAAATACCCACTCATCAGATATTCTACCGCAAAACAGCAGTACTTGGTACTGTTGTGTTCCGGTTTGAAGGGTGAGTGAGCCAGTGTAATTACAGGCACAAGGGACATAACATCTTAGTTCCTAAGGTTGGTGGCGCATTGGCGATATAAGCGATGGTTAACATCTTTTACATTGCCAATGTCTATGGGCGTTGGTGACTTACCATCAGGTGGCCCATTTGCAAGTCTGCCTTCCTATGCCATAAAAAAAATATATATATAAGATATACTCTCTGTCAATCACTGTATATATATTATAGTAATAATAATAATATAAAGTAATATTCTATTAATTGTAGCCTTGTTTCCTCAATCACCACGCTATACAATATCCTTATCCGATATTTTTTCTTAAATAACATTGGCTGTTTGGCCACAGTTTTGTCAATGTCCCGGGTGAAATACAAGAAGAAGATTGATTGTTTGTTAGAGATCTGCAAATTTATTCTAAAAGAAACAATGACACACTTGACCAATTAACGGTCGTGTTGGAGAATCATAATAAATTATTACAATAATACATTCGGTAGTGCTCAGATTCGAATGATTATTCAAATTTGGAAGTTATGACTTTCATGACAACCAGCCAGCTTTATTGTAGCTTTAATTAATTCTCATGTATAAAAACAAAAACAAATTATTCGTTCGATTTGATGATTATTAGAAAGATAACGGAAAAGAACAAACATTTTTATGGCTTCATTTTAAATCCTGGTTGACACAGCTACTATCATGATCAATCAAAATGCAGACGGTTTTTCGAATACATTTTTAATTGGTTCGACGTAGATCGACACATTTCGCTTGGACTTGATAATGGATTTTTTTTTTCGTTCACCAATTGACTGGCTGAGTTCAATTTTCCAATGGTTTTGTTTTCGAAGTTTACTGAATAATAAAAACGTTGCGTTGTGACAAAATGATGATATTCAATATTATAAAGTATTGGGGGGTTTCAATACAAATTGCTTTTTGTAAGCTGTGTTGTGTACACCCATCTACAATAATGTATTATTTAGTATTTTATCCCATTAAAATGTTATGTCCCTTGTGCCTGTAATTACACCGACTCACTCACCCTTCAAACCGGAACACAACAATACCAAGTACTGCTGTTTTGCGGTAGAATATCTGATGAGTGGGTGGTACTTACCCAGACGAGCTTTCACAAAGCTCTACCACCAAGCACCAAGATTTATTTAAATATATACATAAATACAATAATATATATATTCATAAAATATTCAGCAAGGCGCACAGAACTGATAATATAAACTACTTATATACTAAAAATATATAATACATATATGATTAACGAAGGAGATATTGGTTTTGTCCAATAACAAATGAGTATTCCGATGTTATTTTGAATTCCGACTTCCTTTATTAAATGTAATAATATTTTTGTTGGTAGGTATGGTTGGTGGATGTGGTAAGGTATTTATTTAGAATTATATACGCACTGCCTCGTTGGTCTATTGCTACATGTAAGGCCACAGACACGGTGGTTCTGGGTTCAATTCCCAGGTCGGGCCAGTAAAATATTATTGAGATTTCGAAAATTCTCAGTAGCTGCCCGGAGCCTGGAAGTTGGAAGTGTGTACACTCCCGTTCCTCGGAAAGCGCGTTAAGCCGTTGGTCCTGCGCCTGAACTCTTTCCGGTCGTGTCGGATTGCCATCCCATCGGGTTATGAGAGCTAAGGAAAAGAGAGTGCACCTGTGTTTGCGCACATACTTGTGCACTATAATATGTCCTGCGCAGTTGGCTAATCTCTCTCGAGATTGGCTGCCGTGGCCAAAATCGGGCTGAAGGACTATATATATAAGTAATACAAAAGATAATTAATTAAAAGTATACTGCAATATATATTTAAAACTAAATATGTATAATGGTAGCTTAATTTACGAATATCAGTAATGACTTTGTCATACTAAGTTTCTCAGATATTTAGTAGGGTTGGTGCTAAATTTTGTAAATAGGAACTATGACAAAATTTCCCAGTTCAAACTTGGATATCCTAACCACCGATGAAATTCCCTAGTAAGCGTAACTCGATTAAGTTATTCTCCATTCTGAGATGGAAACACGCTAGACATTTCACCTTCTTAGTCTAGATAGTGCTATGTAATATGCGGGCCATTTTGTATGTTAGTTTATTTAAGCTCCCAAGAGTTTCTCTATGACGTCTCCCGCGTGAAGTTTTGCTTAACATACTCACATAATTTTTTTAATAACTTCCTTATTCATGTAACTTGAAATTTATATGGATAATTAAAGTTTAACTTTACATTTTTTTTAAATATTAAACTTGGTAACTAGATATATTTATAGTATAAGTATTTACATTAGAGCCTTAAATTAATACAAATCAAAATTAAACAGTTATTTTAGAAATCGTGACGAGTGGTGGCAAGAATGTTAGCAGCGTTTCCCCTTTGAATCGCAATTCCGATTCTCTGGGCGAAAAATTAACCAGGCCTCCTGTACAGGCAATAAGACTACACTTTTTTTAAATTTCTACTTAAGATATTATTTTTAGTCTGTGCTGTGTGATTTTCGAGAGACAGATGATAGAAAAGTGTGTTGCTCTATTTATTTATTTATTTATTTAAGATAGTTTCACCATCGACTTATCACTAAACACTTACGGCCTTATTCATAAACGTTGCTTAGTTACTGTTTAGCTAAGCACTGATTTGTCTCTTTCTGTCATTATTGATTTGACATACGAAAGAAGAATACAAAATATTGTTTAACTAATCACCAGTTAAATAAAGTTTATGAATAAGGCGGTTAAAATTAACAAATTAAACAGGTACTCATACGAGGTGATACGTCTTGAAAGGCGTAAACAACATTAACCATTGTAACAAAATTAATATAAACCAAACTAACCAATATAAAAAAAAAAAATTAAATCCAATCTTAACTACTAATACAACAGAATTAATCAAATTAAAAAGAAAAAGAAACAATAACATTATTATAACAAATTATAAAACCAAAACTAGTTATATTATACTTGTCGAAGCATCAAGAAGTTTGATTGATAATTATTTTGATTAATTATTGTATTCAGCCGGCAACGTCAAGCTGGAAGCTTGAGCGAGGTCGCCACTGTGTCGGTATGACGTAAAGAACACGTGACGTCCGAAAAATGTCATTTTGAAATGGGCGCGGGGACCGCGTATGTTGACACAGTCGATTGGACGAACTCGCTGCGTTACCAACTGAATTGTCCTCCATCTTGTTATCGTATTGTAATTTTTTAAAGTTATTGTGATTTAATATTGAAAATAGATTATTAACGTGAACGACTAGGCTTTTATTTCGAAGTTCGCCATGTATGATAACGAGTTGACGTCCGACCCCTCCGACATCAGAAGTGGGATCGGAACCTCATGTGTTCTGATCCGCTCTGCTACCTGTGCTCGATTAACGTCGTCGGAGGAACGAAACCTCCACTCGGGACCCCGCACCGCTGCAACTGCGGGAAGTGATCGTGACTATGGAGGAGCATCGGGACTCTGCGGCCGTGTCTTCGCCAGGGCACGAACCACGGTGCTGCATCAATGATATACATATTGGGTGCGAAGAGGTACATCGCGTTAAAATTCAATGGTAAAAGGTTAAAATGGTTAAAACACAAAGGTCAATCTTTCACATTCCATTATGATTCAGGTGCTGAGTGTTCTCTTATTAAAGAAAGTGTTCCTTGTAAGTTTTGTGGGAAACTTGAGCAGAACGTAGTCACAGTCTGTCAAGTTTTCTCAGCACTGTTCAAATATTTTGTATTTTCGAGATTGATAATAATTTAATCGAAATTTTATTGTATGTGTTGCCGTATGTCTATTTGCGTAGTGATATTATCAAGGCAGAGCGCGAAATATTGTCGCAGAGATTTAGTCTTAATATGACCGCGAAATAATTTAAAATTTCTAAAGTTCATGACGTAAACAATTATTACTCACATGTAGAGTAGTATGCCGTTTGCAAGCCCAGCTCTGTTGGTTAAGAAAAGGGGCGGTTCGGATAGTTTGTGTATTGACTATTGATTGTCGTGAACTTAATAGTAATACACTACCCGATCGACATCTATTACCACTTATATCAGACCAAATATCACGATTTAATGGTGCGCAGTTTTACACAAAGTTACTGTGGTTCAGGTTTTCATTAAATTTAGCTAATACTTACGTCATTGTTCATGTCGGTATTAAAGTCTATGTTGACCGCTGTAGAGTGAAACGATCATTCTTGGCAGGACGCTTTAGGCGAAGTACAGCTTGTAGTTAACTACCCGGTTAGTCTTACGACAAAAGCTAGTTCTTAAATTTTTTTAATAGTTAAAGTCGCGAGACCTTTATCGATTATATGTAGTGAGGTCGAAATCGATGTGTGGGTCAGGAGTGACCGAGCTAAGTGATACTGTGTGACAAACATTGTTTCAGAGTAACACACAAGGATTGTGCTTCAGTGCTTCGGGTGCGATGCATCATTCTGCGCACAACTGGTGCTGATGGCTGACCCATATCCAGTCAGCAGGCGCTCCAGCCTGCCGGATGTGGTGTTGCTTGCGTAGCGTAGTGCTAGTGGCCGAGCGTCACCTGTCAGCGTGAGGCGCGTGAGGCGCATACGGTGCGTCCGGCGCGTACGGCGCGTACGGCGCTTGAGGCGTGTATGGCGCGTACGGCGCGTACGGCGCGTACGGCGCTTGAAGCGCGTATGTCGCGTACGGCGCGTGAGGCGCGTACGGCGCGTGAGGCGCGTCCGGCGCGTACGGTGCGTCTGGCGCGTACGGTGCGTACGGTGCGTACAGCGCGTGAGGCGTGTAAGGCGCGTACGGCGCGTACGGCGCGTACGGCGTGTACGGCGCGTACGGCGCGTACGGCGCGTACGACGCGTGAGGCGCGTACGGCGCGTACGAAGCGTGAAGCGCGTACGGCGCGTGAGGCGCGTGCAGCGTGTTTGTCGCATGGTGCTGCAGTAATCAGCACGTGCTGATCATCATCATCACGATCATGCTGAAAGTGTTCGGCTCGTTGGGAGCGTCCGACTCGCTGAGAGTGCTTAGCATACCAGTACACAAGCGATACAAAACATGACAAAGAATGCTCAGTATGGTAAGACGCGGTTCGATAGTTGGATTTCGGGTGGTTGTCCATGGCTTGTTCGGACTCCAGCCCGGTTATCCATGTGTTGTCGGATGCCAAGAGGTTGTCCATGTCTTGTTCGGACGCCGGCCTGGTTATCCTGGTATTGTCGGATGCTGAGAGGTTGTCCATGGCTTGATCGGACGCTGGCTCAGTTATCCTGGTGTTATCGGATGCTGTAAGGTTGTCCATGTCGTGTTCGGACGCCGGACCAGTTATCTGTGTGTACCATCGGACGCCAGCTAGAGGTTGTCCAGAAGCTGTTTGTTAATTCAGAATGATAGTTAATGGATTTGATTGGTACTTTATCGCCGTGTTTTGTTTGCTAAGGAACTGTGAGTTCTTATTTGGGCCAGGGTGGCCGAGTGGAATTTTATTTACTGCAGAACCTTTTATGTTTTTAGGTACCTCACACGAGGACGTGTGAGATGTCACGATGGCCGTGTCGAAGCATCAAGAAGTTTGATTGATAATTATTTTGATTAATTATTGTATTCAGCCGGCAACGTCAAGCTGGAAGCTTGAGCGAGGTCGCCACTGTGTCGGTATGACGTAAAGAACACGTGACGTCCGAAAAATGTCATTTTGAAATGGGCGCGGGGACCGCGTATGTTGACACAGTCGATTGGACGAACTCGCTGCGTTACCAACTGAATTGTCCTCCATCTTGTTATCGTATTGTAATTTTTTAAAGTTATTGTGATTTAATATTGAAAATAGATTATTAACGTGAACGACTAGGCTTTTATTTCGAAGTTCGCCATGTATGATAACGAGTTGACGTCCGACCCCTCCGACATACTTATATTATATTATACTTATACATATATATTTGTATGAGATCGATTAATGAGATCTTTCGCAAGTTTGACAAAAATTTTTTTGTTATTAAAAAGGATGTCGATATCGCCATAAGATGACAGGTAATTGTACGAATTGCTTTCATAATTAGAAGGATGGGCAACCGATACGACTGGAAAGATTTTGAGGCACAGAACCAATTTACATGTTTTTGAGGCATGAGAGAGTAATTACTACCAATTTCCAGAATCCGACTAAACACCAGCTTTCCGTCTACAGTACAGTAATAGTAACAGCCTGTGAATGTCCCACTGCTGGGCTAAGGCCTCTTCTCCTCTTTTCAGAAGAAGGTTTGGAGATTATTCCACCACGTCGCTCCAATGCGGGTTGGTGGAATACACATGGACAGAATTATAGTGAAATTTGACACATGCAGCTTTCCTCACGATGTTTTCCTTCACAAATACTATAATCACAAATTAAGCACATGAAATTCAGTGGTGCTTGCCCGGGTTTGAACCGACGATCATCGGTTAAGATTTACACGTTCTTACCACTGGGCCATCACGGCACCTCTCCGTGTACGCTAAGTCAATTCATACACATTTTTGCACGGTGTTTTCTTTTAAAATAAAAATGCTCATATTAGCTAAAGTTATTATTATAAAAGTAAACAAAATTAATAATTTTAAATGGCATGTGAAGAAAAATTTAATTATTATTATTAAAGCTTTAATTATTTACTGTACTCCACCTGATGGTAAGCGGTAGAGTCCAATCGCGACGACGGCCAGTACAGTCGGGAAGAGTGTTCTGCACTAGCCGCCCCCGCCTTGCCGGCCCGCAGGATGCCTCTTCACGTCTCGTTTCTACATACATTGCGAACCGGTGGAAGCGTTAATTAAATGTAATCTTATAGTGATGAATAATTCAAAAGTGCTCGTAATAGCCTACTCGAATAAAGTATATATTGATTTGTTTTGATTGCCCCACCCGAAGTCGGCATCTAAGTTTTATTTATTGAAATCACACATCTATCATTATAGGTAATCCAAAGCGCGAGATCTTATACAATGTTAGAACTAAGACTTTTTTTATATAATAGGTAGGCAGACGAGTGTAAATGGTCACAAACGCCCATAGACATTGGCATTGTAAGAGATGATAACCATCCCTTACACCGCCAGTACGTCACCAACCATTAAATTAAATTTCTTAATAGTATAATGTTCATGATATAAATGAAATATTTCATATCATAGATAATGATCATACCTAATGAATGATACCACACTTTCATTCGATTAATAGACAAACCATTCAGAGTCGATTGAACAAAATGGTTCATTCATTACAGCAGAAATGAATGAGGCAATCCATCGCCGAGACTATTATGAAAGGCCAATAATAATGACGATGGTTTTGACTTAAAGTAATAAATGTTTTAATAAAATTAATACTTAGGAAATACTTTTGCAAACAATTTAGCGTACTCGACTATGATTGACAGTGACAGATATATGTTTTGTTTCTTATGTTACTTCAATTAATATTTTTTAAGGCAAAATGTTACCGATCGGCAACTTCATGTTGGAATGAGATTTTTCATAACTATATTTACTACAAATTAATTTTAAAAGTAAAGTATTATAACAATTATATCGTGGAATCAGGACCTGCATTTATTCTCAAAATAAAAACAAACTTCATTCAATGAAGTCTCAACAAGCATGTTTGAATGAAAAAATCCGTTAGTAGTTGAAATTTCAGTCAAATGTTTTACGTGCTACCCACAACACTAAAGTGTAAGTGAGTTAGGTGGAGAGTAAGAGTCACTACCACCTTTCAAACTCCGAGCTATTGATATATTGCATAAAAACCAAAAAATCTTTTTATGGCCTAACCCGGGGATTGAAGCCAAACTTCCGGGATGAACAGCCATTAACTTTTTTTATGTAAGTACCATAATGTTAATATTAAATAATGTGTAAATAAGTACATAATGTACTTATTTTTAGTACAATAGTTTTTTTTCATAATATATATCCCTGTTCTAAATGATAAAATAAAAATTTTTTTAGACAACGTCGACAGATTGGGCGTCTTAAATTCTCATATTGCTTATACTATTTTGAAGCACTGTCTTTTTGTTCCAAAATTAATGTACATTCTACGCGCGAGCCCAGTCTGGAAATTTCCTGGCCTTACCAATAAAATCGATGCCATCCTAAAAGATTCTTTAGAGAAAATTCTAAATTTATTTCTTCTGGACCTAAGCTACACTTCCAATTCGGCATGATGGCATCAGTGTGAAGAAAATTTCAAGTGTTACCCTTCAGCATTTCAGGCTTTCGTTCGTATATTTTAAAATCAAATACACTGAAAATTACGAATGTTCCAGAGGCAATAGAAAACTGGAAGGTAAAGTGTCCTAATGACGATATCCCTAAGGAAGCTACCAAACAAAAATTTTGTTATTCACCACTAGTTCATGTTTCACTTACACAGACAACTAAAGAGTCAGGTTACATGCGGTACCCTCTAAAAATCTTGGAACGCTTTTAGACAATTAATGTTTTTGCATAACAATAGGTGTCCGACTAGGGAACACAATTGTGCATTGAGCACAGGTGCCTATGTGGAAAAGAGGTTGACTCTTTCGGCTTACATGGTCTTTCTTGTCCAAGGAGTTCAGGGGAGCTTTTCCGCCACGGTTCTCTTAATGATACAATAAAAAGGGCTCCTGCCGCCATTGACGTTTCTGCTCTTATTGAGCCTCATGGAATTAGTCGTGATGATGGCAAGAAACCTGATGGACTGACATTGGTTCTCTGGGAACGAGGACGGGCCCTAGTGTGGGACGTAAACAAATACCTAATAAATAAAAGAATATCTCTTTCTGTCATCAGTAATTTGATATTTAAAATAAGAAGAGACCGTTACATACTACACTTACATAGCTCCACTCACTCATGACATTTTCTAACTCCAATCAGCAACCCTTAGTACTGTTTTGGTCTGATTTAAAAATTGAATAAGATAGTGTAACTATAGGAACTAGGAACATAACATCTTGGTATCCAAAGTTGGCGGAGCATTGGCAATGGAATGGTTAATATTTCTTAGAGCGCTAATGCAAATAAACGGTTATCTTTTTCTGTCATAAGTAATTTGACATTCGATAGAAGAAGACAGAGCATTGTGTGACTTTACTATTGGGCTTAGTATAAGGGAGAAAAAGTTTAATCTATCGCAACACACCTCGGAATACGTCATAAGGGTTGAAGGTGATTTCGGTTGTTATATTATTCAAAAGATTATGGTGACGTGTTCAAATTATGATGCAGGAGATTAATGTTCTCATTAAAGGTGTCAAGGATGAAAATCTTATAAGTCTAAGCAATTTCGCAAAGTCACGCCTGAATTAGGCCTGGTAATATTTTTCGGTGAAAATGAGAATTTTTTTTTGACAAAACGCGCCTCATTAATGTTCTTATAATCCATGCCTTTGGCTTCAGAAAATAAGAATTCTTCGGACTGAAAGTTTTTAGTTATCTTTCATTTCGTTACTTAAATAAATAAAATTCAATTTTCGTTTTTTTGGAACGTTGGTTGAAAGATCACAATATATTTCAGTCTATTTAAAAGACCAAATTTTACAATAACAAAATTTATTTGAACTTGGAAGCTGTGACATTTTTAAAACAAAAGACAACCGCCGCCGTTCAATTAACTTTGATATCGTTGTTTCTGTGACAATGGAAAAATCAAAATTGCGCGTTAGTTTCGAATACGAATGAATATTTTTTTAATAAATAAAATGCTTTAGGTTTTGTATCTGTAAAAGGTCAGTTATAAAAAATAGGTATTAATTTAAACAATTTGTATTGTGTGACGGTAAGGTAAGTTAGGCAGTAGAATAGATAATGAGTGGGTGGTACCCAGACGGCTTCGTTCCTTATTTTCGGTACGTATTTGGATTATAAATTATTAATCTTAAATCAAATTAAATTAATAATATTAAATTTATTTTATCTAATATTTATTTTAGTGTGAGTGTTTTGATTATGTTAATTGACTAAGTTTGGGGGCTTGAGAGCGCTTGTATGCGGACTAAGCTTTGAATGTTCCTTATAGAACAGATCTTTACTTAGAAATGGATTAACACATCTTCTTAAAATATCTCACATACATAAGCTTATTGCTAAATTACTCCCACATTGATAAAATAATAATAAATTGTATTGTGCGTTGGGTTAATTTTGATCCTTTTAAACGGATTAAAATAAAAATACTTGTAATAATATTATAAATAGTAATCGATCAAATCGAAATACACTTAGAAGCAGTTTTAAATTATACAAGATTAAATTTGATATAAAATAGCAACGAATATCGATTCTACAGAAAATTATTTGCAAAGAACTCAGTGGTACCTCTGTTAATACGTTTATGGTATAGGTAATGTCAATTAAATATAATAACGTCTATCTATATAACATGTTGTTCATAAGCTTTTATTTAACTTTTAATGTTTGTTGGTTTGTTCAGGTCAAATCTTGCAAGCTGAATCAAAACCATTGCTCTTAGACATTGACGATGTGAGAAATGTGAGCCGTTACTTACATCGTCAATGCGCCACCAAGCTTGTGAACTAAGTTTTGCTTTGTGCCTGTACTTACACTGGCTCCCTCACTCTTCATACTGGAACGCAACAATAGCAACTAGTGCTGTTTAGGGGTAGAATATCTGAGGTGGTATACACACATACGAACTTGAGCAAACCCTATCACCTAGTAATTTAAAAATTGTTAGTTCAGTTTCAATGACCATATATTTTTATGCTAGCCATAAGTGGATTCAGACCTGGCTCCTGACAGAATGACAATGGAACTCAACTATAGACAAGAACATTTGTATAAAATCTTGATTAGAAAGTTTATTCAATATTATTGAACACTTTATTGCACAACAACATATAAATATCACAAGAGTAAAGAAACAGTCGATCAGAAAAAATGGTGTGCAAAGGCGGTCTTATCGCTTATAGCGATCTCTCACAGACAACCTTTGTTGAAAAGAGCTTTGTAACAGAGCAGTTAAGTGCAAACTTGAAAAGAAGGAGATATTTTAATAAGAACAAATTTTAATAAACACAATGATATAAATAAAATATAAAATTAAATATAGATCAGTATAAACTACATACTATTCCATATACATACATATATAAACGCATACACACATACATACACACACACATACATATACATACATACATGTATATTAATTGATTTATCTATATTTATATAAGCGAAATACCATTCATCACGAGATCTCCTAAACTATCCGCCCGATTTACGAACACAGTTACACTTTCCCCGACGTAGACGCTTACTAAGAACGAATGTTACGCAAATTAAAAAAAAAAAAATTACATACTTTTTTTTATCTACTCATTCAAAGCCGTCATCAGTAGTCATCTATGAAATTGTTTATGGACTAATAAGACTTATTTATGTTTTTTTTTATATTACAATTAAAATATGTAACTTTCAAAGCCAAAATATACACACGTGACTATTTCAGATAAAGCTGTATTTAAGCCTGATATAGTTACGTATCACAGCTTCAATGTTAATAACAATAATAATATCCTGGGACGTTATTCACACAAGGACATTTGATCCCAAACTAAGCAGAGCTCGTACTATGGAAACCAGACAGCTGATATACTACATATACTACTTTTCTTTTGTAAGTACATACTTTATATAGATAATTACACCCAGACTTAGGACAAACAGACATATTCATGCACACAAATGTCTGTCCTGGGTGGGAATCGAACCGACGATCTGCGGCGCGAACGCAAGTATCCCCCGACCACGCCAACCGGCTCGTCAATTAAACTTGGCTATGATTGAGGGATTTCACTTGATCGAAGTTTTTCCCCTCTCAGACGAACGGTGGTCAAGTTTAATTAGTTTGGAAACATGTCAGTACTTTAAGTATTCAATACCCAGAACTTTGCCTTGCTTATAAATTATCAATGTATTAATGAATTAATTTCGATAGCAACAGATGTTACTCTTAGTTATTCAAATATTAGATTTTAAGTTATTTTAAAGCGTTATTACTAAGAAATTGCAATACTTATTTTATGGACTAGCTGTGCCCCGAGGCTTCACCCGCGTTTAATTAATAAAAATATAATAAATTATTTTATTACTATAATAACACACACACACACACACATATATGGCTACTAGTAAAGAAATACGTAATTAACGATTTGAAATTAATTTTCATCTACTCCAACGATCTCCTGTTTCTCCATTTTTTAACTGTCACTCAAACTATCCAACATCACCATGGCAACGACCGCACCCAAATGTGTTACTTGACGTTTCCGTTACATGTTATTACCAGTATGATTTAATTTGTAATTACAGGCGCAAGGGACATAACAGCTTAGTTCCCAAGGTTGGTGGCGCATTGACGATGTAAGCGATGATTAACATTTATTAAATAGGGTCCAACAGACCGATTTCGGCCATGGCGGCCAATCTCAAGAGATTAGCCAACTGCGCAGGAGATATTATAGTGCACAAGTGTTTGCGCAAACACAGGTGCACTCTCTTTTCCTTAGCTCTCATAATCCGATGGGACGGCAATCCGACACAACCGGAAAGAGTTCAGGCGCAGGACCAACGACTTAGCGTGCTTTCCGAGGCACGGGAGTGTACACACTTCCAACTTCCAGACTCCGGGCTGCTACTGAGAATTTTCTGACAGAAAAATCCATTATCTATTTATTGGCCCGAGCTGGGAATAGAACCCAGGACCACCGAATCTGCGGCCTTATATCTAGCCACTAGACCAACGAGGCAGTCTTACAGCTATAGGATATATACTAAGTTACATCTAATACATACTTACACACTATAACTTGTAATTTATTTTTTTACTAACGATCGAACAAAAAACGGTTTTCTAAATGACTATATAATTAGCGACTGCATAATTAAACAGAGAGTATCGTTTCAACATTCGTGTGTTTCAACTCGCTTCCCTACATGGCGACCCGCATGAATTAAAAATAAAATTAACTTATATATTAATCTCTCGTTTATGTTTTTTAATTAAAATCAATATTATAATACCGATATCTTGGATGGAAAATAATTCATTCAGTTATATGGTATGAAACAAACAAAATAAATCGTTATCGTTTTTAATAAAATTTAAAAGGAAATTACTTCATCACTGTGCCTCTGTTAGTTTCAATTTCAAACCTCATTAAAAATCCTTAAAGGAATATTGTTTTCTTATATAAAAACAATCGCCTTAAATTATTATCTTTCAAGCAATTTGACAAGTTCATTTTAATTTTTATATTTTTGAAGTAATATTTTGTAAGGTCTTTTTTTTTACCAAGCGCAGATACCGTTGGTCCAATTGTATTCGTATTTATATTTGTATAATTGTTTATCGATTTTTCGAATCTTAACCATCCGAATCATACCATAATTAGAGAGTATGATATTAATCGTAATAATAATTTTAGCGTAAAACCAGTATAAAGCAATATATAAAACAAAACAAAGATGAGTTCTTTTGTAGATTTATTGAAGGAACTGCAAAGGACGAAATAAATATAATGCCACGACCAGACATGCTTTCTAATACACGCTTGATCGTGCAGGTATGTATTTAATGTTCACGAACGACAGCAACTTTATTTAACTCTATTTTTATTAATATCGTTTTACCCTCGATATAAATGCACTATTTAAAATTTGCAGATTTCTAATACTCAGTTAATAAGTTGTAAGATGGAATGGAATAATTTACGTGACAAGATTTCTTTAATCTTTCAAGATTTTTCGTAAGCTACTTGCTTATATATATATAGTCCATTTTAACGGGCGAGAAATACTATTGTGTCATTTAAGTAATCTAATCAGTGGACACTCACCGTAGGACTGGTCCACAAATTTAAGGTCGGTCAGCGTGCAATGGACCGCGCGATGCTTGAGGTTTCTCTGGCAGATAGAATCCGAAATGAGGACATTCGCCAGAGAACTAAAGTCACCGACATCGTGCGTAGAATTAGCTCGCTGAAGTGGAAGTGGGCTGGTCATGTCTCCAGGCGCCTTGATGGCCGATGGAGCCGACACGTGGTAGAGTGGAGATCACGCTTAGGCAAACGTAGTGTAGGACGCCCTGTGTCGAGGTGGACCGACGATTTAGAGAAGGTGGTAGGCACGGGATATATGCGGGCTGCCCAAGATCAGGATGGTTGGAGTTCTATGGGGGAAAAAACCTGAAAAAAAATCAGTTGAAAAAATCAGACAATGACGCTTTTAAAAATGTATCACGAAAACTTAAAAATAACTTCACTATGAGCAGCCTTAGCAAATAAGCTTGATGATAAGTAGTCAGTCATTACCACCAATAAGCATTGAATCGTAAGATATATTGACGATTCCATACAATGGCAATGCACCGCTAACAATGAGAACTGAGATGGACGACCTTCCTTATAATTATTCTTAGTACCCCTACAAAGGAACGTATTTTGTAACAGTGAGTGATCTATGGAGGTGGCTTGCGTAAATCTCTTTAACCAAGTAAATAAAATTGAAAATTCTATTTGTAATTGTTCGAAAACGAAATTAATTTGCTTATACTGAAATTATTAATACCAACCTATATCTATATACAACAAAGTTAATTAAATTTAAATATCTATCTAAATTACTTACAAAAAACACCAATTTTTAACCCTAAAAATTAAAAAATAAGTTTGCTCTAAATGAATGAATATATAGCCAGTTACGCTCTGGATTATTAATTTATTTATTTTATTTTTATTTGGGAAACATACAGTAAACACCACATACATTATACCACAATTAACCCGTACACACACCAATCAAGTTTCCACCTAAAACTAATTCTAAAACTAAAACTACGTAATTATGTAAGGATATTCCTTACATAATTACGTAGTTACGTAATTATGTAAGGATATTCCTTACATAATTACGTAACGGTAACCCATACATTCAAATCTGATCCGACATTTAAACGTTATGGTAGAAAAATAAACAGAAACATATATGAATATGTCGGAGACTCGTTATCTTCACGGTCGCTCATTGTGGGGCATCAGCAGGGATCCGGGCGAGAAATAAATACTTCGTATGTTCCAAAGTAATTTTTATTACACAGTGTAGGTAAATCACAACACAACTTGACTCTAAATACTTTTCAATATACACAGTACAGTTCCTAGGCTAGTGTTGCTTATTCAACCGATAGTATCGTAATGATCGTCGAATACAGAGTGCACGTTCTTTTATTAACGTTTACCCTCTCCAATCTAGGCTCTGTACACGTCACTTTGACGTTTGTGTATCGTTGATATTCCGAACTATTGACCCGGATGCGACACGGCCATCCTGTGTTACACGCGTCCTCGTGTGTTAATCTGGAACAAAAGCAAATACCGCACAGTATCATTCACGCTCGGCCATATCTGACCACTACTAAAATAACTGAAATAAAAGTCTTGTGTCATCAAATAATTTCTATTCTAAACACAAATTCTATAACAACATTGAAAAATTACACAAACGAAAATAAGTGATTGACTACTGCTGCAAGTTCTCCCCGTACAATTCATGTACACAGTAAGTCATCCCTGTGACCGTGAAATCGACACATACGCACGTACACTTAAGTCAACCCTGTGACTACAAGTGTTCAATGATAGTCATCCCTGTGACTCACAAATCAACAGTCATCCCTGTGACTCTCAAATCAACAGTCATCCCTGTGACTCTCAAATCAACAGTCATCCCTGTGACTTTTAAATCAACAGTCATCCCTGTGACTCAAATCAACAGTCATCCCTGTGACTCAAATCAACAGTCATCCCTGTGACTCAAATTAACAGTCATCCCTGTGACTGAAACGCAACACAAAATCAACATTCATTCTTCTAGAGTACTTGCAGCAATGTCAGTTGAAGGTTCTGAAACTTTTTCAGTATCACATATCGGTAAATCACATTTTTCATTTAAATCAATGACTACTTTAGCTCCTGGCATTTTCCTAACCCTATCATGCTCAGGTTTTCCAAATGAAATTGCCTTTGAGGGATGTTAATCTATAAAGTAGAGCCATTAAACACGCAAACTGTGCAACAAATTGTCGAAAATAAGAAGCTAATCCTATGAATTGCCTTAATTGCGTAACGGTTTCAGGAGGTGGTAATGCAGTGAGTGATTCTATTTTTCGCTTATTTGGTCTAACATTACCGTTTTCTACCTCATAGCCTAAGAACTCAATTTTAGATTTAAGAAAAGAGCATTTTTTAGAATTTAAAGAAAACCCGGACTTGGTGAGAACTTCAAGGACGGTATTAAGTCTGTCAAGTCCCTGTTCTTCTGATTCAGCCTGAATCATGACGTCATCAACGTAAACAATGACGTAATCACGTGCCAAGTTCCCTAATGTATTTACGATAGCTCTTTGAAATACAGTTATAGCATTCTTCAAACCAAAAGGCATAGTCAGATATTCATATTGACCATCAGGAGTTACGAAGGCCGTACGCTCTATTGACTCCTCATGGCATGGAATTAAATGGAATCCACTAGCACAATCGAGTTTAGTAAAGAATTTGGCTCCTTGTAAACGTGATATTAAATCAGTAATGATGGGGAGGGGATATCTATCAGAAATGGTATTTTCATTCAGTTCCCGGTAGTCAATACACATCCTGTCGGACCCGTCCTGTTTTTTAACTAACAAAGCTGGGCTAGCAAAAGGCGAACAGCTTGGCCTAATTATATTTGCCTGTAAAAGTTCGTCAACTTTATTTCGCATAACGTTACGTTCCTCAACCGATAACCTATAAGGACGTCTTTGAACCGTTTTGCTCGGATCCTTTAACCGTATCTCTAATTCACCTGTCATGACGCGTGTAGTAGGCATACCGGTTACAAAATATTGCGAATAACGATTTAATATCTTTAAAAGTTGTGATCTATGTTCAAAGGGTATATCTGTATCGATACATTTAAAATCAGGCCAAGAGTTTTGGATAGTGCAGCTATTAACAACATTATTTTTTAACAATTGAAAGCTAGTACTCGTCATTACAATCGAAAATCCTAAATTCAAAATTTCACGACCAATCATTATGTCACTGCGTAAATAACTATCAGGTAAAACATGTAACAACAATTCTAATGAGTGCTCATTAATCATAACTTTAGCTAAAATTTGTTCTGTTGATTTTACACTGCTTTGGCCAATACCAGTTAACGAAACAATATTACAACTACGTTTTCCGCTAAGCTTCGTAGCCAAACTTTCCTTTATTAATGATCACTCAGCACCAGAATCATAGTGAAAAACATAAGACTCACCGCGATGTTGAAGGTATCCAGTAGGAGGTTCTACTACGCACACGTCGACACGACGCTCGGCCGATGTACTAGCGCTGGTGTTGCCACCGCGGGAGCCAGTTCCTGCAGTACAGCGGCTTGCCACATGTCCCAATACTCCACACTTGAAACATCTAATGCTCGTTGATTTTTCTACACGATGAGAAGTGGAAGCCACGTCAGTCTTCACAGGAGATTTTGGCTTGTAGTTTTTGGGCTTCGATCTACACTCAGCCGTGCGCGCCATACGTAGACTCGATCAGGTGAACACGCCTGTGCGCTCATGACGCTCCACCACCAGCATCGCGCGCCACACGAGCCGCACGCACCGTACGCGCACTGAAGGTGAGCGTGCCTGCGCGCTCGTGACGTTCGGCTCTCAGCACCAAGCGCCACGCGAGCCGCACGCGCACTCTTGACAGACGACCACGCCTGCACGCTCGTGACACTCTGTAACCAGCACTACGTCCGGCAGGCTGGAGAAAGCTGACCGGCGATCGTTCAGCCAGCAGCACCAGTTGTGCGCAGACTGATGTATCGCACCCGAAACACTGAAGCACCAGCCTCGTGTGTTACTCTGAAACATTGTTTGTCACGCAGTATCACTTAGCTCGGTCACTCCTGACCACACTACATTTTAAGGGAAAGTACAAAGACATCAAACTAGACAATAGGGGATATAAAATTTTATTATGCTAACAGCAAGAGCCACATATCACAGTCGTTCGGACTAAATTGCAAACGACTCAGTACAACATTACACAGCTTTCGTAAATCCAGACTCTAGAAACTCTCGAGTTAGACATCTGCTGCCCCGGTTGTCCAGCCGATCAGTAATCGCATTGCTCGTATCCAACGCATGGGTCAGATCCCTTGGATCGCCGTGTGTCACCCCCTGGTAAGCACACATATGGTCTCTATAGACCCCCTTACTCGAGTTTCTATCACAACTTTTTAATTTGAACTTCATAATTAACATCAATCTCAACCAAAAGGACTAACTAGGATTAATTTACCGAATCACACGTTCACCCGTTATGCAATTTTGTGCCAAGCCAGTAATAAAATATTTCGAAAAACGAATCAACGCAGTAACAATTTCTGCTTTATGAGTTAGGGACACTTCGGTATCAATAACGGTAAAATCATTCATAAGCCGGTATTCATTACTATGGGATGAAACATTACTTTCTAAATTAGCTGAGGGTACATGTGAGTAATAATTATTTACGTCATGAACTTTAGAAATTTTAAATTGTTTCGCAATCATATTAACACTAAATCCCTGCGACAATATTTCGCGCCCTGTCATGATATCACTACGCATATCAAGACATATCCGGCGAAACATACAATAAAATTTAAATTATTATCAATCTCAAAAATACAAAATATTTAAACAGTGCTGAGAACACTTGACTGACTAATAACCTCTTAATGTGACATAAACTTACAAGAAACACTTTCTTTAATAAGAGAATTCTCAGCACCTGAATCATAATGGAATGTGAAAGACTGACCTTTATGTTTTAAACTTGCACGCCACGTCACGAACTCCATTTACATTACCATTGAACTTCAACGCGATGTACCTCCTCGCACCCAACACTCATGTCGTCAACGCAGCACCGCAGCTCATGGCAGCACTCACGCACCGGCGAAGACACGGCCGCAGAGTCAAGATGCTCCACCGTAGTCACGATCACTTACACGCGGTCGCGGCGGCGTCCCGCGTGGAGGTAATGCTTTATTCCTCCAAAGACGTTAATCGAACAGATCCTTTCCATCGTATAATACGTTACCACAGGTAGCAGAGCGGATCAGAACACATGAGGTTCCGATCCCACTTCTGATGTCGGAGACTCGTTATCTTCACGGTCACTCATTGTGGGGCATCAGCAGGGATCCGGGCGAGAAATAAATACTTCGTATGTTCCAAAGTAATTTTTATTACACAGTGTAGGTAAATCACAACACAACTTGACTCTAAATACTTTTCAATATACACAGTACAGTTCCTAGGCTAGTGTTGCTTATTCAACCGATAGTATCGTAATGATCGTCGAATACAGAGTGCACGTTCTTTTATTAACGTTTACCCTCTCCAATCTAGGCTCTGTACACGTCACTTTGACGTTTGTGTATCGTTGATATTCCGAACTATTGACCCGGATGCGACAAATATAATAAAAAAATTTAAAAGTCTATTAGAATTACTTCCAAAATTATTTGAATCCGAAGATAAACGATGAATACCAACTAATATAATTGAGCCTATTTCAACTACAAGATCAAATAAATAACATTGACAGTGAATTTACGCGATATCATTGGTCGAGATCATGAATAATCTGAATTTACTTGATGGTAGAGCTCTGTGCAAGCTCGTTTGGGTAGGTACCATCCACTCATCAGACATTCTACCGCAAACAGCAGTACTTCGTATTTTTTGTGTTCCGGTTTGAAGTGTGAGTGAGCCTGTGTAATTACACAAGGGACATAACATCTTAGTTCCCAAGGTTAGTGGCGCATTGGGGATGTAAGCGATGGTTAATATTTCTTACACCGTCAATCTCTAAGGGCGTTGGTTACCACTTACCATCAGGTGGCCCATATGCTCGTCCGCGTCCAAATACAATAAAAAACATCATATCACTATTGATTCGTGAAAAAATGGCGTCTGAAGATGTTATCGGAGCTTTGGTAGTAAAATTAAAGTGGATATAAGTAGTCAAGTTACATGTGTGTAAGTGGATATAGTGTTGTATTATACATAATGATAGATTAATCAAGAATTACTTGACGTATATAATATAGCGGAGCTATTAGCAAATCGTATGGAATATGTAAATAAGCTTTTGTTTATCTTTGCGTCTTCTATTGGAATAGTAAATGGATAGTTTACGAATAGAGGTAAGTTACCTCAGCTAAATCAAAGTAACTTATCCGTTGGTATCCACTTATCGGATATCTTTTTTCTCGAGTTTAATCTCAACCGAAGGTTCACCCCGAGAAACCCTTCACATACTTTTGTATTCTGATAATACTTACATAATCCTTATCGATTTTTTTACGGTTCGAGTATTTTGTCTTTGATTTGACATTATTTGAGCTGAGATGACTCTGTCGTTAGAGCGATCTTAACCGATGATCGCTGGTTCAAACCCAGGCAAGCTTCACTGAATTTTGATGTGTTCAGCGGTGATTTGTCTGATTTCAAAGAAGTTTTGACACACGTGTATTCTCCAACACGTGTTATAAGAACATGGTGGAAAACGCCCCAAACCTTCTTCTCTAAGGGAATGACAGCCAGCAATGGAATATTCCCAGGCTATTACGTCACACAATTTCCGACATGTATTTTATCTGTTCTATAAGTTTTTATTTAACTTCAACTGTTTGTATTTGTAGGGCAAATATTGCAACTGAATTTTAAATGAAAGTTGAACTGTTTCAACGAGAGCGATAGGGGACGATGTGATCTAGAAAAAGTATGTTATTCGTTTCAATGCATAAATGTAGGACTTTAAAATAGTTTTAATGAACCTAAAATCTTTTATTTTAAAAATATTTTCACTAACTAAATTTGTAAATACATATACGGCACTAATCTCGTCCTGAAATATTTATGCCTTTACGCAAGTATCTGCATACATTTCGGCTATCCTGTCAGAACAAACTCCAACCACGCAACAGAAAACGGTCGTTCAAATAAAATAAAAAATCCCGCTGAGTTTCTTTCGCCGGTTCTTTTAATGTCTGAGGTGTTTATTTCCGAACCGGTGGTAGATTGATGACAATCACTACACGTAACACTTCTACATTGAATAAATGAATTTGAATTTTGAAATTGAAAAATGTCAGAAAGTGATATGCGACATTGACCATAATAATCATAACATTTCTATAATACACAAGTTACGTTGGGTGCAGCCAGTGGATGCAGAAAAATACAAAATTACTTAAATTAATTAATTGATTTAAAAAATATTAATTAAACTAATAATTACCGATCGAAGTGGGATCAAGTAATACTCATACTAACTACACTAATTATGTGACTACTGATCGATGTTAGATCAAGCAGTCATAAAATCATTACAAGCTAAAACTATGACTAACTTAACTAAATGGATAACTGATCTATGATAGATCAAGCAGTGATCATTCCGCCGTCCTGCTATTCTTCAATACTTTGGAGGTCACGTACGATCGAAAGAAATTCAGGTTGTTGCTGCGTCTCGTCGATTGAGGTCAATGTTGCTGCTGAGCTTGCACCTCGTGCTGTCGGTATTTGTAGAGCGATACTAATGCGGTGGTTTGCAAGTGTTGGCTATACGTAACACACGCATCAAAAAAGTATATCACCATAAGTCGGTTGACAACATTTCATAGAGGTGTAATGAAATGAGTTGTTACAGAATAGCACTGCTGTTTCAATTAAATAGCACGAATGAAATAAAAACCGGCCAAGTGCGAGTCGGACTCGCCCACGAAGGGTTCCGTACTATAAAAATATTTTCCGTATTCCGTACTATAAAAATATTATTCCGTACTATATTAAATATTTATTTTATTTTGGTTTTAGTATTTGTTGGTATAGCGGCAACAGAAATACATCATCTGTGAAAATTTCAACTGTCTAACTATCACGGTTCATGAGATACAGCCTGGTGATTGACGGACAGACGGATGGACGGACGGACGGACGGACAGCGGAGTCTTAATAATAGGGTCCCGTTTTACCCTTTGAGTAGGGAGCCCTAAAAACGATTATGACCTTATGCCATAATCGTTTAAATAAACATTATTTTTTACAAATGTAGACTGCTTTTCTTTGAAAATTGAGAGGACATTTCGATGTTTTATCACATAAATAATTTGATTCCTCGTCTTTGCTTTTTCTAGTGACATAAGGGCTGGTTCATTTTTCACCCAAAGGATCGGAATTGCGATTCAAAGGGTAATGCTACTAGCATACTTGACACCATTCCACACAGTCACGATTTGTACAGAAGCTATTAAGAATTCTTATTTGTGAACATTAAGACCTTAATGTAAACAAGTCTTATGTGATTAAATATATATATTTCTATATATTAACATTCATTTTAATTACATAATAATATTTATTCATTAATCAGCTCGTGACTGATACTTTTAACAATAGGTCGGGCTCAATAAATAAGGTATAGAGACATTAACTCAATATAATGTATAAAATTAATAATAGTTTTAATGCTTGAAAACTATATTTTATATTTAAAAAAAATGTATTGCGATCTCGTATTTACAAAGTTAACTGAAATGTTATTAATTGTTGGCGGAGCCGGTTGGGTTGATTGGTAAGATAATTGACTTTCACGCCGCAGGCCGTGGATTCGATTCCCACCCAGGACAGACATTTGTGTGCATGAACATCTCTGTTTGTCTTGAGTCAGGGTGTAATTATTTATACAGGGTTATTTGTAATGACCCAGCAACCTCGCAGGACTAGATAGATAACACCATAAGCAACAACTTTTGTTCTACGTCTTTTGATAAATTGTTAGATTTTATTTTCATACAAGTATTAATTTAATTTCCCGCTTAAACGTTTATAAGTCTACGCGCATCGCAAAGATCGACGCGCGGCGTCGTCCTTTCGTTTATGAATTAAATATAGACCTACAAATATCACGACAGTACGAAAACACTTGTAAAATATTTTTTTTGTCGTGTATTGAGTTATGTCCGAACTCGTCGAACAAAATTTGTTGCTTATGGTGTTAGCTATCTAGTCCTACGAGGTTGCTGGATCGTTACAAATAACCCTGTATAAGTTTGTATTTACAAATGAAAAATAGTATATGTAAGTATACCAGTTGTCTGGTTTAGATAGTACAAGCTCTGATTTGTTTGGGATCAGATGGCTTTGTGTGAATAATGTCTCAGGATATTAATAATAATAATAACACTATTAATTTTAATAATAAAAGTAATATTACTGTTATTATATTAATTGTCATTCGTTTAATACTAATACAAGAATCATAAGACCCTTACAATATTATTCACTGCGAGATGAACTAAAACACTAATTTAGCACAAAAAAAAACCGAGTGCATACCCAAATTTAAGCGTCACCTTTGGTTAATATCCACGCGCACAATCCACTCCGTCTTGGGTCTTAATTAAAGTCTTCTATTGAGGTCAACGGACGACAAGCTTACATGCTTTGAAGCAAGCTGAACGCTGAGCTTGAAAGCGGTATTTCCATTAACGAACGATTCCTGTTTCTTAAATTACTAACAATCAATTGCTGAACGTTTTCTCGTATAAGTCGCGCCCATTTGAAAATGGAACTTGCTATATTTGAAAATAGAAAAATAGGAGATTTTTCCGTTAAATAGTCCAGCACAGCAATTTATAGTCTCAGCACTCAGGTTGGAGAACGCAATTTCACATCAATAAAGTGCTTGTTAAACGATGACATTTCTAAGAGCTCAACGCTATTGAGCCGTTTCCTATATAAAACTGGTATATACAGAAGTTCCTGTAGAGCTATGCCATGCTGCACAACATCTTGAATATCTCTGTAGAAAACGATCGTGGAATGTTTGAAAATAATAATTATTATATTAAAAGATTTAACGCATTTTTTTTTTTTCTTGTAATATAAACGGATGGGCAACTTATCTACTACTGCCAATAGATTGGCGATGTAAGATATTTAAAAGACTCCCTTCTTCCCCAATACGCTAACAAGGCGTTGCTTGTACATGTACATTGGCTCACTCACCTTCAAAGCAGAACAGAACAATACTTATTCCTGTTTGGTAATAGAATATCTGATGAGTCGATAGTACCTGCACTGACAAGTTAAAATCAAAATAGCGTATTACCGTAAGTCAGGAAAATTATACGATCGCTTCGTTCTTACAGACTATTATGAAGGGCCTGTCGATATCACGTCACCGACTGTCGATTTGAACGTGTCAAACGTATCTCGATAAATAACGTAACATTTTCTTTTATTTGCTGATATAGATTCCATAAAGCTATGTTATATTTCTGTCTTAGTTTCATTAGTATATAGTGACTGCCTCGTTGGTCTAGTGGCTTGATATAAGGCCGCAGACCCGGTGGTCCTGGGTTCAATTCCCAGGTTGGGGCAATAAATAGTTATTGGGTTTTTCTGTCAGAAAATTCTAAGTAGCAGCCTGGAGTCTGGAAGTTGGAAGTGTGTACACTCCCGTCCCTCGGAAAGCACGTTAAGCCGTTGGTCCTGCGCCTTAACTCTTTCCGGTCGTGTCGGATTGCCGTCCCATCGGATTATGAGAGCTAAGGAAAAGAGAGTGCACTTGTGTTTGCGCACACACTTGTGCACTATAATATGTCCCGCGCAGTTGGCTAATCTCTCTTGAGATTGGCCGCCGTGGCCAAAATCGGTCTGGAGGACCTTATGTTATATAGTGATATATTTTATTATCCTAACTAATATTAAAAATGCCAATGTGAGATTGTTTGTGTCGCATTCACGCCTAAACCACAAAACTGATTTCAAAAATTCTTTCACCAATCGAAAGCTACATTATCAGCGAGTATCATAGGCTACATTTCGTGCCCGTATTCCCACGGGAACGGGAGCTACGCGGGTGAAACTGCGGGCAAAACGCTAGTAGAAAAGTAAATTTAGACGTTTCGCTTCATTGATTATAGTAATTTTTGTTCTAGAAATCAATATATTCCTTAATCGATTTATATCTTAATTCTTATTAATATCATTAATGTGGAGTTTGTGTTTGTTATTTAAATAAGCCGATTAGCCAACTGCGCAGGATATATTATAGTGCATAAGTGTGTGCGCAAACACAGATGCACTCTCTATTCCCTAAATGTCATAACCCGATGGGGCGGCAATCCGACACGACCGGAACGAGTTCAGGTGCAGGACCAACGGCTTTACGTGCTTTCCGAGGAACGGGAGTGTACACACTTCCAACTTCCAGACACCAGGCTGCTACTGAGAATTTTCGACAGAAAATCACAATAACTTTTATTTGCCCGACTTGGGATTTAAAACAGCGATTACCGGGTCTGCGGCCGGACGTATACGGCCACTAGACCAACGAGTCAGTCAAAATATATTTTTAATTAGATAGATATACTATTAAAAATCTGGAGTTAATTTTTGTCTAGTGCCCGCTCGCGGCTTCTGCTGCATGTGAGAAAGACGAATAAGTAACAATGTCCGTTCAGAAATGATTCCGTATTTTGTAATTCATTGCCTTCACGAATACAAATATATTTAATAAATTCATATTCTTACTTCGAAATTTATCCTAAAGTATATAATAATTCGAATAATATAATATGTATATACTTGCGAAGTACTTTGATTAGATAACAGGAACTGGTAAGAGGTAAGGTGACCTACCAACAGCTGATGTTGATACTTGCACTGTAACTTGCTCACTGGTCAAATCTGATGTTTGGGGGTAGAATAATTAAGACTAACTATTGAATTGAACTTATTACAACGCTGTCTGTGTATATGTCTGTGTTTTTTGGTAATTACTTTATACACTCAAATTCCTAAGAAAATGGAAAATAAAATTACAATTCCACATAAATCTATTAAGTCATTCATTAATAAGGATCATTTATATATTATAGCCGAGATAGCCCAGCGGTAAGAGCGCCTGAATGTTATCCCGGGCAAGCACCACTGAATTTCATGTACTTAATTAGTGATAATTCATCTCGTGCTTAACAGTGAATGAAAACATTGTGAGGAAACCTGCATGTGTCAAATTTCACTGAAATTCCACACGTCACATGTGTATTCCACCAACCCGCATTGGAGCTGCATGGTGGAATAAGCTCCAAACCTTCTCCTCAAAACGGGAGAGCCTTAGCCCACTAGTGGGACATTCACAGGCTGTTACTGTAAATATTATAACATCAGTAATACACTCGTATTAAATTCAAATATTAATAACTTCGTGAAATTAGAACGTCTTCCTAGAACATTTAATAATAGAAATACGCTTACACTAAGATTTATATATTTCTACCGTAGAATACATCTTTGTCATCTAGCGAATATCTTAATAACGCTCGAGTCGGGATCATATTACATAGAGGAATCTATACTACTATATAAATCTATTGGTTCTGTCTGTACATTTTTTATTTCACCTAATTTTGTGATAAATAATCGTTTTATGATGCAGTGATTCACATTATACTATTTTTTTCATTTTTGTCTGTCTGTCTGTCTGTATGTCTTCTTATAACTCAAGAACGGCTTGACCAATCTTGATGAAAATTGGTAAACACAAACAACATGTGATGGCGCAAATGAAAGGCCATATATAAGATCGGTAAACCCTACGGTATCTTATGAAAATTAATTTCAAATCGTTAATTACGTATTTCTTTACCAGTAGCCATATGTGTGTGTGTGTGTGTTTGTGTGTGCGTGGGTGTGTGTCTGCGTGTGCGCGTGTGTGTTATTATAGTAATAAAATAATTTATTATATTTTTATTAATTATACGCGGGTGAAGCCCCGGGCACAACTAGTTTCTAATAATATTGTATAACACATTGACAGCATGATAAAACGGATTTAACTCATGACATGTGACGATGAGTATTTTTCTTACACTGGATTTAAAACCTTTTATTTTCAAAAAATAACTTCTAAAATTATTAATCTTATTTCAAAAGGCGTGTAGGATATTCTGACCGAGCGATTTGACTGATCGGAACACACCTTCAATCAGCCTGGAGTAACGCACTTGCATTGCAAAGTTTTAAATGTAAGTTCTCGAGAACGAATTTAGTTTTAAATGTACAGGAACACTGAACAGATAATTTACCAAAAAATGTTATCTTTGATACATTGTATAAATCGTTAGTGTTTGTTATAAAGCCAAACTCAAAGTCTACTTTAAGAAGTTATATGAATAAAAAAAAATTTATAATAAATACCTCTTACATATACATATTCAATTGAATTGTTTAATTAAGTTTTTTTTTTTTTAATTGTATACGTAGGCGGACGACTTAGAAAATGGCATGGTAAGAAATGCTTCGCTTACATCGCCAATGCGCCACCAACCTTGGGAACTAAAATGTTGTGTCCCTTATGCCTGTAATTACACTGGCTCACTCATTCTTCAAACTGGAACACAGCAATACAAAGTATTACTGTTTTACGGTAGCAGATCTGATAAGTGGGCTGGACGAGCTTGCACAGAGCCCTACCACCGAGTAAATATAAAAAAAAAATTTTTGTCTTTGTTTGTATTAACATAATTTTTTTTTTTTAATGGTTTGTTATATTCATAATAAGATCATTATGCTATCCACTAGTTTATGTTAATGTCAAAATTGAGATATATTTTGTTATGAAGGATTTATTTATTTTTTGTTTTTCGTCAATTGGAATATTTTTAATGTTAACGCCTGTAATGTATATTCTGTAACACTGGCTTTGCATACGCAATACGAAAATGAATATTAAATACATAATTTAGGTTTCCTTTTAAAAATTAAAAAAAAATATATAATGAAAATATGAAAATAAAATAATATTAAATTGTACCTGTGAATGCATGGCAATCTGAAGCTTCCGAAGCGATTCTACGTATTACTTGACAATTAAACCCAACCTGGTCCCAGAACATAGTAGCAGCTTATAATAAGGTCCTCCAGACCGATTTCGGCCACGGCGGCCAATCTCAAGAGAGATTAGCCAACTGCGCGGGAGATATTATAGTGCACAAGTGTGTGCGCAAACACAGGTGCACTCTCTTTTCGTTAGCTCTCATAATCCGATGGGACGGCCCAGTAACTATTTATTGACCCGACTTGGGAATTGAACCCAGGCCCACCGGGTCTGCGGCCTTATCTCTAGCCACTAGACCAACGAGGCAGCTTATAATCTAGCTACTAAATCGTGTTAGTTGGATCATTACCATTATGTATAATTTAAAGATCGTGCGATTTCAAATCGCGCCAGTTCTCGTGTTCGCAATCGTATTCATATTCAAATTGAGTATTTCATACTAATGGGATGCTTCGTACATTTTCGTTTGGGTCTCGTTTTGTCATAAATTTCGTCTCAATAATAATAATTTTAGTTTCTTAGAACGAGCTTTATCTTGTTTTTTGTCTTCGGGGAACCAAAGCTCTCAGCTTTTATACTGAGACATGTTAAGAAAAACATACATTTATTGCAGTTATTAGACTATTAAGTATAAAGGTCAATAGCCCGCACCCCAAAGACTCTTCCCTATTAAGGAATTGTTGGAGATTAGTTCTACGTTGCTTTAGGTTCGAATATACACACGAAATTATTCTATAGTATTTAATTTGACTCATATACGTTTCTCTGACGGTGTTTTTTCACCGCCTAGTGTGATATTCATTGTAAAAACGAATTAAATACATTAAAATACAATGATGCTTGACCTGATTTGAACTATTGGTCCTTATTCAATTCATGTTCAATATCTATCAACTGAGCCATCCTCCAGACAACCTTTCTATAAGATAAAATAAGATGAAATACAAACAAATGTTTTAAAAGGTTTCCACGAGTCGTAGGTGTTGCTATTTACGAGAACACAACCTAAAAGAATTTATACAAGCCTGAATTTCACGCAGGTCGAGAATAAATGGAATACCAAGGTTCTTTACGAACAACGTAAAATAGGCGACAGATTATTCGAAACCGTCCATGGCAATTTGTTTTGTTGTAAAATAGCCTTTATGCGAATAGAAATAAGATCTACATACATTATTATGTTTCGGAGTGTTGACGGTTGTATTTGTAGGACAACTTGGTACATTATGGTTCTGAATTACTTTAATGAATTAATTTATAATTATAACTAAATGAAATAATTTTAATAAAGATTTACTGACATCTAATATCATGTAAAAAAATATATGTTCCAAAGTTGAGTAAAGGCCTCTTCTCGTGGAGTCTTGAGAAAGATTTGAAGATCAAGGTTATGTGGAAGGCAAATTAGACATTTTTTGGACGAAACTTGCAAATTTCCTTCAACTGCACACGCATTTTATACAAAAAATTAGGTAAGCTGCTTGAAACCACCTTCCTCAATTCAGATCCACTACCTCGATTCCTTATTTAAATAACAGAGAAAATAGAGATTGGCACAGATTGCACAAAGTGAATGTGAAAAATAAGGCAAACTATAATTGTCATCCTCTTGTTGTTTTCTAAATTGAACGCTACTAAAAACAGTAAATAAATAACCCGGAATTATTTTAAGTTATTATCCACTTTATTAATCTCTTAATTCATTTATTATTAATCTCTTAATTCATTTATTATTAATCTCTTAATTCATTTGTCAAGCTTAAGACGCAATCATTAAAACTCGTAGAAGCAAATAAACTATATATAAATCTATCAATATACTGCTATATAAATCTATTGGTTCTGCCTGTACATATTTTTTTTCACCTAATTTTGTGATAAATAATCTTTTTATGATGCAGTGATTCATACTATTTTTTTCATTTTTGTCTGTCTGTCTGTATGTCTTCTGATAACTCAAGAACGGCTTGACCAATCTTAATGAAAATTGGTACACACAAAAAACATGTGATGGCGCAATTTTTAGGCCATATATAAGATTGGTAAACCCTACTTCTGAATGGTATCTTATGAAAATTAATTTCAAATCGTTAATTACGTATTTCTTTACCAGTAGCCATATGTGTGTGTGTGTGTGTGTGTGTGCGTGTATTATAATAGTAATAAAATAATTTATTATACTTTTATTAATTATACGCGCGTGAAACCGCAGGCACAGCTAGTCTGTTATAAAACTACAGCAGTGCTGTTCTTTAAGAACTCAATTCTTTACACCCGTCGAATATTAAAACCGACTCATGGTGGTATACTATTTTGATACGTATATCCTTGTAATGTTATATTAATTAAGGTCAATGTCGAATATTTTTCTGACATTTCACGACTGTTTCTTGCGGTGAGTTTCGAGTTCGCTCTTACAGAATAGCCCCCTCAAACTATATTCGACTGATAGAAATGAGGAAATCAATATTATATCAATTTGACAACCGAAATATATTAAATATGTTAGATTATTGTATGATGTAACAAAATTCGTGTCCGACCTGTGAAGTGGTTATTAGGTAAAAAAATTACTTAAAAAATATATATTAATTGTGCTTAACGACACTGTTGGTGGTAAAAACGTGGACTACTGAGGTCATGACCTCGTGTCTTAGCTACCCGATAGGTAAGAGTTATCGAGCGCTATTGCCCGCACCTGTGTTGTCATGTAATTTTCGTCACTTAATGAAAAAAACTTTTTGCTTACTATATAAAAAAATATTACATAAATAGAACCGACACACGATACCTAATAACCACTTCACGAGTCGGACACGAATTTTGTTACACGCTGTATATCCATTAATAGCCATTAATATTAAATAACATTTTAGAAAAAGTATAGAAAAAGCGATATAACGTCACGTCAGGTGGCGTGATCAAACAAATATTGGTGATTGATTTTAAATATTGATAATCCTGAAATTTGTCCCTTTAATGTATTTAATGATACTTAATTCATGGTTGTAATTTTACAAAGTATGACGTGTTAAACGAACCCCTACGGGGCCGGTAAATACCAACTCTTTCCCGTCGTGTCGAGTTTGCCATGGTCGTGAAAGAATAGTTTTTGTTTGTTTACACTTATCTTACACTAGCTGTGCCCCGCGGCTTCACCCGCGTATTATCTAATAAAAATATAATAAAATATTTTATTACGCACACACGCACACACACACGCACGCACACACACACACACACACAGAGATGGCTACTGATAAAGAAATACGTAATTAACGATTTGAAATTAATTTTCATAACATACCGTCGGGTTTACCGGTCTTATATATGGCCTAACGTTTGCGCCATCACATGTTCTTTGTGTGTACCAATTTTCATCAAGATTGGTCAAGCCGTTCTTGAGTTATCAGAAGACATACAGACAGACAGACAAAAATGAAAAAAATAGTATAATGTGAATCACTGCATCATAAAACGATAATTTATCACAAAATTAGGTGAAAAAAAATGTACAGACAGGGGCAATAGATTTATATAGTAGTATAGATTACGTGAGTAGCAGTTGGCTAGTCGCCGAAATCATCGATCTGTGTGCCGTTAGTGCGTGCTTGCTTATGATTTTAGCCAGTTTAAGATAGATAGATTTTTTGGAGCTGAGTTTGATCTCATACATCAACACTGGCCATTGATGTATGAGATCATGTAACCTTAAGCTATTCAAGGGGGGGGGTGTCCTATGAGTTTCTTCTCAGTTCTAAGGTGCTTCTTTCCGAATCGTGATAGATTCTATGTTGATTAAAGATTACGAATGTTGATTTAAACGTTTGAAAAGTTTGTCTTGAATAAAGATGCCACGTGCCATTTTAGGATAATATGACCCACAAAATAGGTAAAGTGGTCAATTTACATGATTCACGTTTCTACATCGTACACAAATGTACTAAAAATATTTTTGTAGAAATGTCTACGATTTATAAAACAAATATTATAGTAAACAACATGAAAGAATATTTTGTTTCATGTTTTGTTTATTGATGTAATACTAAAAAAGAAAGAGCAAATTTATTTTAATTATTTAGACTAATTAAATATAATTTTTAATCTTCTTTTGCTTTTATTGCTTTATTATCGAAAAATATCACAAAGCTTTTGAAGCCTAGCTTAAGATTATAAATAATATTGTATTTGAATATTTCTATTTCAAATAGTTTTGATATGAAGTCTAGAACCTTATAAAAGTGTTAAGTTAAAATGCATAATAGTAAAAGACTAAGATTTTTAATAGTAAGTGTTTTCGAAAGCGACATGTTATTCTGTTCTGAGCGTTGTGTGTCAAGAGCTAAAAGTTATTAAGCTACTTTTCAGTCACGATAGTCATCTTAGACTAAATCAGTACTTACCATTTCGGTATTATGGAAGTGAGTACGTTTAACCAAGTGGGCCAACAAAAAATCTTATATATAAAAAAGCACAAGCACCTGTGGATGTAATTACACTGGCTCACTCACTCTTCAAACCGGAACATAAAAATACCAAGTACTGCTGTCTTGCGGTAGAATATCTGATGAGTAGGTGGTACCTACCCAGACGAGCTTGCACAAGGCCCTACCACCAGTAAAGTGGTGGTAGTGATACATTCTTCGATTTACTAGATTATATTTAAATAATCTACTCATTCTTGTTAACGAAAGCTTGTCATCTAACAGCGACGTTAAAACTAATTAACCAAACGACGGAAAACCATGAAATTGCAAAATTATTGTCTTCTAAAATTATTTTGTGAAAATTGTAATGAATGTACAATTCAGATGATTCATCTAGATCTGGGATGTAATTTGATGAAAATTGTAAATGTCACGTCTGCCGATTGATTTATGAAATTGGAACAATAATTAATAAACATTTAACTTCTGACATACATACAAATTGTTAATACACACAGACTGAGAGAGTTATAACGCAATTTTTTTTTTATTTAAACATGGATAGTCTAAATAGTAGCATAGAACTTTGGCATTTATAATATTTTTATAATATCTATAATTTTATAATATTTTTGGCATTTATAATATTAATTGCGATGTATACTAAATATATTATACACATTATATTCCTGTTCAAAACGATATTTTCGCTGATCGCAAAGTATCGACTTCACGGACCAATTTGAGCAAGCGACCACAGTTTTCTCAATTCATTCTCCAACAGTTGATTGGTTTCTACCAATTGCCCTCTTGTTATATTTGTTTCAATTAAGCGTAACATTACAGAGCATTTTACGGCTTCGTTTTGTTTTAGGAAAAATATGGTTTCGACTTATGTTATTTTTTTTTATACAATTTGTTATGAAAACCTGTAAATGGATCTTCGATTAATATTCTAATGTTTGTTTGATACTATGGGTTGATGCAAGTTCATCAGATATTCTACCGCTAGAAAGCAAAAGTTAATATTGTTGCGATCCGGTTTGAGTGAGCGAGCCAGTGTAATTTTAGGCACAAGGGACTTGATATTTCTTACACCGTCAAAGTCTATATGGCGATGACCATTTAACATCAGGTGGCCTATTTGTGTCACCAATCATAACATACAAATAAATGGGCCGTTTCCACTAAAAATATCAAATTATTAGCTATTATAATACATTATCCAAGTCATTATTGTGCTCGTCCTTCTTCAATCTTTTGAAAGCAAAATATTTACACAGCAAAACACGATTTCTGTAGAAAATCTCTAAGGATTATATCCGAGGTCTATTATTATTAAACAATTTCGCCTTTAAAAAAATCGCAGTGACTTTTATTAAATAATGATGTTGATCGCTTATTTAATATCCTAAAATAGGAATCGAATACAAAGAATTCACGGAAATGATGTTGCTTAGTAATGACGCAATGGAAATGACGAAAATCGAAGTTCGTTGTCTTTTTTTATGGGTAGTATAAGCCTATACCTGCCTCGTTGGTCTAGTGGCTAGATATAAGGCCGCAGACCCGGTGGTCCTGGGTTCAATTCCCAGGTCGGGCCCATAAATAGTTATTGGGTTTTTCTGTCAGAATATTCTCAGTAGCAGCCCAGAGTCTGGAAGTTGGAAGTGTGTACACTCCCGTGCCTCGGAAAGCACGTTAAGCCGTTGGTCCTGCGCCTGAACTCTTTTCGGTCGTTTCGGATTGCCATCCCATCGAATTATGAGAGCTAAGGAATAGAGTGTGCACCTGTGTTAGCGCACACACTTTTGCACTATAATATCTCCTGCGCTAACCTCTCTTGAGATTGGCCGCCGTGACCGAAATCGGTCTAGAGGATATAATAATAACAATAATAATAACCCCCCCGGGATCACCTTGCCCTGGTGGGGGGGCTAACGGTTATCTGATACTGGTTCTTGTGATCCTAACATCTTGACCAATAAACACTTTCACATAGCCACATACATCTTGGCATACACCTACCTAAACTAACGATCCCAAACCCGACCCAATCTTGTAATTGGAGATTAAAATGGAACGCAGTAATAAAATATATAGTTTACGGACGCTGCCCGGGGGTCGCCGGGGCGCATCTGGAGCCGACGCTGGATGACACAGCAAGCGATCCGTTGGCGATGGGGGACTGAACAGGCGGGTTCCCCTCGAAGAATATGTTACAGCCGATCAATCACCCTCAACTTCATCTTCTTCACTTTCAAATCATTCACTTTTTTCAATATTCCGATCACCTTCTTCCACTGCAACTCTTTTTGAGTCACCCTGCTCTTCACCGCCATCACGACGTTCATCCCATATTTCAATGCCAACAGCTGTTGCGCAGGAGTGCTATGAATGCTGCGCCCAGTGCTGGTACTTTTCGTGTGCGAAACAAATGGTCTCAAGATATTAACCGTTTTATATGGCACACATATTTACTAAATGCGAAACAACACAAATGAATAAATATCTACACATATTGCACGAACAGTTCATTCAGAAATTCCCCAATATGCAAGTAACGCGGCAGCGTGTAGCTGATCAAAGACGTGCTATTCTCAGGCGTAAATTACTACCACAGAACGCTTTAGATGAGATAAGAAATGAAGTAGCGGATGAAATACAGACAGAGGGAGAAATTGTAAATTTTCCACTCAGACAACCTTCACAGTCCGAACAACTAGTTCCACAGATAAACTCGAACAGTAATAAACGAATGAAATGGTCTAATGTAATTAATGAAGATATAATCCGATGTTATTTTGAATCAACAAACTTAGAAACAAATAAAACAGTCTATCGAAAAAAGTTATTTGAGCTCGTTGTAGACAAACATCCACAACTTTCCCATCTTTGATAACAAAGAATTGCAGATCAGCGTAGATTAATATTTTTCAATAATTTGGTAAATAAAGATAAGATAGAAGAAATTAGAATGGAAATAAACAAAAAACTACAAAATGCTATAAATCAACCCGAACACAACATACCCATTGAATGAAACATAGACAATAGGCTCCAATTACAATCAGATGCGTCGAACGAGTGGCTGCGGCGTGGTGAGTTATGCCCCGAGAAAGAGGCTTTTATGATAGCCATACAAGACCAAGTAATAGACACCCGTAACTATCAGAAACATATTATTCGCACACCTAATTTACCGACTGATTTATGTAGACGTTGCCTCAGCAGTTCAGAAACAATTCAACACATAACCGGTGTTTGCAAGTCAATCGTCCAAACTGATTATAAGCACAGGCATGACCAAGTAGCAGCAATAGTTCACCAAAACTTAGCCCATCAATATAAATTCATAGCAAATAAAGTAGCTTACTATAAATACCAACCCTGTAAAGTCTTAGAAAATAATAACTTTAAGATTTACTGGGATAGAACGATTATCACCGACAAAACCATTCATTATAATAGACCAGACATAACAGCAATAGACAAAAATAACAAAATTGTTTTTATAATCGATATTGCAGTATGTAACACACATAACCTACTCAGTACACACACTGAAAAAGTAATCAAATACATAGAATTAGCTACTGAAATTAAAAAACAATGGTCAATAAACACAGTTAAAATTCTACCAATCATTCTTTCCAGTTCAGGCGTTATCCCAAAAACACTCAAGACCAATCTCAATATTCTCCAAATGTCCAAGTCCACTCTCGCACTTTTACAGAAAGCCGTCATACTAAACACGACACGTTTTACTCGAAAGTTCCTCACATCACCATTGTCAATTTAACATTTAACTAAGCTATCACGCTTGGTAATGGCCCGCGCGATAGTCAAAGTTACCCCTGTAAAAAGGGAGATACAAAAATAGATACAAATAATAATAATAATACTTTATTGTTATCCATTACATACATATTCTAAAAAAAAGATTGCCCTGATTCCTGAACTGGTGTTACCCGTGCAGTTCCTTCCCATTAAATTATTACATAGTATTACAATACAAATTGCCTTATTACTAATTATTGTAAGTAAATCCAAACCATGTGTTTACGTGTGTGTGCATGTGCGTGTGTGTGTGTGTGCGTATGCTTGCTATATTCTAGATGTACATATTATTTTCTTTTCAGGTAGTTAATAGTTTCTCAACGAATTCATAATTAAGCTTTTTTAACCATGTTTTACTTTTGTCTTTTAATTGGTAATTATTAATGTCCATTATTCTTGTAAAATGATTAAATTTTTTAGAAAATCTAGTTGCAAGACTGTAATATTTTTGCTGTGCAAATTTACTTTTAACTTTATTCTATGGAAGCCGATCTCTTCTACTGAAATTAGTTCTGGTAGATTAGGTAGGTATTATTATTATTATTAAGCCAACCTAGTCTTTTTTTATAGGTAATATAGGTAGGCGAACAACGGTAGGCACCTGATGGTAAGTGGTCACCAATGCCCATAGATAATTTGCATTAACAATTCTTAAAAAAAAAAACATCACCAATGCGCCACGAACCTTGGGAATTAAGATGTTATGCCCCTTGTGCCTGTAATTACACTGTCTTTTAGTCTTTTTACATTTAAACTTTCAACATTTAATTGAGGTTTTTATAAAATCCGTTTCACTTCTAAATGCTATCCTGCCTGAAAGTCAAATGCACTTACCACGCTGTCATCGGTACAAATGTCAGATACGTCGTTTTACCGTATTTTTGTTTGTACGCTCACATACATTATGCTTCCGTAATTTTAAGCGTTTGCTTTGAATTTAACTATATTTTGTAAATTGTATCAGCAAAACGTGTAACTGGATAAAATTGTGTTGGCACTTTATTGCCAGTACCAGTCGGTAGGATATTACCTTAAATAAAAGTACCTCTGGGATAGGGAATCAAATCATCTGGGCCAATGGAACTATTTGCTTCCTCGCACAACCATTTTGTGGAACCAGCTTTCGCCGGTGATTTTTCCGAACCAATATACCGACATAGAAACATTCAAGGTAAGAGCGTACTCATTCCTTACAGGCCGGCAACGGCTACGAGCCATCCGGTGTTGTAGGTGTCCATGTGCGGTGGTAGCCATTTTCTATCAGGTGAGCATCCTTGCCCACCTCTTACATAAAAAATACGGTATTTATTTTTAATTTTTATTTGTATAATATATTAAAGACTAATGTGAAAAATACTTAAAATGTTATTATTATAATTATAGTTGTCGTATATCACTATCTGATATTTCACGAACGTGTTCTGCGGTGAGTTTCGAGTTTGTTGTCACAGAATGGCTTTGCAGACAATTAACAAGTGAGCGCCCCACTTTACCCCCTCTTCATAATCGAATTCCCAATACAATAATTAACGTTATTGAAGATAGCAAGAGAGATAATTATATGAATGTCACAGTTTCCAATTGAAGTCGTATACGTATTTTGTATGATATAATTACTTATTTAAATTAGGTTCCAAATGTCAAATATATTTACAAATCGAACGTTTCATACGTTGATAAGTTCTGCTTATTTAATTTACGTTCGAAATATGAAATATATTTGAAAATCGAATACAAATAAAATCATCACAAATGTCCGTTAAGCGCAATAGCGCTGCCACAAATGGAAATTGTTGAACTTACGCAATTGTAAATTTTGTACACCAATTTCAAAACTGTAGCAAAAGTTAAATGCTGTAAATAAAGCTTGAAACCGTGATCTTCAGTCAAAATACTCGTGTTCTAGCCACTGGGACCTTTATGTATTAAAAACATGACGACTGACGTGACGAATACTGGATGTTTTACATTATAGAATAGGTAGGCGGACGAGCAAACGGGCCACCTGATGGTAAGTGGTCATTAATACCCATAGACATTGGCATTGTTAGAAATGTTAACCATCGCTTACATCGCCAGTTTAATAAAAGTAAAGTTTTTATTTTATAGATAGGCGGGCAATTAAGCCCCCTGATGTTGAGTGGTCGCCACCGCCCATAGACATTGGCGATGTAAGAAATATTATTATAATCATTTCTTAAATTGCCAATCTGCCACCGACCTTGGGAACTAAGATGTTATGTCTGTGCCTGTAATTAAACGGTCTCATTCACCCTTCAAACCGGAACACAATAATACCAAGTACTACTGTTTTGGGGTAGAATATCTGATGAGTGATCTATGATCTATCTATGAGTGAATATCAGACCAGCTTGCATTAAGCCCGACCACCAGTAAATCTATATAATTATATAATGTGATGATGCGTACGTTTATTTTTTTAATTTATTTTAGAAAGGCAAACGATCAGCTTCACCCATAGACACTGACGCTGTTATAATCCATAAATGAATTATTATTATAATTTTTTTTATTATGATTTCTAAGCTACAGTAGATCTCTATTCAGACATACCCGTACATAATTTTGATGTTATTAATTATGTCAAACATATAGCCTTTTTAAGTATTTTTCAATTCAAATTGTAATTAACAAGACCAAGTAAATTAGGGCAACGAAAATTGACATTGTCTAATCGTTGTGAGACCATAGATAAGCTAGGGGATAGTCAGGGTTCGATTAATGACCAAAGATAATAACGAAGAGAAGACATATTGAACGTTACGAATGATTTTTTTGGTTTATACTACTTAAAAATTACAATGACTTTTGTCTATGGTTTTGACGCTTAATGAAATTATTGAAAATCGCGAGCTACGCGAGATATTGATGAAAAATAAATTATAGAAAAGTTTACGAAAATTATATAATACTAGCTGTTGCCCGCAGCTTCGCTCGCGCGTGGTCTTTATCTATACTAATATTATAAATAAGTAAAAATAGATTTTTTGTATGTTTGTTTGTAGCGAATAAACTAAAAAACTGCTGTACTGTTTTTAAAAACCTTTTTTACCTACAGAAAGATACGTTATCAGCGAGTAATTAGCTGCCCGTCCCGACTTCGTACGGGTAAAATAAGGATTTTATCATTTTTTAATCAATAAGATATAAACATTTACCAATCGATTTATTCGCCCGTCCAGTATAGTGTATGTGTGTTCAGTATAGGGCATATAATAATCCTACTTCTTACTAATATAATAAACTCGAAAGTTTGTATGGATGTATGGACGTTTGTTACTCTTTCACGCATAAACTACTGAATGGATTTTAATGAAACTTTACAATAATATAAGCTTAGGGAATACCAATTAAGTGGTACATATGGCAATAATGGAATATGTTTTTTTTATCCAAACACCACCAACATAGTGAAGTTCGTATATTTCTCCCTAAGAGATATTGATATAAGATATTGCGTATTTTGAATTTCATTATTTGCACCCAACTCTTCCAAACAAAAATAAGTTTCTAAAAACTTTGAAATTCATGTTTATTAATTCAATCAAAAAACTCAAATAGTATATTCCTATTTTTTTAAATTTTTATACTAATGCTTTTAACCCGTTTCTCCCGTTTGGAGTTAAATTTCTAAAAACGACGAAATACGTATGCATAGCTTTAATACTAAATATCATTCTTCTTACACCAAAAGTGACGGAATCCCCATACAAACTTTCAACCCCTTTTTTACCCTCTCAGATTTAGATTTTCAAAAACGCTGAAATACATTTTTATTTCTTTTTAAGCTTGTTCATTAAATTTCATGCTTCTAACTTTAAAAATGACTGGTTTCTAAACAATCATTCAACTCTTTAGGGGTAGAATTTCCAAAAATCCTACCTTAGTGGGTGTTATAAAATGTATCAACTGCCAAAATTTCAAGTTTCTAACCCCCGCAGTTTAGGCTCTACGTTAATGAATCAGTTAGGAAGAGTAATAATATTATGTGTATAGATATCAACAAAAATACGTATTTTTTATAACTTTTGATAGACTCAACTAATTTTGATGAAATAAAGGCTAAACGGAATCTTGAAATAGTTCTTATAATAATTCGGTTTTTTCAATTTTTAGACGATTAAAAGATACAGACATGCAGACAGTAAAAAAATTAAAAAAATGATTGCTTTGGTTTTGGTAAATCGTAAATAGCCATATAACCTTTAAAACAGGCAGTTATTTTGAAATAACAGACAGAAACTTCAATTTTATTTATATGTATGGATAATTTTTATTAATTAATTCGTTTTTGTTATAGATTTATGTTATTTTATGTGTACAATATAAAGTATAAAGGAAAAGTTTCTTCTGTCAGAGACTAAATAAAATCAGACTGAACCAAGGCTACTAATTTAATTAAACAAAAAAGGGAATTAAAACAAATGTTTTCCATTGAACTTGATACACATCTGAATAAGCTGCTTAAGCGGCCATTTTATGTAGAAAAAATATATAATATACAAACAAAAGCAGCTATATAACAATTTTAATTAAAGTTTCAAAAGCAGTTATTTGACCGCTCTGGTAGGTTAAGTGTTAAAAATGAGATGACACTTATAGCATATATATATATATATAAATATATACATACATTAGCTAAGTTTCCACCAACAATAATTACACAATCATTAAAATAATCAAAACATATATATAATCAAACAGCTAAACCATCATAATCAGTAAAGGTGTAGTAAGATATATATTTTTTTATAATCAAATATAATTAATTACTTAATGAAAACACAAATTTAACAAAAACAAAATATAAATGAAATCACATAGCTTAAGCATTATTATATTGAGTAAGGCCAATAAAATGCAATAAATAAATGATATATATATTATTTATATATTTTTTAACCAAATACAATTAAAAGGCAAGCAAGAATATGACTACAGTACAAAATTTATAACAAACTTAAATATTGAATATTAAGATGGGTTGGTACATTCATTTTATATAAATTAATACATTTAATACATTATTATTTTTAACTTATTTATGTTATTTTTGCAGTGTTTTTTTTTTTAAATATATAATATCAATATCTGAGTACACTTAATTATATATTATATGCTCGCACAGATCTACTTCTTCCTATTCATGATTATGCTGTCGCAAGCTTGATGTAGCCAAAGACCAATTGAATTAAGCTGAGAGATTACAAAATACTTTTATTCGGTTTATATTGGGATGAGGCAAATATAACCACGTTTCACAATTTTGTTCTCTTCTTAATTAGTTGCCCGTCTGACTTCATAGGAATATGCACATCTTCTCTATTCTGTACTGTGTGTTGTTTAACCCTTTTACTCCCCCTTCATCACTTGATATTCATTAGATGATGACGGTGATGACGACGTCTCAGTGCTTTTATTTATGTGCTCCGTATTTTGTTGTTCAATCACTACTATTTTAGCTATCTCTATAGCTTTCTTTAGTGACAGATCAGACCGTTGTAATAATCTTTGATGTTTGGCGAGCTACTCTAACACATATTCGCTGTAAATTTATCACTGACCAATGACTATTAATTCAACGAAATCGCATTTTAAACTGTAATTTTCTAGACTCGTAATAAAGTTGGTTATATTTTCGTGTTTGCTTTGTTTTCTCATAAAAAATACATGTCAGGCCATAGTTAAATTTTTCCTCGGTTCGAAATACTTGTTACATTTATTAATGAGGTCTTCTAAAGTAATTTCTGTTATTTTAATGTTGAACAAAATTGCTATTTTTTTCTTTTTTCACTTCTTATACATAACCAGTGGCTAATACTCCTTATATATCCAGAGGCTAATAAATATAGTTCAAAATATGGTTGCCATTTTTTCCGCGTTAAATTGTTATTTATTTCGTTGTTTAGAAAAAACTTCGGTAGGTAAAACGTTTGAATTTTTATCTGCCGTTTTAAAACTTTTGACAGGAAACACGAATTTACGAAATAATTTTACCTATTTAAAGTTTTAAGAAGTGATATACCGTTTATGTTTAAAGCAAGCACTTCTAAAACCATGTATTATTGTTATAGTTGTTTTTTAGGCTTTGTTTATACACCTATATACTAATTACGTATTAATTATTGTCACTGAGTTAACTGACATGCTCACACACAGTCTTAAAGCGTACTGTTATGAAAGATATAAGATGAGATCATAAAGATACACACAATATATATGCAATATTAGTTTTTATGCAAAAAAAACACACGACGCTACTGAAAACACGAAATTGTTAACAAAACTTTTTGATTTTGACAACTAACAGGTGCGCGTACTTTTCCTACAGATAATAATTTATTGATTTTTAGTAGGGATACTAAACTTATAATAAATTAATAAAGAGATTAAAAATTATAGGACAAAATATAGGATAAATCATAAGCAAAAGTGTAAATTACATGAAATATTTAATCTCTTTTCAGTTTGACCATAACCATTTTTTAATAAATGTTCTACGTGTATCTTTAAATTGACATAACTTTATTATTTATGAACCGATTGAAATAAAACAAACAATAAATGTTAAGTGAAGTTAGCCACAATACATTAGTGAAAACCGCACTCAAATCCGTTCAGCCGTTTTTAAGATTAGCGTGCACAAACGCACAGACAAACAGACAAACAGACAAACAGACAAAAAATTTATTAATCATTGTTTTGGGTTCTATTGTGTTTATAAAGACCCCCGATAAAAGTTTTACTCATTTATCTTCCATGTACAGACATCGACCAGTTACAGATTTATTATATGTATAGATGTTAGAATTCAATATAAAATACACAATTGAAAAGAAAATGATAATTGTACATATATATTTTGTTACTAAGCGAGAAGTGCGATTCTATAAGAAATCACTACGTTACTCACCTGTGAAATTTTTATAATCGACTTATGGCATTATGATCAGTGTCGTACATCATTTTATTACGAGTCAGGAAGTTACGTCACTATGGCATTAGAAACACAATCGACGAGGTGGTTGGTAGACACTCGCCTTTTGCGCCGCAGGTCGTGGGTCCCATCCAGGACTGAGATTTGTATGCATGAAGATGTCTGTTCGTCCTGAGTTTGGGTGTAATCTATACATATAATAAATCTGTAACTGGTCGATGTCTGTACATGGAAGATAAATGAGTAAAACTTTTATCGGGGGTCTTTATAAACACAATAGAACCCAAAACAATGATTAATAATTTTTTTGTCTGTTTGTCTGTTTGTCTGTTTGTCTGTTTGTCTGTTTGTCTGTTTGTCTGTGCGTTTGTGCACGCTAATCTTAAAAACGGCTTAACGGATTTGAGTGCGGTTTTCACTAATGTATTGTGGCTAGCTTCACTTAACATTTAGTGTTTGTTTTATTTCAATCGGTTCATAAATAATAAAGTTATGTCAATTTAAAGATACACGTAGAACATTTATTAAAAAATGGTTATGGTCAAACTGAAAAGAGATTAAATATTACATTTAATATACTTTTTTGCTTATGATTTATCCTATATTTTGTCCTATAATTTTTAATCTCTTTATTTATTTACTAAAAGTTTAGTATCACTACTAAAAATCAATAAATTATTATCTGTAGGAAAAGTACGCGCACCTGTTAGTTGTCAAAATCAAAAAGTTTTGTTAACAATTTCGTCTTTTCAGTAGCTTCGTGTGTTGTTTTTGCATAAAAACTAATATTGCATATATATTGTGTGTATCTTTATGATCTCATCTTATATCTTTCATAACAGTACGCTTTAAGACTGCGTGTGAGCAAGTCAGTTAACTCAGTGACAATAATTAATACGTAAATAGTATATAGGTGTATAAACAAAGCCTAAAAAACAACTATAACAATAATACATGGTTTTAGAAGTGCTTGCTGTAAACATCTACGTGGTATATCACTTCTTAAAACTTTAAATAGGTATAATTTTTTCGTAAATTCGTGTTTCCTGTCAAAAGTTTTAAAACGGCAGATAAAAATTCAAACGTTTTACCTACCGAAGTTTTTTCTAAACAACGAAATAAATAACAATTTAACGCGGAAAAAATGGCAACCATATTTTGAACTATATTTATTAGCCTCTGGATATATAAGGAGTATTAGCCACTGGTTATGTATAAGAAGTGTAAATAGAGAAAAATAGCAATTTTGTTCAACATTAAAATAACAGAAATTACTTTAGAAGACCTCATTAATAAATGTAACAAGTATTTCGAACCGAGGAAAAATTTAACTATGGCCTGGCATGTATTTTTTATGAGAAAACAAAGCAAACACGAAAATATAACCAACTTCATTACGAGTCTAGAAAATTACAGTTTAAAATGCGATTTCGTTGAATTAATAGTCATTGGTCAGTGATAAATTTACAGCGAATATGTGTTAGAGTAGCTCGCCAAACATCAAAGATTATTACAACGGTTTGATCTGTCACTAAAGAAAGCTATAGAGATAGCTAAAATAGTAGTGATCGAACAACAAAATACGGAGCACATAAATAAAAGCACTGAGACGTCGTCATCACCGTCATCATCTAATGAATATCAAGTGATGAAGGGGGAGTAAAAGGGTTAAACAACACACAGTACAGAATAGAGAAGATGTGCATATTCCTATGAAGTCAGACGGGCAACTAATTAAGAAGAGAACAAAATTGTGAAACGTGGTTATATTTGCCTCATCCCAATATAAACCGAATAAAAGTATTTTGTAATCTCTCAGCTTAATTCAATTGGTCTTTGGCTACATCAAGCTTGCGACAGCATAATCATGAATAGGAAGAAGTAGATCTGTGCGAGCATATAATATATAATTAAGTGTACTCAGATATTGATATTATATATTTAAAAAAAAAAACACTGCAAAAATAACATAAATAAGTTAAAAATAATAATGTATTAAATGTATTAATTTATATAAAATGAATGTACCAACCCATCTTAATATTCAATATTTAAGTTTGTTATAAATTTTGTACTGTAGTCATATTCTTGCTTGCCTTTTAATTGTATTTGGTTAAAAAATATATAAATAATATATATATCATTTATTTGTTGCATTTTATTGGCCTTACTCAATGTAATAATGCTTAAGCTATGTGATTTCATTTATATTTTGTTTTTGTTAAATTTGTGTTTTCATTAAGTAATTAATTATATTTGATTATAAAAAAATATATATCTTACTACACCTTTACTGATTATGATGGTTTAGCTGTTTGATTTTATATATGTTTTGATTATTTTAATGATTGTGTAATTATTGTTGGTGGAAACTTAGCTAATGTATGTATATATTTATATATATATATGTTATAAGTGTCATCTCATTTTTAACACTTAACCTACCAGAGCGGTCAAATAACTGCTTTTGAAACTTTAATTAAAATTGTTATATAGCTGCTTTTGTTTGTATATTATATACTTTTTCTACATAAAATGGCCGCTTAAGCAGCTTATGATGTGTGTCAAGTTCAATGGAAAACATTTGTTTTAATTCCCTTTTTTTGTTTAATTAAATTAGTAACCTTGGTTAAGTCTGATTTTATTTAGTCTCTGACAGAAGAAACTTTTCCTTTATACTTTATATTGTACACATAAAATAACATAAATCTATAACAAAAACGAATTAATTAATAAATTATCCGTACATATAAATAAAATTGAAGTTTCTGTCTGTTATTTCAAAATAACTGCCTGTTTTAAAGGTTATATGGCTATTTACGATTTACCAAAACCAAAGCAATCATTTTTTAAATTTTTTTACTGTCTGCATGTCTGTATCTTTTAATCGTCTAATAATTGAAAAAACCGAATTATTATAAGAACTATTTCAAGATTCCGTTTAGCCTTTATTTCATCAAAATTAGTTGAGTCTATCAAAAGTTATAAAAATACGTATTTTTGTTGATATCTATTCACATAATATTATTACTCTTCCTAACTGATTCATTAACGCAGAGCCTAAACTGCGGGGGTTAGAAACTTGAAATTTTGGCAGTTGATACATTTTATAACACCCACTAAGGTAGGATTTTTAGAAATTCTACCCCTAAAGAGTTGAACGATTGTTTAGAAACCAGTCATTTTTAAAGTTAGAAGCATGAAATTTAATGAACAAGCTTAAAAATAAATAAAAATGTATTTCAGCGTTTTTGAAAATCTAAATCTGAGAGGGTAAAAAAGGGGTTGAAAGTTTGTATGGGGATTCCGTCACTTTTGGTGTAAGAAGAATGATATTTAGTATTAAAGCTATGCATACGTATTTCATCGTTTTTAGAAATTTAACGCCAAACGGGAGAAACGGGGTAAAAGCATTAGTATAAAAATTTTAAAAAATAGAAATATACTATTTGAGTTTTTTGATTGAATTAATAAACATGAATTTCAAAGTTTTTAGAAACTTTTATTTTTGTTTGGAAGAGTTGGGTGCAAATAATGAAATTCAAAATACGCAATATCTTATATCAATATCTCTTAGGGAGAAATATACGAACTTCACTATGTTGGTGATGTTTGGATAAAAAAAACATATTCCATTATTGCCATATGTACCACTTAATTGGTATTCCCTAAGCTTATATTATTGTAAAGTTTCATTAAAATCCATTCAGTAGTTTATGCGTGAAAGAGTAACAAACGTCCATACATCCATACAAACTTTCGAGTTTATTATATTAGTAGGAAGTAGGATTATTATATGCCCTGTACTGAACACACATACACTATACTAGATGGGCGAATAAATCGATTGGTAAATGTTTATATCTTATTGATTAAAAAATGATAAAATCCTTATTTTACCCGTACGAAGTCGGGACGGGCAGCTAATTACTCGCTGATAACGTATCTTTCTGTAGGTAAAAAAGGTTTTTAAAAACAGTACAGCAGTTTTTTAGTTTATTCGCTACAAACAAACATACAAAAAATCTATTTTTACTTATTTATAATATTAGTATAGATAAAGACCACGCGCGAGCGAAGCTGCGGGGAACAGCTAGTTATTTATATAAGTATGTATTTACAAAAGAAAAGTAGTATATGTAGTATATCAGTTGTCTGGTTTCCATAGTACGAGTTCTGCTTAATTTGAGATTAGATGGTCTCGCGTGATGTCCCAGGATATTATTTTTATAACAACTTAATTCAATCTTCTAATCCGACAATTTAAATAATGCTCTTATTCAAAAAGAGATTTTTTTTTACTTTCATGTATGTTTCAATAATAATTGTAGTTAAATCTCGACGACTGCGCGAGAACTTTTCATAACATAACATAAAAGTTTATGTTTCATTAGAGTTAGTCATAGCAATCGAAGTTGGAAATCGCTTTGACAAATTAATTATCGATTTCAAATTGAACACAATGTTCTTTGACTGAGTAATTAGACTGAGCTGTGTTAGAACGTACATATATTTATTGAAAACTAGCTACCCATCCCGGATTTGCACGAGTAGAATAATATATGTACATAAAGCATTTTTGTTGAAGTACTAGCTGTGCCCCGCGGTTTCACCCGCGTATAATTAATTAAAATATAATAAATAAAAATATCCAGCCTCCATAAATGGCCTATCCAAAACAAAAATAATTTTTAAATTCGAACCTGTAGTTCCTGAGATTAGCCGGATCAAACAAACACATTATTCCTGATCAATCATGTGTTGGAATCTTAAATCCTATGATGAACTATATTTTCCGGTATTTTATTATATTTGGCCCAGTCATAAGAACGCGTGAATCTTAACCGATAATCGTGAGTTCACACCCGGGCAAGCACCACTGAATTTCATGTGCTTGATTTATGATTATAATTCATCTCGTGCTTGACGGTGAAGGAAAAGATAGTGAGGAAACCTGCATGTGTCAAATTTCACTGAAATTCTATCACATGTGTATTCCACCAATCCGCATTGGAGCATCGTGGTGGAATAAGCTCCAAACCTTCTTCTCAAAAGAGGAGAAGAGGCCTTAGCCCAGCAGTGGGACATTCATAGGCTGTTACTGTACTGTATATACAATTGCCCGAAAACGTTTTCTATTCCTTACGCAATCGGAAAGCTGGGTTTAAGCTAGTGGGATTTACGGGCGGCCGCAAAGCAATTCACCTAAGTTATTATATATTTAGTAATGATTACATGACATACAAACATTCATTTTTATTTAAATGGATAATTATCACAACAAATAAACGAGATTATTTACTTTAGTAAAACAGCAGATTTATTTAATCAGTATTTTTATTTTTAAGCTTATCGATTAATAATAAAATTAAATGTTAATTTATTAATGTCATACTGCTGTTTTGCTCGGTGGTAGAGTTTTGTGCAAGCTCGTCTGGGTAGGTACCACCCACTCACCAGATATTCTACCGAAAAACAGCAGTAATTGTTGGTTAATATTTATTACAATGCCATTGTCTATGGGCGTTGGTTATCACTTACCATCAGGTGGTACATATGCCATTCCGCCTACCTTTACAATAAAAAAAAAACATTTCACGGTAATTAGTAGTCACACTCACCTATAGCTCTCATTCCACTGCCATCACAGAATGTTTTGTCCCTTGCGCAAAATTGAAACCAAAATTTACTTTATTCACGTACGTTATAAGCGGTTTGATCGTCATTTTACAAAATTAAATTAAATGAAAAGCTATCTCTGATTTAGAATGTAGATAACGAGAAGAACCGGCAAGGTAGCTGAGTTTCTTTACCGAAAATAAATTACATAGATATAATAGTCTTCCAGACCGATATCAGCCACGGCGGCCAATCTCATTTGAGATTAGCCAACTGCGCAGGAGATATTATAGTGCACAAGTGTGTGCGCAAACACAGGTGCTCTCTGTACTTCCTAACTCCCATAACCCGATCGGACGGCAATTCGACACGACCGGAAAGAGTTCGGGCGTAGGACCAACGGCTAAACGTGCTTTCTGACGCTTGGGAGTGTACACACTTCCAACTTCCAGATTTCGGGCTGCTACTGAAGATTTTCGACAGAAAACCTCAATAACGTTTTATTGGCCCGACTTAGGATTTGAACCCAGGACTACTGGGTCTGCGGCCTTACTTGTAGCCACTTTTTTTTTTTTTTTTTTTTTTTTTTTTTTTTTTTTTTTTTTTTTTTCACGCTGTGGAAACCTTCTGTAAGGTACCCGTCCCGCTTGGGGGGACGGACTGGGTTATGTGGGATTCTTACCCACTAAAACCACTGCGATGGTCGTCCTCGGCACGGATCGGAGAGGCTGCGGGATCGTGTTGATATACGCATCCGCGGCCCCTCCCGTGCTGTGCTCCGCTCGTAGCTCGGCGGAGCTCTCCTCAGGGGCCGAAGATAATCTCGCCCCCCCGCACTCCTCGCTAGTGCGTACGACAGCGCGAGGCCATCCCAGCTGCCGTCCTCCTCAGGGCCGCTTAAAATAGGACACGTGAGACCCCCACCTCACGCATCCACGGCCCCAGGGTTACGCCCTATATTTTAAACCCCGGGCGTTGGGGCTGTGGGAGGGCCGGGACGACGCCGACGTCGTCTCTGCCGAGCAGGATCGGCCCTTTCCCGTTCCCGCTCCGCCGTCTCCTTCTGGACCATGACGGTCTCACAGAAGGAGGCTACGGCCCTCCACGCCGATTCCCTGCGGAGCATCGCCGACACGATTGCTCGCAGGGAGAGGTCATGTCCGACTTCGTGGACCAGGACCTGCCTTTCCGCACTCCACGCGGGGCATACCTCCAACGTATGCTGGGCTGTGTCCTGGTCCGCGCCACAATGGTGGCACATCGCCGTCGATTCGCGTCCGATCTTACACAGGTATTCTCCGAAACAACCGTGACCGGTCATAACCTGCGTAAGTCGGAAGGTGACTCGTCGCTTTCGTCTCATCCAGGCTTCGAAGGCCGGCAGGATCGCTCCGACGACGCGTTTGCGCGCGTACCGTTCTTCGCAGAGACGGTCGCGCCACGTCGCAAGAGCCCTCCTATGTTCCCGCCGCTTCAACGCCTCGAGCGCACTCGGAGGGGGCGCACTTTCGCTGTTCTGACGGAGGATGCGGGTCTGTTCATAGACCCTCGCGTCCATATCCGCCAGAATGTCCAAGGGCGGAAAGCGCGCTAGGACGGTTGCCGCCTCGTAGGATATCGTGCGATATCCCCGCACTATGCGGATGGCCACTCTCCGCTGCAAACTTTGGATCTTAGTCCTACAACGGCAAACGCCCGACAGTCTATGAGACCAAACGGGCGCCCCGTAGAGGGCCATCGATCGCACGACACCGGCATAGAGGCGGCGAACTTCCTCCCTCGGTCCCCCGAGATTCGGCAGCAGTCTGTGCATGGCACCTGCTACCTTCTCGATCCGGGGGGCTAGGCGCTCGAAGTGCTCTTCGAAGCCCCAGCGACCGTCCAGCGTGAGGCCCAGGTATTTCATGTACCTGGCCACCTGGACGTTTGAATCACCAACGCGGATGTGTGAGTCGGGCGGTTCCCTGCTCCTCGGCAGTTTATGGAACCATAGCGCCTCCGTCTTATGAGACGCTATCCGAAGGCCCAACTCGCAGATCTTATCGACGACGATGTTCACTCCGAGCTCGGCGAGCTCTTTGGTTCTCTCAAAATTCTCGCCCGAAGCCAGCACCAACGTGTCGTCCGCATAACAGACGACGCTGACACCTTCAGGGAGAGCGACGCGCAGGACAGAGTCATACGCGAGGTTCCACAACAGAGGCCCCAAAACTGACCCCTGCGGGACCCCACAGCATACCTCTCTCCGGGTCCTCGTACCATCTTGCTCCATATACGAAACGTATCTGTCGCGCAAGTAGCTACCGATGACCTGCAGGTAAGAGGGCACATGATGATATACAAGCGCCCCCCTAATAGCGTCCCAGGGCAACGTGTTGAATGCGTTGACGATATCGAGACTTATCGCCAACGCCACGCCACCCCGGGCCACCGCCTGCTCTGACAGAGACCGGACGCGCAATATCGCGTCGACAGTCGAACGGCCCTGCCGGAAGCCGAACTGGCACTCGGCCAGGTCGGGGCCGACACACGACAGATGCCCACACAGACGAGAAGCGACAATTCGCTCGAAAAGCTTGCCAGCCTCGTCCAGCAGGCATATGGGACGGTACGCAGAGAGAGATTCTGCAGCCCTGCCATCCTTCTTTAAGAGAACCAAATTTGCCTCCTTCCAGACCTTGGGGAACGTAGCAGTACGGAGGCAGCTGTTGAACAGACGCCTCAGCCTACTCCCCAATGAAGCCGAAGCTAACACCAACGCCCGTCCCGGAATTCCGTCGGGTCCGGGTGCGGTGTTACGAGCCCGCATGCGATCAATCGCGCGGTTTAGCTCCTGCTCAGTCACCCCCAGCTCCTCGGACCAGACCGGTAATGGCAGGGGGACCGAGGGACTTGACCGGATCACTGGGAAGAGTACATCTGTCACTCTCCTCAGTAAATTCGGATCTAAGGTCTCCGTCAGTGGGGGCATCCACGGGCGTAATTTGCCCAGCACCATACGGTATGGACGCCCAAACGGATCCCTATCGAGTCCTTCTAGGAGCTCGTTCCAGGAACGAGCGCTAGCGTCCGAGATCTCGGCTCGGAGCTACTTGTAGCCACTAGACCAACGAGGCAGATATAAATATAAATTACATAGATATCAATGGAACAACGCTTAAGGAAAAGTTAACTGACTTTGCACAAAGAGAAACATGGTGTTACATTTTTTTCGTGTTTTTTATTTGTTATAGACGGACGGACTTACATCGCCAATGCGCCACCAACCTTGGGAACTAAGATGTTGTGCTCCTTGTCTGTAGTCTAAATGTACCTGTAATTATCAATCAAAAAACACGTACTTTTAAAATATACCAAAAATTTGGTCCAATACAATAAAATTACCCATTACCTTGTACATTTAGTGAACAAAATATAAAATAATGAAAGGCTGCAACTGACAAGCCTGATATCTCCGAAAAATTAAGCCTCAATTTGGTAAACGAAGCCCGAATATAAACCTTTATAACTTCCGGTATCAAAACCATCCAGTTGACCGTTAATACTGTTTCCGACAGCAACCTCACGGGCTCCAAATATTATTTGGCGTACCGGATTAACTAGTTAAAACTAGTTTGGAAACTGGCTTGAACTTGTTTATATACGAGTAGTTATTGCGGCTTTTCTCTGTAAAATATAAATCGATTATGTGTTACAACTTTGATATTAATTTCGCTCTATTAAGGGTCAATTTTCGTTGGGTAGTTTTAAAAATAAAATTTCAATCTCTGTTTAATTTATATAGCATTCAATTATCTAATTATATTGTTCAACCACAAGTTCATTATACTTTTAAAGCAGTCTCATTGTGATCTTACGACAAATCGTCGGCTCGACAAAAATGTCGTGAGAAACAGAAGTCTTTGCTTGTTCTCTCGGTAGAAACTACAATCTGATCTGAATGTTTATCCTCCCAATTAAATATTTAAAGCAACAATAAAATAATGCTTGTATTAAATATATTATAGTTATATTTATTTTTATTCAAAACTGTACCTCAATATATATAAAGAAGCATTATTATATAGTCAACTTAAAAACGCATGAGAGAAATACATCTCTTGGAGGCTTAAGTCATTTAGGAGAAAAATATTAAGTGTTTTTCACTGTTTACGATACTTAATTAACGATCAATGTTTATAAAGGGCTTTGAACCATCAATATCCACTAAATATATTGCCTGCGCGATTCAGAAATGAGCGATTACCAATTATGAACGCCATCTTTTTGTGTCCGGAGTATTATAGTCATGAGTGTGCCAATACCAGATAAATATGGATTGAATTTATTATGAAGAAAAACGTTATTTCGTTGATAAAATAGTCGAGTATATTATATACTTGCCATAAACATATAAGAGACAATATAAATATGTATGTATGTATGTGTAAGTGTATATGTATGATTATATATTTATAAGAGTATTTGTGTCATTATGTTGTATATTTTGTCAAGTTTATAAATATTTAATGAATTTTATGTATAAATTTTTCGCACACTGTGCCCGATCAATTCTCCTAGCTAACAACAGTATATGTTTTTATTGTAGAGGTTGCCTGGAAGAAATCACTGTAAGTGATAAGGCCGCCTATGCATACTATATTATATAAAACTTGTTCTTTGTATTTGTTATGTTTTCGTAGTGTGTGCAATAAAGAATAAATAAATAAATATGACGACATAAGAGAACGTCAAACCGCTTGCCGTCACGGCAGACGAGTCGGTTTTATTAATTTTTTTTTTAATTTATTGATCCTTTATTGCACACAATTTACGAACACAAAAAAGAACAAGTACATATAGTCTGCAAAGACGACCTTATCACTTACAGTGATCTCTTCCAGGCAACCTCTATAAATGGAAACATATTTTTTTTTTACGCAAGAACATTAATCGGGCGTATTAACTTATAATTAAAATGTATAAAAACCTCAAGGCGAAATTAATCGAAATAGAAATTGTGTAAAAATGGCTTATATATTTTATGTTTATTTATTGTATAACTTATGACAATACAGTTATAAATAGATTGGTGTTATATCAACTAAAAATCATAGTCGAAATTCGTGACTCGTTAAAATGAAATATTGTTAAAAATTATCGAAGTTTCTGGAAACTGGCAAACTGTACTTTATTTAGATAGCACTATGAAAATTGTAACATTTAAAAGTTTGAAAAAAAAAATTATCAATATTAATGTTATTTTGTATATTTGTTTGTAATGGATAAACTTAAAACGTACTTTTATCAGCGACTAACAAAGTATTTAATTTTCAAAAAAAATTGAGAGATTTCTTAGAAAATTGGAACAATGTAACGCAAGGTATGAATTTTTTTTCGCGTAATAGTAACTGTTAGTTCATACTTGTTCAACACGGACGAAGTCATGGCGGGCCGCTAGTATATGGTAAAAATATTAGTTGGATGAACAAAACAAAATTGTAGTTAGTATGAGATTTTGTATAAACAATTTTTTTTTTTTTAATAAAAAAATATTAATTAATCAATCAGCAGTTATCAAATTAAAAAAAGTTTTGTTCTCATGACAATATTAGTAACAATATTGTGTACTAAATTTTATATGATATTATTTTATCTAAATTTACTTATTTAATATTCCAAAAAATAAATTACAGTTTTCAATAAGGTAGATATTATATGGCGGACGTTGAATCAAGGAAATCTATTAGATCGAATCAGGATTTTTTACGATTTAATTATTTCTAATTAGAGCTCGACAAATAAATTGTCTCATATAAACTAAGGGCCATAATTAATGAGACGTAACGAGGGGAAAGCGGACAATGTGGTACCACGTCATCACTTTTAATTAACGCGCAGACGACACGACCTTTGTAATTGTTAAATAATGGAATGTAAAATTTTAATACATTTATACGAACAATTTAAGCTGAAATACGCATTTTTACATTGAATAGTTTATAAAATCTGGTTAGTGAAATGAAAGTTACAGGTTCGATTCCGATTTCTGAGGCACCGATTCTCGGCATGAAAGTGACCCCTAAGGGCTAGACTCCCTTAGGGGTCATACGTAACTAGGGGTATATCTAACAAATATAAGAACACTACAAAAATTCCTTTGGCCAAGATGAACCAGTTAAAACACGTGAATCTTGGATAGCACTTTTGAATTTGTTTCTAATATCGACAGGGTCAAGGATCTTAGTTATTTGAGAAACGATGCCCTAGGCTACTGTCGTAAACACTCCTAAACTGTCTTATTAACAGGAGAGGAATGAGAAATTTTGATGAAGATAAATTTTGTCCAGCAATGTGATGTTAACTATCTTTTTACTTTTTTATAACCGTTGTAGACATTCGTAAGCGTTATGTATAAAGATTGCTATGATACGAGTGGTCGGGGTGCTTGAAGTGCTCAATTAAATAATGCGCCTTATAAAAATCTTTAGTCAAGGCTTAGTGCGGCATTTTTTCCTTCACGAATTCTGTTTAACAAAAAAAATCAATCCAGAAGAACGTAACGAAAATCTTTACTTTTTAAATAAAAAAATGAAAAGATGAAAAATTCAATGCCAAGTAAATCAAATTTAAAAATAAAAATGTTAGAATATATAATAACGAAAAAAATATGATCAGCGCAGATTTAATTTACTCGGCTTAGCCGGAAAATATTGAGCTTATAAATAATTCATTGGTCTCTTAATAAAACGTCTACTTCTTAGCAAACATAGTCACGGTGAGCCATATTGAATTACTAAATCAATTTTAAAACGTCTTAGAGTAATCACATTTATAAATAACTAGCTGTATATATATATATATTTCATATAAACAAGAATTATTTACATTAAAGCTTAAATATATTCTCATCACAATCTGTCGTCAAACAGCAATATTTGAAAACAAAAAAAAATGTATTATTGTGGTCAAGCTTGAAAGATGCCAATATAACTACAGGCTCAAGGGTCATAGGAATTCAGGAGACAATACGCATATGACCCATTTCTCAATCAGCCTACTTATTTCAAATTAAAAAAGAACTCTGCTTGAAACCATGACCACAGTATATACAATCTCATAAACTAGTCATTACAACTCCTTAACAAGTCCCAAGTCTATTCAAAAAACTTAACAATAAAATGGATAGAATAAAACACAATAGTATCAAAGTTTTATTTATAATATTCTCTTATTCAATGTCTTAACAATTTAAACCAAATTAAAGGAGTTTTGAAGTTAGGCGACGAGCAGACTTATTTTCAAGAAAATGGCTGAGCGTAATAGGATCACTGCGGCATTCGTTGAATTAGTTAGACAGCACAAAACGACCCTCTGACCTATTTAACAACAAAATATCTTGAATAATATTATAAGGGACTCGTTGCGGAAACGAGACTGCGATATATTGCTAGTTGGACCCTAAGAAAACTATTGATAGACTATATTAAAAAATTTAATGAATTTCAATAAACTAATTTCTATCATGGTTCAAGATGGCGATTACGCAATTGTTAGGATGTGCGTATGCTCAGGCAGGAAGAGAACACCTGAGCTTACGACTAATTAGGACTTTCAGACATATTAGAATTTTCGTATTGAAAACTAGAATCGGAGAATTTCAATTGAAATTGAACCTTAGCTGTAAGTAATCTGACTGGATTTTTGCAAGCCGTCTTGGTAGGTAACGGGCTAGTCATTATTTAGTTATTCAAATGTTTTACGGGTTCAAACCCGGAGTACCAATGGGTCGATACTTAATAATTCGTGATTCCTAAAAATACATAATCAGTTTTAATTTACTTGTTGGTAAAGCTTTGTGCAAACTTTTCTGTGTAGGTACGACCCACTCATCAGATATTCTACCGCAAAACAGCAGTACTTGGTATTGTTGTGTTCCGGTTTGAAGGGTGAGTGAGTCGGTGTAATTACAGGCACAATGGACATAACATCTTAGTTCTCAAGGTTGGTGGCGCATTGGCGATGTAAGCAATGGTTAACATTTCTTAAATTGCCGCTATCTAAGGGTGGGTGTCGTTGGTGACCACTTACCATCAGGTGGCGCATTTGCTCGTCCGCCTACAAAAGGTTTAAAAAAAAGGCAAGACAACACTACACAACGTGTCTTTTTGTTATTGATTTATACATATAAAAAATACTGCTTGTACGAACTCTATGAAATCTGACTCTATAAGCTCACGTTTATGATAATCTTCAAAGTTACCGGCGTTTTACTGTTCAAGCGGTGTAATTAAAGTCCGAACTACTAAGAACATTGAACCTTACATGTAATTAAAATATCGCTGACTTGTGATATTACTCTTTATAATGTTAGAATATGTAATATTGTATCTTTATAATGTTATTCGCCTTCACGAATTTCCGCTTAGCCTAAAGGTTGACTGGTAGAGAATGCCTTTAGGCATTAAGTCCGCCTTTTGTCAAACTACACAATGTGGTGGGCAAAAAGTTTTAAATAAATAAATAAATAAATAAATATGACTTTACATACTTGAAGTAAACTAAGTTTTTTTTTTTAATGGTATAGTTTGGCGGACGAGCATGTGGGCCACCTGATGGTAAGTGGTCTCCAACGCCCATAGACATTGGCAATGGAAGAAATGTTAACTATCGCTTACATTGCCAATGCGCTACCAACCTTGGGAACTAAGATGTTATGTCCCTTGTAATTACACTGGCGCACTCACCCTGCAAACCGGAACACAACAGTACCAAGTACTGCTGTTTTGCGGTAGAATATCTAATATAAGTTGTATAAGATGTTAAAAATGACAGAATAAATACCAAATCATCATCTTCATTATTTTAATTCATTACTGGACTTTAATCTCTCTCAAGGTACTCCAAAGCTTCCAGTTCAAATTAGTTCTTATCACCTTCTTCAGGTTATCGGTGATGATGAGATGAATATAAAAATATAGAAAAGAAATGCACGTTTGATTATTATTATTGTTATGAGCAAATTAAAAATTGTTCCGATTTTGGCGCGAGGTCTTGAGGCGTGTTTTTTTTTAATTTTGCTATTCAATCAAAGTTTGTTTTAGCAAGTTTCATGTGTATCGTAAAATATTTCCTTTGTTTTCATATAAGTAACTGCAAATGATTATGTAAAGATAGATATATATATCAAGGTAACTTTATAAACAATACATTTCTTAACAAATATACACATGAACGAAATAATAAAGTAAATAGAAATAATATTTAAAAAAAAATACAATTATGAATCCATCTAAAAGTATGCCTTTGCTTTTTTATATAAAAAAAAATAAAAAAAGCAGCGTTCGTATAACGGCGTGACATTGCAAATGTTTGATCATTCAGCATTTCTGCCTATATTAAAATAACCTGACGATATATTTACGTAGCCTTTTAAAAATCATATATACATTTTCTGCTGGCACACATAGTATTGCTTTATCATAGAGAGTCATTTTTTTTTGTTAGTTATGTCGATATGTATTTTGTCGATATAGGAATCGTATGCATTGCATGATCTGCATTCTGATTAGTTGACAGGGACGGTCTTTGAAAAGGACAGCACGCCTGCAAATAACAGTAAGTATAATAAATAAACTATAGAAAATTCCTACATATTACTACCTTTTAATATAAGTATAATTGTCTTATACTAGCTGTGCCCCGCGGCTTCATCCGCGCATAATTAATAAAAATAAAATAAAATATTTTATTACTATAATAACACACACACAAACACACACACATATACTAGGCTACTGGTAAAGAAAAACGTAATTAACGATTTGTAATTAATTTCCATAAGATACCGTAGGGTTTACCGATCTTATATATGGCCTACGTATTGACTGCCTCGTTGGTCTAGTGGCTAGATATAAGGCCGCAGACCCGGTGGTCCTGGGTTCAATTCCCAGGTCGGGTCATTAAATAGTTATTGGGTTTTTCTGTCAGAAAATTCTCAGTAGCAGCCCGGAGTCTGGAAGTTGGTTGTGTACACTCCCGTGCCTCGGAAAGCACGTTAAGCCGTTGGTCCTGCGCCTGAACTCTTTCCGGTCGTGTCGGATTGCCGTCCCATCGGATTATGAGAGCTAAGGAAAAGAGAGTGCACCTGTGTTTGCGCACACACTTGTGCACTATAATATCTCCTGCGCAGTTGGCTAATCTCCCTTGAGAATGGCCGCCGTGGCCGAAATCGGTCTGGAGGACCTTATTATTATTATATGGCCTAACATTTGCGAAATCGCATGTTCTTTGTGTGTACCAATTTTCATCAAGGTTATAAGAAGACATACAGAAAACCAGACAGACAGACAAAAATGAAAAAAAATAGTATAATGTGAATGTACAGACAGAGCCAATAGATTTATATAGTAGTATACATAACAAACATGTATTTTTTTTAATATTTATTGCATAGAAACAATATTTTATTACCGTAACACAGGAAATACGACAAGTAAAAAGCGTGCAATGGCTGCCTTATCGCAATAGCGATCTTTTCCAGGCTGGCGTTTATAAGTTACTTCGAAAACCCAAGTGAAATTACCCGGATATTAGCAAATAATTAGTTATTCAATTATTTATCTATCTATACTAGTATTTAAATCTATTGGTTCTGTCTGTACATTTTTTTTTTCACCTAATTTTGTGATAAATTATCGTTTTATGATGCAGTGATTCACATTATACTATTTTTTTCATTTTTGTCTATCTGTGTATTTATCTGTCTGTCTGTATGTCTTCTTATAACTCAAGAACGGCTTGATCAATCTTGATGAAAAAACGGCAAATGATAGGCCATATATAAGATCGGTAAACCCTACGGTATCTTATGAAAATTAATTTCAAATCGTTAATTACGTATTTCTTTACAAGTAGCCATATGTGTGTGTATGAGTGTGTGTGTGTGTGTGTGTGTGTGTGTGTGTGTGTGTGAAAAATAATTTATTATATTTTCATTAACTATACGCGGGTGAAGCCGCGCGGCACAGCTAGTAATAAATAAAATGACACGAAAATTCCACATTCGCGCAAATGAATATTCAAATTCGTAGTTCAAATTTCGACCATAAAACGCCACAATACTTAGAATCACTGTGTAGAGTTAGAATGAGCGTGTTACCCAGACGGGATTCACACAATGCTTTATCACCAATTACTGAAAATAAATTAAATCTGTGTTTACTTGATACGATGAATTATATCATACATCTTATAAGCATATGAAGACTTAGATTTATTTCGAACAATAACTACGTATCACAAACAATATATTAAGGTCCTCCAGAACGATTTCGGCCAGGGCGGCCAATCTCAAAAGAGATTAGCCAACTACACAGGAGATATTATAGTGCACAAGTGTGTGCGCAAATACAGGTGCACTCTCTTTTCCTTAGCTCTCATAATCCGATGGGATGGCAATCCGACTCGACCGGAAAGAGTTCAGGCGCAGGACCAACGGCTTAACGTGCTTTCCGAGGCACGGGAGTGTACACACTTCCACCTTCCAGACTCCGGGCTGCTACTGAGAAGTTTTAAACAGAAAAACCCAATAACTATTTATTGGCCCGACCTGGGAATTGAATCCAGGATCACCGGGTCTGCGGCCTTATATCTAGCCACTAAACCACAGAGGCAATAAATAAAATATTACAATAAGATTAATGCATTCTAGCTACTAGGCCATTTTAGCTTAAAAAAACTGAATTTTTATCCAAGTAACAGTATTTACCCATTTCGGATATAATTTAAGAATGAAGGAACGCAGGTCCTTCGTACAATAATGTCGCTTATGATTTAGAGGAAAATAGTATCACTTTATTAGATTCCACATTATACTTATGTGTTATTTTTCTTTGACGTTTTCCTGTATTTACTGTAAGCGGATGGTACAAAGTGAATGAATATTATCATATCTTTTTTTTTATATAGTATATCCGCCACCAACCTTGGGAACTAAGATTTTATACCCCTTGTGCCTGTACAGTGACTCAAACCGGAACATAACAATACGTAGTACTGCTGTTTTGCGGTGGAGTATTTGAGGAGTGGGTGGTACCAACCCAGACCAGCTTGCACAAAGCTCTACCACCGAGTAAATGTGTCGATGATCATACTCATTATGATGAGGTAATATATTTTTTCAGAATAAGGCGCCTGTAATGGTTCGCCAACGTATGTAACATTGGCGCTGTGACAAATATTAACCAATACTTATATCATCACCAATTTTAAGAAATAAGAAGTTATGTCCTTTGTACCTTTTATTACACTGGCTTAATTGTCTTTCAAGTCAGCCTGTGTGGTAAATAAGTGGTGAGTGAGACCTGCGACTCGAACGGGCTTGCACGAAACCCTGCAACTATGTCAAATGTATACCATATAAGTGTCGTAATAAAGATTTCCAATTTCTCTGATAATCCTTTTTAAACCTTTTATTTAACTTCAGCCGTTAATAAGTGCATTCGAATTTCAAAACACTTGTGAGACTTCAGAATCTGTAGCCTTACAAGCTGATCATCCCACTAACAAAATAATCTAGTTGCTTAAAACTTAATTGAACACTGGGTTACCCTTGAACTAAATTAGCCAGTTCAACTAAAGATAAAATTTTACATATATTTTATTAAATGGCTGTTATTTGTTTAATGAACCTTTCAACTGCCTCGTGGGAGCTTTTATACTATATCGTTCATTACTAAAATTGTGAAATAAGTAATGATATCTTCCAAAATACAATAAATATAGACGATAAAGTAAATCATGGAAAATAACACGTTTTCTAGCAACATTAACAATAGATTTCTTAAGGTATACACCATCGCTCTCTTCCAGTAAATTTAATATAAACAATTTTTCTTCATACGCCACGTTATCGCCCGGAAACATCTCCGTTTGAATACATTACCGGTGCAACGCGCTCGGCTGTTCCCGGCTTAGTTATTTAAATTAAAATATATTTTTATCGCATAAAAGACGGCTCGGAATAAAGTTGATTATGCAAAAAAGAGAGCCCTCCAGGACTTGCCGTAATCAGTCTCTTAACCCATTTTTCTCGATCAGCTACAAATTTAAAATATAATATTACTCAAGATGGCGAGTCTTTTGATAAAAAAATCAACTATACAGAACTTTGGGTTTATTTACAGGTATTATTTTATAAAACCTATAATTTTAACGTTATAGAAAATCTTTCCGAATCTTTTCATGTCTTCTCAGATCATAAGTGTTTATTTCCGAACCGGTGATAGATTTATGGTGAATACACACGTTTAACGTTATAGTATATTGAATAATTATTTTTGACGTTTGTCTTTTATTTTTAATTATCCAATGGATAAATTATTTTTAACTACGAAATATAATGAATATAAATATTATAAATAGGTTGCGGGTTAATTTTTTTTAGACAAGTCAAACGCAAGTCGCAATTTCAAACGCACAGTTACAGACATAGCATTTATTAAATAATCACTCAAAAAAAATCGTATTGTAATCACTAAATTTGAAAATGGGATTTTTTTTTTAAACTCTGGCCATTTTAACATATGAGTTCTTATATATTAGTGCTGCACTACTACTAACAACCCCTTATAGTCTGAAACTTTATGAATAGGACCTTGTAACGACAAATGCAATGCTCCGAAGTTTCTAGAAAACTGATATAATTCAAGTCGAGCGACGTGACAATGCTGTATAACAAGTTGCAACGTGTTCAAACATACATTCAATTCTTTGCTTGTTTAGATAAGGGCCAGATTACTAAGGGGCGACTGTATGTAGGTTAGATAAAGGCCAAGATCGCGATATAAAATCATATACGACTACAAACGTTATTCAAAGCTCATACAAGCTTTTATTTGGTTATTGAATGATTGTTTTGAAACGTAAAAACAATATACACACACATGCACAAATGCACTCACATACTGGATTCTCATCTCTGTACTCACTATTTACTATAATTTTACTTAAATTACTGTCTTCAGTTTGTAATACAATGTATATTTAAACTAATTATGTAATAATAGTTTGGTTTAGGTTACGACTTTTATTAATATACATACACAATATACATATACTCACATAGTTTAATAGGTTATATATGTAAGCTGTTGGTTTAAGCCAACTTAACCCCTTTAAAGAAATCAATTGCCACGCATACGAATCAATGAAGAAGTCTATGTGAGACTATATGAAGTGATATATGAATATCATGTATCTATTAATTTTCAATTCAGAAACATAGATCATACAGCTTGATAATTAACAAGCAAGCACATTAAGATTATATTAAAACAAATTAATGATAAAATATAAATAAAAATCTTGAACAGGTCACTCCAAACCAGCCTAGCCTTTATGGTGTTGAAGCAAACGAGTACAATGTGCCCGCGAAGTGCGAGTCTGTTAGTTTGTACGTCCCGGGAAAAAATGTTTAATGAGAATTTAATAAATTATTGCCGCCTTTAAGACGTGTGAGCTCATTTAATATATTTAAAACTATAATTTTATCGAAATATATACATTATTCAAAAATACAAAATTTAAAAGTACATTAAAAAAATAACTTGTAATAGCTTACGAAAGCTTGAATTTATTTGTTCCATATAAGGGACATGGCAGTATATATATTTTAACAATAAATAATCTACTAGTACTAGCGTATAACTTAATTGTACCCTGAACAGCTCTTAAATAAAATTAAACAGTTCGACTAAAGATAAAATTTTACATAAATTTATTTATGAGGCTGTTAATAGTTTAATGAACCTTTCAACTGCCTTTTGGGAGTTTTTGTCCTAGATCGTTTGTTACTGACCAAATTTCTTCATTGTTATAATTAATTCGAGTATAATGTACCTACTGTATTTTTTAATTAAGGTTTTAATGCCCCGTTGAACAGAGCTTAATATTTAATTTATTTTATAATAAAACTAGTCGTTATTAATCTATCTTTTACAGATAGATTAAAATAAATATCAGAATAAAGAACGCGCATTTTTTATTTATATAAAAATCTGATGAGTTGGTTTGCTTAACGCGTTAAACTCTACAAGTCCAATTTCTTGCGCTAGATAGCCCAATTATTATTGAGAAGTCATCGCTACCACGCTACTCTTGGGCGCGGTAACGTAAAACGTGAGTGAAACTGTATGGAACAGCCCGTCTTACATAAAACTAAATAGTTCCGTTAAATTATCTGCTTGTTAAATTATACGCCTTTATCTGTTCAATAGCATAACTTATTGGAAAAATAAACATTATAATTTTCCCCCAACATCTCCGATACACAATCACTCAGCATTCTCCTGTCTCATAAAAACGTCAACACGCCTGTAACGTTGTACTCACTACGCAGATCTTATTACATTAACAATAGAGGCTATTTTTCAAGAAAACAAATTGCCTTCGGTTGTCTCCAATAATCTGTCGCCTATTTTACGGTGTTAGGTAAAGAGCGACGGTATTCCATTTATTCTCGACCTCGGTGAAAATTCAGGCTTGTACAAATTCTTTTAGGGTTTGTTCTCGTAAATAACAATACTTACAACCTATGAACAAGTTATTACAACGCATATTATATCTAAACAGAGTGTCAGATTGAGATCGAACAAGTGGAACATAAGTAACGGGTTCAAATCAAAGCAAGCAATATTGAATTTTCGTGTGATGATGTCGATGGTGAAGGAAAACATCTTTAAAATCATGCTACTTGCAATTACGTGTAACAATCCGAAATTAAATTACCCATTATAATTAATAAAAACGTGGTTGATTGAGCTTCAAAACTTCTCCTTGACGCGATATGAGGTCATTGCCCGGCAGAAAAAATCTACACGGTTAGTTTTTCTTAATTTTTACAGGCAAATCGGCTACAATGCCTAATGTGAGCTGTTAGATGAGTAATGAAAAACAAATGTTCATTCCTTAACATCGTTTTGACGGAAAAATGGAAGGATTTTTATGAAATTTTACTAATTTACTTTCGGTACAAAAATTCAGTGCTCAGATTTTTTGTCATTAAAGACCGAAAAGGGTCGTTGAAAGCTTCATTTGATAAAGCTAACTCAACTGTATTTAGGGTATCTTAAAAGGTCGTCCGTTCCTTTACGCTTAGTTGAAGA